>OY821780.1:31600848-34100848 GCA_963682175.1 Triglochin maritima | reverse complement strand
ACCCGATAATCTTGAACTTGGTCTTTATGATAGAAATGAGTCTTTTGCACGCGTTTATGCTCGGGATGTGGGTAAATTGCATTCAGGTCCCTGTATTCTGTAAATAAGACTAAACACATACCTTAGTAGCATTTATTGATGTAAAAGTAATCTAAATGAAAGACATATGATGCAATGTATGCAATGCATCAGTGGGCAACCACATTGGACTGCCTTCTTTGTCATCACCATCTTTGAGGGTGCCAGATCCTGAGGCTCCCTCCACAAATACTTCCAGGAAGGAGCCAGATCCTGAGGTTCTTTCTACATTTCCTTCGACAAAGGGACTGAACCTTGATGTCCCCTTGTCTCCTCTTGTGTCGAAGGAATCAGATTCTGAGGTCCTCACTCATGTTTCTTTGGACCAGAATTCTTGGCTTCCTTCGCACCCTTATGCCCCGAAGGCGCCATTCCCTGAGCGCCTTAAAAAGAAAACCTCATATCAGCATGACAAGATGCTTGAGATGTTTAGGCAAGTTAAGGTGAACATCCCTCTGTTGGAGGTGATTCAGCAAATGTCACCTTATGCCAAGGTTCTCAAGGACTTATGCACCATAAAGAGAAAAACTCATGTTCCAAAGAAAGCTTTTCTTGTGGCTAACGTGAGTTCGTTGTTGGCACAACCCATGCAAGTCAAGTACAAGGACCCTGGTTGTCCTACTATCTCTTGTGTGATTGGTGATGTGTCCATACATCGTGCCTTATTGGACCTTGGTGCATCTGTTAATCTTCTGCCTTATTCTGTCTATGTCCACCTCGGTCTTGGAGATCTCAAACAAACAAAAACCACTCTTCAATTGGCTGATAAGTCTATGAAGAAACCGAGTGGTGTGGTGGAAGATGTGCTGATCAAAGTAGGAGAGTTCATTTATCCAGTCGACTTCTTTGTCTTGGATACTGAACCTGTGCCAAACCCACTTGGACAAATTCCTGTCATTCTGGGGTGACCATTTCTTGCGACTTCCAATGCCTTGATCAATTGTCGCAATGGTCTGGTACGCTTGACTTATGGTAGTCAATGCGCTGATTTCAACATCTTCTCCATCGGCAAGAAGCCAGGTACCTTCACTGACCCTGTTGGGGTCAACCTTATCCAGGGCATGGATGAGAGTGAAGTTGAGGGCACCTTCAAGTACTTCAGAGAATTGTTGGATGGAGATCCTAAAGGTGGTGAAGATGTTTCACCTGAGCTGGCACAAGAAGGTGCCTTATCTTCTGATCACGTGGCCCTTGAGCCACATTCTTCTGATCACGTGGCCCTTGAGCCACATTCTTCTGATCTCGTGGCTTTTGAGCCACCAGATACCATTTTTATGGCCTCTGGGTCACATGCTCTTCATTTTGTATCTGCTGAGGACCCCATGTGGGTTAAGAATCAACCACCTGATACCCTTCAACCTGATAGAGGTTCACCTCGCATTCATGCCTCCTGTTTTGCTAACTCTCAAAAGGCATCAAACGAGCACAATGCATATAAGGGTGTCAGGTGGTCAAACAATTCTGTTTTGTATGTTGTGAGCCCATGCATGTGCATTTTTGGCTCGAGAGACGGCGGGTTCCCATTTGATGTCCCTTGACATATGAAGATGGAAGCCCATTATTGTACATAGTTAAAAAAAGAAAAAGAAGACTCCTTCAGTGAGCATCGATTGTTGTGGGCCCCTACCTTTGAGTTTTTGGGGCCCCATTCTTTCACATATTTGTATCCCTTCCTTAGCATCTCACAGGTTTTGAGGGAATTTGGGTTGTGTCCATCAACATAGCCATAAACTTCCATGTGTACCTCACGTTGGTGAGATCTATTCTTTTTCATTCATATATCCACGTAGTCTTTTGCTCACATTCATTGAGGACAATGCATGAAGTAGGTGGGGGGTGTTTTACGTGTGTACATAGTCGATTCTTTTCCTTTAATTTTTGTTTTCTTTTGTGTGCATTGTTAGGGTCATGTTAGTGTGCTGCATTTAATATCGATATATCTGCTTGCCATGATCATTGAGTGACTTGTCTTCTTTTGCTTGCCTAGTGCTTTAAAATTTACACATTTCTTTCAAAATCTTCATGTGTTTGCGAAAGAAAATGTTTTATGGGTTTTCCGTGTGTTTAGCATGTGCAAAACCATTGAGAGGCAAAGTAAAAACAAAGCTCCCAAAATTGTCTTGAACTTGATACATTAGGATATCTAGTTTACTGGCTTTAGGTCTTATCGAGTCGTTAGGATGCACCCTAATTTTCCCACGGGGGGCGTGTAATCATAGGGTTTCAGCACTCAAACATTTAAAGAAGTCCACCCTGAACCTAGTAAGTCAAATAATTTGTGTCTGTTAGTATAAGGAAGTTTGCCGTAGTCAAGGGCCCTTAATCTCTTTTTGTGAAACTTAAGTGTAGGGGTTTTGGTTCCCATGTAGATAAATAAATAAATAAGTGGTGTTCTCTCTTCTCGTACGGCTCTTATCACTCGGGAAAGTAGGTCTGAGGGGATTTTGTGCCTGGTACTTTCGAGTCATCTGACTTGGGATGCACCGACCGAACCCCCGTTACATGAGTGGTACGGATCGCCCTATGTGGAGATTTGGGGGGAAGGTGTACGTGATAGTGTAAGTCCTCATAGGCAATGATGCACGAAACCTGACCCTGGGAGAATCAAACACCAACCAATAAAATGCTCCAAAGAAAAAAAAGCAACAAAACAAAACAAAAAAGAAAAGAAAAAAAAGGAAGAGTCAAATAAGAACCAAAATGGACTTTACACATTGTATCACATTCAGAAGTTAAGGTTGCCCATGTCTTTCACTTAAGTCTTTAACTAACTTTCACGAATAATTCATTAGGCTAGGTGTGTGGACCGATTACATATATAGAGTCGACCCGTGGTATTACCGCGTCCCATGATCGACAAAATAAGTCCAATGAGTCGTGTAGCTAGATTGATTAATGCATCTTGTTCGGATTTTGTGGGTATATCTGCTGAAAACCCTCAGGAGACAACACTCCTCCTCCTTGGCAACAAGGAGGTTTAACGTCTTGTTTCACGTGCTAAATGCAACCGTGGTTCCTACGAAAGTGAGTTAGGATTTCTTGTTTCTCGTTTGCTTTTCTCTTTCTTTATTTTGCTCGGGACTAGCAAAAACTGGGGGTATTTGATTGACATCATTTCATGCTTATAATTGTATCTTATATCCATTATGTTACACCAAAGCAATGCTACATGACGAGTTATGTTTGAATTCCAGAAATAAAGAGGGTTGTAGAGAAGAGCCATGAAAGTACCCAAAAGCAGGAAAAAGGACTTAATTGTGAGACCTGTGGACTAAGATGCAAGGGAGAAGGACCTGAACGTAAGACCGAAGGACCTAAGAGCAAAACAGGAAACTCCACACCATCATGGGGAGTATTTTGGCAATTCGATTCGGGTCGGAGCTCCAACAAACAAAGTAGATGCATCCAAGACCAACAAATATATCAAGCAAAGTCCACAACAAGATTCAACGCAAACCGAATCATGTAGACCGCCAATTGGTGGTCCGGATCTTCCCGGATCCGCTGAAACTTCTGGAGCTCGTGTATTAGATAATTTTTAGGCTACTTTTGGTATTTGTTTAGTCCTACATCAGGGGATTGTCCCGGATTACCTTTTTCTATGGCTATAAATAGAACTCTCCCTCCTCTCATGTAATCCATCTCTCTCTTTGGTGTCCATCTTCCCTACTAAGAGTGAAGCCTTGAAGAAAAACTCTGATGGAGGAAGGGCTACTTGTAATTGAGTGAGTTCATAATATATGTTTTCCTTTAATTGTGTTGTTTCTCTCATAGGTTAATTTCATTTAATGTGCTTGCTTTGATGCTTGTTTTGTTTTATGTCATTTCAGTTTCTTTAATATTTCTTGCTTGATTAGTGTAGTTTCATTTCAGTATAATGCTTCATTTTGTTAATGTAATTAGTGTAATGAGTAGTGAGTAGTTCCATCCCCATTTGGGGGGTGGAGAAATATGTGATATGATAATGTAGTTTATTAGGTGTGTGTTATCTTAATCCCTTGAGCCTTATATGATTTCCATAACCATCTAATGGGATTGCACTCTTATCTTTGATAGGCTAATGCTCTTGAATGAAGCTTAGCTTATGCTTAGATTAGTGGACCTATTTTATGGAGAATGATAAGGTGAAGATATGGATGGAATTAATATGGGAAACACAAATTGTAGTGTATGTGCTTGATGCATTGCATACATTGTATCATATGTCGTTCATTTAGATTAATTTTATATCAATAAATGCTACTAAGGTATGTGTTTAGTCTTATTTACAGAATACAGGGACCTGAATTCAAATTACCCATATCCCGAGCATAAACGCGTGCAATAGACTCATTTCTATCATAAAGACCAAGTCAAGATTATCGGATTTCAAATGGAAGTCCATCCAAGCAAAAAAACATTCAAAGACCTAATTACAAAAAGGCCAAGGACTTAAGCACAAAAGTAGTCAGGGACTTAATTGCAAAAAGTCGAGGACCCAACTTCAAATTAAAGTACCAAAATATTATTTTGGAGAAGTTCTAAAGAAAAATCAATTTGGATCTCCAAATATATGAAGAAATAAATTCGGAGCTCAAAAGAAAGGAAAGAAATCAATCCAGACGCGCAAAGGACATTTAAATCATACCATAAACACACAGGAAAAATCCGGATCGATTCTGAGCCAGAAAGGTGGCGATTCCGCCGCACCTAATGTACAAATTGTGGCGATTCTGCCGCACAAAAGTCGATCCGTGCGCTCAAATTTTTACCAGTTGCGTGTTGACGCGTGTACTTTCCTATTTCATACTTGGGTCCCTTGTATCGGCTATAAATAGCCCCGAAATTATGTTGTAAAGACGTTCTTCTCTTTAGCAATAAAATTATGTTCTTTTATTTTGTGTTTTTTTAGTTTTCTTTTGTAGTTTCTCTAGGACCCCTTCTCCTTCCCTCCATCCATGAGTTTCAAACTCTCTCCAAAAGGTGGGGGTGACGGATTTAGGGTGATGAGAAGAAGAATGACGTTATTATTTTAATTTTGTGTTAGTATATTTTGATTACTTGAGTTTATGTTGAATCATTTAGACCTAAAAATTGGCAAAATTAGAAGGACTTAGTGCATGCATCATATAGTGTTTTGTTTGCATTATTCTTGCTAAATTCTTGCAAATTAATTCTTGTTGAAGAGTGTTGGAGGCAAGGTACGTGCGCAGTTTTTTTATCGATTGCATTTAAGCATATAATCTAGTTTGCATACAACCTTGCAATTGCCCCCCCCCCCCCCCCACTAAAAGGACCAATGTTTGACTATCTTTGCTAGATTTAAGTTAAACTATCTTAAGGGCAACTCCGTAGGAAAAGATACGGTGGGGATTTCATCACCCTTCCGTGGCCCACAAATCACAATCCTAAAGTGTCACCCAAGCCTTAAATTAAAATCAATTAGACATTGGCCCCTACGGATTCAGACTCAGTTAAGGAGAAGATTGGTTTGACTTGCTATGACCTGAAACTGATCAAATTTAATTTGGTGTCTAGAAAGTGTTTTTGTGTTGACGTAAGTCTTCCAATCGAAGTGGTTGTCTAATTGGCACCGACTCTGTCGGAAGCACCCCCACTAGCTATACACTGCCTGACCAAGTTGGTTTGATTAGTGAGGGAGGTGAATCAAGCGAGCCAATTCGACTCAACCAGTTAGGAGTCGTCTAGAATTAGGCTCCCTTAGGTCTAGGATTGTTTGAACCGTGCTTGTTTAGGAAACTTCTGACCAACCCTCTCATCTATCTTTTAGAGTTAAGTTTCCCTTCTCCTCTGAGTCATCTTCTTCTCACCTTCTTCTACGTTATAGTCTCCTCCCCTTTATACTCTCTGGTAGCGTTTTTAGGGTCGAGTCGAGCACTTTTTTTACGAGTTTAGCCTCGTGGTGGTGAGAGTGGTCGACTCTAGAGTTCTTTGTGAAGATGGATGGTTACATGGGCGACCATCCATATCATTGTTGGGACCAGGACACTTCGTGTGGGTATTCTGGACTCATGCAACCTGGGGTGGCTCAGACGAACACCTCGTATGGTTGGGATAATCCTAATTGTGTGACTGAGCAATCTTCATATTGGGGTAACATGAGAGAGGCACCGACTGCTAGACCACAATCTAGTTATGTTGGATCATATGCTGGTCGACAAACTGAGACATTACAACAAACTTTGGCCTCCTTCATGCGTATGACAGACGACATGAGTGCACTGGTGGCTCCAGTAGCCATACCGTGCGACTGTTGTGGGTTGAGTGGTCATGTTATCAGGGAATGTCCTTATGTTCTCCCAGAGCCTGAGTATGAGCATACCTTTTCCCAAAATGCTCAATATGACCATTACGCATCCGCGTACAACCCGAGAGTGATGGATTCGTGGGGAGACAATTCATATCCAAATTCTTGTACTTCATTTTCACCCCAGTATCGTCCTCCCGAATACCCAGAATTCTACCAACACCCCACTTCAAAACATTGGACTTATTCTCAGCCCACCAACACACAACCTCAAAAGTTCCCAAGCGCTGACTTGAACCTCACAGTTGACCGCATACCTGATTCCTTGGAACAAACTTTCCTTACGTTCATGAAAACCACTCAACAGTCCACACAAAATATGGTACTGCAATTGAGTCAAATGTCGCAGCAATTACGTGAACGTGAGGAAAGTAACTTTTCTTGTCAACATGAGGATTCATATTTTGATATCGAACCACCACCACATCCACAAATTCAAAACACAATCTTTCAAAGTCAAACTCCTAGTCAGTCTGAGGGACTTGGGGTTTAAATTCACGATCACTTAGTGGAGGATTCGATTCACATTAAGAATAACATTGACCAATTTCATCATGAGTCGGCACAGGATTGTGCCTTATCTTCTTGTCCTGTGGCCCTTGAGCCACATGATCTTCATGTTGTGCCTCTTAAGGACTCACCTCTGGTGGAGCAAGAGCTCCCTAGTACCCTCAATTTCAAACAACCTGATGAGAGTTTGCTTCTCACTACTGTTCCTGATCATCTTGGAAATGATGGAACATCAAACCACTACATTGCTCATGAGGGTATTAGGAGTTCCTTGGAGGATACCTTGGGTATGAGACCCATTTTTTGTTCGCCTGGTGAGTCGGGCTTGCCTAACAAGGTTCTTGACCTCGCTCCGACGCACCAACCAGTTGGTTGGAGAGTTTGCATTGACGATCATAACTTTAGCACAGCAACAGGAGAAACTCTTCTTCCGTTGCCCCTTATTTCCCAAACTCTCGAGAGGTTCAAGCTCTTTCAGTTTGATCCTTTGAATGAGACGCCTTTGCGTCCAATTCATGAACCTCTCATTTCATCAGATGCTCTTTATGAGGGGGCCCACGCATGCGTATTCTGGACCAGCGTGGTGTCATGTTCCCTTTCCAAGTGCATTGACCCACTTTTGAGGTTCCCATTTGATGTCCTTTGACAAATGAAGATGGGAACTTATGTTTGTACATAATTATATTAAAAAAACTCCTTCATTGAGCATCGTTTGTGTGGGCTCCAACCCTTGAGTATTTGGGCCCCATTTCTTTCACGTATTTGTATCCCTTCTTTAGCATCTCACAGGTTTTGAGGGAATTCGAGTTTGTCCATCAACATAACCATGAACTTTCCTTTGTACTTCACGTTGGTGAGATCTTTCCTTTTTCTTGCATAAATCCATGTAGTATCTTGCTCACATTCATTGAGGACAATGCATGATTTAGGTGTGTGGGGGGGGTGTTTATCGATCTATATATTCTGTTTGTTTAAAAAAATCAATATTCCATGACATAGCTTAAGATTGAACTGCCAAAACCCGTGTACAAAATGCATTGAGTTTTTGTTCCTTATTATATAGTTCTGCTTGTAGAAATTATGACATAAATCTAAGTACCAAAGAAATAACTCATTACCCTTTAAGACATGTATGCACTTAAATTGGATGAATCAAATCTTTGAAGTGGTTGATAAAAAGCAGAGGTTGAGGAAAATATAGCGGGAAGTGTGGACTTGTAATAGCAATTAAGCCTTGAGGAAAATAAAAGTAAAAAAATAAAGAAATAAAGTGAGGAAAGCACATTTTACAAAATGATTACAAAACCCAAGCCTTCGAGTCACTGGTCCGTAGGGGTATCTTGAAACCCGGTAACTTGAGTCTGTCAGCTCGGGATTATCGACCAAACTCGCTACACGAATGCAAAAAGGGTAAAAGTGTCAAAAAAAGCAAATGTGTTGAATCACGGAAAAATATATACTTTAAGATACTCAAGGCCCAAAGTTAAAAGAATGATTCATGCCATGGTTGATCCGAATGATACTTCACCACCAGAGGAGGTGTGCAAAATAATTAAAGTGATAACATGTGTAGAAGGGTTAGTTGTGTGAATATTTGAGGAATGAAAACCAAGTCGGATTTTTTTATGAGTTGGATTTATATAATGAGCATGCAAGAATTCTAAGTGAGATGTATAAGGTTGAGGTGGAGATATTGAGAGTGACTAATGAAATGTTGAATTGAGACTTTGTGGGTGTGTCAACTGAAAACCCTCACGAGACAAAACTCGTCCTCTAAGGAAACTTAGGGGTTTAAAGGCTTGTTGCACATGCTAAGTGCAACTGTGATTCCTACGAAAGTGAGTTAGGATTTCCCTGTTTTCATTTTTCTTATATTCTGTTTTGCTAGGGACTAGCAAAATCTAGGTGTGGGGGTATTTGATGCATTGCATACATTGCATCATATGTCGTTCATTTAGATTAATTTTATATCAATACATGCTACTAACGTATGTGTTTAGTCTTATTTACAGAATATATGGACCTGAATGCAAATTACCCATATCCCGAGCATAAACGCGTGCAATAGACTCATTTCTATCATAAAGACCAAGTCAAGATTATCGGGTTTCAAATGGAAGTCCATCCAAGCAAAAAAGCATTCAGAGACCTAATTACAAAAAGGCCAAGGACTTAAGCACAAAAGTAGACAGGGACTTAATTGCAAAAAGTCGAGGACCCAACTGCAAATTAAAGTACCAAAATATTATTTTGGAGAAGTTCTAAAGAAAAATCAATTTGGATCTCCAAATATATGAAGAAATAAATTCGGAGCTCAAAAGAAAGGAAAGAAATCAATCCAGACGCGCAAAGGACATTTAAATCATACCATAAACACACAGGAAAAATCCGGATCGATTCTGAGCCAGAAAGGTGGCGATTCCGCCGCACCTAATGTACAAATTGTGGCGATTCTGCCGCACAAAAGTCGATCCGTGCGCTCAAATTTTTACCAGTTGCGTGTTGACGCGTGTACTTTCCTATTTCATACTTGGGTCCCTTGTATCAGCTATAAATAGCCCCGAAATTATGTTGTAAAGACGTTCTTCTTTTTAGCAATAAAATTCTGTTCTTTTATTTTTTTGTTTTTTTTGTTTTCTTTTGTAGTTTCTCTAGGACCCCTTCTCCTTCCCTCCATCCATGAGTTTCTAACTCTCTCCAAAGGGTGGGGTGACGGATTTAGGGTGATGAGAAGAAGAATGACGTTATTATTTTAATTTCGTGTTAGTATATTTTGATTACTTGAGTTTATGTTGAATCATTTATCACGTAATGCTTTATAACTAATGTGATTTATTATAAGTTTCCAGATTTCTCTGAACAAAACCCGACATCAAAACCTCCACCCGCTGGACTCTCATCCATCTTTGCTTTATTTTTAATTTGGTTTTGTTGTTCTTGCTATAGAATTTAATTAAAAACCAAAAATCTCAAACCAAACTTATTTCTCTCTCTTTCTTTCCCTAATCGAAAATCACAAAAATAATAATATCTCTCCCTCCTTGTGTTCGACCCGTACTTGCCACGTCTTCATTGACATCGTGCACTTGCGGTATAAATTTAATTCTCATCAGTACTCTTGTTGTCTTTACCTTGGTTAATGTCTTGTATGTTTTAATGATATGTGTTATATTAATTCATGTGGAGGCATAGTAGGGTCTAGTCTTTATACATGAGTTCATTTAGCTTCATTCCAATTATTGTCTTGTATGCTTTAATGATATGATCTTATCTTAATTCATGTGGAGGCAATGTTGGATTTAGTTTTATGATTTCATGCACTACATGTTGTGAGGAGCTTAATTAAACACACACACATCTTTTATATTCACATTATTTCTCTACCCCCTTTGGGGTTTTGTTTTATTGCTTGTCTTTCATTTCCTTTTGCATTCTAGTGTAATCAATATTTCTCTCCTTTCTTTACCACTCGCCTTCGCACAAACCAAACGTCGACACACCTCCCAGTGGACGACCCGTATTTGCCACGGCTAAAGTTGACATGGGCAAGGGTCGGGACAAGCAAGTCCTAGCCGTCCATGAGAGAAGCAAGAAGATCACCAAAGGTAATGGCAAATTCACTAAGAATACGTCAATCAAGAGCAAGGGAGTAGGAGGTGCCATGGGAGTGCCTCAAGGGGGAAATCTTCGAAATCTCCTACTCCCAACACGGAGTGTTTTCACTGCGGTGAAAAGGGACACATCCGGCCAAATTGCCCCAACTACAAGGAAGATCTTGACAAGGGAGTGATTGAACGTAAGCGCCCAAAAAAGGCCAAAGGTATATTTGTTATTGAGATAAATTTAGCCACCTCTGTCCATGATTGGGTAATTGATACTGGATCTTGTGCTCACATAATTTCTAATGTGCAACTACTAAAGGATAGGAAGGAACTCGTGAAGAACGAGATGATTTTGAAGGTCGGAAATGGTGTGATCGTTGCTGCGATTGCACTAGGTTCTGTGGAGCTTCAATTATCTAGTAATTTAAATTTGTGTTTAAATAATGTTTATTATGTGTCTTCGATTAGCAAGAATATTATTTCTATATCATGTTTGGATATGGATAATTTTAATATAAACATTTCAAACTCTTGCTTGTCTATATCGAAGAATGATATTTTCTATGCAAATCCATTCGTGAGGAATGGTCTCTATTTACTTGAATCGAATAATAAACAAATCTTAAACATCAATAGCAAAAGGCTTAAAACTACTCACGTAAATGATACACTCTTGTGGCACTATCGTCTTTGTCACATGAATGAAAAATGCATCAAGAAATTGCAAGAAGCTAACCTTCTTGGTCAAATTGATTTTAAATCATTGGAGACGTGCGAACCTTGCCTAATGGGCAAGTTGACCAAGAGGCCATTCAAGAAGAAAGAACCAAGAGCGGATGACCTGTTGGATTTGATACATTCCGATGTATGTGGTCCGATGAGTACTAGTGCAAGAGACGGTTTTAGGTACTTCATTACGTTCACGGATGACTATAGTCGTTATGGCTATATTTATCTAATGATAAACAAAAGTGAATCCTTTGACAAGTTCAAGGAATTCAAGAATGAAGTGGAGAACCAACTCAACAAGAAAATCAAGTCTCTACGAACGGATCGTGGTGGTGAGTACTTAAGTACCGAATTTGACTCATTCCTAAAGGAGTGTGGTATTGTACAACAACTCACCCCTCCCGGTACACCTCAGTGGAATGGGGTGTCCGAAAGGAGGAATAGGACATTGCTCGACATGGTTCGATCAATGATGAGTCAAGCTGAATTGTCGCTTTACTTTTGGAGTTATGCACTAGAAGCTGCGGCTTACACACTAAATAATGTTCCATCCAAATCCGTAGAGAAAACGCCTTATGAGCTATGGAGTGGTAAGAAACCTAAGCTCAATTTTCTCAAGATTTGGGGTTGTGAGGCCTACGTCAAGAGATTGATGCCGACCAAACTTCAACCAAAAGAGGATAAGTTCTTCTTTATAGTTTATCCTCGTGAGACAAGAGGATACTACTTTTCGCATATAACCTTCAATCGAGTGATTGTAGAGAGGGGTGCCGTATTTCTATAAAAGAAATTTCTGGAAAGAATAAAAAGTAGTGGGAGTAGAATTGTGCTTGAGGAGACTCAAGATATTCTACAAGATCATGATGTGAATGATGATATTCAAAATCATGAAGGCCCAACCGAGGTTCCTTTGGTTAGTGGGAGCGTGAGTGAGAGACCCTCGCAAGAAATTGTGAGACAAACTCAATCTTCCCCACCAAGTGTACGTTCGAGAATCGAACACGAACCAATTCCTCAAGAAATTGTGGAAGAAGTTCAAGAAGTACACGTAGAACCAAAAGAACTTAAAAGGTCAACGAGGGAAATGAAGAAACCCGATATGTATTTGGGACTTCATGAGATCATGGTACTAGATACTGATGATCCCTCGACCTTTCAAGAAGCAATAGAAAGAAAGGACTCCAAACTATGGTTCAAGGCCATGGAATCCGAAATAGAATCCATGTATGATAATCAAGTATGGAACTTGGTTGACCTTCCTCAAGGGAAAAATGGCATTCAAAATAAATGGGTTTTCAAGAGGAATATTGACATGGATGGGAACGTGACAACCTACAAAGCGAGGCTTGTAGAAAAATGTTTCACTCAAGTTCAAGGAATTGACTATGATGAAACTTTTCATCGGTTGTCATGTTAAAGTCTATTCGGATTATGCTCGTTATTACCGCATTTCATGATTATGAGATATGGCAAATGGATGTCAAAACTGCGTTCCTTAATGGGAACTTGGAGGAGGATGTGTACATGGTACAACCTTAAGGTTTTGAAGATCCAAAGAATAACGAGAAAGTATGCAAGCTTCAAAGATCCATTTACGGATTGAAGCAAGCATCAAGGAGTTGGAACAAGCACTTTGACGAAGAAGTCAAAAAGATTCACTTCGTCTAAAGTAAGGAAGAGCCTTGTATATACAAGAAGGTTAGTGGGAGCCACATAGTGATGTAATTGCACTACTTGTGTCCGTCCCTTGCACTACTTGTCTTTGTTCCACTCGAAGGTTAGTGGGAGCCACATAGTGATGTAAGTGCACTAATTAGGTAACTATAATGTGTAGCTAGATACCGCTTATAGTTTGAGATATTGAGTGTTTAATATCACTGCCAATTTGGCTTAGATCCTCCTATAGGTCACACCACAAAACTGGGTAACAAGAAGCTTGATTTTGAGTTCATATGATGTGTCTGGTTTCATGTGAAAAAAGGACACATGTGGTGAATGAATAAAATCAATATGTCATGAGAATTGACATAATTAGAATCATAATAAATTCATATGAGGTGTATATATTATTGGGTGTAATAATTTAATATTACATAGGATAATATATTACATAAGATTTGAATTTGCTAAAAACCCCAAAAGATCAAATATTGTTGGAAATAAATCCAAAATATGACAAAGGCAAAATCGGGATCAAACACGGTAAACCGTTTAGGGTTCGGCTGACCGAGGTGTCTTCGGAACGGTCAACCGAACGGGGAACGAGTAGAACACAATTGGTTCACCGAAATTGTCTGGAGTGCCTGGACAATTGGGCTCAGTCAATCGAGCGTGAATTTTCAACCGAGAGAAAATATCAGGGAGATATCTTGGGATATTTTCGGTAGACCGAATGTGACACGGTCGTCCGATGAAGATTCGCTAGGAGAAATTTTGGTGGGTCAACGGTCGACCGGTGCAAGACGCGGATCGTCTGAATTTTTCCAGAGAATTTTTCTCATGCATATTCGGTCGACCGTCTAGCTCACGGTCCACCGAACATGTGTTAAAACTGAATGGTTCGCTTAACCGAGAAGAATTCTCGATCAACCAAACAGCAAGTTTTTTGCCTGAATTATTAAGAGAATAATTAGATCATGGGTTGGATTAATTCCATATTTGATCAAACATTTTTTAGGATGCTTATGTGGCAATTTGAGATTAATTTTAGGAGAGAATAAGCAAGATATCATGACTAAAGAATAGTTCTTGATAAGGATGTTTTGCGAGCCTATAAAAGGACGCATCATCTTACTTGTTTATGTTAATGCATAAATTCTCTCTCTCATTAATCTTTCCCTTAATCACCACGAAAATCTCTTAATAGTTTTAAGTTTTGGAGATAGAAATCTCAGAAGCTAAAAGAGGGGTTATTAGCTAGATTCTAAGCTTAATTAGAGATTGATTGACTAGCTTTTTTCTCTCTAATCTTGTTCAGAGTTTTGTGAACACTTGGAGGCGAATCGGCGGGCGATTCGATGAGCAATGGAACTCTGGATCTTTGGAAATGTTTTAGAGAACCTTTGGGTATGATCCTTGATTGATTCGTTTTATTTTAACCGCAAGTGCACGGCCGCGTTGAAGCGGTGGCAAATACGGGTCGTCCACTGGGAGGTGTGTCGACAATTGGTTTGTTCGAAGGCGAGAGGTAAAAGAAGGAGAGAAAGATGTATTACACTACACTACACTAATCTAAAGTAGTAAACAAGCAAGCTGAAATGAAATCACTAAACAACTAAGCTAAACAATTAATGAAGAAGATAAAAACACAGGAATGAAAACCCCTAAGGGGTGGAGTGTGTGTGCACATGAAATAAGTGTTGTGTTGAATGCATACAATAAGCTCAAGTTAGTTAGTGTTTGTTCATGCATAAGAGTACCTAATGGCAAAACCTATCATTTACAACACTAAAACTAATGTGATTAATATGAGCAATGCAAGGTTGTTATTAAGAACATAACAAGCATGGAGTGTACCTAACTATGGCAGAAACCATCAAGTAAAGTTCTTATTAATTCAAGCAAGCATACTAATATCTCTCACAAACAATAAAATCTAGCATTCATGCCACCTACATAACATGTACATACATCTACTCCACCCCCAAAGGGGATGGAATTACTCACACATATTTAAGCTAACTACTCTAACAAAATGAAGCATTATACTGAAATAAAACTACACTAATCAAGCAAGAAATATTAAAGAAGCATAAAAGGAAAGGAAAGACTAAACAAACATGCACAAATTAAAAGACAAGATTAAAAGAAACTAGAAGAATTATTTTATTAACAAATGACTCACATTGAAGTTTGCATTCTTCTCCACCTTGACTTTTTGCTTCAAGGCTCACTCCTTAGTAGAGAGAATGCCACCAAGCAATGGGTGATTACAATGGAAGGGTAAGAGTTCTATTTATAGGCATTGAAAAAGCTAATCCGGGACAATCCCCCGATGTGGGACTAAACCAATACCAAAAATAGCCTAAACACACATTAATACAAGTCCAGGAGAAAGATTAGCGGATCTGGGCTGATCCAGACCGCCAATTGGCGGCCTATAAACTTCAGATCCGATTGGTTTTGGTTGTGGGCTTTGCTTGGAGTGTTTCTTGGTCTTGGTTGCATCTACTTTGTTTAGTGGAGCTCCGACCCGAATCGAATTGACAAAATACTCCCCATGATGGTGTGGAGTTTCCTGTTTTGCTCTTAGGTCCTTTTGTCTTACGTTCAGGTCCTTCTCCCTTGCATCTTGGTCCCCAGGTCTCACAATTAAGTATTTTTTCCTGCTTTTGGGTCCTTTCATGGCTCTTCTCTTCAAACCTCTTTATTTCTGAAATTCAAACAAAAAACTCATCACGTAGCATTACTTAGGTGTAAGATAATGGATATAAGGTACAAATATAAGCATCAAATGATGTCAATCAAATACCCCACACCTAAGTTTTTGCTTGTCCCGAGCAAAACAAAGAAAGAGAAAAGCGAACGAAATACAAGAAATCCTAACTCACTTTCGTAGGAATCACGGTTGCACTTAGCATGTGCAACAAGCCGTTAAACCTCATTGTTGCCAAGGAGGAGGAGTGTTGTCTCCTGAGGGTTTTCAGCGGATATACCCACAAAATCCGAACAAGATGCATTATTCAATCTAGACCTCGACTCGTTGGACAAATTTTGTCGATCAATGGACGCGGTAATGCTACGGGCCGACTCTATATAGGTGATCAGTACACACCTAGCCTAATGAACCATTCGTGCAAGTTAAATAAGGAATTAAGTGAAAGACATGGACAACCTCAACATCCTCAAGTGCTACAAAGTGTAAAGTCCATTAAGGTTCTTATTTGCATTACCTTTTTTTCTTTTTTTTCTTTTCTTAATTTTTTTCTTTTTCTTTTTATTAGTTGGAGCTTCATTCTCCCAGGGTCAGGTTTCGTGCATCATTGCCCATGAGGACTTACACTATCACGTACACCTTTCCCCAAATCTCCACATAGGGCAATCCTTAGCACCTGTGTAACGAGAGTTCGGTCGGCGCATCCCAAGTCAGATGACTCGAAAGCACCAGGCACAAAGTCCCCTCAGACCTACTTTCCCGAGTGATAGGAGCCGTGCGAGAAGAGAGAACACCTACTCACTTATTTCTTATCTACACATGAACCAAAACCCCTACACTAATGTCTCACAACAAGATTTAGAGGGTCCTTGACTACAACAAACTTCCTTAAGTTAACTGACACGAATTATTGACTCACTATGTTCAGGGTGGACTTCATTAAATGTTTGAGCACTGAAACCCTATGATTACTCACCCCCAAGGGAAAACTGAGGTGCATCCTAACGACTCGATAACTCCTAAAGTCAGTGTACTAGATATCCTAATGCATCATGTTCAAGACAATTTTGGGAGCTTTCTTTTTACTATGCCTCTCAACGGTTTTGTACATGCTAAACACACAAAACCCACAAAACATTTTCTTTCGCAAACACATGAAGATTTTGAAAGAAATGTGAAAATTTTGAAGCACTGGGCAAGCAAAAGAAGACAAGTCACCCAAGGATCATGGCAAGCAGATATATCGATATTAAATGTAGCACACTAACATGACCCTAACAATGTACAAAAAAGAAAACAAAATCAAAAGAAAAGACTCGACTATGTACACACGTAAAACGCCCCCCCACACCTACTTCATGCATTGTCCTCAATGAATGCGAGCAAGATACTACATGGAGTTATGCATGAAAAAGAATAGATCTCACCAACGTGAAGTACACAGGGAAGTTTCGGGCTATCTTGATGGACACAACTCAAATTCCCTCAAAACCTGTGAGATGCTAAGGAAAGGATACAAATACGTGAAAGAAATGGAGCCCAAATCCAAGTGGGAAGACCAGGAGAACCAGGTGGACGGTCTAATGTAAGCCTCCATGGGTGACTCGCTTCAAGCGAAATACTTGGATTCAAAACCCAAGAAGACCATGGAAGCATTAACAAAGATGTTCATGGATAGTGCTAGAAAAGAGCGTTATAAGACCACCATCGCACTCACAAGGTGCCACATGACGGAGGGAATATCGGTATCCATGCATTTTCTCACGATGCAAGGATACCTTGAGAAGTTGTCGAAGCTCTCTTCCCCGATGCTCGATGACATTGGGAAGATTTGATTCTTGGCTCTCTAGCCTCGTCCTATAAGGACTTCATTATGCACTATCATGTGCGTGAGAAAGGAGTGAGTCTTGAGGAACTTCACAACGCTCTCAAAACGGCTAAAGTTGACATGGGCAAGGGTCGGGACAAGCACGTCCTAGCCGTCCATGAGAGAAGCAAGAAGATCACCAAAGGTAATGGCAAATTCACCAAGAATACGTCAATCAAGAGCAAGGGAGTAGGAGGTGCCCATGGGAGTGCCTCAAGGGGGAAATCTTCGAAATCTCCTACTCCCAACACGGAGTGTTTTCACTGCGGTGAAAAGGGACACATCCGGCCAAATTGCCCCAACTACAAGGAAGATCTTGACAAGGGAGTGATTGAACGTAAGCGCCCAAAAAAGGCCAAAGGTATATTTGTTATTGAGATAAATTTGGCCACCTCTGTCCATGATTGGGTAATTGATACTGGATCTTGTGCTCACATAATTTCTAATGTGCAACTACTAAAGGATAGGAAGGAACTCGTGAAGAACGAGATGATTTTGAAGGTCGGAAATGGTGTGATCGTTGCTGCGATTGCACTAGGTTCTGTGGAGCTTCAATTATCTAGTAATTTAAATTTGTGTTTAAATAATGTTTATTATGTGTCTTCGATTAGCAAGAATATTATTTCTATATCATGTTTGGATATGGATAATTTTAATATAAACATTTCAAACTCTTGCTTGTCTATATCGAAGAATGATATTTTCTATGCAAATCCATTCGTGAGGAATGGTCTCTATTTACTTGAATCGAATAATAAACAAATCTTAAACATCAATAACAAAAGGCTTAAAACTACTCACGTAAATGATACACTCTTGTGGTACTATCGTCTTTGTCACATAAATGAAAATTGAATCAAGAAATTGCAAGAAGGTAACCTTCTTGATCAACTTGATTTTAAATCATTGGAGACGTGCGAACATTGCCTAATGGGCAAAATGACCAAGAGGCCTTTCAAGAAGAAAGGACCGAGAGCAAATGACTTGTTGGATTTGATACATTTGGATGTATGTGGTCCGATGAGTACTAGTGCAAGAGACGGTTTTAGGTACTTCATTACGTTCACGGATGACTATAGTCATTATTGTTATATTTATCTAATGAGAAACAAAAGTGAATCCTTTGACAAGTTCAAGGAATTCAAGAATGAAGTAGAGAGCCAACTCAACAAGAAAATCAAGTCTCTACGAACGAATCGTGGAGGTGAGTACTTAAGATCCGAATTTGACTCATTCTTAAAGGTGTGTGGTATTGTACCACAGCTCACACCTCCCGGTACACCTCAGTGGAATGGGGTATCCGAAAGGAGGAATAGGACATTACTCGACATGGTTCGATCAATGATGAGTCAAGCTGAATTGCCGCTTTACTTTTGGAGTTATGGACCAGAAGTTGCGGCTTACACACTAAATAATGTTTCATCCAAATCCGTAGAGAAAACGCCTTATGAGCTATGGAGTCGTAAACCACCTAAGCTCAATTTTCTCAAGATTTGGGGTTGTGAGGCCTACGTGTCTTTCCTTTGGGGGTTGTAAGTGTGTGAATGGTCAGTCTTCACCTTCCCAGTTTCTGTCTTCATCACCTAAGTTCACTGAAAGTCTGTCATTCACACATGGCTCGTACTCATTCAGTTGGTGGGGGACATCAACTTCAGCATTGTCTTCAGGGACACCTATCTCACCCCCGGTAGCCATTTGATCTATTTGGGGTACAAAAGCCTCAACCTCACTCCTAACTTCTCCGATAAAGTAGGGAGTGGCCGATGCTTCTACAGGTGTGTTCCTTTTAATCGGAGTGACACATAAAGGAATCTGATCCTGTAATATTTCAGAGATGAAGAAACAGATATCATAATCGTCTGTAAGTTCAACATGTCTCAATGGCTGCCCTAGTGTTCTGTAAGGGGCCTCCACTATCAGCTCATACTTCAACTTATCCACACGAAACGCGTTATGCAAAATTTCAAGCAGTTGAAGGTATGTTATATCTTTTTCTATCGTGGTCCATTTACTCTTGCCATCCTTGAAAAGCCATTCTCGACCATCCATTTCCCAAACACCATTGTACGCAGCCAAAACATTAACAGTCAAGCCTGATACGTCAAAAACCATTAAAAATGTCAAAACATGGGAGGTCAGAGTAATAATCGTTTTCCATCGAACACTATCATTTTGGTATTGAACATATATCAAGAAACAGACTCGAGCACAAACTATTTCAATCGAACTCCGACCAGTGATAACTATCGAGCATACACATCGACCAGCACTATCACGAAACTGTCGAGTAGACTTAATCACAATCGAGCTTCAAAACAAAATCAACTATCGAGCAAACAAATTGAGCCTATCTATCGCGTATTGCCAAGTACAATCGAGTATCGTCTACCATCGACTTCAACCATCACAAATGTTCATTCGTCGAGCGCTACCAACCGCGATCAAGCATAACACCCATAGGTAGATTCAAACAAAACTTGAACAAACCAACAAAACACATCAACACATTGACAGATCTATTCGAAAATGAAAAGAAAATGCAAAAAGTAACACCCACATCAATTTTTATCAATTTCACTTACCCATTCTATTTGCTGACCGATTTCTCCACCAAGAACACAAAAACAACTTGAGCATTCCGGTGGGGGTCCGTCGGGATGCCAAATGGGATGATCTATGTAGGTTATTGTGGCCTCGATCTGGTCTTTACTGCCAACATAAAATTTTGAGCTCGATACGACTGAGAGAGAAAGAAAGATAGAGTTCCAAGGAGAAAAGGAGAGAGAGGGGAATGGTTTATTTAGGCAAGGGTATTTTGGGGAGAGGTGGAGAGATAAACCTTTTTTTCAGAGAATGTCAAAGTGGGGTCCTTTTTCAAAGGTTGGGACACTTTAGGCATAGAAACTCAAATTTTCCTTTGGGGGTGGGTGAGCCGGTATGATGTGGCAGAGAGAGAAGTTGACATGGCAGATAAAGAAACCAGGGTACCCAGGGGTAGCCCGAGCGTAGTTAAAGATGGCCTAATCATAAACATATTCCACTGGATATATAATTTTCTTATATACTTATTTATATTATCAAATATGGACATGGAAGTCATGCCGGCATGAGCCCGTCATGCTGGCCGGAACTGTCGTGTCGTGCTCGTAGTACGAGCTAGGTTGGATCCGTGCCGGATTCGGGGCGTCGAGTCAGGTTTTCTAGGACGGGTTTTGATTTTTCGGTTGATTTTTTAAATTTAAAGTAAGTATACAATCACAATTGAATTAATTAACAAACACAATTTATTTTTCCCTAAAGTAACCATTTTATTTATTAATAATTGTTAACTCAAATCGAGAAATAATATAAAAACATAATTGGTTACATATGAAAAAAGTCTGGAACCGAGCTAAGCCTTAGGAGTAATGAACAAAAATTAGGGGTATTAGGATAAAATTACTCATTAAACAAAATGATTTAGCTAATTCGTCTTTAATCTTCATTGTCGATGGTGTCGTCAAGATTCATGATTTGCATTTTGTCCATAGTGCCCATCCAATCCTTCAGGCATACGCCCATCTTGATTGACTTATCAGACAAGTTTTGTCTTTTGTCACTCAAGACACGTTTACCTACGCTAAATGCAGACTCCGACGCCACAGTTGACGTCACAGAACATAATAAGTCTCGTGTCATCAAGGAGACTAGTGAAAACCTACTTGAGTTTTTTCTCCACCCGTCTAAAACATCAAAAGATTTTAACTCAGCAAAAGTTAAGTACATTTTCAGTGTTTAAATATCGAGTTAATTCATTTTGTGTTTTATTTGCACTTTTTTATGACATAACAAATTCCATTGGAAGTCGTCATCATCTAGATCCATTGCAGTTGCAGGTGGTACTGATGATGAACAACTACCAACATTTGAACACATTTGATTTACATTTTGTAGTCTTTGATATTCTTCAAAATATTTGTTTAACAAATACATACAATTATCAATATGTTTTTGGAAATTTTCATTATTCATATTTGCAAAAATTCCTTCCAAGAAAATCTGTAAACCACTAATTTTAAATCGAGGATCCATAATAAAAGCTAAACAAAAACTAAATGAAAGAGGATTCAAATATTTATTAAACTTGGTCTCCAATACATTTAAAATATCAACAAACCATTATTTGACTTATATTTCGCAAATACTCTAGTAAATGGAAGTAATTCATAGATAAATATGTTAGAGGTGGGGTAATATTGTCAACTTAATCTAGTAGTAAAGGTGAAAAAAGGTTTTAACAAATCTAACATAATTTTACAATTATCCAAATCTATGAGGTTAACATATTTTGATATTTCATATGTGGAATTTCATCTGTGGGAAACAGCTAATTTAAACTTCCTAGGTTTAACATGATTATTTACACAAAAATCTCTAAATTCATGATATCTAAATGTAATACTGCAAGCTACATAGGCAATTGCATTCCTTTACATTTTCTAAGTAATGTTTTAATTATTTCAAGTCCATTTTGTACTACCAAGTTCAAACTATAACAAACACATCTAATATGAAAGAGTAAATCATCTAGAGGTTTATGACAATAATTTATAAGCATTTTTATTGATGAACTATTATTGGTATCATTATCAAATGCAATTGTACAAACTTTATTTTCAATATTATTAGCTACCGTGACATTTTTAATATGATCAAATATAACAGTGGTAGTGTGTGAATGCAAAATAAGGAAAAAAGAAATGATTTTTTTATTTAAACACCATAAATCATCTTGATAATGAGTTGTTACGCAACAGTAAGGATAATTATTTGGACCCGTCCAAACATCACTAGTTAATGCTATATTATTGTTCATTGATGAAAAATAATTTATCATGCATTCTTTTTCTTTATCAAATTTATTAATTATGACATTTTTAAGTGTTTTTCTACAATTGTTTAAATTGTCGATGATGGTGGAGAATTGTTTTCCTAAGGCATTTAGATTCACATATGTTAAATGTTAGTCATCTCTAATTATGAAATCAACAATTATCTTTCTACTTTTAATTGGACAATATTTTCTTAAATTTAAAGTTCCACTAGATGACGTGAATCTACTATCGATTATGCATTCTTAACTTTACATGAAAGTAAATGTCTACTTAAACGACCAATTCCTCCACTTAACCGAAAATATTTTACTACATGATCTACAAGTAGTCGCGAAATCAGGCGGTCAACTGCTTGCTTGTAACTTTAGGTTCATGTTTTAGCTTAAACTCGACTCATTTCCAACAAAATCGGAGCGAATAAAGAGAATACTTAGAGAGATTTAGAAGAAGAGTGGGGAGTTGAAGGTTTGGTGTTAAAAAAGGAGGATTTGGAGATTAATATAAGATGAGAGGGGTAGTTTAGTAATTAAAATTAATAATAATTACCCATGCCATGCCCGGACCGACCCGGCCCGCTGGCACGCCGGGCAAGTGCCAGGTCTGATCAGAGACAAGGAAACGATACATCAAAACTTGGTTCCAGACAAGTGGTCCATCACTCCAATAGTCAATTACACTAGGCAAGTGGCAACATGCAGATATCAATCCATTCCCAACTACTTACAGAGATCTCTTCACAATAATTTACTCACTCAAGAATAAATTATTCAAGTAATCAAACAGTGAAACCATTTAATAAGCTCAACCGGTCAACACGACAAACACACCATCCCATAATAGGACAACACGAAATACCACAAATTCAAACGGCCCTTTGAAACTGCCAGATTTGAAAACTGAAAACTACACTAGACGTCTAGACATTTCAATCATCCAATAGATTAAGCAAACACCGATTAAAAAACAATTTTGTAAGAAAAACATTGGGGAAACAACACTAAAATTTACTAATGATAAACCACACAAGAAACGCATCATTTAATATCATGATAAATAAACACAACCAAACTTTTGGTAAATGGCAATTAACGAACACCACAGAGGATAGTACCAATTAGTGATATTCAACCAACTTGATTTTATTAAGTTTTGAAACATGATATCCTGACTTAACATTTTGAAAATACGACTTTTTCCTGTGTCTCCACTAAAACCATGAAATGCAAAGAAAACTCCAAAATTAGTGCAAAAGTTGTTTTGCGAGTAACTTATGACCAATTTGGGATCCAATCACTAAAAATTCAACCAAACTCATTAAAATGTTGTTTATGCAACAACATGCTAAACACAACAAAAATAACCACAAGATCACCGCGTGACAAAAAATTCACAGACCAGTAAAATATAAAACTCAATTATTACAAAAAACATTGCGACCAACCTCGACAACGTTTCCTCCGATAATTTTAGCAGACAATTTAGAAACAATCACAGAAGAACTTTAGAAGGAACAATGATAATTGATAATCTTAAAACCAAATACACTCAACTGAATCAACATCACCAACCACAGCAAAGTTAACAAACTTGTTGTCAAAGCGACACTAGAAAGATCAAGCGATATATGAGTAGACATTTAAAGAACACGGTTAGGAGCATACAAGGTTTTACACGTTCTACGGATGCCAAACTTGCTGCCCTACAACAAAACAGGTTTTCACGGGCAGAGAACGAACATGGATTTTGTACAACACAAACCTACACCTTATCAGCTCACAGTCCGAGGAAGGCACATTGCTTTCTTGCGTGCTCGGGGATCAGCTTCGTCAAGATCTCGACCGGAACTCCCTTCAGCTCTGATTAATTTTAAGAAGCAAATTCATTTGAACAGATCATTAGGCTCAATTGGAGAGTAAATTAAAGTAATTGCTATAACTCAAATTAAGTATTAATCATAAGCAAGTTTTACAGATTATAAGGCATATACGCATTTGAAGTCTAATGAAAAAGTTATATCATTTTCTATAACATTTATTATATTAAATCACATCATTTGTAAATATTATCACAAAAAACAACTCACTCTTCTGCCACCTTATGGAATCGACGTAAGTGCAACAATTCAAAAGACATTTTTGTAACAATGATGCAAAATGATGGAACTTCTGGGTTTTTTCCCCAAATCAGGAAATCCTTGGGTCAATTTAAAAAAAGGTGATGAAATGACAATAAAAATGATAAGATCAAATCCATATAACTTAAAATGAGGTACGCAGAGGCCCACTGATTATGATCATTAATTACTACTAAAAAAGTACTTTCTTTGTAAGGAAAATGTTTCAATAGTCTAAAATCAGTACCGTGAGGCCTGAAGTTGAATAGCGGTGGCAGAAATCTTCCATTCGGAAGACGCGTATTTGGGTCGCGAAGCTCATCAAAGAATGGGTGAATTAGAGCGTCCATCTACAATAAACAAATATTTCACATTAGTACATTGTATTTTCCAAAAATCAGGTCAAAACCACAAGTTTTTGCACTCACAGCACTGCATCGAAGGTTCGGGGAGTACTGCAGAAGGCGAGAAACAAGGTCCACGGCTTCAGGTGGCATTTTCTTGTGAAAAATCTGATAGAAAACAAACAAATGAGTTATTTGTGCATTAGAAAATATATATGAGAGGATTTCGATTTCCAACCTTGTGCCATGGGTGAGCTTTGATCTGTGGGAATTTGAACTCCGTATAGTTTGGATTCATGCATTTGATTTCTTCTCTTGTAGGTGTTCCCAGAACCTGCCACAAGAACAAATTCAGGCAATGTTCAGAATTTTGCATATGTAAACTATGCAAAACCTAAACCTATACTATTATATGTGTGCAAAAACGATTAAAGAATTACGGAAACTATCCAAAATATGCGACCATTGTGCGATTGCATTTGAAAATTTTCAATTTGCGCATATGAGCAACACAAGTTGCATACCTGAATTTAATGCAAAAAAGACGAAATATATATGCATTCCAGACATTACGAAATTCTAGTTATGTTACAAAAAGAGCAATGAAGACTTCAATCACCTTGATAATTTCAACAAGCTGATCGACTCCACTCTCACCAGGAAAGATCGGCTGTTGAAAAATAAATTCATTAGAATAACGGAAATCATGGCCCATAATCATTAGTCTGAAACGATAATCACCAATTGAGGGTAGTGTAAGCATTTACCTGTCCAAGAAGCAGTTCTGCAAGCACACAACCAGCAGACCAAATGTCAATAGCAGTTGTATACTCGGTGGCACCAAATATGAGTTCGGGAGCTCTGTAGTACCTTGAACATATGTACGATATGTTTGGCTCACCCTTAACCTTTGATGCCCCAGAAAAGAAAAATTAGCAACTGCAAAATTGTTTCATCCAAAAGAATGCAAGTGTTGACAAAGTGCGAGAGGCATACCAACACTTTTGCGCTTCCGAAGTCACACAATTTCAGCTGGTGGGTGTGGGGGTTTACCTGTTTAGGAAAGTAAATTATTTCCAGTAATTCTAGAGAACATGATAATCAATATCGAACCTTAATACATAATTCTAAGTTGTAGTAGACAATGATACTCACCAGAAGATTTTGTGGCTTGATGTCCCTGTGGCAGACACCAATACCTCCATGGATATAGGCTAAGGCTCTACATATCTGTCATGAGATTTTTGAGAATCAAACTTAAGAAAATTTCCGTTAAATGGTAATGACAAACAAACAACAGAGGTATTCAAATAGAGATGTTATATAAATAAGGCAAAAACAAGTAAAAGCCTTTTCCACTTTAATGGAAGAAAGCTCATTTTAATCACAGAGTATAATGAAGTTCACATCTGCAATTTTGAAAGTCATTGGGGTCCTGAACTTTATATAATATCATGGTACAAAGCGATGGTTTCATAAAAAAGATTCGAAAAATCAGAAACAAGCCTCCTGTACCTGATAAGTATAAAGTTTCACGTATATCAGTGGCATGCGCTGGTTCATTTTATGGTAATGCTTGACCACGCGGTGAACAGTCTCAGGGACATATTCGAGCACCAAATTCAGATAAAGCTCATCTTTCTCTGTCGTCGAAAAGAAACAATGCTTCAAGCAAACAACATTAGGGTGATCAAGAAGACGCATCGTCTGCAGTTCACGGTTCTTGTATCTCTTGTCCTGGAGAACCTTCTTTATTGCTACAGTTTCACCCGTCTCAAGACACTTAGCCTTCAAAACAACATATCAGAAATCACAAAGTCTATACCGATTTTTACCCACTTGCAGGTAAAATGTTGAAGCATTTAATAAATGAAACATTCACAAGCAAATAGAAACAATACCTGGAATACTACTCCAAATGACCCATGTCCGACAGCACGTTCGGCCATGTAACTAATAGTCTACCACAGAGAAAATAATCAAGTCAGTTAAAAGTTCAACTCAAACATCTGATAAACAGAGAGCATCTAGCAAGAAACTGAAAGTCACATACTAATTCAAAACGATTATTTTTGTAGAAATTAGTAGATTAGAAATAAAAAATACAACATGGTCACAAAGCCATATGATGGACTTGTTTGAGCTCATTCCAACCCATATTGTCTATAAGTGGAATAGTCCAAGGAGGTTGGAAACATATTCACACATTGCTCAATATAAAATATTTATAAAACATAGGTACTCATATTTCAAAGAGAGGGTGGACCAACCAATTTTCAGATTCTTGAAATACAGATTATTTTAATCAAATTACCTGTTTCGGCTGGCCATTTCGGCCACCAATGGTCGTCACAATTATATGACCTGTTTCAGCTCCATTACCATCAATCATTGTTGGTTCCATATCCTACAGGATCATGAAGTTCAGAAAGAAAGAACTTGGAACTAATGTCATACAGCAAGAAGAAAGGCAAATGCAGATAATACTTCCAATAGCAGCAACCTTGTCGTCTCTTATTCTCATATCATTCATTTCCTCAGGCAGCTTGTCCAGAGCAGCACTGTTGCCAGGTTGGTTCCTTGACCCACGAGGTGGCACCATATTGGTTGAAGCCATCTAATGTCAACAATACCTGGAAAAGTATCTATCACGTTCAGCTCATGCTAATGAAAGCTGACTGATATTCAAAGACAAAATGTTTGTCAAATTAATTTGCTGAAACTTATGCATCAACTTTAATTTAGAACCTTGCTCAACAGAAAAAGTTGAATTTCCAAAGAAGGTAGTCTTCAACATATATTACAGCAATTGCTTCCCCAAATAAATTGCTTGTCAAGAAAAGCAATGTCTGGAGGATATAATATTAGATTTGAAGGCATATAACTTAACTAAATTCCTTCACCAAGATTAAAAAAAATGACAATTTACCGAACTTAGAGCTCAAAACAAAATGCATCATCCAGCTTTTAATGGTTAACATACTCAAACTTCATCATACAATAATGAAAGCTTAGAAAACAAAAATAAACATAGCAAATCTTAGTAGGCAGATAGACTTTTTGGCTTTGGCATGTTTACGTCCTTATAAATTATAACTAATGTTATTGCAGATAATCGTGAAACAAAAGGAACGGGACAATGCTTTGAAAAAGAAAAGAGAGATACAAATCAATGTAATTCACTTCATGATATTATAGAACTTAAATTATTCAAGCAACATGAATATCAACTCAAAAAATCACATCAATGCAACTGCAAAGTAAAGGACGGTGAATACCAATACTTACAGATTACACAAACAGATCGAGAAGAAAGACAAAAAAATAGATAAAACACAAGAAAGAAAACAAAGAAAAATGAAAAATCTGCAGAAGGAGATATCCAAGATGACCACAAAACTGAGAATTCAAGAATTAAAGAAACAGATTTTTCTTATGAAACAGAAATAAAGAATCATCCAAAATATGTTGTGTATTTCTAAATCCAAACTAAGCAAATATCAGTTCAAGATCAAGAAAGAAAGTTCATAAACAAGAAAAACTGTGAGTTTGACCTATGGGACAGATTCAAAAATAACTAAAAGCACCAAAAATTGTAAAAATAGGAAATAATTAAAATCAAATCTAGCAAGCAGAAAACGAAGAGAGATCTGCTTAGCAGCCCAGAAAAGATGGAAAAAACAGAGCTAAAAATTAAAATAAAAAACTCAATATTTAAATCAGGTAACAGTCTAATCCAGTACCCACAAAAATGAGACTAAAAGCAATATACTTTTATATGAGACACAAATATCGCTTGGCACCGCACAAAAAGATTAAATCGAGAACAAAAACCCAATATCTCTGAAGGAGCAAAAAAGCTACTCTGGTAACAAAAAAATAGACCCAAGAAACAAAAATAATCCAGTACCCTAAAAAAGACCCAGAAACCCATGATTTTTATTAGACATGAATATCACTTGGACCACACAAAAAAATAAAAATCAAGAACAAAAAAATATTTATATTTCTAAAGCATCAAAAAAAAAACTAATCCAGTATCCGAAAAATAAAACCCAAAAAACCAAAATAATATTTAAAATCAAAAAAAATCCATTACCAAAAGACATTTTTATTTGAGATATAAATATCACTTAGCACCACAAAAAAAATCAAGAACAAAAACCCAATATTACTAAAGCAGCAGAAAAGCTAATCCACTACTCAAACCAGAGACCCTAGAAACAACAAAAAAAACAGAAGAAAAACTAATCCAGTACTAAAAAAATCCCCCAAACCCAGACTTTAATATCAAAACAAAAACAAAAAACTCCAGTACCAAAAAGAACCCAAAAAATACAGAATCCAACTTATAACCACAAATCCCAACAAAACAAACCAAAAACCACCATTTTGAAGCCCAAAAAGCACCGCTAGCAAAAACAACACAAACCCAAAACACCCACCAACATCAAAACTCCTCCAAGAATCCCAAACACCAAGATCTCCCCTTCCTCTCTCTCCACTTCTTCTCACTGGTTTTATGGAGTGGGTAAAGTGGTCAAAGGAGACCCAACACACACATCTACTTCTGGTTTCTGTTTGTCGGGTTGACTATTTTACCCTTCTGTTGTGGATTATTTACGCTTCGTGATTTGTTCTTGGGTTTGGCTGTTAGGGGTAGTAGTGTAATTTGATGGGGTGGTTTTCTGAGGAAGTACGATATTGAAATGGAGTAATTATTAGAGTACTTCCACGTTACTCGATGGCCGTTACGGACTTACAGTTCCCCATTAAAACGTTTTTCCCGAAATGCCCCTGTTTGCGAGAAATTCCCCCTCCAGCGAAATTTCCAACTCGGTCACGTTCAAAAAACACTATACAACTCACCGTCAACCCAACCCAACCTATTCTTCGCTCTTTAACTTCGACTTCACTTTCAACACCTTCTCTCATCCACGTAAACTTTTTTACCTCATTTTCTATTTCATCACAAAAATACATAAACTACTAAATAAATTATTTCTACAGTAACTTAATCTAATTAAATTACGCTAATTGCCAAATAATTTCGAAAAAATAGATTTAATAATGATCACTCCAACGGGTCGGTCGGGGGATTTATTAGTAATTCTCTGCCGATTTTTTGGGTTACTAATGCGTTTTTTGGTGAACCTATGTAAATTCATGTGTTCTATTTTGCTATGTAATTTTCTTTAATTATATACATTTACAATTATCTTACTAATTATCTTTAATTATTTACATTTATTTTTACTAATTTTAATTAATTATTTACATTTATCTTATTAATTTTCATTAATTATTTACATTTATCTTATTAATTTTCATTAATTATTTTATTTATTTTAATTTTCATGAATAAATTCTAATTATATAAATTTTTATACATATATCATTTATATATTAAAACAAATATAAAAATAAAAAACCAAAAAAATAAATTTAAGCCAACCCGGGTTGGCCACGTGGCCAACCCGGGTCGCCCCCAGGCCGGGTCGCAGACCCAAGTCTGGACCCGACCTGGGTCCGCCCCCCATGAAGGGGGGTTGGGGTCAGGTCCCCCTCAGACCCGACCCCAAAGAACACCCGTTGAGGGTGCTCTTATGGCTCCCGTAATTGTGTTTTAGATATATTTTTTGAAATTTTATACGTCAACAACTCACTTAACGTTACCTATCATGTTATTATTACTTATTTTTTATTTTATTATTTAAAATGTAATATCCAACAAAGTAAGAGGCGACTGATTTTCTATTTTGGGGTCGGGTAGGGATTGACCTGACCTAGGCCCCTTAACGGGGGCCGACCCAGGTCGGGTTGCGACCTGCGTCGGGGACCCAACTTGGGTTCCGACCCGTTTTGGCCACGTGGCCAACCAAGGTTGGCCTTTTTTATTTTAAATAAAGATTACAAATTATTTTTTTATTTATTAAATAATATTTAATTGATATGTATATGTTTTTATATAATTAGAATTAATTTCTGAAAATTAAAATAAAGGAAAATAATTAATGGAAATTTGTAAAATAAATGTAAATAATTAATCAAAATTAGTAAAATAAATATAAGTAATTAAAGAAAATTAGTAAGATAATTAAAAATAATTGTAAATGTATATAATTAAAGAAAATTACCTAGCAAAATATAATACATGAATTTACCCAGGTTCACCTAAAAACGCATCAGTAATCTGAAAAATCTTCAGGGCGCGCTACCCCCGCGCCACCCCCGCCACCTCACCGATGAAGTGGAACGCCGCTCGCTTATCAGTTAGTTAGACCCCTGACTGACCCGTTGGAGTGACCCTTATTAAATCTAATTTTTCGAAATTATTTGACAATTAACGTAATTTAATTAGATTAAGTTACTGTAGAAATAATTTATTTAGTAGTTTATGTATTTTTGTGATGAAATAGAAAATGAGGTAAAAAAATTATGTGGACGAGAGAGTGTTGAAAGTGTGGTTGGGGTTAAGGAGTGAAAAATGGGTTGGGTTGGGTGGTGGGTTGTATAGTATTTTTCGCTGACGTGACGGAGAGGGAAACTGGATTGGATGGGGGATTTGTGGTTGGGGTTAATGGTACTCTTAGCGGACACCGGAAAGAACGTATACACATTTTTTATAATTATATTTTACCGAAGATTTTGAAATATACATTTGGCAAAGAAGTTTTGATATATCCTCAGTATCAAATGTAAACCAACTTCTTGGAATTATATAGTATGTTTGACAATGAGGATAGGTTTTGAAATCCAAATTCCTTGAAAATTTTGCTTCCAACGACGACAACAAAAAAATGATTCTTACATGATTGTTTGGAATCCTAATGTTAGTTTTCGGCTCATGATTTAATCGTCCTGTATTTAGCTAAGCTCATGCGCCAAGAGGATATTATCTGATATCCGACACCAATCTGGTTGTGTCCAGGAGGTAGAGGTCAAGGGCTCCCTTACTACGGAGCTCCTATATTCTTATATATATATATATATATATATATATATATGCATTGTTGAGAGTCTGGACCTGCCATTGAAGGTCTGAACAATTCTTGAAGCCTGAGTATGTGAGGGGAAGCCAAAGTATATAGGAGCTCCGTAGTACGCGAGCGAAAGATGAAAAAATTCAGCTCATGCACGAATCCAAAGAAGTTAGGCTGCGTTTACCATAATAATCTCACACCAACGTATTTTTAGTATATAACATTATAACTACATATTTAATTACAATTGTAAAAATAACTTGAAAAATATATCACATATTTTAATATGATATTCAAGTGATTTCCTTCTTTAAAATGTTTTTCTATTATCATAAATAATAGAAAAAAATTATAATGTAATTATGAAATAAATGTTCTGTTATTTCACAATCTATATTTTCTAGTTAATTAAAGAACCATCTAATATTAGGAGCATACTAGTCATCTAATATTAGGACAACTTGTTATTTAATGTTAAGAATCATGAACAAGAATTTATTCTATCCAAATAAGAATTGCTTCCTCTTAAGAATCATTTGAAATGAATTCTTACGATAACTTAATCGTTTGAAATGGAATCCAAATGCTACCTTAAGTTTCAAGACTTCGTACATGTAATTTTGGGTTTGTCACTTGCGCTTTACTGGATGGTGGTTTTGTTTTAAGATTTTTCTAATATTACATATGTTCTTTCTTAAAAGATCCTCTTACTTGGCAATTGAAATAAAATAATGATGATAATTACTTTATAACAATTGCTTTACTGGATGGTGGTTTTGTTTTAAGATTTTTCTAATATTACATATGTTCTTTCTTAATAGATCCTCTTACTTGGCAATTGAAATAAAATTACGATGATAATTACTTTATACCAATTGCTTTACTGGATGGTGGTTTTGTTTTAAGATTTTTCTAATATTACATATGTTCTTTCTTACTAGATCCTCTTACCAGGCAATTGAAATAAAATAATTGTGATAATTACTTTATACCCAAAAAAAGTGTTTACAATGTGGATTACCAAAAGCAATTTAAATATTTGTTAACTTTGTTGACATATCTTTGCTTTAATAGCTTCCACACATCTTAACTTCTCAAAGATACACATTATATTTTCGTAGTTGTTCAAATACCCTTCGTGCATTTGTCGTTGTTCTATAATAGTATCCAGGTTGTCTCTTCTTGCATATATATTTTTTGCCCTTCCAATTAGGGGTGCAAATGGTTACCAAGTATCCGAGTATCCGATTCGAAAATTTCTATTTAGTTGGTATTTGGTAAGTTCAATGTTACCAATTTAATTTCGGATACGAATTTGGTTTAAAAAAAATTACCAATTAGAATTCGGATACGAATTCGGATACAAGCTATTTAATATTCGAATTATCCGAATTATCCGAATTATTCGAATACATGGTCAAATACACAAATTAGTATTCCAAAATTTAATATTCTAAAATTTTAATACGAAAATTTAGTATTCGGATTCGGATAGTTCTACTGAATTCGGATTCGAATTCGGATTCGGATAGTTCTACTGAATTCGGATTCGGATTCGGATTCGGATAGTTCTACTGAATTCGGATTCGAATTCGAATTTGGTAATGGAATATGGTATTCGGATTCGAATTCGGATACAGTTGGTATCCGAGTTATATTATCCGAGTTGCAGCCCTACTTCCAATGACGTTGGAATCCAATTTTTCTATTTCTTTGTTACCATTTTAAAGAAACTACTAACTGAACCTCCTGTTTGTTTACTATCGCACCCATTCGGCTCCCAATTAGCTAACTAGTAGTTATCTAAAATAAGTCACTTAGGATGTTCATCAGATTGTGTGTGTACATACATACATACTAAGCGATAGATTAACCTAAAGGTTTAGTCGAGTCGATTGGCTACGTCATTGATTAACCTAGAGTTAGGTTACTAACTTCCTTAAAGCAACCAAAGTCTGATGAGATGTCGCTCCTTGCATTTGGTTTTTTGACAAAATTGAGACGCATGAATTTTATTTTATTTTGATAATAGATAATTGCATTAGATAAGGGAATGCTATAAAAATACAGCCTTCCTAAAGAAAGTACATCATATTACAAGCCTTATAATTAGTGTAATAACCTAATCTAAAACACCTTAATTAACTAAACCTAAACCTAATTAACTTAATTAAGCTTTGATTAGTGAAGCATGACGTGGCTTGTTTTGATTTGAAGATTGAGAGGTGAATTGAAGATAAACTTGGATTCTTGTATAAATAGAAATGTTAGGTTTTAATAGAAACGTTTCTTCATTGTTTGGAGTGTCAGAGAGAGAGAGATTTTCGGAGAAGAGAAGGAGAAGAAGAAGAGGAGAAGAAGAAGAAGTTGGGTAGAGGTTGCCAAAGCTTGGGAGGCTTCTTCACTCGACCAAAAGGTATGCCAAATCTTCAATATAACTCACTTATGCCTTGTGAGTGTTGGGGATCGACGTTGGTGTCGAATTCTCCGTCGGATTTCAACCAATTCAGAGGTTGAAGACGACGATCGGTCGACCGGTGCCTGTGGGCAGTCGACCGATCCTATTATTATATTGATGTTTACCCGCGAACGGTCGAACAATGTCTTAGGACGGTCGACCGTTATGCCAGATTTGTGCGGGAAAAAGAGGTTATGCTGTTATCGGTCGAACGGGACCACTTAGCCGGTCGACCGAATAACAATGAGAATGGGTCGGTTGGGGGTTTTGACTTATTAAACGGTTGAACGCCCTTAACCTTGTTCGACCGATCCATTCGATGCTAAGTCGGTTGGGAGCTTTGACCATCAAAACGGTTGACCGCTTTTTAACTTTCGGTCGACCGACTGAGCATTTTAATTAAGCAGTAGAGTGCCTGTGATGTCTCGGTCGAACTGTATAGCAGTTCCGGTCGACCGAATGTCACTTGGGCAAGATACTGAGAAGTCCTGTTATCGGTTGAACGACCCCTTGGTTCGACCGATCGGATATATATATTATATAAATTTGTATAGCGTAGACCATCCAAACGGTCGACCGCTAGATGACTTTTGTTCGACCGATTGGTCGGTAATTCGGTTGGCGTGGTTCGACCGGTAGACTTGTTTGTACAGTACTGTGTACTGTGTGGGGGACCGGTCGACCGGTGTGCTTTTAGCGGTCGACCGATCTGCCGCAGGTTGGTGGATTTATCCACACGCGATCCGTTGAGTATAGGTCGACTACCGGCTCCGAGGCGACGGTTGATTACCGGCTTTGAGAGCTACGGATTTCACCTTCGACGAAGGCGTATTATTGTACTACTGTTGCCTCTCTTACCGAGCGGGGTGTGAGGGATGTGTACCGTAAACCTTGGGCAGTTTGCGAGGGTTTAGCGGTAGGCCGAGGATGTTCCGGCAGGGTGCGCGCTTGGCGGCTCTTGGGGGAGCAGCGGCTGTCGTCTGACCCGAGTTGTGTATTCGGCGGGCTGACTCGCTCCTTGGGTGGCGGCGTGTACCAGGGGTTCCTTCCTGCACTTTTTGGGGAGCAGTGGTGTCGACTGACCCTTGTGAGGCAGCGGTGGACTGACTTGACCCTAGTGGCAGGAGTGGTTCAGTGCCGCGGAGGCGGTGAGGGCATTATTGTGGGCCCGAGGTGGATGATCATGTGCATAGCATTGCATTGTCTTTAATTCCTTTTTATATTTTAGGAGGTTTGGTATACGGGGTTCCTTCACGGAACCCAGGCATGTTTGTTTGTTTTCATTTCAGGTAGCGAGTAGCATTAGAGTCAGGTGGTGACCGAGGAGAGTGCACCCGGGATCAGATCTTGTTCTCTTTTCTATCTTCTTTTGTTTGAGGTAGTGATTACATGTATATTCACTTTTGTTGTAATCACAGTTGACTCATTTATATAGTTTGACTTCCACGTGGGTCTGTATCTTATATATTTTATATATTTGTTGGTTTGTTTTCCCGTTACGTGCCCTGCGTTGACCGTTGACGGTCTTTATTATTGTTTAAATTTTCTGCTGTTTTCGGGTACGTTACAATTAGCCTAAGTTTACGAACAAATATGGTTGAGATTACAAAATCCAAAACAACATATGTGATTAAAAACATAGTGTACAATGAGGTGGTTTCGCGTGGAAAGCCGATAGCTTCGAATAACCTCACGCTCTCCTCAATTGTTGTCGCTTCCTCTACCACTCGTGCCTCTTCTTCTTGAGTCGATCGTTTTCCAAGTCAGCCAGACGATGGATCTCTTCTATCTCATTTGCGGAGGATCAATTATAATGTTGCTTGTACGATCCGTTGTCTGCTGAGGTGCCTTGATGATTCTGTCCATTGTTAGAAGCTTATGTTCATACATAATACCAAGGAATATTTTAACTTTATGTGGGCTATCTGATTTCCAGATGTGATTGAATAGAGGATATATTGAGTATCACTATCATTGAGCAAACTTTTAACTTTAAAGTTTCCTTTTTGTAGTTAGATTCCAAGCACGTTTGTCTAGTATATTGCTTGGTGTGTATGTCAAGTACATAAGATAGAGGTCATTTATTTGAACCTAAGTCGGTGTGATGTTGAATCACCTTTTGAACCATGCTGCCGAGAATGGTTCTTGCTTCGAGAAATTATTAAATGAAATGTATCTATGTTTGGTTGAGTGCAACATTTCTTGATGACTCGTCGCTATCGCCGGTGTTATTCTACCATCTATCAAACCAGAGTAATATAATCTCTCCTCTTCCAATTGTAACATTGTTAAGGGTACAAAGTGTAACATCCTCAAACAAATTATTAAATGAAAATTTTAAATTTTTTATTAACACAAAATAATTAGAGGATATTACGTAAAAACTGAAAACAGGTGCACCAACATATATAATATATATATACAGAGTATTTCAAAAGTTGTGATTACATCAAAAGACTATACAACGAATACAGTAATCACCCGACCTCAACTGAGAGAAAGCTGGATCCGGTAGCGGTGCTCCTCTCCTCGGTCACCACCCCCTATCGTCGGTTACGGCCTGAAAGTAAACATGCAACAATGTCTGAGTTTCCAGAAGGAAACCCCGTATGCCAAACTCTACAATGCATGAAATGAAAGACACCCTAGCATGCAATTCTACTAAACAAGAAAAACATCTCAACGGGCTGGGCTCCAGGGCTTTTTCACCCAACCATAGCACACACCACAGTCACGGGGCTCCAGGGTTTTTTCACCCAACCACCGCAACACACGCTCGTCGCCAAGCAGGGCTCCAGGTCTTTTTCAACCAACCGCAGCTACCACGACACGACCAAGGGTTCCAGGCCTTTTTCAACCAGCTCAAACGTCCAAGGGCTCCAAGTCTTTTTCAACCAACCCCTACGCGCGGTCCCTGCTCAGGCTCCACGCCTTTTTCAGCCAACCTGAACGCACTACGAAGCTCCAGGTCTTTTTCAACTAACCCCGCACAGACTAGCTCGGCTCCAGGTCTTTTTCAACCAACCACAACTCTCACACAGTTACGGGGTTCCACGTCTTTTTCAACCAACCACCGCAACACCACATTCTAAGCTGGGCTCTAGGGCTTTTTCAGCCAACCCAAGCTCTCACGCAGTTACGGGGCTCCAGGTCTTTTTCAGTCAACCACCGCAACACTCGTGCACCCTAGCACACTCGCCGGAAGAACATCGGCACCACGACTCGTCCCACACAGACGACCACAACAACAACACCTCCATAGTGCAAATCTGGACACAAACGGTCGACCGAACCAAAAGTCCCGGTCGACCGAATCAAACAAATATAGGGCAATTGCCTCGACCGGCACTCCCTCGGTCGACCGATTCCCAAAACAACACTCGTTCGGTCGAACCAAAGTCAATGGACGGTCGACCGTTTAGATGGTCAACTCCCAGGTTCAACGAACAAAACGACCAATCGGTCGAACAGCAAAAGGGTCTCGTTCGACCGAAAGTCACCAGGGACAAAATCCCACAATCCCCACAACGAATTCGGTCGAACCCCCGAGCACTCTCGGTCGACCGAATCCCACCAGGGAATTATCCCTCACTCGCACCACGAATCCAGTCGAACGCCCGATCATTCTCGGTCGACCAAATTCCACCAGAGCGTTCCCCCACGCTCAGCAACAAGTCTGGTCGACCGAAACCTCCTTCGGTCGAACCGACCACTCAATCCACTTAAGTCACGGTCGGACGAAGTCATAGAGGCAGTCGACTCTTTGGATGGTCAACGCCCTATCCGACCCATGACGGTGCACACGGTCGAACGGCAAAGGGGACCCGTTCGACCGAATCTCCCCAGGCTTGCCTCCCACGCACAACCGGTCGACCGCCCCAAGGGCATCGTTCGACCGTTGTGAGGCAGAACCCGAATTCTCTTCACGAACGGTTGACCGTTTGCACCAACCGGTCGACCGATCAGGTAGTGAAATCTGCTGCACGTTTACTTGCGACTAACCGGAAGGCCTACCGTCAACTTCCAAATACTCACACTACTTAAGTGAGCGAGTTGACATACCGAAAGGTTCGAAGAAACCTTTGAAGAACCACGACGACGCCTCCACGAGTACGTCTCCCCAAAATCACGATCCGTCGACGAATCCCTCGCTCGAACGACGAACAACACCTCCTCGACGATCCACAACCAACACTCCACCTCCAGCAACCTCCACCAACCAACCACGACCACAGAAACACGAGTGAGGTAGAGAGAGAGGGAACCAAAATGAGAAACCAACGAGATGAGCTACCAACCAACCACTCACCTCCAACACGCACGGCTCCGAGCTCCACTCGCCGGAGATCACCTCTTCTTCCTCGCCGGAGTACCACTGAGAGAGGGAGAGAAACGTGAGGGAGAGAGTCATGAGAGAGAGGGAGAGAGAGAGAGAGAGAGCTCACCATAAATATCTCATCCTCCTCCAATCTCAACCATCCATTCCAATCCATTCCATCTCCACCACTCATCTCACCTCCACTCCATCTCAACTCCTCATCCAACCATCTACAATCCCAGCCGTCCAAATGCATCTCTTCTTAATCACCACCTAAACATCATTCAACTCAATTAGGATTAGGCTGAAGATCCCACACAAAGAGTTGGAATCCTATGGACCAAGTCTCTAAACCCCAAGGATGTTAGTTGTTTGTTTTTTGGAAACAAATCCATTTTTCGAGTTGAGTCTTGGTATTTTTTTCTAATGATTGAGTTGTAAAGTGAATCGTTGCCACTTAAAACATCCCATAGTTTTTTCATCCGAAGACTGAGGCTGTGATGTTTGATATTGATAATTCCTAAACCACCCATACGTTTTGGCTGACATACTTTGGACCATTTGACCAAAGTTTTGATGTTTGAATGCTTGATAGAATTAGTCCACAGGAAATTTCTTCAGATAGAGTCTATTTCTTTATACCTTTCCGTATCTTGAGACATGTCATGTAATATGATTCTATTGGAGTTATTACAGAGTTTATCATCGCGACTCTACCTCCAATTGTTAGTTGTTTAGTCATCCAACTTCCTATTTTATTTTCCATTTTTTGTATGATTAGATTTCATAGCGATTTTGGTCCCGATTTTGGTTGAAGTGGGATGCCCAAATATTTGAAAGACATCTTCCTTATATTGCATCCCAAAATATTTTGAAATATAGCCAGATTGTTCTCTGATACATTCACTCTTGTGATACTGGATTTATCAAAAAAATATTTTTAATCGAGAGATATGTTCAAATATCACGAGAATTCTTTTAACATTTATGATGTTATTCGCATTTGACTTTAAAAATAGGATTGTATCATCCACAATTTGCATATTGAGAATGTATTCTTCTCCTAAGGTGATACCTTCAATGATCATGTCCCATGATCCTAAGTGTAACATTTTATTTATAATTTTTGCTACTATGATGAATAGTAAGGGCGATAGTGGATATACATAATTCCTTGTCTGGATATACATAATTTGCTACTATGATCACCTTGTCTGACTCTATTTTTGCTTTGAATCCTTCGGCTACCATTGATGATTACTGAGGCTTGTGATGTGGATATACATAATTCCATCCAGTCGCGCCAGGGTGCTGGACACCCAATTCCTTTTAAGTTTGCCAATAGGAAATTTCAATCCAATTTATCGAAGGCTTTCTCGAAATCCAAAATTAATAGTATACCCGAATATTTTCCTTTATAAAGGCTTTCAGGAAGGTTGATTGGGTGTTCGGAATAACGTGTTTGATGCTTTCAGCCAATCTTATGCCTAGAACTTTTGAGATCATTTTATATGTGCATGAAATCAATGAAATAGGTCGTAAGTCTTTTACAGATTCAATCACATTTGGTTTTTGTATAAGTGCTATAAAGCACTGATTGTATTTCGTAAAATCTTGTTTGGACAATTGTCTATTACGTAATTTATTGAAAATTTCAGCAATTTTCGGCTTTAGTTGAATTCAATATTGGTGGATGAATTTTATGTTAAATCCAGTTTGAAAACTGTTGTTCTTATTATTACACCTTCTGAGAAACGCTTGATTAATTCTATAGGTTCTTGAATTTTGTTCGGGAAGAACCATGTCCCACATGATGGGAACTTTGTATGTTGGTGGTCCATTAAAGAGTTGATAGAAATGATCAACAATTTCTCTAGTAATTTTGTCTTTTGAATAACAAATTTGTTTGTTTATTTTAAGTGAAGATATACGGTTTTGCCTCCTACGCGCATTTGTAGCACGGTGGAAAAACTTTGTGTTTAGGTCTCCCTCCTGCAACAATTGTATACGTAATCTTTGCCTCCAGAAAGTCTAAAGATCACCTAGAGTGATTTCATGTTCTTTTTGAGGTCCTTTAGTTTTCTATTCTTAGCACTTGTTTCTGTTGTTTAATATCCAAGGGCAGGATTTCTTGTTCAAACCTTTTAATTTTTAAATGTGGTTTTTCCTCCATGTTGGTTTTGAGATAAGTTTTGATATTGGATTTGATTTCCTTTAGTGTAGTAAATAGCGTCAATGCGTCATTGATAGTTGATTGAATAAGCTCATCCATCTTTGATACACTAAAGGACTTTTGGATTGTCAGTTGTGTCGAGCATAATTGGTATACGATCTGACGTAACTCTTGATAATTGATATACCTATACAGTGAGAAAAGGGAAATTTGTCTTCCCAGTTTTGAGAAATTAATAAGAAATCTATGTAATCTCACCCAAGTTGGGATAGATTGCATGTTGGACCATGTGAAATCCATGTTCGATGGACCAAGATCGATTAATGCGTATTTCTCGATAAAATCTTCAAAGGTCTTGCTTCGGTATTGCGAATTGGGTTTATATTGGACCGTTCATTTTGTCCTCGTAGGAGATTAAAATCCCCTCAAGGATCCACGCCATGTTATTGGTCGTGTGTCGTTGATTCAAGCTCGTTTAAAAATTCAATTTTTTATTATGGTTAGATGGGCTGTAGACCCCAGTCAATTTCCATTTGAAATTGGCCACATCAAAAGTCGTTGAAATGGGGAAGCTTTTTTTGCTCTCAATACATTTAATTTTGGTGTTGTCCCATCCAATGACCACCCAAGGCACCTTGAGAAGGGAGATATTCCCAACTCTCAATAATGTGACTTCCCATAAATCTAAGGTACCTGTTATCAAATTTTCATATCTTTTTTTTCTTGGATGATTATGATCTCAGTTCAAAATTTTTGTATGACATTCCTAATATTTCTCTTCTTCGAGCTAGTGCCAAGGCCTCTCATATTCCATGAAATGAGCTTCATTTTAACAATCTTAATGTTAGGCAATTAAGGTTCATCGATCCTTGAACTATCTCCCAAGTTTTGGAAGGATCCACCAAGTGATCGAATTTTAGGAAATCAAGTTTCCCAAGATTTTGTTTACATCAAATGGAATTTAAGAAGTGATTAGCATGGTCTATTGACAAGATATTAATTCCAATTTTTCGTAATGTTTTGAAATTCTTCTAAATTGTCCCAATGAAATAGGTTTATGTTATAATTCCTAGTGTTGCTCCTAATCATGAAACTATTTCTTTTATTTTCCCCCATATTTTTGTTACTCGAGTGTTCGTTTGATATGTTTCAGGGTTTAGGCAATAAAAAAGAGAAAAAAAGAGAAAAGAACCTCAACGCCAGAATAATGGATTGATTTGGAAGGTTCTGGACCTGTTTGTAATGTCCAAGGACCGGATTGTAATTCAGGAAGGACCCAAGTGAAAACCCGGAGGGACTTAAGTGTATAGAAAAATATGTTGGTTGCAAAATTCCAGAATCTCCTGAATCTAAGAAGTAATTTCGACAATTAAAACCAAATAAGCTCTAACCAACAGCTCCGGGCGCACCTCACGTGTTCATTATTTTAACCAAAGTTGTGGTTAAAATTTGGAGACGATCGAAGAAAAATGATCCACCACTGGCAGATCCGGTTAAGAGTTTGGCTCTCAAATTTTGGCCGTGGATCAGGTTGTCGGATCAAAGCATTTCAGGACCTCTAGATGTTATTTCCAGACGTCCAATTATACCTAGATCCATCCAAACCCTATAATCTTTTATAAATAGACTTGTAATGCCTCCTCCACTTCTTCTTCCCTCTCCTCCTTAGGTTAGTTTCTTTTTTTGTTTAGTAGAGTAGGTTTTATTTCTTGTTTAGTAGTGTAGAGGAGGAGAAGAGAAGCAAACTTTGTAAGCTTTCGTTTTAATATAGTGTAGTCTTGTTTTTTATCTTGATGTCTTTCCTTTGATGTCATTTCCTTTGTGCTTGTTTTCCTTCATTTCATTTTCTGAATTTTGCATTATGGTTTTGGGTTGTTTATATGCTTTCTTTAGTTTAGAGATGGGTAGAGAGTAGTCCATCCCCATTGGGAGTTGAAGAAGAAGCTGTTGTGATTATGCGATGCATTAATGTGTGTGTTAATCCTACCTTTGAATCTCAAGATTTTCTTAACTATCTAATGAGATTTTACTCTTATCTTTGATGTGCTAATGCTCTTGAGTGATGTTTAGCACATGCTTAGATTAGTGGGCTTATTTTATATAGAATGATGAGATGAGGATAATGATGGAGTGGAAGAATGAGACAAGACATGTGCTCATGTTGACTTTATCCTAACTAATGTCTTGTATGTTTTAATGATTGTGATAAATCTTATTTCATGTTGAGACTTAGTTGGATTTAAGTCATTATGCATGTGAACATATTAGCTTAATTTCAATTATTATCTTGTATGTTTTAATGATAATATTTTTATCTTATTTCATGTGGAGGCAAATTTAGATTTGAGTATTATGGATTTCATGTGTGACATGTTTTGATGAGCACATTTGAATACACACACTACACACATTTTCATTTCCGCATTCTTTCTCTACCCCCTGAGGGGTTTAGTTTTAGGAAATGTTTGTTGAACGCTCGCGTCACGGACGCTGCTAACCCAGTCAGCACACTCGCTGATGTGGGCAACCCAGTCAGCAGACGCGGCTGAGTGCGCACTCAGCCCAGAAACATTTTTCCTTTCTTTGTTTAGTTTATTCCTCGTTTCGTACAAATTTCTCCATCCCTCATTAATGCGTCTCAAATCACTCACTTCATTTTGGCGCTCCTACACAGACTGAAGACTAGTTACTCAACATCCGTCCTCCTATTTTTATCCCTTCTGTTTATTAATAAATTCATTTTTTTCCGGACACACACGTCAGTCATTTTCTTTAGTTTCTGGACTAGCGCATAACTTATTCCGGACATAGTTACTATTTATTCCGGACAGTTAGAACACTTATTCCGGACAGACATACTACTTACTGCTGATATTTTTTGCTGTTGTTTTATTTTCCCGATGCGTCCACCATCGCATTTAATGCTTTTCAAATCAGCACGTCCTCCGTCTTCTTTCTTATTCTTTGGCGCTTCACGGAGATACGAATATGAGTGTCTTGGTTATTCTGATCCTACGAACCATTCCTTCTTCTCTCCTTCCTCCATTTGTGTTGTACTGTAATGACACTCGTAAATGTGTCCTCACAGCCGGCTCATGCCTCCAACGTCCCTCAAGTGATGATGAATTTTCCTTCATTCGAAGAAGCCAAAGCATTTTACGTTTCATACGCCGATTCCTGTTGTTTTGGTGTGAAGATAAGGCAATCTCATTACGATCATGGTGTTGTAATACGGGCCACTCTTACTTGCTCAAAGGAGGGTAATGCTCCCGGAAACCAAGGTGAAGGTAGACCGAAACATAGGTTATCCGGTAGGGTCGAATGCATTGCTCGGATTAGGGTCTCTGGTAATCCATCCAGAGGCTACGTAATTAACTACGTAGATCTCGAACATAATCACGCCATGCTGTTGGAAGACCAGATGCGCTTCCTCCGACAAAAACGATCCGTCCCGGAGTCCGCCAGAGCACGCATTTCGTGCAATGATGCTGCCGGTATATCTGCCGCCAAGACCATGCAATCTTTTGTGGTCGAAGCTGGAGGTCACGATAAATTGTCTTTCAACGAGCGGGACCTAAGGTTATTTATTCTCCACTTAACCTGGTTGAAGTTATGCATTTAGCTTTGTCAATAAAAATTATGTTTCGCAGGAATGTTGTGAACGAGGTTAGAAACCTCAAAATGGGACCAGGAGATGCGCAAGCTATCCAAGATTATTTCATCAGGATGCAGAAGAATGATTCCCGCTTCTTTTACGTAATGGATATGGACGACGAAGGCAGACTACGAAATGTGTTCTGGGCCGACAGTCGTTCTCGAGCTGCTTACTCTTACTTTGGAGATGCAATATGTTTCGACACAACATACATAACAAACAAGTATGACATGCCTTTTGCCCCATTTGTGGGGGTAAATCACCACTACCAGTCCGTCCTACTCGGTTGCGCACTCCTCTCTTCCGAGACGACACAAAATTACATTTGGTTGTTCCAAACATGGTTGACGTGCATGAACGGTACGTGGTTATTTTGTCCGGCTTTGTCCGTTTTTACGTTATGTGCCTGTCCGGTTACCCTTTACGTTTGTCCGGTTTACGTATTTTGCTCGTCCGGTTTATCCCTTACGTCTGTCCGGTTTACGTTTTTTGCTCGTCCGGTTTATCCCTTACGTCTGTCCGGTTTACGTTTTTTGCTCGTCCGGTTTATCCCTTACGTCTGTCCGGTTTACATTTTTTGCTCGTCCGGTTTACCCTTGACGTCTGTCCGGTTTACGTTATTTCTGTCCGGATTAACATATGTTTTTATCTTGATCGCGTTGTGTGCAGATACAAGCCCCCCGGCGATCATAACAGACCAATGTGGCGCCATAGCTGCGGCTGTGAGGACTGTGTTCCCTAAAGCGCGGCACAGATTTTGTATATGGCACATAATGAATAAGGCCCCTGTGAAGCTGCCCACGAAGTACCGGGAGCATACGTTGTTTGACCTCAACAACTGTGTATTCGATTCCAAGACTCCGGCAGAATTCGAGCGGAATTGGCAGGGTTTTCTAGATGATTTCGAGTTCCACGACAATAATTGGCTCCGATCCATTTATGCAATTCGAGAGCGCTGGGTACCTGCATTTTGGCGGGATTGTTTTTCCGCAGAAATGACATCAACCCAGAGAAGTGAGGGTATGAACGCCTTCTTCGATAAGTACCTCACATCAAGGACGACACTTAAGCAGTTCGTTCAACAATACGAACTCGCAGTACGCCACAAGTATGAGAAGGAAGCTCTGTCTGATTTCGATTGTCAGCATAAGGCTCCGCAATTGATTTCGAAATATCCATTCGAGAGGCAATTGGGCGAGTTGTATACGGTGAGTGTCTTCAAGAAGGTGCAGTTAGAAATTGGGAAGATGATGTACTGCGACATCAAGGATGAGTTCAACGAGGACGACACATTGCACTTCAACGTGACCGAACATGTATTGACACATATCCTCCCATTGTCGAAACGGTTCACAGTGCAAATTAGAGATGAGAAGTGGGTATGCGATTGCAGAATGTTTGATCACGTCGGTATCCTATGTTGTCACGTTTATGTTGTTATTGCCCGAATACGTCCAAACGCGTTGCTCCCCGAGTCTTACATCGTCCACCGATGGAGGAAGGATATCCGAAGGAGCTATGGAGTCAAGTTTCCCCTTCAAAGTGGCATAACGGGGAACGATGCGCTTCGTCGCCACGACGACATAATGGGTCGTGCGGTTTGGATCGCCGAGGCCGCTTTCGACTCAAACGACAGATATCTTCAGGCGGTAGAGGCACTTGAGTTGCTTAAGGAACGTATGCAACGACCTGATCCTGTGTTCGATGGTACATCCGTTCTCAATCCGGATAAGACAAGACGGAAAGGCAGACCGCCGAGCAAACGACGGATTTCTTTGTCTGAGAAAATAATTAAAAGTAATGTTAAGAAAATCATCAGGAATAAGGTTCTACCCCCGTTACACCCTGCAGCACCCAAACCGGGGGTCACGATTTCGATGACTGGGACATGAATTTGCATTACGAGGGAGTTCCTCCTTGATTATTGTATTTGTCCTTGGTTGGAATTATTCCTATGTAATTTTGTTGAAAGTCATTGTATGTCTATCCGTATTATTGCATAAGATTCAACTCTTTCTTTGCTTGTTCGTTTGTGAATTAATTTCTGATGGCGACAAATATATTTAAGTAATTTTGGTTTGTTGTATGCCTGTCCGGAATAAGTTATATTTATGTCCGGATTAAGTTACAAGTATGTCCGGATTACGTTATATGTCAGTCCGGATTACGATTCATCCATGTCCGGAACATAAAATTTGTCCGGAATAAGTGTATTTGTTGTCCGGAATAAGTGTATTTGTTGTTCAGAATAAATGTATTTGTTGTCCGGTTTAAGAATAAAGTTTGTCCAGAAACGGAACATAAAGTTTTTCCGGAATAAGTGTATTTGTTGTCCGGAATAAGTGTATTTGTTGTCCGGTTTAAGTGTATTTGTTGTCCGGAATAAGTGTATTTGCTGTCCGGAATAAGTGTATTTGTTGTCCGGAATAAGTGTATTTGTTGTCCGGTTTAAGAATAAAGTGTGTCCGGAATAAGTGTATTTGCTGTCCGGAATTCGTGTATTTGCTGTCCGGAATAAGTGTATTTGTTGTCCGGAATAAGTGTATTTGTTGTCCGGAATTAGTGTATTTGTTGTCCGGTTTAACAATAAAGTGTGTCCAGAAACGCAATAAAGTGTATTCACGAAGTGTGTATTTGTTGTCCGGTTTTGGTGTATTTGCTCACGAAGTGTTTAACAATAAAGTGTGTCCATTCCTCACGAAGTGTGTATTTGCTGTCCGGAATTAGACCATTTGCTGTCCGGAATAAGTGTATTTGTTGTCTGGAATAAGTGTATTTGTTGTCCGGAATAAGTGTATTTGTTGTCCGGTTTAAGAATAAAGTTTGTCCAGAAACGGAACATAAAGTTTTTCCGGAATAAGTGTATTTGTTGTCCGGAATAAGTGTATTTGTTGTTCGGTTTAAGTGTATTTGCTGTCCGGAATAAGTGTATTTGTTGTCCGGAATAAGTGTATTTGTTGTCCGGAATAAGTGTATTTGTTGTCCGGTTTAAGAATAAAGTGTGTCCGGAATAAGTGTATTTGCTGTCCGGAATAAGTGCATTTGTTGTCCGGAATAAGTGTATTTGTTGTCCGGAATTAGTGTATTTGTTGTCCGGTTTAACAATAAAGTGTGTCCAGAAACGCAATAAAGTGTATTCACGAAGTGTGTATTTGTTGTCCGGTTTGGGTGTATTTGCTCACCAAGTGTTTAACAATAAAGTGTGTCCATTCCTCACGAAGTGTGTATTTGCTGTCCGGAATTAGACCATTTGCTGTCCGGAATAAGTGTATTTGTTGTCCGGAATAAGTGTATTTGTTGTCCGGTTTAAGAATAAAGTGTGTCCGGAATAAGTGTATTTGCTGTCCGGAATAAGTGTATTTGTTGTCCGGAATAAGTGTATTTGTTGTCCGGTTTAAGAATAAAGTGTGTCCGGAATAAGTGTATTTTGCTGTCCGGAATAAGTGTATTTGCTGTCCGGAATTAGTGTATTTGTTGTCCGGAATAAGTGTATTTGTTGTCCGGAATTAGTGTATTTGTTGTCCGGTTTATCAATAAAGTGTGTCCAGAAACGCAATATAAAATTTGTCCGGAATAAGTGTATTTGCTGTCCGGAATAAGTGTATTTGTTGTTCCGAATAAGTGTATTTGTTGTCCGGTTTAAGAATAAAGTTTGTCCAGAAACGGAACATAAAGTTTTCCGGAAGAAGTGTATTTGCTGTCCGGAATAAGTGCATTTGTTGTCCGGAATAAGTGTATTTGTTGTCCGGAATAAGTGTATTTGTTGTCCGGTTTAAGAATAAAGTGTGTCCGGAATAAGTGTATTTGCTGTCCGGAATAAGTGTATTTGCTGTCCGGAATAAGTGTATTTGCTGTCCGGAATTAGTGTATTTGCTGTCCGGAATAAGTGTATTTGTTGTCCGGTTTAAGAATAAAGTGTGTCCGAAACGGAACATAAAGTTTGTCCGGAATAAGTGTATTTGCTGTCCGGAATAAGTGTATTTGTTGTTCGGAGTAAGTGTATTTGTTGTCCGGTTTAAGAATAAAGTTTGTCCAGAAACGGAACATAAAGTTTTTCCGGAATAAGTGTATTTGCTGTCCGGAATAAGTGTATTTGTTGTCCGGAATTAGTGTATTTGCTGTCCGGAATAGGTGTATATGTTGTCCGGAATTAATGTATTGATAATTTATACATGTCCTTGTATTGATAATTTAACCCAACACCAAATGTCCTTGTTTTGATAAATTATTCAAATAGTCTATGTAATTTTAACATGTATACATGTATAACTTTGTAAAAAAAAATTAAAACATCCAGAGTCGTTTATTGTTGATCGCACATCCCAGAGTCTTCGAGTAAGAAATTGGCCAAATCGCCTCTAAAACGGTGAATAACCTTGCTCTGCTTCGGCTGAGTCGGATCAGCATTCTCCATCAAACGCTTCATCCAGTACAAAACGTATGGCCCGCAGTCGTTACTCCCCGGTTGCTGTCGTTGGCTACCCTTCCTCTCAACTCTCAGCGGCCACTCGACCTTCAACAACCCTCGCCAGAATCCCGTTATCTTAGACGCGGTGCATTCATGAGTTCCGACTAAACGGTTAGGATTGTCACCTCTTTTAAGTGTGCGGGAGAGGCTGTTGTACTGAATGAACTCTGATCGAGGTCCGTGGGCAACGAACAGAGTCCAGTGGCCGGCCAAACAACATGGCTGTGCGATGATGACTTCCTCCACATTTATTCCTTCAATTTTTGGGAGTAAATAATCTTTCCTTATATCTTCTCCCTGTCCCTCCACAATCATTTCCGATTCGAAGGATGATAAGCAGACCACCTTTTGTTGCCCTCCTCTTCTGAGGAGTACCTCAATTAGGCCATCAAGAGTTTCGTTGGTGAATTCTGTTTTTGCCGAAATTATTTCCTTCAGATCACCCCTGCTGATATTGCTCAGAACCCCCCTCCAGATAATATCTTTGGCTTCTCGTTCGGGAGTCGTTGCATTCAATAAACGACGTACCTCATCATTGGTCAGCGTTCTCAAGGCGGTCGCATCCACATCGGGCCTCGTGGACGAAACATGGGCGGCCAGTTCATCTTTCGCTGTTTCGTCGGCCTCGTATATTTCTTCACTGGCTTCTTCGGCCCCCTTTGTTTTTGTGGTGGCTTCTTCGGCCTCCTTTATTTCTTCTTGTTTTTCTGCGGCATTCTTCTGTGCCTCATCTTGGCCAGATTTGCTTTGCGCTTCGTCTATATGTTCTGTGCGCAAGCGTGGTTTAATGGTCCGTATTTTTTGAGGGTGCAAAAGCGGTAGCGATACCACAGCCTTCCTCTTTCTTTCCTGCTGTCTCCTCTTCTCTTCCTCCTCCCTCTTCTTCCTCTCCTCCTCCTCCTCCTTCCTCGTCTTCTCTTCCTCCGCCCTCCTCTTCTTCTCTTCCTCCTCCCTCGTATTCCTCTCTTCCTCCTCCCTCCTCTTCTTCTCATCCTCCTCCCTCCTCTTCTTCTCTTCCTCCTCCCTCTTATTCCTCTCATCCTCCTCCCTCTTCTTCCTCTCTTCCTCCTCCCTCTTCTTCCTCTCTTCCTCCCTCTGCTTTTTTCTCTCTTCCTCCTCCCTCCTCATCCTCCTCTTCTTCTCTTCCTCCTCCCTCTTATTCCTCTCATCCTCCTCCCTCTTCTTCTTCTCTTGCTCCTCCCTCTTCTTCCTCTCTTCCTCCTCCCTCTTCTTCCTCTCTTCCTCCCTCCGCTTTTTTCTCTCTTCCTCCTCCCTCCTCATCCTCCTCTTCTTCTCATCCTCCTCCCTCCTCTTCCTCGCATCCTCCTCCCTCTTATTCCTCTCATCCTCCTCCCTCCTCTTCTTCTCATCCTCCTCCCTCTTATTCCTCTCATCCTCCTCCCTCCTCTTCTTCTCATCATCCTCCCTCTTCTTCATCTCTTGCTCCTCCCTCTTTTTCCTTTCTTCCTCCTCTCTCTTCTCCCTCTCTTTCTCCTCTGTCTTCTTCCTCTCCTCCGCCTCCCTCTTATTTCTCTCTTCCTCCCTCTTTTCCCTCTCCTCTGCCTCCCTCTTATTTCTCTCTTCCTCCTCACTCTTTTCCCTCTCTTCCTCCTCCCCACGGACTCTCAGGTTACGACACTCTTCTTGAGAGATCCGGAGTTCTTCCTCCAGGTTGTTAATTTTAACGGTCGCCTCCCTAAGTGCTGCTTCGGCTCGCAGCCAATTCGTCTTCACCTCACTAAGTTCCAACTCTTGTAGCAGTGGGTCACATGGAATGCTGCATTCACTGAGTTGTACCCTTGGTAGAGTGGATGTTGAAGGTGTTTCTTTCGAGGCAACCTTTGCTACGGGAGTTGCTTCTGCAGTAGGAAATTGATCCTCTGACAACAGTGAATGCTCCCGTGCACTGAGTTTTGGGGTGCCCTTCAACTCAAATTGACCCGAGTAAATCCGGGACAAGTTGATGCCTCGATCTTCCCATTTTCTAAGGATTTGGCGTCTGCTAAACATTTCCGTCCAACACTTGAACCGTGGAAATGCTGACCGGGGATCCCCCAATTTGAACTTCTCGCAAAGCCACACCTGAAAACAGGAATGAGTTAAAAACCAGAAACATAACTTCCCCAGGACAGACACAACTCTTATTCCGGACAGACGCAACACTATTCTGGACAGACACAACTCTTATTCCGGACAGACGCAACTCTTATTCCGGACAGACGCAACACTATTCCGGACAGACAGAATACTTATTTCGGACATAAACCAACTCTTATTCCGGACAGACGCAACACTATTCCGGACAGACAAAATACTTATTCCGGACATAAACCAACTCTTATTCCGGACAGACGCAACACTATTCCGGACAGACAAAATACTTATTCCGGACAGACGCAACTCTTATTCCGGACAGACGCAACACTATTCCGGACAGACAAAATACTTATTCCGGACATACGCAACTCTTATTCCGGACAGATGCAACACTATTCCGGTCAGACAATCTACATACGTATTCCGGACAGACGCAACACTATTCCAGACAGACAAACTCTTATTCCGGACAGACAAAATTCTTATTCCGGACAGACAAAATACTTATTCCGGACAGACACAATACGTATTCCGGACAAACAAGATACTATTCCGGACAGATAAAATACTATTCCGGACATACGTAATACTTTTCCCGGATAACCTCAAGACACTTATTCCGGACAGAGACAACACTATTCCGGACAGACACAAGACCTATCCCGGACAGACAAAACACTTATTCCGGACATAAACCAACACTACTCCGGACTGACACAACACTCATTCCGGACCAAGATGCTTACTTGTAATACGGCAACGCAACCATACACGTAGCCCTGCTTCATAGAGAAGTTCCCTGACAATCTCCTCCTCGAGAGGTCCCGTTGGGCTTCCTCCAGTCCTTCAACCAAGAAAGTGTGAACCGCATTTGCCCACGCATATCTCTTGAGGCGCTTGAGGTTCTTAAGGTGCTTCGTGTACCACACTTTACTTCGCAGTGATCCATCGAAGAACAAAAAATGATTGAAAATCATAGAAATAAGGAGTCGGACGTGCTCCTCCTCCTCGCCCATCTTGCTCGTGGCGGTAAGATGACCCAGTAGTTGGGTGTTGTCGAGGTTCACCCCGTCACGTTTCTCTACGTACATTGCTTCCATATCCACTCTCTGTCCATGTGCTCTTAGTCCAAGTAGAAGGGCGACGTCTTCTACCGTAAATGGGACCACCCCAGTGGCTATTCTCAGACCGACTTCAGTGGCGTCGAAGTGTTCGACGAACCAACCCAGTATCTCGTTGTCAGTTGTGACGTGAGGAAAGGAGAGGAAGTGATCGAAAGGCGTCCGTTGGAAGACATTTTTCTCCTCCTCCTTTATCCGGTCGAACTGCTTGTGAAGGGCCGTGAAACCGCACTTGGTTTCGCGGAAGTAGTACGTGCTTCCCTTAAACCACCAAAAAAAATGTTAGAGGCCAATAATGAACCTTAAAATGAACCAGAAAGAACGTGGTTGACACAACACCTGCGCGGCTACAATTTCAGGAGCGATGGAGGTTTCAGGTAGAGAAGGATCCATTTTCGCCTTGTTATAATTTTCGTTCGACTAAAACAGGAATGAAGGTTTTGGATGAGCGTATGGAAAGGAACTCCGGCTGAAATGGGGAATGGAAAAGGAGAAGACTTGGGAGGAAAGTTACTCGAATGCTGTCCCGCCGCTAATGATGTACGTGAAGTTTAACCGTCTAATCGTGATTTCGGGAAATGAACCGTCTAATCGTGATTTCGGGAAATGAACCGTCGCACCAAATAATTCGTAATTTACTTTTCCCCGCGCAGAAGTTTTGGCTGACTGGACGCTGAACTGGCAGCTGACTTGTCCGTCCACGTAGGAAGCGTCATGGACGCGCGCGTCCGTGTATAACTACTCTTAATGAGGGATGGAGAAATTTGTACGAAACGAGGAATAAACTAAACAAAGAAAGGAAAAATGTTTCTGGGCTGAGTGCGCACTCAGCCGCGTCTGCTGACTGGGTTGCCCACATCAGCGAGTGTGCTGACTGGGTTAGCAGCGTCCGTGACGCGAGCGTTCAACAAACATTTTCCTTAGTTTTATTGTTTGTTTTCCGATTTCCTACGCGGCGTAGTTTAATTCTGATTGCATCTCTCTTTCTTCTCCCCCACTCGAGTATCATGAATCTGATTTACACGCGCTCCTTGTAGACCGACCCGTACTTGCCACCGCTTCAACGCGATCGTGCACTTGCAGTATTTTAACTGATTCAATCAACCCCAATGAAATAGGTTTAATGTGTTATAATTCCTAGTGTTGCTCCTAATCATGAAACTTTTTCCCAACATAGATGAGTTAATTGCTTGACTATGAAAACACTTAAAATTTTGAGTTTTATGTTTTACAACATTCATTCTCGAATTTTGGAAGTAAGTTTCTAATGTTTCATTTGATTTCCTAGTATTAAAAGTGTTGATATTGTTTATATCAATCGAGAAAGCAATATTGGATTTAATAGTAACTGTGCCCCCTGAGTGCATTTCCTGATTAAATTTGTCGAGCAATAGGCCTGCAACCACAACCTTCATCCCCTTGTTGTTTTTATTAATGGCATGCCTTTTGGTTTATTTGTTTCAACTTGGTCTTCAGTCCATTCAATTCCTTTACCTTTTTGTTGTGGACTTTCTTCCACCACGCATCCCATTTAGCATTCGCAATGTTTGGAGTTGTTGTTTTCTTTGTAATCGAGGAAATTCATCCAGCCTACAGCAACGCTTCCTCTGGTCCTTGTGTCATTGTTATCAAGGTTCAGTTATAATAACCGCAAGTGCACGACCACGTTGAAGCGGTGACAAATATGAGCCGATCCACAGGAAGGTGTGCTGACTTTGGGGAGTTCGAAGGCGAGTGGGAAACAAATGGGAGAAAGGAGTTCTGATCAAACTACACTAAAATGCAAAAGGAAATGAAAAATAAGCAATAAAACTAAACCCCATAAGGGGTAGAGAAAGAATGTGAAGACAGAGATATGTGTATGTGTTCAATTATGCCAATCACAACATGTATTGCATGAAAATCGTAAAACTAAATCAAATTTTGCCTCAACATGAAATAAGATAAGACAATATCATTAAAACATACAAGACAATAATTAGAACGAATCTAAATGAACTCATGCATAAAGACCAAACCCCACTATGTCTCCACATGAAATAAAATTTACACAATCATTAAAACATACAAGACATTAATCAAGGTAAGGGCAACAAGAGCACATGCAACTACAAGCCATGTTTCCTTTATCAAATCCATCCTTATCCTCACCTCATCATTCCCCATAAAATATGTCCACTAATCTAAGCATATGCTAGGCTTCATTCAAGAGCATTAGCATATGAAAGACAAGAGTGAAATCTCATTAGATGGTTATGGAAATCATATAAGGCTTAAAGGATTAAGATAACACACACACACCCGATACATCACATTATTCTCCACCCCCAAATGGGAATGAAACTACTCACTAATCGTTACACTACAAACTACATTAACAAAATGAAACATTCTACTGAAAGGAAATTCAACTAAGCAAACAAGAAATATTAAAGAAGCGAAATGAAAGGAAATTAAACTAAGAAGCATGCAAGAATTAAAAGACAAGACAATATTAAAAGAAACTAAGAAAAAATATTTTATTAACATGACTCACATTGAAAGTGACATTCTTCTCCACCTTGAGTTTTTGCTTCAAGGCTTTTACTCCAAGTAGAGAGAATATCACCAAGCAATGGGTAAATACAAAGGACAAGGAAGAGTTCTATTTATAGTGCTAGAAAAAGGTAATCGGGGACAATCCCCCGATACGGGACTAAATGCATACTATAAATGGACATAAAACAACATAATACACGGCTCGACTCAACCATGGAACATTTGGACCGATTTGGACCGCCAATTGGCGGTCTGGGACAGTCAATTAACGGTCCTGATTGCTTCGATTGAGTCTGGATTTCGGTGGTTCGTGTCAGGCTTGATTTCTTGATGTTTGATGAACCCGATTTGGTTGTTGATGTTTGGGTCCGAATCTAATTGCCAAAATACTCCTCATAATGGTGTGAAACTTCTTGATTTCCTCATTAGTCCTTTTGGCTTTACATCCGAGTCCTTCTCTCTTACACCTTAGTTCATAAGTCTTGCAACTTAGTCATTTTTTTCTTGCCATTAGGTCTTTTTATGTCTCTTCTCTTGAATCATGTTTTTTCTGAAACTTAAACATAAAACTCGTTACGTAGCATTATTTAGGTTCAAGATGGATATAAGACACAAATAAGTGCATGAAATGATGTCAATCATCTACTATACCCATGATATTCCCGTTTGTTCCCCCCCCCCCCCCCCCCCCCCCCCCCTATTTTGATTGAGGGTTGGTCTACTTGTATCTCCCAGAAGTTTGACCTCCTTATCGATTGTTTTGATTCCTTCCTCCCATTATTCTGATGTTCATTGACTTTGGGGTTTGTCCTCCTTTTCGAGGAGTGGACTTATTAGGTGTATTGTAGTGTGTTAGTGTTCACTAGCCACTTGACGCCCTTGGGATTCAGAATCAACTCTTAGACCTCGAATCCTAATTCTCAAGGAACTCCCTCTGTGCATTTTAATGGTATTAAGGATCCTTTTATTTGGAATAGTTACATTAATTTTGAATCCTTATGTATTAACCTTATAATCATACCAGAGGATGAACGTGCCTCTAAAATCTTTTTCAATAATGTTAGGAAGAAACAAGGCATTCCTTCTATTAATCTCTTAGCACTTGTTGAAATCACCTCAAGCGCACGTAACGTATACCTCACTTCTTAGTTGTCTATACGAAACTTGTTTGATTAGTTTATCCATGAAGAACATAACTCGAAACATTAAAGGCCTGGGGATGACTAACAGGAGACGAAAGGTTAAAAGCCTTATCAAAACGACTAACATGAGATTGAAGTTAAAAGTCTTATCAAAACGACATGCATGGATATTATTGTTATTTAAGAAACCGAACTTGAATTGACTTTCCATCTAGAGATTGAAGTTAAAAGTCTTATCAAAACGACATGCATGGATATTATTGTTATTTAAGAAACCGAACTTGAATTGACTTTCCATCTAGGCCTAACATGATGGGAGGGAGAATGATTACATATTGGATCTCCCCTCCTTTAGTGAGGGCATCAGGTGGTCTGCTGTTGGGATAAAATAATACTTTTGCAGCCTTTGTTAGTGATGAGTTCAAGAAATACTCCATCTTTATCATCATTAAGGTTGGGTTAGTGAAACTACTTGTGATGGGCAAGGGAAACAAGAATTTATAATCGAAATGTCCCATATTAAACCTTGCCAAAAAATGACATGGTTGCTAGCAGGCCACTTCAATTTGGTGAAAAATCAATCAGAGTGATCTCATCCTAATTCTAATTCCAATTTTGGATCGGACATTTTCCAAAACTTTCTGAATGGTATTGATTTATTTGACATTGATCCCTCTTTTTCAATTCACTTGCATTGGTCAAGCAACCAATTGGGCACTCATTTTGCAAGACTAGATTGATTCATCTTCAACAATGAGTGGGAGGTATCACATTGGATCACATTTTGCTCATTTTAAACACCTCGGATGATCTTAAGAATAGGAAGAGTTTTAAGTTTAAAGATTTGTGGTTGGTTGGCCCTCGTATTCGAGAGGTCATCAATATAACTATGAATCTTTTCCCTACCCTACCAATTCACCTCATGCTTAGGAAAATAAAAAACTAACATGAAAGCCTTCCTTAAGGGATCCAATGCTATTTCTCCAGCCATTATATTAAAAGATATTTAGGAGAAGATTACTTCCCTCAATTGTAGTAATCAAACTGCTGAATTGAGTACGGAGGAACGTCTGAACATTCAACAAATTCAGAGAGGACATGAGATTTGTGTAGGTGATAATGAAACATACTGGAAGCAACGTTCTAAGGTGCAATTGCTGCAAGAAGACGATTGTAACACTAAATTCTTCCATAACACGACTAATTGTTGTCCTAGTCCAAATTAAATTGTCTTTCTCATCATTAGAAATCATCTCACATTTTCTTACAACGCAATAACAAATGAAATATAGCAGCACTTCCATGGCCTTTTAAAATGTGGAAAACGTTGTCAAATCCCAATTGACTGGGATTTTGTGATAAACAAAAAAACCCTTAATCCGGAACAGCTTCCGCGGGACTTATAAGAAAAGGAATTTAAGACTACAATGTTCTCCTTGTCAGGAAAGAAGTCCCCAAGATCGGATAGGTTTAAGAGCATCCACGACCTCAACCTAAAATTCCCCTTTCAACTCAATTTCTCTCTCCGCCACGTCAGCGAAAAACACTATGCAACTCACCACCCAACCCAAACCATTAGAGCATCCTTAACGACGCCCAGGTAGTTCCCGGGCGCCCTGGTTTCTCTCTCAGCCACGTCAGTTTCTCTCTCCGTCACGTCAGTTCAAACCAACCCCCCTAAATTTTTCTTAACCACACCCAGAAACAACTCAAGCGCCCTACATTCTCTCCCCTACACGTCATTTCGGATCAATTCTAGGCAAAACACGAAAAATTATCAATAAATTCTAGAAAATATAAACAAATAAAAAACTTATTTTCATAAAAAAAATTGAAAAAACGATTTTAAATGATTTTAAAAACATTTTCTAAACACAAAAACACAAAATAAAAAAAAGTGACCAATGGTGGGGGGACACGTGCCCCCCACCCAACACCTTTCCCAGGCGCCTGGGGCGGAATTTCGGGCGGATAGGCGCCCGAAATTCCGCCCCAGGCGCTGGTTTTGCATTTTTTTATATTAAAAATCGGTGATGTGGCGGGTGGATTTATGGGCGCCCGATTTCTTCCAATGGTTAAGGATGCTCTTATTCACTCCTTAACCCCAACCCCACTTTCAACATTCTCTCTCATCCACATCATTTTTTTACCTCATTTTCTATTTCATCACAAAAATACACAAACTACTAAATAAATTATTTCTACAGTGACCTAATCTAATTAAATTACATTAATTGCCAAATAATATCGAAAAATTAGATTTAATTAAAATTCGACAATTACATAATACGATAATTTTAAATTAAATTATTACAATATGTATTACAAACAAAATTAACTTGCATTCCTTCCAAAGCGTTGCCATATATTTTCGATCAAATCGGCTCACAATGCTATATGTTTCAGGGCGTCCCGAACCTGATCTATGTTACGCAAATATTTGTTAATATCTACGATACTATCAATGGAATACGGAAGACCTGACTCGTTTGAACTTTCGGCGGTGTTTTGAGGTCGGTCGTTGAGAAATTCGTTTACATCCACCAACTGCTCGTAAGAGTCGCGTTCGTCCTCCACAATCATGTTGTGCAATATTATGCATGCAGTCATAATTTTACTGAGAGTCTCTGGACTCCATGCTAGCGAAAGCCTTTTCACGATGACGAATCTTGCTTGAAGTACCCCAAATGCGCGTTCCACATCTTTCCTTGCTGCTTCCTGAAATTGGGCAAACAATTTATCTTTTGGTGTCTGAGCAAGAATGATTGATTGCATAAATGCTGCCCATTTTGGATAAATGCCATCTGTGAGATAGTAACCCATATCATACAAGTTGCCATTCACTTCATATCTAACAGGTGGTGCACGTCCCTCCATAATGTCGTCGAAAATTGGAGATCGTTGGAGGACATTCAGATCATTACACGATCTTGGGATCCCAAAAAATGAATGCCAAATCCATAAGTCGTAATATGCAACAACTTCCAGAACAAGTGTTGCATTTTCACTTCGGCCTTGATATTGCCCTTTCCAAGCAACTAGACAATTGTTCCATTCCCAATGCGTACAATCGATGTTGCCCATCATGCCTGGAAACCCTCGTAGTTCACCAACCTGGAGCAATCTTGCTACGTCCGCTAGATTAGGCGTTCGTAGATATTTAGCACCGAAATTGCTGATGACGCATTCCCAGAATTTTTGGAGGGACATTCTTGCGGTTGCTTCGTTGAGACGTAAGTACTCGTCAACCACGTCTGCTGCTACACCATATGCTAACATCCGCAGCGCTGCAATACATTTTTTGATACATGATATGCTAAGTCGACCCACCGCATCTGGTCGTTGCTGGAAGAATACATAGGTAGCCTCGAGCGCGTTTACAATTCGAAGGAAGACATTCTTCCGCATTCGAAACCTTTTTCTAAAAATACAATCACAATACACCGGACTATTAGTAAAATAATCTGTAATTACACGATTATAACCAACCGTCTGATCTCTGTCCGGGTTAGAAGTTCGCCTTCTCGTCCTACATGGACGTTGTGTATTGAGATAAGAGGAGAGATACTCGACAACTGCGTCAGATACTTGGTCTATTGCCTCATCTACGACATGAGATGAGGAAGAGGAAGACTTGGAATTAGAAGTATTGTCAGCCGACATACTTGAGACTTTATGTTTGAGGAGGAGTTGCAGTTTAAGGTTCCCGTTACAATGACCTCTTATTTGTAACATTAATTCCATCTTGTAAAACGAAACTTAAATGAAAAAGCACGGAAGGCTCTTCGACCCGGTCACCTCCGCTGGACAAAACAACACCAGATGAAACTCCACAACAACCTTTTCAGCGCCCAGAAGGGGTAAAAAAGGCAAAGAAGAAGGGAAATGCCCCAGCACCAATTCAACTGGACGACCGGGTAGTGGAGTTGTGTTCAAAACTTGAACATTGTTCACAAGTTATAGGTGAAAAATCAGAGCGAAAATTTATGTTGAAGCTGGCCAGAGAGAAGATAACATTGATGAACACTGTTTAGTAAGTCGAGCCGCACAGAAGTGGAAGATCAGACACTCGCAAAGTTACTGGTTTGGGCAGAGAAAAATGGACATCTTAAATCGGTTTAGTTACGTATTTTGTTGTTAATCGGTTGAACTTATTTTAGAATGATGTATTTGGTTTAAGTACATTTCCTTCGTATTTCCAGTTATGGAAGTAGTCCTATCTATGTGTGTTTGTTTGTGTAAGCAGTTTATGTCAATTTAATTTCCTTTATTTTGGGTTATTTTTACATTTATTTAATTTCCTTTTTTTTTACTAATTAGTTGTAATTATAATGCACACCTCGAACGTGTCGGTCGGGCGTCTCGCTCCCCGGTGAGGTGGCAGGGGTGGCAAGAGGGCAGCGCCCCCTGAAGATTTTTTGGTGCCACCAATAACCACACACCCTCTCCTTTTGTCTACCCTAAGACCATGAGAAGTGGCAAATGCCTCGTGCGAGAGATTGTGAGATGCCCCCAAGCACACCAACACCCCCGCGATGTGTCTTCTGAGCCGCATCTCCACGAACAGCAAACTTGTTGTGTTTCCTCATATACGCCGCCGCATCATCCCCATGATGTCGCGTGTCCACGTTGTTGTCCCGAGTCCCCAAACTCAGCTCTGATACCAGCTTGTCACCGGTCGTGTTAGGAGTCCTTTAGAGACTCAAATTTCGACTTTTTCGAGCTTTGACCCGGCCAAACGCTCTATCCCCGCAAGTAAAGACCGAAAACACCAACACAACCGTACAACTCCCTCGGTTTCCCGTAGAGTAAACAAGCACAAACAAAAACGCACACAATAACAACATTGGCGGAATTGAACTTTTTTATTCCCATAAACAATAGAATTACAATCCCTAAAGGGGTGAAGGAAGGAAAGAAACAAACACAAGGACCAATAGAAACTCTATCCTAATGGTGACGCCCCTTCCACAAGTTGGAGGTGCACCCCTATTTATACATGTTGTGAGCCTCCACTACATGCACTTCGTGGGAATCCATGATCCCCACTATACCTCTAACTCTCCTTTGGTTGTGGAGGAGTGGGGCAAAACCGAATGTCCACTCTCCCTACTAAGGCCACTCTCTAGTGCCTTATATTAATCACGCATGGGCTATAACCGAACCAAACGGTTATAGACTTGGTCATCCTTGACCAGAACGTGGGGAACATGTTGGCTGATTCAGTTTTTCCCCCAAAACCGAATGCACATGATGGAGAAGCATGCATTAGTGGGGCTTGACCCGGTCAACCCACTCATGCCACCTCCGTTCGGTTATGGACCCGTTCCATAACCGACTCCTATTATTAAGGACAAGCATAACCGATCCCTACTTTTAAGGACAAGTATAATCGATCCCTATTTTTAAGGAGAATAATTTTGGCCAACCCAAATTTTCCCCGATTCGGTTACGAACCCGTTGCATAACTGAATCCTATTTTCAAGGAGAGCTTGCCTGACCATTCCCACACAATCAGCCACCTCTCTTGACTCGTTCTCAACCCTTGCTGACCCACACACATGTGTCTTGGCTTCCCAAACATCCGCGCCTCCAGTTCCTAGGCATTGCCCGCCCACGGGCGCCTCCAATGCGCACCTATGTGTTGCCCGGGCAATGTCTAGCGCGCGCCCTCATAGCCACAACCCCACCTCGCGCTTTTCAAGCGCATTTGGCTGACCGCATGTGAGGATGCACTTCCCAAGTGCCACGCTCGTGCCATGTTTGCTGATGCTCCTTGACCTTCGCTTGGATGTCCCCGGACTCCAAGCCTTGGTGCTTTTCTACGCGCCCTGCGCTCCAAGCCACCAATCGTGCTATAGGCTTTAGAACATCCGTGTCTTTGCCTCGCTCGCCTATGCATGTTCCCCGTGCGCACGCATGTGGCCCGAGCATAGCTTCCTCGTGCCCGTGCTACCACGTACGTCCTCGGATTAGGCTTTCCACTCCATGCTCGTAGTCTCCGCTGCTAGCCTCCTCGCATGCACATTGCCGTTGCCTACCACTTGATCCCTTTCACGCCTTGCCTCGCGTGTGCACATGCCCACTCATCTCGAATCTCCTTGGCGCTTGCCTTGCAAACTCAGGGGAGTACTTGGGCTACCCCCGTTGCTCACCTCGCGCACTCGCTTTTGGTTCACCTTGTATGCTTCGTAGTTCCTTGTGATGCTCCAAGCTCACGAACTCAGCCCAGTATGGCGCACCCTCGGGCATCCCCGAGTTCAACCTGGTGACACCACACATTGGGTTTAAGATTTATTAGTAACTCTCTACTGATTTTTTGTGTTACTAATGTATTTTGGGATGAACCTAGATAAACTCATGTGATCTATTTTATTATGTTTTTTTATCTTACTAATTTCCTTTAATTACTTACATTTATAATTATTATTATTTTTACATTTATCTTACTAATTTTCATTTATTTTAATTTTCTTAAATATATTCTAATTGTATAAATTATTATACATATCAAATAGATATTAAATAACAAATATAATAACAAAAAAATATAATCAGCCAACCTAGGCTGGTCACGTGGCCAGCCCGGGTCCGCCCCCAGTTCTGGATCCGACCTGGGTCCGTCCCCCATTAAGGGGGCTGGGGTCGGGTCCTCCTCAGACCCGACCCCAAAGAGCACCCGTTAAGGGTGCTCTAACAATAACTTTTTCAAAACCTGTGGCCTAGTCTCAAAGGTCATTTTCGTCTTTTTGACTGTTTTCGTAAAGATAAGTTCACTCACCTTGACTTTCAGAGTTTCAATCAATGCTCTATAGTGCTCATCCCTAAGAAGAATTGGACTGAAACTGTGACGAATTTCAGACCTATATCCCTTTTATAGTATTTACAAAGCCATTGCAAAACACTAGTTATAATGTTAGTGTACGCACTATAAGACCTCATTCTTTTAACCGAGTTGGTCTTTCTTATAGGAAGACAAATTTTGGATACCATTGTAGCTTCGAACGAGGTAGTCACCTCCTTAGTAAAAACAAGAGAAAATGTTTGATCCTGCAATTGGACTTGGAAAATGTCTTGACAAGATTGATTGAGATTTTTTACTAGCTAACCTCAAAGCATTGGGTTGCCTACCACTATGGTGTAAATGGTTCAACTTGTGTGTGTCTACATCTAGAGCATCTATGATTGTAAATGGATCGCTAGAAGGATTCTTTCGGTTGATCAATGGGCTCCGACAAGGATATTGTAACATCATCAAAGAGCAGAAGAATTTAAAATTTTAATAACATACAATCAAACAGAGGATATTACTCAATACAAGAAGACGGATGCACCAATATATATAATATATATAGATCCGAGTATTTCAAAAGTGTGATTACATCAAAAGACTATACAACAAATACAAGTAATGACTCCGACCTCAAAATAAGAGAAAACTGGAACTGGTAGTGGCGCTCCTCTCCTCGGTCACCACCCCCTAACGCCGGTCACGACCTAAAAAACAAACATGCAATAATGTCTGAGTTTCTAGAAGGAAACTCCGTATGCCAAGCTCTACAATGCATGAAACTAAAACATCTAGTATGCAATTCTATCAACAAGAAAAACACAAACAACAAGGCTGAGCTCCAACACTTTTTCACCCAACCACAGCTCCTACACACAGTTACGGGGCTCCAGGGCTTTTTCACCCAACCGAAACTACCACGACACGACCAGAGCTTGAGGGCTTTTTCACCCAACCCGAACGTCTAAGGGTTCCAGGGCTCTTTCACCCAACCTGAACGCACTACGGAGCTCCAATGCTTTTTCACCCAACCCCGCACAGACTAACTGGGCTCCAGGGCTTTTTCACCAAACTGCAGCTCTCACAATAGTTACGGGGCTCCAGGGCTCTTTCACCCAACCACCGCAACACCCGTGCTCACAAGCACACTTGCCGGAAGAACATCGGCACCACAACTCGCCTCACACGGACGACCACAACAACCGTACCTCAAATGTGCAAAATAGGACATAAACAGTCGAACGAACCAAGAGTCCCGGTCGACCGAATCTCACAATCACTGGACAATTGCCTCGACTGACACTCCATCGGTCGAACAATTCCCACCAACAACACTCGTTCGTCGAACCAAAGTCAGGGACCGGTCGACCATTTAGAAAGTCACCTCCCAGGTTCAACGAATAAAATGACCAATTGGTCGAACGACAAAGGGGTCCATTCGACCGAAACCTACCAGTGAAATCCACCATCGCTCAACATCAACACCGGTCGAACCCCCGAGCACTCTCGGTCGACCGATCACCACCAGCAAAATCCACCAAACGTCCAAACAACACTGGTCGACCAAACCACCATCGGTCGAACCCAACCACTATTCCACTTAAGTCATCGGTCGGACGAATCAAACGGGCGTTTGACCGTTTAGATGATCAATGCCTCAACCGACCTACAACAGTGCACATGGTCGAACGACAAAGCGGCCCCGTTCGACCGAAACCAACCAGGATTGCCTCAAATGCACAACCGGTCGACCGCTCAAGGGCATCCTACGACCGATGTGAGGCAGAAACCCGAATTCTCATTAGGAACGGTCGACCGTTTGCACCAACCGGTCGACCGATCCAGTAGTAAAATCTGTTGTACGTTTTCTTGCGACGAGCATTTTGGCGTACCGTCGACTTGCAAATTCTCACACAACAAAAGTGAGCTACAACTACAAGTTTGACATACCGTGAAGGTTTGAAGAAACCTTCGAAGAACCTCGACGACGCTTGCACAAGCACTTCTCCCAAAATCACGATCCAACGACGAACTTCTCGCTCGATCAACGATCACCACTCCTCGTCGATCCGTAGCCACACAATCACCTTCGTCGATCACCTCCCCAACCACAACCACTGCAAACGAGATGGGTTGAGAGAGAGAGAAAGAAGAAGAACGCAAAAGTGAAGAGTTGGCTGAGAACCGACTCACCTCGCCACTCAAACCACGCTTGCCGATCAACCCTTCCTCGCCGGCAACACCACCTCTCACCGGAGTTCCACTGAGAGAGAGAGAGAGAGACAGACGTGAGAGTGAGAGAGAGAGAGCTCAACCTATAAATATCTTCCAACAATGCTTCTCAGCCATCCATCCAACTCCACTCCATCTCAGCCGTCCAAACTCATCTTCTCTTAATCACCACCTAAACCATCATTAAAATCCAATTAAGATTAGGATACCACATATATCCTTTGCGTCCACTTCTTTTCCTGGTGGTGGTTATCTTGTTGAGACACATGATGATGTTAGGCGTTAAAAGTTACAAGTTGGAGGGGGTGCACTTAGGTGAGAACGAGATACACCTCCTGAATCTCTAGTTTCCTGATGACGCAATCATCTTTCTAAATAGGACCAACGAAAATTCATTAATCCAAAGTGCATCCCAAGTGTTTTTAAAGTCCTTTCTGAACTTAAGATCAATTATAGCAAGTCTTGCTTAAGTGGTACTAATGTTTTGCATGAGGATATGGAGCTATTTAAGAATATCCTAGGTTGTCAAGTAAGGAACCTTCCATTTGACTATTTGGGCATTCCTTTATCGCACACCTCTTGCAAGGCCGCTTCGTAGCTTTTTGTTACGAATAAGATGGAAACAAAAGGAATTTTTTGCTTGTCGGCCACTCAGAAAAAAACTGATTACGCCTTTTGCCACTATATTTTGCGTATTTTATGCTAGTGCTTTTTTTGTATTCTCTAAGGTTTATACCATTATTTTTGTAGGACTCACATTTTCCATTAAAATAGCATTAAACTCTCCTTATACCGCTTAATTAAAAATCAATTTAACCTTAATCCTTTTTGTTTCTTTATCTTTTCTTCACCTAACACCTTTCTCTCTCTTTCTCTTGAGTTCTCTCCTCTGTCTTCTATTATTAACAATGAGGTGGGGGTGCTAAGAATCCAACACCAACCCAAACCCAAACCCAAACCCAAACCCAAGAGAGAAATATTATGTAAGGTAATTATTAGGTCTGATCCCAAAGACCCAATTCTAGAGTTTTCTTACTATAGAATTCTCTCACTAGAATTTTCTTTATTCTTCATCACTTAAAGAACTCTAGAATGTTCAAAGAATAGAAAATTCTAAGCTCTCTACAACCTTCCATCAACTCCTATAAATAGGGGATGTCCATCCTCATCTCATGTATCCCAGACAAGAGTTAGTCTCCACCACTACAAAGAGAGAGTCTTGCAATTGTATTAGCTATAGAGTGACTATTGTAATAGAGAAAGTTTTGTATAAGAGTGAGTAGTATAAAGAGTAGGTGTGAGTATGTTTCATAAGGTAAATGATGTGTAAGTGTAAATTGTACTATTGTAACGTTAGTTGTTATAAATACAAGCTTACATTATTTATCTTCAAGTCTTTTCTACTCAACAATGATAACCATTTCCGGTGGGATTTATGATTAAGGGTGTGAAACTTAGTGACGCATGGATTGGCATCTTTGCCATAACTAAAGTAAAAAGGGCAACGATAAGTGGATTTTTGGTTGTTCATGCCCATGTCATTTGCTGTAGTTTAATTTAATTGCACCACATATTCTAAAAAAGAAGCCCTCTCTCACTATAAATAGTCCCTCATTCTCATCATTCCATTTCATTGTGTGGTGGATGAGTGTGGAAAGTGACCTTTTAAGAAGTTGGATTGCTATGATTAGTCGGAGAGAAGAAAAGGAAAGTATGAAAGAGTTGTATTCTTAATTCTAAGTTACAACTATCATCAATCCGTAGTCACTTTAATGTGAATCAACCACCCCAAAAGTACTATAACTCAGATTGGATCGGTGGCCTAGCCTAAATGATGTGAATGCACTAATTGCATATAAAAATGACTACAAATGCATAAATAAAAACAAACACAAGTACAAGATAGCAAACCACAAAATGGACACCAAGTTTGTAAAGGTTTGGCATGCATCGATGTCCTAGTTCTCTTCTCAAACCTCATTCCCTCCTTAAACCCCACTGGAAAGTACCACTATCCAATCTCCATTTTGCCTTTTAAATCCAAGCTTGTGACTCTTCAAATGTTTCTCCTCTAATACAACCTTTGATTCTTCATTTGAAGTTTAAAATCACACACTCTAATACATGAGCACTTGGGTAGGATGTGGATATAACAACACAAATGGTGAAGTGTAAGCGTGAGATGGAAAATGGTAAGAGTTGAGCATAAGAGAGTAGATGATTTGGAGGTGGAATGGATGCGTAAAACAATGGTTTGGGTCTCTATTTATAACGTCTCAAACTTTACTAGCCATTCGGGAAAGTTTGGATAGGTAGAAAAGCAACCGGTTAAAAAGAACAATTAAAAATAGGGAAAAAGAGGATGTCACAAGTTGACATGGAAGTTGCGATGATCGACCATTGAATTAAGTTCCACTTATGAACTAAAGTGGGTTGTCGATTCACTTAGGCTTCCGGTCAATCCAGAAATTAGGTTTGGACACTGTTAAATTCTGGTGTTGAATCGGTAGAGTGACGTTTACTTCCGGTCGACCGTTCCCGAAATGGAAAGGTCTGCCTGAAAATTAGCCTTTAGGTACATTTTTCACTTCAAGCAATTGATCGAAGGTCTTCAATGGTTGAATCGTACGGACAACTCTGAACACATGGTTTTTGTGTTTCATCAAGTGTGGGTTCAATCTCTGTGTCAATGAATTTGCACATATATCATAATATGATGGGTATAGAATGCATGAAACTTATTTGACATTGTCTTAACATTATGAAGTGATATTTGAAGTTTCAGTCAACTTTGCATCTAAGTAACTGATTAAGATTCGGTGAAGTATAATCATGAAAATTAAGCGACTTAGTACCAAAAAACCACACAAACTAGTTTCTAATCAATTTTAAAAGTAAAGAAGAGCATTGTGTCAGACCTTGATGCCTTGATATGCTTGGGTTTGACACCAATGTTTCATTTCTACTTCTACTTTCATTTTTCATTTTTGTTTCTAGTTTGTGTATTTGATCTTCATTAGTCCATCCTTTTCGAACTTCAAATGAGTTCTTGATTTTACGAGTTTTGGACATTTAATTTTTTTTAGCTTTTTGGACCTTTAATCTTAATTTTGATGATTAACAAACTAATATTATGCACAACTCTAATTAGAACATCACACACATCATATTGTCAAATTGCATAGATATTGTGTATTCCTAACAATGTAGGTGACCAAACCAAGGGACTAATCAACTTCAAGATCAAGACTCAAGACTTGTAATCAAAACTCAAAGACTTCTTATGTAATTTTCTATTTATTTGAGTTATATGATCAAATGTACACTTGATGAAACAAAAAGATAAACTCGTCTCTGTCAGTCGACCTTTTGCCTCTCAGTCTACCGAACTTGTTCACAATTGCTGACCGAGTTATCCTCGGTGAACAGTGTTCTTAGAGTCAGTAACGACATGATCTTCCTGGAATCCTTGTTTCGGTGTACCGAACCCTACCCGGTCAACCGTCTCCTTTGTGTCAGTAACCACTTGATCTTCCTGGAAACCTTGTGTCAGTTGACCGACCTCGACCCGGTCAACCGTTTCCTGATCCTCAGTAGCTTCGAAGTTTCTCTGGATATCTCTATTCGGTGTACCGACGAGGTATCAGTCATCCAAACTTCACTTGTGTCTTTTGCCCCTAAACGACTTCATCTTATTGACCCACTTGGCACAAACTAACTCCAACATACTTATCTTTTGTCGTTTAGCAACAACCTTTGAAACGTCCATATCGGTCTACCGATTACCCTTTAGTTTACCAATGACTTGTTGTCAATCAAAACGTAATGGCTATTTTTCCACGTAAAATTTCAACTGTTATTGATAGACCAATTTCCCAGGAAATGTCAGCAGAAAACCCGCACATGTATCGGTCAACCGATCTGGCCACGGTATACCGAACAAGATCACCAAGTCACAACAATTCTTTACTGTCCAATTGGAACGGTGAACCGAAGTGTTCTCAGTCAACCAAATTTAATTGGTCAACTTTAGGAAAAAATTACTGGAAGTTGGTGAACGGTTATCCGAGTTATAGTCGGTCAACCGAGTTCTTCAATCTGACCAATTAACCCACATTTTGTCAGATAACCGTTGATTTCCCGGTCGATCGAATTCGTCCTGAATTCTGCCCGAGCTTAAGTCACTTCTTGTCTCTTATTGGTCCAAACCTCACCAACTCACGATAACGGCTCTATTTGTTTTGAAGGCTATATAAGCTTCATTTAAGAGACACATTCACTCTTCTACTTGCCAAAAATCAATCCTACTGTTGTGCTCTCAATCTCCACCAACTCTTAAACTTCCATTAAATTCACTCCTAGCATAATTTTAATCCTTGAGTGCATTCAAGTTAGAGTTCAACAACCTCATTCAATTTCCATTGTGTTGTAAAGCTTCGAGGAAGCACCCTCCCGGGTTGGGAGAGGAGATCCGAGAAAGGCGAGAGTGTTCGCAAGACTCCGATTGCAAGAGAGTTAATCTTCAACCCGGAACAAAGATAATAGTGAATTCTCTGTAGGATTTCATGTTTAATTATACATATATATTTTTCGAATTTTCATGTATAATAAGGATCTATTACAATTTTCTTCGATTTATTTATGCATGCATCAGTTTGTTTTAACAACTAGTTTCAAAAACTTATTAAAACAAACACAAGGGACTCCGAAATTCATACCTAGAAGTTCTCTAAAACTTCTTGAAGATTCGGAGACGTTGGGGAAGATGATTGTCGCTTCCCGTTGCGCCGGATGCCTCCGAGTGTTCACCGAAACCCTAAACAAGGTTGGAGAGAAAGGAGCTAGCCAATCAATCTCCAAACAAGCTTAGAATCTAGCTACAAACCCCTTCCTTAGCCTCTGAGATTTCTCCTTCCAAAGACTTAGAAAACTAAGACAATTTTCGTGGGTTTTAGTAGTGAATTAGGAGAGAAAATAATTTCTGAATTGTGTAACCCAATTAGGGAGAATAAGGACCTATTTATAAGTTCCAATCTTACTCTTAATCATGGCTATTCTTAAGCCACGGTTTTATGACAATTTCTCTCACAAACTAATTCCATAATGCATTATATGCACCCACAAAACGTTTGACCAAATTTGGAGCTAATCCAACCATCGATCAAATTAATCTCTTAATAATCAAAGGCAGAAAATCGACCGCTGTTCGGTTTACCGAGTCCCACTCGGTTAACCGAATTTGTCACGATCGTTTAACCGAGTACGTGACGGATGACCGAATCTTAAGGAGAAAAATTCTCCTTAACCGATCGGACCCATTCACGTCTAAAACCGAGTGCTATTCGGTTAACCGAAAATATCGGAACTTGACATTGTTCGGTCGACCGTTTCTTGTTCGGTACACCGTACCAAAGCTCCAGGCACTTTGGTCAAGTTCGGTCAATCAATTAGGATTATCCGTTCCACGTTCGGTTGACCGATCCATAGATCCTTCGGTCGACCGAACCATAACGGATTACCGAACTTCTACCCGATTTTGCCTATTTCAAATTTTGGATTTATTTCCAACAAAATTTGAACTTAAGGGGGTTTTAGCAAATTCACAACTTATGCAATGTATTATCCTATGCAACAATAAATTATTGCACCCCATAATATATGCATCTCATATGAATTTATCATGACTCTAATTATGTTTATATACAACATAATTGATTTTACTTGTTCACCACATGTGTCATATTTTCTATGAGAAACCCGACACATCATATGAACCAAAAATCAAGCTTCTTGTTTCACGGTTTTTGCGGTGTGACCTATGGGAGGATCTAAACTAAGTTGGCAGTGATATTAAGAGCTTAATATCACAAGCTATAAGCGGTATCTAGCTACACATTATAGCTCCCAATTAGTTAGATGTCTTAATTCCACTCGAACCAAAACCCGATCCATTTAGTGATGGAGTGCACCACTTGTGTCCGTCCCTTGCCTCATGATATTAAGAATACACACAAAGTAGTATTGTGTCATCTTTGTATTAGTATTCATTTCTTGATCTCTTTAAGCTAGTTATAAATATGTGACTTAACTCAAATCACATTGTGCACATTATAACTTTGCTTTATCAAGGGGCCCACTAATATCATCACTCAATTAAGAGGGGCAATGATAATCTTTTGACTAACTATCTTCTCCAACGAAAGTTATACTTAACCAACCAATGCCTTTACACTACACTGAACGATAGTTCAAGACACGGATCTAATTAAGTTTTCCTTAAGTGATCAGATATAAGTCTCATATCAAAGGACCAAAGACACAGTAAAATATTAATGACACAGAAACACATTTCTATAATATTTTACTTATTAGGTCTATTCAGTATACAAAAGTAATATTTTCCTCTTTTGCAAACCCGTGTTGTCACTCACTTGTAGAGCTACAATGATCTATGACCAACACGACAATCTTAACTCGGTAATTAATGTTCTATGTTAATTACCATGATTGCGAATATCTTTTGTTTTATGTAAACCAATATCTTTTAGAGCTCTACGGTTAAGGACCAAGAGCCTCTTCCTTAACACTTCTAAAAGACGAATAACATAAACAAGGAACAAAATGATTTCTCATTCAATTCATAATATTTGACATTTAAAAGTAAAACTTTTAGAACACATTCCCTTCAATCTCCCACTTGTTATTAAAGTTTTCTTTCTCATACATACTCAATGCATAAAACAATAATAACTAGGGTAAACCCCATTACATGTCAATCATCAAGCCAATCTACATGGTTCCTCAATCCCATGGACTCGAAATGCATTTCACCCTTGGCTTGGGATAAGGGTTTTGTGAATGGATCAGCTGTGTTGCTGTTGGTGTCCACCCATAACAGATTTATTTTGCCTTCGTCGATGAGGTCACGCGTCACGAAGTACTTACGATCCATGTACTTCACTTTGTGGTGTGATTTGGGATCCTTGATTTGCGAGATAGATGCACTATTGTCGCAAAATAGCTCTATTGGTCCCTCGCTCGAGGAACTACTCCAAGCTCTTCAAGGAACTTCTTAATCCACACTCCTTCCTTGCTCGCTTCAGCGACAACCATCACTTCGGAAGCAGTGGTTGAGTCGGCAGTAGTGCTTTGCTTCCAACTACGCCAACTCACAACTCCACCATTCAGAAGGAAGACGTATCCTGATTGCGACCTTCTATCGTCTGGATCACTCATGAAACTCGCATCCGAGTAACCTTCAGCTATCAATTCCCTTTGTCCTCCATAAACAAGAATCTTATCCTTAGTCCGGTTAAGGTACTTCAGGATATTCTTGACCGCAGTCCAATGCTCAGGACCTGCGTTGGATTGGTGACGACTTGTCACACTTAGAGCATACGAGACATCGGGTCTTGTGCAAGTCATCGCGTACATGATCGACCCAATTGCCGAAGCATAAGGGACATCTTTCATGTACTCTAAGTCCTTACGTGATTGCGCATGTTGAGACTTCTTGAGTTGCACACTCATACTCATTGGCACACTGCCCTTTTTGGAGTTGTTCATCTTGAACCTTTCCAAGACCTTGTCAATGTATGCACGTTGACTGAGGCCAATGAGTCTGCGAGATCTATCTCGATATATCTTGATTCCCAAGATGTATTGAGCCTCACCCATGTCTTTCATCGAAAATGCAGATTTCAATGAACTTCTCGTTTGCTCAAGCAAAGGAATATGATTACCCATAAGCAATATGTCATCGACATATAGGATTAGGAATACTACATGGCTCCCACTAATCTTCTTGTATACACAAGGTTCTTCCTTACTTTGAATGAAGTGAAGCTTTTTCACTTCCTCGTCAAAGCGTTTGTTCCAACTCCTTGATGCTTGCTTCAATCCATAAATGGATCTTTGAAGCTTGCATACCTTCTCACTATTCTTTGGATCTTCAAAACCTTGAGGTTGTACCATGTACACATCCTCCTCCAAGTTCCCATTCAGGAACGCTGTTTTGACATCCATTTGCCATATTTCATAATCGTGAAATGCGGCAATAGCGAGCATGATCCGAATAGACTTGAACATGGCAACCGGTGAAAAAGTTTCATCATAGTCAATTCCTTGAACTTGAGTGAAACCCTTCGCTACAAGCCTCGCTTTGTAGGTTGTCAAGTTCCCATCCATGTCCATCTTCCTCTTAAAAACCCATTTATTATGAATGGTCTTTTTTCCTTGAGGAAGGTCAACCAAGTCCCATACTTGATTATCATACATGGATTCTATTTTGGATTCCATGGCCTTAAGCCATAGTTTGGAGTCTTCCCTTTCCATTGCCTCTTGGAAGGTTAAGGGATCATTGGTATCTAGTACCATGATTTCATGAAGTCCCAGATACAAATCGGGTTTCTTCCTTTCCCTTGTTGACCTTCTAAGTTCTTTTGGTTCTTCTCGTGTCTCTCGAACTTCTTCCACAATTTCTTGAGGAGTGGGTTCACGTTCAACTCTTGAACGTACACTCGGTGGGGATGATTGAGATTCTCTCACAATTTCTTGTGATGGTCTCTCGCTCACGCTCCCACTAACCAAAGGAATCTCGGTTGGGCCTTCATGATCTTGAATGTCATCATTCATTTCATGATCTTGTAGAGTATCTTGAGTTTCCTCAAGCACAACCCTACTCCCACTACTTTTTACTCTTTCTAGAAATTCCTTTTCCAGAAATGTGGCATCCCTCTCTACAATCACTCGATTGGAGGTGATATGCCAAAAGTAGTATCCTCTTGTCTCACGAGGATAACCAATAAAGAAGCACTTATCCGCTTTTGGTTGAAGTTTGGTCGACATCAATCTCTTGACGTAAGCCTTACAACCCCAAATCTTGAGAAAACTGAGCTTAGGTGTTTTACCACTCCATAGCTCATAAGGAGTTTTCTCCACGGATTTGGATGGAACATTATTTAGTGTGTAAGCCGCAGTTTGTAGTGCATAACTCCAAAAGTAAAGAGGTGTTTCCGCATGACTCATCATTGACCGAACCATATCGAGCAATGTCCTATTCCTCCTTTCGGATACCCCATTCCACTGAGGTGTACCGGGAGGGGTGAGTTGAGGTACAATACCAAACTCCTTTAGGTATGAGTCAAATTCGGCACTTAAGTACTCACCTCCACGATCCGTTCGTAGAGACTTGATTTTCTTGTCGAGTTGGTTCTCTACTTCATTCTTGAATTCTTTGAACTTGTCAAAAGATTCACTTTTGTTTCTCATTAGATAAACATAGCCATAACGACTATAGTCATCCGTGAACGTAATGAAGTACCTGAAACCATCTCGTGCACTAGTACTCATTGGACCACATACATCGGAATGTATCAAATCCAACAAGCCACTCGCCCTTGGGCCTTTCTTCTTGAAAGGCTTTTTGGTCATTTTTCCCATTAGACATGGTTGGCACGTCTCCAATGATTTAAAATCAAGTAGACCAAGAAGGTTAGCTTCTTGCAATTTCTTGATACGCTTTTCATTTATATGACCAAGACGATAGTGCCACAAGAGAGTATCATTCTCGTGAGTGGTCTTAAGTCTTTTGTTATTGATATTAAAGATTTGTTTATTATCCAATTCAAGCAAATAGAGACCATTCCTTATGAACGCATTTGCATAGAACACACCATTCTTCGATATAGACAAACAAGAATTTGAAATATTTATATTAAAATTATCCATATCCAGACATGATAAAGAAATAATATTCTTGCAAATCGAAGGTACATAATAAACATTCTTTAGACATAAATTTAAACCACTACACAATTGAAGCAGCACAGAACCTTGTGCAACCGCAGACACGTTCGCACCATTTCCGACCTTCAATTCTACCTCGTTCCTTACGAGTTCCTTCCTATCCATGAGTAGCTGCACATTAGAAACTATGTGAGCACAAGATCCGGTATCAATTACCCAATCCTGGACAGAGGTGGCTAAATTTATTTCAATAACAAATATACCTTTGGCCTTTTTGGGGCGCCGACGTTCAATCACTCCGTTGTCAAGGTCTTCCTTGTACTTGGGGCAATTTGGCCGGATGTGTCCTTTTTCACCGCAGTGAAAGCACTCCGTGTTGGGAGTTGGAGATTTCTGAGATTTCCCCCTCGAGGCACTCACACGAGCACCTCCTACTCCCTTGCTCTTGATTGAACCACTTTTGGTAGATTTGCCCTTTCCTTTACCAATCTTTTGGCTCCTCCCATGGACGGCAAAGACATGCTTGTCCCTACCCTTGCCCATGTCAACTTCAGCAGTTTTGAGAGCGTTGTGAAGCTCCTCAAGACTCACCCCTTTTTCACGCACGTGATAGTGCATCACAAAGTCCTTAAAGGACGGGGCTAGAGAGCCAAGAATCATATCTTCAGCAATGTCCTCGGGCATTGGTGAAGAGAGCTTTGCCAACTTCTCAAGGTATCCTTGCATTGTGAGAAAATGCATAGATACCGATGTTCCCTCCGCCATATGGCACCTTGTGAGTGCGATGGTGGTCTTATAGCGCTCCTTTCGGGCACTATCCATGAACATCTTTGATAAAGCCTCCATGGTCTTCTTGGGTTTTGAATCCAAGTATTTCGCTTGAAGCGAGTCACCCATGGATGCTAGCATAAGACCGTGAACTTGGTTCTCTTGGTCTTCCCACTTGGCTTTAGCCTCTTTCTCTTCATCGGTTAATCTCTCATTCCACTTTGGGATTGGACCTTCCAAAATGTGAGATAGTTTCTCAAACTTTAACACGATGTTGAGTTTGAGTTGCCAACTAATGAAGTTTGAGCCATCATTCGCTAAAGGGTGTTTTTCTATCAAGGATCGTACGATAGGTTGGATGTTCGACATTTTTCTACAAAATAAGTCATACAGGTTTTAATGCCAATTTTATGTTTTAATACACATGCATACATATATCGAATATATAAATGTAAATGTTGCAAATAAAAGTTTTGCCCATAAATGCAACAATCCAAGATCCCATCAATTGTAATATAGACTAGCTAAGGGCTATCGAATACATTACAATATCAAGGTAAGAAAACTTATTTTCATTTGATACGAGATACGTTTATCTATTGTATTCACAACTAAACATAGTTGGGGTTCACTAGGGTGAAACACACCTCATATATTTAATTGTGGCACAACAACAGACAACCTTTATATCTCCCACTATTCCCAAAGATAGAGGGAGCTATCTCCCGCTAAGGGCGAGCAGAGTATCCCTCGATCAATGGCTGCTAGTGGATGAAAGAAGAAGGAAATTTATTCTTAATTTTTGTTGGACAATTTAACATGTGATTTAGAATTTTAGGTTATCATGCATATTATTAATCATACACATCCTAACATTCAACACATTCATCACATGCATATCAAGATAAAAACAGAAATTAAACATTCACACAATCCACATCGTGTGAGTTTATATGTTCCCTTCGATCCTCGATCCTCGATCCCTGATCTTCGATCCTCGATCGATGCGCTACAGCGGCGACTTCCTCTTGCACTGGAGATGTAGATTTTACAGAAAATAAACATGCTCCTCACGTTCGATAAAACCGACTAGTGCAAGTCCTATGTAAAAACCTCTCATATGCAAATGCAACTATCTAAAAGACGGAAATAGAGAGAATTTTGGCTTTTACATACATAAGCCCCTGTATAATAATAATTACATACATTTGTAGTGTCTGATTTGGAACATATAAACTCACAATCCTGCAAAGCAACTCAAGCATCCATGCACGCAATTGCTATAAACTACAGAATCTAATTTATCAATCATCCAGAATTCTCAACAATTCTTTGAAAAATATTTTGAAATCCATTAAAAACATTTTTCATTCATCCATAGTTCAAAACTATTTTTGAACCGCTGTCCATCCAATTTCCAATGGAAAGATGAACTGCAGTTTTTCGGTTTTGTTGATTCTCTTACAAAATAATTGTTTTTAAATAAAACGAAATTATTGTAAGTTGGACTAATGTCTTAATCCTAATTCCAATAATCACATGGCATGTTTTAAAACTCTTAAAACATTCAGATGAATTATTATGGAGAATTATATCAACAAAACATCCATACACCGAAAAACCGGTAAAACCGAATTGTTTAAATCCTAGATGGCAAACTAAATTCGTTTACAGCCATAAATCATAAGAAAATTGAACCCTAAGCTCTGATACCACTGTAGGATTTCATGTTTAATTATACATATATATTTTTCGAATTTTCATGTATAATAAGGATCTATTACAATTTTCTTCGATTTATTTATGCATGCATCGGTTTGTTTTAACAACTAGTTTCAAAAACTTATTAAAACAAACACAAGGGACTCCGAAATTCATACCTAGAAGTTCTCTAAAACTTCTTGAAGATTCGGAGACGTTGGGGAAGATGATCGTCGCTCCCCGTTGCGCCGGATGCCTCCGAGTGTTCACCGAAACCCTAAACAAGGTTGGAGAGAAAGGAGCTAGCCAATCAATCTCCAAACAAGCTTAGAATCTAGCTACAAACCCCTTCCTTAGCCTCTGAGATTTCTCCTTCCAAAGACTTAGAAAACTAAGACAATTTTCGTGGGTTTTAGTAGTGAATTAGGAGAGAAAATAATTTCTGAATTGTGTAACCCAATTAGGGAGAATAAGGACCTATTTATAAGTTCCAATCTTACTCTTAATCATGGCTATTCTTAAGCCACGGTTTTATGACAATTTCTCTCACAAACTAATTCCATAATGCATTATATGCACCCACAAAACGTTTGACCAAATTTGGAGCTAATCCAACCATCGATCAAATTAATCTCTTAATAATCAAAGGCAGAAAATCGACCGCTGTTCGGTTTACCGAGTCCCACTCGGTTAACCGAATTTGTCACGATCGTTTAAACGAGTACGTGACGGATGACCGAATCTTAAGGAGAAAAATTCTCCTTAACCGATCGGACCCATTCACGTCTAAAACCGAGTGCTATTCGGTTAACCGAAAATATCGGAACTTGACATTGTTCGGTCGACCGTTTCTGGTTCGGTACACCGTACCAAAGCTCCAGGCACTTTGGTCAAGTTCGGTCAATCAATTAGGATTATCCGTTCCACGTTCGGTTGACCGATCCATAGATCCTTCGGTCGACCGAACCATAACGGATTACCAAACTTCTACCCAATTTTGCCTATTTCAAATTTTGGATTTATTTCCAACAAAATTTGAACTTAAGGGGGTTTTAGCAAATTCACAACTTATGCAATGTATTATCCTATGCAACAATAAATTATTGCACCCCATAATATATGCATCTCATATGAATTTATCATGACTCTAATTATGTTTATATACAACATAATTGATTTTACTTGTTCACCACATGTGTCATATTTTCTATGAGAAACCCGACACATCATATGAACCAAAAATCAAGCTTCTTGTTTCACGGTTTTTGCGGTGTGACCTATGGGAGGATCTAAACTAAGTTGGCAGTGATATTAAGAGCTTAATATCACAAGCTATAAGCGGTATCTAGCTACACATTATAGCTCCCAATTAGTTAGATGTCTTAATTCCACTCGAACCAAAACCCGATCTATTTAGTGATGGAGTGCACCACTTGTGTCCGTCCCTTGCCTCATGATATTAAGAATACACACAAAGTAGTATTGTGTCATCTTTGTATTAGTATTCATTTCTTGATCTCTTTAAGCTAGTTATAAATATGTGACTTAACTCAAATCACATTGTGCACATTATAACTTTGCTTTATCAAGGGGCCCACTAATATCATCACTCAATTAAGAGGGGCAATGATAATCTTTTGACTAACTATCTTCTCCAACGAAAGTTATACTTAACCAACCAATGCCTTTACACTACACTGATCGATAGTTCAAGACACTGATCTAATTAAGTATTCCTTATGTGATCAGATATAAGTCTCATATCAAAGGACCAAAGACACAGTAAAATATTAATGAGACAGAAACACATTTCTATAATATTTTACTTATTAGGTCTATTCAGTATACAAAAGTAATATTTTCCTCTTTTGCATACCCGTGTTGTCACTCACTTGTAGAGCTACAATGATCTATGACCAACAAGACAATCTTAACTCGGTAATTAATGTTCCATGTTAATTACCATGATTGCGAATATCTTTTGTTTTATGTAAACCAATATCTTTTAGAGCTCTACGGTTAAGGACCAAGAGCCTCTTCCTTAACACTTCTAAAAGACGAATAACATAAACAAGGAACAAAATGATTTCTCATTCAATTCATAATATTTGACATTTAAAAGTAAAACTTTTAGAACACATTCCCTTCATTCTCAAGTAGGGATCAGAGGATCGATAAGAACTTGACGAGAGGACTAGATCACGGTGGTGTGATCGAACCTCTATAAATCTCCGGAGTCATCTTGTGGTTTGCATTCTTTCTCTTACTATTTTAATTGTGCAATTGTTTAAGAAAATTAGGAAATAATATATTCACCCCCTCTAGATTAGTGATCGATCAACTTACATTTGGTATTAGAGCATATGTTTACTCATTAATCCATTTAGACATGGAGAGTAACACTAATCAACTTAGAGAAGAATTATCTACCACTACACCCCCTTTGCTTACTGGAAATAATTATGCACATTGAAAAAATAGAATGAGAATCTACATCCAATCAATTTCCTTAAAAATATGGATATTTCTTGGTAGTAAATATGTTCCACCCACTAGTAAACAATTAGCAACATTAACCGATCCAATAATTGCTAATGCCGAGATGAATGCTAAACTCATGAACATATTTTCCTGTGGAGTGGATAATCAAGAATATGGTAGGATTAACGGATGTGATACTGCTTATGAGATATGGAAATTACTTGAATCTCATTATGAATGATCATCTAGAATGAAAAAAACTAGGGTTGATATATTTGTGCGTAAATATGAATTATTCTCTATGCACCCCGATAAAGTATAAGCGAGATGAACACTCGCTTCACCGAGATTACTAACAATTTGAAAAATCTTGGTAAGAAGGTGAATGAAGGTGACAAGGTGCGGAAGATTCTTCAATCTCTCTCAAGTGATTGGGAGAAAAAGACAACCACCATTGAGGAGGCTCAAGATCTCAACACATTGTCAATAGAGGATCTCATCAGAAGTCTTATGGCTTATGATATTCAAATGAATGAGAGAAGAGATGGAGAGCTCGAAAAAGTTATTGCTCTCAAGGCTAACTTTGAAACCAAAAGGTCGGACGACGAGGAAAGTGATGAAGAGCTTGCAATCATGGTCAAGAGATTCAAGAAGTGATGGTGAAAGAAAATTTTCAAAGAAAGAGAATGGATGATGGAGAGAGCTCAAAATGTCCTATTTGTTATGGATGTGATAAAATTGGACATATAAAGAAAAATTGTCCCTTAAGCCAATCCAAGGAAAGAAAAGAGAAAAAGAGAAGAGAGAATGAGGAAAAAGAAAGGAGATTCAAAAGAAGAGAGAAGAAGTATAAGGAGAAGAAAATGGCCCTCAAGGCAACTTGGGATGGATCATCCGATTCATCCTCTAGTTCTTCAAGTGAGTCGGAAAATGAAGAAGCTCATCTATGTCTCTACACTCAAGAATAAGTTGATGGGGAATTAGGTAGTGCATCTTCATCAATCGAGCAAGACGAGCCCAACACTTGCAATGTCGCCAAAGATGGAGAAAAAGAGGTAGTCTCAACTCATAAATCAAACTCATATGATGAATTACTTGATGCCTTTCATGAATTGCTTGAAAAATGTGACATATTGAGGCATAAAAGTAAATTATCTAGGAAAGCTAATCATGATCTAGCTTGTATAAATGAATCATTGTCAAATGAAGTTGATAAGCTTGTGTTGGAAAATAAAAGCTTAAAAGAACTCAATGTTGAATCTCATGCTAAAGAAATACATGATCTTAAAGAATGCAATAAGCAATTGAGAATTGATCTTGAGAAATTCACAAAAGGAAAGAAGATGCTAGACATGTTACTTGGTAGCCAAATTCAATCATTAGAAAAGCATGGCTTAGGATACATGAATGAAAATAAAAACTCTAAGAGTTATTTTGTGCCCGCTTTAAATGGCATAGTGAAAAAGAAATTTTCTTCAAATGTTTAGGTACCTAGGACCAAACACGTTTAGGTACCTAAAGCTAACCCCAAAGGATCCAAACAATATGGATACCAAAATTATCTTCTTCGTCTTTGAATGTAGGTGAAAAAGAAGGGGAAGTTGATCGTAGATAGAGGATGTTCGAGGCACATGACGGGAGACCACTCCATGTTCAAAACATTAAAATCAATGAAAGGTGGAATCGTCACATTTGAGGATAATTCTAAAGGTCACATTATTGGCATCGGCGATGTTGGTAATAATTATAATACCCAAATACAAAATGTGCTTCTTGTGGATGTTTTGAAACATAATTTGCTTAGTGTGAGTCAATTAACCGATAAAGGATTCTTAGTGCTCTTTGATCAACATATTGTACACATTATTTCTAAATCTAGTTTGGAAACCACTTTTAAAGGCTATAGATATGAAAATGTTTATGTTGTGCATGTTGATAGAATTGACTCATTCTCTAAGAAAACATGCTTAGTTGCTTCAAATGACGAATCTTGGTTATGGCATAAGAGGTTAGGCCACATTAGTATGAGCCAACTTCATAAACTTGCTAAATTTGACTTGGTAAGAAGATTGCCCAAATTGGATTTCAAGAAAAATAACCTTTGCAATGCTTATGAATTTGGACTACAATTTAATAGTTCTTTCAAATCAATTAACATGGTTTCTACTTCAAAACCTTTGGAACTCTTGCATATGAATCTCTTTGGTCCATCTAGAATCTTTAGTCTAGGTGGCAAGATGACGCGGGGTGAGCGTAGGTGAGGCCGGACTACGGGTGCCGGTCGGCGAGATCTCGAGCTAGGAAGCTTGGAAGTGCTAAGAAGATAGAGATAAATATAATAATGTTCTGGAATCCACCATGATGAAGGCCAAATGCCAAATTTTGGATTCAAAAGGGAGTCCCTATTCTATTACAATTTGAAGATTTTAAAGATAATTTTCTACCTACGCTGAGCACTGCCAGTAACGGTTCACTTTAGGGAAAAGTAAGGCTGTAATTCTAACGGTCACAAGACCACTTTAGGGAATAAAAGACAAGTTTAACAAAAACTCTAAAACTATCACTGAATTGCCAATAGACCCTCTATGCACTCCCATGCACATGCACGTAACAAGTTAACGTGCCTTTTCCTTACGTTGGTCCCATTTCTCCATGAAGTTGAGGGCCACATCCTCTGCATCAATCTCCCCTTCTTTAGAAGGACTCGTCCCCGAGTCATGCTCCAAGTAGTGTGGTTCTTCTGGTGGGTGGTACGGGAAGATGTCGGCCACATTGAAGGTGTTTAACATTTGCATTTCAGCAGGGAGATTGAGCTTATACGCATTATCGTTTAGTCGCTTGCACACTTTGAACGGGCCCAACTTGCGTGCCATTAACTTGTGAAACTTGCCACCGGGAAGGCGCTCACGTCGGAGGTGGATCATGATCGAATTTCCTTCAATAAAGACTTGTAGCCGTCGATGCAGGTCAGCCGCAGTTTTGTGGCGTGCGTTTGTGGCATGAAGACGGCCGAGCACTTGTTGATGCACCTTGTGTACGTATTCGGCTAGTTGCATGGCTGCACGACTTGTGCTGGTTGTTGTGGAGATTGGGATGAGGTCAAGTGCAACACGTGGTGGAACACGATATACAACTTCAAATGGGGAGAAACGGGTCGCGCTATGTGGTGTGTTGTTATAGGCAAATTCTGCTTGAGCGAGCGTGGCGTCCCATTGTTGTGGCTTGTCCCCACAAATTGCTCGAATTAGGTTCCTGAGTGATCAATTAACCATCTCCGTTTGTCCATCGGTTTGGGGGTGCGCCGTGCTACTATATTTAAGTGTGGTCCCGAATCGCTTCCACAGGGTGGTCCAGAATACGGTGAGAAATTTGGTGTCCCGGTCCGAGACAATGCTTGTTGGGACCCCATGTAGGCGAATAACCTCCTGGAAGAATAGTCGTGCCACATGTAGGGAATCCGAGGTCTTGCGACAAGCAATAAAGTGCACCATTTTGGAGAAGCGATTGACCACTATGAACACGAAGTCGACCCCTCGTTGCGTACGGGGTAACCCCAAGACAAAGTCCATGCTTAAATCAGTCCATGTTGTGGAGGGAACCGGGAGAGGGGTGTAGAGGCCGGTGTTTTGCGTGTGTCCATTTGCCATTTGACACGTAAAGCAGCTGCGAACCAAAGTGGCAACATCGTGCTTGAGTTGAGTCCAGTAGAACCTTGCTGCTACTAGTAGGACGGTTTTGTCTCGACCTACGTGAGCACCTAATCTGCCACCATGTAATTCACGTACAACCTTCTCACGAAGGGATGTTTGAAGGAGGCACAAGGTGTTGCCCTTAAATAAGTATCCCTCGATAATATGAAACTCCTGCGTAGGTTTGTGTAGCTCAGACTCACGCCATATATCGCCGAAGTCTTCATCGGTGGCATAAAGTGGTCGAAGGTATTCAAGGCCCACCACCTCGGTGGGTAATGTGACTAAGAGTTCGCGCTTCCGGCTGACAGCATCTGCCACCCTATTGGACGTGCCAGATTTATGCTTGTTTACGAAGGAGAATTGTTCGAGATAAGAGGCCCAACGAGCATGCATTTGATTGATGTTACGTTGACCCTTGAAGTGTCTTAGAGCTTGGTGGTCCGAATAGATGACGAAGTCGGACGGGAGTAGGTAGCTTTCCCACGTATTCAAGGCACGAACAACAACATATAGTTCTTGCTCATAGGTGGACCATTTTTGCCAAGCCTCATTAAGTTTCTCACTATGAAACACCACCGGGTGTCCACCTTGTGAAAGAACGACTCCCACACCGACACCACAAGCATCACATTCTACTTCGAATAGTTTGGAGAAATCAGGGAGCACTAAGATGGGAGGGTTCATGAGACGTTGTTTCACGTCTTCGAAGGCTTGTTGGGCTGCGGGTGTCCACTGAAATGGTCCTTTCCTGAGGAAATTCGTAATAGGTGCCACTAGAGTGCTGACGTTGCGGATGAACCGACCATAGAAGGTAGCGAGACCATGGAAACTCCGGACCTCTGAAGTCGTAGATGGATCTCCCGTGAGGATCTCTGCTTCTTTTGGGTTGAGTCGATAGTGTGGGAGGTTCGGGAGACTTGCTCCAAGAGTGAAGTCGATGCAATGTTGGATGTCCCAAAGAGGCGGGAGACCTTCGGGTAGGTCTTCGGGGGTGAGATCAGCATTTTCATCGAGCAAATTGCGGACCACGCAAGGCAACCCACCCCATCTGTGACACAACTTCGCGCGACGACACGTTTGCTTGCCTTCATGTCACTGACAAACTCCTTCAAACAAGAGGTGAGTGCGAGCATAACCTTTGGCACCTCGTGAAGGGGTTCGTGGGTGGATACTCGAGTCGGATTTGGAGCAATTGCGATCTTGTGGCGGTTCCATGTGACCACATAGACATTTTGGCGTCCCTTGTAGACCACATCAGTGTCATATTGCCAAGGTCTTCCCCGCAGAACGTGACACGCATCCATATCAACCACGTCACAAGTGATAGTCTCATTATAGTGCTTGCCAATGGCAAGGGGAACTAAGCACCCCTCGCTCACCGTGATGGTTGGACCTTTGTGGATCCACCCAACCTCATAGGGTCTTGAGTGCGGCGTCACGGGCAATTGCAGTTGCTTGACAAGTCTTCGGGATATGATGTTTTCACGGCTTCCGTTATCGATAATCACAGAGCACACCCTACCTTGAACGGAGCATTGCGCTCGAAAGATCCTGTGTCGTTGGGTATCATCCTCATTGCGTAGAGCAAGAAGGAGGCGACAAATCACACAAGAAACGACCTCTCCTTCTTCCTCTGCTAATTCGGCCCCTTCCAGCCTGTCACCCGATTCTTCCTCGACGTCAAACGGTTCACCCTCCACGAGGCCTACGGGTCGTCGGGTAGGACACACGTTAGAGCAATGTCCCATCCCATTGCAACGGTAGAACTTGTCGGGGTTGGGACGCGTGTAGGAGTTTGGTGTTTTCCTCGGGTTAGAGTCGCTACCCACGGGAGGTCTCGGTGTGGTGATGGAACCTGCACGCGGGGTTGCAGCTCCCTTCTCGCGAGGAGTCACTCCCTTCGTACCCTCGGAGCGGCTCGTCTCTCCTACGTATCATCGATATGGTTGTCGTGTGAGCATTGTCTCCGCCTTGAGAGCTAAGTTATGTGCCTCTTCCACCGAGTACATAGTGTGCACACTAAGCTTCTCTTGAAGTACGTAGCAGAGACCACCAACGTAGTGCACGACTTGGTGTTCGGGTGCCTCGGAAAGGTTACATCGTGATGCCAGACGAAGGAACTCCTCGGTATACGCCGCCACAGAACGTCCCCCTTGCACGCAATGCTGAAACTTATGGAACAAGATTTGTAGGTAATCAGGTGGAAGAAAACGTCCTTGAAGTAGTCGCTTCATCTTTGACCACGTCTGATTGACATCATTTCATGCTTATATTTGTATCTTATATCCATTATCTTTCACCTAAACAATGCTATGTTACGAGTTTTATGTTTGAATTTCAGAAATAAATAGGTTTGAAGAGATGAAGCATAAAAGGACCCAAAAACTGGGAAAAAATGACTAAATTGTGAGATCTGGGGACTAAGATGCAAGGGAGAAGGACCTGAACGTAAGACCAAAGGACCAAAGAGAAAAACAGAAAACTCCACACCATCATGGGGAGTATTTTGACAATTCTATTCGGGTCCGAGCTCCAACAAGTCAAGTAACCGCATCAAAGACAAACAATACCAGCAAGAAAAGCCCACAACAAATTCCAACCCGATCCAAACTTTATGGACCGCCAATTGGCGGTCCAGATCACTCTGGATCCGCTCAACTTTCTCCAGCACATGTATTAGAGGATGTTTAGGCTATTTTTGGTATTTGTTTAGTTCCACATCGGGGGATTGTCCCGGATTGCCTTTTTCTATGGATATAAATAGAACTCTTCACCTTCTAATGTAATCACTTCATATTTTGAGTGACTATTCTTCCTACTAGAAGTGAGGCCTTGAAGCATACACTAAAGTAGGAGGATGCTACTTGAAATGCGAGTCACTTTAATAAAAGTTTCTTTATTATGTTGTTTGTTTCATATTTCTTGTTTTACTTTGTTTAATTTCATTTCATTAGTTTTAGTAGCTTAGTTAATATGCTTTCCTTGCTAAGTTTAATAATTAGTCTAATGTGTAGTGAGTAGTTCCATCCCCTTTGGGGGGTGGAGTAGATGTACATACATGCAAATGAGAATGGAATGAATGCTTTATTTCCAATGTGTTGATAAAACATGAATGTATGCTTGCTTGTTTAGGATATAATTTATAACTTGATGAGTTTTGCCAAAATGATTAGACACTTCTCATGATTGTTTACGTTCTGAAATAAACAACTTGTATATGTAAATGTTAATCAACTAGGTTGGTGAATAAATTGATAGGTTTTGCCATAACATTTAGACACTTCCTATGCATGATAACACCACCTTCATTTGTGCTTAAAGAATGTGTTCAACACCCACTTCTTTGCATGTGTGCACTCACTCCACCCCTTAGGGGGTTTTCCATTTCTGAATTCTAGCACTCTTCTTTTGTTCTTAGTTAAGTTTTTAGTTAATCGTTTGTTGCTTTCTTTCGCATTTCATACTTCGTAGTGTAGTGTAACGTAGCATAATCCACTCTCTTCTCCATTTTTTCGCCACTTGATTTCGTGCAAACGAGAGGCTGCTCACCTCCCTGAGGACGACCTGTATTTGCCACCGCTTCAACACGGTCGTGCACTTGCGGTTTAAATTAAAACGTTCAACAAGTTTTTGGCGTCGTTGCCGGGGAGGTGCCAATCCAGACTCTTGTTTGGACGATTCAAGTGGATTTAATTTGTGTTTTGTAGTCTTTCTTTGTTTTAGGAGACTTGGAGTCGCCAGGAGGAACACCTGGAGAAATTTTGAGGCAAGTTGGGCACTGTAAACCGCCAATCAGCGGCCTGAGACCGCCAATCAGCGGCCTGAGACCGCCAATCAGCGGCCTGAGACCGCCAATTGGCGGTCTGGTAAGCTCTGTTTGCTCTCTCATTTCTTTGGTCTGTTTGCATAATTGATGTAGTGATCTGGGACTTGATTTGGCATGTTTTGACTTATAGTTTGTTCCCAGATCAATAATCAAACCTCCTTTAAGCAACTTGGACCATCAAACCCAAAGCAAAAGATTAGGCATTCTTTTTGTTTAGGTCATGCATCATGTATGTGACTTAGGCATATAAATTGTCTTTCATTTTAGCTTTATTTTCAGTTGCTGAGTGCTGGCGTGAGGTACGCACCTTCTACTCTCATTCATGCATTTCGTATGAACATGCATTAGTTAGTAGGAAGTGCATTGAAACAAGTGTGAGTTGAGCGTTTGTTAGGAGAGTTGATTGCTAGATTAGGACACCAAAACACTACTAAGGAGGGGCTCTCCCATAAAAGATAAGGGGGGGGGGGGATTTCATCACCTTTTCCTTCGCCCCACAAACCACACTAATCAAGAGCCTAATTTTTAAAATCAAGTAGACATTGGCCCTAAGGATTTCGAGTGCATTAGGAGAGTGGTCTGATCCCGACCGTCATGACCTTCTTCGGATCTTGGCTCACATGCTGGGCTTTGTGGTCCTCGTCGTAGGGAGGTGAGGCGTGTTGAGGCCGTGTGACCTCGCAGTTAGGTGTCGTCTAGCTGTAAGGACCTATAGCGACCTTAGGATTGGTTGAGCCTTGTTTGCTTGTGTACTTCTACCTGTACCCATCTGCCGTAGCATAAGGACTTCTTCCCTTCTCTCCTGAGTCATTCTTTCTCTCCTGTGTCCCCCCATCTTCTCCTCTATGCACATTCTTTGTAAAAAAAAGTTTTGGTGTGTGTGCACCTTTGTGCATGCTTTCGTGGACACGAGACGAGACTGGTCGTTTGACGAGGAGCGTTGTCAATCCGGCTTCGGTAGTCGATTTCTCGACGCCTTCCTCCTCTCGTGTCGCACACAGTCCGGGTTCAATGGCTGCTCATTTCCGTGAGGAGGAGCAGTTGCTGGACCCACCTGTTCGACCAGTGCTTCTAGTTGTCGCTCCCATACCTCTACGTGATCGATGCTACCCGAGCCATACTGCTCTACCCTCATGCATCGTATTGCCAGAGGCAAATGGGAACCATTTTGAGGTTAAGCCTCAGTTTATTTCCATGCTCCCTCACTTCACTGGGAAAGGTGACCCCTATATCTTTCTCAGGGAATTTGAGGAGGTCTGTGCTATGTTCAAGCTGCAACAACTTAGCACAGACTCCATCCATCTTAGGCTTGTCCCCTTCGCGCTGAAGGATGATGCCAAGAAGTGGTTGTACAGCAACCAGGCAAATTCCTTTAGGACTTGCGACGAGTTTCAATCTGCATTCCTCAAGAAATACTTTCCAAATCATCGGACTCAAAAATTGAGGAACGAAACCAATTCGTTCTATCAAATTGAGACCGAAACATTTCATGCATATCTAGAGAGGTTCAAGGAGCTACTATCCTCATGCCCTCACCATGGCATTGAGTTGTGGTGTCTTTGTCAGAGTTTACGAGGGTCTTCACATCCCGTCCCGGACGCTCCATGAGTCCATGTGTCAAGGAGAGTTCTTAGGAAAGGATGAAAGGGAGGCATGAGCTTTCCTAGAAGACCTTGCTGAGAAAACAATGCAATGAGAGAGTGTAAGGGAACCACCTGCATCATCCAGCATAGGAGCGAGAATCACGAAATTCAAACTCGACTAGATCGGGTGCCACATTTGCTATCGATACCACTACGGCCACCGAGGCACGCATGGCGGCCTTAATGCGCCGTATGGATTCGATTGAGCTCCAAAACCAACAAGGTGCAGCTCACATGTCCACTGGTCTAGTTCCCTGTCATTCATGTGGTAGGATAGGTCATGTAGAAAGCGAGTGTGCGCCCATTCCTCCTGAGATGGATCATGTCAACGCCATCTATGACAGAACTAGGAATGACCCATACTCATCATCTTATAATCCTGGATGGAGGAACCACCCCAATTTTTCATGGAACGAAAATAATGCCCCGGGTGGTCCTTCAAACTCCTCTAGACCACCTAACCAACCACACCAACCTCTCATGCATGCACAATCTTATCAGCCACCCCAAGCTCAATCACCAATCAATCGGGTTTCCCAAATTCCAATAATATGGAAACCCGATTCAATTCGCTTGAGACCTTGACTCGTGGACTTGAAAACTCAATGAATTTTTTTATGTCATCCACAAGTCAAGTTCTCACTTCAAATCAGCAGACCATCAAATCTCTAGAGCTTCAGATGGGCCAATTGGCTCAGTCTGTACATGAAAGAGAGAGAGGGTCTTTGCCTAGCCAGCCTGAGGCTAACCCCCGCATGTACCAGCAACAACACATGCAAAATGAGAATGTGGTACCTCGGGGGAGGCAAGTGAATCATGTGAAGGAACCTGTTCACCATGCCAATTCCATTGTGACCTTAAGGAATGGAAAACAGGTTGACAATCACATTTCCTTGCCACCACCACCACCATCTATGCAGCCCCTTAGTGGGAATGGTGGTGAGGAAAAAGGCTGAGGGTGAGGGTAATACACCAACGCCTCCTTCTCAGGCACTGCAGAAAACCTACCTGCCAAAAGCTCCGTATCCAAGTAAGTTATCCAAAAAGCAGAGTGACACAATGGACAAGATATTAGAGGTGTTTAAGCAAGTTAAGGTTAACATCCCCTTGTTGGATGTCATCCAACAAATACCTCAATATGCTAAAGTGTTGAAGGATCTCTGCACAACCAAGAGGAAGACCAATGTTCCTAAGAAAGCATTCTTGGATGCAAATGTAAGCTCACTTTTGTCCAATCCCGCCTACACAAAATACAAGGACCCTGGGTGTCATACTATTCAGTGTGCGATAGGGGACACTAGCATGAGTAATGTTTTGCTTGATTTAGGATCAGCAGTCAACCTCCTCCCATTTTCTGTTTATCAACAGTTAAATTTGGGAGAATTGAAACCAACTAAGATCACCCTCCAATTGGCGGATAGATCCATTCGTATTCCAAAGGGGATTAACGAGGACGTGCTTATCAAAATTGGAGATTTTATATTTCCAGTCGATATTGTTGTCTCGATACCAATCCTATTGCGAACACCAACTCTCAAATACCTTTGATTTTGGGTAGACCATTTCTGGCAACGTCCAGCACCTTAATTAATTGTAGAAATGATCTCATGAAGCTCTTATTTGGTAACATGAGTGCCGAGTTTCATGTGTTCAACTCTGGTAGGCAACATGAGCCCATGGATCAACCTTTAAATCAAAATCTCATCTGCCAATTGGAGAAAGCACCACAAAATCAACGAACACCCCTAACACCAATGCAACACATTGAGAATGTTTGTGGGCCCAGTGAAAACTCATTGCATGTCTTTGCAATGCAATAGAGTGAGCTGACATCAAACATAAATGTCCAAAAGGAGTGTTCGTTGCATGATTCAGTTGAGAGTACTAGTGAGAGTGAGACACCTCATCATATGCCTATACCAGAAGGTGTTTCTACCTCATGTCCCATGACCATTGAGCCATTTGAGCTTCATATTGACTCCAACAAGGACCCACCTACGACCGAGCTTATGCTTGATGATATAAATGATGGTGGGCGGTCCTTGTTGTATGACTTGGGGAGAAGCCCCATTCTTAGTGATGTAGGTCTGCTGCATCCATCGAATGAGCTTGAGGGACTCATTCCGATGCACCCACCTATTGGTTGGAGGGTTTTGTTCGATGAGCAACTAAACCCTATTGAGGCAACAGAACTTCATTCATTCATGTTGCCTACACCCACCCAATATCATGAGGGGTTCGAGCCTTTCAGCTTTGACCTTTCAACCCTCGTGAGAACTCAGAGTACCGGTGAAGTTTGCCCATCTCGGCAAGTCTATGGTCCTCATGACTTGATGTTCTCATTTGATGTTCCTTGATCAAATGATTATGAGAATATTGTTGTTGCTGTATATATCATGTTAAAAAAATATAATAAAAGACTTCATGAGCGAGCATTGATTGTTGTGGGCCCCAACCCTTGTGTACTTGGGCCCCAATTCTTCACGTATTTGTCTCCCTTCTTCAGTATCTCACAGGTTTTGAGGGAATTCGGGTTTGTGTCCATCAACATAACCACGAACTTCCTTTTGCGCTTTATGTTGGTGAGATCGTTCATTTTTTCATGCATATATCCAGGTTGTGAGAACCTAATCCTTTTGATTAAGGTTAATTGAGTTTAAGAACTTTAACCCTAATTAAGTGAGAGTATATAAACCAACCCAAACCCTTTTCTTCTCATTCTTTCCTTCTCTCTCTTTTTCATCTCTTTCTCCCTCAACACTTTCTCTCCCTCCCTTGTAGTTCGTCGGTGGAAGAAGGAGGAGCTGCGGGTGCGTCGGCAAGTCGAGGTCGCCGGAGATCAAGGAAGGTGTGGAGATCCGCGTTCGTGTGAGGAGTTCGCCGGAGATACGCTCTTTTTCGTGGAGGATCGCCGTTGCTCTTCGGAAGCTTCTTCAAGCTTCCAAGGTATGCCAAGCCTTGCTTTTACGCTCACCAAGGTTGTGTGGGTGTTTGAGTGTTCGACGGTAGGCCGAATGGCTCGTCGGAATAGCGTGGCAGATTTTCTGCTCTGTTTCGGTCGACCGGTGCTCAATTCGGTCGACCGGTCGTAGTGTAATTCGGGCGTTCTCGCTCGAATCGGTCGAACGATACCCCATGGGTGGTCGACCGATTGTTCGTGTGAGTGAGAAGATGAATGCCCTGAGTGTTTTCGGTCAACCGGGTCCCCTTTGCCGTTCGACCGAATGCACTGTTGTATGTCGGTTGGGGGCGTTGACCTTCTAAACGGTCGACCGCCTCTTAGACCAAGTTCGACCAGACGTTTTGTTTTAAGTCGGTTGGGGGTGTAGACTTCTAAACGGTCGACCGCCCTGAGATCCCGTTCGACCGATGACTTAAGACAACTTAAGTGTGGTTTGACCGATTCATATTTCGGTCGAGCGGTAATGACCGGGTAGAATCTTGAAGTCCCTGATGTTTTTCGGTCGACCGGAAGCCCATTGCCGTTCGACCGTTGGGATGTGTTATTTAATATTATTTTGTGACGTAGACCTTCTAAACGATCGACCGTCCAGAGACTTTTGTTCGACCATTTAGTGTCGTTTGGTTCGACCGTTGGATTTTGGTTCGAACCAATTGCCAGATTTTACGACCCACCGGTCGACCGTATGACCTCTTTCGGTCGACCGTTGGAGCCCAGTATTTGCTTTGATTGTTTTGAGCGCGTTGGTGTGTGGATTTCATTTACTGCTTATGTTCCCATGATATGACATGTGCATTGAGACCTAGGTAGTAGACCTGTGGGACCATATTCCCCTTTGCATGATCTATATGTGATGACTGTCGGCCTTTGTGGCGAAGGAGATGACCTTAGCCTGTGTGGCGACGGAGATGACTGTTAGCCCTTGTGCAACAGAGTTCTGTGCCTTAGCCTGTGTGGCGACGGAGATGACCGACCGATGTTGTTCCGGCGGATGTGCTCGACCGATGTTGTTCCGGCGAGTGTGATCGTCCAGCTGTGGCATGGCTGGCGAGTATGACCGACCAGAGCGACGATTCTGGCGGATTGTGGTCCTCGACGACTGATCAGATCTGATGATGACTCGGAATTGCGTGCGACCCTCACCGAACCCATATGACTAGTGTAGCTGCGAGTGGGGGTGTGTCGCGTATTTTCCGTATGACCGCATGTGCCTGCGGTGGGTATCTACGGATGTCCAAAACTAGACTTATGACTAATGAACCCCAATTGGGGAAATGACTATTATGACCATATGACCCGTTTGGGGAATGACCAGTTATGATTTATGTTTGGCATAATACTAGTATGATAGGTCATGTTTCGCATTGCATGTAGGTGGGTTTGGCATACGGGGTTTCCTTCGGGAAACTCACGGCATTGTTGTTTGATTTCAGGTTCCCCTTCGGGAGCTGTTTGGGTGGTGACTGATGACGAGTGCATCTTGGAGTCAGGTCCTCGTGTCGGTTTTGAGGTTACTATGACTACTTGTATATCTGTATATTGTATTTTGATGTAGTCATTCTTTTGACAACTCCTGTATACGGTGCAGCACCATATATTATATTTATATTTTCGAGTAGCGTCCCCTGTGTTGATGTTTATCCTTTGATTATCTTTTTATTAAAAGTTTAAATTTCCGCTGTTTCGGGGATGTTACAACTTGGTATCAGAGCGGGTCGATTTCAGTGCACTCATCTAAAGAAACCACCCTTAGGAGTAGTGGATAGAGGCTCACATTTCTTTTGTAGATCATGCATGCATTCATGTTGTTGATTATTGTTGTTTTGATTTTGGTGCTAGATGCCTCCGTGACGCGCGCGACTTCCTCCTCGTGACCGTAGCACTAGCAATGAGACTGGTGGCACGGACTGGGCGGAGGAGCGGCGGATGCTCTACCAGACGGTTGAGAGATTGGGCGTGCTTCTGGAGCGCCAGTCTGGCCGAGAGGAGTCAGTAGGGGCTGGGGCGGTCCACGATCGGTTTATGCGCCAGCATCCGCCTACTTTTGATGGCAGGGGTGACTCAGAGGCTGCTGAGGATTGGGTCTTCAAGATCCAGGAGATCTTTCGGGCGATAGGAGTTCCTCCGGAGAGGATGGTGGGTCTGGCCACTTATGTCTTAGGTGGTGATGCATCTAGTTGGTGGAGGACCACGTCTGCAGTGGTCTTTGCGGGCAGAGACGACGGCAGTTGGGAGGACTTTCTCGGGGAGTTCAACGAGCAGTATTTCCCAGAGCATGTCAGGGATGGGAAGCGAGAGGAGTTTATGAGCCTTGAGCAGGGGGAGATGTCACTGGCAGTTTACACGCGCAAGTTCAACGCTCTGGAGCGTTATTGTCCTGAGATCTGTGTGACTCCAGTGCAGCGGGCGAGGAAGTTCATACGGGGGCTTCAGAAGCAGCTCCGTACACGCGTGACTTACAGTATGCCGCAGACCTTGGCTGATGCAGTGAAGTTTGCGACCCTTATAGATCAGGATTACCAGGAGAACTACGTGGATGCCGGGAAGACCCAGGGGAAGACCAGGGGACGAGAGGATGTCAGTGCTGGGGGAAGTCAGGGCAAGAGGCCCAGGATTGAGGAGGGTGACACGCGACAGCCTGAGGGGAGCAGCTCTCGCAGACCAGAGGTGTGCAGGAACTGTAGTAGGATCCATCCGGGACGACCTTGTTTCTTTCGCGCGGGGACTTGTTTGGGTTGCGGTCAGCTTGGACATTTCGTCAGGGAGTGCCCGAACCGTCAGGGAGAGCCGAGCAGGAGACCTGGACCATCAGAGGCAGGCAGAGGCATAGTTAGTCGACCTATTGCGAGGCCGGAGCAGGGAAGGCCAGCTGGACGAGTCTATTCTATCCAGGCTAAGGAAGCGAAGGATGGCAGCAACTGAGGAGAGGTATGCTTTGGATTTTGGTTGGTTCTGGTGTGCTGTTGTTTTTCCTGCTTCCTGTTTTTATTGCGTCTGCACGGAGAATGGTTGGAAGGAACTAGAGCTTTGGAGTTGCTGGTTGTTTGAATTTCGAGGACGAAATTCCTTTAAGGAGGGTAGATTGTGAGAACCTAATCCTTTTGATTAAGGTTAATTGAGTTTAAGAACTTTAACCCTATTTAAGTGAGAGTATATAAACCAACCCAAACCCTTTTCTTCTCATTCTTTCCTTATCTCTCTTTTTCATCTCTCTCTCCATCAACACTTTCTCTCCCTCCCTTGTAGTTCGTCGGTGGAAGAAGGAGGAGCTGCGGGTGCGTCGGCAAGTCGAGGTCGCCGGAGATCAAGGAAGGTGTGGAGATCCACGTTCGTGTGAGGAGTTTGCCGGAGATACGCTCTTTTACGTGGAGGATCGCCGTTGCTCTTCGGAAGCTTCTTCAAGCTTCCAAGGTATGCCAAGCCTTGATTTTACGCTCACCAAGGTTGTGTGGGTGTTTGAGTGTTCGACGGTAGGCCGAATGGCTCGTCGGAATAGCATGGCAGATTTTCTGCTCTGTTTCGGTCGACCGGTGCTCAATTCGGTCGACCGGTCGTAGTGTAATTCGGGCGTTCTCGCTCGAATCGGTCGAACGATACCCCATGGGTGGTCGACCGATTGTTCGTGTGAGCGAGAAGATGAAGGCCCTGACTGTTTTCGGTCGACCGGGTCCCCTTTGCCGTTCGACCGAATGCACTGTTGTATGTCGGTTGGGGGCGTTGACCTTCTAAACGGTCGACCGCCTCTTTGACCAAGTTCGACCAGACGTACTGTTTTAAGTCGGTTGGGGGTGTAGACTTCTAAACGGTCGACCGCCCTGAGATCCCGTTCGACCGATGACTTAAGACAACTTAAGTGTGGTTCAACCGATTCATATTTCGGTCGAGCGGTAATGACCTGGTAGAATCTTGAAGTCCCTGATGTTTTTCGGTCGACCGGAAGCCCATTGCCGTTCGACCGTTGGGATGTGTTATTTAATATTATTTTGTGACGTAGACCTTCTAAACGGTCGACCGTCCAGAGACTTTTGTTCGACCGTTTAGTGTCGTTTGGTTCGACCGTTGGATTTTGGTTCGAACCAATTGCCAGATTTTACGACCCACCGGTCGACCGTATGACCTCTTTCGGTCGACCGTTGGAGCCCAGTATTTGCTTTGATTATTTTGAGCGCGTTGGTGCGTGGATTTCATTTACTGCTTATGTTCCCATTATATGACATGTGCATTGAGACCTAGGTAGTAGACCTGTGGGACCATATTCCCCTTTGCATGATCTATATGTGATGACTGTCGGCCTTTGTGGCGAAGGAGATGACCTTAGCCTGTGTGGCGACGGAGATGACTGTTAGCCCTTGTGCAACAGAGTTCTGTGCCTTAGCCTGTGTGGCGACGGAGATGACCGACCGATGTTGTTCCGGCGAGTGTGATCGTCCAGCTGTGGCATGGCTGGCGAGTATGACTGACCAGAGCGACGATACTGGCGGATTGTGGTCCTCGACGACTGATCAGATCTGATGATGACTCGGAATTGCGTGCGACCCTCACCGAACCCATATGACTAGTGTAGCTGCGAGTGGGGGTGTGTCGCGTATTTTCCGTATGACCGCATGTGCCTGCGGTGGGTATCTACGGATGTCCAAAACTAGACTTATGACTAATGAACCCCAATTGGAGAAATGACTATTATGACCATATGACCCGTTTGGGGAATGACCAGTTATGATTTATGTTTGGCATAATACTAGTATGATAGGTCATGTTTCGCATTGCATGTAGGTGGGTTTGGCATACGGGGTTTCCTTCAGGAAACTCACGGCATTGTTTGATTTCAGGTTCCCCTTCGGGAACTGTTTGGGTGGTGACTGAGGACGAGTGCATCTTGGAGTCGGGTCCTCGTGTCGGTTTTGAGGTTACTATGACTACTTGTATATCTGTATATTGTATTTTGATGTAGTCATTCTTTTGACAACTCCTGTATACGTTGCAACACCATATATTATATTTATATTTTCGAGTAGCATCCCCTGTGTTGATGTTTATCCTTTGATTATCTTTTTATTAAAAGTTGAAATTTCCGCTGTTTCGGGGATGTTACACATGTAGTATCTTGCTCACATTCATTGAGGACAATACATGAAGTAGGTGTGGGGGGTGTTTTATGTGTGTATATAGTCGAGTCTTTTCTTTTGATTTTGTTTTCTTTTGTGTATTAATAGGGTCATGTTAGTGTGCTGCATTTAAATTCGATATATCTGCTTTCCATGATCCTTGGGTGACTTGTCTTCTTTTGCTTGCCTAGTGCTTTAAAACTTTCACATTTCTTTCAAAATCTTCATGTGTTTGCGAAAGAAAATATTTTTGTGGGTTTTGCGTGTGTTTAGCATGTGCAAAACCGTTGAGAGACAAAGTAAAAAGAAAACTCCAAAAGTGTCTTGAACTTGATGCATTAGGATATCTAGTTTCCTGGCTTTAGGTCTTATCGAGTCGTTAAGACGCACATCGGTTTTCTCTCGGGGGGCGTGTAATCATAGGGTTTCAGCACTCAAACATTTAAAGAAGTCCATCCTGAACCTAGTGAGTTAAATAATTGGTGTTTGTTAGTATAAGGAAGTTTGTCCTAGTTAAGGGCTCTTAATCTCTTCTTGTGAAACTTAAGTGTAGGGGTTTTGGTTCCCATGTAGATAAATAAATAAGTGGTGTTCTCTCTTCTCGCACGGCTCCTATCACTCGGGAGAGTAGGTCTGAGGGGACTTTGTGCCTGGTGCTTTCGAGTCATCTGACTTGGGATGCACCGACCGAACTCCCATTACACGGGTGGTAGGGATCGCCCTATGTGGAGATTTGGGGGAAGGTGTACATGATAGTGTAAGTCCTCATAGGCAATGATACACGAAACCCGACCCCGGGAGAATCAAACACCAACCAATAAAATGCTCCAAAGATAGAAAAAAAGAAGAAAAAAATATCAAATAAGAACCAAAATGGACTCTACAGATTGTATCACATTCAGAAGTTAAGGTTGCCCATGTCTTTCACTTAAGTCCTAAACTAACTCCCACGAATAACTCATTAGGCTAGGTGTGTGGATTGATTACATATATAGAGTCGACCCGTAGTATTACCGCGTCCCATGATCGACAATTTGAGTCCAACGAGTCGTGTAGCTAGATTGATTAATGCATCTTTGTTCGGATTTTGTGGGTGTATCCGCTGAAAACCCTCAGGAGACAACACTCCTCCTCCTTGGCGACAAGGAGGTTTAACGGCTTGTTGCATGTGCTAAGTGCAACCACGATTCCTACGAAAGTGAGTTAGGATTTCTTGTTTTTCGTATGCCTTTTGCTTTCTTTGTTTTGCTCGGGACTAGCAAAAGTTAGGTGTGGGGGTATTTGATTGACATCATTTCATGTTTATATTTGTATCTTATATCCATTATCTTTCACCTAAACAATGCTATGTTACGAGTTTTATGTTTGAATTTCAGAAATAAATAGGTTTGAAGAGATGAAGCATAAAAGGACCCAAAAGCTGGGAAAAAGGACTGAATTGTGAGATCTGGGGACTAAGATGCAAGGGAGAAGGACCTGAACGTAAGACCAAAGGACCAAAGAGAAAAACAGAAAACTCCACACCATCATGGGGAGTATTTTGACAATTTTATTCGGGTCCGAGCTCCAACAAGTCAAGTAACCACATCAAAGACAAACAATACCAGCAAGAAAAGCCCACAACAAATTCCAACCCGATCCAAACTTTATGGACCGCGAATTGGCGGTCCAGATCACTCTGGATCCGCTCAACTTTCTCCAACACATGTAATAGAGGATATTTAGGCTATTTTTCGTATTTGTTTAGTCCCACATCGGGGGATTGTTCCTGATTGCTTTTTTCTATGGCTATAAATAGAACTCTTCACCTTCTAATGTAATATCTTCATATTTTGAGTGGCTATTCTTCCTACTAGAAGTGAGGCCTTGAAGCACACACTAAAGTAGGAGGATGCTACTTGAAATGCGTGTCACTTTAATAAAACTTTCTTTATTATGTTGTTTGTTTCATATTTCTTGCTTTACTTTGTTTAATTTCATTAGTTTTAGTAGCTTAGTTAATATGCTTTCCTTGCTTAGTTTAATAATTAGTCTAATGTGTAGTGAGTACTTCCATCCCCTTTGGGGGGTGGAGTAGATGTACATACATGCAAATGAGAATGGAATGAATGCTTTATTTTCAATGTGTTGATAAAACATGAATGTATGCTTGCTTGTTTAGGATAGAATTTATAACTTGATGATTTTTGCCAAAATGATTAGACACTTCTCATGCTTGTTTAGGTTCTGAAATAAACAACTTGTATATCTAAATGTTAATCAACTAGGTTGGTGAATAAATTGATAGGTTTTGCCATAACATTTAACCACTTCCTATGCATGATAACACCACCTTCATTTGTGCTTAAAGAATGTGTTCAACACCCACCTCTTTGCATGTGTGCACTCACTCCACCCCTTAGGGGTTTTTCCATTTCTGAATTCCAGCACTCTTCTTTCGTTCTTAGTTAAGTTTTTAGTTAATCGTTTGTTGTTTTCTTTCGCATTTCATACTTCGTAGTGTAGTGTAGCGTTGCATAATCCACTCTCTTCTCCATTTTTTCGCCACTTGATTTCGTGCAAACGAGAGGCTGCTCACCTCCCTGAGGACGACCCATATTTGCCACCTCTTCAACGCGGTCGTGCACTTGCAGTTTAAATTAAAACGTTCAACAACATCCGCACCGGAGCTTTACCTTGTTGTCGCCGCAAGTCAGAGACTTGGTCCCACCAAGCCGACGCTCCTCTGCACAATTTGTAGGCGACAATGCGGACTTGTTTGTTTTCCCGCACATCCATTATGTCGAAAAATTTCTCCACCTCGTAGAGCCAGTCGAGCAGTGACTCCACGTCGAGACTTCCTTGGAATGTAGGGACTTCCGCTTTGATCTTGTATTCCTCTCCCTCGACCTCACGACGCTGTCCTCGCCGCCCTTAGTCGTTAGCGAGGTAGTAATCTACTTGAGAGTGACTTTGTTCTGGCGTGTGGGTTCCTTGCACCGGTGGCCGCCGACCACGTCCAATATGCGGTGGTGAGGTTCCTCGTTCTCGTGCTCGGTGTCCTTGTCGTCGAGGACCTCCATCAAGTTGCAGTGTCACGAGTGCATCATGTATTTGCGTGAGTTGCGCCTCAGTGGCGCGTTGGTGGTTGGTGAATGCACCCCAAAGGGCATCTATACTCCGGTCGGAGTTGGGATCCGGCCCTTGTCGGCCATACCAGGAGCTAACAAGCTCTGATAACAGTTGACGCGGGGTGAGCGGAGGTGAGGCCGGACTACGGGCGCCAGTCGGCGAGATCGCGAGCTAGGAAGCTTGGAAGAGCTAAGAAGCTAGAGATAAAGATCATAATGTTCTGGAATCCACCAGGATGAAGGCCAAATGCCAAATTTTGGATTCAAAAGGGAGTCCCTATTCTATTACAATCTGAAGATTTTAAAGATACATTTCTACCTACCCTGAGCACTGCCAGTAACAACTCACTTTAGGGAAAAGTAAGGCTGTAATTCTAACGGTCACAAGACCACTTTAGGGAATAAAAGACATGTTTAACAAAAACTCTAAAACTATCACTGAATTGCCAATAGACCCTCCATGCACTCCCATGCACATGCACGTAACAAGTTAACGTGCCTTTTCCTTACGTTGGTCCCATTTCTCCATGAAGTGGAGGGCCACATCCTCTGCATCACAAGAGATATGCATTTGTCATCATTGACGATTTTACTTGATTTCCTTGGGTTTCGTTTCTTGAAAACAAGAATGAACCTTTCAAGGAATTTGAAAAATTTACAAAACGAATTCGAAGAGAAAAAGGGTATTTGATTTTGAAAATTCGTAGTGATCATGGTGGTGAATTTGAAAATGAAGGATTTGAAGAATTTTGTGATTCTATTGGTATTGAACTTACGTTTTCTTTCCCAAGAACTCCTCAAAAAAATAGGGTAGTTGAAAGGAAGAATAGAACTCTTCAAGAAATGTCAAGAACAATGTTTTGTTAAAATGATTTACCAAAGTATTTTTGGTGTGAAGCAGTTAACACGGCTTGTTACATTCTTAACCGTGTTTTGATTCGAGCAAATTTAAATAAAACTCCTTTTGAACTTTGGTTTGGCAAACCTCCAAAAATTTCCTATTTCAAAGCTTTTGGTTCTAAAAGTTTTGTTCTCAATACCAAGGATAATTTAGGCAAATTTAATGCTAAATCCGATGAAGCCATATTTTTAGGTTATTCAAGTAGGAGTAAAGCATATCGAGTTTATAACAAGAGAACTAGTTGTGTAGAAGAATCCATTCATGTTCACTTTCAAGAAGAACCATGTAAGGACAATTCTAACATTAATGATGAACTTATTGATCATATTCGAAATATAACATCTCAAGAACAATCCAATGAGACATCTCAAGAAAAACAAAAGCTTCCAAATGATTGGCAATATAAGGACCATCCTAAGGATCTTGTAATTGGTGATGTATCAAAAGGAATTGTTACTAGGTCTAATGCTCTTGTTGAATGTGACTCTTATGCATTTATATCTCAACTTGAACCGAAGAAAATAAAAGAAACATGTGATGATGAATTTTAGTTAATAACTATGCATGAAGAGTTGAACCAATTCATTCGTAATGATGTGTGGGAGCTTGTTCCGAGACCTAAAGATCAATCGGTAATTGACACCAAGTGAGTTTTTTGAGACAAACTTGATAAATCCGGGAAAGTGGTTAGAAACAAAGCTCGATTGGTCGCTCAAGGTTACAACCAAGAGGAAGTCATAGACCTTGATGAAACCTATGCTTCGGTAGCTCGATTAGAAGCAATTAGAATGTTATTAGCCTATGCATCAGACATGGATTTTAACTCTTTCAAATGGATGTTAAAAGTGCATTTTTGAATGGTTTTATTATGGAACAAGTTTATGTTAAACAACCACCCGGTTTTGTGAATGAAACATACCTGGATCATGTATTCAAGCTTCAGAAGGCTATTTATGGGCTTAAGCAAGCTCCTAGAGCTTGGTATGAAAGGCTGAAGACCTTTTTGCTTGAAAACGGATTCACCATGGGGAAAGTTGACACCACATTATTTACTAAGAACAAAGATAAAGATTTATTAATCGTTCAAATATATGTTGATGATATTATATTCGGTTCTACTAATGATTGTCTATGCCAAGAATTTTCTAAGTCTATGCAAAGTGAATTTGAAATGAGCTTGATGGGTGAACTCAACTTCTTTCTTGGACTCCAAATCAAGCAAACCTCGGAGGGAAACTTCATCAACCAAACCAAATACACAAAAGAACAACTCAAAAAATTTGGATATGAAGATAGCAAACCTCAAAATACTCCCATGAGCACAAGATTGAAATTGGATAAAGATGAAGAAGGCAAAGAAGTTTATTAACCGTTAGTAGACCCGATATCATGTTTAGTGTTTGCCTTTGTTCTCGTTTTCAATCTTGTCCTAAAGAATCTCATATGCATGCATTGAAAAGGATTTTTCGATATTTGAAAACTACTTGTGATTTTGGATTGTTTTATCGTAAGACTCGATCTTTTGATCTCATTTCCTATAGTGACGCCGATTATGCTAGATACAAATCCAATCCGAAAAGTACAAGTGGGACATGTCAATTCCTGGGTAAATCTTTGGTTTCTTGGTTTAGTAAGAAGCAAAATAGTGTCATACTCCCAACTACCCAAGCCGAGTATGTGGTCGTCGGATGTTGTTGTGCACAAATTCTTTGGATGAGGTAAACCCTCAAGGATTTGAGACTTGAGTTTCATACTATACTTATCTTTTGTGATAATACAAGTGTTATAAATCTATCTAAAAATCCAATTCTTCATTCAAGAACCAAACATATCGACGTTCGTCATCATTTTCTTAGAGATCATGCTCTTAAAGGTGATATTGAATTGCAATTCATTTCAACCAATGATCAATTAGCGGATATATTTACTAAACCATTAAATGTTGATCAATTTGATAAAATTAGACAAGAACTAGGGATGTGTCGTGCTAAAGAAATATCATAATTCATCTCCTTTGCTTGAATTGCTTGCTTTTAGGGTCTGTCCGCACAGGACGGATGACCGAACCTGGTTCGGTTAACTGAATGGTGCCTGGACGGGGATCTGGAAGTGGTCTGGACTTGCCTGGTCGGTACACCGTTACTTATTCGGTGGATCAAAACTTTTGGTTTGCTAAAATTGGCAAACTTCCCTGTTCCCGTTCCAACGGTTATCCGAATATATCTCAGACGACCGACTTGTATGGGTGAAATATTTTTGAATTTTTTTGTTGAGCCTTTTTAAACGTATCTTTTTCGAATTTTTTTCATTTTTAAGTCGGATGACCATTGTGGCTCTTTTTGAACTTCTCCTTTATTGGTGAAAGGGAGGACCGTGACCCTTTCAGTCATCCGTGTGCATGGTCAAATGAATCTTCTTCACGTCCTGTCCTCTTTTCTTCGGTACACCGCACCGTGTTTGGTTGACCGAAGCGTGGCTTTTTCTAGCCATTGGAACTGGTCCAACGGTCCTCCGAGACAATTATGGATGACCGTTGTACATGGGTTTTCATGCTGGAAATCTACCTTTTCTATAAATTTGGATCCCCACTTTCATTTCTATCATCCCCAAGCAAATTCCAACATCCTCTCAGTTCTCTCATCACAAAACTTTCATCACTTCCTCAAATCTTCTTCATAAGTCCATGAAAAATTCGTGCTTCCAAGAAGACAACGGAACCAACCAAACAACCGATAACAAAGAAGGGCAAGAAACCCATTCCTCCGACGAAGAAGACGAGACTCAACCCCGACATACCTTCTTCTTCTAATCCGACAAACGAACCCGTCGACGAATATCTTTGGCCCTTCAACAAAGGCATCTTCTACAATCTTAAGGCGAAGTAGCACTACTACACTATTAGTGGTGCAAATCCAATTCCGGAGCGGAAGATCATTATCAACGATTTCGAGTCGATTGGTCTCTCCACCTATCTCGTTGTTGATCACCTTGGAGTTTTCTTTCATGACAAACTTCCGGTCCCTCTCTCCGTGGAAGCTTGTCGTCAATTCTATGCCAATCTTCGGGAGACTACCACTCTTGATGTCACTCAAGCGGCACTTACCACCCAAGTTGATTGCATCTCCTTCACTCTCACCACATATCTTCTCTCGGAGATCACCAGACTTCCTAGTGCCAGTGAGGATATCTACAACCTCTCTTGGGAAGAAGTTTGTGACTCTAAGAGTCAATTTGTGGAGGTGACTCGACCGGATGTTCCTCAAGATGTCAAACTTGTCATTCCTCATCTTCCGGTTATTGGTCGTATTCTTTGTCACTTCATTTCCACCAACATTTTGTGCTCAAATAACACAACGATGAACTTGGAAACCAAAAGATGAAGTGCTTATTTAATCTCTCTACCGGTACTCACACTAATTGGCCCTTATTCATCATCAACCATATGTGCTACATTGCTCGGAAGAAGCGCAACTTTCTCCATTTTCCTATGTTAATCTCGCTGGTCATAGATCACTTCAACATCCAATTTGACCACAATCTTTTCAAATCCTCCAAGACGGTCATCGACAAATATACACTCAAACGGATGCGCTCGGGGAAGCAAGAACTTGAAGAAGAAGAAGCGGAAGATGATTCCTCTGAAAATGAGGATGATGAAGTCTCAACCGAAGCTCCACATTGGTCTCCTCTTTCATCCGATGCCGAGGTGAGTCTAATTGGGATCCTAGCTCCACTCGTGGTCCACGGAGATACACTCGTCCCGAATGGTCATCCGGTGCCGATGCTCAATGGAACCAACCGGCTTGGGCCTATCATCACGAGAAGCTATTGGACCGGAATTATGATGAGGTCCATGACGTTCGGAGTTTGGTGAATCGTAACTATCAAGGTATTCAAGACCTCACCTCTGACTTCCAATCCTTTCAATTGGTGACGTCAAACTCGCTCAATCAGATGAATAATCAAATTCGTGTGGTTGGAGATTCTCGCCAAGCCTTTCTCGACTCCAAAAATAAATTTATGGAGCTTCTTCGAGGCATGAACAAGCCAGATAAGTAGACTATCTTTGTTGCTTGTTTGCTTATTGTTGTTTGTCGTGTTTGTTTCATTTGTCATTTGTGTTTGGGGTGTTTGCTTTTGTATCGACTTTATGCCTTATATTTCCTTTTAAGAAATGCAATTTCATTTACATATTGTGTGTCTTTTTGTCACAAACTTTGATTATTATATTCTTTTTTATGGATATCAAAAGGGGGAGAACAATGGATAAAACATGCCTATATCAAATATGTGAACTCATGCATTTAGTAAGGGGGAGTTATCATATCTTTTGCATATTTATAGGGAGAGCACTTACACAATTTGAAATAAGTTTGTCATCATAAAAAATGGGGAGATTGTTGGCTTTTTGGCACTTTAATTTTTATTTTGATGATTAACAAACTAATATTATGCACAACTTCAATTAGAACATCAGACACATCATATTGTCAAATTGCATAGATATTGTGTATTCCTAACAATGTAGGTGATCAAACTTCAAGATCAAGGCTCAAGACTTGTAATCAAAGCTCAAAGACTTCATATGTAATTTTCTATTTATTTGAGTTATAGGATCAAATGTACACTTGATGAACAAAAAGATAAACCTGTCTCTGTCGGTCAAACTTTTGCCTCTCGGTCTACCGAACTTGTTCACAATGGCTGACCGAGTTATCCTCGGTGAACCGTGTTCTTAGAGTCAGTAACAACTTGATCTTCCTGGAATCCTTATTTCGGTGTACCGAACCCTACCCGGTCAACCGTCTCCTTAGAGTCAGTAACCACTTGATCTTCCTGGAATCCTTGTGTCAGTTGACCGACCTCGACCGGGTCAACCATTTCCTGATCCTCAGTAGCTTCGAAGTTTCTCTGGATATCTCTATTTGGTGTTCCGACGGGGTATCGGTCATCCAAGCTTCACTTATGTCTTTTGGCCCTAAACAACTTCATCTTATTGACCCACTTAGCACAAACTAACTCCAACATACTTATCTTTTGTCGTTTAGCAACAACCTTTGAAACGTCCATATCGGTCTACCGATTACCCTTCAGTTTACCAATGACTTGTTGTCAATCAAAACGTAACGTCTATTTTTCCATGTAAAATTTCAACCGTTATTGATAGACCAATTTCCCAGGCAATGTCAGCAGAAAACTCGCACATGTATCGGTCAACCGATCTTTCCACGGTATACCGAACAAGATCACCAAGTCACAACCATTTTTTACTGTCCAATTGGAACGATGAACCGAAGTGTTCTCAGTCAACTGAATTTAATAGGTCGACTTTAGGAAAAAGTTACTGGAAGTTGGGGAATGGTTATCCGAGTTATAGTCTGTCAACAGAGTTCTTCAATCTGACCAATTAACCTACATTTTGTTAGATGACCGTTGGTTTCCCGGTCGACCGAATTCGTCCTGAATTCTGCACGAGCTTAAGTCACTTCTTGTCTCTTATTGGTCCAAACCTCACCAACTCACCATAACGGCTCTATTTGTTTTGAAGGCTATATAAGCTTCGTTTAAGAGACACATTCACTCTTCTACTTTCCAAAAATATTTCCTACTCTTGTGCTCTCAATCTCCAAGCCTTCAAAGATCCACCAACTCTCAAACTTCCATTAAATTCACTCCTGGCTTAATTTTAATCCTTGAGTGCATTCAAGTTAGAGTTCAACAACCTCATTCAATTTCCATTGTGTTGTAAAGCTTTGAGGAAGCACCTTCTCGGGTTGTGAGAGGAGATCCGAGCAAGGTGAGAGTGTTCACAAGTCTCTGATTGTAAGAGGAGAGGACTAGATGATCGATGACATCTTCGACAAGGAACAAAGATAATAGTGAATTCTCAAGTAGAGATTAGATGATCGATTGGAACTTGAGGAGAGGACTAGATCACGGTGGTGTGATCAAACCTCTATAAATCTTCGGAATCATCTTGTGGTTTGCATTCGATCAACTTACAAATTCTAGTAGAGGATTCAGTTAGGTGGGTTGGTCAAGTTTAATTGAGATGTACTAACAACAAATTAATTCTAAATTATATATTAAAAAAACTATTCTTAAAGAAAAATTTACTAATTAGAGAATAATTATCTTCAAAAGAAATTAAAATATGGTCTAATCTTGTCAAAATAGTTTTTTTCTGGTTCGGTATCCCGTTCACCTTTTTCTTTTACTTCCCAATCCTATCTAACGTAAATCCCTAGTTATGTACCCCATTGGCCGGTTCTTTTCGCCGTGATCCTTTAAAAACATTGGTGCTTTCTTTTTTCCCGTTTTCATATTTTCCTCGGTTTGTGAAAATGGTTGGTATTAAATGTAGGATCATGAGGGTGTCTAATTCTAATCACTTTTGAGTTAATTACCCACTTGTTTGATCGATCAAGATATGCGCATCGGAATTTAAACAAACAAGCAAGTAAGGAAGGAATAATGCAAACCCCAATGGACTCGGGGGTTTTTACAGAGGTTCGGCCACCGCCTACGTCCTCTCTTGCAAGCTCCGCTCTACACTTCGAGCTTCACTTGCTTCTTCACTATCCACTCCCCATTCCGGGCCGGGAGAGAACGCCTTTACAAAACAAGCACCGTGAACACCCTCGCTTGCTTGACCTTCTTCCTCTCACAATCTGAGAGGGATGCTTCGGGCTTTCACCGAAACCTTTACTTGACTTTGACAACAACAAACTTGAGTGGAACAACACTCTCTAAACTTGAGCAAACTTGAGTGAGATTGGATTTATGACTAAAGTGTTGAAGGTTTGAGGTTTGGAGTGTTTGGATCTTCTCTCTAATGTGTGAGGCAAATATGTGTGGGATAGTTGTGTTAAAATGTGTTTTACAACTCTATTTATAAGCAATAGAGAGAATATATCCGTTGGGGTTGATTGGGTAAGTGTTGGTGTAAGATACACAAAACAGAAACTAGCAAGACCCAATTCTGAGTTAATTCGGTCGACCGGATCGGGCAGTTCGGTCGACCGTTTGGCAGTTTTGAACTCAGTTCGGTCGACCGGTTAAGGAACGGTCGACCGCCCAACGCTAAGACTTAGGTACACTTAAGTGATCGGTCGAACACCGAATAGGGTTCGGTCGACCGATTCACACCAGGCAGTTTGGGGTTGACAAACAAAGTTCTATTCGGTCGACCGAACCAAGATCTACGGTCGACCGAACCAACATCTACGGTCGATCGAATTCCAGCAGGAGATTCGGGTTTGTCAAGTGACATAAATTCGGTCGATCGAACAAGGTCCTCGGTCGACCGATACATGAAATGTATTTGGGGTATTTTTGGTTAATACGAATATGACCGTTGGGTATATACGACAAAACAAATGGTTGGAAAATACTTGGGACTCGGTCGACCGAAAAGGTCTGAACAGTCGACCGAACTTAGGCAGTTAAACACTAACAGATTAATTGATCACTCGGTCGACCGAACGGTCTGTTTCGGTCGACCGAATGTGGGCAGACAGTTTGAGTTCAGGTTTAGTGGTTTCCGATCTAAGTTTGGGTGATCTATTGAAGTCCAAATTATGTGAAATTTCGTGTGTGACTTCTATAGGGAACCCAGTGTGTGGTTGAGTAGTTTTTAGCTCAAGTCTTCTCAATTACACAAAGTTCCTAAAGACTCAAAGAAATACAAAATACATGTATTCAAATGAGCTTGATTAGATGTCTTGACTTGATTTTCTTTCTTCCTTGAGTCTTGATCACCTGTAGAGGTTAGCACAAAGCAATATATATGCAATGCAATATGTGCTACTCTACATGATCATCATTAAGATTAGGTTGATTAAATCATCAAAACATAGATTAAGGCCAAAAGCCAACATTATACTGGTAGCGACTATGCTTTTAAAATTTTGGGTTTTTTTGTTATTTTGCCACTCAGAAACCGTTGATTTGCTAAAATGTCATCCAATTACGACTATTTGCATTGATGCAACTTTAAAAAACCCGTTAACATCTATGATGCCATTATGTTTTTTCCACCTGTCACTTTGTTATCATTCCTTCATTATTTTTTTACCTTTCTGTTAGATTAGTGTTAATTATTTTGTTAACACTTAACTTAACCCTTAACCCTTTATTAACTAGGCATCAACAACTACCACCTTTTTTTACTTTTCTTGTCTTTGCTTTGCTTTTCTTTTCTTCTCTTCATTCTTGTCTCCTTCTCCTACCCATCGTGCCTCCCCCCACCTGCTCCTCACCCATGATGTCTTATTTGTTTCCCACACTACCAATGTAGCCACCACCTGAAACAAAATCCTTCTTTGTTTCCCACACCCCCTACAATCAAACCTTGTGATCGCCTCCTGCAACAACAACAAATATCCCAACAACACACTCTGCAAACAACAAAAAACCACTTTTGATTCAAATTAACAAAACAATCTCCAATTTCCGAATCACCACCTTTAAACTCCAAATCCCAATCGAACATGAATTCGAAGTAATCCTTGAATACCATGTTTGACAAAGTACCTAGAAAATACCAATAACAAATGCAAATCAAGTGACCATCATGTCTTGGGGTTAACACAGCTGATATGTTCTAGAGCATGTCGTAGAACTCCAGTCGTGCGGTTTTGAGGGGGAATCATAGCATTAAATGTAAAAATGGATGAAGGCATTGTTGTAGACCTAATCGTGGAGGTTCTCAAACTCGAGTATGAAGTCATCACAATCGAGGTGTGGATAGGAGAGTTGTTGGGATAGAGGCGGGAGAAGGAGGGGTCAAGAAGGTAGTGAGGTGGTCAACAGAGAGGAGGAGGAGAGAGTGGAAGAGAGGTGGGGGGTTTGGTCGAGAGAAGGGTGGAGGAGACAACGAAGAGCACCGAAGACATTGTTAGAGTTTGTGATGGAGGTTGTGAGAGTGGGGGTGGTGGTGGAGGAGGGGAAGGAAAGGTGTGAGGTGGGGTGCGAAGGGGAAAGGGAATGGAGTGGGTGGTAATGGTGAGGGAGGTGGGGATAGAGGTGAGTGGCAGTGGTGGATGTTGGTTGTGGGGGTTAGTATAAGGGTGTGTTAATTATAACTAATTATGTGTAGCTAACGGGAACAAAACGTGTAGACTAACAGAGTGGCACACACAATTTCGTAATGACAATTAGGAGGTTAGTAACTTATTTTAGTTGCTCCTAGACAAATAGTCGTAACTGGATGGTATTTTAGGAAATCAAAGGTTTCTGAGTGGTAGAATAGCAAAAACCCTAAAGTTTTTCATCGATTTTAATGAGCACCCTTATTCATCTGAGGATGGCACATGTTGATAAGCCATAAAACTTGTTGCATCTTGACCGAACCATTTCCAATGGAAAGTTTATGGCAAACCTAAGTCTTACTTTTGCAAATTCAAGCCCTCTCCGTGCAACAAATAATGGCGTATAATATATGTTGAACCGTAATATGAATCGTTGGTAAATAATATTGTTAAGTTATTGTAATATGAAATAAATCATAAAGTGAAGCGGGATAAATACTGTTAAGTTATTGTAATATGAAATACATGTTGGAATAAAAATGAAAATCATAAATTGTTGGATTTTTTGCTATTCTGCCACTCGAAAACCTTTGATTTGCTAAAATGTCATTCAGTTACGACTAGTTGCCTAGGAGCAACTAAAATAAGTTGTTAACCTCCCAATTGCTATTATGATTTTTTTTTGTGTCACTCTGTTAGTCTACACGTTTTGTTGTCGTTAGCTACACATAATTAGTTATAATTAACACACCCTTATACTAACACAACCGTCTTCCCTCCCACTGTTTCTCTCCACGTTTTGCCGCCAAAAAGTCTCCAACCCCCACCCACCCTCTTCACATCTTAGCATCGAAGTAGTAGTGGGTTTTGAAGCTTTTCTATTTTATCTTAAGCTAAGATATGACATATGAGATATTGGAAGTATAAATTCAAATAAATAGGAGGTATCTAAGATATCACGAAATTTGTAAGGAAATTGTGATATTTTGAAAATATCCCTAACATCAAATGACATCTCGTTATTTGTTTCAAGTGATAATTTGTTTGAAATGTTCGGGTGCAAACTAGAGACTGAAGTTGAAACTGAATGTCTGAATCACAATTTGCTTAAATTGGGCTCATCCTTTGAACTTGAGCTGAAACTTGAATCTGACTTGCAACACAAACCTTTGTCAACTAAATATCTATTTGTTCAAACTAATAACAACAACTAACATTAATCATCAGAAATGGAACACGAAGCTAACAGAGGCGGAGAAGAACCAAATCTGCCGGGGCGTGGAATGCGAGAAGCTAACACACCTAATCCACCTCGTCTGAAAGCCTTGAATGTCGCTCCGCTTTGTAGTAGAAGCCATGCTCGTTGAGCAATTCCAAGCCTGTGTGTCCCTCCTCGACAGCGTCCGCACCGCAACCATCTGCCAAAGATACATGGGGAATGAGGAATGCAGAGAGGTCGAGGCCGATTTGGGGATTTGGTGAAGATTAGGGTTTCTGATTTGGGAATCCAACAGAACAGGGATAAGATCGAATTTAGGATGGATGGTTAAGTCCAGATTTCACGGCTCGGGTTTAGGTCTTGTGATTGACATCATATCATGCATATATTTGTGTCTTATATCATTTATTCTTAGCCTAAGCAATGCTACGTAACGACTTTTACGTTTAAATTTCAGGAATAAAAATGTTTGAGAAGAAGAGACCTAAAACGGACTTAAAAACAACGAACATGACTAAGATGCAAGACTTGTGGACTAAGATGCAAGAGAGAATGACCCGAATGTAAAACCAAAAGGACCAATGAGCAAATCAAGAAGCTTCACACCATCATGAGGAGTATTTAGGCAATTAGATCCGGGTCTAAGCTCCAACAACCACTTCGGGTGCACCAAACATGAAGAAATCGATCCACAAAAGTCTCCTTCAAAGCACAACCCTATCAGCCCAACCCAGACCACCAATTGGCTGTCCCAAACCGCCAATTGGCGCTCCATTTTATTAGTGTGTATTTAGTCCATTTATGGTATGTGTTTAGTCTCATATCGGAGGATTGTCGCGGGTTACCTTTTTCTATGACTATAAATAAAACTCTTCATCCTCCTTTGTATTTACTCATTGCTTGGTGGCATTCTCTCTACTTGGAGTAAGCCTAGGAGCAAAACGCAAGGTGAAGAAGAATGCTACTTGTAATACGAGTCATGTACATAAAATAATTCTTCATAGTTTGTTTTAATATTGTGTTTGTTTTAATGCTTGCATGTTTAACTTGCATTGTTTGTATTAATCTTAATTGAAGTAATTAGCAAGTCTCCCTTTCGTATCTTAATTACCTTAATTTCGTTTTGTCTTCTTTTGATGAGTAATGAGTAGTTCCATCCCCCTTTGTCTTCTTTTGACGAGTAATGAGTAGTTCCATCCCCCTTTGATGAGTAATGAGTAGTTCGTATCTTATATGTCGTTTTATGTGAGAAATGTGAGTATGCTTGTTTGAATTAAAGAGAATACTTAACTTGATGGTTTCTGCCATAATCTTTAAGTACATTCAATGCTTGTTTAGGTTCTTAATAACAAACTTGTTCATGCTCATATTAATCACTTAGGTTAGAGATTTGGATGATAGGTTTTGTCATGAGGTACTTCTTATGTGTTGAACGTTTTATATTAAACCGCAAGTGCACGACGTCGGTGAAGACGTGGCAAATACGGGTCGATCTACAGGGAGGTGAGCAGCCTCTTGTTTGCATGAAATCAAGTGGCAAAAATAGGGAAGAGAGTTTGAGTATCCTAATCTACGTTATACTACACTACGAAGTACGAAATGCGAAAGAAAGCAACAAACGATGAACTACTAAACAAAACTAAGAACTAAATAAGTGCTGAAATTCAGAAATAGAATGCCCCTAAGGGGTGAAGTGAGTGCACACATGCAAAGAGGTGGGTGTTGAACACATTCTGTAAGTACAAATAAAGGTAGTGTTATCATGCATATGAAGTGTCTAAATGTTATGACAAAACCTATCAATCCATTCATTATCCTAGTTGATTAACATTTACATACACAAGCTGGTTATTTTAGAACCTTAAACAAGCATGAGAGGTGTCTAATCATTTTGGCAAAACTTATCAAGTTATAAGTTCTATCCTAAACAAGCAAGCATGCATTCATGTTTTATCAACACATTGTAAATAAAGCATTCATTCCATTCTCATTTGCATGTATGAACATCTACTCCACCCCCAGAGGGGATGGATCTACTCACTACACATTACACTACTTATTAAACTAAGCAAGGAAAGTATATTAACTAAGCTACTAAAACTAATGAAATGAAATTAAACTAAGTAAAACAAGCAACATGAAACAAACAACATAATAAAGAAACTTTTATTAAAATGACTCACAATTCAAGTAGCATCCTCCTACTTTAGTGTGTGCTTCAAGGCCTCACTTCTAGTAGGAAGAATAACCACTCAAAATGTGAAGTGATTACAATGGAAGGTGAAGAGTTCTATTTATAGCCATAGAAAAAGGTAATCCGGGACAATCCCCCGATGTGGGACTAAACAAATACCAGAAATAAAATAAACACCCTGTAATACATGTGCCCCCGAAGTTTGAGCGGATCCAAAGAGATCCAGACCGCCAATTAGCGGTCCATAAGCTTTGGATCTAGCTAGAATTTGTTGTGGGCTTTTCTGGATTTCTTTCTCGGTCTTTGATGCATATACTTTGTTTATTGGAGCTCCGACCCGAATAGTGAAAGAAATGTATTCTAAAAGTTTTACTTTTATATGTCAATTATTATGAATTGAATGTGCAAACATTTTGTTCCTTGATTATGGTATTCGTCTTTTGGAAGTGTTAAGGAAGAGGCGCTTGGTCCTTAACCGTAGAGCTCTAAAAGATAATGGTTTACATAAATCAAAAGTTATTCACAATTATGGTAATTAACATGGAACATTAATTACCGAGATAAGATTGTGGTGTTGGTCATCGGTTGTTGTAGCTCTACAAATAATTGACGACATGAGTATATAAAAGAGGAAAATATTACTTTTATATATTGAATAGACCTAACAAGTAAAACATTATGGAATTGTGTTTCGTGTCATTAATATTTTTACTGTGTCTTGGATCCTAAGATATGAGACTTATATCTTTTCACTCAAGAAGTGCTTAATTTAATTATTGTCAAAAGCTATCAATGAGTATAGTGATAAAGGCAATAGTTGGTTGAGCATGACTTGTGCTGGAAAAAATAGCTAGTCAAACGATTATCATTGCCCCTCTTAATTGAGTGATGATATTAGTGGGTCACTTGATAAATCAAAATTATAATGTGCACAATGTAACTTGAGTTCAGTTACATATTTATAATTAGCTTAAAGAGATCAAGAAATGAATATAACACAAAGATGACACATTTCTACTTTGTATATATTCTAAATATCATGAGGCAAGGGACGGACACAAGTGGTGCACTTACATCACTAAATGGATTGTGTTTTGGTTCGGGTGGAACAAAGACATCTATGCTAATTGGGTAACTATAATGTGTAGCTAGATACCGCTTATAGTTTGAGATATTAAGTGTTTAATATCGCTGTCAATTTGGCTTAAATCCTCCTTTAGGTCACACCACAAAACTGGGAAACAAGAGGGTTGATTTTAAGTTCATATGATGTGTCAGGTTTCATGTGAAAATAGGACACATGTGAGTTAATTAAAATCAATATGTCATAAGAATTGACATAATTAGAATCATAATAAATTCATATGAGGTATATATATTATGGGGTGTAATAATTTAATATTACATATGATAATATATTATATAAGATGTGAATTTGCTAAAAACCCCAAAAGATCAAATTTTTGTTGGAAATAAATCCAAAATTTGACAAAGGAAAAATCGGGGTCAAACACGGTGAACCGTTCATGGTTCGGTCGACCGGGGTATCTTCGGATCGGTTAACCGAATAGGGAATGGGTAAGCGCAATTGGTTGACCGAAATTGTCTGGAGTGCCTGGACAATCGGGCTCGGTTAACCGAGTGTGCACGGTCAACCGAGAAGTAGTATTTTCGGTAGACCGAAGGTGACACGGTCATCCAATGTCTATGTCCCAGGAGCGATTCTGGTGGGTCAACGGTAGACCGAGTAAAAGACGTGGGTCGTTCGAATTCTTCCAGGGAATTTTTCTCATACGGATTCGGTCGACCGTCTATCTCACGGTACACCGAACACATGTTATAACTGAATGGTTCGGTTGACCGAATAATACTCGGTCTACCGAACAAGAACGATTCTGCCTGAATTATTAAGAGATTAATTAGATCATGGGTGGATTAATTCCAGATTTAATTAAAACATTTTTTGTGGGTGATTATGTGGAAATTAGAGATTAATTTAGGAGAGAATAAACAAGGGATCATGGCTAAAGAATAGCTCTTGATAAGGATGTTTTGGAAGACTATAAAAGGACCCCTACTCCTACTTATTTAACAACTAATGCAAAATTCTTTCTCTCATTAATCTCTCCCTAATCACCACGAAAATCTCTTAGTAAATTTAAGTTTTAGAGATAAGAATCTCAGGAGCTTAAAGTGGGGTCATTAGCTAGATTCTAAACCTTTTTAAAGATTTATTGGCTAGCTCATTTCTCTCTAATCTTGTTTAGAGTTTGGTGAACACTCGGAGGCAAATCCGTGGACGATTCAACGGGCAACCCGACTCCGAATCTTCATAAAGGTTTTAGAGAACCTTTAGGTATGATTCTACCTTCGTGATTTAGTTTAATAAATGTAGGATTGCATGTTATTAGAATAAACACAAAGTAATGTACATAGAAATTGTTGAAAATATGAAATTCGATCTTGTATGTTGTATTAATTTTTTTTTAAAATATATACATACATAGGGACACGAAATCCTACAAATAGAGTTGCCAAATTACTCCCCAAGATAGTGTGGAATTTTCTGTTTTGCTCTTTAGTCCTTCGGTCTTACGTTCAGGTCCTTCTCCCTTGCATATTAGTCCCCAGGTCTCACAATTCAGTCATTTTTCCCTGATTTTGGGTCCTGTTATGCTTCATCTCTTCAAACCTATTTGTTTCTGAAATTCAAACATAAAACTCGTCACATAGCATTATTTAGGTGAAAGATAATAGATATAAGATACAAATATAAGCATGAAATGATGTCAATCAAATACCCCCACAACTAACGTTTGCTAGTCCCGAGCAAAAAAAGAAAGGAAAAAACATACGAAAAACAAGAAATCCTAACTAACTTTCAAAGGAATCACGGTTGCACTTAGCACGTGCAACAAGCCGTTAAACCTCCTTGTCGCCAAGGAGGAGGAGTGTTGTCTCCTGAGGGTTTTCAGCGGATACACCTACAAAATCCGAATAAAGATGCATTAATCAATCTAGCTACACGACTCGTTGGACTTATTTTGTCGATCATGGGACGCGGTAATACTACGGAGCGACTCTATATATGTAATCGGTCCACACACCTAGCCTAATGAATTATTCCTGAAAGTTAGTTAAGGACTTAAGTGAAAGACATGGGCAACCTTAACATCTGAATGTGATACAATGTGTAAAGTCCATTAAGGTTCTTATTTGACTCTTTTTCTTTCTTTTTTTTCTTTTTTTTTCTTTGGAGCATTTTATTGGTTGGTGTTTGATTCTATCAGGGTCAGGTTTCGTGCATTATTGCCTATGAGGACTTACACTATCACGTACACCTTCCCCCAAATCTCCACATAGGGCGATCCCTACCACCCGTGTAACGAGAGTTCGGTCAGTGCATCCTAAGTCAAATGACTCGAGAGCACCAGGCACAAAGTCCCCTCAGACCTACTTTCCCGAGTGATGGGAGACGTGCGAGAAGAGAGAACACCACTTATTCACTTATCTACATGGGAACCAAAACCCCTACACTTACAGTTTCACAAAAAGAGTTTAAGGGCCCTTGACTACGACAAACTTCCTTATACTAACACACACGAATTATTGACTCACTAGGTTCAGGGTGGACTTCTTTAAATGTTTGAGTACTGAAACCTTATGATTACACGCCCTCGAGGGAAACCCGGGGTGCATCCTAACGACTCGATAAGACCTAAAGCCAGTTAACTAGATATCCTAATGCATCAAGGTCAAGACAATTTTGGGAGCTTTTTTTTACTTTACCTCTCAACGGTTTTGCACATGCTAAACACACACAAAACCCACAAAACATTTTCTTTCGCAAACACATCAAGAGTTTGAAAGAAATGTGAAAAATTTAAAGTAATAGGCAAGCAAAAGAAGACAAGTCACCTAAGGATCATGGCAAGCAGATATATCGATATTAAATGCAGCACACTAACATGATCCTATCAATGCACACAAAAGAAAACAAATCAAAGGAAAAGACTCAACTATGTACACACGTAAAACACTCCCCCACACCTACTTCATGCATTGTCCTCAATGAATGTGAGCATGATACTACATGGATTTATGCATGAAAAATGGAAGATCTCACCAACATGAAGTGCAACAGGAAGTTCATGGATATAATGATGGACACAAACCCGAATTCCCTCAAAACCTGTGAGATACTGAAGAAGGGAGACAAATACGTGAAAGAAATGGGGCCCAAGTACACAAGGGTTGGGGCCCACAACAATCAATGCTCGCTCATGGAGTCTTTTATTACATTTTATTTATTTATTTTTATTTTTTTTACAAGGTATATACATCAACAAGATATTCTCATAATCATTTGGTTAAGGAACATCAAATGAGAACATCAAGTTATGAGGACCAGAGACTTGCCAAGATGGGCAAACTTCACTGGTACTCTGAGGTGTCACGAGGGGTGAAAGGTCAAAGCTGAAAGACTCGAACCCCTCATGATATTGGTTGGGTGTAGGCAACATGAATGAATGAAGTTGTGTTGCCTCACTAGGGTTTAGTTGCTCATCGAACAAAACCCTCCAACCAATAGGTGGGTGCATCGGAATGAGTTCCTCAAGCTCATTCGATGGATGCAGCAGACCTACATCACTAAGAATGGGGCTTCTCCCCAAGTCATCCAACAAGGACCGCCCACCATCATTTATATCATCAAGCATAAGCTCGGTCGTAGGTGGGTCCTTGTTGGAGTCAATATGAAGCTCAAATGGCTCAATGGACAAGGGACGTGAGATAGAGACACCTTCTGGTATAGGCATATGATGAGGTGACTCACTCTCACTAGTAATCTCAACTGAATCATGCAACGAACACTCCTTTAGGACATTCATGTTTGATTCCAGCTCACTCTGTTGCATTGAAAAGACAGGCAATGAGTTTTCGCTGGGCCTACAAACATTCTCAATGAGTTGCATTGGTGTTAGGGGTGTTCGTTGATTTTGCGGTGCTTTCTCTAATTGGCAGATGAGATTGAGATTTAAAGGTTGATCCATGGGCACCCGTTGCCTACCAGAGTTGAACAGATGAAACTCAACACTCATGTTACCGAATGAGAGCTTCATGAGACCATTTCTACAATTAATTAAGGCTTTGGAAGTTGCCAGAAATGGTCTACCCAAAATCAAAGGTATTTGAGAGTGGGTGTTCGCAACAGGATTGGTATCGAGGACAACAAAATCGACTGGAAATATAAAATCTCCAACTTTGATAAGCACGTCCTCGATAATCCCCTTTGGGATACGAATGGATCTATCCGCCAATTGGAGGGTGATCTTAGTTGGTTTCAATTCTCCCAAATTCAACTGTTGATAAACAGAAAATGGGAGGAGGTTGACCGCCGATCCTAAATCAAGCAATACATTACTCATGCTAGTGTCCCCTATCGTACACTGAATAGTAGAACACCTAGGGTCCTTGTATTTTGTGTAGGCAGGATTTGACAAAAGTGAGCTTACATTTGCAACCAAGAATGCTTCAACACTTTGGCATATTGAGGTATTTGTTGGATAACATCCAACAAGGGGATGTTAACCATCACTTGCTTAAACACCTCTAATATCTTATCCATTGTCTTGCTTTGCTTTTTGGTTAACCTACTTGGATAGGGAGCTTTTGGCAGGTAAGTTTTCTGCGGTGCCTGAGAAGGAGGCGTTGGTGTATTACCCTCACCCTCGGCCTCTTCTTCACCACCATTCTGAAGGGAATGTGTTCTAAAAGTTTTACTTTTAAATGTCAATTATTATGAATTGAATGAGAAATCATTTTGTTCCTTGTTTATGTTATTCGTCTTTTAGAAGTGTTAAGGAAGAGGCTCTTGGTCCTTAACCGTAGAGCTCTAAAAGATATTGGTTTACATAAAACAAAAGATATTCGCAATCATGGTAATTAACATGGGACATTAATTACCGAGTTAAGATTGTCGTGTTGGTCATAGATCATTGTAGCTCTACAAGTGAGTGACGACACGGGTATGCAAAAGAGGAAAATATTACTTTTGTATACTGAATAGACCTAATAAGTAAAATATTATAGAAATGTGTTTCTGTGTCATTAATATTTTACTGTGTCTTCGGTCCTTTGATATGAGACTTATATCCAATCCCTTAAGGAATGCTTAATTAGATTAGTGTCTTGAGCTATCAATAAGTGTAGTGTAAAGGCATTGGTTGGTTAAGTACAACTTTTGTTGGAGAAGATAGTTAGTCAAAAGACTATCATTGCCCCCTCTTAATTGAGTGATGATATTAGTGGGCCCCTTGATAAAGCAAAGTTATAATGTGCACAATGTGATTTGAGTTAAGTCACATATTTATAACTAGCTTAAAGAGATCAAGAAATGAATACTAATACAAAGATGACACAATACTATTTTGTGTGTATTCTTAATATCATGAGGCAAGGGACGGACACAGGTGGTGCACTCCATCACTAAATGGATCGGTTTTTGGTTCAAGTGGAATTAAGACATCTAACTAATTGGGAGCTATAATGTCTAGCTAGATACCGCTTATAACTAGTGATATTAAGCTCTTAATATCACTGCCAACTTAGTCTAGATCCTCCCATAGGTCACACCACAAAAACCGGGAAACAAGAAGCTTGATTTTGATTCATATGATGTGTCGGGTTTCTTATAGAAAATATGACACATGTGGTGAACAAGTAAAATCAATTATGTTATATATAACATAATTAGAATCATGATAAATTCATATGAGATGCATATATTATGTGGTGCAATAATTTATTATTGCATACGATAATATATTGCATAAGTTGTGAATTTGCTGAAACCCCTAAAGTTCAAATTTTGTTGGAAATAAATCCAAAATTTGAAAAGGCAAAATTGGGTAGAAGTTCGGTAATCCGTTAAGGTTCGGTCGACCGAAGGATCTGTGGATCGGTCAACCGAACGTGGAACGGATGGTCAAGTTGATTGACCAAACTTGACCAAAGTGCCTGGAACTCTGGGTCGGTATACCGAACCAGAAACGGTCGACCGAACAATGTCCAGTTCCGATATTTTCGGTTAACCGAATGGCACTCGGTCAAAGACGCGAATTCGTCCGAACGATTAAAGAAGAATTTTTCTCCTTAAGAATCGGTCATCCGTCAAGTGCACGGAAATCCGAACGTGACATATTCGGTTAACCGAGTATGTCTCGGTAGACCGAGTCCCGATCGATTTTCTGCCTTTGATAATTAAGAGATTAATTTGATCAATGGTTGGATTAGCTCCAAACTTGGTCAAATGTTTTGTGGGTGCATATAATGCATTATGGAATTAGTTTGTGAGAGAAAATGTCAAGAATTCGTGGCTTAAGAATAGCCATGATTGAGAGTAAGATTGGAGCCTATAAATAGGTCCTTATTCTCCTTAATTATGTTAGAAGTTTGCTAAATATTTTCTCTCCTAATTCACCACACAAATCCACGAAAATTCTCTTAGTTTTCTAAGTCTTTGGAAGGAGAAATCTCAGAGATTAAGGAAGGGGTTTGTAGCTAGATTCTAAGCTTGTTTGGAGATTGATTGACTAGCTCCTTTCTCTCCAACCTTGTTTAGGGTTTCGGTGAACACTTGGAGGCATCCGGCGCAACAGGAAGCGACGATCGTCTTCTTCAGCATCTCCGGATCATCAAGAAGTTTTAGAAAACTTCTAGGTATGAATTTCGGAGCCCATGTTTGTTTTAATGAGTTTTGAAACTAGTTATTAAAACAAACCGATGCATGCATGAAATAAATCGTAGAAAATTGTCATTGATCCTTATTATGCATACAAATTCGAAAAATATACATGCATAATCAAACATGAAATCCTACAGTGGTATCAGAGCTTAGGGTTCAATTTTCTTATGATTTAAGGCTGTAAACAAATTTAGTTTACCATCTAGGATTTAAACAATTCGTTTTACCGGTTTTTCGGTCTTTAAATGTTTTGTTGAAATAATTCTTTGTAATAATTCGTTTTGAATGTTTTAAGTAGTTTAAAACATGTCATGTAATTATTAGAATTATGATTTAGACATAAGTCTAACTTGCAATAATTTCGTTTTAAGTATAAACGATTATTTTGTAAGAGAATCAACAAAACTGAAAAACTGCGGTTCGTCTTTCCTTTTAGGAAATTGGATGGACAGCGGTTCAAAATTATTTTTGAACTATGGATGGATGAAAAATGTTTTTAATGGATTTCAAAATGTTTTTCAAAGAATTGTTTGAGATTCTAGATGATTGATAAACTAGATTGCATAGTTTATAGCAATATTGCGTACGTGGATGCTCGAGTTGTCTTTGCAGGAATTGTGGGTTTATATGTTCCAAATCAGCAATTATGAATGTATTTAATCATTATTATACAGGGGCTTATGTATGTAAAAGCCAAAATTCTCTCTCTTTCCGTCTTTTAGATAGTTGCATTTGCATATGAGAGGTTTTTACATAGGACTTGCACTAGTCGGTTTTTTATCGAATGTGAGGAGCATGTTTATTTTCTGGAAAATCTACATCTCCGGTGCAAGAGGAAGTCGCCGCTGTAGCGCATCGATCGAGGATCGAAGATCAGGGATCGAGGATCGAAAGGAACATATAAACTCACACGATGTGGATTGTGTTAATGGTTTAATTTCTGTTTTTATCTTGCTATGCATGTGATGAATGTGTTGAATGTTAGGATGTGTATGATTAATAATATGCAAGATAACCTAAAATTAATCACATGTTAAATTGTCCAACAAAAATTAAGAATAAATTTCCTTCTTATTTCATCCACTAGCAGCCATTGATCGAGGGATACTCTGCTCGCCCTTAACGAGAGATATCTCCCTCCATCTTTGGGAGTAGTGGGAGATATAATGGTTGTCTATTGTTGTGCCACGATTAAATATATGAGGTGCGTTTCACCCTAGTGAACCCCAAATATGTTGAGTTGTGAATACAATGGACAAACGTATCTCGTATCAAATGAAAATAAGTTTTCTTAACATTACCTGAAGCCCTCGCTCGGTTTTGGGAAAAAGTTTTTCTTACGAGGATAGGTCGTATTCCCTCATAATTAAAACGACAAGAGTCACAAGAGTTTGAAGATGCTAAATGTTGCTAAAATTCAAAAAGGTTGTGATTAGAAAATGTTATCTTACCTTGATATTATAATGTATTCGATAGCCCTTAGCTAGTCTATATTAAGATCTTGGATTGTTGCATTTATGGGCAAAATTTTTATTTGCAACATTTACATTTATATTCGATATATGTATGCATATGTATTAAAACATAAAATTGGCATTAAAACCTGTATGATTTATTTTGTAGAAAAATGTCGAACATCCAACCTATCGTACGATCCATGATAGAAAAGCACCCTTTAGCAAATGATGGCTCAAACTTCATTAGTTGGCAACTCAAACTCAACATCGTGTTAAAGTTTGAGAAACTGTCTCACATTTTGGAAGGTCCAATCCCAAAGTGGAATGAGAGATTAACCGATGAAGAGAAAGAGGCTAAGGCCAAGCGGGAAGACCAAGAGAACCAGGTTCACGGTCTTATGCTAGCATCCATGGGTGACTCACTTCAAGCGAAATACTTGGATTCAATGTAGTATTCTAGCATAATCCTAATCCTAATTGTGCTTTGATGTTGATTAGGGGGTGATTAGATGGGATTAGAGATGGACGGCTGGGATTGAGAGGAGATGGATGAAGGGCTTGGATGAATTGGATTGGATGAGTGGTTGAGATGGAAAGGGAGGGAAATGGATGGTGTAGATGAGTTGGGAGAAGATATTTAGGTATTTTCCCTCTCTCCCCCTCTCATCTCTCACGATTCTCTCTCTCACTCTTGTTTCTCTCTCTCCCCTCAGTGGTGGTGGTGGTGGTGGTCTCCCCTGCGGTGGTCTCTGGCGTGGTTGTGGTGGAGTTCTTCGGAGTCGTGGTGGTGGTCGGAGGTGAGTGTGGTTTACTAACCATCCCTCGCGTTTTTCCCCTTCTCCTTCTTTACCTTGTGCATGTTCTGCGTTTTTAGTGGTAGAGGAAGGTGGAGGTGTTGGTGTGCTCGAGGGTGTCGAGAAGAAGTGTTGATCGTCGTTTGGACGCGAGAGTCGTCGACGGATCGTGATTTGGGGAGACGTGCTCGTGGAGGCGTCGTCGCGGTTCTTCAAAGGTCTCTTCAGACCTTCCGGTATGTCAAGCTCGCTCACTTAATTACCGTGAGTATTTGGAAGTCGACGGTAGGCCGTTCGGCTCGTCGCAAGTAAATGTGCAGCAGATTTCACTGCCTGATCGGTCGACCGGTTGGTGCAAATGGTCGACCGTTCGTGAAGAAAATACGGGTTCTGCCTGAAATCGGTCGAACGATGCCTAGTGGCGGTCGACCGATTATGCATAAAAGGCAAACCTGGTGAGTTTCGGTCGACCGGGTCCCCTTTCTCGGTCGACCGTGTGCACTGTCTTAAGTCGGTTGGGGGCGTAGACTATCTAAACGGTCGACCGCTCTTTGACTTTGTCCGACCGTGACTTAAGTGGACTGAGTGGTCGGTTTGACCGAATGTGGTTTCGGTCGACCGGACTCAGGTGTTGAGCATGAGGAACGCTCTGGATGAAATCGGTCGACCGAGGAGGTCTCAACGTTCGACCGATTTCACGACGTGAGAGAGGGATTATTCCCTGTGGGATCGGTCGACCGAAGGATGCTCGGAGTTCGACCGATCGGACGTTTGTTTCGTTAAACCTGGGAGTTGACCATCTAAACGGTCGACCGTCCCGTGCTTTGGGTTCGACCAAACAAGTGTGGTTTTGGGAATTGGTCGATCGATGGAGTGCCGGTCGAGGTGGATTGCCCTGTATTTTCTTGATTCGGTCGACCGGGACTTTTGGTTCGGTCGACCGTTTGTGTCCTGTTTTGCACTATGGAGGTGCTGATGTCGTGGTTGTCCGTGTGGGGCGAGTCGTGGTGCCGATGTTCTTCCGGCAAGTGTGCTAGGGTGCACGAGTGTTGTGGTGGTTGGTTGTAATTAGACCTGGAGCCCCGTAACTTTGTGAGAGCTGTGGTTGGTTGAAATTAGACCTGGAGCCCAGCTAGTCTGTACGGAGTTGGTTGAAATTAGACCTGGAGCTCCGTAGTGCGTTCGGGTTGGTTGAAATTAGACCTGGAGCCTGAGCAGGGACCGCGTGTAGGGGTTGGTTGAAATTAGACCTGGAGCCCTTAGACGTTTGGGTTGGTTGAAATTAGACCTGGAGCCCTTGGTCGTGTCGTGGTAGCTGCGGTTGGTTGAGATTAGACCTGGAGCCCAGCTTGGCGACGAGTGTGTGTCGCGGTGGTTGGTTGAGATTAGACCTGGAGCCCCGTGACTGTGGTGGGTGCAAAGGTTGGTTGAGATTAGACCTGGAGCCCCGTACCTGCGGTGTGTGCTGTGGTTGGGTGAGAGAGCGCTGGAGCCCAGCCTGGTTTTGATGCTTTTCTTGTTTAGTAGAATTGCATGCTAGGATGCCTTTTCATTTCATGCATTTAGAGTTTGGCATACGGGGTTTCCTTCTGGAAACTCAGGCATTGTTGCATGTTTACTTTCAGGCCGTGATCAGCGTTAGGGGGTGGTGACCGAGGAGAGGAGCGTTGTTACCGGATCCAGCTTTCTCTCGGTTGAGGTCGTGTGATTACTGTTTCCTTCGTTTATGCTTTTGATGTAATCACAACTTTTGTAAACTCTGATGTTCGGATATATATATATATATATATATATATATATATGTTGGTGCACCTGTGTTCCTTTATTTGCGTAATATCCTCTGTGGATTGAGTGTTTATAAATTTTTAAATTTTCCACTGCTTTGAGGACGTGACAACTTGGTATCATAGCGGTCGGTTCCAGTGTCCTTATCCAAGGAAACCACCCTTAGAGTTTTAGAGTTTGCATTAGTTCATGCATTCATGGTTTTGATGTGTGCTGTTTTCTTTGTGTATAGATGCCTCCGAGACGCGTGATACCTCCCCCACGGGACCGCAGCACGAGTAGTGAGACTAGGGGCGCGGACTGGGCAGAGGAGCGGTGGATGCTCTATGACACGGTGGGTCGACTGGGAGCGATGTTGGATCGCCAGTCAGGCAGAGGAGAGCCAGCGGCGGCAGGAGCGATGCTCGACCCCTTTATGAGACAGCACCCGCTTACCTTTGATGGTAGAGGAGAGTCTGAGGCTGCGGAGGACTGGGTCCTGAAGATTCAGGAGATCCTTCGGGTGATTGAGTGCCTGCCTGAGAGGCAGACAGGATTGGCAGCATATGTGTTGGGCGGAGACGCGTCCAACTGGTGGAGGACCACATCTGCAGTGGTGTTTGAGGGCAGGGCTGAGGTCAGCTGGGAGGAATTCCTACGGGAGTTCAATGAGCAGTATTTCCCAGAGCATGTCAGAGATGGGAGGAGAGAGTAGTTTATGACTCTCGAGCAGGGAAATGCGACCCTGGCTGAGTATACCCGGAGGTTCAATGCGCTAGAGCGTTACTGTCCGGAGATCTGTGTGACGCCGCTGCAGAGGGCGAGGAAGTTTATACGGGGGCTGAGGAAGCACCTCCGTACTCAGGTGACCTACAGTATGCCGCAGACGCTGGCAGATGCGGTGAGATTTGCGACGATTATTGATCAGGATTACCAGCAGAATTATGCTGAGGCCAGACGAGCACCGGGGAAGGTCAGTGGACGTCCGGGTGTTCCGTTAGCAGGGAACCCGGGCAAGAGGCCCCAGATCAGAGGAGGTGGATCACGCCAGCCTGAGGCGTGCAAAGGTTGTGGCCGAGTTAACTCCGGAGAGTGTTGGGGCCGTGCAGTGTGCCACGGGTGTGGCAAGCCAGGCCATTTTATGAGAGATTGTCCGAGTGGGCCAGGCGGGTCCAGTAGGCAGTCAGGGCAGCCAGCAGGAGGCAGAGGCGGAGGTCGTCGACCTTTTGCGCCGTCGCAGCAGCAGGGTCAGAGGACTGGACGAGTCTTTACCATCCAGGCGGATGAGGCGAGAGATGACAGCACGGTGGTGGAAGGTACGTTTTTTGTTGCTGGGTTGAGTGCGAGAGTGTTGTTTGATTGTGGGGCCACTCACTCGTTCATCTCGGAGCGATTTGCAGGCGTGTTGGGCCGTACCCCTACGATGTTGACTGCCACGTTGGAGGTCAGCACACCCTTGGGTCTGGTGGGCATTGTGGGGAGCTTCCTCCCCAGCGCCACGATTGTTTCGGGAGATTAGGAGTTTCCGGCTGACCTGATCTTGTTGCCGATGGAGGACTTCGATGTCATACTGGGGATGGATTGGCTGTCCCAGTACGATGTGCGAGTTTTGTGCCGGGAGAAGAAGATTCTGATCCCGAGGAAGGGTCTACCTGATGTGCTGATCAGGGGGACGAAAGATAGAGGAGGCAGAGTGATCGTATCAGCAGTGAGGGCACAGAAGTTGTTGCAGCAGGGTTGCAGAGCTTTCGTGGCCACTTTGGTAGTTCCAGATCAAGAGGCGAGGAGATTAGAGGACATTGAGACTGTTCGGGAGTTCCCAGATGTATTTGCAGATGATGTCACTGGGTTGCCACCTCACAGAGAGATTGAGTTTGGGATCAATTTGGTAGCTGGGACTACGCCACAGTCGAAGGCGCCGTATCGGATGGCACCTGCTGAGCTGGCAGAGCTGAAGAAGCAGTTGCAGGACCTGATGGATTCGGGATTTATCCGCCCCAGTGTCTCACCTTGGGGAGCGCCAGTACTCTTCGTGAAGAAGAAGGACGGATCACTGCGGATGTGTATTGATTACAGGATGCTGAACAAGGTTACCGTGAGGAATCGGTATCCCTTGCCCAGGATCGAGGACATGTTTGACCAGTTGCAGTCAGCGCAGGTGTTCTCGAAGATTGATCTGCGATCCGGTTATCATCAGCTGAGGATCAGAGAGGCAGATGTGCAGAAGACAACATTCAGGACGAGGTACGGGCATTACGAGTTTCTGGTGATGCCGTTTGGGTTGACGAACGCGCCTGCAGCGTTTATGGATTTGATGAACATGACGTTCAGTCAGTACCTCGACCGGTTTGTGATCGTCTTCGTGGACGATATTTTGGTTTACTCGCCAGATGTGGAGCAGCATCGAGAGCACTTGAGAGTTGTACTTGCTATTTTGCGGGATCATCAGTTGTATGCCAAGCTATCGAAGTGCGAGTTCTGGCTGAGCAGTGTCGCCTTCTTGGGACACATCGTGTCAGGTGACGGGATTTCCGTAGATCCAGCGAAGGTCGAGGCCGTTACACAGTGGAGAGCCCCGACGAGTGTGGCAGAGGTCAGGAGTTTTGTGGGTCTAGCGGGCTATTATCGCCGCTTTATTCAGGATTTCTCGAGGTTGGCTTTGCCGTTGACGGCTCTGACGCGGAAAGGCGTCGAGTTCGTGTGGTCCCAGAAGTGCGAGGACAGTTTTCAGGAACTGAAGAGTCGGCTGACGACTGCTCTAGTTCTGACACTTCCCAGTGGCAGTGGTGGGTTTGTGATTTACAGTGACGCGTCAGGAGTTGGACTGCGATGTGTACTTATGCAGCGCGGGCAGGTGGTTGCATACGCGTCGAGGCAGCTGAAGGTGCACGAGAGGAACTACCCCACTCATGATTTGGAGTTGGCGGCAGTGGTGCACGCTTTGAAGACCTGGAGGCATTACTTGTATGGTGAGCGATTCGAGGTGTTCACAGACCATCAGAGCCTGAAGTATCTGTTTTCGCAGAAGGAGCTGAATATGAGGCAGTGCAGATGGCTCGAGCTGATTAAGGATTATGATTTCACCATCTCGTACCATCCGGGGAAGGCGAATTCGGTTGCTGATGCTTTGAGCAGGAAGGTGGAGGTCACCGCAACAGGTCTTTGTATTGAGGAGTGGAAGATGCTTGAGGCGTTGACCGAGTGGAGATTGTTCACCGATGAGTCGCGAGGTGCAGTGATCGCCGGGCTGAGAGTGGAGCCTCAGTTGGTCTCTAGTATTGTTCAGGCTCATAGTACGGATGATGAGTTAACTGGGTTGCTGCAGTTAGCTGCCAGAGATGGATCATACTTCAGTATTGGAGTTGATGGTGGGCTGAGGTTCAGAGGCCGTGTCTGGGTGCCGAAGGGAGGAGATCTGAGGCAGGACATTCTGGAGGAGGCGCATAGATCCCGTTATTCGATCCACCCGGGCAGCATGAAGATGTTTAGAGATCTTTAGAGGAATTTCTGGTGGAAGAGGATGAAGACGGAGATCGCAGAGTTTGTTGGCAGATGTCTGATTTGTCAGCAGGTGAAGATTGAGCACCAGAGACCTGCAGGGCCGATGCAGAGGATCGAGCTTCCAGAGTGGAAGTGGGAGCACGTGACGATGGATTTTGTCACCGGGCTGCCGAAGACGAGAGGATTCCACGACGCGATTTGTGTTATAGTCGATCGACTGACCAAGTCGGCGCATTTCTTAGCTATCCGGACCACGTTACCTCTAGAGGTCTAGCTAAGTTGTATATTGAGGAGATTGTCAGGCTTCATGGAGTGCCCGTGAGTATTATTTCAGATCGAGATCCGAGGTTCACTTCCAGATTCTAGGGGCGTTTGCAGCAGGCCTTGGGGACTCGGTTGAAGTTCAGTACGGCATTCCATCCGCAGACAGACGGTCAGTCTGAGAGGACCATCCAGACGCTAGAGGATATGTTGCGAGCGTGTACTCTGGATTGGGCAGGTCATTGGGATGAGCATCTGCCATTGATCGAGTTCGCCTACAACAACAGCTACCATTCAAGCATTGGGATGGCACAGTACGAGGCCCTGTACGGGAGACCGTGTAGATCACCGGTATGCTGGAGTGATGTAGGCGAGAGACAGCTAGTTGGTCCTGAGATTGTGCAGATGTATGCTGAGAAGGTTGATGTGATCAGGCAGAGACTAGCGACTGCACCGAGCAGGCAGAAGAGCTACGCGGATAGGCGTAGGCGAGAGCTGAGCTTTGAGGCAGGTGACCATGTCTTCCTGAGGATTTCACCATCTCGAGGAGTGATGAGGTTCGAGAAGAAGGGGAAGCTCAGTCCGAGGTATGTCGGACCGTTTGAGATTCTCGAGCGGATTGGAGAGGTTGCCTACAGGGTAGCGCTGCCGCCGCAGTTTTCGGGTCTTCACAACGTCTTCCGCGTTTCGATGTTGAGGAAGTACGTAGCGGATCCTTCTCATGTGATTCAGTTGGAGGTTCCAGAGATCCGTCAGGATTTGTCTCTTGAGGAGAGACCGGTGGAGATTGTGGATCGGATGGAGCATCAGTTGAGGAGGAGGACCATTCCGATGGTGAAGGTCAGGTGGCAGCAGCACAGTGAGCGAGAGGCCACATGGGAGATTCAGGAGGAGGTCCGGAAGGAGTTCCCAGAGTTGTTTGGTGAGCTTCAGTTTTAATTTCGAGGATGAAATTCTTTTAGGAGGGTGGATTGTAGGATTCTAGCCTAATCCTAATCCTAATTGTGCTTTGATGTTGATTAGGTGGTGATTAGAGGGGATTAGAGATGGACGGCTGGGATTGAGAGGAGATGGATGAAGGGCTTGGATGAATTGGATTGGATGAGTGGTTGAGATGGAAAGGGAGGGAAATGGATGGTGTGGATGAGTTGGGAGAAGATATTTAGGTATTTTCCCTCTCTCCCCCTCTCATCTCTCACGACTCTCTCTCTCACTCTTGTTTCTCTCTCCCCTCAGTGGTGGTGGTGGTGGTCTCCCCTGCGGTGGTCTCCGGCGTGGTTGTGGTGGAGTTCTTCGGAGTCGTGGTGGTAGTCGGAGGTGAGTGTGGTTTACTAACCATCCCTCGCGTTTTTCCCCTTCTCCTTCTTTACCTTGTACATGTTCTGCGTTTGTGGTGGTAGAGGAAGGTGGAGGTGTTGGTGTGCTCGAGGGTGTCGAGAAGAAGTGTTGATCGTCGTTTGGACGCGAGAGTCGTCGACGGATCGTGATTTGGGGAGACGTGCTCGTGCAGGCGTCGTCGCGGTTCTTCAAAGGTCTCTTCAGACCTTCCGGTATGTCAAGCTCGCAAACTTAATTACCGTGAGTATTTGGAAGTCGACGGTAGGCCGTTCGGCTCCTCGCAAGTAAATGTGTAGCAGATTTCACTGCCTTATCGGTCGACCGGTTGGTGCAAACGGTCGACCGTTCGTTAAGAAAATACGGGTTCTGCCTGAAATCGGTCGAACGATGCCTAGTGGCGGTCGACCGATTGTGCATAAAAGGCAAACCTGGTGAGTTTCGGTCGACCGGGTCCCCTTTGCCGGTCGACCGTGTGCACTGTCTTCAGTCGGTTGGGGGCGTAGACTATCTAAACGGTTGACCGCTCTTTGACTTTGTCCGACCGTGACTTAAGTAGACTGAGTGGTCGGTTCGACCGAATGTGGTTTCGGTCGACCAGACTCAGGTGTTGAGCGTGAGGAACGCTCTGGATGAAATCGGTCGACCGAGAAGGTCTCGGCGTTCGACCGGTTTCCGGACGCGAGAGAGGGATTATTCCCTGTGGGATCGGTCGACCGAAGGATGCTCGGAGTTCGACCAATCGGACGTTTATTTCGTTGAACATGGGAGTTGACCATCTAAACGGTCGACCGTCCCGTGATTTTGGTTCGACCGAATGAGTGTGGTTTTGGGAATCGGTCGACCGATGGAGTGACGGTCGAGGTGGATTGCCCTGTATTTTCTTGATTCGGTCGACCGGGACTTTTGGTTCGGTCGACCGTTTGTGTCCTGTTTTGCACTATGGAGGTGCTGATGTCGTGGTTGTCCGTGTGGGGCGAGTCGTGGTGCCGATGTTCTTCCGGCAAGTGTGCTAGGGTGCACGAGTGTTGCGGTGGTTGGTTGAAATTAGACCTGGAGCCCCGTAACTGTGTGAGAGCTGTGGTTGGTTGAAATTAGACCTGGAGCCCAGCAAGTCTGTACGGAGTTGGTTGAAATTAGACCTGAAGCTCAGTAGTGCGTTCGGGTTGGTTGAAATTAGACCTGGAGCCTGAGCAGGGACCGCGTGTAGGGGTTGGTTGAAATTAGACCTGGAGCCCTTAGACGTTTGGGATGGTTGAAATTAGACCTGGAGCCCTTGGTCGTGTCGTGGTAGCTGCGGTTGGTTGAGATTAGACCTGGAGCCCAGCTTGGCGACGAGTTTGTGTCGCGGCGGTTGGTTGAGATTAGACCTGGAGCCCCGTGACTGTGGTGGGTGCGGCGGTTGGTTGAGATTAGAACTGGAGCCCCGTACCTGCGGTGTGTGCTGTGGTTGGGTGAGAAAGCCCTGGAGCCCAGCCTGGTTGTGATGCTTTTCTTGTTTAGTAGAATTGCATGCTAGGGTGCCTTTTCATTTCATGCATTTAGAGTTTGGCATACGGGGTTTCCTTCTGGAAACTCAGGCATTGTTGCATGTTTACTTTCAGGCCGTGATCGGCGTTAGGGGGTGGTGACCGAGGAGAGGAGCGCTGTTACCGGATCCAGCTTTCTCTCGGTTGATGTCGTGTGATTACTGTTTCCTTTGTTTATGCTTTTGATGTAATCACAACTTTTGTAAACTCTGATGTTCGGATATATATATATATATATATATATATATATATATATATATGTGTTGTTGCACTTGTGTTCCTTTATTTGTGTAATATCCTCTATTGATTGAGTGTTTATAAATTTTAAATTTTCCGCTGCTTTGAGGATGTTACATTCAAAACCCAAGAAGACCGTGGAGGCTTTATCTAAGATGTTCATGGATAGTGCCCAAAAGGAGCGCTATAAGACCACCATCGCACTCACAAGGTGCCATATGGCGGAGGGAACATCGGTATCCATGCATTTTCTCACGATGCAAGGGTACCTTGAGAAGTTGGCAAAGCTCTCTTCACCAATGCCCGAGGACATTGCTGAAGATATGATTCTTGGCTCTCTAGCCCCGTCCTTCAAGGACTTTGTGATGCACTACCACGTGCGTGAAAAATGGGTGAGTCTTGAGGAGCTTCACAACGCTCTCAAAACTGCTGAAGTTGACATGGGCAAGGGTAGGGACAAGCAAGTCATTGCCGTCCATGGGAGGAGCCAAAAGATTGGTAAAGGAAAGGGCAAATCTACCAAAAGTAGTTCAATCAAAAGCAAGGGAGTAGGAGGTGCTCGTGCGAGTACCTCGAAGGGGAAATCTCAGAAATCTCCAACTCCCAATACGGAGTGCTTTCACTGCGGTGAAAAAGGACACATCCGGCCAAATTACCCCAAGTACAAGGAAGACCTTGACAACGGAGTGATTGAACGACGGCGCCCCAAAAAGGCCAAAGGTATATTTGTTATTGAAATAAATTTAGCCACCTCTGTCCAGGATTGGGTAATTGATACCGGATCTTGTGCTCACATAGTTTCTAATGTGCAGCTACTCATGGATAGGAAGGAACTCGTAAGAAACGAGGTAGAATTGAAGGTCGGAAATGGTGCGAACGTGTCTGCGGTTGCACAAGGTTCTGTGGTGCTTCAGTTATGTAGTGGTTTAAATTTATGTCTAAAGAATGTTTATTATGTGCCTTCGATTAGCAAGAACATTATTTTTGTATCATGTTTAGATATGGATAATTTTAATATAAATATTTCAAATTCTTGCTTGTCTATATCAAAGAATGGTGTTTTCTATGCAAATGCATTCATAAGGAATGGTCTCTATTTGCTTGAATTGAATGATAAACAAATCTTTAATATTAATAACAAAAGACTTAAGACCACTCACGAGAACGATACTCTCTTGTGGCACTATCGTCTTGGTCACATAAATGAAAAACGCATCAAGAAATTGCAAGAAGCTAACCTTCTTGGTCTACTTGATTTTAAATCATTGGAGACGTGTCAACCATGTATAATGGGAAAAATGACCAAAAAGCCTTTCAAGAAGAAAGGTCCAAGGGTGAGTGGCTTGTTGGATTTGATACATTCCGATGTATGTGGTCCAATGAGTACTAGTGCACGAGATGGTTTCAGGTACTTCATTACGTTCACGGATGATTATAGTCCTTATGGCTATGTTTATCTAATGAGAAACAAAAGTGAGTCCTTTGAGAAGTTCAAAGAATTCAAGAATGAAGTAGAGAACCAACTCGACAAGAAAATCAAGTCTCTACGAACGGATCGTGGAGGTGAGTACTTAAGTGCCGAATTTGACTCATACCTAAAGGAGTTTGGTATTGTACCTCAACTCACCCCTCCCGGTACACCTCAGTGGAATGGGGTATCCGAAAGGAGGAATAGGACATTGCTCGACATGGTTCGGTCAATGATGAGTCATGCAGAATTACCTCTTTACTTTTGGAGTTATGCACTACAAACTGCGGCTTACACACTAAACAATGTTCCATCCAAATCCGTGGAGAAAACTCCTTATGAGCTATGGAGTGGTAAAACACCTAAGCTCAGTTTTCTCAAGATTTGGGGTTGTGAGGCTTACGTCAAGAAATTGATGTCAACCAAACTTCAACCAAAAGCGGATAAGTGCTTCTTCATTGGTTATCCTCGTGAGACAAGAGGATACTACTTTTGGCATATCACCTCCAATCGAGTGATTGTAGAGAGGGATGCCACATTTCTGGAAAAGGAATTTCTAGAAAGAGTAAAAAGTAGTGGGAGTAGGGTTGTGCTTGAGGAAACTCAAGATACTCTACAAGATCATGACACGAATGATGACGTTCAAGATCATGAAGGCCCAACTGAGATTCCTTTGGTTAGTGGGAGCGTGAGTTCTCATCCATGTCCCCACCAAGCGTGAGTAGGGTTGTGCTTGACCATCACAAGAAATTGTAAGAGAATCTCAATCATCCCCACCAAGTGTACGTTCAAGAGTTGAACGTGAACCCACTCCTCAAGAAATTGTGGAAGAAGTTCGAGAGACACGAAAAGAACCAAAAGAACTGAGAAGGTCAACAAGGGAAAGGAAGAAACCCGACTTATATCTGGGACTTCATGAAATCATGGTACTAGATACCAATGATCCCTTGACCTTCTAAGAAGCAATGGAAAGGGAAGACTCCAAACTATGGCTTAAGGCCATGGAATCCGAAATACAATCCATGTATGATAATCAAGTGTGGAACTTGGTTGACCTTCCTCAAGGGAAAAAGGCCATTCAAAATAAATGGGTTTTCAAGAGGAAGATGGACATGGATGGGAACTTAACAACCTACAAAGCGAGGCTTGTAGCGAAGGGTTTCACTCAAGTTCAAGGAATTGACTATGATGAAACTTTTTCACCGGTTGCCATGTTCAAGTCTATTCGGATAATGCTCGCTATTGCTGCATTTCATGATTATGAAATATGGCAAATGGATGTCAAAACGGCGTTCCTTAATGGGAACTTGGAGGAGGATGTGTACATGGTACAACCTCAAGGTTTTGAAGATCCAAAGAATAGCGAGAAGGTATGCAAGCTTCAAAGATCCATTTATGGATTGAAGCAAGCATCAAGGAGTTGGAACAAACGCTTTGACGAGGAAGTGAAGAAGCTTCACTTCATTCAAAGTAAGGAAGAACCTTGTATATACAAGAAGGTCAGTGGGAGCCATGTAGTATTCCTAATCTTATATGTCGATGACATATTGCTCATGGGCAATCATATTCCTTTGCTTGAGCAAACGAGAAGTTCATTGAAATCTGCATTTTCAATGAAAGATATGGGTGAGGCTCAATACATCTTGGGAATCAAGATATATCGAGATAGATCCCGTAGACTCATTGGCCTCAGTCAACGTACATACATTGACAAGGTCTTGGAAAGGTTCAAGATGAACAACTCCAAAAAGGGCAGTGTGCCAATGAGTATGGGTGTGCAACTCAAGAAGTCTCAACGTGCGGAATCGCGTAAGGACTTAGAGTACATGAAGGATGTCCCTTATGCTTCGGCAATTGGGTCGATCATGTACGCGATGACTTGCACAAGACCCGATGTCTCGTATGCTCTAAGCGTGACAAGTCGTCACCAACCCAACGCAGGTCCTGAGTATTGGACTGCGGTCAAGAATATCCTGAAGTACCTTAATCGGACTAAGGATAAGATTCTTGTTTATGGAGGTCAAAGGGAGTTGATAGCCGAAGGTTACTCGGATGCGAGTTTCATGAGTGATCCAGACGATAAAATGTCGCAATCAGGATACGTCTTTCTTCTGAATTGTGGAGCTGTGAGTTGGCGTAGTTGGAAGCAAAGCACTACAGCCAACTCAACCACTGCTTCCGAAGTAATGGCTGTCGCTGAAGCGAGCAAGGAATGAGTGTGGATCAAGAAGTTCCTTGAAGAGCTTGGAGTAGTTCCCACGAGCGAGGGACCCATCGAGCTATTTTGCGATAATAGTGCATCTATCTCACAAATCAAGGATCCTAGATCACACCACAAAGTGAAGTACATGGATCGTAAGTACTTCGTGACACGTGACCTCATCGACGAAGGCAAAATAAATCTTTTATGGGTGGACACCAACAGCAACACATCTGATCCATTCACAAAACCCTTATCCCAAGCCAAGGGCGAAATGCATTTCGAGTCCATGGGATTGAGGAACCATGTAGATTGGCTTGATGATTGATATGTAATGGGGTTTACCCTAGTTATTATTGTTTTATACATTGAGTATGTATGTGAAAGAAAACTTTAATAACAAGTGCGAGATTGAAGGGAATGTGTTCTAAAAGTTTTACTTTTAAATGTCAATTATTATGAATTGAATGAGAAATCATTTTGTTCCTTGTTTATGTTATTCGTCTTTTAGAAGTGTTAAGGAAGATGCTCTTGGTCCTTAACCGTAGAGCTCTAAAAGATATTGGTTTACATAAAACAAAAGATATTCGCAATCATGGTAATTAACATGGGACATTAATTACCGAGTTAAGATTGTCGTGTTGGTCATAGATCATTGTAGCTCTACAAGTGAGTGACGACACGGGTATGCAAAAGAGGAAAATATTACTTTTGTATACTGAATAGACCTAATAAGTAAAATATTATAGAAATGTGTTTCTGTGTCTTTAATATTTTACTGTGTCTTCGGTCCTTTGATATGAGACTTATATCCAATCACTTAAGGAATGCTTAATTAGATTAGTGTCTTGAGCTATCAATAAGTGTAGTGTAAAGGCATTGGTTGGTTAAGTACAACTTTTGTTGGAGAAGATAGTTAGTCAAAAGACTATCATTGCCCCCTCTTAATTGAGTGATGATATTAGTGGGCCCCTTGATAAAGCAAAGTTATAATGTGCACAATGTGATTTGAGTTAAGTCACATATTTATAACTAGCTTAAAGAGATCAAGAAATGAATACTAATACAAAGATGACACAATACTATTTTGTGTGTATTCTTAATATCATGAGGCAAGGGACGGACACAGGTGGTGCACTCCATCACTAAATGGATCGGTTTTTGGTTCAAGTGGAATTAAGACATCTAACTAATTGGGAGCTATAATGTCTAGCTAGATACCGCTTATAACTAGTGATATTAAGCTCTTAATATCACTGCCAACTTAGTCTAGATCCTCCCATAGGTCACACCACAAAAACCGGGAAACAAGAAGCTTGATTTTGATTCATATGATGTGTCGGGTTTCTTATAGAAAATATGACACATGTGGTGAACAAGTAAAATCAATTATGTTATATATAACATAATTAGAATCATGATAAATTCATATGAGATGCATATATTATGTGGTGCAATAATTTATTATTGCATACGATAATATATTGCATAAGTTGTGAATTTGCTGAAACCCCTAAAGTTCAAATTTTGTTGGAAATAAATCCAAAATTTGAAAAGGCAAAATTGGGTAGAAGTTCGGTAATCCGTTAAGGTTCGGTCGACCGAAGGATCTGTGGATCGGTCAACCGAACGTGGAACGGATGGTCAAGTTGATTGACCGAACTTGACCAAAGTGCCTGGAACTCTGGGTCGGTATACCGAACCAGAAACGGTCGACCGAACAATGTCCAGTTCCGATATTTTCGGTTAACCGAATGGCACTCGGTCAAAGACGCGAATTCGTCCGAACGATTAAAGAAGAATTTTTCTCCTTAAGAATCGGTCATCCGTCAAGTGCACGGAAATCCGAACGTGACATATTCGGTTAACCGAGTATGTCTCGGTAGACCGAGTCCCGATCGATTTTCTGCCTTTGATAATTAAGAGATTAATTTGATCAATGGTTGGATTAGCTCCAAACTTGGTCAAACGTTTTGTGGGTGCATATAATGCATTATGGAATTAGTTTGTGAGAGAAAATGTCAAGAATTCGTGGCTTAAGAATAGCCATGATTGAGAGTAAGATTGGAGCCTATAAATAGGTCCTTATTCTCCTTAATTATGTTAGAAGTTTGCTAAATATTTTCTCTCCTAATTCACCACAAAAATCCACGAAAATTCTCTTAGTTTTCTAAGTCCTTGGAAGGAGAAATCTCAGAGATTAAGGAAGGGGTTTGTAGCTAGATTCTAAGCTTGTTTGGAGATTGATTGGCTAGCTCCTTTCTCTCCAACCTTGTTTAGGGTTTCGGTGAACACTCGGAGGCATCCGGCGCAACGGGAAGCGACGATCGTCTTCTTCAGCATCTCCGGATCATCAAGAAGTTTTAGAGAACTTCTAGGTATGAATTTCGGAGCCCATGTTTGTTTTAATGAGTTTTGAAACTAGTTATTAAAACAAACCGATGCATGCATGAAATAAATCGTAGAAAATTGTCATTGATCCTTATTATGCATAAAAATTCGAAAAATATACATGCATAATCAAACATGAAATCCTACACATCCCACTAAGGGGCTGCATAGATGGTGGTGGTGGCAAGGAAATGTGATTGTCAACCTGCTTTCCATTCCTTAAGGTCACAATGGAAAATTGACATGGTGAACATGTCCTCCACATGGTTCACTTGCCGCCCCCGAGGTAACACATTCTCATTTTGCATGTGTTGTTGCTAGTACATGCGGGGGTTAGCCTCAGGCTAGCTAGGCAAAGACCCTCTCTCTCTTTCATGTACAGACTGAGCCAATTGGCCCATCTGAAGCTCTAGAGATTTGATGGTCTGTTGATTTGAAGTGAGAACTTGACTTGTGGATGACATAAAAAAATTCATTGAGTTTTCAAGTCCACGAGTCAAGGTCTCAAGCGAATTGAATCGGGTTTCCATATTATTGGAATTTGGGAAACCCGATTGATTGGTGATTGAGCTTGGGGTGGCTGATAAGATTGTGCATGCATGAGAGGTTGGTGTGGTTGGTTAGGTGGTCTAGAGGAGTTTGAAGGACCACCCGGGGCATTATTTTGGTTCCATGAAAAATTGGGGTGGTTCCTCCATCCAGGATTTAAGATGATGAGTATGGGTCATTCCTAGCTCTGTCATAGATGGCGTTGACATGTTCCATCTCAGGAGGAATGGACGGACACTCTCTTTCTACATGACCCATCCTACCACATGAATGACAGGGAACTCGACCAGATGTGGACATGTGAGGTGTACCTTGTTGGTTTTGGAGCTCAATCGAATCCATACGGCGCATTAAGACCATCATGCGCGCCTCGGTGGCCGTAGTGGTATCGACAGCAAATACGACACCCGATCTAGTCGAGTTTGCATTCGAGATCCCCGCTCCTATGCTAGATGATGCAGGTGGTTCCCTCACACTCTCACATTGCATTGTTTTCTCAACAAGGTCTTCTAGGAAAGCCCATGCCTCCCTTTCATCCTTTCCTAAGAATTCTCCTTGACACATGGACTCAAGGAGTGTCTGGGACGGGATGTGAAGACCCTCGTAAACAATCTGACAAAGACGCCACAACTCAATGTCATTGTGAGGGCATGAGGATAGTAGCTCCTTGAACCTCTCTAGATATGCATGAAATGTTTCAGTCTCAAGTTGATAGAACGAATTGATTTCGTTCCTTAACTTTTGAGTCCGATGATTTGGAAAGTATTTCTTGAGGAATGCATATTGAAACTCATCACAAGTCCTGAAGGCATTCGCCTGGTTGCTGTACAACCACTTCTTGGCGTCATCCTTTAGTGCAAAAGGAACAAGCCTAAGATGGATGGAGTCTGTGCTAAGTTGTTGCAGCTTGAACATAGCACAAATCTCCTCAAATTCCCTGAGAAATATATAGGGGTCACCTTTCCCAGTGAAGTGAGGGAGCATGGAAATAAACTAAGGCTTAACCTCAGAATTGTTCCCATTTGCCTCTGGCAATACGATGCATGAGGGTAGAGCAGTACAGCTCGGGTAGCATCGATCACGTAGAGGTATGGGAGCCACAACAGGAAGCACAAGTGGAACAGGTGGGTCCAGCAACTGCTCCTCCTCGCAGAAATTAGAAGCCATTGAACCCGGGCTATGTGCAACACGAGAGGAGGGAGGCGTTGAGAAATTGACCACCGAAGCAGGGTTCAAAACGTGCCTCGTCAAATGGTCACTCTCGTCTCGTGCCCACGAAAGCATGCACAAAGGTGCACACACATAAACCAAAACTTTTTTTTGACAAATAATGTGCGTAGAGGAGAAGACGGGAGGACACAGAAGAGAAAGAATGACTCAGGAGAGAAGGGATGAAGTCGTTATGCTACGGCGGATGGGTACAGGTAGAAGCACACAAGCAAACATGGCTCAAGCAATCCTAAGGTCGCTATAGGTTATTACAGCTAGAGGACGCCTAACTGCGAGGTCACACGGCCTCAACACACCTCACCTCCCTACGACGAGGACCACAAAGCCCAGCAAGTGAGTCAAGATCCGGAGATCTCGTCTCTCCTACTATCGACAGAGTGGGCAACGCCGATCAGGCCATGACGGTCGGGACCAGATCACTCTCCTAATGCGCCCAAAATCCTTAGGGCCAATGTCTACTTGATTTTAAAATTAGGCTCTTGATTAGTGTGGTTTTTGGGGGTGAAGGAAAGGGTGATGAAATCCCCCACCTTATCTTATATGGGAAGCCCCTCCTTAGTAGTGTTTTGGAGTCTTAATCTAACAATCAACTCTCCAAACAAACGCTCAACTCACACTTGTTTCAATGCACTTCCTACTAACTAATGCATGTTCATACGAAATGCGTGAATGAGACTAGAAGGTGCGTACCTCATGCCAGTACTCAGCAACTGAAAATAAAGCTAAAATAAAAGACAATCTACGTGCCTAAGTAGCATACATGATGCATGACCTAAACAAGAAAGAATGCCTAATCTTTTGCTTTGGGTTTTAGGGTCCAAGTTGCTTAAAGGGATTTGATTATTAATCTGGAAGCAATCTAAGAGTCAGAACATGCCAAATCGAGTCCCAGATTCCTAAATCAAGTATGGTAACAACACAAAGAAAGGACAAGGCAAACGGATCTCACCAGACCGCCAATTGGCGGTCTTAGACCGCTGATTGGTGGTCCAAAGTGCCCAGGTTGCCTCCCAATTTCTCCAGCTGCTTCCCCTTGCCTCTCCAAGTCTACTGAAACAAAGCAAAACTACAAAACACAAATTAAATCCACTCGAATCGTCCAAACAAGAGTCTGGACTGGCACCTCCCTAGCAACGACGTCAAAAAACTTGTTGAACGTTTTATATTAAACTGCAAGTGCACAGCGTCAGTGAAGACGTGGCAAATACGGGTCGATCCACAGGGAGATGAGCAACCTCTCGTTTGTACGAAATCAAGTAGAAAAAATAGGGAAGAGAGTTTGAGTATCCTAATCTACGCTATACTACACTACGAAGTACGAAATGTGAAAGAAAGCAACAAACGATGAACTACCAAACTAAACTAAGAACTAAATAAGTGCTGGAATTCAGAAATAGAAAGCCCCTAAGGGGTGGAGTGAGTGCACATATGCAAAGAGGTGGGTGTTGAACACATTCTTTAAGAACAAATAAAGGTAGTGTTATCATGCATAGGAAGTGTCTAAATGTTATGGCAAAATCTATCAATCCATTCACTATCTCAGTTGATTAACATTTACATACACAAGCTGGTTATTTTAGAACCTTAAACAAGCATGAGAGGTGTCTAATCATTTTGGAAAAAACTTATCAAGTTATAAGTTCTATCCTAAACAAGCAAGCATATATTCTAGTTTTATCAACACATTGTAAATAAAGCATTCATTCCATTATTATTTGCATGTATGAGCATCTACTCCACCCCCAGAGGGGATGGATCTAGTCACTACACATTAGACTACTTATTAAACTAAGCTACTAAAACTAATGAAATGAAATTAAACTAAGTTAAACAAGCAACATGAAACAAACAACATAATAAAGAAACTTTTATTAAAATGACTCACAATTCAAGTAGCATCCTCCTACTTTATTGTGTGCTTCAAGATCTCACTTCTAGTAGGAAGATTAGCCACTCAAAATGGGAAGTAATTACAATTGAAGGTGAAGAGTTCTATTTATAGTCATAGAAAAAGGCAATCCGGGACAATCCCCCGATGTGGGAATAAACAAATACCAAAAATAGAATAAACACCCTCTAATACATGTTCCCCCGAAGTTTGAGCGGATCCAGAGAGATCCAGACCGCCAATTAACGGTCCCAGACCGCCAATTGGCGGTCCATAAGCTTTGGATCTTGCTAGAATTTGTTGTGGGCTTTTCTGGATTTCTTTGTCGGTCTTTGATGCATATACTTTGTTTATTGGAGCTCCCACCCGAATAGAATTGCCAAATTACTCCCCAAGATGGTGTGGAGTTTTCTGTTTTGGTCTTTGGTCCTTCGGTCTTACGTTCAGGTCCTTCTCCCTTGCATCTTAGTCCCCAGGTCTCACAATTCAGTCATTTTCCCTGCTTTTGGGTCCTTTTATGCTTCATCTCTTCAAACCTATTTATTATTGAAATTCAAACATAAAACTCGTCACATAGCATTGTTTAGGTGAAAGATAATGGATATAAGATACAAATATAAGCATGAAATGATGTCAATCATTATGCGTAACAACACTACCTACATTTGTGTTTTATTGAATGCATTCATCACCTCTTATTTCATGTGTACACACACTCCACCCCTTAGGGGTTTCCATTCTTGATTTTCAGCTTGTTTTTCAAGTTACTTAGTTTAGTTTGATTTCTTCTCGCACCTTCATCTTGTTTGTTGCTTACTCGTGTAGTGTAGTTTAGTTTAGTGTAATCAATTCATTCTCCCCTCTTTTCCCACTTGCCTTCGAACGAATCAGAGTTGACACACCTCCTCGTGGACACGACCCGTATTTGCCACGTACACCACAATAAGGGGAAGTAATGGGGCAAGACTAGTGGAGTGGTACACAAAAATTCTTAATAACAATTGGGAGGTTGACTACTTATTTTAATTGCTCCTAGTCAAATAGTCATAGCTGGTTGATATTTTAGCAAACCAAAGGTTTCTGAGTGACAGAATAGCAAAAAATCCAAAGTCGTATCCAATAGTATTTATCCCATAAGTAGATCGTAATAATAGTTGTTTAAACTATGATACGATCCATCTTTTCACAATATGTTTAACATAAATGATAACATATTAACACGATGAATGTGAAATCAAAGTTTTTGTGTTTTTAATCAAATTAGTGTATCTCTTCGCAACAATCGCCAACACCTTTTATAAATGCATACAACTCGATCACACGGTAGATCAATCCCAATAGTCACTTTTCAGTGGATGGATAGATTTTTGGGAAAGACGGAGGGGATATGAATTTGTAAATTGAATCTCAGGGCTTACTCTCCGGGTGTGAACACACAGATATATATAGACACACATATATACACACACGAGAAATTTATATGTGATGTACCAAGACAAAATAAAACATGTAAATGGTGGTTAACAGACACACATATCTAATGAATATAAAAATATATATTGTATTTAAATAATTATCAAATAGAAATTAAGCGTTTGGTCAACAATTGATAAGGTTTATGCTTATCTCGTTAAGCTAAGATGTATAAAGAAATCAAGATCGTATTTTATTCACTAAATTTCTTAGTTCAACTTGAACAAACTGAAATTGAGTGGAATTGGAATGGAACTCGAGCTAGCGTGTCTTTCTAGAGGGGCTTATCTAGTCGAACTTCAACAGACTTGGATCAGCTCGTCTTCATTGAAATTCCTTTTGTCAAACTTGAATCATTTGTGTTTCATTGAGCTCGTCAATCATCATTTAAGATCATTTTTGATGCATTTGGTTAATCTGGCTCGCCACCAACTACTGTAAACAACCCAAACATGAATTCAAGCTTGAGCTTCTTCGATTCTCATAACTTGTAATTTGTATATGTACACTCATGCCAAAGGATCGAGCTCAACTAAGACCACTAATCGTTCAATCAAAACAGTACATTCATTTAAATCCTAGCTTCCAACTTTTTACTAGTTTCATGATTTTCTTTCATTTTGAAGTGAAAGGAGAGGAAATGACCTCAAGTACAAAATGATAAAGTTGTAGAACTCTTGAAACTGAAATTTTAGAAATTTAGAATTTTTTTCTGCAAATCAAACACCAGAATTCATTTTGGAAGTTCAGTTTCCTCGCATCCACGTTATTTTCCTGCAAAGTAATCGCATCTGTTAAACCTAAGTCTGTAAATGGATTGGGTAAAAACCGTTTAACCGTCCTAACCGAACCGACGAGTAGGGTCACGAGTTGTAAAAATCATAACCATTTAATAAATGAGCGGATAAAGGTTGTGAATATCATAATCGTTTAATAAATGAGTGGATAATGTTACATGATTTAACCCGTCCGTTTAACCGCGAAACATAATGAATATATATAATATTTGTTATATATACTATATACATATAATTGTTTGTATTGTGTGGATGTTTGTTGTTGTTTTATATGAATTTGTTGATGTTTAGATTATGAATTTTTGGAGGTTTTGATTATAAAATTACGGATGTTATGATGTTTTTAACAAGTTTGACAAGTTTTTATCCATTTAACCATTTACCCAATTCTTATATCAATTTTAGTATCAATTAAGTTTTAATCATATAACCATTTAACCGCCCAAAACCGTTTAATTAAATTAAACGGGTAGGTTCATGGGTAGAGGTAAAAATAAACGGATTTCAAACCGAACCGCGAATCGTTTAATTAGACGGGTAGGGTCATGGGTAAGCCCTGTAACCGCCCACGAACCGCCCATTTACCGCCCTAGTTAAACCCTCTTAACGCGTCTAAATTCCTCTTCAATACCCGAGTCCATCCTAACAGTGTAAATCCAAAGTCAAAAGACAAACTGAAATCCTAAACGCACGTCAAGACACCCAACTCAAACCTTAAAACTCCAAACAGCCAGTAAACCTTGTTAACCCTAACCCAACCACTTGTAGCATCTAATAACCATAATCACCCAATCAAAAAGAAACTAAGACCTCAATCAAACTCAATCCACCCTAAATTTTTACTGAAACCACACTTCGCACAACAAATTAATTTCATGTATGCCCCTTAATTAGAATCATAATTCACACAACCATCCTTCCATACTGATAAAAAAATTATGCAATAATATTTTGCATACTATCACTTACATTTCATATGATTTTTCTTACATTCAAGAACTGATATGGGATAAACAAGTTCCGAACACGAGCTTTGGACATTTCACTCATGTTGCTTATTTTGTGGACATTTCACTGAACATGAGCGTGATAAAATCACTTGTACAGTGATCAATAAAATACAAATTACATTTATAAGAGTGCTTGGATCGAGCTCAACTAAAAAATATCTTCGTAACTATATTATAGATAGATTTCAAAAAATGGAGTTGAGCATGTTATGGTGCTGAATTGAAAAAATTTAAGTAATACTAGTCGTTAAGTTTAGAGTGGAACATAAACAAATGTAAATCTTGTAAAACACGAAATAATACTCGGACCAACTTGGATCAATTAGCAGCCAACAACATCTCCTTCAAAATAATTATATTTGTAAGGAACATGTGCACGAATTTCTCAAAGGTAAAACTGCAAAAAGGTGGGAAAGCAAAATGAACATAATTTTAAAATTCTTTCGGTGCAAGTCAAATTTGGTTTGAACTTTGAATTACTTGAAGAACAAACGAGTGGCAAAAAGAAAGCACCACAATTTATTGCATAAAAAACGTTTTGAAGTGTAATAAATTATCCGAAAATGCATATGCATATATTAACACGGACATCATACAACTTCCACAAAAACTATGAAAATATTTGGTGGACGATTCTACCCAGACATTACTTCTGAAACTACGAAAACGCCACTCCAACTACGCCTGCTTACCGATATGTCAAAAACCACACGGCAACACAACTGTACATCTGACAGCCCACCTTTGACCACTCCACCACTTCCCTGACAAGGGCATTTCCGTCATTTCATCGGACAGAATGATTGGGCGCTACACGACAGCGCAGGAACACGACAGCTGTCGCTTTCTAAGTGAGGCCCGCAGGTCGTGCACTTGTATATACCAAATCTAGCGCTCAGACCATCCCGGTCCGGCGCACAAAGCAACCGCCCGACAAATCAAAAATAAAAATGTCACAAAATACACTCCGGATGTGTCCGAGCGCAGTCAACAGTGGTCTTAAGACCGTCTTCATTCAGCACTTCAATCTCATTTGTCAAGATACAACTTTATTTGTCACTATCGTTTGTTACGTTTTATAATATTTAACCACAATTTTATTTTCAATCACAACATTTGATAAAAATGTTGTTATCAAATCAAGTTTTCTTTAAAATAAATTTATTTTAAAAAAATAATTTCGAATTAGTCCCAACGCTCTACTATTTAGAATTTTTAAATTTCAAAATTTAATATAACAATATAATGTCTTTTTGTAGATATTGGAAAGATTAATTTTTTGGTGATTTTTTTAAAATTTATAAATTTTATTTCACAAGATCAATACCTTACAAACTTTTTTCCTTCTATTCATTAGTGGGTCACACGTAAAACAAAAACAAATCCAAAAAATATCTCTCTTCCACGTGTCAGAACGCCAATTACTTACTCTCATGCGTGGGAGAACATAGTGGTACAAACATTTTTTCACATGGCTTTTTCGAGTTATACCATTGCCTAATTTTTTTAAGTTTTAACCCCAATATTTTCTGACGGCATTTTAAATCATCCTCATTGCTGATAACCTTAAGACCTTAGGAGAGGCAGTCAAACTCTAGGATTTTGTGTCCGATCTGGATCATGTGGTGAAAAACCTCAGTGGTTGGTTTTGATTTGAAAAGTTTATTTGGCAGTTACGTACCCAGGATAAGTTATTTTGTGAGGAAAACGTTTAGGTTTCACCATAATCCTCATGAAAGACGTACATCATTGATCCGAGTTTTGTCACTATTCATCCTATCAGAGTTGGATCTACACATAAAAAAATGTGTTTCATAATAACTTAAATAATTAGTTCATGTATTTCAGAACTTTATCTTTGTTTGGGTTCATCACTCAAAGCCCCTGTTTGGTATGTAAACTGTAGTCCGTTTTTAGGGTAGAAAATCCTGATCAGTTTGTGTCAAGTCACAAGTCTTCCATCGACAAGAAGCTGGGGTGTTTGGCACGACCGACACTATTCACTAGTTTCTTCCTCAAACACTCCCGTTGCTGCCCCTTGGTATTGACACAGTAAGCAACCACCACCACCTCCACCTCCATAAATCTCCCTTCCCCACCTCACCACACCACTGACAACTTCTCCTCCTCTTATGTCCTCCACAACGCATGTCGTCAGCTTCGAGCACCGCTGAATTGATCATGTTTCGAAGACCGACTTGCATTTGTAGAGATCCCCGCTCATCGTGGTATTTCCCGCACCATCAAGAACCCCGATAGGATCTTCTACAGTTGTGGCTCTGACAACGTGAGTACTCTTCTTCCTTTGAAATATTTTTTGGTTTATGTTTTTTGGATTTTTCTTTAAATTCCCATTTCCTTGTCAACCGGCAAGGAGATACGCCTACTTCAGCTTGGTGGACCAGATGCCATTCCATGATGACGGAGTGGAGGTCAACAATCTACATGCGTCATGACAAATCCTATAATGCTCGGACATCATGTCAGCTACAATATGCGCACCGGTGAATGGGGCAGTGTGCACTAGATTACGAGGGACTTTAGCTATTCCAAATTGTTGCTCACAAAGAAGTAGAAATGATGACATTAGAAACAACTCTTTGTCATAATCTACATCTACCAACGAATTAGAAGACATACTGTACCTTAGAAAAAATTAAACGTATGTAAACTCGAATATTATCCTGGGTTAATTCAAGTTTAATAGGACATTAATTTTCTGAAAAGAATTTTGTAATCTATTTATTGCATGCAAACCTAACAAACAACAACTTTTCATATCTTGGAAAGACAACTTAACCAAATGTCCTACACAACAACATGCAAAAGATGAACAACATGCATCAAAGCAAAACCAATTAGTGTAGGAAAAAAATGGCCCAATTAAAGCCAGTACAACACATAACTAATAACCCAATAACAAAAAAAAACTAAGTTCCTAAACATGCAACTCAATCCAAAAGATTGTAATTGTTAGGCAACATTTTGTAGATTATGAAGGGGAATAAATCTACGGTGGAAGTGAGTTACCTGTACCGCGGGGTGGTTGTGACGGAGGGAGAAAGACGCTTGGGGCTGCATGGGGAGCATATTGGATGCAGTCGTGGGGTTTGGTGGTGATTGTTGTCCTACGGTAGCAGTAGAGCCGGGTGACGTGTTTATTTGACGCCGGTGGACCCTCAAAAGAGAAGGTAGATGGTCGACCATGCACCTCAAAGAGGCGATGCTACGGCTCCCAAGAATGAGTTCGTTTTGGTTGGCGATCGACGATAGGGGGAGGTGGTGTGGAGGAGGTTAGGGCGACAGAAAGATTCGCGGGTGGGAGAAAAGTGATTAGGTGGTTGTGAATAAAGGTGGGTAGGAGTTTGTAATTTTCATGCAAACAAGGGTATATCAGAATGAATGTGTGGAAAAAAATATCAAGGAAACGCATGTGAACTGATTTTTTAGGTATTGTCGCCATGTGAGAGCGAGAATCCGGGGGAAACCCCAATTTTCGGAAAACTTGGCCAAAAATTTGGACCCGTTTGACACAACAATTAAACCAACAACTAACTAAAGTTCACATGCCAAACGGGGCCATTGTTTCTGCCCCTTTTTGTTAGGGGAATCAAATGATTAATTAAAGAAATAATGACATATTGTTTATTAAATCATATGGTTTTGTACGTCTTAATTAGGTATTTGGAGAAATATAGGCTTGTGGTTGCATGGTAACTGAGCCTTTTAGAAATTGATCATGAGCAGCATGTTATCCGAATGAATTACGAAATCAACTGAAATAAGTAAGAATAATGTATTGAACAATACCATTTCCACACATTACATTATAAATGCATTATAATTTAAATGTGCTCAATGTTTTATTCTTTTTTCTTTTTTTGGAAAAGGAAACGTGCTTAATGTTAATGTGCCGTTTCAATATTTCATTTTAGGGCTATTTTTCAAAACAACTTAGATATTGCAGTTTCTATTAAAAATTAGGAATGTAACTTAACTTCCTATCGAAGCCTAAACGTCTTAATCCAACGAATAGAAACGTACCATCGTGAGAGATCTTTTTCCATAAGAAAACCATCACGTCGTCAACAATTGCATCGACATGCTAATATTAGCTCTGGTGTGCGGCACAATCAGAGTTACCATCATTTGGAACAAAAACAAGGATGCCATCATTATAAGATGGAATAATCCCACCATCTCGAGCACTAACTATAGGTGAGCCATCAATATATCTTTGTATGTCTCCCTGTGTACAAGATATGCAAAAATAATCTTCCTTTTTTACATGAAACGTAGCTGACTCTTATCCATGACATAAATAAAAGGATGGAGATAGTGATAGGAGTATTGGATTGATTTGTTTAGTTTGTTATTATTGGATTGTTGGGGGAGGTGATTAGTTTTTGTGTTATTATGAGATTCTAGACCCATTCTCCTCTTGTCGGGTGGTTGGAGGACTCAACATGTGGCTATTAATTGGGTTGTGTGGACACATGTACCATCAACTCAGTAGGTTGTGGATACTTCAGTATTTGGATTTTTGTTGTTGGTATTTGTGGTTTCTAATTGGTCACATTTACTAGATACTATTATGTAAAAAAATATTTGTAATTTAAACTTTCATTATTTAATGCTTACCACTACTTCGTTTTCGATATTGCAATATTTTGATTTTTTTTTTGGTATTTGTGGTCTCTAGTGGGTTACATTTACAAGATAGTACTATTATGTAAAAAAATATTTGCACTAAAATTTCAATATTTAGTTTTATAATTTTATTTTTAGTGCTTACCGCTAATTTTGCAAGAGTATAAAGTATACCTGAGGTTGACGGTTGAAGCCAAACGAAGATATATAAGATATATCAATCGAAACACCTCAAATTGAAATATCATTGACAAAGATAGAGTTAATTTATGTATAGGATGTAGGGGTGCAAGCATATAAGATACGAATTGAATATGGGTATTGTCATATCCATATCCTTATTTGATTTACGGATACATTATGGGTGTAAATGACACCGAGATGGGGTGGGTATATATGGTCATACTCGTGTCTATACCAACCTAACTAAATGAATACAAGTGCAGTTATATATCCGTTTAAGTTTTGTTGTTCTTATACCTGTCACATACCCATTTAATAAACATGTATGATATGTATTATATGACATTCATGTTTTGTTTCACATTTAGCAAATTCTAGTGAATTAACTTGTCTAAACTTAATTTCTGAACGTCTAACACATGAATTACATCAATTAATGCATACAGAAAAACAACAAAACAAATAATAATCACAAAATATTTGTAGAATAGCAAATATAACAACCATTTATATGAGTCCAAAACCATCACAAAATATGTGAAACACATGTATACTACCATTAAATCTTTGGGTTAATTACAATTTGCACCGTTGAACTATGTATTGATTTCACTTTGCACTCCTGAACTTTAAAATATAACAATTATCCCTCCTAAAATTTCATTTTGTAACATTTTGACTATCTGAAGTTTTAAAAAAACATTATTTAAATACACATTCACCATTTTGTTTTTGAATTTTTTTGCATTGTATTCATAATATACTCCTTAACATAACTTTACGTCAACGTTCAGATCGAATCTAATGTCAGATCTTGTTTAAATTTATGCTAGTTTTGTACAGAATTTGATCCAAATTCCAACCAAATCTGACATCCAATTTGATTCGAATTTAACATAAAGTTAGTATTAATAGTCTATTAGGGATACAACACAAAAAATTCCAAAAAAGAAAAGAAAAAATGGTGTATAAATTATGCATTTTTAAAGTTGAGGTGATAACAAAGTGTTACAAAATTCAGGGGATGTAACTGTCATCTTTTAAAGTTCAAGAGTGCAAAGTGAAATCAATGTATAGTTCGCAAGGGTGGGGAGAGGGGTAAACTGTAATTGACCATTAAATCTTACTTGTTTATTACTAGGTATTTTTATTATGTCAAGGATTAAGGTATAAATATACTAATAATTAAAATATTAAAATTAAATAGGTATGAGTAGAGTTATACGTGTACCCGCCCCATTTATTAACCGAGTATGGGTCAACGGGTATAATTTTTTAAATGGGTACGAAAATTGTACCCGTACTTATACCCACAAGTTAAATATGATACAAATATGGATATAGATTGTCTCATATATGAAAAGTGTGTATCTGTCTTCTTAAAAGACAGATATATACAAAAAGAGCAATGTAGGTGTACAATATAAAATGTGTGTGTATCATGGTAACTCATAAACATTTTATGTGTAGTAGTAAAAATATGAGAATTACTAAACATCGCCCATTTTTTACTTAATTTGCATCTCAATTATCATGTTGTCATTCACAATTTTTTTAATACTAATTTCGTCTTGTCTCTTAAACTAAGACTTTTGTCTCAGTATTTCTCACTCTACCAGTACCAAGACCACGAAAATGTCTGGTGAAACGCCTCAATCTGGTGAAGTAAGTCAAATAAAAAAAACAATTGAGAGGGGCGTTTGGCTAGGACGCCTCCCAAGGGTAAGGCGTCCTAGCTAGACACCCCTCCCCTAGGTGGTGGCGTCTGGCTTGGACGCCCGCCATAGGAGAGGCATCCTAACCAGACGACCTTTTTTGTTTCTTTGATTTTTTTAATATGTTGTGTTATTTCAACTTATTTTAGGGTCCGTTGCAAGATTTCAGTGGTGATGGGTAGATTGCAGTGAGCTTTTTGTAAGTCAGTAGATATTTGAAACAATCGATGACGCGAATAAATGGGCGAAACAAGTTGTCATTGGAGCTGGATTTTTTGGTAGTGTCATCCTATAAACCACAAGCGGATAATCAGATGAATTGTTATCTGAGATGCGATCGCAGAAATGAAATGGGTTCCCGGGATATGAATATTGCAATACGGAAGAACAGGAAAAGAAAGGGTTGCGGGTGTCGTTTTTTTGATAAAAGTGGCCGAGCGACGAGATTGTGATGGATGAGTCGTAGTTTCTAATAGTACTCATGGTCAGCACAACTACAGACTTGCAGTTTATCCAGAGGGTCACCGACAAATCAACGGTCTTAGTCCTGGGGCTAAGAAAATTGTTCGTGAGATGACTGAGGCACAAACGAAACCACATAACATTTTGTTGGCGGTGAAGCATAAATTCCCGGTGGATAATTTGAATCAGAGACACATTTATAACTGTAGAGAGTACATGAGGTAGATGAAATCTGAAGACAGAAATGCCCCTTAGCAGTTTCTGCATTAGGCAGAGAAGTATCAGTACTTGTATTGGATTCTGGCGGATGAAGAAACTAATGTCGTCACTCACACATTCTTGGCACATCCGACGTCAGCTCATTTGTTATGCACATACCCTTCGGTAATTTGCATGGATTCGACGTACAAAACGAACAAGTACAAGATGCCTTTGTTCGAGATGGTTGAGGTGACACCAACAAACATGAACTTCTTAATCGGCTATGCAATTATGAAGGATGAGACCGAGCCTTGTTACCGGTGGGTGTTGGAGAAGTTGCAAGATCTGTTATTGAGTACTGTCAGCCCAACTGCAATAATAACGGACCGAGATTTAGGCCTTATACGACCAGTGAGAGAAGTTTTTCCTGACTCTGCTCATTTATTTTGCACTTGGCATATCAACAAAGATGAATACAATTACGCATACCACATATTCGACAAGAACAAGCAGACATCAGAGGGTTTTAAATGTGGACGGTGGAGGAAAGTCATGCTTTCTAATTTAGAGGCCGAGTATAATAGAGTTGTGTCTGTTCTGAAAGATGCATATAAAGTTTTTCTAGCACTCATGAAGTATGTGGACGAGACGTGGTTAGTGCATAAAGAAAAGTTTGTGTTGAATTGGACGAACAAAGTGTTTCATTTCGGCAACACTACGAACTGTAGGATCGAAAGTGCTCATGTAGCTCCGAAAGACTGGATTACTTCATCGACTGCAGCTCTAAACACTCTTTTCGACAACGTCAACGTGGCCATTGAAATGCAGCTGGTGAATATTCGACACTTTTTTGAAGATTCGAGACGTTGAAAATGCACTAACTTCAGAAATCCTTTATATCAGCATATAAATGGTCGAGTTTTACATCACTGCTTGACATTGTTGTTGGACGAGTTCAAAAGAATGCAGGACTTAAGTAATGAAGTTGAATATCGTTGTGGGTGTGCTTTTCTGACTTCACATGAGATTCCTTGTGCATGTATCATATGCGGTTGTATTGAGTCAGGTGAAAGAATTTATTTAGAGCATATTCATTAATTCTGGAAAACACTTGTCATTGGAGGACTCCACATGCCAGAGTTTGTGGATCAGTCATCACAAGACGTCGAGCATTTTTGGAGGCTCGTTGATGAGATTTCTGGCAGCGACCCTGCAGTAATTCGTAGCGTCTCTCGTCTTTTATACGCCTAGTTACACCTAGATCAGTCAAACTATGAAGAGCTCGCAAAAAATACGAGGTCGACCGAGGGGAAAGTCGACACGACGTGACCTGAGTGACTTTGAGTATGCTGAGCGAGGTCGTGGTCAATCTTCTAGTAGTCGGAGCAGGCATCGTGGTCGATCTTCTAGTTTGCCTCGATCATCCGTAAACATAAGTACAAGATCTGGTATGACGACATGTTTGTTGTTATTATTATAATTTCGTCTTTTTTTCCAGTAAACATGTTCTTCCAGTTATTATATATAACTTTGTTATTTTGTTCATCCTGTAGTGTCCGGACGGATTGACATAGATGACTTCCCATATGTGGATAGACTTTGAGGAATCATCTTACAATTTCTGGAGCGGTGGAATGATGTATGTGCTGATGGCAACTGTGGATTTCAATGTATTGCCGATGTTATCCATAGTGGTCATGACAATTGGTTTTACACCCGTTGTGCGATTTCTAATGAGATAGGGACACATCCCATTTATGAGCATATTTATTATGACGGTGTGGTACAAGCTCGTCAACGTATTGATTGGGGCAGAGGACCTTGTGGCAAGAATCACTATATGGAGGTTTGGTGCGACTTGTTCCCGATTGCCAATTTATACAAGTATGCAATTATGTATTTCTCAGTGGGGAAGGATGGTTCGTTATACCCGCGTATTACAGTGCTACCTTGGGAGAGTCCGTTTAACATGACGAAGCCATGTAGAGAGTTGATCATTGATCATTTAGGGAGTTACAAACATTTTATTCGCTTAGAATTAATTGAGAGATTCCCAGTGCCTCCTATAGGGACCTTATGGTTTCAAATGCGAGATGACAATGTTGCTGGATGGGAGGTGGAGTACGAGCAGAGGAGAACATTTTGGGAGCAATTACGTAGCAGATTTTGATTGTAATTTGTAATGTATTGGTTAAAATTACTGTATTTGTTATGTATAATCTGTTCGTACATTATATCATGTTACTTTTTTATCATATTTCAAATTTAAAATGCATTACATATAGCAAATATGGAAAATATATGTTCAACATAGATAAATAATAAGAGTACAACAGATACGCAAATATGGAGAAGATACGTTTGTCAGAAATAAATAATAAGAGTACAATAGATATGCAAATACCAATACAAATGACAACAATTCAACAAATGATAAAGATAATGTACAACCCGACTACAACTCATCATCCTCCGAATCATGGTCAGAAATGCCCAACTAAGTGTTCCACGAGTGTATGAAGTGATCCCAATCTACACATGCAGCTCTCGTCGCGTTGTCCGGCATCAGGTCACTCTTCTCCAAGAACGGTTGCGCAAGCCGTATCGCCCTACTTATCCACTGTATATAACATCAAAATTAGCGTACACTAACAAGGAAAACAAAATATACATTATAAATAAAAAATAATTTAGAAAAATATACCGCATCACCACATGTCCTATCCAGCGGCCTCTCAGGTCTCGGGGAGGTACCGCGCACGAGATGGATGTGAGTATCTACCGAACCCATCCAAATAATCTGTAGCACAAGTGGAGGGGTTGCGGTACGTGTGAGGTCGCCAAGGTGAAGTCGGCCTCCTCTCGGAAATATCCGCCAAATCGTCTCCGCCATCGAAGCGGTGCACCTCACGTCGTACATCGCGGAAGTCTCAGACTACACTACATGCTCTGGGGTCGGGATGTCAACCGGTATCACCAGAACGTAGCCTAACTGACGCAAGACAAGATCAGGCAAATAAGGCTCCATGATATCCCGATAACGAATAAAAACCATCAATAAAGTCCTCGGCACATCCGCAGCAGACTCAGGACCATAGGGCAACCACTCCACTTAAAACGTTGACACGTTAATAATAATAAAATAAAAATTAAAAACATAAATGATATAAAGTTTTATACCTGCGATGCAGTCATCTGATCTAACTGTCTACGAATGGAATGGAGTAGCCCCTCGCTCTTATCCTCACTCTGGACGGCCCACATACGCAAATGACGATAGTGCGACTCAATGATCTTCCTCTCCCGATGTGGGTGGAAAGTAAAAAAAATACTCATATATCCAAGCATGCAGCAACGTCAGACAACCCGCAATACCAGAACAATCAGCATGACTAGCTATCCCTAACTGTCAATATAGGTATGCCAATGTCGCCGACCGCCATGAGTACTGACCAATCGTCTCCGGGTCCCTAACCTCCAATATGTAGTGTGGTCTGATCCTACAACCGCTCTTGTCGACAAACATGACGCATCCGAGCAGTAAGAACATGTATCCAGTCAACTGCGTATCCTCGTCTCCGTCTACAACAATCGTCAATAACGTCGACGAAAGGGGTTATCCTTCCCAAGACTATCAACGGTCACCCCGAGCAACTATGCTATGTAACACTTCAGCTCACCCGTTGATGCGTGAGCACTAACCAAACGACCCTCAACAGGAATGCGCAGGATATGGAATACGTCATGCAACATGATTGTCATCTCTCCGAAAGGTAGGTGGAAAGTGTTGGTGTCAGGCTGCCACCGCTCCATAAACGCAGATATCAACGACATGTCAAGGCAGGGGGAACATACTGGAAGGCAAGTGACCCAATCTGCTATTAGTAAGGGTCCTGATGCAGTTATCACTCAAAACTGAGCGCCAACCCTGCAATGTAGAACATGTTCTGTGTCGATTATGACACTTCAGAGTTTTCTGATCCTCGCCCTCCCAAATACGCCTGACGATGTGACCCCCGTAACTAGGAATTATGCTCACACCTAAAGGATCACCGGACATCGCAGCAGTCACGATCCAAGAATCGTCCACAACTCTCATTTTCTTCGGAGTTCGGGCAACTTAAAATAAATGAGAATTTTTACTTGTTTCGAGTGCATCAGGGCGTCCACTGGCTCCTTCCGTGACCTCCGAGACATTGTTTTTGATGAGTTTTAGGAAGATGAAGTCAATGTGATGGTTGGAGAGTGAAATCAAGAGATATATAATTAGAAATAAGAGAAGGGCAAGATGATAATTTAGACGGCCGGTTTAAGTAATTTACGGGCGACGTTTAGTAGTTCAGAAAAATATAAGTAAAGTTAAAATGAATAGTTAAAAAACACTAATTTTAACATATATAAAGAAAACATTATTTTAATATTGTGGATATCCATATCCTACCAAAATATGCATATTCGTATTCATATATGCCGAAATTCAAAATTTGATTTACGTATTTGTGTCCATAAAAAATTGAAAACTAGTATTCTTATCTGCTTGAATATGAAAAAATGATATCCATATCCTTGAAAATAGTTACAGATTATCCACAAATAATACGTATCCGGTGGCACCTCTTGTTAGGATGTCAAAGTTACAAGTCAATCGAGGTCAACCGTAAGACTAGTCTTGGTCCTTCCATTTCAAAACAAATCACAACCTAAATTTTCAACATTTTCAAATATTTTGAACAAGTTTGCTAACGTATTTCCTATGAATAACATATACAAATCATACAATAATGGCAATTGGCCAATCCTCGTACTCGGTTGTAATGAAAAATGCAACTCTGTGTGCTGTGCACCTGATATGTTTTTAATGACCTACTAATTTAATTGGAAAGTTAGTTAATGACCCACGTATTTAACATCTTATTTCACCCCGTTTAAGGTGTAGATTGCGAATGGCTATTGACTACTAAGAAAACAAGCCTAATCTATTCCAATTTGTGTGGGTTCATAAATCGTAATCATATATTAACAAGTCAAATTGAAAACATATTCGAACATGTACCCGGCCATCCTTGGTTAGAACGCTACAATAATCTATCTTTTCCAGGTATAATTTACATCAATCTTTATAATGGTTTTTTCACTAAAAAAGGCCCAACAGACCATTCCAGGTCGTAGGACTCCAAATTTCCAATAAATTTCTCCTTCGCTAAACGTTGAAATTTATTTTTCTCCTCGTTGGTGATCTATTCCAGCACTTTGGAAAGCAATACAAAAGGAAAAAAAGAACTCGTTGCCATCTAAGTTGCAATGTGATTTTTCTTTAACGAGATTCCCTTTGACAAAATAAGTTGTGAGTGGTTAATCATTTCATCAAGTAATGCAACTTGAGTTTCAATCAAGTGAGATAATGATTTATAATTGTAATTTTTAGATTGGATTTGAAGCAGAAAACCCCAGCAAATAATCTTGCATTTTCTAATTTTAGTGTGGGGACCTCCCGACAACAAGAATAGGGTACAAAATTCAAGTCATTTATAAAGTAAATAATATGAGATCAAATCACTAGTTTACAAGACCAATCAAACCCCCCCTCTCATGCCACGATAGAGTTTGAAGACGAGTTAAATTGGGGTACTTTCAGTAATATATAACGATTTTTTACATACCAATCAATTTAAAATTGTAGTTTTGACTATCACAAGTCCAAGGCCCATATGATTAAAAATGTAATGGACCTAACTAATGCTTGGGTTGGGTCTAGCAATTTGTTCTTAGTAGTCCACTTCTTCAAGCTAAAAGGCTTGGCGTGTAGCAAAAGAAAAAAGAAGTAAATCTGACAGAGGTTTGATAAAATCGTAATCTTAAGATTATTTTCAGGTAGTTGACTCATCGACAATGTGTCATAGGTTTTGGATGCTACAATTGTAGAGAGAGTGAAGTTTGTGATTACATTTTCAATTTGAGAAAAAGAACACGAGATTAACAAGCCACCACATAGGCACATAAGTTGCAGTAGCGGTGGTGCCTAACTATGAACAAAGAGGCTCTCGATAGTGGATTTAGCTTAAGCAGTATATAAGTGGACTTGCATTTTAACCCCCAACACCACCCCCTCCTGGATTTTGAATTTGGCTCGATTTTGGATTTGACATAGTACATCGATTACAATTTTGTCCATTTTGTATTTTAGATTTTACCTAGTTATGTAAATACCAACTTGCATTTTTTATTCCCTTTTATTTTTACATTTCATAATATTTTTAAAACACTATAGCATAGTCAAAAGTAATCATAATTTATTTTTTAATTGTTTAATGATTGATATGTTTTATATTAAACCGCAAGTTCACGACCGCGTTAAAACAGTGACAAATACGGGTCGATCCACAGGGAGGTGTGTCGACTTTTGATTTGTTCGAAGGCGAGTGGTAAAGAAAAGAGAAAAAGATTGATTACATTAAACTACACTAGAATGCAAAAGAAAAATGAAAGATAAGCAATAAAACTAAACCCTAAAGGAGGTAGAGAAATAATGTGAATATAAAAGATGTGTGTGTGTGTGTGTGTTCGATTATCTCATCACAACATGTAGTGTATGAAACCATAAAACTAAATCAAACTTTGCCTCCACATGAATTAAGATAAGATAATATCATTAAAGCATACACGACAATAATTGGAATGAAGCTAAATGAACTCATGTATAAAGACTAGACCCTACTATGCCTCCACATGAACTAAAATAACACATTATCATTAAAACATACAAGACATTAACCAAAATAAAGGCAACAAGAGTACATACACTACAAATTGTGTTTCCAATATAAATTTCATCCATATCCTCACCTTATCATTTCCCATAAAATAGGTCCACTAATCTAAGCATAAACTAAGCTTCATTCAAGAGCATTAGCATATCAAAGATAAGAGTGAAACCCCATTAGATGGTTATGAAAATCATATAAGGCTCAATGGATTAAAATAACACACACCTAACACACTACATGATCATATCACATATTTCTCCACCCCCAAATGGGGATAGAACGACGCACTACTCATTACACTAACTACATTAAAAAAAGAAACATTATAATGAAAGGAAACTACACTAGGCAAGCAAGAAATATTAAAGAAACTAAAGTGACATAAAACAAAACAAGCGTGCAAGCATATGAAAGAAATTTAAACTAAGAAAACAACATACTAAAGGAAAACATCTATTTATTACTCACTCAATTACAAGTAGCCCATCCTCCACCAGAGTTTTGCTTCAAGGCTTCACTCTTAGTAGGGAAGATGACCACAAAGAGAGAGATGGGGTACATGAGAGGAGGGAGAGTTCTATTTATAGCCATAGAAAAAGGTAATCCGGGACAATCCCCCGATGTGGGACTAAACAAATACCAAAAAAGACTAAACATCCTCTAATACACGCGCTCCAGAAGTTTTAGCGGATCTGGGAAGATCCGGACCGCCAATTGGCGGTCTACAGGATCCAGATCAAGTTGGTTCTTATTCCGTGCTTTTCTTGATGTATTTGTTGATCTTGGATGCATCTACTTCGCTTGATGGAGCTCTGACCCGAATCGAATTGCCAAAATACTCCTCATGATGGTGTGGAGTTTTCTGTTTTGCTCTTAGGTCCTTCGGTCTTTGATTGACATTATTTCATGCTTATATTTGTACCTTATATCCATTATCTTACACCTAAGCAATGCTACGTGACGAGTTTTATGTTTGAATTTCAGAAATAAAGAGGTTTGAAGAGAAGAGCAATGAAAGGACCCAAAAGCAGGAAAAATGACTTAATTGTGAGACCTGGGGACTATGATGCAAAGGAGAAGGACCTGAACGTAAGACTGAAGGACCTAAGAGCAAAATAGAAAACTCCACACCATCATGGGGAGTATTTTGGCAATTCGATTCGGGTCGGAGCACCAACAAACAAAGTAGATGCATCCCAGACCAACAAATATATCAAGCAAAGCCCACAACAAGATTCAACTCGATCCGGATCCTGTAGACTGCCAATTGGCGGTCTGGATCTTCCCGGATCCGCTAAAACTTTTGGAGCGCGTGTATTAGAAGATTGTCCTGGATTACCTTTTTCTATGGATATAAATAGAACTCTCCCTCCTCTCATGTATCCCATCTCTCCCTTTGTGGCCATCTTCCCTACTAAGAGTGTAGCCTTGAAGCAAAACTCTGGTGGAGGAAGGGCTGCATGTAATTGAGTGAGTTAATAATATATGTTTTCATTAGCATGTTATTTCTTGCTTAGTTAATTTCCTTTAATGTGCTTGCTTTGATGCTTGTTTTGTTTTTTGTCATTTCAGCTTCTTTAATATTTCTTGCTTGATTAGTGTAGTTTCATTTCAGTATAATGTTTCATTTTGTTAAAGTAGTTAGTTTAAATATGTGTGAGTAGTTCCATCCCCTTTAGGGGTGGAGTAGATGTGTGTACATGTTATGTAGATGGTATGAATGCTAGATATAATTGTTTGTGCGAAATATTAGTATGCTTGCTTGAATTAATAAGAATTTTACTTGATGATTTCTTCCATAGTTAGGTACTTCCCATGCTTGTATGTTCTTAATAACAATATTGCATTGCTCATATTAATCACCTAAGTTAGTGTTGTAAATGATAGGTTTTGTCATTAGGTACCTCTTATGCATTAACAAACACTAACTAACTTGAGCTTCTTGCATGCATTCACCACCACACTTATTTCATGTGCACACACACACTCCACCCCTTAGGGGTTTTCATTTCTGAGTTTTTATCTTCCACATAAGTTGTTTAGCTTAGTTTGTTTAGTGATTTCATTTCAGCTTTGCTAGTTTACTAGTTTAGATTAGTGTAGTCTAGTGTAATACATCTTTCTTCTCTTTCTTTCCCACTCGCCTTCGCACAAACCAAACGTTGACACACCTCCCTGTGGATGACCCGTATTTGCCACCGCTTCAACGCGGCCGTGCACTTGCGGTTTAATATAAAACGAATCAATCAAGTTTTTGGTGCCGTTGCCAGGGAGGTGCTCTGTCCAGACCTGGGATTGGACGATTCAAGTGGTTTTTAATTTTTTGCTTTCAGTTTTTCCTAGTTTCAGGGATCCTAGAGCTCACGGGGAAGCTACTGGAGGAGTTGGAGTATCTAAGAATCAACAAGGACCGCCAATCAGCAGTCTTGGACTGCCAATTGGCGGCCTGGTGAGGGTTTCTTGCTTTCAATTTTCTTCTGGTAGTTGGTTCTGTCATTTTAGTTATCTGGGAGCACTATTTTGCATGCTGTGACTTTTAGTTTGCTCCCAGATCATTAAACCAATCCCCATTAATCAACTTGGCCTTAAAATCCAAAGCAAAAGATTAGACATTCTTATTTGTTTAGGTCACGCATCATGAACTTGACTTAGGCATATAGTCGTCTTTTCTTTTAGCTTTATCTTCAGTTGTTGAGCGCTGGCGTGAGGTACGCATTTCCTACACTCATTCATGCATCTTGTATGCCCATGCATTAGTTAGTAGGAATTGCATCAGGACAAGAGTGAGTTGAGCGTTTTGATTGGAGCGATTGATTGCTAGATCTAGGATCAAAACACTACTAAGGAGGGGTTGTCCCATAAAAGATAAGGTGGGGGATTTCATCACCCTTTCCTTGGCCCCAAAAATCACTCTTAATCAAGCCTTAACTAAAAGCAAGTAGACATTGACCCTAAGGATTTCGGACGCACTAGGAGAGTAATCTAGTTGAGACTGCCATGACCTGATCGGCGTTTCCTACCTTGTCGATAGTAGGAGGTACTGGATCTCCGGATCTGGTATCACTTGCTGGGCATTGTGGTCCTCATTGTAGGGAGGTGAGGTGTGTCGAGGCTAGTGACCTCGAAGTTAGGCGTCGTCTAGCCTAAGGACCCATAGCCTTAAGTGGTTTGAGCCGTGCTTACTAGTTAGGCTTTTACCTGATCCCATTACCCACGTTATATCTAAGGATTCTTCCCTCCTCATCTGAGTCCTCTCCTCATCTATTCTCTACGAGTAGTCTCCTCCTCTGAGTACACCTTCTGTTGTGTGTTTTTTAGAGTCGAGTCAAGCATTTTATGCGAGGTTGGGCTCGTTCTGGTGAGAGCGCTCGACTTGAGAGAGTACATTCTTCTGAGATGGACGGTCTTGGTGATCGACCATCTCCGCCTCGTGCTCCTTTGGAGCAGGAGGCCGAGTCGTCTCGTGGTGACGGGGGAGACCAGGTTCCATACATGGATTACCTCGGTCCGCTCCCACCACCACGTAGACCTCCTTCTCCTCCTCCTCTGACTCGAGAGGAAGGGAGATTTGGTCAGGATCGAGTTCTTGGTGCACCACCACCTTTAGCTCGACAGGATAGACCGATGACTTTGTGGGAGCGGACCCATCCTGTTCGGGCCGCGCAACCTTCTTGCATAGTTCTTCCCCTGCTTGCGGGAACAACTATGAGCTGAAACCTCAATATGTGAGCATGGTTCCAACCTTTACTGCCAATAAGGAGGATCCGTATATTTTTATACGCGAATTCGAGGAAGTATGCTCCATGTTCACGCTTCAATAGCTTGCCGAGGATTCAGTCCGGTTGAGGATGATTTCTTTCGTGTTGAAGGATAACGCGAAGAAATAGATGTACATCCTCCCGGCGAGCTCCATTCGGTCTTGGGATGACTTTGTGACCGTATTTCTGAAGAGATTTTCCCCTCAAAGGAAAACTCAACAGATACGGTACCAGATACATCAAATGTATCAGACTGAGATTGAATCTTTTCATGCTTTCTTTGAGAGGTTCAAGGACCTTCTCCAGCAGTGCCCTCATCATGGACTTGAGCTATGGCAGCTGTGCCAAATTGTTTATGAGGGCATTAACTACAACACCCGCACATTGTTGGAGTCGATGTGTTAGGGTGACTTCCAAATGAAACCCATCGAGGAGGCATGGGACACTTTTGAGTCAATGGCTGAACGTACCTTCGAGTGGGACACCATGAGAGAGCCACCAGCCGCCAGGTCCTTTGGTCGGGCAGGATCATATCATGTTGAGTCAACTATCGCGTCTGAGGCGAAATTGGCTGCTCTAATGCGTAGGATTGAGAGTTTAGAGTTGGACCGAGCTCCTGTAGCTCATGTCACTACTCCTGGGTGTAGTAGGTGTGGACTTACGGGCCATGATGACTTGGAATGCGCTTATGCTCCAAGGGATACTGAGCATGCAAATGCGCTATATCAACAGAGGCCCCGTAACGACCCGTACAGTCACTCCTACAACTCGGGATGGCGTAACCATCCTAACTTCTCTTGGGGGTCCTAGTGGGGGTCACGGTTAGAGCTCGTACTCTCAACCTCAACCTTATCAGCCTCCACGCCCATCGGCGACCTACCAACCCCCACATCAAAGGTCTCAGCACCATAATTACCAACCTGTTCATGCCTCATCGTCGGGTTATTCCAACCAGACTCCACCACCCCAGCGGGTTGACCCCAAGGACCCTTCTAGTGATCCGACCCTTCAAGCGTTCATGTACAGCATGCAAAGTACAGTCAAGGCTTTGGAAATGCAAGTTAGCCAGTTGGCTCATCAATTCCATGAACGCGAGAAGGGTCAGTTCCCGAGTCAACCTGTAGTAAATCCCAGGGGCAACCTGCTCATGCTAGGCAGAATGTACACAATGTTGAAAGTGACCCTTCCCAACATGCCAATGTTGTCCATACCTTGAGATCAGGAAGGGTTGTTGACAACAATGTGGAAATGCCTGAAGCCAACCCTGTTGGCGAGACTTCCGTGGAGAGTCTTGAGCCTGTCAAGGAACCTAATTCTGAGACTCCTCCTCGTGATTCTTATGTCCCCAAGGCACCATTCCTTCATCGGTTGACTAAAAACGTGATGAGCATTGAGACAAGATCGTTGACGTACTTAGGCAAGTAAAGGTGAACATCCCGTTGTTGGACGTTGTTCAACAAATGCCACTGTATGCCAAGTTCCTCAAGGACCTTTGTACCACCAAGAGAAAAACAAATGTGCCTAAAAAGGCCTTTTTGGCCGCCAATGTGAGCTCAATATTGACACAACACATGCAAGTCAAATACAAGGACCTAGGGTGTTCAACTGTCTCTTGCATGATTGGGAATGTAACAATCTCTGAAGCTTTATTATATTTGGGGGCATCTGTGAACCTCCTGCCTTACTCAGTCCACATCAACCTTGGAATAGGCGATCTTAAACCAACGAGGACAACCCTCCAGTTGGCTGACAGATCCTTCAAAATTCCACGAGGGAGTGTGGAGGATGTCCTTATCAAAGTGGGTGAGTTCGTATTTCCAGTTGATTTCATCATCTTGGATACTGAACCCGTGTCCAACCCACAATGACAAATTCTTGTGATCCTTGGGAGGCCATTTCTTGCGACATCTAATGCTTTGATCAATTGTCGCAATGACTTGATGAGGTTGTCTTTTGGAAACCTCACAGCGGATTTCAACATCTTTACTCTTGGTAAGCAACCCGAGCTCTTCGACGACACTGTCGGAGCCAATTTCATCCAGGACACGGATGAGCCCGAGTCATTAGGCATGTTCGACTCACATCGACATATTATTGAGGTGCCTAATGACCAGGTTGCGAGTGAAGAGTATCTTGAGGAATCCGCCACCGTATCTCTGGACGAGGAGGCACATCTGGGTGCTTGCTCCTCTTACCCCGTGGCCCTTGAGCCACTTGAAAGTAACTCTGAATCCGACAAGGACCCACCTCTGGTCGAGCTTAAACCGCTCCCCGCTAACCTAAAGTACATCTTTTTAGGGGATAATGAGACATTGCCACTCATAATTGCGTCTGATCTTGCAAAAGATCAAGAGGTTGCCCTCAAAAGAGTACTCTTTGAAAACAAAGAGGCGATCGGGTGGTCCTTCAAGGATATCAAGGGAATTAGCCCTGATATTGTTCAGCATCGGATCCACATGGAAGAGGATTCTAGGCCCCGCTGGGACCCACAACGAAGATTGAATCCTGTACTGACAGAAGCCGTCCGAAAGGAGGTTCTTAAGTGCTTGGATCATGGCATAATCTATCCTATCTCTGATAGTTCGTGGGTGAGTCCCGTCCATGTGGTCCCCAAGAAGTCAGGCATGACGGTTGTGGAGAATGAGCATAATGAGCTTATCCCGACACGCCTGCAAACTGGCTGGCGAGTTTGCGTTGATTATCGCAAGCTCAATGCGGCAACGCGGAAAGATCATTTCCCATTGTCATTCATTGATCAGATGTTGGAAAGGTTGGCCGGACATGAGTATTATTGTTTTCTTGATGGATACTCAGGTTACAACCAAATTCCCATCGCCCTCGACGATCAAAAGAGAACCACATTTACTTGTCCCTTTGGCACGTTTGCCTACCGTCGCATGCTCTTTTTCGTTATGTAATGCGCCGGCAACGTTTCAAAGGTGTATAATCAGCATCTTCTTCGATATGGTTGAGCATTTCCTTGAGATCTTCGTGGACGACTTTTCCATATTTGGAGCTTCCTTTGATGAGTGCCTTCATCACTTGAGCCTTGTCCTCAAGCGATGTCGTGAGAAGAATCTCGCTATCAATTGGGAGAAATGTCACTTCATGGTGAAGCGAGGGATTGTACTTAGACATGTGGTCTCAAGTTGGGGAATTGAGGTCGATCCCGCCAAAGTGGGTCTTAATGCTAATCTCCCACCGCCACGTAATGTGAAGGATATCCTTGCCTTTTTGGGGCATGCTGGATTCTATCGGCGGTTCATTCGGGATTTTAGCAAAATTGCTAGACCTCACACCGCCTTGTTGGCTAAGGATGCCATTTTTGAGTTCACACCGGATTGCCGCCATGCCTTTTTGACCTTGAATAAAGAGTTGACTTCAGCTCCCATTATTAAGGCACCGGTGTGGACTGAAGCCTTTGAGTTAATGTGTCATGCATCTGACTTCGCTGTGGGAGCAGTGCTTGGGCAATGATTGGACAAATTGCCTCATGTGATCTACTATGCCAGTAGAACACTCAATGATGCCCAATAGAACTACACTGTGACCGAGAAGGAATTCTTAGCGATCATATTTGCTTTGGAGAAATTCCGGTCGTACTTGATTGGCTCCCACGTGATTATCTATTCTGATCACACATCCATCAAGCACCTCATGGCGAAGAAAGATGCAAAATCCTGACTCTTGAGATGGATCTTGTTGTTACAAGAATTCGATCTCGAGATTCGGGACAAAAAATGCTGTGAAAATGTTGTAGCAGGCCACCTGTCTTGTCTAGAGACGACCAACCCACAAGACCAAATTATTGATGACAAATTTCCTGACGAGCAGTTATTCACGATCGAAGATAACCCTTGGTTCTTCCACTGGGATGACCCCTACCTATTCAAATACTGCTCTGACCAAATTTTCAGGCGGTGCGTCCCAGATACCGAGTTCCAAAGTGTGCTCCATTTCTGCCACTCTAAGGCATGTGGAGGACACTTTGGAACAAATAAAACTGCTGCCAAGGTGATCCAATCTGGATTCTACTGGCCTTCTCTTTTCAAGAATGCTTACGACTTTTGTAAGCAATGTGATAGGTGCCAGCGCCTTGGCAGGATTGGTCGACATGACATGATGCCTTTGCAAAATGTCCTTGTTGTCGACATCTTCGATGTGTGGGGCATCGACTTCATGGGTCCCTTCCCGAACTCTTTCAGGAATGTTTACATTCTGGTGGCCGTTGACTATGTGTCTAAGAAGGTTGAGGCTATAACCACAAAGACCAATGACAACAAGGTGGTCACTAAATTCTTAAGAGACATTTTGCGCGATTTGGTACTCCTCGTACCATAATCAGCAATAGGGGTACTGTTGAATGTTTTATTTAAACTGCATCAGCTAAAATGAAAGACAATCTATATGCCTAAGTCACATACATGATGCATGACCTAAACAATAAGAATGCCTAATCTTTTGCTTTGGGTTTTGGGGTCCAAGTTGCTTAAATGAGGTTTGATTATTGATCTGGGAACAAACTATAAGTCAAAACATGCCAAATCAAGTCCCAGATCACTACATGAATTATGGTAACAACACAAAGAAATTAGAAGGTAAACAAAGCTCACCAGACCGCCAATTGGCGGTCTCAGACCGCTGATTGGCGGTCCAAAGTGCCCTGGTTGGCCTCCAACTTCACATGTTTCTTCTCCTGGCCACTCCAAGTCTTCTGAAACAAAGAAAAACTACAAAACACAAATTATATCCGCTCGAATCGTCCAAACAAGAGTCTGGACTGGTACCTCACTGGCAACGACGCCAAAAACTTGTTGAACGTTTTATTTAAACCGCAAGTGCATGACCGCGTTGAAGCGGTGGCAAATACGGGTCGTCCTCAGGGAGGTGAGCAGCCTCTCATTTGCACGAAATCAAGTGGCGAAAAAATGGAGAAGAGGGTTGATTATGCTACTCTACGCTACACTACACTACGAAGTACGAAATGCGAAAGAAAGCAACAAACAATGAACTACCAAACTAAACTAAGAGCTAAATAAGTGCTGGAATTCAGGAATGGAAACCCCCTAAGGGGTGGAGTGTGTGCACACATGCAAAGAGGTGGGTGTTGAATACATTCTTTAAGCATAAATGAAGGTGGTGTTATCATGCATAGGAAGTGTCTAAATGTTATGGCAAAACCTATCAATCTATTCACCAACGTAGTTGATTAACATTTACATATACAAGTTGTTTATTTCAGAACCTAAACAAACATGAGAGGTGTCTAATCATTTTGGCAAAACTCATCAAGTTATAAATTCTATCCTAAACAAGCAAACATACATTCATGTTTTATCAACACATTGGAAATAAAGCATTCATTCCATTCACATTTGCATGTATGTACATCTACTCCACCCCCCAAAGGGGATGAAACTACTCACTACACATTACACTAATTATTAAACTAAGCAAGGAAATCATATTAACTAAGCTACTAAAACTAATGAAATGAAACTAAACAAAGTGAAGCAAGAAATATGAAACAAACAACATAATAAAGAAACTTTTATTAACAAATGACTCACATTTCAAGTAGCATCCTCCAACTTTAGTGCGTGCTTCAAGGCCTCATTTCTAGTAGGAAGAATAGCCACTCAAAATATGGAGTGATTACAATAGAAGGTGAAGAGTTCTATTTATAGCCAAAGAAAAAGAAAATCCGGGACAATCCTCCGATGTGGGACTAAACAAATACCAAAAATAGCCTAAACATCCTCTAATACAAGTGCTGAAGAAATCTGAGCTGATCCAGAGTGATCTGGACTGCCAATTAGCGGTCCCAGACCGCCAATTGGAGGTCCATAAACTTTGGATCGGGTTGAAATTTGTTGTGAGCTTTTCTTCCTGGTATTGTTTGTCTTTGATGCGGTTACTTGAATTGTTGGAGCTCCGACCCGAATAAAATTGCCAAAATACTCCCCATGATGGTGTGGAGTATTCTATTTTGCTCTTAGGTTCTTCTGTCTTACGTTCAAGTCCTTCTCCCTTGCATCTCAGTCCCCAAATCTCACGATTCAGTCGTTTTTCCCTGCTTTTGGGTCCTTTTATGCTTCATCTCTTCAAACCTATTTATTCCTGAAAACTAAACATAAAACTCGTTACATAGCATTTTTTAGGTGAAAGATAGTGGATATAAGATACAAATATAAGCATGAAATGATGTCAATTAGGTACCCACTTCTGTAATCGCTTCTTTGAAGCGCTTATGAGGAAATATTCGATCACCCACAAGCTTGCGACCCCATACCATCCGCAGACTAGTGGGCAGGTCGAAGTCTCTAACCATCAATTAAAGAAAATTCTTGAGAAGACGGTTAATTCCTCGAGGAAGGATTGGTCAACCAAGTTGAATGACGCGTTGTGGGCTTTCCGCACCGCGTACAAGACCAATTTGGGTATGTCCCCGTATCGGGTAGTGTAGGGCAAGGCTTGCCACCTACCCGTCGAGCTTGAGCATCGTACTTTCTGGGCGATCAAGAACCTGAATATGGATCTTGATCAAGCAGGAGTACAACGTAAGCTCGACGTTGTGGAATTGGAAGAGCTACGCAATGATGTGTACGAGAATGCCAAAATTCATAATTCCCGTGCCAAGATGTTTCACAATCGCATGATTATGCGAAAGGTGTTTACGACCAAGCAGAAGGTGTTGCTCTACAATTCCCGGCTTCATCTGTTTGTGGGTAAGCTCCGCAGTCGCTGGTCTGACCCTTTTACTGTCCAAACCGTCTATCCTCATGGAGCGGTTGACATCTTGAACCCAGGGAATGAGGACGTGTTCAAAGTTAATGGACAACGCCTCAAACCTTACTTAGAGGGGGCACCAACCGAAGTCGAGGAGGTCATATTCCTTCATGAACCTCTCTCGCACTCAACCATTCATGCTCCTGCATGAGTGGTTGAGCTTTCATGTTTGTATAGAGAAAAAAAGAGAAAAAAGAGAAGACTCCTTCAGTGAGCATCGGTTGTTGTGGGCCCCAACCCTTGACTATTTGGGCCCCAATTCTTTCACGTATTTGTATCCCTTCCTTAGCGTCTCACATGTTTTGAGGGAATTTGGGTTGTGTCCATCAACATAGCCATAAACTTCCCTGTGTACTTCACGTTGGTGAGATCTATTCTTTTTCATGCATAAATCCTTGTAGTCTTTTGCTCACATTCATTGAGGACAATGCATGAAGTAGGTGTGAGGGGTGTTTTACGGGTGTACATAGTTGAGTCTTCTCCTTTGATTTTTGTTTTCTTTTGTGTGCGTTGTTAGGGTCATGTTTGTGTGCTGCATTTAATATCGATATATATGCTTGCCATGATCCTTGGGTAACTTGTCTTCTTTTGCTTGCCTAGTGCCTTAAAATTTTCACATTTCTTTCAAAATCTTCATGTGTTTGCGAAAGAAAATGTTTTGTGGGTTTTGCATGTGTTTAGCATCTGCAAAACCGTTGAGAGGCAAAGTAAAAAAAAGCTCCCAAAATTGTCTTGAACTTGATGCATTAGGATATCTAGTACAGTGGCTTTAGGATTTCTCTAGTCGTTAGTATGCACCCCAGTTTTCCCTTGGGGGTGAGTAATCATAGGGTTTCAGTGCTCAAACATTTAAAGAAGTCCACCCTGAACCTAGTGAGTCAATAATTCGTGTATGTTAACTTAAGGAAGTTTGTTGTAGTCAAGGACCCTTGAAATCTTGTTGTGAGACATTAAGTGTAGGGGTTTTCGTTCATGTGTAGATAAGAAATAAGTGAGTTGGTGTTCTCTCTTCTCGCACGACTCCTATCACTCGGGAAAGTAGGTCTGATGGGACTTTGTGCCTGGTGCTTTCGAGTAATCTGACTTGGGATGCGCCGACCGAACTCCCGTTACACGGGTGGTAGGGATTGCCCTATGTGGAGATTTGGGGAAAGGTGTACGTGATAATGTAAGTCCTCATGGGAAATGATGCACGAAACCAGACCCTGGGCGAATGAAGCTCCAACTATGAAAAAGAAAAGAAGAAAAAGAAAATAAAATAAGAAAAGAAACAAAAAGAAAAAGAAAAAAAATGCAAATAAGAACCTTAATGGACTTTGCACTTTGTATCACTTGAGGATGTTGAGGTTGTCCTTGTCTTTCACTTAATTCCTTATTTAACTTGCACGAATGGTTCATTAGGTTAGGTGTGTGGACTGATTACCTATATAGAGTCGGCCCGTAGGATTACCGCGTCCAATGATCGACAAAATTTGTCCAACGAGTCGAGTGTCTAGATTGAATAATGCATCTTGTTCGAACATTGTGGGTATATCCGCAGAAAACCCTCAGGAGACAACACTCCTCCTCCTTGGCAACAAGGAGGTTTAACGGCTTGTTGCACGTGCTAAGTGCAACCGTGATTCCTACGAAAGTGAGTTATGATTTCTTGTTTCTCGTTTGCTTTTCTCTTTCTTTGTTTTGCTCGGGACTAGCAAAAACTTAGGTGTGAGGGTATTTGATTGACATCATTTCATGCTTATATTTGTACCTTATATCCATTATCTTACACCTAAGCAATGCTACGTGACGAGTTTTATGTTTGAATTTCAGAAATAAAGAGGTTTGAAGGGAATGAAGGGAATGTGTTCTAAAAGTTTTACTTTTAAATGTCAATTATTATGAATTGAATGAGAAATCATTTTGTTCCTTGTTTATGTTATTCGTCTTTTAGAAGTGTTAAGGAAGAGACTCTTGGTCCTTAACCGTAGAGCTCTAAAAGATATTGGTTTACATAAAACAAAAGATATTCGCAATCATGGTAATTAACATGGGACATTAATTACCGAGTTAAGATTGTCGTGTTGGTCATAGATCATTGTAGCTCTACAAGTGAGTGACGACACGGGTATGCAAAAGAGGAAAATATTACTTTTGTATACTGAATAGACCTAATAAGTAAAATATTATAGAAATGTGTTTCTGTGTCATTAATATTTTACTGTGTCTTCGGTCCTTTGATATGAGACTTATATCCAATCACTTAAGGAATGCTTGATTATATTAGTGTCTTGAGCTATCAATAAGTGTAGTGTAAAGGCATTGGTTGGTTAAGTACAACTTTTGTTGGAGAAGATAGTTAGTCAAAAGACTATCATTGCCCCTCTTAATTGAGTGATGATATTAGTGGGCCCCTTGATAAAGCAAAGTTATAATGTGTACAATGTGATTTGAGTTAAGTCACATATTTATAACTAGCTTAAAGAGATCAAGAAATGAATACTAATACAAAGATGACACAATACTACTTTGTGTGTATTCTTAATATCATGAGGCAAGGGACGGACACAAGTGGTGCACTCCATCACTAAATGGATCGGGTTTTGGTTCGAGTGGAATTAAGACATCTAACTAATTGGGAGCTATAATGTGTAGCTAGATACCGCTTATAGCTAGTGATATTAAGCTCTTAATATCACTGCCAACTTAGTCTAGATCCTCCCATAGGTCACACCGCAAAAACCGGGAAACAAGAAGCTTGATTTTGATTCATATGATGTGTCGGGTTTCTTATAGAAAATATGACACATGTGGTGAACAAGTAAAATCAATTATTTTAAATATAACATAATTAGAATCATGATAAATTCATATGAGATGCATATATTATGGGGTGCAATAATTTATTATTGCATAGGATAATATATTGCATAAGTTGTGAATTTGCTGAAACCCCTAAAGTTCAAATTTTGTTGGAAATAAATCCAAAATTTGAAAAGGCAAAATCGGGTAGAAGTTCGGTAATCCGTTAAGGTTCGGTCGACCGAAGGATCTGTGGATGGGTCAACCGAACGTGGAACGGATGGTCAAGTTGATTGACCGAACTTGACTAAAGTGCATGGAACTCTGGGTCGGTATACCGAACCAGAAACGGTTGACCGAACAATGTCCAGTTCCGATATTTTCGGTTAACCGAATGGCACTCGGTCAAAGACGCGAATTCGTCCGAACGGTTAAAGAAGAATTTTTCTCCTTAAGAATCGGTCATCCGTCAAGTGCATGGAAATCCGAACGTGACATATTCGGTTAACCGAGTATGTCTCGGTAGACCGAGTCCCGATCGATTTTCTGCCTTTGATAATTAAGAGATTAATTTGATCAATGGTTGGATTAGCTCCAAACTTGGTCAAACGTTTTGTGGGTGCATATAATGCATTATGGAATTAGTTTGTGAGAGAAAATATCAAGAATTCGTGGCTTAAGAATAGCCATGATTGAGAGTAAGATTGGAGCCTATACATAGGTCCTTATTCTCCTTAATTATGTTAGAAGTTTGCTAAATATTTTCTCTCCTAATTCGCCACAAAAATCCACGAAAATTCTCTTAGTTTTCTAAGTCTTTGGAAGGAGAAATCTCAGAGATTAAGGAAGGGGTTTGTAGCTAGATTCTAAGCTTGTTTGGAGATTGATTGGCTAGCTCCTTTCTCTCCAACCTTGTTTAGGGTTTCGGTGAACACTCGGAGGCATCCGGCGCAACGGGAAGCGACGATCGTCTTCTTCAGCATCTCCGGATCATCAAGAAGTTTTAGAGAACTTCTAGGTATGAATTTAGGAGCCCATGTTTGTTTTAATGAGTTTTGAAACTAGTTATTAAAACAAACCGATGCATGCATGAAATAAATCGTAGAAAATTGTAATTGATCCTTATTATGCATAAAAAATTCGAAAAATCTACATGCATAATTAAACATGAAATCCTACAGGGAAGAACCATGAAAGGACCTAAAAGCAGGAAAACTGACTTAATTGTGAGACCTGGGGACTAAGATGCAAGGGAGAAGGACCTGAACGTAAGACTTAAGGACCTAAGAGCAAAAATAGAAAACTCCACACCATCATGGGGAGTATTTTGGCAATTCGATTCGGGTCGGAGCTCCAACAAGCAAAGTAGATGCATCCAAGACCAACAAATATATCAAGCAAAGCCCACAAGAAGATTCAACTCGATCTGGATCCTGTAGACCGCCAATTGGCGGTCCAGATCTTCCTGGATCCGCTGAAACTTCTGGAGCGCGTGTATTAGAAAATGTTTATGCTATTTTTGGTATCTGTTTAGTCCCACATCGGGGGATTGTCCCGAATTACCTTTTTCTATGGCTATAAATATAACTCTCCCTCCTCTCATGTATGTTGGTTTTTTGGCCTTAATCTATGTTTTGATGATTTAATTAACCTAATCTTAATTATGATCATGTAGAGTAGCACACATATTGCATTGCATATATATTACTTTGTTGTAACCTTTACAGGTGATCAAGACTCAAGAAAGAAGAAAAATCAAGTCAAGACATGTAATCAAGCTAGGATTGAAGACATGTAATTTTACCTTTCTTTGAGTATTAGGAACTTATGTGAATTGAGCATAACTTAAGCTAATATGCATGCATTCACACACTAGGTTCCTTTTAGGAGTCACACACAAAATATCATAACATTTGGACTCCATTAGATCACCCAAACACCTAAAACATTGGTCGCCAGTCTGCCTGAGTTCGGTCGACCGTTCACTTTTCGGTCGACCGGTTATACACAATGATTGTTATACCAGACCAATCAGTTCAACCGATCACACTTCGGTTAACCGTTTACCCAGACCTGTTCGGTCGACCGGTATACCTTCGGTTGACCGTTTAGTTTGCTATTTCTGGTAAAAATACGACCGTTATATTTGTCGTATTATACAACGGTCGTATACACATTTTATCTTAATACACCCCCAAATACTTTTGAACCGGTCGAACAAAATACCTTGTTCGGTCCTCCGTTCCTTTAGGGAAAATCTACCTGCTATCGGTCGACACAAGTTTAGTTCAACCGATCGAGTTTTCCCTCTACTGAACCCTGTAGTTCGGTCGACCGGTACCTGTTCGGTCGACTGTTGAGTTATAGAACTTAAGTGTTAGGTCGACCAGTACCTTTGTTCGGTCAACTGATCCATTAACTTACTCAAGGGTTCGGTCGACCGATACACATTTCGGTCGACCGTTTCTGGACAGATTTCTGAATCCGATTTTCTGTTTTGTGTGCTTTGCACAAACCCCAATCAAATCTTGTCCAAACGGCTAGAAATATTTAGGAGCTTATAAATAGAGGTTCACACTTAGTTTTCCAAAAGATTTCACAACTCTAAAGTGTCAAACCTATAGTGAGATTTTCCACAACCTCCAAGCTCCAAATTAGTCATCCAAAGCCTAATATCCACATCCTTCATCAATCATCATACTAGCAATTGTTGTGCTCAATTAGAGAGTGAATCCCACTCAGTTACAAGAGTTGTCAAAGAAGCAAGGACTTCGGTGAAAGCCCGAAGTGTCCCTCTCGGATTGTGAGAGGAAGAATTCAAGCAAGCGAGGGTTGTTCACGTTGCTTGTGGTGTAAAAGGTGTTCTCTCCCGGCCCGGAACGGGGAGTGGTTAGTGAAGACGTAGGCGGAGCTCGCGGAGTCGAGCGGAGCTTACAAGAGAGGACTAGGACCCGGGTGGGGTACCGAACCTCTATAAAAACGCCGAGTCTCTTTGTGGTTTGCATATTATTTCCATACTAGTCTTTAAATTGTTTCCGCTGCGTTTATTGTTTGATTAGTTAGGGATTAGATTAATAGTGATTAGTGGACCCATAACCCACACGATCCTACATTTGGTATCAGAGTCTTGTTAGCTAAATTCTCATACTTAATCGTATTATTTAGCATGGCTTCTACATCATCTAATCACATAGAAGGATTATGCACCACTAGACCTCCATTGCTTAATGGGTCAAACTATGATTATTGGAAAAATAGGATGAAAATCTTTTTAATATCAAATGACCTTAAGTATTGGATGTTTGTCCAAAATCCATACACACCCCCTAAAGAAGATGAATTAGATTCACTTACAAGACCGAAAATGAAAGAAATTGAAATGAATTCGAAAATTATGAACATCTTGTATTGTGGTCTTAATGAGGGTGAATATAATAGGATTAGGGGATGTGAAAGTGCACATGAGATATGACATAGACTTCAAATGCACCATGAGGGGGATAGTAAAACTAAGGAAACACGCATTAGTCTCCTCATGCATAAATATGAGATTTTTCTATGCAAATTGGTGAAAACATAAGCGAAATGAACACTCGCTTCACCGATATCACTAACTCTCTTTTGATTCTTGGAAGAAGGATAAATGAAGGAGAAATGACTCGAAAATTCCTCCGGTCATTGAGCAACGATTGGGAAGACAAGGTCGTGGCAATCGAAGAATTGCACGATCTTTCAAAATTGAAGATGGAGGAACTCATTGGAAATCTCATGGCCTATGAGCTCCAATTGAGTCATCGAAGAGAGAAGGAAGCTTCAAAGAAAAACTCCATGGTGGCATTGCATGCAAATTTTGATGAGCCAAGGAGGGTGGAAGAAGAGGACATTGAGGTCCTTGCCCAAGACTTCTTCAAATACCTCAAGAGGGATAAGGGAGAAAAGAATGAAAGAAGAGGTAGAAGAAGTGAGAAAAGAGAAAAAGAAAAAGAGAGGGAGGAGAGCGAAAACGAGAGAAAAGAGAGGGAGAAGAAAAATGAGAGAAGAGAGAGGAGAAGAGAAAAGGAGAAGAGTAAGAGGAAAGAAAGGAAGAAGGAAGCTCACAAAGCCACTTGGGATGACTCTTCATCTCCATCATCATCATCCTCTTCCTTGCAAAGTAGAAGAGAGGTTGCACATTCATGCTTCATGGCCATTGAAGATGAACAAAGTGAGGTAGCTTCTAACTCCTCTAAATCTTATTCCACTAGAAGTAATTCATGTTCAAGTAAATCATATTCTAGTGCTAGCTCTAACTCTAATGCTAATGATGAATCATATACACATGATGAGCTACAAAATGCATTTCATGATTTAGTTAAACAATATGAGATCATTTGTGAAAAGAACAAAAATGCTAGAAAAACTATAAATGATCTCAAATGCCAAATTGAATTAATCATGAATGAAAAAAATGAGGTGGTTGCTAGACTTGAATCAAATGAATCATCACTTGCTAGTCTAAGTAAAACACCGATTGTTGATGAATATTTAGATCTTAGAGCTTCAAATATGCAACTATGGAAAGATCTAGAAATGTTCACAAAAGGAACAAAAATGCTTGATATGTTTTTAAGTAGTCAAAGACAATCCTTACCTAAACATGGTTTAGGATACAATGTGCATTTGAAAAACCATGTATCGCATACTACCTTAAATGGCAAGCATTTATTTGTTAAGTCTAGTTCCTCAAGTGTGTGGGCACCCAAAACCAAAATGGTTTGGATCCCAAAAGCTAATGTTCAAGGACCCAAAGTTGTTTGGGTACCTAAATCTACACTTGTAGGTGCTTGAAGAGGAAATTGGTGGTGACCGGGTGAGCTCAAGAGTCAAATTCAAATCCAGTTGCATCACCAAATGAGATTGGAGCTAAATTCGAATTCAACATTGGTATAAAATTCCTATCTATACAATTCATGTTAAATTATCTCTAATCTAGTTTTATGTGCTTAATTGTCATATCTTTAGAGTTTAATTCATTGCAAATCATTAACCCTATTCATTGCAAATCATATATCACATCCATTGATATTAAATGTCATATTGTAAATGGATGTTAGAATAAGGCTTAAATTGAAACTAAATTGAACTTAACTAGAATCATACTCATAGTTTCCATCTTACCTTATTGATAGGGGGAGCTTAAATGTTATATCTTTTAGAGTAATGAAGTGCAAAATTTAGGGGGAGCAACTTCATTCCAAGACATCCAAATTCCATGCTTAAAGTCATAATTATTTTTGTTTTTTGATGGATGTCAAAGGGGGAGAGATAATTAAGGGGGTAACTTGGAATTTGGCATAAAATTGAACAAAAACTATTCACATCCATAGGGGGAGCATTAATATGCATAGTTTACAAATACAAATTCCATGTATTTAGATAGAATTAAGATATAGGTTGCCATCATCAAAAAGGGGGAGATTGTTGGCTTTTTGGCCTTAATCTATGTTTTGATGATTTAATTAACCTAATCTTAATTATGATCATGTAGAGTAGCACACATATTGCATTGCATATATATTGCTTTGTGCTAACCTCTACAGGTGATCAAGACTCAAGAAAGAAGAAAAATCAAATCAAGACATGTAATCAAGCTAGGATTGAAGACATGTAATTTTACCTTTCTTTGAGTATTAGGAACTTATGTGAATTGAGCATAACTTAAGCTAATATGCATGCATTCACACACTAGGTTCCTTGTAGGAGTCACACGCAAAATATCATAACATTTGGACTCCATTAGATCACCCAAACACCTAAAACATTGGTCGCCAGTCTGCCTGAGTTCGGTCGACCGTTCACTTTTCGGTCGACCGGTTATACACAATATTTGTTATACCAGACCAATCAGTTCAACCGATCACACTTCGGTTAACCGTTTACCCAGACCTGTTCGGTCGACCGGTATACCTTCGGTTGACCGTTTAGTTTGCTATTTCTGGTAAAAATACAACCGTTATATTTGTCGTATTATACAACGGTCGTATACATATTTTTCTCTTAATACACCCCCAAATACTTTTGAACCGGTCGAACAAAATACCTTGTTCGGTCGACCGTTCCATTAGGGAAAAATCTACCTGCTATCGGTCGACACAAGTTTAGTTCAACCGATCGAGTTTTCCTTCTACTGAACCCTGTAGTTCGGTCGACCGGTACCTGTTCGGTCGACCGTTGAGTTATAGAACTTAAGTGTTAGGTCGACCAGTACCTTTGTTCGGTCAACTGATCCATTAACTTACTCAAGGGTTCGGTCGACCGATACACATTTCGGTCGACCGTTTCTGGACAGATTTCTGAATCCGATTTTCTGTTTTGTGTGCTTTGCACAAACCCCAATCAAATCTTGTCCAAACGGCTAGAAATATTTAGGAGCTTATAAATAGAGGTTCACACTTAGTTTTCCAAAAGATTTCACAACTCTAAAGTGTCAAACCTATAGTGAGATTTTCCACAACCTCCAAGCTCCAAATTAGTCATCCAAAGCCTAATTTCCACATCCTTCATCAATCATCATACTAGCAATTGTTGTGCTCAATTAGAGAGTGAATCCCACTCAGTCACAAGAGTTGTCAAAGAAGCAAGGACTTCGGTGAAAGCCCGAAGTGTCCCTCTCGGATTGTGAGAGGAAGAATTCAAGCAAGCGAGGGTTGTTCGCGTTGCTTGTGGTGTAAAAGGTGTTCTCTCCCGGCCCGGAACGGGGAGTGGTTAGTGAAGACGTAGGCGGAGCTCGCGGAGTCGAGCGGAGCTTACAAGAGAGGACTAGGACCCGGGTGGGGTACCGAACCTCTATAAAAATGCCGAGTCTCTTTGTGGTTTGCATATTATTTCCATACTAGTCTTTAAATTGTTTCCGCTGCGTTTATTGTTTGATTAGTTAGGGATTAGATTAATAGTGATTAGTGGACCCATAACCCACACGATCCTACAATGTATCCCATCTCTCTCTTTGTGGCCATCTTCCCTACTAAGAGTGAAGCCTTGAAGCAAAACGCTGGTGGAGGAAGGGATGCTTGTAATTGAGTGAGTTAATAATAGATGTTTTCATTAGCATGTTATTTCTTGCTTAGTTAATTTCCTTTAATGTGCTTGCTTTGATGCTTGTTTTGTTTTATGTCATTTCAACTTCTTTAATATTTCTTTCTTGATTAGTGTAGTTTCATTTCAGTATAATGCTTCATTTTGTTAAAGTAGTTAGTTTAAATATGTGTGAGTAGTTACATCCCCTTTCGGGGGTGGAGTAGATGTGTGTACATGTTATGTAGATGGTATGAATGCTAGATATAATTGTTTGTGAGAAGTATTAGTATGCTTGCTTGAATTAATAAGAACTTTACTTAATGGTTTCTTCCATAGTTAGGTACTTCCCATGCTCGTATGTTCTTAATAGCAATATTGCATTGCTCATATTAATCACCTAAGTTAGTGTTGTAAATGATAGGTTTTGCCATTAGGTACCTCTTATGCATTAACAAACACTAACTAACTTGAGCTTCTTGCAGGCATTCACCACCACACTTATTTCATGTGCACACACACACTCCACCCCTTAGGGGTTTTCATTCCTGAGTTTTTATCTTCCTCATTAGTTGTTTAGCTTAGTTTGTTTAGTGATTTCATTTCAGCTTTGCTAGTTTACTAGTTTAGATTAGTGTAGTGTAGTGTAGTGTAATACATCTTTATTCCCTTTCTTTCCCACTCACCTTCGCACAAACCAAAAATCGACACACCTCCCTGTGGACGACCCGTATTTGCCACCGCTTCAAGGCGACCGTGCACTTGCGGTTTAATATAAAACGAATCAATCAGTCTTACGTTCAGGTCCTTCTCCCTTGCATCTTAGTCCTCGAGTCTCTCAACTCAGTCCTTTTTTCTATCTTTTAGGTCCTTTCATGCCTCTTCTCATCGAACCTCGTTATTTCTGAAATTCAAACATAAAACTCGTCACGTAGCATTGCTTAGGTGTAAGATAATGGATATAAGATACAAATATAAGCACGAAATTATGTCAATCAAATACCCCCACACCTAAGTTTTTGCTAGTCCCGAGCAAAACAGAGAAAGAGAAAAGCAAACGAGAAACAAGAAATCCTAACTCACTTTCGTAGGAATCACGGTTGCACTTAGCACGTGCAACAAGCCGTTAAACCTCCTTGTTGCCAAGGAGGAGGAGTGTTGTCTCCTGAGGGTTTTCAGCGGATATACCCACAAAATCCGAACAAGATGCATTATTCAATCTAGACACTCGACTCGTTGGACAAATTTTGTCGATCATTGGACGCGGTAATTGATTGACATCATTTCATGCTTATATTTGTATCTTATATCCATTATCTTACACCTAAGCAATGCTACGTGACGAGTTTTATGTTTAGTTTTCAGGAATAAAGAGGTTTGAAGAGAAGAGCCATGAAAGGACCCAAAAGCAGGAAAAAAGACTTAATTGTGAAACCTGGGGACTAAGATGCAAGGGAGAAGGACCTGATCGTAAGACCGAAGGACCTAAGAGCAAAACAGGAAACTCCACACCATCATGGGGAGTACTTTGGCAATTCGATTCGGGTCGGAGCTCCAACAAACCAAGTAGATGCATCAAAGACCAAGAAATACTTCCAGCAAAGCCCAATACAAAACCCAGACGGATCCGGGCCTTATAGACCGCCAATTGGCGGTCTGGATCATCCCAGATCCGCTAAGTTTTCTCCTGGACTTGTATTAATGTTTGTTTAGGCTATTTTTTGTATTGGTTTAGTCCCACATCGGGGGATTGTCCCGGATTAGCTTTTACCATGCTTATAAATAGAACTATTCACCTTCCATTGTATCCATCTCTCTTTAGTGACCATCTTCCCTACTAAGAGTGAAGCCTTGAAGCAAAACTCTGGTGGAGGAAGAGCTGCTTGTAATTTGAGTGAGTTAATAATAGATGTTTTCATTAGCTTGTTAATTCTTGCTTAGTTAATTTCCTTTAATGTGCTTGCTTTGATGCTTGTTTTGTTTTATGTCATTTCAACTTCTTTAATATTTCTTTCTTGATTAGTGTAGTTTCATTTCTGTATAATGCTTCATTTTGTTAAAGTAGTTAGTTTAAATATGTGTGAGTAGTTACATCCCCTTTCGGGGGTGGAGTAGATGTGTGTACATGTTATGTAGATGGTATGAATGCTAGATATAATTGTTTGTGAGAAGTATTAGTATGCTTGCTTGAATTAATAAGAACTTTACTTAATGGTTTCTTCCATAGTTAGGTACTTCCCATGCTCGTATGTTCTTAATAGCAATATTGCATTGCTCATATTAATCACCTAAGTTAGTGTTGTAAATGATAAGTTTTGCCATTAGGTACCTCTTATGCATTAACAAACACTAACTAACTTGAGCTTCTTGCATGCATTCACCACCACACTTATTTCATGTGCACACACACACTCCACTCCTTAGGGGTTTTCATTCCTGAGTTTTTATCTTCCTCATTAGTTGTTTAGCTTAGTTTGTTTAGTGATTTCATTTCAGCTTTGCTAGTTTACTAGTTTAGATTAGTGTAGTGTAGTGTAGTGTAGTGTAATACATCTTTATTCCCTTTCTTTCCCACTCACCTTCGCACAAACCAAAAATCGACACACCTCCCTGTGGACGACCCGTATTTGCCACCGCTTCAAGGCGGCCGTGCACTTGCGGTTTAATATAAAACGAATCAATCAGTCTTACGATCAGGTCCTTCTCCCTTGCATCTTAGTCCTCGAGTCTCTCAACTCAGTCTTTTTTTCTATCTTTTAGGTCCTTTCATGCCTCTTCTCATCGAACCTCTTTATTTCTGAAATTCAAACATAAAACTCGTCACGTAGCATTGCTTAGGTGTAAGATAATGGATATAAGATACAAATATAAGCACGAAATTATGTCAATCAAATACCCCCACACCTAAGTTTTTGCTAGTCCCGAGCAAAACAGAGAAAGAGAAAAGCAAACGAGAAACAAGAAATCCTAACTCACTTTCGTAGGAATCACGGTTGCACTTAGCACGTGCAACAAGCCGTTAAACCTCCTTGTTGCCAAGGAGGAGGAGTGTTGTCTCCTGAGGGTTTTCAGCGGATATACCCACAAAATCCGAACAAGATGCATTATTCAATCTAGACACTCGACGCGTTGGACAAATTTTGTCGATCATTGGACGCGGTAATTGATTGACATCATTTCATGCTTATATTTGTATCTTATATCCATTATCTTACACCTAAGGAATGCTACGTGCTGAGTTTTATGTTTAGTTTTCAGGAATAAAGAGGTTTGAAGAGAAGAGCCATGAAAGGACCCAAAAGCAGGAAAAAGGACTTAATTGTGAAACCTGGGGACTAAGATGCAAGGGAGAAGGACCTGATCGTAAGACCGAAGGACCTAAGAGCAAAATAGGAAACTCCACACCATCATGGGGAGTATTTTGGCAATTCGATTCGGGTCGGAGCTCCAACAAACCAAGTAGATGCATCAAAGACCAAGAAATACTTCCAGCAAAGCCCAACACAAAACCCAGACGGATCTGGGCCTTATAGACCGCCAATTGGCGGTCTGGATCATCCCAGATCCGCTAAGTTTTCTCCTGGACTTGTATTAATGTTTGTTTAGGCTATTTTTGGTATTGGTTTAGTCCCACATCGGGGGATTGTCCCGGATTATCTTTTACCGTGCTTATAAATAGAACTATTCACCTTCCATTGTATCCATCTCTCTTTAGTGACCATCTTCCCTACTAAGAGTGAAGCCTTGAAGCAAAACTCTGGTAGAGGAAGAGCTGCTTGTAATTTGAGTGAGTTAATAATAGATGTTTTCATTAGCTTGTTAATTCTTGCTTAGTTAATTTCCTTTAATGTGTTTGCTTTGGTGCTTGTTTAGTTTTATGCTTCTTTAATATTTCTTGCTTGATTAGTATAGTTTCATTTCAGTATAATGCTTCATTTTATTAGAGTAAGTTTACATAGTGTGAGTAGTTCCATCCCCATTTGGGGGTGGAGAAATATGTGATATAATCATGTAGTGTATTAAGTGTGTGTCATATTTATCCCTTGAGCTTTATATGATTTCCATAACCATCTAATGAGTTTTCACTATTATCTTTGATATGCTAATGCTCTTGAATGAAGCTTAGCTTATGCGTTGATTAGTGGACCTATTTTATGGGGAATGATAAGGTTAGGATATGGATGAAGTTAATATTGGAAACACAATTTGTAGTGTATGTGCTCTTGTTGCCTTTACCTTAGCTAATGTCTTTTATGTTTTAATGATGTAGTCTTATCTTAATTCATGTGGAGGCATAGTAGGGTCTAGTCTTTATACTTGAGTTCATGTAGCTTCATTCCAATTATTGTCTTGTATGTTTTGATGATGTAGTCTTATCTTAATTCATGTGGAGGCAAAGTTGGATGTAGTTTTATGATTTCATGCACTACATGTTGTGAGGAGCTTAATGAACACACTTCTTTATGTTCACATTATTTCTCTACCCCCTTTGGGGTTTTGTTTTCTTGCTTTTCTTCCATTTCCATTTGCACCTTAGTGTAGTGTAGTGTAATACATCTTTCTCTCCTTCTTTTACCTCTCGCCTTCGAACAAACCAAGCGTCGACACACCTCCAAGTGGACGACCCGTATTTGCCACCGCTTCAACGCGGCCGTGCACTTGCGGTTAATATAAAACGATCAATCAGTAATCCTACGGGCCGACTCTATATAGGTAATCAGTCCATACACCTAACCTAATGAACCATTCGTGAGAGTTAAATAAGGAATTAAGTGAAAGATAGACAACCTCAAAATCCTCAAGTGATACAAAGTGTAAAGTCCATTTAGGTTCTTATTTGCATTTAATTCTTTTTCTTTTTGTTTTTTTCTTTTTCTTTTTGTTTTTTTTCTTTTTTTTTCTTTTCTTTTTCATAGTTGGAGCTTCATTCTCCCAGGGTCAGGTTTCGTGCATCATTGCCCATGAGGACTTACACTATCACGTACACCTTTCCTAAAATCTCAACATAGGGCAGTCCCTACCACCCGTGTAACAGGAGTTCGGTCGGTGCATCCCAAGTCAGATGACTCGAAAGCACCAGGCACAAAGTCCCCTCAGACCTACTTTCCCGAGTGAGAGGAGCCGTGCAAGAAGAGAGAACACCAACTCACTTATTTCTTTTCTACACATGAACAAAAACCCCTACACTTAATGTCTCACAACAAGATTTCAAGGGTCCTTGACTACAACAAACTTCCTTAAGTTAACAGACAAGAATTATTGACTCACTAGGTTTAAGGTGGATTTTTTTAAATGTTTGAGCACTGAAACCCTATGATTACTCACCCCCAAGAGAAAACCGGGGTGCATCCTAACGACTAGATAAATCCTAAAGCCACTGTACTAGATATCCTAATGCATCAAGTTCAAGACAATTTTGGGAGCTTTCTTTTTACTTTGCCTCTCAACGGTTTTGCACATGCTAAACGCACGCAAAACCCACAAACATTTTCTTTCGCAAACACATGAAGATTTTTAAAGAAATGTGAAAATTTTTAAGCACTAGGCAAGCAAAAGAAGACAAGTCACCCAAGGATCAAGGCAAGCAGATATTGATATTAAATGCAGCACACAAACATGACCCTAACAACGCACACAAAAGAAAACAAAAATCAAAGGAAAAGACTCGACTATGTACACACGTAAAACACCCCCACACCTACTTCATGCATTGTCCTCAATGAATGTGAGCAAGATACTACATGGATTTATGCATGAAAAGAAGAGATCTCACCAACGTGAAGTACAAAGGGAAGTTCATGGTTATGTTGATGGACACAAACCCAAATTCCCTCAAAACCTGTGAGATGCTAAAGAACGGATACAAATACGTGAAAGAAATGGGCCCCAAATACTCAAGAGTTGGAGCCCACAAAAAACGATGCTCACTGAAGGAGTCTTCTCTTTCTTTTTTTCTTTTTTTTATAACTATGTTCAACAATAGCCTTCCATCTTCATATGTCAAGGGACATCAAATGGTAACCCGCTATCTCTCGAGTTAGAAATGCATATGCGTGGGCTCACAATATACAAAACAAAATTGCTTGACCACCTGACACCCTTATATGCATTGTGGTCGTTCGCTGCCTCTTGAGAGTTAGCAAAAGAGGAGTCATGAAGGATATGTGAACTTCTATCAGGTTGAAGGGTATCAGGTGGTTGATTCTTAACCCACATTGGGTCCTCAGCAGATACAGAATGAAGAGCATGTGGCCCAGAGGCCATAAAAATAGTATCTTGTGGCTCAAAAGCCACGTAGTCAAAAGGATGTGGCTCAAGGGCCACGTGATCAGAATATAAGGCACCTTCATGTGCCAGCCAGGTGAAACATCTTCACCACCTTCAGGATCTCCATCGAACAATTCTCTGAAGTACTTGAAGGTGCCCTCAACTTCAATCTCATCCAAGCTGTGGATAAGGTTGACCCCAACAGGGTCATTGAAGGCACCTGGCTTCTTACCAATGGTGAAGATGTTGAAATCAGTGCATTGACTACCATAAGTCAAGCGCATCAGACCATTGCGACAATTGATCAAGGCATTGGAAGTCGCAAGAAATGGTCACCCCAGAATGACAGGAATTTGTCCAAGTGGATTTGGCACAGGTTCAGTATCCAAGACAAAGAAGTCGACTGGATAAATGAACTCACCTACTTTGATCAGCACGTCTTCCACCACACCCTTCGGTTTCTTCATAGACCTATCATCCAATTGAAGAGTGGTCTTTGTTTGTTTGAGGTCTCAAGGACCGAGGTGGACGTAGACAGAATATGGGAGAAGATTAACAGATACACCAAGGTCCAATAAGGCTCGATGTATGGACACATCACCAATCACACAAGAGATAGCAGGACAGCCAGGGTCCTTATACTTGACCTGCATGGGTTGTGCCAACAAAGAACTCACGTTAGCCGCAAGAAAAGATTTCTTTGGAACATGAGTTTTTCTTTTCTTGGTACATAAGTCCTTGAGAACCTTGGCATAAGGTGACATTTGCTGAATCACCTCCATTAGAGGGATGTTCACCTTCACTTGCCGAAAGATCTCAAGCATCTTGTCATGTTGATCAGTGGTTTTTTAAGGCGCTCAGGGAATGACACCTTCGGGGCATAAGGGTGTGAAGGAACCTCAGAATTCTGGTCCAAAGAAGCATGAGTGGGGACCTCAGAATCTGATTCCTTCGACACATGAGGAGACAAGGGGACCTCAGGATTCGACCCCTTTGTCGAAGGAAATGTAGAAGGAACCTCAGGATCCGGCTCCCTCAGAGATGATGATGACAAAGAAGGCACCCCAATGTGGTTGTCCACCTCCTTACCAGACCTCAAAGTATGAATCACATTAATATGATGGGTCGGTTCAAAGGTAGCATGAGGTACAAGTGTCCTTCCTTGAGAATAAGTACCCCGAGGATTCACCTCAGGTAGACTCGGTAATTGTCCCTTCTCGCGTTCATGGAGCTGATTAGCCAACTGGCTAACTTGCATTTATAATGCTTTGACCAAATTGTTGCTGGCCGCAAACATGGATTGTGTGCTTTGAATGAACGCTTGAAGGGTTTGTTCAAGAGTGGGGTCCTTCGAGTCAACCCGTTGGGGTGGTGGAGTTTGGTTACAATAACCCGACGATGAGGTCTGAGGAGGTTGGTAATTATGATTCTGAGACCTTTGATGTGGAGGTTGGTAGGTCGCCGATGGGCGTGGAGGTTGATAAGGTGGAGGTTGAGGTTGAGCGTGCGAGCTCTGACCGTTACCCCTACTAGGCCCCCAAGAGAAGTTAGGATGGTTACGCCATCCCGGGTTGTAGGAGTGATTGTACGGGTCGTTACGGGGCATCTGTTGATACATCACATTTACGCCATCCCTGGGAGCGTAAGCACATTCCAAGTCATCATGGCCCGTAAGTCCACACCTACCACATCCGGGAGTAGCAACCAAAGCTACAAGAGCTCGGTCCAACTCTAAACTCTCAATCCTATGCACGAGAGCAACCATTTTCGCCTCAGATGCGATAGATGACTCAACTTGATATGATCCAACTAGACCAGAAGACCTGGCGGCTGGTGGCTCTCTCATGGTGTCCTACTTAAAGGTGCGTTCAACCATTAACTCAAAAGTGCCCCATGCCTCATCGATGAGCTTCATTTGGAAGTCACCCTGACACATCGACTCCAACAATGTGCGGGTGTTGTAGTTGAGGCCCTCATAAACAATCTGGCACAGCTGCCATAGCTCAAGTCCATGATGAGGGCACTGCTAGAGAAGGTCCTTGAACTTCTCAAAGAAACTATGAAAAGATTCGGTCTCAGTCTGATACATTTGATGTATCTGGTGCCGTATCTGTTAAGTTCTCCTTTGAGGGAAAAATCTCTTCAGAAATACGGTCACAAAGTCATCCCAAGACCGAATCGAGCTCGCCGGGAGGCTGTACATCCATTTGTTCGCGTTATCCTTCAACGCGAAAAAAATCATCCTCAACCGGACTGAATCCTCGTCAAGTTGTTGAAGCTTGAACATGGAGCATACTTCCTCGAATTCGCGTATAAAAATATACGGATCCTTCTTATTGGAAGTGAAGGTTGGAAGCATGCTCACATATTGAGGTTTCAGCTCATAGTTGTTCCCTCGAGCAGGGGGAAGAACTACGCAAGAAGGCCGCACCAAGAACTCGATCCTGACCGAATCTCCCTTCCTCTCGAGTCAGAGGAGGAGGAGAAGGAGGTCTACGTGGAGGTGGGAGCGGACCGAGGTAATCCATGTATAGAACCCGGTCTCCCCTGTCCCTACGAGACGACTCAGCCTCATGCTCCAAAGGAGCACGAGGCGGAGATGGTCGATCACCAAGACCGTCCATCTCAGAAAAATGCACTCTCTCAAGTCGAGCGCTCTCACCAGAACGAGCCCAACCTCGCATAAAATGCTCGACTCGACTCTAAAAAACACACAACAGAAGGTGTACTCAGAGGAGGAGACTACTCGTAGAGAATAGATGAGGAGAGGACTCAGATGAGGAGGGAAGAATCCTTAGCTCTAGCGTGGATAATGGGATCAGGTAGAAGCCTAACTAGCAAGCACGACTCAATCAACTTAAGGCTATGGGTCCTAAGGCTAGACGATGCCTAACTTCGAGGCCACTAGCCTCGACACGCCTCACCTCCCTACAACGAGGACCACAATGCCCAACAAGTGATACTAGATCTGGAGATCCAGTACCTCCTACTATCGATAAGGTAGGCAACGTCGATCAGGCCGTGACGGTCTCAACTAGATTACTCTCCTAGTGTGTCCGAAATCCTAGGGCCAATGTCTACTTGCTTTTAGTTAAGGCTTGATTAAGAGTGATTTTTGGGGCCAAGGAAAGGGTGATGAAATCCCCCACTTTATCTTTTATGGGACAACCCTTCCTTAGTAGTGTTTTGATCCTAAATCTAGCAATCAACGCTCCAATCAAACACTCAACTCACTCTTGTCCTGATGCAATTCCTACTAACTAATGCATGGGCATACAAGATACATGAATGAGTGTAGGAAATTGCATACCTCATGCCAACGCTCTACAACTGAAAATAAAGCTAAAATAAAAGACAACTATGTGCCTATGTCAAGTACATGATGCGTGACCTAAACAAGTAAGAATGTCTAATCTTTTGCTTTGGATTTTAAGGCCAAGTTGATTAATGGGGATTGGTTTAATGATCTGGGAGCAAACTAGAAGTCACAGCATGCAAAATAGTGCTCCCAGATAACTAAAATGAAAGAACCAACTACCATAAGAAAACTGAGAGCAAGAAACGCTCACCAGGCCGCCAATTGGTGGTCCAAAACCGCTGATTGGCGGTCCTTGTTGAAGCTTTTGTGCTCCAACTCGTCCTGTAGCCTCCCCGTGAGCTGTAGGATCCCTGACACCAACAAAAACTTAAAACAAAAAATTAAAACCACTCGAATCGTCCAAACCAAATTCTGGACAGAGCACCTCCCGACAACGGAACCAAAAACTTGATTGATATGTTTTATATTAAACCGAAAATGCACGACCGTGTTGAAGCGGTGACAAATACGGGTCGATCCACAGGGAGGTGTGTCGACTTTTGGTTTATTCGAAGACGAGTGGTATAGAAAGGAGAGAAAGATTGATTACACTAAACTACACTAGAATGCAAAAGAAAATGAAAGATAAGCAATAAAACTAAACCCCAAAGGGGGTAGAGAAATAATGTGAATATAAAAGATGTGTGTGTGTGTTCGATTATGCTGATCACAACATGTAGTGCATGAAATCGTAAAACTAAATCCAACTTTCCTCCACATGAATTAAGATAAGATCATATCATTAAAGCATAAAAGACAATAATTGGAATGAAGCTAAATGAACTCATGTATAAAGACTAGACCCTACTATGCCTCCACATGAACTAAGATAACACATTATCATTAAAACATACAAGACATTAACCAAGGTAAAGGCAACAAGAGTACATACACTACAAATTGTGTTTCCAATATAAATTTCATCCATATCCTCACCTTATCATTCCCCATAAAATAGGTCCACTAATCTAAGCATAAGCTAAGCTTCATTCAAGAGTATTAGCATATTAAAGATAAGAGTGAAATCTCATTAGATGGTTATGGAAATCATATAAGTCTCAAGGGATTAAGATAACACACCTAATACACTACATGATCATATCACATATTTCTCCACCCCCAAATGGGGATGGAACTACTCACTACTCATTACACTAACTACATTAACAAAATGAAACATTATACTGAAAGGAAACTACACTAGGCAAGCAAGAAATATTAAAGAAACTAAAGTGACATAAAACAAAACAAGCATGCAAGCATATGAAAGGAATTTAAACTAAGAAAAGAACATACTAAAGGAAAACATCTATTTATTACTCACTCAATTACAAGTAGCCATTCCTTCACCAGAGTTTTGCTTCAAGGCTTGACTCTTAGTAGGGAAGATGGCCACAAAGAGAGAGATGAGGTACATGAGAGGAGGGAGAGTTCTATTTATAGCCATAGAAAAAGGTACTCCGGGACAATCCCCCGTTGTGGGACTAAAAAAATACCAAAAAAAGGCTAAACATCGTCTAATACACGCGCTCCAGAATGTTTAGCAGATCCGGGAAGATCCATACCGCCAATTGGCGGTCTCCAGGATCCAGATTGAGTTGGTTTTTATTCTGGGCTTTTCTTGATGTATTTGTTGATCTTCGATGCATCTACTTCGCTTGTTGGAGCTCCGACCCGAATCGAATTGCCAAAATACTCCTCATGATGGTGTGGAGTTTTCTTTTTTGCTCTTAGGTCCTTCGGTCTTACGTTCAGGTCCTTCTCCCATGCATCTTAGTCCTCGAGTCTCTCAACTCAGTCCTTTTTCCTATCTTTTAGGTCCTTTCATGCCTCTTCTCATCGAACCTCTTTATTTCTGAAATTCAAACATAAAACTCATCATGTAGCATTGCTTAGGTGTAAGATAATGGATATAAGATACAAATATAAGCATGAAATGATGTCAATCATTTAACATCATCAATTTAAGAATTCTATATAGAAAGTAGGAAAAATCATTTACCCAACTGCATATAAAAAATTCATTTTCCGCTTAATGACATATAACCTCCCCCATTGATATCATACAAATTGCGCCCCCTGACTTAAAATCCTAGAATTGTATTTGGCTTGCACCAAAATTGTCAAAACAAAGAATGAGAGTGCAGAAATAGGTAATGTAGAGTTCTTAGAGTAGACTTTCAATCCGCATTACGTCAAGAATAACATAGTGGATGTCATGGTACTCAGCTTTCGTGCAGTTGTGCCTTATAGAGCATTTTACATTTTGCTTTATGGACTTTCAAGACCTCTAATTTTATGTTGAAAGATATGCAAACATCTGTGTAGATTTGCAACCATGAGGACAACTTACCAAATTGCATCAGAATAGGCATTTAATTTTAGAAAGAGGCAGAGCATGTGTAAAACAAAATTAATTACTTTTTAAAACATAGCACAAAACTACAAGAGAGAACACTTGTATCTTAGACTACAAATGTTGGGAGAGAATCTAAATAATGCTACTATGACACAATAGATAAAACGCACTAGTGGAATACAAAAATGAATATTGAATGCGGAATTAAATAACTTCTAGCTCTCTCACAAACTTTAATAGCAACAAAATACATGCACAACATAAAAGAAACAAGCAACAAACGAACGCACACCTAAAAAACGAACGACACACGTGTTTTACAAGGTTCGGCAACATGCCTACGTCCTTGAGGGGGCCATCCGTGAGTTTCATTTCCTTCTTCCTCTTCTCCAACAAAATAAACAACCGAGATTACAAGGAGTTGGAGGCAATATGTCCTCAAAAGCTCTCAAATCGGTCATCATATCCGTCAGATTCTCGCTTGTATCAATCTTCTAGAGAATAACCTGACCTTCCTCGATCCATTCATAGATCTTATGGTACCTTTGTTCAATATGTTTTGTTCTTGAGTGGAATGTCTGATCTTTGTCTAGATAAATTGCAGTTTGACTGTCACAATGCAATTTGGTCACTTCCTGTTCCATCCAGAGAGCTTACCAAACCCTTCAACCATATAACTTCCTTCCCCGCATCAATGACTGCCATATACTCCGCTTCTGTCATAGACAACGCGATAGTATGTTCGAGAACGGATATCCAACTCACTGGTCCTCCACTTAAAGTGAACACATATCCTGTTGTGGACATTCATTTATCCAGATAACCAGCATAATCTTAATCCACGTATCCTTCCACCTGCCTTTGTGCTCTATCTCTGGTGTACTTTAAGCTAACATCAATGGTTCCGTTCAAGTACCTCAACAACCACTTCGACACATCCCAGTGCTCCTTTCCTAGGTTAGCCATATACCGACTGATCAGGTTAACTGCGTGTAAAATGTCTGGCATAGTGCAGATAATAGCATACATAACAGATCCGATTGCACTAGCATATGGAACTCTATCCATATCTCTCCTTTCTTTTTCAGTAGAGGGGTTGCAATTCATGGAGAGCTTGAAGTGAGCGCTTATAGATGTGAGGATTTTCCGGATATAACTCATCTGAGTGAGAAAAAGTTAACCTCTTTCGGTATCCCTCGTGATCTCCATACTGAGAATTTTCATTGCACTCCCGAGGTCTTTCATCTCAAACTCGCCCCGTAGTTTATGCTTGAGATCATCTATATGCTTCATCTCCTTTGCCGCGATCAACATATCATCATCATACAAGAGCAAGAATACATATGACCTATCTTTGAGACTCCACAAGTAAACACAACTATCATAGTCGCAACATGCACAACTATTCTGTAACATAATGTATCGAACCTTTTGTACCCCTGCCTCAGCGACTGCTTCAGCCCGTAAAGAGATTTCTTCAGCTTGCATATTTGACTTTTTTGCCTTTTGTAATGAACCCATTTGGCCGCTTCATATATATCTCCTCCTCTATGTGCCCGTGAAGAAATGTTGTCTTCACATCCATTTGCTCTAACACCATGTCATCCACTGCCACCATGGATAACAACACCCTTATAAAGGTATGCTTTACAACAGGTGAGAAGATCTCGCTGTAATCGACTCATTCCTTCTGAGCATATCCTTTTGCCTCCAACGTAGCCTTGTATTTTAACTCCTCATTCGGAGTTGACAATTCTTTCTTCCTAAAGATCCACTTGCACCCAATTGCGTGATTCCTCTTGGAATCTCCGTTAACTCCCAAGTCTGATTCTTATGAAGAGATTCCATATCTTCGATTATGATCATTATCCACTTTCCTGTCCTGTTGCTCAATGACTCAATTTAACGTAGAAGGGTCCCCACATTCAGTTACAAGTGCAAACACAATGTTAGCGTCATCATGGCCTTACCTCTACGGTGCCCTAGTGATCCTCCTTTGTCTCGCTTGAGCAATACTCTCCTGCTCAGGCTCTTCCTCTACTCGTGAGTCAGTTCTTTCCTGCTAAACTTCTCTATTCGATTCACCCTATGAAGTTGTGACCCTTACTTCAGTTTCGTCCTCCTGCATGGACCCCTCTTGTTGTTCTTTCTCCTCAAGGCCTTTGCGTAAACTCGTCTCATCAAAGACTACATTTCTTCGCAAGAGCACATTCTTGTCCATTGGATCCCAAAACTTATATCATTTAACTGACCTATCGTAACCAAGGAAAATACATTCATTCGATTTCGAATCCAGTTTTGACCATTGTGTTTCATCAACCATTGCATAAGCTTTACATCCAAATATCCACAACCTTAAATAATCATATGGCTCACCTGTCCACACTTCCTGAGGCATCTTTAATTCAAGTGTCGATGACAGTGAGACATTTACCAGATAGCAAGCCCGATCAACCGCCTCAGCCCACAAATCCTTGGACAGATTCGTATGAAGCCCCATGCTTTTAGCCCGTTCACACAGTGTCTTGTTCATTCTTTCAGCTACCTCATTCTGTTCTGGACCTTGAGGTGTAGTGAAAGGCCTCGTGATGCCTTCTTCTTCACAGAAACTCGTGAACTCCTTTGAGGTGTATTGACCTCCATTATCTATCATCAAGTACTTAACATATTTTTCGTACTTTTCTCTACCTGAGTCTTCCATGTTTGAAACTTCTCAAATACATCAGATTTATTTTTCAGAAAGTAAACCCATACCTTCCTCAAGAAGTCGTCGATGAATGTGACGAAATATTCAGCTCCACCATTTGATCGAATTGGTACCGGTCCCCAGACGTCTGAGTGAACATACTCCAATACGTTTTTCGTCTTGTGGATATCAGTCTTGAATCGAATCTTATGCTATTTCCCGAAGACACAATATTTGCAAAAATCCAATTTGCAACTCTTGACACCCTTCAACAGACCTTGTTTGTGTAACTCACACAAACCCTTTTCAGACATATGACCAAACCTTATATGCCAAAATACGGTGTTGTCTTCGTCATCTTGTACAACACTTGCTGCACAATTTCCTACTACGACATTACCCTGCATCCAATATAAATTGCCTACCTTGGTTCCTTTTATCACTGTCATCGCTCCATGAGTGACATTGACCTTTCCGTCCGCACCAAACCTTCTCCACCCGATAGTATCCATTTTTCCTAGATCAGGTTCTTCTTCAACTTCAGAACATGACACACACCCGTCAGCGTTTGAATGCATCCATCGAACATCTTAAACTGTATGGAACCAATCCCGACGGTAGGGTATGTGCATTGTTGCCCATAACAATGATTCCTCTTCTAAGTGGTTCATAAGTGGTAAACCACTCTCTGACCGTGTACATATGATATGATGCTCCTGTATCTAAAATCCATCCAGTCAATGATTTGTCGATACTTGCACTACATACTATGAGGACGTAAATTGCATCTCGTTCCTCCACCACATTGGCAGAATCAAGCCCGACGACTTAACCCTTCTGTTATGCCTCCTTGAAGGCTCTACAATCACACTTAATGTGATCCGTCTTCTTGCAAAAGAAATATTCAAAGGATCTCTTATTTGATTTGGACCTGCCCTTGTTGTTTCCACTTCCTTTGTTACCCGTCTTGCCCCTTCCATTCGGTGAGACGATCAATTCTTCACCCTTATCAGAAGAGCTACTACTTGAATTCTTCATTGCATCAAAAGTGATCAACATGCCCTTGACCTCCTCTATCACCAACGGATCCTTCCCATATATGATCGTGTTCACTAAATTTTCACACGACTCTGGCAGAGTCGTCAACAACATCATTGCTTTGTCCTCATCTTCCAATTTGACACCCAGCTGGGTCAAATCTGCGATAAGTTTGTTCAACATCAATAGGTGATCAACAAAAAATGTGTTCTCCTTTATCTAAAGCGTGTACATCTGACGCTTCAGGTTCAATTTGTTGCTCAGACTTTTCTTCATAAACATATCCAAAAGTTTCCAATATTCACCCGCTATCACCGCCGATTCCTCGAAGAGAATATCATCGAAAAAGGATCATTCGATGATCCCTATCGCCCGAAGATTCAACATCTCCCACTCCTCATCGGTCAACTTGGACGACTTCTTCTCCTCACCACCCAAAGTGTTCAAGAGGTCGTTCGTTTGCGACATCAACCACGAACCCTCCTTTGCTAGGTGGAGAAGTTATCTTTTCGATGAATTTCTCCACACGGAGGTTGCCTTCTCTGACATCTCTAGCAGCAACTAAAGTTCTGATACCAGTGGTTGGGAGAGAATCTAAACAATGTTATTATGATACGACGGATAAAATGCACAAACGGAATATGAAAACGAATATGAATGCGGAATTAAACAACTTCTGGCTCTATCCTAAACTTAATAGCAACAAAACACACACACAAGATAAAAGAAATAAGCAATAAACGAACGCACACCTGAAACAACCATGACACATGCGTTTGACAAGGTTCGGCAACATGCTTACGTCCTTGAGGTGGTCCTCCGTGGGTTTCCTTTCCTTATTCCTCTTCTCCAACAAGAAAAACAACAGAGATTACAACGGGTTGGAGATAATATGTCCTCCAAAGCATTTGAAGAACTCTCTCTACCCTTAATCTCTCTCAAGGAAATAATAATGTGTATGTTGTGTTGCGTTACATGCAAACATGGGCGAACAAATCCTTAAATAGACTCATAAAACCGTATAGAAAAACAGCCAAAAACGTCGACGACGGTCGACCGAACTTCTCAAACGGTCGACCGAAATGGTTAGCAGGAAGTCAAGAACGATTCCTGTTAATTTCGGTCGACCAATGTCCAACACCAGTCGACCGTTTCACGGTTATCTTCAGCTCATAACCACTTTCCGGTCGCCCGGCATCGTCCTCGGTCGACCATTTTTTATCCCCAAAAAGTCCCTGAAAAATTCGATCGAACGGTGTCCAACACTAGTCGTCCGTTTTTCACCTCTGAAAGCTCCTGATAAAATCGGTTGAATGGTGTCCCACACCGGTCGACCGTTTTACATTGTTTTTGCCTTAACAAATTTAAACCAATTTCTAACAACAAATAGGTTTGTTTGTTCTTTTATTTTTGGCAACATGCAAAACCCTCTTATAGTTATTCTCTTTGATTTGTTGTCTAACCAATTATGACGATCTTGGTAGATTATTAGTCTTATGTTAGCTGAGATTAAGAAAACAATCTCTAGCATGTGATTACTATAAGATTCAACTAAAACAAATCCGAATGATTTCAAAGGAAACCAAGAACGACATAAGGAGTGATAAATATATATGAGTTGATATTCGTTTGTTCACAAGCTAGAACATTGGTGGATGAAAGGCCACTTTTGTGGATAACACAATAGACTACGTGAGGACGGCCTTTGATTTGTTTCAGTGGCCGAACAAAGAAACCAAACCTATCCTTCCCTTATCTTATGAAATTCCGAAGAAGACAAGGCTTTGTGCTTCGCCTACCACTAAAAAAAACAAATATTGGGATCCACATAAAGTAGATGATTTGTTAATGTTCCTTTGTTTTTGGATTCTCAAACTAAATAACTCTCTAAGAAATTGTGGAGTAGTGGAATGCATTTATGGATGGCTTGGATCGCAAAGTTAGACAAATTAATTGTGTTTAGTTTGATTTGATTTAATAAAGAAGTGTGATGTGAATTTCGCAATTACTCTAAATTTAATTATACGTGCAATTAGTTGACATCATCTCAATGTAATTCAATACTCGCGTTAGAAGATGTAGTATTGTAGTGTGGGTTTTGGAAAATTCAGATTCAGAGTGAGGATTCTGTGGATATATTAAGTACTAAATTCGGATTCCGCCACAACTCCTTCAAACCCCACTTCGATTGTTGGGATCAACGGCCTAGGGGTTATGAAGACGAGTCTATTCATGGTGGAGTTACGTTTCTTGTCTCGACCTCTAATATTAATCAATGAAATAGTTTCAAATCGATTGATGGATCATTAATTGGACAGAAAAGTAATAATGCAAATAAAAAACAACAATGGATCATTAATTTGGATGCTATTTCGTCATGTGCAATGGTGGTCGATTTAGATCTCCAAAATTTGTTTTATTTTTCAGAGTATTCCTCTAACCTTAATGTCCATCTCGTAAAAGTCCCTCGGTTGGAAGATTATCTGCTATAATATTTGTAGCAAGGATAGACATTTAACCATTTCATTTGCTGGTGTTGTGTCACATTTCATACAAGAATTGATTTTAGAATGACAAAAATATGAAATAACAGTATAACACATATACTTTAACTCAAATAATTATTTCTTGTTTATTTTGGTACTTACATGCATCATGCATCGATCATTTTTTTAATTAAAAGAATTGACTTTTTTCTTCTTAAAAAAATAGAATTTTCTAAATATAATACGTAGTCGAACTTAAGCAAAGTCAAGACAATTTTTCAAACATCAATATTAGTTACAAATTCAAAACCAATTCAGCTAAATAACAATGTGTGCAACAATAAGAATATGCCAACTTGCCAAGTCCTGGCAATAAAACGAAATAAATAATTGAGATAACAATCGAACAACACTAGTCCCAAGAAGCGGAATTATGATATCCTTAGATGTATATGGTGTGTAAGTGTAAGTTGTAGTATTGCAATATTAACTGTTATAAATTAAAACTTACATTTCATATATTTTTGAGTCTCTTCTACTCAACAGTTTACCCATCAACATTGAAATTGAAGATTAAGATCGGTTGAATTTTACATTTATTACTATAGTTTGAAAGGATCCGCATCCGTGGGGTGTAGGTATGGGATCTCAGGTCGAATTTTCAAAATTCTAATCAAATTCGAAATGAATTTTGAAGTTTTGGTCGAATGATAGTCACAAATTTCGAACTCATAAATTCCTTTATCATATAAATAAAACAAATAGTCACGCCAACTACATAAATGTCCTACTAGTGTCTTCCTTCAATTTCAAATTCACAAATTCTTTAATGAATTGCTATTCGTCGCCGTAAAACTACTAAAATCGCCCGTAAGATTACCATTTTGCTCATCTACCCTTTCTACTAATATAACTCCTCATTTCACTCTTTTAACACAACTCTCTTCATATCACACTTTTATTCACCAAATAGAATGTCTCGGAGGCCAGGGAAAGAGCCAGCGGACACCCCGGACTACTCACATCTGGTAAATTACCTTGTTTATTTCAATTAATATTTTTAAAAAATTAAGGGAGGCGGTTCCCACGGCCGCCCTCTCGTTGGGTCGGGCGGTTCCTGCGGACGCCCGACCCCAGGTGCCGACACCTGCGGGAGACGCCTCCCACGTAGGGTAGGCGTCTCCGGCAGACGCCTACCACGTAGGGTAGGCGTCTCCCGCAGACGCCCCATTTTTTTTTAATTTTTTTTAATTGAATTTAAATTGTTATAAAATTAAAATAAATTGAATATTATGTTAATAATGAGTTAAATTAATTTAGTAAATCCTTTATTGATTATAAATTGTGATAATTAATAAATAAATCGCTAAATAAATTGATTATTATGTTAGTAATTAGTTGTGTACGATTTTAGTAAAGGATTATTGATTAATTGTGATAATTGCTAAATAAATCGATTATTAAGTTAATAATTAGTTTAATTATTTTAGTAAATCCAGTTAATAAATTTGTGCCGATGCGGTAAGTTTATTTTATTTTATTTGTAATTGTAAAGTATATTTTGTTATTGTACGCAAATTTTTATTTTACATACAGTGGATGAGTAGGGCGATACGGTGTACGCAGCCGTTCTTGCGAGAGAGAGACATCATGCCGACTGAGGAGACGAGACTTGCATGTACAGATTGGGATCGCCTGATCGAGGATTGGAACAGCCAGTTGGGCATTTCGGACCATGATTTAGATGCTGAGTTGTAGTTGTCTTGCTTTTACTTTCGTTTTGTTGCACTGTTACTATATTTGTTGGTATTTGCTTATGTTTATTTGTGTACTCTTATTATTTATTTCTTACGAACATATCTTCTACGTATTTCTTGGACTATCTTATTTTTAATATTTATTCGTCACGAAAATATCTTCAACTTATTTCTTTAGATATCAAATAATATTTAAATTTAAAATACGGTAAAAGAACAACACGATATAAGTAAAAATACACGATATATTATACATTACAAAACATTACAAATTACAATCAAAATGTACCACGTAACCAGTTCCAATACTCCATCCTACTTTGGTACTGATCCTCCCATCCAACAACACTCTCATCTCGCATTTTATACCATAAGGTCACTATAGGAGGTACTGAGAAATCATCAAGTAATTCCAAACGAATAAAATGTCTGTAACTCCCTAAATGAGCAATGACCAACTCTCTGACAGGCCTCGTCATGACAGACGGACACTCCTAAGGTAGAACAGTAAGACACGGGAACAACGAACCATCCGTTCCCACTGCGACATACATGACCGCACACTTGTAAAAATTAGCAATAGGAAACAAGTTGGACCAAACCTCCATATAATGATCCTCGCCACAAACTCCCCCGCCCCAATCAATTCGTTGACGAGCTTCTCTCACATTGCCGAAATAGACACTTTCATATATAGGATGTGCACCTATCTCATTAGAAATCGCACGACGGGCGTACGACCATTTCTCCTGACCACCATGAAAGACATCGGCAACACATCGAAATCCACAATTGCCATCAGCACGTACGTCATTCCACCTATCCAGAAATGGTAAAATGATTCCTGGCAGTCTATCATTATATGGGAAGTTGTCCACGTCAACCCGTCCGGACACTGTAAGATAAGTAAATAACAATTCATTAAAACAACAAAATTAGGAGATAATATATAATATATTCAACCCCATTTAGATTACTGATATATATTAAATTAAATAACATAACAACAAAGATATCAACATACCAGAAGATCCTGTGCCCGTATTCACGGACGATCGAGACGAATTAGACCGACGACCCCTGCTCCCACTACTGCCAGACTGACGACGACCCCTGCTCCCACTACTGCCAGACCGACCACGCCCTCGCTCAGCATACTCGAAGGCACTTGGGTCCCGACGTGTCGACTTTCCCCTAGGTTGACCTCGTACCTTAGTATTTTCTTCGGGTTCTCCATAGTCCGACTGATCGGGGTGTAACTGTTCGTATAAAATACGAGAGGCACTACGAATTACTGCAGGGTCGCTCTCCGAGATCTCATCCACTAGCTTCCGAAAATGCTCGGCGTCTTGTGCTGACCGGTCAACAAACTCTGACATCTGGACTCCTTCTCCGATAACAAGTGTTTTCCAGAATGGACGAATCTGCTCTAAATAAATTCCATCATCTGACGCCAAACACTCGTACATGGTACAGACACAAGGAATCCCATGTGTTGTCAGGAAAGCACACCCACAACGATATTCAATTTCATCACTTAAGTCCTGCATTCTTTTCAACTCCTGAGTCATTAACGACAAGCAGTGATGCGAAACTCGGCCATTTATATGCTGAAACAGAGGACCTATGTAATGTGCCAAATTTCGACGTCTCGAATCTTCAAGAAAGTTCTGAATATTAGTCAGCTGCATTTCAATAGACGAGTTCACGCGGTCGAAAAGAGTGTCGAGAGCGGCGGTCGATGTAGTGATCCACTCTTTCAGAGCCGAACGTGCACTTTCCACCATGCAGTTCGTAGTGTTGCCGAAATGAAAAACTTGATTCGTCCAATTCAACACAAAATTTTCCTTATGCACCAACCACGTGTCTTCCACATACTTCGTCAGCACTGGCCAGAAATCTTTCAGATTACGGACTGCTCTATCATAATCCGTCTGTGAATCAGAAAGCATGACTCTCCTCCACCTTCCACGCCTAAAACTCTCTGCAAGCTGCTTCTCCTTGCCGAATACGTGGTATGCGTAGTTGTACACGTCTTTGTTGATATGCCAGGTGCATAGTAAATGAGCTGGCTCAGGAAAAACCTCTGTCACTGGTCGCATCAGACCCATCTCTCGGTCCGTAATTATTGCTGTCGGGCTAACAATATCCAATAACAGATCTCGCAACCTCTCCAACACCCACCGGTAACTAGACTCGGTCTCATCCTGCAAAATCGCATTTCCGACGAGGAAATTCATGTTTGTTGGAGTAACCCCAACCATCTCAAACAAATGCATTTTGTACTTGTTCGTCTTATACGTCGAATCCATATAGATTACGAATGGGTATGTACGCAACAACTGAACTGAAGTCGGATGTGCCAAAAATGCGTGAGTCAAGACATTAGTTTCTTCATCTGCCACAATCCAATGCAAATACATATGTTGCACTGCCTCCCTGAGAAGCTGCTGCACGGGATTCCTGTCTTCAGATTTCGTCCTCCTCATGTACTCTCTGAAGTTGTAAATGTGCCTTTGATTCGGATTATCATCCGGAAATTTCTTCTTTACCGCCAACAAAATGTTACGGGGTCTTGCTTGTGCCTCTGTCAAATCACGAACAATTTCCTTTGCCCTAGCACTAAGTCCGCTGACCTGTCGGTGACCCTCTGAATAAACTGCCAATGGGTGGTTGTGCTGCCCATAGATGCTACTAGAAACAATAACCCATCCATCACGATCTCGTCGCTCCACCACTTTTACCAAAAACCGACAACTGCAACCTTTTCTTTTCGTATTCTTTCGCAGTGCAATACTCGTATCACGAGAACTCATCTCACGTCTGCGATCGCATCTGAGGTAACAATCCATCCGGTTATCTGTTTTTGGTTTGTATGATGATATAACCAAAAAAAATCCGGCTCCTAGTGAAACTTGTTTCGCCCATTTACAAGCTTCCTCGATTGTTGTAAATATTTGTTTACTGTCAAAAAACTCACTGTAATCTACTCCATCACCACCGAAATCTTGCAACGAAACCTGGAAAAATTGAATTTAACAGAAAAAAATAGGCTTCTGTCTAAGACGCCTCCACCTAGGTGGAGGCGTCTGACTAACACGCCTCCACATACGTGGAGGCGTGTTAGACAGACGCTTCCACCTTTGTGGAGGCGTCCACCGAAGCCGCCTCCACATAGGTGGAGGCGTTGGGCTAAACCGCCTCCACCTATGTGGAGGCGGCTTATCCAGACGCCCGAGTCGGGAAACAAATTCCGCCCCCGTTACCTCGCCGGATTCAGGTGCTTCGCCAGACATTTTCGTGGTGTTGGTACTAGGAATGTGAGTAAAACTGAGTCAAACACCTTGTTTAAAGACACGGGACGAAATCGGTATTAATTGATTTGTTAAGGGCAAAAAAGTCTTTTTTGGGACGATTTAAGTAGTTTTCCGGCGACGAATAGTACTTCCCATTCTTTATCATATAAATAAAACAACTATGTTCACCAATACATTCCTAAAATCCTTGAAAACAATGAATATAATACAATCTTTAGGTGGAAAAATGAAAAATACTCCATAACGAGCACAACATCATTGTAGAACATCTAAATAACCTAAACAAGTTTGTCATTACGTGTATGTTAATGTTACACTATATATTTATATTAAGGATTAGGGTATAAGTCTGTTAATGTATAATATATATTAATATAATTTATAAAATATATATTAATACAATTAAAGATTGATGGTTAAACATGTATGAGTAAAGCCATATGCATACCCACACCATTTACGAAGTGAGTTAGGTGGGTAAATAGATATACTTAATTAAATGAGTTCGAAAATTGTACCCATACTCCCGAGTTAAATGGTACGGCTAAATGAGTAACACTCGCCCCCGACACAACCTTACCCACACCAACCTGTGTTCGTCAGGTTGTATTGATCCAAAGTGAGTTGGACCCACCTAATGAGCCCAACAATAGTCCTAACAAAAAAAACGTGATAAGTTTGAATCATTCGACCTAAACTTCAAAATTCATTTTGAATTTGATTCAAATTTTGAAAATCCGACTTGAAATCCCATACCTACACCCCACAGATGCGGATCCTTTAAAACTATAGTAAAGGTAAAATTCAACTAATCTTAACCTTCAATTTGAATTCAATGTTGAATAACAACAATGCAATTTTTGCAAACAATGATGGATGAAAACATCGACCATTGGATTAAAAATATTTTTTCGAAGGGCCCCGTGGTGTTATATTTATGTAAAATATAGTAGTACGGTACAATACAATATGGATAGATGTCTGTTACAGTCATGCAATACCGTCTTGTTGGTTATAATCAGAAAACATGTTTGTGATTTGGTTGACCATTATCGCTATTGGGTTTGTGCTTTGTTTAAAATGGAGTCGCAGTGGGTCTTCCAGATGATCCACCATGTGTAAGCTAGAGGTTGTGGTCATGCTTGTGTTGTAATAAATTCCACGATTGCGCCTGTGTGCTTGTAGAGAATGTCCTAATTTTCACCTTTAGGTGGATTTCTCTAGTGACCTAGGAACCCAGGAAGAGGTGATCTTGGGTTTCTTGTTTGTTACTGTAATATCCTAAACCTAATTAACTTGGTTAATTGCTTTTAGGTGCTTAATTGGCGGATTAGGATGGAGGGTTGAGATTGATCTCGGGGATTTGAGGTGTATGGTGGAGATGAGAGGAGGGGAGTATATGTGGTGAGTGGTTTTCTCTCTCTCACGCGTATTCTCTCTCTCTCCCGCTCAAACCCTCTCCCTCTCTTTGATGAGATCTTCGGCGTGCGGAGGCGCTCGAGGAGTGGTTCTCGGAAGGCGAGGTGAAGCTCGGACGTTCACCGGAGAGGAATAGATCGTTGCTCGGTTGGAGTTCGCCGGAGAAGGTGTTTTGTGAGGAGAAGCTCGTCGTTGAGTCTTCGAAGGCTTCTTCAAGTCTTCAAGTACAGCAGGCTCTGGGGAAGTCTGCAGCAGGCTCTAGGGACTCGGTTGAAGTTCAGTACAACATTCCACCCGCAGACAGATGGGCAGTCAGAGAGGACGATCCAAACTCTAGAGGATATGCTGAGAGCTTGTAGGCTGGATTGGGCAAGGCACTGGGATGAGCATCTACCACTGATAGAGTTCGCCTACAACAACAGTTACCATTCGAGTATCGGAATGGCACCGTACGAGGCGTTGTATGGGAGACCTTGTAGATCGCCAGTGTGCTGGAGCGATGTAGGCGAGAGACAGCTGATTGGGCCTGAGATTGTGCAGATGTATGCCGAGAAAGTTGATGTGATCAGGCAGAGATTGGCAACAGCTCAGAGTAGGCAGAAGAGCTAAGCTGATAAGCGTAGGCGTGCATTGATGTTCGAGGTAGGCGATCACGTTTTCTTGAAGATTTCACCATCTCGAGGAGTGATGAGGTTCGGGAAGAAAGGGAAGCTTAGTCCGAGGTACGTCGGGCCGTTTGAGATTCTCGATCGGATCGGAGAGGTTGCCTACAAGATTGCTTTGCCGCCGCAGTTTTTGGGTCTTCACAACGTCTTCCACGTTTCTATGTTGAGGAAGTACGTAGCGGATCCTTCTCACGTGATTCAGTTAGAGGTTCCGGACATCCGGCAGGATTTGTCTCTCGAGGAGAGACCTGTGGAGATCTTGGATCGGATGGACCACCAGCTCAGGAGGAGGACCATTCCGATGGTGAAGGTCAGGTGGCAGCACCATAGTGAGCGAGAGGTGATGCATTGCATACATTGCATCATATGTCTTTCATTTAGATTACTTTTACATCAATAAATGCTACTAAGGTATGTGTTTAGTCTTATTTACAGATTACAGGGACCTGAATGCAATTTACCCACATCCCGAGCATAAACGCATGCAAAAGACTCATTTCTATCATAAAGACCAAGTTCAAGATTATCGGGTTACGAATAAAAATGTATCCAAGCATAAAAGCATTCAAGTCCTAATTGCAAAAAGAACAAGGACTTAAGCACAAAAGTAACCGCGGACTTAACTGCAAAAAGTCAAGGACCTAATTGCAAATCACGAGTAGCTTTTATTCTCTTGGAGAAAATATATAGAAAAATCAATGTATATCTCCAAATATGTGAAGGAATTAATCCGGAGCTCAAAAGAATGGAAAGAATCAATCCAGACGCGTAAAGGAGGATCAAATCATACCATAAACATTCAACCAAAATCCGGACCAAATCTAAGCATGATGTGCGGCGATTCCGCCGCAGATCACACACACCATGCGGCGATTCCGCCGCCCCCTAGTCGATCCGTGTGCTCCAATTTCGTCCAGTCGTGTCTGGACACGTGTACTTTCCAATATTATACCTAGATCCCTTGTAGCAACTATAAATAGACCCGAGAACGATGTTAGAAGGGTCCTTAGTCTTTGGTGGTAGTTTTTATTTTTAATCTTAGTTTTGTATTCTTCCTTTTCATTAATAAAATTCTGTCTTTTATTTCTTACTTTTAGTTTTCTTTTGTAATGTCTCAAGGACCCCTTCTTCCTCCCTCTATGAGTTTCTAACTCCTTCCAAAGGGTGGAGGTGACGGATTTAGGGTGAAGAGAAGATGAATGAATGTTATTATTTTAATTTCGTGTTAGTATATTTTGATTACTTGAGTTTATGTTAAATCATTTATCATGTAATGCTTTATAACTAATATGATTTATTATAAGTTTCTGAATTCTCTAATCTAAACCTTAAATCTAAACCTCCACCCGACGGAATTCACATCTTTGTTCTTGTTTAATTTTAATTGTTCTTGTTCTTGCTTTAGATAATTAAAAATCCAAAAATCTCAAAACCCAATTATTTCTTCTCTCCTTCTTCCCCTTAATCGAAAATCACACTAATAACAGAATCTCTCCCTCCTTGTGTTCGACCCGTATTTGCCACGTCTCCATTGACGCCGTGCACTTGCGGTATAAATTTAATTCTCATCAAGAGGCTACTTGGGAAGTTGAGGAAGAGGTCCGGAAGGAGTTCCCGGAATTGTTTGGTGAGTTTCGGTCCTAATTTTGTGGACGAAATTCTTTTAAGGATGGTGGATTGTAATATCCTAAACCTAATTAACTTGGTTAATTGCTTTTAGGTACTTAATTGGTGGATTAGGATGGAGGGCTGAGATTGATTTGGGGGATTTGAGGTGTATGGTGGAGATGAGAGGAGGGGAGTATATGTGGTGAGTGGTTTTCTCTCTCTCTCGCGTATTCTCTTTCTCTCCCGCTCAAACCCTCTCCCTTTCTCTGATCAGATCTTCGGTGTGCGGAGGCGCTCGAGGAGTGGTTCTCGGAAGGCGAGGTGAAGCTCGGACGTTCACCGGAGAGGAATAGATCGTTGCTCGGTTGGAGTTCGCCGGAGAAGGTGTTTTGCGAGGAGAAGCTCGTCGTTGAGTCTTCGAAGGCTTCTTCAAGTCTTCAAGGTATGTCAAGCTTTACTTTGATGCTCACATATGCTTTGGTGAGTGTTGGGGTGGTCGACGGTAGGCCGGAGGGCTCATCGGACCCGTGCAACAGTGTTCTGCACTGTGGATGGTCGACCGGTCGTAGCGTATTTTTGGGTGAAATCCCTTGTACTGGTCGAACGATACCTTGGTGGTGGTCGACCGGTAATACATTTCGAGCCAGGGATGGAGACTCTCGGTGTTTTCGGTCGAACGTGACCCCTTTGCCGGTCGACCGAAAGCACTGTTGTAGGTCGGTTGGGGCGTTGACCATCCAAACGGTCGACCGCCTAGTTGACTCGTTCGACCGACGATTTAAAATAACTTAGAGTTTGTTCGACCGCGAGATGGTTCCGTCGACCGGAGTTTTCTGATGGATTTGGATTTGGTACTGGCCGTTTTCGGTCGACCGGTGATTGTGTGTAGTTCGACCGTTTGTGCTTTTTACGGTGGATGAGTTTTCACTGGTCGAATTCGGTCGAACGTGACCCTTTGCCGTTCGACCGGTTGACAGTTTTGTTTTTGGGCCATTCCTATGGAGAGGATTCGGTCGACCGGTTGTGAGGTTTTGTTCGACCGTTTGGTACGGTTTTTGTATGGTTTTGTGTTGTGAAGCCATCTCAAGATGGCAACGGATCTCCGGCCCTAGAGGGGTGACCGGTGCCAGCCTGAGAGTGTTTCATGAGTGTTGTCGGGCAAGCCCAAGAAGGCAACAGATCTCCGGCCCTAGAGGGGTGACCGGTGCCGGCCTGAGGGTGGTTCGTGTGTGGGGTCAGCTCAAGATGGCAACGGATCTCCGGCCATAGAGGGGTGACGGTGCCGGCCTGAGAGTGGTCTTCTGGAGTAGCTCAAGATGGCAGCGGTACAGACGATACCGACCTGAGAGTGATCCAGCGTGTTAGCCGAGGATGTTTCCGGCTGTAGTGCCTGGGGCACGTGTGTTGTAGCCGAGGGTGTTTCCGGCTGTGGTGCCTGGGGCACGTGTGAGGGTTGGGCTAGAGGACCCGCGAGATCCGTCACTGTTTGGTGTCTACTGTGGTAGGGAGAGAGTTCCCGGGGACCAGTGACACGGTGAATGTTTATTGCACTTCATATCATACATGTTTTAGATGTCTAGTTCATTTATTGTGATAGAAGTTTGGCATACGGGGTTTCCTCTCTGGAAACTCAGGCATATTCATGTTTTATGTCAGGTCATAGGCAGCATTAGGAGGTGGTGACTGAGGAGGAGCACTTTCGGGGCCCGATCCTGCATCCCTTGTTTTGAGGTCCGAGTGATTACATGTATATTTTCCTTAGCTTTGTTGTAATCACGCTTTTGTAAAAACTCTCTGATATATATTGTATATATGTTGGTGCACCAGTTGTCCACTTTCTTCGGTAATATCCTCGTGTTGTGTTTTATTAAAAATTTAAATTTCTTCCGCTTTCGAGGATGTTACAGTTACATCCGAATGTGCACTCTGTTGGCACATTCAATATCCTCACCATATTTTGTTGAAGTGGTAGCAAGTCTTTTGTCATTCGCCACAAGAAGAAAAACGACTCTAAGTGAGTAGGCTCTTGTGGTCTGCCAAAAGGAGGCGTAAGAAGTATGGTGTGTTTGGCCGTGTGACTTCCTGCATTAGGAGGAAATGGTATAGTGTTGTTGTAGATATGTTGACTTTTGATTGCTCTCCTGGGTATGATATGAAATGGTCTTGTAATTTTGGTCGCATTCGCATGACATGTTTCCAAAAGATGGAGGAGGTTGATGAGCTGCGTGTGTTCCAGATATTGTCCATGTTGTTGTATATGTGTTGGAACAATTCTTTTATCATTACATTCTCCCCTAGTACGATGCGCCACAAATTCCGCAATAATAGTGTCGTATTCATGATTTGGGTTTTCCTGATATCTAGGCCTCCCAGTGTCTTGGGATTGTCTGTAACATCCCCGAACAACGGAAAATTTAAACTTTTAAAATCAAGGGAACACGTGGATAAAACCATTAAGAGTGGGACATTACTGAAAGAAATACCCAAATACATAAGGTGCACCATATTACATAAGAGTTTGTCAAAAGAGTGATTACATCGGAATACAAAATACATAAAACATGCAATCACGACAACCTAAATAGGTAGACGACAGGATCCAGTCCCAAAGTGCAATCTCCCTCGGTGAAAAAGATGCAACAACAATGCCTGAGTTTCCATAAGGAAACCCCGTATGACAAGCTCACCTATATGCCCTAACATACTAGTATAGCATGGCATGGAATACAAAGCAGTAAACATCCACAAGGGTAAAACCGGACATCCGTCCTGCAATCGTTCCCGCTGCCACACAGGCCCCGCGGTCTACAATTGCCACCGCTGCCACACAGGCCCTGCGGTCCGCAACATCACCGTCGCCACACAGGCCACACGGTCAAACAACCACCGGTACCACACAGGCCACACGGTCAAACAACACTGCCGCCACACAGGCCGCACAGTCAAACATCGGGTCCCCGTAGAGACCTATCGTAGGCACATACGGTCTAACGGACAGTACGCAACACATCCCCACACGCGACTACACAAGCCAAGGGATCGGTGAGGAGGCGTTCGCACTTCCACGCAGGTAGAATCAGATCTGAAAACATCGTGGTCCACCACCACACCAACGGAGCCGTCGCTCAGGTCGGTCCATCAACCGGCGCCGCACAGACCGCACAGGATATCACTCGATAGGTGCCCAGTCGAGCTACCTGCTGGAACACATCATCGACAGTCCATCGCCGCAACCACACAGGCTACGCGCGATCCTCCCTGCCGCCACACAGGCGCCCTCCCGCCGCCACACAGGCCGCACGGGCACGTGCAATCACTGCCTAACAAGGGCAGTCGAACATATCCGCCACACACAGGGCCAGACAATCAACAGATCCGAACCGAAGTCCGCAGGGTCAACGAGCTCCATGTGCAACACCAACTCCGACTCCAAACGAGCAGGCTCGCGAACTCCGTCGCCGTCAATAGGCCGGTACCTCTCTGGACCTCCGTCGCCAATCCTGGGCGGTAGTCACTGTGCCTCCGTAGCCATTGGCCAGTAGTCGCTGCACCCGTCAGCAGTTGCGTGTTGCTGAAGCAATGCGATCCATGATCCCTCAGGCTGCTACTCTAACGCGAGTCAAACGATCCACCAGATTTGTCACGATCCATACATGGAGGTGACGCGTTCCGGACACCCACACTCTTCCACACGGCGGTCCCCGGGCAGGCACGCGTAACGCGCCCACCGTCACCTCCCGGCTCACGCACAAGGCGAGGACACGTGTTTCCGTGGACAGAGTTGGCATCCTAAGCGGAACCAGGAATTCTGTCCTGTGCAAAAATGGTCAACCGAAAGAGACACTCGTTCGACCGTTTCTTCAAGGGAATCGGTCGACCGCTGTGACAACCGGTAGACCACTTCCACTAGGAAAATCGGTCGACCGAAAGTGACAGCTCGGTCGACCGCTTCCACAAGGGAATCGGTCGACCGAAGCGTCTGCAACAGTCGAACTATTTGCGCAACACAAAAATCCTAACGGTCTACCGAAGGTCTAAAACCGGTCGACCGAACGAGGTCAAAATCCGGAGTCTGGTCAACATCAAAATCCAATCTATCGGTCGGCCGACTCAGGGGTCTCGGTCGACCGAAAACTTACAGGGTCAACTTAATATTTTCTACGTCATCAACGGTCGACCGAAAACACTAGCATCCTACCAGTACACTTAAGTTCCGGTCGACTGACACAAGGACCCGGTCGACCGAAACACAACAGACAGGCAAATAACACTACGTTCGGTCGACCGACAGTCGTCTTCAACCTCGCGCCAGCCGAGATTTCGACGTCCAAACTTGTCGCCGGCGAGGCCTCCGACCTCCCGCGACCTACGAAAACACCACCCCAACGCGGGTGATCACTATAGGCCTCTAATGCAGGAACTTGGCATACCTCTTGCGACGAACAACGACTTCACCGGAGCTCCAACGACGCCTCCGGACTGCAAGCTCACGCACCTCCTCCTTGCGCCTTCTTCCCACCATGTCCTTGCACTCCTTGCCTTGCGCGCCTTGCTCTACAACCCTCACCACCGGAGCTCAAAGATCAAAATGAGGAAATGGATGGGTGGAGAGAAGAAAAGTTGAAGAAGAAGAAACGTGAGAGAGAGTGAGAAGGGAAGAGAGAAGTATGGGTTTTCTCCAAGCAAGCCAGCCCATCACTCCCCACCATGTACCTATCCTCCCTAGCCCATCACTTCCTCCAACACCACCACCATGCACGTACACCATAGCCAAGTCTCCTTCACGTCATTCCACCCTCACTTCCACTGTTCTTTCCCCAACTCCCAAGCAAACACCACCATTAGTCCACCTAATCATCATTAGAACCTTAATCAAGGTTAGGGTCTTAACAATCCACTCTCCTTATAAGGATTTCGTCCTCGAAATCGCAACAAGCTGCTCCTCGAAGCTCCAAGTCCTCCTTCCGAACTCCTCCGAGAAGATGGAAAACACAGCACAAAACCAAACCATACGATAACAAGGCCCAAAAGCAGATATCATACCTCCCGTTCCGGTGTGGGTGCCACTCGCCTCCTCAGCCTGGATGGTGAAGACCCGTCTAGCCCTCCGATCCTGCTCTGGTCATACAACAGATCTGTCGACTCCGCCTCTCCCTGCATCTCGGGGTCCAGATCTCCTGCTGGGTCCTCCTCGCCTCCGAGGGCACTCTCGGACAAAGTGTCCCTGCTGGCCGCATCCTCTGCAAACTCCATTACGGACGAAACACTGCTGCCCGGGGTGGACTCCGCCACAAGCTCTGCATGCATCAGGTCGGCTATAACTACCCTCCTCAGTATGGAACCTCCTGCCTGAACTACCTCCAGAACGATCCTCTGCGCGACCAACCTGATCCTTCTACTGCCTCTGAGGTTCCTGATAGTTCTCCTGGATATCCTGGTCGATGATGGTTGCGAACTTCACTGCATCCGCCAAGGTCTGCGGCATACTGTTGATCACACGCGACCAGAGCTGCTTCCTCAATCCCTTGATGAACTTCCTCGCTCGCTGCTCAGGTGTCACATAGGTCTCAGAACAGTAACGCTCCAAAGCGTTGAACTTGCTGATGTAGCTGGCAAGAGACATCTCCTTCTGCTCAAGGGCAAGGAACTCCTCCTTCTTCCTATCTCTGACATGCTGAGGGAAATACTGCTCATTGAACTCCTCCAAAAACTCATCCCAGCTGACATCTACTTTGTCGTCGAACACCACCGAGCATGTGGACCTCCACCAATTTGCCGCATCGCCGTCCAGAACGTAGGTGGCCAGCTCCATCATCCTCTCAGGTGCAACTCCAATCGCTCGAAAGATCTTCTGCATCTTGAAGATCCAGTCCTCAACCACCTCAAGATCACTTCTGCCATCAAAACTCGATGGGTGCTGACGCATAAACCGATCATGCTCAGCGCCCATCCCGCCCTGCACATTCTGGGCAGCCTGCCGCTCCAGAAACTCGCCCAACCTGTCCCAGTTGGTGCCTCCTGTGTCGTCACTGGTATCGCGATTACGCGGGGAACTCCGCACACGTCTAGGAGCGATCTGGAACATCAATCAAAACTAATCAGCAATGCATGCATGATCTACTACAATAAATGCAATAATCAAGATATACTACTCGCAAGGGTGGTTTCTTCAAGAGAATGCACAGGAACCGACCGCTCTGATACCAATTGTAACATCCCCGAACAGCGGAAAATTTAAACTTTTAAAATCAAGGGAACACGTGGATAAAACCATCAAGAGTGGGGACATTACTGAAAGAAATACCCAAATACATAAGGTGCACCATATTACATAAGAGTTTGTCAAAAGAGTTCTGTGGCCATTTCTGAGAACCCGGTTTGATTGAGGAAGTGAGTGCGCACAAGGTTCGAGACCCGTGCTCCTAAATAAATTTATGATTTTGCACGATTGACTTATAGTCCGCAATTTGTTATGAATTCATTAAGGATTCTTAAGTGTGTATTGACGTCTCTGGTGGACGCTGGTGAGAATAGTAGTAGAGTGGGTAGGTTCCCATTGAGATTCCTTGTAATCGTCTGTTTGTTGTTGCAAGTTCCAATTAGTAGGAGAGTGTTTGTAGGCATAATATGAAGAGATAAGGTGAAAATGGGCAATTTTGACGTAGTCCTCTTCTTGACATGAAAAATCCTTGTGCTGTGCATTGAATAAGATTGAATAGGTGATTTTCGTCACACATTCCATGATTATTCGTTGTAACAAGTTTCTAATGCTGCCCATTCAAGTGCGTAGTTCAAAAATGAACATTCGATTTTGTCAAATGCTTTTGAGTGGTCAATTTGAACATTAGCCTTGTTGAAAGTCGATTATGGTGATAATTCATGCTTGTGGATAAGGACAATATAGGTATGATTTAGGCCATGCGCGAATCGGTGCTCAATGATCAATATGTTCTCAACCTGCGTGACTTGTGGTGATAACTTGTGCCAGAAGCGATTGTAAAAGAAAGGCGGTAAACCATCTGGTCTCGAAGATTTATCTGGGTTCATTTGCTTGATAGTTTGACTAAGTTATTGCAACGAGAGCATGGGAAGTAGCATGGCGTGATGCAGCATTTAAGGGGTGGTTGAAAGTGATATAGTAGGGATGATGGATTGTTTGTTGGTCGTAAGTACTGCAGTTTGTTGGTCGTAAGTACTGCAGATTTATCTGTGGATGGGTCAACCGAACGTGGAACGGATGGTCAAGTTGATTGACCGAACTTGACCAAAGTGCCTGGAACTCTGGGTCGGTATACCGAACCAGAAACGGTCGACCGAACAATGTCCAGTTCCGATATTTTCGGTTAACCGAATGGCACTCGGTCAAAGACGCGAATTCGTCCGAACGGTTAAAGAAGAATTTTTCTCCTTAAGAATCGGTCATTTGTCAAGTGCATGGAAATCCGAACGTGACATATTCGGTTAACCGAGTATGTCTCGGTAGACCGAGTCCCGATCGATTTTCTGCCTTTGATAATTAAGAGATTAATTTGATCAATGGTTGGATTAGCTCCAAACTTGGTCAAACGTTTTGTGGGTGCATATATTGCATTATGGAATTAGTTTGTGAGAGAAAATGTCAAGAATTCGTGGCTTAAGAATAGCCATGATTGAGAGTAAGATTGGAGCCTATACATAGGTCCTTATTCTCCTTAATTATGTTAGAAGTTTGCTAAATATTTTCTCCCCTAATTCACCACAAAAATCCACGAAAATTCTCTTAGTTTTCTAAGTCTTTGGAAGGAGAAATCTCAGAGATTAAGGAAAGGGTTTGTAGCTAGATTCTAAGCTTGTTTGGAGATTGATTGGCTAGCTCCTTTCTCTCCAACCTTGTTTAGGGTTTCGGTGAACACTCGGAGGCATCCGGCGCAACGGGAAGCGACGATCGTCTTCTTCAGCATCTCCGGATCATCAAGAAGTTTTAGAGAACTTCTAGGTATGAATTTTGGAGCCCATGTTTGTTTTAATGAGTTTTGAAACTAGTTATTAAAACAAACCGATGCATGCATGAAATAAATCGTAGAAAATTGTAATTGATCCTTATTATGCATAAAAAATTCGAAAAATATACATGCATAATTAAACATGAAATCCTACAGGGAAGAACCATGAAAGGACCCAAAAGCAGGAAAAATGACTTAATTGTGAGACCTGGGGACTAAGACGCAAGGGAGAAGGACCTGAACGTAAGACTTAAGGACCTAAGAGCAAAATAGAAAACTCCACACCATCATGGGGAGTATTTTGGGAATTCGATTCGGGTCGGAGCTCCAACAAGCAAAATAGATGCATCCAAGACCAACAAATATATCAAGCAAAGCCCACAAGAAGATTCAACTCGATCCGGATCCTGTAGACCGCCAATTGGCGGTCCAGATCTTCCTTGATCCGCTGAAACTTCTGGAGCGCGTGTATTAGAAAATGTTTAGGCTATTTTTGGTATCTGTTTAGTCCCACATCGGGGGATTGTCCCAAATTACCTTTTTCTATGGCTATAAATATAACTCTCCCTCCTACTAAGAGTGAAGCCTTGAAGCAAAACTCTGGTGGAGAAAGGGATGCTTGTAATTGAGTGAGTTAATAATATATGTTTTCATTAGCATGTCATTTCAACTTCTTTAATATTTCTTTCTTGATTAGTGTAGTTTCATTTCAGTATAATGCTTCATTTTGTTAAAGTAGTTAGTTTAAATATGTGTGAGTAGTTCCATCCCCTTTGGGGGGTGGAGTAGATGTGTGTACATGTTATGTAGATGGTATGAATGCTAGATATAATTGTTTGTGAGAAGTATTAGTATGCTTGCTTGAATTAATAAGAACTTTACTTAATGGTTTCTTCCATAGTTAGGTACTTCCCATGCTCGTATGTTCTTAATAGCAATATTGCATTGCTCATATTAATCACCTAAGTTAGTGTTGTAAATGATAGGTTTTGCCATTAGGTACCTCTTATGCATTAACAAACACTAACTAACTTGAGCTTCTTGCATGCATTCACCACCACACTTATTTCATGTGCACACACACACTCCACTCCTTAGGGGTTTTCATTCCTGAGTTTTTATCTTCCTCATTAGTTGTTTAGCTTAGTTTGTTTAGTGATTTCATTTCAGCTTTGCTAGTTTACTAGTTTAGATTAGTGTAGTGTAGTGTAGTGTAATACATCTTTATTCCCTTTCTTTCCCACTCACCTTCGCACAAACCAAAAATCGACACAGCTCCCTGTGGACGACCCGTATTTGCCACCGCTTCAAGGCGGCCGTGCACTTGCGGTTTAATATAAAACGAATCAATCAGTCTTACGATCAGGTCCTTCTCCCTTGCATCTTAGTCCTCGAGTCTCTCAACTCAGTCCTTTTTTCTATCTTTTAGGTCCTTTCATGCCTCTTCTCATCGAACCTCTTTATTTCTGAAATTCAAACATAAAACTCGTCACGTAGCATTGCTTAGGTGTAAGATAATGGATATAAGATACAAATATAAGCACGAAATTATGTCAATCAAATACCCCCACCAGTAAGTTTTTGCTAGTCACGAGCAAAACAAAGAAAGAGAAAAGCAAACGAGAAACAAGAAATCCTAACTCACTTTCGTAGGAATCACGGTTGCACTTAGCACGTGCAACAAGCCGTTACACCTCCTTGTTGCCAAGGAGGAGGAGTGTTGTCTCCTGAGGGTTTTCAGCGGATATACCCACAACATCCGAACAAGATGCATTATTCAATCTAGACACTCGACTCGTTGGACAAATTTTGTCGATCATTGGACGTGGTAATTGATTGACATCATTTCATGCTTATATTTGTATCTTATATCCATTATCTTACACCTAACCAATGCTACGTGACGAGTTTTATGTTTAGTTTTCAGGAATAAAGAGGTTTGAAGAGAAGAGCCATGAAAGGACCCAAAAGCAGGAAAAATGACTTAATTGTGAAACCTGGGGACCAAGATGCAAGGGAGAAGGACCTGATCGTAAGACCGAAGGACCTAAGAGCAAAACAGGAAACTCCACACCATCATGGGGAGTATTTTGGCAATTCGATTCGGGTCGGAGCTCCAACAAACCAAGTAGATGCATCAAAGACCAAGAAATACTTCCAGCAAAGCCCAACACAAAACCCAGACGGATCCGGGCCTTATAGACCGCCAATTGGCGGTCTGGATCATCCTAGATCCGCTAAGTTTTCTCCTAGACTTGTATTAATGTTTGTTTAGGCTATTTTTGGTATTGGTTTAGTCCCACATCGGGGGATTGTCCCGGATTAGCTTTTACCATGCTTATAAATAGAACTATTCACCTTCCATTGTATCCATCTCTCTTTAGTGACCATCTTCCCTACTAAGAGTGAAGCCTTGAAGCAAAACTCTGGTGGAGGAAGAGCTGCTTGTAATTTGAGTGAGTTAATAATAGATGTTTTCATTAGCTTGTTAGTTCTTGCTTAGTTAATTTCCTTTAATGTGTTTGCTTTGGTGCTTGTTTAGTTGTATGCTTCTTTAATATTTCTTGCTTGATTAGGATAGTTTCATTTCAGTATAATGTTTCATTTTATTAGAGTAGTTAGTTTACATATGTGTGAGTAGTTCCATTCCCATTTGGGGGTGCAGAAATATGTGATATAATCATGTAGTGTATTAAGTGTGTGTCATCTTTATCCCTTGAGCTTTATATGATTTCCATAACCATCTAATGGGTTTTCACTCTTATCTTTGATATGCTAATGCTCTTGAATGAAGCTTAGCTTATGCTTTGATTAGTGGACCTATTTTATGGGGAATGATAAGGTTAGGATATGGATGAAGTTAATATTGGAAACACAATTTGTAGTGTATGTGCTCTTGTTGCCTTTACCTTATCTAATGTCTTTTATGTTTTAATGATGTGGTCTTATCTTAATTCATGTGGAGGCATAGTAGGGTCTAGTCTTTATACTTGAGTTCATGTAGCTTCATTCCAATTATTGTCTTGTATGTTTTAATGATGTAGTCTTATCTTAATTCATGTGGAGGCAAAGTTGGATGTAGTTTTATGATTTCATGCACTACATGTTGTGAGGAGCTTAATGAACACACACTTCTTTATGTTCACATTATTTCTCTACCCCCTTTGGGGTTTTGTTTTCTTGCTTTTCTTCTATTTCCATTTGCACCTTAGTGTAGTGTAGTGTAATACATCTTTCTCTCCTTCTTTTACCTCTCGCCTTCGAACAAACCAAGCGTCGACACACCACCCAGTGGACGACCCGTATTTGCCACCGCTTCAACGCGGCCGTGCACTTGCGGTTAATATAAAACGATCAATCAGTAATCCTACGGGTCGACTCTATATAGGTAATCAGTCCACACACCTAACCTAATGAACCATTCGTGCAAGTTAAATAAGGAATTAAGTGAAAGATAGACAACCTCAACATCCTCAAGTGATACAAAGTGTAAAGTCCATTTAGGTTCTTATTTGCATTTAATTCTTTTTCTTTTTCTTTTTGTTTTTTTCTTTTTTTTTCTTTTCTTATTCATAGTTGGAGCTTCATTCTCCCAGGGTCAGGTTTCGTGCATCATTTCCCATGAGGACTTACACTATCACGTACACCTTTCCTAAAATCTCAACATAGGGCAGTCCCTACCACCCGTGTAACCGGAGTTCGGTCGGTGCATCCCAAGTCAGATGACTCGAAAGCACCAGGCACAAAGTCCCCTCAGACCTACTTTCCCGAGTGAGAGGAGCCGTGCAAGAAGAGAGAACACCAACTCACTTATTTCTTATCTACACATGAACAAAAACCCCTACACTTAATGTCTCACAACAAGATTTCAAGGGTCCTTGACTACAACAAACTTCCTTAAGTTAACAGACAAGAATTATTGACTCACTAGGTTTATGGTGGATTTTTTTAAATGTTTGAGCACTGAAACCCTATGATTACTCACCCCCAAGAGAAAACCGGGGTGCATCCTAACGACTAGATAAATCCTAAAGCCACTGTACTAGATATCCTAATGCATCAAGTTCAAGACAATTTTGGGAGCTTTCTTTTTACTTTGCCTCTCAACGGTTTTGCACATGCTAAACACACGCAAAACCCACAAACATTTTCTTTCGCAAACACATGAAGATTTTTTAAGAAATGTGAAAATTTTTAAGCACTAGGCAAGCAAAAGAAGGCAAGTCACCCAAGGATCAAGGCAAGCAGATATTGATATTAAATGCAGCACACAAACATGACCCTAACAACGCACACAAAAGAAAACAAAAATCAAAGGAAAATACTCGACTATGTACACACGTAAAACACCCCCACACCTACTTCATGCATTGTCCTCAATGAATGTGAGCAAGATACTACATGGATTTATGCATGAAAAGAAGAGATCTCACCAACGTGAAGTACAAAGGGAAGTTCATGGTTATGTTGATGGACACAAACCCGAATTCCCTCAAAACCTGTGAGATGCTAAAGAAGGGATACAAATACGTGAAAGAAATGGGCCCCAAATACTCAAGAGTTGGAGCCCACAAAAAACGATGCTCACTGAAGGAGTCTTCTCTTTCTTTTTTCTTTTTATTATAACTATGTTCAACAATAGCCTTCCATCTTCATATGTCAAGGGACATCAAATGGTAACCCGCTATCTCTCGAGTTAGAAATGCACATGCGTGGGCTCACAATATACAAAACAAAATTGCTTGACCACCTGACACCCTTATATGCATTGTGGTCGTTCGCTGCCTCTTGAGAGTTAGCAAAAGAGGAGTCATGAAGGATATGTGAACTTCTATCAGGTTGAAGGGTATCAGGTGGTTGATTCTTAACCCACATTGGGTCCTCAGCAGATACAGAATGAAGAGCATGTGGCCCAGAGGCCATAAAAATAGTATCTTGTGGCTCAAAAGCCACGTGGTCAAAAGGATGTGGCTCAAGGGCCACGTGATCAGAATATAAGGCACCTTCATGTGCCAGCCAGGTGAAACATCTTCACCACCTTCAGGATCTCCATCGAACAATTCTCTGAAGTACTTGAAGGTGCCCTCAACTTCAATCTCGTCCAAGCTGTGGATAAGGTTGACCCCAACAGGGTCATTGAAGGCACCTGGCTTCTTACCAATGGTGAAGATGTTGAAATCAGTGCATTGACTACCATAAGTCAAGCGCATCAGACCATTGCGACAATTGATCAAGGCATTGGAAGTCGCAAGAAATGGTCACCCCAGAATGACAGGAATTTGTCCAAGTGGGTTTGGCACAAGTTCAGTATCCAAGACAAAGAAGTCGACTGGATAAATGAACTCTCCCACTTTGATCAGCACGTCTTCCACCACACCCCTCAGTTTCTTCATAGACCTATCAGCCAATTGAAGAGTGGTCTTTGTTTGTTTGAGGTCTCCAAGACCGAGGTGGACGTAGACAGAATATGGGAGAAGATTAACAGATACACCAAGGTCAAATAAGGCTTGATGTATGGACACATCACCAATCACACAAGAGATAGCAGGACAGCCAGGGTCCTTATAATTGACTTGCATGGGTTGTGCCAACAAAGAACTCACGTTAGCCGCAAGAAAAGATTTCTTTGGAACATGAGTTTTTCTTTTCTTGGTACATAAGTCCTTGAGAACCTTGGCATAAGGTGACATTTGCTGAATCACCTCCAACAGAGGGATGTTCACCTTAACTTGCCGAAAGATCTCAAGCAGCTTGTCGTGTTGATCAGAGGTTTTTTTAAGGCGCTCAGGGAGTGACACCTTCGGGGCATAAGGGTGTGAAGGAACCTCAGAATTCTGGTCCAAAGAAGCATGAGTAGGGACCTCAGAATCTGATTCCTTCGACACATGAGGAGACAAGGGGACCTCAGGATTCGACCCCTTTGTCGAAGGAAATGTAGAAGGAACCTCAGGATCCGGCTCCCTCAGAGATGATGATGACAAAGAAGGCACCCCAATGTGGTTGTCCACCTCCTTACGAGATCTCAAAGTATGAATCACATTAATATGATGGGTCGGTTCAAAGGTAGCATGAGGTACAAGTGGCCTTCCTTGAGAATAAGTACCCCGAGGATTCACCTCGGGTAGACTCGGTAATTGTCCCTTCTCGCGTTCATGGAGCGGATTAGCCAACTGGATAACTTGCATTTATAATGCTTTGACCAAATTGTTGCTGGCCGCAAACATGGATTGTGTGCTCTGAATGAACGCTTGAAGGGTTTGTTCAAGAGTGGGGTCCTTCGAGTCAACCCGTTGTGGTGGTGGAGTTTGGTTACAATAACCCGACGATGAGTGATGCATTGCATACATTGCATCATATGTCTTTCATTTAGATTACTTTTATATCAATAAATGCTACTAAGGTATGTGTTTAGTCGTATTTACAGAATACAGGGACCTGGATGCAAATTACCCACATTCCGAGCATAAACGCGTGCAAAAGATTCATTTCTATCATAAAGACCGAGTTCAAGTTTATCGGGTTTCAAATAGAAATGCATCCAAGCATAAAAGCATTCAAGGAGCTAATTACAAAAAGGTCAAGGACTTAATTGCAAAATGCCAAGGACCTAATTGCAAAAAAAAGGACCAAGTTATTGTGTGGAGAAAGTCAAAAGAAAAATCAAATATAAATCTCCAACAATGGAAGGAATTAATCCGGAGCTCAAAAGAATGGAAACAAATGATCCAGACGCGCAAATAAAGATCAAATCATGCCATAAACGCACCGCAGAAATCCGGACCCAATTCCATCAACCTGGGTGGCGAATTAGCCGCACCTCCCATGCATTGTGCGGCGATTTCGCCGCACCAGAGGTGATCCGTGTGCCTGATTTTCGTCCAGTGTCGGGTCGACGCGTGTACTATCCTTTTATGTATTGGTATCCCCTGTATCGGCTATAAATAGCCCTGTAGGACGAATGTAACACATCTTTGAACCTTTGGTCTTGGATCATTAGTAATAAATTTCTGTTTTATTTTGTTTTGTCTCTCTTTTCTTTTAATGTCTCTAGGATCCCTTCTTCTTCCTCCCTCCATGAGTTTCTAACTCTCTCCAAAGGGTGGAGGTGATGGAATTAGGGTTAGAGAATGATGAATGCATGTTATTATTTTAAGTTCATGATTAGTATATTTTGATTACTTGAGTTTATGTTAAGTCATTTATCTTGTAATGCTTCATAACTAACATGATTTACAATAAGTTTCAGTAATTCTCTACTCTAAACCTAAATCTAAACCTCCACCCCACGGATTTTCCTCTTTGTTCTTGTTTTAATTTTAATTGTTCTTATTTCGTACTTTAGATAATTAAACCAAAAAATACCAAAAACCCAACTTATTTCTTCTTCCCTTCTTCCTCTTAATCGAAAACAACATCAACTACGAAATCTCTCCCTCCTTGTGTTCGACCCGTACTTGCCACGTCTTCATAGACGCCGTGTACTTGCGGTATAAATAAAATTCTCATCAAGTTTTTGGCGCCGTTGCCGGGGAGGCGACGCAGATTTTTGTTGTTTTTGTGTTTTCGATTTTTCCTGTTTATCTTGTGCGCGATCTAAGTATTTGAATTTGTGTTTCAGGAGACAACAGAGCGCGCGGCGAAATACGAGCGCATTCTGAGCTTAAAGAGCGGTGAATCCGCCGCACCATAAGAAGCATTTGCGGCGAAATCGCCGCACAGGTTGGTCTTCCGGTCTTCAAATTTTGAGGGCGTCGTCGGCATCTCTGGGTGGTCGCATTGAGCTACTGGAATCTCCGAGAGCGGGCGGCGAACCCGACTGAGCATTGCGGAGGTAACTTTTCTTGCCTTTCTCGTAAAATCTGAATAGTTGAAAAGTTTCCTTTCGTAGAATTGCACGTGTTAGGGTTACAATTCCATAATTGGCAATAATTCAACTCTGACCTAAAATTGGCAAAATTAGAAAGACCTTAGTGCATGCATCATATAATGTTTTGCTTGCATTATTCTTGCTAAATTCTTGCAAATTAATACTTGTTGAAGATTGCTGGAGGCAAGGTACGTATCGAGGTTTTTATCGATTGCATTAGAGCATATAATTTAGTTGCATACAACCTTGCAATTGCCCCCATTAAAAGGACCATTGTTTGACTATCTTTGCTAGATTTAAGTTAAACTATCTTAAGGGCAACTCCGTAGGAAAAGATACGGTGGGGATTTCATCACCCTCCCGTAGCCCACAAACCACAATCCTGAAGTGTCGCCTAAGCCTAAAAATTTAAAATCAATTAGACATTGGCCCCTAAGGACCCGGACTCAATTAAGGAGGAGATTGGTTTGACTTGCTATGACCTGAAGCTAATTGAATTCAATTTGGTGTCTAGAAAGTGTTTTTGTGTCGACGAAAGTCTTCCAAGCGACGTGGTTGTCTAATTGGCACCGACTCTGTCGGAAGCGCCCCCACTAGCTATACACTAACTGGCCAACTTGGTTTGATTGGTGAGGGAGGTGAATCAAGCAAATCAATTCGACTCAACCAGTTAGGAGTCGTCTAGATCTAAGTGACACTAGGTCTAGGATTGTTTTGACCGTGCTTGTTCAGGAAATTTCTGACCAACCCTAATTTTTATCCTTTAGAGTTAAGTTTCCCTTCTCGTCTGAGTCTTCTTTCCCTTCTCATCATTACCTTTCTATTGTTTGTTTCCTTTTAAAAAAAAATTAAAATTCAAAAATCCAAAAAAAAAAGAGTAATTAATTCTTGAAATTAAATTTGGAGTTTAAATTTCGAATTTGAATTCAAAAATTGATTCAACCCGGTGCACTCAGATTTGGATTCGGGACTTGAGTAATCGACTCTCACGAGTTCACCTAGATTCCAGTCTGGAACTTAACCCCGATCCACCTGTTGCACCACCTCACCCGGATCTAATGGGTGAGAACGTAGTGGACCCGCCTGTTGCGCAACCTATAACTTTGAGGGATCGGTGCTACCCAACGATGGCTGCTCAGCCATCGTGCATCGTCATGCCCACCATACCGGGTCGCGACTTCGAACTTAAGGCACAATACATGAGTATGCTGCCTAAGTTCACCTCTAGGGAAGACCCATATCTCTTCCTTAGAGAATTTGAAGAAATCTGCTCTCTTATGCAATACCAGCATATCCCTGAAGAGGCAGTGCGTCTGAAATTCGTGCCTCTAGCACTGAAGGACGACGCTAAGAAATGGCTATATAGTCTAGCCGAAAGATCTATTAGAAGTTGGGCCGAATTTGTTCAAGTTTTCCTAAAAAAATATTTCCCCAACCATAAGACTATGAAGATTAGGAATGAAATTGTTGCATTCGTTCAGTCTGAGAGCGAGCCGTTCTATTCCTATCTTGAGAGATTTAAGAGTGTCTTGACCCAATGCCCTCATCACGGAATTCCGAAGTGGCAATTATGCCAAATTATTTATGAGGGATTGACACCCACATCTAGGGTTATGCTAGAATCTGTGAGCCAAGGGAACTTTATGTCCAAAAATGAAAATGATGCCTGGACTTTTCTTGAGGATTTAGCAGAAAATAGTATGCATTGGGACAATGCTAGAACACCCATCAACCCGAGTATTGGATCTAGAATAGCGAGTCAACCCCGACCAGGTGTCTTAGCTATAGACTCCAACATAGCGGCTGAGGCAAAACTAGCCACCCTTATGCGTAGAATGGAAAGTTTAGAGCTGCAAAACCAAACCCGACAAGCATCCCCTACCCCTTGCTCTAGATGTGGTCAGACTGGTCATTTAATGGAGGACTGTGTGAACCTGGAACATGTTAATGCCACATTTAACAATTCTAGAAATGATCCTTACGCATCAACCTATAACCCAGGTTGGCGTAATCATCCCAATTTTTCGTGGACCCAACAAGGACAACCTCCTAGACAACAACCAACCTCATATAACCAAAATAATACATCATCTGGGGGTAATAATGGAAATCATGAGGTTAGGTTGACAAAATTAGAAAATTTAATGACAACTTTTATACAAACAACCAACCAATCATTCCATAGGCTAGAGACACAGGTCAGCCAATTAGCACAGATAATAGGTGAAAGAGAAAAGGGCCAATTTCCAAGTCAACCTGAGGTAAACCCCAGAACTAATAATCAATATCAATCTTATCAACCACCTTCAGGAAATAACAACCCTAGACCGGTTCAAATGGTTAATGAGGAAGGACCGTTCCAACAAATCAATGCTGTAGTATCATTACGGTCCGGAAGACAAATTGACAATAATGTGGTAAACCCTAGAATGACTAATCAATCTAGCCATCAAGCACCCACATATGACTTGACCATTGAACCCGACGTCCAAATTGAAAAGCCCAATCCACCTACCCAACCTGAACCTGTAGCTCAACCTGAACCTGAGCGAGTCTATGTGCCTAAAGCCCCATTTCCCAATAGACTCAAAAAGAACTCTAGTGCACAAATAGAGAAAATCTTGGAAGTATTTAAGCAAGTTAAGGTAAACATTCCACTCTTAGACATGATTCAACAAATACCTGCTTATGCTAAATTCTTAAAAGATTTGTGCACTAAGAAGAGAAAAACGAATGTACCAAAGAAGGCATTCTTAACTGCAAACATATGCTCAATTCTTTCCAACACATCTCCTATAAAATATAAGGACCCGGGGTGTCCCACAATTTCATGTTCAATAGGAGATACGTTTATCAATAAAGCCCTTCTAGACCTTGGTGCAAGCGTTAACTTGGTCCCATTTTCTGTCTACGAGCAACTCAACCTTGGTCCACTAAAACCCTCTAAGACAACCCTCCAATTCGCTGATTGTTCTGTTAAGAAACCGAGAGGTATAGTAGAGGACGTTTTGATTAAGGTTGGTGACTTCATTTATCCAGTGGATTTTGTCGTACTTGATACTGAACCTGTTGTAAATCCTAATCGACAAATCCCTGTAATTCTAGGTAGACCCTTTTTAGCCACTTCGGAAGCATTAATAAACTGTCGAAATGGGCTCATGCAATTATCTTTCGGGAACTTAAAAGCAGAATTTAATATCTTCCATATTGATAATGAGCCAGAACTAATATGCAACCACAGTGATGTTGTGATGAGAGCACGTATTTATCAGAATTCTGAATCAAATAAATCATCACATAAGCAAAAAGGAAGTAAGAAAAAAGGGAGTAATTCATTTACCCAACCACCATCACTCGAGCAAACAAGCGAACCAATTCAAGTGAGAAGAGTGGAATCTTTTCCTCAAGTCAACATGGGGAACAATTCAACTAGATACATGCACCAACATGGTGTCATTCAATCCAGTTCTGATTATGGTTGACTTTGAGCAAACTCAACCCCTCTACCGCAAGCCAACTCAGGTAATAAGTGCATTTATTTTATCTATGCATACATTGAGGACAATGCATGATTTAGGTGTGGGGGGGTGTTTATATATGTACATATCTATCTATTTGATTTTCTGTTCTGTTTTATTTTAAAAAAAAATCAATATTCTATGACATAGCTTAAGATTGAACTGCCAAAACCCGTGTACAAATTGCATTAAGTTTTTGTTCCTTATTATATAGTTCTGCTTGTAGAAATTATGACATAAATCTAAGTTCCAAAGAAATAACCCATGACCCTTGTAAGACATGTATGCACTTAAATTGGATGAATCAAATCTTTGAAGTGGTTGATAAAAAGCAGAGGTTGAGGAAAATATACCGGGAAGTGTGGACTTCTAATAGCAATTAAGCCTTGAGGAAAATAAAAGTAAAAATAAAGGAATAAAGTGAGGAAAGCACATTTTGCAAAATGATTACAAAAGCCCAAGCCTTTGAGTCACTGGTCCGTAGGGGTATCTTGAAACCCGGTAACTTGAGTCTACCAGCTCGGGATTATCGACCAAACTCGCTACACGAATGCAAAAGGGTAAAAGTGTCAAAAAGCAAATGTGTTGAATCACGGAAAAAAAAAATAATAATAATAATACTCAAGGCCCAAAGCTAAAAGAATGATCCATGCCATGGTTGATCCAAATGATACTTCACCACCAGAGGAGGCGTGCAAAATAATTTATGTGATAACATGTGTAGAGGGGTTAGTGGTGTGAATGTTGGAGGATAAAGACCAAGTCAAACTTTTTATAAGTTAGAATTGTATAATGAGCATGCAAGAATTCTAAGTGAGATGTATAAGGTTGAGGTAAAAATATTGAGAGCTACTAATGGAATGTTGAATTAAGACTTTGTGGGTGTGTCAGCTGAAAACCCTCACGAGACAAAACTCGTCCTCTAAGGCAACTTGGAGGTTTAAAGGCTTGTTGCACATGCTAAGTGCAACCGTGATTCCTACGAAAGTGAGTTAGGATTTCCCTGTTTTCATTTTCTTATATTTTGCTTTGCTAGAGACTAGCAAAATCTAGGTGTGGGGATATTTGATGCATTGCATACATTGCATCATATGTCTTTCATTTAGATTACTTTTATATCAATAAATGCTACTAAGGTATGTGTTTAGTCGTATTTACAGAATACAGGGACCTGGATGCAAATTACCCACATTCCGAGCATAAACGCGTGCAAAAGATTCATTTCTATCATAAAGACCGAGTTCAAGTTTATCGGGTTTCAAATAGAAATGCATCCAAGCATAAAAGCATTCAAGGAGCTAATTACAAAAAGGTCAAGGACTTAATTGCAAAATGCCAAGGACCTAATTGCAAAAAAAAGGACCAAGTTATTGTGTGGAGAAAGTCAAAAGAAAAATCAAATATAAATCTCCAACAATGGAAGGAATTAATCCGGAGCTCAAAAGAATGGAAACAAATCATCCAGACGCGCAAATAAAGATCAAATCATGCCATAAACGCACCGCAGAAATCCGGACCCGATTCCATCAACCTGGGCGGCGAATTAGCCGCACCTCCCATGCATTGTGCGGCGATTTCGCCGCACCAGAGGTGATCCGTGTGCCCGATTTTCGTCCAGTGTCGGGTCGACGCGTGTACTATCCTTTTATGTATTGGTATCCCCTGTATCGGCTATAAATAGCCCTGTAGGACGAATGTAACACATCTTTGAACCTTTGGTCTTGGATCATTAGTAATAAATTTCTGTTTTATTTTGTTTTGTCTCTCTTTTCTTTTAATGTCTCTAGGATCCCTTCTTCTTCCTCCCTCCATGAGTTTCTAACTCTCTCCAAAGGGTGGAGGTGATGGAATTAGGGTTAGAGAATGATGAATGCATGTTATTATTTTAAGTTCATGATTAGTATATTTTGATTACTTGAGTTTATGTTAAGTCATTTATCTTGTAATGCTTCATAACTAACATGATTTACAATAAGTTTCAGTAATTCTCTACTCTAAACCTAAATCTAAACCTCCACCCCACGGATTTTCCTCTTTGTTCTTGTTTTAATTTTAATTGTTCTTATTTCGTACTTTAGATAATTAAACCAAAAAATACCAAAAACCCAACTTATTTCTTCTTCCCTTCTTCCTCTTAATCGAAAACAACATCAACTACGAAATCTCTCCCTCCTTGTGTTCGACCCGTACTTGCCACGTCTTCATAGACGCCGTGCACTTGCGGTATAAATAAAATTCTCATCAATGAGGTCTGAGGAGGTTGGTAATTATGATTCTGAGACATTTGATGTGGAGGTTGGTAGGTTGCCGATGGGCGTGGAGGTTGATAAGGTGGAGGTTGAGGTTGAGCGTGCGAGCTCTGACCGTTACCCCCACTAGGCCCCCAAGAGAAGTTAGGATGGTTACGCCAGCCCGGGTTGTAGGAGTGATTGTACGGGTCGTTACGGGGCCTCTGTTGATACATCGCATTTACGCCATCCCTGGGAGCGTAAGCACATTCCAAGTCATCATGGCCCGTAAGTCCACACCTACCACATCCGGGAGTAGCGACCTGAGCTACAAGAGCTTGGTCCAACTCTATACTCTCAATCCTACGCATAAGAGCAACCATTTTCGCCTCAGATGCGATAGATGACTCAACTTAATATGATCCAACTAGACCAGAAGACCTGGCGGCTGGTGGCTCTCTCATGGTGTCCTACTTAAAGGTGCGTTCAACCATTAACTCAAAAGTGCCCCATGCCTCATCGATGAGTTTCATTTGGAAGTCACCCTGACACATCGACTCCAACAATGTGCGGGTGTTGTAGTTGAGGCCCTCATAAACAATCTGGCACAGCTGCCATAGCTCAAGTCCATGATGAGGGCACTGCTGGAGAAGGTCCTTGAACCTCTCAAAGAAACTATGAAAAGATTCGGTCTCAGTCTGATACATTTGATGTATCTGGTGCCGTATCTGTTGAGTTCTCCTTTGAGGGAAAAATATCTTCAGAAATACGGTCACAAAGTCATCCCAAGACCAAATCGAGCTCGCCGGGAGGATGTACATCCATTTGTTCGCGTTATCCTTCAACGCGAAAAAAATCATCCTCAACCGGACTGAATCCTCGTCAAGTTGTTGAAGCTTGAACATGGAGCATACTTCCTCGAATTCGCGTATAAAAATATACGGATCCTTCTTATTGGAAGTGAAGGTTGGAAGCATGCTCACATATTGAGGTTTCAGCTCATAGTTGTTCCCTCGAGCAGGGGGAAGAACTACGCAAGAAGGCCGCACCAAGAACTCGATCCTGACCGAATCTCCCTTCCTCTCGAGTCAGAGGAGGAGGAGAAGGAGGTCTACGTAGAGGTGGGAGCGGACCGAGGTAATCCATGTATGGAACCCGGTCTCCCCTATCCCTACGAGACGACTCAGCCTCATGCTCCAAAGGAGCACGAGGCGGAGATGGTCGATCACCAAGACCGTCCATCTCAGAAAAATGCAGTCTCTCAAGTCGAGCTCTCTCACCAGAACGAGCCCAACCTCGCATAAAATGCTCGACTCGACTCTAAAAAACACACAACAGAAGGTGTACTCAGAGGAGGAGACTACTCGTAGAGAATAGATGAGGACAGGACTCAGATGAGGAGGGAAGAATCCTTAGATCTAGCGTGGATAATGGGATCAGGTAGAAGCCTAACTAGCAAGCACGACTCAATCAACTTAAGGCTATGGGTCCTAAGGCTAGACGATGCCTAACTTCGAGGTCACTAAACTCGACACGCCTCACCTTCCTACAACGAGGACCACAATGCCCAGCAAGTGATACCAGATCCGGAGATCCAGTACCTCCTACTATCGACAAGGTAGGCAACGTCGATCAGGCCGTGACGGTCTCAACTAGATTACTCTCCTAGTGTGTCCGAAATCCTAGGGCCAATGTCTACTTGCTTTTAGTTAAGGCTTGATTAAGAGTGATTTTTGGGGCCAAGGAAAGGGTGATGAAATCCCCCACTTTATCTTTTATGGGACAACCCTTCCTTAGTAGCGTTTTGATCCTAAATCTAGCAATCAACGCTCCAATCAAACACTCAACTCACTCTTGTCCTGATGCAATTCCTACTAACTAATGCATGGGCATACAAGATACATGAATGAGTGTAGGAAATTGCATACCTCATGCCAACGCTCTACAACTGAAAATAAAGCTAAAATAAAAGACAACTACGTGCCTAAGTCAAGTACATGATGCGTGACGTAAACAAGTAAGAATGTCTAATCTTTTGCTTTGGATTTTAAGGCCAAGTTGATTAATGGGGATTGGTTTAATGATCTGGGAGCAAACTAGAAGTCACAGCATGCAAAATAGTGCTCCCAGATAACTAAAATGAAAGAACCAACTACCAGAAGAAAACTGAGAGCAAGAAACGCTCACCAGGCTGCCAATTGGTGGTCCAAGACCGCTGATTGGCGGTCCTTGTTGAAGCTTTTGTGCTCCAACTCGTCCAGTAGCCTCCCCGTGAGCTCTAGGATCCCTGAAACCAACCAAAACTAAAAACAAAAAATTAAAACCACTCGAATCGTCCAAACCAAAGTCTGGACAGAGCACCTCCCGACAACGGCACCAAAAACTTGATTGATATGTTTTGTATTAAACCGAAAATGCACGACCACGTTGAAGCGGTGACAAATACGGGTCGATCCACAGGGAGGTGTGTCGACTTTTGGTTTATTCGAAGACGAGTGGTATAGAAAGGAGAGAAAGATTGATTACACTAAACTACACTAGAATGCAATAGAAAATGAAAGATAAGCAATAAAACTAAACCCCAAAGGGGGTAGAGAAATAATGTGAATATAAAAGATGTGTGTGTGTGTGTGTTCGATTATGCTGATCACAACATGTAGTGCATGAAATCGTAAAACTAAATCCAACTTTCCTCCACATGAATTAAGATAAGATCATATCATTAAAGCATAAAAGACAATAATTGGAATGAAGCTAAATGAACTCATGTATAAAGACTAGACCCTACTATGCCTCCACATGAACTAAGATAACACATTATCATTAAAACAAGCAAGACATTAACCAAGGTAAAGGCAACAAGAGTACATACACTACAAATTGTGTTTCCAATATAAATTTCATCCATATCCTCACCTTATCATTCCCCATAAAATAGGTCCACTAATCTAAGCATAAGCTAAGCTTCATTCAAGAGCATTAGCATATCAAAGATAAGAGTGAAATCTCATTAGATGGTTATGGAAATCATATAAGTCTCAAGGGATTAAGATAACACACCTAATACACTACATGATCATATCACATATTTCTCCACCCCCAAATGGGGATGGAACTACTCACTACTCATTACACTAACTACATTAACAAAATGAAACATTATACTGAAAGGAAACTACACTAGGCAAGCAATAAATATTAAAGAAACTAAAGTGACATAAAACAAAACAAGCATGCAAGCATATGAAAGGAATTTAAACTAAGAAAAGAACATACTAAAGGAAAACATCTATTTATTACTCACTCAATTACAAGTAGCCATTCCTCCACCAGAGTTTTGCTTCAAGGCTTGACTCTTAGTAGGGAAGATGGCCACAAAGAGAGAGATGAGGTACATGAGAGGAGGGAGAGTTCTATTTATAGTCATAGAAAAAGGTACTCCGGGACAATCCCCCGTTGTGGGACTAAAAAATACCAAAAAAAGACTAAACATCGTCTAATACACGTGCTCCAGAAGTTTTAGCGGATCCGGGAATATCCGGACCGTCAATTGGCGGTCTACAGGATCCAGATCGAGTTGGTTTTTATTCTGGGCTTTTCTTGATGTATTTGTTGATCTTCAATGCATCTACTTCGCTTGTTGGAGCTCCGACCCGAATCGAATTGCTAAAATACTCCTCATGATGGTGTGGAGTTTTCTGTTTTGCTCTTAGGTCCTTCGGTCTTACGTTCAGGTCCTTCTCCCATGCATCTTAGTCCTCGAGTCTCTCAACTCAGTCCTTTTTCCTATCTTTTAGGTCCTTTCATGCCTCTTCTCATCGAACCTCTTTATTTCTGAAATTCAAACATAAAACTCATCATGTAGCATTGCTTAGGTGTAAGATAATTGATATAAGATACAAATATAAGCATGAAATGATGTCAATCATTTCACATCATCAATTTAAGAATTCTATATAGAAAATAGGAAAAATCATTTACCCAACTGCATATAAAAAATTCATTTTCCGCTTAATGACATATAACCTCCCCCATTGATATCATACAAATTGCGCCCCCTGACTTAAAATCCTAGAATTGTATGTGGCTTGCACCAAAATTGTCAAAACAAAGAATGAGAGTGCAGAAATAGGTAATGTAGAGTTCTTAGAGTAGACTTTCAATCCGCATTACGTCAAGAATAGCATAGTGGATGTCATGGTACTCAGCTTTCGTGCAGTTGTGCTTTATAGAGCGTTTTACATTTTGCTTTATGGACTTTCAAGACCTCTAATTTTATGTTGAAAGATATGCAAACATCTGTGTAGATTTGCAACCATGAGGACAACTTACCAAATTGCATCAGAATAGGCATTTAATTTTAGAAAGAGGCAGAGCATGTGTAAAACAAAATTAATTACTTTTTAAAACATAGCACAAAACTACAAGAGAGAACACTTGTATCTTAGACTACAAATGTTGGGAGAGAATCTAAATAATGCTACTACGACACAACAGATAAAACACACCAGCGGAATATAAAAATGAATATTGAATGCGGAATTAAATAACTTCTAGCTCTCTCACAAACTTTAATAGCAACAAAATATATGCACAACATAAAAGAAACAAGCAACAAACGAACGCACGCCTAAAAAACGCACGACACACGTGTTTTACAAGGTTCGGCAACGTGCCTACGTCCTTGAGGGGGCCATCTGTGAGTTTCATTTCCTTCTTCCTCTTCTCCAACAAAATAAACAACCGAGATAACAAGGAGTTGGAGGCAATATGTCCTCCAAAGCTCTCAAATCGGTCATCATATCCGTCAGATTCTTGCTTGTATCAGTCTTCTAGAGAATAACCTGACCTTCCTCGATCCATTCACAGATCTTATGGTACCTTAGTTCAATATGTTTTGTTCTTGAGTGGAATGTCTGATCTTTGTCTAGATAAATTGCAGCTTGACTGTCACAATGCAATTTGGTCACTTCCTGTTCCATCCGAAGAGCTTACCAAACCCTTCAACCATATAACTTCCTTCCCTGCATCAACGACTGCCATATACTCCGCTTCTGTCATAGACAACGCGATAGTATGTTCGATAATGGATATCCAACTCACTGGTCCTCCACTTAAAGTGAACATGTATCCTGTTGTGGACATTCGTTTATCCAGATAACCAGCATAATCTTAATCCACGTATCCCTCCACCTGCCTTTGTGCTCTATCTCTGGTGTACTTTAAGCTAACATCAATGGTTCCGTTCAAGTACCTCAACAACCACTTCGACACATCCCAGTGCTCCTTTCCTAGGTTAGCCATATACCGACTCATCAGGTTAACTGCGTGTAAAATGTCTGGCATAGTGCAGATAATAGCATACATAACAGATCCGATTGCACTAGCATATGGAACTCTATCCATATCTCTCCTTTCTTTTTCAGTAGAGGGGCTGCAATTCATGGAGAGCTTGAAGTGAGCGCTTATAGATGTGACAACATGCTTGACATTCTCAAGATTGTACCTCTCAAGGATTTTCCGGATATAACTCATCTGAGTGAGAAAAAGTTAACCTCTTTCGGTATCCCTCGTGATCTCCATACCGAGAATTTTCATTGCACTCCTGAGGTCTTTCATCTCAAACTCGCCCCGTAGTTTATGCTTGAGATCATCTATATGCTTCATCTCCTTTGTCGCGATCAACATATCATCATCATACAAGAGCAAGAATACATATGACCTATCTTTGAGACTCCACAAGTAAACACAACTATCATAGTCGCAACATGCACAACTATTCTGTAACATAATGTATCGAACCTTTTGTACCCCTGCCTCAGCGACTGCTTCAGCCCGTAAAGAGATTTCTTCAGCTTGCATATTTGACTTTTTTGCCTTGTGTAATGAACCCATTTGGCTGCTTCATATATATCTCCTCCTCTATGTGCCCGTGAAGAAATGTTGTCTTCACATCCATTTGCTCTAACTCCATGTCATCCACTGCCACCATGGATAACAACACCCTTATAGAGGTATGCTTTACAACAGGTGAGAAGATCTCGTTGTAATCGACTCATTCCTTCTGAGCATATCCTTTTGCCTCCAACGTAGCCTTGTATTTTAACTCCTCATTCGGAGTTGACAATTCTTTCTTCCTAAAGATCCACTTGCACCCAATTGCGTGATTCCTCTTGGAATCTCCGTTAACTCCCAAGTCTGATTCTTATGAAGAGATTCCATATCTTCGATTATGACCATTATCCACTTTCCTGTCCTGTTGCTCAACGACTCAATTTAACGTAGAAGGGTCCCCACATTCAGTTACAAGTGCAAACACAATGTTAGCGTCATAATGGCCTTACCTCTACGGTGCCCTAGTGATCCTCATTTGTCTCGCTTGAGCAATACTCTCCTGCTCAGGTTCTTCCTCTACTCGTGAGTCAATTCTTTCCTGCTAAACTTCTCTATTCGATTCACCCTCTGAAGTTGTGACCCTTACTTCAGTTTTGTCCTCCTGCATGGACCCCTCTTGTTGTTCTTTCTCCTCAAGGCCTTTGAGTAAACTCGTCTCATCAAAGACTACATTTCTTCGCAAGAGCACATTCTTGTCCATTGGATCCCAAAACTTATATCATTTAACTGACCTATCGTAACCAAGGAAAATACATTCATTCGATTTCGAATCCAGTTTTGACCATTGTGTTTCATCAACCATTCCATAAGCTTTACATCCAAATATCCACAACCTTAAATAATCATATGGCTCACCTGTCCACACTTCCTGAGGCATCTTTAATTCAAGTGTCGATGACAGTGAGACATTTACCAGATAGCAAGCCCGATCAACCGCCTCAGCCCACAAATCCTTGGACAGATTCGTATGAAGCCCCATGCTTTTAGCCCGTTCACACAGTGTCTTGTTCATTCTTTCAGCTACCCAATTCTGTTCTGGACCTTGAGGTGTAGTGAAAGGCCTCGTGATGCCTTCTTCTTCACAGAAACTCGTGAACTCCTTTGAGGTGTATTGACCTCCATTATCTATCATCAAGTACTTAACATATTTTTCGTACTTTTCTCTACCTTAGTCTTCCATGTTTGAAACTTCTCAAATACATCAGATTTATTTTTCAGAAAGTAAACCCATACCTTCCTCAAGAAGTCGTCGATGAATGTGACGAAATATTCAGCTCCACCATTTGATCGAATTGGTACCAGTGCCCAGACGTCTGAGTGAACATACTCCAATACGTTTTTCGTCTTGTGGATATCAGTCTTGAATCGAATCTTATGCTATTTCCCAAAGACACAATATTTGCAAAAATCCAATTTGCAACTCTTGACACCCTTCAACAGACCTTGTTTGTGTAACTCACACAAATCCTTTTCAGACATATGACCAAACCTTATATGCCAAAATACGGTGTTGTCTTCGTCATCTTGTACAACACTTGCTGCACAATTTCCTACTACGACATTACCCTGCATCCAATATAAATTGCCTACCTTGGTTCCTTTTATCACTGTCATCGCTCCATGAGTGACCTTGACCTTTCCGTCCGCACCAAACCTTCTCCACCCGATAGTATCCATTTTTCCTAGATCAGGTTCTTCTTCAACTTCAGAACATGACACACACCCGTCAGCGTTCGAATGCATCTATCGAACATCTTAAACTGTATGGAACCAATCCCGACGGTAGGGTATGTGCATTGTTGCCCATAACAATGATTCCTCTTCTAAGTGGTTCATAAGTGGTAAACCACTCTCTGACCGTGTACATATGATATGATGCTCCTGTATCTAAAATCCATCCAGTCAATGATTTGTTGATACTTGCACTACATACTGTGAGGACGTAAATTGCGTCTCGTTCCTCCACCACATTGGCAGAATCAAGCCCGACGACTTAACCCTTCTGTTATGCCTCCTTGAAGGCTCTACAGTCACACTTCATGTGATCCGTCTTCTTGCAGAAGAAATATTCAAAGGATCTCTTATTTGATTTGGACCTGCCCTTGTTGTTTCCACTTCCTTTGTTACCCGTCTTGCCCCTTCCATTCGGTGAGACGATCAATTCTTCACCCTTATCAGAAGAGCTACTACTTGAATTCTTCATTGCATCAAAAGTGATCAACATGCCCTTGACCTCCTCTATCACCAACAGATCCTTCCCATATATGATCGTGTTCACTAAATTTTCACACGACTCTGGCAGAGACGTCAACAACATCATTGCTTTGTCCTCATCTTCCAATTTGACACCCAGCTGGGTCAAATCTGCGATAAGTTTGTTCAACATCAATAGGTGATCAACAAAAAATGTGTTCTCCTTTAGCTAAAGCGTGTACATCTGAGGCTTCAGGTTCAATTTGTTGCTCAGACTTTTCTTCATAAACATATCCAAAAGTTTCCAATATTCACCCGCTATCACCGCCGATTCCTCGAAGAGAATATCATCGAAAAAGGATCATTCGATGATCCCTATCGCCCGAAGATTCAACATCTCCCACTCCTCATCGGTCAACTTGGACGACTTCTTCTCCTCACCACCCAAAGTGTTCAAGAGGTCGTTCGTTTGTGACATCAACCACGAACCCTCCTTTGCTAGGTGGAGAAGTTATCTTTTCGATGAATTTCTCCACACGGAGGTTGCCTTCTCTGACATCTCTAGCAGCAACTAAAGCTCTGATACCAGTGGTTGGGTGAGAATCTAAACAATGTTATTATGATACGACGGATAAAATGCACAAACGGAATATGAAAACGAATATGAATGCGGAATTAAATAACTTCTGGCTCTCTCCCAAACTTAATAGCAACAAAACACACACACAAGATAAAAGAAATAAGCAATAAACGAACGCACACCTGAAACAACCATGACACATGCGTTTGACAAGGTTCGGCAACATGCTTACGTCCTTGAGGTGGTCCTCCGTGGGTTTCCTTTCCTTATTCCTCTTCTCCAACAAGAAAAACAACAGAGATTACAAGGGGTTGGAGATAATATGTCCTCCAAAGCTTTCGAAGAACTCTCTCTAACCTTAATCTCTCTCAAGGAAATAATAATGTGTATGTTGTGTTGCGTTACATGCAAACATGGGCGAACAAATCCTTAAATAGACTCATAAAACCGTATAGAAAAACAGCCAAAAACGTCGACGACGGTCGACCGAACTTCTCAAACGGTCGACCGAAATGGTTAGCAGGAAGTCAAGAACGATTCCTGTTAATTTCGGTCGACCAGTGTCCAACACCAGTCGACCGTTTCACGGTTATCTTCAGCTCATAACCACTTTCCGGTCGCCCGGCATCGTCCTCGGTCGACCATTTTTTATCCCCAAAAAGTCCCTGAAAAATTCGGTCGAACGGTGTCCAACACTAGTCGTCCGTTTTTCACCTCTGAAAGCTCCTGATAAAATCGGTTGAATGGTGTCCCACACCGGTCGACCGTTTTACATTGTTTTTGCCTTAACAAATTTAAACCAATTTCTAACAACAAATAGGTTTGTTTGTTCTTTTATTTTTGGCAACATGCAAAACCCTCTTATAGTTATTCTCTTTGATTTGTTGTCTAACCAATTATGACGGTCACAGTTGGTTGATTATTAGTCTTATGTTAGCTGAGATTAAGAAAACAATCTCTAGCATGTGATTACTATAAGATTCAACTAAAACAAATCCGAATGATTTCAAAGGAAACCAAGAACGACATAAGGAGTGATGAATATATATGAGTTGATATTCGTTTGTTCACAAGCTAGAACATTGGTGGATGAAAGGCCACTTTTGTGGATAACACAATAGACTACGTGAGGACGGCCTTTGATTTGTTTCAGTGGCCGAACAAAGAAACCAAACCTTTCCTTCCCTTATCTTATGAAATTCCGAAGAAGACAAGGCTTTGTGCTTCGCCTACCACTAAAAAAACAAATATTGGGATCCACATAAAGTAGATGATTTGTTAATGTTCCTTGTTGTTTGGATTCTCAAACTAAATAACTCTCTAAGAAATTGTGGAGTAGTGGAATGCATTTATGGATGGCTTGGATCGCAAAGTTAGACAAATTAATTGTGTTTAGTTTGATTTGATTTAATAAAGAAGTGTGATGTGAATTTCGCAATTACTCTAAATTTAATTATACGTGCAATTAGTTGACATCATCTCAATGTAATTCAATACTCGCGTTAGAAGATGTAGTATTGTAGTGTGGGTTTTGGAAAATTCAGATTCAGAGTGAGGATTCTGTGGATATATTAAGTACTAAATTCGGATTCCGCCACAACTCCTTCAAACCCCACTTCGATTGTTGGGATCAACGGCCTAGGGGTTATGAAGACGAGTCTATTCATGGTGGAGTTACGTTTCTTGTCTCGACCTCTAATATTAATCAATGAAATAGTTTCAAATCGATTGATGGATCATTAATTGGACAGAAAAGTAATAATGCAAATAAAAAACAACAATGGATCATTAATTTGGATGCTATTTCGTCATGTGCAATGGTGGTCGATTTAGATCTCCAAAATTTGTTTTATTTTTCAGAGTATTCCTCTAACCTTAATGTCCATCTCGTAAAAGTCCCTCGGTTGGAAGATTATCTGCTATAATATTTGTAGCAAGGATAGACATTTAACCATTTCATTTGCTGGTGTTGTGTCACATTTCATACAAGAATTGATTTTAGAATGACAAAAATATGAAATAACAGTATAACACATATACTTTAACTCAAATAATTATTTTTTGTTTATTTTGGTACTTACATGCATCATGCATCAATCATTTTTTTAATTAAAAGAATTGACTTTTTTCTTCTTAAAAAAAATAGAATTTTCTAAATATAATACGTAGTCGAACTTAAGCAAAGTCAAGACAATTTTTCAAACATCAATATTAGTTACAAATTCAAAACCAATTCAGCAAAATAACAATGTGTGCAACAATAAGAATATGCCAACTTGCCAAGTCCTGGCAATCAAACGAAATAAATAATTGAGATAACAATCGAACAACACTGGTCCCAAGAAGCGGAATTATGATGTCGTTAGATGTATATGGTGTGTAAGTGTAAGTTGTAGTATTGCAATATTAACTGTTATAAATTAAAACTTACATTTCATATATTTTTGAGTCTCTTCTACTCAATAGTTTACCCATCAACATTGAAATTGAAGATTAAGATCGGCTGAATTTTACATTTATTACTATAGTTTGAAAGGATCCGCATCCGTGGGGTGTAGGTATGGGATCTCAGGTCGAATTTTCAAAATTCTAATCAAATTCGAAATGAATTTTGAAGTTTTGGTCGAATGATAGTCACAAATTTCGAACTCATAAATTCCTTTATCATATAAATAAAACAAATAGTCACGCCAACTACAGAAATGTCCTACTAGTGTCTTCCTTCAATTTCAAATTCACAAATTCTTTAATGAATTGCTATTCGTCGCCGTAAAACTACTAAAATCGCCCGTAAGATTACCATTTTGCCCATCTACCCTTTCTACTAATATAACTCCTCATTTCATTCTTTTAACACAACTTTCTCTTCATATCACACTTTTATTCACCAAATAGAATGTCTCGGAGGCCAGGGAAAGAGCCAGCGGACACCCCGGACTACTCACATCTGCTAAATTACCTTGTTTATTTCAATTAATTTTTTTTAAAAATTAAGGGAGGCAGTTCCCACGGCCGCCCTCTCGTTGGGTCGGGCGGTTCCCACGGACGCCCGACCCCAGGTGCCGACGCCTGCGGGAGACGCCTCCCACGTAGGGTAGGCGTCTCCTGCAGACGCCTACCACGTAGGGTAGGCGTCTCCCGAAGACGCCCCATTTTTTTTAATTTTTTTAATTGAATTTAAATTGTTATAAAATTAAAATAAATTGAATATTATGTTAATAATGAGTTAAATTAATTTAGTAAATCCTTTATTGATTATAAATTGTGATAATTAATAGATAAATCGCTAAATAAATTGATTATTATGTTAGTAATTAGTTGTGTACGATTTTAGTAAAAGATTATTGATTAATTGTGATAATTGCTAAATAAATCGATTATTAAATTAATAATTAGTTTAATTATTTTAGTAAATCCAGTTAATAAATTTGTGCCGATGCAGTAAGTTTATTTAATTTTATTTGTAATTGTAAAGTATATTTTGTTATTGTACGCAATTTTTTATTTTACATACAGTGGATGAGTAGGGCGATACGGTGTACGCAGCCGTTCTTGCGAGAGAGAGACATCATGCCGACTGAGAAGACGAGACTTGCATGTACAGATTGAGATCGCCTGATCGAGGATTGGAACAGCCAGTTGAGCATTTCGGACCATGATTCAGATGCTGAGTTGTAGTTGTCTTGCTTTTACTTTCGTTTTGTTGCACTGTTACTATATTTGTTGGTATTTGCTTATGTTTATTTGTGTACTCTTATTATTTATTTCTTACGAACATATCTTCTACGTATTTCTTGGACTATCGTATTTTTAATATTTATTCGTCACGAAAATATCTTCAACTTATTTCTTTAGATATCAAATAATATTTAAATTTAAAATACGGTAAAAGAACAACACGATATAAGTAAAAATACACGATATATTATACATTACAAAACATTACAAATTACAATCAAAATGTACCACGTAACCAGTTCCAATACTCCATCCTACTTTGGTACTGATCCTCCCATCCAACAGCACTCTCATCTCGCATTTTATACCATAAGGTCACTATAGGAGGTACGGGGAAATCATCAAGTAATTCCAAACGAACAAAATGTCTGTAACTCCCTAAATGAGCAATGACCAACTCTCTGACAGGCCTCGTCATGACAGATGGACACTCCCAAGGTAGAACAGTAAGACACGGGAACAACGAACCATCCGTTCCCACTGCGAAATACATGACCGCACACTTGTAAAAATTAGCAATAGGAAACAAGTTGGACCAAACCTCCATATAATGATCCTCGCCCCAAACTCCCCTGCCCCAATCAATTCGTTGACGAGCTTCTCTCACATTGCCGAAATAGACACTCTCATATATAGGATGTGCACCTATCTCATTAGAAATCGCACGACGGGCGTACAACCAGTTCTCCTGACCACCATGAAAGACATCGGCAACACATCGAAATCCACAGTTGCCATCAGCACGTACGTCATTCCACCTATCCAGAAATGGTAAAATGATTCCTGGCAGTCTATCATTATATGGGAAGTTGTCCACGTCAACCCGTCCGGACACTGTAAGATAAGTAAATAACAATTCATTAAAACAACAAAATTAGGAGATAATATATAATATATTCAACCCCATTTAGATTACTGATATATATTAAATTAAATAACATAACAACAAAGATATCAACGTACCAGAAGATCCTGTGCCCGTATTCACGGACGATCGAGACGAATTAGACCGACGACCCCTACTCCCACTACTGCCAGACTGACGATGACCCCTGCTCCCACTACTGCCAGACCGACCACGCCCTTGCTCAGCATACTCGAAGGCACTCGGGTCCCGACGTGTCGACTTTCCCCTAGGTCGACCTCGTACCTTAGTATTTTCTTCGGGTTCTCCATAGTTCGACTGATCAGGGTGTAACTGTTCGTATAAAATACGAGAGGCACTACGAATTACTGCATGGTCGCTCTCCGAGATCTCATCCACTAGCTTCCGAAAATGCTCGGCGTCTTGTGCTGACCGATCAACAAACTCTGACATCTGGACTCCTTCTCCGATAACAAGTGTTTTCCAGAATGGATGAATCTGCTCTAAATAAATTCCATCATCTGACGCCAAACACTCGTACATGGTACAGGCACAAGGAATCCCATGTGTTGTCAGGAAAGCACACCAACAATGATATTCAATTTCATCACTTAAGTCCTGCATTCTCTTCAACTCCTGAGTCATTAACGACAAGCAGTGATGCGAAACTCGGCTGATGTGAATTAAATTTATACTGCAAGTGCACGACGTCAATGAAGACGTGGCAAATACGGGTCGAACACAAGGAGGGAGAGATTTGTTATTAATGTGATTTCGATTGGGGGAAAGAAGGAGAGAAGAAATAAATTGGGTTTTGAGATTTTTGGTTTTTAATTATCTAAAGCAAGAAACAAGAAAAATAAACTAAAACAAGAACAAAGAGGTGAATTCCGTCGGGTGGAGGTTTAGATTTAAGGTTTAGATTAGGAATTCAGAAACTTATAATAAATCATATTAGTTATGAAGCATTACATGATAAATGATTTAACATAAACTCAAGTAATCAAAATATACTAACACGAAATTAAAATAATAACATTCATTCATCTTCTCTTCACCCTAATCCGTCACCTCCACCCTTTGGAAGGAGTTAGAAACTCATAGAGGGAGGAAGAAGGGGTCCTTGAGACATTACAAAAGAAAACTAAAAGTAAGAAATAAAAGACAGAATTTTATTAATGAAAAGAAAAATACAAAACTAAGATTAAGAATAAAAACTACCACCAAAGACTAAGGACCCTTCTAACATCGTTCTCGGGTCTATTTATAGTTGTTACAAGAGACCTAAGTATAGAATTGGAGAGTACACGTGTCCAGACACGACTGGACAAAATTGGAGCACACAGATCGCTGAGGGGGCGGCGTTTCCGCCGCACAATGTATGTGATATGCGGCGATTTTGCCGCACAATCTTCTCTGATTTAATCCGGATTTTTGCTGGTAGTTTATGGTATAATTTGATCCTCCTTTGCGCGTCTGGATTGATTCTTTCCATTCTTTTGAGCTCCGGATTAATTCCTTTATATGTTTGGAGAACTACATTGATTTTTCTTTAGATTTTCTCCATAATAACTCGCGAATTGCAATTAGGTCCTTGTCTTTTTGCAATCAAGTCCCTGGCTACTTTTGTGCTCAAGTCCTTGTTCTTTTTGTAATTAGGTTTTGAATGCTTTTATGCTTGGAAACATTTCCACTTGAAACCCGATAATCTTGAGCTTGGTCTTTATGATAGAAATGAGTCTTCCGCACGTGTTTATGCTCGGGATATGGGTAAATTGCATTCCGGTCCCTGTATTCTGTAAATAAGACTAAACACATACCTTAGTAGCATTTATTGATGTAAAAGTGATCTAAATGAAAGACATATGATGCAATGTATGCAATGCATCAAATACCCCCACACCTAGATTTTGCTAGTCCCTAGCGAAACAGAATATACGAAAAATAAAAACAGGGAAATCCTAACTCACTTTCGTAGGAATCACGGTTGCACTTAGCATGTGCAACAAGCCTTTAAACCTCTTTGTTGCCAAGGAGGAGGAGTGTTGTCTCCTGAGGGTTTTCAGCGGATATACCCACAAAATCCTACATCAACATTTCATTAATAGTTCTCAATATCCCTACCTCAACCTTATACATCTCACTAAGAATTTTTTTTTGCATGCTCATTATATAAATCTAACTCATTAAAAATATGACTTGGTCTTTGTTCCTCCAACATTCACACCACTAACCCTTCTACACATGATATCACTTAAATTATTTTGCACGCCTCCTCTGGTGGTGAAGTATCATTCGGATCAACCATGGCATGGATCATTCTTTTAGCTTTGGGCCTTGAGTATTTTTTTTCTTTTCTTCCGTGATTCAACACATTTGCTTTTTTGACACTTTTACCCTTTTTGCATTCGTGCAGCGAGTTTGGTCGATAATCCCGAGCTGTTAGACTCAAGTTACCGGGTTTCAAGATACCCCTACGGATCAGTGACTCAAAGGCTTGGGCTTTTGTAATCATTTTGCAAAATGTGTTTTCTTCACTTTATTCCTTTATTTTTACTTTTATTTTCCTCAAGGCTTAATTGCTATTAGAAGTCCACACTTCCCGGTATATTTTCCTCAACCTTTGCTTTTTATCAACCACTTCAAAGATTTGATTCATCCAATTTAAGTGCATACATATCTTAAAGGGCAATGGGTTATTTCTTCGGAACTTAGATTTATGTCATAATTTCTACAAGCAGAGCTATATAATAAGGAACAAAAACTCAATGCAATTTGTACACGGGTTTTGGCAGTTCAATCTTAAGCTATGTCATGAAACATTGATTTATTTATTTTTTGAAATAAAAGACAGATCTATAGATAAGTATATACATAAACATCCCCCCACACCTAAATCATGCATTGTCCTCAATGAATGTGAGCAAGATACTACATGGATTTATGCATGAAAAAGGAAAGATCTCACCAACGTGAAGTACAAAGGAAAGTTCATGGCTCTGTTGATGGACAAAAACCCGAATTCCCTCAAAAACCTGTGAGATGCTAAAGAAGGGATAAATACAACAGATGAATTTTTATTTATTTATTTATTGTTATACATATATAACTATGTACAAACATAAGTTCCCATCTTCATTTGTCAAGAGACATCAAATGGAAACTTCAAGAGTGGGTTAGTGCACCTGAAAAGGAAACATGACACCACGTGGGGCCAGAAAATGCATGTGTGGGCCGCCTTCACAAAAAGCGTTAGATGAAATGAGAGGTTCATGAATTGGACGCAAAGGCGTCTCATTCAACGGATCAAACTGAAAGAGCTTGAACCTCTCGAGAGTTTGGGAATTAAGGGGCAACGGAAGAGGAGTTTCTCCCTTTGTGGTGTTGAAGTTATGATCATCAATCCAAACTCTCCAACCAACTGGCTGGTGTGTCGGAACGAGGTCAAGAACCTCGTTAGGCATGTCCGACACACCAGGCGAACAAAAAGTGGGTCTCATACCCAAAGTATCTTCTAAAGAACTTCTAATACCCTCATGAGCTATGTGGTTGTTTGATGTTCCATCATTTCCAAGATGATCAGGAACAATGGTGAGAGGCAGACTCTCACCAGGTTGTTTGAAATTGAGGGTGCTAGGGAGCTCTTGCTCCACCAGAGTTGAGTCCTTAATAGATGCAACATGAAGATCATGTGGCTCAAGGGCCACGAGACAAGAAGATAGGACACAATCCTGTGTCGACTCATAATGAAATTGGTCCATGTTTTTCTCAATATAAATCGAATCCTCCACTAAGTGATCGTGAATTGAAATCCCAAGTCCCTCAGACCGACTAGGAATTTGACTTTGAAAGATTGTGGTTTGAATTTGTGCATGCGGTGGTGGTTCGATACTAATGTTGACACGAAAAGTTACTTTCCTCACTTAATTGCTGCGACATTTGACTCAATTGCAGTACCATATTGTCTACGGACTGTTGAGTAGTTGTCATGAACGTATGGAAAGCTTGTTCCAAGGTATCAGGTATGTGGTCAACTATGAGGTTCGAGTCAGAACTCGGGACATTTTTAGGTTGGGTGTTGGTAGACTGAGGATAAGTCCAATGATTTGAAGTGGGTTGTTGGTAGAGTTCTGGTTATTCGGGAGAAGGATATTGGGGAGAAAATGACGTATAAGAATTTGGATATGAATTGTTTTCCCACGAATCCATCACTCTTGGGTTATATGCGGAAGTGTAACGGTCATATCGAGCATTCTGGGAAAATGTATGCTCATACTCAGGCTCTGGGGGAACATAAGGACATTCCCTGATAACATGACCACTCAACCCGCAACAGTCGCACGGTACGGCTACTGGAGCCACCGGTGCACTCATGTTGTCAGCCCAACGCATGAAGGAGGCAAAAGTTTGTTGTAATGTGTCAGTTCGTTGACCAGCATATGATCCAACATAACTAGATTGTGGTCTAGCAGTCGGTGCCTCTCTCATGTTATCCCAATTTGAAGATTGCTCAGTTATACAATTAGGATTGTCCCAACCATATGGGGTGTTAGTATGAGCCACCCCAGGTTGCATGGTTTTAGAATACCAGGAAGCATTGTCCTGGTCCCAACAATGATATGGATGGTTACTCATGTAACCATCCATCAAAACACTCTTGAGTCAAGTACTCTTACCCTTATGAGGCTAAGCAAGCACAAGTTCTCGACTCGACCCTAAAATGCTAATAGAGAATGTAAAGGGGAGGAGACTAGAACGTATAAGTAGGTGAGAAGAAGATGACTCAGAAGAGAAGGGAAACTTAACTCTAAAGATAGAAAAGAAGGTCGGTCAGAGGTTTCCAAAACAAGCACGGTTCAAACAATCCTAGACCTAGTGTCACTTAGATCTAGACGACTCCTAACTGGTTGAGTCGAATTGATTTGCTTGATTCACCTCCCTTACTAATCAAACCAACTTGGCCAGGCCGTGTATAGCTAGTGGGGGCGCTTCCGACAGAGTCGGTGCCAATTAGACAACCACTTCGCTTCGAAGACTTTCGTCAACACAAAAACACTTTCTAGACACCAAATTAAATTCGATCGGCTTCAGGTCATAGCAAGTCAAAGCAATTCTTCTCCTTAATTGAGTCCGAGTCCTTAGGGGTCAATGTCTAATTGATTTTAATTTAAGGCTTGGGTGACACTTTAGGATTGTGATTTGTGGGCCATGGAAGGGTGGTGAAATCCCCACCGTATCTTTGCCAACGGAGTTGCCCTTAAGATAGTTTAACTTAGATCTAGCAAAGATAGTCAAACAATGGTCTTTAGAGGGGGGCAATTGCAAGGTTGTATGCAAATTAGAATATATGCTTAAATGCATTCGATAAAAACCGCGATACGTACCTTGCCTCCAGCACACTTCAACAAGAATTAATTTGCAAGAATTTAGCAAGAATAATGCAAGCAAAACATTATATGATGCATGCACTAAGTTCTTCTAGTTTTGCCAATTTTTAGGTCATAGTTGAATTATTGCCAATTATGGAATTTAAGCTTAACACGTGCAGTTCTACAAAAGGAAATTTTCCGAAACTAGAAAGTACGAGGAAAAAGGCAACAAAGGTTACCTACGCAATGCTCAGTCGGGTTCGCCGCCCGCTCTCGAAATTTCAGTAGCTTCACGCGTCCACCCAGAGATGAGTCGCGTCCCAGAAAAATTTGAAGCCCAGAAGCTCCAAGTGTGCGGCGGATTCGCCGCAAGTTGTTCTTCAGGTGCGGCGATTTCGCCGCTCGTTTAGCTCAGATGGTGCTCGAATGTCACCGCGCACTCTGTTGTCTCCTGAAACACAAATCCAAATACTCAGATCGCGCACAAGATAAACAGAATAAAATCGAAATAAAGAAAAAAACAAAATCTGCGTCGCCTCCCCAGCAACGGCGCCAAAAACTTCATGTGAATTAAATTTATACCGCAAGTGCACGGCGTCAATGAAGACGTGGCAAATACGGGTCGAACACAAGGAGGGAGAGATTTGTTATTAATGTGATTTCGATTGGGGGAAAGAAGAAGAGAAGAAATAAATTGGGTTTTGAGATTTTTGGTTTTTAATTATCTAAAGCAAGAAACAAGAAAAATAAACTAAAACAAGAACAAAGAGGTGAATTCCGTCGGGTGGAGGTTTAGATTTAAGGTTTAGATTAGAGAATTCAGAAACTTATAATAAATCATATTAGTTATGAAGCATTACATGATAAATGATTTAACATAAACTCAAGTAATCAAAATATACTAACACGAAATTAAAATAATAACATTCATTCATCTTCTCTTCACCCTAATCCGTCACCTCCACCCTTTGGAAGGAGTTAGAAACTCATAGAGGGAGGAAGAAGGGGTCCTTGAGACATTACAAAAGAAAACTAAAAGTAAGAAATAAAAGACAGAATTTTATTAATGAAAAGAAAAATACAAAACTAAGATCAAGAATAAAAACTACCACCAAAGACTAAGGACCCTTCTAACATCGTTCTCGGGTCTATTTATAGTTGTTACAAGAGACCTAAGTATAGAATTGGAGAGTACACGTGTCCAGACACGACTGGACAAAATTGGAGCACACAGATCGCTGGACATTACAATGTATGTGATATGCGGCGATTTCGCCGCACAATCTTCTCTGATTTAATATGGATTTTTGCTGGTAGTTTATGGTATGATTTGATCCTCCTTTGTGCGTCTGGATTGATTTTTTCCATTCTTTTGAGCTCCGGATTAATTCCTTTATATGTTTGGAGAACTACATTGATTTTTCTTTAGATTTTCTCCATAATAACTCGCGAATTGCAATTAAGTCCTTGTCTTTTTGCAATCAAGTCCCCGACTACTTTTGTGCTCAAGTCCTTGTTCTTTTTGTAATTAGGTTTTGAATGCTTTTATGCTTGGAAACATTTCCACTTGAAACCCGATAATCTTGAGCTTGGTCTTTATGATAGAAATGAGTCTTCCGCACGTGTTTATGCTCGGGATATGGGTAAATTGCATTCCGGTCCCTGTATTCAGTAAATAAGACTAAACACATACCTTAGTAGCATTTATTGATGTAAAAGTGATCTAAATGAAAGACATATGATGCAATGTATGCAATGCATCATCGTCCATTTATATGCTAAAACAGAGGACCTATGTAATGTGCCAAATTTCGACGTCTCGAATCTTCAAGAAAGTTCCGAATATTAGTCAGCTGCATTTCAATAGACGAATTCACGCGGTCGAAAAGAGTGTCGAGAGCGGCGGTCGATGTGGTGATCCACTCTTTCAGAGCCAAATGTGCACTTTCCACCCTGCACTTCGTAGTGTTGCCGAAATGAAAAACTTGATTCGTCCAATTCAACACAAATGTTTCCTTATGCACCAACCACGTGTCTTCCACATACTTCGTCAGCACTGGCCAGGAACTGTAAGAATCTTTCAGATTACGGATTGCTCTATCATAATTCGTCTGTGAATCAGAAAGCATGACTCTCCTCCACCTTCCACGCCTAAAACTCTCTGCAAGCTACTTCTCCTTGCCGAATACGTGGTATGCGTATTTGTACACGTCTTTGTTGATATGCCAGGTGCATAGTAAATGAGCTGGCTCAGGAAAAACCTCTGCCACTGGTCGCATCAGACCCATCTCCCGGTCCGTAATTATTGCTGTCGGGCTAACAATATCCAATAACAGATCTCGCAACCTCTCCAACACCCACCGGTAACTAGACTCGGTCTCATCCTGCAAAATCGCATTTCCGACGAGGAAATTCATGTTTGTTGGAGTAACCCCAACCATCTCAAACAAATGTATCTTGTACTTGTTCGTCTTATACGTCGAATCCATACAGATTACGAATGGGTATGTACGCAACAACTGAACTGAAGTCGGATGTGCCAAAAATGCGTGAGTCAAGACATTAGTTTCTTCATCTGCCACAATCCAATGCAAATACTTATGCTGCACTGCCTCCCTGAGTAGCTGCTACGCGGGATTCCTGTCTTCAGATTTCGTCCCCCTCATGTACTCTCTGAAGTTGTAAATGTGCATTTGATTCGGATTATCGTCCGGAAATTTCTTCTTTACCGCCAACAAAATGTTACGGGGTCTTGCTTGTGCCTCTGTCAAATCACGAACAATTTCTTTTGCCCCAGCACTAAGTCCGCTGACCTGTCGGTGACCCTCTGAATAAACTGTCAATGGGTGGTTGTGCTGCCCATAGATGCTACTAGAAACAATAACCCATCCATCACGATCTCGTCGCTCCACCACTTTTACCAAAAACCGACAACCGCAACCTTTTCTTTTCGTATTTTTTCGCAGTGCAATACTCGTATCACGAGAACTCATCTCACGTCTGCGATCGCATCTGAGGTAACAATCCATCCGGTTATCTGTTTTTGGTTTGTATGATGATATAACCAAAAAAATCCGGCTCCTAGTGCAACTTGTTTCGCCCATTTACAAGCTTCCTCGATTGTTGTAAATATTTGTTTACTGTCAAAATGATCACTGTAATCTACTCCATCACCACTGAAATCTTGCAACGGAACCTGGAAAAATTGAATTTAACAGAAAAAAAATAGGCGTCTGTCTAAGACGCCTCCACCTAGGTAGAGGCGTCTGACTAACACGCCTCCACCTAGGTAGAGGCGTCTGACTAACACGCCTCCACATACGTGGAGGCGTGTTAGACAGACTCTTCCACCTTTGTGGAGGCGTCCACCGAAGCCGCCTCCACATAGGTGGAGGCGTCGGGCTAAACCGCCTCCACCTATGTGGAGGCGGCTTATCCAGACGCCCGAGTCGGGAAATAAATTCTGCCCCCGTTACCTCGCGCGGATTCAGGTGCTTCGCCAGACATTTTCGTGGTGTTGGTACTAGGAATGTGAGTAAAACTGAGTCAAACACCTTGTTTAAAGACACGGGACGAAATCGGTATTAATTGATTTGTTAAGGGCAAAAAAGTCTTTTTTGGGGCGATTTAAGTAGTTTTCCGGCGACGAATATTAGTTCCCATTGTTTATCATATAAATAAAACAACTATGTTCACCAATACATTCCTAAAATCCTTGAAAACAATGAATATAATACAATCTTTACGTGGAAAAATGAAAAATACTCCATAACGAGCACAACATCATCGTAGAACATCTAAATAACCTAAACAAGTTTGTCATTACGTGTATGTTAATGTTACACTATATATTTATATTAAGGATTAGGGTATAAGTCTGTTAATGTATAATATATATTAATATAATTTATAAAATATATATTAATACAACAAAGATTGATGGTTAAACATGTATGAGTAAAGCCATATTCATACCCACACCATTTACGAAGTGAGTTAGGTGGGTAAATAGATATACTTAATTAAATGAGTTCGAAAATTGTACCCATACTCCCGAGTTAAATGGTACGGCTAAATGAGTAACACTCGCCCCCGACACAACCTTACCCACACCAACCTGTGTTCGTCAGGGTTGTATTGATCCAAAGTGAGTTGGACCCACCTAATGAGCCCAACAATAGTCCTAACAAAAAAACGTGATAAGTTTGAATCATTCGACCTAAACTTCAAAATTCATTTTGAATTTGATTCAAATTTTAAAAATCCGACTTGAAATCCCATACCTACACCCCACAGATGCGGATCCTTTAAAACTATAGTAAAGGTAAAATTCAACTAATCTTAACCTTCAATTTGAATTCAATGTTGAATAACAACAATGCAATTTTTGCAAACAATGATGGATGAAAACATCGACCATTGGATTAAAAATATTTTTTCGAAGGGCCCCGTGGTGTTATATTTATGTAAAATATAGTAGTACGGTACAATACAATATGGATAGATGTCTGTTACAGTCATGCAATACCGTCTTGTTGGTTATAATCAGAAAACATGTTTGTGATTTGGTTGACCATTATCGCTATTGGGTTTGTGCTTTGTTTAAAATGGAGTCGCAGTGGGTCTTCCAGATGATCCACCATGTGTAAGCTAGAGGTTGTGGTCATGCTTGTGTTGTAATAAATTCCACGATTGGCGCCTGTGTGCTTGTAGAGAATGTCCTAATTTTCACCTTTAGGTGGATTTCTCTAGTGACCTAGGAACCCAGGAAGAGGTGATCTTGGGTTTCTTGTTTGTTACTGTAATATCCTAAACCTAATTAACTTGGTTAATTGCTTTTAGGTGCTTAATTGGTGGATTAGGATGGAGGGTTGAGATTGATCTGGGGGATTTGAAGTGTATGGTGGAGATGAGAGGAGGGGAGTATATGTGGTGAGTGGTTTTCTCTCTCGTGCGCGTATTCTCTTTTACTCCCGCTCAAACCCTCTCCCTCTCTCTGATGAGATCTTCGGCGTGCGGAGGCGCTCGAGGAGTGGTTCTCGGAAGGCGAGGTGAAGCTCGGACGTTCACCAGAGAGGAATAGATCGTTGCTCGGTTGGAGTTCGCCGGAGAAGGTGTTTTGTGAGGAGAAGCTCGCCCTTGAGTCTTCGAAGGCTTCTTCAAGTCTTCAAGTACAGCAGGCTCTGGGGAAGTCTGCAGCAGGCTCTGGGGACTCGGTTGAAGTTCAGTACAGCATTCCACCCGCAGACAGATGGGCAGTCAGAGAGGACGATCCAGACTCTAGAGGATATGCTGAGAGCTTGTGCGCTGGATTGGGCAGGGCACTGAGATGAGCATCTACCACTGATAGAGTTCGCCTACAACAACAGTTACCATTCGAGTATCGGAATGACACCGTACGAGGCGTTGTACGGGAGACCTTGTAGATCGCCAGTGTGCTGGAGCGATGTAGGCGAGAGACAGCTGATCGGGCCTGAGATTGTGCAGATGTATGCCGAGAAAGTTGATGTGATCAGGCAGAGATTGGCAACAGCTCAGAGTAGGCAGAAGAGCTACGCTGATAAGCGTAGGCGTCCATTGATGTTCGAGGTAGGCGATCACGTTTTCCTGAAGATTTCACCATCTCGAGGAGTGATGAGGTTCGGGAAGAAAGGGAAGCTCAGTCCGAGGTACGTCTGGCCGTTTGAGATTCTCGATCGGATCGAAGAGGTTGCCTACAAGATTGCTTTGCCGCCGCAGTTTTCGGGTCTTCACAACGTCTTCCACGTTTCTATGTTGAGGAAGTACGTAGCGGATCCTTCTCACGTGATTCAGTTAGAGGTTCCGGAGATCCGGCAGGATTTGTCTCTCGAGGAGAGACCTGTGGAGATCTTGGATCGGATGGACCACCAGCTCAGGAGGAGGACCATTCCGATGGTGAAGGTCAGGTGGCAGCACCATAGTGAGCGAGAGGCTACTTGGGAAGTTGAGGAAGAGGTCCGGAAGGAGTTCCTGGAATTGTTTGGTGAGTTACGGTCCTAATTTCGTGGACGAAATTCTTTTAAGGATGGTGGATTGTAATATCCTAAACCTAATTAACTTGGTTAATTGCTTTTAGGTACTTAATTGGTGGATTAGGATGGAGGGCTGAGATTGATTTGGGGGATTTGAGGTGTATGGTGGAGATGAGAGGAGGGGAGTATATGTGGTGAGTGGTTTTCTATCACTCTCGCGTATTCTCTCTCTCTCCCGCTCAAACCTTCTCCCTCTCTCTGATCAGATCTTCGGCGTGCGGAGGCGCTCGAGGAGTGGTTCTCGGAAGGCAAGGTGAAGCTCGGACGTTCACCGGAGAAGAATAGATCGTTGCTCGGTTGGAGTTCGCCGGAGAAGGTGTTTTACGAGGAGAAGCTCGTCGTTGAGTCTTCGAAGGCTTCTTCAAGTCTTCAAGGTATGTCAAGCTTTACTTTGATGCTCACATATGCTTTGGTGAGTGTTGGGGTGGTCGACGGTAGGCCGGAGGGCTCGTCGGACCCGTGCAACAGCGTTCTGCACTGTGGACGGTCGACCGGTCGTAGCGTATTTTTGGGTGAAATCCCTTGTACTGGTCGAACGATACCTTGGTGGTGGTCGACCGGTAGTACATTTCGAGCCAGGGATGGAGACTCTCGGTGTTTTCGGTCGAACGTGACCCCTTTGCCGGTCGACCGAAAGCACTGTTGTAGGTCGGTTGGGGCGTTGACCATCCAAACGGTCGACCGCCTAGTTGACTTGTTCGACCGACGATTTAAAATAACTTAAAGTTTGTTCGACCGCGAGATGGTTCTGTCGACCGGAGTTTTCTGATGGATTTGGATTTGGTACTGTCTGTTTTCGGTCGACCGGTGATTGTGTGTAGTTCGACCGTTTGTGCTTTTTACTGTGGATGAGTTTTCACTGGTCGAATTCGGTCGAACGTGACCCTTTGCCGTTCGACCGGTTGACAGTTTTGTTTTTGGGCCATTCCTATGGAGAGGATTCGGTCGACCGGTTGTGAGGTTTTGTTCGACCGTTTGGTACGGTTTTTGTATGGTTTTGTGTTGTGAAGCCATCTCAAGATGGCAACGAATCTCCGGCCCTAGAGGGGTGACTGGTGCTGGCCTGAGAGTGGTTCATGAGTGTTGTCGGGCAAGCCCAAGAAGGCAACGGATCTCCGGCCCTAGAGGGGTGACCGGTGCCGGCCTGAGGGTGGTTCGTTTGTGGGGCCAGCTCAAGATGGCAACGGATCTCCGGCCCTAGAGGGGTGATGGTGCCGACCTGAGAGTGGTCTTCTGGAGTAGCTCAAGATGGCAGCGGTACAGACGATACCGACCTGAGAGTGATCCAGCGTGTTAGCCGAGGATGTTTCCGGCTGTGGTGCCTGGGGCACGTGTGTTGTAGCCGAGGGTGTTTCCAGCTGTGGTGCCTGGGGCACGTGTGAGGGTTGGGCTAGAGGATCCGCGAGACCCGTCACTGTTTGGTGTCTACTGTGGTAGGGAGAGAGTTCCCGGGGGCCCAGTGAGACGGTGGATGTTTATTGCACTTCATATCATACATGTTTTAGATGTCTAGTTCATTTATTGTGATAGAAGTTTGGCATACGGGGTTTCCTCTCTGGAAACTCAGGCATATTCATGTTTTATGTCAGGTCATAGGCAACATTAGGAGGTGGTGACTGAGGAGGAGCGCTTTCGGGGCCCGATCCTGCTTCCCTTGTTTTGAGGTCCGAGTGATTACATGTATATTTTCCTTAGCTTTGTTGTAATCACGCTTTTGTAAAAACTCTCTGATATATATTGTATATATGTTGGTGCACCAGTTGTCCACTTTCTTCGGTAATATCCTCGTGTTGTGTTTTATTAAAAATTTAAATTTCTTCCGCTTTCGAGGATGTTACAGTTACATCCGAATGTGTACTCTGTTGGCACATTCAATATCCTCACCATATTTTGTCGAAGTGGTAGCAAGTCTTTTGTCATTCGCCACAGGAAGAAAAACGACTCTAAGGGAGTAGGCTCTTGTGGTCTGCCAAAAGGAGGCGTAGAAGTATGGTGTGTTTGGCCGTGTGACTTCCTGCATTATGAGGAAATGGTATAGTGTTGTTGTAGATATGTTGACTTTTGATTGCTCTCCTGGGTATGATATGAAATGGTCTTGTAATTTTGGTCGCATTCGCATGACATGTTTCCAAAAGATGGAGGAGGTTGATGAGCTGCGTGTGTTCCAGATATTGTCCATGTTGTTGTATATGTGTTGGAACAATTCTTTTATCATTACATTCTCCCCTAGTACGATGCGCCACAAATTCCGCAATAATAGTGTCGTATTCATGATTTGGGTTTTCCTGATATCGAGGCCTCCCAGTGTCTTGGGATTGTCTGTAACATCCCCGAACAACGGAAAATTTAAACTTTTAAAATCAAGGGAACACGTGGATAAAACCATCAAGAGCGGGGACATTACTGAAAGAAATACCCAAATACATAAGGTGCACCATATTACATAAGGGTTTGTCAAAAGAGTGATTACATCGGAATACAAAATACATAAAACATGCATTCACGACAACCTAAATAGGTAGACGACAGGATCCAGTCCCAAAGTGCAATCTCCCTCGGTCACCACCCGCCGGAACCTATCGCGGTCCTGAAAAAGATGCAACAACAATGCCTGAGTTTCCATAAGGAAACCCCGTATGATAAGCTCACCTATATGCCCTAACATACTAGTATAGCATGGCATGGAATACAAAGCAGTAAACATCCACAAGGGTAAAACCGTACATCCGTCCTGCAATCGTTCCCGCTGCCACACAGGCCCCGCGGTCTACAATTGCCACCGCTGCCACACAGGCCCTGCGGTCCGCAACATCGCCGTCGCCACACAGGCCGCACGGTCCAACAACCACCGGTACCACACAGGCCACACGGTCAAACAACACCGCCGCCACACAGGCCGCACAGTCCAACATCGGGTCCCCGTAGAGACCTATCGTAGGCACATACGGTCTAACGGACAGTACGCAACACATCCCCACACGCGACTACACAAGCCAAGGGATCGGTGAGGAGGCGTTCACACTTCCACGCAGGTAGAATCAGATCTGAAAACATCGTGCACCACTACACCAACGGAGCCGTCGCTCAGGTCGGTCCATCAACCGACGCCACACAGACCTCACGGGATATCACTCGATAGGTGCCCAGTCGAGCTACCTGCTGGAACACATCATCGACAGTCCATCGCCGCAACCACACAGGCTACGCACGATCCTCCCTGCCGCCACACAGGGGCCCTCCCGCCGCCACACAGGGGCCCTCCCGCCGCCACACAGGCCGCACGGGCACGTGCAATCACTGCCTAACAAGGGCAGTCGAACATATCCGCCACACACAGGGCCAGACAATCAACAGATCCGAACCGAAGTCCGCAGGGTCAACGAGCTCCATGTGCAACACCAACTCCGGCTCCAAACGAGCAGGCTCGCGACCTCCGTCGCCGTCAATAGGCCGGTACCTCTCTGGACCTCCGTCGCCAATCTTGGGCGGTAGTCACTGTGCCTCCGTTGCCATCGGCCAGTAGTCGCTGCACCCGTCAGCAGTTGCGTGTTGCTGAAGCAATGAGATCCATGATCCCTCAGGCTGCTACTCCAACGCGAGTCAAACGATCCACCAGATTTGTCACGATCCATACATGGAGGTGACGCGTTCCGGACACCCACACTCTTCCACACGGCGGTCCCCGGGCAGGCACGCGTAACGCGCCCACCGTCACCTCCCGGCTCACGCACAAGGCGAGGACACGGGTTTCCGTGGACAAAGTTGGCATCCTAAGCGGAACCAGGAATTCTGTCCTGTGCAAAAACGGTCAACCGAAAGAGACACTCGGTCGACCGTTTCCTCAAGGGAATCGGTCGACCGCTGTGACAACCGGTCGACCACTTCCACCAGGAAAATCGGTCGACCGAAAGTGACGGCTCGGTCGACCGCTTCTTTAAGGGAATCGGTCGACCGAAGCGTCTGCAACAGTCGAACTATTTGCGCAACACAAAAATCCTAACGGTCTACCGAAGGTCTAAAACCGGTCGACCGAACGAGGTCAAAATCCGGAGTCTGGTAAACATCAAAATCCAATCTATCGGTCGACCGACTCAGGGGTCTCGGTCGACCGAAAACTTACAGGGTCAACTTAATATTTTCTACGTCATCAACGGTCGACCGAAAACACTAGCATCCTACCAGTACACTTAAGTTCCGGTCGACTGACACAAGGACCCGGTCGACCGAAACACAACAGACAGGCAAATAACACTACGTTCGGTCGACCGACAGTCGTCTTCAACCTCGCGCCAGCAAAGATTTCGACGCCCAAACTTGTCGCCGGCGAGGCCTCCGACCTCCCGCGACCTACGAAAACACCACCCCAACGCGGGTGATCACTATAGGCCTCTAATGCAGGAACTTGGCATACCTCTTGCGACGAACAACGACTTCACCGGAGCTCCAACGACGCCTCCGGACTGCAAGCTCACGCACCTCCTCCTTGCGCCTTCTTCCCACCATGTCCTTGCACTCCTTGCCTCGCGCGCCTTGCTCTGCAACCCTCACCACCGGAGCTCAAAGATCAAAATAAGGAAATGGATGGGTGGAGAGAAGAAAAGTTGAAGAAGAAGAAACGTGAGAGAGTGAGAAGGGAAGAGAGAAGGATGGGTTTTCTCCAAGCAAGCCAGCCCATCACTCCCCACCTTGTACCTATCCTCCCTAGCCCATCACTTCCTCCAACACCACCACCATGCACGTACACCATAGCCAAGTCTCCTTCACGTCATTCCACCCTCACTTCCACTGTTCTTTCCCCAACTCCCAAGCAAACACCACCATTAGTCCACCTAATCATCATTAGAACCTTAATCAAGGTTAGGGTCTTAACAATCCACTCTCCTTATAAGGATTTCGTCCTCGAAATCGCAACAAGCTGCTCCTCGAAGCTCCAAGTCCTCCTTCCGAACTCCTCCGAGAAGATGGAAAACACAGCACAAAACCAAACCATACGATAACAAGGCCCAAAAGCAGATATCATACCTCCCGTTCCGGTGTGGGCGCCACTCGCCTCCTCAGCCTGGATGGTGAAGACTCGTCCAGCCCTCCGATCATGCTCTGGTCGTACAACAGATCTGTCGACTCCGCCTCTCCCTGCATCTCGGGGTCCGAATCTCCTGCTGGGTCCTCCTCGCCTCCGAGGGCACTCTCGGACAAAGTGTCCCTGCTGACCGCATCCTCTGCAAACTCCATTACGGACGAAACACTGCTGCCCGGGGTGGACTCCGCCACAAGCTCTGCATGCCTCAGGTCGGCTATAACTACCCTCCTCTGTATGGAACCTCTTTCCTGAACTACCTCCAGAACGATCCTCTGCGCGACCAACCTGATCTTTCTGCTGCCTCTGAGGTTCCTGATAGTTCTCCTGGATATCCTGGTCGATGATGGTTGCGAACTTCACTGCATCCGCCAAGGTCTGCGGCATATTGTTGATCACACGCGACCGGAGCTGCTTCCTCAATCCCTTGATGAACTTCCTCGCTCGCTGCTCAGGTGTCACATAGGTCTCAGAACAGTAACACTCCAAAGTGTTGAACTTGCTGATGTAGCTGGCAAGAGACATGTCCTTCTGCTCAAGGGCAAGGAACTCCTCCTTCTTCCTATCTCTGACATGCTGAGGGAAATACTGCTCATTGAACTCCTCCAAAAACTCATCCCAGCTGACATCTACTCTGTCGTCGAACACCACCGAGCATGTGGACCTCCACCAATTTGCCGCATCGCCGTCCAGAACGTAGGTGGCCAGCTCCACCATCCTCTCAGGTGCAACTCCAATCGCTCGAAAGATCTTCTGCATCTTGAAGATCCAGTCCTCAACCACCTCAAGATCACTTCTGCCATCAAAATTCGGTGGGTGCTGACGCATAAACCGATCATGCTCAGCGCCCATCCCGCCCTGCACATTCTGGGCAGCCTGTCGCTCCAGAAACTCGCCCAACCTGTCCCAGTTGGTGCCTCCTGTGTCGTCACTGGTATCGCAATTACGCGGGGTACTCCGCACACGTCTAGGAGCGATCTGGAACATCAATCAAAACTAATCAGCAATGCATGCATGATCTACTACAAGAAATGCAATAATCAAGATATACTACTCGCAAGGGTGGTTTCTTCGAGAGAATGCACAGGAACCGACCACTCTGATACCAATTGTAACATCCCCGAACAGTGGAAAATTTAAACTTTTAAAATCAAGGGAACACGTGGATAAAACCATCAAGAGTGGGGACATTACTGAAAGAAATACCCAAATACATAAGGTGCACCATATTACATAAGAGTTTGTCAAAAGAGTTCTGTGGCCATTTCTGAGAACCCGGTTTGATTGAGGAAGTGAGTGCGCACAAGGTTCGAGACCCGTGCTCCTAAATAAATTTATGATTTTGCACGATTGACTTATAGTCCGCAATTTGTTATGAATTCATTAAGGATTCTTAAGTGTGTATTGACGTCTCTGGTGGACGCTGGTGAGAATAGTAGTAGAGTGGGTAGGTTCCCATTGAGATTCCTTGTAATCGTCTGTTTGTTGTTGCAAGTTCCAATTAGTGGGAGAGTGTTTGTAGGCATAAGATGAAGAGATAAGGTGAAAATGGGCAACTTTGTCGTAGTCCTCTTCTTGACATGAAAAATCCTTGTGCTGTGCATTGAATAAGATTGAATAGGTGATTGTCGTCACACATTCCGTGATTATTCGTTGTAACAAGTTTCTAATGCTACCCATTCAAGTGCGTAGTTCAAAAATGACCATTCGATTTTGTCAAATGCTTTTGAGTGGTCAATTTGAACATTAGCCTTGTTGAAAGTCGATTATGGTGATAATTCATGCTTGTGGATAAGGACAATATAGGTATGATTTAGGCCATGCGCGAATCGGTGCTCAATGATCAATATGTTCTCAACCTGCGTGACTTGTGGTGATAACTTGTGCCAGAAGCGATTGTAAAAGAAAGGCGGTAAACCATCTGGTCTCGAAGATTTATCTGGGTTCATTTGCTTGATAGTTTGACTAAGTTATTGCAACGAGAGCATGGGAAGTAGCATGGCGTGATGCAGCATTTAAGGGGTGGTTGAAAGTGATATAGTAGGGTGGCAGTTGTCATGGTGTTGAGGAGGCGAATAAGTTCATGAAGTGGCATTGTAGTGTATGGATGATGGATTGTTTGTTGGTCGTAAGTACTGCAGTTTTGATTTTGGTGATTGCTTTTCAATGCCTTTTGATGGTCGTCGTGCATTGGAAGAAGGATCTGTTACAATCTCCACTTTTGATCCAAAATTGATGGTTGTGTTGTCGCCAGTACATCTCTTAATTTTGAATTTTTTCGGCATAGTAAATTCTTAGTTGTTGAGTGGTTTATAGATCTGCTGGTAAGGAGTTGTGAAGTAGGAGTAGTTGATCTCCCATCCTTTTGAGGATTAGGCTCCAGTTTGTCGATGCTCGTGATCCCATATACGAGAGTTGTGTCGTATGTCCTTTGTTAGTATGAGCAAGTTCGTTGACTGGTCAATCAGAGACTCGATGAGGTCGATGTAGGTGGGGGTCCGCTAACCAGTGTTTATTAACACGGAACAATACTCGTGATTGACAGGTGGAATATATGTTTAGCGTGATGGTGATGATTTGAACAATATTAGTGAAACGGGTATTGTGTATTATGATTTAGGATTTTGGTGTACTACTTATACAAGAGAATTACAAAAAACAAAGCCGTTGTAGGCTTTCCTTGTTAGCTACAAATTATTCTTGATTTCCTTGATTTGCCTTCATTGAGAGATCGTGTGATCTGGAGGATTTGCTTGATTGACTCCATAACAGGTATGTCTTCTAACGGGTATATCTTGTCATATTTCAACATTCCCCCTCAAGTTGACTCCGGAAGATATTGAAGGAGCCTAACTTGTGAATAATGCGTTGGAAGTGTTTTTGATCGAGGGCTTTGGTGAAGATGTCTGTCAGTTGATCATTACTCTGGGCGTAGGGAACTTCATTTTCTTTAGCTTGTATCTTCTCACGGATGAAGTGACAATTTACTACAATGTGTTTTGTTCGTTCATGAAAGACAGGGTTGGAGGCGATGTGTCTTGTGGCGTTATTGTCACAAAACATTTTTATTGGATTTTGGTTGCTTATGTTCATGTCCTTGAGAAGTTGCTTGAGTCATATTAGCTCACTTGTTGTGGAGGCCATTGCACGGTACTCAGCTTCAACGCTTGATCGTGCCACCACGTTTTGTTTTTTGCTTCTCCATGTGACCAAATTTCCTCCAACGAACGTACAAAATCCGGTAGTAGATTTTCGATCGTGACTACCTGCCCAATCTGCATCAGAGTAACCAAGGATTGTGTTAGAATTGTTTCTTTTCATCCAAAGACCTTGACCCGGGGTTTTCTTAAGATAGTGGAGAATCCGGTCAATTATCTCTAGATGACTTTTATGGGGTGCATGCATAAATTGACTTATTACGCTAACTGCATAGGTGATGTCGGGTCTAGTGACCGTGAGGTATATGAGTTTACCAACTAATCTTTGGAATTGTCCTAAGTCTTGAACTAGTTCACCATCATCTAGACCCACCTTTCGATTTGTTTCGATTGGGGTGTTAACTGGTTTAGATCCTATTTTTCCGGTTTCATGTAGAAGATCTAGAGTGTATTTTCTTTGGGATAGAAAGAGTCTTTCTATCCCAATGGTGGAGCTGTGAGTTGGCGTAGTTGGAAGCAAAGCACTACGGCTGACTCAACCACTGCTTCCGAAGTAATGGATGTCACTGAAGCGAGCAAGGAAGGAGTGTGGATTAAGAAGTTCCTTGAAGAGCTTGGAGTACTTCCTACGAGCGAGGGACCCATCGAGCTATTTTGCGACAATAGTGTGTCTATCTCGCAAATCAAGGATCCCAAATCACACCACAAAGTGAAGTACATGGATCGTAAGTACTTCGTGACGCGTGACCTCATCGACGAAGGCAAAATAAATCTTTTATGGGTGGACACCAACAACAACACAGCTGATCCATTCACAAAACCCTTATCCCAAGCCAAGGGCGAAATGCATTTCGAGTCCATGGGATTGAGGAACCATGTAGATTGGCTTGATGATTGATATGTAATGGGGTTTACCCTAGTTATTATTGTTTTATACATTGAGTATGTATGTGAAAGAAAACTTTAATAACAAGTGGGAGATTGAAGGGAATGTGTTCTAAATGTTTTACTTTTAAATGTCAATTATTATGAATTGAATGAGAAATCATTTTGTTCCTTGTTTATGTTATTCGTCTTTTAGAAGTGTTAAGGAAGAGGCTCTTGGTCCTTAACCGTAGAGCTCTAAAAGATATTGGTTTACATAAAACAAAAGATATTCGCAATCATGGTAATTAACATGAGACATTAATTACCGGGTTAAGATTGTCGCGTTTGGTCATAGATCAATGTAGCTCTACAAGTGAGTGACAACACGGGTATGCAAAAGAGGAAAACATTACTTTTGTATACTGAATAGACCTAATAAGTAAAATATTATAGAAATGTGTTTCTGTGTCATTAATATTTTACTGTGTCTTTCGTCCTTTGATATGAGACTTATATCCGATCACTTAAGGAATGCTTAATTAGATTAGTGTCTTGAGCTATCGATAAGTGTAGTGTAAAGGCATTGGTTGGTTAAGTATGACTTTTGTTGGAGAAGATAGTTAGTCGAAAGACTATCATTGCCCCTCTTAGTAGAGTAATGATATTAGTGGGCCCCTTGATAAAGCAAAGTTATAATGTGCACAATGTGATTTGAGTTAAGTCACATATTTATAACTAGCTTAAAGAGATCAAGAAATGAATACTAATACAAAGATGACACAATACTACTGTGTGTGTATTCTTAATATCATGAGGCAAGGGACGGACATAAGTGGTGCACTCCATCACTAAATGGATCGAGTTTTGGTTCGAGTGGAATTAAGACATCTAACTAATTGGGAGCTATAATGTGTAGCTAGATACCGCTTATAACTTGTGATATTAGGCTCTTAATATCACTGCCAACTTAGTTTAGATCCTCCCATAGGTCACACCGCAAAACTGGGAAACAAGAAATGGGGATTTTGAGTTCATAAGATGTGTCGGGTTTCATGTAGAAAATATGACACATGGGGTGAACAAGCAAAATCAAAATTATGTTGTGATTAATAACATAATTAGAATCTAAATAAAATTCATATGTGATGTAAATATTATGGGGTGTAATGATTGATCATTGCATAGGATAATATGTTACATAAATTGTGAATTTACTACTAATCCCGAAATGTCAAATTTTGTAGGGGTTAAACCGAAATTTGACAAGTCTGCAAAACAGTGCTCCAACGGTCGACCGGTAAGCAGTAAACAGTCGACCGATCGGGCACGGTCGACCGGACATGTCTCGACCGATAACAGGGAATTTTCATCTGTTCGAACGGTCGACCGAATGTAATCGGTCGGTCGACCGAACATTGCGATGGAATAATTCTTGTTACGAACGGTCGACCGAGTTATTGAACGGTCGACCGAAACTTGGTTCGAGCGGTCGACCGAACCTCCAAACGGTCGACCGGTCCAGACGGTTAATGCAGAATTAATTTAAGAATTAATTAGATCATGCATGGAATTGGTCCATAATTGATTTAATTCGTGGCTAATATTATTTGTTAGCAAATAATGGATGGTTAGATGGAATTTTGCATGAGATCATGGGCAAGGGGTTGCACATGAATAGGTAATTTGGAGAGAGCTTATAAATACAAGCTTATCTCATTACCCCATTAATCTAATTCATTACTTCTTCTGCAAAAAAATTCTCTCCATAATTCTCCATGAAAATCCTTTAATTCTTAAGTTTAGTTTTAGTTCTTAAGAGATCATCTTCTCAAGGGAATTAAAGAGGGGTTAGTAATTAGATTCTAAACCCTATCGGAAATTGAGAGACTAGCTTCCCTCTCTCCGATCTTGTTTAGAGTTTGGTGAATACTCGGAGGCATCCGGTGCGGCGACAAGCATCCCCAACGTCTCCGAATCTTCAAGAAGTTTTAGAGAACTTCTAGGTATTAATTTCGGAGCCCATATTTGTTTTAATAAAGTTTTGAAACTAGTTATTGAAACAAATTGATGCATGCATGAAATAAATCATAGAAAATTGTAAATTGATCCTTATTGTGCATAAAAATTTCGAAAATATATATGTACAATTAAACATGAAATCCTACAGTGGTATCAGAGCATAGGGTTCAATTTTCTCATGATTTATGACTGTAAACGAATTTAGTTTACCATCTAGGATTTAAACAATTCAATTTACCATTTTTTTCGGTCTATGAATGTTTGTTGATGTAATTCTCCATAATAATTCGTTCTGAATGTTTTAAGTGTTTTAAAACATGCCATATAATTATTAGAATTAAGATTTAGACATTTGTCTGACTTGCAATAATTTCGTTTTAAGTATAAACGATTATTTTGTAAGAGAATCAACAAAACCGAAAAACTGGGATTCATCTTTCCATTGGAAATTGGATGGACAGCGGTTCATAATTAATTTTTGAACTATGGATGCATGAAAAACGTTTTTAATGGATTTCAAAGAATTGTTTGGGATTCTAGATGCTTGATAAACTAGGTTGGATAGTTTATAGCGATATTGCATGCATGGATGCTCGAGTTGTCTTTGCAGGAATTGTGAGTTTATATGTTACAAATCAGCAGTTATGAATGTATGTAATCATTATTATACAGGGGCTTATGTATGTAAAAGCCAAAATTCTCTCTCTTTCCGTCTTTTAGATAGTTGCATTTGCATATGAGAGGTTTTTACATAGGACTTGCACTAGTCGGTTTTTATCGAATGTGAGGAGCATGTTTATTTTCTGTAAAATCTACATCTCCGGTGCAAGAGGAAGTCGCCGCTGTAGCGCATCGATCGAGGATCGAAGATCAGGGATCGAGGATCGAAGGGAACATATAAACTCACACGATGTGGATTGTGTGAATGTTTAATTTCTGTTTTTATCTTGCTATGCATGTGATGAATGTGTTGAATGTTAGGATGTGTATGATTAATAATATGCATGATAACCTAAAATTCTAAATCACATGTTAAATTGTCCAAACAAAAATTAAGAATAAATTTCCTTCTTATTTCATCCACTAGCATCCATTGATCGAGGGATACTCTGCTCGCCCTTAGCGGGAGATAGCTCCCTCCATCTTTGGGAATAGTGGGAGATATAATGTTTGTCTGTTGTTGTGCCACAATTAAATATATGAGGTGTGTTTCACCCTAGTGAACCCCAAGTATGTTTAGTTGTGAATACAATGGATAAACGTATCTCGTATCAAATGAAAATAAGTTTTCTTAACATTACCTAGAGCCCTCGCTCGGTTTTGGGAAAAAGTTTTTTCTTACGAGGATAGGTCGTATTCCCTCATAATTAAAACGACAAGAGTCACAAGAGTTTGAAGATGCTAATGTTGCTAAAATTCAAAAAGGTTGTGATTAGAAAATGTTTTCTTACCTTGATATTGTAATGTATTCGATAGCCCTTAGCTAGTCTATATTACAATTGATGGGATCTTGGATTGTTGCATTTATGGGCAAAATTTTATTTGCAACATTTACATTTATATTCGATTTATGTATGCATGTGTATTAAAACATAAAATTGGCATTAAAACCTTTATGATTTATTTTGTAGAAAAATGTCGAACATCCAACCTATCGTACGATCCATGATAGAAAAACACCCTTTAGCAAATGATGGCTCAAACTTCAATAGTTGGCAACTCAAACTCAACATCGTGTTAAAGTTTGAGAAACTATCTCACATTTTGGAAGGTCCAATCCCATAGTGGAATGAGAGATTAACCGATGAAGAGAAAGATGCTAAAGCCAAGTGGGAAGATCAAGAGAACCAAGTTCACGGTCTTATGCTAGCATCCATGGGTGACTCGCTTCAAGCGAAATACTTGGATTCAAAACCCAAGAAGACCATGGAGGCTTTATCTAAGATGTTCATGGATAGTGCCCGAAAGGAGCGCTATAAGACCACCATCGCACTCACAAGGAGCCATATGGCGGAGGGAACATCGGTATCTATGCATTTTCTCACGATGCAAGGATACCTTGAGAAGTTGGCAAAGCTCTCTTCACCAATGCCCGAGGACATTGCTGAAGATATGATTCTTGGCTCTCTAGCCCCGTCCTTCAAGGACTTTGTGATGCACTACCACGTGCGTGAAAAAAGGGTGAGTCTTGAGGAGCTGCACAACGCTCTCAAAACTGCTGAAGTTGACATGGGCAAGGGTAGGGACAAGCATGTCCTTGCCGTCCATGGGAGGAGCCAAGAGATTGGTAAAGGAAAGGGCAAATCTACCAAAAGTGGTTCAATCAAGAGCAAGGGAGTAGGAGGTGCTCGTGCGAGTGCCTCGAGGGGGAAATCTCAGAAATCTCCAACTCCCAATACGGAGTGCTTTCACTGCGGTGAAAAAGGACACATCCGGCCAAATTGCCCCAAGTACAAGGAAGACCTTGACAACGGAGTGATTGAACGTCGGCGCCCCAAAAAGGCCAAAGGTATATTTGTTATTGAAATAAATTTAGCCACCTCTGTCCAGGATTGGGTAATTGATACCGGATCTTGTGCTCACATAGTTTCTAATGTGCAGCTACTCATGGACAGGAAGGAACTCGTAAGGAACGAGGTAGAATTGAAGGTCGGAAATGGTGCGAACATGTCTGCGGTTGCACAAGGTTCTGTGGTGCTTCAATTATGTAGTGGTTTAAATTTATGTCTAAAGAATGTTTATTATGTGCCTTCGATTAGCAAGAACATTATTTCTGTATCATGTTTAGATATGGATAATTTTAATATAAATATTTCAAATTCTTGCTTGTCTATATCGAAGAATGCTGTTTTCTATGCAAATGCATTCATAAGGAATGGTCTCTATTTGCTTGAATTGAATGATAAACAAATCTTTAATATCAATAACAAAAGACTTAAAACCACTCACGAGAATCATACTCTCTTGTGGCACTATCGTCTTGGTCACATAAATGAAAAACGCATCAAGAAATTGCAAGAAGCTAACCTTCTTGGTCTACTTGATTTTAAATCATTAGAGACGTGCCAACCATGTATAATGGGAAAAATGACCAAAAAGCCTTTCAAGAAGAAAGGACCAAGGGCGAGTGGCTTGTTGGATTTGATACATTCCGATGTATGTGGTCCAATGAGTACTAGTGCACGAGATGGTTTCAGGTACTTCATTACGTTCACGGATGATTATAGTCGTTATGGCTATGTTTATCTAATGAGAAACAAAAGTGAGTCCTTTGAGAAGTTCAAAGAATTCAAGAATGAAGTACAGAACCAACTCGACAAGAAAATCAAGTCTCTACAAACGGATCGTGGAGGTGAGTACTTAAGTGCCGAATTTGACTCATACCTAAAAGAGTTTGGTATTGTACCTCAACTCACCCCTCCCGGTACACCTCAGTGGAATGGGGTATCCGAAAGGAGGAATAGGACATTGCTCGACATGGTTTGGTCAATGATGAGTCATGCGGAATTACCTCTTTACTTTTGGAGTTATGCACTACAAACTGCGGCTTACACACTAAATAATGTTTCATCCAAATCCGTGGAGAAAACTCCTTATGAGCTATGGAGTGGTAAAACACCTAAGCTCAGTTTTCTCAAGATTTGGGGTTGTGAGGCTTACGCCAAGAAATTGATGTCGACCAAACTTCAACCAAAAGCGGATAAGTGCTTCTTCATTGGTTATCCTCGTGAGACAAGAGGATACTACTTTTGGCATATCACCTCCAATCGAGTGATTGTAGAGAGGGATGCCACATTTCTGGAAAAGGAATTTCTAGAAAGAGTAAAAAGAAGTGGGAGTAGGGTTGTGCTTGAGGAAACTCAAGATACTCTACAAGATCATGACACGAATGATGACGTTCAAGATCATGAAGGCCCAACCGAGATTCCTTTGGTTAGTGGGAGCGTGAGCGAGAGACCATCACAAGAAATTGTGAGAGAATCTCAATCATCCCCACCAAGTGTACGTTCAAGAATTGAACGTGAACCAACTCCTCAAGAAATTGTGGAAGAAGTTCGAGAGACACGAGAAGAACCAAAATAACTAAGAAGGTCAACAAGGGAAAGGAAGAAACCCAACTTGTATTTGGGACTTCATGAAATCATGGTACTAGATACCAATGATCCCTTGACCTTCCAAGAAGCAATGGAAAGGGAAGACTCCAAACTATGGCTTAAGGCCATGGAATCCGAAATAGAATCCATGTATGATAATCAAGTGTGGAACTTGGTTGACCTTCCTCAAGGGAAAAAGGCCATTCAAAATAAATGGGTTTTCAAGAGGAAGATGGACATGGATGGGAACTTAACAACCTACAAAGCGAGGCTTGTAGCGAAGGGTTTCACTCAAGTTCAAGGAATTGACATGATGAAACTTTTTCACCGGTTGCCATGTTCAAGTCTATTCGGATAATGCTCGCTATTGCTGCATTTCATGATTATGAAATATGACAAATGAATGTCAAAACGGCGTTCCTTAATGGGAACTTGAAGGAGGATGTGTACATGGTACAGCCTCAAGGTTTTGAAGATCCAAAGAATAGCGAAAAGGTATGCAAGCTTCAAAGATCCATTTATGGATTGAAGCAAGCATCAAGGAGTTGGAACAAACGCTTTGACGAGGAAGTGAAAAAGCTTCACTTCATTCAAAGTAAGGAATAACCTTGTATATACAAGAAGGTTAGTGGGAGCCATGTAGTATTCCTAATCTTATATGTCGATGACATATTGCTTATAGGCAATCATATTCCTTTGCTTGAGCAAACGAGAAGTTCATTGAAATCTGCATTTTCAATGAAAGATATGGGTGAGGCTCAATACATCTTGGGAATCAAGATATATCGAGATAGATCTCGTAGACTCATTGACCTCAGTCAACGTACATACATTGACAAGGTCTTGGAAAGGTTCAAGATGAACAACTCCAAAAAGGGCAGTGTGCCAATGAGTATGGGTGTGCAACTCAAGAAGTCTCAACGTGCGCAATCACGTAAGGACTTAGAGTACATGAAGGATGTCCCTTATGCTTCGGCAATTGGGTCGATCATGTACGCGATGACTTGCACAAGACCCGATGTCTCGTATGCTCTAAGCGTGACAAGTCGTCACCAATCCAACGCAGGTCCTGAGCATTGGACTGCGGTCAAGAATATCCTGAAGTACCTTAACCGGCTAAGGATAAGATTTTTGTTTATGGAGGACAAAGGGAATTGATAACCGAAGGTTACTCGGATGCGAGTTTCATGAGTGATCCAGACGATAGAAGGTCGCAATCAGGATACGTCTTTCTTCTGAATGGTGGAGCTGTGAGTTGGCGTAGTTGGAAGCAAAGCACTACGGCCGACTCAACCACTGCTTCCGAAGTAATGGCTGTCGCTGAAGCGAGCAAGGAAGGAGTGTGGATTAAGAAGTTCCTTGAAGAGCTTGGAGTAGTTCCCACGAGCGATGGACCCATCGAGCTATTTTGCGACAATAGTGCGTCTATCTCGCAAATCAAGGATCCCAAATCACACCACAAAGTGAAGTACATGGATCGTAAGTACTTCGTGACGCGTGACCTCATCGACGAAGGCAAAAAAAATCTTTTATGGGTGGACACCAACAACAACACAGCTGATTCATTCACAAAACCCTTATCCCAAGCCAAGGGCGAAATGCATTTCGAGTCCATGGGATTGAGGAACCATGTAGATTGGCTTGATGATTGATATGTAATGGGGTTTACCCTAGTTATTATTGTTTTATACATTGAGTATGTATGTGAAAGAAAATTTTAATAACAAGTGGGAGATTGAAGGGAATGTGTTCTAAAAGTTTTAGTTTAAATGTCAATTATTATGAATTGAAAGAGAAATCATTTTGTTCCTTGTTTATGTTATTCGTCTTTTAGAAGTGTTAAGGAAGAGGCTCTTGGTCCTTAACCGTAGAGCTCTAAAAGATATTAGTTTACATAAAACATAAGATATTCGCAATCATGGTAATTAACACGGGACATTAATTACCGGGTTAAGATTGTCGCGTTTGGTCATAGATCATTGTAGCTCTACAAGTGAGTGACAACACGGGTATGCAAAAGAGGAAAACATTACTTTTGTATACTGAATAGACCTAATAAGTAAAATATTATAGAAATGTGTTTCTGTGTCATTAATATTTTACTGTGTCTTTGGTCCTTTGATATGAGACTTATATCCGATCACTTAAGGAATGCTTAATTAGATTAGTGTCTTGAGCTATCGATAAGTGTAGTGTAAAGGCATTGGTTGGTTAAGTATGACTTTTGTTGGAGAAGATAGTTAGTCGAAAGACTATCATTGCCCCTCTTAGTAGAGTAGTGATATTAGTGGGCCCCTTGATAAAGCAAAGTTATAATGTGTACAATGTGATTTGAGTTAAGTCACATATTTATAACTAGCTTAAAGAGATCAAGAAATGAATACTAATACAAAGATGACACAATACTACTGTGTGTGTATTCTTAATATCATGAGGCAAGGGACGGACACAAGTGGTGCACTCCATCACTAAATTGATCGGGTTTTGGTTCGAGTGGAATTAAGACATCTAACTAATTGGGAGCTATAATGTGTAGCTAGATACCGCTTATAACTTGTGATATTAGGCTCTTAATATCACTGTCAACTTAGTTTAGATCCTCCCATAGGTCACACCGCAAAACTGAGAAACAAGAAATGGGGATTTTGAGTTCATAAGATGTGTCGGGTTTCATGTAGAAAATATGACACATGGGGTGAACAAGCAAAATCAAAATTATGTTGTGATTAATAACATAATTAGAATCTAAATAAAATTCATATGTGATGTAAATATTATGGGGTGTAATGATTGATCATTGCATAGGATAATATGTTACATAAATTGTGAATTTACTACTAATCCCGAAATGTCAAATTTTGTAGGGGTTAAACCGAAATTTGACAAGTCTGCAAAACAGTGCTCCAACGGTCGACCGGTAAGCAGTAAACGGTCGACCGATCGGGCACGGTCGACCGGACATGTCTCGACCGATAACAGGGAATTTTCATCTGTTCAAACGGTCGACCGAATGTAATCGGTCGGTCGACCGAACATTACGATGGAATAATTCCTGTTACGAACGGTCGACCGAGTTATTGAACGGTCGACCGAAACTTGGTTCGAGCGGTCGACCGAACCTCCAAACGGTCGACCGGTCCAGACGGTTAATGCAGAATTAATTTAAGAATTAATTAGATCATGCATGGAATTGGTCCATAATTGATTTAATTCGTGGCTAATATTATTTGTTAGCAAATAATGGATGGTTAGATGGAATTTTGCATGAGATCATGGGCAAGGGGTTGCACATGAATAGGTAATTTGGAGAGAGCTTATAAATACAAGCTTATCTCATTACCCCATTAATCTAATTCATTACTTCTTGTGCAAAAAAATTCTCTCCATAATTCTCCACGAAAATCCTTTAATTCTTAAGTTTAGTTTTAGTTCTTAAGAGATCATCTTCTCAAGGGAATTAAAGAGGGGTTAGTAATTAGATTCTAAACCCTATCGGAAATTGAGAGACTAGCTTCCCTCTCTCCGATCTTGTTTAGAGTTTGGTGAATACTCGGAGGCATCCGGCGCGGCGACAAGCATCCCCAACGTCTCCGAATCTTCAAGAAGTTTTAAAGAACTTCTAGGTATTAATTTCGGAGCCCATTTTTGTTTTAATAAAGTTTTGAAACTAGTTATTGAAACAAATTGATGCATGCATGAAATAAATCATAGAAAATTGTAAATTGGTCCTTATTGTGCATAAAAATTTCGAAAATATATATGTACAATTAAACATGAAATCCTACAATAATATCATCCACATATACTAAGACAATTATGGTGGTTTTATGAGAACGTTTAGTGAACATGGAGGCATCAGCAGAACTTTTAGAAAAACCATAGAGAAGTAGGGAGTGACTGAGTTTGGCATACCATGCACTAGGAGATTGTTTAAGCCCGTATATGGAGTTGTGGAGTTTGCATACCTTGCCTGAATTAGATTTGTAACCTAGGGGAGGAGTCATATAGACTTCTTCTTCTAAGTTGCCCTGCAAAAAAACATTCCTAACATCCATTTGGAAGAGATTCCATCCCGAGTTAACAACTACAGAGAGGAGAACACAAACAGTGTTCATCTTTGCGACAGGGGCAAAAGTTTCTTGGTAATGTAACCCGTATGTTTGAGTGTATCCTTTAGCAACTAAGCGAGCTTTAAATCGTTCTGTAGTACCATCACTATTGTACTTAATTTTGTATATCCATTTACAACCTACTGGTTTTATTCCTTTGGGAGGAATAACAAGACTCCATGTTTTGGATGTTTCTAGAGCTTTTAGTTCATCTTCCATAGCCTTAATACACTTAAGGTGTTGACACGCCTCATGAAAGTTGGTGGGTTCTTTAATTTTGTCTATTTGACTTAAGAAGGCATAGTAGGTAGGTTTTATTTGGGAGTGGGACAAGTAGTCCTCGATAGGGTAGGTAACATGGGATACCGCATAGTCTTGGAGTCGAGAGGGTGGACGAGTACAACGGGTGGTCCTTCTTGGAGGAATACCTTCATCTCCCCCTTGGTCGTCCACTTGAGGGGTTGGTTCGAGGTCTTCGTGAGTAGGTGTAGTGGTGACCGGAGGTGTGGATGTGGGAGTGTTGAAAAAGCAAGGAACGGGTGATATTTACAAGGTGGCGATGTTTTCTTTCAGAGACACCATTTTGTTCAGGAGTGTTTATACATATGGTTTGATGAAAAATTCCTTTTTGTTTCAGAAAGTTTTGAAAGTTGTTACTGGTATACTCGGATCCGTTATCGGATCTGAGTATACTAATTTAGAGTCAAACATATTTTCAACGAAGGTTACAAACTCGCAAAAAACCAAGAAAACATCAGATTTAGCTTTTAACAAATATAACCAAGTTGTTCGTGAAAAATCATCGATAAACGAAATGAAATACTTGAACCCATTATAGGATTCTACGGGAGCGGGTCCCCAAATATCCGAGAATCAGCTCGAGAGCACGACCTGTCTTATTTTCTGAATTATAAAAAGGAAGTCTAGTTTGTTTTGATAATCGACATACATCACAAAATAATTCATGTTTGAAAGTGGGAAATAATTTTTGCAAAACCATATGAGACGGGTGTCCCATTCTTTGATGCCAAGTTTGATTATAATTTTTTGCAATCATCCCTTTTGTTTGAGTTTGAAGCACATAAAGTCCGTTGGTGAGTTTTCCTCTACCAATCGTCCTCCCTGTGGTGCGATCCTGAAATGTTACATCGAAAGGTGCAAAGACAATGTTGCAATTCAAATTTCTTGTGAGTCTAGCAACAGATAATAAATTTGAGTCAAAATTAGGTACATACAAAACATTTTCGGTTATTTTATTATCTAAGAATTGTACTTCTCCTGTACCTTTAATTTTCACTTTGTCTCCGTTAGCAACAATGACGAATTTATTTAAAAAATTTAAACTAGGTTTTATGTTATTTATCAACGAGGAGTTTCCTGTCATGTGATCAGTCGCACCAGAATCTATAATCCAACTAGAGTTATGTGAAATTTCAGAAGAATATGCATTGCAATTATCTAAGAAGGAATCCATACCTGAGAAATTACCTTTACTTGGGGTGTTGGATTGCAAAAAGGAGTTTAATTGGGCTATAAGGGCACCCAATTGTGACACTTCTCCACCGTTGGATGTATTGTTTGAATCCGGTATCTGGAGCTCCGGATAGGGAGAGGAATCGGGTGCTCCATCTTGGTTGCTATAAAACCCACACTGAGCCGAACTCTACCCGATTGTCCCCCATTTCATTTCTTCTCCTTAGTTGCTAGGGTTTCCTCTTTGAGCACCACCGCCACCTCTCCCGCTAGGGTTTGTGTGGCCTCCGCTCCTCCCATCCCTCCTCTCTGAGCCGTCCTTAGATGGCCGGAGATGTGGGTAGAGGATGTAGCACGTCGACCGGTTGTGTCCCTATTTTTTACAGTTATCGCAATATTCGTTACTTTTATTTCCGAATTTGTTTTTACCTTTGTCGCGAGGGTTTGTGTTGGATTTTGCGGCGACAAACGCCTGATTTTCGTGGGGGGTTTCCGACTGAGCGGTGTGGCTTTTCCGGAGGGTTTCTTCCTGGTTAACCATCGCTATGATGGTCGAGAGAGTGGGGAGTTCCGACGCCATGAGGATGTTCGATCTGAGCACTTCGTAACTTGAGTCCAACCCAACAAGGAACGTATAAATGCGATCTTGTTCAGCTCTTGCTTGTATTATGTCTGGATCTTTGGTGGGTGGCTCGTAGATGGCGAGTTCATCCCATGTTCGTTTCAGCAGGCCGAGATATTCAGTCACTGTTTTTTGGTTTTGTTTGATCTGCGACAGATCTTGTTTTAGTTTAAAGATATGCGCAAAGTTTTGTTGCTTACCATAATGTTCATGGACGGAGTCCCAGAGTTCTTTTGCGCTATTCTTGTACATGAAGATTTCCGCGATCTGATGTTGCATGGATTGGAGTAGCCAGGACATCACGAGGTGATCAGTGTTCTGCCACTCCTCCTGCTTTGCCTCACTTCCTTGTTCGGTGGGTTTGGTGGCTTTCCCAATGAGGTGGCCGAACTTCCCTTTGCCGCTGAGGGATAGGGAGACGTCTCGTGCCTAGGTGAGGAAGTTTGTTCCATTGAGGGGTTGGGTGGTGAGGCGTTGTGATTCACCACCGTTGTCTATCATAGCTAGGAGTGGAGGGCGACGGGGTCGCAACCGCCTAGCTTGTTCTTAGAACGCATGCTCTAATACCATGTTGATTTGAACAGTATTAGTGAAACATGTATTGTGTATTATGATTTAGGGTTTTGGTGTACTACCTATACAAGAGAATTACAAAAAACAAAGTCGTTGTAGGCTTTCCTTGTTAGCTACAAATTATTCTTGATTTCCTTGATTTGCCTTCATTGAGAGATCGTGTGATCTGGAGGATTTGCTTGATTGACTCCATAACAGGTATGTCTTCTAACGGGTATATCTTGCCGTATTTCAACAGATGAAGCAATGATGACTGACGATAGCTGGTAGGTGGTGGACACGACTGTTTTGGGAATAGTTCCATCCACTCATGGGTTGCGAGTGCATGATCCAACCTCTCTTTTATAGTATAAGGTGCTTGACGTCGGTTGGATTGTGTAAACGCTAGTCCCGGATATCGCAAATGGATAAGTTTGCCCCAATTAATTAAGTCATGGAATTGAGCAAGTTGTGATGAGATTAGGGTTCGTCCAAACCTGATTTTTCTGAGGCAGAGAGGATGTTGTTGAAGTCGCCAATGCAACACCACGGTAGAGGGTTGGTGTGAGCAATTTGGATGAGAGCATACCACACAAGACCATGTTGTTCCGGTCAGGGGTGACCGTAAACACAAACTAACATCCAATCAAAATTGTATCTTGAGTAATCCTCGCCATTGTAAAGTTACAATCCGAATAAAAAAAAGATATAAGTCGCCGGATATACCCGACGTGGGTACTAGAAACTAACCGTATAGCATAGTTAACTTTTTGCTAATATTTTGCGAGTCACTTGTAGACACAACATGACTCCGATACAAAAACTATATCCGACCTAGTCGAGCGGAGTATATGGTTGAGCTGGGAAATTGTAGAGTTACTTTGTAAACCTCTACAATTCCACGACAACCACTTTACGAGGAGTCAGGCGTCAGCTCATCATCCGATGCTATAGGCAGTGGTTTAGACGACGAGAAAGGTGTTGTAGTTTGGTGGAGGTTGAGTCGAGGAAGGGAATGGACGAGTCCGCTAAGAAAGGGAAACCAGAGGAGAAGGGACGAGTCCGCTATTCATTCAAGCAACTAACCATTCGATTAAAATTAATGGTTGAGATTAATTGAATTTGACTCCTCAAATTCAACCCCAATTTGAGAGAGAATCCGGATCCATACCCGATCCGATGTCCTTAGCTCATAATATAATACATAATACACAAAAACACAACTACTTACCACTAATCACCAAACTCAACCTCATTATCAATAGTCATCCATTCCATTCCAACACAAGAGTCCCCTCCGCAAGCCAAGAAATGGCGATGTCTCTGATCGGAAAGCGCAAGCCGATCCTCGTCCTGACCCAACGCGGTCTCTCGACCTCCTTCACTCGCGCCTTTGCGTCCGGATCGGACGACAACGACGTCGTGGTCATCGGCGGCGGCCCGGGAGGGTACGTCGCCGCCATCAAGGCGGCCCAGCTCGGGCTCAAGACCACCTGCATCGAGAAGAGGGGCGCCCTCGGTGGGACCTGCCTCAACGTCGGATGCATCCCCTCCAAGGTTAAAACATTTCCAGGATTCATTTGGTATTACGAGATTTCATATCGAATAACACGACGACGAGACCAAGGAATCCAACGGCATCCCCTATTTTACTCTCATTCGTTGGTTTTAGGAGAATAGGGGGAAATATTAGGAAATAGAGGACATAGTTAGTTTAAGTCAAAAGCAACTAATTCCGCTAATAATGTCAAAAAGTTACTAATTCTTATAGTTAACTCGTAATACAACCTTGCTTTAATAAACCCTGCTAAAACTTCCAGATTGTACTTCATTAATTTCTGGGTTTTCTTGATTCCGGATGTGTTTCTGTTCTTGTTTGGTCCGAGTTAGTGTTGTGGTTTGCGGTTATTGGTAACTTGGTTTGGTTGATATGCACTTGGTTCTCCTACCACAACAACTAGCTCTTTGGAATGATTTTTAGTTTGGTGTCCAATCCGATCTTATGACTTTGGTTTGCGTCTTGGAGGTGATGCCTTGGAAAAGGGCTACAAACACCTGCTAACTGGAGCTAAGGTTTGATTGGTTCGTAGGAAGTTTAGGGAAGTCCGGAACTTTGACTTCCCTTGGTTTTAGGTGATATTAGGGGAAATCACCACAAGTGCAAAAATTTATGTTATGGAACTCTGTTGGAACTTCAACTTCATGTTACTTTTAAGTTTTCTGCAAGTTAATCACCTATGATTCCTTCTGGAGGTCCAATCTCCCAACTTGAAGTTTTAGTCATACGTTAAAGTAGGTGGAGTGCAAAATCTTTAGAGTGGATCTTCGACCACGTTTGAATGTGCTACCACATGTGACGTGCGGTCGCATAAAGTGGACCAGGTTGAGCTGGTCTAATATGCATCCACTGCGCAACCGCTCCAACCCATGTTGCGGTTGGAGTGGCTGCATAACCAGCACACAACCTGCTTATGTTGTTGCTGGACAGAACTTTTTAATTGTTTTGCCATTTTCACCCCCTTATTATTTAAAGACCCCAATCTCGTCACAGTCAACTCTCTGCGTTTGTTTGTTATTTTCTACTTTTCCCCGTATTTTTCTCAATTTTTTTGTTTGAATTTCTATAATTTTTTGGGCAAACAATTTTTTTTTTGAATATACAATTGTGCGGCTGTTTATGAGATCTGTGTGTCGCATATGCAACATTGACCAGTTCGGTTGCACATGGCCGCACATCATCATCTTGAACATTGGGCTTCAATGACATTTGTTATATGGATAGCCTCGGTTTGGGTTGATACAAGGTTTCTTAGCTCAACAGTTGGTTTTTGGATAATAATTTTCTTACATTGGTATGAACTAGTTGCTAGATTTTGGAAGGGAATTCGTGATGTTGACTTATGGGGAATTTGGTGTGTATCATGAGGTGACTTGTGAGTTGGAGCTTGTGGGGTTTTGTATGGTGGACGTTTTGTGGCGGTGTTTTGGTCTGGAGTTACTTTATAGAACTGGTAGCTAGTTCAGGTTTATCGATTTGATTTCTTGATTTAGATGTGTTGTAGGTTTGATGGTTGTTCATTTTGTGGTTTGGTGAGGTGGAGGTTGTGTTGTTGCCAGTTGAGGTGTCAAAACTGATTGTTTGGTGTTTGGATACATGGTTAGATTAATCATTGGAGAGATGGAGGTTTGTGGTATTGTGGCTTGAGGTCATTTTACTTGAACTTCGTGAGAAATGGTTGGAATAATTACTATAATGAGGTGGGAAGTGGAGATGTGTGTCAGCAGTATATTGATTGTGATGTTTTACTCATTAGTTCTAGTGTACTTTGGTAATTTTGAGGTGTTTTGATTTGGTGTCATCCAAAAATGATTGTTTGGTAAGATGGTTGGATTACTTACACAATTGCCTGATTTTCTGTTGAATAAATTGGGTTTCATGAATTTGGTTTATTAATCGATCATGTTGTGGTTTTTTCTGATTGATGGTCTGTGGCGTCGGAAAGTTGGAATCAAGCCTGATCGTTCAAGAAAAATAATCAGAAGTCATTGCGGACTTTGGTGGGAATTGAAGTTGATTATCAAGAAATGGTAATTCAAGGTTTCATTTAGTTGTGGTTGTGGTTGGATTTTAATCGGTTCTCAGCTGGTGTTATTTTTCTAGTTGGGGTGGCTTGGGATAGGAGATAAGACATTTGTCGGTGTGACTGGTGAGAGGAAAGGTCGAGCCCTTTATTTGCCCTTAAATGTAGGGTCCAGACATTAGTTATATGGGTAATTTTGTTTGTTGGTTTGCTCTATGTTGCTTATTTGCTTTTACAGTTCTACACACTTGGTAACTGTGGAGTTGAGGTCTGTTGCGTCTACATTAGATGTTACCTGAGCTAAACACCAATCCTCAGATTCAATCTGCTGGAATGGGTGAGCTGAAAAGGGCTGCCCAAAATCACTAGGTTGGACAACATTACTGCTTTGTTAAACCAAGTTGGGTGTTGCTGTGCTTGATGGAACGACCTTCTGATTCTGTTTCATCTCTTTAATTGGGGACGTGTCTCTGTAGCAATATGTTGATTAATATGCATACTATGTTTTTTAATATGTTGTGTTTTGTGGTTGATTAATAAGAAAAATAAGATTTTTTGTGGCGTAGTTGAGTTAGATTTTTCCCCCTCTATTGCAATTCGATATTAAGTTATTCAATCTGAGATTGTGGATGGCCTAGATGACTAGTTGATTTTAGAATTTTTATCCCAGTTTTGTGTGGCTGACTTTCATTCCCTGCTTATGCCAAGCAGTTTAGGATTAAAGGCTCTGTTGTTGTTGTTGTAGGTTGAGGGGTTGAGCCTTCTGTTTTGCTTCTTTGTGAAGTTTATTTCTTGTCTGTGTAGTTTAAATGATTGATGATAAGTTGGAATGCTGGATGCATATTGGCATGGTACAAGATGGATACAACTTGCGTTACCTTGTAGAAATGAAATTATACCACCATGTAGGTGTGGAAGAACTTCATATCTCTATGAATTAGGTTCAACACTGCAATATATTTTTGCTAAAGAAATTGTTTTCATTCTATGTGTAGTCAGTGTAGTAATTCGATGTCTGTTACTTGGTAGTTCATCTGTAATTCTTGTTCTTTTTCTTGGATAAGTGGGGATGAAAATCTGTTCCGTCTGCTTCCTATCTTATCATATATCCATATTTCTGATTAACTAAAATTGCATCATCTCTAAGTAGTTGCTATTTAGAGATTGGCTGACAAAGTGATGTAACCTTCTTTTTCTCAGTATCTGTCTCCATAAACCAACAATTATTCAGAGTCTGGCAAAATATGTTTATTTCCCTCTTTTTTTCCAGGCACTGCTTCACTCGTCTCATATGTATCATGAAGCTGTTCATTCATTTGCCAGTCATGGAGTCAAGTTCGCAAATGTAGAAGTTGATTTGCCTGCTATGATGGCACAAAAAGACAAAGCTGTTTCTAACTTGACCAAAGGCATTGAGGGACTTTTCAAGAAAAACAAGGTAACATACGTCAAAGGATTGGGCAAGTTTGTTTCACCCAATGAAGTTTCCGTAGATACAATCGAAGGTGGCAATGCAGTTATCAAGGGAAAGAACATCATAATTGCCACTGGTTCTGATGTAAAATCCCTCCCTGGTGTCACCATAGATGAGAAGAAAATTGTGTCGTCAACTGGAGCTCTGGCTCTGACTGAAATTCCAAAGAAACTTGTGGTCATTGGTGCAGGTTACATTGGGCTGGAGATGGGATCCGTGTGGGGACGAATTGGTTCACAGGTGACTGTTGTTGAATTCGCACCAGACATTGTACCGACGATGGACTCAGAAGTCAGAAAGCAGTTCCAGCGCACCCTCGAGAAGCAAAAGATGAAATTCATGCTCAAAACAAAAGTCGTCGGTGTTGATACTTCTGGAGAAGGAGTCAAGCTTACAATAGAACCTGCAGCTGGCGGTGAACAGAGCATTCTGGAAGCAGACGTGGTTCTTGTTTCGGCTGGTCGGACCCCTTACACTTCCGGACTAGGGCTGGACAAGATTGGTGTGGAGATGGACAAAATCGGCAGAATTCCGGTTGATGGGCGATTCATGACCAACGTCAAAGGGGTGTTTGCTATCGGAGACGTGATACCAGGCCCCATGCTTGCTCACAAGGCAGAAGAAGATGGTGTTGCATGTGCGGAGTTCATTGCTGGTAAGACTGGACATGTCGATTATGACCTTGTCCCAGGTGTTGTTTACACCCATCCGGAGGTAGCATCTGTAGGGAAGACCGAGGACCAGGTTAAGGCTAGTGGAGTCTCTTACAGGGTGGGCAAGTTCCCATTTTTGGCCAACAGCCGAGCGAAGGCCATCGACGATGCAGAAGGACTCGTCAAAATATTGGCGGAAAAGGAGACTGACAAGATTCTAGGTGTGCACATCATGGCCCCCAATGCAGGAGAACTCATCCACGAAGCAGCGATCGCACTGCAATATGGTGCCTCGAGCGAGGACATAGCCCGAACGTGCCACGCACATCCGACCATGAGTGAGGCCGTGAAGGAGGCAGCAATGGCAACTTACGACAAGCCAATTCACATCTAAGCTGGTGGTATTTACTCTTTGATTTGCCAAAATGTTCATTCAGTTTATTTGAATAATCATTGTGGGACTTGCCATGAGAAGCCCGTTATGCTGTTGTTACTTTATATAACTTACCATACACATGGTTTTGGCCAATTTTATTGTATGTTTGATACCTTGCGACTTGCGTAGAGAAACTAAGAAGGTTCAAACTTCGTTTTGAATTTTCTTTTATGTGAGGCATTATTTTGTTTTCTTTCTATGCATCTTGAGTCTTAAGTGATCTAAAACATGGGCAGGGTGTGACTGGTTCATTTTGTCGTCCAAATAAAAAGTTTAATTTTCTTTACTTAAGTTCTCAATTGCAGTGTTTGCTTCCTATCAAGTAGAATACATGTATGGTCGTGTTAAAATAAAAAAAAGGGAAAACTGGCTTTCTTAATTTTTTAGTGGTTTGCTCGAGTATATCAACATTTTTAAGATTACTTTCCCAAGCCAATGCTTTAACACCTTTCTGTAGTTTTTCAAAATCAGGTAAATCCTAATATCATAATCCTGTCAATTGCAGAGAAAAGATTCGAACTTAAATAGCATCCAAGCTATTATTATTACTAATTTATCAGGTTATTCGGGTCTCTTGAATAAGGATGTCAGTCTCGTATTTGAGAACTTTATTCTCGAATGTCATGGCAAACAAAGGTGAAACCAAGATTTCACGCAATGTTGTGGGATTTGATTATGAAAGGCTTCTTCATTTAGCACTTGATGATTCCATCCTTAGTGAGCACTCGAAGCCAGTCGATCAAGACATTCGTATCTTGCGGCTTTCAGACAGTCATACGGACATACGTTTGTAGCTCTTTCAGATTGAAATGTTTGATTATCATTCCCATTTGTTCAAGATCTTCCTGAAAAGATAATTTCATCATCACTCATGCGTTCCTTAAAAAAATCGTATCATAATCATAAAGTGATAAAAAACATTATAAATGACTTCCGATGATCGTCAGCAATAGTATGCAGGAACTTAAAAAGCTATACTTGGAAGAAGCTCTCCACTTCTACCATCAAATAGAGGGAAATCAAATTCTTGTAGTTATACCATATTATGACCCAAATATATATTGGTAATTTCTCTCCACTTGATCATTATAAATATTGGGATGTGTCAAATATTACGAGATGGATTGTATATGATTTGCACTTCCCTCCAATTCTTGCAAACAAATTGCACCTAAAGAATGAAGACTCTTACCTGGAATTTTTGGGCTTTGACTCCAGATGTGACCTCACATAGATGATGTTAGCATGACTTGGGAACAACCTTGGGAACGATATTTCTTTCAGAAGCTTCAACATTCTTTCTTTCTCATTTGCTATAGCCTTCCACACGCCCTGATGGAACATGTACACAATGATAATCAATGTGGAATTTAGTTGTAATATAATTATTTCAAACTAGGCAAAATATGTAAGGAAAAAGTATCTGCAAAACTATATAAGCTGCAACTACATGTTATGCTGTTTTTTCCAAATAAATTCAAGAATCATCTTAGAAAGTCCGGTTAAGAAGTTTTAAGGATGCAAATCAAGTTTCCTATGATGAACCTGACACTCATCTTAAGTTGGTCTGACATGGGTGTCCAAAAGTCAAGCTGAATATGGCAATTTCATTGTGTAACATCCCGAAACAGCGAAAAATTTAAAAATTTAAACCATCAAGAGATCATCAGAATAAACTCAACATCAGGAATGTCACTTAATAAACCAACCGTCGGTGCACCAATATTACAACAGATTTTGTCAAAAGACATGATTACAATAGTACAATGGAAAGACAAGAAAGTAATCACGACGACCTCGAAGAGTCCGATGAGGATCCTGGCCCCAAGATGTGTGCGCCCGCGGTCACCACCCGACAGAACCTACTGCGGTCCTGAAACATGAATCAAACAACGATGCATGAGTTTCCCATTGGGAAACCCCGTATGTCAAGCTCACCTATATGCATGCAATAGTACGGTAAATGAACCTATCATACTAGTAGCATGTCATGTCACATCTGCAATGCATCAAATCCCTCAACAGGGTAAACGGGACCTCAGTCCAACAACCACGACCCTCAACAGGGTCCACAAGGACATCAGTCCAGCAATAAACACAACGGGTCTCCCTCGGAAACCTACCGTAGGCACATACGGTCTTACGGATAGTACGCGACGCGTCCCCCCACACGAGACTACACGAGCCTAAGGGATCGGTGAGGAGCGTCCGCACTTCCGCGCAAGGAACCACGTGGTCAACACCACCTTCGACGGAGCCGTAGCCCGGTCGGTCAACATCCCAGGATAGGTGCCTAATCGGGGATCATCGCCGGCACAACATCAGCGGCATCGCCGGCACAACATCGGCGGTATAATATACGTCCGACACAACATCAGACGGCAAAACCACAGCCGGAACATCGTCGGCACCATCATCGCCGGCAAAAACCTCGGCGGCATCGCCTGCACAACATCGGCGGTACAACATATGTCCGGCACAACATCGGACGGGTCCAGACCGTAGTCTGCAGGGTCATCATGCTCCACGAGCCATGCGTCACATGCATTGGGATCCGCGATCCCTCAGGTATGCTACTCATCAGAGAGTAAGGTAACAACACGTCACACCACGTCCAATCCGGAGGTGGCGCGACCCAAGTGTTCACACTCTTCCACACGGCGGTCCCTGGGCGGTACGAGCACGTACCCGCCGTCACCTCCGAGCTCACGCTCTAAGCGAGGACACGAGTTTCCGTGGACAGAGTTGACACGATCACAAGACCAGGAATTTAGTTCTGCCCACAAACGGTCGACCGAATAAGCCTAACCGGTCGACCGTCCCCAATAGGTTCGGTCGACCGAAAGTCAACAACGGTCCAACTATTCTGCGCATCACTAGAGTCCAAACGGTCGAACAACAGTCTAAAACCGGTCGACCGAACACGAGGTCAAAATCCGGAGTCGGTCAAAATCACCAAAACTATTCGGTCGACCGACTCAGGGGTCCCGGTCGACCAAAAACTACCAGGGTCATCCTAATAGTCTACGTCAAATAACGGTCGAACAATATACATAAATCGGTCGAACAACGTGCATAAAAGTCAAGTACACTTAAGTTCCGGTCGACCCAAAAGCCAGGAACGGTCGACCGAAAACCAACAGGAAGCCCCAAACTCACCAGCACATAAGCAACCGGTCGACCGCCACAATGACATCGTTCGACTGGTGATGGTTAAAGTCGGGTAAAACACTACATCGGTCGACCGCCCATAGGGACCCGGTCGACCGTTGGTCGTCTTCAACCTCGCGCCAGCCGAGGATTTACGCCGTTCTCGTCGTCGGGGAGGCCTCCGACCACCCCCGACCGACCAACAACATTCCCCCCAACGTGGGGAAGCAATAAAATCAAACTAGAAGCCGGCATACCTCGACGAGAAGACGGAGCACACCGGAGATCCGCTCAGCGTCATCCGCAACCTCACACCTCGCTCGAGCGCTCCCCACCGCACGACCACTAGCCTCGCACACATCCACCTCCACGCGCCTCACGCCGGAGCAGACCCGTTCTCCTCTGGAAGTCGGAAAAGAGAAGAGAAGAAGTTGGGTGAGAGGTGAAAAACGGTGGAAGAAGAAAGGAATGAGGGAGAGAGACAGGTTGGTATCCTTCACGAAAACCAACATCAACAGCACCAGCTCCCCTAGCCCCATCACCCATCACGCAGCCTCCTATTCACCTCCCATTCCCTATGCTAGACCCCCCACTAAACAAGGGATTAGTCTAATCATGGGTTAGGGTCTAACAACCCACCCACCTTAAAAGGATTTCGTCCCGAAATCAAACAAGCAACTCACCAAAAAGCTCTGGGTACTGCCTTCTGACTTCCTCCTCGACCTCCCAAGTGGCCTGGCGCTCACTATGTTGCTGCCACCTGACCTTCACCATCGGAATGGTCCTCCTCCTTAGCTGATGATCCATGCGATCGACTATCTCGACTGGTCTCTCCTCGAGCGACAAGTCCTGCTGAATCTCTGGCACTGCTATCTCAATAATGTGAGCTGGATCTGTAACGTACTTCCTCAACATCGATACATGGAAGACGTTGTGAAGACCTGAAAACTGCGGTGGCAATGCAATCCTGTAGGAAACCTCCCCAACTCGGTCGAGGATCTCAAACGACCCCACATACCTCGGACTGCGTTTCCCCTTCTTCCCAAACCTCATCACTACTCGGACAGGGGAAATCTTCAGAAACACGTGGTCACCAACCTAAAAGCTCAACGCTCGTCTACGTCTGTCAGCATAACTCTTCTGCCTGCTCTGTGCCGTGGCCAATCTCCTCCGGATCACATCCACCTTCTCTGCATACATCTGCACGAGCTCTGGCCCCACTAACTGCCTCTCGCTCACACTCCAGCATACCGGTGATCTGCAAGGCCTCCCGTACAAGGCCTCGTACGGTGTCATCCCAATACTCAAATGGTAGATGTTGTTGTAGGCGAACTCTATCAGCGGCAGGTGCTCATCCCAGTGTCCTGACCAATCCAATGTGCATGCTCTCAGCATATCCTCCAGGGTCTGGATCGTCCTCTCTGACTGACCATCTGTCTGCGGGTGAAACGCTGTACTGAATCGCAGTCGTGTCCCCAAAGCCTGCTGCAGACTCCCCCAAAACCTGGACGTAAACCTGGGATCCCGATCAGAGATGATGCTCACTGGCACTTCGTGTAATCTGACTATCTCCTCCACGTACAACTTAGCTAGACCCTCTAGAGGCAACGTGGTCCTGATCGCTAAGAAGTGCGTCGACTTGGTCAGTCGATCGACTATCACCCAAATCGCGTCGTGGAATGTCCTCGTCTTCGGCAGCCCTGTGACAAAATCCATCGTCACGTGCTCCCACTTCCACTCAGGAAGCTTAATACACTGCATCGGTCCCGTCGGTCGCTGATGCTCAATCTTCACCTGTTGACAGACTAAGCACCGGCCCACGAACTCTGCAATGTCTCCATTCATGCCCTTCCACTAGAAGTTCCGCTGCATGTCCTTATACATCTTCGTACTCCCCGGGTGGATGGTATATCGCGTTCGGTGTGCCTCCTCCATGATGTCATCTCTCAGCCCATCAACCTTCGGCACCCAAATCCGACTCCTGAACCTCAGACCACCATCAACCCCCACACTGAAGTCTGATCCATCTCTGGCAGCCAACTGTAACAGACCAGCTAACTCCTCATCCCCATGCTGAGCCTGCACAACCCGCGAGACGGTCTACGGCTCTACCCTCAGTCCAGCAATCACTGCTCCTCCGGAGCCCTCTGTGAACGACTTCCATTCTGACAATGTCTCGAGTAGCCTCCACTCCTGAATGCACAAGCTCGCAACTGACGCCTCAACCTTCCTGCTCAGTGCATCTACGACCGAATTCGCATTCCCCGGATGATAGGAAATGGTGAAGTCGTAGCCTTAATGAACTCGAGCCATCTACGCTGCCTCATATTCAGCTCCCTCTGTGAGAACAAATACTTCAGGCTCTGATGATCTGTGAAGACCTCGAACTGCTCGCCATAAAGATAATGTCGCCAGGTCTTCAACGCGTGAACCACCGCCGCTAACTCCAGATCATGAGTAGGGTAGTTCTTCTCGTGTACCTTCAGCTGCCTCGAAGCATACGCCACCACCTTCCCGTGCTGCATCAGAACACAGCCCAAGCCAACCCCTTACGCATCACTGTAAATCACGTAGCCTCCACTACAACTCGGTAGCGTCAGAATCGGTGCTGTCGTCAGTCGCCTCTTCAACTCCTGAAAACTGTCCTCGCACTTCTGGGACCAAATGAACTTGACGCTCTTTTACGTCAACGTTGTCAATGGCGAAGCGAGTCGGGAGAAGTCCTGAATGAAATGTCTGTAATACCCAGCAAGTCCCACAAAGCTCCTGATCTCAGTCGCGCTCGTCGGGGCTCTCCACTGAGTCACAGCCTCAACCTTCGCCAAATCCACTGAAATCCCATCTGCCGACACAATATGCCCCAGAAACGCCACCTGATCCAACCAAAACTCGCACTTCGTGTACTTGGCATACAACTCCTGATCTCTCAAGATGCCAAGCACAATCCTCAGGTGCTCCCGGTGCTGCTCCCTGTCAGGCGAGTACACCAAGATATCATCCACAAACACCACAAAAAAACTGTCGAGGTACGGCTGAAAGGTCATATTCATCAGGTCCATGAATGTTGTAGGTGCATTCGATAGTCCAAACGGCATCACCAAAAACTCGTAGTGCCCGTATCGCGTCCTGAAGGCTGTCTTCTGAACATCGGCCTCTCTGATCCGCAACTGGTGATAACCTGAGCGCTGATCAATCTTCCAGAACACTCTCGCTGTCTGCAACTGATCAAACAGATCATCAATCCTGGGCAAAGGGTACCGGTTCCTGACGGTAACCTTATTCAGCATCCTGTAGTCGATGCACATCCGCAACGACCCATCCTTCTTCTTCACGAACAATATAGGCGCTCCCCACAGTGAGACACTCGGTCGGATAAACCCAGCGTCCATCAACTCCTGCAACTGCTTCTTCAGCTCTGTCAACTCAGCAGGTGCCATCCGATACGGTGCGTTCGACTGGGGTGTCATGCCAGCCGTCAACTCAATGCCGAACTCGATCACTCGGTGCGGCGGTAAACGAGGAATCTCTGCAGGAAACACATCTGGAAACTCCTGTACGACCTCTATATCCTCCAGCCTCCTCGTCTCAGGATCAGGAACAACCAAAGTCGCCACGAACGCTCTGCAACCCTGATGTATCAGCCTCTGTGCCTTAACCGCAGACACAATCAGACGACCTCCTCTACTCCTAGTCCCTCTGATCAACACATCAGGCGCGTCCTGCCTCGGAATAAGGATCTTCTTCTCACGGCAAAAGACTCGCACATCGTACTGTGACAGTCAGTCCATCCCCAGTATGACGTCGAAGTCCTCCATCGGTAGTAAGACCAGATCTGCCGGGAAAATCATGGTCTCCTGAAACAACTGTGGTGCCGGGGAGGAAGCTCCCCACAGTGCCCACCTCACCCATGGGCGTACTGACTTCCAACAAATCAGTCAGTAGCTCAGGGGTCCGATCCAACTCGCCAGCAAACTTCTCCGAAATGAAGGAGTGCGTGGCGCCGCAATCAAATAAAACACGAGCAACCAAACCTGAAATGACAAGGGTACCTTCTACGACAGTGTTGGAGTCCTTCGCCTCCTCAGCCCGGACGGTGAAGACTCGACCTGCTCTCCTGGTCTGTGGCTCTGTGGAACGACAGACCTGCTGCCTCCGCTCCTCCCTGAGACCGGTGGTCCTGGCCTCCTGCTCGTCTCGCCCTGCCTGCTAGGGAAATCTCGGATGTAATGGACCATCTGACCGCATCCTAAGCATTCACCTGTACATCGGGGGCACTCCTGACCCAGATGAGATCTCCCGCAAGTACCACACGCTCCTGACTGGCGTGAACCTCCTCCATCGAACCGGGGCCTCTTGCCCGGGTTCCCAGTGGAACGTCCAACTGCACGTCCTCCTGTGCTCACTGACGGCTTCTGTGCCTCCTGGTAATTATCCTGGTAGTCCTGATCGATGAGAGTCGCATACTTCACCACATCCGCCAGGGTCTGCGGCATGCTGGTAATCACACGTGACCTGAGATGCTTCCTCAGCCCCTTGATGAACTTTCGTGCACGCTGCTATGGCGTCACGTAGGTCTCAGAATAATAACGCTCAAGGGCGTTAAACCTGCTGACGTAACTAGCCAAGGACATCTCCTTCTGCTCGAGGGCCAAGAACTCCTCCTTTTTCCTGTCTCTGACGTGCTTCAGAAAGAACTGCTGGTTGAACTCCTCAAGGAATTCCTCCCAGCTCACGTCAGCTCGGTCAGCAAACACCACCGCAGATGTGGTCCTCCACCAGTTTACTGCCTCTCCATCCAGCACATAGGTGGCCAGGCGCACCATCCACTCCGGTACACAACTGATCGCCTGGAAAATCCTCTGGATCTTAAAGACCCAGTCCTCTGCAGCCTCAGGGTCACTCCTGTCGTCGAAACTAGGCGGGTGCTGCCTCAAGAAGTGATCATGCTCTGCACCTGTCCCTGTCTGCTCTGCCCTCACTGCCTGACGCTCAAGGAACTCGCTCAACCTGTTCTAGGTAGCGCCCTCAGTGGCATCACTGGCAACGCGCTCATTCGCGACGTTCCTCACACGTCTCGGAGGCATCTGGCACAAGAAACAACTCAAGATCAGCCACGAATGCATGCTAAAAGGAAAGTTCAACCTACACTACTATACTAGGGTGATTTCTTTGGGAGCCACACATAGGGACCGACCGCTCTGATACCAAGTTGTAACATCACGAAACAACGGAAAAATTAAAAATTTAAACCATCAAGAGATCATCAGAATAAACTCAACATCGGGAAAGTCACTCAATAAACCAACCGTCGGTGCACTAATATTACAACAGAGTTTGTCAAAAGACGTTATTACAATAGTACAATGGAAAGACAAGAAAGTAATCACGACGACCTCGAAGAGTCCGATGAGGATCCTGGCCCCAAGATGTGTGCGCCCGCAGTCACCACCCGACAGAACCTACTGCGGTCCTGAAACATGAATCAAACAACGATGCCAGAGTTTCCCGTTGGGAAACCTCGTATGCCAAGCTCACCTATATGCATGCAATAGTACGATAAATGAACCTATCATACTAGTAGCATGTCATGTCACATCTGCAATGCATCAAATCCCTCAACAGGGTAAACGAGACCTCAGTCCAACAACCACGACCCACAACAGCGTCCACAAGGACATCAGTCCAGCAATAACCACAACGGGTCTCCCTCGGAAACCTACCGTAGGAACATACGGTCTTACAGACAGTACGCGACGCGTCCCCCCACACGAGACTACACGAGCCTAAGGGATCGGTGAGGAGCGTCCGTACTTCCGCGCAAGGAACCACGTGGTCAACACCACCTTCGACGGAGCCGTAGCCCGGTCGGTCAACATCCCAGGATAGGTGCCTAATCGGGGATCATCGCCGGCACAACATTAGCGGCATCGCCGGCACAACATCGGCGGTATAACATACGTCCGACACAACATCAGACGGCAAAACCACAGCCGGAACATCGTCGGCACCATCATCGCCGGCAAAAACCTCGGCGGCATCGCCTGCACAACATCGGCGGTACAACATATGTCTGGCACAACATCGGACGGGTCCAGACCGTAGTCTGCAGGGTCATCATGCTCCACGAGCCATGCGTCACATGCATTGGGATCCGCGATCCCTCAGGTATGCTACTCATCAGAGAGTAAGGTAACAACACGTCACACCACGTCCAATCCGGAGGTGGCGCGACCCAAGTGTTCACACTCTTCCACACGGCGGTCCCTGGGCGGTACGAGCACGTACCCGCCGTCACCTCCGAGCTCACGCTCTAAGCGAGGACACGAGTTTCCGTGGACAGAGTTGACACGATCACAAGACCAGGAATTTAGTTCTGCCCACAAACGGTCGACCGAATAAGCCTAACCGGTCGACCGTCCCCAATAGGTTCGGTCGACCGAAAGTCTACAACGGTCCAACTATTCTGCGCATCACTAGAGTCCAAACGGTCGAACAACAGTCTAAAACTGGTCGACCGAACACGAGGTCAAAATCCGAAGTCGGTCAAAATCACCAAAACTATTCGGTCGACCGACTCAGGGGTCCCGGTCGACCGAAAACTACCAGGGTCCTCCTAATAGTCTACGTCAAATAACGGTCGAACAATATACATAAATCGGTCGAACAACATGCATAAAAGTCAAGTACACTTAAGTTCCGGTCGACCCAATAGCCAGGAACAGTCGACCGAAAAGCAACAGGAAGCCCCAAACTCACCAGCACATAAGCAACCGGTCGACCGCCACAATGACATCGTTCGACTGGTGATGGTTAAAGTCGGGTAAAACACTACATCGGTCGACCGCCCATAGGGACCCAGTCGACAGTTGGTCGTCTTCAACCTCGTGCCAGCCGAGGATTGACGCCGTTCTCGTCGCCGGGGAGGCCTCCGACTATCCCCGACCGACCAACAACATTCCCCCCAACGTGGGGAAGCAATAAAATAAAACTAGAAGCCGGCATACCTCGACGAGAAGACGGAGCACACCGGAGATCCGCTCGGCGTCACCCGCAACCTCACACCTCGCTCGAGCGCTCCCCACCGCACGACCACGAGCCTCGCACACGTCCACCTCCGCGTGTCTCACGCCGAAGCAGAACCGTTCTCCTTTGGAAGTCGAAAAAGAGAAGAGAAGAAGTTGGGTGAGAGGTGAAAAACGGTGGAAGAAGAAAGGAATGAGGGAGAGAGAGAGGTTGGTATCCTTCACGAAAACCAACATCAACAACACCAGTCCCCTAGCCCCATCACCCATCACGCAGGCTCCTATTCACCTCCCATTCCCCATGCTAAACCCCCACTAAACAAGGGATTAGTCTAATCATGGGTTAGGGTCTAACACATTGTCTTCTTAAGCGATTATAGTAACATCATTACCAAAATCAATTTCTTTTTTCATCGTCTCGATGCGGTCTATCACCAACAATGTTTTGTCAGCCGACATAGTTTTGCAATTAATTTTCTTACTAGCATATTTTTTCCATTTTTGTAGTAAATAATAGTCATATTTGAAAGAACTCATTATAAAATGTCTGAACCTCAAGAAATTTGATAGACTAAAACTTCCATTTAAATGTGAGAGTTCGATACAACCTCAAAGTACGCTTGTGTAGCTGCTGAGACATTACATGGTGGCTTTGCAGCCCGCATGTACTGGATGATGCTAAGAGGGAATGCTCCATAACCTACTCTTATTCCTGCTAGACCTGCTCCAAAATTTAATATGATTTACCTTGTGCTATACGTACGATGTTTTGAGGAATTAGATATAAAATATCAAAGGTTGTAATCTATCATTCATAGCAATTGATGAAATTATCTCGTATATATCACTAATGCAATTATATATTTAAATCCATGCTTTCATGAAGACTGGTAAGTCAATGTTAATTAAACATACTTAGATGTGCTTTTACTAAAGGTTCGAAATACTACCAAGTTGTCATGTTTCTTCACCCATCGCATCCTTGAATTTGGTCCAGTGAATTCAATATACGCTTCATCGAGGACCACCAAAATGGGCAATTGAAAAATTTTCAAGAGATCGTCGTCACCAATTAAACTGATTTAATAGAAAAGAAATTGGACACCATCCAAACGGATGATCATGTTGGGTTACCGATGTTACACAGCGGAAAATAATTTAGAAACGATTTTTAAAGACACCGACCACCACAAGATCCATGCATATGATAGTATTGAGAGAGACAAGAGTGTAATAATTTATACCTTTGATGTGTGCCTCTCCTTTCGGATGAACAGATGATGAAGAATCTCAAACGTGATTCTTCTACTCGGGACACACGAACCACAGACTAAGCTACCACCGAACGTTAGCTAGAACGAGATAGATGGAAAAACAAACTTCTTCCTTGGTGGTGGAAGGGAGGGGACGGTTAGAGTTTTTGGAGAGAAATAGTTTGCTTCCTTTTTCTCTTCTCTTGTTTCTAAAACCATAATTCCCATATATTTATAGACATTTCTTAAGCTAACCCTAATCTCATTAGGTAAGTGAGTTTAATGGGCCCTTAGCAATTAATTTGCTTAGCCCATAGATTCAAATGTGTCTAACCGTTATAGGACCCGATTATATTAGTAACACGCACAACAATTGGCACGTAGATCGTAATTGATTTCTAGCTAAACGTTACGACCCCTAATATAATCAGATTAATTATCCTTTTAACTATTATTCATTGGCATCTTGATTAAAGGACACCTCCTTCAATCTCCTATCCTGTTTTGTTCAGACCATTTCTTGATATCTAAGTTCAAACTGCTAAAACAAATGATTAACTCCTAATCCATTTGAGCACGGCCATGCATTTCGGTTTTCACTCTTCAAGAGGCCAAAGACAACCTTCCTACTAAGTAGGAGGACAAATCCAATCTTACACATCCACAATTCTCCATATGATTCATGTCAATTCTGACCTCCGTCTTTATAGTCTTCTTTTAAGACGCGACGTTTGACGGAGTTAAGAATATACCAATTCTCATACAAGGAAAGCGATGCACTCATGTTTGAGGAATCTACATTAATAGTCAACGAGAAATCTTATGACATTCAATATCTAGATTAATGTCCAATATATGTTCTCCAACATATATCCATGTAATTGATTAGACATCGAATGTCTCGTATCACATGAAATTTCCTGAGATTATGTTTGGATTTTTGGTGTGATCTAGGTTCCTTAGCTTGAGCAATGACACCATTATTATCACAATAAAGGTCCACTCCACTATGAATGTTAGGAATTACACCAAATTCAGTAATGAACTTCTTGACCAAACAAACCCCTTCCTTTGCAGCTTCTGAGGCTGCAGAGTATTCTGTTCAGTTGTAGAATCAGCGATAATGTTTTGCTTTGAACGTTTTCAACTCACTGCTCCTCCATTAAGATGAAAGATGTAACCAGACTAAGACCGGAAATCATCTCTATCAGTTTGGAAGCTCGCATCAATATAGCCCTTAATAATAAGCTCACTTTCTCCTCCAAACACTAAGAAACTATCATTAGTCCTTCGTAAGTACTTAAGGATGTTCTTAGCTGCAATCCAGTATGCCTCACCTGGATTTGATCGGAATCTGCTGCACATGCTCAGAGCATATGCAACATCTGGGCGAGTACAAATCATGACATACATGATAGATCCGATTGCCGAGGCATAAGGGATTATACTCATACGCTTTCGTTCATCAGGCCCAGATGGACACTGAGTTTTGCTTAGTGTTGTGTCATGTGACATAGGTAGAAATCCTGTCTTAGAGTCTTTCATGTTGAATCTTTCAACTACCTTATCAATATAAGTTCATTGACTTAATCCAATCATCTTTTTAGATCTATCTCTATAGATCTTGATGCCCAAGATGTACTCTACCTCTTAGGTCTTTCATCGAGAAACACTTTCCAAGCCAGATTTTTGTAGATTCAAGCATTGGAATGTCGTTTCCTATGAGCAGTATGTCATCTACATACAATACCAAGAAAATGACACAACTCCCACTAACCGTCTTGCAGACACAAGATTTTTCTTCAATTCTGAGGAAACCAAACCTTTAGATGGCCTCATTGAAATGATGATTCCAGCTCCGAGATGCTTGCTTCAGTCTATAAATGGACTTCTGAAGCTTACATACTTTTCCAACGGTCTTGGAGTCCACAAAACCCTCAGGTTGTGTCATGTACACATCCTCTTTCAAAAACCCATTTAGGAAGGCAATTTTGACATCCATTTTCCAAATCTCATAGTTATAATGAGCAACAATTGCTAAGAGTATCCGAATGAATTTAAGCATGGCGACTGTAGAAAATGTTTCATCATAGTCTATACCATGAACCTGTCGGTAACCTTTTGCTACCATCCTTGCCTATTTCAATTTGAAAATCCATTTGAGCTTATGGGTGTTACCCCATCTTGCAAATCAACCAAGTTCCAAACTTGATTTTCAGCCATGGATTCCATTTCAGATTTCATGGCTTCAAGCCATTTTTTGGAATTTGGACCCGTCATAGCTTCTTTGTAGTTGTTAGGCTCCTGACTTTCCAAAAGTAGGATTTCACAACTCTCGGTCAAAAGGAAATCAACATACCTCTTGGGCCAAGATCGTGGCCTATCAAATCTACGTAGGACTGGAGAAACTAGAGAAGTGTTCACAATGGTTTGTGAATCTTCGCGCGAATTAGATTCGAGTGGGATAGTAATAGAGTCGTGTGGTGAATGCACGACTTCAGAGACATTATCTGTAACCCTTGTCGGGGTTTCAGAGTCATGTACCTCTATCTCCGGCATAGGTACTCTCACCTCAATTGAGGTGTCATACATAGATGTTGTCGTATCTGATGTGGGTTGAACCACATCCATTTGTTGCTCTTCTCGAATTTCTTTGAGAACTACATTACTCCCACTTGTCTGTTTGGAAGGAAATCCCCTTTCCAAGAAGACACCATCACGAGCAACAAACACTTTGTTCTCTGATTGGTTATAGAAGTAATAACCCTTACTTTCTTTGGGGTAACCCACAAAGAAACATTTATCCATTTTTAACATTTTTAATTTCAGAGATGTTTAATTTCAGAAATTAAAACACATCAAAGCAAGGAAAAAATGTTTTTTCCCTTTCGGTAATGTTCAAAACCATGCATCAAAACAAAAAAAAACTATATATATTTTTCTTTGGTCTAACCATTAAAACCACATGCACGAGGCTCTGGTACCACTGTTGGGTTACGATGTTACGCAACGGAAAATAATTTAGAAACGATTTCTAAAGACATCGACCACCACAAGATCCATGCATATGATAGTAATGAGAGAGACAAGAGTGTAATAGTTTATACCTTTGATGCGTGCCTCTCCTTTTGGAAGAATAGATGACGGAGAATCTCAAACGTGATTCCTCTACTCGGGACATACGAACCACGGACTAAGCTACCACCGACCGTTAGCTAGAACGAGATGGATGGAAAAACAAACTTCTTCCTTGGTGGTGGAAGGGAGGGAACAACTAGGGTTTTGGAGAGAAATAATTTGCTTCCTTTTTCTCTTATCTTGTTTCTAAAACCATAATTCCCATATATTTATATATCTCTCTTAAGCTAACCCTAATCTCATTAGGTAAGTGAGTTTAATGGGTCCTTAGCCATCCATTTGTTTAGCCAATAGATTCAAATGTGTGTAACCCTTATATCACCCGATTATATTAGTAACGCGCACAACAATTGACACGTAGATTGTAATTGGTTTCTAGCTAAACGTTACGACCCGTAATATAATCGTATTAATTATCCTTCTAACTATTTATTTATTGTCATCTTGATTAAAGGACACCTCCTTCGGATCAAACAAAAGATTATTCCAGATTTCATTTAAATTTTCAAAAATCTTAATTGAAACCAGGATTTAAATCCAGACGTTGATCAAATTTGAAGGTTCTTGTGCTCCACTAAATGCCATTCTAATTATTCCAAATACATGTTTCTCAATATGCACATGGATCATAACCCTGTCCTCACATTCTATTTCTAGATCTTATAATTTAGTTACGAGAAATAATTTATTCTAGTATGTGTGGATTTCCAACATTTCTTATTATCATACATTATGTTCCGTGTTGCCTGAATAATTTCAGGAACATCCAAGCTGAAGTCAGAATTTCTTGGCACCGCATAACGTATTAGTTAATTGAAGAAGATACTAGATTAGTTCCGAAATCATTTGATAAAATATTATGAGAAACAAATGCCCATTTCAAAATGCCCAACAATATGGAACAATGATGAAAGTCAATTGCATGCATGATAAGACGATCGAAGTCATCCTTAACGCTTCTTAAACACTTCTATAAATTGTAAGTATTATTTGAACTCACAAGATAACTCATCTTTTATCCTTCTTCATCAAATTGAACTTTCCAATCATGACTGGTTTTAGGCTTTATATATAGAAGTGTTGTTCTTATGGTTATGCTCTTGGTGGGCATGGCTTCTGCATCGAGGGTCTTGACCTGAGGAGGTGGTAGTGGTAATAGTAATGGTTTTGGCTCTGGGTTTGGTTCTGGTAGTGGTGGCCGAGGTGGTGGACAAGGTGGTGGTGTTGGCTCTAGCCGTGGAAGTGTCAATCGCTCTGGATTTGGCTCTGGCAGTGAATTCAGTAGTGGAGGTGTTGGACAGTGATCAGGATCCGAGTTTGACTCAGGTCTTAGGGGGCGAAGAAATTAAAATAAATAAGAATTTTTTGCTTGGGTGTAACTTTAAAACACTATAATTCTAATTTTACCACCATTCACAATCATTACTATCTTTGCCGCTCAAAACCTACTATCCAATCACAAATGCCATTAAGTGCCAAAAGTACACCAGAGCTCATTTTGGAAATATATTCTCAACATTTTGTACAAGTTCAAAATTAACCTCTCCTTCCAACTAAATAATGGAAATAGCGCCTCTTTCTGGTTCAAAAAGAACCCCAGTAGTCTGACCAACTACACTCTGGTAATTTTTAACAATTGCCCGGATTGCTTCTGGTGCAGAAGTAGGTAACTTGACAATCCAAGAGATCTTGGAAAGATGGAATCTTCATTTGACATCTAACGTGGAATTACTAATTATCTTTGATGTCATTCAGGTTAATAGACATTGCCTACAAAATACAGTCAACACCGAGGACAAACAACTTTGGCTTCTTATACAAAATAATATATATCGTAATAAATCCTTTTATGGCTTCCTGAACTTGGCAGTTGTTATGGAATAAAAGTTAATGTCCAGTGAAAACAAAAATCTTAACATTCGACAATATCATGAAAAAGAGCATTCGAGGCCCCCAATCGTCGTCCTCTTTGTAAAATTGAATTTGAGTTTGTAAAGCATATCCTCTTAGACTGCGTTATGACCTCACCCATGATAAATAAAATCTTGGGAAAATTAATTCAATGTCACAAAAGTAGTTCTACTTCAATAATAAAGGGGTTGACTTTTCAACTTTATTTTTAAGTCATGACCTCTTTATTTTTTCAAAATCTTTTCACTACTAACTAATTACAATAGTGACATTCTCTTCATGTTAGAGTTTTAGCAAGAGAAACCTATCATTTTAACCCTCACTTTCCTTTCTCCCATCATCTCTAAAAAAATCCCCCATCTCAAATGTTTATTGAAGTTCAAGTTGTAAGATTCAACGTTTAAGGCAAGGATAATGTGAGTTGTTCACGTTTTTTGGTTTTTTTATCCTCATTTCGTGAATTTCTTTGAATCCATGATTTTAATATCTAGAAACAATTCTGAAAATGTAGTTTTCCTTCTGATTAATTAAGTTTCATATGCTATTAGAGCTTAATAACTGAATGATAATGATTGATGAAATAGGTGTTGATTTTTCTATAGTTTTATGCAAGGGATTTTGGAATTAGATGTTAAGCATGAGTATATAAGTGTAATTTTTCTCTAATGTATTAATAGTTAATTTTGGATTATGGAATGCATTCACATCCTTTTATGCCATCATTAATAGATAATTTTGGATCATGAAATGCATTCACAACCTTCCATTATTAATAGATTTCAAAGATGGACAAGCTCATGATATTATGTGTTTTCCACGGTGAGGGTAGATGAACATATCTGTGTAAAGACAACCTTGGAGGATCTTCAGTTATTTATTTCTTCCCAATGGCAATCACTTGAACCATGATCTTTAATTTTGTCTTATTTTTTTCCTGGAGAAGATGATGTTGAAATGACATTGTTCTCCTCTGACGATGTGCACTATATGTTTGATATTGGGATTCGTTATTCATTGGCCAGTTTGAAAATTGCAGTAAATGATGAACGAGTGAAAGTAGATAGTAACTCTACGCCTAGCAGTACAAAGTCTCCAGCTTTATCTACCTGTGCAAAGTCATCGAGTGACAGTTGCTTATATAAAGATGCGGTCGGATCAAGTAAACAAAGGAAAAGGTAAATTTGTGGGAGAAGGAGATTGATGATGTTGGTTAGGAATTTGTAGATGTTAAAACTTTTTAGAAGCCATTGTGCAATTTTACTTTTTGTTGGGGCTTCAACTACAAGTTTCTGAGGAATAATTTACAAGTGGTCACTGCTAAATGTGTAGAAGAAGGTTGTGATTGGAAAGTTCATGCTCTTAGGAACTCAAAACATGGGACCTTCGTAATTAAAGTATTTCAGAAGAATCATTCTTATGGTGGTGGGATTTCCACAATGAACCATCCTAGAGCTTTTAAGAATTGGGTTGCTAGTATTGTAGAAGAGACCTTGAAGACTCAACCATTGTACAAGGCTTTTGAAATACATTTGGATATTTGTAGTGATTACGGCATTGAAATTCCTTATCATAAGGCTTGGTTTGGAAAAGAGGCAGCAAGGAAGCTTTTATATGGTGAAGATAAGGACTCCTTTGGCTTGCTTCGTTGGTATCGTGAGGCGGCTTTGAAGAACAATCTATGTTCTTTTATTGATTTAGAGGTTGATTCTCCGTTGTCTCGATTTGAAAGAATTTTTGTTGTTTTCCATGCTTGCATTTATGGATTTCAGGTTGGGTGTAAACCATTATTATTTCTCGATGACACATTTTTGAAGTCCAAATATCAAGAGATATTACTTGCTGCTACTGCTTTGAATGGAGAGGATGGAATATTTACATTGGCATATGCCATGGTAGATTTGGAAAATGAAGACAATTGGAGTTTGTTTCTAAAAAAGCTAAAGCAAATAGTTGACCCAGAAGAGATAATAACATTTATTTCAGATTGATGCAAAAGTTTAAGTGCTGCTATTATAAGATTTCCCTGATTGTTATCATGCTTATTGCTTGAGACACCTAGAGGAGAATTTTAAGGCATTAATCCTTCAAAACTGTACATTCGAAAGAAAGAACATGTATACATTAAAACCTTAACTACATCTTATTGTCATTTTTTTGTACCAATAATTTCTGTTCATTCAAATTCTTTTTTGATTAATGTGTAGGATGTTAAGAACATTAAGAGGAATTGCATACTCCACCACACAAGCTAATTTCCAAAAGTACTATGACTTACTCTCTAGGGAGTCTTCCATAGCCAAACATTTCGTTGATGTAACTGGATTAGAACATTGGGCCAACTACTTGTTTAAAGGAGAGCGTTACGGTCACATGTACTCGACTGTTGCTGAATCCTACAATTCACGGCTACTAGATGCTCGACACCTTAGCATAACCGATCTTGTCGACCACATCCGAGTCAAAGTTATGGATTTGTTAAGTAGAAGAAAGATTGAGTCTGCTAAATGGAAATCACACTTGTGTCCATCTATTGAACTAAAATTGGAAGCCACTATTCCTGATGGAAAAGGCCTACGTTGCACCACATCGGTGGCTTATACAATTCTTGAAGTTCACTCGACACCTTCTTGTATGGTAGACCTTCAGACCATGAATTGTTTTTGCGGTGATTGGCAAACCTATCGGTTTCCTTGCAAGCATACATGCACAACCATTCAATTTTTAGGTAAGGACATTTACACATTTTGTTCTTGTTATTTTACTTCTGAGAATTACAAGAAGATGTATGAAATGCCTATATATCTTATACCAACAAGCGATCGTCCCACACACGATCCTTTCGACGTCAACAAAATTGAACCGCCAATTACCAAGCGAAGATCTAGTAGGCCAAAGAAGAAACTAATTCCATCGAAGATTTGAGATACGGATCCTATCCGATGTTCTCGTTGTCATATGTTGGGTCATCATAATAAAAAGACATGCACGAAAGGAATTGAAGATTAGAAATGAAGGAAAAATGTTTTTTATTGTGCTTCCTATTTGCTATTTTGTAGGTTGTTATGTTGCACTTTCTTATGCTGCTAAATAGTATGTTGTCTTAATCATTATTGGAAGTTGTAGATTTGGGTTTTACTTGCTAACAATGTAAGATAGACTCATAAATGCATCCAAAAAATAGAGTTTAAAGATTCCAGTTGACCGTGGGTTTCGACCGTCAAAGAGAAACGGTTGACCAAAAGAGGGGCAAAAGGTGCCTGATATTGTTGGTTGAACCAATAAGCATTTCGGAAAATGTTTAGTGGACGCGGGCGTCCTTGACGCCCGTAAAAGGACAAATCCATTCTTTAAAAAGGGGCGACTGTAAGTGTAAAAATGTACTCCCCCAAGTTATGGAATACACTGCAAGTGATGGACAATCTCTGTTTCAAAAAGGACAAACACCATGTGTAAAAAGGTAGCGCTTCCGCCTATAAGCATTTCAGCTTAATTTCGGTCGGCCCAGAATTGAGTTCCGTTCGACCGGTTTGCTATCTCTCGATCTGGCACATAAGTTCACTTAAGTGACCGGTCGAACAATTTACCTTGGTTCAGTCGACAATTTCCTTTTTAGTGTTTGACCGATTATAAAGACACTTCTCTGTGTTGTTTCGGTCCATCGCTTGTGTTGTCTGGTCGACCGTGTCAGCAATTTTCCACTACATTTAGGGTGAAAATCGACCATTCCCTTCACTTTTACCTCTCTCTCTTTAACCCTAATTGTCGCCTCATAATCTCTCGATCGACCATCCCTCCCGTCCGACTAGAGATTTGTTGATTGAAATCCATTTTTTGCTCTACTTCCTCCCTCTCTATCACCTCCATCGTCAACTTTTTGCCATTCTCCATCATCATGAATGGCAGGAAGAATATGTTGTGCTGCCAGCCACCACGCCATTAACAAAAAGAAGACACAAGATTGTCCTCCCACCGACCCAAATGTACGACATCCACCTGCACCTCCGACAAATCAATTTTTCCCGATCGACGGCACTGCCCAAATGGCTTGGGACTCTCGTTACTCGACCACTCCCTTCATCCTGTGTTGGAAGGTTGAGGTATCAGACTTTTCTGAACATCGTGTACGAGAGCATTTAGATGCAAATAAACTCACTCATTGCTTGACCAAACTACTACCCAAACCTTATTATCCATTTCTAGTCCCACAATTCTACTGTAATCATAGGAATGATCCCAAACGAAACATCTATAGGACTATGATTAATGGTATGCATTATGAAATTGTCCCTGGTCTCATTTCCTCTGTATAAGGTCTATACTACTCCAGTGTTCATATTTATGTAGACCATCCATATGTCGTGATAGAGGACACAACCACAACCGATATGATAGCCGAATTGTATGCCAGTCACCTCCAACTAAAAATGGGAAAGTAGTGCATAATACCTCACTCATGCATCCACTATCTCGAATCTTAGCATATATAGTATTGTACAATTTACTTCCCAAACAAGGCCACCACAATGAGATTTCCTTGACCGAACTTATTTGCATCTATTGCTTCTAGAAGAAGATTCCGGTCAATTGGCCATTATTCATTTTCCTTCACATGTGGTATCAGAAAGGGAAGTACTGCCCGTATCCGATGTGGCTCACGTTTGTCTTCGAAGATCTCAAGATCAACCTTGGCAAGGATGAAGACTATCGTGTCATCGTCTCAACAACCTCTTTATGATGAGGAATATGACGTAGAGGAGCCTTGTAAGACCCGCTTTCCTGCTACTTTAATAAAGTCCTATCTTCATCTACGTTCTTTTGTATGTTGTATTTGATTATATGTTTGATGTTTTGTATGTTTATGTTTCATTTCGGGAGAGTATTCTTTCGGGGAAAAGTTTCCTTTTTGGGTGAGTAAATACGACTCGTAAGCGGGTGTGACTCATCGGGCAAGATTGCAACGGGGTTACTCTATCGAGTGCGTGTTGCTTGTATAATTCGGCCTTTGCTTGGTGTTTGGGACGTGTGGGGTTGTGTGGGATGGAGGATGACGTGACATCCTAGTCAGCAAGGAGGATTTGTCTTGATTTTGCAAACATTTGAATTGCTGGGTTTTTGGTAAGTAATTATAGAGAATAATTGGCATTATTTGTTTCCTTTTCTCTTGGTTGCTTGAAACAAAAACTTCTCCCCAACCGTAGCCATATCCCTCATCCTTTTCCTTTTCCCCACGTAACCCACCAGACTTCCCTCATCTTCTCTGATGTCCTGGTGGCCACCAACTCCGGCAAAGCAGCAAATCCGGCGAGGTTGCAAGAGGAGGCACAACTGAATCGTGTGACGTGTAGAAGGTTGGTTGTGGCTGTTCTTCTGGCGATCTCCGCCCATCTTCTCTGGAAAATCAGGTATGCCTTAGGCCCTTGAGGAGTTTACTAAGTGGGAGTGTTGGCTGGAGGGCCGACCAACACCATTGTGGTTGGTGGTGCAATCGGTTGCACCTCCAAATCGTTTTCCTACCAAACACGCGCATGGTTTGGTGCGTTTGGTGGCTGGCTGTTGGTGCAGCCAGGCACGCCAAAGCTCCGGCGAGCTCTGGTGGGGTCTGCCTACTCCGGTAAGGCACCTCAGGGGGGTGTTGGTGACCTTCGTTGGGGACTAGAGTAGCTTGAGTACGGTTTTTTCCCTAGGGTTTTCCTTGAACGTGTTGGAGCATCGCTCCCGGACAGCTAGCTGGTGCGGCTGGATTCCGGTGGTGGCTAGTCTCTGGACGTGTGGAGGGGAAGTCAAGGATGGGAGGAGGTTGTGCGGGGCTGTGGTGGGGCGTGCATGAGGAGGTCAGTGCTCAGTGGGAACTTGGGTTGCTGACCTAGTGCGGGTTGGCTGTGCGAGTGTCCTGTTGGGACGTGGGCTGACCCGATCGATGTACACCTCCATAGCCACGTTCTACACACTCTAAGATGTCGATGAGAAGGCCTGGAAGGGCTGTGGGAGGACCTGGGGTCGGTGCATGTAGGTGCTGATTGCTGTGGTTCTCTTGATTGGTCTTTTGGTGCACTTTTGGATGCATGTCGGTTATTAAGTTATGCTTGTGGTTGCTGTTGCTTGTTTATGCTTGAATGCCTATTAATGTATGCTGTTGAGGGATTTATGAGCCATGTTGATTCCTGATATTCAGATATATTTGTGTTGCAAGTGAGTAAAATCAGATAATAATAACCATCCTAATTGCTACATGTTGTGTATGTTGTTAGTGGGTTTATTCCCTCATGTATGTATAGTAAATATGTGGATGTATTGAATCTGTGAGATACGCATACATGGCCTGATCTTAATGAGAAACTGATATATACAAGCTTTCATAAGCATCTGATATAGTTGAGCATGTTCAATTAAATGTGTCTAGGCCTATCATCCAGACGATTATGCCATGTAACTCTTGTAGCATCTGAATCTTAATATCCATTGATTGTTGTGAATGTTTTACCATGTTTTAATGTTATACATGCTACTGATCTGAGTATTCTTGTGTGGGTATGTGTATGTGACTTAGGAACTTGGCCTCATAACCATTATTCATGACCCGTAGTTGGCTATATCTATTGTGGTGATTATGGGTGTTATTGCGGACGTGGTTTTGATGGCATCCTTGCTATTTCATGGCTGATCCTTGCATGTACTTACTTCTGATATGATTGGAGCTGTGATGGGGGTATTGGTATACTCATCACATTGGGTTCATTATGGATTTTGTAGCTATAGAGATATATAGATATGTAAATACCTTGCATTGCATTTAATTGATAAATGAATTCTGGGCACGTTTGATTTGGGGCCGACGGGCCACAAGTAGGACTTCTATGTAGAGAGACCTATTCGCAAAGACCTCTATGTAGAGAGGCTAGGTGAAGATTATGACCTGGACAAACACATTGTCATTTTGTCTCAGGTTAGGCATTCCCAATGTCGCGATGGAACCATGTAGTTCATTTACCGCGAAATGAGGCGTTTATCCGGCGTATAGCTTTGTGCTAAGCGGTGGGTCACTATTGATTGACCTGATTATGGATTTGACCATCAAGGCTGGTGGGTTGATTTCTATGTAGAGGGATCACTTCGGATGTAACCTGAGCGGTGCAACTATGTAGAGTTGTGGTCTTCTTGTTGCATGTGTGGTAGTTAGGTTCCATGCATAACTCTATAAACGTTTCTGGACCCGGGGCATACGGGGTTTTCTTTACTGAAAACTCACACATATTTGTTGATGTTTTTGCCTCAGGTACTTAGGTTCCCTCAGGGGTGGACTGGACGAGTTTCGGAGGATTCTGTACACGAGGGACACTTCGACCAGAGTCTTCTGGTTATCTTTTTCTTCTGCATTATTTTGATGTATTTCCCTTTTAAACTCAATTTACTGTGTTTGAGTCATTTCCATATATGGATTATCTTTTATTTTAGTTATGTTCATTTAGTCTATCCATGTATGTTTCTGTTATGTATTGTCGAGTAGTTTGGTTCTTATTGTAACTCCTTTGGTCGTCGCGAAGGTCTCTGATCGTGACACTTTATTGGATTCCTCAGTGTGCATACCCGCGAGATCGGGGGTGTTACAAGCCCGCTAACCCTCGTTGGATGCCAAGCCAATCTCAGAGGGAGACAACTGACACTTGGGGTGAAGGAGATGAAGACACATGGAAATACAGTAATTGGACACCTAGTTATGCTGGCTATAGTGATGCTCATTCCATTCAACAGCTTTCCGACCGATTTGATACGCTTGACACCTCCACTTCTGCTCACTTTGATCATCTTGAAGCCAACCTGGACGCTCGCTTCGACTCTGTTATGAGGGGGATTGATTCTCTCTCATCTTTTCTTTGTGATCAACATCTTGGTTGATGTTCTGGTGTTTGTCTTTGCCTTGGACTTTTTGGATGTCTGAACTATGTGCTTTTGTTTTGGTGTTTAGCATGTCGAATGCTGTGTGTTTGAGTTGATTGTTATAAACTATACGTTTGGATATTTTGTTTACATTTAGCTATTGAATATGTTTGGATATTGTGTTTACATTTGGCTACTGAATATGGCTCGGACTGACTTTATCCACACCCAAAATAACTAGTGTATCACTCCAACTAACTCGATCCGCACTCCTACTAAGTCGATTCACACTCTTTCCACACTTTGGTTCGTTCGACCAAAAAATGTCTTTCGTTCGGCAAGTGAGATGCTAACTCCTCCAACTCATCAACTAACTCGATCCACACTCCAACTAACTCATGAAACACTCTTACTAAGTGGATCCACACTCTTTCCACACTTTGGTTCGTTCGACCCAAAATAACTCGTGGAACACTCCTACTAAGTGGATCCACACACTTTCCACACTTTGGCTTTTAGGCCTTAATCTATGTTTAGATGATTTAATCAACCTAACCTTAATATTCAATGTAGAGTAACACACATATTGCATAGTACATATATTGCTTTGTGATAACATCTATAGGTGATCAAGACTCAAGGAAGAAAGGAACTCAAGTCAAGACATGTAATCAAGCTATTGAAGACATGTAATTTTGCACTTCTTTTGAGTCTTAGGAACTTTGTGTACTTGAGTATATTAGAGTTAAATAACTACTCACACATACACTAGGTTCCTTGTAGAAGTCACATACAAAATTTCAGATCTTTTGGACTTCAATAGGTCACCTAAACTTAGACTGGAAGTCACTAAACCCAAACCTGAACTATCTGTGTAATTTCGGTCGACCGAACAACCTTCATTCGACGATTCATCTTTTAACCAATAGTGATTTTAACTGCTCGACCGATCGATCGTGACCTTTTTCGGTCGACCGTCTACACGTGTCATTTGACCGTTAGACTTGTCGTATTATACCAACGGTCATATTCACATTTTTTATCCATACCCCAAAAATACAAGTGACAACCGGTCGACCATGGACCTAGTTTTGGTCGACCGAACATAAACGTTTTGTCAACCCCGTAGTGCTAGTTTTGGTTGGCCGACCGAATCAACCATTTTGTTCGACCGTTTGTTTCTGGAACTGTCTGGGCGCTATTTCTGGATAGAATCCGGTCAAGCATTTTACCCATTTCGGTCGACCGAACTTAACTAGAGCAGTGACCCGTGCTTTTCTATTTTGTGTTTCTCACACATTCATCTACCACTTTTGTCACAACGGCTATAACACCTTAGGAGCTTATAAATAGAGGATTGAACACCTTCTTTAGACATCCCTCCCACTTCCAATTGTCTCATACATTAGAGAGGTCTCCCAATCCTCAAAGCTCCAAATCATACATACACTCCACGCATAAATTCCACACCTTTGATCAATTCCATTATCTACTTAAAGTGTGCTCAAGTTTAGAGAGTGTGATCCACTCAAGTTCTCAGTCAAGCCAAGTTTGTAAAGGCTCTGGTGAAACCCGAAGCATCCTTCTCGGATTGTGAGAAGATGATTCCAAGCTAGGAGAGGGTGGTTCACTGGCTTGAAGATTGTAAGGTGTTGTTTCTCGGCCAGTAATGGGGAGCGGATAGTGAAGTCGTGAGCGGAGCTCGTGGAGTCGAGCGGAGCTTGCAAGAGAGGAAGAAGGCGGGAGACCGAACCTCTATAAAAATCTTCTAGTGTCATTCTGGTTTGCATATTCTCCTTCTTTACTTGCTTGCTTGTTTAAATTCCGCTGTGCATCTTTGTTTGTTAAGTAAGTAGAGAATAAGCTTAAAAGTGATTAGAATTAGCGAACCATGAATATCCTACATAACTAACTCGTGAAACACTCCTACTAAGTGGATCCACACTCTTTCCACACTCTGGTTTGTTCGACCGAAAAATGTCTTCCGTTAGACCGGTGCAATGTTAACTCCTCCAACTCATCAACTAACTCGATCCACACTCCAACTAACTCATGAAACACTCCTACTAAGTGGATCCACACTCTTTCCACACTCTGGTTCGTTTGACCGAAAAATGTCTTCCGTTCGACCAGTGTGATGCTAACTCCTACAACTCGTAAACTAGCTCGATCCACACCCGAACTAACACGATCCGCACTCCTACTAAGTGGATCCACACTCCAACTAACTCGACGCAGACTTCTACTAACTCGATCTAGACTACAACTAACTCGTTCCACACTTTGGTTTGTTTGACCGAAAAATGTCTTCCGTTCGACCGATGCGATGCTAAGTCCTCCAACTCATCAACTAACTCGATCCACACTCCAACTAACTCGTGAAACACTCCTAATAAGTGGATCCACACTCTTTCCACACTTTGGTTCGTTCGACCAAAAAATGTCTTCCGTTTGACCAGTGCGATGCTAACTCCTCCAACACATCAACTAACACGATCCACACCCAAACTAACTCGATCCACACTCCAATAACCTCAATCCACACTCCCACTAACTCTCATGGTGGAAAGTTAATAAAGATAAGTGGAAACACATTAAAAGGACATGTAATACGTTTAAAAAGGACTGATGTAAAAAGTACCCGTGATACGTTTAAAAGGATTAATGTAAAAAAGGACAAATGATACGCTTAAAAGGACAAATGTAGCAGTAAAAAAGGAAACTGTTTTATCCTGTCATGGTGGAAAGATATAAGAATAAGTGGAAACACGTAAATAGGACACGTGATACGTTTAAAAAGGACACGTGAACAATGTAAAAATGACTGATGTTAACGGACCGACCTTTACACGGGAATGGCGTTCGTTGAGAAAGGATATCGTGGAACATGTAAAAAGGACATAGGTAACGGTTAAAAGGAAACCGTGGAACATGTAAAAGGACGTACGTAATAGTTAAAAAGGAAACCGTTTTATCCTCTTGGTCGAAAGTTAATAAGGATAAGTGAGAACACATAAAAAGAACACCTGATACGTTTAAAAATGACTGATGTAAAAAGGTAACATGATACGTTTAAGAAGGACAAACGTAGCAGTAAAAAATGAAATCATTTTCAACACCAAACACATAGATGAAATTACATTAGTAAAAAAAACAAAATTATACATGAAAAGGAAAAAAACTGAGTATGTAAATTATACAACTATGAAGGACAAATGTTGCATACAAATACGAAATTATCAAAACAATGAAGGGAAGAGAAGATTTCCCTTCAAAATTTAACACAGGCGCGAGGGTCCCTCAGTAAAGACATTGCTTATTCACCCCTAACAGAATGAAGTATCTTGTGATCCTTCTCATGCGTCGGCGGAACCCTTAGCATGAGATGAAGGGAATGTGTTCTAAAAGTTTTACTTGTAAATGTCAATTATTATGAATTGAATGAGAAATCATTTTGTTCCTTGTTTATGTTATTCGTCTTTTAGAAGTGTTAAGGAAGAGGCTCTTGGTCCTTAACCGTAGAACTCTAAAAGATATTGGTTTACATAAAACAAAAGATGTTCGCAATCATGGTAATTAACATGGGACATTAATTACCGAGTTAAGATTGTCGTGTTGGTCATAGATCATTGTAGCTCTACAAGTGAGTGACAACACAGGTACACAAAAGAGGAAAATATTACTTTTGTATACTGAATAGACCTAATAAGTAAAACATTATAGAATTGTGTTTTCTGTGTCATTAATGTTTTACCGTGTCTTTGGTCCTTTGATATGAGACTTATATCCGATAAGTTAAAAATTGCTTAATTAAACTAGTGTCTTAAGCTATCGATAAGTGTAGTGTAAAGACATTGGTTGATTAAGTATGACTTTCGTTGAAGAAGATAGTTAGTCAAAAGATTATCATTGCCCCTCTTAAATGAGTAATGATATTAGTGGGTCCCTTGATAAAGCAAAGTTATAATGTGCACAATGTGAAGTTAAGTCACATATTTGTAACTAGCTTAAAGAGATCAAGAAATGAATACTAATACAAAGATTACACAATACTACTTTGTGTGTATTCTTAATATCATGAGGCAAGGAACGGACACAAGTGGTGCACTCCATCACTAAATGGATCGGGTTTTAGTTCGAGTGGAATTAAGACATCTTACTAATTGGGAGCTATAATGTGTAACTAGATACCAACTATAGCTTGTGATATTAAGCTCTTAATATCACTGTGAACTTAGTTTAGATCCTCCTATAGGTCACACCACAAAACTGGGAAACAAGAAATGAGGATTTTGAGTTCATAAGATGTGTCGGGTTTCATATAGAAAATATGACACATGGGGTGAACAAGCAAAATAAAAATCATGTTATGATTAATAACATAATTAGAATCTAAATTAAATTCATATGTGATGTAAATATTATGGGGTGTAATGATTTATTATTACATAGGATAATCTATTACATAAGTTGTGAACTTACTACTAATCCCGAAATGTCAAATTTTGTAGGGGTTAAACCGAAATTTGACAAGTCTGCAAGTACTGTGCAAAAAAGGTCGACTGCATGTTGCACGGTCGACCGAACTGTTGCACGGTCGACCGGATGTGTCTCGATCGTAACGGGAATTTCTACTTCGGTCGACCGAACATTGCGATGAATTTTTTTTGTTACGAACGGTCGACCGAACCTCCAAAAATGGTCGACCGATCCAGACGGTTACTGCAGAATAAATTTAAGAATTAATTAGATCATGCATGGAATTGGTCCATAACTGCTTTAATTCGTGGCTGAGATTATTTGTTAGCAAATAATGGATGGTTAGATGGAAGTTTGCATGAAATCATGGGCAAGAGGTTTCACATGAATAGGTAATTTGGAGAGAACTTATAAATACAAGTTTATCTCATTACCTTATTAATTAATTTCATTATCTTCTTATGCAAACATCTCTCTATAATTCTCCACGAATTTCCATTAATTCGTGAATATTAGTTTTAGTTTTCAGAGATCTTCTTCTCAAGGGAACTAAAGAGGGGTTAGTAATTAGATTCTAAATCCTATTGGAGATTGAGAGGCTAGCTCTTCTCTCTCCGATCTTGTTTAGAGTTTGGTGAATACTCGGAGGCACCCGGCGCAGCGACAAGCATCCTCAACATCTCCGGATCGTCAAGAAGTTTTAGAGGACTTCTAGGTATGAAATTCGGATCCCATGTTTGTTTTAATAAAGTTTTGAAACTAGTTATTGAAACAAACCGATGCATGCATGAAACAAATCATAGAAAAATTGTAAATGATCCTTATTGTGCATAAAAATTTCGAAAATAAATATGTGCAATTAAACTAGAAATCCTACATGAGACACCTTATCTAGTATAACAAATAAGCACCACAATTATTGCTTCGTGGCGCTTGACATGGGCACATATCCCTGAGGTATCGCACTGGCCAGTCCACCTTCAGTCGATCCTTCCAGTATTTACCAACTTCATTGGCCGTGCATTCATGTATGCATCTAAGGTTGTTGGGATCTTCATTTGGAACTAGCTCCCTAGCGCAACAATTCAACTGAAAGATCTTCTTACACGGACCGTTAACAACCAACAGAGTCCAATGTTCGGTCAGTAGCATTGGTTGTGCGATGATGGTCCTTCTAGGGTCCACATCTTTTAGTTGAGGGTCCTGTATTTCAAGGGCTTCGATTTGGCCTTTGACAATGCGCTCTGAACAAAAGCTTGAAATATAAAGTACCTCCGGCAGGTAGCTTTCTGTTTTTTGTCGGTCTTCCAGGACACAAAGCATAATGTCGACCATCTCATTCGATATATCCATCCCTTTTGTTATTAGCTCCTTCAAGTACGAACGTGTGAAAGTACCAACATCACCCCTCTAGAAAACCTCTTTGGGATTGTGGGTGGCTGCGGTCAAGTTCAATAATACGTTGACCTCATCACTGGTCAACGTGGTCAATGTATCCATGTCTATATCTGGCATTGGCTCATCGGACTGTTAAGCTAACCTGAATTTCGTGGGGGATTGATTGTGTCGAACCATCTTTACTGTATAGTTGGGGGGCTTGGAACTAAAATCATCCTCTACCATCTTCCTCTTTTTTTAGGCTCCTTTGGAGCATTCTTTGTTGCCTCTTCTGCTCCTCTTCCTTCTTCTTCTTCATCTTCTTCTTCTTCTTCTTCTTCATGTCTTTCTATTCATCTGCTTTCCTCTTCTGCTCGACGGAGGCCATTGGGCGATGTATTTTGGACCCCCAGTTCGCTCTCTCGACCTTCTTATTCTCCGCCTCCTCCTGGTGCTTACATTCTTCTTCTTTCTTCTTCCTATTCTCTTCCTCCTCTTTCTCTTAGTCTATCATCTTAATCTCCTCCTCCTTCCTTCTTTCTCTTCCTCCCTCTTATTTTCCTCCTTCTTCCTTCTTTCTCCTCCCTCCTCATATTTTCCGCCTCCTTCTTCCTTCTTTCTTCCTCCTCTTTCACTGTCATTTTCTGAAGCTTTCTTCTTTCTTCCTCTCTCATCATGTTCTCCTCTTTCTTCTCATCTTCTCCCTTCCTCTCTTTTTCCTTCTCTTCCTCCCTCGTCTCCTCCTCCTCCTCTCTCTTCTCATCTTCTCTCTCCCTCTCTTCCTCCCTTCTTCGGAGAGATGCAAGCTCTTCCCTTAGTCTCCCAATCTCCTCCCGAGACTTCATCAGTTCATTTTGAGAGACCACCAACTTAAGCTCAGCCTCCACTACCAAAGTTTTATAATTTTAAGCTCTTCCTTGAGCTTCAAAACCTCTTCAGTATCCTCCTTCAAGGCCTTCTCGGCTTGAAACCATTTGGTCTTTTGCTCATCGAGATCCAACACTTCAAGCAGTATGTCCCTCGGGATGTTGTAGTCTCTCAATTGCAGTCTGGGTTCAGTGCTTGTTGAAGCACAATCAGTTTGGCAATGGGTTGGATCAGGAAGTCGAGGCAAACCAACTAGATCCTTCTCCTTTGGTGTCCTTTCCGTAGGGTGCCTCAGACCGATCTCTCCGTTGTAAATCTTTGGGAGGGTGATGCCTCGTTCCTCCCATTTCTTCAGAATTATCCATTTCCTAAACATAGCAGAATGGCTATTGAACCTCGGGTAGGCACCCCTTTTGGGCTCCCCTAACATGAACTTTTCACAAAGCCACACTTGTGTATGCAAGACTGTTAAGAATATATATTTAAAAAGGACAACCCCATATATTAAAAATGACAACCCAATACATTAAAAAGGACATAGCCATAATTTAGAAAGGACAAAAGTAATGTTTAAAAGGGATCGACAGTAACCTTGAATAGGTGCCCCAAACTGATGGGATACCTTTCTAAAGTTAAAAATGACAAATCCATAAATTAAAAGGGTCATTGTCATATTTTAAAAAGGACAAACCCATATATTAAAAATGACAAACCCATACATTACAAATGACAAACTCATATATTAAAAAGGACAAAGACATAGTTTAAACGGGACACACCCACACATTACAGAGGACGAACCCATATATTAAAAAGGACGAACCTATATAGTAAATAGCACAAACCCATACCTGCAAAATGGCAACACAACCATCTACGTTGTCTTCTTGGGAGTGTTCGCTTTTTGGCTAAATAATCGATAATCCATTTTGATGATTAACTAACATATCAATAAATACATGTAATCTATTAATATTATCGCATGCATATATTGTATTTCTAACATTTCAGGAACCAAGTATTGATCAAGACAAGAAATGAAGAATGAAGAGTAGATATGTTTATATTTCTTGTACTTATGCTTTAATGTAACTTGGCACTTGAAATCATTGATGAATTGTATTGCATAACCCCTAGGAAACCTATAGAAGTCTTACAATTAAGTCCATATCAATTTGACTTCAATAGGAAATCGAGGAAACATAGAAATTCCCTTAAAACATGCTTTCTAGGTTTTATCGGTCGACCGGTAGGCCATCTGGTTCTACCGGAATTTCACAGTCTGTCATCTCTTTTCCCAAATAGTCGACCAAACATCCTCTTAGTTTGACTGATTCCACAGTGTGCTTTCACAGTCCCAATCGGTCGACCGAATTCATTTCCCTGTTCGACCGTTTCTCTTTGTCAACCTATATTACCCAGTTCGACCAATACTTATCTCGCTCACCAATCATGTATTGACACATGTCCTGGTTAGAGTAGAAACCGGTCGACCGATAGTTAATTTTGTTCGACCGATTGGTTTCCGTATTTGTATTAAATATGACCGTTATACTTGTCGTATTATACCAACGGTCGTATACACATACTCACCTAACCCCTATTTTCGTATTTGGTCTATCGGTCGACCACAACCTTTTAAACGGTCGATCGATTCTTGAAACACTCTAGCACCAATCTTACTGGAGGTTTCCGGTCGACCGTTCCCACGTCTTCGGTCGACCGTTTGTCCTTGGACTTTTCTGGACATTATTTCTAGACTACCAAAACTCCCTGAATGGTCAACCGTCTCATGTTTTAGTTCGACCATTCACTTAATTCATAGACCTGTTCGTTCAACCACCCCTTGTTCGGTCGACCGTTTTTCCCTGGACCTGTCTGGATAGCATCCGGTTGACCGTTTTGCCCGTGTCGGTCCACCGAACTTATCCTGTATTGTGTCTTGGGCTTTTATGTTTTGTGTATTGTTACACAACCCTATACCAATTTATTCCCAATGGCTAGATTGAGTTAAGAGCTTATAAATAGAGCTGAGAACACATTTCTTTGTCACCAATCTTTCTCCAAGATCAAATCTTCTTACTACTCTCAAACTTGCTCTAAACACCTTTGTGCTTACATCTTCTCACTTGAAACTAGCTCATTGATTGCATCATTCATTTCAAATACCCAAGATTAGTTTGTTGAAGTTTTTCCTTCAAGAGTTGTACTAGCTTCTGGAGTGAAGCTCTTCTTGAATTGTGAGAAGGTGGTCCAAGCTTGGCAGGGATGTTCGCAAAGCTTGTGGTGTAAAGACTTCATCTCGGCCCGCAACAGAGATCATACTAGTGGAGGACGCGAAGTTGCTCGAGGAAGAGCAATTCGTAAGAGAGGACTAGGATCCAGTGGTAGGATCCAAACCTCTATACATCCTTGTTGTGGTTGGCTTATCTCTCCCTGAATTTTAATGTTCTAGCTTTTAATTTGCATTAATTTTAAAAGAACTAAATTAGTCTATTCACCCCCCCTTTGGACTAATATTAAGGCATGTTAGATCCTACATGGAGGGAAGTTGCCGGAGGATCTTCTTTCCTGGAGTTCCACACTTGCTTTATCCAACCCCCGCACAAGAGCTTCGTGAACGACCTTTCTCCATGCCTACTTATGAAGGCGTCCGAGGTCAGCCAAGTACTCCATGTACCAAACCTTTGTTTGATGAGTGGTATCATAGAACAAGAAATGGTTGAAGATGTAACAAATGATGAGACAAACGTACTCCTCGTGCTCCCCCATGACCCTGGCAGCTCTCATCTGACCCCATAGCTCAACGTTGAAAAGAGTCTCGTTTCGTTTCCTTGTGACGTGGGTTGGATACTTGTGGATCGTCTGGCCATGCAGGTATAGGCCCAAGGGCAACGTCTTCTTCTGTAAAGGGGACTACCCCAGACCCGATCTGCAACCCCACCTCCTTGGCGTCATAGTGATCGACAAACCAATCGACAATGTCATTGTCCACCGGGACGTTATTCAGCGTTAAGAAGTGACCGAAGGGGATTCCCCACAATAGGTCTTTTCCTCGTCCTTCATTTTTCTGAACTCCTTCTCTATCGATGTCCAATAGCATTTCGATGGCTAGAAGTAGTTGTTGGACCCCTAAGAAAACAAGCTTCAGCAAGTTCATACATCAAACGAAGGAACAAACCATGGTTACACCGACAAACCTCATACGTTACCACTTGGCGCGAGGAAGTAGGACGTGGAGAATCCATTTGTCGAGAGAAAAAGGTGAAAGAAAATGATTAATTTTATTTTGGCAACAAAGGAAGGGAACAAGGAATGCGCCGGAAGAAGTAATCTTCTATTTTTTGACGTTTGAATACTTTCCTTGGGTTTTTAACCGTCACCAGTTTGATGTCTTTTCGATGTCCTCTCTCTATGGAGGAAAAGGAGCCGCCAGACACAACAAAAAGGAAAGGAAAAAAAGGAGCGTTGTCAAGGAAATTACGTGGCACAATGACTGGTCGCTGACTGGATGTGTTTGCCAGGCCACGTAACCCGTGTCATGGACACCCGCATTCGTGTATAAGGACTCTAAATATTTCCCCAAATCTCTTCATTTGGTCGACTACGGTGAGAGTTTGGTTGACCGTTAACGCCAAGAAAAGAGGTACCAAGTGGCAAAATGTTTATTTTTCGCGAGTGCCCTTGACGCTCGTATAAAGGACAACCCCCTACATAAAAAGGGCCGATCGTACGCATAAAATGGTAACCCCAGAAGTGATAAGATACACTGCAAATGGAATACTCCTGCATTTTAAAAGAAAAACCCCCCATATAAAAAGGACAAACACCATGTTTAAAAAGGTTGCGCGTCCTGGACGCCTAGCGTCCGCCTATAAAGACATTTTCAGTCGAAGGACACGAAAAAATTGTCGAACAAAACAAGAGAAGAACCGTGAAATTTTTGGTCGAATGATATTGGTTAACGGTGGAATGCAAATGGTCGACCAGGGAAAAATACTTCGACCGGTCGTTAAGTTCACTTAAGTGGCTGGTCGACCATCTTACCAATGGTCAACCACGTTGGTTTGATCATGGTTCTTTCTCGTTGGACCAAAAATTGATGACACTTTGTACCTCTCCTTTTGGTTCGACTATTCTTTCTCGTCCGACCAAAAATTTCACGCTCTTTGTACCTCACTTTTCGATTGACTGTTACTCTCTGATGGTCGAACCCGTTACCCAAAATTTCTTCGTTCGGTCAACCGCCCGTGCGAGTGCGGTCTCACCGTGGATGCATTATTTCTACTGGTTTGGTAATTGACTCAACCATGAAGTTTTTGTAATTGTGTTGTAATTGAATCCAACCAACCAAACAAAATGACTCAACCATGAAGTGTTGTAATTGTACAACCATGAAATCAAAATATTCAAAGGAAAAAGTTACAATTTTACAATTATAAGAAACAGAAGAAAGACCACAAATTAGTCTAAAGATCCCAAACTTTTGAATACGATGGCTTTGTAAATTTTCAACATGATTGTGCCTTGAAATGCTTGGACCTTGTTGTACTTAAAAACATTTTGGGATCACCATTGACATTTTTTTCAACGAACTTGCACACATAAGCTCGACAAGCCACACTACACCATTAATAGAAGGGAAATGTGACATAACATATATTTGCATCAAAATTGCCTAATTTTTGGAATGAAAAGAGATGGGAAAAAACTTACGAATGTGGGGGTTGTTGGGGGCATAATCTTTGGAAACACATGGAAGAATTTGGTAGGGTCTGGTTTTCCAAATTGCCTATGTAATGCAAAGATGGTGAAGTTTGCCTACAACCAAAACAATAGTTTACCTTTAATGATGCCTAAAAATTTCATTTCTGAATTGTCTTCCGAAAATGAGACTCCACAAATGGTTCGCTCTTAGGATGAACTCTTCCTCCTGCCAAAATACACGTATGCAAAGGATGCAAGTGATGCATTGCATACATTGCATCATATGTCTTTCATTTAGATTACTTTTACATCAATAAATGCTACTAAGGTATGTGTTTAGTCTTATTTACAGAATACAGGGACCTGAATGCAATTTACCCACATCCCGAGCATAAACGCATGCAAAAGACTCATTTCTATCATAAAGACCAAGTTCAAGATTATCGGGTTACGAATGTAAATGTATCCAAGCATAAAAGCATTCAAGTCCTAATTGCAAAAAGAACAAGGACTTAAGCACAAAAGTAGCCGGGGACTTAACTGCAAAAAGTCAAGGACCTAATTGCAAATCACGAGTAGCTTTTATTCTCTTGGAGAAAATATATAGAAAAATCAATGTATATCTCCAAATATGTGAAGGAATTAATCCGGAGCTCAAAAGAATGGAAAGAATCAATCCAGACGCGTAAAAGAGGATCAAATCATACCATAAACATCCAACCAAAATCTGGACCAAATCAGAGCATGATGTGCGGCGATTCCGCCGCAGATCACACACACCATGCGGCGATTCCGCCGCCCCCTAGTCGATCCGTGTGCTCCAATTTCGTCCAGTCGTGTCTGGACACGTGTACTTTCCAATATTATACCTAGATCCCTTGTAGCAACTATAAATAGACCCGAGAACGATGTTAGAAGGGTCCTTAGTCTTTGGTGGTAGTTTTTATTCTTAATCTTAGTTTTGTATTCTTCTTTTCATTAATAAAATTCTGTCTTTTATTTCTTACTTTTAGTTTTCTTTTGTAATGTCTCAAGGACCCCTTCTTCCTCCCTCTATGAGTTTCTAACTCCTTCCAAAGGGTGGAGGTGACGGATTAGGGTGAAGAGAAGATGAATGAATGTTATTATTTTAATTTCGTGTTAGTATATTTTGATTACTTGAGTTTATGTTAAATCATTTATCATGTAATGCTTTATAACTAATATGATTTATTATAAGTTTCTAAATTCTCTAATCTAAACCTTAAATCTAAACCTCCACCCGACGGAATTCACATCTTTGTTCTTGTTTTAGTTTTAATTGTTCTTGTTTCTTGCCTTAGATAATTAAAATCCAAAAATCTCAAAACCCAATTATTTCTTCTCTCCTTCTTCTCCTTAATCGAAAATCACACTAATAACAGAATCTCTCCCTCCTTGTGTTCGACCCGTATTTGCCACGTCTTCATTGACACCGTGCACTTGCGGTATAAATTTAATTCTCATCAAGTTTTTGGCGCCGTTGCCGGGAAGGCGACGCAGATTTTGTTTTTTGTTGATTTCGATTCTATTCTATTTATCTTGTGCGCGATCTAACTATTTGGATTTGTGTTTCAGGAGACAACAGAGCGCGCGGCAAAATCTGAGCGCAGTCTGAGCAACAAGGGCGGCAGAATCGCCGCACATCAAGAGGAACCTGCGGCGGAATCGCCGCACAATTGAAGCATCTGGGCTTCAAATTTTTCTGGGGTTAGCACCATCTCTGGGTGGACGCGTGGAGCTACTGAAATTTCGAGAGCGGGCGGCGAACCCGACTGAGCATTGCGTAGGTAACCTTTGTTGTCTTTTTCCTCGTAATTTCTAGTTTTAGAAAAATTCCTTTTCATAGAACTGCATGTGTTAGGGCAAAATTCCATAATTGGCAATAATTCAACTCTGACCTAAAATTGGCAAAATTAGAAAGGCCTTAGTGCATGCATCATCTAGTGTTTTGTATGCATTATTCTTGCTAAATTCTTGCAAATTAATTCTTGTTGAAGAGTGCTGGAGGCAAGGTACGTATCGCGTTTTAACGATTGCATTTAAGCATATAATTTAGTTTGCATACAACCTTGCAATTGCCCCCAATTAAAGACCATTGTTTGACTATCTTTGCTAGATCTAAGTTAAACTATCTTAAGGGCAACTCCGTAGGCGAAGATACGGTGGGGATTTCATCACCCTTCCGTGGCCCACAAATCACAATCCTAAAGTGTCACCTAAGCCTTAAATTTAAAATCAATTAGACATTGGCCCCTAAGGACTCAGACTCATTTAAGGAGAAGAATTGGTTTGACTTGCTATGACCTGAAGCCGATTGAATTTAATTTGGTGTCTAGAAAGTGTTTTTGTGTTGACGTAAGTCTTCCAAGCGAAGTGGTTGTCTAATTGGCACCGACTCTGTCGGAAGCGCCCCCACTAGCTATACACGGCCTGGCCAAGTTGGTTTGATTAGTGAGGGAGGTGAATCAAGAAAATCAATTCGACTCAACCAGTTAGGAGTCGTCTAGATCTAAGCGACACTAGGTCTAGGATTGTTTGAACCGTGCTTTCTTAGGAATTTTCTAACCAACCCTCTTTCTATCTTTAGAGTTAGGTTTCTCTTCTCATCTGAGTCTTCTTTCTCTTCTCACCTAAATTCTCTAGATTAGGATTCCTTTCTCATCTTTCCCCATTCTATTGTTTGTTTCCCTTTTGAAAAATAAAAAAATAAAAAAAATAAAACGAAAATATAAAAAAAAATTGTAATTAATTCTTGAAATTAAATTTGGAATTTAAATTCCGAATTTGAGTTCAAAAATTGATTCAACCCGGTACACTCAGATTTGGATTCGGGACTTGAGTAATCGACTCACGAGTTCATCTAGATTCCAGTCTGGAACTTAGCCCCAATCCACCTGTTGCACCACCTCACCCGGATCCAATGGGTGAGAACGTAGTGGACCCACCTGTTGTGCAACCCATAACTCTTCGGGATCGATGCTATCCAGCGATGGCTGCTCAGCCATCGTGCATCGTTATGCCCACCATACCGGGTCGCGACTTCGAACTTAAGGCACAATACATGAGTATGTTGCCTAAGTTCACCTCTAGGGAAGACCCATACCTCTTCCTTAGAGAATTTGAGGAAATCTGCTCTCTTATGCAATACCAGCATATCCCTGAGGAGGCAGTGCGTCTGAAATTCGTGCCTCTGGCACTGAAGGACGACGCTAAGAAATGGCTATATAGTCTAGCCGAAAGATCCATTAGAAGTTGGGCTGAGTTTGTTCAAGTATTCCTAAAAAAATATTTCCCCAACCATAAGACTATGAGGATTAGGAATGAAATTGTTGCATTCGTTCAGTCTGAGAGCGAGCCATTCTATTCCTATCTAGAAAGATTCAAAAGTGTTCTGGCCCAATGCCCTCATCATGGAATTCTGAGATGGCAATTATGTCAAATTATTTATGAGGGATTGACACCCACATCGAGGGTTATGGTAGAATCCGTAAGCCAATGGAACTTTATGTCAAAAAATGAAAATGATGCCTGGACTTTCCTTGAGGATTTAGCTGAAAACAGTATGCAATGGGACAATGCTAGAACACCGCTTAACCCGAGTATTGGATCTAGAATAGCAAGTCAACCCAGACCAGGTGTCTTAGCTGTAGATGCCAACATAGCGGCTGAAGCAAAACTAGCTACCCTTATGCGCAGAATGGAAAGTTTAGAGCTACAAACCCAAAACCGAGTGAGTCAAGCCTCGTCTATCCCTTGCTCTAGATGTGGTCAGACTGGTCATGTAATGGAGGATTGTGCGGAATGTGACCAAGTTAATGCCATGTATAACCATGCTAGAAATGACCCATACGCATCAACCTATAACTCGGGTTGGCGTAATAATTCCAATTTCTCATCAAACCAACATGGTCAACCTCCTAGACAACAACCAAACCCGTATAACCAAAATAATACATCATCTGGGTTTAGTAACAATAACGATCATGAGGTTAGGTTGACAAGCTTGGAAAATTTGATGAAAACTTTTATACAAACAACCAACCAGACCTTCCAAAGGCTAGAGACACAAGTCAGCCAACTAGCACAAATAGTAGGTGAAAGAGAAAAGGGTCGGTTTCCAAGTCAACCTGAGGTGAACCCTAGATCTAATAATTCATATCAATCCTATCAAGCACCTTCAGGAAATAACAACCCTAGACCGGTTCAAATGGTTAATGAGGAAGGACCGTTCCAACAAATAAATGTTGTAGTATCATTACGGTCTGGAAGACAGATTGATAATAATGTGGTAAATCCTAGAACGTCTACTCAATCTAGCCATCAAACTGCCACATATGACCTAACCATTGAACCCGACATCCAATCTGAAACGCCCACCCCACCTACTCAATCTGAACCCGTAGCTCAACCTGAAACTGAGCGAGTCTATGTCCCTAAAGCCCCATTTCCCAATAGACTCAAAAAGAACTCAAGTGCATAAATAGAGAAAATCTTGGAAGTATTTAAGCAAGTTAAGGTGAACATTCCACTCTTAGACATGATTCAACAAATACCTGCTTATGCTAAATTCTTAAAAGATTTGTGCACTAAAAAGAGAAAAACAAACGTACCAAAGAAGGCATTCTTAACTGCAAACATAAGTTCTATTTTGTCCAACACATCTCCTATAAAATATAAGGATCCTGGATGTCCCACAATTTCATGTTCAATAGGAGATACTTTTATCAACAGAGCCCTTCTAGACCTTGGTGCTAGTGTTAACCTACTCTCATACTCTGTCTATGAGCAGATGAACCTTGGTCCACTAAAACCCTCTAAGACAACCCTTCAATTTGCTGATTGCTCTATTAAGAAACCAAGAGGTATAGTAGAGGATGTTTTGATCAAGGTTGGTGACTTCATTTACCCAGTGGATTTTGTCGTACTAGATACCACACCTGTTGTAAATCCTAACCGACAAATCCCTGTAATTCTAGGCAGACCCTTTTTAGCCACTTCGGAAGCATTAATAAACTGTCGAAATGGGCTCATGCAATTATCTTTTGGGAACTTAAAAGCTGAATTTAATATCTTTCATATTGATAGTGAGCCAAAAATAATATGCAATCAAAATGACGTTGTGATGAAATCGCGTATCTATAAGATTTCTGAATCATCACAAAATCAAAAAGGAAATAAGAAAAAGGGGAGAAATTCATCTACACACCCACCATCACTCGAGCAAATAAGAGAACCTATTTATGTGAGGGGTGTGGAATCTGTGACTCAGAACTCTCATTGCAACATGGGGAACAATTCAATTGGACACATGCACCAATATGGTGTCATTCAATCCAGTTCTGACTATGGTTGACTTTGAGCAAATTCCACCCTTCCACCGCAGTTCATCAAGGTAATAAGTGCATTTGCTTTATATTTGCATACATTGAGGACAATGCATGATTTAGGTGTGGGGGGGTGTTTATGTATATATTTATCTATAGATCTGTCTTTTATTTCTAAAAAAAAATAAAAAATAAAAAATAAAAAAAATCATCAATATTTCAAGACATAGCTTAAGATTGAACTGCTAAAACCCGTGTACAAATTGCATTGAGTTTTTGTTCCTTATTATATAGTTCTGCTTGTAGAAATTGTGACATAAATCTAAGTTCCAAAGAAATAACTCATTGCCCTTTAAGACATGTATGCACTTAAATTGGATGAATCAAATCTTTGAAGTGGTTGATAAAAAGCAGAGGTTGAGGAAAATATACCGGGAAGTGTGGACTTCTAATAGCAATTAAGCCTTGAGGAAAATAAAAATAAAAATAAAGGAATAAAGTGAAGAAAACACATTTTGCAAAACGATTACAAAAGCCCAAGCCTTTGAGTCACTGGTCCGTAGGGGTATCTTGAAACCCGGTAACTTGAGTCTACCAGCTCGGGATTATCGACCAAACTCGCTACACGAATGCAAAAGGGTAAAAGTGTCAAAAAGCAAATGTGTTGAATCACGGAAGAAAAGAAAAGAAAAGAAAAGAAAAAAATAATAATACTCAAGGCCCAAAGCTAAAAGAATGATCCATGTCATGGTTGATCCGAATGATACTTCACCACCAGAGGAGGCGTGCAAAATAATTCAAGTGATAAACATGTGTAGAAGGGTTAGTGGTGTGAATGTTGGCGGAATAAAGACCAAGTCATATTTTTAAAGAGTTAGATTCATATAATGAGCATACAAGAATTCTAGGTGAGATGTATAAGGTTAAGGTGGAGATATTAAGAGCTATTAATGGAATGTTGATTTAAGACTTTGTGGGTGTGTCAACTGAAAACCCTCACGAGACAAAACTCATCCTCTAAGGAAACTTAGAGGTTTAAAGGCTTGTTTCACATGCTAAGTGCAACCGTGATTCCTACGAAAGTGAGTTAGGATTTCCCTGTTTTTATTTTTCGTATCTTCTGTTTTGCTAGGGACTAGAAAAATCTAGGTGTGGGGGTATTTGATGCATTGCATACATTGCATCATATGTCTTTCATTTAGATTACTTTTACATCAATAAATGCTACTAAGGTATGTGTTTAGTCTTATTTACAGAATACAGGGACCTGAATGCAATTTACCCACATCCCGAGCATAAACGCATGCAAAAGACTCATTTCTATCATAAAGACCAAGTTCAAGATTATCGGGTTACGAATGTAAATGTATCCAAGCATAAAAGCATTCAAGTCCTAATTGCAAAAAGAACAAGGACTTAAGCACAAAAGTAGCCGGGGACTTAACTGCAAAAAGTCAAGGACCTAATTGCAAATCACGAGTAGCTTTTATTCTCTTGGAGAAAATATATAGAAAAATCAATGTATATCTCCAAATATGTGAAGGAATTAATCCGGAGCTCAAAAGAATGGAAAGAATCAATCCAGACGCGTAAAAGAGGATCAAATCATACCATAAACATCCAACCAAAATCTGGACCAAATCAGAGCATGATGTGCGGCGATTCCGCCGCAGATCACACACACCATGCGGCGATTCCGCCGCCCCCTAGTCGATCCGTGTGCTCCAATTTCGTCCAGTCGTGTCTGGACACGTGTACTTTCCAATATTATACCTAGATCCCTTGTAGCAACTATAAATAGACCCGAGAACGATGTTAGAAGGGTCCTTAGTCTTTGGTGGTAGTTTTTATTCTTAATCTTAGTTTTGTATTCTTCTTTTCATTAATCAAATTCTGTCTTTTATTTCTTACTTTTAGTTTTCTTTTGTAATGTCTCAAGGACCCCTTCTTCCTCCCTCTATGAGTTTCTAACTCCTTCCAAAGGGTGGAGGTGACGGATTAGGGTGAAGAGAAGATGAATGAATGTTATTATTTTAATTTCGTGTTAGTATATTTTGATTACTTGAGTTTATGTTAAATCATTTATCATGTAATGCTTTATAACTAATATGATTTATTATAAGTTTCTAAATTCTCTAATCTAAACCTTAAATCTAAACCTCCACCCGACGGAATTCACATCTTTGTTCTTGTTTTAGTTTTAATTGTTCTTGTTTCTTGCCTTAGATAATTAAAATCCAAAAATCTCAAAACCCAATTATTTCTTCTCTCCTTCTTCTCCTTAATCGAAAATCACACTAATAACAGAATCTCTCCCTCCTTGTGTTCGACCCGTATTTGCCACGTCTTCATTGACACCGTGCACTTGCGGTATAAATTTAATTGTCATCAAGTTTTTGGCGCCGTTGCCGGGAAGGCGACGCAGATTTTGTTTTTTGTTGATTTCGATTCTATTCTATTTATCTTGTGCGCGATCTAACTATTTGGATTTGTGTTTCAGGAGACAACAGAGCGCGCGGCAAAATCTGAGCGCAGTCTGAGCAACAAGGGCGGCAGAATCGCCGCACATCAAGAGGAACCTGCGGCGGAATCGCCGCACAATTGAAGCATCTGGGCTTCAAATTTTTCTGGGGTTAGCACCATCTCTGGGTGGACGCGTGGAGCTACTGAAATTTCGAGAGCGGGCGGCGAACCCGACTGAGCATTGCGTAGGTAACCTTTGTTGTCTTTTTCCTCGTAATTTCTAGTTTTAGAAAAATTCCTTTTCATAGAACTGCATGTGTTAGGGCAAAATTCCATAATTGGCAATAATTCAACTCTGACCTAAAATTGGCAAAATTAGAAAGGCCTTAGTGCATGCATCATCTAGTGTTTTGTATGCATTATTCTTGCTAAATTCTTGCAAATTAATTCTTGTTGAAGAGTGCTGGAGGCAAGGTACGTATCGCGTTTTAACGATTGCATTTAAGCATATAATTTAGTTTGCATACAACCTTGCAATTGCCCCCAATTAAAGACCATTGTTTGACTATCTTTGCTAGATCTAAGTTAAACTATCTTAAGGGCAACTCCGTAGGCGAAGATACGGTGGGGATTTCATCACCCTTCCGTGGCCCACAAATCACAATCCTAAAGTGTCACCTAAGCCTTAAATTTAAAATCAATTAGACATTGGCCCCTAAGGACTCAGACTCATTTAAGGAGAAGAATTGGTTTGACTTGCTATGACCTGAAGCCGATTGAATTTAATTTGGTGTCTAGAAAGTGTTTTTGTGTTGACGTAAGTCTTCCAAGCGAAGTGGTTGTCTAATTGGCACCGACTCTGTCGGAAGCGCCCCCACTAGCTATACACGGCCTGGCCAAGTTGGTTTGATTAGTGAGGGAGGTGAATCAAGAAAATCAATTCGACTCAACCAGTTAGGAGTCGTCTAGATCTAAGCGACACTAGGTCTAGGATTGTTTGAACCGTGCTTTCTTAGGAATTTTCTAACCAACCCTCTTTCTATCTTTAGAGTTAGGTTTCTCTTCTCATCTGAGTCTTCTTTCTCTTCTCACCTAAATTCTCTAGATTAGGATTCCTTTCTCATCTTTCCCCATTCTATTGTTTGTTTCCCTTTTGAAAAATAAAAAAATAAAAAAAAATAAAACGAAAATATAAAAAAAAATTGTAATTAATTCTTGAAATTAAATTTGGAATTTAAATTCCGAATTTGAGTTCAAAAATTGATTCAACCCGGTACACTCAGATTTGGATTCGGGACTTGAGTAATCGACTCACGAGTTCATCTAGATTCCAGTCTGGAACTTAGCCCCAATCCACCTGTTGCACCACCTCACCCGGATCCAATGGGTGAGAACGTAGTGGACCCACCTGTTGTGCAACCCATAACTCTTCGGGATCGATGCTATCCAGCGATGGCTGCTCAGCCATCGTGCATCGTTATGCCCACCATACCGGGTCGCGACTTCGAACTTAAGGCACAATACATGAGTATGTTGCCTAAGTTCACCTCTAGGGAAGACCCATACCTCTTCCTTAGAGAATTTGAGGAAATCTGCTCTCTTATGCAATACCAGCATATCCCTGAGGAGGCAGTGCGTCTGAAATTCGTGCCTCTGGCACTGAAGGACGACGCTAAGAAATGGCTATATAGTCTAGCCGAAAGATCCATTAGAAGTTGGGCTGAGTTTGTTCAAGTATTCCTAAAAAAATATTTCCCCAACCATAAGACTATGAGGATTAGGAATGAAATTGTTGCATTCGTTCAGTCTGAGAGCGAGCCATTCTATTCCTATCTAGAAAAATTCAAAAGTGTTCTGACCCAATGCCCTCATCATGGAATTCTGAGATGGCAATTATGTCAAATTATTTATGAGGGATTGACACCCACATCGAGGGTTATGGTAGAATCCGTAAGCCAATGGAACTTTATGTCAAAAAATGAAAATGATGCCTGGACTTTCCTTGAGGATTTAGCTGAAAACAGTATGCAATGGGACAATGCTAGAACACCGCTTAACCCGAGTATTGGATCTAGAATAGCAAGTCAACCCAGACCAGGTATCTTAGCTGTAGATGCCAACATAGCGGCTGAAGCAAAACTAGCTACCCTTATGCGCAGAATGGAAAGTTTAGAGCTACAAACCCAAAACCGAGTGAATCAAGCCTCGTCTATCCCTTGCTCTAGATGTGGTCAGACTGGTCATGTAATGGAGGATTGTGCGGAATGTGACCAAGTTAATGCCATGTATAACCATGCTAGAAATGACCCATACGCATCAACCTATAACTCGGGTTGGCGTAATAATTCCAATTTCTCATCAAACCAACATGGTCAACCTCCTAGACAACAACCAAACCCGTATAACCAAAATAATACATCATCTGGGTTTAGTAACAATAACGATCATGAGGTTAGGTTGACAAGCTTGGAAAATTTGATGAAAACTTTTATACAAACAACCAACCAGACCTTCCAAAGGCTAGAGACACAAGTCAACCAACTAGCACAAATAGTAGGTGAAAGAGAAAAGGGTCGGTTTCCAAGTCAACCTGAGGTGAACCCTAGATCTAATAATTCATATCAATCCTATCAAGCACCTTCAGGAAATAACAACCCTAGACCGGTTCAAATGGTTAATGAGGAAGGACCGTTCCAACAAATAAATGTTGTAGTATCATTACGGTCTGGAAGACAGATTGATAATAATGTGGTAAATCCTAGAACGTCTACTCAATCTAGCCATCAAACTGCCACATATGACCTAACCATTGAACTCGACATCCAATCTGAAACGCCCACCCCACCTACTCAATCTGAACCCGTAGCTCAACCTGAAACTGAGCGAGTCTATGTCCCTAAAGCCCCATTTCCCAATAGACTCAAAAAGAACTCAAGTGCATAAATAGAGAAAATCTTGGAAGTATTTAAGCAAGTTAAGGTGAACATTCCACTCTTAGACATGATTCAACAAATACCTGCTTATGCTAAATTCTTAAAAGATTTGTGCACTAAAAAGAGAAAAACAAACGTACCAAAGAAGGCATTCTTAACTGCAAACATAAGTTCTATTTTGTCCAACACATCTCCTATAAAATATAAGGATCCTGGATGTCCCACAATTTCATGTTCAATAGGAGATACTTTTATCAACAGAGCCCTTCTAGACCTTGGTGCTAGTGTTAACCTACTCTCATACTCTGTCTATGAGCAGATGAACCTTGGTCCACTAAAACCCTCTAAGACAACCCTTCAATTTGCTGATTGCTCTATTAAGAAACCAAGAGGTATAGTAGAGGATGTTTTGATCAAGGTTGGTGACTTCATTTACCCAGTGGATTTTGTCGTACTAGATACCACACCTGTTGTAAATCCTAACCGACAAATCCCTGTAATTCTAGGCAGACCCTTTTTAGCCACTTCGGAAGCATTAATAAACTGTCGAAATGGGCTCATGCAATTATCTTTTGGGAACTTAAAAGCTGAATTTAATATCTTTCATATTGATAGTGAGCCAAAAATAATATGCAATCAAAATGACGTTGTGATGAAATCGCGTATCTATAAGATTTCTGAATCATCACAAAATCAAAAAGGAAATAAGAAAAAGGGGAGAAATTCATCTACACACCCACCATCACTCGAGCAAATAAGAGAACCTATTTATGTGAGGGGTGTGGAATCTGTGACTCAGAACTCTCATTGCAACATGGGGAACAATTCAATTGGACACATGCACCAATATGGTGTCATTCAATCCAGTTCTGACTATGGTTGACTTTGAGCAAATTCCACCCTTCCACCGCAGTTCATCAAGGTAATAAGTGCATTTGCTTTATATTTGCATACATTGAGGACAATGCATGATTTAGGTGTGGGGGGGTGTTTATGTATATATTTATCTATAGATCTGTCTTTTATTTCTAAAAAAAAATAAAAAATAAAAAATAAAAAAAATCATCAATATTTCAAGACATAGCTTAAGATTGAACTGCTAAAACCCGTGTACAAATTGCATTGAGTTTTTGTTCCTTATTATATAGTTCTGCTTGTAGAAATTGTGACATAAATCTAAGTTCCAAAGAAATAACCCATTGCCCTTTAAGACATGTATGCACTTAAATTGGATGAATCAAATCTTTGAAGTGGTTGATAAAAAGCAGAGGTTGAGGAAAATATACCGGGAAGTGTGGACTTCTAATAGCAATTAAGCCTTGAGGAAAATAAAAATAAAAATAAAGGAATAAAGTGAAGAAAACACATTTTGCAAAACGATTACAAAAGCCCAAGCCTTTGAGTCACTGGTCCGTAGGGGTATCTTGAAACCCGGTAACTTGAGTCTACCAGCTCGGGATTATCGACCAAACTCGCTACACGAATGCAAAAGGGTAAAAGTGTCAAAAAGCAAATGTGTTGAATCACGGAAGAAAAGAAAAGAAAAGAAAAGAAAAAAATAATAATACTCAAGGCCCAAAGCTAAAAGAATGATCCATGTCATGGTTGATCCGAATGATACTTCACCACCAGAGGAGGCGTGCAAAATAATTCAAGTGATAAACATGTGTAGAAGGGTTAGTGGTGTGAATGTTGGCGGAATAAAGACCAAGTCATATTTTTAAAGAGTTAGATTCATATAATGAGCATACAAGAATTCTAGGTGAGATGTATAAGGTTAAGGTGGAGATATTAAGAGCTATTAATGGAATGTTGATTTAAGACTTTGTGGGTGTGTCAACTGAAAACCCTCACAAGACAAAACTCATCCTCTAAGGAAACTTAGAGGTTTAAAGGCTTGTTTCACATGCTAAGTGCAACCGTGATTCCTACGAAAGTGAGTTAGGATTTCCCTGTTTTTATTTTTCGTATCTTCTGTTTTGCTAGGGACTAGAAAAATCTAGGTGTGGGGGTATTTGATGCATTGCATACATTGCATCATATGTCTTTCATTTAGATTACTTTTACATCAATAAATGCTACTAAGGTATGTGTTTAGTCTTATTTACAGAATACAGGGACCTGAATGCAATTTACCCACATCCCGAGCATAAACGCATGCAAAAGACTCATTTCTATCATAAAGACCAAGTTCAAGATTATCGGGTTACGAATGTAAATGTATCCAAGCATAAAAGCATTCAAGTCCTAATTGCAAAAAGAACAAGGACTTAAGCACAAAAGTAGCCGGGGACTTAACTGCAAAAAGTCAAGGACCTAATTGCAAATCACGAGTAGCTTTTATTCTCTTGGAGAAAATATATAGAAAAATCAATGTATATCTCCAAATATGTGAAGGAATTAATCCGGAGCTCAAAAGAATGGAAAGAATCAATCCAGACGCGTAAAAGAGGATCAAATCATACCATAAACATCCAACCAAAATCTGGACCAAATCAGAGCATGATGTGCGGCGATTCCGCCGCAGATCACACACACCATGCGGCGATTCCGCCGCCCCCTAGTCGATCCGTGTGCTCCAATTTCGTCCAGTCGTGTCTGGACACGTGTACTTTCCAATATTATACCTAGATCCCTTGTAGCAACTATAAATAGACCCGAGAACGATGTTAGAAGGGTCCTTAGTCTTTGGTGGTAGTTTTTATTCTTAATCTTAGTTTTGTATTCTTCTTTTCATTAATCAAATTCTGTCTTTTATTTCTTACTTTTAGTTTTCTTTTGTAATGTCTCAAGGACCCCTTCTTCCTCCCTCTATGAGTTTCTAACTCCTTCCAAAGGGTGGAGGTGACGGATTAGGGTGAAGAGAAGATGAATGAATGTTATTATTTTAATTTCGTGTTAGTATATTTTGATTACTTGAGTTTATGTTAAATCATTTATCATGTAATGCTTTATAACTAATATGATTTATTATAAGTTTCTAAATTCTCTAATCTAAACCTTAAATCTAAACCTCCACCCGACGGAATTCACATCTTTGTTCTTGTTTTAGTTTTAATTGTTCTTGTTTCTTGCCTTAGATAATTAAAATCCAAAAATCTCAAAACCCAATTATTTCTTCTCTCCTTCTTCTCCTTAATCGAAAATCACACTAATAACAGAATCTCTCCCTCCTTGTGTTCGACCCGTATTTGCCACGTCTTCATTGACACCGTGCATTTGCGGTATAAATTTAATTCTCATCAGTAAGCTAGCCATTACTTTTTGATTAACAAAGAAATGACTCAAAAATCATAAATTTATTTCACCAACCCATCTACAGGAGTATATAAAAATGACTCTACTGCATCCTTCTTAGCCATAGTCATGAAGCCTCTATCAAAATATTGTTTTCCTTTTTCAATGTAGCCAAAGTTCCAATCGGGCTCATCACCACAATCTTTGGGCACAGTGGTTATAGTTCTAACGATTGTGCTTGATGTTTGTGCATGATTTATGGGGCATCATTACTCAAGTCCACAATCTTTGTGGTTGCAACTTTACCCTTTGCCTTGGCTTTCTTCGGTTTCTTATTGTCCACTAAATAGTCTGGGGTAGTCTTTTTTTCCGCGTGTTCGCCATCGTTCTCTTTTTGACGTCCTTGTACATTGATGGTGGACTTTTTTTCTGTTCAAAACTTACTTTGAAATCATCGTCAGAGCTGGGGATGTCCTCCCATATCTTTCTCCTCATTTTAACCACTATGTCTTTCAAAGATTTTACAAAATTTTCAAGTGGTTGATTCTCAGTATCGGAGTCTGGCTGAACAGCATCACCATCAACACTAGACTCTGCTTACACCTTAGCTTGCCACATAAATTAAATTGCAATCACAAACTCTGTTTCTTTATATTCTTCATCTACAATCAAGATTAAAGAATAGAAATAAAATCATAGAATATTCTAAAATGGAAGTAGTGTAATAGAAGCAAGATTGTAAAATATTCTAAAATTAAAATACCTTCGTGTGCCAAATTTTGGTACTCTACGACTTCTGGACACACTTCCACCCCTACACCAACAGGCACTAGACAATTAATGGGAAATGGCTCCGACTCAATTTCAGTATTAGGATTTGGCACATCCTCATCAGTGGTCTCCATATTTTGGGGCTCCTCCCCACCAACGTTAGTTACATCTTGACCTCCTCCACTACAACCTCAACCTCAACATTCTGGGACTCGTCTACCACAATGTTAGTCTGAACTACTTGTCCCTCCAATTTGGCTCTTCTGCCTCCTCTTGGAGGTGGCAATGGTCTCCATTCAATTTCCATCAAACAAATGTCAATAATTGCATCTAACCATCCTTCAGGTCTAGTAGGACAACAATCCAACAAGCATGTTTCATTTTGCCTTGCAGATAGACTTTCAACAACCTAAAATTAATACCAATAGTTACAAAATAGAATTTAATATTTTTAGCAAAAAAATAGAGAAATAACACTACTTAAGAAACACTTACATCATTTGGTGTAATCGTGTTGAAACTAAGTCCTCTTTTGAAGTTCCAACACAAAAATCTTGGACTTGTACCCTTGCTAACTCGATGGGCGACAGAGCCACGTTAAAAAAAATACCCCTGCAAGAAAATGCAACTTCAATAGGTAGGTCATGGAATGAAATGGAATTTCACCTGTAATAGTAAATGAACTTACCATTAATCTGAAGATACAACCACACACGAATATGCCTTTCTTAGCAAAGGCCAGATTCTTCAACTTTGGTGTGGCGTCTTCTAGACATTTAACCAGGAGCTCATAAATCATTTGGCCCCATGCAAACTTCCACAATCAGTCTAAGTGGTCCATAACCCCACATAATGCAGGTTCAATGGCAAAATTTGCTTCAGGGAAAATAACGGATGCTAATAGATACAAATGAATCATTTTTATTGTTCCCGGCCTCTACATCACCTGATGTTAGGTTCTCCTCCACTAAATCCCAGAGTACTTAACATGACAATTTTCTTTTACATCTGTGAAGGTAATTCGACTTGGTGTCTGAATTTTTCCTCTTATAGTCAGCATATGAGCCATTGGCAGGTAAACCTAACACTAAACAGAGCTCATCTGCTATCAACTGTATATATTTATCCCAAACTTTGAACTTCTCTTGTTCAAGATCGAAGCTTCTGGCCAAATCATCTATAAATTTACTATTAGTCTCAAATACCGTACCAAGGTGGTAAAAGTTACCAAATGAAGATCCGTTCAATAAATTCCAATGTGTTTCAGTAAGACATGATCGAATAGTCTCAAAATGGGAGACAAAAGAGGACAAGTAGCAGCGAAAGGCAAATGTTTCTTGCTACTACAATTTGACATTATCTCTGCACCCCAAAAAACGGTGAGACAATTTCTTCACAAAACACTTGGATTTCATGAGACAACAAGACACTTCAAATTTATGTTTTTGGGTGGTGAGAGATTTTTAGATTAAGATGCCTACAAACTATTGAGTTGTGAAAAATATGCCTACTAGTTGATTCGTGTTTTTATAAATTTGACAAAAATTGATAAATTCGATGCATACACTAGCTAACAGACTTTAACAAAAAAAACACTTTACCAAAAAAATTAAAAAACTCAAACCTTCTAATCTAAGTATCACACAAAACCAACAAAAACCCCAAAACACTCAAATCCAATCCCAAACTTTAACCCAAAAGAGCAAACGTACCCACAAAAGTAATTACCAACAAGACCATGTCAAGCAAAATGGTGTGCTCCTCCCGGAGAGGCCTTGTCGGAGAAGGAGAGGTTTAGGGCGGGGATGGCGAGGGGAATGCCGGAGTTAGGGTGGGAAGAAAGGGGTTCAACGGTTTTTGGTAGAATGAGGTTAGATTTGGGTAGAAAATTTTGTTTTGATTTTAGAGGTTGGGGAAGGGTAAAATGGGAGAGAATAATTAATTTAAGGTTAGACTTAGGATTAGTAAATAAGACTTGAGACAGTGTATGACCTAAAAATAAAATTGAAAAATCAACCCCTTTATGATTGAAGTAGAGCCACTTTTGTGACCTTGAATTAAATTCCCCAATCTTAGATCTCCCATATACCCATAAATCGGTATCTCGTAGTTTGGGACATCAAACTTGGCGAATCCTCCATTCTCCTATTTCTGGACTGTCTGAAGAGATAGGAACGATTGTGTCTTTAGGGCATGCTCTCATTCTTGTGAGGTCATGATGTGTGACCTTACTCTTAATGCGGCACTCTGGATCTCAACGCTCCAGATTGATCACCCATCCAACAATTCATTTAATGAGATTTTGGCAAAGATCAAGAACTCCATTGGAACCTAGGCTAATCACTTTGTACTCATTGCTGTAATAGTTAATATCTTTCGTGTATCCTAGTCCCTATATTTTTTACATAAAATGTCTTTGGATTGTAACTTTAGCTTACGTGTCGCTATGATCAGTATGGTAATAATAATATTTTACATGATATAAAAAGGAAAAATCAATTCAAGGTCACTTCAACGATAGAGGTGTCGACTTTTCAACTTCATTTTTAAGTCATGACTTCTTCTTTTTTCCAAAGTTGCCATCCGTATTTTTAACTAATTATAGGCATGTCATTGTCTTCAACTTAGGGATACAAGTTAGAGTAACCCCCCATTTAGCCTACATTTTCCATTCTCCTTCATCCCCACAAAAATTGTCTCCCTAAAAATTGTTCCATTAAAAGAAAAATATTGGGATTCAACGTTTAATGCACAGATCGGGTTACATTCTCTCATTCTTTAGTTTTTTTTCTCATTTCGTAAATTTGATTGCACCCATAATCTTAATATCTTGAGTAAAATAATGAAAATGTAGTTTTCCTTTCAATTAATTAAGTTTGGTACGTTATTATAACTCAATAACTCTGAAACTTGTTGTATATTTGATGATTGTTAGAAGTTGGAGGTATGGATTAAACTTGTCAAAACGTCACCCAGGATGCTAACTGTCTTTGCTTTAACAACTAGCTCACTTCTACTACCAACTAAGTGTATATTCTTTACTAACTTATTGTCGTTGCTTTAACGTCTAACTAGATCAAGACTTGAACTAACTAGCTTATTAACTAACTGGATCAAGACTTGAAATAACTAATGGTGCTACACAACTAACTGGATCACGACTTGAATTAACTAGTGGTGCTCCTAAACTAACTAGATCTCCACTAGAACTAACTAGTGGTAATCAACAACGAACTAGATGTCGACTTGAACAAACTAGTGCTGTTCCCAAACTAATTAGATCTCCACTTGAACTAACTAGTGGTTCTCCCAAACTAACTGGATGTAGACTTCAACTAACTAGAGGTGATCGAAGACTAACTGGATCTCGACATAAACTATCTAGTGCTGCTCCCAAACTAAAAAGAGGTGCTCCCAAACTACCTATATCTCGACTTAAACTAACTAGAGGTGCTCCACAACTAACTGGATCTCGACTTGAACTAACTAGTCGTGATCCCAAACTAACTAGAGGTGCTCCACAACTAACTTCATCTTGACTTGCACTGCTCCCAAACTAACTAGATCTCTACTTGAACTAACTAGTAGTGCTCAACAAGTAACTAGATGTCAACTTGAACTAATTAGTGCTGCTCCCAAACTAACTAAATCTCCATTTAAGCTAACTAGTGGTGCTCCACAACTAATTTGATGTCGACTTCAACTAACTGGTGCTGCTCCCAAACTAACTAGATCTCCATTAGAACTAACTCGTGGTTCTCCCAAACTAACTAGATCTCCACTTGAACTGACTAGTGGTGCTCCACAACTAACTGGACCTCGACTTGAATTAACTAGTGTTGCTCCCAAACTAACTAGACATGCTCCCAAGCTACCTTGATCTCCACTTGAACTAACTAGGGGTGCTCCACAACTAACTTGATCTCGACTTGAACTAACTAGAGCTGCTCCCAAATTAACTAGATCTCCACTTGAACTAACTAGTGGTGCTCCACAACTAACAGGATGTCGACTTGAACTAACTAGTGTTGCTGCCAAACTAACTAGATCTCCACTTAAACTAACAAGTGGTGCTCCACAACTAACTGGATCTCGAATTGAACTAACTAATGTTGCTCCCAAACTACTAGATCTCTACTTGAACTAACTAGTGCTGCTCCAAAACTAACTAGATCTCCACTTGAACTAACTAGTGGGTCTCCCAAACTAACTTGATGTAGAATTCAACTAACTAGAGGTGCTCCACAACTAATTGGATCTCGATTTGAACTAACAAGTGCTGCTCCGAAACTAACTAAATCTCCACGTGAACACACTAGTGGTGCTCCACAACTAACTAGATGTCAACATGAACTAACTACTGCTGCTCCCAAACTAACTAGATCTCGACTTGAACTAACTAGAGGTGTTGCACAACAAACTGGATCTCAACTTGAACTAACTAGTGGTGATCCCAAACTAACAAGAGGTGTTCTACAACTAACTGGATCTCGACTTTAACTAACTAGTGCTACTCCCAAACTGACTAGATCTCCACTTGAACTAGCTAGTGGTACTCCACAACTAATTGGATGTCGATTTGAGCTAACTAGTGCTGCTCCCAAACAAATTAGATCTCCACTTGAACTAACTATTGGTGCTCCACAACTAACTGGATGTCGATTTGAAGTAACTAGTGCTGCTCCCAAATGAGATAGATCTCCACTTGAACTAACTAGTGTTGCTCCACAACTAACAGGATGTCGACTTGAACTAACTAGTGTTGTTGCCAAACTAACTAGATCTCCACTTGAACCAACTAGTGGTGCTCCACAACTAACTGAATGTTGAATTGAACTAACTAGTGACTAGTGTTGCTCCAAAACTAACTAGATCTCCACTTGAACTAACTAGTGTTGCTCCAAAACTAACTAGATCTCCACTTGAACTAACTAGTGCTGCTCGCAAACTACCTAGATCTCCACTTGAACTAACTAGTGCTGCTCCCAAGCTAATTGGATGTAGACTTCAATTAACTTGAGGTGCTCCACAACTAACTACGTGTCGATTTGAACTAACTAGTGTTGCTCCCAAACTAACTAGAGGTGCTCCCAAACTAACTAGATCTCGACGTGAACTAACTAGAGGTGCTCCACAACTAACTGGATCTCGACTTGAACCAACTAGTGCTGCTCCCAAATGAACTAGATCTTCACTTGAATTAACTTGTGGTGCTCAACAACTAATAGGATGTCGACTTGAACTAACTAGTGTTGCTGCCAAACTAACTAGATATACACTTGAACTAACTAGTGGTGCTCTATAATAACTAGATGTCGAATTGAACTAACTAGCGATGCTCACAAACTAACTAGATCTGCACTTGAACTAACTAGTTGTGCTCCCAAACGAACTAGATCTGCACTTGAACTAACTAGTGGTGCTCCCAAACTGACTAGATGTAGACTTCAACTAACTAGAGGTGCTCCACAACTGACTAGATGTAGACTTTAACTAACTAGAGGTGCTCCACAACTAACTGGATCTCGACTTGAACTAACTAGTGTTGCTCCCAAACTAACTAGAGGTGCTCCCAAAGTAACTAGATATCGACTTGAACTAACTAGAGGTGCTCCACAACTAACTCGATCTCGACTTGAACTAACTAGGGTTGCTCCCAAATTAACTAGATCTCCACTTGAACTAACTAGTAGTGCTCCACAACTAACAAGATGTTGACTTGAACTAACTAGTGTTGCTGCCAAACTAACTAAATATTCACTTGAACTAACTTGTGGTGCTCTACAACCAACTGGATGTCAAATTGAACTAACTAGTCTTGCTCCCAAACTACCTATATCTCCACTTGATAATTGGATGTCAATTTTAGAATGAATGCCAATTGTTTATGTATGAATTAATTGCAAGTTTGTTGAATGATTGTGTATGCTTGTATGTTTGTGTTTGTGCATGTATGCTTGCATGTTTGTGTTTGTGCATGTATGCTTGTGTGTTTGTGCTTGTATGTACATGTGGATGAGAGTGTGAGTATTTGTGAACAAATTTGGTGCAGGTTGTATGTACACGAATACGATGACTAAATACAAGTTTGCAGGATGTTTTTGTTGTTGTCCAGGTTTAAGAATAGACGTCGGATGTCTGTATTAGCCGACGTTTATTCCTCTGAAGAAAGGAATAGACGTCGATTGTATGTATCATCCGACGTCTATTCTTTAGGAATATACGTCGTCTGTTATTTCACCGACGTCTATACCTAAAGAATAGACGTCAGTCCTATAGAACGACCAATGTCTATTCGTTAAGTATAGACGTAGGCTATTACATACAGCCGCCGTCTATTCTTTAGGAATAGACATAGGATTTTGCACGTCTGATGTCTATGTATAGACGACGTACACATAGACGTTGGATCTGAGAATGCTTATATCCGACGTATATACCCCCGTACATCCGACGTATATTCCCATTTCTGTAGTAGTGAGTGTTGCTCTCAAACTAACTAGATCTCCACTTTAACTAACTAGTGGTGCTCCCAAACTAACTAGATGTTGACTTAAACTAACTAGAGGTGCTCCACAACTAACTGGATCAAGATTTAAACTAAGTATGTTGTTAATTAACTGGATCAAGACGGGAACTAACTAGAGATGGTCTACAACTAACTGGATCTAGACATGAACTTATTAGAGGTGCTGCAAAACTAACTAGCTTATTAGCTAACTGGATCAAGACTTGAACTAACTTGATGTTGGATTTAAATCCAATGGTTGCAAATTGATGAGTTTAAATTTGAAATTTTCGAAAAGTATTTAATAGTTACAACGAATTAGTATTGATTTAAATCCAATGACTACCAGATTCATTATGTGACCTACGTGTAACACTAAGTATTGAAACCATAATCACTACCTCATGCATAAAAAACAACTAACTGCTCAAAAGTGAAACACTAACTCACAGTAGACCAACAACTGACTACGAGAATCGGTAACTCACTGACTACCAGAATTAGTATCTCATGCATCAAGATCAATTAACTACTTAAACGTGAAACATTAACTCAATTTTTACAGAAAGCCAGCTTGCCTGTTTCACAGACCTGAAACCAACATCATTTATTCACACATTAGTTCTAACTTTCTACAACAGCTCTTTCAACATAATAAAATTGTTCCTTTCATGTCTTTGCAACCCACGTAATTTTCAGAAGAAAAACTGTAACACCCCTAATCTATACTCGGGACACAGCAATAATCACAACACCAAAAGGAAGCGAAAAGGGGACATTAACTGAAATAACCAACTCGAGGCCTCAATTAAAATATATAAAAAGGTCAAAGTCAAAGTATGCGGAAGGGAAATATAAGAACTCTGAATCCTACTACATAACTACTGAGAGGAGTAGAAAAAAATACATGACAACTAAGCTCAATAAATCTAGTCCACGCGTCCCCATGCCCATGTCGCCTCCAGTCACCTACCATGTCTCACCTGCACACGAACATGCACGCCTGAGTCTCAAATCAAGACCCAGCACACCACCCCAACAAGACAACGAACAAGGTCTAGCCGTCCCTGAAGGCTCTCACTGGTCTCGTGTTCCAAGGCGGTCACACGCCTAGTGAGGTCGAGCGTGCACGTCAACCCCCACCGCGCATCCAACCCACAAGGCAACACTCGACCCGCTCTCCCGACAAAACTATCACACGTCCCAAGGCGACCACGCGCCCAGCTAGACCGCACATCCATCCCAAAAGGCAACGCCCTACTCCAACCACGCGCTCGAGCCCGTGAGCAACGCTCCCTAACGGCCACCCGTCACAACACTGGTGAGCTGACCATTCTGCATTCGGCTTTGGAAGCCGACCACACGCCCGAGCCCGTGAGCAACGCTCCCTAACGGTCACTCGTCACAACGTGGGTGGACCCTTTCGAACCTCAACAACACAGGGGGAAAAATACACGGCTCTGTGAATCCAACCACAACGCCCGAGCCCGCGAGCCCAGCTCCAACGGTCACTCGTAACAACGCTAGTAAACCATCCCGGACGGCCCAACAAGGAAAACACCCTAACATCTGGTCATACGTGCCTCACACGCGAATCTCGTTACCCGACCACACGCCCTAGTCCATGAGCAACGCTCCAACGACCACTCGTCACAACGCGGGTGAACAATCGGTTCCACGAACCCCTCACAATCTCACAAGGCAAGGGGTAAATGCAATTTACCCCCAAGGCATGGGTCAATGACCCCAACAAGACATGGCATAAGTTCCCTTTAAGCATCCACCAATCATAAAGCAATAAACACAAATCTAGAGGAAAAAACAGTAAATCATCCAACTAATGTAATCACCACAATATCGGAAAAGTCCAGAAGAAAAGAGCAATTTCCCCCAAATTAAAATATTTCATACAATTCAGGTAAGTCCAGGTTTTACTAGCAAATAAACCCAACTATCAATTATTTAACCAAAAATCATTTAATTCAAGATTTTCTAACAATTGTTCCAACTGTCAATTACTCAACCAAATATCATAAAGTTTAGTAATTATTCTGCAATTAACCCATCCAATTACCAACAAATCAAATACAATTAAATTCACGGTTTAATCCGAAATTATCCAACTATCAAACAACTAACCCAAAACAACTAAAATTCAGGGCTACACCGTAAAATTCCCAAACCCAATCCACCACCACCGCCAAACCCAAATCTCAGCCAATCTCAACCATAGCCGCCGCCATTTCCGACCACACCGGCCTGCCCCACGACCGGCCAACACCGTGGCACAACCCCACACGGCCGCAGGAACTTCGCGCAAACTCCTCACGCGATCTCCCCTCTCGACCCCTTCCTCGTCATCTCTGATCTCACCTCAAACCATCTCCGATCGAACTCCGATCATCCTTCACCGCACGACACGACAAGGAGGATCCAACACAGGGGGACGAAGGTGGCATACCTTGACTCGATCGAGTCGAGAAGAACTTGCCGGAGAAGGGGATGCCTTCCCCTCCGCGCGCAGGCGCGGATGCTGGCCTCGTCGAAGCTCCTCAACTCACTGTGGCTGCCAACGCCGGAGTTGTGGTGAGAGGGATGAGGATGGGGGAGAGAGATGGGTTTGAAGAGGGGGTTTGCGATTTAAGGGAGAAGGAGGGGTGAGCGAGTTAACAAAAACAACTTATATTAGTTACAATTTAACAAGTTTTTAGTTTCCATACTTTTAAAGACCAATGCTTCATAAATCTTTGACGTCATCGTCTTTTTAGTCTCCTTGACACTCACAAAGCAAAAAAATGATTTTTGCAATGCACACTCTTCTTCTTTTTTCTACTTACATACTCACTCTTTTCTCACACAATTTCGTGGCTCAACTTCTAATGCTTGATATATATTGTTGTTGTATTGTTGTTCTATTACAAATGGTGAATTCTAGTGCTTTATATAGGCACTTACATGACCCTACAACTTCCAAATATAAAGACTACATGAACATGATCATTCAAGATCATTACACCCTCTACTTAAATTGCATACATAATTAGGACGAAAATTACACAAAAAATGAAAGGACTCTTGTCTCTTCCACTCCCTCAACCTTTTGTCTTCTCATGTGTTGACTCTTCACCCCCTTGATGAGTCATCAAGCAATGATGATGTGGCGGGTGACTAGAACGCCACATAGGGTTAAGTCGCCACCTAGGATTAAGTTCAATTCTCAATACTCCTCCTTGAACTTAATCCTCTTTCATCCTCCATCCCAAGTAGGTTGCGCATCCTCTCATGCAACCTATTGGCAACGCTTCTGCATAAGCTAAAAAACACACCATATGAACCTCACATTTTCATACGGCACATAAAAAGGGATTGTCTCCATGCACGCCTCCGACGCGACAACTTCTTCATAATCTATGCCGATCCTTTGCTTGTAGTCTTTTGCTACCAAGCGTGCCTTGCATCGCTCGCCCGCTCCTTGGGGTGTTGTCTTCTTCTTATACACCCTCCCGAAACTAGTCATTTTGTGATGTATTGGAAGCGAAGCTAGCTCCCAAGACATATTCTTTTCTGTCGACTCCATCTCCTCATCCATCGTGACTTGTCTTCCTTCTTTTGCCACCACCACTTCTTCGAACGGAATGCTCTCACCTTGATCCAAGAGGCAAACCAAGTCTAGCTCACTTGTTTCCTCGTATAGATCATCAATACACCTTTTTTTCATCGGTCTCGTCTCTGCATCATCGGATAATACAACTTCATGCTTGGTGGAATCTACCACCTCCACCTCTTGCTCCTCATTCTCATTGTTTTCTTCGTATTCCTCCTCATGCTCATCATCAAGTTGAGCATGATTTGTCACCTCCTCGTGGTTAGAAGTCGCCACTTCTTCTCTTTCTTCTTCTTCTTTTTCTTCTTCTCTTCCTTCGCACCTCCCATCATCATGTTCGACTAGAACATGCATGACATGATTTGTGATTCCCTCGTTATTCACGAACAAGGCCATCCCTCCTTTGCAAGCATTCTCCTCTACGGCAACAAGATTGGAGTTTTCTTCCACCCTTTTCTTCGACCAACACTCGCTTGCGTAGTGTCCATGCTACCCACAATTGAAGCACTCAATCACCTTCTTCGATCCGCGATCACCACGGACACGGCTGGAGCTCTCCTCCACCTTCTTTTGCGACCAGCATTCTTTCGCAAAATGACCACGCTTCCCACACTTGAAGCATTCGACCTCCTTCTTTCTTGGATGGCCTCCATAATCACGACCGCTTCCACGATCTACGTTGCGAGGTTTCTCCTCCTTAAGCGACATCTTCGCTTGCAACGCTTCCTCTAAGACATCTTGTCTCTTCTTCTTCTTTCTTTGCTCGTGTGCCTCCAACGAGCTAGCTAGATCATCAATAGTCATCTTCTCGAGGTCCTTTGATTCCTCGATTGCGCACACCACATTCTCGAAGTCCTCGGTAAGAGAACGCAACACCTTCTCCACAACTCTTCCTTCGGTCAGCGCCTCCCCATTTCTTTTTAACTTGTTCGCCACCATGCGAACTCTCGTCACGAAATCGGCAACTCTTTCCGATTCTTTCATCTTTAATGCCTCGAACTCGCCTTGAAACATTTGGAGGCGCACTTGCCTCACTCGATCAGCACCCTTGTAGCTCCTTTTAAGAGTATCACACGCCTCCTTCGACGTTCTCGCTTCAGCGATCTTTTCAAAGCCACTCTCATCCACCGCTTGGAAGAGAAGGAAGAGAGCACTCTTATCTTTGGCTCTTCTCTCCTTTTGTGCTTTGATTTGTGCGACAGTTTCTTCTCCCGTCTCGGCCACCTCCTCGAAACCGCTCTCCACAAGATCCCAAGCATCATGCGCACCCAGCAGTGTACGCATTTGGATACTCCAATTGTCGTAGTTGCCTTTCGACAATCGAGACAACACCGCATGACCAAACGATGTCATTCCCGAGCTTCCCATCGGACGAGGCTCTGATACCAGATGTTGGAGGACGGGAGGAGGACGGGGGCTACTGATTAATCCACCACAGGAGAATGCCCGTCTCTGGGCTACAGGGACCGCTGATTGGCGGTCCCCAACCGCCGATTGGCGGTCTAAAAGGCGCACCTCGTGCGCTGCCTTAGACCGCCCTGATCACCATTCCTTTTGCCTTTTTTTGACACCACTAGATTCATTCTTGATCTATTCTACTGGGGGGCACGAAGGAAAGAAGGTGGTTCTCTCCTTGACACTCACAAAGCAAAAAAATGATTTTTGCAATGCACACTCTTCTTCTTTTTTCTACTCACATACTCACTCTTTTCTTACACAATTTCGTGGCTCAACTTCTAATGCTTGATATATATTGTTGTTGTATTGTTGTTCTATTACAATTGGTGAATTCTAGTGCTTTATATAGGCACTTACATGACCCTACAACTTCCAAACATAAAGACTACATAAACATGATCATTCAAGATCATTACACCCTCTACTTAAATTGCATACATAATTAGGACGAAAATTACATAAAAAATGAAAGGACTCTTGTCTCTTCCACTCCCTCAACCTTTTGTCTTCTCATGTGTTGACTCTTCACCCCCTTGATGAGTCATCAAGCAATGATGATGTGGCGGGTGACTAGGATGCTACATAGGGTTAAGTCGCCACCTAGGATTAAGTTCAATTCTCAATAAAATCAACAATGAGCAAATTTTAATGAGCTCAATCCTACGTCCAAAATTCTAACAAAAGAGCAAATGGCAAGACAAACTCGATCTCCCACATTTACAAGAACAAAAGAGTAACCACAGCAGCAACCCAACGCCAACCCACAAATTTCCAATCTTTCACACCATCAGCAGAAAATATCAACAAATTCATCTCGAGCAATAAAAATCCATGTATTCAACATTTACACCAAAAATAGCAAACACAGCAGCAACCCAAGCCCAACCCACCACAAAGTTCTAATCTTTCATCTTTCACACCATAACCACAAAATAACACCCCAACATAAGTCAATCTTCACCTCCAGCAAAAGAAAGTCAACCTCTACATAAAAAAAAATCCTCTATCTCTAGCAATAAAAATCCAACTTTCACGTAGAAAAAGAAAACACAACAGTAACCCCAAACTCCATCTCAGCAACAAAAATCTAATCTTTACACCCTTAAACATAATTCCAACAGTTAAAGTTCCAATCTTTCACAGTAACCATAAAATGACATCATCATAAACTCCATCTCCAGGAAAAAAAATAATCAATCTTCACAACAAAATGGAGCACACACAGCAGTAACCCAACTCCAATCCACAAAGTTCCAAACTTTTGCGAGAAATCCACCAAGGTGATGGAAGAACAATGATTTTAACCCTAAGAGAGGGTTAAACACATGCACGACCAGCGAACCCTAGGAGGGAGATGGAAGATGAAAAAGGATTCTTGCGGCGGAAGAGAGAAAGTCTTTTTTTCATTAGGGTTTCGATTTTAGGTTACAATATTTATATCATACAGCTGATATTCGGGTAATCGAATCTCTTACACCGATTACAACATGAAGTTTACACTAATCGGATAGAGCATTTCTGGTGCCAGGATGCCTCAGTTGACTGGACCCAGATTCATCATATTTGGCACCCCAATTGGTCATGGGCTCAAGCTTAGATTTGGCTAGCACCTTGATTAGATACCGGAGCCAATTAAGTCTTAAACCAACATGTTGGGTCCTAAATTGAACAAGGGTTTCAAGTCTTCATCATGGGCTAGCTTCTTCTTCTTTTTGTATGGTCTTATATATTCTGATAACTTTCACAACATTACCACAAAATTGGATCACAAACTCAACCTCTAGCAATAAAACTCCAATCTTACACCAAAAATGACTCAACCTCCGTCATGTTCCTCGTCGGAGAAGGAGAGGCTTAGGGCGGGAATGGCGAGGGAAACGGCGGGGTTAGGGTTTGGGTGAGAAGAAAGGGTTTGGACGGTTTCTAGGTAGAACTAGGTTGGATTTGGGTAGAAAATTTTGTTTTGATTTGAGACCGTTGGGATGGGTAAGATGGCAAAGAAAAGTTAATTCAATGTTAGACTTAGTACTAGTAAATAAGTTTAAGATAATGTATGACTTAAATATAAAGTTGAAAAGTCAACACCTCCATCGTTGAAGAAGTCGAGGTTTTATGACGTTGAATTAATTTTCTCTTTAAAAAAACTTCAAGTCTATCTGAGGTGGTACAACGACACATCTTGTTTCTGCATTCTACTTAGGATTCACATTCTCATTTTCTTGTGTCATCTTGACAATTTCATGCTTGTTCAACATTCCTGTGATCACTGAAAATGTTTTCACTAAGATTTTGCCACCCATTGATATCTCTACTTTTTACTTGCGTCATACTATTTATGTCTACATTGAAGGATATCTCCAACATACAAGCGTCTGAAATTATATTAGACATAGACAAATCCATAAATGGATTAAAAAAATCCTAAACGTAAAATAAAAGTGAAGGATTTATAAATATTGACTATCTATCATAGAGGACTGAGTCTTGAAATGTTGGTTTATATTATAATAACATTTATTCCAACTAGATTGATTTTTATCATTAATTTATAGACAAGGATGCACAACTATACGTACTTGGTGCTCTAATTCCCTAAATAGACATGATTTATTATACCTGAAAACGAAGATGCAATAAGAGGTAGTTCAAGTTCTCGAAGTAAGCAATTCTATTTGGCCATGTGTTTCTAACTCTCGTACTCTTGAAGAGTTGTTCGGAGCTAAAATAAGGGATGATTGACCACACCTCTTGTTGGAATTTCGGTAGACCTTTTAAAAACAACTGTTGGGATGAGCTCGTACATTTTATGCCCACCTCGACGGATCAGTCGGGGGGTTTCGCTCTCTGGTGAGGTGACGGGACTGGCAAGGGGGCAACGTCTTCTGGAAGTCAAGCACAATGTTTATTTTGGACTTGAGACTTATTAGTAATTCTGTACCGGATTTTTTGGGTTACTCATGTGTGTTTGGGCCTAATGTGTTTTAAGCTCATGATTGCAATTATAGTTTCTAATTGCTGTACAAATTTCTCTTATATAGATGGTTATAGTATATACAAGAAAAGAATAAAGGAAAAACATGACGTAACCCACATTGGGTGAACCTGGGTAAATTCGTGTGTTCTTATTTGGTTATTGCTCTTCATCTAATCCGTGATTTTGTGCGTCTGGGTCTTCAAAATCTAACAATTATATATCGTGGTCTTGAGCTTCATTTGTAAACTAAGAGAGGCAGCAGGAGTGACATCTTTGAGATTAAACTCCACCGAGGATGTCATTTTCACCAGCCAAAATTACCCTAAGATAATTGCACCTTAATCCACAAAGTCTTCTTGATCGTGGGAATCAAACTACTTCTTTCTCTTCTAAGCTTTCTTGAAAGAACTTATGGATCTTTGAAATTCGGAATGATCCAGCCACCAATATAAGTTCATCAATTTTGTATTCATTTAAGTTTGTTTCTTGTTTATAGTGTGATAAAAGCTAACCTAAATGAATACGAAATTGATGAAGTGATATTGGTGGATGATCGTCACAAATTTCAAAGATCCGTAAGTTGTTGCAAGAATTCTTGATTGGACGTTTGTATGTTGCATCTTCGTCATCAGACGTTGATCGTTGGAGGTATCCTTCAACGTGGACATGAATAATGTTGTGCATGTGACCGCAAAAGTTACCAATAGTGGCAAAAGCGTAGGGTCGAACAAACATTATTTTTCCCTGGATAATACAAGAAAATAAGAAGATAAGTTACGTGTAGAAGAAGGCAAAGACGGGACATTGTACCAACTGAAAACGCAGTTGAAGTTATTAAGTGAGAAACTCAATATGTGAAAAGGCAAGTTTGCTTCTTTTTAACCATTATTTTACAGGTTTCATATAATACATCAAAAGGTCGCTTCTTGGCTTGCTTGCATGCATTTTTAGCTTAAAAAATGGGGTTCTCTTTTTCGTTATGTACGTATATATTATTGAAATATACGTAGGGAAGAAGAACAATTAAGTTTTATAAAAATCCTCACCTTGTCACCTTCCAAATGAGTATCTCCTGTTGTAGCCAAGGTTTGCATCTCAACAAGCTAGAGAGACGTTAATGAGTGTTCCACCACCAAGATCATAAACCAAGACCTTCTTTTCACTAACATTGGAGTTGGGTCCAAATGCAACAAGAGGAACCGAAGGATATTGAGTCCAACCATTGTTGCAACATCGCTTATTGCCTTACGTTGTGATTGTTGGAACGATCATTTAGAAACCCAGATTAGGATAATGATGTAACATTTGCTTTGCCAATTCTTCAAATAGTGCAGCACAAGGGACAAGATTTTTCCTGGATTGCAATGCTTCTTCTCTCCCATGTATTTAACATGGGTCTTAGGTTATTTCTCCTTCAACAACCTTAAAAGGCCACGTGTCCATACCTTCTTCAATACCTTATCAAGCATTTAGTTCCTGATCACATAAATTCAGAATCAATTAACTAATATCAATAACTAAATGACATAATACATCAATTATCCTAAAACAATATATTGTCATAGGAAAGACAAATACAACCGAGAATAAATTAAGCTGACCATGAACTTAAAAATGTCACACCCATAACTTTTAAACTTTAATTTTTGTAACACTTTGACAATCTCTTCATCAAAAATGTTGTTTTTTAACTTATTTGTCGTTTTTTTCTCAATAGTTTTGTGATGTTTGCCAAACATTTTTCAAATATATCATATGGTAACGTTTGAATCAAATCAGGTGTCAAATTTTAATCAAATTTGGAGTTGATTGATTAAAAAATTGACCTAAATTTAAAGCAAATTCGACATCAGATTTGACTTGAACTTTACCAAAGATAGATTAGAACCTTATAAGATAACTTCGGGTTTGTTTGGCTAAAGGAGTTGTGCTCAAATATAGATAGATGATAATGTCTAATTTTCATTGGGGCGTTATACGTATTTTCCTTTAGAACCATGCTAAGGTAAAAATGTTGTCAGCATTCTAAAGGAAAATACATAGTCATGTGCATATAACCATAATATTAAAACATCTTAAGCATGCAAAAGGAAAACATAGAATGAAAGAGACATGTAGTTAAAGTAGGAGAAGGCTAACCAAAGATGGTGTTTTCAGGGTCGAAATCCATTTCAGACTTTGTAGCTTAGCCGAAGCAAATCTGACCTTCCTCTGTGCAAGAAATATATGAAATTTGATTCTAATACCTTGATCGTCTGTAATGACCTTAGCTCTTTCTTCTCCCATGCAACCATGCAAATGTTAGAAGTTTAATATCTATTCACTGGTCCATGACGTACTTGTGTTTCATTGTCGTCCTCTACCATGTCTTTTCCGATCACTGTCCGGTGACGTACTTGTATTTCTTCTCCGGCATCTACCATATCTCTTCCAATCACAGGCTCATGATTTACTAGTATTTCTTCATCTCCTTCTACCATTCCTTCAAAGTTTACAATGATCATTAAGTTGGTCATTTTAGCTGACTTGTAGAATTTTATATTATTTTGCATATATTCATGAAAAACATATTTTAATTGTTTTACATAACCAATCAAAAGACATTTTGGTTTTGGCCCTTCTACTCCCGAACATTGCTTTACATTGAGAAATCACTATTAGAAAAATGGATTTCAATTATTCATATATACCATGCCAAATCATATTGCTCCATTCAAGTAGGGGTGTAAATGTGACGACTATGATCGTACTTGTATTCATACATGTCTAACTTAACGGGTACGGGTATATACTTGTTTAATTTTTTTTGTACTTCTACCCGTTTCATACACATTTAATAAATCAGTACGGGATGGGTATTGCAGGTATAATTTTTGCGAACTTAACGCAATTTGCAAGAATCTAATCATTGGATGAGAAGTATTTAAGTCAAAAAGATGCTAAATTTACTCTTTTCGAGATTAGGAATTAAATCAAAACGATGAGAAATCATCAATTTTCTCCCAAAAAGTCTCGAAACAACCATTAAAACCAACAAAAACCCCACTTTTTATTATTTTAACTATAATTATATATTAATTTATATACTAATTAAATAATTAAACAGGTAAATGAGTAAACGGGTATGGGTAGAGGTATACCCGTACCCGTCTCATTTATTAAACGGGTAAAACAGGTATGGGTAAATGGATGTAATTTTTTAAATGACTACAAAAATCGTATTCGTACCTGCTTATTAAATGAGACATGTAAATATGTAATATTTACCCCAGTTACACCCATTCAAGACATGAAATCCTACTACAGGTATAGCTAGAGCCAAAGTTCAAATCCCATTATCGTGAGTTACAGGTTGAGATTAAAGAAAAAACTATAATGCTTTCATTGAAATTTCACTTACCAGCAGTTGTAGGTTTGTCATCCGTTACTCGAAAACCTCTAACAAAATGGTTGCTCATGACAATGATTTCCTTGAGAATTAAATCCTTCGTGGTCAACTCAATAACCAGAGGCAGTTATATACTTGGCGTGTTATGGAAGGCAAAATATGGATTAAAATTAACTTTAATTTTTTTATAGTCCAAGAAAAACATGTGTATCAATATGGCCCTGTTTTGTTTACTTTCATTTAAATTCACATCTACAGTTCATGTATGATATTCATTAATGATCTTTGTAGTAAATATGTATAGAATCTATAGGATTTGGAGAGTATTAAGTTGACCATCTTTGATCTAAGAAGACCGTGATCGAGTGGACTAGACCGAACATGGTCATACCAATGCGGTGCACCAGCTGGGATCGGGCAGGTCAAGTCCGATCAAGGTTTGAACCGGTTGGACCGATTTAAAATGTTCGAATTAAAATTAATTTTTCTCTTACAAAAATACTATTTAATGTTAATTTAGCATTTCAAGTCTATATGTTTTGGTTTTAGGTTAGTTAAGAACAATTATTACTAAAACATAAGACATATAGATAAACTAAAATAAAAGAAACCGGCTTTGGACTAGATCTACAGATTTTTAAAAATCTGAGGACCAAGGATTGGATCTGACTAGATTCACCAAATCGACCGGTTTGTAATCCCCTAGCCTGAGTGGTCTATGTTGAAAAAATAGGTCCAAATGGTTGACTCAAAAAAAAAAAAAATTGGACACTATAATAGAGTTGTATTCATTATTTTTCACCTAAATATTTCATTTTTTAAGTTGCGATGGGCTAAGTAAATTTAACAATTTTATCTGGGAATTATACTTGCCCTAAAACTTACGATCCAAATCAAACTTTAGCAATTGCAATATGTATCATTGCGGAGTGAGAAAAGTTTCTTTAATTTGGTATCAAATAATTATACAGCATGTAGTCAAAGATGGAAGTATATCACAATTACTCTCAGTTCATCAGGAACGCAATTAGTTCTTGTAATTTCAAAAATAATTATTTTTGTTTTGAAAATATTATCGCAGGATGGATAATAGAAGAAGAAAACTAACCAAAAACGAGAGTTGGAAGTGAGCTAATTTTTGGCAGACTGTCCGACGAGAAAGCCGTCGCCGATAAATACTTGCCATCAACTACCGGTGGTTACGAACATCACTTGAAAATACTTCTCCCCTAACTCACAAGCCAGTTAAATTTGTCATTTAAAGATGGATGTGTGTTTTTTATAGGCAAAAACTTAGAAGCGATGTCGATGACTGCTCATTCATACCTAATTTAATCGTTAGTGGAGGCCATTAATTTGATCCGGAACTTTTTATATACGTCATTATAACGTAGACGGTAATTTGTATTAACACCCTGAAATACCGAAGAATAAACATTAAGTTATTATAAACATTTCCCATTAGTTAGTGTGTGCTACTGCACGATATATATTAGTCAATTATTGAACAACACCGACGACCTGAGGTAACCATTTTTCTATGTGCCTTCCTGCAAATTACAATTTTTAATGTATATTGAAGACTTTTTGTCTCCCGTGCCAGCTAACAATTTTTTTACAACGATGAGATCCAACGATATCAAATAGCTTTAGTTAAAAATCCAGGTTACATTACATGTGATGAACATGACTTGATGAATTAAGAAATATGTGGGACCGACTTGACTTCAAATGATAGTATTGCTGTTATTTACAGTAATACCCACAAATATACCTGACTATTATGTCAATGTAACATGAAAATCGCATCTATTATTCTATAGTTGTGCCACGAGATAATATTAACGTCAAGAAATACATACAATCATTACTTTCTATTAGTTCACCAAAACATGCTGTGGTTCTTGTGCTAACTTATAACTCAAGAGATTAGCTATTTACCTACAATTTTCTATCCAATTTGCAAAGTAGACATGATTTCCTTATTTGTAGAAGCTAAAAACATACAACATCAGAGTAATTTTGTGAATAATTATTTCTATAAACGTATTAGTGCAAAGTAACCATTTTTTTTAAGATTCGACAGAGAACCGGCCCCATTTGTTTTTGCCGTCCAAATGTTGATAATCCATCACTTTGAAATACCGGTCCGAAATTCATATAAGACAAATTGATGATGTATTTGGAGTTCGTACCGAGTAACATACGTGATAAGAGAATGTGGAAATTAAGTAAAAATGGGATATTCGTGGTTAAAAGTCTTTACAAATTGAAGATGGGACATAGAAATCGATATCTGTTATTTAACCAAATTTGGTGTTCGGAAAGCCCTACTAAAGTAATTTTTTTCGTATGGATAGAATTATAAAAAGACAAATTCTAATAGATACAATTTGTCCAATGTGTGGCATAGAAGAAGAAACGATAGAACATCTTTTTTTCACATGTGACTTTGCACGTCATTTTTGGGATGTCGAAGTTGAAATATACCTTAACCTGGTCTTAGGAATTAATAAAGATTTCCGTCTGCATGTTTCAAACCAACTCGGTTTAAATAATGTAGAATGGAACAATCTATTTAATTGTTTTTTTAGGGTCATATGGAATGAAAGAAATAATAGAATTTTTCGACATACTTCTAATTCCTTTATACATGTGATGAATGAATGCTTTGATTTCTTTTGCAATGGACAAACTCTAGAAAGAGAGGAGCAGATGAACTATCCCAAACCCCTATAAAACGAGCTAAGTTGGACAGTTTCTCAACTATACCGGCTACCGTGATCATTCGTCAATCTACCCAGCAGACATCTCCCCAACCAATATGGCACCTAATGTCACAACTGATCAGACAGGGAGCAAGATGGAAATGATCTATCATGCTTCCAGGCTGGATGAACAATAGAAGAAGTTGAATTACGTAGGGCCGAAGAAGATGCGGTAGGGGCAGAAAGATTAGGACATTCGATACCACTGACTCCTGTCTCGTGATATCAGTTCATTCTCAACCTCACTATAAAAAAGTCGATCGTGACTGGACGATATACCTTTTGGGATTTAAGTTACTTGTTATCTCTTTCAACCATAGTAATTGGAAACTGATATTATATATTGTGTTGTAATATGGTGTAGACTTTAGAGAGACTGGTTTATACGGCTTCTTTTTATCTAACGCAAACCAACCATTATCAAAAAATTCATATAAGACAAAGTAAATCAAGTCCCAACTTCATTTTATTATTATCATTAATTAAGGACGGCGGGACACTGTCGCTCAACTTGAACGTCGGTCCAAACTCCGAAGTGTTACACACATTGAGAGAGGATTCCGCGTGAAAAAAAATCTATGGTTTTTGCCCCCTTTTCGGTTCAGTCCCTCTGATTTTGTCTTACATGTCACATCTTTGCGACTAATTTTGTTTTGATCTCATATTTAAATAAATATAAATGAATTTGGAGACATGTAAAACTAGATTTACGTTCCCTACGTCAATAATGTTATTTGAATACCACATCTGCTATGTTACGAGTATTTTTTATAATCGTCATTTCCTTTAATTTGTTACTAGTGAAAACTCATGAATTTTCAAAGGAGTCTTGAAATATGAACATTAACTCAGAATACATAATCATAAAATCCAACAAAAACATAGTAATATATAAAACTTGATTACAACATTCCCCTTGAATTTTTTATATTTTGATAACGTTACATAATAATTTTATTATCAATACTTCTAAAAATGACACTCTCAATGTATGTAACTAAACAATTATTGGTAACATCATCACCCATACGATTGCGAAGTGGATTATTTACACTAGTACAGAATAATGCATACTCGTCGGCCAATAGACGGCTGTTGTATGAACAACCAACGTCTATACCACTGTTGATACAACCGACGTCTATTGGGTGCCATAAACGTCGGTTCTTTTAATTCCCATGGAAACCGACGTGAATACCCCAACGTTTATTCCCCCATCCATAGACGTCGGGATATAGACGTCGGGTGTATAAGCGACCGACGTCTATTGGGTGCGACGTCGGGGGTATAGACATCGGCTATTAATACAGCCAACATCTATAGGTCTTTATGTCGAACTGTTCCCTTCATTTTTTATCTTTTATCCTGACAAAAACCATAGCAAACCCTAGCCGACCTTCGTGACCCTCTGACCAATCTCTGACCTCCACAACCACCGCAGTCACCTCCGCGATGTCGACAACCGCGACCTCCTCCATGACCTCCTCCTCCTCTGGTTCGTGCTTATCCGATTAGGTTATCTTAGCTTGTCATTTGGGGTGATAATATTAGATTTTGTGGGTGCTTCAAGGGAATTGTCAATATTTTATTTCCCCCTGAAATTATAGATTTATCTGATGTTCATGATGTTGGATGCCCTTATAAGTAATTGAAATTTAGTTCTTGTTGTCTTTTGATATTAGTACTGACATAGTTTTACGCGGCTGCTATGCATGAATTAGTACATTCGATGTTTGTAGTCACTCAATGATAGTAGAGGGTTGTGAATAGGAAGTTCAGACAATGAATTTCCTCGTTAAATAGTTGGTTTTGGCTTTTAGATAGGGTGTGTTTGCCATTGATTCCTGAGATATGTGTTAGATTAGTCGATGTAGGTCCTACTTAAAATGTTGAAGTAGGAGTTGTTAGCACGCTGGCATGACTGCAAATTGTAATTTAATTCGCTTCAATTGGAATTAATGTGATATAATCCAGGGATTTTTGGTTATGTTTAATCGAATGGGGGAAGAGCTATGTGCTTAGTTTGGATTTTTGGATTTAGAAGGTTTTTTTTCTTCCATGTGTAAGATATTTGCAAACTTGTGTTTAATGAAGCTTCTAGTGTTGCATCTTATGAATATCCCTTTCAAATATCTTGATGAGCCATAATTTCTTTTCTAGCAACAACAGTATTCATCATCTCCTCCCTAGTTGTTTGTTCCCCTAAGTCATGGTTAAATGCTATTCAAAATTTACTCCTAGATGCCCTAGTATGTAACCTTTATCGAGCTGATCCATGGTACTTCTCCATTTATTTATTTTTTTCTTCTATTGAGAAGTTTTCAATAGAAATACATATTATTGTGTAGATATGTTCTCTATACATAGAGGTTACAAGGATGCAATAAGTAAATATCAATTAGACAAATAAGAAACATTAATAAGGAAATGCTAATTAAGAAAGTTTTATCAATTGAATTTCTAATATTCAGTTATTTTTTATCCCTCATTAGTATAGCAAGAGGACATATATAGTTATGTTGAAATTGCAAGTGCAGTTGTTGCTCATTTAACCAATGGTAGAAGAAATAGAGACGATAGAGTTCCAATCCAGTTTGATGATCGTCTTGAGCCGATAGGCATGCTGTCTGATAACTGGAAAAGTTATCTGGGTAGCCTAGTGAAGGCCAAAGTTGACATTTGTTTGTCGAGTTGGACCGATGTTGATGAGAAGCTGAAGGGCACAATATGGGATGACGTGCAAGTAATGAGTCCATTATAAAATTCTTTAGTTTTAGTCGAACTTTTGAGATATATAAATTAAAAATGTTAACGTGTTGTGGGCAACTTTTGAGTTCCAATCTATTGACAAGTTGAAGAAAAAGTGGATGACATACATGTCAGTTCGTTTACAAACATACAATGTTATGCCTTAATATAATCGCCTCATTTTTTGAATGAATGCCAAGTGTTTGTATGAATGCCAAATGTGTTGAATGATTGTGTTTGTGTAGTATGCTTGTATGTATTTGTGTTTGTGAATGAATTTGGTGTAGCATGAATGCTTTTCTTGAGCATGTTGAATGTGTTTGCTATGCAGGTATCTATGATTGCTATTTTTTTATCAGGTAAGAGAATAGACGTCGGTTGTTTCTCTTAGCGGATGTCTATTCGTTTCAAAAAAGGAATAAACGTCGACCGTTAAGAGACCGACGTCTATTATTTAGGTATAGACGTCAGCTATTAGAGACGATCGACGTCTATACATAGACAATAGACATCGGCTAGTAGTAACAACCAACGTCTATTAGTTAGGTATAGATGTCGGTTGTCTCTAATAGCCGATGTCTATACCTAAATAATAGACGTCGGTCATTAAGCAACTAACGTCTATGTATATACGACGTATAGATAGACGTCGGGTCAGGGCAACCTTATAACAACCTTATAGATAGACTTCTTTGGATCAAGAGATGCACTACAAAGAAGCAACTCCGTGTTTCCTTCATCAAAACGATTATTCAATTCTTGAAGTTGCATATCTGTAACTGTATAGACTATTTCATTTTTGTAATGATGAAAATTTGTCACTTCTTTACTTCTACGTCGTGATCTCACTTGAGGAATACAATTCTCGTCTATATGGATTGTGACTATTGTTTGATTCTAACAAAAGGTAGATACTTCGGCTAGCAAAGACTCTCATCCGTTATTCCTCATTGCTTATAACTGTATTTTTTTCTGATTTAACACGTGTCATCGCATTGACAATATCTTGATCTTTTTTCTGTAAAGCCTGTGATAGCTTATGTGTGACTCCCAAAACACTCTTCATTAAATGCAACACAAATGCAAACTCAAATGTATGAATAATATCAATTAAATATAATGCCTCTGCCTTTTCTGGATCATCATTACCATTGCACTTATATGCTCATGAACCTTGACAATAGAAGAAAACAAATGAATTAAACTGATTAGTGTGCAGAATAAGAGCTCCATCTTGTATCTCTGGGTCGTTTTAGTGTCATTTCTTGATTTAATACTCCTTGCCATGACTAACCCATTACTGATTCCGATGACAAGTTCCTCAACTTGAGAATCTCGAATCATATCTCTACGTTTGCAAGAACCTCCGATAACATTGCATAAATGTGTAACATTGTTAAAAAATGAGGCAACTAAATTATGTTTCTTCGCAATTGCTACAAGAGTGAGTTGTAGTTGATGAGAAAAACAATGAACATAGAAAGCTGTAGGATTTTCCTTCAGAATTAAACTTTTGAGACCATTAAATTCACCTCACCTATTACTTGGTCCATCATACCCTTGTCTTCGTAAACTTGATATACTTAATTCATGCTTAGAAAGCAATGCATTGATGCCTTCTTTCAAATAAATGGAAGTTGTATCCTTCACATGCACAAGTCCCATAAAACGTTCAATGACACAACCACGTTTATCCACATATTGTATAACAACTACCACTTGCTCTTTCACTGATATATCTCGACATTCATCAACTAAAATGGCAAATAATTCATTCCCTAAATCTTCCATGATAACCTTTGTTGTTGCCTCAGCAGCGGCATTAATAGTCTTTTTGGATTTTCGGTGCTATCATTTTCATATTATTAAATGCATTATTGAAAACCACTTTCTTCACATCTTCATTATTTTCAGCCAAAACATTCAAAAGTTCAAGAAATTTCCCTTGGTTAAGTGACTCATGTGTCTCATCATGTCCTCGAAAAGCTAAACCGTGGCTTAGAAGATAGCGCAAACAAACAATTGTTGCATTCAAACGAATTCGATATTCATATCGAGACCTATCAAACTGCTTTGACAAAGCCAACTCAATGTGTGTCCTTTGATTTATCAAATATTCACATGCTTTTAAGCATTTGTTATGAGGACTATTATGATTCCCGACATGCTCTCTCAGTTGTTTTTCTTCCTCCAATATGAAAATCCACATATTTCTTATAATTCTCATATACAATTTTCTAATCTATTTCTTCAATCCATTTTACAATTATTTTTCGAATCTAATTCTAAGAAAGCATAAATAAAAGTAAAACCTGCAAAGAAAATGATTAGTGGACGCCCACGTGTGTGACGTTGTTGAAAAGGACAAAACAATGTATTAAAAAGGACAGAGTCTCTGTTTAAAATGAATAAAAAGGTACCCTCAAACTAAAATGGTATACATAAAATGTAACGTCCCCAAAACAATGGAAAACTTAAACTTTCAAAAGATATACCACAGACATCAAATCACGCGGGAACGCTACTTACAATATATACATCAAGAGGTGAACCGTATAATACAGACTTTCAAAAGTATGATTACTTCAAAAGATAAAATAAACATACATGCGTAATCATATCAACCTCAAAAAGGAAAACTGGAGGATCCGATCCCTGGTGCGCTCCTCCTCAGTCACCAACTTCTACTGCCGCTCACGGTCTGAAATGCAAACATGAAACTATGCCCGAGTTTTCATAAGAAAACCCTGTATGCCAAATTCTCCTAACATGCATGAAAAATCACAACATACAGGTATACAAAATTGCAGTAATTAAACATCTTCCCCAAGCTGGGCACCAAGGACCTTTGTCCTAAACCACACATCACACGTGATCACAAGGAACTCACCGCCAAAAACGCGGTCACCCCAAGGTAAACTCTCACAAACTGCAATATATAATGCATATACAATAACGGGTGGCTCACGAAAGCTGCTACACCCACGCCGGAACATCGTCGGCACCACCTCCGCCACACAAGGACGAGTTGTTCACACAAGCTGATAAACCGTTGCCCACATAGGTAGACACATATAAATATATTGATCATTATCCGGATGACCTGTAATTTCCATCGCCTCTCAAGGCCAATCACACGTCACACAACAATAACAAAACAGTGCAATAACGGTCGACCGAACACAGCACAGCGATCGATTGCTTCCTACCATAAATTGGCAAGGGTTCAACTGTAACAAAGCTGATCAAACGCACACAACAAAAATTGGTCGAACCAGAGGTCATGGGCGGTTAACCGTTTGGATAGTTAAAGCCCAGGTCCAACCCAACCAACCGAAATTATCAAAGTCTTCAAATATAAAATTTGACTTCTACCGGTCGACCGTTTATAAGGTCTATGCCAAAATATCATTAATTAAATCATTCCATCGGTCGAACGACAAAGGGGATCTGGTTGATCGAAAACAGGGATTTACTACGTTTTCTCTAAGTCAACACCGATCAAACCAACATATAACATGTCGGACAATAGTAAGTTCACTTAAGCTATCAGTCAAACTGATCACTAGGTGGTCAACCATTTAGAAGATCTAGGCCCCAACTGACTTAGCTACAGGTACAATCGGTCGAACTGGTCACAAGACGGTCGGCCGTTTGGATGGTTTATTCCCCCAACCGACTCACCTATAGTGTAATTGGTCGAATGGAAAATGGGACCCATTCAACTAAAATTAACATAGCCTTCTTCTCTCGCCAAAATATGCATAACCGGTCAACTTCCCCAAGGGCATCGTTCGACCGGTGCGAGACAGGAACTCCCAATTATACTAAGACCGGTCGACCAATGCCAGCACCGGTCGACCGTTCCAGTGTAGTAACCTTGCTACACCTCGACATCGACGAGGTCTCCGACCTCCGACGACGCTCCGACCTCTCACACACCTTGTGTGAATACAAAAAAGAACTTGACATACCTTTATCACGTCGAAACTTCCGAACGTCGACAACAATCACCACCTCACCTTCTCGCACCTCTGGTGATATCTTCATGCCAACAATCTCCACGTCAACCACGAGCGCAACTTCTCCAGACACGTCCACCGAGTTCGCCCTTGCTCGACGATCACACCACTCCTCGGAGCTACAGAGCACTGAGAGAGAGAGATGAGTTGAGGAGAGTGAGAGTGAGAATGAGAAGAGAATGAGTTACCTCAAATACTCAACAACTTCTCGTCCGCCAACCAAAATCCTCCACCTCACCACCACATTTTGTTCCCTAAACACCCATTCACTAACCAAAATGTGATTAAGCACTAAACAAGGATTAGGTTCTAACATAGAAGGTTAAAAGGGATAAACCAGTGTCTTAAAAAGGACAAATCCAATGTTTAAAAAGGAACCCGAGTCATGAACCCAACTATGCATTTTAATATAAAAAATTATGATTTCGCCTAATAAGTTCTGTATGAATTGACAATTCCAATTCGAATTGAGCAATTGAGTAATTGAGTTGAATATAGTACAAAGTAATAGGAGTGTTTCTATGTTTTTGCTTTACAAGTATGATATTTTCTGGGCATTTCTAATAATATCAAGTGTTATTCCTATCTTGGCATTTGTAATTCCCAAAACTCAACAAAGATTTTGTCCACCATGTCCGGAACCACCATAAAAAACTCCAAACTTCCAATACCTTCTCTCAAATCCATGTTGGCCAAGCCAACTCCAACTTCTCATTAACACAAACCAAAACCAAAACCAAAACCAAAACAAATGCTTAAATCAAACCAAATACAAGAGAGATTTGTTACATTTGTGTTGGAAACCCCCAAAAACTTGGAACCAATCTTTGTTTTGAAAGTCTGGGCTAAAGGAAGGTTGGAGAAGATGATAGTTTGTGTGATTTGGTGGTGTTGATTTTAGGTTCTCAATTTTTTTAAAATGCCTTAATAGTAGTAGTAGTGTATATATATATATATATTTCAAATGGGGTACCATGGGCCCAAGGGTGGTCCGCCACTGGCAAAGATGGAGTTGACGACCTTATTTTTTTATGCTTTGATGTAGACCTGGGTGTCATGCCGGTATGGAAGGCCATGTTTCAGACCCGACACAGTGGCACGGCTGACCGGGCTGCTTTCGGTTTGGCTGACCGTGCCGACACGACACGCCAGGGTGACCATGGCCTGGCTAGCTGGACTGCTTTCGGCCGTGCCCGGCCCCGCATGGCCCACCAACCCGTTACTTAGGTCTACTTTGATGCGATGGTCACCTTACTTTCTATTTCTCACATTTTGGATTAAAGTAATTGCCTTTTATTTAGAGCATGCACAACCATGACCTAGGAAATCCACATTCTCTCTATTCTTTCTCTCTCTGTCACGTGATCATGACCCAACCTCATATTTTTCCTTCACTATTCACCTCTTAATCATGACATAGGTCATCACACTCTTTTCCCCACATCATTCAACTTTTATTATATTCCAAAATCATTTATATTTACCAAAAACATTAATAATCTATTTGAACCAAAATACCAATAAATCTCATATTGGTATTTTTAAAATCATTTTAAATATATTGTTTAAACATTCTTTTTTTATTTTTTAAAAGTTTTATTCAATTAAATAACCCAACTTTTCATTACTTATCCACGTCATTTGGGGGTCGATCTTGAAAATAATTTAAAAAAATTTAAAAATTAAAAACTGATTTAAAAAAACAAAACAAAAATTAACCAAAAAAACCCACCCAACTGGGTTGTGCCTATCCGGGGGGTTATCCGCTCGGACGACCCCCGTTAAGGATGCTCTTAGGGAAAATTTGAAAATAATTATATTTTTTAAGAAAAACACAAAGTTGTGAAACTCATTTGGCAAAAATGTAGATAAACGACACCTGTGGTACCATTTTTATTAAACAAGAAATGGTATCTCATCTATCATTTTTATTAAACGTTTTTTTATGAAAACAACATCTCGGATACCGTTTTCATTATAAAGACCGTTTTCACCTAATGCGAGAAAAGGGTCAGCAGTTAGGGGTGAGCAAAATTCGGTTCGGTCCGGGTGTCCGGACCGAACTGAATTTTTCGGTACGGAGGATCATGGGAATTCGGTCTTCGGTCCGGTCCGGTTCGGTCTGGTTAAAGACTGAAATTTTAAGGGTTAAATTCGGGTTTTGGATCGAACCGGACCGAACTGAATATTTCGGTCCGGTCTTCCAAAAAGTTCGGTCTTCGGTCCGGTCCCGGACCGAAGCTCACCCCTATCAGCAGTCACCCATCCTCCTCCTCCCACCTTAAAATCATTGACATTCCTCCCCTCTTCGGCGAAAACCAAACTTTAGGTTGATTTTCCTTTTGTTTATTTGTTTATTGATTTTGATATGAAATGTAATGCATATATAGTTATTATATGATTGTTTTTTTGATGTATTAAATGTAGATTTTGTATAGTCGAAGTAATGAGCTCCGATACTGGATTGGTTATAGTTTTTTTCGATGAAATTATTAAATTCATATATGACATTCCAGAATACGAAGGTGGTTACAAACAGATGATGAATGTCAGTAGTGAAATGCGATATGATGATCTTTGTTAAAAAGTTTATCGATTTTGCGATTTTCCAAAAGAAATGTTTGGTCTGACGTTAACATGCTAGTGACCACAATATGAAAAGTATAAATATGTTGATGTGTTTGATGATAAGAGCATGGAAATAATGTTATCTTCATTTAATATCACGAAGACCATTGTATTGTTTGTTTAGAAACAACCCAAACAATATCGTATTAGGCACCAAAGTCAGTTTGCTAGGGATTATCAAGCAATGTCACTGACATGTAACCAATATGAAGCAGGTCCATCATCCGCAGTTCTCACTTTGTGTTTTATTCATCTCATCACACACCAATGGATATTATTAATTATGAAGCAAACATAGTTCAATTACATTCTCAGAAAAGACATGTTGAAGATGCAGATAATAACGAGACAGATGATTGTGAAACAAAATGTTAGATAGATGATCAGGAGATGTTGTCGATCACCTTATGGTTGTTGATCACTTAGGTAAGAATCAACAATGAGAATTATCATAATTCGTTGTTTTTTAATTATTATCTTACTTTTTTATTTGAATAATGCTTTGTTGGGTATTTTTATTTTTATTGTAATTATAACAAATACTAAAGAAAAAAATGAATAAAAACGCACAATGAGACATATTAGAAGAATCACAGCAGACATATAACAATAATTCTTTTAGAATATTAATTTCTACATTGTTCCCTGAAGTATAGGAAAAAGATTCAACTTTCAAATGAAAATGTAGATTTAAAGCAATCATCTACTACAACTCCATTGAGATTTGCTGATACGGTCTCAAACCATACTTCACTGGTTTTGCTTTCAACGTGAGCCACAATACCTCATGATTTGCATTTATTAATTTTTTCAAAGTAATTATCTTTTACACATGATTACGTGTCAGTTGTTAAAATAAGTACCAGCTAAGTATCGAACAAAGTCATACCAGCAGGCCCCACCTCACAATTAGGCAAGTTCAGCTTTGGAAAGATCATTTCAGACACATATTGGTTTATTCTTTCATAATTTCGACTTTGGTATGTTATAAGTGATTTCTAAATCAAATTGTACTAGAGAAGAAATTCAAGAACAAAGCAAGTTGGAAGTGGACATATCAACAACAACCTGCCCACTAATTCAACCATATTCTTTGCTCCCGTTATCCAAATTAAGTACTTATGCATTTCTCATCTCTCATGAACCCACCTTGATAGTCCTAGGATGGGCAAATCAAGGATGATTTTGTGGGTGGGGTAGACCGCAAATTGACTTTTTCCGCATCAATCGGAACCTACAACCTTAATATGGTACTTAAAAGTCTACAACATCAACTTCCTTTCAATAGAAAACCACCATCACCAACATCAACACCAAATTTCTCAATTTTCACGACTTAGTAACAACAAATTCATCAACACAAGAATGAAACACCAAGTCGTTCATAAATCTTGATTCTCCCAAATTTCATAATTAGACAATCAACATTCAAGACCAATACAAATTCTACAACATGATAAAAATAACGTCTTTCCTAATTCCAATCTTAAAACCGCAACACATTTGCAAAATTCAAATTCCAATATCGAATTCCAATTTCGATTTGCATAAATCACTCCAATTTTGAACTCATTTGAATAGATAATCACCACTGACAACAATATCAACTCCATTTTAAAAGAAAACCACCATCATCAATCACATCAACACCAAACTTCTCAATTTCCACGACTTAGTAACAACAAATTCATTCAAATAAGAATAAATCTTGATTCTCGCAAATCACACTATTAGAAAATTTTGAGCTAGAATTTGAAAGGGGTTAACTTTTTTTTTAATGACGAGGGCAAATCTGGACCTAAGGCCCCACCTGCCTTGGACCCCTGTCCTAGGCTAGCCCGGGATGGTAGAACCTTGAGCGATGGGAGGGTGACAACTTCCTCTCTTTATATTGGCAAACTTTATCAATAAGAATGATTGTGCTACAAATTAAGAACAAGTCCTTTTGATTAGGTTTGTTCCTAATCGAGAAATAGGTCGTATATTAAAAAGGAGTGCCGACATCTAGACAAATCAACATGGATAATTATTTGTATGTGAAATTAGAAATTCAGATATTTTCTCTTGTTTTGTTCTTGCTCAAACTATACCCTATAGACGTTCGGATGCACATGGTATTCCAACAAACCGACGTCTATGGATCGACGTCTATACCCTATAGACGTCGGATAAACACGGTATTCCAATAGCCGACGTCTATAGTACAACATAGACGTCGGCCATGGTAACGACCGACATCTATGTTATCTTCTCCCTACAAAACGGCCGACGTCTATTTGGCGACGTCTATTTGACGTCTGTATAACGGCCGACGTCTATTTGGCGACGAGTAAAGCATATTCTGCACTAGTGTTATGTTCCTTAGTAGGTTATGCATCTCTTTATTATTGAAATCCCCTTTCTTGTTATATATTGTTTAATGAAAATTTTGATTCAGTTACGAGTAGGAGGGGTGGTTTATGTTAATTAAAGGAATCATATCTTGTTATTCTTTCACTTTTGTCTTAGTGATTTCCTAAATTGAGGTGCTTGCACTCCGTATATTACAACAAACTATTATTGTTAAATCCCAAACTTTGTTTAGAAGAAGGTTAGTGTGCTAATGGTGTTTGGGGAGGTTTTGTGGTGATGTGATGGGGTATGGAGGGGGTGTGCGTGATGTGAAGGGTTAGGGTGGTGGTGTAGGTGATGGTGGGGGTTAATTGGTTGGGTTTTGTGTTGGTTGAGGAGAAAAAAAACAATCCATTCTCTTCCTCTCCCTCATTATCGTCTCTTCTTCCTTCTTCTTCATTCTCCTTACTTTCTCACTCAACACTCATCTCTCTCCTTAGTTGCTCGGTCACCGGCGGAGGGGGTTGCATCAAAGGCGAGCTAGGTGGACGGTAGGGTCGCAAGTGTGAGGCGCATGGAGTTGGACACGAGGAGGACTTCCGGAGAGCGTTGTGCGAGCGAAGCTCCGACGGTTTCCGTCGTTCTTCACATTTCAGGTATGTTGGTTCAATAGTTTGCTTTGGTTGCTCACACAAGTCGTGCGAGGTGTTGGCGGGTCAGTGGAGGTCGGAGACCTCGCCGTCATCGTGTTTGCAGCAAGATAGACTTGGTTGGACAAGGTAGCTGCCGATAAACGGTCGTCCGGTTCCTTCGAACGGTCGACCGGTTGCAGTGTTTTGCCCGACTTTAACCAACACCGGTCGAACAATGCCTTGTGGAGGTCGACCGGTTGTGCTTGTGCTGGTGGGTTCGAGGATTTTCTGGAGGTTTTCGGTCGGATGGGACCCCTGAGCCGTTCGACCGTTCCTTCATGTTTCGCTTGGACCGGACGTTGACCATTTAAACGGTCGACCGTTCCTGACCTTTGGTCCGACCAAAACTTAAGTGAACTTATGTAAATTATATGTTGTTTGACCGATTGTTATATCTTATTCGACCGATAGATGACTTAGAACAACAAGGTTGCCCTGTTACATTCCGGTCGACCGGGACCCCTGAGTCGGTCGACCGTTGGACTTGTATGATTTTGACCAGACTCTGAATTTTGACCACGTATCAGTCGACTGGTTTATACTTTGGTCCGACCAGGCTCCGTTGGTGCGGTGTAGACCACGATTGTTTCGTTTGGCGTGAAAGTGCGGACGCTCCTCACTGATCCCGTGGCTTTGCGTAGTCGCGTGTGGGGGTGCGTCGCGTATTGTTCGTGAGACCGTATGTGCCTACGAAAGGTCTCCGTGGGAGACCCGATGTTGTTTGTTGGACTGATGTCCTCGTTTACCTTTAGAGGGTGTTTGTGGTTGTTGTAGGACTGAGGTCCTGTTTTACCCTTGGAGGGGATTTATTTCTATTTGTTGTTGATGACATGACATGCTACTAATATGATATGTTCATATCCGTATTGTTGCATTCATATAAGTGAGCTTGACATAAATGGTTTCTTAATGAGAAACTCAGGCATTGTTGTTTAATTTATGTTTCAGGACTGCAATAGTTTCTGTGCGGGTGGTAACAACGGGCGCGTAATTTTGGGGTCAAGATCCTTTTCAGACCATTCAAGGTCGTCATGATTACCTGTATTCCTTCTTGTGTTGATGTAATCATGTATTTTTGACAAACTCTGTTGTATTTGGTGTACCGACTAATTATTTATTTGAGTGACATTCCCGCTTGACTTGAGATCTCTTTTATTGTTAAATTTTTTAATTTTTCGTTATTTCAAGATGTTACAACTTCATAATTTGTTGTTCTAAAATAAATAAATTTACATGTAGAAGAAAACTAATATCCCAAAAATTGATGTTATACGTACACAGCATATGAGTTATGTTTGAAAGTAATATACATGCTAGTTTTGAACATTCAAAGAACAGTACATGAGCTATCTTTCTTCATTTTGTCGGTATCTTTCAACCTTGTTGTCAATCGTATGTTGTTCAAACACATTGTAGACTTTGTATTTGCTGAATGTCGAACCTGATAGAGATGAAGCCCAGATTTTAATTTTAACATTTCATCTTAGACTTTCTCACTTATTCAAGTACTCTTTGAGCTTTTCTATGCCTCCTACTCAGGAACTTATCTTTTCATTTTCTCTTATCATCTTAGCAATTCATGTTTATTCAAGCTTTTCACGATCTCTGAAATGAATTCCCCACTCTCTAGCCACTGTAGGTATCTTTCGTTGTCACTTGAATACCTGAAATTATATTGGATATAGACAAAATAATAGAGGGGTGTAAAAAAAAGTGCTAAATGAAATTGAACTATGTAAATGTATTAAGTACCTATCGCGAATGAGTGATGCATTAAATATTGAGTTTATATCGTAATACCATTTTATAGAAATACGTTTATTTTTTACTACTAGTTTGGAGATTAGGATTCACAACTGCATACTTGGTGCATTAGTTACTTTCATAGACATGATTTATTATATATACCTGATGACGAAGATGCAATAGGATGGAATTTGAGTTCTCCAAGTAAGCAATTGTCTTGAATTGGCCGTGTCTTTCTCACCCTCGTACACATTGAGAGTTGCTGAGAGGTGCAATAAGGGATGGGTGACCACTTTTTTACTTGGACTTTTGGTATCCCGTTCATGTCTAAACCCAGAGAGGCAGGAGTAACATCTTTCAAGTTAAACTCTATTATGAGGTTGCCTGTTTCATTATCCAACTTTGCCCTTAACATGGTTGCGCCTGTAGCCACAACTTCTGGATCGAGGGAATCAAACAACTTCTTTCCTTTGAAGAACTCCTGCAACAATTTAGAGATGTTTGGAATTTGAGATGATCCACCCACCAATATCACTTCTTTAGCTTCTCAAGCATCCAAGGAGTGTATACACAGCTTCCATGCACTTCATGTAAAACCCTTTGTTTAAATTATCAAACATGGATTGCTTGATTGGTTCACAGAAGTCTAACCCTTTGCAAAGTTGCTTCTTGGCTTCCTCACATTCCTTTTTTAGTTTACTAATGGACTTCTCCTTAGTGATGTAAATATGGTATCTTTCCTGGAAGGCCTGAAATAGATGGTCAGACATATATGTGTTATCTAAATCCTCACCATTAATCAAATGGGCACCTCCTGCTATAGCCATAACCTCGACGATACACTTTTGCATCTCACTAGTATTGAAGTTGTACACACATGTGTATGCCACAGCAGCAGCAGTTTGCTCAATATTGATGAACCAAACGACATTGAGTCCAGTCGTCATTGGATCATTAATGCTTCGAATTGGAATGAGACTATGACGTAACTTTTGCTCTGCCAATTGCTTCAACTGGTGTAGCACAAGGGCCAAGATTTCCTTTAGGTTGTAGTGTTTCTCCTCTTCCATATAGCCAACAAGGATTTTAAATTCTCCGACCTCTCTTTCTACCACCACCATTTGGTTGTTGAATTTTCTACTTATCTAGCATTTAACACCTGATCATGAATTGAAAAATTATTAATTAATATCAATGGTTCACACTTAATCCATCTATTCTAGTAAAACAACTATACCGTCACTAGAAAGGGAAATACAACAAGTTATTTTGATGAAGTTCAAAATTGGAAGGTTAATGTTGAAACGAAGGATTGTTAGTGAAGATCGACTCTTACAGAATATTCTACCTAATTTGATTCGGTATGTTCACAGACATACTACATTCACAACTATTTGATTTAAATGAGAAGGGAACTAATTTTGTAAAAATGAGCTCCCTCATTTATTTCCTACAACCTAGCCATCAAATTATGAATCCAACAAGTGCATTGAGTTTACTATGTAACTCATAACTATGCATAAATTACAGAATATTCTACCTAATTTGATTCGGTATGTTCACAGACATACTACATTCACAACTATTTGATTTAAATGAGAAGGGAACTAATTTTGTAAAAATGAGCTCCCTCATTTATTTCCTACAACCTAGCCATCAAATTATGAATCCAACAAGTGCATTGAGTTTACTATGTAACTCATAACTATGCATAAAAAAAACAGTTGCTTGGTTCTGCAAAACCATTTGCTACATCATGGAATGAATAAAAATTGTACTTGCAATGTAAACGTTGAGAGTTCAGTTGAAGTCTTCTTGGTAGGGGAGAGCAACTTCCGGTCTGGTCCGGGTTTTTGGACCGGACCGGTTCGGTCCGGACCGAAACCAACCGGTCCGGGTTTCGGTCCGGCCCACCGGAGCGATTCGGGTTTCGGTCCTGTCCGGTCCGGTCCGGTTCCGGACCAAAACCCAAAAATCCCCACAAAAGTTCGGTCCGGTCCGGGTTTTGGACCGGTCCGGTCTTCGGTCCGGACCCCGGGTCACTCATATTTCTTGTTAAACAAGTATTTGATTTATTAAACAATACAGAGAATCCGGGTCCGGACAGATGCTCACCCATATTTCTTGTTAAACAAGTATTTGATTTATTAAACAATACAGAGTCTCACTTTCATAAAATTTGGACATGTGAGAACATTAATGACGAAAAGGTCAAAATAGGTACTCAAATTGATCAATTTAGGAGGAGACAATGGATCTCTGAAGAAAACACTCAAAAAATGTTCACAACGTACGTTTTAAATCTTGACAGAAGAGAAAGTACATGAAAACATTTATTGTTGTGGCCAAAGTTTTTTGTGCAAATTGTTGAAACAATGGTATCAATTTGTCACAACTCAACATCATAATTCAAAAATCAGTATGAAAACATTTTTACCTGTAAAATTCTCTTACAATTCACATGAGCTGATGAAAATCTACTTCTGACTATTTTTCCTATATAAAATATGAGAATCATACAGGTAGATATAAAATGGATACTAGTTTTCCGAAAGTGAAACTGAAAATGTGACAAATTGATACTATTTTCACAACTAGTTGCAAAAGGATTTATAATTTCCATGTCAAAGACATGGTCATGTTGCTGTCATTTTCTAAAATCTAGAATATTTATCAGTTAGTATGGGTATTTTTTTATAGATATTTTTTAATTCCATCTGGTGTGCGTCGCGGTGTGAGTCCAATTTTGACCTCGAGATGCTAGAACTTACAAGGGCCCGTTTGGGTGAAGGATTTTTAAGGGAAACCACAAACATCATATGGAATACTTATAGTCATGTAGATACAACCATCATAAAATTAAAAATAAAAAACAAATTAGTATGCAAAAGAAAACCAGAGAAAGAAATAAGAGAGGTGTAGGTAAACTAGGAGAAGGCTAACCATATACCGTGTTTTGAGGGTTGAAATCAAATTCGGACTTCGCAGCTTTATGAAATAGAATCTGATCATCCTCCGTTAAAGACATATATGGAAGTATGATTTCATTTTCCCACAGCCATGCAACAGTTGGATGTTCCAAAATCTATTCCAATCACTGGCCCATCACGTACTTGTATTTCTTCGTGCCTTCAAAATACAATGATCGTTACGTGAGTCGTTTAGCTAATTTGGTAATATATTTAGATTAGCCAGATCTTCTAGCTAACTTTGTACATATATAGTACCAACACCACCATCTGAAGCCAATTGAGTTAGAATAGTCACGACTAAACATCAAGTTTCAGCGTCTTGAGTAACATGTGAAGATTTATTACAAAATAAAATGCAATTCTTTACAAGAATCACGTACCAGTTGGTATAGGTTTGACATCTATTACTTGAATATCTCTAAGAAAATAATTGTTTGTTTAAAAAAAACTATCATTATCTACGTGGGATGGATAGTAGTAGAAGAAACTAACCGAAGACAGTGTTCCAGGGGTTGGAACTGAGACCGATGACAAACTCGTCGGCAACAATTCTGACCCGGCGTTTGATGTCGTTGGGAATTACATCGGCCCGGCCGAGATCGATTCTGGTGACCGGTTAATCAACCACCCTAGCAACACTACTTACAAAATTAAGTTAACCCCCAATATTTTGATTGTAAACTGGGTTAATTGATTTGAGTTTCGGGGATGGATTGTGAGCCCCTTTTATAGGAAAAAAGGAGCTTAGATGTGGGGACAGTTCATTCATAACTATTTTAATCGTTCGTGGAGACAATAATTTGGATAAAAAAATTTGTTGTAAAAGAAACAAACCAATGAAGAAAAAATTGGGGAGGGGAGAGATATATGTCTTTTCTTCTTTAGTTTGTTTGTTTACAACACGTTATCGGGAAGAAGATTCTACCGCTAACGGTTAAAACATTTGGTGTCACTCAAGCCTCAATGTATGCTTTGTTGATTAACCTGACTTTGCATGGAAACAACATTTATTCGGAGATAAAGATAAGATGAAACCAAAATATCTCTCTCATTCTCCTCCATCTTTTAATTTTGCTTTTGCAATGATATACTTCACAACATTTTTTATAATGTTTAATTATGTATATAGTAATTTGCATGAACACACATAATTTACATTTAGTTAATTTATAAACATTTTCCCATTCATTAGTGTATTAGTACACGATATATATGTTATCAACTTACGCAGTTTGTTTTTTAACAATTTGTTGGTTCATAATTCAAGCATACCAACGACTTCAGCTTATGCTTGTGAATTAATAAAATTTTCCATGGGTATTCTTGCAAAGTAATAAATTTTCTAAGGTACATTGGAAACGTTGTGTCCAATGCCAGCTAATAACTTAATTTACAATGATCTAGTGACAAGAGACCCCTTAATTAAAATATATAGACTACATGTGACGAACACGACTTGATGAATTAAAAAAAAAATCAGATCGACGACTTGACTTTAATATATATAGATACTGTGGTTATTGCAATCACACCCACAATTATAACGTAGTTATTATATCTTAATGTAACTTGAAAATGCCATATGTCCTTGTAAAGTTGTGCCAGAGCCAGACAATATATAATATTAAGGAAAATGTTTAGTGGACGCGCGCGTCCGGGACGCGCGCTGATGTGGCCAGTCCACTCAGCAGACGCTGCTTAGTTGGCGCTATGGGATATGAAAAGTTTTTTGTTTTTTTATTCCTCTATATTTTCGTACCGTCATCATTTCCACCATCCTTCCCTCCATCCCTCATTAATGCGACTCAAATCACTCTCTTCCTTCATCATTTTGGCGCTCGGCGCTCCTACACGGCACAGAAGACTTGTTATCAATCTCAAGATGCCTCTTCCTTTTCCTTCCCTTCTCTTCTGTTGTCATTCCTCTGTACTCAAATGGAAATCGTTCCCGTGCCTTCCCTAGTGGAGCAGCCATCAAACGTTCCCCATGAGGGGATGTTTTTTCCCTCTTTCGAAGAAGCCAAAGCATTTTACGTGGCATATGCCGATCATTGTGGTTTTGGCGTTAAGACAAGACAATCTCATTACGATCGTGGTGTTGTTATACGGGCCACGCTGACTTGCTCCAAGGAGGGCACCGCACCAACGGACCAAGGGCAAGGAAAATTGAAGCCTAGGTTATCCAGCAGAGTACAATGCACTGCTCGGATAAGGGTATCCGGAAACACAGCAAGGGGTTACAACGTTAACTTTGTGGATCTTAACCATAACCATCCCATGCTTGACCCGGAGCAAATGCGATTTCTCAGGCAAAAACGAACCGTCCCTGAATCCGTCGTAGCACGGATATCGGTTAATGATGAAGCTGGGATATCGGCTGCTAAGACCATGCAATCTCTTGTGGTCGAGGCTGGAGGTTATGACAAATTGACTTTCAACGAAAGGGATTTAAGGTTTGTGTTCTTTCCGTCTAACATAATTGAAGTTGAACATTTTGCGCCTGGTCTTACTGGTTCCTGTTTGCAGGAATGTTGTAAACCAAGTCAGAAATTTGAAGATGGGACCTGGTGATGCACAAGCTCTTCAGGACTATTTCATTAGGATGCAGAAGATTGATTCCATGTTTTTTTATGTAATAGATATGGATGACGAAGGAAGACTACGCAACGTTTTTTGGGCTGACAGTCGTTCTAGAGCTGCATATTCATACTTTGGAGACGCAATATGTTTCGACACAACCTACATTACCAACAAATACGACATGCCATTCGCCCCATTTGTAGGAGTCAATCACTATTTCGAATCAGTTTTGCTCGGTTGCGCTTTGCTGTCCTATGAGACTACTGAAAATTACATATGGTTGTTCCAAACCTGGTTGTCGTGCATGAACGGTAAGTTTTTTTCCTTCTTCCCTCTTCATATCTTCCTCTTTTTTGTTTGTCTGTTCGTAATAAAAAGTCTGTCTGTTCGGAATAAGAAGAGTGTATGTTCGGAATAAGAAGTCTGTCTGTTCGTATTAAGAAGTCTCTCTGTTCGGATTAAGTGTTGCGTTTGTTCGGAATAAGAAGAGTGTATGTTCGGATTAAGTGTTGTGTCTGTTCGGAATAAGAAGTTTGACTGTTCGGATTAAGTGTTGTGTCTGTTCGGAATAAGTGGTCGGTCTGTTCCGATTAAGTGTTGTGTCTGTTCGGATTAAGTGTTGTGTCTGTTCGGAATAAGTTGTGAGTCTGTTCGGATTAAGTGTTGTGTCTGCTCGGAATAAGTGTTGTGTCTGTTCGGAATAAGAAGTCTGACTGTTCGGATTAAGTGTTGTGTATGTTCGGAATAAGTGGTCTGACTGTTCGGATTAACTTGTTGTGTCTGTTGGGAATAAGTAGTCTGTCTGTTCGGAATAAGTAGTCTGTCTGTTCGGAATAAGAAGTCTGACTGTTCGGATTAAGTGTTGTGTCTGTTCGGAATAAGTGGCCTGACTGTTCGGATTAAGTGTTGTGTCTGTTCGGAATAAGAAGACTGTCTGTTTTGGATTAAGAAGTCTGTCTGTTCGGAATAATGTCTCACTCCTTTCTAATTGGGTCCCTTATGCAGATATACCCCCCCCAGCTATAATAACAGATCAATGTGGTGCCATTACTGCTGCTGTAAGGATTGTCTTCCCAGATTCAAGACACAGATTCTGTATATGGCACATAATGAACAAAGCACCCGTGAAGTTGCCGACGCAGTATCGGGATCACATATTATTTGATCTGAAATTGATTGTATATGATTCCAAAACCCCAGCAGAATTTGATCGTAATTGGCAGGGTTTCCTTCTTGATTTTGACCTGCAGAACCACAGCTGGCTCAAATCCATTTATGCAATCCGAGAGTCGTGGATCCCTGCATTTATTGGTGATTTTTTTTTCGCGGGAATGGCATCTACTCAGAGGAGCGAGAGTATGAACGCCTTCTTCGACAAGTATCTTACTTCGAAGACCACCCTTAAGCAGTTTGTTCAACAATACGAACTTGCGCTCCGCCACAAGTACGAGAAGGAAGCTCAATCAGAATTTGATTGTCTTCATAAGAAACCCCAGTTGGTTTCAATTTATCCATTCGAGAGTCAGTTGAGCGAGTTGTATACCGTAGGGGTCTTCAAAAAAGTGCAGTTACAAATTGGGAAGATGATATACTGCGATATAACGGAGGAGTTCAATACGAATGAAACATTCCAGTACAAGGTTTCTGAACGTGTTTTGGCTGGTGAGCAGCTACTGTCGAAACGTTTCCTAGTACAAAACACATCCATGAATTTTACATGTGATTGCAGAATGTTTCAGCACGTTGGGCTTCTATGCTGCCACGTTTTTGTTGTACTTGCACGCTTGAATCCTAATGCATTGCTTCCAGACTCTTACATCCTTAATCGATGGCGGAAGGATATTCGAAGGAGCTATCGAGATAAGACGTACCCAGACGATGGTGTAATGGCGAAGGATGCGCTACGTCGTCACGACGACATCATGGGTCGTGCCGTTTGGATCGCACAGGAAGCCTTCATCTCCCACAAAAGGTATATTGAGGCCGTGCAGTGTATTGAAATGCTTAAGGCACGTATGCACACTACACAAAACTTGGTTCGACCTGATGAACCTGAGTCTTCGGGTACATCGGTCCTTAATCCGGAAAAGGTCAGACGTATAGGAAGACCGCCGACTAGACGTCGAGTGTCTTTAGCTGAGAAGATAATTAAAAAGAGCCATAAAAAACACGCCCAACAAGAGAAGGGAAAGTGGAAGATTAAGGTTACTTCGCCGCTTCACGAAGTAGCACCAAAACCCGCGGATCCTGATTTCTCCGATTGGGACATGAGTTTGTATTACGAGGAATTTCCTCCTTAATTTACATTTTTGTGTTTTTTCCCGTTCTTGTAAAACCAAGAAACTTGTAATTGTTGATACGTTGTGATCTGTAAATGGTTGTTATACAAGTTCAGTTCAGATTTACTTGTGTCTGTTCGGAAATAGAAGACTGTGTTCGGAATAAGTTGTGAGCCTGTTCGGATTAAATGTTGATGTTGTTCGGATTAAGTTGTGAGTCTGTTCGGATTAAGTGTTGCGTTGTTCGGATTAAGTGTTGGGTCTGTTCGGAATAAGAAGACTGTGTTCGGAATAAGTAGTGAGCCTGTTCGGATTAAATGTTGCGTTTGTTCGGAATAAGTGTTGCGTCTGTTCGGATTAAGTGTTGCGTTTGTTCGGATTAAGTGGTGGGTCTGTTCGGAATAAGAAGACTGTGTTCGGAATAAGTAGTGAGCCTGTTCGGATTAAATGTTGCGTTTGTTCGGAATAAGTTGTGAGTCTGTTCGGATTAAGTGTTGCGTCTGTTCGGATTAAGTGTTGGGTCTGTTCGGATTAAGTGGTGGGTCTGTTCGGAATAAGAAGACTGTATTCGGAATAAGTAGTGAGCCTGTTCGGATTAAATGTTGTGTTTGTTCGGAATAAGTTGTGAGTCTGTTCGGATTAAGTGTTGCGTCTGTTCGGATTAAGTGTTGCGTTTGTTCGGATTAAGTGTTGGGTCTGTTCGGAATAAGAAGACTGTGTTCGGAATAAGTAGTGAGCCTGTTCGGATTAAATGTTCCGTTTGTTCGGAATAAGTTGTGAGTCTGTTCGGATTAAGTGTTGCGTCTGTTCGGATTAAGTGTTGGGTCTGTTCGGAATAAGTGGTGGGTCTGTTCGGAATAAGAAGACTGTGTTCGGAATAAGTCGTGAGCCTGTTCGGATTAAATGTTCCGTTTGTTCGGAATAAGTTGTGAGTCTATTCGGATTAAGTGTTGCGTCTGTTCGGATTAAGTGTTGCGTGTGTTCGGATTAAGTGTTGGGTCTGTTCGGAATAAGAAGACTGTCTGTTCGGAATAAAGTTAGCTTAAGAATGACATTGGGTAATGTTTGTATTTTTACATGTAAATAGTTTGTGAACTGAATATGTAAATATTTTGTACATGTAAACCAAAAAATAAACAAAACTAAAAATATCTGTCTGTTTAGACCTGCACACACGACCGACGATCCCTAAGTAACATGACCGCCAATTCACCCCTGATAGAGTGGATGGTATTGGGGTCCTTCTCCTTCGTAGGGTCAACATTCAACATTAGGCACCTTATCCAGTATAAAACGAAGGCGCCGCAATCGTTGCTCCCCGGTGGTTGTTGTTGGCTCTCTTTCCTCAGGATTCTCAGGGGCCAGTCGACCTTGAGTAGATCCCTCCAGTATACAGCCGCATCCGCTGCTGCACATTCATGCTGGCCTACAGTCTGCTCCGGATCATCACCTTCGCCTAGCTCCCTAGAGAGACTGTTGAATGCCAAAATCTCTTTGGACGGGCCATAGACAACCACCAGTGTCCAATGACCTGAAGACCAGCATGGTTGTGCGATCACGGTCTGTGTTGGAGACGCACCTACGATTTTAGGGAGGATAAAATCATCAACTTCTCTGCCTTGCCCTGCAAGAATTCGCCCCGACTCGAATGTGGATATGCATATAACTTTTTCTGGGTGGCGTCTTTCTTCGAGCACCGATAGCATAGCGTCGATAGTTTCATCGCTAATATCCATCCTAGGCGTTATAAGCTCCTTCAGGTCGGAGCGTTTTAAACTGCACATATCGCCTCTCCAGATGACCTCCCTATTGTCCTTGTTGGGTTCGGTCAGGTTCAGTAGCATTTTGACCTCATCAACTGACAACGTGCCCAATGCAGGCATGTCAACATCCGGCCTTTTTTTCTTCAGGCTCCTTTGAGCCGCTCTATCTTTTCTTTTTTGCTCTTCTTCCTTCTTATTCTTCTTGGCCAGATGTTCGCCTTCCTTCAGCTGCTGCTCAACGGTGGCCGTCGAGCGTTTTCTTTTCGCGACCCAGTTTGCTATCTGGGCCTTGCTTTCTTCTTCCTTCTCCTTCTTCTTCTTCTCTTCCTCCTTCTCCAGCATTTTCCTCTTTTCTCCCATCTTCCTCTCCTCCTCCCTCTTCTCCTCTTCTTCCTTCTTCCTTTCCTCCTCCCTTTTTCTCTCACATTCCTCCTCCTCCCTCTTCCTCTTTTCTCGTTCCTCCTCCTCCTTCCTCTTCTTCTTTTCTCGTTCCTCCTCCTCCTTCCTCTTCTTCTCTTCTTCTTCCTCCTCCCTCCTCTTTTCTTCTTCCTCCTCCTCCCTCCTCTTCTCCTCTTCTTCCTCCTCCCTCCTCTTTTCTTCTTCCTCCTCCTCCTTCCTCTTCTTCTCTTCTTCCTCCTCCTCCCTCCTCTTTTCTTCTTCCTCCTCCTTCCTCTTTTTTTCTTCTTCTTCTTCATCCTCCTTCCTCTTCCTATTCTCTTCTTCCTCCGCCTCCCTCTTCTTCCTATTCTCCTCCTCTTGCTCTCGCTCGTTCTCCCCACCAGGGACTCCAGTTGTCCCTGTCCCTCGAAGATATATAATATCTTTCCTGAGCCTCCCACACTCTTCCTGGGAAATCCTCAGTTCTTCCCTGAGGTCGTGTACCTGTTCTGTGGCCTTCTTAAGGGCAGCTTCGGCCCTCAGCCATTGTGTCTTCACCTCACTCAGCTCCAATTCTTGGAGCAGCGGGTCGCACGGAATGCTGCAGTCTGCCAGTTGGAGCCTTGGCAAACTGACGGTTGAAGTTGAGCTCTTTCGAACAGGACCAATAAGTTGCAGCTCCCTTTCACTCATTGATGGAGCCCCCATCAGGTCGAACGTGCCGTCGTAAATTCGATGTAAGGTAATTCCACGTTCCTCCCATTTCCTCAGGGTTAATCGTTTCCCAAACATCTCCGTCCATCTTTTCATCCGTGGGAAAACTCCAGTTCTGGGCTCCCCCAATTTAAATTTCTCACAAAGCCACACCTTCAAATGGAAAGGAAAAAAATGAGAACTACTATACCAACGTACCTTCATATTCGAAAGACAACTGAATCCGAACATACATTAAACGTAAACCGAACAGACACCCAACTTAATCCGAACAGACGCATCACTTAATCCGAACACACGCACCACTTATTCCGAACAGACTCACCACTTATTCCGAACAGACACCCAACTTAATCCGAACAGACTCACCACTTAATCCGAACAAACGCAACACTTAATCCGAACAGACACCCAACTTAATCCGAACAGACACCCAACTTAATCCGAACAGACGCACCACTTATTCCGAACAGACTCACCACTTAATCCGAACAGACCCACCACTTAACCCGAACAGACCCACCACTTAATCCGAACAACCCCACCACTTAATCCGAACAGACGCACCACTTAATCCGAACAGACGCATCACTTAATCCGAACACACGCACCACTTATTCCGAACAGACTCACCACTTATTCCGAACAGACACCCAACTTAATCCGAACAGACTCACCACTTAATCCGAACAAACGCAACACTTAATCCGAACAGACACCCAACTTAATCCGAACAGACACCCAACTTAATCCGAACAGACGCACCACTTATTCCGAACAGACTCACCACTTAATCCGAACAGACCCACCACTTAACCCGAACAGACCCACCACTTAATCCGAACAACCCCACCACTTAATCCGAACAGACGCACCACTTAATCCGAACAGACGCATCACTTAATCCGAACACACGCACCACTTATTCCGAACAGACTCACCACTTATTCCGAACAGACACCCAACTTAATCCGAACAGACTCACCACTTAATCCGAACAAACGCAACACTTAATCCGAACAGACACCCAACTTAATCCGAACAGACACCCAACTTAATCCGAACAGACACCCAACTTAATCCGAACAGACGCACCACTTATTCCGAACAGACTCACCACTTAATCCGAACAGACCCACCACTTAACCCGAACAGACCCACCATTTAATCCGAACGGACCCACCACTTAATCCGAACAGACCCACCACTTAATCCGAACAGACTCACAACGTATTCCGAACAGACACACATCGTCTTCCGAAAAGAACAAAAACAAAAAAAGAGGAAGAGAGGAAGTGTGAAGCAGGAACAAAAACTTACGTGTAGTATGGCAACACAACCTTCGACGTTCCCCTGCCGCATTATGAAATTCCCTGCCTTTTTCCTCTCCTGCAGTTCTAAACTTGCTTTCTCGAGGCCTCCAACCAGGGTTTTGTGAACTGCACTTGCCCATGCGTAGCTGCTTAGGCGTTTGATGTTCCTCAGAGGGTGCATGAACCATTCCTTCGGTCGCAGCGTTCCATCATAGAACAAAAAATTGTTGAAGATGAAAGAAATCAGGAGACGAACGTACTCCTCCGTCTCGCCCATGGTACTGTTTGCCATGAGATGAACTAAAAGTTGGGTGTTGTCAAGGTTCACCCCGTCTCGCTTCAGGACGCGCAATGGTTCCATCACCACGGCCTTCCCATGCGTACTTAACCCCAAAATTAGGGCGATGTCTTCCGGTGTAAGGGGAACTACCCCTGATCCTATTCTCAGCCCCACCTCCTCCGTATCGTAGTGCTCGACGAACCAACCGACTATTTCGTTGTCCGTCGTAATGTTAGGAAGGTTTAGGAAGTGACCGAATGGGGTGCTACGGAAAGCCTCCTTCTCCACCTTATTCATCCGGTCAAACTGCTTTCGGATGGCCTTCCAGGAGCATCGTGATTCCCGGAAGTAGTACGTGGTTCCCTAAAACCAATAATTTAATAAACGGAAGTTCATCAAAAAAAATAACGACCCACGGAAAGAAAAAATTAGAGACCCACCGGTTCTGGGACGTGTTCGATATCGACGGCCGGAGTTGAAGATTCCATTATCGTTTACAAGGTGCGCTTCACAGGGAAAGAAAGTCGGGAATGCTTCACAGGTTCGCTTCCTACGTTCACAGGTAAGAAAGAAAGAAAGCGAGAGACTCCCTTTTGTTCTGGATATGTTATCTTCCTCGGTATCCGAACCGTCGATCGTGGGGTGTCTGCCGCTGTCTAATCTGGAAACGAACCGTCCTTCTTCGAAAACCGTCAAAAAAAATTTAAAACAATTTGAGGCGCGTTCGGAAGGAAAGCGTGACATGGCAATCCGAGTAGACGCTGACTCATCCACTTTTTGAAGCCACGTAAGGCGCGTCCGTGACGCCCGCGTCCGTGTATAAGGACTCTAATATTAATGGCACAAGTACATACCACTTGAACATCTTTTAGAAGTTCAGCCCCGCGTAATGTAGTTTGTGTCAAAAGTTAGGGAACTCAACTCTGAACACCAAGATTAGCTATTTACTTAGGAATTTCTTTCGAAGTTGCAAACTAGACATAATTCCTGTCTTGTTTCTAGAAGTTAATTAAAAACGTACAAGTTCAGCATAAATTTGTGATTAACTTTTTATCCATACGCATTTTCGAACCATTTTTAAGACTCGTCGGAGGATTTGGTTTTTGCAATCCATATCAATTTGAACTCCCGATCTAAGATTCATATAAAACAAAGTAAACCAACACCCAACTTGTTTTGATTACTATCATTAAATGGAAGGGTCTCGATTTCAAACCCAGACTTCTCGATCTTAATTATTGATTGTTTTCAATACAATATCTATCAAGTAACCGATGTAAGTAAATTAGATATGATTTAGTGTTACTTTATTGGAGTACGAACATACTATATTACTTCTGCCAACTTATAAAATCTTAACAATTTTGTTATTTTCAATTACTGATTAGTGCCAAAAAAGATCACGAACTTTTACCTAAGTTTGATATATAGGACATGTCAAAAGTTGACGGATATGCCTTGTAGGAGGATAAATTACAAAGCCCTTCGGAAAATTGCTCCTAATCACTGAAGCTAGAATTTCAGCTATTTCGTCTAATCACGTAGGACATATACTGTTAAACTACTTAAGGTGCATTAGTTTCATTATCTATCTTTGTAAAATTAAGTGGGAGTCTGGGAGAGTTAGATATATGTTGTATGACCATTTGCACTTCTCACCGGCAGTTCGTTCTTGAATCAAACGACTTCTGATAGTATCTTAGGATAACAATTTTCCGTGTGTGTTTCTACAAGATGACCATTTTTTTAAATATGATGAAGACTTTGTAAGCCAGACAGACATCAATGATGCATGTGATATGAACCCCCGGAGTTAATATATATTGATAGGGACAATTTGATTAATTAAGAAAACAGATCCGACTTTACTTAAATGATAACGTAATTATTTGTAAGAACACCGACAAACGTAGCAGAATTATTTATTATAATGAAACAGGAAAACGGTATTTATGTAAGTAATTTAACTGGTAATCATTCAGTGAGTGGAACCCACTATCGAAGAATTTTTATTATTAATTATACAATAATTGAAGATGACAACTGGCATAAAAACAGGACTAATTTGTTTTTTTACTCTCTCCTGATGATTCACGTAAATTTCATTTTGATCTAGAAAAGGTCGAAAATTTCAAATACACAACTGGGATTTTGACGTGCTTTCACACATGTTAGACTTTCTTCTTTAGTTATAACTTAGAGTTTGAATAGCCATATTTACGTTGGTTCGTCTAATTACTAATTATACAACATTGAAAACATATGTTACTTACAATGAACTAAAATGCATAAATTAGGTCAATATATATTATATAAAATATTCTATATTACTTTTTGAGGTTTGTCAACCGCCGAAGTTTTCAAAAGGTCATCTGTTAGAATCCCATGTATGACCAATTGACCATGCAACATCGAGGTATATGATATAAAGTTTGCGTTATAGTTGAGCGAGTTGCAAAAACAGCAAAGATATATGTGATATTTTTAATTATTAGAATTGTACAAATGAAATTATCCTTTCGACAATAAGAAATGAACTTCAAGAAAATGATTCGAATCGAACATGCATGCATAAATAACCACTTTTAGGAGACATGATCCTACGGATCCGGATCTGCAGAAGATTGATACAACATGGCTAAGATAACTAATAAAGATGCTTGACTTAACTTAACGTTATAATTACTTCAAAGCATGAATAGCTATTAATCGTGTACAATTTCCAATTTCTTCTGTCTTACTTTACTAGATGGAGCTAAAGTTGAACACGCATGGAAGGCAACTTCTCAAGCATTTCTAATTAATCTCTTTAGAAAAATCAAGCATTTCTAATTAATCTCTTTAGAAAAATCGTTAGGAATGACAACATGTTGCTCCATGACAACATATAAATATTGAATGACAAAATATACTACAAGAAGAGATCTATTATCGTTAAATTTGGTTGACACTTCGTTGACATTGTTTGTTTTTTCAAAATCTTAACGACAAAATTCTATCTAAACAAATCCAAACCGTTGATATTATTTTGTAACATAAGCTTAACATGCATGCCAAATTTCTCTATATTTAGAGGTCATTTACATATAATATCTAGTTACCCAAAAATCGACTCACCAGATTTATTAAATAATTCACATCACTTGATTTTAGAGCAAATGAACTTCAAACTTAACAAAATTTAGTATGCATGTGTTAGAAAACTATATCAACGGCTTGAATTTTTCATTAAAGGTTCAAATTTCGAAAAATAATAATAATGTCAATTGTGTGTCAACCAAATTTAAGGACAATATACTATTCCTAAAAGTCTTCAACACTTCAATACCTATTTGTAATTGAAAGCGATAGAGGAGAGGAGAGAGTTGGGAGGAAGAAGAAGGTTGAAGACGTGTCTAAATAATGACTCAAATACTAAATCCAATAGAGTCTAATCACATATATACTAGAGTGTGTTACAACTTATAAGCTTAGTTGTTATAGCGAATTACAAACTGCCACGTGTACATTACACTGACAGACTCAACAAACCAAATGTGTTTACAGGAGTGTAAAGATAAAAGCTAAGTTGCTAATAAAGGTTATCATCCTCCCTCAAGCGCAAGATCGTGGGAAAGTGGTTGAGCTTGATTGAAGAAATCACACTCTCCAAGATGTAAACATTTGATTGGTAAACACATCGGCCACCTGATTAACGGAAGGAATGTAGAGAATACTAATTAATTTGCTTCAAGGTTACTTTCTCATCCATAAAGTGGTAGTCTACCTCAACGTGCTTAGTACGGCCGTGGAAAATTAGATTTACCGTGAGTGTCATAGCAGATACATTATCACAAAAGATAATAGGAGGATAAACGAAAGAAACATGCAACTCACGAAAAAATAAACACGGCCAGTATATCTCAGCAACAATATGGGCAAGATGTCAATACTCTGCCTTTATGGAAGAACGAGAGACAACTCCCTGTTGTTTAGCACTCAACGAGATAGGTGTTTTTTCCAAAGAAAAAGCAGAATCCATTTGTCGATCTCCTATCAAAGGGCACCCAACCCAATCAGAGTCACAATATGCTTTTAACACAAATGGACCTGGCTTTATATAAAATTCCATGTCAATTGTACTCTTGAGAAATCGAAGGATACATTTGACATTGGAGAGATGCCCTATTTATAGTGAAGGCAATATCTTGTCTTGTTAAGGTAATATAAATGCTCTTATAGAAGGATGATGGATCAGATAGGGGTGGAGAGGAGCTACTAAAATCTCCCATCCTTCATCCAAAATTTCTCATTTAGTAAGGGTAGAAGCTGCTGAATCCATAGCTGGTTATATTATTTCCTGTAAGAGTTATGTCATCGACATAAAGTAGATATGCCACCACACTATCATCATGAAACAGAAAGAGAGAGGGATCTAACTTGGAAAGAGTGAACCAAGCTCAAGTAAGGTGTTGCCAAATGTTTCATACCAATCTCTTTCTTTAAGCCATAGATGGATTTAACTATTTTACAATCATGATTTGGATAAGAAGAGTCCACATACCCTTTTGGTTGAGACATGAACGCATCTTCAACAAAGTTCCCATCAAGAAAATCACTTTCAACATCAAATTGTCTAATATGCCAGCCCTTTGACACGACAATTGTGAGAATAGTTCTAATAGTGGTATGTTTTATAACATGACTAAACTCAACAAAGTCCACACCAAGTTGTTGCTTGAAACCTTGGGCCACTAACCTTGCTTTATGCTTAATAATAGTTCCACTGGAATGCTTCATTACTCTGAAGACTCGCTTACAGCCCACCACATTCATGGCAAATGTTCTGGGCAATAGAATCGAAGTTCCTTGCTACTATAGAGAGTTGAACTCTTGGTCTATAGAAGATCTCCAGACATCATGCTTGACAACCTCTGCAAAGCAAGTTGATTCTACAGTAGTTGTAGCAATATGGGATACTTGGTATTAAAAGCCTTCTTCTTGAAGATACCATACTTGGACCTGGTTGTTATTTAATGACTAGTAGATTCTGCATATATAGTAGGAGGATAAGGAGCATAAGATGAAACAAACTCAACCGGAGAAGATTGACCAAGAGAGAGAGACATAGATGGGGTACTAGATCGAGTTGAACTAGATGAAGATGTGGACTAAGACTTGATGAAACCTCTGTTTTAAAAACAAGATAGAACTAGGAGTCGGACCGGGTCCTACAAAAAATCAGAGGCAGACCGGTCGGTCCATGATAAAAAAATGAACTCTAGCCAGAATTGGCACGAACAGAAAAAATCCAAAAAAAATCGATCGAACCGGTCGATTTTTCTACATAATTGAATTGTGGTTCACCCGATGTCAATTTTACTTATTGAAAAAAATAGAAGAACTAAAAGTTAACATTTTGTCTAGGGTTTTACTTTCACCCTGCCATCCTCCACTCCTCCCTCCTCACTTTTTTCTACTCATGTTGCCTCTCGGCCAACTCCATCAACCAGCAACCTTCATCGGCCAACAACCTCTGGCTGCCGACCACCTCCCTCCTCACCTCATGTATGATTCCATTTACTTTCAATTTTATTTTATTTTCTTCTCTTCTTAATTTTTAAATTATGTATTACTTGTTAACTTTTAATAGTAAAATAAGTTGATTTCTGACCATCTTTTTGTGTTGATGCTTCTAACTTTTTAAGTCATATACATTTACCATGATTTTGTGTTAATTTGTCAGATGGAAGGTGATCTTGGTTATTAGGCTAAAAAATAAAAACAATAGGTAAAAACCATTTTAATCGGTCGGATCGTCAATTGAACAATCATTTTGGAATCGGTTTGGTTCAACCCTCAGTTTTCAAAATGTTGATGTCGGGCTAACGTCATCATCAGTTGGACCAGGATGAACCATTGCACTTCTACGAATATAGGTTTCACCGATGAAAACATGACCGTTGGAGAAACATTTGTCAGTATATAGTTGCATACACCGATGGATGGTGTACGCCGTTAGTGTAAACGTACACCGACGGAGCCGGTCGATAACTCCGACGGACCGGAGCTGTTGGAAGAAGTTTTCATATTATTTGTCATAATAGAAACGTACACCGACAGATCGATCGTCGGTGTAGATTTTGAATACGCGGCAAAATGAAATTTTTCGTTGAAAAACATACGCCAACGAATGTGGTTACTGGTGTGAATATTAAGTTTAAACCGCAAATGCACGACGTCGGTGAAGATGTGGCAAATACGGGTCGATCCACAGACATGTGTGTCGACTCTGGTTCGTTCGAAGGTAAGTGGGAAAAGAGGGGAAGAAGAAATGATTACACAAACTAAACGATGCTACACTACACTAGTAAGAAACAAACAATGGCGACAAAAGCAAGCAACAATGAAACTAAACTAACTAACAAAACAAGCTGGAATTCAGGAATGAAAACCCCAAAGGGGTGCACATGAAATAAGTAATCCATTCAATAAAGCACAAGTTTAAGTAGTGTTGCCATGCATAGGATTACCTAATGACATGACCTATCATCCAAATCACTAACCTAGTTGATTTATACGAGCATAAAAACGTTTGTTATTAAGAACCTACACAAGCACGAGATGTACCTAATGAATATGGCAGAGAACTTCAAGTTAAGTATTCTCTATAATTCAAGCAAGCATACTCACATTTAACACATATAGCATTCATTCCATTCTACATGACATGTATAAACATCAACTCCACCCCCAAAGGGGATGAAACTACTCACACATTATTAAACTAACATTCATATTAAGGAAAGAAAACATGTTAATTAATTCTACGAAGATCAAAACAACGAAATTAACTAAGCATGCAAGACTTAAAAGAAACAACAAGAAAACTAACAAAACATTCTTTATTGGTCACTCACATTAGAAGTAACATCTCTTCACCAGAGTTTTGCTCCAAGGCTTTACTCCTAGTAGAGAATGATCACCAAGAGATGAGATGTATTACAAAGGAGGAGGAAGAGTTCTATTTATAGTCATAGAAAAAGGTAACATGGGGCAATCCCCCGGCATGAGACTAATTGCATACTATAAATGGACATAAAACAACATAATCCATGACCCGACTAAGACACACATAATTTAAGGCCATTTAGACCGTTGATTGGCGGTCTGGATCCCTCCGATCGAGTCTGGATTTTGGTGGCTCAGTTCTAGCTTGATTTCTTGATGTTTGATGAACCCGATTTGGTTGTTGATGGTTAGACTCGGATCTAATTGCCAAAATACTCCTCATGATGGTGTAGAGCTTCTTGATTTGCTCATTGGTCCTTTTGGTTTTACATCCGGGTCTTTCTCTCTTGCATCTCAGTCCATAAGTCTTGCAACGTAGTCATTTTCATTGCTTTTAAATCGTTTTTGAGTCTCTTTTTCTCAAACATGTTTATTCCTAAAACTTAAACATAAAACTCGTTACGTAGTATTACTTAAGCTAAAAATAAAGGATATAAGACACAAATATATGCATGATATGATGTCAATCAAATACCCACACCTAACTTTAGCTAGTCCCGAGCAAAACAAAGAAAGAGAAAAATGGAAGAAAGGAATAATCATTCGTAAAACAGGGAAATCCTAACTCACTTTCGTAGGAATCGTGGTTGCACTTAGCATGTGCAATAAGCCGTTAAACCCTTTTGTCGCCAATGAGGATTTTTATCTTCTGAGAGTTTTCAGCGGATATAACCACAAAACATAGATGCATTATTTAACCTAGCACACGACTCGATGGACTCATTTTTGTTGATATGGGACATAGTAATTCCACAGGCCGACTCTATATAGGTATTTAGTCCACATACCTAGCCTAATGAACCATTCGTGCAAGTTAGTTAAGGATTAAGTGAAAGACATGGACAACTTTAACATTCTCAAGTGATACAAAGTGTAAAGTCCATTGAGGTTCTTATTTGCATTACCATTTTTGGGTCTTTTTTCATTTTTTGTCTAGTTGGTGTTTGATTCTCCCAGGGTCAAGTTTCATGCATCATTGCCCATGAGGACTTGCACTATCACGTACCACTTTCTCCAAATCTCCACATAGGGCGATCCCTACCACCCGTGTAATAGGAGTTCGGTCGGTGCATCCCAAGTCAGATAACTCGAAAGCACGAGGCACTATGTCCCCTCGGACCTAATTTCCCGAGTGATAGGAGCCGTGCGAGAAGATAGAACACCCTACTACTTATTTCCTATCTACACGTGAACCAAAACCCCTACACTTAAAGTTTCACAACAATGTGCTCCCATTTTAATTTGTCAAGGGACATCAAGCTAATATGAATGTTAGCTTAATATTTCCCTAACTACGACAAACATCATTATACTAACAGACACAAATTATTTGACTCACTAGGTTCATGGTGGACTTCTTTGTTTATTTGAGTACTGAAACTCTATGATTACTCTCCCCCCGAGGGAAAACTATGGTGCATCCTTACGACTCAATAAGACCTAAAGCCGGTGTACTAAATATGATGCATCATGTTCAAGGTAATTTTGGGTGCTTCCTTTTACTTTGCCTCTCAACGGTTTTGCACATGCCAAACACACGCAAAACCCACAAATCATTTTCTTTCGCAAACACATGAAGATTTTTGAAAGAAATGAAAATTTTAAAGCACTAGGCAAGCAAAAGAACACAAGTCACCCAAGGATCATGACAAACAGATATATCGATATTAAATGCAACACAGTAACATGACCCTATCAATACAAACAAAAGACAACAAAACAAAAGGAGAAAGACTCGACTGTGTACATACGTAAAACACCCTCCATACTTACTTCGTGCATTGTCCTCAATTAATGTGAGCATGATACTACATGAATTTATGCATGAAAAAAGAAAAGATCTCACCAACGTGAAGCATAAAGGGAAGTTCATGGTTATGTTGATGGACACAAACCCGAACTCCCTTCAAACCTTTGAAATACTAAAGAAGGGATATAAATACATGAAAGAAATGGGGGCCAAATACACAAGGGTTGGGGCCCACAACAATCGATGCTCACTCTTGGAGTCTTGTTTCTTTTCTCTCTTTTTTCCTTTTTTTTTCTTTTCTTCAAATATATCTATGTACAACAATGTGCTCCCATTTTAATTTGTCAAGGGACATCAAATGGGAACCCGCCATCTCTCGAGCCAGAAATGGAACTACATGGGCTCGCAACATAAGAAATGGGAGGATTGTTAAGAGGTTTATGAACCAAGGATGACAGTTCATCATGGTCAGTGAAAGGAAATGGAAAAAAAGATGTTTCCACTCCACGATAGAGTTGAAGGTCATCAATATATATCTTCCAACCGATATGTGGGTGCACCAGGATCATTTCACCCACACAAGGTGACACCGTAGACTTATTACCCAGATGACGAAGTCCAGAAACAGAATTGCTTGACCACCTGACACCCTTATAAGCATTGTGTTCGTTTGATGCCTCTTGAGAATGAGAACGATAGGAGGCGTGAATGAGAGGTGAATCTCTGTCTGGTTGTTTGAAATGTAGGGTATCAAGTGGTTGATTCTTAACCCACATGGGGTCCTCAACAAATACAGAGTGAAGAGCAGGTGGCTCAGAGACCACAAAAATGGTATCTTGTGGCTCAAGAGCCACATTATCGAAAGGATATGGTTGAAAGGTCACATGATCACAAGATAATGCACCTGACTGTGCCAGCCCAAGTGAATCATCTTCACCACCATCACAATCTCCATCGAACAATTCTTTGAAATACTTGAAGGTGCCTTCAACTTCGTTCTCATCCATGTCCTGAATAAGATTGACCTCAACAGGGTTATCGAAGGCACTTGGCTTCTTCCCGATGGTGACGATGAGGAAATCAACACATTAACTACCATAAGTCAAGCACATAAGACCATTACGACAATTGATCAAGACATTGGAAGTCGCTAAAAATGGTCACCCAAAATAACAGGAATTTGTCCAAGTGGGTTTGACACATGTTCAGTATCCAAAACAAAGAAATCGACTACGTAAATGAACTCACCTACTTTGATCAGGACATCTTCCACCACACCCCTGGGTTTGTTCATTGACCTATCAACCAGTTGAAGAGTGGTTTTTGTTTGTTTGAGGTCTCCAAGACCAAGGTGGACGTAGACAGAATACGGGAAAAAATTGACAAATGCACCTAGATCCAATAAAGCTCGATGTATGGACACATCACCAATCACACAAGAGATAGTAGGACAACCAGGGTCCTTGTATTTGACTTGCGTAGGTTGTGCCAACAATGAACTCACGTTAGCTGCAAGAAAAACTTTCTTGGGAACATGAGTTTTTCTCTTCTTGGTGCATAAGTCCTTGAGAATCTTGGCATAAGGTGACATTTGCTAAATCACCTCCAACAGAGGGATGTTCACCTTAACTTGCTGGAAGATTTCAAACATCTTGTCATGTTGATCTGAAGTGTTTTTTAAGGCGCTCAGGGAATGACACCTTCGGGGCATCAGGGTCTTTCGAAGGAACCTCAGAATTCTGGTCCATAGAAACATATGTGGGACCTCAGAATCAAATTCATTCGACACAAGATGGGACAAGGGGACCTCAGGGTTCGTTCCCCTCGTAGATGTAGGTATCACTACAGGTCCAATGAGACCAAGAGATGGTGATTGCAAGAAAAACACCCCAAGGATCTCGAGCGCATTAGGAGAATGATCCGGTCGTGGCCGTCATGGCCTGATCGGCGTCGCCTATTATGTCGATAGTAGGAGAGACGAGATCTCTGGGTCTTGGCTCACTTGTTGGGCTTTGTGGTCTTCGTCGTTGGGAGGTGAGGCATGTTGAGGCCGCGTGACCTCGGAGTTAGGCGTCGTCTAGCTGTAAGGACCTATAGCGACCTTAGGTTGTTTTAGCCAATTAGAGAAAAAACCGCAAAATCAACAAACACCCCCAACAGCAACGCAACCCGTTGAGAATATTTGTGTGCCAAGTGAAAACTCATTGCCTATCTTTGCAATGAAATAGAGTGAGCATGCATCAAACATGTCTACACAACAGGAGTGTTTGTTGGATGATTCAATTGAGACTATTAGTAAGGCGGACACACCTCATTATATGCCCATACCAGAAGGTGCCTTTACCCCATGTCCCATGGTCGTTGAGCCATTTGAGCTTCATCTTGACTCCAACAAGGACCCACTTGCGACCGAGTTGATGCTTGATAATATAAAGCAGGTTGGGTGGTCCTTGTTGGACGACTTGGGGAGAAGCCCCATTCTTAGTGCGACAGGTGTGTCACGTTATACGAATGAGTCTGAGGAACTCATTCTGATGCACATGCCTATTGGTTGAAGGGTTTTCTTCGACGAGCAACTAAACCCTAGTAAGGCAACGCAACTCCACTCATTTACGTTGCCTACGCCCAACCAATATCATGAGGAGCTTGAGCCTTTCAGTTTTGACCTTTCACCCTTCATGATACCTCAAAGTACCAATGAAGCGGGCCAATCATAGCTAATCTCTAGTCCGCAGGACTCGATGTTCTCATTTGACGTTCTTTGACCAAATTATTATGAGAATATCTTTGTTGATGTATATATCTTGTTTAAAAAAATACAAAAAAGAAAAAAAACAAAAGACTCCACAAGTGAGCAGTGGTTGTTGTGGCCCCAACCCATGAGTATTTGGGCCCCATTTGTTTGACATATTTGTCTCCCTTCTTAAGTATCTCACAGGTTTTTAGAATTTGGGCATATGTCCATCCACATAACCATGAACTTCCCTTTGCGCTTAACGTTGGTGAGATCTTTTCTTTTTCTTGCAAAAATTCATGTAGTATCATACTCACATTCATTAAGGACAATGCATGAAGTAAGTGTGGGGGTATTTTACGTGTGTACATAGTCGAGTCTTTTCCTTTGATTTTGTTTTCTTTTGTGTGCATTGTTAGTGTGCTGCATTTAATATCGATATATCTGTTTTCCATTATCCTTGAGTGATTTGTCTCCTTTCGTTTGTCTAGTGCATCAAATTTTCACATTTCTTTCAAAGTCTTCATGTGTTTGCGAAAAAATATGTTTTGTGGGTTTTGCGTGTTAACATGTGCGAAACCGGTGAGATGCAAAGTAAAAAGAGAAGCTCTCAGAATTGACTTTAACATGATGCATTATGATATCTAGTATACCGACTTTAGGTCTAATCGAGTCGTAAGGATGCACCACAGTCTTCCCTCGGGGGGCGTGTAATCGTAATGTTTCAGTACTCAAACAAATAAAGAAGTCCACCCTGAACCTAGTGAGTCTAATAATTCGTGTCTGTTAGTATAAGGATGTTTGTCGTAGTCAGGGACCCTTAAACTCATGTTTTGAAACTTTAAGTGTAGGGGTTTTGGTTCACGTGTAGATAGGAAATAAGCAGTAGGGTGTTCTCTCTTATCGCATTGCTCCTATCACTCGGGAAATTAGGTCCGAGGGGACTTAATGTCTGGTGCTTTCGAGTCATCTGACTTGGGATGCATCGACCGAACTCCCGTTACACGGTTGGTAGGGATTGCCTTACGTGGAGATTTGGAGGAAGGTGTGCGTGATAGTGTAAGTCCTCACAGGTAATGATGCACGAAACCCGACCCTAAGAGAATCAAACATCAACTAGTGTAAAACATAATTCTCCAAAAAGAAAATAATAATAGAAAAAAGCATAAAAAAGAGACAAATAAGAACCTTAATGGACTTTACACTTTGTATCACTTGAGGATGTTAAGAATGCCCATGTGTGTCACTTATGTCCTTAACTAACTTGCATGAATGGTTCATTAGGCTAGGTGTGTGGACTGTTTACATATATAGAGTCGGCCCATAGAATTACTGTGTACAATGATCGATGATAACGAGTCCATCAAGTCGTGTTGCAAGGTTGAATAATGCATTTATGTTCGGATTTTGTGGTTGTATCGGATGAAAACCCGCAGGAGACAACACTCCTCCTCCTTGGCGACAGGGAGGTTTAACATCTTGTCGCACATGCTAAGTGCAACCGTGATTCCTACGAAAGCGAGTTAGGATTTACTTGTTTTACGTATGCTTTTTCCTTTCTTTCATTTTTCTATTTCTTGGTTCACTCGGGACTAGCAAAAGTTAGGTGTAGGGGTATTTGATTGACATTATATCATGAATACATTTGTGTCTTATATCCATTATCTTTCACCTAAACAATGCTACATAATGAGTTTAATGTTTAAGTTTAAGGAATACAAAGGTTTGAGAAGAAGAGGCACAAAAAGGACCTAAAAGCAAGAAAAAGACTTAGTTGTGAGACTCATGGACTGAGATGCAAGAGAGAAAGACGTGGATGTAAACTAAAAGAACCTATAAGGAAATCAAGAAACTCCACACCATCATGGGGAGTATATTGGCAATTCGATTCTGGCCTAAACTCCAACAACCAACTCGGGTGCACTATACATGAAGAAATTAACCCAGACAACCACCCTCCAAATCCGGGCTCAATCAAAAGCTTATAGACCGCCAATTGGCGGTTCCAGATGGCTGATTGACGGTCGGGTCTACTCCTGACCCGATAAGATTTAGGCGGGTCATGTATTAGAGTGTTTTATGTCTATTTTTAGTAGTGCATTAGTCCCACATCGGGGGATTGTCCCTGATTACCTTTTTTATGACTATAAATAGAACTCTTCATTTTCCCTTGTATTTCACTACATGCTTGGTGGCTAATCCCTCTACTTAGAGTCAAGTCTTGGAGCAAAAACTCAAGTGGAGAGATGCTACTTGTATTGTGAGTCTGAAATTAAATAAAATTTCTTAGTTTATATTGTCTCTTTTATGTTTCTTGCATACTTAGCTTAATTTCCATTCATTAATCTTAGTAGATTTAGTTAACATGTTTTGTTCTCTTAACATAATAGTTAGCTTAATGAAAAGTGAGTAGTTCCATCCCCATTTGGGGGTGGAGATGATGTTTATACATGCAATAAAGAATGAAAATGAATGCTTTATTTTGAAATGTGTTGATAAATGTGAATGTATGCTTGCTTGTTTAGAGTAGAACACTTCACTTGATGGGTTTTGCCACAACTATTAGACACATCTCATGCTTGTTTAGGTTCTGAAATAACCAACTTGTGTATGTGAATGTTAATCAACTATGTTAGTGATTGGATTGATAGGTTTTGTCATAACCATTAGACACTTCCTATACATGAAAACACTACCTACATTTGTGCCTATTGAATACATTCTTCACCATCTTATTGCATGTCTGCACTCACTCCACCCATTAGGGGTCTCTCTTCCTGATTTGCAGCTTTGCATTAAGTTCTCTTAGTTTAGTTTGAATCACTCGTTAGTTGCGTTCTTTTGCATTTCTTCTTACTTGTTTAGTGTAGCTTAGACTAGCATAATCAAATCTCTTCTCCCTTTATTCGCCATTTGATTTCGGACAAACCAGAAGCTACTCACCTCCCCGTGGATCGACCCGTACTTGCCTAGTCTTCACCGACGGTTGTGCACTGATAGTCTTAACTTAATCAATTAAACAGGTAGAAAGTACATCCAAAAGTCCTGAAATGATAAAGATCTGGATGTTTATTTTAAAGACACTTAAAAGAAGATTTTAAAGTGACAAGCAGGAAGAGGAAGCGTATTGATGATATAAATGGCAGTAGAGAAACATTCTAACCAGAATTTTGAGGAACTTTTGAATGAGTCAGTAAAGAAAGACCAACTTTAATTATGTGCCTATTTGCTTGTGCTCCACAACTCCATTTTGGTCAAGGGTATGTAGGCAAAAGAATTGTTGAGAAACGCCATGCATGTGTAAGAAGTCTGAAAGAGTATGATTTTTAAACTCACCACCCCCATCGATTCTAAGTATTTTTATTTTGGCATTAAGCATATTTTCTACCAGAGGATTAAATTTCATTATAACCTAGGAAAGTCATATTTGAGTCTTATGGGAAACAACCAAGAGTATTTGCTAAAGTCATCCACCAAAACAATATAGTATTTGTATCTAGTAAAAGATACAACAAGGTTAGGACCCCATACATCGTAATGCAAGAACTGTAGGGGTTCAGTAATACTACTAACAAAAAGGGAAAAAAGTAATCTACGACTTTTACCTAGTTGACAAGAACTACAGATTGTAGTAGTACAACCTTTATTTGGTAAACGCAAAGAAAAAAAACTTTAGACTGTAATGAGGTGTATGCCCCCATTTGTGATGCCGAAGCACAGAAGATACCTTGCTTGAAATAGAAGCAGCAGGAGATCTTCAACGAAAGGAATTTGGAAGGGAATGGAATGGAATTAATGGATAGAGACCTTTTTCAAGATCTCATTGATGCATAATCTTCTTTGTTACCTTGTCCCTGAAAATGAAACCAAAGTCATCAACAAAATAGCAATTATTATCTCTAGAGAAAGAACTTCTAAGGAGAAGATTATATGCAACATTAGGACAATGGAGGACCTTAGTTAACTTCAATTTAGAAGTAGGAGTCACAAGATAAGTAGAACCAACATTAGAGATAGAGAGACTTTGTCCATTACCCATTTGAAAATCATCTCATCCTTGACACTTTGTAGACTAAATTAGATTCCCCAGGTCAGCAGTTATGTGATTTGCGGCCCTAGTGTCAACATACCATGAGCTATCATCCAATCCATTTGGAGTTGAAGCTAACATAGCAGCAAGTTTCTTAGGAGGATGGCGACCTATGTATGACATATTCAGTCTATGGAAACAATCAATGGTTATATGCCCAGTTTTGTTGCATATTTGGCAAACATGCCTCTTTCTAGAGAAATTTCCACCTCTAATGGATGTGTTGTTGTTCAACTTGTAAAGAGAAGATTATATGAAGCATTAGGTCAATGTATTGGCTTTGAAGCCATAATCTATGTTGATTTTGATGATTAATTAAACAAATCTTAATCAGTCAACCTAGCCAATCAAAGTGGACAAACATGATTATATGCATTTCATATATACTTGTATGTGTACAATCATCTTAATAAGTTGATCGAGATTATCAAGAGAATGAGCATTTGGACAAATACTCAAGATTGTAACAAATTTTTAGACTAAGACTTGTAATTTTTAATTTCTTTAGTCTGTATGATCAAATGTAAACTTGAGATTAGAATTTTGTCCCAACCTTGTTCGGACAATCGAGCATCTAACAGATGACTGAAATCTCATGAGTAGTAATCAAAATCCTCTATGGAATTGTCCACTTCGATGACCGATTGTCATTCGGTCGACTGAATCCCCTTGGACCGGTTTTTGGATTTGACTCCAACGGTCACACTTGCCTTTTGTCTTAGAACCCATTTGCCATGTCTATTTTCAAACGACCGTTCTTCAAACAATCAACCATTTACCTCTTGGCCTCTTATGCGCAACGACTCTTTCCACGTGTCAATATGGTTGTTGGACACACAACGGATATTTGAATTCCACATGTTGGTAATAAAAGGAAAACTATTGATCTGGATGACCAAAATTGTTTGATTAGAGCCCGACCAATTCTTAATGTCCACCGTGGACAGCAAACCGAACCTCGTTCAATGAATCGAAACTTTAATTGGTCGAAATTGAGAAAAGTTACTGGAAGTTGGTGATCTGTTAACCGAACGTTATTCGGTTATCCAAACCCTTTATATTGACCAAGCATACGTTTTTGTTTCGGACAACCGTTCGGCAAACGGTCGACTGAACCTTTGCAGATTTCTTGTCCAAATGACTATTTGAGTTTGAAACCTTATAAATAGGACTTCATTCATATGTTTTACACATCAAGACATTTTTCTACACTCTTATCATGTCTGTCCAAACTTCAAACATCTTCAAGCTCCCATTTCCAAAACTAAAGTTTAATCTTCAACACTTGGGTATCAATTCCAATATTATATCCAAGTGTGCTCAAGTTTAAATTGTTTGTTTGTCATTCCAATTCTATATCCAAGAAACAAAAATATTGCAAAGCATCGTGGAAGCTCCCTCTCAGATTGTGAGAGGACAAATTGAGCAAGGCGAGAGTGTTCACGAGCCTCGTGGTATAAAGGTGTTGATCTTGACCCGGAACGGAGATCAGTTAGTGGATACTAGAGGAGATGAATAGATCACGGTTGTTGTGATCAAACCTCTATTAAAATCTTCAGTCTATTTTTGTGGTATGTACTTATCTCTCTTTTTAATTCTAATTTTGCATTTAGTTTGTGATTAAAGGGTCATCAATTCTAACACAATGAAGGACCTTTGTTAACTTGAATTTAGAAGTGGAGTAACAATAGAAGTAGAACCAACATTAGAGATAAAGAGACTTTGTCCTCCTTGGTACTTAGACCCCGTTTGGATGTTTGTAATCCCACTCCCCGAAGTCGTAGGCGCGGCTACAGTGCAAAGAACACATCCAAACACCGATGGAGATCCTGGGAAGCCCGACTCCCAGTGCGACGCCCAAGGCACCTTTTATGCATTGGTGGAGAAGTTGGGTTTGTGAGCTTCTCGCGGCTCCTAGCCTGGTCGAAATGATGTGGGTTAATTTTGGATGATACTACCCCCACACTGTAAATAACAAGAACCGAACTAGAGCTTCAGGAAGACCTTAGGGAATGACCTTTTCAGCTTAATTGAACCTTAAGTTGCAAGCACATTTGTATGAATTTTGTTTAATGGTGGTACATTATGTGGGTTGTTTTATTAAATTGTCAGTTGTATTATCGAAATGGTATTGTTTTAATTGCAAACATGATTGTGTGTGGTTTTACAGCAGGACTACTTGTGCCAATGGTGGTACATTAAGTGTGGTTTTCTTGATTCCGTCAATTCATTAGTATGTAGTTGGACTTGTTTTTTTAGCTTCTAGATCATCTTCTTTCTTATGACTTTTGAACCACATGCTTTCACCAAGGTTGAGGTCTGTGCTGTCAATGTTGGAAGTGGTAATATTTAGGTTGTCTACTGATAAGTTGCATTATTAATTTGATCTGGTATGAAAATAAGTGCTGGCTTGAAAACATATTTGATTTGGTAGTAATATTTAGGTTGTCTCTATGACGTTGAGTTATTTTCTGAGCCTGGGTGTAGGATGAGATGGCTGAGTTTGAAAAATGACAACATCTATTCTGATGGAAGTATTTTACGGAAGACAAAATACAACTTATGGGGAATCCGCCAATAGCGGATAAAATTGCGCTAGAGGCGCTGAAATCTCTCTAGCAAGTTAAGTTTCCTTTATTGCACGTGGGGTGGAGCCCAGATCTATTCTCTCGAGTCGATTTGGTCTAAATTTTAGAATTACTCTGGTTCATGATTTTATGACATTTTTGAAAAATATTTTTTCTTAACAATTAGGTCCATCCAAATTTTCACTTTGATCCTTCCTGATTTTCAATCTAGACATTGGGCATTACAAACATGTCCAGAAACCTTCCAAATCAGTATATTCTTATTGTATTTAGGTTCTTTTTATTTCTCTTCTCTTTTTTATTACCTAAATCCTGAAATGTATGAAATAAATACCCGAGTAACACAAATATAGAGTAAAATAAAAGATATGTAGCATCAATATATTGTATGATATGACCAATGTTTCGGTAGGCGACCGCCTAGGCGGTCGACCCTCGCGGTGGTCGCCTGGGCGACCACCGCCTTTCGCCCAGCGAAGCTGGGCAAAATAGGCGATCGCTTCGCCTAGGCGAGAGCCGTTGGAGGCTCTCCAACGACTCTCCACTTTTTATTTTTTTATTTTTTATTTTTCAAAAATTATAAATTTGCCCACTACCCCAAATCCTATATAAACCCCTCAAAACCTCTTCATTTTTCACACATCTCTCATTCTCTTCTTCTTCATAATTCTATTCTCATCATCAAGTTTCCTAATCACCAAGTTTTTGCGATTAAGTCTCCGGTTTGATGCTTAGTTTTGAAGTTGGAAAGTGAAGTCTCTTGATCCGGTTCTTCATTCTTCAACCGCCAAAATCAAGTGCACTCTTTCTAACTTCTCTTTAGAATTAAAGTAATTAGTATTTTATTTTCATATTAGTCTAAAATTTTATATTAGTCTAGTTTTAAGATATGACTTACGTACCCGACACTAGTCTCCCTATGCATCACGAGAGTTACGATGACCTAAGACCTACCTGTACAAATGACCCTGGTTGGAATACTGCCATTACATTAGTGCTAATGATAAAAACTGCATTGTCTGTGAGTTATGTGGTAAGGAAACTAGAGGTGGTATAGCCCGTCACAAGCAACATCTTGCACACACACCCGGTAGCAATGCTAGACCTTGTGATAAAGTTTCCTGACTCTATTAAACAAGACATAACTGCATACATGATTAGAAACAGTAGGACATTACAAAACGAAAATGTATGTCTTGATGATTATGTAGACCGAGAAAACATAGAATTTGATCTAGAAACCGGGTCGGGTTCCAGTTCTGCTCGGACCCCAACCTCCCGTTCTCGCCCCGTTCCTGGTCGAAAGAGACAAAAACAACGTTTGTGGGCACCATTTTGCGGACGTGGTTTCCGGCCCCCAACAAACAACCATCGAAAGAACCTTTAGAAAAGAAGATAGGAAAACAATTAATCAAAAATGGTCTAGGCTTTTCTATAGATGTGGTATATCATTCAACACTGTAAGGACGCCTGAGTGGAAGGAAGCAATATCCGCCATTTGTACTTACAGACCCGGACTTAAACCCATGACGTATCATGAAGTTAGTGACTCGTGCCTTAAATAGGAAATTGATTACACTAGAGGTATACTAGAGTCGTACAGACAAGATTGGGCAACATACGGGTGCACGTTGATGACAGATGGCTGGACTGATAGGTCTGGTAGGAATATAATCAATTTTCTAGTAAATTGTCCGACAGGTACCATGTTCATGAGGTCTGTAGATGCTTCCGGTCACCCTCACACCGCAGACTACCTGTACAAGCTGATGGACAAGGTAGTTGGCGAGATTGGCGAAGAACACGTTGTTCAGGTGGTCACCGACAACGCCGCCGTGTACGTACTTGCTGGTAGGATGTTGCAGCAAAAAGAAGGAGATTGTTTTGGACTCCTTGTGCAGCGCATTGCATCGATCTCATCTTGGAGGATATTGACAATCTGTTTTTGAAGACTATTGCTTTAGCTCGGAAGATCATCAAACATTTCAACAACTCTGCCATGTTGTTGAAGAGGATGCGAATTGCCATTGAAGGGAACCTGCTACGCCCTACTGTCACGAGATTTGCCATCGCCTTTCTGATTTTGCAAAGGTTGTTTCTGAAGAAAGACAGACTCCGAGTCTTTGTTGTTTCCCCGGAGTAGAACGGTCATAATGCAAGTTGGATAAAGAACAAGAAAAAGAAGGAGATATCTACTGAAGTTGCCGAGACCATTCTACAAAGTGGTTTCTGGACCAACGTCGTGAAGGCACTGAAGGCCTCACAACCTATGGTCCAGGTTCTTAGACTTGTTGACGGAGATGAGAAACCACCGATGGGATATCTGTGTGACGCAATGGAGAAAGCCAAAGAACAAATCATGAGGAACTTTGACGGAAACCCGAGGTTGTACAAGCAAGTCATCGACACCAGGTGGGGTCCAGGGAAGATGATGTCCTCACCGCTACACTCAGCTGGTTTCTTACTCAACCCTGGTACCTTATTCTCCGTCCCACCTCAGGATCGAAATGTAGCTTTCAATGAGCATATGCCTGGATTCATGGATATCGTAGAGCGGCTCGTCCCCACTCCTGCAGAACAAGACAAGATTTGCGGTCTACTTGATCGTTACAAGAACTCCCTCGGAATATTCTCGAGGGATATGGTCGTCAGACAAAGGTCAGAAAGAAGACCTATAGATTGGTGGCAATCTTATGGCGCAGACATGGGAGAGACCGCATTACAGAGGTTGGCCCTGAGGGTGTTGGGATTGACATGCTCGGCATCAGGTTGTGAGCGGAATTGGAGTGTCTTCGAGCAGTTGCACTCAACGAGAAGAACAGGTTGGCTGTGAAGAAGATGAATGACTTGGTGTATGTGAACTATAACCAAAAGTTAAGGCAAAGGTTTCAGCAAAGGATGGAGAAGCTCAGATTTTATGACCCCATCAGTGTGGACTACGATCTCTTCGACGAGCATCCATGGTTGGTAGAAATTGAAGTTCCGTTCTTTGCTGGAGAGGAGCTTACATGGGCCGATGCCAAGGAAGCAGCTTTAGGACATTCTTCTTCACGGAGACGCTTTGCTCGATCCATGTCCACTGCATCTGACGCGCGGTGTTCCACTGCATTTGACGCGCCATTATAAGTGGTGGCATGGATGATGTCATCGTTCACATTAGTTCTAGAGATCCAGGTGCATCGAGTTCTCAACCACCGATGGACATCGACGAGCAATATGTCCAATCCGACGATGAAGAAACTGAAGAAGATGATGTCTACGTCGACAATCCGAACGAGAACCACTCCGACGACTCTGATGGTGGTGGAGGATATGATATGGTTCCCAGTTGTACATTAGATCAATGTGTCCAATGGAATTAGTTAGTTAGCTTGTAATTCTAATTTCTCTCTTATCTGCTATTGTATGAACTCTGAGTTACCTTTGTAATCGTACTACTAAGCAATAAATTGTATACCTAAGTGTGTAGGTGGGTACCTAGTGAGGCCTTGGTTGAGGAACTAGGTGTCTTTTCGAAGTGTAAACATGTATGGTATTTTTAGATAATTTTTGTGCATTTTTTCCTTTTTTTCCCGATTTTCCTGATTTTTTTTATCTTTTTTATAAAATTTAATTAAATTAAAAAAAAGACCGCCCAGACTTGGGCGGTCGCACAACCGCCTAGGCGATCACCCCGGACGCCCCCGGTCTCCTAGGCTCTCCTAGGTGGTGCGAGAACATTGGATATGACACTAAACAATAATAGATCTTGGACCATGTTGTAAAAGTAGGCACATGATCTATTCTCCTCTAATTCGTGTGCATAGAATTGTATCTCCTCAACATAAACTAATAAGACAACATAAGTTTACGATCCGACACAGAAGTTTGTTGTAAAATGTAACAAACTCCTTCTAATTCAGATAAATAGAATTGTATCTCACCTCTTCATTTTCAAGAGAGGTGCGCAAGTTTCCAACATCTCTTGTTTATTTTCATAACTCATGTTTTACCTAATAACGGCCAAGTAATTCAGGCCAACTTTTATCCCCCTAGCTAGCAAGCAACTGTCCAATTGCTTATGAACCTCTCACATACTGAAATGAGGCCTCCTAGTCCTAAACACTTAAACCTTTATCTAATGAAGGATGCTTACAAGTATTTGATCCTCAAAACTTGAGCACTTGTCTAGAATACGGAATTCGGTCCAAGAAGCAGAAATTATCTTTAGACTCTAGGGAAGAAGAAAATTGGAGTTTTAGAATAAATTCACTAGTGCAGAATAGGGAATAAGCGCCGCGATATATACGTCGGATCCCTAAACAACTGATGCCTAATATTATAGACGTCGGGTATTACTGTAACCGACACCTATAGGGTATATAGACGTCGGTTGTTGTATAGCCGATGTCTATAGGTTTGTATAAACGTCGGTTTTTGTAGTATAACCGTCGTCTATACCTCCTTAATCATTTATCGACCTGAAATAAAATAAGAAAATTATTTTTTGTTTATTTTTTGCGATTTATAATTTATTTTATTGATGCTTTGTAACTTTTGCAATGCAATCAAAATGATTTTTCTCTTTTTTGTGGATTTCTTTTCGCTTTGTGTGGTATTTGTTTGAAATGTCATATATTTTTGTTATTTTCGTTAGATTGTGCTCTTGAAGACAATTTTAGTTCATCATTTATATCGTGTAATTCTTTGACAACTTGAGGTATAAAAGGTAATTGTTACCAAGTAGTTTATTTTCTGTTAGATTGATTTCCCTTCCTTGCATAATATTTTTCTTTTTCGTAGTTATTTATGTAGATTTATAGTTTTCTTCAGTTTTGGGATAAGTTAAAATTGTTGTGAGGAGATTATGCAATTTTGTACTTCATAGAAAGTAAGTTGAATTATTTGGATTGATTTAAAAATAGTTACATCAATGTAACTATCACATATGTGTTGAAGCTTAGACTCACATTGGAGAAATATTTTTGGTTGGTGGGGTTGATGTAATCCACAACTCCTTTACTTCTAAATGAGAGTTGGGTATCATACTACAATAAGCAAGTGCAATATATATTTAATAGTCAAAAGATTGACAACTTGGGATAAAGATGGTTGAGGGTTGTAATGTATTTTTTGTATTATGTAAAGGTACATACGTCAGATTTATAGGGTAGCCGACGTCTATTGGCCGTAATGTATTTTATTATTATTATTATTTTAAAGGTATAGACGTCGATCACCCTATATAGCCGACACCTATTGTAGGTGTTGTAGTTTAGTCCCACATCGGAAATAAAATTTTGTTGGTGTGGTTGATGTACTCCACCACTCCTTTACTGCTGAATGAGATCGAGTTGGGGCATCTTGGGCTTGATGTACTTGGTTAATGGTCAAAAGATTGACACTTGGGGTACTTGGGCAACTTAGGCTTGATTACTGTAGAGGTTGAATGCCTGCTATCGACTGTAATATATTTTTTGGTTATTTAAATGTATAATAGACGTAGATCATATATAGCCGACACCTATGCACCAAGACATAGGTGTCATGACATATACGACGGTTGTTGGATCGCCGAAACGTCGTATATACCACTGATATCCGACGTATATGGGCTTTTCTGCAGTAGGATTAAAAGCTTACGATTTGACCTCAATAGGTGTAGTTTAGGCAAGGTTCAAAAATACGAGGTGCGGATGCGATGCGGGTGCATATGCGGTTTGCTATTTAATAATTAACTAATATAATGTAGATATATTAATTATAAATTATATACATGTAACTAAAAATTAAGCTAAATTTTTGAATAATTTCTAAGATCAATAATTCAATATTAAACAAATCATAGTAAAAAAATAAAAAAAATACCCCAAAAAGGGTGTTTTGAGATGCGGCCGCATATGCAGGTCACGATGCGATGCACATCTCCCCCGCATCGTGGCCGCATCAGCATATGCAGCCTCATCGGGTCGCATTCCCGAACAGAGAGCTTGGGTACACTTCTCAAGTTTAGTGTGGTTAGCTTATACATTTGATTTACAATTGTCTTATTAGTTTATGTCGATGAAATTTGGAAGTTTTCACATAACTGATCACTAAAATTTATATTTCAATGATTTGTTTGTGTTATTTTACTTGAATAAAATATCAGGATGTAAATAAATATAAATTATTGTTGAATGTTCGATTGGATTCTATGAACTTAATATTGAAATGTTGAGGAGAAAAGTTAAAGAAAATAGTAATTTTTCGTAATCTCGATGGACTTCAGCAAGGTGCGTGTAAGTGACCTAATATAACAAATTGCTTTTAAATTTAGCCCCCACTAATGAATTTTTCTAGATCCGCCACTGGCTTCAACAAATGTTGAGTGAGATTGCAAGAGTTCTGAAAATTGTAGGTCCGACATACATTTGGCATTATCGTGGTGAATTTACGACGATGTGGCATGCTTTGAGTAATTTGAAATGATGTAGTTGATTGTATTGTAATGTAACTTGATTTAACTTCCAATGAGGAAATCTAATTACAACCGTTTCAAGGTAATCAGATTACGTAATCTAGTTAGCTTGAAAATGGTGTAACTGGATTACCTTTGTAATTGGATTACGAGGCAATTTCAACATTATATGTTCTCAATGTACAATAAAATGTAGTTGTAAGATCCCCAAACATCGGGAAATTTAAATGAAATTCAAGAATTAATACCAGAGTGAAATGAGAAAATTACTCATGAACATTCAAAATATGGTGCACCATTACAAAGGAAGGTTCGGGATTACATAAAAGATGAGGAAATGACAAAATACATATAAAGATAAGACAGGAGGATCCGGTCTGGTGTATTCTCATCCCCCGTTGCAACCCACTCAGCACCTAACGAGACCCTGAAATGCAACATGATAAAATGTCTGAGCTTTCATAACGAAAACTCTGTATACTAAGTCCATATATATGTATGAATATATCGTGCAATGAACATATCATAGTATCACATGACATGATGATAAGAACATGGAAAACATTCCCCAACCAGGGAAAAATAGACAAAAGTCCCACAATCAACATCGAACTACCCGAGGGCACCCACCACAGGCACATGCGGACTTACAGAGAATACGCGACACACCCCCACTTGCAACTATTGTAACATGAGGGTTCAGTGAGGGTCACGCGCACTTCCGAGTCATAGATACAGATATGATCCCATGGTTTTCAGGCCACAACACCTGCCAGAGCCGTTGCTCGCTGGAAGGTCAAACCCGCTGAGCCATGGCACAACCCAGACGGTCATCTCGCTCCGTGGAGCTGCGTAACAATGAAATGCATTGGGATCTGCGATCCCTCAGGTCTACTACATCAGGTGACTCCATGAAATGCAACATGCCATACTAAAGCCTATAAAAAACCAGGTGCACGTGTATACCAAACGTCCACAATATTTCGCCTGACGGTCCCTAGGCAAGCGCGCTCATCGCACCCACTCCCGGCTCACACTTGAGGCGAGGATACAGTTTCCGAGAAAACATTTCGACGCACAACAAAAAAGGTAAGAACTCAAATCTGGTCACCAACGGTCGATTGTTTTCTTTTGAACAGGAAAACGTTCGAAAAGAAGCACATGTCGGTCAAAAACTAATAAGAAATGAGGTAACAGTCGGACACAAAGGGAATCCCGTCCGATCGAAAATATCAGGGATTTCTCATGTCCTGATCTATCTATATCTAATTGACTGCCAATAAGGCATCGGTCAACCGATTCCCGGGCTACGCCTGAGCATAGGCGTTGCCTTGTCGGACGACGCCTGACCGACACCCGCCGTCACCTAGTCCTCTAGCCGCTCCTCGTCGCCGGCGAGGCCTGTGGCCGCCCGACGACGAGCAAAACACCCTCACACACCTTGTGTGAGCAAGAGAAATGTAACTTGGCATACCTTTTTGGGTTGGCCGGAGTTTGTCGGCAGCCACCCCTTGCACCCGAGCATCTCCGATAGCCCGACCCCCCAAGTTTTCGTCGCCTCTTTGCACCTCGTTCTTTCCGATTGTGCCTTTTCCTCCCGTACGCCTTGGTCGTCTCCTCCTCTGCTTACCTGAGCTCCGACAGCCACCTCTGGTTGCCTCCGGTTGCCTCCGTGCGCCGCCTCCTCGTCGGTCACGCCTTCTCCTCCACCACCTTTCTTCGCCTCGACCACCTAGCTTGCCTCCACCGCCGGCCAGCAGCTTCGGCGAGGTCCTCCAGCTACCCCTTGACGTCGACATGAAAAAGGGAGGAGAGGGAGATGAGTGAAAAGAGAGGAGAGTTGAGTAAAAGGGAGAGAGATGGATTGTGTTTGTTTTTCTTTAAAACAAAGCCCACACAACCCAAGGGCACGCAAGCCCATACCTCCTACACCCCCACCTTACCTCCACCCCATAAATGCCGATACCCCCACATGCCTCTCAAAGTCAAAGAAGGATTAGCACTAATCCCATTCCTAAGCAAGCTTAGACACACCACAAGTTTAGGACCTAACAGTAACCATGTCTCTTAGATTGTATTACACATTTGATTACGGTGAACCAAACGTGACCCTAATTGTAAATAACTAAAAATAGATTTCTTTCACATTATCTAATTGTAGAGATATTCTTTTTTTTATTTGAAGGATATTTAACTAACTGGTTATCCATATCGTAACTTAGCATTGCCTTTTCCATCAGTTCAACAGCTGACTAATTGCACCTAGTTTTGATGCCAATTGTGTTAACCCACACAACTTAACAGCCACATACCAAACATGAAGTTGCTGCAAAATTAGTTATTTACGTCGCCCTTACTATGTCGGTTTTTCGAAAAACTGATGTAGTAAGGGGATCTACGTCGGTTGAAGCAAACTGGCGCGGAAACTCCCTTACCACGTCGATTATAGAAAGAACGACGTAGAATGCCTCCTTAATGAGCCGTGATAGACGGACGCGCGCGTCACGGACGCGCCTTACGTGGATCTGTACAGCTCAGATATTTTTCTTTGAGTCAACGTCCAGTCAGCGAAATTTCTCTTCGCGCGTTTTGGTTTTTTTAAAAAACGCCAGTTCTTTAAGTTGAACGATTCATTTCCCAATACACAGATAAGACAGTGTGCAGACCCTAGGATATCGTGCAGTCTCATTATTCGTGCAGAGCCCACACTTATCATAATAAAATATTTGTTTTTAAGTTTTACGTTGGATCAACTTAATTTGTCTAGCTTACTTTATGTGTGTGTGCAGTTTACATTATGTGTTTGTCCTGTTTACGTTATGTGTATGTCCGGAATAAGTGTATATTCCTGTACGGAATAAGTGTATTTGCTGTCCGGAATAAGTGTATTTGTTGTCCGGTTTAAGAATAAAGTGTGTCCAGAAACGGAACATAAATTTTGTCCGGAATATGTTGATTTGCTGTCCGGATTAAGTGTATTTGCTGTCCGGAATAAGTGTATTTGCAGTCCGGAATAAGTGTAGTTGTCCAGAATAAGAAGAAAGTGTGTCCAGAAACGGAACAGAAAGTTTGTCCGGAATAAGTATATTTGCTGTCCGGAATAAGTGTATTTGTTGTCCGGAATAAGTGTATATGCAGTCCGGAATAAGTGTAGTTGATCCAGAATAAGAAGAAAGTGTGTCCAGAAACGGAACAGAAAGTTTGTCCGGAATAAGTGTATTTGTTGTCCGGAATAAGTGTATTTGTTGTCCGGACTAAGTGTATTTGTTGTCCGATTTAAGAATAAAGTGTGTCTAGAAACGGAACATAAAGTTTATCCGGAATAAGTTGATTTGTTGTCCGGAATAAGTGTATTTGATGTCCGGAATAAGTGTATTTGCAGTCCGGGATAAGTGTAGTTGTCCAGAATAAGAAGAAAGTGTGTCCAGAAACGGAACAGAAAGTTTGTCCGGAATAAGTGTATTTGCTGTCCGGAATAAGTGTATTTGTTGTCCGGAATAAGTGTATTTGTTGTCCGGTTTAAGAATAAAGTGTGTCCAGAAACGGAACATAAAGTTTGTCCGGAATAAGTGGATTTGCTGTCCGGAATAAGTGTATTTGCAGTCCGGAATAAGTGTATTTGCAGTCCGGAATAATATATGGTTTCATTATTGTCGGAATAATATATGGCTTCAATATTTGCTGCCGCCCCCTGCCACCCCCGCACAAACTCAACAAACCTCCCACTGTATATTTTACCCCACAAGAATTACGTTTAGGAAAAAAATAACATCTCAGATTTCCTGGGAGTCGGCATCAGACGCTTCTTCGACATAATATCTTGCTAGAAATGATGATTTATTCTGGAGAGAAAGAATGAAGAATAAAGAAAGAGTGTCATCATATTTGTATTTGGGTGGAGAGAGAGAACGTGCTGAGTTGAAACGCATTTAATGTGATTTGAGTGGACATCAGGAAGAAAAAACAAAAAAAACATTCATGCTTTGGCCACGTAAGAGCTGACATGGATATCCACGTAGAGCGCGTCCGTGACGCCCTGCGTTCAACAAACATTTCCCCTCCTTAATTACGACGTCAGCTTTCGAAATAAATGACTTTTTTATATTGCTTTTACTGTCATCCCAATTGAAACAAACACCCAACCTTAAACCTGATCTTGGCCCACCGCCTCCAAAACTCAACTTCCCACCTACGCCACCATTTCCTATCCTACCCCAACACCCCGCTTATCATCGTCCCCACTGTCACGCTGACCGACGTAAAAGCCTTCTTTTACTATATCTACTCCTTATTACGTCGGTCAACGTGGGTGTGGAACCCGACGTAGTAAGTCTAAAAAACCAACGTTAAAACTTTGTTTTGCAGTAGTGTTGGCTTAGTTGGTAAACTAAGAGCGATGGAATTAGAATGTAAATAAAAGAAGAGATTGAAATAAATGTTCATTAATTCTCAAGAGTATCGTACCCCCCACGTGGGCTTTTCTCCTTAATTACCTAGTTCTCAAGAGTATCTTATTCTCGTTTTGATGATATTGCAATTATAGTTTGTATTGTTTTTCCAGTTCTGAATATCCTATTGTGCACGTAATTCAAATGTCAACTATGTAGTTCATTAACAACATATGCATCAAAATAAATGGGTACCATCGAGAGGGGACGTAAGAAGTCGACTTATGGACGCAGGTTTTGATATTATCATATATTCTCAATGAAAATTTTAAAGATTTCCTTTTAGAAAATAAAAACATAAGAGATCTGTAAAATGTGGTTGATTTACCCATTGAAATTGACATATAAATTATGTGTTGGTTGTTCCAAACACTTGAATGACTCCCTCTTTGCAGACCAAACACATTCAATCCGAATGGAATGCCACCTAAAGCAAAAATTAGACAAAGACGAATTTGTAAAAGTACAAATTTGTTTTGCAATTTTCATAATCTTAAACAATTCCCTATTATGTAATTTAAATCAAAAGAATTGGCTTTGTATAGTCAGTAAAGGACACGGGCTAGCTCAATTCGATATATTTTTATAATAAATACTCAATATATATATATATATATATATATATATATAGAATGTATGAAACTTAAAGATAGCAAGTTACATTATGCAATTTACCTAATTAAAATTGAAAACGTTACAAGATGAAATGTTATAAATTGTAAACATGAACATGAATACAAATATGAGCAAAGTTAAAGGGCATGAGTATAAAAAAAAATTCCGTCTATAAATTGCAACCCAATAACAAAACACAAGTGCACCAACACAAATTCTATCTTAGAATTTTGAAGAAGCAGTCTACGAAAGAAAACTTGATAATCATGGAAAACAAAGGACTTTTCGTAGCTCTTCTTCTCGTTGGTGTATTCGTGGTAGCTTCTTCTGGTAACAATTTTTTACCAAACTTTTAGTTTCAGAAAAGTCACAACATATAAATAGTCCAAGTCAAATGTTAATTTAAGTTTGCTAGTACAAGTATTTTATGATCAGTTAATACTTGAAAGCATATGTATTTAGTGATCTCAACCACATAAAGTAGGCTTTATTCACAAATACTTCATTTTCTACTACGACTTAACAGTTTTTGAAGGTCTCTTGATCATATCAGATTTATAAGGGTATTAGTTAATTTACTTTTGTCAATTCCATTTTCTTTTCCCCGCACTTTTATTTTGAAAAAAAAGAATCTCATCTATTAAGGATGGACGAATGTAATTAAACACACATAGGATGGACAAAAGGGAATATCCCGGCCTCCTACTGCATTGTAGTTCATCGCGTGTGGAGCTTCATAACTTAATAGAAGAAGATCACAAAGATTTCAAGAATTGATAATATTAAAAAAAACTTGCAATTAGACAAGCAAATACTTCTTCTTTGGAAAGTATTGAAGTATTTTATTAATTAAAAAAGCCAGTATAAACACAAAAACTATAACATCTAATTAAGTAGCTTTGGACAAATAATACTAAAAAAACACATAATATTCCAGGTGCCATTCCTGAGAACGATTGTTGTGACAATTGCCTCTGCTCGTCATCTTACCCAAGCAAATGTCGCTGTGCCGACTATTACGACAGCTGCCCTTATAACTGCAAGAGCTGCTACTGCAGCAAGTCCTACCCTTACAAATGCCGCTGCAACGATTACAACGATTACTATGGCAATACCGGTCGTACTTGCAGGCAACATACGTTGGAGTACCCCAACAACTAAGTCCATATGCATGTATGGTTACAGAGCTACTACTATATATTAGCTAATGAATAAAGCTCTGTTATGTGTTACCTGATGAATAAAGTTAATTCAGCCATTGGTCCCTTTAATTTATTTGTGTCAAGCATCTGAGGTTTGGGGTTATGAGTGCACATATTTTAATTCTAAATATGTAAATCTAAAGGAATACGACTCAAAGCAGATTATATGAGGGGCTAATGTGTAGGGCTTTAAAGCAATATTTTTCTATTTTGAAAGCATTGAAAATTTTAATTAATTAAAGGAAGCTAATTTTAAAACACGTACATCCTGCACTTATTACGTAAGCTCATTGCATTATAACTTTTTACCGGACAATTATACTACTTATAACATCTATGTAGCTATAGACAATATAGACAGAAAAACACATAATATTGTTACAGGTGCAAACCCTTACGTTGAAGATTGTTGTGACAAATGCCTCTGCCCGCGGGTTACCTGAGGAAGTGTTGTCGCACCAGTGGTGGATTTAACTTAAAGGTTGTATTTGAATGTGGTATTTGCAACTTCAGTGGAGGAGGAAGAGGGTGGGAAAATAGAGTGTTTTGGTTTTTACGATTCTTACGTTTTGTTTTTGTTTTTACTATTAAGAACGTTTATAATTTTATAAGATTTAATTTACAAAATTTCTAACAGTGGTACGATGCATACAGGCAAATGATGTGAGAATGTATATGCACGTAACTAATTAGTTGAAATAGGAGTGTAATGAAGCAATTATATATGCCCAAGTTGAGTTACACCCAATCAATCATCATTTAGTAGACACATCGCTCCTAGCCTTCCACTGATCACCACCAACCACCAGAAAAACGAGTATGGATTGCTATTTACTAATGAGAAGGATAAATGTTCTACTATATATTGCATTAATCTAAGGATTAAGATGATGTTTGCCCAAAGCACTGACACGTGGCACACTCTCATTAGCTGCGCATTAGGGTTTAGGGGGGGGGGGGGGGTCATCTATATAAGGAGGGGAGCCTCCCATTGGATGGATGATTCTTGTGTGCAAACCCTAACCTCCACCCTAACCCTAGCCGCCACGTCCCTCTCCCTCAAATCCGTCCCTTCCAAGTAGGACTCTTGGGTTGTGGATTTGTTCTTCTTCTCCTAGAGAGTAGAAGATCGGCCGGTGCTCAAGAAGACTCCGTGAGGTGATCGTCGATTCTTCTTCCGCTACCACAGGTTCTCTCCACCAAGGTAAATCCGAACCTGTAGACTAGATCGTAGTTTGCTAACATTGGTACTAGAGCCATCCTGGTCACCTCCGAGTTTTTGGTTTTTTGAGCATCTTTCTTTATTTCATTTGAGTTGAGATAATTTCGGTGATTCTTAGAAAGAAAAAATTGGATACATATGTTGTTTTTTTTCTTTCTCTCCATTGATGCACCTAGGGTTTGGTGGTCGGTTTTTTGCTCCTCACCCGAGTACATTTTTTTTGGATTACTTGACTATGCGGCTAGGGTTTGATGGCATTTTTTTCTCACCCTAGCGCATGGGTTTTTTGATTCATCTTATACATGCAATTAGTATTACATGATTCATCATCCTTTTGCGCATAATATTTGTTTCATCTTTAAGCATGCATCTAGAGTTGAATATGGATGCTTCATTCTTGCGCATAATGTAGCTTTCTTAATATGCATGTGCCTAGGGTTACATGTTCATTTATGATTATTGCGCATAATGTGTATTCCATCATTCAAGCATGTGGCAAGTTTTTATTTTTTCTCTGATTTTATGCGCATGTATGTTAAAGAGAAGGATGATGATTTTTGTTACAAGAGTTGGATATTGCATATATCTCATGATGTGATCATATATTTCGGATTATGTATCGTATTTGTCTTTCAAAACTCTTGTTTATGCATCTAAGGATAGAAGGTTGTTGCCTTATTCATGTGTGTGCATTTTTTTGATCATATATGCATGCATCTAGATGATTGCCGAATTAGATGATAATTGCCGAATTATGTACATGTTTGTTGCTAACATTCGGCTATGGATTTCTTTTGGAATGATTGCATGCATTTCATTTGAAATATTTCCTTTTCATCAAATGTGCATATATGTGATGCCATGCACCAAAGAATTTTGAATTTTTCTTTCCATTACAAGTAGCATAATTATTATTGATTGCATGCTTATATTAATTATGGAAAGATTGGCTAATTCTGAAATTTTTGGAAGATATTATGGGCTGGAATTTTATTGCCTTAAAAATATGTTTGGATGCTTTCCTTTGATGCAAAAATATGTGTTGCTCTTCACCATATAATTTCGGATTTTTCTTTCCTAATCAAAGTAGGATAATTTTGTGCTATCATGATTATATTGATTAGGGAAAGAAGAATTTTTTTGTTGTTTTGAGAATGATTATTGTGGAGATTGGTTGTCATTACCTAACACGTTTTTTTGCCTATTTTCGTGCCCCATTCATGCATTGTTTCCTTATACATTACTTCCTTATTGTTTGAATGAGGTGCACACTTTATGGTATTTTTTTTCATACGTCAGATTGTGCTAACGTATGGAAAGATTGTGCCTATGTGGAATGAATGATTGCTGATTTTATTTACTGCCTTATTGAGAGATGAACGTAATTTCATTCATTTATTTCCATTTGCAATAGTTATCGCAATGGGCTGTAATATTTATGGACTGTAATAATTATGGATTGTGGACTGTTTATTGCCCTAAGGAGACGATGGGCCCCTTTATTTTTATTATTGCGATATTATTGCTATAAGACTCATGCAGGTTCCCGTCGACGAGGCTAAATCCCTAATGGGGATCATTAGCTCGATATGGAAGTAATGTAGTAATCATATCTGTGTGATGTTGATTGTATTTTTTTTGAAAACCATTTTTGGGAACTCGCATGCCTAGTGGGAGTTGCAAGGTTGAAGTGTTTTGTGTAAACCACCTTGCAACCGGCGGCAAATATTTTTTTTGCTGATTTACCATGATTTAAAACATTTTTTTGGGGTCATTAAATCATGATGGAGCTCAATATCTAGATTAGTAAAATGGCTTTATTAACTATTGCATGAGGATTTGATCGAATGCTTTATGTTTTCTTTTGGTCTGAATGCTATAGCTATTAAGTCAGTTTATTCTTTATGATTATTGTAGCTCGTTATATTTTATGCTAGAACTCAAGTATCGCTATGTATTTTGATTGTCCTAGATTCTTTATGGCTGCTTCCAAAAGCATTGTCGCTGATCTGACTCGAGGAGATAAACATAATGAAAGAAATTATGATCTGTGACATCGTAAAATTGAGTATCTCTTAGAGGATCAGGACATGTTAGAAAACATAAACCAATCTATGTCTCCCCCCGAGGAGGGGAATACTGCGCAACATCGCAGAAACTTGGATGTTTATAATGCATGGAAAAAGAAAGACCGAATTGCTCGAATCACAATTCTAAGTTCAATGAGGGATGATCTGTTACTGCGGTTCGAAAAGTTTCAAACTGCAAAGGCCTTGTGGGAAGCTGTGAAGTTTCAGTATGGAGTGACCTCCGTCACAAGGGCCCGCCAGCTTGGGCTCATGTTTGATGGGTATAAAATGCGCCAAGGTCACACGATGAGGCAACATATTACTGCAATGTCAAACATGATAAGCGAGTTGAGCGCTGTCGGTCGTTCTAAGACCGATGAGGAGCAAGTGTCTGCTCTCATCAGATCGTTGCCTTCAAAGAATTGGGAGCATATGAAGGTCCATCTGACTCATGCTGATGACATCAGGACATTTGACCAGGCCGCAAAACACCTAGAGATGGAGGAGGACCGCATGCTTGCGGAAGCCTCTCTAACTGAAGTATTTGCTGCTGAGGCTGGCGCTCCTCGGAGGAGTGCAGGTTTTAAGCGCAAAAGAGATAGAGCTCAGGGTTTTAAAGGCAAGAAGGGTGCAAATGCAAACAAAACAGAAAACAAAGCTGGAAAGAAACGACCTCGAGGATCCAGAGGTGGGAAAGATAAGTCTAATGTGACTTGTTTTAACTGCCGAAAGACTGGACATTTTGCTCGTGAGTGCACTGAGCAAAAGGTAATTACTGTGTGTAATCCCTCGAATTGTAACGTGACTAGTTCTGTGATGCTCACTGATCATTCTCCTGTGTGGATTGTGGATTCAGGTGCCACGGACCACGTAACAAAGGATCGTTCTGCCTTCGTGGAATATCGCCGTGTTCCAAGTGGGAGGCGAATAAACATGGCAAACAACACTAGCATTGAAGTTCTTGGAGTTGGCACATGCAAAGTGGCTTTGCGAAGTGGCCGGATCCTATTACTTCACGACGTGTTGTATGCACCAGCTATACGGCGAAATATTATTTCTGTTGTTGTTTTGATGAGACATTGTTTTAAAGTTGTTTTTGAGAACAATGATATGGGTTTATACCTTTCTAACATTTATTATGGACGTGTCTATCTTTCAGACGGTTTTATTGTGTTGGACGCAATTTATGATTTCAATCATAACACTAGTGTCTTTATGAGCCAAAGTTCCATGAATAATGATTCAGTTATGTGGCATGCTAGACTAGGTCACATTGGTGTTGACCGGATGTACAGGTTGGCAAAGGAGGGGGTATTAGGAGAATGCTCCAAATTCGAGTTGCCGACCTGTGAATCTTGTCTAGCTGGAAAGACAACTAGAAAACCGTTCAGAAAAGCCATTAGGGCTACTTCTCCTTTAGAACTAATTCACTCAGATATTTGTGGACCTTTGAATGTGCGTACTAGACATGGACAAAGTTACTTCATCACATTCATTGATGACTTCACTAGATATGGTCATATTTATCTTATTTCTCACAAGTCAGAAGCTCTAGAATGTTTTAAGAAATTCATGAGCTTAGTTGAGAATCAGTTGGATAATAAGATAAAAACTCTTAGAATGTATAGAGGTGGTGAATATCTCTCCATAATGTTCAAGGAGTTGTGTGATGAAAAGGGGATATCTAGACAACTCACTATGCCTTATACTCATCAGCAAAATGGTGTTGCCTAGAGAAGGAATAAAACGTTGCTAGACATGGTTAGATCCATGATGGCACATGCGAGCTTACCAATTTCGTTTTGGGGAGATGCTCTAATGACTGCTGCCTACATCCTCAATAGAGTTCCAACAAAATCGGTTCCGTCAAGTCCATATGAGTTATGGACAGGACGGAAGCCTGATTTTAGTTTGATGCGTCCTTTGGATGCGCGGCATACATTCATTCTACTAGTCACCGATATGGAAAACTAGGACCTAGAGGGAAAAAATGTATCTTTGTAAAATACAGTGATCTCTCCAAAGGTTATGTTTTTATCAGGTTAGACGAGAATGAAAGAAGGACAGAACTGGAGTCTAGGGATGCCACATTCTTGGAAAATGATTTTCCAACCCTTGCTGGAGCTATCAAAGAGTCAGTGGACTTCTTTGAACAACAAGATGAGGACATTGCCACTCCACGGGATCAGGATCTGGAAGTTGAACATGAGGTTCCACCAGTCGATCCTAGTGGGAGCAGCAATGTTGAGGATCCGATAGCTCTCACGGAGGATGAGCCATCAGATACCCATCTGCGTCGAAGTTAACGCGGGCTCATTCCTCGTAGGCGATTTCGCTTAGAGGAAGAGGCCCTCATGATAGCTCAAGAAGAAATTGATTATGAATCATCCGGGATGACAGTAATCGATGATCAAGAACCGGAGACCTTGAAAGAGGCTTTGGAAGGTCCAAATGCTAAAGAGTGATTAGAAGCTATAAAGGAAGAGTTGGAGTCGATGAAAATTAATCGAGTCTGGGACTTGGTCGACTTACCACCGAACCGAAAGGCCATTGGGGCCAAGTGGATCCTCAAAATTAAGAGGAAGGCAGATGGATCTATTGATAGATTCAAGGCTAGACTTGTAGCTAAAGACTACACCCAAAGAGAAGGCGTGGATTTTGAGGAAACCTTTTCACCCGTGGTTAGGTTTGCCTCCATCCGCTTTCTACTAGCTATTGTAGCTCAGATGGACTTAGAGCTTTACCAAATGGATGTAAAGACTGCTTTTCTCAATGGAGAACTTGAGGACGAGATCTATATGGATCAACCTCAAGGTTTTGAAGTCAAAGGACAAGAGCGCAAAGTGTGCAAGCTCAACAAGTCCTTGTATGGCTTAAAACAGGCGTCTAGACAGTGGAACATTCGCTTCCATCAAACTATATCAGAGAATGCGTTCTCTATGCTTGAGGAAGATCACTGTGTGTACGTTAAGAGATCCAATGGTAAATTTGTCATTCTGACCTTGTATGTTAATGACATACTCATGGCTGGCAATAGCAAAGAGTTGCTGAAATCCACTAAAGAGTGGTTGTCCTCCACATTTGATATGAAGGACATGGGTGAAGCTAGCTACGTCCTTGGTGTCAAGATAGTTAGAGATAGGTCCAAAAGACTTCTGGGATTGTCTCAAGAGACTTACATTAACAACGTCTTGAAGAAATACCACATGGACAAATGCAAACCAATCGACACTCCTGTTGAGAAGGGTTTACACTTAAGCCTTGATAAGCATCCTGAGACTCCTGAAGAGAAGGCAAAAATGAGCAAGGTTTCATACTCCAATGCTGTGGGAAGCCTTATGTACGCTATGATGTGTACTAGGCCAGACATTTGTTATGCTGTGGGCATGGTGAGTCGATACCAGTCCAACCCAAGCATGGAGCACTGGAAGGCAGTCAAGAGAATCATGAGATACCTCAGAGGAACGAGTAACTACATGTTGTGTTACCAAGCATCAGATCTCCGCCTGATTGGCTATAGTGATGCTGATTGGGTTGGAGACATTGATGAAAGGAAGTCTACCTCTGGTTATGCAAGAAGCAAACCTGTATAACCCTGTCGACTATGGAAGCAGAGTATGTTGCATGCTCTGCAGCAGTACAGGAGGCAGTTTGGTTGAGGAGGTTCTTACAACATACTGGGCTAGTGGAGACATCTGATGAGCCTGTTGTTGTCTATTGTGATAGCATGGCTGCCCTTTGTTATGTGAAAGACCCCAAGTATCATGGAAAGACCAAACATATACAGGTTAGGTATCATTTTGTGAAGGAGATCATAGCGAGAAAGGAAGTTGTGTTAAGACATGTGTCTACTAGTCTTATGGTTGCTGACCCTCTTACCAAGGCTATAGCTAAGGACTCGTTTGTATCTCATGTGAAGTCCTTAGGCTTACGCAGACTTTGATGTATTGGCATGTCTGACTTCCTTTTATGAGTGATTGTGTTTTTTCGTTTTGACTATATCTGTTTGGTTGATGTAGTTGTTCTAGCAAAAAATATTATTTTGTCAATAGGTTGAAGAATGCTTACTCACACGAGCATTCGCCTCTGACGCTTTTGGTAGCGAGCATAGATGAGACTGATCATGAGGAGATCTTGTATGATAGATCCAGAGTAGTTCATGATAGGACAGTCGCCTTGATTAGGAATCAAGATGAGATCCTCTATGTTGGTGAGGATTGACATGAATGTTCCCACGAGTCATGTGACCTATAGAAGCCATGTGCGAGCATCACATGTGGCGCCAGGTGACACCTGTATGGTGTTAAGGCGACAATGATGAAGCTCGGGTCAGGCGCAGAGGGGGTGCGACTGGACCAAGACTTGTATGGTGTTGAGAGACAGACGTACTGTTGTGTACAGTATGATCCACCATAACATGTTTGTCATACAACATGTGCTGAGCGACCATTGGGAAGTGAAAGGATGGATCCCTGCTCCTTCACTGTGTGAGTCCAAGACTTGATTGTCATTAGTTACCCTCGGTGACCTTCGACGACACCATGAAGCAAAGAGTTGATGTGGCTACTTTGGGATGTTATCTATGACCATGAGAGATTCGGTCTAAAGAGGCATCTTCGGGAATGGAGTCAACTCTGAGTGTAATGGTGGTCTGCGGCGAAGGGAAAGGTTTGACTCGACTGCACTAAAAGTATTTGTTGGGCCCAACTGTATTGGATACAGTAGCAAGTACCTTAAGGACAAGAAGGTATTCTCTCCGAGGGATCGAGATACCGTTCATGTCAAGTGAGTTTCTGAGTAAACCTGGGGAACTGTGATGTGCATTTTTGACTGCTTATTTATTGGTTTTTGAGGATGTTGTCATTCTGGCCTTCTAGTAAGGTTTCTAGTTTGAGACTCCTAAATTGCAGGTACATCACCGGTCGCACGACCCATTTGTCCGTATGATCGGAAGAGTGCATGTGTCGGGGACACAGATGATCTTGTATCGGGGATACATGATCAGAGACTTGCGTGTTGTGGATGCGTTCTTGGAGAGATAAATAGTTGTATATATCAAGGATGTATACATATGTGTCGGGGACACATGAAGATGTGACACATTGTCATCTTATGATTGTATGTATCGGGGATATATACATATGTGTCAGGGACACAAAAGAAGATGACGTGTTGTTGACGTGTTGTTGTGCAAGTGGGAGATATTGGATTAATCTAAGGATTAAGATGATGTTTGCCCAAAGCACTGACACGTGACGCACTCTCATTAGCTGCACATTAGGGTTTAGGGTGGGGCCATCTATATAAGGAGGGGAGCCTCCCATTGGATGGATGATTCTTGTGTGCAAACCCTAGCCTCCACCCTAACCCTAGCCGCCACCTCCCTCTCCCTCAAATCCGTCCCTTCCAAGTAGGACTCTTGGGTTGTGGATTTGTTCTTCTTCTCCTAGAGAGTAGAAGATCGGCCGGTGCTCAAGAAGACTCCGTGAGGTGATCGTCGATTCTTCTTCTGCTGCCACAGGTTCTCTCCACCAAGGTACTTCCGAACCTGTAGACTAGATCGTAGTTTGCTAACACTATAGACAATGATACTGTGGTACGATGCTTTGGTAGAACAAATTTGCAGAAATTTAATACCGAGATCAGCACCCTCTACACCGCTGGAACTCTCACCGACATCTGGTTCCAGGAGGAACTCCAAGAGACTCAAGTGTGGGTTTCCCCTCTAAATCTCTTCTTTTTGGTTCATTTTAACGTTTGTTGTTCGATTTTGCTGAAGAATATCAATTTCTGTTGTTTGATTTGGTATATTTGTTCTCTTCGTATGTTTTTTCTTCTCAAATTTTCATTTGCTCAGTTCAAGATTATGTATGTTTTATTGTGATTAATTATGTTTTGTTTTGTTGTGGTTCTAGGAATGTGATTTGATGTTCATTTTCGCGTATGTTGTGCCTTTTTGCTTATGAAGTATCTGATGGTTTTTTTTTCTGAATTGTTATGCCAACTTCTGTGTTCTTTTGATGTCTTTAGGGTAATACTTTAATAAGGCAAAACAATTCGGGTCCAATATGAACCGACCCAACCCGAAATTTTCGGGTCAGGTTGGGTGGAACCGGAATCAGTTTGGGTTCGGGTTGGGTTTTTCCCAAACCCGAATTTTTTGAGTTGGGTCGGGTTCTAGCCCGAACCTGACCCATGTGCACTCCTATTATTTACGTTGATTGGAATCCATAATAGGTAAATCCTCCGACGTTTCTTTCTTGCCTTATTTCAACAAAACTAGAAATCAAAATTAATATAGTTTGGAGTTCACCGCAGGGCTTCACTCCTTAGCACTTCTCAAGAATTATCCACGTTCCACGAGAAGTTTAAGAGTGAGGGAGTTCAACTGTCCAAGTTTCTCATTTTGAAGATAATGCAATTTACTTTGCAATATTTTCCCATTTCTTGAACATCCTATTCTACACGCAATTCAAATGTCAACCATGTAGTTCATTAACAACCTACGCGCGCATATAAAATATGTACTGTAGAGAGATTTGGTTGTAGATATTGTTAAGAAATTCCAATATCTCAATTTAGAAAATGAAAACCGGAGAGATCTGTAAAATGTGGTTTATTTACACTTCGGAATGGGCATATTAATTATTTATTGGGTATTCCAAAATCCAAACTTTCAAAATCACACTGATAGGATAATAGTCCTCTTTTCAAATAATTTGTTGGTTGGTTTGCACGTAACACCCCCACTTTGAACGCCAAACACATTTCTCACGATCTTCGACAGTTCTGTACTGTGTCAATTAAATCAAACGAACTGAATTTTATCACTAAGTGATCAGGGGTTGGTGGAATTAGGAATGTAGGTTAGGGGGACCTTATTTTTAGGAATAATGTACCACATGGTCTAAGAAACCTACTTAATTTGGTATTACGGGGTTCAGAATCCAAAGTCAAAATCCAAGTGACTCTGAAGATTAAATCTAGCAGTCGCAATAAATAAATAAAACTCTTTACAATCTAAGCAAAATTCTAAAATCATTTGAACTCCCCAGAGTACGACTTGGTATCTTAAAGGTATCTGAAAAAGAACTTATTCTCTAACGAGTTTTTTAGTGTTGTGCCCATCTAAACGAGTTAAATTGGTTTTTTCTTCGTTATGTTTTGCAAATCAGTCTGATCCGCGCCTAAACTGCTTATTTACCAATGTCGATAGTGATCTGTTAATATTGCTAGCCACGGGTCAAAGGGCGTTCAATTTACTAATAAAATAGTCTTAAATATTACTATCTTAAATTATTTTGTGCTTCGACACTGATCTGAAGTCGCAAAATTACACATCGCCTATGGATTAGGTGCGTACACCTTTTATATTACAAGAACAAGAGTGTTTGGGTTTTGGATGATTTATTTAGATGTTTTATCATCAATGCGATTAGTAACATTAATTTAACAATTAACACTTTTATTAAATTTTATTGTTAATAATAGACAAACTGTAACTTTTGTTTCGTACTTTTAATGTATTTTTAATGGACCTTGTAAAATAAAGTTTATTTTTACTTTTCGAAACAATCAAACTAAATGAAAGTGCTAGTTAACAAGGTTACTAGTTACATTATTGATGTTAATTACACTAATTAAAATATTTTATTAAAAGACTAACAAATAAATTAAGTCTCTACACCAATAGGGATGCAAACAGGGTGGGGCGGGTTTGGCTCCGCCCGCTACCTGTCCCGCCGAAGCTAGGCCGGTAAACAGGGTGTTGCGGGGCGGGTAAAAAAATTAATTGCTACCCACCCCACTTAAGGGCGGGTAAAAAAATTTAACTGCTACCCACCCCACTTAAGGGCGGGTTAGGTGGGGCGACGTGGGTTAAGAGGGCGGAATGGGCGAATTCATGTAAACACTCATTTTAACGTATTACATTGACACATAAACGCATACAAACACATTTCTACAAGTCTCTTACATGCATAAACAGGGTCGTCTCGGGCATTTCTGAGGCCCTATGCGAAAACTAACAGTGAGGTCATTAAATTTGAAAATTTTTGTCCTCCTAGCTTAAATCATAAAATTTTCACTACCTTAGTACAATATCACTTGAAATTTTTTGTCCTCCTAGTATTCTTTCCTGCATATTTATCAATTAACTTGGTGGAAAATCAAAAAGAGATTTTTTGTGTATGTTGTCTCAATATTCATGTGTTACAATGTACTAGCATTTTTTTTGTAACCAAATAGGCTTATGTACATGTCAAAAACATTCATAAACATTATAACAGGAGCTCACCCTGCTCCTGTTATGGATCGGGCATGTGCATAAACATTCATACAAGTCCATAAAATTACAAGTCTACGATATAAAGTGCTTAAATGAACAATTAACAAACAGATAAAGTCACAAACCATCACATAAACGTTAGAAGTCTAAAAATTACATAAAACACAAAATCACATAATTAAACCCATTCTTCATTCTTAACATTACGGATTCACGACACCACAACACCACATGAAGTCACATACTCACATTTCATCAACCTAAACACAAAAAAAGTTAATATTTTGTTAAAGTAAAGATCGAAGAAATACATAAGAACACCACGACATCTCACCATTACTCAGGATCTCACTAGCATGATCATCGTTAACAATGTCATCCTCATCCTCGGCTACAACAAAGTGAGATGACATTGTTGCAAGAGTTCCATCATCATCATCATTACTTTGACCTATACCAATGACAACACATTATGTTAGAATACGAATATGCATAACTCCTCTACTACCCAACCTGTACCACCCTCTTATGCAATATATACCATTATAAGTCTCAGGCTATGTTGATTAAGAAATCATCACGACACCACATGCGTCCAAAACAAGTGATTAAGAAAAATTAAGTCAGACTCTCAACCCAAATGGAACCATAGAGTACCCTAAACTCCTCCTCAGCGATGAGGTTTTCCAGGAAGACGGTGCCAGCACCGTCCAGGTCGGCTTCGGCTAGGATGTCGGAGCTCGAGCCGAGGCGGCGGAGGGCGAGTTCGAGCTTGAGATCTGGCGGCGGAGGAGAGGTGGAGAGGAGGTGGAGGAGGAGGGTTGGATGTCGGAGGCGGCTCGGGGGAGGTGCGGACGACGGGTTTGGGAGGTTGAGGACGTGGAGATCGGATTTTGGTCTTCGACGTGGAGGCGGGTTAGGGTTTGCGATGAAATGGGGATTGGGGATTAATTGGGGATAGGGATTGGGGATTGAATATCAGAATATGTTTATTTTATAATTATGTGTTTAACGGGTATAACGGGTTAACATGGCGGCTTACACATCAACCGCGACCCACCCTATTTAATATGACGGGTTGACGGGTCGCGAGTAGATAAAAATTTCACTGCAACCCGCCCCATGCGAGGCGGCACAGGGCGGGTTGGTGGGTCAAACCCGCCCCACGAACAACCCTATACACAAAGAAGTTGTAACCAACACTTTTGACTCAAATATTTGTAGTTAAGTCATTTTATGAATCCATCTGTGGCATCCAACCAAAAACTAATTTAAGATATTAATATTTCAAACTATTTTAAGAACAAATTAAATGGCATTTCACACGTCTCTAACGTCGTTGATTGGATCACTTATGACATGGGTAAATAGTAATTTAGGCAAAGAGTGTGAGTATTGGACCAATTTTGAAAACGTGATGGGCAAAAGAACAATTCAACTTGTTTAGATGGGTGGGCAAGCAAAAAAAACTTATTCTCTAACCAAAACGCGGTGCAAGATAAAAGTTTTAAATTTTTAACATGACCATGAACGCAAATAGGACAAAAATGGAAGGGTACGAGTGTAAACCACTCTTTTTCCGTCTATAAAATGCAACCCAATGACAATAGACAAGTGCACCAACACAATTGAATCTTGTAATATTGGAGTAGTAGTCCACGAAAGAAAACTTGATAATCATGCAACACAAAGGACTTTTTGTGGCTCTTCTTCTCCTTGCTGTATTGGTTGTAGCTTCTGCTGGTAATACTTTTTTTACCTAAATGTTAGCTTTTAGTATATTTAATTTCAAAGTTACAAGATATAAATAGTCCAGGGCATATATTAATATAAGTTTGCTAGCACAAGTATTTTATCATCGACAAAATAAACAATAATTTAATTAGTATTTGCAAGCATATGTACTTATTGATCAACGTACGTCATAAATTAGTTAAACACTATATTCTTTTTTACACGCGAACTTCAATTAGGACTTCGCACCTTTTGAAACTCTCTTGATGATACTCACTCATATGCATTGCCATGATTTAGATCACATGTATTTATAAAATATTCAAATATAAGCACACATAAACATCTTCATTATTTAATGGAAGAATATCACAAAGATTTAGAAAATAAAATAAAATGAGTAGATACAACTAGACCAGCAATACTTCGTCTTTTTTTTTACATAAAGTTTTCAATTAATTAACGGAAGCTAATATAAACACATCCAGCAGTTATAGAGTACGCCCATTGCACTACAACTTATTACCGGACAAGAATACTTAACCTACAAGACAACATCCAAGTAGCTTTAGACAATACATACTTGATAAAAACATAATGTTACAGGTGGAGACTATCACGATAAAGATTGTTGTGACAATTGCTGTTAGCAAACAACGATTCTACATGTTCAGGAGTATCTTTCTTGGAGAGAACCTGTGGCAGCGTAAGGAAGATCAGATGTCACCTTACGGAATCCTTTTCACCGGTCGGTCTCCTACTCTCTTGGAGAAGGAGCGCGAGTCCACAACCCAAGAGTCCACGGAATGAACTTGGTGGAGGTGGAGGGACGAAATAGGAGAGAGAGAAGATGCACATGTTATTTTTTGGGGTCTGGTTGCCGAAAGGATGTAAATGGTGACGGACAACTTGAATGTTTGATTTGAAAAATAAAGGGTCCTTATACACGGACGCGGGCGTCACGGACGCGCCTTACGTGGACGTGTTGAGTCAGCGTCCAGTCAGCAAAAATTCTCTTCACGTGCTTTGGTCTTCTTAAAATGCCGGTTCTTTAGGTTGAACGATTCTTTTCCCAATACACAGATAATGCAGACCCTAAGACAGCGTGCAGACCCTAGGACAGCGTGCAGACCCTTTATTCATGCAGAGTCCAGACTTATCATAATAAAATATTGTTTTTAACTTTTAGGTTGGATCAACTTAATCCAAACAGACACACAACATATTCCGAACAGACAGTCTTCTTATTCCGAACAGACGCACAACTTAATCCGAACAGACAGACTTCTTATTCCGAACAGACACACAACTTAATCCGAACAGACACACAACATATTCCGAACAGACACACAACTTAATCCGAACAGACACATAACTTAATCCGAACAGACAGACTACTTATTCCGAACAGACAGACTACTTATTCCGAACAGACATACTTCTTATTCCGAACAGAAAGACTTCTTATTCCGAACAGACAGACTTCTTATTCCGAACAGACACACAACATATTCCGAACAGACAAACAACATATTCCGAACAGACAGACTTCTTATTCCGAACAGACGCACAACTTCATCCGAACAGAATCACAACATATTCCGAACAGACAGACTTCTTATTCCGAACAGACGCACAACTTAATCCAAACAGACAGACTTCTTATTCCGAACAGAAAGACTTCTTATTCCGAACAGACAGACTTCTTATTCCGAACAGACACACAACATATTCCGAACAGACAGACTTCTTATTCCGAACTGACATACAACTGTTATACATGAAGAAAATGAAGAAAATGTTCCTACATTTTTAAGGATGACTTTGGTCTTGTTTGTTGTATATGTGGAATTACACGCAAAAGCATAGAAAGTGTGTCCAGAAACGGAACAGAAAGTTTGTATTATTTATGTAGAAAGATTGTCTTGTTTATGTAGAAAACTTGTCTTGTTTATGTAAAAAGTTTGTCCAGTTTATGTAAAATGTTTGTCCAGATTATGTTGAAAATTTGTGCAGAAATGGAACAGAAAGTATTCCGAACATACACACCACTTAATCCGAACAGACAGACTTCTTATTCCGAACAGACACACAACATATTCCGAACAGACTGACTTCTTATTCCGAACAGACACACAACATATTCCGAACAGACTGACTTCTTATTCCGAACAGACATACAACTGCTGTACATGAAGAAAATGAAGAAGAATGTGATCATTCCTACATTCTTAAGGATGACTTTGGTCTTGTTTGTTGTATATGTGGAATTATACGCAAAAGCATAGAACTTTCTGATTGAACTTTTAACAGTAGAACATCACGCCAAAATCCTCGGAAGCTTTGACACCATTGCATCTCGTTCCAGCACATTAACACCTTACCCAGAGGTAGCAAACAAACGGGTGTGATGCCTTTTCTTAACACAAAAACCACAAGAATCGGCATAAGCAACGTAAAATGTTTGGGCTTCTTCGAAAGAGGGGAAAAACATCCCCTCCTTAGGAACGTTTGTCGGCTGCTCCACTTGGAAAGACACATGAACGATTGAACTTTTAACAGTAGAACATCACGCCAAAATCCTCGGAAGCTTTGACACCATTGCATCTCGTTCCAGCACATTAACACCTGACCCAGAGGTAGCAAACAAACGGGTGTGATGCCTTTTCTTAACACAAAAACCACAAGAATCAGCATAAGCAACGTAAAATGTTTGGGCTTCTTCGAATGAACAGAAAAACATCCCCTCCTTAGGAACGTTTGTCGGTTGCTCCACTTGGAAATACACATGAACGATTTCCATCAAAGCACAGAGGTAAGACCACAGAAGAGAAGGGAAGAAAAAGGAAGACGCATGTTGAGATTTATAACAAGTCTCCTGTGCTTTGTAGGAGAGCCAAAATGTTCATGGAAAATGAGTGATTTGAGACGCATTAATGAGGGATGGAGGGATGTAGACATTTGTACGAAACGAGGAATAAAATAAAAAATAAACTTTTTCTGTGGAGACTGCCAACTCAAACGCGTCTGCTGACTGGGCTGACCACGTAAGCGCGCGTCCCGAACGCTAGCGTCCACTAATCGTTTTCCAAAAATAAATATGTTTAGATTCTGACATCAAAGTCTTTACCAGTTAGAATTCAGAAACAGAAACGGTTCATAAACTTCTATCAATTTTAAATTAAATCATATGCAATTATCCGAAAGAACAGATTAATAAATAGTGGTCGCCATATAGACAATAAATGAATAAGAAAGCATCTCTTTGTGCATAAATATATACATAATATTCAAATAAAAACACATTAAGATATATGACTCAAAGGATATTTCATAACATTATATAAAATGGTATTGCTATTGATGGGTAGAAATATTGGTATTAGTCGGGAAGGTTTACAATATGTAACTAGGTTTCTTGTTTTAATTTTCTTTTTCAACCGTCAACATTTTTTTGCAGCTATCAACAAGTTACTGGAGGAAACATTTTGCTCTCTCATTCCTTTTGGTCTTTCCTCTCTCTCTCTCTGCCTAATGCTCATTTTACTAATTTAAACTCCCTTCGATTTTACCGTTAGAACTAATTTATGATTATTCTACAGTTAATATTCATCGTTAGATCATTTCATAGCATAATCACTCCTACTCTTAATCTTGGAAAAAAAATTAAAATATAAGTTTAAACAATAAAATTGGAAGAATATGCACGTGACAAACTTAATTGGCAAAGTATGCACCTACGGTGCCGTTTTCATTAACTAAAAATGGATCAATGTGCATACTTTGTCAATTAAGTTTGTCACGTGCATATTCTTCCAATTTTATTTTTTTAGCTTATTATTTTGATTTTTTTCTCCCTTAATCTACCTTGCAATTTCAGATAAGTAATTTGGTGAGGACTCAAAATAGAAAAATTAAGCTCAGAGTTTAATCTAATTATTTTAAGCATCTACCATATACATCATTCGTCTGAATTGTAACTTAGATTAATATAACTATATATATGTATATATATATGGTGCATATCTAGTGAGCTCAGGACTCATTTTATTTGTTTAAGCTCCCTACAATCTCACTATTAGATTTAATTACGGTAAATTTACAGTTAATATCAATCGTTAAATCATTTTATTAACATAACCACCATAGTCTTAATCTACCTTACAATTTAATATGAATAATGGATATTTAAAATAGTTAGATTAAATCCTGGACTCACCGGAGAATTAGTGTGTGTATGCGTGTGTGTGTGTCTATATATCTTATCTCTTTAATCATTCTTTCTTCTCTATCTCCTATATATATATATATATACATACAGAAATTATAGAATGAGCCCAGGGCACAATTAGGCTTAAGTGAGCCCCCTAAACATCCACTACTCAAATCAATCCAATGGTGGATGTAAATCTATGTTATTTTTAGATAGAGAAGGATAAAATTGGAAAATCAATAATCCCTTCACCTTCACCCTCACTGATCCCCTCCCTCGCCTCCCCCGACCCTATCTCCTCCCTCGACTCCTCCCACCTCCGATTCGCCCCCATCTACTCTTCCACCCTCACCGGGGTGCTCAAGATCGGGGAGGACCAGGCCCAGCTCGTCCTCAACGCCCTCGATGCTGTCGATCTGAAGGTAGGAGAGGGTGGTGTTGGGGATGACGAGCTGGTGTTGTTTTTGTACGTGCAGACGTCTAAGAGGTTGGTGTCACGGACGCATAAGGATCCTTCGGCGGTTACGGATGTGTGGCTGTCGATGAGTGCGTTTGATATGTGTCTTTCGGCGCTCTCGTCGATCCAGGTTTGGTTCTTGGGTGTCTTTGTGAAATGTGGTGGATTAGGAATGTGATTGATCTTTAAGGTTTTTGGAGTGGTTTTTTGTTGAATTTATAAGTATATGATCTTTTGCAAATGAACAGGCAATGCGGCTTGTGTTTGTAGGAAGACAATGTGGATAAGGAACCCCAAATAAGAGGAATTAGGAGTGGATGATATTTTAAATTTCTGAAATGAGCTCTGTTGGATGTAGCTTTTAGGAAATTAATTCATTGAAGCATGGGGAATAATTTATTGTTGTTTGTAGTTTTTAGGAAATGTCACTCTATTAATAAATGTAGTATGTTCTGAGAGCAAAGTGTTATTGATTCCATTGGATGGAGTTTGGTTTTAGGATGAGGTGTGGATTTTGCATCTTTCGTGAGAAGTTGGAAATTGTTTAGTTTAAATAGAATAAAGTACTTTCTTATAGAGGCAGTTCCTTAATCATCTTTTACTTTATCTAATGCAGAATTTCTTAGACAATAAATTGCTTCTGATCTTGATGATGTGGTAAGTGAAGCAGTAGATAGTTTTTGAAGTGGAAAACGTTTCCTGTAATGTAATGCAAATTATCATATACGTCACATTTTTCTTAGGAAAATGACTATCCAAATTTTCATATTCATGTTTCAATTCTGTCAATTGGCAATCTGTCATGCAGGAGAGCACAAGGTCAGAGAATCTGACATTTTCAGCTATGGATGTTGTAGGATTTCGTGTCCCCATGTATGTATATATTCTTAAAATTTTAATACATCATACAAGATCGTTTTCATATTTTCAGCAAATTTAGGTACATCTATTTGTGTTTTTTCTAATAACATGGAATCCTACATTTATTAAAATAAATCACAAAGAAGAATCATACCTAAAGGTTCTCTAAAACCTTTTGATGATCCGGAGTCACGTTGCACGTTGAGTCGTCCTCGGAATTGACGACGAGTGTTCACCAAACTTAATGAGAAAGGAGCTAGCCAATCAATCTCTAAAAAGGTTTAGAATCTAGCTAATAACCCTTCTTTAAGTCTCCTGAGATTCTGATCTCCAAACTTAATTTTACTAAGAGTATTTTCGTGGTGATTAGGGAGAGATTAATGAGAGAAAGATTTTACATTAGTTTTAAAACAAGTAGGAGTAGGTGCCCTTTTATAGGCTCTCAAAACATCCTCATCAAGAGCTATTATTTAGCCATGATCCCTTGTTTTTCTCTCCTAAAATTAATCTCTAAATTCCCCATAATCATCCACAAAAAAACGCTTTAATTAAATCTAGAATTAATCAATCCATGATCTAATTAATCTCTTAATAATTCGGGCAGAATCGTTCTTTTCGGTAGACCGAGTATTATTCGATCAACCAAACCATTCGGTTATAACACGTGTTCGGTGCACCGTTAGCTAGACGGTCGACCGATTCTTTATGAAAAAAATTCCCTGGAAGAATTCAGACGAACCACGTCTTTCAATTGGTCTACCGTTGAGGCACCAGAATCTCTCCTAGGACATAGTCATCGGATGACCGGGTCACCTTCGGTCTACCGAGAATACCAATTCTTGGTTGACCGTTTCCAATCGGTTAACCGAACCCGATTGTCCAGGCACTCTAGACAATCTCGGTCAAACAATTGCGCTTACCCGTTCCCCATTTGGTTAACCGATCTGAAGATCCCTCGGTCGACCGAACCCTGAACGGTTTACCGTGTTCAACCCGATTTTGCCTTTGTCAAATTTTGGATTTATTTCCAACAAAATTTGATCTTTTTGGGGGTTTTTAGCAAATTCACATCTTATGTAATATTATCCTATGTAATATTAAATTATTACACCCCATAATATATACACCTCATATGAATTTATTATGATTCTAATTATGTCAATGCTCATGACATATTGATTTTATCTATTCACCACATGTGTCCCATTTTCACAAGAAATCCGACACATCTGAACTTAAAATCAATCTTCTTATTTCCCAGTTTTGTGGTGGGACCTATAGGAGGATCTAAGCCAAATTGGTAGTGATATTAAATACTTAATATCTCAGACTATAAGCAGTATCTAGCTACACATTATAGTCACCCAATTAGCATAGATGTCTTTGTTCCACCCGAACCAAAACACGATCCATTTAGTGATGTAAGTGCACCACTTGTGTCCGTCCCTTGCCTCATGATATTAAAAATATATACAAAGTAGAAGTGTGTCATCTTTGTATTATATTCATTTCTTGATCTCTTTAAGCTAATTATAACTATGTAACTTAACTCAAGTTACATTGTGCACATTATAATTTTGCTTTATCAAGGGGCCCACTAATATCATCACTCAATTAAGAGGGGCAATGATAATCGTTTGACTAGCTATCTTTTCCAGCACAAGTCATGCTCAACCAACTATTGTCTTTATCACTACACTCATTGATAGCTTTTGACAATAATCAAATTAAGCACTTCTTGAGTGAAAAGATATAAGTCTCATATCTTAGGATCCAAGACACAGTAAGACATTAATGACACAAAACACAATTCCATAATGTCTTACTTGTTAGGTCTATTCAATATATAAAAGTAATATTTTCCTCCTTTATATACTCGTGTCGTCAATTATTTGTAGAGCTACAACAATCGATGACCAACACGACAATCTTATCTCGGTAATTAATGTTCCATGTTAATTACCATGATTGTGAATTACTTTTGATTTATGTAAACCATTATCTCTTAGAGCTCTACAGTTAAGGACCAAGTGCCTCTTTCTTAACACTTCCAAAAGACGAATACCATAATCAAGGAACAAAATGTTTGCACAGTCAATTCATAATAACTGACATATAAAAGTAAAACTTTTAGAACACATTCCTTTCAATCTCCCACTTGTTATCAAAGTTTTGTTTCACATACATTCTGAATGTATAAAACAATAATAACTAGGGTAACCCTCTCTAATCACTCATCAAGCCAATCTACATGGTTCCTTAGACCCATGGACTCGAAATGCATTTCGTCATTGGCTTGGGATAAGGGTTTGGTGAAGGGAGCAGCTGTGTTGCTGTTTGTGTCCACCCATAACAGATTTATTTTGCCCTCGTCGATGAAGTCACGTGTGACAAAGTACTTTCAATCCACGTACTTCACTTTGTGGTGTGATTTGGGATCCTTGATTTGCGAGATAGATGCCCTATTATCGCAAAATAGCTCTATGGGTCCCTCGCACGAGGGAACTACTCCAAGCTCTTCATGGAACTTCTTAATCCACACTCCTTCCTTGCTCGCTTCAGCGACAGCCATTACTTCGGAAGCTGTGGTTGAGTCGGTCGTAGTGCTTTGCTTCCAACTACGCCAACTCACAGCTCCACCATTCAGAAGGAAGACGTATCCTGATTACGACCATCTATCGTCGGGATCACTCATGCAACTCGCATCCGAATAGCCCTCGGCTATTAACTCCCTTTGTCCTCCATAAACAAGAAACTTATCTTTGGTCCGGTTAAGGTACCTCAGAATATTCTTGACCGTAGTCCAATGCTCAGGACTTGCGTTGGATTGGTGACGACTTGTCACACTTAGAGCATACGAGATATCGGGTCTTGTGCAAGTCATCGCGTACATGATCGATCCTATTGCCGAAGCATAAGGAATATCTTTCATGTACTCTAAGTCTTTACGTGATTCAGCACGTTGAGACTTCTTGAGTTGCACACCCATACTCATTGGCACATTGCCCTTTTTGGAGTTGTTCATGCTGAACCTTTCCAAGACCTTGTCAATGTACGTACGTTGACTTATGCCAATGAGTCTACGGGATCTATCTCTATATATCTTGATTCCCAAGAGGTATTGAGCCTCACCCATATCTTCATCGAAAATGCAGATTTCAATGAACTTCTCGTTTGCTCAAGCAAAGGTATATGATTTCCCATGAGGAGTATGTCATCGACATATAAGATCAAGAATACTATGTGGCTCCCACTAACCTTCTTGTATATACAAGACTCTTCCGTACTTTGGACGAAGTGAATCTTTTTGACTTCTTCGTCAAAGCACTTGTTCCAACTCCTTGATGCTTGCTTCAATCCATAAATGGATCTTTGAAGCTTGCATACTTTCTCGCTATTCTTTGGATCTTCAAAACCTTCAGGTTGTACCATGTACACATCCTGTAATAACCTAATCTAAACCATCTTAATTAACTAAACCTAAACCTACTTAACCTTAATTAATTATGCATGGGGAGCAGGAGGTGTTGGAAGGAGAGGGAGAGAGAGTTGGTTGGCTTTGGTTGGTTAAGGTTTAGGTGAATGGTGATTGGAGGATGGGGAGGTGAGATAAGATTAGGTTTTAGTATAAATAGGCATGTGAGGATTAGCTGAGAACGTTTTCTTCATCAGTGCATTTTCCAGAGAGTGAAAGAGAGGAGTTGTCGTTGGAGAAGAAGAAGGTGAAGTAGAAGAAGAGGAGAAGAAGGAGAAGAAGGAAGAAGAAGAGGAGTGAAGTGATTAAAGCTCGGGAGACATCTACAACCGTCAAAAAGGTATGCCAAATCTTCATTATAACTCACTTGTGCCTTGTGAGTGTTGGGGATCGACGTTGGTGTCGAATTCCCCGTCGGAATTCAACCAATTCAGAGGTTGAAGACGACGATCGGTCGACCGGTGCCTGTGGGCAGTCGACCGATCCTATTATTATATTGATATTTACCCGCGAACGGTCGAACGATGTCGTTAGACGGTCGACCGTTATGCCAGATTTGTGCGGGAAAAAAGGGATTTACTGTTATCGGTCGAACGGGACCACTTAGCCGGTCGACCGAATAACGATGAGAATGGGTCGGTTGGGGATTTTGACTTATTAAACGGTCGAACGTCCTTACCTTGTTCGACCGATCCATTCGATGCTAAGTCGGTTGGGAGCTTTGACCATCAAAACGGTCGACCGCTCTTTAACTCTCGGTCGACCGACTGAGCATTTAATTAAGCGGTAGAGTGCTTGTGTTGTTTCGGTCGAACTGTATTTCAGTTCCGGTCGACCGAACGAGACTTGAGCAAAATATTGAAAGTCCTGTTATCGGTCGAACGGCCCCTTGGTTCGACCGGTCGGATATATATATATTATATAAAATTGTATAGCGTAGACCTTCCAAACGGTCGACCGCTAGATGACTTTTGTTCGACCGATTGGTCGGTAATTCGGTTGGCATGGTTCGACCGGTAGAGTTGTTTGTACAGTACTGTGTACTGTGTGGGGGACCGGTCGACCGGTGTGCTTGTAGCGGTCGACCGATCTACCGCAGGTTGGTGGATTTATCCACACGCGATCCGTCGATGTCAGGTCGACTACCGGCTCCGAGGCGACGGTTGATTACCGGCTTTGAGAGCTACGGATTTCACCTTCGACGAAGGCGTATTATTGTTGTACCTTTTTCCTCTCTTACCGAGCGGGGTGTGAGGGATGTGTACCGTAAACCTTGGGCAGTTTGCGAGGGTTTAGCGGTAGGCCGAGGATGTTCCGGCAGGGTGCGCGCTAGGCGACTCTTGGGGGAGCAGTGGCTGTCGTCTGACCCGAGTTGTGTATTCGGCGGGCTGACTCGCTCCTTGGGTGCGGCGTGTACCGGGGGTTCCTTCCTGCACTTTTTGGGGAGCAGTGGTGTCGACTGACCCTTGTGAGGCAGCGGTGGACTGACTTGACCCTAGTGGCAGGAGTGGTTCAGTGCCGCGGAGGCGGTGAGGGCATTATTGTGGGCCCGAGGCGGATGATCATGTGCATAGCATTGCATTGTATTTAATTCCTTTTTATATTTTAGGAGGTTTGGTATACGGGGTTCCTTCAGGGAACTCAGGCATGTTTGTTGTTTGCATTTCAGGTAGCGAGCAGGGTTAGAGTTTGAGGTGGTGACCGAGGACGGTGCCCCCGAGATCGGATCCTGTAGTTGTCTTCTTCTTTTGAGGTGATTACATGTTGTATAGCTTTTGTTGTAATCACAGTCAGTCGGTAGTGTATGTATAGTTGACTTCCACGTGGGTCTGTACCTTATATTATATATATATACGTTGGTTTGATTTCCAGTGACGTGCCCCGTGTTGACCGTTGACGGTCTGTATTATTGTTTAAATTTTCCGCTGTTTTCGGGTACGTTACAATTTGGTATCAGAGCGTTGATCTCGGCGTACTTGTCCAAAGAAACCACCTTTGAGTTAGGATTTAGGTCTTAGAGGATCATGCATGCATATTTTATATTGATGATTGTCTTGTTTCCTTTGGCAGATGCCTCCTAGACGGGGGAAGGCGGTTGCCCATACTCGCGGTGAGAGTGAGACTGCGAGGGATGAGGCTTGGGAGGATGAGCGTCGGACGTTGTTCGATACGGTCGGACGTCTGACGGAGATGCTACAGCAGCAGACAGCACAGACTGGGCAGACGGGGACTGGCGCTATGCATGACCGGTTTATGCGCCAGCATCCACCTACCTTTCTGGGGCAGTACGACGCAGAGGCTGCGGAGGAGTGGATCTTCATGATGCAGAAGATCTTCAGTGCTATTGGTTGTCCTCCAGAGGCGAGAGTGGGCCTGGCTACTTATGTTTTGGGCGGTGCTGCGTCCAACTGGTGGAGGTCCACATCTGCAGTGGTGTTTGCGGACAGAGATGATATAGCCTGGGAGGAGTTCGTTGGCGAGTTCAACGAGCAGTATTTTCCGCAGCATGTCCAGGATCAGAAGAGGGAGGAGTTTCTGAGTCTTCAGCAGGGAGACATGACCCTAGCAGGCTACATCGGGAAGTTCAACGCCCTTGAGCGTTACTGTCCCGAGATGTACGTTACACAGGAGCAGAGGGCTGGGAAGTTCGTCCGAGGGCTCCGGAAGCAGTTGAGGACGAAGGTGCTGACACACATGCCGAGCACGTTGGCCGATGCAGTGAAGAGTGCCTCTGTTCTTGATCGTGACTACAGGGAGAACTACCAGGATGAGAGGAGGCCATCGGGTAGATTCTCTGGGAGGCCAGGAGGTCAGACTGGAGGGAATCCGGGCAAGAGGCCCCGATACGAGGGAGCAGGAGTTGCAGTACCACGACCTGAGCCTTGTGGTACTTGTGGGAGGTTTCACTCCGGGCCGTGCTTCACCCCCGGAGCGTGTCATGGTTGTGGCCAGATGGGTCACTTTATCAGGAGCTGTCCGAGCCGAGGAGCTGGGCCGAGCCGACCACCGGGTTTACCTGCACCAGGCAGAGGAGGAGGCGGAGGTAGACCACCTTTCAGACCTCAGCAGGGGCAGCGCACTGGCAGAGTTTTCACCATCCAGGCAGAGGAGGCTCGGGATGGAGGCGCTGTCGTGGAAGGTACACTTCTTGTCGCAGGTTCAGTAGCTAGGGTGTTATTTGATTGTGGCGCGACACACTCGTTCATCTCAGAGCGATTTGCGGGAGTGTTGGGCTGTACCCTTGCGATGTTGACTGCCACTTTGGAGGTCAGCACACCCCTGGGTCTGGTGGGCACTGTGGGGAGATTTGTCCCCGGCGCCACGGTTGTTTCGGGAGATCAGGAGTTTCCGGCAGACCTGGTCTTGCTACCGATGGAGGACTTTGATGTCATATTTGGGATGGATTGGCTGTCCCAATATGATGTTCGAGTCTTGTGCCGTGAGAAGAAGATTTTGATCCCGAGGAATGGTTTGCCTGATATTCTGATTAGAGGGATCAGAAGCAGAGGGGGTCGCATTATTGTATCTGCTGTTAGAGCTCAGAGACTGTTACAGCAGGGATGTGCAGCATTTCTGGCGACGCTTGTGGTTGCGGAGGCAGAGTCCCAGAGGCTAGAGGACATTGAGGTGGTGCAGGAGTTCGCGGATGTTTTTCCAGCGGAGATTCCAGGTTTACCACCACACCGAGAGTTGGAGTTCGGCATTGAGTTGGTAGCTGGCACTACACCACAGTCGAAGGCTCCATACCGGATGGCACCTGCTGAGTTGACAGAGTTGAAGAAGCAGTTGCAGGAGTTGATGGACTCTGGATTCATCAGGCCGAGTGTCTCGCCTTGGGGTGCACCAGTTTTGTTTGTGAAGAAGAAGGATGGATCCTTGAGGATGTGCATAGACTACAGGATGCTGAACCAGGTGACGGTGAAGAATAGGTATCCCTTACCTAGGATTGAGGACCTCTTTGACCAGCTGCAGTCAGCGAAGGTTTTCTCGAAGATTGACCTGCGTTCAGGATATCACCAGTTGAGGATCCGAGATGAGGACATCCAGAAGACAGCCTTCAGGACGAGATATGGACACTATGAGTTCTTGGTGATGCCATTTGGATTGACGAATGCTCCGGCAGCGTTCATGGATCTGATGCACCGGACATTCAGGCAGTACATTGATATATTTGTGATTGTCTTCGTGGATGACATCTTGATCTATTCACCAGATGTGGAGCAGCACAGAGAGCATCTGAGGATTGTACTCAGCATCTTGAGGGCTCAGCAGTTATATGCTAAGTTCTCAAAGTGCGAGTTTTGGTTGGACAGAGTGGCATTCCTCGGACACATTGTATCAGCAGAGGGGATATCAGTGGATCCGGCGAAGGTAGAGGCGGTGACACAGTGGAGGACCCCTACGAGCGTGACAGAGATTAGGAGCTTTGTTGGACTGGCGGGTTATTACCGTCGTTTCATCAAAGACTTCTCGAGATTGGCAGCACCACTGACAGCTCTGACGCAGAAGGGAGTCACTTTTGTTTGGTCGCAGAAGTGCGAGGACAGCTTTCAGGAGCTGAAGAGACTGTTGACCACAGCACCAGTTTTATCATTGCCGAGTGGCACGGGTGGATTCGTGATTTATAGCGACGCTTCAGGTATTGGCTTAGGATGTGTACTTATGCAGCACGGGAGGGTGATCGCGTACGCATCCAGACAGCTGAAGGTCCATGAGAGGAATTACCCGACACATGATTTGGAGTTAGCAGCAGTGGTTCATGCACTGAAGACCTGGAGACACTATCTTTATGGCGAGCGGTTCGAGGTGTTTACAGATCATCAGAGTCTGAAGTACCTGTTCTCGCAGAAGGAGCTGAACATGAGGCAGCGCAGATGGCTTGAGTTCATTAAGGACTATGACTTCACTATCTCTTACCATCCGGGGAAGGCGAACACGGTTGCAGACGCTTTGAGCCGGAAGGTGGAGGTATCAGTAGCAGGCCTATGTATTCAGGAGTGGAGACTGCTAGAGTCCTTGGCAGAGTGGAGGCCATTTGCAGATAGCTCTGAGGGTGCAGTGATTGCAGGATTGAGAGTAGAGCCTCAGACAGTATCAGCAGTGATTCATGCTCAGACTACAGATGAGGAGTTGAGCAGTTTGTTACAGTTAGCTGCCAGAGATGGGTCAGACTTCAGAGTTGGAGTGGATGGAGGTCTGAGATTCAGAGACCGTATCTGGGTGCCGAAGACAGAGGACCTGAGACATGATATCATGGAGGAGGCACACAGATCGAGATATTCCATTCATCCAGGGAGCACCAAGATGTACAAAGATCTGCAGCGGAACTTCTGGTGGCGAGGTATGAAGAAGGACGTTGCAGACTTCGTATCGAGGTGTTTGGTCTGTCAGCAGGTGAAGATCGAGCACCAGAGACCAGCAGGGCAGATGCAGAGGATTGAGTTGCCCGAGTGGAAGTGGGAGCACGTGACGATGGATTTTGTTACGGGGCTACCGAAGACACGGAGATTCCACGATGCGATTTGGGTTATAGTCGATCGACTGACCAAGTCGGCGCATTTCTTAGCTATTAAGACCACTCTTGCTCTGGAGGGTCTAGCTAAGTTATATATTGAGGAGATTGTCAGACTTCATGGCGTACCAGTCAGTATCATTTCAGACAGAGATCCCAGATTCACTTCGAGATTTTGGGAGAGTCTACACAGAGCACTGGGGACACGTCTGAAGTTTAGCACAGCTTTCCACCCACAGACAGATGGCCAGTCAGAGCGGACGATACAGACATTGGAGGACATGCTGAGAGCGTGTACACTTGACTGGGCCGGGCATTGGGATGAGCATTTGCCGTTGATCGAGTTCGCCTACAACAACAGCTACCATTCGAGTATTGGGATGGCACCCTATGAGGCATTATACGGGAGACCGTGTAGATCGCCGGTATGCTGGAGTGATGTGGGCGAGAGACAGCTAGTTGGACCTGACATTATCCAGTTGTATTCAGAGAAGGTCGACGTGATTCGGAGACGACTAGCTACGGCGCAGAGCAGGCAGAAGAGTTATGCTGATACGCGTAGGCGTGAGCTGACTTTTGAGGTAGGAGATCATGTCTTCCTGAAGATCTCGCCTTCCAGAGGGGTGATGAGATTCGGGAAGAAGGGGAAGCTGAGTCCGAGATATGTCGGACCTTTTGAGATATTGGATCGGGTCGGTGAGGTGGCATATAGGATTGCACTACCACCACAGTTCGCAGGACTTCACAACGTCTTCCATGTTTCTATGTTGAGGAAGTACGTGGCCGATCCAGCTCATGTGATAGAGATATCAGTGCCGGAGATCCAGCAGGATTTGTCATTAGATGAGAGACCAGTTGAGATTGTGGATCAGATGGTACATCAGCTCAGGAGGAGAGCTATTCCGATGGTGAAGGTCAGGTGGCAGCATCACACTGACAGAGAGGCTACCTGGGAGATCGAGGAGGATGTCAGGAAGCAGTATCCAGAGTTGTTCCGGTAAGTCAGTTATTTCGAATTTCGCGGACGAAATTCTTTTAAGGAGGGTAGATTGTAATAACCTAATCTAAACCATCTTAATTAACTAAACCTAAACCTACTTAACCTTAATTAATTATGCATGGGGAGCAGGAGGTGTTGGAAGGAGAGGGAGAGAGAGTTGGTTGGCTTTGGTTGGTTAAGGTTTAGGTGAATGGTGATTGGAGGATGGGGAGGTGAGATAAGATTAGGTTTTAGTATAAATAGGCATGTGAGGATTAGCTGAGAACGTTTTCTTCATCAGTGCATTTTCCAGAGAGTGAAAGAGAGGAGTTGTCGTTGGAGAAGAAGAAGGTGAAGTAGAAGAAGAGGAGAAGAAGGAGAAGAAGGAAGAAGAAGAGGAGTGAAGTGATTAAAGCTCGGGAGACATCTACAACCGTCAAAAAGGTATGCCAAATCTTCATTATAACTCACTTGTGCCTTGTGAGTGTTGGGGATCGACGTTGGTGTCGAATTCCCCGTCGGAATTCAACCAATTCAGAGGTTGAAGACGACGATCGGTCGACCGGTGCCTGTGGGCAGTCGACCGATCCTATTATTATATTGATATTTACCCGCGAACGGTCGAACGATGTCGTTAGACGGTCGACCGTTATGCCAGATTTGTGCGGGAAAAAGGGGATTTACTGTTATCGGTCGAAAGGGACCACTTAGCCGGTCGACCGAATAACGATGAGAATGGGTCGGTTGGGGATTTTGACTTATTAAACGGTCGAACGTCCTTACCTTGTTCGACCGATCCATTCGATGCTAAGTCGGTTGGGAGCTTTGACCATCAAAACGGTCGACCGCTCTTTAACTCTCGGTCGACCGACTGAGCATTTAATTAAGCGGTAGAGTGCTTGTGTTGTTTCGGTCGAACTGTATTTCAGTTCCGGTCGACCGAACGAGACTTGAGCAAAATATTGAAAGTCCTGTTATCGGTCGAACGGCCCCTTGGTTCGACCGGTCGGATATATATATATTATATAAAATTGTATAGCGTAGACCTTCCAAACGGTCGACCGCTAGATGACTTTTGTTCGACCGATTGGTCGGTAATTCGGTTGGCATGGTTCGACCGGTAGAGTTGTTTGTACAGTACTGTGTACTGTGTGGGGGACCGGTCGACCGGTGTGCTTGTAGCGGTCGACCGATCTACCGCAGGTTGGTGGATTTATCCACACGCGATCCGTCGATGTCAGGTCGACTACCGGCTCCGAGGCGACGGTTGATTACCGGCTTTGAGAGCTACGGATTTCACCTTCGACGAAGGCGTATTATTGTTGTACCTTTTTCCTCTCTTACCGAGCGGGGTGTGAGGGATGTGTACCGTAAACCTTGGGCAGTTTGCGAGGGTTTAGCGGTAGGCCGAGGATGTTCCGGCAGGGTGCGCGCTAGGCGACTCTTGGGGGAGCAGTGGCTGTCGTCTGACCCGAGTTGTGTATTCGGCGGGCTGACTCGCTCCTTGGGTGCGGCGTGTACCGGGGGTTCCTTCCTGCACTTTTTGGGGAGCAGTGGTGTCGACTGACCCTTGTGAGGCAGCGGTGGACTGACTTGACCCTAGTGGCAGGAGTGGTTCAGTGCCGCGGAGGCGGTGAGGGCATTATTGTGGGCCCGAGGCGGATGATCATGTGCATAGCATTGCATTGTATTTAATTCCTTTTTATATTTTAGGAGGTTTGGTATACGGGGTTCCTTCAGGGAACTCAGGCATGTTTGTTGTTTGCATTTCAGGTAGCGAGCAGGGTTAGAGTTTGAGGTGGTGACCGAGGACGGTGCCCCCGAGATCGGATCCTGTAGTTGTCTTCTTCTTTTGAGGTGATTACATGTTGTATAGCTTTTGTTGTAATCACAGTCAGTCGGTAGTGTATGTATAGTTGACTTCCACGTGGGTCTGTACCTTATATTATATATATATACGTTGGTTTGATTTCCAGTGACGTGCCCCGTGTTGACCGTTGACGGTCTGTATTATTGTTTAAATTTTCCGCTGTTTTCGGGTACGTTACACATCCTCTTCCAAGTTCCCATTTAGGAACATCGTTTTGACATCCATTTTCCATATCTCATAATCATGAAATGCGGCAATAGCGAGCATAATCCCAATAGACTTGAACATGGAAACCGGTGAAAAATGTTTCATCATAGTCAATTCCTTGAACTTGAGTGAAACCTTTTGCTACAAGCCTCGCTTTGTAGGTTGTCAAGTTCCCATCCATGTCCATCTTCCTCTTGTAAACCTATTTATTTTGAATGACATTTTTCCCTTGAGGAAGGTCAACCAAGTTCCACACTTGATTATCATACAGGGATTCTATTTCGGATTCCATGGCCTTAAACCATAGTTTTGAGTCCTTTCTTTCCATTGCTTCTTGAAAGGTCGAGGGATCATCTGTATCTAGTACCATGATCTCATGAAGTCCCAAATACATATCGGGTTTCTTCCTTTCCCTCGTTGACCTTCTAAGTTCTTTTGGTTCTACGTGTACTTCTTGAACTTCTTCCACAATATCTTGCGGAATTGGTTCGTGTTCGATTCTCGAACGTACACTAGGTGGGGAAGATTGAGTTTCTCTCACAATTTCTTGTGAGGGTCTCTCACTCACGCTCCCACTAACCAAAGGAACCTCGGTTGGGCCTTCATGATCTTGAATGTCACCATTCATATCATGATTTTGAGGAATATCTTGAGTCTCCTCAAGCACAACTCTACTCCCACTACTTTTTATTCTTTCCAGAAATTCCTTTTCTAGAAATACGCCATCTCTCTCTACAATCACTCGATTGGAGGTTATATGTCAAAAGTAGTATCCTCTTGTCTCACGAGGATAACCTATAAAGAAGAACTTATACGTTTTTGGCTGAAGTTTGGTCGACATCAATCTCTTGACGTAGGCCTCACAACCCCAATCTTGAGAAAATTGAGCTTACGTGTTTTACCACTCCATAGCTCATAAGGCGTTTTCTCTACGGATTTGGATGAAACATTATTTAGTGTGTAAGCCGTAACTTCTAGTGCATAACTCCAAAAGTAAAACGGCAATTCAGCTTGACTCATCATTGATCGAACCATGTCGAGTAATGTCATATTCCTCCTTTCGGATACCCCATTCCACTGAGGTGTACCGGGAGGGGTGAGTTGTGGTACAATACCACACTCCTTTAGGAATGAGTCAAATTCGGTACTTAAGTACGCACGTCCATGATCCGTTCGTAGAGACTTGATTTTCTTGTTGAGTTGGTTCTCTACTTCATTCTTGAATTCCTTGAACTTGTCAAAGAATTCACTTTTGTTTCTCATTAGATAAATATAGCCATAACGACTATAGTCATCCGTGAACGTAATGAAGTACCTGAAACCGTCTCTTGCACTAGTACTCATCGGACCACATACATCGGAATGTATCAAATCCAATAAGTCATTCGCTCTCGGTCCTTTCTTCTTGAAAGGCCTCTTGGTCATTTTGCCCATTAGTCAAGGTTCGCACGTCTCCAATGATTTAAAATAAAGTTGAACAAGAAGGTTATCTTCTTGCAATTTCTTGATGCGTTTTTCATTTATGTGACGAAGACGATAGTGCCACAAGAGTGTATCATTCACGTGAGTAGTTTTAAGCCTTTTGTTATTGATGTTTAAGATTTGTTTATTATTCAATTCAAGCAAGTAGAGACCATTCCTTACGAATGCATTTGCATAGAAAATCTCATTCTTCGATATAGACAAGCAAGAATTTGAAATATTTATATTAAAATTATCCATATCCAAACATGATACAAAAATAATGTTCTTGCTAATCGAAGGCACATAATAAACATTATTTAAACAAAAATTTAAACCACTAGATAATTGAAGCTCCACAGAACCTTGTGCAATCGCAGCAACGCTTGCACCATTTCCGACCTTCAAAATCATCTCGTTCTTCACGAGTTCCTTCCTATCCTTTAGTAGCTACACATTAGAGATTATGTGAGCACAAGATCCAGTATCAATTACCCAGTCATGGACAGAGGTGGCTAAATTTATTTCAATAACAAATATACATTTGGCCTTTTTGGGACGCTTACGTTCAAGCACTCCATTGTCAAGGTCTTCCTTGTACTTGGGGCAATTTGGCCGGATGTGTCCTTTTTCACCGCAGTGAAAGCACTCCGTATTGGGAGTTGGAGATTTCAGAGATTTCCCCCTTGAGGCACTTGCACGAGCACCTCCTACTCCCTTGCTCTTGATTGACGTATTTTTGGTGAATTTGCCTTTACCTTTGGTGATCTTCTTGCTCCCTCCATGGACGGCTAGGACGTGATTGTCCCGACCTTTGCCCATGTCAACTTCAGCCGTTTTGAGAGCGTTGTGAAGTTCCTCAAGACTCACCCCTTTCTCACGCACATGATAGTGCATAATGAAGTCCTTGTAGGACGGGGTTAGAGAGCCAAGAATCAAATCTTCCGCAATGTCATCGGGCATTGGGGAAGAGAGCTTCGACAACTTCTGAAGGCATCCTTGCATCATGAGAAAATGCATGGATACCGATGTTCCCTCTGCCATGTGGCACATTGTGAGTGCGATGGTGGTCTTATAACGTTCTTTTCTAGCACTATCCATGAACATCTTTGTTAAAGCTTCCATGGTCTTCTTGGGTTTTGAATCCAAGTATTTCGCCTGAAGCGAGTCACCTATGGAGGCTAACATTAGACCATGAACCTGGTTCTCTTGGTCTTCCCACTTGGCTTTTGCCTCTCTCTCGCTATCGGTTGCCCTCTCATTTAATTTTGGAATTTTACCATCCAAAATATGAGATAGTTTCTCAAACTTTAACACGATATTGAGCTTGAGTTGCCAGCTTATGAAGTTTGAGCCATCATTTGCCAAAGGATGTTTTTCAATCATAGATCGCACAATAGGTTGAATATTCGACATTTCTACAAAATAAATTATATGGGATTTAATGTCAATTTTATGTTTTAAAAATAATACCGCAAATAAAAATTTGTCCATAAATGCAGCAATCCAAGATCCTATCAATTATAATATAAACTAGCTAAGAGCTATCAGATATATTATAAAATCAAGGTAAGAAAACATTTTCTAATCATAACCATTTCGAAATATCGCAACATTTGCATTTTCAAACTCTTATGACTCTTGTCGTTTTAATTAGGAGGGAATATGACCAATCCTCGTAAGAAAAAACTCTCTTTGTCAAAACCGAGCTAGGGCTCCGGGTTCTGTTAAGAAAACTTATTTCATTTGATACGAGATACGTTTATCCATTGTATTCACAAACAAATATATTCGGTGTCCGCTAAGGGCGAATCACACCTCGTACATCTATTCGTGGCGAAACAATAGACAACCTTATATCTCCCACTATTCCCAAAGATGGAGGAAGCTATCTCCCGCTAAGGGCGAGCAAAATAGCCCTCGATCGATAGCTGCTAGTGGATGAAATAGGAAAGAAAGATACTCTTAATTTTTGGTTGGACAATTTTAAACATTTATATGTGCTTTTAGAATTTAGGTGAACATGCATATTTATCATCTATACACATCCTAACATTCATCCATACAATCACATATATATCAAGCACACAAACATAAATAAATCCATTCACACAAACATTGTGTGAGTTTATATGTTCCCGCGTTCTTGATTCTTAATCCTTGATCCTCGATCCTTGCGCTTCTTCAGCGTCTTCCTCTTACACCATGGATGTTGATATTGCAAAAATATAAACATGCATCTCTCAATTTTGAAAAATTGTCTAGTGCAAGTTCTATGTAAAAACCCTCTCATATGCATGCATATACATAGAAATAAAATTTGGATTTTACATACATAAGCCTCTGTGATTGAATAATAATAACATACACATTCATTCATTCATTCATTCATTTACACATGACTTTGATGGAACATATAAACTCGCATATCCCAGCATTTTGAGAACTCGAGCAACGCATGTACATATACTATATATTACTCGATTTAGTTTATCATGCATCTCTAAATCAAACAATTCTAAAATCATTTGAAATCCATTAAAAATGATTTTATGCATCCATAGTTCAAAACATAAAACATTTGAACCGCTTGTTTATCCAATTTCAAAAAAATAAACATTTAAAGAAAGATAAACATATACCTTTTTCGTTTTGTTGATTCCTTATAAAATAATCATTTAATTAAAAACGAAAATTCTATAAATTAGACATAAGTCTAAATCTTAATTCTAACATTCACATGATGTATTTTAAAACATTTAAAACTATCAAAAGAATCAAATTAGAATTAAACCAACAAAACTATCGAAAACTCGAAAAAGACATAGAACATGAATTATTTTGATTGTAGATGGTAAACTAAAATTAATTATATAGTCTAATTGTTGAAAATATGAACTAAAAGCTCTAATACCACTGTAGGATTTCATGTCCCCATGTATGTATATATTTTTAAAATTTTAATACATCATACAAGATCGTTTTCATATTTATTTTAATACATAATATCGAATAAATGATCTATTTGTAAAACTCAAATTCCTTTAAAAAAACCACCATCAAACCTTCTCTTGTCTCCACAAGTCACAACTGCTCAAAAATTGGAATGGGTGAGCTGAAAAGGGCTGCCCAAAGTCACTAGGTTGGACAACATTACTGCTTTGTTAAACCAAGTTGGGTGTTGCTGTGCTTGATGGAACGACCTTCTGATTCTGTGTCATCTCTTTAATTGGGGACGTGTCTCTGTAGCAATATGTTGATTAATATGCATAATATGTTTTTTTAATATGTTGTTTTTGTGGTTGATTAATAAGAAAAATAAGATTTTTTGTGGCGTAGTTGAGTTAGAATCCCCCCCCCCCTCTATTGCAATTCGATATTAAGTTATTCAATCTGAGATTGTGGATGGCCTAGATGGCTAGTTGATTTTAGAATTTTTATCCCAATTTTGTGTGGCTGTCTTTCATTCCCTGCTTATGCCGAGCAGTTTAGGATTAAAGGCTCTGTTGTTGTTGTAGGTGGGGGGGGGGGGGGGTTGAACCTTCTGTTTTGTTTCTTTCTGAAGTTTATTTCTTGTCTGTGTAGTTTAAATGATTGATGATAAGTTTGAATGCTGGATGCATATTGGCATGGTACAAGATGGATACATCTTGCGTTACCTTGTAGAAATGAAATTATACCACCATGTAGGTGTGGAAGAACTTCATATCTCTATGAATTAGGTTCAACACTGCAATATATTCTCAAAACAAAAGTCGTCAGTGTTGATACTTCTGGAGAAGGAGTCATGCTTACAATAGAACCTGCAGCTGGCGGTGAGCAGAGCATTCTGGAAGCAGACGTGGTTCATGTTTAGGCTGGTCGGACCCCTTACACTTCCGGACTAGGGCTGGACAAGATTGGTGTGGAGATGGACAAAATCGGCAGAATTCCGGTTGATGGGCGATTCATGAAGAAACGCAAGAGCGTTTGAGTTTTATTGAAGATGTTTGTTATAAATCATTACATTTGAATTTCAAATACATTGGTTTTATATGAGTGTATTTATCCGTTGAGATGGAGCGGCCTCGGGAGTGAAGCGTTGTGTTGCTTCGCTGGAGGAGATGCGCCGGTTGGGTGGATGCGTCGGTTCAGTGGAGCGTCGGTTCAGTTCTTTTTAACACTCCCCCTCAAGTTGGGTCCGGAAGAGGTTGAAGGTACCCAGCTTGTCGATGATCTGACTGAATTGCTTTTGACTTAGAGCTTTGGTGAAAACATCTGCTAGTTGTTCTTTATTGGGTATGTAGGGAACTTCTATTTCTTTTGCTTGGATTTTTTCGCGAATGAAGTGACAATCAACTTCAATGTGTTTGGTTCTTTCGTGGAACACCGGATTAGACGCTATGTGTCGAGCAACATTATTGTCGCAGAACATCTGTATGGGCATGTTAGGAGATTGTCCCATATCGTTGAGAAGTTGTTTTAACCATATAAGTTCACTAGTTGTAGATGCCATTGCGCGATACTCAGCTTCTGCACTGGATCGTGCAACAACTTTTTGCTTCTTACTCCTCCAGGTTACGGGATTCCCTCCTACAAAGGTGCAAAAACCTGTAGTTGATCTACGATCATGGCTTCCTGCCCAATCTGCATCCGAGAAACCAATGATACTGTTAGAGTTATTATTTTTCATAAGTATTCCTTGTCCTGGAGTTTGTTTTATATACCTTAAAATGCGATCAATGATACCTAAGTGCGGTGTTCGAGGTGCATGCATAAATTGACTAACTATGCTAACAGCAAATGTTATGTCTGGTCTAGTTACTGTTAGATATATGAGTTTGCCTACAAGTCTTTGGAACTGATGAATATCTTTGACAGGTTCTCCGTCAGTAGAGTTGATTTTGAGGTTCGTTTCTACTGGTGTGTTGGCGGGTTTAACTCCAAGTTTTCCCGTTTCTGTTAATAAGTCTAGAGCATATTTCCTTTGTGATAAAAAGAGGCCCCTTTTTGAGTATGCAATTTCTATTCCTAAAAAGTATTTTAAGAGGTCGAGGTCTTTTATGTCGAATTTTGTTTTTAGGTAGTGTTTGACTTGACTAATTTCATTGTTAATGTCTCCGGTGATGATGATGTCGTCAACATAAACTAATACTATGGTGATTCCTTGTTTGTGATGTTTAGTAAACATAGAAGCGTCAGCGGAAGATTTTTAAAAACCATAAGCAAGTAAGAAATGACTGAGTTTGGCATACCAGGCGCGTGGAGATTGCTTTAGACCATAGATAGCTTTGATGAGTTTGCATACCTGGTTTGAGGTGAGGTTGTATCCTGGTGGAGGAGTCATGTATACTTCTTCTTCAAGATTCCCTTGTAAGAAAGCATTTCTTACATCCATTTGATGGAGTTTCCAATTTTTGTTGACAGCTATGGACAAAAGGACACGAACCGTGTTCATTTTCGCAACAAGTGCAAAGGTCTCTAGGTAGTCAATCCCGTAAGTTTGAGTATACCCTTTGGCCACAACTCTAGCTTTATATCTTTCTATGGTTCCATTACTGTTATATTTTATTTTATAGATCCATTTGCACCCAACAGGTTTGATCCCTTGTGGTTTTTGGATAAGTGTCAATGTGTTGTTATTTTCTAGGGCGTTGAGTTCCTCACTCATGGCTCTGCGCCATTTTGGATCTCCTATAGCTTCTTGGAATGTCTTAGGTTCTAAGTTATTTATTTGGGTTAGGTATGTTTTGTAGGTTGGGAGAATGTTTTTCGTAGGAGATGTGGTTTTCGATGGGATAGGTAACGTGTGAGGTAACAAAGTCGTTAAACCTGACCGGAGGACGACTTGGATGAGTGGATCTCCTTATTTGAGGAATTTCTTGATTGTCTTGAGGTGGAGTCTCTTCTTCCTCGTTTTCTTGGTTGCTTTCTTGCCATTCTGTTTCTTCCATGTGGCTTTGTGGTAGAGTAGTTGTTGTAGCTGGGAGGGTCCCAGTTATACTCTCTTTAAAGTAGAACTCACTCTCTCTAAAGGATACATCTCTCGATATTTACATTTTACAAGTTTCGGGGTCAAAACATTTGTACCCCTTTTTGTTGACAGAATAACCAAGAAAAATACATTTTACAGAGTTGCTGTCAAATTTGTCCACCCGTCTCTTGTGAACAAAGCAAACACAACCAAAAACTTTAAGATGATCTAATTGTAGTGCCCGGTTTAACAATATTCCTAAAGGTTGTTTGTTTTGAAGGACGGGGCTTGGCTATTGAGAATTGAACTTAATCCTATGTGGCGTCCTAGTCACCCGCCACATCATCAGTGCTTGATGACACATCAAGGAGGAGATGAGTCAACACATGAGAAGACAAAAGGTTGAGGGAGTGGAAGAGACAAGAGTCTTTTCATTTTTTTGAGTAATTTTCGTCCTAATTATGTATGCAATTTAAGTAGAGGGTGTAATGATCTTCAATGATCATGTTTATGTAGTCTTTATGTTTGGAAGTTGTAGGGCCATGTAAGTGCCTATATAAAGCACTAGAATTCACCATTTGTAACACAACAACAAAACAACAACAACATATATCAAGCATTAGAAGTTGAGCCACGAAATTGTGTGAGAAAAGAGTGAGTATGTGAGTAGAAAGAAGAAGAAGAGTGTGCATTGCAAAATTGGTTTTTTGCTTTGTGAGTAGAGAGCCACCTTCTTTCCTTCGTGCCCCCCAGTAACATAGATCAAGAATGGATCTAGTGGAGTCAAAAGAAGGCAAAATGAATGGTGATCAGGGTGGTCTAAGGCAGCGCACGAGGCGCGCCTTTTAGACCGCCAATTGGCGGTTGGGGACCGCCAATCAGCGGTCCCTGTAGCCCAGGAGACGGGCAATCTCCTGTGGTGGGTTGATCAGTAGCTCCCCGTCCTCCTCCCGTCCTCCAACATCTGGTATCAGAGCCTAGTCCGATGGGAAGCTCGGGAATGACCTCGTTTGGTCATGCGTCGTTGCCTCGATTGTCGAAAGGCAACTACGACAATTGGAGTATCCAAATGCGTGCGCTGCTGGGTGCGCATGATGCATGGGATCTTGTGGAGAGCGGCTTCGAGGAGGAGGCCGAGACGGGAGAAGAAACCGTCGCACAAATCAAAGCACAAAAGGAGAGAAGAGCCAAAGATAAGAGTGCTCTCTTCCTTCTCTTCCAAGCGGTGGATGAGAATGGCTTTGAAAAGATCGCTGAAGCGAAGACATCGAAGGAGGCGTGGGACACCCTTGAGAGGAGCTACAAGGGTGCTGATCGAGTGAGGCAAGTGCGCCTCCAAATGCTTCGAGGCGAGTTCGAGGCGTTAAAAATGAAGGAATCGGAAGGTGTTGCCGATTTCGTGACGAGAGTTCGCATGGTGGCGAACAAGTTAAAAAGAAATGGGGAGGCGCTGACCGAAGGAAGAGTGGTGGAGAAGGTGTTGCGTTCTCTCACCGAGGGCTTCGAGAATGTGGTGTGCGCAATCGAGGAATCAAAGGACCTCGAGGAGATGACTATTGATGATCTAGCTAGCTCGTTGGAGGCACACGAGCAAAGAAAGAAGAAGAAAAGACAAGATGTCTTAGAGGAGGCGTTGCAAGCGAAGATGTCGCTTAAGGAGGAGAAACCTCGCAACGTAGATCGTGGAAGCGGTCGTGATTATGGAGGCCATTCAAGAAAGGAGGTCGAATGCTTCAAGTGTGGGAAGCGTGGTCATTTTGCGAAAGAATGCTGGTCGCAAAAGAAGATGGAGGAGAGCTCCAGCCGTGTCCGTGGTGATCGCGGATCGAAGAAGGTGATTGAGTGCTTCAATTGTGGGAAGCATGGACACTACGCAAGCGAGTGTTGGTCGAAGAAAAAGGTGGAAGAAAACTCCAACCTTGTGGCCGTGGAGGAGAATGCTTGTGATGAGGATGTAGTCTTGCTTGCCGACAAAGGAATGGAAGGCGAACAAGAAGGAGTTTGGTATCTCGATACGGGAGCAAGCAACCACATGTGTGGAAATAGACACATGTTCGCACATTTGGAGGAAGGAGTACATGGGCACGTTTCGTTTGGAGATGCATCAAAGGTGCGCCTGGAAGGGAAAGGTCACATCATGATCCAAGTAAAGGATGGATCTCAAAAGCTTATCTCCAATGTGTTCTTTGTGCCCGATATGAAGACAAACATATTAAGCATGGGACAACTCCTGGAGAAAGGGTTCACGATCTTGATGAAGGATCGACACATGACCGTGCGAGGACAAGATGGACATCTGATTGCAAAGGTAGAAATGTCCAAAAATCGAATGTTTAAATTGAATCTAACCTGTGCTCGTGCTAGATGTTTGAATGCATGCATTAAGGGAGATTGGTTGTGGCATATGCGACTTGGACACTTGAACTTCGGCGGGATCCAAGAAATGGCGCAAAAGGGAATGGTGCATGGTCTGCCGATGACCGAATCCAAAGACGGATTTTGTGAAGGTTGCATGGTTGGAAAATTACCAAGGAATAGTTTTCCAAAGCAAGCTGAACATAAAGCAAAGAAGGTGCTAGAGTTGGTGCATACCGACATATGTGGACCGATCACTCCACACTCGATTAGTAAGAATCGTTATTTCTTAAGGTTTATTGATGACTTTTCACGAAAAACGTGGGTGTACTTCTTGATGGAGAAATCTGAGGCTTTTCGCATGTTCAAGAAGTTCAAGGCATATGTGGAGAAACAAAGTGGCAACAACATCAAGACATTAAGGTCTGATCGAGGAGGCGAGTTCACATCAACCGAGTTCAACAACTTTTGTGAGGAGAATGGCATAAAACGCCATTTGACGGCTCCATACTCACCACAACAAAATGGTGTAGCTGAAAGGAAAAATAGAACCATCATGGACATGGTTCGAAGTATGTTGAAAAGCAAGAACGTGTCAAAAGAGCTATGGGCCGAAGCTGTGGCCTGTGCAGTGTATACGTTGAATCGTTGCAAAACTGCAAGTTTGGAGGGAGTAACTCCACAAGAAGCGTGGAGTGGCTATAAGCCAACCGTAGCACATATGAAGGTGTTTGGAAGCACAACATATGCACATGTACCAAAAGAAAGAAGGATAAAACTTGATGATAGGAGCATCAAGCTTGTATTTGTTGGCTATGATGAACGATCGAAAGCTTATAGGCTTCTCGATCCGACTAACAACAAAATTGTCATTAGTCGTGATGTACAGGTTAACGAGGAGGTAACATGGGAGTCCAAAGAGGAGATTCCACAAGTGCCAAATGAGGAACAAGAAGAGGAGATAGCCAACCCCACTGATCATGAAACGGTTCCATCTGACAAACATGACGAGATGAGACCAAGGAAGTTCAAGACACTTCGTGAAATCTACGAGACGACGAGTGAGTTGCACATGGTGTGTCTTCTCACACAAAACAAAAGCTCTGCCAATCCGCTTGTATGTGAAGTTGAGAAATCAACTTGGGATGGTGGACGGAAGAGGATTAAGTTCAAGGAGGAGTATTGAGAATTGAACTTAATCCTATGTGGCGTCCTAGTCACCCGCCACATCATCAGTGCTTGATGACACATCAAGGAGGAGATGAGTCAACACATGAGAAGACAAAAGGTTGAGGGAGTGGAAGAGACAAGAGTCTTTTCATTTTTTTGAGTAATTTTCGTCCTAATTATGTATGCAATTTAAGTAGAGGGTGTAATGATCTTCAATGATCATGTTTATGTAGTCTTTATGTTTGGAAGTTGTAGGGTCATGTAAGTGCCTATATAAAGCACTAGAATTCACCATTTGTAACACAACAACAAAACAACAACAACATATATCAAGCATTAGAAGTTGAGCCACGAAATTGTGTGAGAAAAGAGTGAGTATGTGAGTAGAAAGAAGAAGAAGAGTGTGCATTGCAAAATTGGTTTTTTGCTTTGTGAGTAGAGAGCCACCTTCTTTCCTTCGTGCCCCCCAGTAACATAGATCAAGAATGGATCTAGTGGAGTCAAAAGAAGGCAAAATGAATGGTGATCAGGGTGGTCTAAGGCAGCGCACGAGGCGCGCCTTTTAGACCGCCAATTGGCGGTTGGGGACCGCCAATCAGCGGTCCCTGTAGCCCAGGAGACGGGCAATCTCCTGTGGTGGGTTGATCAGTAGCTCCCCGTCCTCCTCCAGTCCTCCAACATTGGCAAACGATTAATGAGATAAGTGGCAGTTAGAACTGCGTCAGACAAAAAATATTTTGGTGCATTACTTTGAAACAACAGAGATCGGGTGACATTCAAGATGTGACGGTTTTTTCGTTCAGAAATTCCATTTTGTTCGGGAGTATTAACACAAGTAGTTTGATGAAAAATTCCACGATTTTTTAGAAAAGTTTGAAAATTGAGACTGGTATATTCTGTCTCATTATCGGTTCTTAGGGTTTTAATTTTGAAATTATACATGTTTTCAACAAATGTTACAAATTCGCAAAAGATTTTAAAAACGTCTGATTTATTTTTAAGAAGGTAAATCCAGGTGTTATGCGAAAAATCATCAATGAATAAAACAAAATATTTGAAACCGTTGTAAGATTCGACCGGAGCGGGACCCCAGATATCGGAGTGAATTAAATCGAGCGGAAATCTAGATTTGTTTTTAGATGTAGGAAAAGGAAGTCTAGTTTGTTTTGAGAAATGACAAACATCACATGCATATTTAGAAGAAAAAGTAGGAAATAAAGTTTTTAGGACATGGTAGGATGGATGTCCCATCCGTTTATGCCAGAGATCCTGATTAGTGTTACTAGAGGTATGAAAAATAGTTTTTGAGTATCTAAGATATAGAGTCCGTTGCTGTTGACTCCTTTACCAATCGTCTTCCCTGTAACTCGATACTGAAAGAATACATCATTTGGGGTAAATACAACATCACAATTAAGACGTTTTGTTATCTTTGCGACAAACAGAAGGTTGGAAGTAAGGGTTGGAACATATAATACATCTTTGTTTATTTGATTTAATAACATCGTTTCTCCCATTCCTTCAATTTCAACTTGATTGTTATTTGCTACAGTTACAAATTTATTAACCATATTTGAGTTATTTTTAATGTTTTGTAACAAGGAAGAATTTTCGGTCATGTGATCAGTAGCTCCAGAATCAATAATCCAATGATTGTTATATTTCGACCTTGTATCAAGCATATTTCGAAAAATATTTGCAGAAAAAGTCTGTGGAGAGGTAGTTATACCTGCATAATTACTTGATCTTGGGGGGGTTTGTTGCAAAAAGGCATTTAATTGGGTCAGCAACTGATCCAGATCCGGGTCCACTGGATCCGCTGGTCGTGGATATAAGAGGATCGGGTCGGGTTCTGCTGCAATCGGGTTGTCCTCCGTAGGATCCGACCGTTTCTCCGCGCGTGCATATAAATCCCCGCTGATCCGCGAACACGCCCGATTCGTCTTCCCATCTCCTCTCCCTTTCTCCGCTAGGGTTAGCCACCGCTCCATTTCCTGTTGCTCCGCCGTTGTTTTTCTTTCGGTTCCGATGACCTCCCCCTCCTTCCCTTGTCGGTCGGAGATGTGGATGTAGGAACCAGCATGCGTTTCTATTATGACCTATTTTTTTTACAGTTATCACAAGTTTCTTGTGGCTTATTTCCATATTTTTGTTTATTTTTACTAGGTTGTGGTTTTCCGACGTAAAACGCTTGAGATTCTGATGCATGATCGGTATTCTGAGCGGTGGTCCGACGGGACTCCTCCCGTTGGATCATCGCAATGATGGTTCCGAGGTCCAGCAGTTCGGCGGTCATTAGGACTTGACTCCGGATGGCTTCATAGCTGCCGTCAAGTCCAATAAGAAACTGGTAGATGTGGTCCCTTTCCGTGCGTTCGAGTATGGTTTTTGGGTCTGTCGCCGCTGGTTCGTAAATGGATAGTTCATCCCATCCGCGTTGAAGTGCCCCGAGGTACTCCGTGATGGTCTGTCCTTGTTGCTTTGTCTGCGAGATCTCTTGTTTTAGTTTAAAAATGTGAGCAAAGGTTTGTGATTTACCAAATATATTTTGGATCGAGTCCCAGAGCTCTTTCGCAGAGTTTTTGTAAAGAAAGATCGCCCCGATCTTTGGTTGCATTGAGTTGAGGAGCCATGACATGACGAGGTGGTCCGTCGCCTGCCATTCCTCCTGTTTTGTCTCGGTGCCCTCTCCATCTGGTTTTTTTGTATTCCCGGTGATGTGTCCGAGTTTTCCTTTCCCACTGAGGGCCAGCGTGACAGCTCGTGCCCACGACAGATAATTTTGTCCGTTGAGTTGTTGTGATACCAGTCTGGGAGCAGCGTTCACCTCTTGATCCATCATTGTTTTTCTTTCTTCCCCTGGGTTTGGATGTTGGTGCGGTTTTCCTTCAACCCCCTCGAGGAAGAAGAAGAAGGTCGGTTTTTGTGGGTTTTGTTTGTGGGTTTTTCTGAGGGGTCCGGTGATGAGTTCAGTGAACTCTAAGGATCACCGGTGATGAGGGACACAATCTTGTATGCTCTGATACCATGAAGAAACGCAAGAGCGTTTGAGTTTTATTGAAGATGTTTGTTATAAATCATTACATTTGAATTTCAAATTCATTGGTTTTATATGAGTGTATTTATCCGTTGAGATGGAGCGGCCTCGGGAGTGAAGCGTTGTGTTGCTTCGCTGGAGGAGATGCGCCGGTTGGGTGGATGCGTCGGTTTAGTGGAGCGTCGGTTCAGTTCTTTTTAACAATTCATGACCAACGTCAAAGGGGTGTTTGCTATCGGAGACGTGATACCAGGCCCCATGCTTGCTCACAAGGTAGAAGAAGATGGTGTTGCATGTGTGGAAGACTGGACATGTCGATTACGACCTTGTCCCAGGTGTTGTTTACACCCATCCGGAGGTAGCATCTGTAGGGAAGACTGAGGACCAGGTTAAGGCTAGCGGAGTCTCTTACAGGGTGGGCAAGTTCCCATTTTTGGCCAACAGCCGAGCGAAGGCCATCGACGATGCAGGACTCGTCAAAATATTGGCGGAAAAGGAGACTGACAAGATTCTAGGTGTGCACATCGTGGCCCCCATTGCAGGAGAACTCATCCACGAAGCAGCGATCACACTGCATTATGGTGCCTCGAGCGAGGACATAGCCCGAACGTGCCACGCACATCCGACCATGAGTGAGGCCGTGAAGGAGGCAACAATAGCAACTTACGACAAGCCAATTCACATCTAAGCCGGTGGTATTTACTCTTTGATTTGCCAAAATGTTCATTCATTTTATTTGAATAATCATTGTGGGACTTGCCATGAGAAGCCCGTTATGCTGTTGTTACTTTATATAACTTACCATACACATGGTATTGGCCAATTTTATTGTACGTTTGATACCTTGGTTTGCTCAAGTATATCAACATTTTTAAGATTACTTTCCCAAGCCAATGCTTTAACACCTTTCTGTAGTTTTTCAAAATCAGGTAAATCCTAATATCATAATCCTGTCGATTGCAGAGAAAAGATTCGAACTTAAATAGCATCCAAGCTATTATTATTACTAATTTATCAGGTTATTCGGGTCTCTTGAACAAGGATGTCAGACTCGTATTTGAGAACTTTATTCTCGAATGTCATGGCAAACAAAGGTGAAACCAAGATTTCACGCAATGTTGTGGGATTTGATTATGAAAGGCTTCTTCATTTAGCACTTGATGATTCCATCCTTAGTGAGCACTCAGAAGCCAGTCGATCAAGACATTCGTATCTTGCGGCTTTCCGACAGTCATACGGACATACGTTTGTAGCTCTTTCAGATTGAAATGTTTGATTATCATTCCCATTTGTTCAAGATTTTCCTGAAAAGATAATTTCATCATCACTCATGAGTTCCTTAGAAAAAATCGTATCATAATCATAAAGTGATAAAAAAACATTATAAATGACTTCCGATGATCGTCAGCAATAGTGTCCAGGAACTTTAAAAGCTATACTTGGAAGAAGCTCTCCACTTCTACCATCAAATAGAGGGAAATCAAATTCTTGTAGTTATACCATATTATGACCCAAATATATATTGGTAATTTCTCTCCACCTGATCATTATAAATATTGGGATGTGTCAAATAATACGAGATGGATTGTATATGATTTGCACTTCCCTCCAATTCTTGCAAACAAATTGCACCTAAAGAATGAAGACTCTTACCTGGAGTTTTTGGGCTTTGACTCCAGATGTGACCTCACATAGATGATGTTAGCATGACTTGGGAACAACCTTGGGAACGATATTTCTTTCAGAAGCTTCAACATTCTTTCTTTCTCATTTGCTATAGCCTTCCACACGCCCTGATGGAACATGTACACAATGATAATCAATGTGGAATTTAGTTGTAATATAATTATTTCAAACTAGGCAAAATGTGTAAGGAAAAAGTATCTGCAAAACTATATAAGCTGGAACTACATGTTATGCTGTTTTTTCCAAATAAATTCAAGAGTCATCTTAGAAAGTCCGGTTAAGAAGTTTTAAGGATGCAAATCAAGTTTCCAATGATGAACCCGACACTTATCCTAAGTTGGTCTGACTTGGGTGTCCAAAAGTCAAGCTGAATATGGCAATTTCATTGTCTTCTTAAGCGATTATAGTAACATCATTACCAAAATCAATTTCTTTTTTCATCGTCTCGATGCGGTCTATCACCAACAATGCTGTGGCAGCCGGCATAGTTTTGCAATTAATTTTCTTACAAGCATATTTTTTCCATTTTTGTAGTAAATAATAGTCATATTTGAAAGAATTCATTATAAAATGTCTGAACCTCAAGAAAATTTGATAGACTAAAACTTCCATTTCAATGTGAGAGTTCGATACAACCTCAAAGTACGCTTGTGCGCAGCAGCTGAGACATTACAAGGTGGCTTTGCAGCCCGCGTGTACTGGATGATGCTAAGAGGGAATGTTCCATAACCTACTCTTATTCCTACTAAACCTGCTCCAAAATTTAATATGATTTACCTTGTGCTATACGTACGATGTTTTGAGGAATTAGATATAAAATATCAAAGGTTGTAATCTATCATTCATAGCAATTGATGAAATGATCTTGTATATATCACTGATGCAATTATATATTTAAATCCATGCTTTCATGAAGACACGTAAGTCAATGTTAATTAAACATACTTAGATGTGCTTTTACTAGGTTCGAAATACTACCAAGTTGTCATGTTTCTTCACCCATCGCATCCTTGATTTTGGTCCAGTGAATTCAATATACGCTTCTTCGAGGACCACCAAAATGGGCAATTGAAAAATCTTCAAGAGATCGTCGTCACCAATTAAACTGATTTAATAGAAAAGCAATTGGACACCATCCAAACGGAAGATCATGTTGGGTTACCGATGTTATGCAGCGGAAAATAATTTAAAACGATTTCTAAAGACATCGACCACCACAAGATCCATGCATATGATAGTAATGAGAGAGACAATAGTGTAATAGTTTATACATTTGATGCGTGCCTCTCCTTTCAGAAGAACAGATGATGGAGAATTTCAAATGTGATTCCGATACTCGGGACACACGAACCACGGACTAAGCTACCACCGAACGTTAGCTAGAACGAGATGGATGTAAAAACAAACTTCTTCCTTGGTGGTAGAAGGGAGGGGGACGGCTAGGGTTTTGGAGAGAAATAGTTTGCTTCCTTTTTCTCTTCTCTTGTTTCTAAAATCATAATTCCCATATATTTATAGACATCTCTTAAGCTAACCCTAATATCATTAGGTAAGTGAGCTTAATGGCCCTTAGCCATCCATTTGCTTAGCCCATAGATTCAAATGTGTGTAATCCTTATAGGACCCGATTATATTACTAACACGCACAATAATTGACACGTAGATCATAATTGGTTTCTAGCTAAACGTTACGACCCCTAATATAATCAGATTAATTATCCTTTTAACTATTTATTCATTACCATCTTGATTAAATGACACCTCCTTCAATCTCCCATTCAGTTTCGTTCAAACTATTTCTTGATATCTGAGTTAAAACTGCTGAAACAAATGATTAACTCCTAATCCATTTGAGCACGACCATGCATTTCAGTTTTCACTCTTCAAGGGGCCAAAGACAACCATCCTACTAAGTAGGAGGACAAATCCAATCTTGCACATCCACAATTCTCCATATGATTCATGTCAATTTTGACATCCGTCTTTATAGCCTCCTTTTAAGACGTGACGTTTGACGGAGTCAAGAATATACCAATTCTCATACAAGGAAAGTGATGCACTCATGTTTGAGGAATCTACATAAATAGTCAACGAGAAATCTTATGACATTCCAAATCTCTTAAAGATTCTCAGAGCGAGTCAGTCCAACATATGTGGTAGTATCTGTATAAAACTGCGTCGGATCCTACCTGAAACATAACCTAAAATTAGATCCTCGTTATCTAAACGAACCCGGAACATACCATTGGGAAGCGATTCCGTAATTAAACCCTCATGAATCAATTTTTGTTCTTTCATTTGGGGTGTCCTCTTCTTGAAGTATCAACTAATGGAAGAGTAGTCATATAATCCATTTTTATTCTCTTTTTCACGGATAGAAAGTTAGAGATTGAATTAGGATAAAGAATCACCGGTCTTTTCTAATTGAATTGGGCGCGGTATTAGTTCCGGTTGAACGATGTTTCTCGACTGGTCTTATCGAATGCAGCTTTTCTCGACTTTATATCCATGTAATTGATTAAACATCGAATGTCTCGTATCACATGAAATTTCCTGAGATTATGTTTGGATTTTTGGTGTGATCTAGGTACTTTAGCTTGAGCAATGACACCATTATTACACAATAAAGGTCCACTCCTCTATGAATGTTAGGAATTACACTAAATTCAGTAATGAACTTCTTGACCAAACCCCTTCCTTTGCAGCTTTTGAGACTGCAGGGTATTCTACTTCAGTTGTAGAATTAGCGACAATGTTTTGCTTTGAACTTTTCCAGCTGGCTGCTCCTTCATTAAGACGAAAGATGTAACCAGACTGAGACCGGAAATCATCTCAATCAGTTTGGAAGCTTGCATCAACATAGCCTTTAATAATAAGCTCACTTTCTCTTCCAAACACTAAGAAACTATCCTTAGTCCTTCGTAAGTACTTAAGGAGTTCTTAGCTTCAGTCCAGTGTGCCTCACCTGGATTTGATTGGAATATGCTACACATGCTCAGAGCATATGCAACATCTGGGCGAGTACAAATCATGACATACATAATATATCTGATGGCCGAGGTATTATGGATTATACTCATACGCTTTCGTTCATCAGGCCCAGATGGACACTGAGTTTTGCTTAGTGTTGTGCCATGTGACATGGGTAGAAATCCTCTCTTAGAGTCTTTCATGTTGAATCTTTCAACTACCTTATAAATATAAGTTCATTGACTTAATCCAATCATCCTTTTAGATCTATCTCTATAGATCTTGATGCCCAAGATGTACTCAACCTCTTAGGTCTTTCATCGAGAAACACTTTCCAAGCCAGATTTGTGTAGATTCAAGCATTGGAATGTCATTTCCTATGAGCAGTATGTCATCTACATACAATACCAAGAAAACGACACAACTCTCACTAACCTTCTTGCAGACACAATATTCTTCTTCATTTCTGAGGAAACCAAACCTTTTGATGGACTCATTGAAATGATGATTCCAGCTCCGAGATGCTTGCTTCAGTCCATAAATGGTCTTCTGAAGCTTACATACTTTCCCAACGGTCTTGGAGTCCACAAAACCCTCAGGTTGTGTCATGTACACATCCTCTTCCAAAAACCCATTTAGGAAGGCAGTTTTGACATCTATTTGCAAAATCTCATAGTTATAATGAGCAACAATTGCTAAGAGTATCCGAATGGATTTAAGCATGACGACTGTAGAAAATGTTTCATCATAGTCTATACCATGAACATGTCGGTAACCTTTTGCTACCATCCTTGTCTATTTCAATTTGAAAATCCATTTGAGCCTATGGGTGTTACCCCATCTTGCAAATCAACCAAGTTCCAAACTTGATTTTCAGACATGGATTCCATTTCAAATTTCACGGCTTCACATTTTTCGGAATCTAGACCCATCATAGCTTCTTTGTAGCTGCTAGGATTCTAACTTTCCAAAAGTAGGATTTCACAACTCTCGGTCAAAAGGAAATCAACATACCTCTTGGGCCGAGATCGTAGCCTATCAGATCTACGTAGGACTGGAGAAACAGGAGAAGTGTTCACAACGGTTTGTGAATCTTCGCACGAATTAGAATCGAGTGGGACAGTAATAGAGTCGTGTGGTGAATGCACGACTTCAGACACATTATCTGTAACTCTTGTCGGGGTTTCATAGTCATGTACCTCTATCTCCGGCATAGGTACTCCCACCTCAATTGAGGTGTCGTACACAGATGCTGTTGTCTCTGATGTGGGTTGAACCACATCCATTTGTTACTCTTCTCGAATTTCTTCGAGAACTACATTACTCCCACTTGTCTATTTGGAAAGAAATCCCCTTTCTAAGAAGACACCATCATGAGCAACAAACACTTTGTTCTCTGATTGGTTATAGAAGTAATAACCCTTAGTTTCTTTGGGGTAACCCACAAAGAAACATTTATCTGACTTAGGCGCAAGGTTATAAGAGAGTAAGCATTTTACATAAGCTTCACATCCCCAGATTTTCAGAAAAGACAACTTTGGAACATTTCCTGTCCATATCTCATATGGAGTCTTCTCCACAGCTTTTGACGTAGTTCTATTTAGGGTAAAAGCAGTTGTTTCAAGTGCATAGATCGAACCATGTCTAATAGTGTTCGATTTCTCCTTTCGGGCACACCATTCCATTGTGGTGTTCCTGGTGGAGTTCGTTGTGAAACAATTACACAACTCCTAAGACGATCATCGAATTCCTGACTTAAATATTCGCCACCACGATTTGATCGTAATTACTTGATTTTCTTGTCAAGTTGGTTTTCTACTTCATTCTAAAATTGTTTGAACTTTTCAAATGATTCAGATTTATGACTCATTTAGTATACGTAGCCATATCTACTTAAATCATCAGTAAATGTGATGAAGTAATTGAAACTTCCTCTAGCCATGGAACTCATTGGACCACATACATATGTATGTATGAGTCCTAATAGTTCATTTGCTCTCTCACCCTTTCAAGTAAAAGGTTCTTTCGTCATCTTTCCCATCAAACATGATTCACATGCATCATATGATTCTAAATCAAATGATGTTAGAAGTCCATTCTTTTCGAGCTTCTGCATGCGTTTTAGGTTGATGTGACCAAGACGACAATGCTAGAGGTAAGTGGGATTCGATTTGTTTGATTTTTGTCTTTTGGTGTTTATGTTAAAGATATGATGATCTAATTCAAGTAGATAGAGGCCATTAATTAATTTAGCATTGACATAAAACATGTCATCTTTATAGATAGAACAACATTGATTCTTTATTATAATTGAATAACCTTCAATATCCAATACTGAAGATGAAACAATGTTTCTACCAATAGCGGGAACAAAATAACAATTATTAAGTTCTAGAACTAAGCCTGAGGGCAAGCATATATCATAAGATCCTACAGCTAGTGCAACAATTCTTGCTCCATTTCCAACTCGTAGGTCAACTTCCCCTTTTGCCAAGTTCCTAATTCTTCTTAGTCCCCACACATTGGAAACAATGTTAGATCCACATCCGGTATCAAATACCCATGAAGAAGAATTTGCTAAATTAACATCAATAACAAGGGTACCTGTAGAAGAAGCTACTGTGGCATTCTTCTTGTCCTCCAAGTACTTCGGGCAGTTTCTCTTCCAATGGCCAGTGCCATTGTAGTAGAAACACTTAGTGTTTGAATCAGCACCTTTGGATTTGGGATCGACAACTTTCTTGCCTTTTCCTGTAGACCCTTGCTTCTTATTTCCACCACCCGACTTCTTAAACCCCTTCCCCTTTTGAATCATCAAAACTTCCCTTTTAGATTCTAGGGTCCCAATGTTTTGCTCAACAATTTTCAACATGCCATGCAATTCTTCCAAAGTCTTATCCAAACCTTGCATGTTGAAGTTCAACTTAAATTGGTGAAACCCATCATGGAGAGAGTGGAGAACAATATCTGTGGCCAACTCTTGACCATAGGGAAACCTAAGTCGGGCCATGTTCTCAAAAAGACCGATCCTCTTGAGGGGCCCAACAGGTTTGCCCCTCTGGGGACGACTCTCAAGAATAGCCTTTGAGGTCTCATACCTCTCCATCCGGGACTGCATCTGGAACATGTTCCTTCGCTGTTGGATGATAGTATATGCATCCATGTCTACAAACCTCTTTTGGAGGTTAGTGTCCATAGTTGCCAACATCAGGCAAGTGACAATGACAGACTTATTGCGAATGCTACTCTCAACAGCTTGCTCCTCAACAGTTGAGGTGGAAGTTAACTTTGGGATAGGAGTTGTAAGGACATCCTCTTTGTTTTCTGATCTGAGAACAATTCTCGGATTCCTTTCCCAATCAAGGGAATTATTTCTGTTCAGCTTGTCCTTCTCAAGGATAGAATGGAGTTTGAAAGCGGTATTATTATTTCCAGCCATTAATCTACATTTGAAAGAAAAGAATTGCAAGTTTATTACGTTTGTCATAAATAGCTCAAAACATTTAAACAATTTAAATAGTTAAGCTAAAACACACCATTCAATTTTGAATTTTGTCCCTTATTGAACTAGTGATTCCAAGACCCTATTTCACATAATATTAAGCAGACTTTGGCCCTTCCTGAAGACTAGGTGATCAAGGTAAGTAAACTCCTATACTAGTTATAACTTTTATAACTCTTGGTTGGTAGGTAATTGTAGTGATTACGACGTTGAAATTCCTTATCATAAGACTTGGTTTGGAAAGGAGGCAACAAGGAAGCTTTTATGTGGTGAAGATAAGGACTCCTTTGACTTGCTTCGTTGGTATCGTGAGGCGGCTCTGAAGAACAATCCAGGTTCTTTTATTAATTTAGAGGTTGATTCTCCATCGTCTCGATTTGAAAGAATTTTTGTTGCTTTCCATGCCTACATTTATGGATTTTAGGTTGGGTGTAGACCATTATTATTTCTCGATGAGACATTTTTGAAGTCCAAATATCAAGAGACATTACTTGCTGCTACTTCTTTGAATGGAGAGGATGGAGTATTTCCATTGGCATATGCCGTGGTAGATTTGGAAAATGAAGACAATTGGAGTTGGTTTCTAAAAAAGCTAAAGCAAATAGTTGACCCAGAAGAGAAAATAACATTTATTTCAGATCGATGCAAAAGTTTAAATGTTGCTATTACAAGATTTTTCCCTGATTGTTATCATGCTTATTGCTTGAAACACCTAGAGGAGAATTTGAAGGCATAAATCCTTCAAAACTGTACATTCAAAAGAAAGAACATGTATACATTAAAACCTTAACTACATCTTATTGTCATTTTTTGTACCAATAATTTTTGTTCATTCAAATTCTTTTTTGGTTAATGTGTAGGATGTTAATAACATTAAGAGGATTGCATACTCCACCATACAAGCTAATTTCCAAAAGTACTATGACTTAATCTCTAGGGAGTCTTCCATAGCCAAACATTTCGCTGATGTGTCTGGATTAGAATATTGGGCCAACTACTTGTTTGAAGGAGAGTGTTACAGTCACATGTACTCGAATGTTGTGGAATCCTACAATTCACGGCTACTAGATGCTCGGCACCTTAGCATAACCAATCTTGTCGACCACATTCGAGTCAAAGTTATGGATTTGTTAAGTAGAAGAAAGATTGAGTCTGCTAAATGGAAATCACACTTGTGTCCGTCTATTGAACTAAAATTGGAAGCCACTATACGTGATGGAAAGGCCTACGTTGCACCATATCTGTGGCTTATACAATTCTTGAAGTTCACTCGACACCTTCTTGTATGGTAGACCTTCAGACCATGAATTGTATTTGCGATGATTGGCAAACCTATCGGTTTCCTTGCCAGCATACATGCACAACCATTCAATTTGAGGTAAGGACATTTACAAATTTTGTTCTCATTATTTTACTTCTTAGAATTACAGGAAGATGTATGAAATGCCTATATATCCTATACCAACAAGCGATCGTCCTACACACGATCCTTCCAACGTCAACAAAATTGAACCACCAATTACCAAGCGAAGATCTAGTAGGCCAAAGAAGAAATGAATTCCATCGAAGATTTGAGATACGGATCCTATTCGATGTTCCCGTTGTCATATGTTGGGTCATCATAATAGAAAGACATGCACAAAAGGAATTGAAGATTAGAAACGAAGGAAAAAAGTTTTTATTGTGCTTCCTACCTATTTCTATTTTGTAGGTTGTTATGTTACACTTTGTTATGCTGCTAAATATTATGTTGTACATTCTTTAATCATTACTGGAAGTTGTAGCTTTGGATTTTACTTGCTAACAATGTAAGATAGATTCATACATGCATCCAAAAAATAGAGTTTAAAGATTCCAGTTGACCGTGGGTTCGACCGTCAAAGAGAAACGGTCGACCAAAAAGAGAGGCAAAAGGTGCCTGATATTGTTGGTTGAACTAATAAGCATTTTGGAAAATATTTACTGGACGCGGGTGTCCTTGACGCCTGTAAAAGGACAAACCCGTTATTTAAAAAGAGGGGACTGTAAGTGTAAAAAGGTACTCCCCCAAGTGATGGAATACACTGCAAGTGATGGACAAATTCCGTGTTTAAAAAGGACAAACACCATGTGTAAAAAGATAGTGCTTCCGCCTATAAGCATTTCAGCCTAATTTCGGTGGGCCCAAACTTGAGTTCCATTCAACCGACTTGCTATCTCTCGATCTGGCACTTAAGTTCACTTAAGTGACCGGTCGAGCAATTTGCCTTGGTTCAGTCGACCGTTTCCTTTTTAGTGTTTGACCGATTATAACTGGCACTTCTTTGCGTTGTTTTAGTCAATTGCTTGTGTTGTCTGGTCGACCGTGTCAGCAATTGTTCACTACATTTAGGGTAAAAATCGACCATTCCCTTCACTTTTACCTCTCTCTTTAACCCTAGTTGCCTCCTTATAATCTCTCGGTAGACCATACCTCCCGTCCAACTGGAGATTTGTTGATTTAAATCCATTTTTTGATCTACTTCCTCCCTCTCTATCATATCCATCGTCAACTTTTTGCCATTCTCCATCATCATGATTGGCAGGAAGTGAAGGGAATCTGTTCTAAAAGTTTTACTTTTAAATGTCAATTGTTATGAATTGAATGAGAAATCATTTTGTTCCTTGTTTATGTTATTCGTCTTTTAGAAGTGTTAAGGAAGAGACTCTTGGTCCTTAACCGTAGAGCTCTAAAAGATATTGGTTTACATAAAACAAAAGATATTCGCAATCATGGTAATTGACATGGGACATTAATTACCGAGTTAAGATTGTCGTGTTGATCATAGATCATTGTAGCTCTACAAGTGAGTGACAACACGGGTACACAAAAGAGGAAAATAGTACTTTTGTATACTGAATTGACCTAACAAGTAAAATATTATAGAAATGTGTTTCTGTGTCATTAATATTTTACTGTATCTTTGGTCCTTTGATATGAGACTTATATCCGATCACTTAAGGAATGCTTAATTAGACTAGTGTCTTAAGCTATCAATGAGTGTAGTGTAAAGGCATTAGTTGATTAAGTATGACTTTTGTTGGAGAAGATAGTTAGTCAAAAGATTATCATTGCCCCTCTTAATTGAGTGATGTTATTAGTGGGCCCCTTGATAAAGTAAAGTTATAATGTGCACAATGTGATTTGAGTTACGTCACATATTTGTAACTAGCTTAAAAGATCAAGAAATGAATAGTAATACAAAGATGACACAATACTACTTTGTGTGTATTCTTAATATCATGAGGCAAGGGACAGACACAAGTGGTGCACTCCATCACTAAATGGATCGGGTTTTGATTCGAGTGGAATTAAGACATCTAACTAATTGGGAGCTACAATGTGTAGCTAGATACCGTTTATAGCTTGTGATATTAAGCTCTTAATAGGGGTGTAAACGGGGCGGGTAATACCCGTATACCCGGTCACCCGCCCCGGGCGGGTACGGGTATGGGTACAAAAATCCATACCCGTTTAAAAATTCAAACCCGTATACCCGTACCCGTTTACCCGGTTAATAAACGGGTCGGGTACGGGTATACGCATTACCCGTACCCATTTACCTGTATACCCGTTAAGATATATTATATTATATATATAATATTTTTTTAATATTTTATATGTTATATATTATATATTTTTTATATATAATATATATTTTATATAATATATATTATATTTTTATATATTATATATTATACCCGCTATACCCGTTTACCCGCCCCGTACCCGCTAACTTAACGGGTACGGGTCGGGTACGGGTATATATGTTTTTTGCCTGGTATATACCCGTACCCGTACCCGCTAATTTAGCCGGGTACGGGTACGGGTAGGGGCATACCCGACCCGTACCCGACCCGTTTACACCCCTAGCTCTTAATATCACTGCCAACTTAGTTTAGATCCTCCCATAGGTCACACCACAAAACTGGGAAACGAGAAATGGGGATTTTGAGTTCATAAGATGTGTCGGGTTTCATGTAGAAAATATGACACATGGGGTGAAAAAGCAAAATCAAAATTATGTTGTGATTAATAACATAATTAGAATCTAAATTAAATTCATATGCGATGTAAATATTATGGGGTGTAATGATTTATCATTACATAGGATAATATGTTGCATAAGTTGTGAATTTACTACTAATCCCGAAATGTCAAATTTTGTAGGGGTTAAACCGAAATTTGACAAGTCTGCAGTACTGTGCAAAACGGTCGACCGGTTAGCAGTAAACGGTCGACCGATCGGTGCACGGTCGACTAGACACGTCTCGACCGATAACAGGGAATTTTCATATGTTCGGAACGGTTGACCGAATCTATCGGTCGGTCGACCGAACATTGCGATGAAATATGTTATTGTTGTGAATGGTCGACCGAATGTCGAACGGTCGACCGAAACTTGGTTCGAACGGTCGACCGAACCTCCAAACGGTCGACCGGTCCAGACGGTTATCTGCAGAATTAATTTAAGAATTAATTAGATCATGCATGGAATTGGTCCATAATTGATTTAATTCGTGGCTAAGATTATTTGTTAGCAAATAATGGATGGTTAGATGGAAGTTTGCATGAAATCATGGGCAATAGGTTGCACATGAATAAGTAATTTGGAGAGAACTTATAAATACAAGTTTATCTCAATACCTCAAAGTTTAATTCATTATTTTCTCATGCAAAAATCTCTCTCCATAATTCTCCACGAAATTTCCTTAATTCTTAAGATTAGTTTTAGTTTTCAGAGATCTTCTTCTCAAGGGAACTAAAGAGGGGTTAGTAATTGAATTCTAAACCCTATTGGAGATTGAGAGGCTAGCTCTTCTCTCTCCAATCTCGTTTAGAGTTTGGTGAATACTCGGAGGCAATGTACCGGGCGATTCGAGCAACAATGCTACTCCGGATCTTCAAGAGGTTTTAGAGAACCTCTAGGTATGATCCTCTTTGCAATTGATTGATTGTTCTAATGCATGTTAAATAATTAGGACAAACAAATGCATGTCTATATGAAAATCGAAGAAAATATGAATGTTTCGATCCTATATGTTTATAAAATTTCGAAAATATATACATACTATAGGGCACGAAATCCAACAGGAAGAATATGTCGTGATACCGGCCACCACTCCATTAACAAAAAGAAGACCCAAGATCGTCCTCCCACCGACCCAAATGTACGATATCCACCTGCACCTCCGACAAATCAATTTTTCCCAATCGACGACACTGCCCAAGCGGCTTGGGACTCTCATTACTCGGCCACTACCTTCATCCTGTGTTGGAAGGTTGTGGTATCAGACTTTTCTGACATCATGTACAAGAGCATTTAGATGCAAATAAACTCACTCATTTCTTGACCAAACTACTACCCAAACCTTATTATCCATTTCTAGTCCAACAATTCTACTGTAATCGAAGGAATGATCCCAAAGGACACATCTATAGGACTATGATTAATGGTATGCATTATGAAATTGTCCCTGGTCTCATTGCCTATGTATAAGGTCTATACTACTCCAGTGTTCATATTTATGTAGACCATCAATATGTCATGATAGAGGACAGAACCACAACCGATATGATAGCTGAATTGTATGCCACTCCCCTCCAACTAAAAATGGGAAAGTAGTGCATAATACCTCACTCATGCATCCAGTACCTCGAATCTTAGCATATATAGTGTCGTACAATTTACTTCCCAAACAAGGCCACCACAATGAGATTTCCTTGACCGAAGTTATTTGCATCTATTGCTTCTAGAAGAAGATTCTGGTCAATTGGCCATTATTCATTTTCCTTCACATATGGTATCAGAAAGGGATGTACCACCCGTATCCGATGTGGCTCACTTTTGTCTTCGAAGATCTCAAGATCAACCTATCTCTCTTTCCTTCGGCGGTCTATAAATTTCCTATCTCCAAAACCACCTTGGCAAGGATGAAGACTATTGCCTCATCGTCTCAACAACCTCTTTCTGATGAGGAATCTGACGTAGAGGAGCCCTATAAAACCCGCTTTCCTGCTACTAGAATAAACTCCAATCTTCATCTACATTCTTTTGTATGTTGTATTTGATTATATGGTTGATGTTTTTTATGTTTATGTTTCATTTCGGGAGAGTTTTCTTTCGGGGGAAACTTTACTTTTTGGGTGAGTAAATACGACTCGTAAGCGGGTGTGACTCGTCGGGCAAGATCGCAACAGGGTTACTCTATCGGGTGCGTGTTGCTTGTATAATTTGGCCTTTGCTTCGTGTTTGGGACGTGTGGGATTGTGTGGTTTGGAGGATGATGGGGCATCCTAGTCAGCAAGGAGGATTCGTCTTGATTTTGCAAACATTTGAATTGCTGGGTTTTTGGTCAGTAATTATAGAGAATAATTGGCATTATTTGTTTCCTTTTCTCTTGGTTGCTTGAAACAAAAACTTCTCCCCAACCGTAGCCATCCCCCATCCTTTTCCTTTTCCCAACGTAACCACCAGACTTCCCTCATGTTCTCTGACATCCTGGTGGCCAGCAACTCCGGCAAAGCAGCAGATCCGGCGAGGTTGCAAGAGGAGGCACAACTGAATTGTGTGGCGTGTAGAAGGTGAGTTGTGGTTGTTCTTTTGGCGATCTCCGGCCATCTTCCCTGGAAACTCAGGTATGCCTTAGGCCCTTGAGGAGTTTACTAAGTGCGGGTGTAACGTCCCGAAACAGCGGAAGAAATTTTTCAAATTTAAAACATAAACATACGACTGTCAACGGTCAACAAGGGCACGTTACTGGAAAAGTCAACTAAATACATATATATATATATATATATATATATATATATATATATATATAATATCTCCACGTGGAAGTCATAATACAGAGTGTCAAAAGAGCGATTACATGTCTAATACATAACTACTGTAATCACTACCTACACAATCCCGGAGGTACTCCCGATCCCGGAGGTACTCCCCTCGGTCACCACCAACCTACGACTGTCTGCTCCCTGAAAATGAAACACAAAATCTGCTTGAGTTCCCGCAAGGAACCATGTATGCCAACATCTCCTATCATAAACAGAAATACAGACGAAAATGCCAAATAATGCTCATGCAATGCAAATCCGCCTCGGGCCCACTGACTGCCTCCGCTCTCCTACACAAGGAAAGTGCATCCCCTCCCTACACAAGGAAGAAGGCGTCTCTCGGCCGCACAAACACAAGTGACCTCGCTCTCCGACACACGGAAAGTGCAACCCCTCCCTACACAAGGAAGAAGGCATCTCCCACCCACACAGGCATGGAAGGCATCCCTCTGCCGCACAGGCTCAAGGGGCCCAACTGAAATACGCTCTCGTCGAAGGTGAAATCCGTAGCTCCGAGGTCCGGTGAACGACCGTGGGCTCGGCAGCCGGTAGTCGCCTATGCTCGACGTCTCGCGTGTGGATAAATCCACCAAAGAATAATTCGACCCACCAGTCGAACAAGGTCAAATCTAGCGGTCGACCGTTTGGAAGGTCTACGCTATACATTTTATATACATATATATCCTATCAGTCGAACTAGGGTCCGTTCAACCGATAAGGAAAACTGCCTAAATCCTGCCTACAGCATTCGGTCGACCGAACCTCTCTTCGGGTCGACCGATCAACAGGCACTTCACTGCAGGAAAACTGCACGCGGTCGGTCGACCGGATCACAAAGAGCGGTCGACCGTTTAGATGGTCAACGCTCTTGATCGACTTTGCGCAGTTCGGTCGACCGAGACACACACTCGGTCGGCCGAAGGTCTGTTTAAACTTATCTACAGGGATTCGGTCGACCGAATAACCACCGGTCGACCGGCTAATATAACCCTTACATATTCCCGCTAAAATTTGGCATAAACGGTCGACCGTCACACAGACGTCGTTCGACCGTTTTCGGGCAGTAAGTTAATATTCATTAAAACTCGGTCGACCGACCCAACCACCGGTCGACCGAACACACATTTCCCTCCTGGACAGGCATCATACAGAGCTCGTTCGGTCGACCGAACCACATAACCGGTCGACCGAACATAGCGTCTTCAACCTCTGTCCAGTTGGGTTTCACCAGGGAAACGACACCAACGCCGCCCCCTACACTCCCACACCCCTTGGGGAGTTAATATGAAGACTTGGCATACCATTCACCGTGGAGAAGACGTGTGCGGCGAGCTCCTCCTCCTTCGGCGTCGCTTCTAGCTTCGTCTCCCTCTTTCCTCCGTTCTCGTCGCTCCTCCTTCGCTTGCGCCTCCACCACGTCTCCGGGGCTCTTCTCCTTCCTCCTCTGATCGCCGGGATGCAAGGGAAATGGGTTAGGTTTGGGGTGGAAACGGAATGGGCAACAAAAAAGAGAGAGAGAGGTGAGTTTTTGGTTTTAAAGCAAAACCTAAACGTTGCTACAGTGGTCGGCCTCACCCTAAACCCCATCATCTCTCCCCTCTTCCCCATGCAAGCATGCCACAACCAATGCCTCCACCCTAAATTCGTGGGTTTAATCCCTAATGAGGGATTAGGTCTTAACAATCCACCCTCCTTAAAAAGATTTCGCCCCGAAATCAGAAAAGTAACTTACCGAAAAGCTCTGGATACTGCTTCCGAACTTCACCCTCGATCTCCCAGGTGGCCTCGCGCTCACTGTGATGCTGCCATCTGACCTTAACCATCGGAATGGTCCTCCTCCTGAGCTGATGGTCCATCCGATCGATGATCTCAACTGGACTCTCCTCAAGTGACAAGTCCTGCCGAATCTCAGGTACTACAATCTCTATCACATGTGTCGAGTCTGCAACGTACTTCCTCAACATAGAAACGTGGAAGATGTTGTGAAGGCCAGAGAACTGTGGTGGCAAAGCAACTCTGTAGGCGACCTCCCCGACACGGTCCAAGATCTCAAAAGGTCCGACATACCTCAGACTGAGATTCCCCTTCTGCCCGAACCTCATCACTCCCTGAGCTGGTGAAATCTTCAGGAAGACGTGATCTCCAACCTCGAAGCTCAAAGTCCGCCTGCGTCGGTCAGCATAACTCTTCTGTCTGCTCTGTGCTGTAGCCAACCTCCTCCTGATCAGGTCAACCTTCTCTGCGTACATCTGCACAAGCTCCGGACCCACTAACTGCCTCTCGCCTAAGTCACTCCAGCATACCGGTGATCTGCACGACCTCCCGTACAATGCCTCATACGGTGCCATCCCAATACTAGCATGGTAGCTGTTGTTGTAGGCGAACTCGATCAGTGGTAGATGCTCATCCCAGTGTCCAGCCCAGTCCAGCGTGCAAGCCCTCAGCATATCCTCCAAAGTCTGGATAGTCCTCTCTGACTGACCGTCTGTCTGCGGGTGAAAAGATGTACTGAACCTCAGACGTGTCCCCAGTGCCTGCTGCAGACTCCCCCAAAATCTGGATGTGAACCTCGGATATCTGTCAGAGATGATGCTCACCGGTACTCCGTGCAATCTGACGATCTCCTCTACATACAGCTTCGCCAGACTCTCCAAAGGCAAGGTGGTCCTAATGGCCAGAAAGTGCGCCGACTTGGTCAGTCTATCTACTATATATCACCCAAATCGCGTCATGGAACCGCCTCGTCTTCGGAAGCCCCGTAACGAAGTCCATCGTCACGTGCTCCCACTTCCACTCTGGAAGCTCGATACTCTGCATAGGTCCAGCTGGCCTCTGGTGCTCAATCTTCACCAGCTGACAGACGAAACACTGACTCACGAACTTTGCAATGTCCTTCTTCATGCCTCTCCACCAGAAGTTCCGCTGCAGATCCTTATACATCTTCGTGCTCCCTGGATGGATGGTGTACTTTGCTCTGTGTGCCTCCTCCATGATGTCATCTCTCATCCCATCAACCCTCGGCACCCAGATCCGCCCTCTGAATCTCAGACCTCCATCGACCCCAACACTGAAATCTGACCCCTCTCTGGCAGTCAACTCCAGCAAACTGGCCAACTCATCATCCTCACGCTGCGCCTGTACTACCTGTGAGACTGTCTGTGGCTCTACCCGCAACCCAGCTAACACTGCTCCCTCCGAGTCCCCAGTGAACGACCTCCACTCTGCCAATGACTCAAGCAGCCTCCACTCCTGAAGGCACAAGCCTGCAACTGATACCTCCACTCTCCTACTCAAGGCGTCTACAACTGAATTCGCCTTCCCCAGGTGGTAGGAGATGGTGAAATCGTAGTCCTTAATGAACTCCAACCAACGACGCTGTCTCATATTCAACTCCTTCTGGGAGAAGAGGTACTTCAGACTCTGGTGATCGGTGAATACCTCAAACCGCTTGCCATACAGGTAGTGTCTCCATGTCTTCAATGCGTGCACAACGGCTGCCAACTCCAAGTAATGCGTCAGGTAATTCTTCTCATGAGTCTTCAGCTGCCTCGAAGCGTATGCAATCGCCCTCCCGTGCTGCATCAACACGCAACCCAAACCAATACCAGACGCGTCACTGTAGACCACAAAACCTCCTGTGCCACTCGGCAGAGTCAAAACTGGAGCTGTCGTCAGTCGTCTCTTCAGCTCCTGAAAGCTGTCCTCCCACTTCTGGGACCAAACAAAAGTGACTCCCTTCTGCGTCAGGGCAGTCAGTGGTGCAGCTAACCTCGAGAAGTCTTTGATGAAGCGACGGTAGTAACCCACCAATCCAACAAAGCTTTTGATCTCCGTCACCCTCGTAGGGGCTTTCCACTCAGTCACTGCCTCTACCTTCGCCAGATCCACCAAAATACCCTCCGCAGAGACAATGTGGCCAAGAAATGCGACTCTGTCCAACCAGAATTCGCACTTCGAAAACTTAGCATACAACCTCTGGTCTCTCAAAATGCTAAGCACTATCCGCTGGTGCTCTCTGTGCTGCTCCACATTGGGTGAGTAGATCAGGATATCATCCACAAAGACAACGACACAACTATCCAAGTACTGCCTGAACGTCCGGTTCATTAGATCCATGAAAGCTGCCGGAGCGTTCGTCAACCCAAAAGGCATCACCAAGAACTCATAGTGCCCATATCTGGTCCTGAATGCTGTCTTCTGGACATCCTCCTCTCGGATCCTCAGCTGATGGTACCCTGAACGTAGGTCTATCTTAGAGAAGACCTTCGCTGACTGCAACTGATCGAACAGGTCCTCAATCCTAGGTAGGGGATACCTAATCTTGATGGTGACCTTGTTCAACATTCTATAGTCAATGCACATCCGCAAAGACTCGTCCTTCTTCTTCACAAACAACACTGGCGCGCCCCAAGGTGAGACACTCGGTCTGATGAAACCAGCTTCCATCAGTTCCTGTAACTGCTTCTTCAACTCTGCGAACTCTGCGGGCGCCATCTTGTACGGGGCTTTCGACTGTGCTGAGGTGTCTGCTGCCAGCTCAATGCAAAACTCCATCTCTCGCGGAGGCGGCAATCCGGGGATATCATCTGGAAACACCTCTGTAAACTCCCACACCACATCTATCTTGTCCAACCTCAGTGACTCAGCCTCTGGAACAACCAGCGTCGCTAGGAATGCTCTGCAACCCTGCTGTATCAACCTCTGAGCCCTCAAAGCTGACACCACAATGCGGCCTCCTCTGTTCCTGACTCCTCTAATCATGATATCAAGCAACCCCATCCTCGGAATCAAAATCTTCTTCTCATGGCAAAGGACACGCACGTCATGCTGGGACAGCCAGTCCATCCCAAGAATAACGTCGAAGTCCTCCATCGGTAGCAAGACCAGATCTGCCGGAAAATCTTGGTCTCCCGAAACAATCGTGGCGCCGGGGACAAAGCTCCCCACAGTGCCCACCAGTCCCAGGGGTGTGTTGACCTCCAAAGTGGCAGTCAACATCGCAAGGGTACATCCCAACACTCCCGCAAGTCGCTCCGAGATGAACGAGTGTGTCGCGCCACAGTCAAAAAGCTCAATAGCTTCTAAACCTGCCACAAGAAGTGTACCTTCCACGACCGCGCTGGCATCCCTCGCCTCCTCCGCCTGGATAGTGAAGACTCGTCCAGTGCGCTGACCCTGCTGAGGTGCTGCAGGTCTGCTAGCTCCGCCTCCACTGGCAATCGAAGGTCCCGGAGGTCTGCTCGGTCCAGCGCCCTTGCTAGGGCAACTCCTGACGAAATGGCCCAGCTGACCACAACCATGACAAGTACCCGGCCCAAAGCAGCGCCCAGTGTGCACTCTGCCACAGCTCCTGCACGCCTCTCGCTGCAGCGCCTCTGCTCCCTCGATCCGGAGCCTCTTGCCCTGATTCCCCAAACTCTGCCCTCCTGGCCTCCCTGAGGATCTCCCGACTGGTCTCCTCTCCTCCTGGTAGTTCTCCCGGTAGTCTCTCTCAATAATCGTGGCACTCCTCACGGCATCCGCCAAGGTGCGCGACATGCTCGACAGCACTCGGGTCCTCAGCTGCTTCCGGAGTCCCCTGACAAACTTCATCGACCTCTGCGCCTGGGCGACGAAGATCTCTGGACAGTAACGCTCAAGGGCATTAAACTTCCCGATGTACTCCTCCAGTGTCATGATCCTCTGCTCCAGGGCCAAGAACTCCTCCCTCTTCCTGTCTCGCCCGTGCTCCGGAAAGTACTGCTCGTTGAACTCCTCAACGAACTCCCCCCACGACACATCCTCTCGACCGGTGAACACAACTGCTGAAGTCGACCTCCACCAGTTCGCTGCAGCTCCTCTCAGCACATAGGTGGCCAGGTCCACCTTCTTCTCTGGAGTACAGTCGATAGCCCTGAAGATCGTCTGCATAGTGAGGATCCACTCCTCGGCTGTCTCAGCATCCATCTACCCAGTAAAAGTCGGAGGGTGTTGCCTCATGAACCGGTCGTGCATCACACTGGCCCCCGTCTGCGCACTCTGCGCTGCCTGGCGCTCCAACATCCCGCTCAACCGCTCCACGGTATCGAACAGGACCCTGCGCTCTGCCTCCCGGGCCTCCTCTCTCCCAGTCTCACTCGAATCGCGAGTCTCAACCACAAGCACGACCCGTCTCAGAGGCATCACTCTACAGGACAAAAAAGTTCACATCAGAAAGATCAATGAATGCATTCCATGGACCTCTAGACTCTAATCCTAACTCGATGGTGGTTTCTTTGGGAAAGTATGCCGGAAATCAAAGCTATGATACCAATTTGTAACGTCCCGAAACAGCGGAAGAAATTTTTCAAATTTAAAAAATAAACATACGACCGTCAACGGTCAACAAGGGCACGTTACTGGAAAAGTCAACTGAATACATATATATGAAATATCTCCACGTGGAAGTCATATTACAGAGTGTCAAAAGAGCGATTACATGTCTAATGCATAACTACTGTAATCACTACCTCTACAAAAAGCTAAGAAGACAGGACCCGATCCCGGAGGTACTCCCCTCGGTCACCACCAACCTACGACTGCCTGCTCCCTGAAAATGAAACACAAAATCTGCCTGAGTTCCCGCAAGGAACTCCGTATGCCAACATCTCCTATCATAAACAGAAATACAGACGAAAATGCCAAATAATGCTCATGCAATGCAAATCCGCCTCGGGCCCACTGACTGCCTCCGCTCTCCTACACAAGGAAAGTGCATCCCCTCGCTACACAAGGAAGAAGGCGTCTCTCGGCCGCACAGGCACAAGTGACCTCGCTCTCCGACACACGGAAAGTGCAACTCCTCCCTACACAAGGAAGAAGGCATCTCCAACCCACACAGGCATGGAAGGCATCCCTCTGCCGCACAGGCTCAAGGGGTCCAACTGAAATACGCTCTCGTCGAAGGTGAAATCCGTAGCTCCGAGGTCCGGTGAACGACCGTGGGCTCGGCAGCCGGTAGTCGCCTATGCTCGACGTCTCGCGTGTGGATAAATCGACCAAAGAATAATTCGACCCACCAGTCGAACAAGGTCAAATCTAGCGGTCGACCGTTTGGAAGGTCTACGCTATACATTTTATATACATATATATCCTATCGGTCGAACCAGGGTCCGTTCAACCGATAAGGAAAACTGCCTGAATCCTGCCTACAACATTCGTCGACCGAACCTCTCTTCGGGTCGACCGATCTACATGCACTTCACTGCAGGAAAACTGCACGCGGTCGGTCGACCGGAACACAAAGAGCGGTCGACCGTTTAGATGGTCAACGCTCTTAACCGACTTTGCAAAGTTCGGTCGACCGAGACACACACTCGGTCGGCCGAAGGTCTGTTTAAACTTATCTACAGGGATTCGGTCGACCGAATAACCACCGGTCGACCGGCTAATATAACCCTTAAATATTTCCACTAAAATTTGGCATAAACGGTCGACCGTCACACAGACGTCGTTCGACCGTTTTCGGGCAGTAAGTTAATATTCATTAAAACTCGGTCGACCGACCCAACCACCGGTCGACTGAACACACATTTCCCTCCTGGACAGGCATCATACAGAGCTCATTCGGTCGACCAAACCACACAACCGGTCGACTGAACACAGCGTCGTCAACCTCCGTCCAGTTGGGTTTCACCGCGGAAACGGCACCAACGCCGCCCCCTACACTCCCACACCGCTTGGGGAGTTAATATGAAGACTTGGCATACCTTTCACTGTGGAGAAGACGTGTACGGCGAGCTCCTCCTCCTTCGGCGTCGCTTCTAGCTTCGTCTCCCTCTTTCCTCCGTTCTCGTCGCTCCTCCTTCGCTTGCGCCTCCACGACGTCTCCGGGGCTCTTCTCCTTCCTCCTCTGATCGCCGGGATGCAAGGGAAATTGGTTAGGTTTGGGGTGGAAACGGAATGGGCAACAAAAACGAGAGAGAGAGGTGAATTTTTGGTTTTAAAGCAAAACCTAAACGGTGCTACAGTGGTCGGCCTCACCCTAAACCCTAAACCCCATCATCTCTCCCCTCTTCCCCATGCAAGCATGCCACAACCCATGCCTCCACCCTAAATTCGTGGGTTTAATCCCTAATGAGGGATTAGGTCTTAACAGAGGTGTTGGCTGGAGGGCCGACCAACACCATTGTGGTTGGTGGTGCAATCGGTTGCACCTCCAAACCGTTTTCCTACCAAACACGCGCATGGTTTGGTGCATTTGGTGGCTGGCTGTTGGTGCATCCAGGCACGCCAAAGCTCTGGCGAGCTCTGGTGGGTCTTCCTACTCTGGTCAGGCACCTGAGGAGGGTTGTGGTGACCTTCGTTGGGGATTAGAGTGGCTTGAGCACGGTGTTTTCCCTAGGGGTTTCCTTGCAGGTGTTGGAGCATTGCTCCCGGACAGCTGGCTGGTGCGGCTGGATTCCGGTGGTGGCTACTCTCTGGACGTGTGGAGGGGAAGTCAAGGATGGGAGGAGGTTGTGTGGGGCTGTGGTGGGGCGTGCATGAGGAGGTCAGTTCTCAGTGGGAACATGCGTTGCTGACCTAACGCGGGTTGGTTGTGCGAGTGTCCTGTTGAGACATGGGCTGACCCGATCGACGTACACCTCCATAGCCACGTCCTACACACTCTGAGATGTTGAGGAGGAGGCCTGGAAGGGCTGTGGGAGGACCTGGGGTCGGTGCATGTAGGTTCTGATTGCTGTGGTTCTCTTGATTTGTCTTTTGGTGCACTTTTGGATGCATGTCGGTTATTAAGTTATGCTTGTGGTTGTTGTTGCTTGTTTATGCTTGAATGCCTATTTATGTATGCTGTTGAGGGATTTATGCGCCATGTTGATTCCTGATATTCAGATATATTTGTGTTGCAGGTGAGTAAAATCAGATAATAATAACCATGATAATTGCTACATGTTGTGTATGTTGTTAGTGGGTTTATTCCCTCATGTATGTATAGTAAATATGTGGATGTATTGAATCTGTGAGATACACGTACATGGCCTGATCTTAATGAGAAACTAATATATACAAGCTTTCATATGCATCTGATATAGTTGAGCATGTTCAATTAAATGTGTCTAGGCCTATCATCCAGACGATTATGCCATGTAACACTTGTAGCATCTGAGTCTTAATATCCATTGATAGTTGTGCATGTTTTACCATGTTTTAATGTTATACATGCTACTGATCTGAGTATTCTTGTGTGGGTATGTGTATGTGACTTAGGAACTTGACCTCATAACAATTATTCATGACCCATAGTTGGCTATATCTATTGTGGTGATTATGGGTGTTATTGCGGACGTGGTTTTGATGGCATCCTTGCTATTTCATGGCTGATCCTTGCATGTACTTACTTATGATATGATTGGATCTGTGATGGGGGTACAGGTATACTAATCACATGGGGTTCATTATGGATTTTGTAGCTATAGAGATATATAGATATGTTAATAGCTTGCATTGCATTTAATTGATAAATGAATTCTGGGCACGTTTGATTTGGGGCCGACGGGCCACGAGTAGGACCTCTATGTAGAGAGGCCTATTCGCAAAGACCTCTATGTAGAGAGGCTAGGTGAAGATTGTGACCGGGACAAACACATTGTCATTTTGTCTCAGGTTAGGCATTCCCAATGTCACGATGGAACCATGTAGGTCATTTGCCACGAAATGAGGCATCTATCTGGCGTACTGTTGATTGACCTGATTATGGATTTGACCAGCAAGGCTGGTGGGTTTATTTCTATGTAGAGGGATCACTTCGGGTGTAACCCGAGTGGTGCAGCTATGTAGAGTTGTGGTCTTCTTGTAGCATGTGTGGTAGTTAGGTTCCATGCATAACTCTGTACATTTTTCTTGGACGCGGGGCATACGGGGTTTTCTTTACTGAAAAGTCACGCATATTTGTTGATGTTTTTGCCTCAGATACTTAGGTTCCTTCAGGGGTGGACTGGATGGGTTTCGGAGGATTCTGTACGTGAGGGACACTTCGACCAGAGTCTTCTAGTTATCTTTTGCTTCTGCATTATTTTGATGTATTTCCCTTTTAAACTCGATGTACTGTGTTTGAATCATTTCCATATATGGATAATCTTTCATTTCAGTTATGTTCTTTTAGTCTATCCATGTATGTTTCTGTTATGTATTGTCGAGTAGTTTGGTTCTTATTGTAACTCCTTCGGTCGTGTGGAGGTATCTGATCGTGACACTTCTATTAGATTCCCCAGTGCGTACCCGCAAGATCGGGGGTGTTACAAGCCCGCTGACCCTTGTTGGATGCCAAGCCAATCTCAGAGGGAGACAACTGACACTTGGGGTGAAGGAGATGAAGACGCGTGGAAATACAGTAGTAGTTGGACACCTGATTATGCTGGCTATAGTGATGCTCATTCCATTCAACAGCTTTCCGACCGATTTGATGCGTTTTACGCCTCCACTTCTGCTCGCTTCGATCGTCTTGAAGCCAACCTGAATGCTTGCTTCGACTCTGTTATGAGGGGGATTTATTCTCTCTCATCTTTTCTTTGTGATCAACATCTTGGTTGATGTTCAGGTGTTTGTCTTTTCCTTGGACTTTTTGGATATCTGAACTATGTGCTTTTGTTTTGGTGTTTAGCATGTCGAATACTGTGTGTTTGAGTTGATCGTTATGAACTATACGTTTGGATATTTTGTTTACATTTGTCTATTGAATATGTTTGGATATTTTGTTTACATTTGGCTACTGAATATGGCTCGGACTGACTTGATCCACACCCAAAATAACTAGTGTATCACTCCAACTAACTCGATCCGCACTCCAACTAACTCGTGAAACACTCCTACTAAGTCGATTCACACTCTTTCCATACTTTGGTTCGTTCGACCAAAAAATCTTTCGCTCGACCAGTGAGATGCTAACTCCTCCAACTCATCAACTAACTCGATCCACACTCCAACTAACTCGTGAAACACTCCTACTAAGTGGATCGACACTCTTTCCACACTTTGGTTCGTTCAATCCAAAAATGCCTCTCCAACTAACTCGTGGAACACTCCTACTAAGTGGATCCACACTCTTTCCACACTCTGGCTTTTAGGTCTTAATCTATGTTTTGATGATTTAATCAACATAACCTTAATAATATTCAATGTAGAGTCACACATACTGCATAGCATATATATTGCTTTGTGCTAACATCTACAGGTGATCAAGACTCAAGGAAGAAAGGAACTCAAGTCAAGACATGTAATCAAGCTATTGAAGACATGTAATTTTGCATTTCTTTTGAGTCTTAGGAACTTTGTGTACTTGAGTATAATAGAGCTAAATAACTACTCACACATACACTAGGTTCCTTGTAGAAGTCACACACAAAATCTCAGATCTTTTGGACTTCAATAGGTCACCCAAACTTAGACTGGAAATCACTAAACCCGAACCTGATCTGCCTATGTAATTTCGGTCGACCAAACCACCTTCGTTCGGCTGATTGATCTTTTAACCAATAGTGATTTTAACTGCTCGACCGATCGACCATGACATTTTTTGGTCGATCGTCTACACTTGTCATTTGACTGTTAGACTTGTTGTATTATACCAACGGTCGTATTCACATTTTTTTATCCATACCCCAAAAATACAAGTGATCACCCATCGACCGTGGACCTAGTTTCGGTCGACCAAACATAAATATTTTGTCAACCCCGTAGTGCTAGTTTTGGTTGGCTGACCGAATCAACCATTTTGTTCGACCGTTTGTTCCTCGACTTTCCCGGACAATAATTTTGGACTGCCTAATCGGTCAGCAGTCCCATTTTTGGTTCGACCATTCACTTAAGTTATAGCCATGTTTGTTTGACCGCTTGTTCAGTCGACCGTTTGTTTCTGGAACTTTCTGGACGCCATTTCTTGATAGAATCTGGTCGAGCGTTTTACCCGTTTTGGTCGACTGAACTTAACTAGAACAGTAACCTATCACAACGGTTATAATACCTTAGGAGCTTGTAAATGGAGGATTGAACACCTTGTTTAGACATCCCTCCCACTCCCAATTGTCTCATACATTAGAGAGAAGTCTCCCAATCCTCAAATCTCCAAATGATACATACACTCCAAGCACAAATTCCACACTATTGATCAATTCCATTATCTACTTAAAGTGTGCTCAAGTTTAGAGAGTGTGATCCACTCAAGTTCTCAGTTAAGCAAAGTTTGTAAAGGCTCCTGTGAAAGCCCGAAGAATCCTTCTCGGATTGTGAGAAGAGGATTCCAAGCTAGGCGAGGGTTGTTCACTAGTTTGAAGATTGTAAGGTGTTGTCTTTCTGCCAGGAATATGGAGAGGATAGTGAAGTCGTGAGCGGAGCTCGTGGAGTCGAGCGGAGCTTGCAAGAGAGGAAGTAGGCGTATTCTGGTTCCATTCTTCTATAAAAATCTTCCAGTGCCATTCTGGTTCGCATATTCTCCTTCTTTACTTGCTTGCTTGTTTAAATTACGCTGTGCATCTTTGTTTGTTAAGCAAGTAGAGAATAAGCTTAAAAGTGATTAGAATTAGTGAACCATAAAGATCCTACACAACTAACTCGTGAAACTCTCCTACTAAGTGGATCCACACTCTGGTTTGTTCAACCGAAAAATGTCTTTCGTTGGACCGGTGCAATGCTAACTCCTTCAACTAACTTGATACACACTCCAACTAACTCATGAAACACTCCTACTAAGCGGATCCACACTCTTTCCACACTTTGGTTCGTTCGACCAAAAAATGTCTTCCGTTCGACCAATGTGATGCTAACTCCTAGAACTCGTCAACTAACTCGATCCACACCCGAACTAACATGATCCGCACTCCTACTTAGTGGATCCACACTCCAACTAACTCGACGTACACTCCTACTAACTTGATCTATACTACAACTAACTCGTTCCACACTTTGGATCGTTTGACCAAAAAATGTCTTCCGCTCGACCGGTGCGATGCTAACTCCTCCAACTCATCAACTAACTCGATCCACACTCAAACTAACTCGTGAAACACTCCTAATAAGTGGATCCACACTCTTTCCACACTTTGGTTCGTTCGACCGAAAAATGTCTTTTGTTCGACTAGTGCGATGCTAACTCCTCCAACATATCAACTAACACGATCTGCACCCGAACTAACTCGATCCACACTCCAACCAACTCGATCAACACTCCCACTAACTCTCACGATGGAAAGTTAATAAAGATAAGTGGAAGCACGTTAAAAGGACACGTGATACATTTAAAAAGGACTGATGTAAAAAGTATCGGTGATACGTTTAAAAGGACTGATGTAAAAAGGACAAATGATACACTTAAAAAGGACAAACGTAGCAGTAAAAAAGGAAATAGTTGTATCCTGTCATGGTGGAAAGATAATAAGAATAAGTGGAAACACGTAAATAGGACACATGATACGTTTAAAAGGAGAGATGTAAAAAGGACACGTGAACAATGCAAAAAGGACTGATGTTAATGGGCCGACCTTTACACGTGAATGGCGTTCGTTGAGAAAGGATACCGTGGAACATGTAAAAAGGACATACGTAATGGTTAAAAAGAAAACAATGGAACATGTAAAAAGGACGTACGTAATAGTTACAAAGGAAGCCGTTTTATCCTCATGGTGGAAAGTTAAAAATGATAAGTGAGAACACGTAAAAAACACCTGATACGTTTAAAAAGGACTGATGTAAAAAGGTAACATGATATGTTTAAGGACAAACGTAGCAGTAAAAAATGAAATCGTTTTCAACACCAAACACATAGATGAAATTACATTAGTCCAAAAAGACAAAATTATACATGAAAAGGAAAAAAACTGAGTATGTAAATTATACAGCTATAAATGACAAATGTTACATACAAACACGACAATTATCAAAGCAACGAAGGGAAGAGAAGATTTTCCATTCAAAATTTAACACAGGCGCGAGGGTCCCTCAGTAAAGACATTGCTTATTCACCCCTAACAGAGTAAAGTATCTTGTGGTCCTTCTCATGCGTCGATGGAACCCTTAGCATGAGACACCTTATCTAGTATAACAAATAAGCACCACAATCGTTGCTCCCTGGCATCTGACGTGGGCACGTATCCCTGGTGTATCACACTGGCTAGTCCACCTTCAGTCGATCCTTCAAGTATTTACCAACTTCATTGGCCGTGCATTCATGTGTGCCTATAAGGTTGTTGGGATATTCATTTGGAACTAGCTCCCTAGCGCAACAATTCAACTAAAAGATCTTCTTAGATGGACCGTTAACAACCAACCGAGTCCAATGTTTGGTCAGTAGCATTGGTTGTGCGATGATGGTCCTTCTAGGGTCCACATCTTTTAGTCGAGGGTCCTGTATTTCAAGGGCTTTGATTTGGCCTTTGCCAATGCGCTTTGAACAAAAGCTTGAAATATAAAGCACCTTCTGCGGGTAGCTTTCTATTTTTTTTCGGTCTTCCAGTACACAAAGCATAATGTCGACCATCTCATTCGATATATCCATCCCCCTTCGCGATTAGCTCCTTCAGTCCAAACGTGTGAAAGTACCAACATCACCCTCTAGAAAACCTCTTTGGGATTGTGGGTGGTTGCGATCAAGTTCAATAATACGTTGACCTCATCATTGGTCAACATGGTCAATGTATCAATGTCTATGTCTGGCCTTGGCTCGTCTGACTGTTAAGCTAACCCGAATTTCATGGGGATTGATTGTGGCTAACCATCTTTACTGTATAGTTGGGGGGCTTGGAACTAAAATCATCCTCTACCATCTTCCTCTTTTTTAGGCTCCTTTGGAGCACTCTTTGTTGCCTCTTCTGCTCCTCTTCCTTCTTCTTGTTCTTCTTCTTCTTCTTCTTCCTGTCTTTCTATTCATCTGCTTTCCTCTTTTGCTCCACGGAGGCCATTGGGCGATGTCTTTTGGACCCCCAGTTTGCTATCTTGACTTCTTATTCTCCACCTCCTCCTGGTGCTTACATTCATCTTCTTTCTTCTTCCTATTCTCTTCCTCCTCTTTTGTCTTAATCTCCTCCTCCTTCCTTCTTTCGCTTCCCCCTCCTCTTATTTTCCTCCTTCTTCCTTATTTCTCCTTCCTTCTCTTCCTCCCTCCTCATATTTTCCACCTCCTTCTTCCTTCTTTCTTCCTCCTTTTTCACCATCATTTTCTGAAGTTTTCTTCTTTCTTACTCTCTCACCCTGTGCTCCTCTTTCTTCTCATCTTCTCTTCCTCCCTCGTCTCCTCCTCCGCCTCTCTCTTCTCATCTTCTCTCCCCTCTCTTCCTCCCTTCTTCGGAGAGATGCAAGCTCTTCCCTTAGTCTCCCAATCTCCTCTCGAGACTTCCTCAGTTCATTTTGAGAGACCACCAACTTAAGCTCAACCTCCACTGCCAAAGTTTTATAATTTTTAATCTCTTCCTTGAGCTTCAAAACCTCTTCAGTATCCACCTTCAGGGCCTTCTTGGCTTGCAACCATTTGGTCTTTTGCTCAGCGAGATCCAACTCTTCAAGTATAGGTCCCTCGGGATGCTGTAGTTTCTCAATTGCAGTCTGGGTTCAGTGCTTGTTGAAGCATAATCAGTTTGGTGATGGGTTGGATCAGGAACTCAAGGCAAATCAGTTTGGCGATGGGTGATGCCTCAGACCGCTCTCTCCGTTGTAAATATTTGGGAGGGTGATGCCTCGTTCCTCCCATTTCTTCAGAATTATCCGTTTGCCAAACATAGCAGAGTGGCTATTGAACCTCGGGTAGGCACCCCTTCTGGGCTCCCCTAACATGAAATTTTCACAAAGCCACACCTGTGTATGCAAGACTGTTAAAAATATATAAATTTAAAAAGGATAAACCCATATATTAAAAATGACAACCCAATATATTAAAAGGACATAGCCATAATTTAGAAAGGACAAAAGTAATGTTTAAAAGGGATCGACAGTAACCTTGAATAGGTGCCCCAAACTGATGGGATACATCCGAAAGTTAAAAAGGACAAATCCATAAATTAAAAGGGTCATTGCCATATTTTAAGAAGGACAAACCCATATTTAAAAAGTAAAAAAACCCATACATTACAAAGGACAAACCCATATATTAAAAAGGATAAGCACATAGTTTAAACGGGACACACCCATATATTAAAAAGGACAAACCCATACCCGCAGAATGGCAACACAACCATCTATGTTGCCCTTCTTGGGAGTGTTGGCTTTTTGGCTAAATAATCAATAATCCATTTTCATGATTAACTAACATATCAATAAATACATGTAATCTATTAATATTATCACATGTATATATTGTATTTCTAACATTTCAGGAACCAAGTATTGATCAAGACAAGAAATGAAGAATGAAGAGTAGATATGTTTATATTTCTTGTACTTAGGCTTTAATGTAACTTGGCACTTGAAATCACTGATGAATTGCATTGCATGACCCCTAGGGAACCTATAGAAGTCTTACAATTAAGTCCATATCAATTTGACTTCAATAGGAAATCGACGAAACATATAAATTCCCTTAAAACATGCTTTCTAGGTTTATCAGTCGATAGGTAGGCCATCTGGTTCGACCGGAATTTCACAGACTATCATCTCTTTTCCCAAACGGTCGACCAGACATCCTCTTAGTTTGATTGATTCCACTGTGTGCTTTCACGGTCCCAATCGGTCGACCAAATTCATTTCCCCGTTCAACCGTTTCTCTTTGTCAACCTATATTACCCAGTTCGACCAATACTTATATCGCTCACCAATCATGTATTGACACATGTCCTGGTTAGAGTAGAAGTCGATTGACCGATAGTCAATTTTTTTGACCGATTGGTTTCCGTATTTGTATTAAATATGACTGTTATACTTGTCGTATTATACCAACAGTCGTATACACATAGTCACCTAACCCCTATTTTTGTATTTGGTCTATCGGTCGACCACGACCTTTGAAAAGGTCGACCGATACTTGAAACATTACAGCACCAATCTTGCTGGAGGTTTCCGGTCGACCGTTCCCACATCTTCGGTCGACCGTTTGTCCCTGGACTCTTCTGGACATTATATCTGGACTGCCAAAACTCCCTGAATGGTCAACTGTCTCATGTTTTAGTTCGACCGTTACTTAATTCATAGCCCTGTTCATTCGACCGCCCCTTGTTCGCTCGACCGTTTGTCCCTGGACCTGTCTGAACAGCATCCGGTCGACCGTTTTGCCCGTGTCGGTCCACCAAACTTATCCTGTATTGGCCTTCGTCTTTTCTATTTTGTGTATTGTTACACAACCCTATACCAATTTATTCCCAAGTGCTAGATTGAGTTAAGAGCTTATAAATTGAGCTGAGAACACATTTCTTTGTCACCAATCTTTCTCCAAAATCAAATCTTCTTACTACTCTCAAACTTCCTCTAAACACCTTGGTCCTCACATCTTCTTACTTGAAACTAGCTCATTAATTGCATCATTCATTTGAAGTGCCCAAAATTAGTTTGCTGAAGTTTTTCCTTCAAGAGTTGTACTAGCTTCCGGAGTGAAGCTCTTTTCAAATTGTGAGAAGGTGGTCCAAGCTTGGCATGGGTGTTCGCAAAGCTTATGGTGTAAAGGCTTCATCTCGGCTCGCAACAGAGATCAGACTAGTGGAGGACGCAAAGTTACTCGAGGAAGAGCAATTCATAAGAGAGTACTAGGATCCAGTGGTAGGATCCAAACCTCTATAAATCCTTGTTGTGGTTTGCTTATCTCTCCCTCATTTTTATTGTTCTAGCTTTTAATTTGTATTAATTTTAAAAGAACTAAATTAGTCTATTCACCCAACCCCCTTAGACTAATATTAGGGTCTATTAGATCCTTCATGGAGCGAAGTTGCCGGAGGATCTCCTTTCCTGGAGTTCCACGCTTGCTTTGTCCAACCCCCTCGCAAGGGCTTTGTGAACGACCTTTCCCCATGCCTACTTATGAAGGCATCCGAGGTCAGCCAAGTAATCCACGTACCAAACCTTTGTTCGATGAGTGGCATCATAGAACAACAAATGGTTGAAGATGTAACAATTGAGGAGACAAACGTACTCCGTGCTCTCCCATGACCCTGGTGATTGACATCATTTCATGCTTATATTTGTATCTTATATCCATTATCTTTCACCTAAACAATGCTATGTTACGAGTTTTATGTTTAGTTTTCAGGAATAAATAGGTTTGAAGATATGAAACATAAAAGGACCCAAAAGCTGGGAAAAAGGACTAGATTGTGAGATCTGGGGACCAAGATGCAAGGGAGAAGGACCTGAACGCAAGACAGAGGGACCTAAGAGCAAAACAGAATACTTCACACCATCATGGGGAGTATTTTACCAATTGGATTCGGGTCGGAGCTCCAATAAACAAAGTAGATGCATCTAAGACCACCAAATACACTAAGCAAAGCCCAACACAAATTCCAGATGGATCCGGACTTTTTAGACCGCCAATTGGCGGTCCAAGACCGTTAATTGGCGATCCCTTTTGGCCCAAATCCACTAAGATTTCTCTGGGTTACGCATTAGTGTGTATTTAGTCAATTTCTGGTATTGGTTTAGTCCCACATCGGGGGATTGTCCCGGATTAGCTTTTTCCATGGCTATAAATAGAACTCTTCACCTTCCATTGTAATCACTCCATATTTTAAGTGGCTATTCTTCCTACTAGAAGTGAGGCCTTGAAGCACACACTAAAGTAGGAGGATGCTACTTGAAATGTGAGTCATTTTATCAATAAAGTTTTGTGTTTCTTTCATAGTTTGTTTATGCTTCTTTTATTGTTTGTGCATGTTTTAGTTTAATCGTCTTTTATTTCTAGCTTAGTTTTAATATGCTTTCTTTGCTTAGTTTAATAATTAGTGTAATGTTTAGTGAGTAGTTCCATCCCCTTTGGGGGGTGGAGTAAATGTACATACATTCATTAGAGAATGGGATGAATGCTTTATTTTTGATGTGTTGATAAAACATGAATGTATGCTTACTTGTTTAGGATAGAATTTATAACTTGATGAGTTTTGCCAAAATGATTAGACACCTCTCATGCTTGTTTAGGTTCTGAAATAAACAACTTGCATATGTAAATGTTAATCAACTAAGTTGGTAAATAGATTGATAGGTTTTGCCATAACATTTAGACACTTCCTTTGCTTGATAAACACCACCTTCATGTGCTTAAAGAATGTATTCTACACCCACCTCTTTGCATGTGTGCACTCACTCCACCCCTTAGGGGTTTTTCCATTCATGAAATTCCAGCATTCTTGTTTTGTTCTTAGCTTAGTTCTTATTTCATTGTTTGTTTGCTTCTTTCACATTTCGTACTTCTTAGCGTAGTGTAGTGTAGATTAGCATAAACATCTTTCTCCCCCTATTTTTGCCACTTGATTTCGTACAAGCAAGAGGCTACTCACCTCCCTGAGGACGACCCGTACTTGCCACCGCTTCATCGCGGCCGTGCACTTGCGGTTTAATTAAAACGTTCAACACCTGACAGCTCTCATCTAACCCCAGAGCTCAACGTTAAAAAGCGACTCATTTCGTTGCCTTGTGACATGGGTTGGGTATATGTGGACCGTCTGGCCATGCAGGGATAGGCCCAAAATTAGGGCAATGTCTTCTTCTGTAAAGGGGACTACCCCAGACCCGATCCGCAACCCCACCTCCTTGGCGTCACAGTGGTTGACAAACCAATCGACAATGTCATTGTCCACCAGGACATTATTCAACGTTAAGAAGTGACCGAAGGGGGTTCCCCACAATAGGTTTTTTCCTCGTCCTTCATTTTGCTGAACTCCTTCTCTATCGATGTCAAGAGCATTTCGATGGCTAGAAGTAGTTATTGGACCCCTAAGACAACAAGCACACCAACTTCAGCAAGTTCGTACATCAAACGAAGGAACAAACCATGGTTACACCGACAAACCTGATGGGTTACCACTTGGCATGAGGAAGCAGGACCTGGAGAATCCGTTTTGTCGAGGGAAAAAGGTGAAAGAAAATGATTAATTTTCTTTTGGCAACGAAGGAAGGGAACAAGGAATACGCCAGAAGAAGTAATCTTTTGCTTTTTGACGCTCGAATACTTTCCTTGGGTTTTGAACCGTCACCGGTTTGATGTCTTTTCGATGTCCTCTCTCTATTGAGGAAAAGGAACCTCCAGACACAAAAAAAAGGAAAGGAAAAAAGGCACGTTGTCAAGGAAATTACGTGGCGCAATGATTGGTCGCTGAGTGGATGTGTTTGGCATGCCACGTAACCCGTGTCATGGACACCCGCATCTGTGTATAAGGACTCTAAATTTTTCCCCAAATCTATTCATTTGGTCGACTACGGTGAGAGTTTAGTTGACCGTTAACGCCAAGAGTAGAGGTACCAAGTGGCAAAATGTTTATTTTTCGTGAGCGTCCTTGACGACCGTATAAAGGACAACCCCCTACATAAAAAAGGCCGACCGTAGGCATAAAATGGTAACCTCAGAAGTGATAAAATACACTGCAAATGGAATACTCCTGCATTTAAAAAGAACAACCTCCCATATAAAAAGGACAAACACCATGTTTAAAAAGGTTGCGCGTCCTGGACGCCTAGCGTCCGCCTATAGGGACATTTTCAGTCGAAGGACACAGAAAAATGGTCGAACAAAACAATAGAAGAACCATGAAATTTTTGGTCGAATGATATGGGTTAACGGTGGAACGCAAATGGTCGACCGGGGACAAACACTTCGACCGGTCGTTAAGTTCACTTAAGTAGCCGGTCAACCAACTTACCAATGGTCGACCACGTTGGTTCGATCATGGTTCTTTCTCGTCGGACAAAAAATTGAAGACACTTTGTACCTCTCCTTTTGGTTCGACTGTTCTTTCTCGTCCGTCCGAAAATTTCAGGCTCTTTGTACCTCACTTTTCGGTCGACCGTTACTCTCTGACGGTCGAACCCGCTACCCAAAATATCTTCGTTCGGTCAATCGCCCATGCGAGTGCGGTCTCACTGTGGATGCATTTTTCTGCTGGTTTGGTAATTGACTCAACCATAAAGTGTTGTAAATGTGTTGTAATTGAACCCAACCAACCAAACAAAATGACTCAACCATGAAGTGTTGTAATTGTACAACCTATAAATCAAAGTATTCAAAGGAAAAAAGTTACAATTTTATAATTATAAGAAATAGAAGAAAGACCACAAATTAGTCTAAAGTTCCCAAACTTTTGAATACTACAACTTTGTAAATTTTCAACATGATTGTGCCCCGAAATGCTTGGACCTTTTTGTACTTACAAAACATTTTGGGATCACCATTGACGTTTTTTTCAACGAACTTGCACACATAAGCTCCACAAGCCACACTACACCATTAATAGAAGGGAAATGTGACATAACATATATTTGCATCAAAATTGCCTAGTTTGGAATGAAAAGAGATGAGAAACAACTTACGAATCTGGGGGTTGTTGGGGGCATAATCTTTGGAAACACATGGAAGAATTTGGTAGGGTATGGTTTCCAAATTGCCTACGTAATGCAAAACTGGTGAAGTTTGCCTGCAACCAAAACAATAGTTTACCTTTAATGATGCCTAACAATTTCATTTCTGAATTGTCTTCCGAAAATGAGACTCCACAAATGGTTTGCTCTTAGGATGAACTCTTCCTCCTGCCAAAATACACGTATACAAAGGAAGTAAGCTAGCCATTACTTTCTGATTAACAAAGAAATGACTCAAAAATCATAAATTTATTTCACCAACCCATCTACAAGAGTATATAAAAATGACTCTACTGCATCCTTCTTAGCCATAGTCATGAAGCCTCTACCAAAATATTCTTTTCCTTTTTCAATGTAGACAAAGTTCCAATCGGGCTCATCACCACAATATTGGGGCACAGTGGTTATAGTTCTGATGATTGTGCTTGATGTTTGTGCATGATTTCCGGTGGCATCATTACTCAAGTCCACAATATTTGTGGTGACAGCTTTACCCTTTGCCTTGGCTTTCTTCGGTTTCTTATTGTCCACTAAATAGTCTGGGTAGTCCTCTTTTTTCCGCGTGTTTGCCATCGTTCTCTTTCTGAGGTCCTTGTACATTGATGGTGGACTTTTTTCTTTTGAAAGCTTACTTTGAAATCATAGCTGGGGATGTCCTCCCATATCTTTCTCCTCACTTTAACCACTATGTCTTCCAAAGATTTTACAAAATTTTCAAGTGGTTGATTCTCAAGATTGGAGTCTGGCTGAACATCATCACCATCAACACTTGAATCTGCTTGCACCTTAGCTTGCCACATACATTGAATTCCAACACAAGATCTGTTTCTTTATATTCTTCATCTACAATCAAAGATTAAAGAATAGAAATAAGATCATTGAATATTCTAAAATGGAAGTAGTGTAATAGAAGCAAGATTGTAAAATATTCTAAAATTAAAATACCTTCGTGTGCCAAATTTTGGTACTCTACGACTTCTAGACACACTTCCACCCCTACACCAAAAACCACTGGACAATTAATGGGAAATGGCTCCGACTCAATTTCAGTATTAGGATTTGGCAAATCCTCATCAGTGGTCTCCACATTTTGGGGCTCCTCCCCACCAATGTTAGTTACATCTTGGGCCTCCTCCACTACAACCTCAACCTCGACATTCTAGGGCTCCTCTACCACAATGTCAGTCTGTACTACTTGTCCTTCAAATTTGGCTCTTCTGCCTCCTCTTGGAGGTGACAATGGTCTCCATTCCATGTCCATCAAACAAGTCAATAACTGCATCTAACCATCCTTCAGGTCTAGTAGGACAACAATCCAACAAGTATGTTTCATTTTGCCTTGCAGATAGACTTTCAACAACAACCTAAAATTAATACCAATTGTTACAAAACAGAATTTAATATTTTTAGCAAAAAATATAGAGAAATAACACTACTTAAGAAACACTTACATCATTTGGTGTAATCGTGTTGAAACTAAGTGCTCTTTTGAAGTTCCAACACAAAAATCTTGGACTTGTACCCTTGCTAACTCGATCGGCGAGAAAGCCATGTTCAAAAAAACACCTTTGCAAGAAAATGCAACTTCAATAGGTAGGTCATGGAATGAAATGGAATTTCACCTGTAATAGTAAATGAACTTACCATTAATCCGAAGACACAACCACACATGAATATGTCTCTCTTAGCAAAGGCCAGATTCTTCAACTTTATTGTTGTGTCTTCTAGACATTTAACCAGGTGCTCATAAATCATTTGGCCCCATGCAAACTTCCACAGTTAGTCTAAGTGGTCCATAACCCCACATAATGCAGGTTCATTGACAAAATTTGCTTCAGGCAAAATAATGGATGCAAATAGATACAAGTGAATCATTTTTATTGTTCCATCTACACCACCTGCTGTTAGGTTCTCCTCCACTAAATCCCAGAGTACTTAACGTGACACTTTTGTTTTACATTTGTGAAGGTACTTCGACTTGGTGTCTGAATTTTTTCGCTTATAGTCAGCATATGAGCCATTGGCAGGTAAACCTAACACTAAACAAAGCTCATATGCTATCAACTGTATATATTTATCCCCAACTTTGAACTTCTCTTGTTCAAGATCGAAGCTTCTGACCAAATCATCTATAAATTTACTATCAGTCTCAAATACCCTACCAAGGTGGTAAAAGTTACCAAATGAAGATCTGTTCAATAAATTCCAATGTGCTTCAGTAAGACGTTATCGAATAGTCTCAAAATAGGAGGCAAAAGAGGACAGGTAGCAGCGAAAGAGAAAATGTTTCTTGCTACTACAATTTGACAATATCTCTGCACCCCAAAAAAAAGTGAGACAACTTCTTCACAAAACACTTGGATTTCATGAGATAGCAAGACACTTCAAATTTATGTTTTTGGGTGGTGAGAGATTTTTAGATTAAGATGCCTACAAACTATTGAGTTGTGAAAAATAAACCTACTAGTTGATTCGTGTTTTTATAAATTTGACCAAAATTGGTAAAGTCGATGCATACACTAGCTAACAGACTTTAACAAAAAAACACTTTACGAAAAAAATTAAAAAAATCAAACCTTCTAATCTAAGTATCACACAAAACCAACAAAAACCCTAAAACACTCAAATCCAATCCCAAACTTTAACCCAAAAGAGCAAACGTACCCACAAAAGTAATTACCAACAAGACCACGTCAAGAAAAATGGTGTGCTCCTCCCAGAGAGGCCTTGTCGGAGAAGGAGAGGTTTAGGGTGGGGATGGCGAGGGGAACGCCGGGGTTAGGGTGGGAAGAAAGGGCATCAACGGTTTTTGGTAGAACGAGGTTAGATTTGGGTAGAGAATTTTGTTTTGATTTTAGAGGTTGGGGAAGGGTAAAATGGGAAAGAATAATTAATTTAAGGTTAGACTTAGGATTAGTAAATAAGACTTGAGACAATGTATGACCTAAAAATAAAATTGAAAAGCCAACCCCTTTATGATTGAAGTATAGCCACTTTTGTGACCATGAATTAATTCCCCAATCTTAGGACCTCCCATATACCCATAAATCGGTATCTCGTAGTTTGGGAGATCAAACTTGGTGAATCCTCCATTCTCCTATTTCTGGACGGTCTGAAGAGATAGGAACGATTGTGTCTTTAGGGCATGCTCTCATTCTTCTGAGGTCATGATGTGTGACCTTACTCTTAATGTGGCACTCTGGATCTCGACGCTCCAGATTGATCACCCATCCAACAATTCATTTAATGAGATTTTGGCAAAGATCAAGAACTCCATTGGAACCTAGATAATCACTTTGTACTCATTGTTGTAATAGTTACTATCTTCGTGTATCCTAGTCCCTATATTTTGACATAAAATGTCTTTGGATTGTAACTTTAGCTTACGTGTCGCCATGATTTGTCTGATAATAATAATATTTTACATGATATAAAAAGGAAAAATCAATTCAAGGTCACAAACCCCCTCCCACTTCAATGATAGAGGTGTCGACTTTTCAACTTCATTTTTAAGTCATGACTTCTTTTTTTCCAAAGTTGCCATCCGTATTTTTAAGTAATTACAGGAATGTCATTGTCTTCAACTTAGGGCTACAAGTTAGAGAAACCCCCATTTAGCCTACATTTTCCATTCTCCTTAATCCCCAAAAAAATTCTCCCTAAAAATGTTCCAGTAAAAGAAAAATATTGGGATTCAACGTTTAATGCACAGATCGGGTTACATTCTCTCATTCTTTAGTTTTTTTCTCATTTCGTAAATTTGATTGCACCCATAATCTTAATATCTAGAGTAAAATAATGAAAATGTAGTTTTCCTTTCAATTAACTAAGTTTGGTACGTTATTATAACTCAATAACTCTGAAACTTGTTGTATATTTGATGATTGTTAGAAGTTGGAGGTATGGATTAAACTTGTCAAAATGTCACCCAGGATGCTAACTGTCTGCTTTAACAACTAGCTCACTTATACTACCAACTAGGTGTATATTCTTTACTAACTTATTGTCATTGCTTTAACGCCTAACTGGATCAAGACTTGAACTAACTAGCTTATTAACTAACTGGATCAAGACTTGAACTAACTAGTGGTGCTACACAACTAACTAGATCATGACTTGACTTAACTAGTGGTGCTCCTAAACTAACTAGATCTCCACTAGAACTAACTAGTGGTAATCAACAACGAACTAGATGTCGACTTGAACAAACTAATGCTGCTCCCAAAGTAATTAGATCTCCACTTGAACTAACTAGTGGTTCTCCCAAACTAACTGGATGTAGACTTCAACTAACTAGAGGTGATCGAAGACTAACTGAATCTTGACATAAACTATCTAGTGCTGCTCCCAAACTAAAAAGAGGTGCTCCCAAACTACCTATATCTTGACTTAAACTAACTAGAGGTTCTCCACAACTAACTGGATCTCGACTTGAACTAACTAGTGGTGATCCCAAACTAACTAGAGGTGCTCCACAACTAACTGCATCTCGACTTGCACTGCTCCCAAACTTACTAGATCTCTACTTGAACTAACTTGTAGTGCTCCACAACTAACTGGATGTCGACTTGAACTAATTAGTGCTGCTCCCAAACTAACTAAATCTCCATTTAAGCTAACTAGTGGTAATCCACAACTAACTTGATGTCGACTTCAACTAACTGGTGCTACTCCTAAACTAACTAGATCTCCACTTGGAAATAACTCGTGGTTCTCCCGAACTAACTAGAACTCCACCTGAACTGACTAGTGTGCTCCCAACCTAACTTGATGTAGACTACAACTAACTAGTGGTGCTCCACAACTAACTGGATCTCGACTTGAATTAACTAGTGTTGCTCCCAAACTAACTAGACGTGCTCCCAAGCTACCTAGATCTCGACTTGAACTAACTAGGGGTGCTCCACAACTAACTTGATCTCGACTTGAACTTGTTAGATGCGGGAGAAAGACGGGGAGCACCACACCAAGCTACCCCAGAAAACACGCCTCCACCAGACGCACATGGACCGCCACCAGCGGTTCAAAAGTTGCGCCTGGTGCGCTTCTTCGGCTCACCTTGTTCTCCATGTTGAGGGCCTTCTATTTCCATCACTAGATCCATACTTTGATATACGCAATTGGTGGACACGAATGAAAGAAGAAAACAAACTACTTAACACTCAACAAGCAAAACGAGATTTACACCAAACACTCATATTTTCTTTATTCTTTCTCACTTGACTTGATTTGTTTTTGGCTTCACATGACTTCACTTGACTTGTTTTACAAAAGGAGAACTCTTGTGCTTATATAGGCACTTACAAAGACTCTTCAACTTAACCTACAACACAAACATAACATAAACTACATAAAGATGATCATTCAAGATCATTACAACCTCTACTTAAATTTCATCAAAAGATAGGACGAAATCATAGAAAAATGAAGAGTCCCTTTGTCTCTTCCTTTCCTACAATCTTTTGTCTTCCTTTTTGTTGAGTCATCAACTCCTGGATCACTCACCCTCCATAGGTGATGTGGCTAGTGACTAGGATGCCTCCTAGGATTAAGTTCAATTCTCAATACTCCTCCTTGAACTTAATCCTCTTCCATCCACCATCCCAAGTAGGTTGCGCATCCTTTCTTGCAACCTTATTGACAACGCTTTTGCTTGAGCTAAAAGACACCATGTGAACCTTACTTGTTCATAAGCCACACAAAGAGGGATTGTCTCCATGCATGCCACCGGTGCGAATACATCTTCATAGTCCATACCAACCCTTTGCTTGTATCCCTTTGCTACCATGCGTGCCATGCACCGCTCAACCTCTCCTCGTGGTGTTGTCTTCTTCTCATACACCCACTTGACACAAATTCCTTTGTGACATTTTGGAAGTGAAGCTAGCTCCCAAGTCTCATTCTTTACTATCGACTCTATTTCCTCATTCATCGTGGCTCGCCTTCTTGCTTTTGCCACCACTGCTTCTTCGAACGGGATGCTCTCACCTTGAGCGGAGAGACAAACCAAGTGTAGCTCACTTTTTCCCTCGTATAGATCACGAAGACTCCTTTTCTTCCTCGGTCTCGTCTCTTCATCATCGGCTGATACAACTTCGTGCTCGGTGGAATATGCCACCTCCACCTCTTGCTCCTCATTTTCATTGTTTTCTTCGTATTCCTCTTTATGCTCATCAACTTGAACATGCATGACATGATTTGTCACCTCCTCATGGTTAACATACAAGGTCATTCCATCACCGCGGGCATCTTCCTCCTCGGCACTAAGGTTGGAACTCTCTTCCACCTTCTTCTTCGACCAACACTCACCAGCATTGTGTCCATGCTTCCCACAATTGAAGCACTCAATCTCCTTCTTCGATCCACGATCACCACGGCCACCGCTTGAGCTCTACTCCACCTTCTTTTGCGACAAACATTCTTTCACAAAATGGCCATGCTTCCCACACTTGAAGCACTCGACCTCCTTCTTCTTTGGACGGCCTCCATAGTCATGATTGCTTCCACAATCTACGTTGCGAGGTTTCTCCTCCTTAAGCGACATCTTCGCTTGCAACGCCTCCTCCAAGACATCTTGTCTCTTCTTCTTGTTCTTTCTTTGCTCGTGTGCCTCCAACGAGCTTGCTAGGTCGTCGACAGTCATCTTCTCGAGGTCCTTTGATTCCTCGATAGCACACACAACGTTTTCAAAGTCTTCGGTGAGAGAACGCAGCACCTTCTCCACCACTCTTCCTTCAGTCAACGCCTCCCCATTTCTCTTCAATTTGTTCGCCACCATGCGAACCCTCGTCATGAAATCGGCAACACCTTCCGATTCCTTCATTTTCAACGCCTCGAACTCACCTCGAAGCATTTGGAGGCGCAATCGCCTCACTCGATCAGCACCCTTGTAGCTCCTCTCAAGGGTGTCCCACACCTCCTTCGACGTCTTCGCTTCAGCGATCTTCTCAAAGCCACTCTCATCCACCGCTTGGAAGAGAAGGAAGAGAGTGCTCTTCTCTTTGGCGCTTCTCTCCTTTTGTGCTTTGATTTGTGCGACGGTTGCCACCCCCGTCATGGCCTCCTCCTCGAAGCCGCTCTCCACAAGATCCCAAGCATCATGCGCACCGAGCAGGGCAGGCATCTGGATACTCCAATTGTTGTAGTTTCCCTTCGAAAGTCGAGGCAATGATACATGACCAAACGAGGCCCTCCCTAAGCTCCCCATCAGACGAGGCTCTGATACCAGATGTTAGATGCTGGAGAAAGACAGGGAGCACCACACCAAGCCACCCCAGAAAACACGCCTTCACCAGACACACATGGGCCTCCAACCAGCGGTCCCAAACCGCCAATTGGTGGTTCAAAAGATGCGCCTGGTGCGCTTCTTCGGCTCACCTTGTTCTCCATGCTGAGGGCCTTCTATTGCCATCGCTAGATCCATACTTTGATCTACGCAATTGGTGGACATGAATGAAAGAAGAAAACAAACTACTTAAAACTCAACAAGCAAAACGAGATTTGCACCAAACACTCATATTTTCTTTCTTCTTTCTCACTTGACTTGATTTGTTTTTGGCTTCACATGACTTCACTTGACTTGTTTTACAAATGGAGAACTCTTGTGCTTATATAGGCACTTACACATACTCTTCAACTTAACCTACAACACAAATATAACATAAACTACATAAAGATGATCATTCAAGATCATTACAACCTCTACTTAAACTGCATCATAAAGTAGGACGAAAATCATAGAAAAAATGAAGAGTCCCTTTGTCTCTTCCTTTCCTACAACCTTTTGTCTTCCTTTTTGTATAGTCATCAACTCCTAGATGACTCACCCTCCATAGGTGATGTGGCTAGTGACTAGGATGCCACCTAGGATTAAGTTCAATTCTCAATAGAACTAACTAGAGCTGCTCCCAAATTAACTAGATCTCCACTTGAACTAACTGAAGGGAATATGTTCTAAAAGTTTTACTTTTAAATGTCAATTATTATGAATTGAATGAGAAATCATTTTGTTCCTTGTTTATGTTATTCGTCTTTTAGAAGTGTTAAGGAAGAGGCTCTTGGTCCTTAACCGTAGAGCTCTAAAAGATATTGGTTTACATAAAACAAAAGATATTCGCAATCATGGTAATTAACATGGGACATTAATTACCGAGTTAAGATTGTCGTGTTGGTCATAGATCATTGTAGCTCTACAAGTGAGTGACAACACGGGTACACAAAAGAGGAAAATAGTACTTTTGTATACCGAATTGACCTAACAAGTAAAATATTATAGGAATGTATTTCTGTGTCATTAATATTTTACTGTGTCCTTGGTCCTTTGATATGAGACTTATATCCGATCGCTTAAGGAGTTCTTAATTAGACTAGTGTCTTGAGCTATCAATGAGTGTATTGTAAAGGCATTAGTTGGTTAAGTATAACTTTCGTTGGAGAAGATAGTTAGTCAAAAGATTATCATTGCCCCTCTTAATTGAGTGATGATATTAGTGGGCTCCTTGATAAAGCAAAGTTATAATGTGCACAATGTGATTTAAGTTGTCACATATTTATAACTAGCTTAAAGAGATCAAGAAATGAATACAAATACAAAGATGACACAATACTACTTCGTGTGTATTCTTAATATCATGAGGCAAGGGACGGACACAAGTAGTGCACTCCATCACTAAATGGACCGGGTTTTGGTTCAAGTGGAATTAAGACATCTAACTAATTGGGAGGTATAATGTGTAGCTAGATACCGCTTATAGCTTGTGATATTAAACTCTTAATATCATTGTCAACTTAGTTTAGATCCTCCCATAGGTCACACCACAAAACTGGGAAACAAGAAATGGGGATTTTAAGTTCATACGATGTGTCGGGTTTCATGTAGAAAATATGACACATGGGGTCAACAAGCAAAATCAAAATTATGTTGTGATTAATAACATAATTAGAATCTAAATTAAATTCATATGTGATGTAAATATTATGGGGTGTAATGATTGACCATTACATAGGATAATATGTTACATAAGTTGTGAATTTACTACTAATCCCGAAATGTCAAATTTTGTAGCGGTTAAACCGAAATTTGACAAGTCTGCAGAACAGTGCTCCAACGGTCGACCGGTTAGCAGTAAACGGACGACCGATAGGGCACGGTCGACCAGACATGTCTCGACCGATAACAGGGAATTTTCATCTGTTCGAACGGTCGACCAAATGTAATCGGTCGGTCGACCGAACATAGCGATGGAATAATTCCTGTTACGAACGGTCGACCGAGTTATTGAACGGTCGACCGAAACCTGGTTCGAGCGGTCGACCGAACCTCCAAACGGTCGACCGGTCCAGACGGTTAATGCAGAATTAATTTAAGAATTAATTAGATCATGCATGGAATTGGTCCATAATTGATTTAATTCGTGGCTAATATTATTTATTATTAAATAATGGATGGTTAGATGGAATTTTGCATGAAATCATGGGCAAGAGGTTGCACATGAATATGTAATTTGGAGAGAACTTATAAATACAAGTTTTTCTCATTACCTCCTTAATTTTTATTCATTATTTTCTTATGCAAAATTCTCTCTCCATAATTCTCCACGAAAATCCCTTAATTCTTAAGTTGAGTTTTAGTTCTTAAGAGATCATCTTCTCAAGAGAATTAAAGAGGGGTTAGTAATTATATTCTAAACCCTATCGGAGATTGAGAGACTAGCTTCCCTCTCTCCGATCTTGTTTTGAGTTTGGTGAATACTCGGAGGCATCCGGCGCAGCGAGGAGCATCCCCAACGTCTCCGAATCTTCAAGAAGTTTTAGAGAACTTCTAGGTATGAATTTCGGAGCCCATATTTGTTTTAATAAAGTTTTGAAACTAGTTATTGAAACAAATTGATGCATGCATGAAATAAATCATAGAAAATTGTAAATTGATCCTTATTGTGCATAAAAATTTCGAAAATAAATATGTACAATTAAACATGAAATCCTACAGTGGTATCAGAGCTTAGGGTTCAATTTTCTCATGATTTAAGGCTGTAAACGAATTTAGTTTACCATCTAGGATTTAAACAATTCGATTTACCGGTTTTTCGGTCTATGAATGTTTGTTGATGTAATTCTCCATAATAATTCGTTCTGAATGTTTTAAGTGTTTTAAAACATGCCATGCAATTATTAGAATTAAGATTTAGACATTTTTCTAACTTGCAATAATTTCGTTTTAAGTATAAACGATTATTTTGTAAGAGAATCAACAAAACCGAAAAACTGCGGTTCATCTTTCCATTAGAAATTGGATGGACAGCGGTTCATAATTAATTTTTGAACTATGGATGCATGAAAAACGTTTTTAATGGATTTCAAAATATTTTTCTAAGAATTGTTTGGGATTCTAGATGCTTGATAAACTAGGTTGGATAGTTTATAGCGATATTGCGTGCATGGATGCTCGATTTGTTTTTGCAGGAATTGTGAGTTTATATGTTCCAAATCAGCGCCTATGAATGTTTATAATTGTTATAATACAGGGGCTTATGTATGTAAAAGCCAAATTCTCTATTTCCATCTTTTGGATAATTGCATATGCATATGAGAGGTTTTACATAGGACTTGCACTAGTCGGTTTTTATCGAATGTGAGGAGCATGTTTATTTTCTGTAAAATCTATATCTCCGGTGCAAGAGGAAGTCGCCGCTGTAGCGCATCGATCGAGGATCGAGGATCGAGGATCAAAGGGAACATATAAACTCACACGATGTGGATTGCGTGAATGTTTAGTTTCTGTTTTTTTTAATTTCTGCTATGCATGTGATGAATGTGGTGAATGTTAGGATGTGTATGAATATTAATATGCATGATAACCTAAAATTCCAAATCACATGTAAATATATGAAATTGTCCAACAAAAATTAAGAATAATTTCCTTCTTATTTCATCCACTAGCAGCCATTGATTGAGGGATACTCTGCTCGCCCTTAGCGGGAGATAGCTCCCTCCATCTTTGGGAATAGTGGGAGATATAATGGTTGTCTGTTGTTGTGCCAGATTAAATGTATGAGGTGTGTTTCACCCTAGTGAACCCCAAGTATGTTTAGTTGTGAATACAATGGATAAACGTATCTCGTATCAAATGAAAATAAGTTTTCTTAACATTACCTAAAGCCCTCGCTCGGTTTTGGGAAAAAGTTTTTCTTACGAGGATAGGTCGCATTCCCTCATAATTAAAACGACAAGAATCACAAGAGTTTGAAGATGCTAATATTGCTAAAATTCAAAAAGGTTGTGATTAGAAAATGTTTTTCTTACCTTGATGTTGTAATGTATTCGATAGCCCTTAGCTAGTCTATATTACAATTAATGGGATCTTGGATTGTTGCATTTATGGGAAAAAATTTATTTGCAACATTTACATTTGTATGTATGTATTTTAAAACATAAAATTGACATTAAAATCGTGTATAATTTATTTTGTAGAAATGTCTAATATCCAACCAATTGTGCGATCTATGATCGAAAAGAATCCTTTGCAAAATGATGGCTCAAACTTCATGAAATGGCAACTCAATCTTAATATCGTGTTGAGGTTTGAAAAACTATCTCATATTTTGGATGGTGAAATCCCAAAATTGAATGAGAAGACAACCGATAATGAGAAAGAGGCGATAGCCAAGTGGGAAGACCAAGAGAACCAAGTTCACGGTCTTATGTTGGCATCCATGGGTGACTCGCTTCAAGCGAAATACTTGGATTCAAAACCCAAGAAGACCATGAACGCTTTAACAAAGATGTTCATGGATAGTGCCCGAAAGGAGCGCTATAAGACCACCATCGCACTCACAAGGTGCCACATGGCGGAGGGAACATCGGTGTCCATGCATTTTCTCATGATGCAAGGATACCTTGAGAAATTGTCGAAGCTCTCTTCTCCAATGCCCGAGGACATTGCCGAAGATCTGATTCTTGGCTCTCTAGCCCCGTCCTTCAAGGACTTTGTGATGCACTATCATGTTCGTGAAAAAGGGGTGAGTCTTGAGGAGCTTCACAACGCTCTCAAAACGGCAGAATTTGACATGGGCAAGGGTCGGGACAATCACGTCCTAGCCGTCCATGAGAAGAGCAAAAAGATCAACAAAGGTGAAGGCAAATTTACCAAAGATACGTCAATCAAGAGCAAGGGAGTAGGAGGTGCTCATGAGAGTGCCTCAAGGGGGAAATCTTTCAAATCTCCAACTCCCAACACGGAGTGCTTTCACTGCGGTGAAAAGTGACACATCCGACCTAATTGCCCCAAGTACAAGGAAGACCTTGAAAATTGGATTATTGAACGTAGGAGCCCGAGAAACGCCATAGGTATGTTTGTTATTGAGATAAATTTAATCACCTCTGTCCTTGATTTGGTAATGGTTACCGGATCTTGTGCTCACATAATTTTGATGTGCAGCTATTGAAGGATAGGAAGGAACTCGTGGAGAACGAGATGATATTGAAGATTGGAAATAGTACAAGCATCGCTGCGATTGTACAAGATTCTATGGAACTTCAATAGTCTAGTGATTTAAATTTATGCTTTGAAGAATGTTTGTTATGTACCTTCGATTAGAAAGAACTATTCTATATCATGTTTTGGATATGGATAACTTAATATATATTTCTAATTCTTGCTTGTCTATATCGAAGAATGGAATTTTCTATGCAAATACATTCGCATAGAATGGTTTCTATTTGCTTGAAATAAATAATAAACAAACTCAAACAAACAATAACAAAAGGAACTAAGATAACTCACGTGAATGATATAATCTTGTAGCACTATCGGATTGGTCAAATAAATGACCAAGAGACCTTTCAAGAAGAAAGAAACGAAAACGAATAACTAATTGGATATGATACATTCTAATGTATGTGGTCCGATAAGTACAAGTGCAAGAGACGTTTAAGGTACTTCATTTTGTTCACGGACAACTATAGTCATTATGGCTATATTTGTCTAATGGGAAGCAAAAGTGAATTCTTTGACAAGTTCAAGGAATTCGAGGATGAAGTAGTGAACCGACTCAACAAGAATATCGAGTCTCTATGAAAGGTACGTAGGGGTGAGTGCTTAGGATACCTAATTTGACTTATTCCTAAAGTAGGAACATGATATTGCTCGACATGGTTCGATCAATAATAAGTCAATCTCAATTGCCTATTTACTTTTGGAATTATGCACTACAAATAATGACAAACTCACTAAATAATGTTCCATCCAAATCCGTGGAGAAAATGTCTTGTGAGCTATGGAGTTGAAAGACACCTAAGCTCGACTTTCTCAAGATTTGGGTTTGTGAGGTATACATCAAGAAATTGATGTCGACCAAGCTTCAACCAAAAGCGGATAAGTACTTCTTTATAGGTTGTCCTCGTGTAACAAGAGGATACTACTTTTGGTATATCACCTCCAATCGAAAGATTGTAGAGAGAGATATGGTTTTTTCTGGAATTTCTGGAAAAGAGAGAAAAGTAGTGGGAGTAGAGTTGAGTTTGAGGAAACTCAAGATACTCTACAAGATCATGATGTGAATGTTGCATTCAAAATCATCAAGGCCCAACCGAGATTCATTTGGTTAGTGGGAGCATGAGCGAGAGATCCTTACAAGAAATTGTGAGAGAATCTCAATCATCCTCACCTAGTGTGCGTTCGAGAGTCGAACATGAACCTATTCCTCAAGAAATTGTGGAAGAAGTTCGAGAGACACGAGAAGAACCAAAAGAACTAAGAAGATCAATGAGGGAAAGGAAGAAACCCAATAAGTATGTGGGACTTCATGAGATCATGGTACTAGATACCAAAGATCCCTCGACCTTCCAAGAAGCAATGGAAAGAAAAGACTCCAAACTATGGTTAAAAGCCATGGAATCCGAAGTAGAATCCATGTATAGTAATCAAGTATGGAACTTGATCTACCTTCCTCAAGAGAAAATATCATTTGGTATGAATGAGCTTTTAGGAGGAAGATAAACATGGATAGTAACTTGACAACCTACAAAGCAAGGCTTGTAGCAAAAGTTATACTCAAATTCAAGAAATTGACTTTGATGAAATTTTTGAGAAGTTGCCATATTAAAATCTATTCGGATTATGCTCACTATTACCGCATTTCACAATTGTGGGATATGGAAGATGGATATCAAAATGGCGTTCCTTAAACAGGAACTTGGAGGAGGATATGTACATGGTACAACCTCAAGGTTTTGATGATCCAAATAATAGCGAGAAGAAATGCAAGTTTCGAGAATCCATTTATGGATTGAAACAAGCATCGAGGAGTTGGAACAAACGCTTTGACGAAGAGGTGAAAGAGATTCACTTCATTCAAAGTAAAAGAAAACCTTGTTGATACAAGGAGATTAGTGGGAGCCATGTAGTACTTTTGATCTTATATGTCGATGACATATTGCTCATGAGCGATCATATACCTTAGCATTAGCAAACGAGAAATTTCATTAAAATCGGCATTTCAATGAAAAGAAAAGGATGAGGCTCAACACATCTTGAGAATCAAGATACATTGAGATACATCCCGAAGACTCATTGGCTTCAGTCAACGTGCATACATTGACAAGGTCTTTGAAATGTTCAGGGTGGACAATTCAGATATGGACAATATGCCAATAAGTATGAGTATAGGTGTGCAACTCAAGAAGTCTCAATGTGCTCAATCACACAAAGACTTGGAGTACATGAAGGTATCCATTATGTTTCGGCAAAAGGAAGGACCATGTACACGATGACTTGCACAAGACTCAATATCTCATAACGTGACAAGAGGTCACCAATCCAACGCAAGTCCTAATCGTAGGAATGCGGTCAAGAATATTCTGAAGTACCTTAACCGGACTAAAGATAAGGTTCTTGTTTATGGAAGACAAAGGAGAAAATAGCCGAGAGCTATTTTGATGCAATTCTCATAGGAATTCTTGACAATAGGAGGTTGGAATGATGATGCGTCATCATTATCAAAGGTAGCAGTATGAGCTAGTGTAGTTAGGAGTAATATCACTACAGCTAACTCAACCACCAACGAAAGACAAAATAAATAAATAGGTGGACACAACAGTGGCACAACTGATCCATTCAACAAACCTTCATACCAAGCTAAGAGACGAAATATATTTCGAGTCCATGGATCCGAGGATCCATGTGGATTGGCTTGATAGGTGATTTGGGAAGGTTACCCTAGTTATTAATGTTTTATGCATTAAGAATGTATGTGAAAGAAAACTTTGATAATAAGTGGGAGATTGAAGGGAATGTGTTCTAAAAGTTTTACTTTTAAATGTCAATTATTATGAATTGAATGAGAAATCATTTTGTTCCTTGTTTATGTTATTCGTCTTTTAAAAGTGTTAAGGAAGAGGCTCTTGGTCCTTAACCGTAGAGCTCTAAAAGATATTGGTTTACATAAAACAAAAGATATTCGCAATCATGGTAATTAACATGGGACATTAATTACCGAGTTAAGATTGTCGTGTTGGTCATAGATCATTGTAGCTCTACAAGTGAGTGATAACACGGGTACACAAAAGAGGAAAATAGTACTTTTGTATACCGAATTGACCTAACAAGTAAAATATTATAGGAATGTATTTCTGTGTCATTAATATTTTACTGTGTCCTTGGTCCTTTGATATGAGACTTATATCCGATCGCTTAAGGAGTTCTTAATTAGACTAGTGTCTTGAGCTATCGATGAGTGTAGTGTAAAGGCATTAGTTGGTTAAGTATAACTTTCGTTGGACAAGATAGTTAGTCAAAAGATTATCATTGCCCCTCTTAATTGAGTGATGATATTAGTGGGCCTTTGATAAAGCAAAGTTATAATGTGCACAATGTGATTTAAGTTGTCACATATTTATAACTAGCTTAAAGAGATCAAGAAATGAATACTAATACAAAGATGACACAATACTACTTTGTGTGTATTCAAAATATCATGAGGCAAAGGACGGACACAAGTGGTGCACTCCATCACTAAATGGATCGGGTTTTGGTTCAAGTGGAATTAAGACATCTAACTAATTGGGAGCTATAATGTGTAGCTAGATACCGCTTATAGCTTGTGATATTAAACTCTTAATATCACTGTCAACTTAGTTTAGATCCTCCCATAGGTCACACCACAAAACTGGGAAACAAGAAATGGGGATTTTAAGTTCATACGATGTGTCGGGTTTCATGTAGAAAATATGACACATGGGGTCAACAAGCAAAATCATGATTATGTTGTGATTAATAACATAATTAGAATCTAAATTAAATTCATATGTGATGTAAATATTATGGGGTGTAATGATTGATCATTACATCGGATAATATGTTACATAAGTTGTGAATTTACTACTAATCCCGAAATGTCAAATTTTGTAGGGGTTAAACCGAAATTTGACAAGTCTGCAGAACAGTGCTCCAACGGTCGACCGGTAACGGTCGACCGATAGGGCACGGTCGACCGGACATGTCTCGACCGATAACAGGGAATTTTCATCTGTTCGAACGGTCGACCGAATGTAATCGGTCGGTCGACCGAACATAGCGATGGAATAATTCCTGTTACGAACGGTCGACCGAGTTATTGAACGGTCGACCGAAACCTGGTTCGAGTGGTCGACCGAACTTCCAAACGGTCGACCGGTCCAGACGGTTAATGCAGAATTAATTTAAGAATTAATTTGATCATGCATGGAATTGGTCCATAATTGATTTAATTCGTGGCTAATATTATTTATTATTAAATAATGGATGGTTAGATGGAATTTTGCATGAAATCATGGGCAAGAGGTTGCACATGAATAGGTAATTTGGAGAGAACTTATAAATACAAGTTTATCTCATTACCTCCTTAATTTTTATTCATTATTTTCTTATGCAAAATTCTCTCTCCATAATTCTCCACGAAAATCCCTTAATTCTTAAGTTTAGTTTTAGTTCTTAAGAGATCATCTTCTCAAGAGAATTAAAGAGAGGTTAGTAATTAGATTTTAAACCCTATCGGAGATTGAGAGACTAGCTTCCCTCTCTCCGATTTTGTTTAGAGTTTGGTGAATACTCGGAGGCATCCGACGCAGCGAGGAGCATCCCCAACGTCTCCGAATCTTCAAGAAGTTTTAGAGAACTTCTAGGTATGAATTTCGGAGCCCATATTTGTTTTAATAAAGTTTTGAAACTAGTTATTGAAACAAATTGATGCATGCATGAAATAAATCATAGAAAATTGTAAATTGATCCTTATTGTGCATAAAAATTTCGAAAATAAATATGTACAATTAAACATGAAATCCTACAGTGGTATCAGAGCTTAGGGTTCAATTTTCTCATGATTTAAGCCTGTAAACGAATTTAGTTTACCATCTAGGATTTAAACAATTCGATTTACCGGTTTTTCGGTCTATGAATGTTTGTTGATGTAATTCTCCATAATAATTCGTTCTGAATGTTTTAAGTGTTTTAAAACATGCCATGCAATTATTAGAATTAAGATTTAGACATTTTTCTAACTTGCAATAATTTTGTTTTAAGTATAAACGATTATTTTGTAAGAAAATCAACAAAACCGAAAAACTGCGGTTCATCTTTCCATTAGAAATTGGATGGACAGCGGTTCATAATTAATTTTTGAACTATGGATGCATGAAAAACGTTTTTAATGGATATCCACTTGAACTAACTAGTGCTGCTCCAAAACTAACTAGATATCCACTTGAACTAACTAGTGCTGCTCCCAAACTAACTAGATCTCCACTTGAACTAACTAGTGGTGCTCCAAAACTAATTGGATGTAGACTTCAACTAACTTGAGGTGCTCCACAACTAACTACGTGTCGACTTGAACTAACTAGTGTTGCTCCCAAACTAACTTGATCTCAACGTGAACTAACTAGAGGTGCTCCACAACTAACTGGATCTCGACTTGAACCAACTAGTGCTGCTCCCAAATGAACTAGATCTTCACTTCAATTAACTGGTGGTGCTGAACAACTAACAAGATATCGACTTGAACTAACTAGTGATGCTGCCAAACTAACTAGATATCCACTTGAACTAACTAGTGGTGCTCTACAATAACAAGTGTCGAATTGAACTAACTAGTGGTGCTCACAGACTAACTAGATCTCCACTTGAACTAACTAGTGGTGCTCCCAAACGAACTAGATCTGCACTTGAACTAACTAGTGGTGCTCCCAAACTAACTAGATGTAGACTTCAACTAACTAGAGGTGCTCCACAAGTAACTGGATCTCGACTTGAACTAACTAGTGTTGCTACCAAACTAACTAGAGGTGCTCCCAAAGTAACTAGATATCGACTTGAACTAACTAGAGGTGCTCTACAACTAACTGGATCTCAACTTGAACTAACTAGTGCTGCTCCCAAATTAACTAGATCTCCACTTGAACTAACTAGTAGTGCTCCACAACTAACAATATGTCGACTTGAACTAACTTGTGTTTCTGTCAAACTTACTAGATATCCACTTAAACTAACTAGTGGTGATCTACAATAACTAGATGTCGAATTGAACTAACTAGTGGTGCTCACAAACTAACTAGATCTCCACTTGAAGTTACTAGAAGTGCTCCCAAACGAACTAGATCTGCACTTGAACTAACTAGTGGTGCTCCCAAACTAACTCGATGTAGACTTCAACTAACTAGAGGTGCTCCCAAACGAACTAAATCTGCACTTGAACTAACTAGTGGTGCTCCCAAACGAACTAAATCTGCACTTGAACTAACTAGTGGTGCTCCCAAACTAACTCGATGTAGACTTCAACTAACTAGAGGTGCTCCACAACTAACTGGATCTCGACTTGAACTAACTAGTGTTGCTCCCAAACTAACTAGAGGTGCTCCCAAAGTAACTAGATATCGACGTGAACTAACTAGAGGTGCTCCACAACTAACTGGATCTCGACTTGAACTAACTAGTGCTGCTCCCAAATTAACTAGAACTCCACTTGAATTAACTTGTGGTGCTCAACAACTAACAAGATGTCGACTTGAACTAACTTGTGTTGCTGTCAAACTTACTAGATATCCACTTGAACTAACTAGTGGTGCTCTACGATAACTAGATGTCGAATTGAACTAACTAGTGGTGCTCACAAACTAACTAGATCTCCACTTGAACTTACTAGTGGTGCTCCCAAACGAACTAGATCTGCGCTTGAACTAACTAGTGGTGCTCCCAAACTAACTAGATGTAGACTTCAACTAACTAGAGGTGCTCCACAACTAATTGGATCTCGACTTGAACCAACTAGTGTTGCTCCCGAACTAGCTAGAGGTGCTCCCAAAGTAACTAGATATCGACTTGAACAAACTAGAGGTGCTCCACAACTAACTGGATCTCGACTTGAACTAACTAGTGTTGCTCCCAAATTAACTAGATCTCCACTTGAACTAACTAGTAGTGCTCCAGAACTAACAAGATGTCGACTTGAACTAACTAGTGTTGCTGCCAAACTAACTAAATGTCCACTTGAACTAACTTGTGGTGCTCCACAACCAACTGGATGTCGAATTGAACTAACTAGTCTTGCTCCCAAACTACCTATATCTCCACTTGATAACTAGTGTTGCTCCCAAACGAATTAGATCTTCACTTGAACTAACTAGTGGTGCTCCCAAACTAACTCGATGTAGACTTCAACTAACTAGAGGTGCTCCCAAACAGACTAGATCTGCACTTGAACTAACTAGTGGTGCTCCTAAACTAACTCGATGTAGACTTCAACTAACTAGAGGTGCTCCACAACTAACTGAATCTCGACTTGAACTAACTAGTGTTGCTCCCAAACTAACTAGAGGCGCTCCCAAAGTAACTAGATATCGACGTGAACTAACTAGAGGTGCTCCACAACTAACTGGATCTCGACTTGAACTAACTAGTGTTGCTCCAAAATTAACTAGATCTCCACTTCAATTAACTTGTGGTGCTCAACAACTAACAAGATGTCGACTTGAACTAACTAGTGATGCTGCCAAACTAGCTAGATATCCACTTGAACTAACTACTGGTGCTCCCAAACTAACTTGATCTGCACTTGGACCAACAACAACTCTTTGAACATAAAAAAACTAACAACAACTCTTTCAACATAAGCATGGTGTTACTCTAATGACTACAAAATCAACAATGAGCAAATTGTAATGAGCTCAATCCTACGTCAAAAATTCTAACAAAAGAGCAAATGGCAAGACAAATTCCATCTCCCACATTTACAAGAACAAAAGAGTAACCACTGCACCAACCCAACGCCAACCCACAAATTTCCAATCTTTCACACCATCAACAGAAAATATCAACAAATTCATCTCCAGCAATAAAATCCATTTATTCAACATTTACACCAAAAATAGCAAACACAGCAGCAACCCAAGCCCAACCCACCACAAAGTTCTAATCTTTCATCTTTCACACCATAACCACAAAATAACACCCCAACATAAGTCAATCTTCACCTACAGCAAAAGAAAGTCAACCTCTACATAAAAAAAACTCCTCTATCTCTAGCAATAAAAATCCAGTTTCACGTAAAAAAAAGAAAACACAACAGTAACCCCAAACTCCATCTCAGCAACAAAAATCCAATCTTTACACCCTTAAACCTAATTCCAACAGTTAAAGTTCGAATCTTTCACATACCACAAAATGACATCATCATAAGCTCCATCTTCCGCAAAAAAATTCAATCTTCACACCAAAATGGAGCACACACAGCAGTAACCCAACTCCAATCCACAAAGTTCCAAACTTTCACACCATTACCACAAAATTGGATCACAAACTCAACCTCTAGCAATAAAACTCCAATCTTACACCAAAAATGACTCAACCCCCAGCATGTTCCTCGTCGGAGAAGGAGAGGCTTAGGGCGGGGATGGCGAGGGGAACGACAGGTTAGGGTTTGGGTGAGAAGAAAGGGTTTGGACAGTTTTTGGTATGATCCTAACCCATGCTTAGGGTTAATCCCAGGTTTAGTGGGGAGTTTGTATGCGCAAGAGGTGGCGTGAACAGTGGCATCGTGGAGGGTGATGGGTTTGGGTGAGTAGGGAGTTGTGGATGAGGAGAAGATTACTGTTGAGCTGAGTCTTGGTTTTAAAACCCAAAACATTTTCTCCCATTTCTTCTTCTTCCCTTCCTTTCCAGCACTCATCCCTTCTTTCTTCTTCCTTTTCTTGATGTTCCAGAGGTGGTAGAGGCAGCGTCGGAGCGTGGTGAGCGAGGTGCGGCGTGACCGTTGAGACTTCCGACATTGAGCGAACTCCGATGTGCTCCGTCTTCTTCCTTGAGGTATGCAGGCTTCTTAGTGTGATTTGTTGTTCACCCTCGTGTGAGGGATGTGTTGGTCGGTCGGGGGAGGTCGGAGACCTCTCCGACGACGTGAACGGTGTAAATCCTTGGATGTTGCAAGGCTGCAGACGACCAACGGTCGACCGGGTTCCTTCGGGCGGTCGACCGATGTAGTGTATTTTGCCCGACTTTAACCAACATCAGTCGGACGATACCTTGTGGCGGTCGACCGGTAGTGCAATGTGCTGGTGGGTTGGGGTTGCCTGTTGTGTTTCGGTCGACTGGTTTCTTGTGTTCGTTCGACTGGAACTTAAGTATACTGAATTTGATGAATGCTTGTTCGACCGTTTCTTTATATGCGTTCAACCGTTTATGACTTAGAACTGCTAGGATGCCTTGGTAGTTTTCGGTCGACCGGGATCCCTAAGTCAGTCGACTGGTAGTATTGAATTGATGTTGACCAGACTCCATATTTTGACCTCGTATCGGTCAACCGGTGTTAGATGTTTGTTTGTCCGTTGGGACTTAGGTTTTACACAGAGAGTTCGACCGTTGCAGACTTTCGGTCAACCAAACCTTCTATGAACGGTCGATCGGGTTGACTCTTTCGGTCGACCGTTTGTACACAAAATTGAATTCCCTCTCCTTTTTAGGATGCCAACTCTGTGCACAGAAACCTGTGTCCTCACCTTGTGCGTGAGCCCGGACGTGATGGTGGGCGTGTTATGCGTACCTGCCCAGGGACCGCCGTGTGGAAGAGTGTGGGTGTTCGAGACGTGTCACCTCCATCTATGGATCGTGACATGATGTGATGGATTGATGGACTCACTGTAGAGTAGCAGGCCTGAGGGATCGCATATCCCAATGTATGATGTTGTGCGGACACACAACTGTCGTTGGGTGAGGTGACTACCAGCCTATATGGCTACAGAGGTCGCTACCCTGCTTTTATAGCGGAGGAGTTGGTGTCAGCTCGTGGAGCCTGATGACCTGGCAGATTTCGGTCTGGACCCGTCCAATGTTGTGCCGGACGTATTGTTGGACCACCGATGTTGTGCCGGTAATGTCGCCGATGTTGTTCCGGCGATGATGATTGATGTGCCGATGTTGTTCTGGTGATGGTTTCCTTAGTATGGCACCTACTGAGATGATGATTGATGGACCGACCGAGCGACGACTCCATTGGGGTGGTTTAGACCATAAAGTTACAAATTTGTTTCTTATGGCACGGACTTGGCGGATGCTCCTTGCCGAACCCCATGATTAGTGTAGTCGCGTATGGGGAGCGTCACGATTGTTCTGCTAGACCGTATGTGCCTACGGTAGGTCTCCTTGGGAGACCCGATGATGATTGTCGGACTAATGTCCTGTGTTACCCTTCGGGGGAACTGTTTTCCTTATTGTTGATGACATGACATGCTACTAGTATGATAGGTCAATTTATACTACTGCATGCATATAGGTGAGCTTGGGATATGAGGTTTCCTTATGGAAACTCAAGCATTGTTGTTGCATGTTTTATTTCCGGACCGTAGTAGGTCCAGTTGGGTGGTGATCAGCGGGCACACGCATCTTGGGATCGAATCCTCTCACTCGAACCACTAAGGTTGACATGATTACTTGTATCTCCTTTTGTTGTTTCTGATGTAATCATGTAGCTTTTTGACAAAACTCTGATGTAATATGGTGCACCGCTTAAATATTTTATGAGAAGTAACAGTCCCATCTTTTGATTATTCGTCTATGATGTCTTGATCATAAGTTTTAAATTTCCGTTGTTTCGGGATTTTACAATTTGGTATCAGAGCGGTCGATTCCTATGCGGTTCCCAATGAAATCACCCTTGTAGTAATAGGACGCATGCATTCTATCTTTTGGCATGCATTCATGGCTGATGTTTGTGATTGTTTATTCTGCTAGATGCCTCCTAGACGCGTGAGGAGTTTTCCGCGTGATCACAGTACCAGTGACGCCACTGAGGGCGCCAACTAGGACAGGTTGGGTGAGTTTTTGAAGCGTCAGGCAGCCCAGAATATGCAGGGTGGGATGAGAGCTGAGCACGATCGGTTTATGCGTCAGCACCCACCGAGTTTCGATGGCAGGAGTGCTCCAAAGGTAGCGGATGACTGGGTCTTCAAGATGCAGAAGATCTTCGGATCGATTAAAGTTGCACCTGAGAGGAGGGTGGTTTTTTCCACCTATGTGTTTGATGGCGAGGCAGCCAACTGGTGGAGGACCGCGTCCACGGTTATGTTTGAGGACTGTGAGGACATCAACTGGGAGGAGTTTCTAGAGGTGTTTCATGAGCAGTATTTTCCCCAGCACGTCAGGGATCGGAAGAGGGAGGAATTTATGTCGCTGGAGCACAAGGAGATGACTCTGCCAAGTTACATCAGCAGGTTCAACGCATTGGAGCGTTACTGCCCAGAGATATGTGTGACCCCTGAGCAGCGAGCATGGAAGTTCATGAAGGGACTGAGGCAGCTACTCCGATCACGTGTGAGCAACAATATGCCGCAGACCCTTGCAGATTCCGTGAAGCACGCCACCATCATTGAGCAGGACCAGAGGAAGTGTCTTCAAGAGGCGAGGAAGGCACGAGTGAGCACCGCTAGCCGAGTAGTCGGCCGTGGAGCAGGGAACCTGGGCAAGAGGCCCAGGTTTGATGGAGGAGGATCACGTTAGTCTGGAGCGTGCACTTTCTGTGGGTGGTTTCACCCTGGTAAGGAGTGCTTCAAGCGCGCAGGAGCTTGCATGGGGTGCGGGCAGTTGGGCCACTTCGTTCGGGAGTGCCCGAATAGGCAGGGAGAGCCTAACAGGAGGTTTGGGCCACCAGTAGCAGGGAGGAGCGGAGGCGGCTGATCCGTTGTTTTACCAGGATACGGCAGGAAGACCGGGCGAGTCTTCGCTATCCAGGATGAGGAGGCGAGGGACTCCAACACCGTGGTGGAAGGTACTCTTTCTATTTCTGGTTCGATTGCGCGTGTGTTGTTTGATTTGCTGCCGAGTTGGGTCGAACCCCTGTGCTGCTGACTGATTGTTTGGAGGTCAGCATGCCCACGGGTGAGGTAGGCACTGTGGGGAGCTATTTCCCTGGCACCACAGTTGTTTCGGGAGACCATGATTTCCTGGCAGATCTGGTCTTGTTACCGATGGAAGACTTCGACGTCATACAGGGGATGGACTGGCTGTCACAGTACGAGGTGCGTGTCTTTTGCCACAAGAAGAAGATCCTGATCCTGAGAGAGGACTTGCCAGATGTTTTGATCAGAGGGACGAGGAGCAGAGGGGGTCGTCTGATTGTGTCTGAAAGGCACAGAAGCTGATACAGCAGGGATGCAGAGCGCTTTTCGCCACGCTGGTTGTTCCTCATCCTGAGACGAGGAGGCTGGAGGATATAGAGGTTGTACAGGAGTTCCCAGATGTGTTTCCAATAGAGAATCCAGCATTACTGCCGCACCGGGAGATCGAGTTCGGCATCGAGTTGGTGGCTGACACCACACCCAAGTCGAAGGCACCTTATCGGATGGAACTTGTTGAGTTGACAGAGCTAAAGAAGCAGTTACAGGAGTTGATGGACTCCAGGTTTATTCGACCGAGTGTTTGCCATGGGGAGCGCATGTGCTGTTCGTGAAGAAGAATGATGGGTCGTTGCGGATGTGCATCGACTATAGGATGCTAAATAAGGTTACCGTCGGGAACCGGTACCCTTTGCCCAGGATTGATGACTTGTTTGATCAGCTACAGACGGTGAGAGTATTCTCGAAGATTGATTTGCGTTCGGGTTATCACCAATTGCGGATCAGAGAAGTCAATGTTCAGAAGACAACCTTCAGGACGCGGTACAAGCATTTACGAGTTCTTGGTGATGCCGTTTGGACTGACAAATACACCTGTCGTATTCATGGACCTGATGAATAGGACCTTCAAGCCATACCTCGATAGATTTGTCATTGTATTCGTGGATGACATCTTAGTGTACTCGCCTGACAGGGAGAAGCATCGGGAGCACCTGAGGATTGTGCTTGGCATCCTAAGAGATCAACAACTCTATGCGAAGTACACGAAGTGCGAGTTTTGGTTGGATCAGGTGGCTTTTCTGGGGCATATTGTGTCAGTAGCTGGGATTTCGGTGGATCCGGCGAAGGCCGAGGCGGTGACTCAGTGGAGGGCCCCGACGAGCGTTACAGAGATCAGGAGCTTCGTGGGACTGGTGGGGTATTACAGATGGTTCATTCTAGATTTCTCCAGACTTGCTTCACCGCTGACAGCATTGACGCAGAAGGGCGTCAAGTTTGTTTGGTCCCAGAAGTGTGAGGACAGCTTTCAGGAGCTGAAGAGGCAACTGACGACAGCATCGATTCTGACGTTACCGAGTGGCAGTGGAGGTTATGTGATTTATAGTGATGCGTCAGGGATTGGCTTGGGCTATGATGCAGCACGGGAAGGTGGTGGTGCACACTTCGAGGCAGCTGAAGGTGCACGAGAAGAACTACCCTACTCATGATCTGGAGTTTGCAGCGGTGGTTCACGCGTTAAAGACCTGGCATCACTATCTTTATGGCGAGCAGTTTGAGGTCTTCACAGATCATCAGAGGCTGAGTATTTGTTCTCTCAGAAGGATCTTAATATGAGGTAGTGTAGATGGCTCGAGTTCATTAAGGACTACGACTTCACCATCTCCTTTCATCCGGGGAAGGCGAATTCGGTTGCAGATGCGCTGAGCAGGAAGGTGGAGGTGTCAGTTGCGAGTTTGTGCATTCAGGAGTGGAGGCTACTCGAGACATTATCAGAGTGGAGGTCGTTCACAGAGGGCTCAGAGGGAGCAATGATTGCTGGGCTTCAAGTGGAGCCGCAGACTGTCTCACGTGTGGTGCACGCTAAGAATGGGGATGATGTGTTAGTTGGTCTGCTACGGTTAGCTTCCAGAGATGGGTCAGACTTCAGTGTGGGCGTTGATGGTGGTTTGAGGTTCGGTAGTCGGATCTGGGTGCCGAAGGTCGATGGGCTGAGAGATGACATCATGGAGGAGGCACACAGAGCGAGATACACCATTCACCCTGGGAGCACGAAGATTTATAAGGACCTGCATCGGAACTTCTGGTGGAAAGGCATGAAGAGGGACATCGCAGAGTTTGTGGATTGATGCTTAGTCTGTCAGCAGGTGAATATTGAGCATCAGCGACCAGTAGGATCGATGCAGTGTATTGAGCTTCCTGAGTGGTAGTGGGAGCACGTGACGATGAATTTTGTCACAGGGTTGCTGACGATGAGGAGATTCCACAATGCAATTTGGGTGATAGTCGATCAACTGACCAAGTTGGCACACTTCTTAGCGATCAGGACCACATTGCCTTTGGAGGGTCTAGCAAGGTTGTACGTGGAGGACATAGCTAGGCTGCATGGGGTGCGAGTGAGCATCATCTCCAATCGAGATCCTCGATTCACTTCCAGATTTTGGGGGAGTCTGCAGCAGGTATTGGGGACGCGTTTGAGATTTAGTACAACGTTCCATCCGCAGACAGATGGCCAGTCAGAGAGGGTGATTCAGACTCTGGAGGATATGCTGAGAGCATGCACACTGTATTGGGCAGGACACTTGGATGAGCACTTGCCGCTGATAGAGTTCGCCTACAACAATTACCATTCTAGTATTGGGATGGCACCGTACGAGGCGTTGTACGGGAGGCCTTGCAGATCACCGGTATGCTGGAGTGACGTGGGTGAGAGGCAGTTTGAGAGTCCATAGATCGTGCAGACGTATGCAGAGAAGGTTAATGTGATCTGAAGGAGACTGACCACAACACAGAGCAGGCAGAAGAGTTATGCTGATCGACGCAGACGGATGTTGAGTTTCGAGGTGGGCGACCATGTGTTTATGAATATTTCCCCAGCCCGAGGAGTGATGAGGTTTCGGAAGAAGGGGAAGCTCAGTCCGAGGTATGTTGGGCCGTTTGAGATCCTCGACCGAGTTGGAGAGGTTGCCTACTGGATTGCATTGCCACCGCAGTTTTCAGGTCTTCACAACGTCTTCCATGTATCGAAGTTGAGGAAGTACATTGCAGATCCAGCTCACATCATTGAGATTGCAGTGCCAGAGATCCTGCAGGACTTGTCGCTCGAGGAGAGACTAGTTGAGATCGTGGATCACATGGATCATCAGCTCAGGAGGAGGACCATTCTGATGGTGAAGGTTCGGTGGCAGCATCATAGCGAGCGCGAGGCCACTTGGGAGATCGAGAAGGAAGTCAGAAGGCAGTATCTGGAGCTTTTTGGTGAGTAGCTTGTTTAGATTTCGGGACGAACTCCTTTTAAGGTGGGTGGATTGTTATGATACTAATCCATGCTTAGGGTTAATCCCGAGTTTAGTGGGGAGTTTGCATGGGGAAGAGGTGGCGTGAACAGTGGCGGTGTGGAGGGTAATGGGTTGGGTGAGTAGGGTGCCGTGGATGAGGAGAAGATTACTGTTGAGTTAAGTTCTGGTTTTAAAACCCAAAATGTTTTCTCCCATTTCTTCTTATTCCCTTCCTTTCCAGCACTCATCCTCCTTTCTCCTTCCATTTCGTGGTGTTCCAGAGGTGGTGGAGGCGCCATCGGAGCGTGGTAAGCGAGACGCGGCGTGACCGTTGAGACTTTCGACGTTGAGCGAACTCCGATGTGCTCCGTCTTCTTCCTTGATGTATGTCGGCTTCTTAGCGTGATTCGTTGTTCACCCTCGTGTGGGGGATGTGTTGGTCGGTCGGGGGAGTTTGGAGACCACTCCGGCGACGTGAACGGTGTAAATCCTTGGCTGGTGCAAAGTTGCAGACGACCAATGGTTGACTAGACTCCTTCAGGCGGTCGACCGATGTAGTGTATTTTGCCCGACTTTAACCAACACTGGTCGGACGATGCCTTGTGGCGGTCGACCGGTAGTGCATTGTGTTGGTGGGTCGGGGTTGCCTGTTGTGTTTTGGTCGACTGGTTTCTTGTGTTCGTTCTACCGGAACTTAAGTATACTGGATTTGATGCATGCTTGTTCGATCGTTTCCTTATATGCGTTCGATTGTTTATGACTTAGAACTGCTAGGATGCCCTGGTAGTTTTCGGTCGACCGGGACCCCTGAGTCGGTCGATCGGTAGTATTGAATTGATGTTGACCAGACTCCGAATTTTGACCTTGTATCGGTCAACCGGTTTTATATCTCTGTTCGACCGTTGGGACTTAGGCTTTGAGCAGAGAGTTCGACCGTTGCAGACTTTCGATCGACCGAACCTTTCTGGGAACGGTCGACCGGGTCGTCTCTTTCGGTCGACCGTTTGTGCACAAAACTGAATTCCCGGTCATTTTTAGGATGTCAACTCTGTCCACGGAAACCTGTGTCCTCGCCTTGTGCGTGAGCCGGGAGGTGACGGTGGGCGCATTACACATGCCTGCCCAGGGACCGCTGTGTGGAAGAGCGTGGGTGTTCGGGACGTGTCACCTCCGTCTATGGATCGTGACTTGATGTGATGGATTGATGGACTCATTGTAGAGTAGCAGGCCTGAGGGATAGCGGAACCCAAGGTATGATGTTGTGTGGACATGCAACTGTCGTTTGGTGAGGTGACTACCGGCCTATATGGGTACAGAGGTCGCTGCCCTGCTTTTATAGCGGTGGAGTTGGTGTTTGCGGCTCGTGGAGCCTGATGACCTGGCAAACTTCGATCTAGACTCGTCCGATGCTGTGCCGGACGTATTGTTTGATCACTGATGTTGTGTCGTCGATGATGTGTCGGTGATGCCGATGATGTTGTTCCGACGATGATGATTGATGGGCCAATGTTGTTCCGTCTATGTTTTCCTCAACTAGGCACCTACTGAGATGATGATTGATGGATCGACCGAGCGACGGCTCTGTTGGGGTGGTTTCGACCAAATGTTACTGATCTGTTTCTTATGGCGCGGACTTGACGGATGCTCCTTGCCTAACCCCATGATTAGTGTAGCCGCGTGTGGGGAGCGTCACGTCTTTTTCCGCTAGACCGTATGTGCCTACGGTAGGTCTCCTTGGGAGACCCGATGAAGATTCTCGGACTGATGTCCTGTGTTACCCTTCGGGGGAACTATTTTCCTTAATGTTGATGACATGACATGCTACTAGTATGATAGGTCCATTTGTACTACTGCATGCATATTGGTGAGCTTGGCATACGGGGTTTCCTTATGGAAACTCAGGCATTGTTGTTGCATGTTTTATTTCAGGACCGCAGTAGGTCCAGTTGTGTGGTGATCAGCGGGCGCGTGCATCTTGGGATCGGATCCTCTCAGTCGGACCACTGAGGTCGACATGATTACTTGTATCTCCTTTTGTTGTTTCTGATGTAATCATGTAGATTTTTGACAAAACTCTGATGTAATATGGTGCACCGCTTAAATATTTTATGAGAAGTAACAGTCTCGTCTTTTGATTATTGGTCTCTGATGTCTGGATGATGATTTTTAAATTTTCGTTGTTTCGGGATGTTACAGTTTCTGGGTAGAACTAGGTTGGATTTGGGTAGAAAATTTTGTTTCGACATAAATAGTATGACGCAAGAAAAGTTAAGTCAATGTTGGACTAAGTACTAGTAAATAAGTTTAAGATAATGTATGACTTAAATATAAAGTTGAAAAGTCAACACCTCCATCGTTATAGAAGTGGAGGTTTTATGACGTTGAATTAATTTTCTCTTAAAAAACTTCAAGTACTATCTGAGGTGGTACACTGACACATCTTGTTTATGCATTCTACGTGGAATTCACATTCTCATTTTCTTGTCTCATCCTGACAATTTCATGCTTCTTCAACATTCCTGTGATCACTGAAAATGTTTTCACTAAGATTTTGCCACCCATTGATCTCTCTACTTTTTACTTGCGTCATACTATTTATGTCTACATTGAAAGATATCTCCAACATAAAAGCGTCTGAAACAATGTTCACGCAACGCCTAGGCGAGCCAAGGCGACTGGGCAATCGCCTAGGCGTTTGTGCAACCGCCCAACTTTGGGCAGTCTCTTTTTTATTTTTAATTCAATTAAATTTGATAAAATAGATAAATAATCAGGAAAAATCGGGAAAAATGCACAAATATTATCTAAAAACACCATACATGTTTAGGCTTGAAAAAGACACCTAGTTCCTTGACCAAGACCTCACTAGGCACCCCCTACCCACCTAAACACTTAGGTATACAATTTATTGTTTAGTAGTACGATTACAAAGGTAGTTAACTAACTCAGAGTTCATACAATAGAGATAAGAGAGAAATTAGAATTACAAGCTAACTAACTAATTCCATTGGACACATTGATCTAATGTCCAAGTGGGAACCATATCATATCCTCCACCACCATCAGAGTCGTCGGAGTGGTTCTCGTTCGGATTGTCGACGTAGACATCATCTTCTTCAGTTTCATCATCGTCGGATTGGACATATTGCTCGTCGATGTCCATCGGTGGTTGAGAACTCGATGCACCTAGATCTCCAGAACTAATGTGAACGATGACATCATCCATGCCAACACCTAATAATGGCACGACAGATGCAGTGGAACACCACGCGTCAGATGGCATGGATCGAGCAAAGCGACTCCGTGAAGAAGAATGTCCTAAAGCTGCTTCCTCGGCATCGGCCCATGTAAGCTCCTCTCCAGCGAAGACTGGATCTTCAGTTTCTACCAACCATGGATGCTCGTCGAAGAGATCGTAGTCCACACTGATGGGGTCATAAAATCTGGGCTTCTCAATCCTTTGCTGAAACCTTTCCCTTAACTTTTGGTTGTAGTTCACGTACACCAAGTCATTCATCTTCTTCGCAGCCAACCTGTTCCTTCTCGTTGAGTGCAACTGCTCAAAGACACTCCAATTCCGCTCACAACCTGATGCCGAGCATGTCAATCCCATCACCGTCAGGGCCAACCTCTGTAATGCGGTCTCTCCCATGTCTACGACATAAGATTACCACCAATCTATAGGTCTTCTTTCCGTCCTTTGTCTGAAAACCATATCCCTAGAGAACATTCCAAGTGAGTTCTTGTAACGATCAAGTAAACCACAAATCTTGTCTTGTTCTTCAGGAGTGGGGACGAGACGTTCTACGACATCCATGAATCCAGGCATATGCTCATTGAAAGCTACATTTCGATCTTGAGGTGGGATGGAGAAGAAGGTACCAGGGTTGAGTAATAAACTAGCTGAGCGTAGCGGTGAGGACATCATCTTCTCTGGACCCCACCTAGTGTCGATGAGGTCGATGACTTGCTTGTACAACCTCGGGTATCCTTCAAAGTTCCTGATGATATGTTCTTTGGTTTTCTTCATTGCGTCATGTAGATATCCCATCGGTGGTTTCTCATCACCGTCAACAAGTCTAAGAACCTGGACCATAGGTTGTGAGGCCTTCAGTGCCCTCACGACGTTTGTCCAGATGCCACTCTGTAGAATGGTCTCGGCAACTTCAGTAGACATCTTCTTCTTTTTCTTGTTCTTTATCCAACTTGCATTAGGATTGTTGTACTCCGGGGAAACAACAAAGGCTCGTAGTCTGTCTTTCTTCATAAACAATCTTTCCAAAGTCAGAAAGGCGGTGGCAAATCTCGTGACAGCAGGGCGTAGCAGGTTCCCTTGAATGGCAATTCACATCCTCTACAACAACATGGAATGATTGTTGAAATATTTGACGATCTTACGAGCTAAAGCAATAGTCTTCAAAAACAACTTGCCAATATCCTCCAATATGAGATCGATGCAATGTGCTGCACAGGGAGTCCAAAACAATCTCCTTTTTTGCTTCAACATCCTACCGGCAAGTACGTACGCGGCGGCGTTGTCGATGACCACCTGAACAACGTGTTCTTCGCCAATCTCGCCAACTACCTTGTCCATCAGCTTGTACTGGTAGTCTGCGGTGTGAGAGTGACCGGAAGCATCTACAGGCCTCATGAACATGGTACCTGTTGGACAATTTACTAGAAAATTGATTATATTCCAACCGGACCTATCAGTCCAGCCATCTGTCATCAACGTGCACTCGTATGTTGCCCAATGTTGTCTGTATGACTTTAGTATACCTCTAGTGTAGTCAATTTGCTGTTTAAGGCACGACTCACTAACTTCATGATACGTCATGGGTTTAAGTCTGGGTCCGTAAGTACAAGTAGCGGATATTGCATCATTCCACCCAGGCGTCCTTACAATGTTGAATGATATACCACATATATAGAAAAGCCTAGACCATTTTTGATTAATTGTTTTCCTATCTTCTTTTTTAAAGGTTCTTTCGATGGTTGTTTGTTGGGCGCCGGAAACCACGTCCTTCCCACGTCAGCAAAATGGTCTCCACAAACATTGTTTTTGTCTCTTTCGACCAGGAACGGGGCGAGGACGGAGGTTGGGGTTCGAGCAGAACCGGAACCCGACCCGGTTTCCAGATCAAATTCTATGTTTTCTCTGTCTACATAATCATCAAGACATACTTTTTCGTTTTGTAATGTCCTACTGTTTCTAATCATGTATGCAGTTATGTCTTGTTTAACAGAGTGAGGAACTTTATCACAAGGTCTAGCATTGCTACCGGGTGTGTGTGCAAGATGTTGTTTGTGACGGGTTATATCACCTCTAGTTTCCTTACCACATAACTCATAGACAATGCAGTTTTTTTCATTAGCACTAATGTAATGGGCGGTATTCCAACCGGGGTCATTTGTAGAGGTAGGTCTTAGGTCATCGTAACTCTCGTGATGCATGGGAGACTAGTGCCGGGTACGTAGGCCATATCTTAAAAGTTAAAACTAGACTAATATAAAAATTTAGACTAATATGAAAATGAAATACTAATTAATTAAATTCTAAAGAGAAGTTAGAAAGAGTGCACTTGATTTTGGCGGTTGAAGAATGAAGAACCAGATCGGAGACTTCACTTTCCAACTTCAAAACTAAGCACCACACCGGAGACTTTATCGCGAAAACTTGATGATTAGGAAGCTTGATGATTAGAATAGAATTATAAAGAAGAAGAAGAAGAAGAAGAAGAAGAGAATGAGAAATGTGTGAAAAATGGCAAACTTGTAATTTTTGAAAAAAATCAAAAAAATCAAAATCCATTGGAATGCCTCCAATGGCTATCTCCTAGGCGAGGGGGCCGCCCAGGCGACCATGCCGACGGGCGGTCGCCTACGTGAACACTGGTCTGAAATTATATTAGACATAGACAAATCCAGAAATGGATAATAAAAAAATCAAAAACGTAAAATAAAAGTGAAGGATTTATTAATATTGACTATCTATCATAGCGGACTGAGTCTTCAAGTGTTGGTTTATATTATAATAACATTATTCCAACTAGATTGATTTTTATCATTAATTTATAGATAAGGATCCACAACTATACGTACTTGGTGTTCCAATCCTTAAATAGACATGATTTATTATACCTGAAGACGAAGATGCAATAAGAGCTAGTTCAAGTTCTCGAAGTAAGCAATTCTATTTGGCCATGTGTTTCTAACTCTTGTACTCTTGAAGAGTTGTTGGGAGCTAAAATAAGGGATGATTGACCACACCTCTTGTTGGAATTGCGGTAGGCCTTTTAAAAAATCGTTGGGATTGGCTCATACATTTTATGTCCACCTCGATGGGTCAGTCGGGGGTCTCGCTCCCCGATAAGGTGACGGTGGTGGTAAGGGGGCAGCACCTCCTGGAAGTCAAACACAATGTTTATTTTGGACTTCAGACTTATTAGTAATTCTGTACTCGATTTTTTGTGTTACTAATGTGTTTTGGGCCTAATGTGTTTTAAGTCCATGATTGCAATTATAGTTTCTAATTGCTGTATAAATTGCTCTTGTAAGAATAAAGGAAAGGCAGGACGTAACCCACATTGGTTGAACCTGAGTAAATTCGTGTGTTTTTATTTGATACCAAACTTCAATAAACACAACTAACAAATCAAAACCCCGGTCAAAATAGTCAAAATGCGTCAAGAAATCATTTTTTCGGTAAATCTGAAAAAAAATCTACTCCCAAAGTAATCACATATCTTACCAACCTCTACTACAACGATCAAAAAACTAAATAGAAATTAAAACAACGTATTTCCAAACAAAAGTAAACGAACTTTTTATAGTTCACACATCCATAAAATCTTTTTTCGTAATTAGATTCTCTGTGCTGCGAAACAAATGCCTTACATGGTAAACCACAATTGCAGTTAGGAACTACAGACTCAGCAAAATCCTCAGCATCAATCTCCATTCCTTCTTACCATCGCGAAATTTAGAAAATTAATTTAATCAAAGTTAACTAACGACATGCCATAATAATTTTATTCGAGAACTAAACGTGAAATGTAAAATTTCACAGACTGCGAAATTAAATAATGAATTATAATCAAAGTTTGATATGTTTAAATATCATAACTAACAAATACAAACATCAACTCCTAAATTTCAATCCAGAAATGAAAATGGAGGGTTCAGCTGAACAACAAACAAAAAATGCAACAAAACCAAGAAATAAAACACAAATATCGAAGTTAATACTAACTACAAAGTACAAACACCACTACATAGTATTCCATCGTAACTTATAACATTTCCTTAAGAAAAAATACCTCCTACGGATCTTGAAGATGGAGTAACCTTCCGTAATGAACAAATCAAAGAATAAAAACAACACGACAATATACTTCAGAACCATGCGTCGAAGACATGCATGGACCTACTTTTTGAAGACATCGGTAAATGATTTGGAATCCCTAATGTACGGATCCAAAAAGATAGAGAGGAAGGAAACCGTAGAACCAAAGAATTGTTGCTTTTGAAAGAACAGAAACTTCGACATGAAAACTTTTCCTAACAAATTAGCTAGACTAGGGTTCAAATCCTGCCAATATTGTCTGAAGTTTAATTTGTTAGCCAGACAAGTAGAGTCTAACCCACATAGGAGTTATTGATGTAATAGGTCTTGGACAATGTTATAAAAGCCCATGACCCCCATGATGGGGGTGATGTGGAAGTTTGTTGTAAAATGTAACAAACATCTAATTCATTTCAATATATATATTTGCCTATTATATTAGTGCAAAAATATTGTGTATGTGTGTTTTGTTCTGGAAATACACATACTTGATCAGTGGGCTTACATGATCTTGAATATATATGCTTTAAAAAATGTCCATTATGTTTCCACATCTCCACCGTTCTTGTTCACTTGTGTAACATCCTCAACACTGCGGAAAATTTAAAATTTTGATAACACACAATCAACAGAGGATATTACGCGAATACTGAACACAGGTGCACCAATATATATAATATATATACGAACATCAGAGTAACACAAAAGTGGTGATTACATCAAAAGACTATACAAATGGAAGCAGTAATCACCCGACCTCAACTGAGAGAAAGCTGGATCCGGTAGCGGTGCTCCTCTCCTCAGTCACCACCCCTTATCGCCGGTCACGGCTTGAAAGTAAACATGCAACAATGCCTGAGTTTCCAGAAGGAAACCCCGTATGCCAAACTCTAAATACATGAACTGAAATACACCCTAGCTTGCAATTCTACTGAACAAGAAAAGCATCGCAACCGGCTGGGCTCCAGGGCTCTCTCACCCAACCACAGCACACACCACAGGTACGGGGCTCCAGGTCTAATCTCAACCAACCACCGCACACACCACAGTCACGGGGCTCCAGGTCTAATCTCAACCAACCGCCGCGACTCACACTCGTCGCCAAGCTGGGCTCCAGGTCTTTTTCAACCAACCACAGCTACCACGACACGACCAAGGGCTCTAGGTCTATTTTCAACCAACCCAAACGTCTAACGGCTCCAGGTCTATTTTCAACCAACCCCTACACGTGGTCCCTGCTAAGGCTCCATGTCTATTTTCAACCAACCCGAACGCACTACGGAGCTCCAGGTCTATTTCAACCAACTCCGTACAGACTAGTTGGGCTCCAAGTCTATTTTCAACCAACCACAACTCTCACACAGTTACAGGGCTCCAGGTCTATTTTCAACCAACCACCGCAACACTCGTGCACCTAGCACACTCGCCGGAAGAACATCGGCACCACAACTCGCCCCACACGGACGACCACCACCACAACACCTCCATAGTGCAAAACAGGACACAAACGGTCAACCGAACCAAAAGTCCCGGTCGACCGAATCAAGCAAATACAGGGCAATCCACCTCGACTGGCACTCCATCGGTCGACCGATTCCCACCAACAGTACTCGTTCGGTCGAACCCAAATCAAGGGACGGTCGACCGTTTAGATGGTCAACTCCCGGTTCAACGAACAAAACGATTAATCGGTCGACCGACAAAGGGGTCCCGGTCGACCGAAAGTCACAAGGGAAAAATCCCTCAACACCACAACGAATTCGGTCGGACGCCGAGCACATCTCGGTCGACCGAATTCGTCCAGGGAATAATCCCTCACTCGCGCCAGGAATTCGGTCGAACGCCGAGCACATCTCGGTCGACCGAACCTCTCCAGAGCGTTTCCCACGCTCAGCGCACAAGTCCGGTCGACCGAACCCTCATTCGGTCGAACCGACCACTATTCTCACTTAAGTCACGGTCGGACGAAATCAACGAGCGGTCGACCGTTTAGATGGTCTAAACCCCCAACCGACTTAAGACAGTGCACACGGTCGACCGGCAAAGGGGACCCGGTCGACCGAAACTCACCAGGCATGCCTCCAACGCACAATCGGTCGACCGCCCCACAGGCATCGTTCGACCGATTTGAGGCAGAACCCGAATTTCTTCACGAACGGTCGACCGTTTGCACCAACCGGTCGACCGATCAGGCAGTGAAATCTGCTGCACATTTACTCGCGACGAGCCGAACGACATACCGTCGACTTCCAAATACTCACGGTAATTAAGTGAGTGAGCTTGACATACCGGAAGGTCTGAAGAGACCTTAGAAGAACCATGACGACGCCTCCACGAGCGTGCCTCCCCAAATCACGATCCGTCGACGAACCTCGCGTCCAAACGACGATCCACTCCTCCTCGACGATCCACAGCAACCACACCACCTCCAGCAACCTTCAACACCCAACCACGACCCCAGAGCACGGGTTAGGTAGAGGGAGAGAGAACCAACACAAAGGAGCGAGTAAAACCAATAACTCACCTCCAACAACCACCTACGCCGGGGATCACCAACTCGCCGGAGCACAACCCTCTCGCCGGAGCTCACCACAGCAGATGAGCGAGAGAATCGCGAGTGAGAGAGAGAGAGCAACGAGAGAGAGAGAGTGAGAGAGAGCTTCCCCCCAAATACTCCTCCAATCAAATCATCACCATCCAATCCAATCCAATCCAATCCATCTCCACCACTCATCTCATCCCCTCTCCATCTCAACCCTCCATCCATCCATCTTCAATCCAAGCCATCCATTCCATCTCCCCCTAAACACCACCTAAACAACCACAAAGCACAATTAGGATTAGGGTTAGGATTAGGATCCTACAATCCACCCTCCTAAAAGAATTTCGTCCTCGAAATTAAGACTGAACTCACCAAACAACTCCGGGAACTCCTTCCGGACCTCCTCCTCAATCTCCCAAGTGGCCTCTCGCTCACTGTGGTGCTGCCACCTGACCTTCACCATCGGAATGGTCCTCCTTCTCAACTGATGCTCCATCCGATCCACAATCTCAACCGGTCTCTCCTCAAGAGACAAATCCTGACGGATCTCTGGAACCTCCAACTGAATCACATGAGAAGGATCCGCTACGTACTTCCTCAACATCGAAACGTGGAAGACATTGTGAAGACCCAAAAACTGCGGCGGCAGCGCAACCCTGTAGGCGACCTCTCCAACCCGATCGAGAATCTCAAACGGTCCGACATACCTCGGACTGAGCTTCCCCTTCTTCCCGAACCTCATCACTTCTCGGGATGGTGAAATCCTCAGGAAGACATGGTCACCTACCTCAAACCTTAGCTCTCGCCTACGCCTATCCGCGTAGCTCTTCTGCCTGCTCTGGGCCGTCGCTAGTCTCTGCCTGATCACATCAACCTTCTCAGCATACATCTGTACAATCTCAGGACCAACTAGTTGTCTCTCGCCTACATCACTCCAGCATACCGGTGATCTACACGGCCTCCCGTACAGGGCCTCGTACGGTGCCATCCCAATGCTCGAATGGTAGCTGTTGTTGTAGGCGAACTCGATCAATGGCAGATGCTCATCCCAATGACCTGCCCAATCCAGAGTACACGCTCGCAACATATCCTCTAGTGTCTGGATGATCCTCTCAGACTGACCGTCTGTCTGCGGATGGAATGCCGTACTGAACTTCAACCGAGTCCCCAAGGACTGCTGCAAACTCCCCCAGAATCTGGAAGTGAACCTCGGATCTCGATCTGAAATAACACTCACGGGCACTCCATGAAGCCTGACAATCTCCTCAATATACAACTTAGCTAGACCCTCCAGAGGTAGAGTGGTCCGGATAGCTAAGAAATGCGCCGACTTGGTCAGTCGATCGACTATAACCCAAATCGCGTCGTGCAATCCTCTCGTCTTCGGCAGCCCGGTGACAAAATCCATCGTCACGTGCTCCCACTTCCACTCTGGAAGCTCGATCCTCTGCATCGGCCCTGCAGGTCTCTGGTGCTCAATCTTCACCTGCTGACAAATCAGACATCTGCCAACAAACTCTACGATCTCCGTCTTCATCCTCTTCCACCAGAAATTCCTCTGAAGTTCTCTAAACATCTTCGTGCTGCCCGGGTGGATCGAATAACGGGATCTATGCGCCTCCTCCAGAATGTCCTGCCTCAGATCTCCTCCATTCGGCACCCAGACACGGCCTCTGAACCTCAGCCCACCATCAACTCCAATACTGAAGTCTGATCCATCTCTGGCAGCTAACTGCAGCAACCCAGCTAACTCATCATCAGTACTCTGAGCCTGAACAATACTCGAGACCAACTGAGGCTCCACTCTCAGCCCGGCGATCACTGCACCTCGCGACTCATATGCGAACGGTCTCCACTCGGTCAACGCCTCAAGCAGCTTCCACTCCTCGATACAAAAACCTGCTGCAGTAACCTCCACCTTCCTGTTCAAAGCGTCAGCTACCGAATTCGCCTTCCCCGGATGGTACGAGATGGTGAAATCATAATCCTTAATCTGCTCGAGCCATCTGCGCTGCCTCATATTCAGCTCCTTCTGCGAAAACAGATACTTCAGGCTCTGATGATCTGTGAACACCTCGAATCGCTCGCAATACAAGTAATGCCTCCAGGTCTTCAAAGCGTGCACCACTGCCGCCAACTCCAAATCATGAGTGGGGTAGTTCCTCTCGTGCACCTTCAACTGCCTCGAAGCGTATGCAACCACCTGCCCGTGCTGCATAAGTACACATCCCAGTCCAACGCTTGACGCGTCACTGTAAATCACAAAACCACCACTGCCACTGGGAAGTGTCAGAACTGGAGCAGTCGTCAGCCGACTCTTCAGTTCCTGAAAACTGTCCTCGCATTTCTGGGACCACACGAACTCGACGCCCTTCCGCGTCAGAGCCGTCAACGGCGAAGCCAACCTCGAGAAATCCTGAATAAAGCGGCGATAATAGCCCGCTAGACATACAAAGCTCTTGACCTCTGCCACACTCGTCGGGCCTCTCCACTGTGTAACGGCCTCGACCTTCGCTGGATCTACGGAAATCTCGTCACCTGACATGATGTGTCCCAAGAAGGCGACACTGCTCAGCAAGAACTCGCACTTCGATAGCTTGGCATACAACTGATGATCCCGCAAAATGCCAAGTACAACTCTCAAGTGCTCTCGATGCTGCTCCACATCTGGCGAGTAAACCAAAATATCATCCACGAAGACGATCACAAACCGGTCGAGGTAATGACTGAACGTCCTGTTCATCAAATCCATAAACGCTGCAGGCGCGTTCGTCAACCCAAACGGCATCACCAGAAACTCGTAATGCCCGTACCTCGTCCTGAATGCTGTCTTCTACACATCTGCCTCTCTGATCCTCAGCTGATGATAACCGGATCGCAGATCAATCTTCGAGAACACCTGCGCTGACTGCAACTGGTCAAATAGGTCCTCGATCCAGGGCAACGGATACTGATTCCTCAAGGTAACCTTGTTCAGCATCCTGTAATCAATACACATCCGCAGTGATCCGTCCTTCTTCTTCACGAAGAGTACTGGCGCTCCCCAAGGTGAGACACTGGGGCGGATAAATCCCGAATCCATCAGGTCCTGCAACTGCTTCTTCAGCTCTGCCAGCTCAGCAGGTGCCATCCGATACGGCGCCTTCGACTGCGGCGTAGTCCCTGCTACCAAATCGATCCCAAACTCAATCTCTCTGTGAGGCGGCAACCCAGTGACATCATCTGCAAATACATCTGGGAACTCCCGAACAATCTCAATGTCCTCTAATCTCCTCGCCTCTGGATCTGGAACTACCAATGTGGCCACGAAAGCTCTGCAACCCTGCTGCAACAACTTCTGTGCCCTCACTGCTGATACGATCACTCTGCCTCCTCTATCTTTCGTCCCCCTGATCAGCACATCAGGTAGACCCTTCCTCGGGATCGGAATCTTCTTCTCCCGGCACAAAACTCGCACATCGTACTGGGACAGCCAATCCATCCCCAGTATGACGTCGAAGTCCTCCATCGGCAACAAGATCAGGTCAGCCGGAAACTCCTGATCTCCCGAAACAATCGTGGCGCTGGGGAGGAAGCTCCCCACAATGCCCACCAAACCGAAGGGTGTGCTGACCTCCAACGTGGCAGTCAACATCGCAGGGGTACGACCCAACACGCTCGCAAATCGCTCCGAGATAAACGAGTGTGTGGCCCCACAATCAAACAGCAGTCTCGCACTCAACCCAGCAACAAAAGGTGTACCTTCCACCACCGTGCTGGCATCTCTCGCCTCATCTGCCTGGATGGTAAAGACCCGTCCAGTCCTCTGACCCTGCTGCTGCGGCGGCGCAAAAGGTCGACGACCTCCGCCTCTGCCTCCTGCTGGCTGCCCTGACTGCTTGCTGGACCCGCCTGCCCACTCGGACAATCTCGCACAAAGTGGCCTGGCTTGCCACACCCGTGGCACACTGCACGGCCCCAACACTCTCCGGAGTGAACTCGGCCACAACCTCTGCACGCCTCAGGCTGGCGTGATCCACCTCCTCCGATCCGGGGCCTTTTGCCCGGGTTCCCTGCTAGCGGAGCACCCGGACGTCCACTGACCTTCCCCGGTGCTCTCCTGGCCTCAGCATAATTCTGCTGGTAATCCTGATCAATGAGCGTCGCAAATCTCACCGCATCTGCCAGCGTCTGCGGCATACTGTAGGTCACCTGAGTACGGAGGTGCTTCCTCAGCCCCCGTATAAACTTCCTCGCCCTCTGCAGCGGCGTCACACATATCTCCGGACAGTAACGCTCCGGCGCGTTGAACCTCCGGGTATACTCAGCCAGGGTCGCATCTCCCTGCTCGAGAGCCATAAACTCCTCTCGCCTCCCATCTCTGACATGCTCTGGGAAATACTGCTCCTTGAACTCCCGCAGGAATTCCTCCCAGCTGATCTCAGTCCTGCCCTCGAACACCACAGCAGAAGTGGTCCTCCACCAGTTGGACGCGTCTCCGCCCAACACATATGCTGCCAATCTTGTCTGCCTCTCAGGCGGGCACTCAATCGCCCGAAGGATCGCCTGAATCTTCAGGACGCAGTACTCCGCAGCCTCAGACTCTCCTCTACCATCAAAGGTAGGCGGGTGCTGTCTCATAAAGCGGTCGAGCATCGCTCCTGCCGCCGCTGGCTCTCCTCTGCCTGACTGGCGATCCAAATCGCTCCCAGTCGACCCACTGTGTCATAGAGCATCTGCCGCTCCTCAGCCCAGTCCGTACTCCCAGTATCCCCACTGGTGTCACGGTCCCATGGGGGAGGTCTCACGCGTCTCGGAGGCATCTACACACAAAGAACAGCACACATCAAAACCATGAATGCATGAACTAATGCAGACTCTAAACTCTAAGGGTGGTTTCTTTAGATAAGGACACTGGAACCGACCGCTCTGATACCAAGTTGTAACATCCTCAACACAACAGAAAATTTAAAATTTTGATAACACACAATCAACAGAGGATATTACGCGAATACTGAACACAGGTGCACCAATATATATAATATATATACGAACATCAGAGTAACACAAAAGTAGTGATTACATCAAAAGACTATACAAATGGAAGAAGTAATCACCCGACCTCAACTGAGAGAAAGCTGGATCCGGTAGCGGTGCTCCTCTCCTCAGTCACCACCCCTTATCGCCGGTCACGGCCTGAAAGTAAACATGCAACAATGCCTGAGTTTCCAGAAGGAAACCCCGTATGCCAAACTCTAAATACATGAACTGAAATACACCATAGCATACAATTCTACTGAACAAGAAAAGCATCGCAACCAGCTGGGCTCCAGGGCTCTCTCACCCAACCACAGCACACACCACAGGTACGGGGCTCCAGGTCTAATCTCAACCAACCACCGCACACACCACAGTCACGGGGCTCCAGGTCTAATCTCAACCAACCGCCGCGACTCACACTCGTCGCCAAGCTGGTCTCCAGGTCTTTTTCAACCAACCACAGCTACCACGACACGACCAAGGGCTCCAGGTCTATTTTCAACCAACCCAAACATCTAAGGGCTCCAGGACTATTTTCAACCAACCCCTACACGCGGTCCCTACTCAGGCTCCAGGTCTATTTTCAACCAACCTGAACGCACTACGGAGCTCCAGGTCTATTTCAACCAACTCCGTACAGACTAGCTGGGCTCCAGGTCTATTTTCAACCAACCACAGCTCTCACACAGTTACGGGGCTCCAGGTCTATTTTCAACCAACCACCGCAACACTCGTGCACCTAGCACACTCGCCGGAAGAACATCGGCACCACAACTCGCCGCACACGGACGACCACCACCACAACACCTCCATAGTGCAAAACATGACACAAACGGTTGACCGGGACTTTTGGTTCGGTCGACCGTTTGTGTCCTGTTTTGTACTATGGAGGTGTTGTGGTGGTGGTCGTCCGTGTGGGGCGAGTTGTGGTGCCGATGTTCTTCCGGCGAGTGTACTAGGTGCACGAGTGTTGCGGTGGTTGGTTGAAAATAGACCTGGAGCCCCGTACCTGTGGTGTGTCCACCTCGACCGGCACTCCATCGGTCGACCGATTCCCACCAACAGTACTCGTTCGGTCGAACCCAAATCAAGGGACGGTCGACCATTTAGATGGTCAACTCCCGGTTCAACGAACAAAACGACTAATCGGTCGACCGACAAAGGGGTCCCGGTCGACCGAAAGTCACAAGGGAAAAATCCCTCAACACCACAACGAATTCGGTCGGACGCCGAGCACATCTCGGTCGACCGAATTCGTCCAGGGAATAATCCCTCACTCGCGCCAGGAATTCGGTCGAACGCCGAGCACATCTCGGTCGACCGAACCTCTCCAGAGCGTTTCCCACGCTCAGCGCACAAGTCCGGTCGACCGAACCCTCATTCGGTCGAACCGACCACTATTCTCACTTAAGTCACGGTCGGACGAAATCAATGAGCGGTCGACCGTTTAGATGGTATAAGCCCCCAACCGACTTAAGACAGTGCACACGGTCGACCGGCAAAGGGGACCCGGTCGACCGAAACTCACCAGGCATGCCTCCAATGCACAATCGGTCGACCGCCCCACAGGCATGGTTCGACCGATTTGAGGCAGAACCCGAATTTCTTCACGAACGGTCGACCGTTTGCACCAACCGGTCGACCGATCAGGCAGTGAAATCTGCTGCACATTTACTCGCGACGAGCCGAACGACATACCGTCGACTTCCAAATACTCACGGTAATTAAGTGAGTGAGCTTGACATACCGGAAGGTCTGAAGAGACCTTAGAAGAACCACCACGATGCCTCCACGAGCGCGCCTCCCCAAATCACGATCCGTCGACGAACCTCGCGTCCAAACGACGATCCACTCCTCCTCGACGATCCACAGCAACCACACCACCTCCAGCAACCTTCAACACCCAACCACGACCCCAGAGCACGGGTTAGGTAGAGGGAGAGAGAACCAACACAAAGGAGCGAGTAAAACCAATAACTCACCTCCAACAACCACCTACGCCGGGGATCACCAACTCGCCGGAGCACAACCCTCTCGCCGGAGCTCACCACAGCAGATGAGCGAGAGAATCGCGAGTGAGAGAGAGAGAGAGAGCAACGAGAGAGAGAGAGTGAGAGAGAGCTTCCCCCCAAATACTCCTCCAATCAAATCCTCACCATCCAATCCAATCCAATCCATCTCCACCACTCATCTCATCCCCTCTCCATCTCAACCCTCCATCCATCCATCTTCAATCCAAGCCATCCATTCCATCTCCCCCTAAACACCACCTAAACAACCACAAAGCACAATTAGGATTAGGGTTAGGATTAGGATCCTACAACTTGTATGTACCAACTCAGAACAACACCAAAATTATGAATAACCAATCTCATATACTACAACTTTTAGGATAGTTTCTTCTTCGAGCGGATAGTAGTTTCAGAACGTGACAACAAGAGAAATGTGAAAACTAGACTTTGATAAACTTGATTTATTTTTAACTGGCTAAAATAAAAGTCTTGCACCGTTTATATAAGAACAATTTCTCTAATTCAAAAATAACTAATAAGGAAAATAACATAATAAGGAACTATCCTGTAAGGACACATTTCTGTATGGATGCCAACATATTAATTCAAAATTAATAAAAGCACTAATATCATTAAGATTTTTTTGTAGTATGAAAGAACAACTAATGTGATTTGTAGAGAATGATTTTTTGACTGGATTAAATATTGCAAAATCCAATGGTTGAACAACAATGAATTGCACTATCTCTGAGACCCGACTGATTGATTGTATTACTTATTAATACTGATAAACTGTTATGTAGGTATGTCTGCATTACAATTTCAACTTATTTTTCTTGTCATTAGCATCTTTAATTTTTGTTGGTTTTTGTTTACCTATATATCGATGGATTTATTTATATATAGGTAGTTCATCAAGATCGTTGTAAGAACCCAAACCTTTGAAGAAATTAAATCAAGTCTTTGGATGCATGTGTGGGTTTAGGTGATGTTTGGGCTTGAGTGCAATTTACCCAAGTCTTTCCACGTGTGATGATGAGAGGAGAAGTTGAGAGTCGGTGGAGATGAATGAGTATAAAAGAAAGGAGTTGGAAGAGAAATCAGTTGATGTTTGTGTTGGTGGAGAGAAGATAGGAGTTGGGAAGAGAGAAGTTAAGTGTTGAGAGAGTTGAGGAAATCAGAGGATTTAGAAGAGGAGAAATCAGAGAAGAGTTTGGAAGTGAGAAGAAGAGGAAATAAAGGTTGGTAGATGGATTTTTAGTTAATTAGTTGGATTTAATTTTGGTATGATTAATAATTTATGATGTTGATTATTAGCTATTAGGTTTCTGTTGTGCAAGATGAAATAGAAGAAAAGATGAAATAAGAATTCTGGACATTTGATTTGGGTTGTGAATCACGGTTGTGGTTGCGATACAGGCAAGTACTGATTCGTTATTCTTCAGTTTCATTTCATGTTTGTCTCTCTTGATGTTCGTAGTTGCATGCATGCTTAGCATCGATATTGAACTTAGTGATATGCATATGGTTGTATGGTGGTGTTTCGGTCGACATGTCCTGTGGCTGTGTGTATGTTTCTGACAGAGCAACTTAGGAAAGAGCTGCCTAGCAGACAGTGTGGAGCCACCCGAGAGAGGAAAGGGCTGCATGTCGTTAGTGTGGAGCTACCAGGTGTGCGTCTGACTGATTGATAGATTTCAGAAGCACATGATGTGGTCGAATCCCAATGGGGGTTCCAGATTGTTATGCATGCATATTATTTCTGATGCATATCTCTTGATTGTGCTTTTTGACTGAATGTCATATCCTATATTATTTTTCACATGATTATGATTCTGATTGATTGACGGTTGAAACTTGCGGGCTGTCGAGCTCACAAATTATTAATTATATTTTTCAGATTAGTTATGGGCCTATCAGATGGATTAAAAATCAGAGTGTGCAACGGTCAGGTTCGTGGATCATATCTTAACGCACCGGGTTTGGGCAGGTAAGCACCTGTCCGGGCTCGGGGCGTTACAATCGTGAACCCTTTCTCCAGGAGTTGTCCCATGCTTAGTATGTTTGTCTTCACATTGGGCACAAAGTAGATGTTGGAAATAAGCTTTTGTGATCCATCCTTTGCTTGAATCATGATGTGCCCTCTCCCCTCCACGCGCACCTTTGACGCATCTCCAAACGAGATGTACCCATGCACTCCCTCTTCAAAGTGTGCAAACATGTGTTTATTCCAACACATGTGATTGCTTGCCGCCGTATTGAGATACCAAATAACTTCTTGTTCGGTTTCCACTCCTTTGTAGGCTAAGAAAACCACTCCATCATCACAAGCATTTTCCTCCACGCCAACAAGGTTGGAGTTTTCTTCCACCCTTTTCTTTGACCAACATTTGCTTGCGTAGTGTACATGCTTCCCACAATCGAAGCACTCAACATCCTTCTTTGATCCACGATCACCACTGTAACACCCCGAAATAGCGGAAAATTTAAAACTTTAAACAGATATAAGAATCAACACTGGGGTCGTCACCAAACCACAAGTATATATAATATAAAGTGGTAAACTGTATAATACAAGAGTCAAGGATGATTACAACCCAACACAAAAGATATACAAACACATATACAAGGGAAAATCATCCACCTCGAACGACAAAAGGACAAGATCTGGTCTAGGTGCTCCTGCCCGCAGTCACCACCACCTACTGACGCGCACGACCTGACATGTAAACAAACAATGCCTGAGTTTCCCATAGGGAAACCCCGTATGCCCAACCCCTAAATATGAACATAACATGCGTATATGAAACATGAAATGAAGAATGCAATAAAAGCATAACTAACTCCTGTGCACACAAGGCACCACTGGAAAAACATCGGCCACGGGTCTCAAGGGTCCTGTCACCCCAACCCCACAACATGTGCACACAAGGCACCGCCGATCAGAGTCTCGGCCACAACACGTGCTCACAAGGCACCACCGGAAAACATCGGCAACAACAACGTGCACGTAAGGCACCACCAGTCAGAGTCTCGGCCACAACAACGTGCTCACAAGACACCGCTCCGTAGAGCCACAACCACGATCTCCTCTTAGGCCGACATGTCCGTACCGTAGCCCAAAAAGGTCGGGGACCCATTGCCCTCGAGGCAGATCCAACCACACACGACACAAGCATCCATATGCAAGACTGTGCCCAAACGGTCGAACAGAAGACCACAAACAGTCGACCGAACACCACTACTATTCAGCAATAAAACCGAAATAACGTCCAACCGGTCGAACGACAAAGGGGCCATGTTCGACCGAAATCTATCAGTGAATCTTCTTTGCTCCAAAAGCACTAACGGTCGAACCATCCTAAAATCACGGTCGACCGATTCCCACCAGTAAAACTCACCAACAATCCCCACTACACGGTCGACCGAAACCACTCTTCCGGTCGACCGGCCATTAAGTTAACTTAAGTTTCGGTCGGACGAAGTCAATGGGTGGTCGACCATTTAAATGGTCAACGCCCCCAACCGACTTACTACAGTGCTTTCGGTCGACCGGCAAAGGGGACCCGTTCGACCGAAAACATCCAGAGCATCTTCCTCTTGCAAAAATGTACCACCGGTCGACCACCCCTAAAGTATCGTCCGACCGGTGCAAGGGATTTTTCCCGAACAACACTACGCCCGGTCGACCGCACCAACCCGCTGGTCGACCGTTCCCGAGCAGAAAAGCTGCTGCAAGGTTCTCGACGAGCCTTTCGGCCTACCGTCCGCCACTCCAATCCTCGCAAAGGCTAAAAGGAGGATTAAACTAAAGCTTGGCATACCTTTAAGGCTTGAAGAAGCCTTCGAAGAACCCCCGACGAGTGTTTCCTCGCAAAACTCTTCTTCTCCGGCGAAAACCCGAACACGATCACCTCGACTCCGGCAAACCTGAGCTCCTCCGAGCTTCGCCGACCTCGCCTCCGTGCCTTCCTCGACTGGATGAGAAAAGGATCGAGAGAGAGAGACACGCGTGAGAGAGAGAGAAAGAGAGAAAAGTTAGTGAGTGAGAGGAAATGAGGGAGAGAGAGAGAGAGATCACACCTTTTTTACCCAAACCAAACCAATCTCAGTCGTCCATCTCAATCTCCTCAAATCCTCTACCTTAAACACAATCAAACCCATAAGCAAGGGGGTTAAAATGTAACAATCCACCCACCTTAAGGAATTTCGTCCTCGAAATTAGAACCAAATCCTCACCGAACAATTCCAGATATTTCTTCTGGACCTCATCTTCGATCTCCCAAGTGGCTTCACGCTCGCTATGATGTTACCACCTGATCTTCACCATCGGAATGGTTCTCCTTCTGAGCTGGTGCTCCATCCGATCTACAATCTTCACGGTCCTCTCCTCGAGAGATAAGTCCTGACTGATCTCGGGAACACTGATCTCAATCACATGCGATGGATCGGCAACGTATTTCCTCAACATAGAAACGTGGAAAACGTTGTGAATATCCGAAATCTGCGGTGGCAAAGCAATACGGTAGGCAACCTCTCCTACACTATCAAGAATCTCGAACGGTCCGACGTACCTTGGACTGAGCTTCCCTTTCTTCCCGAATCATATCACTCCACGAGCTGGTGAAATCCTCAGGAAAACGTGATCGCCCACCTCAAATCTCAACTCTCGTCTACGCCTATCTGCGTAACTCTTCTGTCTGCTCTGAGTCGTCGCTAACCTCTGTCTGATCACGTCAACCTTCCAGCATACATCCGAGAAATCTCTGGCCCAACCAGCTGCCCCTCACCTACGTCACTCCAACATACCGGCGATCTACAAGGCCGACCGTACAGAGCCTCGTACGGTGTCATCCCAATGCTCGAATGGTAGCTGTTGTTGTAGGCGAACTCGATCAACGACAAGTGTTCATCCCAAAATCCTGCCCAATCCAGAGTACACGCTCTCAGCATATCCTCTAGCGTCTGGATAGTCCTCTCTGACTACCCGTCTGTCTGCGGGTGGAAAGTTATGCTGAACTTCAACTGAGTCCCCAAAGCCTTCTGCAGACTACCCCAAAATCTGGAGGTGAACCTCGGATCTCGATCGGAGAAAATACTCACCGACACTCCATGTAACCGGACTATCTCCTCGACGTATAGCTTCGCGAAACCCTCCAAAGGTAAGGTGGTCCTGATCGCCATAAAATGCACTGACTTGGTCAATCGATCAACTATAACCCAAATCGCGTCGTGAGATCTCCTCGTCTTCGTCAAACCGGTGACGAAATCCATCGTCACGAGCTCCCACTTCCACTCTGGCAGATCTATACTCTGCAACTGCCCCGCTGGTCGCTGGTGCTCAATCCTCACCTACTGACAAACCAGGCACCTGGACACAAAGTCTGCTATGTCTCGCTTCATCCCCTACCACCAGAAACTCTGTTGTAAGTCTTTATACATCTTGGTACTCCCCAGGTGAATGGAATATCTGGCTCTATGGGCCTCCTCGATGATAGTATTCCTCAGATCACCTGCTCTGGGTACCCAGATCCGGACCCTGAACCTCAAGCCCCCATCGACTCCGACACCGAAGTCCAATCCATCCTTAGCAGCTAACTGCATCAGACTGGTCAGCTCATCATTTACTCTCTGAGCCTGAACAACTCTCGAAACTGTCTGCGGCTCCACTCGAAGTCCCGTGATAACTGCCCCCTCAGAGTTCTCTGTAAAAGGTCTCCACTCCGTCAAGGCCTCAAGCAACCTCCACTCCTGAATACATAAGCTAGCAGCTGATAACTCCACCTTCCTACTCAAGACATCTGCGACAGAATTTGCCTTCCCTGGATGATACGAAATGGTGAAGTCATAATCCTTTATAAACTCAAGCCATCTGTGTTGCCTCATGTTCAACTCTTTCTGCGAAAACAGATACTTCAGACTCGGGTGATCTGTGAAGACCTCAAACTGCTCTCCATATAGGTAATGCCTCCAGGTCTCAGCGCGTGATCCACCGCTGCCAACTCCAGATCATGAGTTTGGTAATTCTTCTCATGAACCTTTAACTGTCACGAAGCATATGCGACCACTTTCCCGTGCTGCATCAACACGCAACCCAAACCAACGCCTGAAGCGTCACTGTAGATCACATAACCTCCGCTACCACTTGGTAACGTCAAAATCGGTGTTGTAGTCAGCCGCCTCTTCAGCTCCTGGAAATAGTCCTCGCACTTCTGGGACCAATCGAACTTGACACCCTTCTGTGTCAAAGCCGTCAGTGGGGAAGCAAGTCTGAAGAAGTCCTGAATAAACTGACGATAATAACCTGCTAAACCCACAAAACTCCTGATCTCTGACACACTGGTTGGAGTTTTCCACTGAGTCACAGCCTCAACCTTCGTTGGATCTACAAACATCCCGTCTGCTGACACCACATGTCCCAGAAAGGCCACAAGATCTAACCAGAATTTGCATTTCTGGTACTTCGCATAGAGCTGCTGATCTCTCAGAATGCTAAGCACAATCCTCAGGTGCTCCCAGTGCTGCTCTCTGTCTGATGAGTATACCAGTATATCATCCATAAAGACAATCACGAATCTGTCAAGATACGGCTGACAAGTCCAACTCATCAGATCCATGAACGCCGTGGGTGCATTTCTCAGCCCAAATGACATCACCAAGAACTCGTAATGTCCGTACCTCGTCCTGAATGTTGTCTTCTAGACATCTGCATCCCTGATCCTCAACTGATGATAACCTGATCGCAGATCGATCTTCGAAAATACCCTCGCCGACTGCAACTGATCGAAAAGATCCTCAATCCTGGGTAAAGGATACCGATTCCAAATGGTAACCTTATTCAGCATCCGATAATCAATACACATCCTCAACGAGCCATCCCTCTTCTTCACGAAGAGCACTGGAGCTCCCCAAGGTGAAACAATGGGCCTGATCAAACCTGAATCTAGCAGATCCTGCAACTGCTTCTTCAGCTCAGCTAACTCAGCAGGCGCCATCCTATACGGAGCCTTCGACTGCGGTGTAGTCTCTGCTACCAGATCGATACCAAACTCGATCTCTCTATGAGGTGGTAACCCAGTGATCTCATCAGAAAATACCTCAGGAAAATCCTGAACAACCTTGATATCTTCCAACTTCTTTACCTCAAGATCTGGCACCACAAGCGTCGCTAAAAATGCTCTACAACCCTGGTGAATCATCTTCTGAGCCTTCACTGCCGAAACTAAAATCCGACCATCTCCACTCTTGGTCCCTCTGATCAACAAACCAGGAAGACCTTTCCTCGAGATCACAATCTTCTTTTCTCGGCACAAAACTCGAACATTGTACTGGGACAGCCAATCCATCCCAAGTATGACATCGAAGTCTACCATCGGTAACAAGACCATGTCTACCGGGAACTCCTGGTCTCCCGAAGCAACTGTGGTGTCAGGGATGAAGCTCCCCACAATACCCACCAAACCCAAGGGTGTGCTGACTTCCAAAGTGGCAGTCAACATCGCAGGGGTACGACCTAACATGCTCGCAAACTGCTCAGAGATGAACGAGTGTGTGGCCTCGCAATCGAAAAGCACTCTAGCTATCAAGCCATAAACATAAAGCGTACCTTCCACCACAGCACTGGCGTCTCTAGCCTCCTCGGCCTGGATGGTGAAAACACGACCAACGCTCTTCCCCTACTGAGGTGGTGCAGCTGGTCTACTTGGTCCCGCTCCGCTAGCTGAGGAGGAACCCAGTCGTCCACTAGGTCCACCTGACCTACTGGGTAGAAACGAATAAAATGTCCCATCTGGCCACAACCATAGCATGCACCTGAACGTGTCCCACACCCTCTCCCGGGGTGAACTCTACCACACTGCCTGCACTGCCCTGACTGCTGAGATCCACCACTATAAATCTGGGGCCTCTTGCCTGGATTTCCAGAAGTCTAATCTCCAGGTCGCACACTGGCCTTCGTCTGCACCTTCCTGGCCTCTACCGTCTCCTGGTAGTCCTCATCCATAATCGTCGCAAACTTTACTTCATCAGCTAAGGTCTGCGGCATGCTCGTGGTCATACGAGACCGGAACTGCGGCCTCAATCCTCGGATAAACTTCCGAGCTCTCTGCTCCGGTGTCACATAAGTATCCAGGCAGTAACGCTCCAAGAAGTGAAACCTGCTAATGTAAGCCGTCAGCGTCATCTCTCGCTGCTCGAGTGCCAAGAACTCCTCATTTTTCCTGTCACGATCATGCTGGGGAAAATACTACTGGTTGAACTCCACGAGGAATTCCTCCCAGCCCACCTCCTCACTATCCTCAAAAACAACAACCGACGTGGACCTCCACCAACTGGCTGCCTCTCCTTCCAATACGTAGGTGGCCAGATCCACCTGCCTCTCGGAAGAACATCCGATCGCTCTGAAGATCTTCTGGATCTTGAAGACCCAATCCTCAGCTGTATCCGACTCACCACTGCCGTCAAAGTAAGGAGGGTGTTGTCGCATAAATCGATCTAGCATTGCCCCTGCCTCGGCCTACTCAGATTGTGCAGACTGGCGCTCGAGAAACTCGCCCAGCCTACCAAGAGTCCCCTGAAGGGTCCTCCTCTCCTCCTCCTTGTCCTCCCTACCAGTCTCCTCACTGGTGCCCCTATAAAAGTGAAGGTGGCCTCACACGTCTCGGAGGCATCTACACAAGAGGACAGGAAACAACAATGAATTAATGATTATGAATGAATGCATGATGAATGACAACTACATGCAAGACATCTAAGGTGGTTTCATTGGACAAGCACACTGGGACCGAAAGCTCTGATACCAAATTGTAACGCCCCGAAACAACAGAAAATTTAAAACATTAAACAGATATAAGAATCAACACCGGGGTCGTCACCAAACCACAAGTATATATAATATAAAGTGGTAAACTGTATAATACAAGAGTCAAGGATGATTACAATCCAACACAAAAGATATACAAACACATGTACAAGGGAAAATCACCACCTCGAACGATAAAAGGACAGGATCTAGTCTGGGTGCTCCTGCCCGCAGTCACCACCACCTACTGATGCGCACGACCTGACATGTAAACAAACAATGCCTGAGTTTCCCATAGGAAAACCCCGTATGCCAAACCCCTAAATATGAACATAACATGCGTATATGATACATGAAATGAAGAATGCAATAAAAGCATAGCTAACTCCCGTGCACACAAGGCGCCACCGGAAAAACATCGGCCACGGGTCTCAACGGTCATCTCACCCCAACCCCACAACATGTGCAGACAAGGCACCGCCGGTCAGAGTCTCGGCTACAACACGTGCTCACAAGGCACCGCCGGAAAACATCGGCAACAACAACGTGCAAGCAAGACACCGTCGGTCAGAGTCTCGGCCACAACAACGTGCTCACAAGGCACCACTCCGTAGAGCCACAACCACGATCTCCTCTTAGGCCGGCATGTCTGTACCATCGCCCAAAAAGGCCGAGGACCCGTTGCCCTCGAGGCAGATCCAACCACACACGACACAAGCATCCATATGCAAGACTGTGCCCAAACGGTCGAACAGAAGACCACAAACAGTCAACCGAACACCACTACTATTCAGCAATAAAACAGAAATAACGTCCCACCGGTCGAACGACAAAGGGGCCCCGTTCGACCGAAATCCATCAGTGAATCTTCTTTGGTCCAAAAGCACGAAGGGTCGAACCATCCTAAAATCACGGTCGACCGATTCCCACCAGTAAAACTCACCAACAATCCGCACTACACGGTCGACCAAAACCACTCTTCCGGTCGACCGGCCATTAAGTTAACTTAAGTTTCGGTCGGACGAAGTCAACGGGCGGTCGACCGTTTGGATGGTCAACGTCCCCAACCGACTTTCTACAGTGCTTTCGGTCGACCGGCAAAGGTGACCCGTTCGACCGAAAACACCGAGAGCATCTTCCTCTCGCAAAAATACCACCGGTCGAGCACTCCTAGAGTATCGTCCGACCGGTGCAATGGATTTTGCCCGAACAACACTACGCCAAGTCGACCGCACCAACCCGCCCGTCGACCGTTCCCGAGCAGAAAAGATGTTGTAAGGTTCTCGACGAGCCTTTCGGCCTACCGTCTGCCACTCCAATCCTCGCAAAGGCTAAAAAGAGGATTAAACTAAAGCTTGGCATACCTTTAAGGCTTGAAGAAGCCTTCGAAGAACCCCATCGAGCGTTTCCTCGCAAAACTCTTCTTCTCCGGCGAAAACACGAACACGATCACCTCGACTCCGGCAAACCTGAGCTCCTCCGAGCTTCGCCGACCTCGCCTCCGCACCTTCCTCGACTGGATGAGAAAAGGATCGAGAGAGAGAGAGACGCGCGTGAGAGAGAGGGAGAGAGAGAGAAAAGTGAGTGAGAGGAAATGAGGGAGAGAGAGAGAGAGATCACACCTTTTATACCCAAACCAAACCAATCTCAGCCGTCCATCTCAATCTCCTCTAATCCTCCACCTAAAACACAATCAAACCCATAAGCAAGGGGGTTACGATATAACAACCACGACCACGATTGGAGCTCTCCACCACCTTCTTTTGTGACCAACACTCTTTCGCAAAATGGCCACGCTTCCCACACTTGAAGCACTCGACCTCCTTCTTGTTTGGACGACCACCTCTTCCTCGATCGACATTGCGAGACTTCTCCTCCTTGAGTGACATATTCGCTTGCAATGCCTCCTCCAACACTTTTTATTTCGTATTCATCTTCCTTTGTTCATGTGCCTCCAATGAGCTTGCTAGGTCGTCGACGGTCATCTTCTCCAGGTCCTTTGATTCCTCGATAGCACACACAACATTTTCGAAGTTTTCGGTGAGAGAACGTAACACCTTCTCCACCACCCTTCCTTCGGTTAACACCTCCCCATTTCTCTTCAATTTGATCACTATGACGTGAACCCTCATCATGAAATCGACAACACCTTCCGATTCCTTCATTTTCAACACCTCGAACTCGTCTCGATGCATTTGGAGGCGCACTTGCTTCACTCGGTCGGCACCCTTGTAACTCTTCTCAAGTGTATCCCACGCCTCCTTTGACGTCTTGGCTTCGGCGGTCTTCTCAAAGCCACTCTCATCCACCGCTTTGAAGAGAAGGAAGAGAGCACTCTTGTCCTTGGCTCTTCTCTCCTTTTGTGCTTTGATTTGTATGACGGTTGCTACCCCCGTCATGGCCGCCTCCTCGAAGCCGCTCTCCACAAGATCCCAAGTGTCATGAGCACCAAGCAGGGCACGCATTTGGATACTCCAATTGTCATAGTTCCCATTCGAAAGGTGAGGCAACGACACATGACCAAACGAAGTCATTCCTGAGCTCCCCATCAGACGAGGCTTCGATACTAGATGTTAGATATGGGAGAAAGACGGGGAGCACTCAACACAGTCACCCCAAAACGCCGCCCGCCAGAGGATGGATTGGGACCACCAACCAACGGTCCCAAACCACTATTCAGCGGCTCAGAAGCCGTGCCAGGTGTGCGGTTTCGGCTCACCTTGCTCTCCATGTTGAGGGCCTTCCATTTCCATCACAAAAACCATACTTTGATTTACGTAATAGGTGCCACAAATGAAAGAAGAGATCAACTACTTTACACTCAAATACAAAATAGGATTTGCAACAAACAATCATCTTTTCTCTGTTCTTTCTACTCACATACTTTCTTCTTTTTACTCCATTCTGTATTGCAAATGGGGAACTCTTGTGCTTATATAGGTACTTACAATGACTCTTCAACTTAACCTAAACATAAACATAACATACACCACATAAAAGTGGTCATTCAAGATCATTACACCTCTACTTAAATTGCACCATAAAACAAGGACGAAAATCATGGATAAATGGAGAAACCCTTTGTCTCTTCGTTTCCTTCAACCTTTCACCTTCCAACTTATTAAGTCACTAACGCGTAGATTACTCACCCTCCATTGATGATGTGGCTAGTGACTAGGATGTCACCTAAGATTAAATTCAATTCTCAATACGTTTCTCATCGAATCGCCCGTCGATTCGCCTCCAAGTGTTCACAAAACTCTAAACAACATTAGAGAAAAAGAAGATATCCAATTCAATCTCTAAATCAAGTTTAAAATCTAGATAATAACCCCACTAAAGCTCCCTGAGAATTTAATCTTCAAAAGCTCAAAATAATATGAGAAATTCGGATGGATTACTAGAGAGGTTTCGGAGAGAGAATATTTTTGCATTCACTTCAAACAAGTAGGAAGAGGAGACCTATTTATAGACTCTCCCAACATCGACAACGTGGGATACCCACTAAACCATGATATCTTGCTTTTCTCTCCCTAAAACCAAACACAAATTGACACGTAATCATCATCATCCACGTTTGACCATAATTGGAATAAATGCAACCCATGATCAACACTAATCTCCTATTAATCAAAATAATGCCAAACGGTTAAACAAAATGGCCAACCGGTCTACCGTTTGGTTATCTAGAAAAGTTTCATATACTTTTCGGTTGAACGGAATTCCAAATCGGTCGACCGTTGTGCAACACGAAAAGTCCTTGTTATTTTTCGGTTGAACTGAATGGCAAACTGGTCTACCATTTTCAAAACGTTTTGAAAATGACCCAGAAATTACTTTCACTGGTCGACCGTTTTGGAAAAATGTTCAACCGTTTTGCACTGTTTTTTGCCTTTGTGAAATTTTGGATCAATATCCAACAAGATTTGATCCTTGGGGTTTTAACAAATTCATATATCATGTATCATATTATCATATGTAATGTCAAACTATTACACCCCATAATACATACATCTCATATCAATTTATTTATGATTCTAACTATGTCATGTTTCACGACATATTGATTTTATTGTTTCACCACATGTATGTTATTTCATATGAAACTCGATACATCATATGAACACAAAATCAAGTTTTTGTTTCCCAATTTTGTGATGTGACCTATAAGAGGATCTAAACTATATTGACAATGATATTAAACACCTAATATTACAAACTATAAGCGGCATCTGGCTACACAATATAGTTACCCAATTAGCAAAGATGTTGTGTTCACTCGAACTAAACACGATCAATTTAGTGATGTAAGAACATCACTTGTGTTTATCCATTGCCTCATGATATTAAGAATATTATACAAAGTAGAAATGTGTCACCTTTGTATTATATATATTCATTTCTTGATCTCTTAAGTTAATTATAAATATGTAACTTAACACAAGTCACATTGTGCACATTATAATTCACTTTATCAAGGGGTCCACTAATATCATTACTCAAGTAAAGATGGGCAATGATAATCTTTTGACGAACTATCTTTCCCAGCACAAGTCGTGTTCACCAACTATTGTCTGTATCACTAGGCTCATTGATGGGTTTTGAAAATAATCAAATTGAACACTTCTCATGTGAAAAGACATAAGTCTCATATATTAGGATTCAAAACACAGTGGAACATTAATGACACACACTAGTGCAGAATGCACAATAGACGTCTGATAATAGACGTCGGATACCAAAACATCCGACATCTATAGGTATAGACGTCGGATATTCAAACATCTGACATCTATAGGTTTGTATAAATGTCATTTTTGTAGTATTACCGACGTCTATACCTCCTGAAATAATAATATATTTTTGTTTATTTTTGGCGATTTATTTCGAATAAGAATTTATGTGAATTATTTGGATTGATTGAAAAATAGTTACATCAATGTAACCATCCGATGTGTGTTGATGTACGTATGTGTGTTTATGGCCATATGTGTTGAAGTTTAGTCTGACATTGGAGAATTGTTTTTGTTGGTAGAGTTGATGTACTCCACCGCACATTTACTTCTAAATGGGAGTTGGGTACCACACTACAAAATGCAAGTGAGATATATATATATATATATACATATATATATTTAATGGTCAAAAGATTTGCAACTTGGGCTTAAGATGGTTGCAATGTTTTTATTATAATTTGAAGGTATGGACGTCGGTGTTACAGGGTAGTCGACGTATATAGTTTGCAATGTTTTTATTATTATTTTAAGGTATAGACGTTGGTTTTATAGGATAGCCGACGTTTACAGGTCGTAATGTCTACATAGACGTCGGTCACCCTATATCGCCGATGTTTATAGGTCGTAACTGTTTTGTCCTACATCAGAGAATTTGTTTTTGTTGGTGTGGTTGATGTACTCCCTCACTCCTTTACTTCTAAACGCGAACGACTTGGGGCACCTGGGCATGTTTGCTTAATGTTCGTGATTATTGGTCAAAAGATTGGCACTTGGGCATCTTGGGCTTGATTAATGTAAAAGTTGAATGCCTGATATAGGTTGCAATGTATTTTTTGGTTAACTAAACGTATAATAGACGTCAGTCGTATATAGTCGACGTCTATACAACATGGCATAGGCGAAGGGAAAATATACGGTAGGTACTTGGACCACCAAAATCCGACGTATATACCCCTGTATATCCGACATATATGGGCTTTTTGCACTAGTGAATTAACACAATTCCATAATGTTTCACTTGATAGGTCTATTCAATATATAAAAGTAACCATTTTTCTCTTATATATACTCGTGTCATTAAATATTTGTAGAGCTACAATACTCTTTAACCAACTCAACAATTTTATCTCGGTAATTAATATTCCATGTCAATTACCATATCAATTAATTGTGAATAACTTTTGATTTATGTAAACCATGGACTCGAAATGCATTTCGCCTTTGGCTTGGCATATCTTTCATGTACTCTAAGTCTTCTCGTGATTCAACACATTGAGACTTCTTGAGTTGCACACCCATAGTCATTGGCACATTGCCATTTTTGGAGTTGTTCATGTTGAACCTTGTGACACTCCTTTGAAAATGAAATTATCATCTTTATCAAGTGACACTCTTATTTCTGGTAGATTTTCTTCATAATATTGACGATCTAGTTCAGACCTTACACCTTCTGACAACTTCAAGTTCGGATCTATACTCTTAAAGCACGTCATCATTTCCTTGATCTTTTTCTTCGATTTTGTCGTTACTGACTGTGTCAGGTTGTTTGCAGATTGCATTCCTTCAAGTTTATCAATATACACACACATTGCCGTTACTGACTGGATCTTCTGGTAGTGAAGGTGCCTTGATCTACACAACCTCTAGCCGACGTGACCATGCTGAAGGATTTTGCGTCCCTATGTATGTATATATTTACAAAATTTATACATGCAATGAGGATCATTTCCATATTTTTGACAATTTCATGTACGCTCTTTTATATTTATTATAATATAATATGATCTTTATATATATTAAAATAAATTGATGGAGATCATACCCAAAGGTTCTCTAAAACCTTTATGAAGATCAAGAGTTACGTTGCACGTCAAATCGACTGCCGATTTGTCTCCAAGTGATTACCAAACTCTAAACAAGATTAGAAGAGAAGGAGCTAGCCAATTAAATCTCTAAATTAAGGTTAGAATCTAGCTAATAACCCATTTATGCTTCCTGAGAATTTAATCTCCAAAAGCTTCAAATAATTAAGGAATTTTCGGATGGATTAATAGGGTGGTTAGCGAGAGAGAAATTTTTGCATTAATTAAAACAATGATGGAGAGGAGACATATTTATATGGTCTACCAACACCCACATCAAGGGCTAACCACTAACCCATGATTTCTTGTTTTTCTCTCCCTTAAATCAATCATAATTTGACATGTAATCATCCACATCCACATTTAACCATAATTGAAATAATTCCAATACATGATTAATACTAATTCATTATTAATCCAGGCAAGACAATATTAACCATTTTTTGCCTTTTACCAAATTTTGGATTTATATTTAACAAAATTTGATCTTTGGGGTATATAACGAATTCATATATCATGTAATATATTATCATATGTAATGTCAACCATTACACCTCATAATACATACATCTCATATGAACTTATCAATGATTCCAACTATGTCATTTTCCTGACACATTGATTTTATTGATTCACCACATGTATACTATTTCACCCGAAATCTAATACATCATATGAATATAAAATAAACTTTCTTGTTTCCCAATTTGGTGGTGTGACCTGTAAGAGGATCTAAGTCAATTGACAATGATATTAAACACTTAATATCATAAACTATAAGCGGTATCTAGCTACACATTATAGTTACCCAATTAACATAGATGTCTTTGTTCACTCGAACTAAACACGATCCATTTAGTGATGTAAGGACATGACTTGTGTCCAACCCTTGCCTCATGATATTAAGAATATTAAACAAAGTAGAAATGGGTCGCCTTTGTATTTTATATTCATTTCTTGATCTCTTAAGCTAATTATAAATATGTAACTTAACTCAAGTCACATTGTGCACATTATAATTTTGCTTTACCAAGTGGCCTAGTAATATCATCACTCAAGTAAAGAGGGGCAATGATAATCTTTTGACGATCTTTTCCAACATAAGTCATGTTTAACCAACTATTGCATTTATCACTATAGGTTATGATAGTGTTTGGCAATAATCAAATTAAACAATCCTTATGTGAAAAGATATAAGTCTCATATCTTAGGATTCAAGACACAGTGAAAACATTAATGAAACATAACACAATTCCATAATGTTTTACTTGGTAGGTCTATTCAATATATAAAAGTAACCATTTTGCTCTTTTATATACTCGTGTCGTCAAATATTTGCAGAGCTACAATAATCGATGACCAACACGACAATCTTATCTCGATAATTAATGTTCCATGTTAATTACCATGATTGTGAATAACTTTTGATTTATGTAAACCATTATATTTTAGAGCTCTACGGTTAAGGACCAAGAGCCTCTTCATTAACACTTCCAAAAGACGATACATTAATCAAGGAACAAAATGTTTGCACATCCAATTCACAACAATTGACATATAAAAGTAAAACTTTTAGAGCACATTCCTTTCACATGCTTCAATGTATAACTACTGCTCTTGCAACCGATTTACTCTAGGCTTCCCCTAAGCCTTTTTCATCTTGCAAATCTCCATTAATTCAAGAATATGTTGCCACATTTTAATCTAACGCATCACCCTATCCGGCACGTGCATAGTGGCAACTCCAAAACAAACAATCCACGCTCTACTCATCCAGACTTCATGTCCTTGCCTACAATCAGCAGGGTAACACCATCATATTTGCTTCTAAGTAAAGGGTCCAAGAAACTTGATTTTGTCCTTGAACGTCAACTCATTTCTGTAAAATTCAATCTGAGTCGTCTTCACATTGTTCGCCAACGTGAACCTAAAGGACACGATGGAAGTTGCACACCAGGACTTCTAGATGGCCATCCGACATGAAGATGTTCCCAACACCAAATCTGTAACAATGTCAGGAAACCAGCTACTTGTTTTCGTTTTTCGAGACAAGCCTGATCCATATAGTTGTACAGAACAGCCAATGATGTAGCTCCCCAACTGTAGTTTCCACATTCAAAGAGATTCCAACAAGAGAAAATATCTCAGGTGGACTTTGTTATTAAAACAATTGTAGTTTCCCATACAGGTCGGCCAATATAACAGCCGACGTCTACAGGGTCCTATAGACGTCGGATGTTTGAATATCCATGGAAGCCGACGTCTATACTCCAACGGTTATTCTCCACGTCTATAGACGTCGGGGTATAGACGTCGGCTGGTTGGTATGACCGACGTCTATAGGCCTTATAGAAATCTAACAGTTACGTTTTTTTCATTTATTCCAGACAAAAGCCCGATCGAACCCCAGTCGCAAACCCGACCATCTCTGCGACCAAGCCTCCGGCAACGTAGCGACGTCCCAACCAATCCTCTCGTCCTCCGGACCTCCTTCGTCTCAACTCTCAATTGCGCCCTCTCCGCCGCCACTGCCACGAGTACCATTCTCTCCTCGACACTTCTTACGGTAACACTTCTTCTTCTTCTTGGACATTGTTTTTTTAAACAATGTTGGTTGGCTTTGCGGTTTCGAGGGTTTGGAAATAGCGAAGGATACTGGGGGGTGGATTTGGGGTTGAAATTTGTTCTAAAATTGGATTTGGAGTTGGGATTTGAGAGATTTTAAAGACTTCTTTTGATTTAATTTCCCACATATTGTCATCTAGCTGATCTATTTTTGTGAGTGCTTATTCGGACTTTGTGTTTATATTGTTTGCAAGTGTTTTCTCATTCATCTGGAATTTGTTTCTTTTGACAAATCAAACTTTCTCAATGATTTGTGATTCGATTTCCAACTTATTTTTTCTGGGTTTGCATTATTATCTTATAGAACTCTTCCTTGTCGTGGGTCTGAGTGGAATAGATGTTATATTATATAGTATATGATTATGAAAGACCATATCATGTATACCTTGCTGAACCTCCCAGTTTTAGTCATGTTTAACTTAAATAGCCCTTTACACATACTCCACAAGTTTGCATCCTAATTTTAAAAAGTGTCCAAGTTATGATTTATTTATGGATTTGCATAAAATGTGTCCAAATTAGAATAAATCTTTAGTTTAGTGAGTTCATACATTTATTTGTGTTTATTTATGTTTTGTTTAGTTAAATGTTTATTTATACTGAAAGAAACTTATTTTGTTTAGTTAAATATTAAGTTTCTAATAACTCATCGACCCCCTTAAGCAACTTGGCCTTTAATAACCTATAACAAAAGATTAGAAAATATTTGCCAAGTCATTCATCATATAGGACTTTCCATTCATCGTATTTATTTTTTATTTTATGATTTCTGTCGTAGATTGCTGGCATAAGGTACGTAACTTTCAGTCATCATTTATTAGAAAGCGTGCATTAGTTGGTAGGACTTGCATTTGAACAAAAGTGAGGTGAGTGTTTGTTTGGTGTGTTGTTTGTTAGATTAAGGTGTGAAAAACACCTAGGAGCAGTCACCTATAGGAGATGAGGTGAGGGATTTCATCACCCTTTCCTTGGCCCAAAAACAACTTAATAAAAGAGCCTTAATAAAATCAACATAGATGTTGGCCCCTAGGATTTCCGGACGCATTAAGGAGAGGAAACCATTTAAGACCGTTATGGCCTGAACGTCGTTGCCCATCTAGTCTCCCTGAGATTTTAGGAATCTTCAGGTTCTTGATTTCCAACAGGCTAGTGGTCCTCGCTAATTAAGATTGTTTCGGCCTGAACATCGTTGCCAATCTAGTCTCCCTGAGATTTTAGGAACCTCCGGGTTCTTGATTTCCTACAGACTAGTGGTCCTCGGTGGGACCTTGAAGTTAGGTGTTGTCTAGTGTTAAGGACCTATATTGGACTTTAGGCTTGCTTTGGCCTTGATTGCTTAGTTAGGTTTCTAACCTTCTTTATTCCGACGCTAGATTAAGGACTTCATCTCCTCTCTCTTTAGTCATTTTTTCTCATCTTCATGTCTCCGGATCTTCTCATCTATGAACACCTTCTTTTAAATTTAAATTTTATTTGTTTTGTTCAATAATAACTATCATTTTTCTTAATGTTTAGATTGTAATAGATCGAGAGTGGATTGTTTCAAACTGATTAAGGGATGAGTATGAGAACGGAGTGAATATGTTCTTAGAGGTTGCCAAAAAACATTCAAAAAAAACAAATGATAGAGACATGGCATATTGGCTGTGCAATAAGTGTCATAATATGTCAGTGCTGACTTTTGGAAAATAAAAGATCATTTGTTTGAGAAAGGTTTCGACCCAAGTTACAGACAGTGGATATGGCACGGAGAAAATGAATCATTCAGTTATTCCAAGAATGACATGGACAATGTTAATGCGGGAGATCACTTAGAGGGAATGGTTCAGGATATAGCTGAAAAGTTTTCGTCCAACCCCAATTTACTTGCTAGTTTGTTGAGTGACAATGAGAAGCCGTTGTATAAGGGTTGCACCAGATTTACCATAGTGTAACAGTGTTGAAGTTGTACAATTTAAAAGCAGGAAATGGTTGGACGGATGTCAGTTTCACATCACTATTGAAGCTACTGAAAGAGATGCTTCCAGAACATAATGAACTGCCAAATAGAACTTACGATGCTAAGAAAGTATTATGTCCTATGGGAATGGAATATAGGAAGATACATGCATGTCCGAACGATTGTATATTGTATAGGGGTGAGTTTGAAAACTTACATTCATGTCCCAGGTGTAATATTTCACGATACCAAATGAAAAGCAGTGGACCGAACCACAATGTAGAGGCAGATGAGATGAAAATCAAAGGACATCCTGCTAAGATTTTGTGGTATCTTCTGATAATACCAAGGCTTAAATGTTTGTTTGCGGGTAAGAATGATTCCAAAAACATGACATGGCATGCTGATCATGAGAAACCAAATGATCAGTTGCTACGTCATCTTGCAGATTCACCTCAATGGAAAAAATAGATTACGACTTTCCTGTGTTTGGTAAAGAATTAAGGAATGTACGACTTGGACTTTGTATGGACGGAATGAATCTTTCGGTAGTTTGAGTAGCATTCACAGTTCTTGGCTTGTTTTTCTTCTTATTTACAATTGACCCTTGTGGTTATGCATGAAACGTAAATATATTATGTTGTCTTTAATGATTTCTGGTCCGAAGCCACCTAGAAATGACATAGATGTGTATTTAAGACCTTTAATTGATGACCTAAAGAGATTGTAGGATGACAGAGAGCCAGTTTTTTATGCTTATCATTAATAGTCATTTGTAATACCGGAAATGATATTTTGCACGATTAATGACTTTCCAGGTTATGGTAATCCGTCTGGATATTCGGACAAAGGTCACAAAGCTAGTCCGATTTGCGAAGAGAATACATGCTCCTTGCAACTGGTTAATGATTCTAAGACAATCTATCTTGGTCATCGAAGATTTTTGTCGAACTCACATCTTTATCGTAGGTTGAAGAAGGCATTTAACGGAAAACAGGAGTTTCAGAATCCACCAGTTGAAATTAGCGTCGAAAAGGTGTATGAACGTGTAATGAACGTTGAATGTGAATTTGGAAAACCGTACAGATGAGCAAATGACAAAAGTCTTTGGGGAAAAATCCATATTTTTTGATCTCCCTTACTAGAAAACTTTAGAAGTTAGACATTGTATCCATATTTTTTGATCTCCCTTACTAGAAAACTTTAGAAGTTAGACATTGTATCGATGTGATGCACGTAGAGAAAAACGCTTGTGATAGTCTTGTTGGCACTCTGTTTCACAAACCTGGTAAGACAAAAGATGGATATAATGCTAGACTTGATCTTGTTGACCTTGGTATACGAGCAATGCTGGCACCAGAAAAGAAAGGAGACCAGAATTACTTACCTCCAGCTAGTTATACATTGTGTAGAAAGGAGAAAAGGATTCTCTGTCAGTGTTTGCATGATCTAAGGGTTCCACAAGGTTATTCTTCAAATATCATTAGTCTTGTTGTTATGAAGGATTTGAAACTTGTGGGGACGAAGTCTCACGATTGTCACACTCTAATGCAATAGTTGTTACCTGTAGCACTGAGATCCATATTACCGAAAGATGTTAGACATGAAATAATAAAATCGTGTTCCTTTTTCAACAAGATTTGCAGTAAAGTGGTCGATCCGTGCAGTTAGATAAGTTGCAGAATGAAATTGTGGTTACATTATGTCAGTTGGAGATGTTCTTCCCACCTGCTTTGTTTAACATTATGATTCATCTATTTATTCATTTGGTTAGAGAAGTTAAATTGTGTGGACCAGTGTTTTTAAGGTGAATGTATCATTTCGAGCGTTATACGAAAGTGTTGAAAGGTTATTGTAAAAATCGTCAAAGGCAAGATGCCAGTATTGTTGAAGGATACATAGATGAGAAGGTTATCAAGCTTTGCACCTAGCAAACACCAAAAGTGTTGAACTTCCGAAGAATCGTCATGATGAATGTTCCAATGGTAAAGGGACACGTGGTATGAAAATGTTAAATCCAAATTGCGAGTACTTAATGACAACATATTTCTATGTGTTGTGCAGTTTTAATGAAGTTCAACCTTACCTAAATGAACACATGAAGCTTCTAAATGAAAGAAATCCTTTATGGAGTGATCAACAAGTAATAAATAGTCACAATAAGAATTTCATCTCTTGGTTCAAAAATGTGGTTTACAAGCGTGATATTTCTAAGACAATACAGTGGTTGGCCTACGGTCCACATTCTGCTGTTATAAGTTACAATGGCTATGAAATGAATGTATATTCATTCTACACAGTCTGTGAAGATGCCAAAAGTGTTGTTCAAAACAGTGGGGTCACCTTAAAAGCAGAGTCTTTGCATGTGTCTAGTTCTAAAGACAATAACCATGTATATGCCGACATGTCCTATTACTGTGTAATTGAAGACATATGGGAGCTAAACGTTGTTCAATTCAAAGTACATGTATTTAGATGCAAGTGGGCTCATAATAAAAGCGAAGTTCGAGTGGATGACATGGGGTTCACTTTAATTGATTTTTCAAAAGAAGGATATAAAGGAGAACCTTTTATTCTCACTTCTCAAGCAAAACAAGTCTTCTATGTGGTTGATCCATGTGATAAGAAATGGACAATAATTTTGGAAGGGAAGAAAAAAATTGTATCAGATGATAGTCTTATCAAGTATGAAGAGACACCACATTTCTCTAAGCAAGCACCGGAGTTGAACTCAGTAGACGAGGAAATAAATGTTGAGACTTGTATGTTTAGAGATGACAATGGTGAAGGTATAGGGATTGAAAATCCATTATGAAAAAATAATCGTAAAGGTGCAAAATTTCTTGTAATACATTATGTCTTGATTAATACATTACATGAAGAGACATTATAACCATTTAATGTCATGATTTTACTTGTTAATGTCTTGAGTTTACCATGTTGTCTGATAATTGGAAAAGTTATCTGGGTAGCCTAGCGAGGGACAAAGCTGACATTTGTTTGCCATGTTGGGCCGATGTTGATGAGAAGTTGAAGGACACAATATGGGATGACGTGCAGGTAATGAGTCCATTACAAAATTCTTTAGTTTTAGTCGAACTTTTGAGATATATAAAGTTATTAACGTGTTGTAGGCAACTTTTGAGTTCCAATCCACTGACAAGTTGAAGAAAAAGTGGATGACATACATGTCGGTTCGTTGGAGGGACTTCAAAACAAATTTAACCAACAAGTACATATTGGGAGACTACCAGGATAGAAATCCATGCAATATCTATAAGTTTATCACTCTGAATCAATGGGAGCAATTCAGAAAAGCAAGAGATAACCTGGAATTTGAGGTAACTGAGTTTAATTTAGAATATGAACTTATTAAGTTATTGTTTTAAATAAGAATCTAATAAAATTGGTTTTAGGCCATCTGAGCAAAAAAATCAAAAGATTAGATCTTCTAAGTATACGCATCTTATGTGTCGAACGGGGTACCAAAAATTAGAAACACAAATGATGGCTGAAAAAATTGCCCTGAAGAAACAAAAGGCAATTGACTCTGGTATGAGTGAGGAGCAAGCAAGACTCTTGTCTCCTCCTTGCCCTGTAGCTCGTTGTGATTCTTGGAAGAGAGCGAGGGTAAACTCCAAAGGGGAGTACGTCACAGACAAGTCACAAGTGATCGGCTCGAAGATAGTAAGTTGTATCACTTGTATATGTTCTTAAATCACATTCAGTAATTTTATATTTTTCAATTATTGGTATCATTTTTCGTGAAACTTTAGGACACTCTGAAGTTGAGAGAATCACAAGACGAATTTGCTTCTGATGGTCGGAATGACATTCTATGTGAGCCGTTGGGAAATGACTAACATCCTGGTCGTGTGTGGGGGGTAGGGAGTAGGGTTAGACTGCGACAATATTATGGAAAGACTCAATGGTCTACTTCGTTGACATGTCATACCAAATGCCAACAAGAGATAATATATTTGAAAAATACGTTGCAACTTGTTTTAGAGAGATTGGATCGCAATTTGCCTACTTCTTGTACCCATCGTAGGACCGCTTCTTCCCCGGAGACCACTCCTCCGGTGCAGCCAGTGTTCAACCCCATTCGACAATATGATTTCGTGGCTCCTTCTCGAGAATCGGCCCTTGTAGGTGGTCCCTCATTTGGAAAGTTTGAGGATGGATTTAGATGTGCTCTATTTGTCGAAGACCCTGATCAAAGATTGGTGGGACACGACAAAGTTTATAACATCTTCAGATACCACTTCACAGAGGTGGAAGAGGGAGAAGTGAAGGTTGCAATGAGGAGTTACTTAGATGCTGGTGCTCTGGTGCCAATTCCGAAAGAAGAGGTTGTTACCCTCGGCGATGCTATCGGTGGGTTCGTGAGGTCGCCTAGTCATTTAGTAGAGTTAAATGACACACACGAGGTATACTTTAATTTTTTAAGATTGTAAATTTCAATTTTGTAAATAATTATATTTTTAACGGATGTATATATATCTCTAAGGTGTCAAGCCCCGGAGCAAAGGGTCCAACAACCAACCTCCGATCAACATTAATTTGCTACCAAGTAGGTGCAAAATGTTGTATCAATTAATGGTAGGTAAGAATTACAATCCTTAACTACCTGGGATTTGGAGGAGGGGGTTAAATGGTTGCCTCCAGCTTTATACGTCGCCAAATATGATATTATGCAGTTCTTGGTGATGAATTCATTGTGCATCATGATTATCGACGTGCAAGTGACGTGAGTGTTTTCTTGTGTATAAGGTGAAATGTATTGAATAATTTTATCATAACTGTAATAAAATGTAATTTTTACTTTTGTAGACACCTTTATGACGCCAGAAGATCAGTCTTTCCCGACGATCACCTATTTGGATTTATCAGTCCATCTACCTATATATACGGGAATGATGATAAATCGGGTCAGCTTGAGACTCTCATGAAAGAAGAAGACAAAAGATATTATCTGCTCCCTTATCATCAGCGGTAAATTTGTTAATTCAAAGTGGATTTTATTTTGTAATAAATTTCTAAATATATATATAAACAACGCTCTTTGGATGCTTGTCGTTGTATGCCCCGCGACTAATTCGGCATATTGGTTTGATCCTTTGGGATCGAATAAACCAAGGGAATCCATAAAGAAACTTGTAAATCTGTACGTTCATTTTAATCATCGTATTTGTAATCCGTAGATTTTTATTAGTATTATTGAATTCATGTTCAATAACTTGTGCTACTCAGGACAATGAAGGTTACAGAGCGTTAGGTGGCAGGAGAACAACCCCAAAAGCGGGAGTAACATGACATGGAATGGGAGTAAGTTCTTTCTCCCATTTTTGTTAATTATGTTAAGTAATGGAACATATATTTATCGAATTTATATTTTTGTAGTATCGCAAAAAGATTGGAAACATGAAATGTGGTCACTACGTGATGAGATACATGGAGGAAATCCTCGAAATTGCACCTCAAAACATATCACTAACCGAGGTAATATAAATCGCTATTCAGTTGTATAGTTATAGTTTCATTATTTAGATTTATTATTTTTAACTTGTATTTTTATAGGTCTTCCAAAAGAATAGTGATCCCTACTCGCAACAGGAGCTCGATGAGACTCGCGACCGATGGGCTCACTATTTTATCAGAAACATGTTAATGAACTAAGAGGTTCTCATATCACTGACACTTTTTTGTAATTTATTTAACAAGTTTACTTGTATTCCAAACATACAATGCTAATCACCTCATTTTTGGAATGAATACCAAGTGTGTTGAATGATTGTGTTTGTGTATGTATGCTTGTATGTATTTGTGGATGAAAGTGTGTATGTATTTGTGTCTGTGAATGAATTTGGTGCAGGATGAATGGTTTTCTTGTGCACGTTGAATGTGTTTGCTATGCAAGTATCTATGATTGCTTTTTTACCAGGTAAGGGAGTAGACGTCGGTTGTTTTTCTTAGCCGATGTCTATTTGTTTCAAAGAAGGCATAGATGTCGGCCGTTAAGAGACCGACGTCTATTATTTAAGTGTAGACGTCAATCGTCTCTAACAGTCGACGTCTATTGTCTAGGTATAGACGTCTGATTGACATCATTTCATGCTTACATTTGTATCTTAGATCCATTATCTTTCACCTAAACAATGCTACGTAACGAGTTTTATGTTTAAATTTTAGAAATAATTTGGTTTGAATAGAAGAGGCATAAAGGGACCTAAAAGCAGGAAAAAGAACTGAGTTGAGAGACTCGAGGACTAAGATGCAAGATCGAAGGACCTGAATGTAAGATCGAAGGACCAATGAGCAAACAAGAATACTCCACACCATCATGGGGAGTAATTTGGCAATTCTATTCGGGTCGGAGCTCCAGCAAGCGAAGTAGATGCATCAAAGACATCCAGAAAAGCCCACACGAAACAATAGCCCGACCCAAACCCTGTAGACCGCTAATTAGCGGTCTGGGACCGCTGATTGGCGGTCCGGGTTGGTCCAGATCCACTAAATTTTCTGTGGGGTGTGTATTATAGTTTATTTAGTCTATTTCTGGTATATGTATAGTCCCATACCGGTGGATTGTCCCGGATTACCTTTTTCTATGGCTATAAATAGAACTCTCCCTCCTCTCTTGTATCCCATCACTCTCTTGGTGGCCATCCTCTCTACTAGGAGTAAAGGCCTTGAAGCAAAAACTCCTGGTGGAGAGAGGCTACTTGTAATTGAGTGAGTAATAATAGATGTTTTCCTTTGGTTATGTTGTTTCTTTCTTAGTTTAATTTCCTTTCATATGTCTTGCATGCTTCTTTAGTTTTATGTCTTTTTAGCTTTTTTAATATTTCTTGCTTGCTTAGTTTAATTTTCTTTCAGTAGAATGTCTCAATTTAATGTAGGTTGTAGTTTAAATATGAGTGAGTAATTCCATCCTCATTTGGGGGGTGGAGAAATATGTGATATGATTATGTGATGTATTAGGTGTGTTATCTTAATCCTTTGAACCTTACATGATTTCCATAACCATCTATGAGATTGCACTCTTATCTTTGATATGCTAATGCTCTTGAATTAAGCTTAGCATATGCTTAGATTAGTGGACCTATTTTATGGGGAATAATAAGGTGAGGATATGGATGGATGAAGGAAACATGATTTGTAGTTGCATGTATTCTTGTTGCCTTTACCTTGGTTAATGTCTTGTATGGTTTAATGATTGTGTGAATCTTAATTCAAGTGGAGGCATAGTGAGGGTTGGTCTTTATACATGAGTTTATTTAGCTTCATTCCAATTATCGGGTTGGGTTGGATCGGGTTGGGCCCAATTTTTTTTATATTTAAGGATGAATAATTATAACATTGCATTTTAAATTATTAGGATGCAAAAAATAATAATTATAATGATCCAGAAGTATTTTTAGCAAGACTATCGTAACTTTACGTTTGAAAAAATATATTATAATGATGAATATGCAAGACTACCATAGTTTTACATTAAAAAAACTTCGGGTTCAGGTTAACCCCAACCCGATCCGAGACCATCAATTTTCATATTTACCAACCCGACCCGACCTGAACCGCTACCCAACCCGACCAGTCAAACGAGCTTTTATCGAGCTAATCGAGTCGAGCTAGGACTTGACTCGTTTATTAAATGAGTGGATTTTGGTGTTTGAGTTTGACTCGTTTAATAGACAAGTCGAACTTTATCGAGCCGAGCTCGAGCAGAATTTGACAACCCTATTGGGACACGACCCCTTCGTTTTTTTAAATATTTTGTTTAAATTAAATGTAATTTATCTTATATGTGATAGTAAATTAAACCTAATTAATATTAATCAAAATTATTTTTTAATACTAACTTTAATTAATTTAGTTTTTTGTTTGTGATTAATTTAGTTAAAGAAATATTAAAAATTAATAATACATTGTCTTACAACAAACATATCAACTACATATTAATATTTAATGGAAATACAAAATACAAAAAATATAAAATACGAAATACATATTAATATTTAGTGCAAATACAAAATACAATACATATAAAATACAACATACAATAATGTGCTACATATGTATTTGGATTTTTGCAATTTCAATTACTGTAATTTGTAGTGTGTTTTATTAATTATTAATAAAAAAATTGTGGTTTAATTGTACAAATGTACATATTACAATTCAATCAGCCCAGAGGTGTTGTGCCTTCCAACTTCCAATGTTGTTTTCGTGTAGGGCATGATATAGGCGAAGTATTTGATTGGGTTAGTTTTTTCTATTCAAAGTTATTATTTCAACGGAATAAAAGTTATAGCTTTTTTTCATGAAATAATTGACATAAGTTTTTACCTTTGCACAGATGACGTATTACAGAGAAACTGACAAGACTCGTGGATTGGATTCATAACCATGAACACCGTCGAAGAAGCTGAGAAATGAATTATGATCTTTGTTGTTTAAGTCATTTTAGCTTTGGAATTAGATTCAGCTTTTAAATTTTAGTATATTATTTATTTAAGATTTTTTGGTAACAATATTAGTTCTAATGTTTGTAATTTAGGCTTGTATTACTTGTGTGTCTTGTTAGTAGAGTTTCAGACCAATCTTTTGAATTATGGAAATAAAGTAAATTTATGATTTTGATTATTATTACCTTAAATTACGAATTTGGATCGGATTTTCGGTGGATGTTATTGTTCGGATACAGATAATATCTGTATTCGCTCTAGATTCGTCGGACATTGATTCAGATATAATTAAAAAGATTTGATCGGATATAGATGTCAAAAAAATTCACAAATTGGGATACGAACGTTACTAGATTCGATCCGTATCAATCCATTAACACCTTAAGATAACCAATACGAGGTAGGCTAAGGATACAGACGAGAGGATTTGACATTTTGGAAGTACATTTAAGGTGTACGGAACAAATTCATCCCTTTTGGTACGTAAAGTACAGCTTAACAGAATAACGCCTGATTGTTTACACGAGAGATGGAACTCGATTTACGAAAAATGGAACTCGAACTCAGATGATGCTTTTAATTATTTGTGAGCAATTAATGTTGTTGATTGATCCTCGATGATGTGGTAGTGTTGTTGCCGTGACTGCGGACGACGGCAATGATAACTAGCCAAAGGTAGGCTATGGCCCCAAACATCGACATCACAATACCCCCAACTATGCTTCCAAGAGGTAGACCAACTGCCGCGGCGGTACCATTACAAGAGAAAAGCAAAGCCAAGAAAACCACATCGGCGATCTTCAGCACTAACATCAAAATATCATCTGGAGAACGCCTTTTTTGGATCCAAAGTCCCAACGACGCAGCAGAGTACACAATCGCCATGGCATTCACCGCAATGAAGTATCTTAGGCACAACACCAAATTAAACCCGATCGACGGTAATTAAACACACATATATATATATTAAGTTTAATTAAATCATGTCTAGATCAGGAAGTAAAATTAAGAATGAATTACTGGTATTGGGTGAGGACATCTGCGCCTGCTGCGCCAAATGTGACTGCGCCAATGAATGTTGTGACAATCGCGGTGCATCGTAGGCTAAAACAAACTAACCACGTCAAATCAAAAGCCATTCCACCACGCAAAGGAGGAGCTTCACCACCCAAACAAACAACAACATATTAATAAATAGTTTCGGATATTGTGACAAAATATGATGTGGAGAGACACTTGTCGCATAAATTCCAAACTTGAATTAAGAAAAAAATTCAAATTTAACTTCGAAATTTGTAACTTCAGTTCTACTGGAATTCGAATAGGAACAACTTTACGAATAGCCAGAATTAAAGTTCTAATAGATCAGATACAAATGTATGCATTTGGAATTCTATGAGAACACTCCTACCTGTATGAGTACCAGCACCAACAGGAACACCAACACCCATGGGTGCACCAAACTCACCACCACCTTGAGGACCACCACCAACATCGACACCGTTGGGTGCACTGGCAACAACACCAGGACTAGCATAAGCAACGGGGCCACCACCTTCAGGACCACCACCAACACCGACACCCTTGGGTGCACTGGCAACAACACCAACACCAGGACTAGCATAAGCAACAGGGCCACCACCTTGAGGGCCACCACCAACACCGATACCCTTGCGTGCACTGGCAACAACACCGACACCAGGACTAACATAAGCATAACCACCAGCACCAACACCCATGGGTGCACCAAACTCACCACCACCTTGAGGACAACCACCAACACCGACACCCTTGGGTGCGCTGGCAACAACACCAACACCAGGACTAGCATAAGTGACAGGGCCACCACCTTGAGAACCACCACCAACACCGACACCCTTGAGTGCACTGTCAACAACACCAACACCAGGACTAGCATAAGCATAACCACCAGCACCAACACCCATCGGTGCACCAAACTCACCACCACCTTGACGACCACCACCTACACCGACACCCTTGGGTGCACTGCCAACAACACCAACACCAGGACTAGAATAAGCAACTGGGCCACCACCTTGAGGACCACCACCTACACCGACACCCTTGGGTGCACTGGCAACAACACCAACACCAGGACTAGCATAAGCAACAGGGCCACCACTTTGAGGACCACCACCAACACTGACATCCTTGGGTGCACTGGCAACAACACCAACACCAGGACTAGCATAAGCATAACCACCAGCACCAATACCCATGGGTGCACCAAACTCACCACCACCTTGAGGACCATCACCTACACCGACACCCTTGGGTGCACTGGCAACAACACCAACACCAGGACTAGCATAAGCAACAGGGCCACCACCTTGAGGACCACCACCAACACCGACACCCATGGAGCATATATACACAAGCAAGGTGTATATATGCTCCATTTGGTGAGAAACGACTCGAATTTATAGAGACAAGTAGTTCATTTGAGAAAGAAGACCAACCCACAGATTTAGTTAACATGATAAATTAAAAACCAATCAATTGCTAGTTAGATATCAAGGTGTAGGTGTAATTGTTATTGCATATTTGCAAATGTACCCTCTTAAATATGGTTGAAATCAAGTTGAAACTGCGTGCATGTGGTTGGTTGGTTTCACGGTTGTCATGTAAGAAGATGAAGTAACAAAATGCGGTAGTTTTCGTGATATATAAATCTCAAGTGGTTCTTACTACTACTGCAAAAATATGTTTCACCAAGGGATAGTTAGTTATCCGTTAGTGTAACGCCCCGAAACAGCGGAAAATTTAAAACTTTAAACAGATAAGAAATCAACACTGGGATTGTCACCAAACCACGAGTACATATATAATATAATATGATACTGTACGATACAACAGTCAAGGATGATTACAACCCAACACAAAACATATACAACACATGTACAAGAGAAAATCATCCACCTCGAAGAACAAAAGGAGACAGGATCTGGTCTGGGTGCTCCTGTCCGCAGTTACCACCTCCTACTGACGCGTACGACCTGACATAAAACATGAATATGCCTGAGTTTCCCGTGGGAAACCCCGTATGCCAAACTCCTAAAATATGAACATAATATGCGTAATGAAACATGAAATGAAAATGCAGTAAAAGCACATCAATCTCCCGTGCACACCAGGCACTGTCGGAAAACATCGGCAACAACAACACCTGTGCACACAAGGCACCGCCGGTCAGAGTCTCGGCCAACGCTCCGTAGAGCCACAACAACGTGCACACAAGGCACCGCCGGTCAGAGTCTCTGCCAACGCTCCGTAGAGCCACAACAACGTCCCTCCTCTCAGGCCGGCAATGTCTGTACCGTCGCCCCAAAAAGGCCGGGAACCCATTGCCCTCGAGACGGATCCAACAACACCCGGCACAAGCATCCATATGCAAAACAGTGCCCAAACGGTCGAATGGAAGAACCCAAACGGTCGACCGAACACCACAACTATTTCTCAGAAAAACCGAATTAACGTCCAACCGGTCGACCGACTCTCAATTCACGGTCGACCGAAATCCAACAGGGAAAAATCCTCTCTCGCTCCAAAAGCACCAACGGTGGAACGACCCTCAGATCACGGTCGACCGAAAACAACCAGGGAAACCCCCCAACAAAACCGCACTACACGGTCGACCGAAACCACACTCCCGGTCGACCGGCCAATAAGTTAACTTAAGTTCCGGTCGGACGAAGTCAACGAGCGGTCGACCGTTTAGATGGTCAACACCCCCAACCGACCTACAACAGTGCTTTTCGTCGACCGGCAAAGGGGACCCGTTCGACCGAAAACACACAGAGCATAAATCCCCTGGTAAAACGCACCACCGGTCGACCATTCGAAGAGTATCGTTCGACCGGTGCAAGGGTTTTCCGCCCAAAACACACTACGACCGGTCGATCGCGCCATCCCGCCGGTCGACCGTTGCAGAGCAGAAAAGCTGCTGCAAGGTTCTCGACGAGCCTTCCGGCCTACCGTCGTCCACACCAACCCTCGCAAAGGCTAAAAGGAGGTCTACACTACTGCTTGGCATACCTTAAGGCTTGAAGAAGCCCTTGAAGAACCCACGAAGGTCACTTCCACGATCGCTCTTCTCCTTCTCTGGTGAACCCAACCGTGCCACCGATCTACACGATCCTTGCGCACTCCACCGAGTCCGTCTTCCTCGCCAAATCCACACCACCGTGCCCCAGGAGCTGAGAGGGAGAGAGCGAGAGAGAGTTGAGCAGGAGAGAGAGAGGGTCGCACGAGTGAGAGAGAAAAAAAGTGAGAGAAAGGGAGAGAAGATCACCTTTTATACCCTTCTCCACCTCTCATCCGAGCCGTCCATCTTAATCCAACCCAACCTCCTCTAATCCTCCACCTAAAACACAATAAACCCAATAATCAAAGGGTTAGGATGTAACAATCCACCCTCCTTAAAGAATTTCGTCCTCGAAATTAGAACAAATTCTCACCGAACAATTCCGGATACTTCTTCCGGACCTCATCCTCGATCTCCCAAGTGGCTTCACGCTCGCTATGGTGCTGCCACCTGACCTTCACCATCGGAATGGTTCTCCTCCTGAGCCGGTGCTTCATCCGGTCTACAATCTCCACGGGCCTCTCCTCGAGAGATAAGTCCTGACCGATCTCCGGAACACAGTTCTCAATCACATGCGACAGATCGGCAACGTATTTCCTCAACATAGAAACATGGAAAACGTTGTGAATACCCGATAACTGCGGAGGCAAAGCAATACGGTAGGCAACCTCTCCGACACGATCAAGAATCTCGAACGGTCCGACGTACCTCGGACTGAGCTTCCCTGTCTTCCCGAATCTCATCACTCCACGAGCTGGTGAAATCCTCAAGAAAACGTGGTCGCCCACCTCAAATCTCAACTCTCGTCTACGCCTATCTGCGTAACTCTTCTGTCTGCTCTGAGCCATCGCTAACCTCTGTCTCATCACGCCAACCTTCTCAGCATACATCTGAGAAATCTCTGGTCCAACCAACTGCCTCTCGCCTACCTCACTCCAGCATACCGGCGATCTACAAGGCCGACCGTATAGAGCCTCGTACGGTGTCATCCCAATGCTCGAATGGTAGCTATTGTTGTAGGCGAACTCGATCAACGGCAGGTGTTCATCCCAAAATCCTGCCCAATCCAGAGTACACGCTCTCAACAAATCCTCTAGCGTCTGGATAGTCCTCTCTGACTGCCCGTCTGTCTGTGGATGAAAAGCCGTGCTGAACTTCAACTGAGTCCCCAAAGCCTTCTGCAGACTACCCCAAAATCTAGAGGTAAACCTCGGATCACGATCAGAGATAATACTCACAGGCACACCATATAACCGGACTATCTCCTCGATGTACAGCTTCCCCAAACCCTCCAAAGGTAAGGTGGTCCTAATCGCCAGAAAATGCACCGACTTGGTCAGTCGATCAACTATGACCCAAATCGCGTCGTGAGATCTCCTCTTCTTCGGCAAACCGGTGACGAAATCCATCGTCACGTGCTCCCACTTCCACTCTGGCAGATCCATACTCTGCAACTGCCCTGCTGGCCGCTGGTGCTCAATCCTCACCTGCTGACAAACCAAGCACCTGGACACGAAGTCTGCTATATCTCGCTTCATCCCCTTCCACCAGAAACTCCGCTGTAAATCTTTATACATCTTGGTACTCCCCGGGTGAATGGTATATCTGGCTCTATGTGCCTCCTCCATGATAGTATTCCTCAGATCACCTGCTCTCGGTACCCAGATCCGACCTCTGAACCTCAAGCCCCCATCGACTCCGACACTGAAGTCCGATCCGTCCTTAGCAGCTAACTGCATCAGACTGACCAGCTCATCATCTGCTCTCTGAGCCTGAACAACTCCCAAAATAGTCTGCGGCTCCACTCGAAGTCCCGCAATCACTGCCCCCTCAGAGCCCTCAGTAAAAGGTCTCCACTCCGTGAAGGCCTCAAGCAACCTCCACTCCTGAATGCATAAGCTCGCAGCTGACAACTCCACCTTCCTACTCAAGGCATCCGCGACAGAATTCGCCTTCCCCGGATGATACGAAATGGTGAAGTCATAATCCTTTATGAACTCTAGCCATCTACGCTGCCTCATATTCAACTCTTTCTGTGAGAAGAGATACTTCAGACTCTGGTGATCTGTGAAAACCTCAAACTGCTCTACATGTAGGTAATGCCTCCAGGTCTTCAGCGCGTGAACCACCGCTGCCAACTCCAGATCATGAGTCGGATAATTCTTCTCATGAACCTTCAACTGATGGTAACTGGATCGCAGATCGATCTTCGAAAAGACCCTCGCTGACTGCAACTGATCGAAAAGATCCTCGATCCTGGGTCAAGGATATCGATTCCTAATGGTAACCTTATTCAGCATCCGATAATCAATACACATCCTCAGCGAGCCATCCCTCTTCTTCACGAAGAGCACTGGAGCTCCCCAGGGTGAAACACTTGGCCTGATCAAACCTGAATCTAGCAGATCCTGCAACTGCTTTTTCAGCTCAGCTAACTCCGCAGGCGCCATCCTATACGGAGCCTTCGACTGTGGCGTAGTCTCTGCTACCAGATCGATACCAAACTCGATCTCTCTGTGAGGCGGTAACCCGGTGATCTCATCTGAAAATACCTCAGGAAAATCCTGAACAACCTCGATATCTTCCAATTTCTTCACCTCCAAATCTGACACCACCAACGTCGCTAAGAACGCTCTACAACCCTGGTGAATCATCCTCTGAGCCTTCACTACTGAAACCAAAATCCGACCATCTCCACTCTTAGTCCCTCTGATCAGCAAATCAGGAAGACCCTTCCTCGAGATCAGAATCTTCTTCTCTCGGCACAAGACTCGAACATCGTACTGGGACAACCAATCCATCCCGAGTATGACATCGAAGTCTACCATCGGTAATAAAACCAGGTCTGCCGGGAACTCCTGGTCTCCCGAAGCAACTGTGGCGCCGGGGAGGAAGCTCTCCACAATGCCCACCAAACCCAAGGGTTTGCTGACTTCCAACGTGACAGTCAACATCGCAGGGGTACGGCCTAACACGCTCGCAAACTGCTCAGAGATGAACGAGTGTGTGACCCCGCAGTCGAAAAGCACTCTAGCAATCAACCCATCAACATAAAGCGTACCTTCCACCACAGCGCTGGCGTCTCTAGCCTCCTCCGCCTGAATGGTGAAGACACGTCCCACACTCTTCCCCTGCTGGGAGGGTGCAACTGGTCGACTCGGTCCAGCTCCGCTAGCTGAGGAGGAACCTGGTCGTCCACTAGGTCCACCTGACCTACTCGGGCAGAAACGAATGAAGTGACCCGTCTGGCCACAACCATGGCATGCACCTGATCGAGCCCCACACCCGCGCCTGGGGTGGACCCTACCACACTGCCTGCACTGGCCCGACTGCTGTGATCCACCACTATCAATCCGGGGCCTCTTGCCAGGATTTCCCGAAATCTGATATCCAGGTCGCACACTGGCCTTCGTCTGCACCTTCCTAGCCTCTACCGTCTCCTGGTAGTCCTGATCCATGATCGTCGCAAACTTCACTGCATCAGCTAAAGTCTGCGGCATACTCGTGGTCATACGTGACCTGAACTGCGGCCTCAACCCTTGGATAAACTTCCGAGCTCTCTGCTCCGGTGTCACATAAGTATCCGGGCAGTAACGCTCCAGGGCGTGAAACCTGCTAATATAAGCCGTGATTGATCGTTTTATATTTAACCGCAAGTGCACGGCCGCGTTGAAGCGGTGGCAAATACGGGTCGTCCACTGGGAGGTGTGTCGACACTTGGTTTGTGCGAAGGCGAGAGGTAAAGAAAGGGAAGAAAGGTTGGTTACACTAAACTACACTAAGATGCAAATGGAAATGGAGATAAGCAATAAACTAAGCCCCAAAGGGGGTAGAGAAATAATGTGAACATAAAGAAGTGTGTGTGTGTGTTCATTAAGCTCCTCACAACATGTAGTACATGAAATCATAAAACTACATCCAACTTTGCCTCTACATGAATTAAGATAAGACTACATCATTAAAACATACAAGACAATAATTGGAATGAAGCTACATGAACTCAAGTATAAAGACTATACCCTACTATGCCTCTACATGAATTAAGATTTCACTACATCATTAAAACATACAAGACATTAGCTAAGGTAAAGGCAACAAGAGCTCATACACTACAAATTGTGTTTCCAATATTAACTTCATCCATATCCTAACCTTATCATTCCCCATAAAATAGGTCCACTAATCAAAGCATAAGCTAAGCTTCATTCAAGAGCATTAGCATATCAAAGATAAGAGTGGAGACCCATTAGATGGTTATGGAAATCATATAAAGCTCAAGGGATAAAAATAACACACACTTAATACACTACATAATTATATCACATATTTCTCCACCCCCCAAATGGGGATGGAACTACTCACTACTCATTACACTAACTACATTAACAAAATGAAACATTCTACTGAAATGAAATTAGACTAAGCAAGAAAGGAAAATTAAAGAGGCTAATTGAAAGAAACATAAACTAAAGAAACAAGCAAGAATCAAAAGACAAGATTGAAAGAAACAAATAAACTTTTATTAACAATGACTCACATTGAAGGTAGCATTCTTCTCCACCTTGAGTTATTGCTTCAAGGCTCACTCCTTAGTAGAGAGAGTGCCACCAAACAATGGGTAATTACAATGGAAGGTGAAGAGTTCTATTTATAAGCATGGAAAAAGCTAATCGGGGACAATCCCCCGATGTGGGACTAAACCAATACCAAAAATAGCCTAAACGAACATTAATACAAGTCCAGGAGAAATTTCGACGGATCCTGAGCAATATGGACCGCCAATTAGCGGTCCAAGACCGCCAATTGGCGGTCCAAAATTGTCGGATCGTGTTGGAATTTGTTGTGGGCTTTGCTTTCTGGTATTGTTGGTCTTTGATGCGGTTACTAGACTTGTTGGAGCTCCGACCCGAATAGAATTGGTAAAATACTCCCCATGATGGTGTGGAGTATTCTGTTTTGCTCTCAGGTCCTTCTGTCTTACATTCAGGTCCTTCTCCCTTGCATCTTGGTCCCTAGATCTCACCATTCAGTCCTTTTCCCAGCTTTTGGGTCCTTTCATGGCTCTTATCTTCAAACCTCTTTATTCCTGAAAACTAAACATAAAACTCGTCACGTAGCATTGCTTAGGTGTAAGATAATGGATATAAGATACAAATATGAGCATGAAATGATGTCAATCAAATACCCCCACACCTAAGTTTTTGCTAGTCTCGAGCAAAACAAAGAAAGAGAAAAACAAACGAGAAACAAGAAATCCTAACTCACTTTCGTAGGAATCACGGTTGCACTTAGCACGTGCAACAAGCCGTTAAACCTCTTTGTTGCCAAGGAGGAGGAGTGTTGTCTCCTGAGGGTTTTCAGCGGATATACCCACAAAATCCGAACAAGATGCATTATTCAATCTAGACCTCGACTCGTTGGAAATATTTTTGTCGATCAATGGACGAGGTAATGCTACGGGCCGACTCTATATAGGTGATCAGTCCACACTTCTACCCTAATGAACAATTCGTGCAAGTTAAATAAGGAATTATGTGAAAGACATGGACAACCTCAACATCCTCAAGTGCTACAAAGTGTAAAGTCCATTAAGGTTCTTATTTGCATTATCATATTTTTTTTCTTTTTGTTTCTTTTCACATTTTTTTTCTTTTACTTTTTATTAGTTGGAGCTTCATTCTCCCAGGGTCAGGTTCCGTGCATCATTGCCCATGAGGATTTACACTATCACGTACACCTTTCCCCACATCTCCACATAGGGCAATCCCTACCACCCGTGTAACGGGAGTTCAGTCGGCGCATCCCAAGTCAGATGACTCGAAAGCACCAGGCACAAAGTCCCCTCAGACCTACTTTCCCGAGTGATAGGAGCCGTGCGAGAAGAGAGAACACCTACTCACTTATTTCTTATCTACACATGAACCAAAACCCCTACACTAATGTCTCACAACAGGATTTAGAGGGTCCTTGACTACAACAAACTTCCTTAAGCTAACAGACACGAATTATTGACTCACTAGGTTCAGGGTGGACTTCATTAAATGTTTGAGCACTGAAACCCTATGATTACTCACCCCCAAGGGAAAACTGGGGTGCATCCTAACGACTCGATAAATCCTAAAGCCACGTACTAGATATCCTAATGCATCAAGTTCAAGACAATTTTGGGAGCTTTCTTTTTACTTTGCCTCTCAACGGTTTTGCACATGTTAAACACACGCAAAACTCACAAAACATTTTCTTTCGCAAACACATGAAGATTTTGAAAGAAATGTGAAAATTTTGAAGCACTCGGCAAGCAAAAGAAGACAAGTCACCCAAGGATCATGACAAGCAGATATATCGATATTAAATGCAGCACACTAACATGACCTTAACAATGCAAACAAAAGAAAACAAAATCAAAAGAAAAGACTCGACTATGTACACACGTAAAACACCCCCCACACCTACTTCATGCATTGTCCTCAATGAATGTGAGCAAAATACGACATGGATGTATGCATGAAACAGAAGAGATCTCACCAACGTGAAGTACAAAGGGAAGTGCAAGGTCATGTTGATGGACATAACCCGAATTCCCTCAAAACCTGTGAGATGCTAAAGAAGGGATACAAATACGTGAAAGAAATGGAGCCCAAATACACAAGGGTTGGGGCTCACAACAATCAATGCTCACTGAAGGAGTCTTTTATTGTACTTCTTTTTTTTTCTTTTTTTTTCTTTTTTTTATATAACTATGTACAAACATAAGTTCCCATCTTCATTTGTCAAAAGACATCAAATGGGAACCTCAAGAGTGGGTCAATGCACTTGGAAAGGGAACATGACACCACGCGGGGCCAGAATACGCATGCGTGGGCCCCCTTCACAAAGAGCACCAGATGAAATGAGAGGTTCATGAATTGGACGCAAAGGCGTCTCATTCAAAGGATCAAACTGAAAGAGCTTGAACCTCTCGAGAGTTTGGGAAATAAGGGGCAACGGAAGAAAAATATCTCCCGTTGCGGAACTGAAGTTATGATCATCAATCCAAACTCTCCAACCAACAGGCTGGTGGGTCGGAACGAGGTCAAGCACCTCGTTATGCATGTCCAACTCACCAGGAGAACAGGAAGTGGGTCTCATACCCAAAGTATCCTCCAAGGAACTCCTAATACCCTCATGAGCAATGTAGTTGTTTGTTGTTCCATCATTTCCAAGATGATCAGGAACAATAGTGAGAGGCAAACTCTCATCAGGTTGTTTGAAATTGAGGGTACTAGGGAGCTCTTGCTCCACCAGAGGTGAGTCCTTAAGAGGCACAACATGAAGATCATGTGGCTCAAGGGCCACGGGACAAAAAGATAAGGCACAATCATGTGCCGACTCATAATGAAACTGGTCCAAGTTATTCTCAATTTGAATCGAATCCTCCATTAAGTGATCGTGAATTGAAACCCCAAGTCCCTCAGACTGACTAGGAGTTTGACTTTGAAAGATTGTGCTTTGAATTTGTGGATGTGGTGGTGGTTCGATATCAAAAGATGAATCCTCATGTTGACAAGAAAAGTTACCCTCCTCACGTTCATGGAATTGCTGTGTCATCTGGCTCACTTGCATTTCCATGGTTTGCAAGGAATTCAAGTTGGACTTCAATAAATTTTGTGTGGTTTCCATGAATGTTTGGAGAGTTTGTTTCAAGGAATCAGGTATGCGGTCAACGATGGGGTCCAAGTCAGAGCTTGGGAAATTTTGGGGTTGGGTGTTGATGGGCTGAGAATGAGTCCAATGATTTGGAGTGGGGTGCTGGTAGAATTCTGGGTATTCGGGAGGAGGATACTGGGGTGAATATGAAGTATAAGAATTTGAATAAGAATTGTTTCCCCATGAATCCATCACTCTCGGGATGTACGCGGATGCGTAATGGTCATATTGAGCATTTTGGGAAAATGTATGCTCATACTCAGGCTCTGGGGGAACATAAGGACATTCCCCGATATTATGACCACTCAACCCACAACAATCGCACGGTATGGCTACTGGAGCCACTGGTGCACTCATGTCGTCTACCGCATGCATGAAAGAGGCCAAAGTTTGTTGCCCAGAGTATGATCCAACATAACTAGATGGAGATCTAGCCGTCGGTGCCTCTCTCATATCACCCCTATATGAAGATTGCTCAGTCACATAATGAAGATCATCCCAACCGTACGGGGTATTCGTCTGAGCCACCCCAGGTTGCATGGGTCCGGAATACCAGGGAGAATCATCCTGGTCCCAACAATGATATGAATGGTCGCCCATGTATCCATCCATCTCAACAAACAACTCTCGAGTCGACCACTCTCACCACCACGAGACTAAGCTCGCAAAAAGTGCTCGACTCGACCCTAAAACGCTACCAGAGAGTGTAAAGGGGAGGAGACTATAACGTAGAAGAAGGTGAGAAGAAGATGACTCAGAGGAGAAGGGAAGAATCCCTAAAGCTAGCGTGGGTAACGGGATCAGGAAGAAGCCTAACTAGCAAGCACGGCTCAAACAATGTAAGACAATGGGTCCTTAAGCTAGACGACGCCTAACTTCGAGGTCACTAGCCTTGACACGCCTCACCTCCCTACAACGAGGACCACAATGCCCAGCAAGTGATACCAGATCCGGAGATCCAGTACCTCCTACTATCGACAAGGTAGGCAACGCCGATCAGGTCATGACGGTCTCGACTAGATTACTCTCCTAGTGCGTCCGAATTCCTTAGGGCCAATGTCTACTTGCTTTTAGTTAAGGCTTTATTACGAGTGATTTTTGGGGCCAAGGAAAGGGTGATGAAATCCCCCACCTTATCTTTTATGGGACAGCCCCTCCTTAGTAGTGTTTTGAGCTTAAATCTAGCAATCAATCACTCCAATCAAACGCTCAACTCACTCTTGTCCCGATGCACTTTACTAACTAATGCATGATCGAAACATGCATGAATGAGAGATCGGGGTGCACGTACCTCACGCCAGCAATCAACAACAAAATGTAAGGAAAAGAAAAGACAAATGCATGCAAGGTCTACAAATGATGCATGACCTAGATGGCAAGAAGTCTAGTCTTTTGCTTTGAGTTTTATGGTCCAAGTTGATTAAAGGGGATTGAAATTAATTCTGGGAGCAAAGTAGAAGTCACAGCATGCAAAATTGTGCTCCCAGATAACTAACATGAACAATATAACAACTGGAACAAATTTGAGAACAATTGAGGCTCACCAGGCCGCCAATTGGCGGTCCCAGACCGCTGATTGGCGGTCTTTTTGTAGCTTCTGGTCCTCAAACTTCTCCAGTAGCCTCCCCTTGATCCTTAGGTTCCCTGAAACTAAACAACACTGGAAACAAAAAATTAAAAACCCCTCGAATCGCCCAAACCAACGTCTGGACAGAGCACCTCCCCGGCAACGGCGCCAAAAACTTGATTGATCGTTTTATATTTACCGCAAGTGCACGACCGCGTTGAAGCGGTGGCAAATACGGGTCGTCCACTGGGAGGTGTGTCGACACTTGGTTTATTCGAAGGCGAGAGGTAAAAAGAAGGGAGAAAGATGTATTACACTAATCTAAACTACAAAGCTGAAATGAAATGCAAAAGGAAATGAAGATAAGCAATAAACTAAGCCCCAAAGGGGGTAGAGAAATAATGTGAACATAAAGAAGTGTGTGTGTGTGTTCATTAAGCTCCTCACAACATGTAGTACATGAAATCATAAAACTACATCCAACTTTGCCTCTACATGAATTAAGATAAGACTACATCATTAAAACATACAAGACAATAATTGGAATGAAGCTACATGAACTCAAGTATAAAGACTATACCCTACTATGCCTCTACATGAATTAAGATTTCACTACATCATTAAAACATACAAGACATTAGCTAAGGTAAAGGCAACAAGAGCTCATACACTACAAATTGTGTTTCCAATATTAACTTCATCCATATCCTAACCTTATCATTCCCCATAAAATAGGTCCACTAATCAAAGCATAAGCTAAGCTTCATTCAAGAGCATTAGCATATCAAAGATAAGAGTGGAGACCCATTAGATGGTTATGGAAATCATATAAAGCTCAAGGGATAAAAATAACACACACTTAATACACTACATAATTATATCACATATTTCTCCACCCCCCAAATGGGGATGGAACTACTCACTACTCATTACACTAACTACATTAACAAAATGAAACATTCTACTGAAATGAAATTAGACTAAGCAAGAAAGGAAAATTAAAGAGGCTAATTGAAAGAAACATAAACTAAAGAAACAAGCAAGAATCAAAAGACAAGATTGAAAGAAACAAATAAACTTTTATTAACAATGACTCACATTGAAGGTAGCATTCTTCTCCACCTTGAGTTATTGCTTCAAGGCTCACTCCTTAGTAGAGAGAGTGCCACCAAACAATGGGTAATTACAATGGAAGGTGAAGAGTTCTATTTATAAGCATGGAAAAAGCTAATCGGGGACAATCCCCCGATGTGGGACTAAACCAATACCAAAAATAGCCTAAACGAACATTAATACAAGTCCAGGAGAAATTTCGACGGATCCTGAGCAATATGGACCGCCAATTAGCGGTCCAAGACCGCCAATTGGCGGTCCAAAATTGTCGGATCGTGTTGGAATTTGTTGTGGGCTTTGCTTTCTGGTATTGTTGGTCTTTGATGCGGTTACTAGACTTGTTGGAGCTCCGACCCGAATAGAATTGGTAAAATACTCCCCATGATGGTGTGGAGTATTCTGTTTTGCTCTCAGGTCCTTCTGTCTTACATTCAGGTCCTTCTCCCTTGCATCTTGGTCCCTAGATCTCACCATTCAGTCCTTTTCCCAGCTTTTGGGTCCTTTCATGGCTCTTATCTTCAAACCTCTTTATTCCTGAAAACTAAACATAAAACTCGTCACGTAGCATTGCTTAGGTGTAAGATAATGGATATAAGATACAAATATGAGCATGAAATGATGTCAATCAAATACCCTCACACCTAAGTTTTTGCTAGTCTCGAGCAAAACAAAGAAAGAGAAAAACAAACGAGAAACAAGAAATCCTAACTCACTTTCGTAGGAATCACGGTTGCACTTAGCACGTGCAACAAGCCGTTAAACCTCTTTGTTGCCAAGGAGGAGGAGTGTTGTCTCCTGAGGGTTTTCAGCGGATATACCCACAAAATCCGAACAAGATGCATTATTCAATCTAGACCTCGACTCGTTGGAAATATTTTTGTCGATCAATGGACGAGGTAATGCTACGGGCCGACTCTATATAGGTGATCAGTCCACACTTCTACCCTAATGAACAATTCGTGCAAGTTAAATAAGGAATTATGTGAAAGACATGGACAACCTCAACATCCTCAAGTGCTACAAAGTGTAAAGTCCATTAAGGTTCTTATTTGCATTATCATATTTTTTTTCTTTTTGTTTCTTTTCACATTTTTTTTCTTTTACTTTTTATTAGTTGGAGCTTCATTCTCCCAGGGTCAGGTTCCGTGCATCATTGCCCATGAGGATTTACACTATCACGTACACCTTTCCCCACATCTCCACATAGGGCAATCCCTACCACCCGTGTAACGGGAGTTCAGTCGGCGCATCCCAAGTCAGATGACTCGAAAGCACCAGGCACAAAGTCCCCTCAGACCTACTTTCCCGAGTGATAGGAGCCGTGCGAGAAGAGAGAACACCTACTCACTTATTTCTTATCTACACATGAACCAAAACCCCTACACTAATGTCTCACAACAGGATTTAGAGGGTCCTTGACTACAACAAACTTCCTTAAGCTAACAGACACGAATTATTGACTCACTAGGTTCAGGGTGGACTTCATTAAATGTTTGAGCACTGAAACCCTATGATTACTCACCCCCAAGGGAAAACTGGGGTGCATCCTAACGACTCGATAAATCCTAAAGCCACGTACTAGATATCCTAATGCATCAAGTTCAAGACAATTTTGGGAGCTTTCTTTTTACTTTGCCTCTCAACGGTTTTGCACATGTTAAACACACGCAAAACTCACAAAACATTTTCTTTCGCAAACACATGAAGATTTTGAAAGAAATGTGAAAATTTTGAAGCACTCGGCAAGCAAAAGAAGACAAGTCACCCAAGGATCATGACAAGCAGATATATCGATATTAAATGCAGCACACTAACATGACCTTAACAATGCAAACAAAAGAAAACAAAATCAAAAGAAAAGACTCGACTATGTACACACGTAAAACACCCCCCACACCTACTTCATGCATTGTCCTCAATGAATGTGAGCAAAATACGACATGGATGTATGCATGAAACAGAAGAGATCTCACCAACGTGAAGTACAAAGGGAAGTGCAAGGTCATGTTGATGGACATAACCCGAATTCCCTCAAAACCTGTGAGATGCTAAAGAAGGGATACAAATACGTGAAAGAAATGGAGCCCAAATACACAAGGGTTGGGGCTCACAACAATCAATGCTCACTGAAGGAGTCTTTTATTGTACTTCTTTTTTTTTCTTTTTTTTTCTTTTTTTTATATAACTATGTACAAACATAAGTTCCCATCTTCATTTGTCAAAAGACATCAAATGGGAACCTCAAGAGTGGGTCAATGCACTTGGAAAGGGAACATGACACCACGCGGGGCCAGAATACGCATGCGTGGGCCCCCTTCACAAAGAGCACCAGATGAAATGAGAGGTTCATGAATTGGACGCAAAGGCGTCTCATTCAAAGGATCAAACTGAAAGAGCTTGAACCTCTCGAGAGTTTGGGAAATAAGGGGCAACGGAAGAAAAATATCTCCCGTTGCGGAACTGAAGTTATGATCATCAATCCAAACTCTCCAACCAACAGGCTGGTGGGTCGGAACGAGGTCAAGCACCTCGTTATGCATGTCCAACTCACCAGGAGAACAGGAAGTGGGTCTCATACCCAAAGTATCCTCCAAGGAACTCCTAATACCCTCATGAGCAATGTAGTTGTTTGTTGTTCCATCATTTCCAAGATGATCAGGAACAATAGTGAGAGGCAAACTCTCATCAGGTTGTTTGAAATTGAGGGTACTAGGGAGCTCTTGCTCCACCAGAGGTGAGTCCTTAAGAGGCACAACATGAAGATCATGTGGCTCAAGGGCCACGGGACAAAAAGATAAGGCACAATCATGTGCCGACTCATAATGAAACTGGTCCAAGTTATTCTCAATTTGAATCGAATCCTCCATTAAGTGATCGTGAATTGAAACCCCAAGTCCCTCAGACTGACTAGGAGTTTGACTTTGAAAGATTGTGCTTTGAATTTGTGGATGTGGTGGTGGTTCGATATCAAAAGATGAATCCTCATGTTGACAAGAAAAGTTACCCTCCTCACGTTCATGGAATTGCTGTGTCATCTGGCTCACTTGCATTTCCATGGTTTGCAAGGAATTCAAGTTGGACTTCAATAAATTTTGTGTGGTTTCCATGAATGTTTGGAGAGTTTGTTTCAAGGAATCAGGTATGCGGTCAACGATGGGGTCCAAGTCAGAGCTTGGGAAATTTTGGGGTTGGGTGTTGATGGGCTGAGAATGAGTCCAATGATTTGGAGTGGGGTGCTGGTAGAATTCTGGGTATTCGGGAGGAGGATACTGGGGTGAATATGAAGTATAAGAATTTGAATAAGAATTGTTTCCCCATGAATCCATCACTCTCGGGATGTACGCGGATGCGTAATGGTCATATTGAGCATTTTGGGAAAATGTATGCTCATACTCAGGCTCTGGGGGAACATAAGGACATTCCCCGATATTATGACCACTCAACCCACAACAATCGCACGGTATGGCTACTGGAGCCACTGGTGCACTCATGTCGTCTACCGCATGCATGAAAGAGGCCAAAGTTTGTTGCCCAGAGTATGATCCAACATAACTAGATGGAGATCTAGCCGTCGGTGCCTCTCTCATATCACCCCTATATGAAGATTGCTCAGTCACATAATGAAGATCATCCCAACCGTACGGGGTATTCGTCTGAGCCACCCCAGGTTGCATGGGTCCGGAATACCAGGGAGAATCATCCTGGTCCCAACAATGATATGAATGGTCGCCCATGTATCCATCCATCTCAACAAACAACTCTCGAGTCGACCACTCTCACCACCACGAGACTAAGCTCGCAAAAAGTGCTCGACTCGACCCTAAAACGCTACCAGAGAGTGTAAAGGGGAGGAGACTATAACGTAGAAGAAGGTGAGAAGAAGATGACTCAGAGGAGAAGGGAAGAATCCCTAAAGCTAGCGTGGGTAACGGGATCAGGAAGAAGCCTAACTAGCAAGCACGGCTCAAACAATGTAAGACAATGGGTCCTTAAGCTAGACGACGCCTAACTTCGAGGTCACTAGCCTTGACACGCCTCACCTCCCTACAACGAGGACCACAATGCCCAGCAAGTGATACCAGATCCGGAGATCCAGTACCTCCTACTATCGACAAGGTAGGCAACGCCGATCAGGTCATGACGGTCTCGACTAGATTACTCTCCTAGTGCGTCCGAATTCCTTAGGGCCAATGTCTACTTGCTTTTAGTTAAGGCTTTATTACGAGTGATTTTTGGGGCCAAGGAAAGGGTGATGAAATCCCCCACCTTATCTTTTATGGGACAGCCCCTCCTTAGTAGTGTTTTGAGCTTAAATCTAGCAATCAATCACTCCAATCAAACGCTCAACTCACTCTTGTCCCGATGCACTTTACTAACTAATGCATGATCGAAACATGCATGAATGAGAGATCGGGGTGCACGTACCTCACGCCAGCAATCAACAACAAAATGTAAGGAAAAGAAAAGACAAATGCATGCAAGGTCTACAAATGATGCATGACCTAGATGGCAAGAAGTCTAGTCTTTTGCTTTGAGTTTTATGGTCCAAGTTGATTAAAGGGGATTGAAATTAATTCTGGGAGCAAAGTAGAAGTCACAGCATGCAAAATTGTGCTCCCAGATAACTAACATGAACAATATAACAACTGGAACAAATTTGAGAACAATTGAGGCTCACCAGGCCGCCAATTGGCGGTCCCAGACCGCTGATTGGCGGTCTTTTTGTAGCTTCTGGTCCTCAAACTTCTCCAGTAGCCTCCCCTTGATCCTTAGGTTCCCTGAAACTAAACAACACTGGAAACAAAAAATTAAAAACCCCTCGAATCGCCCAAACCAACGTCTGGACAGAGCACCTCCCCGGCAACGGCGCCAAAAACTTGATTGATCGTTTTATATTTACCGCAAGTGCACGACCGCGTTGAAGCGGTGGCAAATACGGGTCGTCCACTGGGAGGTGTGTCGACACTTGGTTTATTCGAAGGCGAGAGGTAAAAAGAAGGGAGAAAGATGTATTACACTAATCTAAACTACAAAGCTGAAATGAAATGCAAAAGGAAATGAAGATAAGCAATAAACTAAGCCCCAAAGGGGGTAGAGAAATAATGTGAACATAAAGAAGTGTGTGTGTGTGTTCATTAAGCTCCTCACAACATGTAGTACATGAAATCATAAAACTACATCCAACTTTGCCTCTACATGAATTAAGATAAGACTACATCATTAAAACATACAAGACAATAATTGGAATGAAGCTACATGAACTCAAGTATAAAGACTATACCCTACTATGCCTCTACATGAATTAAGATTTCACTACATCATTAAAACATACAAGACATTAGCTAAGGTAAAGGCAACAAGAGCTCATACACTACAAATTGTGTTTCCAATATTAACTTCATCCATATCCTAACCTTATCATTCCCCATAAAATAGGTCCACTAATCAAAGCATAAGCTAAGCTTCATTCAAGAGCATTAGCATATCAAAGATAAGAGTGGAGACCCATTAGATGGTTATGGAAATCATATAAAGCTCAAGGGATAAAAATAACACACACTTAATACACTACATAATTATATCACATATTTCTCCACCCCCCAAATGGGGATGGAACTACTCACTACTCATTACACTAACTACATTAACAAAATGAAACATTCTACTGAAATAAAATTAGACTAAGCAAGAAAGGAAAATTAAAGAGGCTAATTGAAAGAAACATAAACTAAAGAAACAAGCAAGAATCAAAAGACAAGATTGAAAGAAACAAATAAACTTTTATTAACAATGACTCACATTGAAGGTAGCATTCTTCTCCACCTTGAGTTATTGCTTCAAGGCTCACTCCTTAGTAGAGAGAGTGCCACCAAACAATGGGTAATTACAATGGAAGGTGAAGAGTTCTATTTATAAGCATGGAAAAAGCTAATCGGGGACAATCCCCCGATGTGGGACTAAACCAATACCAAAAATAGCCTAAACGAACATTAATACAAGTCCAGGAGAAATTTCGACGGATCCTGAGCAATATGGACCGCCAATTAGCGGTCCAAGACCGCCAATTGGCGGTCCAAAATTGTCGGATCGTGTTGGAATTTGTTGTGGGCTTTGCTTTCTGGTATTGTTGGTCTTTGATGCGGTTACTAGACTTGTTGGAGCTCCGACCCGAATAGAATTGGTAAAATACTCCCCATGATGGTGTGGAGTATTCTGTTTTGCTCTCAGGTCCTTCTGTCTTACATTCAGGTCCTTCTCCCTTGCATCTTGGTCCCTAGATCTCACCATTCAGTCCTTTTCCCAGCTTTTGGGTCCTTTCATGGCTCTTATCTTCAAACCTCTTTATTCCTGAAAACTAAACATAAAACTCGTCACGTAGCATTGCTTAGGTGTAAGATAATGGATATAAGATACAAATATGAGCATGAAATGATGTCAATCAAGCCGCCAGCGTCATCTCTCGCTGCTCGAGTGCCAGGAACTCCTCCTTCTTCCTATCCCGCGCATGCTGGGGAAAATACTGCTGGTTGAACTCCGCGAGGAATTCCTCCCAGCCCACCTCCTCGCTGTCCCCAAACACAACAGCCGACGTGGACCTCCACCAGTTGGCCGCCTCACCGTCCAACACATAGGTGGCCAGATCCACCTGCCTCTCAGAAGGACACCCAATCGCTCTGAAGATCTTCCGGATCTTGAAGACCCAATCCTCAGCTGCCTCCGGCTCACCACTGCCGTCGAAGGAAGGAGGGTGCTGTCGCATAAACCGATCCAGCACTGCCCCCGCCCATACCTGCTCGGCCTGTGCAGACTGGCGCTCAAGAAACTCGCCCAGCCTACCAAGAGTCCCCTGAAGGGTCCTCCTCTCCTCCTCCTCTCTGTCCTCCCTACCAGTCTCCTCACTGGCGCCCCTATAACGTGAAGGTGCCCTCACACGTCTCGGAGGCATCTACACAAGAGGACAGGAAACGAGATTGAATTAATGATTATGAATGAATGAATGATGAATGAAAACTAAATGCAAGACCTCTAAGGTGGTTTCATTGGACAAGCACACCAGGACCGAAAGCTCTGATACCAAATTGTAACGCCCCGAAACAGCGGAAAATTTAAAACTTTAAACAGATAAGAAATCAACACTAGGGTCGTCACCAAACCACGAGTACATATATAATATAATATGATATTGTACGATACAACAGTCAAGGATGATTACAACCCAACACAAAACATATACAACACATGTACAAGGGAAAATCATCCACCTCGAAGAACAAAAGGAGACAGGATCTGGTCTGGGTGCTCCTGTCCGCAGTCACCACCTCCTACTGACGCGTACGACCTGACATAAAACATGAATATGCCTGAGTTTCCGGTGGGAAACCCTGTATGCCAAACCCCTAAAATATGAACATAATATTCGTAATGAAACATGAAATGAAAATGCAGTAAAAGCACATCAATCTCCCGTGCACACCAGGCACTGCCGGAAAACATCGGCAACAACAACACCTGTGCACACAAGGCACCGCCGGTCAGAGTCTCGGCCAACGCTCCGTAGAGCCACAACAACGTGCACACAAGGCACCGCCGGTCAGAGTCTCGGCCAACGCTCCGTAGAGCCACAACAACGTGCACACAAGGCACCGCCGGTCAGAGTCTCGGCCAACGCTCCGTAGAGCCACAACAACGTGCACACAAGGCACCGCCGGTCAGAGTCTCGGCCAACGCTCCGTAGAGCCACAACAACGTCCCTCCTCTCAGGCCGGCAATGTCTGTACCGTCGCCCCAAAAATGCCGGGAACCCATTGCCCTCGAGACGGATCCAACAACACACGGCACAAGCATCCATATGCAAAACAGTGCCCAAACGGTCGAACGGAAGAACCCAAACGGTCGACCGAACACCACAACTATTCCTCAGAAAAACCGAATTAACGTCCAACCGGTCGACCGACTCTCAATCCACGGTCGACCGAAATCCAACAGGGAAAAATCCTCTCTCGCTCAAAAAGCACCAACGGTCGAACGACCCTTAGATCACGGTCGACCGAAAACAACCAAGGAAAACCCCCAACAAAACCGCAATACACGGTCGACCGAAACCACACTCCCGGTCGACCGGCCAATAAGTTAACTTAAGTTCCGGTCGGACGATGTCAACGAGCGGTCGACCGTTTAGATGGTCAACGCCCCCAACTGACCTACAACAATGCTTTCGGTCGACCGGCAAAGGGGACTCGTTCGACCGAAAACACACAGAGCATAAATCCCCTGGTAAAACGCACCACCGGTCGACCACTCGAAGAGTATCGTTCAACCGGTGCAAGGGTTTTCCGCCCAAAACACACTACGACCGGTCGACCGCGCCATCCCGCCGGTCGACCGTTGCAGAGCAGAAAAGCTGCTGCAAGGTTCTCGACGAGCCTTCCGGCCTACCGTCGTCCACACCAACCCTCGCAAATGCTAAATGAGGTCTACACTACTGCTTGGCATACCTTAAGGCTTGAAGAAGCCCTTGAAGAACCCACGAAGGTCACTTCCACGATCGCTCTTCTCCTTCTCCGGCGAACCCAACCGTGCCACCGATCTACACGAGCCTTGCGCACTCCACCGAGTCCGTCTTCCTCGCCAAATCCACACCACCGTGCCCCAGGAGCTGAGAGGGAGAGAGCGAGAGAGAGTTGAGCGGGAGAGAGAGAGGGTCGCACGAGTGAGAGAGAAAAAAAGTGAGAGAAAGGGAGAGAAGATCACCTTTTATACCCTTCTCCACCTCTCATCCGAGCCGTCCATCTTAATCCAACCCAACCTCCTCTAATCCTCAACCTAAAACACAATAAACCCAATAATCAAAGGGTTAGGATGTAATAGTTAGTGAAAAATCCGTCGGTATATGTATATTTCCACCCACGAATAAAATTAATCGTCGATGCCAATTAATAGATATTAACGAATATTCTTATAAAAACAGACGGAAAATATCCATCAGACGAATGATTTAGTAGTTTTTGTCGGATCAACAATGTACACGGGTATTATCGGTCGTTGAAGCTTTATATTAGTTGCCCAAAACTGGGCTACCCGTTCTACTCCTCTCTTCTCCCAAACCCTAACCCCTCTCCTCGTCGGATTACCACCGCCGCTCGCTCTCCTCGTCGGATCACTCACCGCAGCGACCCCCCTCCCAGACTCTCTGCCACGACCTAGATCCGCAACGCCAACTCCGACCCCTCGACCTCGAGACCCACCACTACCTCCTCGACCCCGACACCTCGACCTCGAGACCCACCACAAGGTATTTTTGTTTGCATCTAGATCTTAGTTTTCATTTCATGCGATTGATTTCATAAATTGTGGCATATTGAGCTTGATGTTGGTGACTGATTGCCAAACCTTAATGTCGTCATTTCATGTTGTGTCTGCCTGCAGTTTTTATTTTGTATCGTATTTTAACTGTGTCGTATTCCACTTTAAATTCAAAGATGGTATGGTAGTGAGAGTGACAGCAAGATGTGTGTCTGTGTCGATAATGGTTTTTATTTTTACAATTCCATCCTGATGATGTAAGATATATATGTTTTTTAGGATTCCATCCTTTTCAAGTAAAGTGAGCTTTGGGTTTTCTTTCAAATTTTTAATTAGGGTATCGTGGACTTTTCATATCAGAAAACTAGTTATCAATAAATCAATAATCACGTGTATCGTGTCAAATACAAATTGAAGAAGATTTGTTGTGTTTAGATTTACAATAGCTAAATACCATTATACATTGATGCTGGAATATTACCGGTGATGAAATTATGTGATAGAATATTTATAACTCACATTCCAAAATATGAAATAACTGATTAGCCTAGAAAAAATATTAAACGAGTCATTTTCATGCACGCTCAACAAATCACGTTTTGTGCTCGTTCAAAAACACTTTTTATTTAAGTTTAATTCATTCTTCATATATCATTATTAATCAATAAAATAATTAACGATTAAATACTGCAGTTGTCATGTTAACTCTTTCCGAAATTGTATCATCATTTTGTGTTATGTCGTTTCGTGTCAAAAATTATCTAAATGTAATATGGATTGGTCGTAGTCACTAATATGGTTACCAGATAATCTCGGGTGTCAAACTACCATCAAGTTTATTTCCATATTTGACCACATTTATATATCAAAATTACATATATCATCACTACATGGTTATCAAACCTTTTGATATTTGACTTGTATGTAGCTCACAATTTAATCGACAGTTCAAGGTTTAATCTACCTTCAAGGTAGTAACGTAGAACCACTATAACACACACACACACACACAGATATATATATATATATATATATATATATATATATATATATAACTTTTAAGAGTTTAAATATTGAATTTTGGGATAGTAAGGAACTAACTAAGGATACATGATTGGTTAGCGCATGCCACGATCAACCACAATAATTTCTGTAACAACAAATGTTTCTAGGTGTGCTGCCCACTGAATCTCTCAATCTTCTCCTCATCTTTTAATTAAGGTTGCTTTAAAATAATAAAAAATTCGGGTCAGTTAACTTAATTTCTGCTACGTGGTGTTACTTGGATGATTGATATACAAAGTATGTGAATCCAAAAGTGGACTATTGCAAGTGTGTTTGAATTAAGTACAAACCGTTGGGTCATTTGCTTAACCTCTCTAAGAGCACCGGCAAAAACTTCCGGGCGGATGAACCAGGGCGCCCACCATGTCATCAGATCTCCGGCCACATCCCCCCGCCCAAGCGCCGGATCATGCGGTAGGCGACACGATCCCGTGCTCGGGCGGAATGTTTGGGTTGGGGCACATGTCCCCCCATTTGTCGATTTTTTCTTCTTCTTAAAAATCTTTAAAAAACAATTTAAATTCGTTTTTAATTATCTTATCAAATATTTTTTTAAATATGTTTTTTATTTGTTATGATTTTGTATAATTTTTTCGTTATTTTTTTATTCAGGATTGATATTGAAATGACATGGATGAGAGAATGTAGAGTGTTTTGGGTATTTTTGGGCGTGATTAAGGTGATTTTTTGGGTAGGTTGGGTAAGATTTTGTGGCAGAGAGAGAAAGTAGGGCTCTGGAGGTACACCAGGTGCTGTTATTTATGCCCTAAGTCAATCTATCATTGACGATCGAAATCAATGGACCGGAAAAAAGATAGCAAAAAATGAAAAGACATGCAGACAACACAAAATGCTGATTATTGGTTAATTATAGTTCGGATTTAATAGTTTATATTCTTCTTCTTCTTCTTCTTTATTCATGTATAATAAGACGTGTGTATTTGAAAGTGAAGTGCTAATTAATCAAGCAATATCTAGTTATGCATGTCAATGTCCATGTAGAACAACCATGGGCGAATATTGCAAAACCAAAGATGGATCCAAGTAAGAGACAATGATGCCTGGAGTCCGTTATTTTTTTAATTAATAAAAGAAAATCACGAAATTAAAAATTTAGGAAAAAAACTTCGGATTTCGATTTGTAATCAGCTCGGGTTTGGAAGGCCACGACTCGAACTAGGGAAACCCGATCCGTGCTTCGACGGATGGGGACTTCCAACCCCAATCCGTGGCTTCAACTGCTCAAACCTTCCAAGCCCGAGACGTCGAAACCACAGATTGGGGTTGGTAGTCCCGATCCGTCGAAGCACGGATCGGTTTTTCCTAAGTCAATCTATCATTGACGATTGAAATCAATGGACCGGAAAAAAAGATAGCAAAAAATGAAAAAGACATGCACACAACACAAAGTGCTGATTATTGGCTAATTATAGTTCGAATTAATTGTTTATATTCTTCCTCTTTATTCATGTATAATAAGATGTGTGTATTTGAAAGTGAAGTGCTAATTAATCAAGCAATATCTAGTTGTGCATGTCAATGTCTATGTAGTACAACAACCATGGGCAAATATTGTGAAAGAAAAGACGGATCCAAGTAAGAGACAATGATGCCTCGAGTCCGTTATTTTTTTAATTAATAAAAAAAATTACGAAATTAAAAATATAGGAAAAAAAATTTGGATTTTGATATGTAATCCGCTCGGGCATGGAAGGCCACGGCCCGAGCCGATTACAGATCGAAATCTGAAGTTTATTTTCCAAAATTTTTAATTTTGTAATTTTATATAATTAATTAAAAAAATAACAACCTAGAGTACTCCTATATATTGAGATTATGCAAAATGTCCTATCACACAATGGGTGACAGGAAAGTAAGGATACAGAGGAGAGAGAGGTGCAACGGGCGTCAGATAAAGGAAGGAGAAAAAGATGTCTGAACAACACATGCCAACCGACTCTAATGGGTAAAAGTGTGGAATACAAATTAAATATTACAATATCGTAAAATATTTGGATACATAACAAGACAACAATTACAAAGGGTTGTTATACACGGACGCTGGCGTCCGTGACGCGCCCTACGTGGCACCCAAAAGTTGGCGAGTCATCATCTACTGGGATTGCCATGTCACCATTTCCAAACGCGCCTTAAATTGTTTTTAATTTTTTTTTGACGGTTTTCGAAGAACGACGGTTACTTTCCAGATAAGACAGCGGCAGACACCCTACGAAAGGGAGAGTCTCGTTTTCTTTCTCGTTGTATTACCTGTAACGGAGGAGTGTACCTGTGAACCTTTTTCGGCTTTCTTTCTTCCCGATTAAACGATAATGGATTCTTCGACTCCTGCCGTCGATAGAGAACATGTCCCAGAACCGGTGGGTCTCTAATTTTTTTTCCCTGGGTCGTTAGTTTTTTGATGAACTTTTGTTTTTCCCCTTGCCAGTTCTAAGCTGGCAAGCAGTGCCATGGGCGACACGGAGGAGTACGTTCGTCTCTTGATTTCTTTCATCTTCAACCATTTTTTGTTCTATGATGAAACACTTCGACCGAAGCAATGGTTCATGCACCATTTGAGGAACATCAGACGCATAAACAGATACGCATGGGCAAGTGCATTTCACGAAGCCCTGGTTGGGGGCCTGGAGAAAGCCAGCTTAGAACTGCAGGAGAGAAGAAAGGCAGGGAGCCTCATTATGAGGTAGGGGAACGTTGACGGTTGTGTGGCAATACTACAAGTAAGCGTTTTTTGGTTTTTTTGTGTTTGTTCAGATTAAGTGGTGTGTCTGTTCGGATTAAGTTGTATGTCTGTTCGGATTAAGTTGTGTTTGTTCGGATTACGTTGTCTGTTTGTTCGGAATATGTTGTGGGTCTGTTCGTAATAAGTTGTGTGTCTGTTCGGATTAAGTTGTGTGTCTGTTCGGTTTAAGTTGTGTGTCTGTTCGGAATATGTTGTGTGTCTGTTCGGAATATGTTGTGGGTATCTTCGGAATAAGTTGTGTGTCTGTTCGGATTAAGTTGTATTTCTATTCGGAATATGTTGTGGGTCTGTTCGGAATTAGTTGTGTGTCTGTTCGGATTAAGTTGTGTGTCTGTTCGGTTTAAGTTGTGTGTCCGTTCGGAAAATGTTGTGTGTCTGTTCGGAATATGTTGTGGGTCTGTTTGGAATAAGTTGTGTGTCTGTTCGGATTAAGTTGTGTTTCTGTTCGGAATAAGTTGTGTGTCTTTTCAGATTAAGTTGTGTTTCTGTTCGGAATATGTTGTGGATCTGTTCAGAATAAGTTATGTGTATGTTCGGATTAAGTTTTGTGTCCGTTCGGTTTAAGTTGTGTGTCTGTTCGGAATATGTTGTGGGTCTGTTCGGAATATGTTGTAGGTCTGTTCGGAATAAGCTGTGTGTATGTTCGGATTAAGTTGTGTTTCTGTTCGGAGTCAGTTGTGAGTCTGTTCGGATTAAGGTGTGTGTCTCTTCGGATTAAGTTGTTTGTCTGTTCGGTATATGTTGTGTGTCTGTTCGGAATGTGTTGTGTGTCTGTTCGGAATAAGTTTCTGCCTGTTCGGATTAAATTGTGTGTCTGTTCGGATTAAGTTGTCTGTTTGTTTGGATTAAGTTGTGTCTGTTTAGAATATGAACGTATGTCTGTTGAGTCGTTCTAAACAGTTGATTTTTCCATTTGAATTTGTGGCTTTGTGAGAAATTCAAATTGGGGGAGCCCACAACTGGAGTTTTTCCACGAATGAAAAGTTGGACGGAAATGTTTGGGAAACGTTTAACCCTAAGGAAATGGGAGGAACGTGGAATTACCTTACCTCAGATTTACAACGGCAAGTTCGACTTGATGGGGGCTCCATCAATGAGTGAAAGGGAACTGAAACTTATTAGTTCTGTTCGAACTCCTGTTCGAAAGGGCTCAGCTTCAACATGCAGTTTGCCAAGGCTCGAACTGACAGACTGCAACATTCCATTTGACACACAACTTAAACCGAACAGTCACACAACTTAAACCGAACAGACATACAACTTAAACCGAACAAACACACAACATATTCCGAACAGACAGACAACTTATTCCGAACAGACAAACAACTTAATCCAAACAGACATACAACTTAAACCGAACGGACATACAACTTAAACCGAACAGATTCACACCTTAAACCGAAAAGATTCACACCTTAAACTGAAAAGATTCACACCTTAAACCGAACAGTCAAACAACTTAAACTGAACTGTCACACAACTTAAACCGGACAGATGCACACCTTAAACAGAACAGCAAAACATCTTAAACAAAATAGTCAAACATCTTAAACCGAACAGTTAAACATCTTAAACCGAACAGATGCACACCATAAACAGAACAAACACACAACTTAAACAGTTTAATACGAACTGAACGTGTATAACAACCATTTACAGATCCAAACAGATCAACAATTAGAAGTTTCTTGGTTTTACAAGAACTGAAAATAACAAGAAATATTAAATTAAGGAGGAAGTTCCTCGTAATACAAATTCATGTCCCAATCAGAGAAATCAGGATCCCCGGGTTTTGGTGCGACTTCGTGAAGCGACGATGTAACCTTCATCTTGAACTTTCTCTTGTCTTGTTGGGCGTGCTTTTTATGGCTTTTTTTATTTATCTTCTCAGCTAAAGACACTCGACGTCTAGTCGACGGTCTTCCTATACGTCTGCAATTTAAAAGGAGTGAGTTATATATTGAAAGGTACAAAATCCTACTTTGAAAACTTTAATAGAACGATCACACACCTAAAACCAAACAGACACACAACTTAAACCGAACGGATTCACAACTTAATCCGAACAGACAGACAACTTAATCCGAACAGACAGACAACTTAATCCGAACAGACCCACAACTTATTCCGAACAGACAGACAACTTATTCCGAACAGACACACAACTTATTCCGAACAGACAAACATCTTATTCCGAACAGACCGACAACTTAATCCGAACAGACATACAACTTAAACCGAACAGACACACAACATATTCCGAACAGACAAACAGCTTATTCCGAATAGACAGACAACTTAATCCGAACAGACATACAACTTAAACCGAACGGACATACAACTTAAACCGAACGGATTCACACCTTAAACCGAACGGATTCACACCTTAAACCGAACAGTCACACCAATTAAACCGAACAGTTCCACCACTTAAACCGAACAGTTCAACCACTTAAACCGAACACATACACACCTTAAACCGAACAGTCACACCACTTAAACCGAACCGTTCCACCACTTAAACCGAACAGTCACTCCTAAAAACGAACAGTCACACCACTTAAACCGAACGGATTCACAAATTAAACCGAACGGATTCACAACTTAAACCGAACAGTCACACCACTTAAACCGAACAGTTCCATCACTTAAACCGAACAGTTCCACCACTTAAACTGAACAGTTCCACCACTTAAACTGAACACATACACAGCTTAAACTGAACAGTCACAGACCTTTAACTGGACATAGCCACACCTTACCGTTCATGCACGACAACCATGTTTGAACAACCATATGTAATTTTCAGTGGTCTCAGAAGACAGCAAATCGCAACCGAGCAAAACTGACTCGAAATGGTGATTAACTCCTACAAATAGGGCAAAAAGCATGTCGTATTTGTTTGTAATGTAGGTGGTGTCGAAACATATTGCGTCTCCAAAGTATGAATATGCAGCTCTAGAACGACAGTCAGCCCAAAACACGTTCCGTAGTCTTCCTTCGTCATCCATATCCATTACATAGAAAAACATGGAATCAATCTTCTGCATCCTAATGAAATAGTTCTGAAGAGCTTGTGCATCACCAGGTCCCATTTTTAAATTTCTGACTTCGTTTACAACATTCCTGCATACAGGAACCACTAAGACCAGACGCAAAATGTTCAACTTCAATTATGTTAGGCAGAAAGAACACAAACCTAAAATCCCTTTCGTTGAAAGTCAATTTGTCATGACCTCCAGCCTCGACCACAAAAGATTGCATGGTCTTAGCAGCAGATATCCCAGCAGTATCATTGCACGATATGCGTGCTTTGGCGGCCTCAGGGACGGTTCGTTTTTGTCTGAGAAAACACATTTGCTCTTGTTCAAGCATGGCGTGGTTATGTTTAAGTCCACAAAGTTAATGTGGTAACCCCTTGCTGGGTTTCCGGAGACCCTTATCCGAGCAGTGCATTGGACTCTACTGGATAACCTAGGCTTCAATTTTCCTTGCCCTTGGTTTGTTGGTGTCGTGCCCTCCTTGGAGCAAGTCAGTGTGGCCCGTATAACAACACCACGATCGTAATGAGATTGCCTTGTCTTAACACCAAAACCACAAGAATCGACATAGGCCACGTACAATGTTTTGGCTTCTTCGAAAGAAGGAAACACTTGCCGGCTGCTCCACTTGGGAAGGCACATGAACGATTTCCATTGGAGTACAGAGGAATGAGCACAGAAGAGAAGGGAAGAAAAAGAAAGACGCATCTTGAGATGAATAACAAGTCTTCTGCTGTGTAGGAGCGCCAAAATGATGAATGAAGGGAGTGATTTGAGACACATTAATGAGGGATGGAGGGAGGGATGGAGAGATGTAGACATTTGTACGTATAACCAAAGAATTGATGAATAAAATAAAAATAGAAACTTTTTCTGTGCTGACATGAAGAGTGCCAACTCAGCCGCGTCCCTGAAGGAGCATCCTAAAGAGCGGCCATCTATCATTGTCCAATTACAAACGTGTCTGCCACCTCGATAGTGCGGGAGAAAACGGGTTAGAAGGCCGGTGGGCATCCCGGAAGCCCATTGTATTCATTAACCTTTCCATTGCAAGTTATTTGTTGAAAGGAATTTGGTTTCTTCATTGACATAATACTTCCTCCTCACCGTACATATTTACCCTAGTTATTGGTGGACCATCTCTTTTGATTTTCCAACGAACAACATGCGGCTATTTTTGCTGCTTTTGTTGCTGGTTTGTCATGTATGGTCGGGATTGACTTTGGTGCAAAGGAGCTCGCTTCCCTTGTCACATCTTACTAGGATGAGTACATTAAGGAAGATAGACTCTCTCTAAGAAACATCACCTTGCTGCTCTGTTATCTACGCGCATTTGGGGTTTGTCACAGTGATCTGATTTATGACTTTCTGTCTGTGCTAAGCAAGCGCTTGACGGAGTTGGATGTCTCCACAATGCTTTCAGTTTTGCAATGTTGTGGAATGAAGCTCAGAGGTGATGATCCCATTTCCATGAAAGGTTTTATACTTGATATTCAGAATAGAGTTAATGAGATGAAATCTAGTCCTCGTAGTTCCGAAGAGGCACAAGCTTGGACTTGATGCGTGAGACAACATGTGACCATAAAAACAATATTTTAGTGCAAAAGGTGACCCTGCTCAGCAAACACGTGTAAAAAAGTGGTTGCAAAAGTTAAAAGTAGACGATATAATGCTTCGAGGGCTTAAGTGGAACACGCTCCTTGATCCAAATAAGAAAGGACAATGGTGGTTTCCAGGGAAATCACCTCAACCGAAGAAAATGCTGAAGGGGTTGCAGTTAAACTTGATAATGACATCTTGGAAAGACCAAAATTGATGCAACTTGCAGCGCCATGGGGATGAATACAGATGTGAGGAGAGCAATCTTTTTTATCATCATGACTGCCGAAGATTATGCAGATGCATTTGAGAAGATTCTAAGATTAGATACATCTGGAAATCAGTACAGGGAAATCATGCGAGTTCTCATAAAATGTTGTTTGCACGAGAAGGTGTACAACAAATACTATGCAGTTTTGGCCTCCAAGCTATGTAGCCATGAAAAGAATCAGAAGTGTACTTTGCAGTATTGCTTGTGGGACCAGTACAAAAAACTTGACTCCATGGAGCCAAGAAGCTCCGTCAATCTTGCAAGTTTTGTAGCAGAGATGCTGTGCTCCTTCAATTTGTCAATATCATTGCTCAACGCAGTCGATTAATTATCAGATCTAAAGAAGTTTACGGCCAAAAGAATCATGCATTTCCGGATGCTATTCAATATCATTTTTGAGAAGGATGATGCACTCGTATGGAATGATTTTTCGTGCGTGACCACAACACCTCAGCACGAGATGCTCAGCCAGAGCCTTGGATTCTTCCTCAAACGACATGTTCTTACCAGTCAATCTGGTAAAGCCTTCACTGAGAAGTTCAAGTTGGCAAAAAAAAAAACAACCCTTAACAATGTATCCGGGGTTCTCATGTAACAACACTCATTGAGTCTTCTTACAAGCCATAGTTTGATTCTCTCCTAGGCATTAGCAGTGATCTCATTTGTTCGTATTCAAGGAATTACTCAGAACAGACAGCCTGGAAAAATCAAATTTTAACATCATAATTATTAGTATGATTGTTGCTTTAAAAAAACTCTTTTGATTTTCCAACTTTTTATCTAGCTCAACCCTCGTATTATTTCTGGTATTTATGGTTCAATGTGTTTTCGGGTATCTATGATTATAGTGATTTTTGTTTTATTTTTTGATCCAAGCATCTTTTAATTTATCCGAATGGATTTTTTGGGACCAATTTATTTTATCCGTTCTTTCCTTGAAATTTGTTTATTTTGTATTTTTCCTCTCTTCCTTAAGTATTTATCATTGTATTTTTTTTACTTTCTGAATTTGACATTTTACTTTCTGATATTTAATATGATTTCGAATTTCCAGATTTTGATTTTTCACTGTGTTCTTGCTTGAATGTGGTCATTTTGAACTATTTTTCATTCATCTTTTCACTTTTGTTTGTCTTTCATTTTTCCTTAAACCCTAAATTTTAGGTTGTGGACCTTGTTGTCCAATTGTTACATTTTACTTTTAAAAATGTTATTCAAATAAACTTTAAATAATTTATAGTGATTATTTGATGTCATATTGTGGTTGATTCATGGACTCTAAAATGGAGACAAAAAAACCTAACTCGAAAATGTAAATGAAGACAAAAATACGCCAAATGGAATAGGAAAATACCCAGATCTAACACGAAAATATCAAACTACAACACAAGAATACCCAAATTGAAAACACAACATTGACTAAAATAAAACATTTTGTAATTGTGAATGCCATCGAAAGTACTTTTCCAACAAGGTTTTGTTTCATATCCAGTTATATTGTATTTTGGTTTGAAAAATTGGGTAACTTCCAAATACCTACGATATAAATTTTACAGTATGGGAAACGTACAACTAACCCAAAGTAACATTTGTTTGGGTGTTTTGTAGTGTGCTTCTCTTGGGCAATTCGTAGTTACTTTGAATCATGGTTGCGTACTTTGTAAGGTAAATCAATGTAGAGGATATGGTAAATCCATTCCGTAGAATCATCATTAAGAACCCTCACAGGTACCATGCATACTACAGTAATATAACACATATAAAAGTGTTATTACATGTGTATGTACGGGTAATTCCATCTATAAGAGTAATCCACCGTGGAGGGTAATTTCACATAGATACAATGGTAAATCGACGTAAAGGATAGGGTAAATACATTTGGTGGAATCATCATTAAGAATCCTTTTTAGGTTCAATGCATACTTGGGTAATTTAACACATATAAAATGGTAATTCCATGTTTATGTAAGGGTAATTCCATCTATAAGAGTAATCCACCGTGGAGAATAATTTCACATAGATACAAAAGTAATTTGATGTAGAGGATGAGGTAAATCAATTTGGTGTAATCATCATTAAGAACATTTACATGTTCCGTGCATACTAGGGTAATTTAACACATATAAAAGGTAATTCCGTGTATATGTAAGAGTAATTCCATCTATAAAACCTTACAAAATGAATACATGTTGTAACACACACAAATTATGGATCCCTGAGATAGAGCATGAAACCAAACATACTAAATTGTTAATCAGCATGAACAATGTTAGGGGTATGTGAATATGTGTAATTCTAATATTTTGGTATTTATAACAAAAACAATGCAATGTTTGTACAACCTATGATATGTATAGTTCTCTAGAGATATATATGGATTCAATCCTTAGAAAAATTGCTTGAAAGGAAAGATGTAATGGGTTAAATCCCGCCACGTCGTCAGATCTCCGGCCACGTCCCCCTGCCCAAGCGCCGGATCATGCGGTGGGCGACACGATCCCGTGCTCAGGCGGGATGCTTGGGTTGGGGCACATGTCCACCCATTCGTCGAATTTTTTTCTTCTTCTTAAAAATCTTACAAAAATCATTTTAAATTCGTTTTAAATTATCTTACCAGTTTTTTAAAAAAATATGTTTTTTATTTGATTTGATTTTGTAAAATTTTTTGCTAATTTTTTATTCAGGATTGATCTCCAAATGACGTGGATGAGAGAGAATGTAGAGTGTTTTGGGGCGTAATTAAGGTGATTTTTTGGGTGGGTTGAGTAAGCTTTTGTGGCAGAGAGAGAAAGTAGGGCGCCCGAGGTAGCACGGGTGTTGTTATTAATGCCCTAAGTCAATCTATCATTGACAAATGAAATCAATGGACCGGAAAAAAGATAGCAAAAAATGAAAAGACATACAGACAACACAAAGTGCTGATTGTTTGTTAATTATAGTTCGGATTTAATTGTTAATGTTCTGCTTCTTTATTCATATATAATAAGATGTGTGTATTTGAAAGTGAAGTGCTAATTAATAAAGCAACATCTAGTTGTGCATGTCAATGTCCATGTAGTACAACAACCATGGGCGAATATTGCGAAACCAAAGACGGATTTAAGTAAGAGACAATGAGGCCTGGAGTCCGTTATTTTTTTAATTAATAAAACAAAATTGTGAAACTAAAAATTTAGGGTAAAAAACTTCGGATTTCGATTTGTAATCAGCTCAGGCTTGGAAGGCCACGACTCGGACTAGGCAAACCTCATCCGTGCTTCGACGGATGGGGACTTCCAACCCTGATCCGTGGCTTTAACGACTCAGGCCATCCAAGCCCGAGTCGTCGAAATCACGGATCGGAGCGGGTAGTCCCCATCCATTGAAGCATGGATCGGGTTTCCCTAAGTCAATCTATCATTGACGATTGAAATCAATGGACTGGAAAAAAGATGGCAAAAAATGAAAAGACATGTAGACAACACAAAGTGCTGATTTTGGTTAATTATAGTTCGGATTTAATTGTTTATATTCTTCTTATTTATTCATGTATAATCAGACGTGTGTATTTGAAAGTGAAGTGCTAATTGATCGAGCAATATCTAGTTGTGCATGTCAATGTCCATGTAGTAAAACAACCATGGGCGAATATTACGAAACCAAAGACGGATCCAAGTAAGAGAGAATGACGCTTGGAGTCCGTTATTTTTTTAATTAATAAAAGAAAATTATGAAACTAAAAATTTAGGGGAAAAACTTCGGATTTCGATTTGTAATCAGCTCAGGCTTGGAAGGCCACGGCTCAGACTAGGGAAACCTGATCCGTGCTTCGACGGATCGGGACTTCCAACCCCGATCCATGGCTTCAACGGCTCAGGCCTTCCAAGTCCGAGCCGTCGAAATCACGGATCAGAGTTGGTAGTCCCCATCCGTCGATGCACGGATCGAGTTTCCCTAAGTCAATCTATCATTGACGATTGAAATCAATGGACCCGAAAAAAGATGCCAAAAAATGAAAAGACAAGCATACGACACAAAGTGCTGATTATTGGTTAATTATAGTTTGGATTTAATTGTTTATATTTTTTATCTTTATTCATGTATAATAAGACGTGTGTATTTGAAAGTGAAGTGCTAATTATTCGAGCAATATCTAGTTGTGCATGTCAATGTCCATGTAGTACAACAACCATGGGCGAATATTGCAAAACCAAAGACGGATCCAAGTAAAAGACAATGATGCCTCGAGTCTGTTATTTTTTTAATTAATAAATGAAAATTACGAAATTAAAAATTACAAAAAAAACTTCGGATTTCGAATTGTAATCTGCTCGGGCTTCCGTAGAAGCACGACTCGGATCAGGGAAACCTGATCCGTGCTTCGACGGATCGGGACAACCAACCCCGATCCGTGGTTTCGACGACACGAGCTTGGAAGGCCTGAGCCGTGGAAGCCCCGGATCGGGGTTGGAAGTCCCGATCCGTCGAAGAACGGATCGGGTTTCCCTAGTCGGAGTCGTGGCCTTCCAAGGCCGAGCCGTGCAGATCGAAATCTGGAGTTTATTTTCCTAATTTTTTAATTTCGTAATTTTCTTTTATCAGTTAAAAAATAAAAACCTTGAGTACTCCTATATATTGAGATTATGGAAAATGTCCTATCGCATAATGGGTGACAGGAAAGTAGGGATACAGAGGAGAGAGAGGTGCAACGGGCGTCAGATAAAGGAAGGAGAAAAAGATGTCTGAACAACACATGCCAACAGACTCTAATGGGTAAAAGTGTAGAATACAAATGAAATATTACAATATCGAAAAAAAATTGGATACATAACAAGACAACAATTACAAACGTGTGTGCCACCTCGATATTGCAGGAGAAAATGGGTTGGAAGGCGCGTGGGCATCCCGGAAGCCCATTGTATTCATTAATCTTTCCATTGCAAATTATTTTTGTTGAAAGGAATTTGGTTTCTTCATTGACCTAATACTTCCTCCTCAACGTACATATTTACCCAAGTTATTGGTGTACCATCTCTTTTGATTTTCCAACGAACAACATGCGGTTGTTTTTGCTGCTTTTGTTGCTTGTATGTCATGTATGGTCGGAATTGACTGTTAGAACCGAAACCTAGGTTAGAGGGTTAATGGTGATTAGAAGAGGGGTTTGCTTGGGGAAGAGGAGGAGCACAGTCGTTTGCATGGGGATGGAGGGAATAGGTGGTGTAGGGTGATGGTGTCGGAGGCGTGCACTATAGCGAGGAGAGGGTTTTGTTGGGTTTAAAACTGAGTTTCTCTCTCTCTCTCTCTCTCTCTCTCTCTTTTCTCTCTCGTTTGATCTCTCTCTCACTCTTTCCTTTTCTATCCCGGTGACCAGAGGGAGTTGAGACGTGTGGTTCCGAGCTCGGAGTCGCGGAGGCGAGGAGGTGAGGCGTGCGAAGGTGGTTGCTATCGAGGAGGTGACGGAGGTGCGAGTGGTGCTCCGGCGTAGTTCGTCCTTCTCTTGAGGTGTGCCGCTCTCTAGTGTGATTTTGTTGTTAACCCTCGTGGGAAGCTTGTGTTGGTCGGTCGGAGGAGGTCGGAGACCTCTCCGACGAAGAGTTTTGGTGAAAAACCTCGACTGGCGCGAGGTTGAAGACGACTAACGGTCAACCGGGCCCTTCGGGCGGTCGACCGAATGTAGTGTATTTTGTCTTCCTGTTATGTTTCGGTCGACCGGTGCCTTGGGGTCGGTCGACCGGAACTTAAATGTACTGGATTATTATGCATGCTTGTTCGACCGTTTATTGATATGTGTTCAACCGTTATATGACTTAGAAATATTAGGATGCGCAGGTAGTTTTCAGTCGACCGAGACCCCTGAGTCGGTCGACCGATAGTTTGAATTTGATGTTGACCAGACTCCGGATTTTGACCTCGTATCGGTCGACCGGCTTTAGATCTCTGTCCGACCGTTGGGACTTAGGTGTTGCGCAAGGAGTTCGACCGTTGCAGACTTTCGGTTGACCGTTTCCATTGAGGGCGCGATCGACCGGGTTGGCTCTTTCGGTCGACCGTTTTTGCACATGACCGAATTCTTGGTTCCCTTTTGAATGCCAACTTTGTCCACGGAAACCCGTGTCCTCGCCTTGTGCGTGAGCCGGGGGGTGACGGTGGGCGCGTTCCGCGTGCCTGCCTAGGGACCGCCGTGTGGAAGAGTGTGGGTGTTCGGGACGCGTCACCTCCATGTATGGATCGTGACTAATATGATGGATTGATTGGACTCATTGTAGTATAGCAGGCCTGAGCGATCATGGATCCCAATGTATGATGATTGTGCGGGCACGCAACTGTCGTTGGGTGAGGTGACTACCGACCCATGGGGCTACGGAGGTCGCTGCCCTGCTTTTATAGCGGCCCGGTTGGTGTTTGCGGCTCGTGGAGCCTGATGACCTTGCAGACTTTGGTCTGGACCCGTCCGATGTTGTGCCGCATGTATTGATGGACCACCGATGATGTGCCGGTGATGCCACCGATGCTGTTCCGGCGATGATGATTGATGGGCCGATGATGATGTTCCGGTTATGATCCTCAGATGGGCACCTACCGAGATGATGATTGATGGACCGACCAGGCGACAACCCCGTTGGTGTGGTTTCGACCTCGAAGTTACTGATCTGTTTCTTATGGCGCGGACCTGGCGGATGCTCCTTGCCGAACCCCATGACTAGTGTAGCCGCGTGTGGGGGGCGTCACGTCTTGTTCCGTTAGACCGTATGTGCCTACGGTAGGTCTCCTCGGGAGACCCGATGATGATTGTCGGACTGATGTCCTATGGTACCCTTCGGGGGAACTATTGTCCTTACTGTTGATGACATGACATGCTACTAGTATGATAGGTTCATTTGTACTACTGCATGCATTTAGGGGAGCTTGGCATACGGGGTTTCCTTATGGAAACTCAGGCATTGTTGTTGCATCTTTTTCAGGACCGCAGTAGGTCCAGTTGGGTGGTGATCAGCGGGCGCGCGCATCTTCGGATCAGATCCTCTATTTTGACCACTGAGGTCAACATGATTACTTTTATCTTCTTTGTCGTTCAGTTGTAATCATGTATCATTTTTGACAAACTCAGATGTAATCTGGTGCACCGCTTTTATGTTTTATGAGAAGTAACAGTCCCGTCTTTGATTATTGAGTTGATTGCCTTGATTATAAATTTTTAAAATTTCCACTGTTTCGGGATGTTACAATTTGTTTTCAGAGCGTTCGATTCCTATGCGGTTCCCAATGAAATCACCCTTGTAGTAATAGGACGCATGCATTTTATATTTTAGCATGCATTCATGGCTGAAGCTTGTGATTGTTCTTCTGTCAGATGGCTCCTAGACGTGTGCGGAGTTCCCCACGTGATCGTGATCCCAGCGACAACACTGAGGGCACCCACTGGGACAGATTGGGCGAGTTTCTGGAGCGTCAGGCAGCCCAGAATATGCAAGGCGGAGTGGGCGCTGAGCATTATCGGTTTATGTGTCAGCACCCGCCGAGTTTTGATGGCAGGAGTGCCCCAGAGGTAGCGGAGGACTGGATCTTCAGGATGCAGAAGATTTTCCGTGCGATTGGAGTCGCACCTGAGAGGTGTGTGGACCTGGCCACCTATGTGTTTGATGGCGAGGCCCCCAACTGGTCGAGGACCACGTCCACGGTTTTGTTTGAGGACCGTGAGAACATCAGCTGGGAGGAGTTTTTGGAGGTGTTTCATGAGCAGTATTTTCCCCCGCACATGAGGGATCGGAAAAGGGAGGAGTTCATGTTGCTCGAGCAGAGGGAGATGACTCTGGCGAGCTACATCTGCAGGTTCAACGTCTTAGAGCGTTATTGCCCCGAGATTTGTGTGCCCCCAAAGCAGCAGGCGAGGAAGTTCGTGAAGGGCTGAGGCAGCCGCTCCGATCACGTGTGATCAACAGCATGCCGTGGACCCTTGCTGATGCGGTGAAGCATGGTACTATCATCGAGCAGGATCAGAGGGAGTGTCTTCAGGAGGCGAGGAAGGCACCAGTGAGTACCAGTAGCCGACCAGTTGGTCGTGGAGCAGGGAACCCGGGCAAGAGGCCCAGGTTTGATGGAGGAGGAACACGTCAGTCTGGAGCGTGCACATTCTGTGGGAGGTTCCACCCAGGTCAGGAGTGCTTCAGGCGCACTGGAGCTTGCATGCGATGCGGACAGTTGGGTCACTTCATTCGGGAGTGCCCGACTAGGCAGGGAGAGCCTAGCAGGAGGTCTGGAACACCAGTGGCAGGGAGAGGCGGAGGCAGCTGATCAGTCGTCTCACCAGGAAAGGGCTGGAAGACCGGGCGAGGCTTCACTATTCAGGCTGAGGATGCGAGGGACTCCAACACCGTCGTGGAAGGTACACTTTCTGTTTCTGGCTTAGTAACGCGTGTGTTGTTTGATTGCGGCGCCACTCACTCCTTCATTTCGGAGAAGTTTGTTGGTGAGTTGGGTCGGACCCCTGTGCTGCTGACTGATGTTTTGGAGGTCAGCACGCCCATGGGTGAGGTGGGAATTGTGGGGAGCTTTTTCCCCGGCACCACAGTTGCTTCGAGAGACCATGATTTTCCGGCTGATCTGGTCTTGTTACCGATGGAGGACTTCGACGTCATACTGGGGATGGATTGGCTGTCACGGTATGACGTGCGGGTCTTTTACCGCGAGAAGAAGATCCTGATTTCGATGGAGGGCTTGCCAGATGTTTTGATCAGAGGTGCGGGGAGCAGAGGGGGTCGTCTGATTGTGTCTGCAATTAAGGCACAAAGACTGATACAACAGGGATGCAGAGCGTTCGTGGCCACGCTGGTAGTTCCTGATCCTGAGACGAGGAGGCTGGAGGATATAAAGGTAGTGCAGGAGTTCCCAGATGTGTTTCCAGCAGAGATTCTGTCGTTACCGCCGCACCGGGAGATCGAGTTTGGCATCAAGTTGGTAGCGGGTACGACACCTCAGTCGAAGGCACCTTATCGGATGAAACCTGCTGAGTTGACAGAGCTGAAGAAGCAGTTGCAGGAGTTGATGGAGTCCGGGTTCATTCGACCGAGTGTTTCTCCATGGGGAGCGCCTGTGCTCTTCGTGAAGAAGAAGGATGGATCGTTGCGGATGTGCATCGACTACAGGATGCTGAATAAGGTTACCGTTCGGAACCGGTACCCTTTGCCCAGGATTGATGACTTGTTTGTTCAGTTGCAGACGGCGAGAGTGTTCTCGAAGATCGATCTATGTTCGGGTTATCACCAGTTGCGGATCAGGGAGGCAGATGTTCAGAAGACAGCCTTCAGGACGCGGTACGGCCACTACGAGTTCTTGGTAATGCCATTTGGACTGACGAATGCACCTGCAACATTCATGGATTTGATGAATAGGACCTTCCAGCCGTACCTCGACAGATTCGTCATTGTGTTCGTGGACGACATCTTGGTATACTCGCCTGACAGGGAGCAACATCAAGAGCACCTGAGGATTGTGCTTGGCATCTTGAGGGATCAGCAGCTTTATGCCAAGTACACGAAGTGTGAGTTTTGGTTGGATCAGGTGGCTTTTCTGGGACATATAGTGTCAGTAGATGAGATTTCGGTGGATCCGGCGAAGGTCGAGGCAGTGACTCAGTGGAGAGCCCCGACGAGCGTGACGGAGATCAGGAGTTTCGTAGGACTGGCAGGGTATTACAGACGGTTTATCCAGGATTTCTCCAGACTTGCATCGCTGCTGACCGCGCTGACGCAGAAGGGCGTCAAGTTTCTTTGGTCGCAGAAGTGCGAGGACAGCTTTCAGGAGCTAAAGAGGCGATTGACGACAGCACCTATTCTGACTCATGGAGGAGGCACACAGAGCTAGATACACCATTCACTCGGGGAGCACGAAGATGTATAAGGACCTGCAGCGGAACTTCTGGTGGAAGGGCATGAAGAGGGACATTGCAGAGTTTGTGGAGCGATGCTTAGTCTGTCAGCAGGTGAAGATTGAGCATCAGCGGCCTGCGGGACCGATGCAGTGTATTGAGCTTCCAGAGTGGAAGTGGGAGCACGTGACGATGGATTTTGTCACAGGATTGCCGAAGACGAGGAGATTCCACGACGCGATTTGGGTGATAGTCGATCGACTGACCAAGTCGGCGCACTTCTTCGCAATCAGTACCACGTTGCCTTTGGAGGGTCTGGCTAAGTTGTACGTGGAGGAGATAGTCAGGTTGCATGGAGTGCCAGTGAGCATCATCTCCGATCGAGATCCTCGATTCACTTCCAGATTTTGGGGGAGTCTGCAGCAGGCTTTGGGGACGCGTCTGAGGTCCAGTACAACGTTCCATCCGCAGACAGATGGTCAGTCAGAGAGGACGATTCAGACCTTAGAGGATATGCTGAGGGCATGCACACTGGATTGGGCAGGACACTTGGGTGAGCACTTGCCGCTGATAGAGTTCGCCTACAACGACAACTACCATTCGAGTATTGGGACGGCACCGTACGAGGCATTGTACGGGAGGCCTTGCAGATCACCGGTATGTTGGAGTGACGTGGGCGAGAGGCAGTTAGTGGGTCCAGAGATTGTGCAGATGTATGCCGAGAAGGTTGATGTGATCCGGAGGAGACTGGCCACAGCACAGAGCAGGCAGAAGAGTTATGTTGATCGACGCAGATGGGTGTTGAGTTTCGAGCTGGGCGACCATGTGGTTCTGAAGATTTCCCCAGCCCGAGGTGTGATGTGGTTTGGGAAGAAGGGGAAGCTCAGTCCGAGGTATGTGGGACCTTTCGAGATCCTCGACCGAGTGGGAGAGGTTGCTTACCGGATTGCGTTGCCCCGCAGTTTTCGGGTCTTCACAACGTCTTTCATGTATCGATGCTGAAGAAGTACGTTGCAGATCCAGCTCACGTGATTGAGATAGCAGTGCCAGAGATCCAGCAAGACTTGTCGCTCGAGGAGAGACCAGCCAAGATAGTCGATCGCATGGATCATCAACTCAGGAGGAGGACCATTCCGATAGTGAGGGTCAGATGGCAGCATCGCAGTGAGCGTGAGGCCACTTGGGAGATCGAGGAGGAAGTCAGAAGGCAGTATCCAGAGCTTTTCAGTGAGTAGTTTGCTTTGATTTCGGGACGAAATCCGTTTAAGTTGGGTGGATTGTTAGAACCCAAACCTAGGTTAGAGGGTTAATGGTGATTAGAAGAGGGGTTTGCATGGGGAAGAGGAGGAGCACAGTCATTTGCATGGGGATGGAGGGAATAGGTGGTGTAGGGTCATGGTGTGGGAGGCGTGCACTGTAGCGAGGAGAGGGTTTTGTTGGGTTTATAACTGAGTTTCTCTCTCTCTCTCTCTCTTTTCTATCTCGTTTGATCTCTCTCTCACTCTTTCCTTTTCTATCCCGGCGACCAGAGGGAGTTGAGACGTGTGTTGCCGAGCTCGGAGTCGCGGAGGCGAGGAGGTGAGGCGTGCGAAGGTGGTTGCTGTCGAGCAGGTGACGGAGGCGCGAGTGGTGCTCCGGCGTAGTTCGTCCTTCTCTTGAGGTATGCCGCTCTCTAATGTGATTTTGTTGTTAACCCTCGTGGGAGAGTTGTGTTGGTCGGTCGGACGAGGTCGGAGACCTCTCCGACGAAGAGTTTTGGTGAAAAACTTAAGTGTACAGGATTATTATGCATGCTTGTTCGACCGTTTATTGATATGTGTTCAACCGTTATGTGACTTAGAAATATTAGGATGCCCTGGTAGTTTTCGGTCGACCGAGACACCTGAGTCGGTCGACCGATAGTTTGAATTTGATGTTGACCAGACTCCGGATTTTGACCTCGTATCGGTCGACCGGTTTTAGATCTCTGTTCGACCGTTGGGACTTAGGTGTTGCGCTAGGAGTTCGACCGTTGCAGACTTTTGGTCGACCGTTTCCATTGAGGACGCGGTCGACCGGGTTGGCTCTTTCGGTCGACCGTTTTTGAACATGACCGAATTCTTGGTTCCCTTTTGAATGCCAACTTTTTCCACGGAAACCCGTGTCCTCGCCTTGTGCGTGAGCCGGGGGCTGACGGTGGGCGCGTTCCGCGTGCCTGCCCAGGGACCGTCGTGTGGAAGAGTGTGGGTGTTCGGGACGCGTCACCTCCATGTATGGATCGTGACTAATATGATGGATTGATTGGACTCATTGTAGTATAGCAGGCCTGAGGGATCATGGATCCCAATGTATGATGATTGTGCGGGCACGCAACTGTCGTTGGGTGAGGTGACTACCGACCCATGGGGCTACAGAGGTCGCTGCCGTGCTTTTATAGCGGCCCGGTTGGTGTTTGCGGCTCGTGGAGCCTGATGACCTTGCAGACTTCGGTCTGGACCCGTCCGATGCCGTGCCAGATGTATTGATGGACCACCGATGTTGTTCCGGTGATGCCGCCGATGCTGTTATGGTGATGATGATTGATGGGCCGATGATGATGTTCCGGCTATGTTTCCTCAGATGGGCACCTATTGAGATGATGATTGATGGACCGACAGGGCGACGACCCCGTTGGTGTGGTTTCGACCACGAAGTTACAGATCTGTTTCTTATGGCGCGGACCTGGCGGATGCTCCTTGCCGAACCCCATGACTAGTGTAGCCGTGTGTGGGGGGTGTCACGTCTTGTTCCGTTAGACCGTATGTGCCTACGGTAGTTCTCCTCGGGAGACCCGATGATGATTGTCGGACTGATGTCATGTGTTACCCTTCGGGGCAACTGTTTTTCCTTACTGTTGATGACATGACATGCTACTAGTATGATAGGTTCATTTGTACTACTGCATGCATTTAGGTGAGCTTGGCATATGGGGTTTCCTTATGGAAACTCAGGCATTGTTGTTGCATCTTTTTCAGGACCGCAGTAGGTCCAGTTGGGTGGTGATCAACGGTATCATTTTTGACAAACTCTGATGTAATATGGTGCACCGCTTTTATGTTTTATGAGAAGTAACAGTCCCGTCTTTGATTATTGAGTTGATTGCCTTGATTATAAATTTTTAAAATTTCCGTTGTTTTGGGATGTTACAATTTGTTTTCAGAGCGGTCGATTCCTATGCGGTTCCCAATGAAATCACCCTTGTAGTAATAGGACGCATGCATTTTATATTTTAGCATGCATTCATGGCCGAAGTTTGTGATTGTTCTTCTGTCAGATGGCTCCTAGACGTGTGCGGAGTTCCCCACGTGATCGTGATCCCAGCGACATCACTGAGGGCACCCACTGGGACAGATTGGGCGAGTTTCTGGAGCGTCAGGCAGCCCAGAATGTGCAGGGCGGAGTGGGCGCTGAGCATGATCGGTTTATGCGTCAGCACCCGCCGAGTTTTGATGGCAAGAGTGCTCCAGAGATAGCAGAGGACTGGATCTTCAGGATGCAAAATATTTTCCGTGCGATTGGAGTCGTACCTGAGAGGATGGTGGACCTGGCCACCTATGTGTTTGATGGCGAGGCTACCAATTGGTACAGGACCACGTCCACGGTTTTGTTTGAGGACCGTGAGGACATCAGCTGGGAGGAGCTTTTGGAGGTGTTTCATGAGCAGTATTTTCCACAGCACGTCAGGGATCGGAAGAGGTAGGAGTTCATGTCGCTCGAGCAGAGGGAGATGACTCTGGCGAGCTACATCTGCAGGTTCAACGCCTTAGAGCGTTACTGCCCCGAGATTTGTGTTACCCCAGAGAAGCGGGTGAGGAAGTTCGTGAAGGGACTGAGGCAGCCGCTCCGATCACGTGTGATCAACAGCCTGCCGCGGACCCTTGTCGATGCGGTGAAGCATGCTACTATCATCGAGCAGGATCAGAGGGAGTGTCTTTAGGAAGCGAAGAAGGCACCAGCGAGTACCAGTAGCCGACCAGTCAGTCGTGGAGCAGGGAACCCGGGCAAGAGGCCCAGGTTTGATGGAGGAGGAACACGTCAGTCTGGAGCGTGCACGTTCTGTGGGAGGTTCCACCCAGGTGAGGAGTGCTTCAGGCGCACTGGAGCTTGCATGGGATGCGGACAGTTGGGTCACTTCATTCGGGAGTGCCCGACTAGGCAGGCAGAGCCTAGTAAGAGGTCTGGACCACCAGTGGCAGGGGAGAGGCGGAGGCAGCCGATCAGTCGTCTCACCAGGATAGGGCAGGAAGACCGGGCGAGGCTTCACTATTCAGGTTGAGGAGGCGAGGGACTTGATGCATTTTATACATTGCATCATATGTCTTTCATTTAGATTAATTTTATATCAATAAATGCTACTAAGGTATGTGTTTAGTCTTATTTACAGAATACAGGGACCTGAATGCAAATTACCTATATCCCGAGCATAAACGCGTGCAAGAGACTCATTTCTATCATAAAGACCAAGTCGAGATTATCGGGATTCAAATGGAAGTCCATCCAAGCATAAAAGCATTCAAAGACCTAATTACAAAAAGGTCAAAGACTTAAGCATAAAAGTTGCCAGGGACTTAATTGCAAAAGGTCGAGGACCCGACTGCAAATTAAAGTACCAAAATATAATTTTGGAGAAGTTCTAAAGAAAAATCAATTTGGATCTCCAAATATATGAAGAAATAAATTCGAAGCTCAAAAGAAAGGAAAGAAATCAATCCAGACGCGCAAAGGACATTTAAATCATACCGAAAACACACAGGAAAAATCCGGATCCAATCAGAGTATAATGTGCGGCGAAATCGCCGCACCTTACATGTCATACGCGGCGGAAACGCCGCACCCCTTGCGATCCGTGGCCCTGTATTTTGTCCAGTCGTTTATTGACGCGTGTGCTTTCCTATTTTATACTTGGGTCCTGATTGATCGTTTTATATTTAACCGCAAGTGCACGGCCGCGTTGGAGCGGTGACAAATACGGGTCGTCCACTGGGAGGTGTGTCGACACTTGGTTTGTTCGAGGGCGAGAGGTAAAAAGAGGGAGTGAAAGGTTGGTTACACTAAACTACACTAAGATGCAAAAAGGAAATGAAGATAAGCAATTAAACTAAGCCCCATACGGGGTAGAGAAATAATGTGAATATGAAGATGTGTGTGTGTGTGTTCAATTAAGCTCCTCACAACATGTAGTGCATGAAATCATAAAACTACATCCAACTTTGCCTCCACATGAATTAAGATAAGACTACATCATTAAAACATACAAGACAATAATTGAAATGAAGCTAAATGAACTCAAGTATAAAGACTAGACCCTACTATGCCTCCACATGAATTAAGATAAGACTACATCATTAAAACATACAAGACATTAGCTAAGGTAAAGGCAACAAGAGCACATACACTACAAATTGTGTTTTCAATATTAACATCATCCATATCTACCCTTATCATTCCCCATAAAATAGGTCCACTAATCAAAGCATAAGCTAAACTTCATTCAAGAGCATTAGCATATCAAAGATAGGAGTGAAAACCCATTAGATGGTTATGGAAATCATATAAAGCTCAAGGGATAAAGATAACACACACTTAATACACTACATGATTATATCACATATTTCTCCACCCCCCAAATGGGGATGGAACTACTCACTACTCATTACACTAACTATATTAACAAAAGAAAGCATAATACTGAAATGAAAGTTAACTAAGAAGGCAAGAAGTATTAAAGAAACATAAAAGGAAAGCAAAGACTACACAAACATGCACAAATTAAAAGACAAGATTAAAAGAAACTAGAAGAATTATTTTATTAACAAATGACTCGCATTGAAGGTAGCATTCTTCTCCACCTTGAGTTTTTGCTTCAAGGCTCACTCCTTTGCTTCAAGGCTTACAATGGAAGGTGAAGAGTTCTATTTATAAGCATGGAAAAAGCTAATCGGGGACAATCCCCCGATGTGGGACTAAACCAATACCAAAAATAGCCTAAACGAACATTAATACAAGTCCAGGAGAAATTTAGGAGGATCCTGAGTAATATTGACCGCCAATTAGCCGTCCAAGACCGCCAATTGGCGTTCCAAATACTTCGGATCGCGTTGGAATTTGTTGTGGGCTTTTCTTTCTGGTATTGTTGGTCTTTGATGCGGTTACTTGACTTGTTGGAGCTCCGACCCGAATTGAATTGGTAAAATACTCCCCATGATGGTGTGCAGTATTCTGTTTTGCTCTTAGGTCCTTCTGTCTTACATTCAGGTCCTTCTCCCTTGCATCTTAGTCCCCAGATCTCACAATTCAGTCCTTTTTCCCTGCTTTTGGGTCCTTTTATGTTTCATCTCTTCAAACCTATTTATTCCTGAAAACTAAACATAAAAGTCGTAACATAGCATTGTTTAGGTGAAAGATAATGGATATAAGATACAAATATAAACATGAAATGATGCCAATCAAATACCCCCACACCTAACTTTTGCTAGTCCCGAGCAAAACAAAGAAAGGAAAAAGCATACGAAAAACAACAAATCCTAACTCACTTTCGTTGGAATCACGGTTGCACTTAGCACGTGCAACAAGCCGTTAAACCTCTTTGTTGCCAAGGAGGAGGAGTGCTGTCTCCTTAGGGTTTTCAGCGGATATACCCACAAAATCCGAACAAGATGCATTATTCAATCTAGACACTCGACTCGTTGGAAATATTTTGTCGATCAATGAACGCAGTAATGCTACGGGCCGACTCTATATAGGTGATCACTCCACACCTCTAACCTAATGAACCATTCGTGCAAGTTAAATAAGGAATTAAGTGAAAGACATGGACAACCACAACATCCTCAAGTGCTACAAAGTGTAAAGTCCATTAAGGTTCTTATTTGCATTATCATTTTTTTTCTTTTTGTTTCTTTTCACAATTTTTTTCTTCTTTTTCTTTTTATTAGTTGGAGCTTCATTCTCCCAGGGTCAGGTTTCGTGCATCATTGCCCATGAGGACTTACACTATCACGTACACCTTCCCCAAATCTCCACATAGGGCAATCCCTACCACCCGTGTAACGGGAGTTCGGTCGGCGCATCCCAAGTCAGATGACTCGAAAGCACCAGGCACAAAGTCCCCTCAGACCTACTTTCCCGAGTGATAGGAGCCGTGCGAGAAGAGAGAACACCTACTCACTTATTTCTTATCTACACATGAACCAAAATCCCTACACTAATGACTACAACAAACTTCCTTAAGTTAACAGACACGAATTATTGACTCACTAGGTTCAGGGTGGACTTCATTAAATGTTTGAGCACTGCAATCCTATGATTACTCACCCCCAAGGGAAAAATGGGGTGCATCCTAACGACTCGATAAATCCTAAAGTCACTGTACTAGATATCCTAATGCATCAAGTTCAAGACAATTTTGGGAGCTTTCTTTTTACTTTGCCTCTCAATGGTTTTGCACATGCTAAACACACACAAAACCCCACAAAACATTTTCTTTCGCAAACACATGAAAATTTTGAAAGAAATGTGGAAACTTTAAAGCACTAGGCAAGCAAAAGAAGACAAGTCACCCAAGGATCATGGCAAGCAGATATATCGATATTAAATGCAGCACACTAACATGACCCTAAAAATGCAAACAAAAGAAAACTGATGCATTGCATACATTGCATCATATGTCTTTCATTTAGATTACTTTTACATCAATAAATGCTACTAAGGTATGTGTTTAGTCTTATTTACAGAATACAGGGACCTGAATGCAATTTACCCACATTCCGAGCATAAACGTGTGCAAAAAATTCATTTCTATCATAAAGACCGAATTCAAGTTTATCGGGTTTCAATTAGATATGCATCCAAGCATAAAAGCATTCAAGGAGCTAATCACAAAAAGGTCAAGGGCTTAATTGCAAAATGCCAAGGACCTGATTGCAAAAGAAAAGGATAAAGTTATTTTGTTGGAAAAGTCAAAAGAAAAATCAACTATAAATCTCCAACAATGGAAGGAATTAATCCGGAGCTCAAGAGATTGGAAAGAAATCATCCAGACGCGCAAAGGAGGATCAAATCATACCATAAACATTCAACCAAAATCCGGATTAAATCTGAGGAGATCATGCGGCGAAATCGCCGCACATTACATGCATCATGCGGCGGAAACGCCGCCCCCTAGTCGATCCGTGTGCTCCAATTTTGACCAGTCGTGTCTGGACACGTGTACTCTCCAATTCTATACCTAAGTCCCTTGTAGCAACTATAAATAGACCTGAGAACGATGTAAATAAGGTCCTTAGTTGTTGTTCTTATTTGTGTACCTTAGTTTTATTAATAAAATTCTGTTCTTTTAATTCTTGTTTTAGTTTTCTTTTAATGTCTCAAGGACCCCTTCTTCTTCCCTCCATGAGTTTCTAACTCTCTCCAAAGGGCGGAGGTGATGGAATTAGGGTTAGAGAATGATGAATGCATGTTATTATTTTAAGTTCATGATTAGTGTATTTTGATTACTTGAGTTTATGTTAAGTCATTTATCTTGTAATGCTTCATAACTAACATGATTTACAATAAGTTTCAGTAATTCTCTACTCTAAACCTAAGTCTAAACCTCCACCCCACGGATTTCTCTCTTTGTTCTTGTTTTAAATTTTAATTGCTTTTGTTTCGTACTTTAGTTAATTAAACCAAAAACCCCAAAAAAACCCAAATTAATTCTTCTCTCCTTCTTCCTCTTAATCGAAAATAACATTAACAACGAAATCTCTCCCTCCTTGTGTTCGACCCGTACTTGCCACGTCTTCATAGACGCCGTGCACTTGCGGTATAAATTTAAATTCTCACCAAGTTTTTGGCGCCGTTGCCGGGGAGGCGACGCAGATTTTTGTTTTTTTTTGTTGATTTCGATTTTATCCTGTCTACCTTGTGCGCGATCTAAGTATTTGAATTTGTGTAGCAGGAGACAACAGAGCGCGCGGCGAAATCCGGGAGCGTTCTGAGACACTTGGGCGGCGGAATCGCCGCATCTACAAGGTAACTTGCGGCGGAATCGCCGCACCAGTGTGGGTTCTGGTCTTCAAATTTCTGGGGCATCGTCGGCATCGCTGGGTGGTCGCATTGAGCTACTGGAATCTTCGAGAGCGGGCGGCGAACCCGACTGAGCATTGCGGAGGTAACTTTTCTTGCCTTTCTCGTAAAATCTGAATAGTTGAAAAGTTTCCTTTCGTAGAATTGCACGTGTTAGGGTTACAATTCCATAATTTGCAATAATTCAACTCTGACCTAAAATTGGCAAAATTAGAAAGACCTTAGTGCATGCATCATATAATGTTTTGCTTGCATTATTCTTGCTAAATTCTTGCAAATTAATACTTGTTGAAGATTGCTGGAGGCAAGGTACGTATCGAGGTTTTTATCGAGTGCATTAGAGCATATAATTTAGCTGCATACAACCTTGCAATTGCCCCCATTAAAAGGACCATTGTTTGACTATCTTTGCTAGATTTAAGTTAAACTATCTTAAGGGCAACTCCGTAGGAAAAGATACGGTGGGGATTTCATCACCCTCCCGTAGTCCACAAACCACAATCCTGAAGTGTCGCCTAAGCCTAAAATTTAAAATCAATTAGACATTGGCCCCTAAGGACTCGGACTCAATTAAGGAGGAGATTGGTTTGACTTGCTATGACCTGAAGCTAATTGAACTCAATTTGGTGTCTAGAAAGTGTTTTTGTGTCGACGAAAGTCTTCCAAGCGACGTGGTTGTCTAATTGGCACCGACTCTGTCGGAAGCGCCCCCACTAGCTATACACTAACTGGCCAACTTGGTTTGATTGGTGAGGGAGGTGAATCAAGCGAATCAATTCGACTCAACCAGTTAGGAGTCGTCTAGATCTAAGTGACACTAGGTCTAGGATTGTTTTGACCGTGCTTGTTCAGGAAATTTCTGACCAACCCTAATTTTTATCCTTTAGAGTTAAGTTTCCCTTCTCGTCTGAGTCTTCTTTCCCTTCTCATCCTTACCTTTCTATTGTTTGTTTCCTTTAAAAATTAAAATTCAAAAAAAAAAAAAAAAGTAATTAATTCTTGAAATTAAATTTGGAATTTAAATTTCGAATTTGAATTCAAAAATTGATTCAACCCGGTGCACTCAGATTTGGATTCGGGACTTGAGTAATCGACTCTCACGAGTTCATCTAGATTCCAGTCTGGAACTTAACCCCAATCCACCTGTTGCACCACCTCACCCGGATCTAATGGGTGAGAACGTAGTGGACCCGCCTGTTGCGCAACCTATAACTCTGAGGGATCGGTGCTACCCAACGATGGCTGCTCAACCATCGTGCATCGTTATGCCCACCATACCGGGTCGCGACTTCGAACTTAAGGCACAATACATGAGTATGTTGCCTAAGTTCACCTCTAGGGAAGACCCATATCTCTTCCTTAGAGAATTTGAAGAAATCTGCTCTCTTATGCAATACCAGCATATCCCTGAAGAGGCAGTGCGTCTGAAATTCGTGCCTCTAGCACTTAAGGACGACGCTAAGAAATGGCTATATAGTCTAGCCGAAAGATCTATTAGAAGTTGGGCTGAATTTGTTCAAGTTTTCTTAAAAAAATATTTCCCCAACCATAAGACTATGAAGATTAGGAATGAAATTGTTGCATTCCTTCAGTCTGAGAGCGAGCCGTTCTATTCCTATCTTGAGAGATTTAAGAGTGTCTTGACCCAATGCCCTCATCACGGAATTCCAAAGTGGCAATTATGCCAAATTATTTATGAGGGATTGACACCCACATCTAGGGTTATGCTAGAATCTGTGAGCCAAGGGAACTTTATGTCCAAGAATGAAAATGATGCCTGGACTTTTCTTGAGGATTTAGCTGAAAATAGTATGCAATGGGACAATTCTAGAACACCCATCAACCCGAGTATTGGATCTAGAATAGCGAGTCAACCCCGACCAGGTGTCTTAGCTATAGACTCCAACATAGCGGCTGAGGCAAAACTAGCTACCCTAATGCGTAGAATGGAAAGTCTAGAACTGCAAAACCAAACCCGACAAACATCCCCTACCCCCTGCTCTAGATGTGGTCAAACTGGTCATTTAATGGAGGACTGTGTGAACCTGGAACATGTTAATGCCACATATAACAATTCTAGAAATGATCCTTACGCATCAACCTATAACCCAGGTTGGCGTAATCATCCCAATTTTTCGTGGACCCAACAAGGACAACCTCCTAGACAACAACCAACCCCATATAACCAAAATAATACATCATCTGGGGGTAATAATGGAAATCATGAGGTTAGGTTGACAAAATTAGAAAATTTAATGACAACTTTTATACAAACAACCAACCAATCATTCCAAAGGCTAGAGACACAGGTCAGCCAATTAGCACAGATAATAGGTGAAAGAGAAAAAGGCCAATTTCCAAGTCAACCGGAGGTAAACCCAAGAACTAATAATCAATATCAACCTTATCAACCACCTTCAGGAAATAACAACCCTAGACCGGTTCAAATGGTTAATGAGGAAGGACCGTTCCAACAAATCAATGTTGTAGTATCATTACGGTCCGGAAGACAAATTGACAATAATGTGGTACACCCTAGAATGACTAATCAATCTAGCCATCAAGCACCCACATATGACTTGACCATTGAACCCGACGTCCAAATTGAAAAGCACAATCCACCTACCCAACCTGAACCTGTAGCTCAACCTGAACCTGAGCGAGTCTATGTGCCTAAAGCCCCATTTCCCAATAGACTCAAAAAGAACTCTAGTGCACAAATAGAGAAAATCTTGGAAGTATTTAAGCAAGTTAAGGTAAACATTCCACTCTTAGACATGATTCAACAAATACCTGCTTATGCTAAATTCTTAAAAGATTTGTGCACTAAGAAGAGAAAAACAAATGTACCAAAGAAGGCATTCTTAACTGCAAACATATGCTCAATTCTTTCCAACACATCTCCTATAAAATATAAGGACCCGGGGTGTCCCACAATTTCATGTTCAATAGGAGATACGTTTATCAATAAAGCCCTTCTAGACCTTGGTGCAAGCGTTAACTTGCTCCCATTTTCTGTCTACGAGCAACTCAACCTTGGTCCACTGAAACCCTCTAGGACAACCCTCCAATTCGCTGATTGTTCTGTTAAGAAACCGAGAGGTATAGTAGAGGACGTTTTGATTAAGGTTGGTGACTTCATTTATCCAGTGGATTTTGTCGTACTTGATACTGAACCTGTTGTAAATCCTAATCGACAAATCCCTGTAATTTTAGGTAGACCCTTTTTAGCCACTTCGGAAGCATTAATAAACTGTCGAAATGGGCTCATGCAATTATCTTTCGGAAACTTAAAAGCAGAATTTAATATCTTCCATATTGATAATGAGCCAGAAATAATATGCAACCCAAGTGATGTTGTGATGAGAGCACGTATTTATCAGAATTCTGAATCAAATAAATCATCACATAAGCAAAAAGGAAGTAAGAAAAAAGGGAGTGATTCATTTACCCAACCACCATCACTCGAGCAAACAAGCGAACCAATTCAAGTGAGAAGAGTGGATTCTTTTCCTCAAGTCGACATGGGGAACAATTCAACTGGATACATGCACCAACATGGTGTCATTCAATCCAGTTCTGATTATGGTTGACTTTGAGCAAACTCAACCCCTCTACCGCAAGCCGACTCAGGTAATAAGTGCATTTATTTTATCTATGCATACATTGAGGACAATGCATGATTTAGGTGTGGGGGGGTGTTTATCTATGTATATATCTATTTGTTTGTTTGTTCTGTTTTTTTGTTTAAAAAAAAAATAAAAAAAAATCAATGTTTTAGGACATAGCTTAAGATTGAACTACCAAAACCCGAGTACAAATTGCATTGAGTTTTTGTTCCTTATTATATAGTTCTGCTTGTAGAAATTGTGACATAAATCTAAGTTCCAAAGAAATAACACATTGCCCTTTTAAGACATGTATGCACTTAAATTGGATGAATCAAATCCTTGAAGTGGTTGATAAAAAGCAGAGGTTGAGGAAAATATACCGGGAAGTGTGGACTTCTAATAGCAATTAAGCCTTGAGGAAAATAAAAGTGAAAATAAAGGAATAAAGTGAGGAAAACACATCTTGCAAAATGATTACAAAAGCCCAAGCCTTCGAGTCACTGGTCCGTAGGGGTATCTTGAAACCCGTTAACTTGAGTCTGCCAGCTCGGGATTATCGACCAAACTCGCTACACGAATGCAAAAAGGGTATAAGTGTCAAAAAGAAAAGCAAATGTGTTAAATCACGGAAAAAGGATAAAAATAAATAAATACTTTAAGATACTCAAGGCCCAAAGCTAAAGGAATGATCCATGCCATGGTTGATCCAAATGATACTTCACCACCAGAGGAGGCGTGAAAAATAATTTAAGTGATAACATGTTTAGAAGGGTTAGTGGTGTGAATGTTGGAGGAACAAAGACCAAGTCATATTTTTAATGAGCTAGATTTATATAATGAGCATGCGAGAACTTTAAGTGAGATGTATAAGGTTAAGGCAGAAATATTAAGAGCTATTAATGGAATGTTGAATTAAGACTTTGTGGGTGTGTCAACTGAAAACCCTCACGAGACAAAACTCGTCCTCCTTGGCAACAAGGAGGTTTAAAGGCTTGTTGCACATGCTAAGTGCAACCGTGATTCCTACGAAAGTGAGTTAGGATTTCCCTGCTTTCATTTTCTTATATTCTGCTTTGCTAGGGACTAGCAAAATCTAGGTGTGGGGGTATTTGATGCATTGCATACATTGCATCATATGTCTTTCATTTAGATTACTTTTACATCAATAAATGCTACTAAGGTATGTGTTTAGTCTTATTTACAGAATACAGGGACCTGAATGCAATTTACCCACATTCCGAGCATAAACGTGTGCAAAAAATTCATTTCTATCATAAAGACCGAATTCAAGTTTATCGAGTTTCAATTAGATATGCATCCAAGCATAAAAGCATTCAAGGAGCTAATCACAAAAAGGTCAAGGGCTTAATTGCAAAATGCCAAGGACCTGATTGCAAAAGAAAAGGATAAAGTTATTTTGTTGGAAAAGTCAAAAGAAAAATCAACTATAAATCTCCAACAATGGAAGGAATTAATCCGGAGCTCAAGAGATTGGAAAGAAATCATCCAGACGCGCAAAGGAGGATCAAATCATACCATAAACATTCAACCAAAATCCGGATTAAATCTGAGGAGATCATGCGGCGAAATCGCCGCACATTACATGCATCATGCGGCGGAAACGCCGCCCCCTAGTCGATCCGTGTGCTCCAATTTTGACCAGTCGTGTCTGGACACGTGTACTCTCCAATTCTATACCTAAGTCCCTTGTAGCAACTATAAATAGACCTGAGAACGATGTAAATAAGGTCCTTAGTTGTTGTTCTTATTTGTGTACCTTAGTTTTATTAATAAAATTCTGTTCTTTTAATTCTTGTTTTAGTTTTCTTTTAATGTCTCAAGGACCCCTTCTTCTTCCTCCCTCCATGAGTTTCTAACTCTCTCCAAAGGGCGGAGGTGATGGAATTAGGGTTAGAGAATGATGAATGCATGTTATTATTTTAAGTTCATGATTAGTGTATTTTGATTACTTGAGTTTATGTTAAGTCATTTATCTTGTAATGCTTCATAACTAACATGATTTACAATAAGTTTCAGTAATTCTCTACTCTAAACCTAAGTCTAAACCTCCACCCCACGGATTTCTCTCTTTGTTCTTGTTTTAAATTTTAATTGCTTTTGTTTCGTACTTTAGTTAATTAAACCAAAAACCACAAAAAAACCCAAATTAATTCTTCTCTCCTTCTTCCTCTTAATCGAAAATAACATTAACAACGAAATCTCTCCCTCCTTGTGTTCGACCCGTACTTGCCACGTCTTCATAGACGCCGTGCACTTGCGGTATAAATTTAAATTCTCACCAAAAACACAATCAAAAGAAAAGACTCGACTATGTACACACGTAAAACACCCCCCACACCTACTTCATGCATTGTCCTCAATGAATGTGAGCAAGATACTACATGGATTTATGCATGAAAAAGGAGAGATCTCACCAACATGAAGTACAAAGGGAAGTTCAAGGTCATGTTGATGGACACAAACCCGAATTCCCTCAAAACCTGTGAGATGCTAAAGAAAGGATACAAATACGTGAAAGAAATGGAGCCCAAATACACAAGGGTTGGGGCTCACAACAATCGATGTTCACTGAAGGAGTCTTTTATTGTACTTTCTCTTCTTCTTTTTTTCTTTTTTTTCTTTTTTTCTCTTTTTTTATATAACTATGTACAAACATAAGTTCCCATCTTCATTTGTCAAAAGACATCAAATGGGAACCTCAAGAGTGGGTCAATGCACTTGGAAAGGGAACATGACACCACGTGGGGCGAGAATACGCATGTGTGGGCCCCCTTCACAAAGAGCACCAGATGAAATGAGAGGTTCATGAATTGGACGCAAAGGCGTCTCATTCAAATCACCAAACCTAAAGAGCTTGAACCTCTCAAGAGTTTGGGAAATGAGGGGCAACGGAAGAAGAGTTTCTCCTGTTGCGCTGCTTAAGTTATGATCGTCAATCCAAACTCTCCAACCAATAGGCTGGTGCGTCGGAACGAGGTCAGGAACCTCGTTAGGCATGTCCGACACACCAGGTGAACAAAAAGTGGGTCTCATACCCAAGGTATCCTCCAAGGAACTCCTAATACCCTCATGAGCAATGTAGTTGTTTGATGTTCCATCATTTCCAAGATGATCAGGAACAATAGTGAGAGGCAAACTCTCATCAGGTTGTTTGAAATTTAAGGTACTAGGGAGCTCCTGCTCCACCAGAGGTGAGTCCTTAAGAGGCACAATATGAAGATCATGTGGCTCAAGGGCCACATAACAAAAAGATAAGGCACAATCCTGTGCCGACTCATAAAGAAGCTGGTCCATAGTATTCTCAATTGGAATCGAATCCTCCACCAAGTGATCGTGAATTGAAACCCCAAGTCCCTCAGACTGACTAGGAGTTTGACTTTGAAAGTTTGTGCTTTGAATTTGTGGATGTGGTGGTGGGGGTTCGATATCAAATGTGCAGGGCGGAGTGGGCGCTGAGCATGATCGGTTTATGCGTCAGCACCCGCCGAGTTTTGATGGCAGGAGTGCTCCAGAGATAGCAGAGGACTGGATCTTCAGGATGCAAAATATTTTCCGTGCGATTGGAGTCGTACCTGAGAGGATGGTGGACCTGGCCACCTATGTGTTTGATGGCGAGGCTACCAATTGGTACAGGACCACGTCCACGGTTTTGTTTGAGGACCGTGAGGACATCAGCTGGGAGGAGCTTTTGGAGGTGTTTCATGAGCAGTATTTTCCACAGCACGTCAGGGATCGGAAGAGGTAGGAGTTCATGTCGCTCGAGCAGAGGGAGATGACTCTGGCGAGCTACATCTGCAGGTTCAACGCCTTAGAGCGTTACTGCCCCGAGATTTGTGTTACCCCAGAGAAGCGGGTGAGGAAGTTCGTGAAGGGACTGAGGCAGCCGCTCCGATCACGTGTGATCAACAGCCTGCCGCGGACCCTTGTCGATGCGGTGAAGCATGCTACTATCATCGAGCAGGATCAGAGGGAGTGTCTTTAGGAAGCGAAGAAGGCACCAGCGAGTACCAGTAGCCGACCAGTCAGTCGTGGAGCAGGGAACCCGGGCAAGAGGCCCAGGTTTGATGGAGGAGGAACACGTCAGTCTGGAGCGTGCACGTTCTGTGGGAGGTTCCACCCAGGTGAGGAGTGCTTCAGGCGCACTGGAGCTTGCATGGGATGCGGACAGTTGGGTCACTTCATTCGGGAGTGCCCGACTAGGCAGGGAGAGCCTAGTAAGAGGTCTGGACCACCAGTGGCAGGGAGAGGCGGAGGCGGAGGCAGCCGATCAGTCGTCTCACCAGGATAGGGCAGGAAGACCGGGCGAGGCTTCACTATTCAGGCTGAGGAGGCGAGGGACTTGATGCATTTTATACATTGCATCATATGTCTTTCATTTAGATTAATTTTATATCAATAAATGCTACTAAGGTATGTGTTTAGTCTTATTTACAGAATACAGGGACCTGAATGCAAATTACCTATATCCCGAGCATAAACGCGTGCAAGAGACTCATTTCTATCATAAAGACCAAGTCGAGATTATCGGGATTCAAATGGAAGTCCATCCAAGCATAAAAGCATTCAAAGACCTAATTACAAAAAGGTCAAAGACTTAAGCATAAAAGTTGCCAGGGACTTAATTGCAAAAGGTCAAGGACCCGACTGCAAATTAAAGTACCAAAATATAATTTTGGAGAAGTTCTAAAGAAAAATCAATTTGGATCTCCAAATATATGAAGAAATAAATTCGAAGCTCAAAAGAAAGGAAAGAAATCAATCCAGACGCGCAAAGGACATTTAAATCATACCGAAAACACACAGGAAAAATCCGGATCCAATCAGAGTATAATGTGCGGCGAAATCGCCGCACCTTACATGTCATACGCGGCGGAAACGCCGCACCCCTTGCGATCCTTGGCCCCGGATTTTGTCCAGTCGTTTATTGACGCGTGTGCTTTCCTATTTTATACTTGGGTCCTGATTGATCGTTTTATATTTAACCGCAAGTGCACGGCCGCGTTGGAGCGGTGACAAATACGGGTCGTCCACTGGGAGGTGTGTCGACACTTGGTTTGTTCGAGGGCGAGAGGTAAAAAGAGGGAGTGAAAGGTTGGTTACACTAAACTACACTAAGATGCAAAAAGGAAATGAAGATAAGCAATTAAACTAAGCCCCATACGGGGTAGAGAAATAATGTGAATATGAAGATGTGTGTGTGTGTTCAATTAAGCTCCTCACAACATGTAGTGCATGAAATCATAAAACTACATCCAACTTTGCCTCCACATGAATTAAGATAAGACTACATCATTAAAACATACAAGACAATAATTGAAATGAAGCTAAATGAACTCAAGTATAAAGACTAGACCCTACTATGCCTCCACATGAATTAAGATAAGACTACATCATTAAAACATACAAGACATTAGCTAAGGTAAAGGCAACAAGAGCACATACACTACAAATTGTGTTTTCAATATTAACTTCATCCATATCCTACCCTTATCATTCCCCATAAAATAGGTCCACTAATCAAAGCATAAGCTAAACTTCATTCAAGAGCATTAGCATATCAAAGATAGGAGTGAAAACCCATTAGATGGTTATGGAAATCATATAAAGCTCAAGGGATAAAGATAACACATACTTAATACACTACATGATTATATCACATATTTCTCCACCCCCCAAATGGGGATGGAACTACTCACTACTCATTACACTAACTATATTAACAAAAGAAAGCATAATACTGAAATGAAAGTTAACTAAGAAGGCAAGAAGTATTAAAGAAACATAAAAGGAAAGCAAAGACTACACAAACATGCACAAATTAAAAGACAAGATTAAAAGAAACTAGAAGAATTATTTTATTAACAAATGACTCGCATTGAAGGTAGCATTCTTCTCCACCTTGAGTTTTTGCTTCAAGGCTCACTCCTTTGCTTCAAGGCTTACAATGGAAGGTGAAGAGTTCTATTTATAAGCATGGAAAAAGCTAATCGGGGACAATCCCCCGATGTGGGACTAAACCAATACCAAAAATAGCCTAAACGAACATTAATACAAGTGCAGGAGAAATTTAGGCGGATCCTGAGTAATATTGACCGCCAATTAGCCGTCCAAGACCGCCAATTGGCGTTCCAAATACTTCGGATCGCGTTGGAATTTGTTGTGGGCTTTTCTTTCTGGTATTGTTGGTCTTTGATGCGGTTACTTGACTTGTTGGAGCTCCGACCCGAATTGAATTGGTAAAATACTCCCCATGATGGTGTGCAGTATTCTGTTTTGCTCTTAGGTCCTTCTGTCTTACATTCAGGTCCTTCTCCCTTGCATCTTAGTCCCCAGATCTCACAATTCAGTCCTTTTTCCCAGCTTTTGGGTCCTTTTATGTTTCATCTCTTCAAACCTATTTATTCCTGAAAACTAAACATAAAAGTCGTAACATAGCATTGTTTAGGTGAAAGATAATGGATATAAGATACAAATATAAACATGAAATGATGCCAATCAAATACCCCCACACCTAACTTTTGCTAGTCCCGAGCAAAACAAAGAAAGGAAAAAGCATACGAAAAACAACAAATCCTAACTCACTTTCGTTGGAATCACGGTTGCACTTAGCACGTGCAACAAGCCGTTAAACCTCTTTGTTGCCAAGGAGGAGGAGTGCTGTCTCCTTAGGGTTTTCAGCGGATATACCCACAAAATCCGAACAAGATGCATTATTCAATCTAGACACTCGACTCGTTGGAAATATTTTGTCGATCAATGAACGCAGTAATGCTACGGGCCGACTCTATATAGGTGATCACTCCACACCTCTAACCTAATGAACCATTCGTGCAAGTTAAATAAGGAATTAAGTGAAAGACATGGACAACCACAACATCCTCAAGTGCTACAAAGTGTAAAGTCCATTAAAGTTCTTATTTGCATTATCATTTTTTTTCTTTTTGTTTCTTTTCACAATTTTTTTCTTCTTTTTCTTTTTATTAGTTGGAGCTTCATTCTCCCAGGGTCAGGTTTCATGCATCATTGCCCATGAGGACTTACACTATCACGTACACCTTCCCCAAATCTCCACATAGGGCAATCCCTACCACCCGTGTAACGGGAGTTCGGTCGGCGCATCCCAAGTCAGATGACTCGAAAGCACCAGGCACAAAGTCCCCTCAGACCTACTTTCCCGAGTGATAGGAGCCGTGCGAGAAGAGAGAACACCTACTCACTTATTTCTTATCTACACATGAACCAAAATCCCTACACTAATGACTACAACAAACTTCCTTAAGTTAACAGACACGAATTATTGACTCACTAGGTTCAGGGTGGACTTCATTAAATGTTTGAGCACTGAAACCCTATGATTACTCACCCCCAAGGGAAAAATGGGGTGCATCCTAACGACTCGATAAATCCTAAAGTCACTGTACTAGATATCCTAATGCATCAAGTTCAAGATAATTTTGGGAGCTTTCTTTTTACTTTGCCTCTCAACGGTTTTGCACATGCTAAACACACACAAAACCCCACAAAACATTTCTTTCGCAAACACATGAAAATTTTGAAAGAAATGTGGAAACTTTAAAGCACTAGGCAAGCAAAAGAAGACAAGTCACCCAAGGATCATGGCAAGCAGATATATCGATATTAAATGCAGCACACTAACATGACCCTAAAAATGCAAACAAAAGAAAACACAATCAAAAGAAAAGACTCGACTATGTACACACGTAAAACACCCCCCCACACCTACTTCATGCATTGTCCTCAATGAATGTGAGCAAGATACTACATGGATTTATGCATGAAAAAGGAGAGATCTCACCAACATGAAGTACAAAGGGAAGTTCAAGGTCATGTTGATGGACACAAACCCGAATTCCCTCAAAACCTGTGAGATGCTAAAGAAAGGATACAAATACGTGAAAGAAATGGAGCCCAAATACACAAGGGTTGGGGCTCACAACAATCGATGTTCACTGAAGGAGTCTTTTATTGTACTTTCTCTTCTTCTTTTTTTTTCTTCTTTTTTCTCTTTTTTATATAACTATGTACAAACATAAGTTCCCATCTTCATTTGTCAAAAGACATCAAATGGGAACCTCAAGAGTGGGTCAATGCACTTGGAAAGGGAACATGACACCACGTGGGGCCAGAATACGCATGTGTGGGCCCCCTTCACAAAGAGCACAAGATGAAATGAGAGGTTCATGAATTGGACGCAAAGGCGTCTCATTCAAATGATCAAACCTAAAGAGCTTGAACCTCTCAAGAGTTTGGGAAATGAGGGGCAACGGAAGAAGAGTTTCTCCTGTTGCGCTGCTGAAGTTATGATCGTCAATCCAAACTCTCCAACCAATAGGCTGGTGCGTCGGAACGAGGTCAAGAACCTCGTTAGGCATGTCCGACACACCAGGCGAACAAAAAGTGGGTCTCATACCCAAGGTATCCTCCAAGGAACTCCTAATACCCTCATGAGCAATGTAGTTGTTTGATGTTCCATCATTTCCAAGATGATCAGGAACAATAGTGAGAGGCAAACTCTCATCAGGTTGTTTGAAATTTAAGGTACTAGGGAGCTCCTGCTCCACCAGAGTTGAGTCCTTAAGAGGCACAATATGAAGATCATGTGGCTCAAGGGCCACATAACAAAAAGATAAGGCACAATCCTGTGCCGACTCATAAAGAAGCTGGTCCATAGTATTCTCAATTGGAATCGAATCCTCCACCAAGTGATCGTGAATTGAAACCCCAAGTCCCTCAGACTGACTAGGAGTTTGACTTTGAAAGTTTGTGCTTTGAATTTGTGGATGTGGTGGTGGGGGTTCGATATCAAAAGATAAATCCTCATGTTGACAAGAAAGGTTACCCTCCTCACGTTTCTAGAATTGTTGTGTCATTTGACTCACTTACATTTCTATATTTTGCAAGGAATTCAAGTTGGACTTCAATAAAGTTTGAGTGGTTTCCATGAACGTTTGAAGGGTTTGTTTTAAGGAATCAAATTTGGGGTCAACAGTGAGGTCCAAGTCAGAGCTTGGGAAATTTTGGGGTTGGGTGTTGATGGGCTGAGAATGAGTCCAATGATTTGAAGTGGGGTGTTGATAGAATTCTGGGTATTCGGGAGGAGGATACGGGGGTGAAAATGAAGTATAAGAATTTGGATAAGAATTGTCTCCCCACGAATCCATCACTCTCGGGTTGTACGCGGATGCGTAATGGTCACATTGAGCATTTTGGGAAAAGGTATGCTCATACTCAGGCTCAGGGGGAACATAAGGACATTCCCCGATAACATGACCACTCAACCCACAACAGTCGCACGGTACGGCTACTGGAGCCACCGGTGCACTCATGTCGTCTGCCATACACATGAAAGAGGCCAAAGTTTGTTGTAATATCTCAGTTTGTTGACCAGCATATGATCCGACATAACAAGATTGTGGTCTAGCAGTCGGTGCCTCTCTCATGTTACCCCTATATGAAGATTGCTCAGTCACACAATGAAGATTATCCCAACCATACGGGGTGTTCGTCTGAGCCACCCCCGGTTGCATGGGTCCGGAATACCAGGACGAATTGTCCTGGTACCAACAATCATATGGATGGTCGCCCATGTAACCATCCATCTCAACAAACAACTCTCGAGTCGACCACTCTCACCACCACGAGACTAAGCTCGCAAAAAGTGCTTGACTCGAAACGCTACCAGAGAGTGTAAAGGGGAGGAGACTAAAACGTAGAAGTAGGTGAGAAGAAGATGACTCAGAGGAGAAGGGAAGAATCCCTAAACCCTCAATTAAGGATTCAGACTCAATTAAGGAGAAGATTGGTTTGACTTTCTATGACCTGAAGCTGATCGAATTTAATTTGGTGTCTAGAAAGTGTTTTTGTGTTGATGTAAGTCTTCCAAGCGAAGTGGTTGTCTAATTGGCACCGACTCTGTTGGAAGCGCCCCCACTAGCTATACACTGCCTAGCCAAGTTGGTTTGATTAGTGAGGGTGGTGAATCAAGCGAGCCAATTCGACTCAACCAGTTAGGAGTCGTCTAGAATTAGTCTCCCTTAGGTGTAGGATTGTTTGAACCGTGCTTGTCTAGGAAACTTCTGACCAACCCTCTCATCTATCTTTTAGAGTTAAGTTTCCCTTCTCCTCTGAGTCATCTTCTTCTCACCTTCTTCTACGTTATAGTCTCCTCCCCTTTACACTCTCTGGTAGAGTTTTTAGGGTCGAGTCGAGCACTTTTTACGAGTTTAGCCTCGTGGTGGTGAGAGTGGCCGACTCTAGAGTTCTTTGTGAAGATGGATGGTTACATGGGCGACCATCCATATCATTGTTGGGACCAGGACAATTCGTCCTGGTATTCCGGACCCATGCAACATGGGGTGGCTCAGAATAACACCCCATATGGTTGGGACAATCCTAATTGTGTGACTGAGCAATCTTCATATTGGGGTAACATGAGAGAGGCACCGACTGCTAGACCACAATCTAGTTATGTTAGATCATATGCTGGTCAACAAACTGAGACATTACAACAAACTTTTGCCTCCTTCATGCGTATGACAGACAACATGAGTGCACCGGTGGCTCCAGTAGCTGTACCGTGCGACTGTTGTGGGTTGAGTGGTCATGTTATCAGGGAATGCCCTTATGTTCCCCAAGAGCCTGAGTATGAGCATACCTTTTCCCAAAATGTTCAATATGACTATTACGCATCCGCGTACAACCCGAGAGTGATGGATTCGTGGAGAGACAATTCATATCCAAATTCTTATACTTCATTTTCACCTCAGTATCCTCCTCCCGAATACCCAGAATTCTACCAACACCCCACTTCAAATCATTGGACTTATTCTCAGCCCCCCAACACCCAACCTCAAAATTTCCCAAGCTCTGACTTGAACATCATAGTTGACCGCATACCTGATTCCCTGGAACAAACTTTCCTTACGTTCATGGAAACCACTCAACAGTCCGTACAAAATATGGTGCTGCAATTGAGTCAAATGTCGCAGCAATTGCGTAAACGTGAGGAGAGTAGCTTTTCTTGTCAACATGAGGATTCATCTTTTGATATCGAACCACCACCACATCCACAAATTCAAAGCACAATCTTTCAAAGTGAAACTCCTAGTCAGTCTGAAGGACTTGGGGTTTCAATTCACGATCACTTGGTGGAGGATTCGATTCCAATTGAGAATACTATGGACCAGCTTCTTTATGAGTCGGAAGAGGATTATGCCTTATCTTTTTGTTCCATGGCCCTTGAGCCACATGATCTTCATATTGTGCCTCTTAAGGACTCACCTATGGTGGAGCAGGAGCTCCCTAGTACCTTAAATTTCAAACAACCTGATGAGAGTTTGCCTCTCACTATTGTTCCTGATCATCTTGGAAATGATGGAACATCAAACAACTACATTGATCATGAGGGTATTAGGAGTTCCTTGGAGGATACCTTGGGTATGAGACCCACTTTTTGTTCGCCTGGTCTGTCGGACTTGCCTAACGAGGTTCTTGACCTCGTTCCGACGCACCAGCCTATTGGTTGGAGAGTTTGGATTGACGATCATAACTTCAGCACCGCAACAGGAGAAACTTTTCTTCCGTTGCCCCTTATTTCCCAAACTCTCGAGAGGTTCAAGCTCTTTCAGTTTGATCCTTTGAATAAGACGCCTTTGCGTCCAATTCATGAACCTCTCATTTCATCAGATGCTCTTTGTGAAGGGGGCCCACGCATGCGTATTCTGGCCCCGCGTGGTGTCATGTTCCCTTTCCAAGTGCATTGACCCACTTTTGAGGTTCCCATTTGATGTCCTTTGACAAATGAAGATGGGAACTTATGTTTGTACATAATTATATTATAAAATAAAAAAATACAATAAAAGACTCCTCCAGTAATGCTGTGCCGGATGTATTGATGGACCACCGATGATGTGCCGGTGATGCCACCGATGCTGTTCCAGCGATGATGATTGATGTGCCGATGATGATGTTCCGGTTATGATCCTCAGATGGGCACCTACCGAGATGATGATTGATGGACCGACCAGGCGACGGCCCCGTTGGTGTGGTTTCGACCTCGAAGTTACTGATCTGTTTCTTATGGCGCGGACCTGGCGGATGCTCCTTGCCGAACCCCATGACTAGTGTAGCCGCGTGTGGGGGGGCGTCACGTCTTGCTCCGTTAGACCGTATGTGCCTACGGTAGGTCTCCTCGGGAGACCCGATGATGATTGTCGGACTGATGTCCTACGTTACCCTTCGGGGGAACTATTTTTCCTTACTGTTGATGACATGACATGCTACTAGTATGATAGGTTCATTTGTACTACTGCATGCATTTAGGTGAGCTTGGCATACGGGGTTTCCTTATGGAAACTCAGGCATTGTTGTTGCATCTTTTTCAGGACCGCAGTAGGTCCAGTTGGGTGGTGATCAGCGGGCGCGTGCATCTTGGGATCAGATCCTCTATTCTGACCATGATTACTTTTATCTTCTTTGTCGTTCAGTTGTAATCATGTATCGTTTTTGACAAACTCTGATTTAATCTGGTGCACCTCTTTTATGTTTTATGAGAAGTAACAGTCCCGTCTTTGATTATTGAGTTGATTGCCTTAATTATAAATTTTTAAAATTTCCGCTGTTTCGGGATGTTACATAACGGCTCAGGCCTTCCAAGCCCGAGCCGTCTAAATCATGGATAGGAGTTGGTAGTCCCCATCCGTTGAAGCATGGATCGGGTTTCCCTAAGTCAATCTATCATTGACGATTGAAATCAATGGACTGGAAAAAGATGGCAAAAAATGAAAAGACATGCAGACAACACAAAGTGCTGATTTTGGTTAATTATAGTTCAGATTTAATTGTTTATACTCTTCTTATTTATTCATGTATAATGAGACGTGTGTATTTGAAAGTGAAGTGCTAATTGATCGAGCAATATCTAGTTGTGCATGTCAATGTTCATGTAGTACAACAACCATGGGCCAATATTACGAAACCAAAGACGGATCCAAGTAAGAGACAATGACGCTTGGAGTCCGTTATTTTTTTAATTAATAAAAGAAAATTGTGAAACTAAAAATTTAGGGTAAAAAACATTGGATTTCGATTTGTAATCAGCTCAGGCTTGGAAGGCCACGGCTCGGACTAGGGAAACCTGATCCGTGCTTCGACGGATGGGGACTTCCAACCCCGATCCGTGGCTTCAACGACTCAGGCCTTCCAAGCCCGAGTCGTCGAAACCACGGATCAGAGTTGGCAGTCCCCATCCGTCGAAGCACGGATCGGGTTTCCCTAAGTCAATCTATCATTGACGATTGAAATCAATGGACCGGAAAAAAGATGGCAAAAAATGAAAAGACATGCAGACGACACAAAGTGCTAATTATTGGTTAATTATAGTTCGGATTTAATTGTTTATATTGTTTATATTTATTCATGTATAATAAGACGTGTGTATTTGAAAGTGAAGTGCTAATTATTCGAGCAATATCTAGTTGCGCATGTCAATGTCCATGTAGTACAACAACCATGGGCAAATATTGCAAAACCAAAGACGGATCCAAGTAAAAGACAATGATGCCTGGAGTCTGTTATTTTTTTAATTAAAAAAGAAAATTACGAAATTAAAAAAATAGAAAAAAACGTCGGATTTCGAATTGTAATCAGCTCGGGCTTCCGTAGAAGCACGATTCGGATCAGGGAAACCTAATCCGTGCTTCGACGGATCGGGACTACCAACCCCGATACGTGGTTTCGACTGCACGAGCTTGGAAGGCCTGAGCCGTTAAAGCCCCGGATCGGGGTTGGAAGTCCTGATCCGTCGAGGAACGGATGGGGTTTCCCTAGTCGGAGCCATGGCCTTCCTAGCCCGAGCCGTACAAATCGAAATCAGGAGTTTATTTTCCTAATTTTTTAATTTCGTAATTTTCTTTTATCACCTAAAAAATAACAACCTTGAGTACTCCTATATATTGAGATTAAGGAAAATGTCCTATCGCATAATGTGTGACAGGAAAGTAAGGATACAGAGGAGAGAGAGGTGCAACGGGCGTCAGATAAAGGAAGGAGAAAAAGATGTCTAAACAACACATGCCAACAAACTCTAATGGGTAAAAGTGTAGAATACAAATGAAATATTACAATATCGAAAAAAAATTGGATACATAACAAGACAACAATTACAACCGTGTCTGCCACCTCGATATTGAAGGAGAAAATGAGTTGGAAGGCGCGTGGGCATCCGGGAAGCCGATTGTATTCATTAATCTTTTCAAATGATTTTTGTTGAAAGGAATTTGGTTTCTTTATTGACCTAATACTTCCTCCTCCTCACCGTACATATTTACCCTAGCTATTGGTGTACCATCTCTTTAGATTTTCCAACGAACAACATGCGGTTGTTTTTGCTGCTTTTGTTGCTGGTATGTCATGTATGGTCGGGATTGACTTTGGTGCAAAGGTGCTTGCTTCCCTTGTCACATCTTACTAGGATGAGTACATTAAGGAAGATAGTCTGTCTCTAAGAAACATCACCTTGCTGCTCTGTTATCTATGCGTATTTGGGGTTTGTCACAGTGATCTGATTGATGACTTTCTATCTGTGCTAAGCAAGCGCTTGACGGAGTTGGATGTCTCTACAATGCTTTCAGTTTTGCAATGTTGTGGAATGAAGCTCAGAGGTGATGATCCCATTTCCATGAAAGGTTTTACACTTGATATTCAGAATAGAGTTAATGAGATGAAATTTAGTCCTTGTAGTTCCGAAGAGGCACAAGCAATAGTCAATAACAAAAGAATGGACTTCATGCTGGAGACAATATGTGACATTAAAAACAATAATTAATTTCGTGCAAAAGGTGACCCTGCTCCGCATACACGCGTAAAAAAGTGGTTGCAAAGGTTAAAAGGCGACGATATAATGCTTCGAGGGCTTAAGTGGAACACGCTCCTTGATCCAAATAAGAAAGGACAATGGTGGTTTCCAGGGGAAATCACCTCAACTGAAGAAAATGCTGAAGGGGTTGCAGTTAAACTTGATAATGACATCTTGGAAAGACCAAAATTGATGCAACTTGCAGCTTCCGTGGGGATGGATACAGATGTGAGGAGAGCAATATTTTTTATCATCATGACTGCATAAGATTATGTAGATGCATTTGACAAGATTCTGAGATTAGATATATCTGGAAATCAGGACAGGGAAATCATGCGAGTTCTCGTAAAATGTTGTTTGCACGAGAAGGTGTACAACAAATACTATGCAGTTTTGGCCTCCAAGCTTTGTAGCCATGAAAAGAATCAGAAGTTTACTTTGCAGTATTGCTTACGGGACCAGTTCAAAGAACTTGACTCCATGGAACCAAGAAGCTCCGTCAATCTTGCAAGTTTTGTAGCAGAGATGCTGTGCTCCTTCACTTTGTCAATATCATTGCTCAAGGCAGTCGATTAATTATCAGTTCTAAAGAAGTTTACGGCCAAAAGAATCATGTATTTCCGGATGCTATTCAATATCATTTTTGAGAAGGATGATGCACTCGTATGGAATGTTTTTTCGCGCGTGAGCACAACACCTGAGCACGAGATGCTCAGCCAGAGTCTTGAATTCTTCCTCAAACGACATGTTCTTACCAGTCAATCTGGTAAAGCCTTCACTGAGAAGTTCAAGTTGGCAAAAAAAATCCCTTGACAATGTATCCGGGGTTCTCATGTAACAACACTCATTGAGTATTCTTACAAGCCAATGTTTGATTCTCTCTGTAGGCATTAGTAGTGATCCCATTTGTTCGTATTCAAGGAATTACTCAGAACAGACAGCCTGGACAAATCAAATTTTAACATCATAATTATTAGTATGATTGTTGCTTTAAAAAAACTCTTTTGATTTTCCAACTTTTTATCTAGCTCAACCATGGTATTTTTTCTCGTATTTATGGTTCAATGTGTTTTCGGGTATCTATGATGATAGTGATTTTTTTTTTGATCCAAACATCTTTTAATTCAGCCGAATGGATTTTTTGGGACCAATTTATTTTGTCCGTTCTTTTCTTGAAATTTGTTTATTTTGTATTTTTCCTCTCTTCCTTAAGTATTTATCATTGTATTTTTTTACTTTCTGAATTTGACATTTTACTTTCTGATATTTAATATGATTTCCAATTTCCAGATTTTGATTTTTCACTGTGTTCTTGCTTGAATGTGGTCATTTTGAACTATTTTTCATTCATCTTTTCGCTTTTGTTTGTCTTTCATTTTTCCTTAAACCCTAAATTTTAGGTTGTGGACCTTGTTGTCCAATTGTTACATTTCACTTTTAAAATGTTATTCAAATAAACTTTAAATAATTTATAGTGATTATTTGATGTCATATTGTGGTTGATTCATGGACTCTAAAATGGAGACAAAAAAACCTAACTCGAAAATGTAAATGAAGACAAAAATACGCCAAATGGAATAGGAAAATACCCATATCTAACACGAAAATATCAAACTACAACACAAGAATACCCAAATTGAAAACACAACATTGAATAAAATAAAACATTTTGTAAATGTGAATGCCATCGAAAGTACTTTTTCCAACAAGGTTTTGTTTCATATCCAGTTATATTGTATTTTGGTTTGAAAAATTGGGTAAGTTCCAAATACCTACGATATAAATTTTACAGTATGGGAAACGTACAACTAACCCAAAGTAACATTTGTTTGGGTGTTTTGTAGTGTGCTTCTCTTGGGCAATTCATAGTTACTTTAAAATCATGGTTGCATACTTTGTAAGGTAAATCAATGTAGAGGATATGGGAAATCCATTCCGTAGAATCATCATTAAGAACCCTCACAGGTACCATGCATACTACAGTAATATAACACATATAAAAGTGTTATTACATGTGTATGTACGGGTAATTCCATCTATAAGAGTAATCCACCGTGGAGAGTAATTTCACATAAATACAATGGTAAATCGACGTAAAGGATATGGTAAATACATTTGGTGGAATCATCATTAAGAATCCTTTTTAGGTTCAATGCATACTTGGGTAATTTTACACATAAAATGGTAATTCCATGTTTATGTAAGGGTAATTCCATCTATAAGAGTAATCCACCATGGAGAATAATTTCACATAGATACAAAAGTAATTTGATGTAGAGGATGAGGTAAATCCATTTGGTGTAATCATCATTAAGAACCTTTACATGTTCCGTGCATACTAGGGTAATTTAACACATATAAAAGGTAATTCCACGTATATGTAAGAGTAATTCCATCTATAAAACCTTACATAATGAATAAATGTTGTAACACACACAAATTATGGATCCCTGAGATAGAGCATGAAACCAAACATACTAAATTGTTAATCAGCATGAACAATGTTAGGGGTATGTGAATATGTGTAATTCTAGTATTTTGGTATTTATAACAAAAACAATGCAATGTTTGTACAACCTATGATATGTATAGTTCTCTAGAGATATATATGGATTCAATCCTTAGAAAAATTTCTTGAAAGGAAAGATGTAATGGGTTAAATCCCGCCACGCCGTCAGATCTCTGGCCACGCCCCCCCACCCAAGCGTCGGATCATGCGGTTGGCGACACGATCCCGTGCTCAGGCGGGATGCTTGGGTTGGGGCACATGTCCACCCATTCGTCGATTTTTTTTCTTCTTAAAAATCTTACAAAAATCATTTTAAATTCGTTTTAAATTATCTTACCATTTTTAAAAAAAAATATGTTTTTATTTGATTGGATTTTGTAGAATTTTTTGCTAATTTTTTATTCAGGATTGATCTCCAAATGACGTGGATGAGAGAGAATGTATAGTGTTTTGGGGCGTGATTAAGGTGATTTTTTGGGTGGGTTGAGTAAGCTTTTGTGGCAGAGAGAGAAAGTAGGGCGCCCGAGGTAGCCCGGGTGTTGTTATTAATGCCCTAAGTCAATCTATCATTGACAAATGAAATCAATGGACCGGAAAAAAGATAGCAAAAAATGAAAAGACATGCAGACAACACAAAGTGCTGATTGTTTGTTAATTATAGTTCGGATTTAATTGTTAATATTCTTCTTCTTTATTCATGTATAATAAGATGTGTGTATTTGAAAGTGAAGTGCTAATTAATCAAGCCATATCTAGTTTTGCATGTCAGTGTCCATGTAGTACAACAACCACGGGCGAATATTGCGAAACCAAAGACGGATCCAAGTAAGAGACAATGACGCATGGAGTCCATTATTTTTTTAATTAATAAAAGAAAATTGTGAAACTAAAAATTTAGGGTAAAAAACTTCAGATTTCGATTTGTAATCATCTCAGGCTTGGAAGGCCACGGCTCGGACTAGGGAAACCTGATCCGTGCTTCGACGGATGGGGACTTCCAACCCCGATCCGTGGCTTCAACGACTCAGGCCTTCCAAGCCCGAGCCGTCGAAATCACGGATCGGAGTTGGTAGTCCCCATCCGTTGAAGCATGGATCGGGTTTCCCTAAGTCAATCTATCATTGACGATTGAAATCAATGGACAAGAAAAAAGATGGCAAAAAATGAAAAGACATGCAGACAACACAAAGTGCTGATTTTCGTTAATTATAGTTCGGATTTAATTGTTTATATTCTTCTTATTTATTCATGTATAATCAGACGTGTGTATTTGAAACTGAAGTGCTAATTGATCGAGCAATATCTAGTTGTGCATGTCAATGTCCATGTAGTACAACAACCATGGGCCAATATTACGAAACCAAAGACGGATCCAAGTAAGAGGCAATGACGCTTGGAGTCCGTTACTTTTTTAATTAATAAAAGAAATTTGTGAAACTAAAAATTTAGGGGAAAAGACTTCGGATTTCGAATTGTAATCAGCTCAGGCTTGGAAGGCCACGAATTGGACTAGGGAAACCTGATCCGTGCTTCGACGGATGGGGACTTCCAACCCCGATCCGTGGCTTCAACGACTCAGGCCTTCCAAGCCCGAGCCGTCGAAACCACGGATCAGAGTTGGTAGTCCCCATCCATCGAAGCACGGATCGGGTTTCCCTAAGTCAATCTATCATTGACGATTGAAATCAATGGACCGGAAAAAAGATGGCAAAAAATGAAAAGACATGCAGACGACACAAAGTGCTGATTATTGGTTAATTATAGTTCGGATTTAATTGTTTATATTGTTTATATTTATTCATGTATAATAAGACGTGTGTATTTGAAAGTGAAGTGCTAATTATTCGAGCAATATCTAGTTGCGCATGTCAATGTCCGTGTAGTACAACAACCATGGGCAAATATTGCAAAACCGAAGACGGATCCAAGTAAAAGACAATGATGCATGGAGTCTGTTATTCTTTTAATTAAAAAAAGAAAATTACGAAATTAAAAAAATAGAAAAAAAACTTCGGATTTCGAATTGTAATCAGCTCAAACTTCCGTAGAAGCACGACTCGGATCAGGGAAACCTGATCCGTGCTTCGACGGATCGGGACTACCAACCCCGATCCGTGGTTTCGACGGCACGAGCTTGGAAGGCCTGAGCCGTTGAACCCCGGATCGGGGTTGGAAGTCCCGATCCGTCGAAGAACGGATCGGGTTTCCCTAGTCGGAGTCGTGGCCTTCCAAGCCCGAGCCGTACAGATCGAAATCTGGAGTTTATTTTCCTAATTTTTTAATTTCGTAATTTTCTTTTATCAGTTAAAAAATAACAACCTTGAGTACTCCTATATATTGAGATTATGGAAAATGTCCTATCGCATAATGGGTAACAGGAAAGTAAGGATACAGAGGAGAGAGAGGTGCAACAGGCGTCAGATAAAGGAAGGAGAAAAAGATGTCTGAACAACACATGCCAACAGACTCGATCGATTTTGTTGGGGTGTGTTTGGCTTAGGATTTAATTTCTCTTGGCTACGTGGGCTTGTGCGTGAGAGACATCGCGAGCTGTAGTTCGAGATCGGATATCACATCTTTTTGAAAGTTTCACATGCGAAGCGTGATGTGGTTCGAGAGAAAAGGGAAGCTGACTCCAAGGTATGTCGGGCCGTTCGAGATCCTCCAACGCATTGCTGCAGAAACGTATCGTTTGGCCTTGCCACCACAGTTTGCTAGCTTGGATAATGAAAAGAATGTGTTCTAAAAGTTTTACTTTTATATGTCAATTATTATGAATTGCATGTGCAAACATTTTGTTCCTTGATTATGGTATTCGTCTTTTGGAAGTGTTAAGGAAGATGTGCTTGGTCCTTAACCGTAGAGCTCTAAAAGATAATGGTTTACATAAATCAAAAGTTATTCACAATCATGGTAATTAACATGGAACATTAATTACCGAGATAAGATTGTCGTGTTGGTCATCGATTGTTGTAGCTCTACAAATAATTGACGACACGAGTATATAAAAGAGGAAAAGATTACTTTTATATATTGAATAAACCTAACAAGTAAAACATTATGGAATTGTGTTTCGTGTCATTAATGGTTTTACTGTGTCTTGGATCCTAAGATATGAGAGTTATATCTTTTCACTCAAGAAGTGCTTAATTTAATTATTGTCAAAAGCTATCAATGAGTGTAGTGATAATGACAATAGTTGGTTGAGCATGACTTGTGCTAGAAAAGATAGCCAGCCAAACAATGATATTAGTGGGTCCCTTGATAAAGCAAAATTATAATGTGCACAAAATGTAACTTGAGTTAAGTTACATAGTTATAATTAGCTTAAAAAGATCAAGAAATGAATATAATACAAAGATGACACATTTCTACTTTGTATATATTCTTAATATCATGAGGCAAGGGATGGACACAAGTGGTGCACTTACATCACTAAATGGATCATGTTTTGGTTCAGGTGGAACAAAAACATCTATGCTAATTGGGTGACTATAATGTGTAGCTAGATACCGCTTATAGTCTGAGATATTAAGTGTTTAATATTACTGCCAATTTGGCTTAGATCCTCCTATAGGTCACACCACAAAACTGGGAAACAAGAGGGTTGATTTTAAGTTCATATGATGTGTCGGGTTTCTTGTGAAAATGTGATACATGTGGTGAATGAATAAAATCAATATGTCATGAGCATTGACGTAATTAGAATCATAATAAATTCATATGAGGTGTATATATTATGGGGTGTAATAATTTAATATTACATAAGATAATATATTACATAAGATGTGAATTTGCTAAAAACCCCAAAAGATCAAATTTTGTTGGAAATAAATCCAAAATTTGACAAGGGCAAAATCGGGGTCAAACACGGAACACCGTTCAGGGTTCGGTCGACCGAGGTATCTGCAGATCAGTTAACGGCACAATCGGGTTGCATGTTATTAGAATAAAACACAAATTGATGTACATAAAATTGCTGAAAATATGAAAACGATCTTGTATGATGTATTAAAAATTTAAAAATATATACATACATGGGGACACGAAGTCCTACACATAATGTGTTCCACATATCTATGCTGAGGAAGTATGTTGGAGAACTATCACATGTGATTTCGCACAAGCTGCTGGAGATTTAGAGCAACATGAATTTGGAAAAGAGACCATTGGAAATTCTGGAGCGTACCGACTGGCAAGTAAGGCGTCGGACCATCCTGAAGTTGAAGGTTCATTGAAGCACCACTGCAACACCCCCAACCTCACGGGTACACACATTGTGGAAACCAAGAGAATTGTCACGATCAAAGTCCTCTGCGACGACCGAAGGTGTTACAATAAAAGACCACTCAACAAAACATACTAAAAAACTTACATGGATAGATACAACCACACATAAATTGAAAAGGAAATTATCCATATATAGAAATCATATCAAATACTTTACATCGAGTTCAATAGGGAAATAATTCCTAAACAATGGGGAAGCAAAAAAACAATTGGAAGAATCTGGTCGACGTGTCCCTCGTGTGCAGAATACTCTGAAACTTTTCCAGTCTAACCCTTGAAGGAAACCTAAGTAAATGAGGAAAAAACATCAACAAAAATGTGTGAGTTTTCAATTAAGAAAACCCCGTATGCCCTGGGTCCAAATGTAGGATAAGAAGTTATGTATGAAATTCTATGAGACATGCAACAGAAAAGGCAACAACTCTACATAGTTGTGCCGCTCGGGTTTCTTTCAATTTGATTCCTTACATAGGAATCCGACCACCAGGCATGCTGGTCGAATCTACATGCAGGTTACCCAGTAGTGACCCACCGCTTTGGACAATCGGTCTTCCGGATTGACACACCCAACTCGCGGCAAAGACCTATATGATACAATTGCAAGTTGGGAATGCCCAACCTGTAGCAAAAATGTCAGCATGCCTCTCTATGTCTTATCTTACGCCTGACCTCTCTAAATAGAGGTCTTTTCGAATAGACCTCTCTACATAGAGGTGCTACCCGTGGCCCGTCGTCTCAAAAACAATAGTGCCCAAGGTTAATTATGAATTCTGGAATGTACATGCAATTCATCTAATGCAATGCTATACATACATAGACATTCACAGTTAATAACAATGGAGACCATGCTATGAGAGCACACCGATAACCCATGCGCATCATAACATGCACGTTATATAATGATTGACATCATTTCATGCTCATATTTGTATATTATATCCATTATCTTACACCTAAGCAATGCTACGTGACGAGTTTTATCTTTGAATTTCAGAAATAAAGATGTTTGAAGAGAACAGGCATGAAAGGACCCAAAAGCAGGGAAAAATGACTTAATTGTGAGACCTAGGGACTAAGATGCAAAGGAGAGGACCTGAACGTAAGACCTAAGGACCTAAGAGCAAAACAAAAAACTCCACACCATCATGGGGAGTATTTTGGCAATTCGATTCGGGTCGGAGCTCCAACAAGCAAAGTAGATGCATCCAAGACCAACAAATATACCAAGAAAAACCCAAAACAAATTTCAACGCAATCTGGATCCTGTGGACCGCCAATTGGCGGTCCGGATCTTTCCGGATCCGCTGAAACTTTTGGAGCGCGTGTATTAGAGGATGTTTAGGCTATGTTTGGTATTTGTTTAGTCACACATCGGGGGATTGTCTAGGATTAGTTTTTCCATGGCTATAAATAGAACTCTTCACATTCTATTGTAAAGTACCCCATTGCTTGGTGGCATTCTCTCTACTAAGGAGTAAGCCTTGAAGAAAAACTCAAGGTGGAGAAGAATGCTATCTTTAATGTGAGTCATTGTTAATAAAAAATTATTCTAGTTTCTTTTAATCTTGTCTTTTAATTTGTGCATGCTTGTTTAGTCTTTCCTTTCCTTTTAAGCTTCTTTAATATTTCTTGCTTTCTTAGGTTAATTTCATTTCAGTATAATGTTTCATTTTGTTAATGTAGTTAGTGTAATGAGTAGTGAGTAGTTCCATCCCCATTTGGGGGGTGGAGAAATATGTGATATAATCATGTAGTCTATTAGGTGTGTGTTATCTTAATTCCTTGAGCCTTATATGATTTCCATAACCATCTAATGGGATTTCACTCTTATCTTTGATATGCTAATGCTCTTGAATAAAGCTTAGCTTATGCTTAGATTAGTGTACCTATTTTATGGGTAATGATAAGGTGAGGATATGGATGGAATTAATATTGGAAAAATAATTTGTAGTGTATGTACTCTTGTTTCCTTTACCTTGGTTAATGTCTTGTATGTTTTAGTGATATTGGGTTATCTTAATTCATGTGGAGGCATAGTAGGGTCTAGTATTTATAATTGAGTTAATTTAGCTTCATTCCAATTATTGTCTCGTATGTTTTAATGATGTGATCTAATCTTAATTCATGTGGAGGCAAAGTTGGATTTAGTTGTATGATTTCATGCACTACATATTGTGAGGAGCTTAATGAACACACACACACTTCTTTATGTTCACATTATTTCTCTACCCACTTTGGGGTTTAGTTTTCTTGCTTTTTTCCATTTCGTTTCGCATTGTAATGTAGTTTAGTGTAATCAATCTTTCTCTCCTTTCTTTCCCACTCGCCTTCGCACAAACCAAAAGTCGACACACCTCCCTGTGGATCGACCCGTATTTGCCACCGCTTCAACACGGTCGCGCACTTGCGGTTTAATATAAAACGTATCAATCATGTTTTTGGCGCCGTTGCCGGGGAGGTGCTATGTCCAGACTTGGGTTTGGCCGATTCGAGTGGTTTTTAATTTTTTGTTTTCAGTTTTTCCTAGTTTTAGGGATCCTAGACCTCACGGGGAGGCTACTGGAGGAGTTGGAGCATCTAAGAATCAACAGGGACAGCCAATCAGAAGTCTGGGACCGCCAATTGGCGGCCTGGTGAGCGTGTCTTGCTCTCAATTTTTTTCTGGTAGTTGGTTCTTTAATTTTAGTCACCTGGGAGCACTATTTTGCATGCTGTGACTTCTAGTTTGCTCCCAGATCATTAAACCAATCCCCATTAATCAACTTGGTCTTAAAATCCAAAGCAAAAGACTAGACATTCTTACTTGTTTAGGTCACGCATCATGTACTTGACTTAGGCATATAGTTGTCTTTTCTTTTAGCTTTATTTTCAGTTTTTGATTGCTGGCGTGAGGTACGCATTTCCTACACTCATTCATGCATCTTGTATGCCAATGCATTAGTTAGTAGGAATTGCATCAGGACAAGAGTGAGTTGAGCGTTTGATTGGAGCGTTGATTGCTAGATTTAGGATCAAAACGCTACTAAGGAGGGGTTGTCCCATAAAAGATAAGGTGGGGGATTTCATCACAACGTACCACTCTTAATCAAGCCTTAACTAAAAGCAAGTACACATTGGCCCTAGGATTTCAGACGCAATAGGAGAGTAATCTAGTTGAGACCGTCATGGCCTGATCGGCGTTGCCTACCTTGTCGATAGTTGGACGTACTGGATCTCCAGATCTGGTATCACTTGCTGGGCATTGTGGTCTTCGTTGTAGGGAGGTGAGGCGTGTCAAGGCTGGTGACCTCGAAGTTAGGCGTCGTCTAGCCTAAGGACCCATTGCCTTACATTGTTTGAGCTGTGCTTGCTAGTTAGGCTTCTACCTTCACCCTTTACCCACGCTAGCTTTAGGGATTCTTCCCTTCTCCTCTGAGTCATCTTCTTCTCACCTACTTCTACGTTCTAGTCTCCTCCCCTTTACACTCTCTGGTAGCTTTTTAGGGTCGAGTCAAGCACTTTTGCGAGTTTAGCCTCGTGGTGGTGAGAGTGGACTCTAGAGTTCTTTGTCGTGATAGATGGTTACACGAGCGACCATCCATATCGTTGTTGGGACCAGGACAATTCTCCCTGGTACTCCGGACCCATGCATCCTGGGGTGCCTCAGACTAACACCCCGTATGGTTGGGATAATCTTCATTGTGTGACTGAGCAATCTTCATATAGGGGTGATATGAGAGAGGCACCGACTGCTAGACCACCATCTAGTTACGTCGGATCAAATGTTGGTCATGAAACTGAGACATTACAAGAACCTTTGGCCTCTTTCATACATGTGGTAGATGACATGAGTGCACCGTACCGTGTGACTGTTGTGGTTTGAGTGGCCATGTTATCGGGGAATGTCCTTATGTTGCCCCTGAGCCTGATTATGAGCACACATTTTCCCAAAATGCTCATTATGACCCATACGCATCCGCGTATAACCCGAAGGGGATGGACTCGTGGGGAGACAATTTCTATCCAAATTATTATACTTCATTTTCACCCCAGTATCCTCCTCCCGAATACCGAGAATTCTACCAACACCCCACTTCAAATCATTGGACTCATTCTCAGCCCATAAACACCCAACCCCAAAATTTCTCAAGCTCTGACTTGGACCTCATAGTTGACCGCATACCTGATTCCTTGAAACAAACTTTCCTTACGTTCATGGAAACCACTCAACAGTCCATACAAAATATGGCACTGCAAGTGAGTCAAATGTCGCAGCAATTACGTGAACGTGAAGAGAGTAACTTTTCTTGTCAACTTGAGGATTCATCTTTTGATATCGAACCACCAGCACATCCACAAATTCAAAGCACAATCTTTCAAAGTCAAACTCCTAGTCAGTCTGAGGGACTTCGGGTTTCAATTCATGATCACTTGGTGGACGATTCGATTACAATTGAGAATACTATGGACCAACTTCTTTATGAGTCGGCACAGGATTGTGCCTTATCTTCTTGTCCCGTGACGCTTGAGCCACATGATCTTATTGTTGTACCTCCTAAGGGCTCACCTCAGGTGGAGCAAGAGCTCCATAGTCCCCTCAATTTCAAACAACCTGATGAGAGTTTGCCTCTCACTGTTGTTCTTGATCATCTTGGAAATGATGGAACATCAAACAACTACATTGCTCATGAGGGTATTAGGAGTTCCTTGGAGGATACCTTGGGTATGAGACTGATTGGCATCATTTCATGTTTATATTTGTATCTTATATCCATTATCTCTCACCTAAACAATGCTGTGTTACGAGTTTTATGTTTAGTTTTCAGGAATAAATAGGTTTGAAGAGAAGAGCCATGAAAGGACCCAAAAGCAGGAAAAAAGGACTTAATTGTGAGACCTAGGGACTGAGATGCAATGGAGAAGGACCTGATCGTAAGACCGAAGGGCCTAAGAGCAAAACAGGAAACTCCACACCATCATGAGGAGTATTTTGGCAATTCAATTCGGGTCGGAGCTCCAACAAACCAAGTAGATGCATCCAAGACCAACAAATCCATCAAGCAAAGCCCACAACCAAAAGCAACTCGTTCTGAAGTTTATAGACCGCCAATTGGTGGTCTTGGACCGCTAATTGGCGGTCCATATAGCCCCAGATCCGCTAAGCTTTCTCCTGGACTTGTATTATTATGTGTTTAGGCTATTTTTGGTATTGGTTTAGTCCCATATCGGGGGATTGTCCCCGATTAGCTTTTTCCATGCTTATAAATAGAACTCTTCACCTTCCATTGTAATCACCCATTGCTTGGTGGCATTCTCTCTACTAAGGAGTGAGCCTTGAAGCAAAAACTCAAGGTGGAGAAGAATGCTACCTTCAATGTGAGTCATTTGTTAATAAAATAATTCTTCTAGTTTCTTTTAATCTTGTCTTTTAATTTGTGCATGTTTGTTTAGTCTTTCCTTTTCTTTTAAGCTTCTTTAATACTTCTTGCTTTCTTAGTTAACTTTCATTTAAGTATTATGCTTTCTTTTGTTAATATAGTTAGTGTAATTAGTAGTGAGTAGTTTCATCCCCATTTGGGGGGTGGAGAAATATGTGATATAATGATGTAGTGTATTAAGTGTGTGTTATCTTTATCCCTTGAGCTTTATATGATTTCCATAACCATCTAATGGGTTTTCACTCTTATCTTTGATATGCTAATGCTCTTGAATGAAGCTTAGCTTATGCTTTGATTAGTGGACATATTTTATGGGGAATGATAAGGTTAGGATATGTATGAAGTTAATATTGAAAACACAATTTGTAGTGTATGTGCTCTTGTTGCCTTTACCTTAGCTAATGTCTTGTATGTTTTAATGATGTAGTCTTATCTTAATTTATGTGGAGGCATAGTAGGGTCTAGTCTTTATACTTGAGTTGATGTAGCTTTATTCCAATTATTGTCTTGTATGTTTTAATGATGTAGTCTTATCTTAATTCATGTGGAGGCAAAGTTGGATGTAGTTTTATGATTTCATGCACTACATGTTGTGAGGAGCTTAATGAACACACACACACACACACACACACACACTTCTTTATGTTCACATTATTTCTCTACCCCCTTTGGGGTTTAGTTTTCTTGCTCTTTCTTCCATTTCCTTTTTGCATCTTAGTGTAGTTTAGTGTATCCAACCTTTCTCTCCTTCTTTTTACCTCTCGCCTTCGAACAAACCAATCGTCGACACACCTCCCAGTGGACGACCCGTATTTGCCACCGCTTCAACGCGGCCGTGCACTTGCGGTTTAAATAAAACGATCAATCAAGTTTTTGGTGCCGTTGCCGGGGAGGTGCTCTGTCCAGACGTTGGTTTGGACGATTCGAGGGGTTTTTAGTTTTTTGTTTTCAATTTTTCTTAGTTTCAGAAAACCTGAGGATCAAGGGGAATCGACTGGAGGAATGGGAGAGCAAAAGACCCCAAAGTTACCTCCAATCAGCGGTCTAGGACCGCCAAATGGCGGCCTGGTGAGCGTCAATTGCTCTCAAATTTGTTCCAGTGGTTATGTTGTTCATTTTAGTTATCTGGGAGCACAATTTTGCATGCTGGGACTTCTAGTTTGCTCCCAGATTTAATTTCAATCCCCTTTAATCAACTTGGACCATAAAACTCAAAGCAAAAGATTAGACTTCTTGCCATCTAGGTCATGCATCATGTGTAGACCTTACATGCATTTGTCTTTTCTTTGCTTTACATTTTGTTGTTGATTGCTGGCGTGAGGTACGTGCACCCAAATCTCTCATTCATGCATGTTTCGATCATGCATTCGTTAGTAAGGTGCATCGGGACAAGAGTGAGTTGAGCGTTTGATTGGAGTGATTGATTGCTAGATTTAAGCTCAAAACGCTACTAAGGAGGGGCTGTCCCATAAAAGATAAGGTGGGGGATTTCATCACCCTTTCCTTGGCCCCAAAAATCACTTTTAATCAAGCCTTAACTAAAAGCAAGTAGTCATTGGCCCTAAGGATTGCGGACGCACTAGGAGAGTAATCTAGTTGAGACCGTCATGACCTGATCGACGTTGCCTACCTTGTCGATAGTAGGAGGTACTGGATCTCCGGATCTGGTATCACTTGCTTGGCATTGTGGTCCTCGTTGTAGGGAGGTGAGGCGTGTCGAGGCTAGTGACCTCGAAGTTAGGCGTCGTCTAGCCTAAGGACCCATTGCCTTACATTGTTTGAGTCGTGCTTGCTAGATTAGGCTTCTACCCTCTTCTGTTACCCACGCTAGCTTTAGGGATTCTTCCATTCTCCTTTGAGTCATCTTCTTCTCACCTTCTTCTACGTTATAGTCTCCTCCCCTTTACACTCTCTGGTAGCGTTTTTAGGGTCGAGTCGAGCACTTTTTGCGAGCTAGGCCTCGTGGTGGTGAGAGTGGTCGACTCTAGAGTTCTTTGTGGGGATGGATGGTTACATGGGCGACCATCCATATCATAGTTGGGACCAGGACGATTCTCCCTGGTACTCCCGACCCATGCTTCCTGGGGTGGCTCAGACTAACACCCCGTATGGTTGGGACAATCTTCATTGTGTGACTGAGCAATCTTCATATTGGGGTAGTATGAGAGAGGCACCAACTGCTAGACCACCATCTAGTTACGTCGGATCATATGTTGGTCATCAATCTGAGACATTACAAGAACCTTTGGCCTCTTTCATGCTTGTGGTAGATGACATGGGTGCACCGGTGGCTCCAGTAGCCGTACCATGTGACTGTTGTGGGTTGAGTGGTCATGTTATAGGGGAATGTCCTTATATTACCCCTGAGCCTGAGTATGAGCACACATTTTCCCAAAATGCTCATTATGACCATTACTCATCCGCGTACAACCCGAGAGGGATGGATTCGTGGGGAGACAATTCGTATTCAAATTCTTATACATCATTTCCACCCCAGTATCCTCCTCCCGAATACCCAGAATTCTACCAACACCCCACTTCAAATCATTGGACTCATTCTCAGCCCATCAACACCCAACCCCAAAATTTCCCAAGATCTGACTTGGACCTCCTCGTTGACCGCATACAAAATCTGACACTTCAAGCGAGTCAACTGACGCAACAATTAAGTGAGGAGAGTAACTTTTCGTGTCAACAGGAGGGTTCGATTCCAATTGAGAATACTATGGACCAGCTTCTTTATGAGTCGGCACAGGATTGTTCCTTATCTTCTTGTCCCGTGGCCCTTGAGCCACATGATCTTATTGTTGTACCTCCTAAGGACACACCTCTGGTGGAGCAAGAGCTCCCTAGTCCCCTCAATTTCAAACAACATGATGAGAGTTTGTCTCTCACTATTATTCTTGATCATCTTGGAAATGATGGAACATCAAACAACTACATTGCTCATGAGGGTATTAGGAGTTCCTTGGAGGATACCTTGGGTATGAGACCCACTTCCTGTTCTCCTGGTGAGTTGGACATGCATAACGAGGTGCTTGACCCCGTTCCGACCCACCAGCCTGTTGGTTGAAGCGTTTGGATTGATGATCATAACTTCAGTTCCGCAACGGGAGAGATTCTTCTTCCGTTGCCCCTTATTTCCCAAACTCTCGAGAGGTTCAAGCTCTTTCAGTTTGATCCTTTGAATGAGACGCCTTTGCGTCCAATTCATGAACCTCTCATTTCATCTGGTGCTCTTTGTGAAAGGGGCACACGCATGCGTATTCTGGCCCCGCGTGGTGTCATGTTCCCTTTCCAAGTGCATTGACCCACTCTTGAGGTTCCCATTTGATGTCTTTTGACAAATGAAGATGAGAACTTATGTTTGTACATAGTTTATATTAAAAAAAAGACAGGAAAAAAAGAAAAAAAAGACTCCTTCAGTGAGCATTGATTGTTGTGGGTTCCAACCCTTGTGTATTTGGGCCCAGTTCTTTCACGTATTTGTATCCCTTCTTTAGCATCTCACAGGTTTTTGAGGGAATTCGGGTTGTGTCCATCAACATAGCCATGAACTTCCCTTTGTGCTTCATGTTGGTGAGATCTTTCCTTTTTCATGCATAAATTCACGTAGTATCTTGCTCACATTCATTGAGGACAATGCATGAAGTAGGTGTAGGGGGTGTTTTTATGTGTGTACATAGTCGAGTCTTTTCCTTTGATTTTTGTTTTCTTTTGCGTGCATTGATAGGGTCATGTTAGTGTGCTGCATTTAATATCGATATATCTGCTTGCCATGATCCTTGGGTGACTTGTCTTCTTTTGCTTGCCGAGTGCTTTAAAATTTCCACATTTCTTTCAAAATCTTCATGTGTTTGCGAAAGAAAATTTTTTGTGGGTTTTGCGTGTGTTTAGCATGTGCAAAACCGTTGAGAGGCAAAGTAAAAAGAAAGCTCCCAAAATTGTCTTGAACTTGATGCATTAGGATATCTAGTACAGTGACTTTAGGATTTATCGAGTCGTTAGGATGCACCCCAATTTTCCCTTGGGGGTGAGTAATCATAGGGTTTCAGTGCTCAAACATTTAATGAAGTCCACCCTGAACCTAGTGAGTCAATAATTCGTGTCTGTTAACTTAAGGAAGTTTGTTGCAGTCAAGGACCCTCTAAATCCTATTGGGAGACATTAGTGTAGGGGTTTTGGTTCATGTGTAGATAAGAAATAAGTGAGTAGGTGTTCTCTCTTCTCGCACGGCTCCTATCACTCGGGAAAGTAGGTCTTAGGGGACTTTGTGCCTGGTGCTTTCGAGTTATCTGACTTGGGATGCGCCGACCGAACTCCCATTACACGGGTGGTAGGGATTGCCCTATGTGGAGATTTGGGGAAAGGTGTACATGATAGTGTAAGCCTCATGGGCAATGATGCACGAAACCTGACCCTGGGAGAATGAAGCTCCAACTAATAAAAAGAAAAGAAAAAAATGATGAAAAGAAACAAAAAGAAAAAAAATGGTAATGCAAATAAGAACCTTAATGGACTTTACACTTTGTAGCACTTGAGGATGTTGAGGTTGTCCATGTCTTTCACTTAATTCCTTATTTAACTTGCACGAATGGTTCATTAGGCTAGGTGTGGACTGATTACCTTTATAGAGTCGGCCCGTAGGATTACCGCGTCCATTGATCGACAAAAAGTTGTCCAACGAGTCGAGGTCTAGATTGAATAATGCATCTTGTTCGGATTTTGTGGGTATATCCGCTGAAAACCCTCAGGAGACAACACTCCTCCTCCTTGGCAACAAGGAGGTTTAACGGCTTGTTGCACATGCTAAGTATAACCGTGATTCCTACGAAAGTGAGTTAGGATTTCTTGTTTTTCGTATGTTTTTTCCTTTCTTTGTTTTGCCCGAGACTAGCAAAAACTTAGGTGTGGGGGTATTTGATTGGCATCATTTCATGTTTATATTTGTATCTTATATCCATTATCTTTCACCTAAACAATGCTATGTTACGAGTTTTATGTTTAGTTTTCAGGAATAAATAGGTTTGAAGAGAAGAGGCATGAAAGGACCCAAAAGCAGGAAAGAAGGACTTAATTGTGAGACCTAGGGACTGAGATGCAATGGAGAAGGACCTGATCGTAAGACCGAAGGACCTAAGAGCAAAACAGGAAACTCCACACCATCATGGGGAGTATTTTGGCAATTCGATTCGGGCCGGAGCTCCAACAAACCAAGCAAAGCCCACAACCAAAAGCAACTCGTTCTGAAGTTTATAGACCGCCAATTGGTGGTCTTGGACCGCTAATTGGCGGTCCATATAGCCCCAGATCCGCTAAGCTTTCTCCTGGACTTGTATTATTATGTGTTTAGGCTATTTTTGGTATTGGTTTAGTCCCACATCGGGGGATTGTCCCCGATTAGCTTTTTCCATGCTTATAAATAGAACTCTTCACATTCCATTGTAATCACCCATTGCTTGGTGGCATTCTCTCTACTAAGGAGTGAGCCTTGAAGCAAAAACTCAAGGTGGAGAAGAATGCTACCTTCAATGTGAGTCATTTGTTAATAAAATAATTCTTCTAGTTTCTTTTAATCTTGTCTTTTAATTTGTGCATGTTTGTTTAGTCTTTCCTTTCCTTTTAAGCTTCTTTAATACTTCTTGCTTTCTTAGGTAACTTTCATTTAAGTATTATGCTTTCTTTTGTTAATATAGTTAGTGTAATGAGTAGTGAGTAGTTCCATCCCCATTTGGGGGGTGGAGAAATATGTGATATAATGATGTAGTGTATTAAGTGTGTGTTATCTTTATCCCTTGAGCTTTATATGATTTCCATAACCATCTAATGAGTTTTCACTCTTATCTTTGATATGCTAATGCTCTTGAATGAAGCTTAGCTTATGCTTTGATTAGTGGACATATTTTATGGGGAATGATAAGGTTAGGATATGGATGAAGTTAATATATTGAAAACACAATTTGTAGTGTATGTGCTCTTGTTTCCTTTACCTTAGCTAATGTCTTGTATGTTTTAATGATGTAGTCTTATCTAAATTCATGTGGAGGCATAGTAGGGTATGGTCTTTATACTTGAGTTCATGTAGCTTTATTCCAATTATTGTCTTGTATGTTTTAATGATGTAGTCTTATCTTAATTCATGTGGAGGCAAAGTTGGATGTAGTTGTATGATTTAATGCATTACATGTTGTGAGGAGCTTAATGAACACACACAGACACTTCTTTATGTTCACATTATTTCTCTACCCTCTTTGGGGTTTAGTTTTCTTGCTTTTTCTTCCATTTCCTTTTTGCATCTTAGTGTAGTTTAGTGTATCCAACCTTTCTCTCCTTCTTTTTACCTCTCGCCTTCGAACAAACCAATCGTCGACACACCTCCCAGTGGACGACCCGTATTTGCCACCGCTTCAACGCGGCCGTGCACTTGCGGTTTAAATAAAACGATCAATCAAGTTTTTGTTCGCCTGGTATGTCAGACATGCCTAACTAGGTTCTTGACCTCGTTCCGACGCCCCAGCCTGTTGGTTGGAGAGTTTGGATTGACGATTATAACTTCAGTACCGCAACGGGAGAAACTCTTCTTCCGTTGCCCGATATTTCCCAAACACTTGAGAGGTTCAATCTCTTCAGTTTGATCCTTTGAATGAGACGCCTTTACGTCCAATTCATGAACCTCTCATTTCATCTTGTGCTCTTTGTGAAGGGGGCCCATGCATGAGTATTCTGGCCCCACGTGGTGTCATGTTCCCTTTCCAAGTGCATTGACCCACTTTTGAGGTTCCCATTTGATGTCTTTTGACAAATGAAGATGGGAACTTATGTTTGTACATAGTTTATATTAAAAAAAAAGACAGGAAAAAAAGAGAAAAAAGTACAATAAAAGACTCCTTCAGTGAGTATCGATTATTGTGGGCTCCAACCCTTGAGTATTTGGGCCCCATTTCTTTCACGTATTTTTAACCCTTCTTTAGCATCTCATAGGTTTTGATGAAATTTGGGTTGTGTCCATCAACATAGCCATGAACTTCCCTTTGTGCTTCATGTTGGTGAGATCTTTCCTTTTTCATGCATAAATTCACGTAGTATCTTGCTCACATTCATTGAGGACAATGCATGAAGTAGGTGTAGGGGGTGTTTTTATGTGTGTACATAGTCGAGTCTTTTCCTTTGATTTTTGTTTTCTTTTGTGTGCATTGATAGGGTCATGTTAGTGTGCTGCATTTAATATCGATATATCTGCTTGCCATGATCCTTGGGTGACTTGTCTTCTTTTAATTGCCGAGTGCTTAAAAATTTTCACATTTCTTTCAAAATCTTTATTTGTTTGCGAAAGAAAATGTTTTGTGGGTTTTGCGTGTGTTTAGCATGTGCAAAACCGTTGAGAGGCAAAGTAAAAGAAAGCTCCCAAAATTGTCTTGAACTTGATGCATTAGGATATCTATTACAGTGGCTTTAGGATTTATCGAGTCATTAGGATGCACCCCAGTTTTTCCCTTCGGGGTGAGTAATCATAGGGTTTCAGTGGTCAAACATTTAAAGAAGTCCACCATGAACCTAGTGAGACAATAATTCATGTCTGTTAATTTAAGGGAGTTTGTTGTTGTCAAGGACCCTTTAAATCTTTTTGTGAGACATTAAGTGTAGGTGTTTTGGTTCATGTGTAGATAAGAAATAAGTGAGTAGGTGTTCTCTCTTCTCGCACGGCTCCTATCACTCGGGAAAGTAGGTCTGAGAGGACTTTGTGCCTGGTGCTTTCGAGTCATCTGACTTGGGATGCGTCGACCGAACTCTCGTTACACGGGTGGTAGGGATTGCCCTATGTGGAGATTTGGGGAAAGGTGTACGTGATAGTGTAAGTCCTCATGGGCAATGAAGCACGAAACCTGACCCTAGGAGAATGAATCTCAAACTAATAAAAAGAAAAGAAAAAAAGAGAGAAAAGAAACAAAAAGAAAAAAATGGTAATGCAAATAAGAACCTTAATGGACTTTACACTTTGTATCACTTGAGGATGTTGAGAGTGTCCATGTCTTTCACTTAATTCCTTATTTAACTGGCACGAATGGTTCATTAGGCTTGGTGTGTGGACTGATTACCTATATAGAGTCGGCTCGTAGGATTACCGCATCCCATGATCGACAAAATATGTCCAACGAGTCGAGTGTCTAGATTGAATAATGCATCTTGTTCGGATTTTGTCGGTATATCCGCTGAAAACCCTCAAGAGACAACACTCCTCCTTGGCAACAATGAGGTTTAACGGCTTGTTGCACGTGCTAAGTGCAACCGTGATTCCTATGAAAGTGAGTTAGGATTTGTTATTTCTCGTTTGTTTTTCTCTTTCTTTGTTTTGCTCGGGACTAACAGAAATTAGGTGTGGGGGTATTTGATTGACATCATTTCATGCTCATATTTTTATCTTATATCCATTATCTTACACCTAAGCAATGCTACGTGACAAGTTTTATGTTTGAATTTCAGAAATAAAGAGGTTTGAAGAGAAGATGCATGAAAGGACCCAAAAGCAGGGAAAAAGGACTTAATTGTGAGACCTAGGGACTAAGATGCAAAGGAGAAGGACCTGAACGTAAGATCGAAGGACCTAAGAGCAAAACAAAAAACTCCACACCATCATGGGGAGTATTTTGGCAATTCGATTCGGGTCGGAGCTCCAACAAGCAAATTAGATGCATCCAAGACCAACAAATATACCAAGAAAAGCGCAAAACAAATTTCAACGCGATCTGGATCCTGTTGACCGCCAATTGGCGGTCTGGATCTTTCCGGATCCGCTGAAACTTCTGGAGCGCGTGTATTAGAGGATGTTTAGGCTATTTTTGGTATTTGTTTAGTCCCATATCGGGGGATTGTCCCGGATTAGCTTTTTCTATGGCTATAAATAGAACTCTTAACCTTCTATTGTAAACTACCCCATTGCCTGGTGACATTCTCTCAACTAAGGAGTAAGCCTTGAAGCAAAAATCAAGGTGGAGAAGAATGCTACCTTCAATGTGAGTCATTGTTAATAAAATAATTGTTCTAGTTTCTTTTAATCTTGTCTTTTAATTTGTGCATGCTTGTTTAGTCTTTCCTTTCCTTTTAAGCTTCTTTAATATTTCTTGCTTTCTTAGGTTAATTTCATTTCAGTATAATGTTTCATTTTGTTAATGTAGTTAGTGTAATGAGTAGTGAGTAGTTCCATCCCCATTTGGGGGGTGGAGAAATATGTGATATAATCATGTAGTGTATTAAGTGTGTGTTATCTTAATCCCTTGAGCCTTATATGATTTCCATAACCATCTAATGGGATTTTACACTTATCTTTGATATGCTAATGCTCTTGAATAAAGCTTAGTTTATGCTTAGATTAGTGGACCTATTTAATGGGTAATGATAAGGTGAGGATATTGATGGAATTAATATTGGAAACACAATTTGTAGTGTATGTACTCTTGTTGCCTTTACCTTGGTTAATGTCTTGTATGTTTTAATGATATTGGGTTATCTTAATTCATGTGGAGGCATAGTAGGGTGTAGTCTTTATACTTGAGTTAATTTAGCTTCTTTCCAATTATTATCTTGTATGTTTTAATGATGTGATCTAATCTTAATTCATGTGGAGGCAAAGTTGGATTTAGTTGTACGATTTCATGCACTACATATTGTGAGGAGCTTAATGAACACACACACACACACACACTTCTTTATGTTCACATTATTTCCCTACCCCCTTTGGGGTTTAGTTTTCTTGCTTCTTTTCCATTTCGTTTCGCATTGTAGTGTAGTTTAGTGTAATCAATCTTTCTCTCCTTTCTTTCCCACTCGTCTTCGCACAAACCAAAAGTCGACACACCTCCCTGTGGATCGACCCGTATTTGCCACCACTTCAACGCGGCCGTGCACTTGCGGTTTAATATAAAATGTATCAATCATATAACATGCACGTATCTCTATATGGAAGCAAGGATATGATCGTACAATCATCGTAAGAACAACATTAACAAGGCCCAACACATTAGCATTGCTATCTACGGTCACAAAACAATAACCATAGTATCGAATTCTTGACCAAGATACATTCATCCGGATCAACACAATCATGATAGCAACAAAATTTATGAGACTATGAAGTACAAGTGCCATAACGGCCACAGAGTCGGAGAACTAGTCATGAATCATTCACATGAATCCAACAACTAATATTACATGAATATATGATATGTTGACAACAAATTAATCATGAAGATCAGTTAAATTCTAGCAACTATCATACATACATGTGGGATATCTTATCAGCAACTAGTCACAAAATAGTCATACAATTTCAGAAACCAAATATACATGCACGTGATGTACAAGGACAGCAATAATCCATGAAGTAATAACTTGATCTCAGCAGCTAAATGTACATGTACGTGGTGTATCTAGACAACAAATGAATCACGAAATAATAACAAGATCTCAATAGCTAAGTATACATGTACGGGGTGTACATAGACAACAATCGTATCATGAAATAATAACAAGATCTTAGTAGCTAAATATCCATGTACATGGTGTATCTTGACAGCAAATGAATCATGAAATAATAACAAGATCTCAGTAGCAAAATATATATGTACATGGTGTATCTAGACTACAGCAAATAAATCCTGAAATAATAACGAGATCTCACTATCTAAATATATATGTACATGATGTATCTAGACAGATGATTCATGAAATCATAACAATATCTCAGTAGCTAAATATACATGTACATGATGAATCAAGATAGCAAATAAATCACCAAATAATAACAAGATCTCACTAGCTAAATATACATGTACATGATGTATCTAGACAACAAATAAATCCTGAAATCGTAACAAGATCTCACTAGCTAAATATACATGTACATGTTGTATCTAGACAGCAAATGAATCATGAAATAATAACAAGATCTCAATAGCTAAATATTGCATAGACATGTAGCATCTTAACAACAACTAAATTAGGAAATGATCACACAAATCTAGCACTAAACGATACATCACCATGCAGCATATTAACAGCCACTAAATCATGCAATAATCACATAGGTCTAGCATCTAAACAGTACATAATCATGCAGCATATTAATGGCAACTAATTCATGAAACGATCGCCTAGATCTAGCAACTAAACAACAGATAATCTTGTGGCTTATTAATAACAACTAACTCATGAAATAATCACATAACACAGCAACTAAAATAAGTATAAACGAGTGGTATCTTAACAGCAACCTACTCCTGAAAATAATGACAAGATCCTGCATGAAAATCACGTCCACAACATACAAGCAGCAACGCATCCAGCAACAACCAAGGTGCAACACACAACACCAAGAAAACCATGCATGTAATGCACCCGACGTGCTCCCCCACGACCCAGCCACAACCTCCCTGGTTTCTCTCCTCAAACCACCAAGAAATCATGTGCTTGAAGTCGTGTAGAGGACATCCCCACCCAGCCACAGCAATCCAGGGTGCACGCAACACCAACCCGACTAGGCTGAGTTTGCAACCCGACAGGGTGCACGCAACACCAAGCCACCCCAGAAAGCACGCCTCCACAAGACGCACATGGATCGCCAACCAGCGGTCCCAAACCGCCAATTGGCGGTTCAGAAGTTGCGCCTGGTGGGCTGCTTCGGCTCGCCTTGTTCTCCATGCTGAGGGCCTTCTATTGACATCACTAGATCCATACTTTGATCTACGCAATTGGTGGACACGAATGAAAGAAGAAAATAAACTACTTAACACTCATAAGCAAAACGAGATTTGCACCAAACACTCATTTTTTCTTTCTTCTTTCTCACTTGACTTGATTTGTTTTTGGGTTGTAATACAAATGGAGAACTCTTGTGCTTATATAGGCACTTACAAAGACTCTTCAACTTACCCTATAACACAAACAACATAAACTATATAAAGATGATCATTCAAGATCATTACAACATCTACTTAAATTGCATCATAAAATAGGACGAAAATCAAAGAAAAAAATGAAGAGTCCCTTGTCTCTTCCTTTCCTACAACCTTTTGCCTTCCTTCTTGTTGAGTATCAACTCCTAGATGACTCACCCTCCATAGGTGATGTGGCAAGTGACTAGGATGCCACCTAGGATTAAGTTCAATTCTCAATAGTGTGTGCCCTAGATGCATGACTGGACAACCCTTTTGGTGCTCGATGAACCTCCATCCAACACCCCCACTTGTTACTCTTCTTTTGGAGCAGAAGCATACCCTAATTGGAGAAGAACAGGCCCGGACATTGCCTGAAATCAGCTGCTGACGCCTCCTTGTTAGTTAGCTGGACGCCTCTTGCACCTGCACCTTTGCTTGCTTGATTTGCTGGAGATCCAGCCACCAGACGTTGGAGAGGAGGGGAGAAGGGATTTCGTGTGGGAGGGGAGAGAGCAAGCAAGGCAAGGACGGAAAGGGTTTGGTGCTTTAAGTATGCTAGCACAACTTCCAAAATTGGACCAAAAAGATTGAAACCGATAAGGACAATATCACCCAAAACCATGAAAAAACAATTATTTGCTTGCTGACATGGACACCAAATCATCTAAGCTGGCCCACCAAGCCTCCCCACGCACAAACCAAGTGGCCAAGAGAGAAAATCAAATCCAACGAGACAACTTTCCTCTGTCCAAGCTAATTGCATCCATGATTGCTGACGTGGTACCACCTCACATGCTTACTTGCGAAGTCTCACACAGCAGCCCACGTGGCATGAAGAAAAAGAATACCAAGCCACACACGCACAAAGCAAAACCGATGGAGCCTATTTGCACACGTACCAGGCACGCCACCTGCTCGACCAAAAAGAAAAAATTCCCCCAAAGAAAACTTCTCCCGAAAAGGAAAATTTTCCCAGAGAGGGATTTTCCCCAAGAGAAACTATTCCCTAAAAGGAAACTTTCCCCGAAAATGGAATTTTCCCAAAATGAAATATAATCATATAGGCGAGCACACATTAACAATCACTACACAAATATGAAGGATGAGAATGGACTTATTAAAATAGCAGGAGAGCGGGTCTTACAACCACAATGTGAGTGAGGCCACTTGGGAGTGTGAGGATGATCTAAGGAGTTCGTATCCTGACCTCTTTGTCGAGGGTTAGGGATAGTAAATTTCGAGGATGAAATATATTTAATGGGGTAGGTTGTAAAACCCGCGCTCCTCATATAATAAAGTTAATTCTCATTTTTCATGCTTATGTGTTATTTGTTATTGTATGATTGCTTGTATTGTATATCTATTCTTGTTGCCGGTTAGTTTCCATTTTTAGGAAAAGTTTTCTTTTGGTTGAGCAGGTGCGACTCAACGGGCTGGTGCGAAACTCGATCTGCTTGTTTTTGGGCATGTGTGGCTTTGAAATAATTTCTTCTTGACACATAGGCTGGTGCATTGGAGCTTGGTGAGTCAGAAAAGAATGAGGTGTCATCCATGTTAGCGGGTGTTTGAAATTCAAAATGGAGCAAAGAAGGAAGGTCTTCAAGGGTGATTATGTGCATTCACTGAAACCTTATTTGGTTGATTGCATGGGAGCAAAAAGACACTCTACCCGTGACCCTCTCCATTCTCCCTCCCACTCACGCACCACCTTCTCCATCTCCCTCCCTTCCTCTCTGACGATCAGGCAGCTCTTGCAAAGCTCCGGTGAGGCAGCAGCTCCGGCGAGCTAAGGAAACCACACAAGGAAGAGAAGCACGTATTGTTGGAGGACGGGAGGAGGACGGGGAGCTACTGATCAACCCACCACAGGAGAATGCCCGTCTCCTGGGCTACAGGGACCGCTGATTGGCAGTCCCCAACCGCCAATTGGCGGTCTAAAAGGCGTGCCTCGTGCGCTGCCTTAGACCGCCCTGATCTTCATTCCTTTTTCCTTCTTTTGACTCCACTAGATCCATTCTTGATCTATTCTACTAGGGGCATGAAGGAAAGAAGGTGGTTCTCTCCTTGACACTCACAAAGCAAAAAAACCGATTTCGCAATGCACACTCTTCTTCTTTCTTCTACTGACATACTCACTCTTTTCTCACACAATTTCGTGGCTCAACTTCTAATGCTTGATATATATTGTTGTTCTATTACAAATGGTGAATTCTAGTGCTTTATATAGGCACTTACATGACCCTACAACTTCCAAATATAAAGACTACATAAACATGATCATTCAAGATCATTACACCCTCTACTTAAATTGCATACATAATTAGGACGAAAATTACACAAAATATGAAAAGACTCTTGTCTCTTCCACTCCCTCAACCTTTTGTCTTCTCATGTGTTGACTCTTCACCCCTTTGATGAGTCATCAAGCAATGATGATGTGGCGGGTGACTAGGACGCCACATAGGGTTAATTCGCCACCTAGGATTAAGTTCAATTCTCAATACTCCTCCTTGAACTTAATCCTCTTCCATCCTCCATACCAAGTTGATTTCTCAACTTCACATACAAGCGGATTGCCAATGCTTTTGTTTTGTGTGAGAAGACACACCATGTGCAACTCACTCGTCGTCTCGTAGATTTCACGAAGTGTCTTGAACTTCCTTGGTCTCATCTCGTCATGTTTGTCAGATGGAACCGTTTCATGATCAGTGGGGTTGGCTATCTCCTCTTCTTGTTCTTCATTTGGCACTTGTGGAATCTCCTCTTTGGACTCCCATGTTACCTCCTCGTTAACCTGTACATCACGACTAATGACAATTTTGTTGTTAGTCGGATCGAGAAGCATATAAGCTTTCGATCGTTCATCATAGCCAACAAATACAAGCTTGATGCTCCTATCATCAAGTTTTATCCTTCTTTCTTTTGGTACATGTGCATATGCTGTGCTTCCAAACACCTTCATATGTGCTATGGTTGGCTTGTAGCCACTCCACGCTTCTTGTGGAGTTACTCCCTCCAAGCTTGCAGTTTTGCAATGATTCAACGTGTACACTGCACAGGCCACTGCTTCGGCCCATAGCTCTTTTGACACGTTCTTGCTTTTCAACATACTTCGAACCATGTCCATGATGGTTCTATTCATCCTTTCAGCTACACCATTTTGTTGTGGTGAGTATGGAGACGTCAAATGGCGTTTTGTGCCATTCTCCTCACAAAAGTTGTTGAACTCGGTTGATGTGAACTCGCCTCCTCGATCAGACCTTAATGTCTTGATGTTGTTGCCACTTTGTTTCTCCACATATGCCTTGAACTTCTTGAACATGCGAAATGCCTCAGATTTCTCCTTCAAGAAGTACACCCACGTTTTCCGTGAAAAGTCATCAATAAACGTTAAGAAATAATGATTGTTACTAATCGAGTGTGGAGTGATCGGTCCACATATGTCGGTATGCACCAACTCTAGCACCTTCTTTGCTCTATGTTCAGCTTGCTTTGGAAAACTCTTCCTTGGTAATTTTCCAACCGTGCAACCTTCACAAAATCCGTCTTTGGATTCGGTCATCGGCAGACCATGCACCATTCCGTTTTGCGCCATTTCTTGGATCCCACCGAAATTCAAGTGTCCAACTCGCATATGCCACAACCAATCTCCCTCAATGCATGCATTCAAGCATCTAGCACGAGCACATGTTAGATTCAATTTAAACATTCGATTTTTGGACATTTCTACCTTTGCAATCAGATGTCCATCTTGTCCTTGCACGGTCATGTGTCGATCCTTCATCAAGATCGTGAACCCTTTCTCCAGGAGTTGTTCCATGCTTAGTATGTTCGTCTTTATATCGGGCACAAAGAACACATTGGAGATAAGCTTTTGAGATCCATCCTTTACTTGGATCATGATGTGGCCTTTCCCTTCCACGCGCACCTTTGATGCATCTCCAAACGAAATGTGCCCATGTACTCCTTCCTCCAAATGTGCGAACCTGTGTCTATTTCCACACATGTGGTTGCTTGCTCCCGTATCGAGATACCAAACTCCTTCTTGTTCGGCTTCCACTCCTTTGTCGGCAAGCAAGACTACATCCTCATCACAAGCATTCTCCTCCACGGCCACACGGTTGGAATTTTCTTCCACCCTTTTCTTCGACCAACACGCGCTTGCGTAGTGTCCATGCTTCCCACAATTGAAGCACTCAATCACCTTCTTCGATCCGCGATCACCACGGACACGGCTGGAGCTCTCCTCCACCTTCTTTTGCGACCAGCATTCTTTCGCAAAATGACCACGCTTCCCACACTTGAAGCATTCGACCTCCTTCTTTCTTGGATGGCCTCCATAATCACGACCGCTTCTACGATCTACGTTGCGAGGTTTCTCCTCCTTAAGCGATATCTTCGCTTGCAACGCCTCCTCTAAGACATCTTGTCTCTTCTTCTTCTTCTTTCTTTGCTCGTGTGCCTCCAACGAGCTAGCTAGATCATCAATAGTCATCTTCTCGAGGTCCTTTGATTCCTTGATTGCGCACACCACATTCTCGAAGTCCTCGGTGAGAGAACACAACACCTTCTCCACCACTCTTCCTTCGGTCAGCGCCTCCCCATTTCTTTTTAACTTGTTCGCCACCATGCGAACTCTCGTCACGAAATCGGCAACTCCTTCCGATTCTTTCATCTTTAATGCCTCGAATTCGCCTCGAAGCATTTGGAGGCGCACTTGCCTCACTCGATCAGCACCCTTGTAGCTCCCTCTCAAGGGTGTCCCACGCCTCCTTCGATGTCTTCGCTTCAGCGATCTTTTCAAAGCCACTCTCATCCACCGCTTGGAAGAGAAGGAAGAGAGCACTCTTATCTTTGGCTCTTCTCTTCTTTTGTGCTTTGATTTGTGCGACGATTTCTTCTCCCGTCTCGGCCTCCTCCTCGAAGCCTCTCTCCACAAGATCCCAAGCATCATGCGCACCTAGCAGCGCACGTATTTGGATACTCCAATTGTCGTAGTTGCCTTTCGACAATCGAGGCAACAACGCATGACCAAATGAGGTCATTCCCGAGCTTCCCATCGGACGAGGCTCTGATACCAGATGTTGGAGGACGGGAGGAGGACGGGGAGCCACTGATCAATCCACCACAGGAGAATGCCCGTCTCCTGGGTTACAAGGACCGCTGATTGGCGGTCCCCAACCGCCAATTGGCGGTCTAAAAGGCGTGTCTCGTGCGCTGCCTTAGACCGCCCTGATCTTCATTCCTTTTGCCTTCTTTTGACTCCACTAGATCCATTCTTGATCTATTCTACTGGGGGACACGAAGGAAAGAAGGTGGTTCTCTCTTTGAAACTCACAAAGCAAAAAACCCGATTTTGCAATGCACACTCTTCTTCTTTCTTCTACTCACATACTCACTCTTTTCTCACACAATTTCGTGGCTCAACTTCTAATGCTTGATATATATTGTTGTTCTATTACAAATGGTGAATTCTAGTGCTTTATATAGGCACTTACATGACCCTACAACTTCCAAATATAAAGACTACATAAACATGATCATTCATGATCATTACACCCTCTACTTAAATTGCATGCATAATTAGGACGAAAATTACACAAAAAATGAAAAGACTCTTGTCTCTTCCACTCCCTCAACCTTTTGTCTTCTCATGTGTTGACTCTTCACCCCCTTGATGAGTCATCAAGCAATGATGATGTGGCGGGTGACTAGGACGCCACATAGGGTTAATTCGCCACCTAGGTTTAAGTTCAATTCTCAATACGTATGAGGCGGGCAGTAGCATTTTCTCCAGCAATCTTGAATCATCCTCTTCATCAAAAATAGGTCTGCCTTAGGTCCAAATATAGGATAGGGGGTGGGGTGTTGGCTGGGGGGCTGACCAGGCGCCCGCTAGTGCTTTGCTGCAGGGCAGCAAGGTGGTGTCGGCACGCTGGGGAGGTCAGGTCAGGTTCGGTCTGTTTATCTGGGCAGAGGTGGTGTAGCCTCAGCTCGTTCTTGCGTGGCTGGCGTGCGCAAGAACACCTAGGGTTCACTTGGGTGATTGGCGTGTAGCCCTCAGACATCCGGCTGGTGTGGCAGGACTCTAGCGGTGGTTTGCTCCTGACGGCGTGGGGTGGGACCTGGGTAGGCTGTTGACAAGATGGGCTGAGATGGGATGTGGTCTGTGCTGTACATGGAGGGTGCGTGCGTGACCGATATGTTGGCTTGGTCGGTGCTGCGGGTGCATCCCTTACGTATGGGTTGGATCAATTGTCTCTCCTCGCCGCATGCATGACCACGCTACCCTAAGTTGGTCGAAGGGGCCAGGCTGTGAGGTGCAACTGGTCGGATTGTGGACTGGTGCATGCATGTGTATGTTAATACGTGTAGTATTAGCATTTGTTCTAATGCATGTTTGAATGTATTATTTGTTGCTCGACTCTTGCTTGTGAATTGTATGTTTAGACCTGAATGCATTAAAGTGTGTGTATAGCATGACATCATCATATTTATAACTGTATGCATGAATTTGAAATATTCCTTGCGAATGAATTAAGGTTGTAATACATGTATACCATGTCTAGAGTCGCATGACCCTTAGCTTCAGGTTGCATGTTTAAGTTTGATGAGCTATGGCTATTAGTGCATGTGCTTTATGTAATGGGCTGTAGGATCCGTGGTTGATTCTTATATGAGCCACAGATAGGGGAGAATTAGCCACAGGTAAGGGAAAAAAATTAACCCCAAATGTTGGTACAACCCCGACTCCTCTCCCATATATGCAAATCCCCCAAATCGTGCCTCCAACCCGAAACCCCGACTGCCACCACCGTTCCTTGTCGTTGCGTCTCCCAATGTGTTCTCCCACGTTGCTTCTTCCACATTGGCTTCCAACCTGACTGCCACCACCGACCTTCGCCTTCCACCTCCGTCTCCAACCTTCTTATCTGACCTTCGACTTCTGCCACCCACCTCCAACTTATTGGATTAATCTAAGGATTAAGATGATGTTTGCCCAAAGCACTGACACGTGGCGCACTCTCATTGGTTGCGGATTAGGGTTTTGGGTGGGGCCATCTATATAAGGAGGGGAGCCTCCCATTGGATGGACTAATTCTTGTGTGCAAACCCTAGCCCCACCAAACCCTAGCCGCCACCTCTCCCTCTCTCTCCCATTCGTCCCTCCACATCCACCAAGCCAAATCCGTGGACTCTTGGGTTGTGGACTCGTGCTTCTTCTCCAAGAGAGTAGAAGACCGACTGGTGCTCCAGAAGGATTCCGTAAGGTGACCTCCGATCTTCCTTCCGCTGCCACATGTTCTCTCCAAGAAAGGTACTCTTGAACCTGTAGAATCGTTATTTGCTTACATTGGTACCAGAGCCATCTCGGTTACCTTCGAATCCTCACCATGCTAGACGAATTTTTGTTTTATGAGAATCTGATTTGAGATAAAAACAAAATATTCGGTGGTTATGTTTTTGGAGAAAGAAAGAAAACAGAAAATCAGCATTGCTTATTTACATGATGCGCATGTTATATATGTTGATTGTTCATGATTTTTTTCTTTCAAATTCGTTTTCATATTCTGGAAATGAAAACTCAGAGGTTTTTGATCTTTAAATGAAATAATATGATCATTCATTTAGAGATATAAGTGGTGCATGTTTGCTGATTTCTTTCTAACATGCAATTAGGGTTTAGACTAGTTTCTACATGTTACGCATGTTATGGTTCATTAGAGCATGCATCTAGGGTTAGATTTTTCTCCTCCATTCTTGCGCATATGTGCATGGTTTAAGATGGAATTTTCCGGATTTTATTTCGAGCCAATATGATATGTTGCTCTCTTATCATTGCACATACATAGATGTGACCAGAATTCTATTTTTTTCTGTGTTGTTACCTCTATTCTTTGTGCATGTATTAGATAAGATCAGAAGTTATTTTCCATGTTGATTCTTCTAAATCATGCACATGTATACATGAAATAAGATGTCTATTTTTCCTGATTTTTACGAATTAGGGTTAGATATTATTTATTCTAATCTTTGAGCATGTATACATGAATATTGAGTTACCATATTGTATATTTCGTTTTTTTTTGGAATGAGAGCATTCATTTCATTTGAAATATTTCCTTTATGATTGAATGCACATATATGTTAATCTCATTAAGGATATTTTGGATTTCTTTTGGAATAATTGCATGCATTTCATTTGAAATATTTCCTTTATGATTGAATGCACATATATGTTAATCTCATTAAGGATATTTCGGATTTCTTTTGGAATGATTGCATGCATTTCATTTGAAATATTTCCTTTTCATCAAATGTGCATATATGTGATGCCATCCACCAAAGAATTTCGAATTTCTCTTTCCATTAGAAGTAGCATAATTATTATTGATTGCATGCCTATATTGATTATGGAAAGATTGGCTAATTCTGAAATTTTTGGAAAGATATTATGGCCTGGAATTTTATTGCCTTAAAAATATGTTTGGATGCTTTCCTTTGATGCAAAAATATGTGTTGCTCTCCACCAAAGAATTTCGAATTTTTCTTTCCATTAGAAGTAGCATAATTATTATTGATTGCATGCCTATATTGATTATGGAAAGATTGGCTAATTCTGAAATTTTTGGAAAGATATTATGGGCTGGAATTTTATTGCCTTAAAATATGTTTGGATGCTTTCCTTTGATGCAAAAATATGTGTTGCTCTCCACCATATAATTTCGGTTTTTTCTTTCCTAATCAAAGTAGGATAATTTTGGGCTATCATGATTATATTGATTATGGAAAGAAGAAAAAAAAACTGTTTTGAGAATGATTATTGTGGAGATTGGTTGTCATTACCTAACACGTTTTTTTTGCCTATTTTCGTGCCCCATTCATGCATTGTTTCCTTATGCATTACTTCCTTAATGTTTGAATGAGGTGCACACTTTATGGTATTTTTTTTCATACGTCGGATTGTGCTAACGTATGGAAAGATTGTGGCTATGTGGAATGAATGATTGCTGATTTTATTTACTGCCTTATTGAGAGATGAGCGTAATTTCATTCATTTATTTCCATTTGCAATAGTTATCGCAATGGACTGTAATATTCATGGACTGTAATATTTATGGACTGTAATAATTATGGACTGTGGATTGTTTATTGCCCTAAGGAGACGAGGGGCTCCTTTATTTTTATTATTGCGATATTATTGCTATAAGACTCATGCAGGTTCCCGTCGACGAGGCTAAATCCCTAACGGGGATCATTAGCTCGATATGGAAGTAATGTAGTAATCATATCTGTGTGATGTTGATTGTTTTTTTTGAAAATCGTTTTTTTGGGAACTCGCATGCCTAGTGGGAGTTGCAAGGTTGAAGTGTTTTGTGTAAACCACCTTGCAACCGGCGGAAAATATTTTTTATTTGCTGATTTACCATGATTTGAAACGTTTTGTGGGGTCATTAAATCATGATGGAGCTCAATATCTAGATTAGTAAAATGGCTTTATTAACTATTGCATGAGGATTTGATCGAATGCTTTATGTTTTCTTTTGGTCTGAATACTATAGCTATTAAGTCAGTTTATTCTTTATGATTATTGTAGCTCATTATATTTTATGCTAGAACTCATGTATCGCTATGTATTTTGATTGTCCTAGATTCTTTATGGCTGCTTCCAAAAGCATCGTCGCTGATCTTACTCGAGGAGATAAACTCAATGAAAGAAATTACGATCTGTGGCATCGTAAAATTGAGTATCTCTTAGAGGATCAGGACATGTTAGAAAACATAAACCAATCTATGTCTCCCCCCGAGGAGGGGAATACTGCGCAACATCGCAGAAACTTGGATGTTTATAATGCATGCAAAAAGAAAGACCGAATTGCTCGAATCACAATTCTAAGTTCAATGAGGGACGATCTGTTACTGCGGTTCGAAAAGTTTCGAACTGCAAAGGCCTTGTGGGAAGCTGTGAAGTTTCAGTACGGAGTGACCTCCGTCACAAGGTCCCGCCAGCTTGGGTTCATGTTTGATGGGTATAAAATGCGCCAAGGTCACACGATGAGGCAGCATAGTACCGCAATATCAAACATGATAAGCGAGCTGAGCGCTGCCGGTCGTGCTAAGACCGATGAGGAGCAAGTATCTGCTCTCATCAGATCGTTGCCTTCAAAGAATTGGGAGCATATGAAGGTCCATCTGACTCATGCCGATGACATCAGGACATTTGACCAGGCCGCAAAACACCTAGAGCTGGAGGAGGACCGCATGCTTGCGGAAGCTCCTCTAACTGAAGTATTTGCTACTGAGGCTGGCGCTCCTCGGAGGAGTGCAGGTTTCAAGCGCAAAAGAGATAGAGCTCAGGGTTTTAAAGGCAAGAAGGGTGCAAATGCAAACAAAATAGAAAACAAAGCTGGAAAGAAACGACCTCGAGGATCCAGAGGTGGGAAAGATAAGTCTAATGTGACTTGTTTTAACTACCGAAAGACTGGACATTTTGCTCGTGAGTGCACTGAGCAAAAGGAAATTACTGTGTGTAATCCCTCGAATTGTAACGTGACTAGTTCTGTGATGCTCACTGATCACTCTCCTGTGTGGATTGTGGATTCAGGTGCCACGGACCACGTAACAAAGGATCGCTCTGCCTTCGTGGAATATCGCCGTGTTCCAAGTGGGAGGCGAATAAACATGGCAAACAACACTAGCATTGAAGTTCTTGGAGTTGGCACATTCAAAGTGGCTTTGCGAAGTGGCCGGATCCTATTACTTCCCGACGTGTTGTATGCACCAGCTATACGGCGAAATATTATTTCTGTTGTTGTCTTGATGAGACATGGTTTTAAAGTTGTTTTTGAGAACAATGATATGGGTTTATAGCTTTCTAACATTTATTATGCACATGCTTTTTCTTTCTGACGGTTTTATTGTGTTGGACGCAATTTATGATTTCAATCATAACGTTAGTGCCTTTATGAGCCAAAGTTCCGTGAATAATGATTCAGTAATGTGGCATGCTAGACTTGGTCACATTGGTGTTGACCGGATGAACATGTTGGCAAAGGAGGGGGTATTAGGAGAATGCTCCAAATTTGAATTGCCGACCTGTGAATCTTGTCTAGCTGGAAAGGCAACTAGAAAACCATTCGGAAAAGCCATTAAGGCTACTTCTCCTTTAGAACTAATTCAGTCAGATATTTGTGGACCTTTGAATGTGCGTACTAGACATTGACAAAGTTACTTCATCACATTCATTGATGACTTCACGAGATATGGTCATATTTATCTTATTTCTCATAAGTCAGAAGCTCTAGAATGTTTTAAGAAATTCATGAGCTTAGTTGAGAATCAGTTGGATAATAAGATAAAAACTCTTAGAACGGATAGAGGTGGTGAGTATCTCTCCATAATGTTCAAGGAGTTATGTGATGAAAAGGGGATATCTAGACAACTCACTATGCCTTATACTCCTCAGCAAAATGGTGTTGCCGAGCGAAGGAATAGAACATTGCTAGACATGGTTAGATCCATGATGGCGCATGCGAGCTTACCAATTTCGTTTTGGGGAGATGCTCTAATGACTGCTGCCTATATCCTCAATAGAGTTCCAACAAAATCGGTTCCCTCAACTCCATATGAGTTATGGACAGGACGGACGCCTGATTTTAGTCTGCTGCGTCCTTGGGGATGCGCGACATACATTCATTCTACTAGTCACCGATATGGAAAACTCGGACCTAGAGGGAAAAAGTGTATCTTTGTAAAATACAGTGATTTCTCCAAAGGTTATGTTTTTATCGGGGTAGACGAGAATGAAAGAAGGACGGAACTGGAGTTTAGGGATGCCACATTCTTGGAAAATGATTTTCCAACCCTTGCTGGAGCTATCAAAGAGTCAGTGGACTTCTTTGAACAACAAGATGAGGACATTGCCACTCCACGGGATCATGATCTGGAAGTTGAACATGAGGTTCCACAAGTCGATCCTAGTGGGAGCAGCAATACTGAGGATCTGATAGCTCTCACGGAGGATGAGCCATCAGATATCCATCTGCGTCAAAGCAAACGCGGGCTCATTCCTCGTAGGCGGTTTCGCTTAGAGGAAGAGGCCCTCATGATAGCTCAAGAAGAAATTGATTATGAATCATCCGGGATGACAGTAATCGATGAGCAAGAACCGGAGACCTTGAAAGAGGCTTTGGAAGGTCCAAATGCTAAAGAGTGGTTAGAAGCTATAAAGGAAGAGTTGGAGTCGATGAAAGTTAATCGAGTCTGGGACTTGGTCGACTTACCGCCGAACCGAAAGGCCATTGGGGCTAAGTGGATCCTCAAAATTAAGAGGAAGGCGGATGGATCTATTGATAGATTCAAGGCTAGACTGGTAGCTAAAGGCTACACCCAAAGAGAAGGCGTGGATTTTGAGGAAACCTTTTCACCCGTGGTTAGGTTTGCCTCCATCCGCCTTCTACTAGCTATTGTAGCTCAGATGGACTTAGAGCTTTACCAAATGGATGTAAAGACTGTTTTTCTTAATGGAGAACTTGAGAGGAGGAGATCTGTATGGATCAACCTCAAGGTTTTGAAGTCAAAGGACAAGAGCGCAAAGTGTGCAAGCTCAACAAGTCCTTGTATGGCTTAAAACAAGCGTCTAGATAGTGGAACATTCGCTTCCATCAAGCTATATCAGAGAATGCGTTCTCTATGGTTGAGGAAGATCACTGTGTTTATGTTAAGAGATCCAATGGTAAATTTGTCATTCTGACCTTGTATGTTGATGACATAGTCATGGCTGGCAATAGCAAAGAGTTTCTGAAATCCACTAAAGGGTGGTTGTCCTCCACGTTTGATATGAAGGACATGGGTGAAGCTAGCTACGTCCTTGGTGTCAAGATTGTTAGAGATAGGTCCAAGAGACTTCTGGGATTGTCTCAAGAGACTTATATTAACAACGTCTTAAAGAAATACCATATGGACAAATGCAAACCAATCGACACTCCTGTTGAGAAGGGATTGCACTTAAGCCTTGATAAGCATCCTAAGACTCCTGAAGAGAAGGCCAAAATGGACAAGGTTCCATACTCCAATGCAGTGGGAAGCCTCATGTACTCTATAATGTGTACTAGGCCAGTTGTTATGTTGTAGGCGTGGGGAGTCGATACCAGTCCAACCCAAGCATGGAGCATTTTGTGAAGGACATCATAGCGAGAAAGGAAGTTGTGTTAAGACATGTGTCTACTAGTCTTATGGTAGCTGACCCTCTTACCAAAGCCATAGTTAAGGACTCATTTGTGTCTCATGTGAAGTCCTTAGGCTTACGCAGACTTTGATGTATTGGCATGTCTGACTTCCTTTTATGAGTGATTGTATTTTTCCTTTCGACTATATCTGTTTGGTTGATGTAGTTGTTCTAGCATAAAATATTATTCTGTCAATAGGTTGAAGAATGCTTACTCACACGAGCATTCGCCTCTGGCGCTTTTGGTAGCGAGAAGAGATGAGACTGATCATGAGGAGATCTTGTATGATAGATCCAGAATAGTTCATGATAGGACAGTCACCTTGATTAGGAATCAAGATGAGATCCTCTATGTTGGTGAGGATTGACATGAATGTTCCCACGATTCATGTGACCTATAGAAGCCAAGTACGAGCATCGCATGTGACGCCAGGTGACACCTGTATGGTGTTAAGGCGACAATGATGAAGCTCGGGTCAGGCGCAGAGGGGGTGCGACTGGACTAAGACTTGTATGGTGTTGAGGGACAGACATACCGTTGTACGTGTACAGTATGATCCACCATAGCATGTTTGTCATACAACATGTGCTGGGCGACCATTTGGAAGTGAAAGGATGGATCCCTGCTCCTTCACTGTGTGAGTCCAAGACTTGATTGTCATTTTGTTGCCCTCAGTGACCTTCGACGACACCATGAAGCAAAGATTTGATGTGGTTACTTTGGGATGTTATCTATGACCATGAGAGATTCGGTCTAAAGAGGCATCTTCGGGAAAGGAGTCAACTCTGAGTGTAATGGTGGTCTGGGGCGAAGGGAAAGGTTTGAATCGACTACACTAAAAGTATTTGCTGGGCCCAACTGTATTGGATACAGTAGCAAGTACCTTGAGGACAAGAAGGTATTCTCTCCGAGGGATCGAGATACCGTTCATGTCAAGTGAGTTTCTGAGTAAACCTGGGGAACAGTGATGTGCATTTGACTGCTTAATTGTTATTTTTGTGAGGATGTTGTCATTCTGGCCTTCTAGTAAGGTTTCTAGTTTGAGACTCCTAAATTGCAGATGCATCACCGGTCGCACGACCCATTTGTCCGTATGATCGGAAGAGTACATGTGTCGGGGACACATATGGTCTTGTATCAGGGATACATGATCAGAGACTTGCGTATTGTGGATGCATTCTTGGAAGAGAGAAATAGTTGTATATATCAGGGATGTATACATATGTGTCAGGGACACATGAAGAGGTGACACATTGCCATCTTATGATTGTATGTATCAGGGATATATACGTATGTGTCAGGGACACAAAAGAAGATGGCGTGTTGTTGACGTGCTATTGTGCAAGTGGGAGATATTGGATTAATCTAAGGATTAAGATGATGTTTGCCCAAAACACTGACACGTGGCGCACTCTCATTGATTGCGCATTAGGGTTTTGGGTGGGGCCATCTATATAAGGAGGGGAGCCTCCCATTGGATGGACTAATTCTTGTGTGCAAACCCTAGCCCCACCAAACCCTAGCCGCCACCTCTCCCTCTCTCTCCCATTCGTCCCTCCACATCCACCAAGCCAAATCCGTGGACTCTTGGGTTGTGGACTCGTGCTTCTTCTCCAAGAGAGTAGAAGACCGACCGGTGCTCCAGAAGGATTCCGTAAGGTGACCTCCGATCTTCCTTCCACTGCCACAGGTTCTCTCCAAGAAAGGTACTCTTGAACCTGTAGAATCGTTATTTGCTTACACAACTCCGGTATGATTAAGGTAAATCCAAATCCCATTTTTCCTTTCCTTGCCTTTCCTTGAGCGCTATAATATGTTTGCATTTTTTCCAGTGCAAGTGCTCTGCCCAAACCTTTCAAGGATTTGGTTACTAAAATTGAATCTCCAATCAAAGTTTTCTACCCAACCGGTACGAGCAATCCATCTTGCTACTACTGTGTCATTTCGTGCATTTAGAAGTTTTTAGCAATAATGATGTATATTTGATTTATATACTTTGAGGTGGACTACGATGGCAAGAGATTTACTTGGCATGTATGTATTAGTTTTCCTTGTTGTGCAATAATATTATCACCTATGATTTTAAGCAACTTTCTTTCTAATATGCTACACAACTTTTGTCTTGTATTGACCAAGGGTGTTGATAAGTTGTCATTTATTGAGGAAGGGCTCCTTCTGAATGAAACAATAAAATTAGACAATATTTTGACAATATCTGTTTGCCTTTGCCAATCTAAATTTAACATATGAATATACTGCAACACCAGGTAGAGTTTTTATTTTCAGTTTCATTTTATTTATTTTTTCCTTTTGATTATTTGAGGTCAACAGTTCAAATGGTTATGTCATTTCTTAAGCCACGGATTAAATGGATTCATATGCTTCTGTGAAGATGAAATGTGCAAAATTTGCAACTTGGCTTGTCCTCAGAAGGAGATGGAAGATATACATGTTCATGGCATGCAAGTTGCTTATAAACATGACTATCTAGATGAGTACAATAGTTGTTATACCCTCACTTTGGTTGCAAAAGTTATTAGTGTGACATTTGTTTTCTCCAAATAAACCCCAAAACTTGTTGATGGGGTTGAAGTTCCTACCAAGGTATGTCATAAATGATAAACAAAAATAAACACTTTTTCTACTTGTTTATGTTTAATAAATGATTGCAGATTATCACAGAGATACTTCTCTTCAATTCTTCATTTTAGCTAGGAGAGTTTCGTTTGTGAATGTGTGATTGCGTGATTTCACTTGCTGTAATTGTTGATTCGTATTTGGATTATTCTTCTGACTTTGCCTAATTATTGACTTGAAATTGAGCTCTCTTAAAATTCTGATTTTGCCTTGAATTGCTAATTTTTGTGTCCACTTGAGTTGGTATTTGCTTGATTAATCTTGAATTATTGTGTGTCTCTTGTGCTGAATTTTTAAGCTGAATCGCATCTAATACTCTGCTGCATTTGTGCTGAATAATTGAGCTAATATTGTGCTGCAACAAGGTTATTTAAGTGTCAAATTTTGGTTGCAATTGTAGCTGTGCTTGAGATACATTTGGGCTGCTTTTTACTGAATTGAAGGGCTATTTTGTGTGCTGAAGTTGCTGGAGTTTGTGCTGCGATTTTGGATTTAATCTTTGGCTGCAACTCGGCTGCATCTTGGCTTATTTTGGTAGTGTGTGCTGAATTTGACAGTTTTTTGTGCTGCATTTGTGCTTTATTCAAACAGGAGTGGAAGAAGTAAAAAATTAAAATTTTGAGATGCTTATAACTACGTTTTCACAGATTTTCAAGATCAATATATGAGTTGCATTTGTATTAGTTTCAATGGTTTTAAACACTACAAGAATACTAGGATATAAGTTATATTGTGATGTTATTTTGAGTTCACTACTTGATTTGGAAGTTACTGTACTTTGATTATCACAAATGCTGGCTATTAGAAAATTTGATGTTCTTCTTCCCCCTCTTTATTATTCTCATTGAATGATCCAAATTTATGCTCTCAAGCATTTATTCTGAAGTTCTTTTTCTGAATTGCTATATGATTACTCTTCACCGAATTACTATTGTCATTTCTGTTTGGCATAAAATGTCATTGACCATTATAATTCTTTTGTTGTCAATTGTTGAATTTAGGCAAAAAATTCGAAGATGAAGTTTTGAAGATGTCTCAAAATGTTTGAAGGAAATATGAAGTACAATGAGGTACATGTAAGCTTAAGTTTTGATATAGCTTGAAATTGTATTTTTCTGTGAATACAATTGTTGTGATGTGTTATATATGATAATGTTTTGTGGAGATTTGTGAATTATGAATGTTGTGGATGTTATATGATTGTGGATGTTATATGTTATAAATGTTGTGGATGTTATATGAATGTGGATATTGGAGATTGTGAGATATATATAATTGTGGATGTTGATAAATATAGGTGTAGTAGGGGTTTATTCAAATTTATATATTTTTTCTTGAAAAAGCATTTAGCCACGGGAGAAATCCGTCACTAAAGGTATGATATTTCCATCACTAAAACTTTTCCATCCTGCCAATTCTTCCCTCCAAAAAGTATCAGTGGTGGTACACATCCGTCACAAAATTCGTCGCCGAAACCTTTCAGTGACGCCAACAATGGTGATGAAAATTTTCTGTGGCTAAAACCCTATAGTGACAGAATTTAAGATTTAGTGATGGATTTTCAATCCGTTAGACCGTTGTGTGCCAAGCGGTGGGTGACACTTTCAGGTGACCCACTTGTGATTAGACCAGTATGGCTGGTGGTAGGATTCCTATGTAGAGGGATCATTTCGCGTGAAACTGGAACAACACAGCTATGTAGAGTTGTTGCCTAGCACAACTATGTAGAGTTGCCTTTTTGCCTTGCATTTGTGGTAGTTAGACCTCATGAATAACTTCTTATCCTATTTTTGGACCCAGGTCATCTGGGGTTTCTTGTTGAAAACTCACGCATATTTTGTTGACGTATTGGCTTAGGTACTTAGGTTCCCACAGGGGCAGGATTGGAAGAGTTTCAGAGGATTTTGTATACGAGGGACTCGTCCGTCGGTTTCCTAGTTATCTTTTATTTTGCATTATTTTATGATGAATTTCCTTTATTGAACTCGATGTAATGAAGTTAGTATTAATTCCATTTGTGGATAATTTCCTTTTCGGTCTATGCCTCATTTTGTCGATTTGTGTATGATTTTATTTTGTATGTCAAGTATGTATCGTCCTTTGTTGTAACCCCTTCGGTCGTCGTGGATGACTCTGATCGTGACAATTCACTTGGTTTCTCCAATGTGTGTATCCTCGTGATAGGGGCGTTACATAAATGGTGTGTCTATTAAGTCGTTATTTATTCACCTCCCTTGACAACCCGATAGATTGTCTAGGTCGTGTATAGTTAGTGGGAGCTTTTCCAGCATAACCAGTGTTAAATAAATAACAACTTCTCTTGGGGGACTTTTGTCACCAAGAAAACACTTTCTAGACAACAATTTTCTCAAATTATGTTCTCGTCATACAAGTCACGACAAAGCCAACTCCTTAATTGAGTTCGAGTATCCTTAGGGACCGATGTCTAATTGATTTTAAATTAGGCTTGGGTGACACTTAGGTTGGTTGTTTGTGGACCACGAGAAAGTGATGAAATCACCACCGTATCTTGATTTCTCTATAGGTGGTGCTTTTTAGAGTTGTTTAACTTAGATATAGAAATCAATTACTCCAAACAAACTCAAATCTCACTCTTGTCCCGATGCAACCCTACTAACTCTATGAAATGCAGCCTTATGCGTGAATGGGTGTTAGAAGTACGTACCTTTCTCCAGCAATCAACGAGAAAAATTGAAAGTAAAGAAAATATGGTGTATGCACAAGTCAATCTTATATGATGAATGATCTAGGCATGAAGCATCTAATCTTTTGCTTTGGATTTTAGTGTCCAAGTTGCTTATTAAAAATGGATGATATTTTTTTTACAAAATTCAGAGCAACATGAATTTCAATTTTCAGAACATAGTCATTGGCTACATGAAGTTATGAACCAATAGAGAATTTTTTGGATCAAATAGAAAAACATGATCCATTTTTTTGCGAGTCAACCAAGCTTATGGTCCGTGGATCTTTGGATCCGACTTTCTCCCAACGCGTCAATTTTCCTACCCGACCTCTTGCCTTCAATGAACCTTGAAATTATTGTTAGATTAAACTTATAGCACTGACCAAAACATTCCCAAAACACAAATCAAACTTCACACGACGCGCCACCCTGGTAGTGGCGCAAAAAACTTAATGAGTTTAAAAAGTAACCGTAAGGATACAATGTCGTAGCATACGGGTCGAACACAAGGAGGCGATGGTGAATTGCAATTTGAATGATTTACCTAACTAAACTAACATGCATGCAAAAACCTATGGTGGAGAGAAGTTGATTTTTTTTCTTTTTATGAATCGTGCCCCTAATGTTTTAACTTCAGCTAAACTAATGATGGTTGAGATGAGATTTCAGATATTAAATTTGGAGATGAGGTATATGGATTTAGGGTTGATATGAATTCCAGTTGAGAAAAAAAATAAGATTTAGATTATAGGACTAAGCATCACATAAAACAATATGTTCTGAAGTGATCAAAATTTACTACAACATTAGATCTAACAAAATTAAGTAGGCTATTCTTACGAAATTATATCCATGTTCTTTAAATTTTCAGTTATAAAACTCATATAGTTAAAGTCACTAAAACAAAACAAACAAAAGATTAACAACAATAAGAACAACTACACTTGAAGCACACTTTTCTCAATCCTTTCATTCCTATCAACCCGGTCCGTCTACCTCATCCCACAGAGGGCTTAGCCACTCATTGTGGTGAGCGACATGGGGGAGAATCATAGGATAAAACAAGATTAAGAAGAGGAAAAATAAAATACTACAAAGACACCAACAATAAAAAATGGACAAACATCAAATTACTATAATAGAACAAAAGAAACAGAAAGTAAAAGAAAAGAAGTAATTTCATTGCTTGAATAACTCTGGATTTAGGTATGTCCTTGATGCCAATTAGTTGTTAATGCTTGTGGTATTTTTAGATGTCATACTCGTACGAGTCTTGGGGGATGTCATTCATGCTAATTGCGTTGGGCATGAGTTGGCTATCTAGTTGTAGATAGGTGGGTGTAACCTTCGATAGTTTGCATTTGCATATTTGTTAAAAGAAATGTATTTGGAGACCACCATATTGAAGGCCCAATGGTCCTATTTGAAATACCTCTATGTAGCGAGGTTGGGCATAAGATACGACCTAGAGGTGCGCACTGTCATTTGCTACAAGACGGGCATTCCCAACTTGCGATGGTATCTTGTAGGTCATTGTCGTAAATTGGGTGTGTCAATCTGGAAGACCGCTTTATGTCAAGCAGAGGGTCACTCTTTTAGGTGACTTTCTTGTTGATTAATGACATGGCTGGTGGTTTGGGTTCCCATATAGAGGAACCACCTCGGGTGAAACCCGGGAGTTTCGACTATGTAGAGTTGTTGGCACTTTTGTTGCTTGTGTGGCATATAGTTTCCATGCGTGACTCTTTATCCTATTTTTGCATCCAAGGCATATAGGGTTTTCTTATTGAAAATTGATGCATATTCGTTGACTATTTCGGCTTAGTTACTTAGGTGTCCAGTAGGGGTCAGACTTGAGATGTTTCTAAGGATTCTATACACGAGGGATTCGTCGATCGGTTTCCTTAGTTACCTTTTGCTTCTGCATTATTTATGATGTATTTCTGAGTTAAACTTGATGTAATAACTTTTGGGTTTATTTCCATATATGGATAATTTCCATTTTCGGTTTATGCCTTGTATTGTCTATCCATGTATGCTTTCTTCACGTATGTCTTGTATGTATCGCTTCTATTGTAACTTTTTCGGTCATCACGGATGACTTTGATCACAACAAATTTGCTTGGTGTCCCTATCGTATGTACCCGTGAGGTCGGGGGTGTTAAACTTTGGTATCAGAGCAAGTTCTTCCCATAAGTGTATAGAATCCGAAGACTCTCTAGTGGGGCTTCAGGCCCAAACCCTGTCTGTAATTTCTTTTCTTTTAGAAATTGCATTTCTATTAGTAATAGGCAATTATTGCATATTTGGTAGACTGGTGGTACAACAATGGAGCTGAATGCTCTGGGACTACTAGAGATTAGGAGGAAGACCGCAGCTTACTGTTTGAGGTTGTAGGGCACCTTGGCGCACGAATGGAGGGACAGGTGGAGCGGCCTCGAGTGGATGGAGTTGCATTTGTCCACGAGCGCGTCATGAAGCAGAATCTGCCATTCTTTCAAGGTGAAGTGAATCCAGATGCAGTAGAGGAGTGGGTCTACATGCAAGATCTAGCGAATCTTTATGGTCAATGGTTGTCCGCCTGAGAGGAAGGTGGACTTGGCAACCTACGTGTTCCAGGAGCATGCAGTGACATGGTGGCGAGCAACTTCTGGGGTCGTGTTCAGAGATAGGACAAGTGTCACTTGGGATGAGTTTCTGGTCGAGTTCAACCATAAGTTCTTCCCCAGCATGTGAAGGACAAGAAACGCTATGAGTTCTTGGCTCTAGAGCAACACAAGTTGAGCTTGGAGGTGTATGTCAACAAGTTCAACTCTTTTGAGAGGTATTGCCTGGGTATCTACGTCACTGATGAGGTGAGGGCTATGAAGTTTGTTCCGGGACTATAGAGGGGCCTACGATCGAAGGTGATGAAATGGATGTCTTAGTTGTGAAATGGATGCTCCGGAGGAGGTTGTGAAGTGTGCTACTCTGATGGAGGCAGACTATCGAGAGGGGCAGTTAGACAGTTGGCGGCCATTTGATTGTTTTCGCGTTCGCCAGAACAGAGGGAAGCAGGGTGGCGGATCGTTGAAGTGGCAATGCAGAGACGACAAGAAGAATAAGAAGTCTGAAGGTGGACAAATTGAGTACTGTGGCAAAGCACACGACACGAAGGACTGGTACAGGAAGTCTAGAGCTTGTTTGGGTCGGCCAGATAGGGCACTTTGTTCGTGAGTGTCCACAAAAGAATACTGGGGCACACGGTGCAGGCACTTGCAGGGCAGGTGCTAGTGTGAATCATAGTAGGAATTCTGGTGGACAGGGTCACAACTCAAAGCCAGGTAAAGTAGCTGGATGTGTGTTTGCCTCCGAGCTGAGGATGGTAACTAGTCGAGCAACATCATTTAAAGTAAAATGCTTGTTTCTGGTATTGTTGCGAAGACAACAATTGATTGTGGGACCACGCATTCCTTCATCTCGGAGGGGTTCGTAGCTGTAGTGGATAGGGCATCGGTGGAGTGATTGATAATACCACAAGTGTCCGATCGTGATGGAGCGGTGACAAGTACAGGTCGAGTCAACAAGGGGCACGTGCGAGTCAAAGTCCACAATACTCGAGTGGATAAGAAAAACAAGAGAGTTGTGGGATTTAACTACACTACAAAGCGTATAAAATCAGAAGGAAAGTGATAAAACTAAACACCTTAGGGGCTAGAGAAAGAATACGGAAATCAAAATATGTGTACATGTGTGCGTTCATTGATGCTCATCACAATATGTAATACACGAAATCCATAAAAACCAATCCAATTTTGCCTCCATATGAAATAAGATAAAATATATCATTAAAACATACAAGACAATAACTAACATGAAGCACATAATGACCAAACCCAACTTTGTCTCCACATGAAATAAGATAAACATTATCATTAAAACATACAAGATAATAATTAGGATGAGGCCAACATGAGCACCTGCACCCACATGTCATGTTTCCTCCTTATCCACTACATACTTATCCTCACATCATCATTCCCCATAAAATAGACACCATTAATCTAAGCATGTGTTAAGCATCACTCAAGAGAAATAGCACGTCAAAAATACGAGTAAAAATCTCATTAGATGGTTATGGAACTCATGTGAGGTTCAACGGTTAAGATTAACACACACATAATATATCACATAATCATATCACCTTCTTCTCCACCCCCAATGGGGATGGACTACTCTGTACTCATCTCTAAACTCAAGAGAGCATAAAAACAACCCAAAACCATAATGGAAAATTCATGAAACTAGATTAGGCAAACAACAAACATGAAGGAAATTGCATAAATAGAAAACGACAATGTGGAGAACAAGAATACTAGATTGAAATGAAAGATTACAAGGTTGCTCCTATTCTCCTCCTCTACACTACTAATTAAGGAACTAAAACCTACTCTAATAAACAAGAAATAAAGCCTACTCCACTAAACAAGAAAGGAAACTAACCTAAGGAGGAGAGGAAAGAAGAAGAAGAAGAAGAAGAGAGGTATTACAATGATATTTATAGAAGAAATAAGGTTTGGAAAGGTCTGGAAGCAATCTGATGGTTGTAATCACCTTCTCTATAGTCTAGTGCACCCATATAATTGAGATGAAGCAACGTGAGAAATTGGGGACCAATTGGACCCGCGAGTGGCGGATGAAATTCCACCACTAGCGCATTGATTGAGTTCGATCAGCCCTAATTTTGTTCAACAACTTAAATGTCCTATTTTGCACGTTGCGTGTACGCGGTTCACTGGTTCGAGCTTGTTTGTCTTTAATTGCCCAAATACTCAAGTTTTGAAGGATTTTTGTGCCCGAAATCTTTTTGTGCGTTCAGGTCCCTCTACATTTCATTTGGGTCCATCCTGATTGGCAAATGGGTCCTCATATATGGCAAATAGGTCATGTTCACGTCATTTGAGTATTTTTCTTCTTGCATTTCAGTCCTTTTCTCTTCCTTTTCTCTTCTTCATTACCTAATACGTAAAATAACAGAAACAAACACTCAAGTATCACGAAATTGGGTAAGTTGAAGGATATATAACATGAATGCAAGAAGTCCTTACGCCGGTTGGTGACGTTCTTGCTGTGAGGACGTATCTGCCGTTGGTGGTTCTGGAATATCAGGACTTTTCGGCTGACCTCGTGGTTTTGCCACTATCAGATGTCAATGTTATTCTCGGAATGGATTGGCTTTCGGACCATGATGCTTGTGTTCACTATCGAGATAGGGGAGTGGTGATCTCCAGACCGAAGAGACCCCCGTTGGTGGTCAAGGGCATTAGGGGTAGGGACGGTCGAGTGGTAGTCTCTGTACTGAAGGCTCAACAATTGCTCAAGAAGGGTTGTTGCACGTTTCTAGCAGTATGGTGTCAACCGAGAAGGTTACTAAATCTCTGAAGGAGATTGAAGTGGTTTAGGAGTTCCCTGATGTGTTCCCAGAAGATATCTAAGCATTGCCTCCGCCACCGAGGATTGAGTTCTCCATCGACTTGTCGTCGGGAACAATGCCTATCTCTAAAGCACTATATCGCATGGCTCTGGCAAAATTGGCTATGTTGAAGGATCATTTGCAGGAGTTACTGGATAAAAAATTTATCTAGCCGAGTGTTGCACCTTGGGGAGCTCCTATGCTATTAGTGAAGAAGAAGGATGACTCGATGCATATGTGTATCACCTACAGGATGCTGAACAAGGTCACGTTCAAGAATCGGTACCCCCTACTGAGGATTGATGACTTGTTCTATCAGTTGCAAACAGCGAAAAGCTATTCTCCGAGATTGATCTGTGATATGGGTATCATCAGTGGCTATCGTCACTTCATGTTTTTAGTGATGCCTTCAGATTGACAATTGTGCCTACAACATTCATGGATCTGATGCATCGAGCTTTCAAGCCATTTTTGGATTAGTTCATGATTGTGCTCATGGATGACATCCTGATTTATTCTCCGAATAGTGAGCAGCACAAGGAGCATTTCAGAATAGTGTTGGAAATTCTGAGGAAGGAGCAGTTCTTCACGATGTTTTCGAAATACGAGTTCTGGTTGGAGTAGGTGGCTTTCCTTGTGTAGGTAGTGTCGAAGGATGGCATTATGGTGGACCCCGCGAAGGTTGAGACAGTCTTGGACTGGAAGGCGCCAACCAATGTGTCAGAGATTAGGAGTTTTGTTGGACTCATGGGTTATTACTGGTGATTCATCCAGGATTTCTCCAAGATCGCCGCACCGTTGATGGTGTTGACCAGGAAGGGAGTGATGTTGGAATGGTCTCGGAAGTGTGAGGAGGGTTTCCAGGAGCTGAAGAAGAGATTGACTTCAGCACCAGTTTTGACACTTCGAGTGGATCAGGAGGATTTGTGATTTATAGTGATGCATCGGCGACTGGCTGGGGTTCTGTGCTTATTGTAGGATTTCATGTTTAATTGTACATATATATTTTTGAAATTTTTATGCACAATAAGGATCAATTATAATTTTCTATGAATTGTTTCATGCATGCATCGGTTTGTTTCAATAACTAGTTTCAAAACATTATTAAAACAAACATGGGTTTCCTAAATTCATACCTAGAAGTTCTCTAAAACTTCTTGATGATCCAGAGACGTTGAGGATGCTTGTCGCTGCGCTGGATGCCTCCGAGTATTCACCAAACTCTAAACAAGACCCCAGAGAGAAGAGTTAGTCTCTCAATCTCCAATAGGGTTTAGAATCTAATTACTAACCCCTCTTTAGTTCCCTTGAGAAGAAGATCTCTGAAAACTAGAACTAAACTTAAGAATTAAGGAAATTTCGTGGATAATTATGGAGAGAAAAGTTTGCACAAGAAGATAATGAATTAATTAATGAGGTAATGAGATAAACTTGTATTTATAAGTTCTCTCCAAATTACCTATTCATGTGCAACCTCTTGCCCATGATTTCATGCAAACTTCCATCTAACGATCCATTATTTGCTAACAAATAATCTAAGCCACGAATTAAATCAGTTATGGACCAATTCCACGCATGATCTAATTAATTCTTAAATTAATTCTACAGTAACCGTCTGGATCGGTCGACCGTTTGGACCAAGTTTCGGTCGACCATTCATAAACTCGGTCGACCGTTCGTAACAAAAACATTTCATCGCAACGTTCGGTCGACCGACCGATCTACTTCGGTCGACCGAAAACAAACAGTAGAAATTCCCGTTACGATCGAGACACATCCGGTCGACCATGCAATATTTCGGTCGACCGTGCCACATTCGGTCGACATTTACCTTTTACCGGTCGACCGTTTTTGCACAGTACTGCAGACTAGTCAAATTTTGGTTTAACCCTACAAAATTTGACATTTCGGGATTAGTAGTAAATCACAACTTATGTAACATATTATCCTATGTAATGATAAATCATTACACCCCATAATATTTACATGACATATGAATTTAATTTAGATTCTAATTATGTTATTTATCACACCATAATTTTGATTTTGCTTGTTCACCACATGTATCATATTTTCTACATGAAACCCGACACACCTTATGAACTCAAAATCCCCATTTCTTGTTTCCCAGTTTTGTGGTGTGACCTATGGGAGGATCTAAACTAAGTTGGCAGTGATATTAAGAGCTTAATATCACAAGCTATAAGCGGTATCTAGCTACACATTATAGCTCCCAATTAGTTAGATGTCTTAATTCCACTCGAACCAAAACCCGATCCATTTAGTGATGGAGTGCACCACTTGTGTCCGTCCCTTGCCTCATGATATTAAGAATACACACAAAGTAGTATTGTGTCATCTTTGTATTAGTATTCATTTCTTGATCTCTTTAAGCTAGTTACAAATATGTGACTTAACTCAAATCACATTGTGCACATTATAACTTTGTTTTATCAAGGGGCCCACTAATATCATTACTCAATTAAGAGGGGCAATGATAGTCTTTTGACTAACTATCTTCTCCAACGAAAGTCATACTTAACCAACTAATGCATTTACACTACACTCATCGATAGCTCAAGACACTAGTCTAATTAAGCAATTCTTAAGGGATCAGATATAAGTCTCATATCAAAGGACCAAAGACACGGTAAAACATTAATGCCACAGAAAACACAATTCTATAATGTTTTACTTATTAGGTCTATTCCGTATACAAAAGTAATATTTTTCTCTTTTGTGTACCCGTGTTGTCACTCACTTGTAGAGCTACAATGATCCATGACCAACACGACAATCTTACCTCGGTAATAAATGTCCCATGCTTATTACCATGATTGCGAATATCTTTTGTTTTATGTAAACCAATATCTTTTAGAGCTTCACGGTTAAGGACCAAGAGCCTCTTCTTTAACACTTCTAAAAGGCGAATAACATAAACAAGGAACAAAATGATTTCTCATTCAATTCATGATAATTGAAGATTCATGAGAAGAATAGTCCAATGAATGACTTGGAGCTCGCACATGTGGTATTTGCTTTGAATATTTGGAGGCACTATTTGTATGGAGAGCAGTTCGAGGTCTTCACCGATCATCAGAGTTTGAAGTACCTGTTCTCGCAGAAGGAGCTTAATATGAGGCAACGAGATGGCTGGAGTTCATCAAGGATTTTGACTTCACCATCTCATATATTCGATATATGTATGCATGTGTATTAAAACATAAAATTGGCATTAAAACCTGTATGACTTATTTTGTAGAAAAATGTCGAACATCCAACCTATCGTACGATCCATGATAGAAAAACACCCTTTAGCAAATGATGGCTCAAACTTCATTAGTTGGCAACTCAAAATCAACATCGTGTTAAAGTTTGGGAAACTATCTCACATTTTGGAAGGTCCAATCCCAAAGTGGAATGAGAGATTAACCGATGAAGAGAAAGAGGCTAAAGCCAAGTGGGAAGACCAAGAGAACCAAGTTCACGGTCTTATGCTAGCATCCATGGGTGACTCGCTTCAAGCGAAATACTTGGATTCAAAACCCAAGAAGACCATGGAGGCTTTATCAAAGATGTTCATGGATAGTGCCCCAAAGGAGCGCTATAAGACCACCATCGCACTCACAAGGTGCCATATGGCGGAGGGAACATCGGTATCTATGCATTTTCTCACGATGCAAGGATACCTTGAGAAGTTGGCAAAGCTCTCTTCACCAATGCCCGAGGACATTGCTGAAGATATGATTCTTGGCTCTCTAGCCCCGTCCTTTAAGGACTTTGTGATGCACTATCACGTGCGTGAAAAAGGGGTGAGTCTTGAGGAGCTTCACAACGCTCTCAAAACTGCTGAAGTTGACATGGGCAAGGGTAGGGACAAGCAAGTCCTTGTCGTCCATGGGAGGGGCCATAAGATTGGTAAAGGAAAGGGCAAATCTACCAAAAGTGGTTCAATCAAGAGCAAGGGAGTAGGAGGTGCTCATAAAAGTGCCTCGAGGGGGAAATCTCAGAAATCTCCAACTCCCAATACGGAGTGCTTTCACTGCGGTGAAAAAGGACACATCCGGCCAAATTGCCCCAAGTACAAGGAAGACCTTGACAACGGAGTGATTCAATGTCGGCGCCCCAAAAAGGCCAAAGGTATGTTTGTTATTGAAATAAATTTAGCCACCTCTGTCCAGGATTGGGTAATTGATACCGGATCTTGTGCTCACATAGGTTCTAATGTGCAGCTACTCATGGATAGGAAGGAACTCGTAAGGAACGAGGTAGAATTGAAGGTCGGAAATGGTGCGAACGTGTCTGCGGTTGCACAAGGTTCTGTGGTGCTTCAATTGTGTAGTGGTTTAAATTTATGTCTACAAAATGTTTATTATGTACCTTCGATTAGCAAGAATATTATTTCTGTATCATGTCTGGATATTGATAATTTTAATATAAATATTTCAAATTCTTGTTTGTCTATATCGAAGAATGGTGTGTTCTATGCAAATGCGTTCATAAGGAATGGTCTCTAGTTGCTTGAATTGGATAATAAACAAATCCTTAATATCAATAACAAAAGACTTAAGACCGCTCACGAGAATGATACTCTCTTATGGCACTGTCGTCTTGGTCACATAAATGAAAAGTGCATCAAGAAATTGCAAGAAGCTAACCTTCTTGGTCTACTTGATTTTAAATCATTGGAGACGTGCCAACCATGTCTAATGGGAAAAATGACCAAAAAGCCTTTCAAGAAGAAAGGCCCAAGGGCGAGTGGCTTGTTGGATTTGATACATTCCGATGTATGTGGTCCAATGAGTACTAGTGCACGAGATGGTTTCAGGTACTTCATTACGTTCACGGATGATTATAGTCGTTATGGCTATGTTTATCTAATGATAAACAAAAGTGAATCTTTGAGAAGTTCAAAGAATTCAAGAATGAAGTAGAGAACCAACTCGACCTGAAAATCAAGTCTCTACGAACGGATCGTGGAGGTGAGTACTTAAGTGCCGAATTTGACTCATACCTAAAGGAGTTTGGTATTGTACCTCAACTCACCCCTCCCGGTACACCTCAGTGGAATGGGGTATCCGAAAGGAGGAATAGGACATTGCTCGACATGGTTCGGTCAATGATGAGTCATGCGGAATTACCTCTTTACTTTTGGAGTTATGCACTACAAACTGCGGCTTACACACTAAATAATGTTCCATCCAAATCCGTGGAGAAAACTCCTTATGAGGTATGGAGTGGTAAAACACCTAAGCTCAGTTTTCTCAAGATTTGGGGTTGTGAGGCTTACGTCAAGAGATTGATGTCGACCAAACTTCAACCAAAAGCGGATAAGTTCTTCTTTATTGGTTATCCTCGTGAGACAAGAGGATACTACTTTTGGCATATCACCTCCAATCGAGTGATTGTAGAGAGGGATGCCACATTTCTGGAAAAGGAATTTCTAGAAAGAGTAAAAAGTAGTGGGAGTAGGGTTGTGCTTGAGGAAACTCAAGATACTCTACAAGATCATGACATGAATGATGACATTCAAGATCATGAAGGCCCCACCGAGATTCCTTTGGTTAGTGGGAGCGTGAGCGAGAAACCATCACAAGAAATTGTGAGAGAATCTCAATCATCCCCACCAAGTGTACGTTCAAGAGTTGAACGTGAACCCACTCCTCAAGAAATTGTGGAAGAAGTTCGAGAGACACGAGAAGAACCAAAAGAACTTAGAAGGTCAACAAGGGAAAGGAAGAAACCCGATTTGTATCTGGGACTTCATGAAATCATGGTACTAGATACCAATGATCCCTTAACCTTCCAAGAGGCAATGGAAAGGGAAGACTCCAAACTGTGGCTTAAGGCCATGGAATCCGAAATAGAATCCATGTATGATAATCAAGTATGGGACTTGGTTGACCTTCCTCAAGGAAAAAAGGCCATTCATAATAAATGGGTTTTTAAGAGGAAGATGGACATGGATGGGAACTTGACAACCTACAAAGCGAGGCTTGTAGCGAAGGGTTTCACTCAAGTTCAAGGAATTGACTATGATGAAACTTTTTCACCGGTTGCCGTGTTCAAGTCTATTCGGATCATGCTCGCTATTGCCGCATTTCACGATTATGAAATATGGCAAATGGATGTCAAAACGGCGTTCCTGAATGGGAACTTGGAGGAGGATGTGTACATGGTACAACCTCAAGGTTTTGAAGATCCAAAGAATAGCGAGAAGGTATGCAAGCTTCAAAGATCCATCTATGGATTGAAGCAAGCATCAAGGAGTTGGAACAAACGCTTTGACGAGGAAGTGAAGAAGCTTCACTTCATTCAAAGTAAGGAAGAACCTTGTATATACAAGAAGGTTAGTGGGAGCCATGTAGTATTCCTAATCTTATATGTCGATGACATATTGCTCATGGGCAATCATATTCCTTTGCTTGAGCAAACGAGAAGTTCATTGAAATCTGCATTTTCGATGAAAGACATGGGTGAGGCTCAATACATCTTGGGAATGAAGATATATCGAGATAGACCCCGTAGACTCATTGGCCTCAGTCAACGTGCATACATTGACAAGGTCTTGGAAAGGTTCAAGATGAACAACTCCAAAAAGGGTAGTGTGCCAATGAGTATGGGTGTGCAACTCAAGAAGTCTCAACGTGCGCAATCACGTAAGGACTTAGAGTACATGAAGGATGTCCCTTATGCTTCGGCAATTGGGTCGATCATGTACGCGATGACTTTCACAAGACCTGATGTCTCGTATGCTCTAAGCGTGACAAGTCGTCACCAATCCAACGCAGGTCCTGAGCATTGGACTACGGTCAAGAATATCCTGAAGTACCTTAACCGGACTAAGGATAAGATTCTTGTTTATGGAGGACAAAGGGAATTGATAGCTGAAGGTTACTCGGATGCGAGTTTCATGAGTGATCCAGACGATAGAAGGTCGCAATCAGGATACGTCTTCCTTATGAATGGTGGAGCTGTGAGTTGGCGTAGTTGGAAGCAAAGCACTACAGCCGACTCAACCAGTCCTTCCGAAGTAATGGCTGTCACTGAAGCAAGCAAGGAAGGAGTGTGGATTAAGAAGTTCCTTGAAGAGCTTGGAGTAGTTCCCTCGAGCGAGGACCAATAGAGCTATTTTGCGACAATAGTGCATCTATCTCGCAAATCAAGGATCCCAAATCACACCACAAAGTGAAGTACATGGATCGTAAGTACTTCGTGACGCGTGACCTCATCGACGAAGGCAAAATAAATCTTTTATGGGTGGACACCAACAGGAACACAACTGATCCATTCACAAAACCCTTATCCCAAGCCAAGGGCGAAATGCATTTCGAGTCCATGGGATTGAGGAACCATGTAGATTGGCTTGATGATTGATATGTAATGGGGTTTACCCTAGTTATTATTGTTTTATGCATTGAGTATGTATGAGAAAGAAAACTTTAATAACAAGTGGGAGATTGAAGGGAATGTGTTCTAAAAGTTTTACTTTTAAATGTCAATTATTATGAATTGAACGAGAAATCATTTTGTTCCTTGTTTATGTTATTCGTCTTTTAGAAGTGTTAAGGAAGAGGCTCTTGGTCCTTAACCGTAGAGCTCTAAAAGATATTGGTTTACATAAAACCAAAGATATTCGCAATCATGGTAATTAACATGGAACATTAATTACCGAGTTAAGATTGTCGTGTTGGTCATAGATCATTGTAGCTCTACAAGTGAGTGACAACACGGGTATGCAAAAGAGGAAAATATTACTTTTGTATACTGAATAGACCTAATAAGTAAAATATTATAGGAATGTGTTTCTGTGTCATTAATGTTTTACTGTGTCCTTGGTCCTTTGATATGAGACTTATATCCGATCGCTTAAGGAGTTCTTAATTAGACTAGTGTCTTGAGCTATCGATGAGTGTAGTGTAAAAGCATTAGTTGGTTAAGTATAACTTTCGTTAGAGAAGATAGTGAGTCAAAAGACTATCATTGCCCCTCTTAATTGAGTGATGATATTAGTGGGCCCCTTGATAAAGCAAAGTTATAATGTGCACAATGTGATTTGAGTTAAGTCACATATTTATAACTAGCTTAAAGAGATCAAGAAATGAATACTAATACAAAGATGACACAATACTACTTTGTGTGTATTCTTAATATCATGAGGCAAGGGACGGACACAAGTGGTGCACTCCATCACTAATTGGATCGGGTTTTGGTTCGAGTGGAATTAAGACATCTAACTAATTGGGAGCTATAATGTGTAGCTAGATACCGCTTATAGCTTGTGATATTAAGCTTTTAATATCACTGCCAACTTAGTTTAGATCCTCCCATAGGTCACACCACAAAACTGGGAAACAAGAAATGGGGATTTTGAGTTCATAAGATGTGTCAGGTTTCATGTAGAAAATATGACACATGGGGTGAAAAAGCAAAATCAAAATTATGTTGTGATTAATAACATAATTAGAATCTAAATTAAATTCATATGTGATGTAAATATTATGGGGTGTAATGATTGATCATTACATAGGATAATATGTTACATAAGTTGTGAATTTACTACTAATCCCAAAATGTCAAATTTTGTAGGGGTTAAACCGAAATTTGACAAGTCTGCATGCACTGTGCAAAAACGGTCGACCGCTAGACCATAAACGGTCGACCGAATGTTGCGCGGTCGACCGCAATATTGCACGGTCGACCGGATGTTTATCGAGCGTAACGAGAATTTCGTCTGTTCGTTTTCGGTCGACCGAGTATTCTCGGTCGGTCGACCGAACATTGCGATGAACTTTTTTTGTTACGAACGGTCGACCGAGAATATGGATCGGTCGACCAAAACTCGGTCGAAACGGTAGACCAGACCTCGCAAACGGTCGACCGGCGAGACGGTTTTATGCAGAATTAATTTAAGAATTAATTAGATCATGCATGGAATTGGTCCATAATTGATTTAATTCGTGGCTAATATTATTTATTAATAAATAATGGATGGTTAGATGGAATTTTTGCATGAGATCATGGGCAAGGGGTTGCACATGAATAGGTAATATGGAGAGAACTTATAAATACAAGTTTATCTCATTACCTAATTAATTCATTCATTATTTTCTTGAGCAAAATTCTCTCTCCATAATTCTCCACGAAAATCCCTTAATTCTTAAGTTTAGTTTTAGTTCTTAAGAGATCATCTTCTCAAGGGAATTAAATAGGGGTTAGTAATTAGATTCTAAACCCTATCGGAGATCGAGAGACTAGCTTCCCTCTCTCTGATCTTGTTTAGAGTTTGGTGAATACTCGGAGGCATCCGGCGCGGCGAGAAGCATCCCCAACGTCTCCGAATCTTCAAGAAGTTTTCGAGAACTTCTAGGTATGAATTTTGGAGTCCAAATTTGTTTTAATAAAGTTTTGAAACTAGATATTGAAACAAATTGATGCATCCAGGAAATAAATTATATAAAATTCGAAAATATATATGTATAATTAAACATGAAATTCTACAGTGGTATCAGAGCTTAGGGTTCAATTTTATCATGATTTATGGTTGTAAACAAATTTAGTTTACCATCTAGGATTTAAACAATTCGTTTTACCGGTTTTTCGGTCTTTAAATGTTTGTTGAAATAATTCTTTGTAATAATTCGTTTTAAATGTTTTGAATGTTTAAAACATGTCATGTAATTACTAGAATTATGATTTAGACATAAGTATAACTTGCAATAATTTCGTTTTTAGTATACACGATTATTTTGTAAGAGAATCAACAAAACCGAAAAACTGCATTTCATCTTTCCATTGGAAATTGGATGAACAGCGGTTCATAATTAATTTTTTGAACTATGGATGCATGAAAAACATTTTTTAATGGTTTCAAAATGTTTTTCAAAGAATTGTTTGGGATTCTAGATGCTTGATAAACTAGGTTGGATAGTTTATAGCGATATTGCGTGCATGGATGCTCGAGTTGTTTTGCAGGAATTGTGAGTTTGTATGTTCCAAATCAGCAGCTATGAATGTTTATAATTGTTATAATACAGGGGCTTATGTATGTAAAAGCCAAATTCTCTATTTCCATCTTTTACATAAATTGCATATGCATATGAGAGGTTTTTACATAGGACTTGCACTAGTCGGTTTTTTATCGAATGTGAGGAGCATGTTTATTTTCTGTAAAATCTACATCTCCGGTGCAAGAGGAAGTCGCCGCTGTAGCGCATCGATCGAGGATCGGGGATCGATGATCAAGGATCGAAGGGAACATATAAACTCACACGATGTGGATTGTGTGAATGTTTAATTTCTGTTTTTATCTTGCTATGCATGTGATGAATGTGTTGAATGTTAGGATGTGTATAATTAATAATATGCATGATAACCTAAAATTCTAAATCACATGTTAAATTGTCCAACAAAAATTAAGAATAAATTTCCTTCTTATTTTCATCCACTAGCAGCCATTGATCGAGGGATACTCTGCTCGCCCTTAGCGGGAGATAACTCCCTCCATCTTTGGGAATAGTGGGAGATATAAAGGTTGTCTGTTGTTGTGCCACAATTAAATATATGAGGTGTGTTTCACCCTAGTGAACCCCAAGTATGTTTAGTTGTGAATACAATGGATAAACGTATCTCGTATCAAATAAAAATAAGTTTTCTTAACATTACCTAGAGCCCTCGCTCGGTTTTGGGAAAAAGTTTTTCTTACGAGGATAGGTCGTATTCCCTCATAATTAAAACGACAAGAGTCACAAGAGTTTGAAGATGCTATATGTTGCTAAAATTCAAAAAGGTTGTGATTAGAAAATGTTTTCTTACCTTGATATTGTAATGCATTCGATAACCCTTAGCTAGTCTATATTACAATTGATGGGATCTTGGATTATTGCATTTATGGGCAAAATTTTTATTTGCAACATTTACATTTATATATTCGATATATGTATGCATGTGTATTAAAACATAAAATTGGCATTAAAACCTGTATGATTTATTTTGTAGAAAAATGTCGAACATCCAACCTATCGTACGATCTATGATAGAAAAACACCCTTTAGCAAATGATGGCTCAAACTTCATTAGTTGGCAACTCAAACTCAACATCGTGTTAAAGTTTGAGAAACTATCTCACATTTTGGAAGGTCCAATCCCAAAGTGGAATGAGAGATTAACCGATGAAGAGAAAGAGGCTAAAGCCAAGTGGGAAGACCAAGAGAACCAAGTTCACGATCTTATGCTAGCATCCATGGGTGACTCGCTTCAAGCGAAATACTTGGATTCAAAACCCAAGAAGACCATGGAGGCTTTATCAAAGATGTTCATGGATAGTGCCCGAAAGGAGCGCTATAAGACCACCATCGCACTCACAAGGTGCCATATGGCGGAGGGAACATCGGTATCTATGCATTTTCTCACGATGCAAGGATACCTTGAGAAGTTGGCAAAGCTCTCTTCACCAATGCCCGAGGACATTGCTGAAGATATGATTCTTGGCTCTCTAGCCCCGTCCTTTAAGGACTTTGTGATGCACTATCACGTGCGTGAAAAAGGGGTGAGTCTTGAGGAGCTTCACAACGCTCTCAAAACTGCTGAAGTTGACATGGGCAAGGGTAGGGACAAGTAAGTCCTTGCCGTCCATGGGAGGGGCCATAAGATTGGTAAAGGAAAGGGCAAATCTACCAAAAGTGGTTCAATCAAGAGCAAGGGAGTAGGAGGTGCTCATAAAAGTGCCTCGAGGGGGAAATCTCAGAAATCTCCAACTCCTAATACGGAGTGCTTTCACTGCGGTGAAAAAGGACACATCCGGCCAAATTGCCCCAAGTACAAGGAAGACCTTGACAACAGAGTGATTCAACGTCGGCGCCCCAAAAAGGCCAAAGGTATGTTTGTTATTGAAATAAATTTAGCCACCTCTGTCCAGGATTGGGTAATTGATACCGGATCTTGTGCTCACATAGTTTCTAATGTGCAGCTACTCATGGATAGGAAGGAACTCGTAAGGAACGAGGTAGAATTGAAGGTCGGAAATGGTGCGAACGTGTCTGCGGTTGCACAAGGTTCTGTGGTGCTTCAATTGTGTAGTGGTTTAAATTTATGTCTAAAGAATGTTTATTATGTACCTTCGATTAGCAAGAATAGTATTTCTGTATCATGTCTGGATATGGATAATTTTAATATAAATATTTCAAATTCTTTTTTGTCTATATCGAAGAATGGTGTGTTCTATGCAAATGCGTTCATAAGGAATGGTCTCTATTTGCTTGAATTGGATAATAAACAAATCCTTAATATCAATAACAAAAGACTTAAGACCGCTCACGAGAATGATACTCTCTTATGGCACTATCGTCTTGGTCACATAAATGAAAAGCGCATCAAGAAATTGCAAGAAGCTAACCTTCTTGGTCTACTTGATTTTAAATCATTGGAGACGTGCCAACCATGTCTAATGGGAAAAATGACCAAAAAGCCTTTCAAGAAGAAAGGCCCAAGGGCGAGTGGCTTGTTGGATTTGATACATTCCGATGTATGTGGTCCAATGAGTACTAGTGCACGAGATGGTTTCAGGTACTTCATTACGTTCACGGATGATTATAGTCGTTATGGCTATGTTTATCTAATGAGAAACAAAAGTGAATCTTTTGACAAGTTCAAAGAATTCAAGAATGAAGTAGAGAACCAACTCGACAAGAAAATCAAGTCTCTACGAACGGATCGTGGAGGTGAGTACTTAAGTGCCGAATTTGACTCATACCTAAAGGAGTTTGGTATTGTACCTCAACTCACCCCTCCCGGTACACCTCAGTGGAATGGGGTATCCGAAAGGAGGAATAGGACATTGCTCGACATGGTTCGGTCAATGATGAGTCATGCGGAATTACCTCTTTACTTTTGGAGTTATGCACTACAAACTGCGGCTTACACACTAAATTATGTTCCATCCAAATCCATGGAGAAAACTCCTTATAATCTATGGAGTGGTAAAACACCTAAGCTCAGTTTTCTCAAGATTTGGGGTTGTGAGGCTTACGTCAAGAGATTGATGTCAACCAAACTTCAACCAAAAGCGGATAAGTGCTTCTTTATTGGTTATCCTCGTGAGACAAGAGGATACTACTTTTGGCATATCACCTCCAATCGAGTGATTGTAGAGAGGGATGCCACATTTCTGGAAAAGGAATTTCTAGAAAGAGTAAAAAGTAGTGGGAGTAGGGTTGTGCTTGAGGAAACTCAAGATACTCTACAAGATCATGACATGAATGATGACATTCAAGATCATGAAGGCCCAACCGAGATTCCTTTGGTTAGTGGGAGCGTGAGCGAGAAACCATCACAAGAAATTGTGAGAGAATCTCAATCATCCCCACCAAGTGTATGTTCAAGAGTTGAACGTGAACCCACTCCTCAAGAAAGTTCGAGAGACACGAGAAGAACCAAAAGAACTTAGAAGGTCAACAAGGGAAAGGAAGAAACCCGATTTGTATCTGGGACTTCATGAAATCATGGTACTAGATACCAATGATCCCTTAACCTTCCAAGAGGAAATGGAAAGGGAAGACTCCAAACTGTGGCTTAAGGCCATGGAATCCGAAATAGAATCCATGTATGATAATCAAGTATGGGACTTGGTTGACCTTCCTCAAGGAAAAAAGGCCATTCATAATAAATGGGTTTTTAAGAGGAAGATGGACATGGATGGAAACTTGACAACCTACAAAGCGAGGCTTGTAGCGAAGGGTTTCACTCAAGTTCAAGGAATTGACTATGATGAAACTTTTTCACCGGTTGCCATGTTCAAGTCTATTCGGATCATGCTCGCTATTGCCGCATTTCACGATTATGAAATATGGCAAATGGATGTCAAAACGGCGTTCCTGAATGGGAACTTGGAGGAGGATGTGTACATGGTACAACCTCAAGGTTTTGAAGATCCAAAGAATAGCGAGAAGGTATGCAAGCTTCAAAGATCCATCTATGGATTGAAGCAAGCATCAAGGAGTTGGAACAAACGCTTTGACGAGGAAGTGAAGAAGCTTCACTTCATTCAAAGTAAGGAAGAACCTTGTATATACAAGAAGGTTAGTGGGAGCCATGTAGTATTCCTAATCTTATATGTCGATGACATATTGCTCATGGGCAATCATATTCCTTTGCTTGAGCAAACGAGAAGTTCATTGAAATCTGCATTTTCGATGAAAGACATGGGTGACGCTCAATACATCTTGGGAATGAAGATATATCGAGATAGACCCCGTAGACTCATTGGCCTCAGTCAACGTGCATACATTGACAAGGTCTTGGAAAGGTTCAAGATGAACAACTCCAAAAAGGGTAGTGTGCCAATGAGTATGGGTGTGCAACTCAAGAAGTCTCAACGTGCGCAATCACGTAAGGACTTAGAGTACATGAAGGATGTCCCTTATGCTTCGGCAATTGGGTCGATCATGTACGCGATGACTTTCAGAAGACCTGATGTCTCGTATGCTCTAAGCGTGACAAGTCGTCACCAATCCAACGCAGGTCCTGAGCATTGGACTACGGTCAAGAATATCCTGAAGTACCTTAACCGGACTAAGGATAAGATTCTTGTTTATGGAGGACAAAGGGAATTGATAGCTGAAGGTTACTCGGATGCGAGTTTCATGAGTGATCCAGACGATAGAAGGTCGCAATCAGGATACGTCTTCCTTATGAATGGTGGAGCTGTGAGTTGGCGTAGTTGGAAGCAAAGCACTACAGCCGACTCAACCAGTGCTTCCGAAGTAATGGCTGTCGCTGAAGCAAGCAAGGAAGGAGTGTGGATTAAGAAGTTCCTTGAAGAGCTTGGAGTAGTTCCCTCGAGCGAGGGACCAATAGAGCTATTTTGCGACAATAGTGCATCTATCTCGCAAATCAAGGATCCCAAATCACACCACAAAGTGAAGTACATGGATCGTAAGTACTTCGTGACGCGTGACCTCATCGACGAAGGCAAAATAAATCTTTTATGGGTGGACACCAACAGCAACACAGCTGATCCATTCACAAAACCCTTATCCCAAGCCAAGGGCGAAATGCATTTCGAGTCCATGGGATTGAGGAACCATGTAGATTGGCTTAATGATTGATATGTAATGGGGTTTACCCTAGTTATTATTGTTTTATGCATTGAGTATGTATGAGAAAGAAAACTTTAATAACAAGTGGGAGATTGAAGGGAATGTATTCTAAAAGTTTTACTTTTAAATGTCAATTATTATGAATTGAATGAGAAATCATTTTGTTCCTTGTTTATGTTATTCGTCTTTTAGAAGTGTTAAGGAAGAGGCTCTTGGTCCTTAACCGTAGAGCTCTAAAAGATATTGGTTTACATAAAACAAAAGATATTCGCAATCATGGTAATTAACATGGAACATTAATTACCGAGTTAAGATTGTCGTGTTGGTCATAGATCATTGTAGCTCTACAAGTGAGTGACAACACGGGTATGCAAAAGAGGAAAATATTACTTTTGTATACTGTATAGACCTAATAAGTAAAATATTATAGGAATGTGTTTCTATGTCATTAATATTTTACTGTGTCCTTGGTCCTTTGATATGAGACTTATATCCGATCGCTTAAGGAGTTCTTAATTATACTAGTGTCTTGAGCTATCGATGAGTGTAGTGTAAAGGCATTAGTTGGTTAAGTATAACTTTCGTTGGAGAAGATAGTTAGTCAAAAGACTATCATTGCCCCTCTTAATTGAGTGATGATATTAGTGGGCCCTTGATAAAGCAAAGTTATAATGTGCACAATGTGATTTGAGTTTTGTCACATATTTATAACTAGCTTAAAGAGATCAAGAAATGAATACTAATACAAAGATGACACAATTCTACTTTGTGTGTATTCTTAATATCATGAGGCAAGGGACGGACACAAGTGGTGCACTCCATCACTAATTGGATCGGGTTTTGGTTCGAGTGGAATTAAGACATCTAACTAATTGGGAGCTATAATGTGTAGCTAGATACCGCTTATAGCTTGTGATATTAAGCTCTTAATATCACTGCCAACTTAGTTTAGATCCTCTCATAGGTCACACCGCAAAACTGGGAAACAAGAAATGGGGATTTTGAGTTCATAAGATGTGTCGGGTTTCATGTAGAAAATATGACACATGGGGTGAACAAGCAAAATCAAAATTATGTTGTGATTAATAACATAATTAGTATCTAAATTAAATTCATATGTGATGTAAATATTATGGGGTCTAATGACTGATCATTACATAGGATAATATGTTACATAAGTTGTGAATTTACTACTAATCCCGAAATGTCAAATTTTGTAGGGGTTAAACCGAAATTTGACAAGTCTGCATGCACTGTGCAAAAACGGTCGACCGCTAGACCATAAACGGTCGACCGAATGTTGCGCGGTCGACCGCAATATTGCACGGTCGACCGGATGTGTATCGAGCGTAACGAGAATTTCGTCTGTTCGTTTTCGGTCGACCGAGTATTCTCGGTCGGTCGACCGAACATTGCGATGAACTTTTTTTGTTACGAACGGTCGACCGAGAATATGGATCGGTCGACCAAAACTCGGTCGAAACGGTCGACCGGACCTCGCAAACGGTCGACCGGTCAGACGGTTTTATGCAGAATTAATTTAAGAGTTAATTAGATCATGCATGGAATTGGTCCATAATTGATTTAATTCGTGGCTAATATTATTTATTAATAAATAATGGATGGTTAGATGGATTTTTTGCATGAGATCATGGGCAAGGGGTTGCACATGAATAGGTAATATGGAGAGAACTTATAAATACAAGTTTATCTCATTACCTAATTAATTCATTCATTATTTTCTTGAGCAAAATTCTCTCTCCATAATTCTCCACGAAAATCCCTTAATTCTTAAGTTTAGTTTTAGTACTTAAGAGATCATCTTCTCAAGGGAATTAAAGAGGGGTTAGTAATTAGATTCTAAACCCTATCGGAGATCGAGAGACTAGCTTCACTCTCTCCGATCTTGTTTAGAGTTTGGTGAATACTCGGAGGCATCCGGCGCGGCGAGAAGCATCCCCAACGTCTCCGAATCTTCAAGAAGTTTTCGACAACTTCTAGGTATGAATTTCGGAGTCCAAATTTGTTTTAATAAAGTTTTGAAACTAGATATTGAAACAAATTGATGCACGCATGAAATAAATTATAGAAAATTGAAAATTGATCCTTATTATACATAAAAAATTCGAAAATATATATGTATAATTAAACATGAAATTCTACAGTAAGGCCCCCGATTTCATGGGTATGCACGCTGGGGGAATCCAAGCAAATGTCGTGATCAGAGTCTCCACGACCACTGAAGGAGTTACTATAAAAAGAAGGAGACGAGACATACACGAATAAAAGCATACATGGATAGACAACACAAGACATGAGCCGGAAAAAGAAATTATCCATATATGGAAATAAACTCAAAATTCGTTACATCAAGGTCTAACTCAAAGAATTACAATATAAATGCAGAAGCAAAAGATAAACGGAAGAAAAACAGGTCGACATGTCCCTCATGTACAGAATCCTTCGAAACTCCTCAAGTCTAACCCCAATAGGAACCTAAGTACCTGAGGCAAAAACATCAACAAATATGCGTGAGTTTTCAATTAAGAAAACCCCATAAGCCCTGGGTCTAAAAATAGGTTAAGAAGTTATGCATGAAATCCTATATAAGACACATGCAACATAAGAGGAAACAACTCTACATAGCTACGGCAGGCAACAACTCTAGATAGTTGTGACTCTCGGGTTTCACCAGAAGTGATTCCTCTACATAGGAACCCGACCATTAGTCATGCTGCTTTAATCCACGTGCAGGTCACCCGGTAGTGGCCCATCGCTTGGCACAAAGCGGTCTTCCGGATTGACACACCCAACTCGCGGCAAAGACCTACATGATACCATCACAACTTGGGAATGCCCATCCAGTAGCAAAGTAACAGTGCGCCTATCCAGGTCTTATCTTACGCATGGCCTCTCTACATAGAGGTCTTACAGATAGGTCTCTCTCTATAGAAGTCCTACCATTAGGCATGTCGGCCCCTCAACAAAAGTTCCCAAGGTTAATTATGAATTCTGAAATGCACATGCAATTCATCTAATCCAATACATACATACATACATACATACATAGACATTCACAATTAATCACAATGCAGACCATGCTATGAGCACCCACCAATAACCCATATGCATCATTACTTCCACACTATATAACATGCATGCATCTCTATATGGCAGCAAGGATACGATCATACAATCATCACAAGAACAACATAAACAAGGCACATCACAATAGCGTTGTAATCAAAGGGTCCTGAGATAATGGTCACAGTACCAAATTGTTGACCTATATACATTCATCCACACCATCACACTCATGACAGCAGGAACAATAGCTCTGAGACTATGGAATACAAGTGTCATAACAACCATAGATTCTGAGAACTAATCGTGAATAATTCACATGAATCCAACAATTAATAATACATCAACATGCGACATATTGACAATAAATTAATCATGAGGATCATGTAAATCCAGCACTAATAATACATGAATATATGACATATTGACAGCAAATTAATCATGAAGATCACATAAATCCCGCAACTAATAATACATGAATATATGACATATTGACAGCAAATTAATCATGAATATCACATAATCCAGCAACTAATAACACATGAATATATGACATATTGACAGGAAATTAATCATGAAATAATCACATAATTTAAGCAACTAAAATATACATGAATATGTGATATCTTAACATCAACTAATCATGAATTATACAAAATTTCAGCAACTAAAACATACTTCAATAAGTGACATCTTAACAGCAACTAATCACGAATTAATCACATAATTTCAGCAACTAAAATATACATGAATATGTGACATCTTAAATGCAACTAATCTTGAATTAATCACAATTTCAGCAACTAAAATATACATGAATATGTGACATCTTAACAGCAACTAATCTTGAATTAATCACATAATTTCAGCAACTAAAATATACATGAATATATGTCATATAAAAGCAATTTAATCATTAAGACCACGTAAAAAAATCAGCAACTAATAACACATGAACATATGATATATTGACAGCAAACTAATCATGATGATCATGTAAAATTCAGCAACTAATAACACATGAACATATGATATATTGACAGGAAACTAATCATTAAGATTACGTAATATTCAGAAACTAATAACACGTGAACATATGATATATTGACCGCAAACTAATCATGAAGATCATCTAAAATTCAGCAACTAATAACACATGAACATATGATATATTGACAGCAAACTAATCATGAAGATCACGTAAAATTCAGCAACTAATAACACATGAACATATGATATATTGACAGCAAACTAATCATGAAGATCATGTAAAATATTTCAGCAACTAATAATACATAAACATATGATATATGTGTTAGCAATCTACGATTGAATCTAGATGTTCGGATTTACCTTCTTGGAGAGAACCTGTGGCAGCGGAATCGATCGGCGATCACCTCACGGAATCCTCTGGAGCACTGGTCGGTCTTCTACTCTCTTGGAGAAGAAGCATGAGTCCACAACCCAAGAGTCCACGGATTGGCTTGGTGGAGGTGGAGGTGGAGGGACGAATGGGAGAGAGAGGGAGAGGTGGCGGCTAGGGTTTGGTGGGGCTAGGGTTTGCACACATGAACCTCCATCCAATGGGAGGCTCCCCTCCTTATATAGATGGCCCCACCCTAAACCCTAAATGTGTAGTCCAATGGGGACGCACCATGTGTCACTGCTTTGGGCAAATATCTTATTAATCCTAGATTAATCCAATAATATGGACAGCAACTAATCATGAAGATCACTTCAAATTCAGCAACTAATAATAATGAACATATGATATATTGACAGCAAACTAATCATGAAGATCATGGAAAATATTTCAGCAACTAATAATACATGAACATATGATATATTGACAGCAACTAATCATGACGATCACGTAAAATTCAGAAACTAGTTATACATGAACATATGATAGATTGACAGAAAACTAATCATGAAGATCACGTAAAATTCAGCAACTACTAATACTTGAACATATGATATATTGACAACAAACTAATTATGAAGATCATGTAACATTCAGTAGCTAATAAAACATGAACATATGATATATTTACAGCAAACTAATCATGAAGATCATGTAAAATTCAGAAACTAATAATACTTGAACATATGATATATTGACAACAAACTAATCATGAAGATCACGTAAAATCTAGCAACTATTACACATGAACATATGATATATTGAAAGCAAACTAATCATGCGTGTTCATGTAAGTTTTTAACAGTAAGAGAATCATAGATAATAGGATATATCCAACATAAGAGACACATCCACAATCATACAAACAACAACGAATCCAAACAGCAACAAGGTGCCACCCGTAAAATAAAAATCATGCATGCAGTGCACCCGACGTGATCCCCCCACGACCTGACCACAACATCCCCGATTTCTCTCCTCAAACAACCTGGTAACATCCCAGGCAGCCACAGCAACTCAGGGCTCACGCTACACCAACCTTACCAGGCTGAGATTACCACTCGAGTGTGTGCCCTGGATGCATGACCGGACAGCCCTTTTGGTGATGGATGAACCTCCCTCCAACACCCCCACTGGTTATCCTCCTTTTAGGCCAGAAGCATTCCTGAGATTCGAAGAGAAATGCCGTGGAGATCGCTGAAAACGCTGCTGGTTACCCTTGGTGCGCCTCTTCTACAAGGCTGCCTTGCCTCCTAGATTGCTCGCCAGAGAGATGGCCTTAAAGTCTGTTGGTGGTCAGAGTTGAGGAGGAATAAGGTGGTGTTTTCGTGTGGGAGAGGGGAGGAAGGGAGAAGTTACTGACGGCTAGAGTTTTTGTTTAGCACACATGCAATAATCCAAATCTGGCCACATTGATTGCAAATATTCTCTCTTAATCACCTTCCACTTCCAAGATAATTTGAATTATGCACATGCTGATATGGATGCCACATCACCAGCTGACTCACCCAGCAATACCCTCTTGCCACGTGGCAAGGAGAACTCATGTCCAAGCCACCCAAGCCTACACCAAAACCGACCGAGCCTAGACACACACTTGCCAAGCGAGCCGCACCCGCTCGACGAAAAAGGAAAATTTTCTCTCGAAGGAAACTTCTCGCAAAAACAAAACTTTTTCTTGAAGAGAAAACTTTCCCCAAAGATGGATTGTCCTCCAGAGAAACTATTCCCGAAAAGGAAACTTCTCCCGAAAATTGAAATTTTCCCAAAACAAGAATCAACATACATACAAGTAAACAGACAATAACGATTAACACACAAGCATGAAAGATGCGAATGGACTTTATTAATATAATAGGAGGGCGGGTCTTACAGAGGATCTGGCTGATTGGTATATTTTTGTGGAAGAGAGTGGCCAAGTGAAGTTGGGTAGCTACGAGTCGAACCACCGATCATTCAGAGGATTGTGAGAAAATAGAGCGAAGATGTTGAGTCGAGTGCACTACTTTTGGTGGCCGGGGAAGAGGGTGCTAAGTTTCAGATTGTAGTGGATGGAGGTCTGAGATCTTAGGATCGGCAATGGGTTCCAAATGTGGATGGACTGAGGCAAGAGATTATGGATAAGGCTCACGGCTCTAAGTACACCGTTCATCCAGGGAGTACGAAGATGTATAAGGACCTACAATGGAGTTTTTGGGGGAAGGGAATGCAATGAGATATTGTTGTGTTTGGTCTGTCATGATGTTGAAGATCAAGCTTCCGAAGTGGAAGTGTGAGCACGTGACTATGGATTTTGCCATGGGTCTTCAGAGGACGAATCGTTCATGTAATCCTATCTTGGTAATTGACTGATCTCGTTTTATATTTAACCGCAAGTGCACGGCCGCGTTGAAGCGGTGGCAAATACGGGTCGTCCACTGGGAAGTGTGTCGACACTTGGTTTGTGCGAAGGCGAGAGGTAAAGAAAGGGAAGAAAGGTTGGTTACACTAAACTACACAAAGATGCAAATGGAAATGGAAAAGAAGCAAGAAAAACTAAACCCCAAAGGGGGTAGAGAAATGATGTGAACATAAAGATGTGTGTGTGGTGTGTGTGTGTGTGTAATTAAGCTCCTCACAACATGTAGTGCATGAAATCATAAAACTACATCCAACTTTGCCTCCACATGAATTAAGATTTTACTACATCATTAAAACATACAAGACAATAATTGGAATGAAGCTAAATGAACTCAAGTATAAAGACTAGACCCTACTATGCCTCCACATGAATTAAGATAAGACTACATCATTAAAACATACAAGACATTAGCTAAGGTAAAGGCAACAAGAGTTCATACACTACAACTTGTGTTTCCAATATTAATTCCTATCCATATCCTAACCTTATCATTCCCCATAAAATAGATCAACTAATCAAAGCATAAGCTAAGCTTCATTCAAGAGCATTAGCATATCAAAGATAAGAGTGGAGACCCATTAGATGGTTATGGAAATCATTTAAAGCTCAAGGGATTAAGATAACACACACTTAATACACTACATGATTATATCACATATTTCTCCACCCCCCAAATGGGGATGGAACTACTCACACATATTTAAACTAACTACTCTAACAAAAGAAAGCATTATACTAAAATGAAACTACACTAATCAAGCAAGAAATATTAAAGAAGCATAAAACAAAACAAACAAGCAAGCATGCATATGAAAGGAAATTAAACTAAGAGAGGAACAACACAATTAAAGGAAAACATCTATTATTAACTCACTCAATTACAAGTAGCTTTTCCTCCACCAGAGTTTTGCTTCAAGGCTTCACTCTTAGTAGGGAAGGTGGCCACCAAAGAGAGAGATGGATACAATGGGAGGTGAAGAGTTCTATTTATAAGCATGGAAAAAGCTAATCCAGGACAATCCCCCGATGTGGGACTAAACCAATACCAAAAATAGCCTAAACACACATTAATACAAGTCCAGGATAAAACTTAGTGGATCTGGGCTTAACCAGACCGCCAATTGGCGGCCTATAAGCTTCAGATTGGACTGGATCTTCTGGTGGGCTTTCCTTGGATTGTTTCTTGGTCTTGGATGCATCTAACTTGTTTAGTGGAGCTCCGACCCGAATCGAATTGACAAAATACTCCCCATGATGGTGTGGAGTTTCCTGTTTTGCTCTTAGGTCCTTTTGTCTTACGATCAGGTCCTTCTGTCTTGCATCTTGGTCCCCAGGTCTCACAATTAAGTTTTTTTTCCTGCTTTTGGGTCCTTTCATGGCTCTTCTCTTCAAACCTCTTTATTTCTGAAAACTAAACATAAAACTCGTCACGTAGCATTGCTTAGGTGTAAGATAATGGATATAAGATACAAATATAAGCATGAAATGATGTCAATCAAATACCCACACACCTAAGTTTTTGCTACTCCCGAGCAAAACAAAGAAAGAGAAAAGCAAACGAAAAACAAGAAATCCTAACTCACTTTCGTAGGAATCACGGTGTCACTTATCACGTGCAACAAGCCGTTAAACCTCCTTGTTGCCAAGGAGGAGGAGTGTTGTCTCCTGAGGGTTTTCAGCGGATACACCCACAAAATCCGAAGAAGATGCATTATTCAATCTAAACACTCGACTCGTTGGACATATGTTGTCGATCAATGGACGCGGTAATCCTACGGGCCGACTCTATATAGGTAATCAGTCCACACACCTAACTTAATGAACCATTCGTGTTAGTTAAATAAGGAATTAAGTGAAAGACATGGACAACCTCAAGATCCTCAAGTGATACAAAGTGTAAGGTCCATTAAGGTTCTTATTTGCATGACCATATTTTTTTTCTTTTTGTTTCTTTTCACTTTTTTTTTCTTCTCTTTTTTTCTTTTTATTAGTTGGAGCTTCGTTCTCCCAGGGTCAGGTTTCGTGCATCATTGCCCATGAGGACTTACACTATCACGTACACCTTTCCCCAAATCTCCACATAGGGCAATCCCTACCACCCGTGTAACAGGAGTTCGGTCAGCGCATCCCAAGTCAGATGACTCGAAAGCACCAGGCACAAAGTCCCCTCAGACCTACTTTCCCGAGTGATAGGAGCCGTGCGAGAAGAGAGAACACCTACTCACTTATTTTTTATCTACACATGAACCAAAACGCCTACACTTAATGTCTTACAACAGAATTTAAAGGGTCCTTGACTACAACAAACTTCCTAAATTAACAAACACGAATTATTGACTCACTAAGTTCAGGGTGGACTTCTTTGAATGTTTGAGCACTGAAACCCTATGATTACTCACCCCCAAAGGAAAACTGGGGTGCATCCTAACGACTCGATAAATCCTAAAGCCACGTACTAGATATCCTAATGCATCAAGTTCAAGACAATTTTGGGAGCTTTCTTTTTACTTTGCCTCTCAACGGTTTTGCACATGCTAAACACACGCAAAACCCACAAAACATTTTCTTTCGCAAACACATGAAGATTTTGAAAGAAATGTGAAAATTTTGAAATACTAGGCAAGCAAAAGAAGACAAGTCACCCAAGGATCATGGCAAACAGAAATATCGATATTAAATGCAGCACACTAACATGACCTTAACAATGCAAACAAAAGAAAGCAAAATCAAAAGAAAAGACTCGACTATGTACACACGTAAAACACCCCCCCCCCCCCCCCACACCTACTTCATGCATTGTCCTCAATGAATCTGAGCATGAAACTACATGGATTTATGCATGAAAAAGGAAAGATCTCACCAACATGAAGTACACAGGGGAGTTCATGGCTATGGTGATGGACACAACCCAAATTCCCTTAAAACCTGTGAGATGCTAAGTAAGGGATACAAATACATGAAAGAATTGGGGCCCAAATACTCAAGGGTTGGAGCCCACAACAATGGATGCTCACTGAAGGAGTCTTTTTTTTCTTTTTTTTTTAACTATGTACAACAATAGGCTTCCATCTTCATATCTCAAGGGACATCAAATGGGAACCCACCACCTCTCGAGCCAGAAATGCGCATGCATGGGCCCGCAACATACACAACAGAATTGCTCGACCACCTGACACCCTTATAAGCATTGTGGTCGGTTGATGCCTATTTAGAGTTAGAAAAAGATGAGGCATGAACGAGAGGTGAACCTCTATCAGGTATAAGGGTATCAGGTGGTTGAATCTTAACCCACATGGGGTCCTCAGCAGATACAGAATGAAGAGCATGTGGCCGAGAGGCCATAAAATAGTATCTTGTGGCTCAAAAGCCACGTGCTCAAAATGATGTGGCTCAAGGGCCACGTGGTCAAAAAGAAGTGGCTCAAGGGCCACATGATCAGAAGAATGTGGCTCAAGGGCCACGTGATCAAAATATAAGGCACCTTCTTGTGCCAGCCCAGGTGAAACATCTTCACCACCTTCAGGACCTTCATCGAACAATTCTCTGAAGTACTTGAAGGTGCCCTCAACTTCAATCTCATCCAAGCCCTGGATAATGTTGACCTCAACAGGGTCATTGAAGGCACCTGGCTTCTTGCCAATGGTGAAGATGTTGAAATCAGCGCATTGACTACCATAAGTCAAGCGCATCAGACCATTGCGACAATTGATCAAGGCATTGGAAGTCGCAAGAAATGGTCGCCCCAGAATGACAGGAATTTGTCCAAGTGGGTGTGACACAGGTTCAGTATCCAAGACAAAGAAGTCGACTGGATAAATGAACTCTCCCACTTTGATCAGCACATCTTCCACCACACCCCTCGGTTTCTTCATAGACCTATCAGCCAATTGAAGAGTGGTCTTTGTTTGTTTGAGGTCTCCAAGACCGAGGTGGATGTAGACAGAATATGGCAGAAGATTAACAGATACACCAAGGTCCAATAAGGCTCGATGTATGGACACATCCCCAATCACACAAGAGATAGTAGGACAACCAGGGTCCTTGTACTTGACTTGCATGGGTTGTGCCAACAAAGAACTCACGTTAGCCGCAAGAAAAGCTTTCTTTGGAACATGAGTTTTTCTCTTCTTGGTGCATAAGTCCTTGAGAACCTTGGCATAAGGTGGCATTTGCTGAATCACCTCCAAAAGAGGGATATTCACCTTAACCTGCCGAAACATCTCAAGCATCTTGTCATGCTGATCAGAGGTTTTCTTTTTATGGCGCTCAGGGAATGGCGCCTCCGGGGCATAATGGTGCGAAGGAACCTCAGAATTCTGGTCCAAAGAAACATGAGTGGGGACCTCAGAATCTGGTTCCTTCGACACAAGAGGAGACAAGGGGACCTCAGGGTTCGGCCCCTTTGTCGAAGGAATAGTAGAAAGAACCTCAGAATCTGGCTCCTTCCTGGAAGTATTTGTGTAGGGATCCTCAGGATCCGGCTCCCTCAAAGATGGTGATGACAAGGAAGGCACCCCAATGTGGTGTCCACCTCCTTACCAGACCTCAAAGTATGAATCACATTAATATGATGGGTCAGTACAGAGGTAGCATGAGGTAAAGGTGTCCTTCCTTGCGAATGGGTACCCCGAGGATTCACCTCGGGTTGACTCGGTAATTGGCCCTTCTCGCGTTCATGGAGCTGATTAGCCAACTGGCTAACTTGCATTTCCAATGCTTTGACCGAATTGTTGTTGGCCGAAAGCATGGATTGTGTACTCTGAATGAACGCGTGAAGGGTTTGTTCAAGAGTGGAGTCCTTAGGGTCAACCCATTGGGGTTGTGGAGTTTGGTTATAATAACCCGACGAAGAGGTCTGAGGAGGTTGGTAATTGTGGTTCTGAGACCTTTGATGTGGAGGTTGGTAGGTCGCCGATGCGCGTGGAGGTTGATAAGGCGGAGGTTGAGGTTGAGCGTGCGAGCTCTAACCGTTACCCCCACTAGGCCCCCAAGAGAAGTTAGGATGGTTACGCCATCCCGGGTTGTAGGAGTGACTGTACAGGTCGTTTCGGGGCCTTTGTTGATACATCGCATTTGCAAGCTCAGTATCCCTTGGAGCGTAAGCGCATTCCAAGTCATCATGTCCCGACAATCCACACCTACTACACTCGGGAGTAGCGACCTGAGTTACAGGAGCTCGGTCCATCTCCAAACTCTCAATCCTACGCATGAGAGCAGCCATTTTCGCCTCAGACGCGATCGATGACTCAACTTGATAAGATCCAGCTCGACCAGAAGATCTGGGGGCTGGTGGCTCTCTCATGGTATCCCACTCGAAGGTGCGTTCAGCCATGGATTCAAAAGTGTCCCAAGCCTCCTCGATGGGTTTCATTTGGAAGTCACCCTGACACATTGACTCCAACAATGTGCGGGTGTTGTAGTTGATGCCCTCATAAACAATTTGGCACAACTGCCAAAGCTCAATCCCATGATGAGGGCACTGCTGGAGAAGGTCCTTGAACCTCTCAAAGAAACCATGAAACGATTCGGTCTCGGTCTGATACATTTGATGTATCTGGTGCCGTATCTGTTGAGTTTTCCTTTGAGGGAAAAATCTCTTCAGAAAGACGGTTACAAAGTCATCCCATGACCGAATCGAGCTCGCCGGGAGGCTATACATCCATTTCTTCGCATTATCCTTCAATGCGAAAGAAATCATCCTCAACCGGACTGAATCCTCGTCAAGCTGTTGAAGCTTGAACATGGAGCATACTTCCTCGAATTCGCGTATAAAGATATACGGATCCTCCTTATTGGCAGTAAAGGTTGGAAGCATGCTCACATACTGAGGTTTCAGCTCATAGTTGTTCCCGCGAGCAGGGGGAACAACTATGCAAGAAGGCTGCGCGGCCCGAACAGGATGGGTCCGCTCCCACAAAGTCATCGGCCTATCCTTTCGAGCTAACGGCGGTGGTGCACCTAGAACTCGATCCTGACCGAATCTCCCTTCCTCTCGAGTCAGAGGAGGAGAAGGAGGTCTACGTGGTGGTGGAAATGGACCGAGGTAGTCCATGTATGGCACCCGGTCCCCCTCGCCGCCACCAGACGACTCGGCCTCTTGATCCAAAGGAGCACGAGGCGGAGATGGTCGATCACCAAGATCTTCCATCTCAGAAATAAGCACTCTCTCGAGTCGAGCGCTCTCACCAGAACGAGCCCTACCTCGCATGAAATGCTCGACTCGACTCTAAACGACACACAACAGAAGGTGTACTAGAGGAGGAGACTATACGTAGAGAATAGATGAGGAGAGGACTCATATGAGGAGGGAAGAATCCCTAGAGCTAGCGAGGGTAGTGGGATCAGGAAGAAGCCTAACTAGCAAGCACGGCTCAAACAATGTAAGGCAATGGGTCCTTAGGTTAGACGACGCCTAACTTCGAGGTCACTAGCCTCGACACGTCTCACCTCCCTACAACGAGGACCACAATGCCCAGCAAGTGATACCAGATCCGGAGATCCAGTACCTCCTACTATCGACAAGGTAGGCAACGCCGATCAGGTCATGACGGTCTCAACTAGATTACTCTCCTAGTGCGCCCGCAATCCTAGGGCCAATGTCTACTTGCTTTTAGTTAAGGCTTTATTAAGAGTGATTTTTGGGGCCAAGGAAAGGGTGATGAAATCCCCCACCTTATCTTTTATGGGACAACCCCTCCTTAGTAGTGATTTGATCCAAGATCTAGCAATCAATCGCTCCAATCAAACGCTCTCTCACTCTTGTCCTTATGCAAATCCTACTAACTAATGCATGGGCATACGAGATGCGTGAATGAGTGTAGGAAATGCGTACCTTATGCCAGCACTCAACAACTGAAATTAAAGCTAAAAGAAAAGACAACTATATGCTCAAGTCAATACATGATGCGTGACCTAAACAAATAAGAACGTCTAGTCTTTTACTTTGGATTTTATGGCCAAGTTGATTAATGGGGGAGTGATTAATGATCTGGGAGCAAACCAGAAGTCAAAGCATGCAAAATAGAGCTCCCAGATAACAAAATGGACGAACACAACTACCAGAAAAAATTTCAAGCCAAGATGACCTCACCAGGCCGCCAGTTGGCGGTTCTAAACCGCCAATTCGCGGTCAAGTTGAAGCTTCTCTCCTTCAAACTTGTCCAGTAGCCTCCCCGTGATCTGCTGGTTCCCTGAAACTAAGAAAAATTGGAAACAAAAAATTAAAAACCCCTCGAATCGTCTAAACCAGGGTCTGGACAGAGCACCTCCCCGGCAACGGCGCCAAAAACTTGACTGATCTCATTTTATATTTAACCGCAAGTGCACGGCCGCGTTGAAGCGGTGGCAAATACGGGTCGTCCACTGGGAGGTGTGTCGACACTTGGTTTGTGCGAAGGCGAGAGGTAAAGAAAGGGAAGAAATGTTGGTTACACTAAACTACACTAAGATGCAAATGGAAATGGAAAAGAAGCAAGAAACACTAAACCCCAAAGGGGGTAGAGAAATGATGTGAAAATAAAGATGTGTGTGTGGTGTGTGTGTGTGTAATTAAGCTCCTCACAACATGTAGTGCATGAAATCATAAAACTACATCCAACTTTGCCTCCACATGAATTAAGATTTTACTACATCATTAAAACATACAAGACAATAGTTGGAATGAAGCTAAATGAACTCAAGTATAAAGACTAGACCCTACTATGCCTCCACATGAATTAAGATAAGACTACATCATTAAAACATACAAGACATTAGCTAAGGTAAAGGCAACAAGAGTTCATACACTACAACTTGTGTTTCCAATATTAATTCCTATCCATATCCTAACCTTATCATTCCCCATAAAATAGATCAACTAATCAAAGCATAAGCTAAGCTTCATTCAAGAGCATTAGCATATCAAAGATAAGAGTGGAGACCCATTAGATGGTTATGGAAATCATTTAAAGCTCAAGGGATTAAGATAACACACACTTAATACACTACATGATTATATCACATATTTCTCCACCCCCCAAATGGGGATGGAACTACTCACACATATTTAAACTAACTACTCTAACAAAAGAAAGCATTTTACTGAAATGAAACTACACTAATCAAGCAAGAAATATTAAAGAAGCATAAAACAAAACAAACAAGCAAGCATGCAAATGAAAGGAAATTAAACTAAGAGAGGAACAACACAATTAAAGGAAAACATCTATTATTAACTCACTCAATTACAAGTAGCTTTTCCTCCACCAGAGTTTTGCTTCAAGGCTTCACTCTTAGTAGGGAAGGTGGCCACCAAAGAGAGAGATGGATACAATGGGAGGTGAAGAGTTCTATTTATAAGCATGGAAAAAGCTAATCCGGGACAATCCCCCGATGTGGGACTAAATCAATACCAAAAATAGCCTAAACACACATTAATACAAGTCCAGGAGAAAACTTAGTGGATCTGGGCTTAACCAGACCGCCAATTGGCGGCCTATAAGCTTCAGATCGGTCTGGATCTTCTGGTGGGCCTTCCATGGATTGTTTCTTGGTCTTGGATGCATCTAACTTGTTTAGTGGAGCTCCGACCCAAATCGAATTGACAAAATACTCCCCATGATGGTGTGGAGTTTCCTGTTTTGCTCTTAGGTCCTTCTGTCTTACGATCAGGTCCTTCTGTCTTGCATCTTGGTCCCTAGGTCTCACAATTAAGTCCTTTTTCCTGCTTTTGGGTCCTTTCATGGCTCTTCTCTTCAAACCTCTTTATTTCTGAAAACTAAACATAAAACTCGTCACGTAGCATTGCTTAGGTGTAAGATAATTGATATAAGATACAAATATAAGCATGAAATGATGTCAATCAGTAATTGTGGTTCTTTTGACCAAGCCAGCACATTTTTTGAGAACTCGAGTTACAACATCATTGGAGGGGTTGATGAAACTCTATATCTCGGACATTGTCAGACTTCATGGAGCTTCTAAAAGGAACGTGTTCTAAAAGTATTCTTTTATATGTCATTTATTATGAATTGAATGTACAAACATTTTGTTCCTTGATTAATCTATTCGTCTTTTATAACTGTTAAGGAAGAGACTTTTGCTCCTTCACTATTAGAGCTCTAAAAGATAATGGTTTACATAAATTGAAAGTAATTCACAACATGGTAATTAACGTGAAACATTAATTACCGAGATAAGATTGTCATGTTGGTTAAAGGATATTGTAGCTCTATAAGTTTTCTAACAAGATGAGTATATGAAAGAGAAAATGTTTCTTTCATATATTGAATTGACCTAACAAATGAAACATTATGAAAATGTGTTTGTGTCATTAATGTTTCATTGTGTCTTTGAATCCTAAGATATGAGACCTATATCTTTTCACACGAGAAGTGTATAGTTTGATTATTATCAAAAGCTATCATTGAGCATAGTGATAAAGATATTAGTTGATTATACGTGACTTATGCCGGAAAAGATTATATGTCAAAAGATTATCATTGCCCCTCTTGACTTGACTGATGATATTAGTAGGCCCCTTGATAAAGCAAAATTATAATGTGCACAATGTAACTTATGTTAAGTTACATATTTAAAATTAGCTTAAATGATCAAGAAAAGAATATATAATACAAAGATGACGCTTTCCTACTTCGTATAATATTCATAATATCTTGAGGTTAGTGATATACACAAGTGATATTACTTATATCGCTGAATGGATCGTGTTCTGTTCGAATGTTTGTTATTTAGGTAACTATAACGTGTAGCCACATACTGCTTATTGTTTATGATATTAAATATTTAATGTCATTTCCAACATAACTTAGATCGTGCTATAGGTCACATCACAAAACTTGGAAACAAGAGTTGTGATTTTATAATTTATATGTTGAATTATGTTTCATGTGGTAAAATAATAAAATCAACATGTCATCATAGTATCATAGTTAGAATAATAAATAAATTCGTATGAGATGTACATATTTTGGGGTATATTGTCTTGACATTATATATGATAATATATTACATAAAATAATGTGATCCGCAACATTATAACATATGGATTTTATAAAACCCCAATGATCAAATTTTGTTGGATATTAATCCAAAAATTGGTAAAGGCAAAAATAGTGAAAACGGTCCAACGTTTTTAGGAACCAGTCGTCCGAATTTAACAATAACTTTTGAGTTCAGAAATGATCGATCTAATGGATGCGTGGTTTGACTAAAATTATCATGAGCTTTCTTGGTAAGGGAATGGTCGACTGGTGTGGGCCATGGTTCGATCGAAATTATCAGGAGCATTCCTGATAGAGAGTTGGTCGATCGACTTGAAACACAGTCCGACCGAAAGTAGCAGGAACTTTTTCTTGTGATGAATCAGTCGACCGTTTGGACGTGTTGTTCGACCAAAATTATGAGCGACTTTTGAAGTGTCAAATCGGTCGACCATCTGGGCTTATGGTGTGACCAAAATCATCAAATACATAGCAAATCGGTCGACCAACTGGTTCTTCCGGTTGACCATTTGCCCACGATTCGACCTACATTAATAAGAGATTAGTGCTGATTAGACGTTGGATTTATTCCAATTTGGTCAAAGGTGGTTTTGGGATGATAATGTGTCAAAGTATGATTGGTTTAAAGGAGAGAAAAGTAAGTGATCATGTGTAAGTGGTTTGCACATGATGTGAGTTTGAGGAGAACCTATAAATAGGTCCCTTCTCTCTTCCTTTGTTAGTTAATGCAAAATTTCTCTCCTCCATATTTTCTCATCTATTCCATCCAAAAATCCTCTTAATTAATTTCTGGAGATTAAATTCATGGAGAAAAAGGAGTTATTAGATAGATTTTAACCTAGCATAAGAGATTGATTGGATAGCTTCAATCTCTCTAATCTTGTTTAGAGTTTGGTGTACACTTGGAGGAATTCCGAGGCGATTCAAGTGCAATGTGACTCCAAATCTTCGAAAAGGTTTTAGACAACCTTTTGGGTATGATCTTATTCTATACATTTTAATATTTATGTATAATACATTGTATTAAAATGTTTTATGTGATAATGTGCATGAAAATCTTTGAAAATAAGAAATCGATCTTTTTATGTATATTTAAAATTTTGGAAAATATACACAATTTTTACATTAGAAATCGAATACTGGTATCAGAGCTTTTAGTTTATATTTTCAATGATTAGACTACTTAATTACATTTAGTTTACCATCTCTAAGTTGAATAATTCATGTCAAATGCCCCTTTTGAGTTTTTTAAATGTTTTGTTGATGTGATTCTAATTAATTCTTTTGAGAGTTTTAAATGTTTTAAAATGTGTCATGTGAATGTTAGAATCAAGTATTAGACATATGTTTAATTATGTAAAATTTTTGTTTATTTTAAATGATTATATTACATGGAATTGACAAAACAAAAAATATGCAAAATAAGTTTATTTTTATTTAAAGTTTTCTGTTGGGATTTTAAAAAACTTCGATTCAAATATTTTGTATTTTGAACTATGGGGGCATGAATCAATTTAATGAATTTCAAATGATTTTTGCATTGTTTGATTGAGAGATGAATGATGAACTAGAAAGTATAATATAGTATATGTACATGTGTTGCACTTGTTGTCTTTTGTAGGAATACGTGAGTTTATATGTTCCATCGAAGCCATATGTGAATATATGTTATGTATGTCATTATTATTATTATTATTCCATCACATGGGCTTATGTATATGTAAAAACCATTTATTTGTATGCATTCATATGAGAGGAGTTTCCATAGGACTTGGACTAGCCAATTTAGTTTTATAAGATTCAAATTGACAGATGCATGTTTTGCAATATTTACATCCACGGTGCAAGAAGAATGCATGAAGGTCAAGGACGTGGGAACATATAAACTCACAGCAATGTGTGAATGTACTTATTTTATGTTTGTGTGCTTGACATGTATGTGACTGAATGATTGAATTGTTAGGATAGGTATGAATGTATTCTTACATGACCACCTAAATTCTAATATCACATATAAATGTTTAATTGTCCAAACCAAAAATTAAGAAGATCCTTCTTTCCTATTTCATCCATTAGAAGCCATCAACCGAGGGATATTCTGTTTGCCCTTAGCGAGAGATAATTTACTCAATCTTTGGAAATAATGGGCGCACTAGGATATACATTGTTGTGCCATCAATAAATGCATGAGGTGAGTTCCACCCTTAGTGGACACCGAGTGTATTTCTTTATGGATGCAATGGGCAATCGTATCTCATATCAAATGAAATGAGTTTTCTTAATAAAACTAGGAGTCATTGCTCGGTTTTGAGAAAGAAGGTTTTTCTTAGGAGGATGGACAAATTCCCTTTTAATTAAAACGACAAGAATCTAAGACTTTGATAAATGCTAAAGTTCACAAATCTAAATATAGTTGTGATTAGAAAATATTTCTTACCTTAAGTTTATATTATATTCGATTGCCCTTAGCTAGTTTATATTATAAATGATAGGATCTTGTATTACTGCAATAATGGACATATTTATTTTTTGCATTATAGATTTTTATAAACATAAAATTGACATGAAAAACCTTATAAATTATTTTGTAGAAATGTCGAATATACAACATATTGTGCAATCTATGATTGAGAAACATCCATTGGCAAATGATGGCTCTAACTTCAATAGCTGACAACTCAAACTCAACATCATGTTAAAGTTTGAGAAACTATCTGACATTTTGGATGGTGAAATCCCCAAATTGAGTGAGACAGCAACCGACGTTGAGAAAAAGGTTGTAGCAAAGTGGTTAGACCAAGAGAACCAAGTTCACAGTCTAGTACTTGCCTCCATGGGTGACTCGCTTTAAGCAAAATACTTGGATTCAAAACCGAAGAAGACCAGGAAAGTTCTTACAAAGATGTTTATGGATAATGCTAGATGATTGACATCATTTCATGCTCATATTTGTATCTTATATCCATTATCTTACACCTAAGCAATGCTACGTGACGAGTTTTATGTTTAGTTTTCAGGAATAAATAGGTTTGAAGAGAAGAGCCATGAAAGAACACAAAAGAAGGAAAAAAGGACTTAATTGTGAGACCTAGGGACTGAGATGCAACGGAGAAGGACCTGATCGTAAGACCGAAGGACCTAAGAGAAAAATAGGAAACTCCACACCATCATGGGGAGTATTTTGGCAATTCGATTCGGGTCGGAGCTCCAACAAACCAAGTAGATGCATCCAAGACCAACAAATCCATCAAGCAAAGCCCACAACCAAAAGCTACTCGATCTGAAGTTTATAGACCGCCAATTGGCGGTCTTGGACCGCTAATTTGCGGTCCATATAGCCCCAGATCCGCTAAGCTTTCTCCTGGACTTGTATTATTATGTGTTTAGGCTATTTTTTGGTATTGGTTTAGTCCCACATCGGGGGATTGTCCCCGATTAGCTTTTTCCATGCTTATAAATAGAACTCTTTACCTTCCATTGTAATTACCCATTGCTTGGTGGGATTCTCTCTACTAAGGAGTGAGCCTTGAAGCAAAAACTCAAGGTGGAGAAGAATGCTACCTTCAATGTGAGTCATTTGTCAATAAAATAATTCTTCTAGTTTCTTTTAATCTTGCCTTTTAATTTGTGCATGTTTGTTTAGTCTTTCCTTTCCTTTGATGTGTCTTTAATGCTTCTTACCTTCTTAGTTAACTTTCATTTCAGTATTATGGTTTCTTTTGCTAATATAGTTAGTGTAATGAGTAGTGAGTAGTTCCATCCCCATTTGGGGGGTGGAGAAATATGTGATATAATCATGTAGTGTATTAAGTGTGTGTTATCTTTATCCCTTGAGCTTTATATGATTTCCATAACCATCTAACGGGTTTTCACTCTTATCTTTGATATGCTAATGCTCTTGAATGAAGCTTAGCTTATGCTTTGATTAGTGGACCTATTTTATGGGGAATGATAAGGTTAGGATATGGATGAAGTTAATATTGGAAACACAATTTGTAGTGTATGTGCTCTTGTTGCCTTTACCTTAGCTAATGTCTTGTATGTTTTAATGATGTAGTCTTATCTTAATTCATGTGGAGGCATAGTAGAGTATAGTCTTTATACTTGAGTTCATGTAGCTTCATTCCAATTATTGTCTTGTATGTTTTAATGATGTAGTCTTATCTTAATTCATGTGGAGGCAAAGTTGGATGTAGTTTTATGATTTCATGCACTACATGTTGTGAGGAGCTTAATGAACACACACACACACACTTCTTTATGTTCACATTATTTCTCTACCCCCTTTAAGGTTTAGTTTTCTTGCTTTTCTTCCATTTCCATTTGCACCTTAGTGTACTTGAGTGTAACCAACCTTTCTTCCCTTTCTTTACCTCTCGCCTTCGCACAAACAAAGTGTCGACACACCTCCCAGTGGACGACCTGTATTTGCCACCGCTTCAACGCGGTCGTGCACTTGCGGTTAATATAAAACAATCAATCAAGTTTTTGGCGCCGTTGCACCATCATGGTTCATATATAATATCGATATATCTGTTTGTCATGATCCTTCGGTGACTTGTCTTCTTTTGCTTGCCGAGTGCTTCAAAATTTTCACATTTTTTTCAAAATCTTCATGTGTTTGCGAAAGAAAATGTTTTGTGGGTTTTGCGTGTGTTTAGCATGTGCAAAACCGTTGAGAGGCAAAGTAAAAAGAAAGCTCCTAAAATTGTCTTGAACTTGATGCATTAGGATATCTAGTACTGTGGCTTTAGGATTTATCGAGTCGTTAGGATGCACCCCAGTTTTCCCTTGGGGGTGAGTAATCATAGGGTTTCAGTGCTCAAACATTTAAAGAAGTCCACCCGGAACCTAGTGAGTCAATAATTCGTGTCTGTTAAACTTAAGGAAGTTTGTTGTAGTCAAGGACCCTTTAAATCTTGTTGTGAGACATTAAGTGTAGCGGTTTTGGTTCATGTGTAGATAAGAAATAAGTGAGTATGTGTTCTCTCTTCTCGCACGGCTCCTATCACTCGGGAAAGTAGGTCTGAAGGGACTTTGTGCCTGGTGCTTTCGAGTCATCTGACTTGGGATGCGCCGACCGAACTCCCGTTACACGGGTGGTAGGGATTGCCCTATGTGGAGGTTTGGGGAAAGGTGTACGTGATAGTGTAAGTCCTCATGGGCAATGATGCACGAAACCTGACCCTGGGAGAATGAGGCTCCAACTAATAAAAAGAAAAAAAATGATGAAAAGAAACAAAAAGAAAAAAAATGGTAATGCAAATAAGAACCTTAATGGACTTTACACTTTGTAGCACTTGAGGATCTTGAGGTTGTCCATGTCTTTCACTTAATTCCTTATTTAACTTGCACGAATGGTTCATTAGGCTAGGTGTGGACTGATTACCTTTATAGAGTCGGCCCGTAGGATTACCGCGTCCATTGATCGACAAAAATTTGTCCAACGAGTCGAGGTCTAGATTGAATAATGCATATTGTTCGGATTTTGTGGGTATATCCGCTGAAAACCCTCAGGAGACAACACTCCTCCTCCTTGGCAACAAGGAGGTTTAACGGCTTGTTGCACGTAATAAGTGCAACCGTGATTCCTACGAAAGTGAGTTAGGATTTCTTGTTTCTCATGTGCTTTTCTCTTTCTTTGGTTGGAGAGTTTGGATTGATGATCATAACTTCAGTTCCGCAACGGGAGAGATTCTTCTTCCGTTGCCCCTTATTTCCCAAACTCTCGAGAGGTTCAAGCTCTTTCAGTTTGATCCTTTGAATAAGACGCCTTTGTGTCCAATTCATGAACCTCTCATTTCTTCTGGTGCTCTTTGTGAAGGGGGCCCACGCATGCGTATTCTGGCCCCGCGTTGTGTAATGTTCCCTTTCCAAGTGCATTGACCCACTCTTGAGATTCCCATTTGATGTCTTTGACAAATGAAGATGGGAACTTATGTTTGTACATAGTTATATATAAATTTAAAAAAAAGTACAATAAAAGACTCCTTCAGTGAGCATCGATTGTTGTGGGCTCCAACCCTTGAGTATTTGGGCCCTATTTCTTTCACGTATTTGTATCCCTTCTTTAGCATCTCAGAGGTTTTGAGGGAAGTTGGGTTGTGTCCATCAACATAGCCATGAACTTCCTTGTGTACTTCACGTTGGTGAGATCTATTCTGTTTCATGCATACATCCATGAAGTATTTTGCTCACATTCATTGGGGACAATGCATGAAGTAGGTGTGGGGGGGGTGTTTTACGTGTGTACATAGTCGAGTCTTTTCCTTTGTTTTTGTTTTCTTTTGTGTGCATTGTTAGGGTCATGTTAGTGTGCTGCATTTAATATCGATATATCTGCTTGCCATGATCCTTGGGTGACTTGTCTTCTTTTGCTTGCCGAGTGCTTCAAAATTTTCACATTTCTTTCAAAATCTTCATGTGTTTGCGAAAGAAAATGTTTTGTGGGTTTTGCGTGTGTTTAGCATGTGCAAAACCGTTGAGAGGCAAAGTAAAAAGAAAGCTCCCAAAATTGTCTTGAACTTGATGCATTAGGATATCTAGTACTGTTGCTTTAGGATTTATCGAGTCGTTAGGATGCACCCCAGTTTTCCCTTGGGGGTGAGTAATCATAGGGTTTCAGAGCTCAAACATTTAAAGAAGTCCACCCGGAACCTAGCGAGTCAATAATTCGTGTATGTTAAACTTAAGGAAGTTTGTTGTAGTCAAGGACCCTTTAAATCTTGTTGTGAGACATTAAGTGTAGGGGTTTTGGTTCATGTGTAGATAAGAAATAAGTGAGTATGTGTTCTCTCTTCTCGCACGGCTCCTATCACTCGGGAAAGTAGGTCAGAAAGGACTTTGTGCCTGGTGCTTTCGAGACATCTGACTTGGGATGCGCCGACCGAACTCCCGTTACACGGGTGGTAGGGATTGCCCTATGTGGAGATTTGGGGAAAGGTGTACGTGATAGTGTAAGTCCTCATGGGCAATGATGCACGAAACCTGACCCTGGGAGAATGAGGCTCCAACTAATAAAAAGAAACAAAATGATGAAAAGAAACAAAAAGAAAAAAAAATGGTAATGCAAATAAGAACCTTAATGGACTTTACACTTTGTAGCACTTGAGGATCTTGAGGTTGTCCATGTCTTTCACTTAATTCCTTATTTAACTTGCACGAATGGTTCATTAGGCTAGGTGTGGACTGATTACCTTTATAGAGTCGGCCCGTAGGATTACCGCGTCCATTGATCGACAAAAATTTGTCCAACGAGTCGAGGTCTAGATTGAATAATGCATCTTGTTCGGATTTTGTGGGTATATCCGCTGAAAACCCTCAGGAGACAACACTCCTCCTCCTTGGCAACAAGGAGGTTTAACGGCTTGTTGCACGTGCTAAGTGCAACCGTGATTCCTACGAAAGTGAGTTAGGATTTCTTGTTTCTCATGTGCTTTTCTCTTTCTTTGTTTTGCTCGGGACTAGCCAAAACTTAGGTGTGGGGGTATTTGATTGACATAATTTCATGCTCATATTTGTATCTTATATCCATTATCTTACACCTAAGCAATGCTACGTGAGGAGTTTTATGTTTAGTTTTCAGGAATAAATAGGTTTGAAGAGAAGAGCCATGAAAGGACCCAAAAGCAGGAAAAAAGGACTTAATTGTGAGACCTAGGGACTGAGATGCAATGGAGAAGGACCTGATCGTAAGACCGAAGGACCTAAGAGCAAAATAGGAAACTCCACACCATCATGGGGAGTATTTTGGCAATTCGATTCGGGTCGGAGCTCCAACAAACCACGTAGATGCATCCAAGACCAAAAAATACATCAAGAAAAGCCCACAACCAAAAGCTACTCGATCTGAAGTTTATAGACCGCCAATTGGCGGTCTTGGACCGCCAATTGGCGGTCCATATAGCCCCAGATCCGCTAAGCTTTCTCCTGGACTTGTATTATTATGTGTTTAGGCTATTTTTTTGGTATTGGTTTAGTCCCACATCGGGGGATTGTCCCCGATTAGCTTTTTCCATGCTTATAAATAGAACTCTTCACCTTCCATTGTAATTACCCATTTCTTGGTGGCATTCTCTCTACTAAGGAGTGAGCCTTGAAGCAAAAACTCAAGGTGGAGAAGAATGCTACCTTCAATGTGAGTCATTTGTTAATAAAATAATTCTTCTAGTTTCTTTTAATCTTGTCTTTTAATTTGTGCATGTTTGTTTAGTCTTTCCTTTCCTTTTATGTTTCTTTAATACTTCTTGCCTTCTTAGTTAACTTTCATTTCAGTATTATGCTTTCTTTTGTTAATATAGTTAGTGTAATGAGTAGTGAGTAGTTCCATCCCCATTTGGGGGGTGGAGAAATATGTGATATAATCATGTAGTGTATTAAGTGTGTGTTATCTTTATCCCTTGAGCTTTATATGATTTCCATAACCATCTAATGGGTTCTCACTCCTATCTTTGATATGCTAATGCTCTTGAATGAAGCTTAGCTTATGCTTTGATTAGTGGACCTATTTTATGGGGAATGATAAGGTTAGGATATGGATGAAGTTAATATTGAAAACACAATTTGTAGTGTATGTGCTCTTGTTGCCTTTACCTTAGCTAATGTCTTGTATGTTTTAATGATGTAGTCTTATCTTAATTCATGTGGGGTATAGTCTTTATACTTGAGTTTATGTAACTTCATTCCAATTATTGTCTTGTATGTTTTAATGATGTAGTCTTATCTGAATTCATGTGGAGGCAAAGTTGGATGTAGTTCTATGATTTCATGCACTACATGTTGTGAGGAGCTTAATGAACACACACACACACTTCTTTATGTTCACATTATTTCTCTACCCCCTTTGGGGTTTAGTTTTCTTGCTTTTCTTCCATTTCCATTTGCACCTTAGTGTAGTTTAGTGTAACCAACATTTCTTCCCTTTCTTTACCTCTCGCCTTCACACAAACCAAGTGTCGACACACCTCCCAATGGACGACCCGTATTTGCCACCGCTTCAACGCGGTCGTGCACTTGCGGTTAATATAAAACGATCAATCACTAGAAAAGAGAGCTATAGGACCACCATAGCACTCACAAGGTGCAATATGGCGGAGGGAACATTTGTCTCCATGCATTTTCTCACAATGCAAGGATACCTTAAAAAGTTACAAAAGCTCTCTTCCCCAATGCCTAGTGAGATTGCGGAAGATTTAATTCGTGGCTCTCTAACCCCATCCTACAGGGATTCCATCATGCATTATCATGTGCGTGAGAAATGGGTGAGTCATGAGGAGCTTCATAACACTCTGAAAACATAGTTGATAGGTAGGGACAAGAATGTCCTAGCCGTCTATGGTAGTAGTAAAAAAAATGCCAATGGTAAAAGGAAAGGCAAAAAAGCATCAATCAAGGGCAAGGGAGCAGGAGGTACTCATGCAAGCACCTCAAGGGGGAAATTCTCAAAATCTCCAACTCCCAACACGGAGTGCTTATACTACAGTGAAAAAGGACACATGTGGCCAAATTACCCCAAGTACGAGGAAGACCTTGACAATGGAGTGATTGAGCGCAAGCGCCACAAAAAGGCCAAAGATAAATTTGTTATTGAGATAAATTTAGCCACCTCTATCCATGATTGGGTAATTAATACCGGATTTTGTGCTCACATAATTTCCAATGTGAAACTACTAAAGGATAGGAAGGAACTCACTAAAGGTGAAATGATTTTGAAGGTTGGAAATGGTGCAAGTGTTGCTACGATTGTACAAGGCTCCGTGGATCTTCAATTATCTAGTGATTTAATTTTAAGTTTAAGAAATGTCTACTATGTACCTTCGAATAGCAAGAACATTATATCTGTATCATGTTTAGATATGGATAACTTTATAATAAATATTTCAAACTCTTGCTTGTCTTTATTGAAGAATGAGATTTTCTATGCAAATGCTTTCATAAGAAATGGACTCTATTTTCTTGAATTAAGTAATAGAAAAATCTTAAACATCAATAACAAAATACTCAAAACAACTCACATGAATGATACAATCTATGGCATTATCGCCTTGGTCACATAAATGAAAAATGCATCAAGAAATTGTAGGAAGCTAACCTTCTTGGTCAAATTGATTTTAAATCATTGGATACATGTGAACCTTGTTTTATTGGAAAATGATCAAGAGACATTTCAAGAAGAAAGGTCTAGGAGCGAATAACTTGGTGGATTTGATACATTCCTATGTATGTGGTCCAATGTGTACGAGTGCAAGAGATGGTTATAGGTACTTCATAATGTTCACGGATGATTATAGTAGTTACGGTTATATTTATCTAATGGGAAACAAAAGCGATTCCTTTGACAAGTTCAAAGAATTCAAGAAAGAAGTAGAGAACCAACTCAATAAAAAGATCAAGTCTCCACGAACGGATCGTGCAGGTGAGTACTTGAGTACAAAATTCGACTCATTCCTAATGGAGTGTGGCATTTTACCACAACTAACTCCACCCGGTACACCTCAATGGAATAGTGTATCTGAACGGAGAAATAGGACATTGCTTGACATGGCTCGATCAATGATGAGTCAAACTGGATTGCCGATTTACTTTTGGACTTATGCACTAGAAGTTGCGGCTTACACACTGAATAATGTTCCATCCAAATCCGTAGAGAAAATGCCTTATGAGCTGTGGATTGGAAAAATACCCAAGCTTAAGTTTCTCAAGATTTGGGATTGTGAGGCCTAGGTCAAAAGAATGACGTCGACCAAACTTCAACCAAAAGTCGATAATCACTTCTTTATAAGTTATCCTCATGAAACAAGAGGATACTACTTTAGGCATAAAACCTCCAATCAAGTGATTATCGAGAGGGATGCCGTGTTCTTAAAGAAAGAGTTTCTCAAAAGAATTAATAGTGGGAGTAGAATTATACTTGACAAAACTAAAGATATTCTACAAGATAATGATATGAATCATAACAATCAAGATCATGAAGACACAACCGTTGTTCCTTTGGTTAGTGGGCATGTGACTAAGAGACCCTCTCAAGCAATTGTGATTGAAACTCAATCATCCCCGACTAGTATACGTTCGAGAATTGAACATGAAAAAATTCCGCAAGAAATTATAGAAGAAGTTCAAAAGGTACACATAGAACCAAAAGAAATTAGAAGGTCAACGAGGGAGAGAAAGAAGCCCAATATGTATTTAGGGTCTTCAAGAAATCATGGTACTACTAAAAAGCTCCTTTACAACATAATTTCGGCGCTATTTATAGCCGATACAAGGGACCCAAGTATGAATAAGGAAAGGACGCGTGCCATGACACGACTGGACGAAATCCGGGGCACGGATAGCACACCATGCGGCGTTTCCGCCGCACATTGACCGTCAGATGCGGCGGAATCACCGCATGGATGGCTCAGATGATGTTGTGCTTTTGCGGGTGTGTTTTTGTTATGTTCTAGATGGCCTCCACGCGTCTGAATTAATTATTGCATATCTTTGGAGATCCGAATTTAATTTCTTCTTGAATACTTCTCCAAAATAACTTTTTAGTCCTTCTAATTTGCGATCAGGTCCCTGGCCCTTTATGTGATCAATTGGATTTCAACTTGAGCTTGATCTCTAGCTAATTGGTCTTTGTGATCTATTTGAGTCCATTGCACGCGTTTTAACTCGAATATTGGCAAATTGCATTGTAACTCCTGAATTCTGCACAATTGCTCAAAATAATACCTTAGTAGCATTTATTTATATAAAAATAATCTAAATGAAAGACATATGATGCAATGTATGCAATGCATCACTTAGGCTTTCAAAACATCCTTAAGGGGCAACACCTATAGTCGTCAAGATAAGGTAGTGGATTTCATCACCCCTTCCTTAGCCCCAAAAACCACACTCAAGTGAAGCCCTAAATCTAAAATGAAGTAGACATTGTCACCATATTTTGCACTTCACAATCAGGTCCCTCTTGGTTTGCACTTGGGTCCTTCTTGATTTGCGCTCCAATCCTTGTGCATTACAAATTGGTCCAGAACCTTCCAAAGTAGTCCATACTTGTTATATTTAGGTCCTTTTTGCTCCCTTCCTCTTCTTTATTACCTAACTCCTGAAACACTACAAACAACAACTCGAGTAACACAATATTGGGGTAAAATAAAAGATACATATCATTAATATGATGCATGATATGCTACTAATCAACGACATCCACGTAAGCATGCAAATAATTCAAATTTTCTTGGTTTTGGAAGGAGTTGATAAGAGAGTACTGTGCTATTGTGATTATCCTTTTGTGGAGATTGCATGCAAGACTAGGGCAAAACCCCAGCCAACTTTTGCACACACTCCTCCCTATCTCTCCCTCAGACACCCCTCCCCTCTCTATCTCACTCACTTCCTCTCTGGTGACCAGGCTGCTCAGGCGGAGCTCCGACAATGCAATATCTCCAAGAAGCTAGGGACAACCACGCAAGGAGGCAGTGCTCGCATGGGAGGCAACAACAAGCTAATTCTGATGATATCCGGGGCTTCGTTCTTTTCCTTTAGGTATGTCGTAGGCCCAAACGTAGTATAGAGGGTGGGGGTGTTGGTTGGAGGGCCGGCCAGAACCGGTGAGGCTGGTGATGCGGCTGGTTGCACCACCAAGCCACTCACCAACCACACTCACGCTAGGACTGGAGTGCGCGGCTGGCTGATGGTGCAACTAGGCGGCGTAGGCGCTCCAGCAAGCTCTGGTGAGGTTCGACCGAGCTCCGGTCACAACACTCAAGGTTGAGCGGTAGATGCGCGCTTTGTCACCTAGGGTTCCCTCTCACGCGTGTTGGGCATGTAGTCCCCGGGCAATTAGCTTGTGTGGTTGGATCCCAGTTGTCACGTTCTAGATCTTGCAGGTACGCACACTGGAAAAAACCAAGAGAACTGTCGTGACCAAAGTCATCCACGATGACTGAAGGAGTTACAATAAAAGAAAACACATACTAGACGTACTAAATACAAACATACATGGTGATTAGTAGCATATCATGCATCATATTCATGTTATATATCCTTTATTTCACCCCAATATTACGTTACACGAGTGTTTGTTATTATAGTTTAGGTATTAGGTAATAAAGAAGAGAAGGGAGGAGAAAAAGGACTAAAACGTAACAAGAAAGGACTTAAATGAAGCGAAATTGACCTCTCGGTCATACACAAGGACTCATCTACAATAGGGAAGGACCTAGATATAAGTACGAAGGACCAAATAGCAAACCGAGAAACTCCACACCATCATGAGGAGTAATTTTGCAATTACATTCGGACTCATACTCCCCACGTGAAGAATTGGAGCACTAAAGAATATATCCGAAATCGGACCACATCAGACAAATATTGACCGCCAATTCGTGGCCCTAGACCTCCAATTGGCGGTCCATGATGGTCAGAATCTTACCCGACCTCTTGTGTTTTTGTATTATATCATTTTTATCCATTTGTAGAAGTTTCATTAGTTCCACATCAGGGTATTGTCCCTAGTTGCCTTTTTCATGTCTATAAATAGAACTCATATTCCACCTTTGTAATGGACTCCTTGTTTGGTGGTCATTCCCTGTACTTAGTGTAAAGCCTTGGAGCGAAACTCAAGTGGAGAGATGCTACTTGTAATGAGTGATAAATAAAAGAAATCTTTGTTAGTTTCATGTTGCCTCTTTGACTTCTTGCATGCTTAGGTCAATTTTATTAATCTTAGTAGAATTAGTTAGAATGTTTTCTGTTCTTAATATAAATGTTAGCTTAATGATTAGTGAGTAGTTGCATCCCTTTTGTGGCATAGAGATGATGCACGTTTATGTTTTGATGTTTTGATGTGTGACAAATTTTGATTGTGTAGACTTGAATGTTTGTATGCTCATCGTGTTTGTATGTTCATCTACATGTTGGGGGCTTTTTATAGGTTTTGCCATCTGTTTCAGACACTTTCCATGCTTGATTTGCTTATGTTTATTGGCTACAATTTCCTGTTGGATATGCTACATGTTAGTCGTGTTTTTGTATTAGTGTTTGCTCGCTTGATTGATTGGAGAAACTTTGTTTTGATGGGTTTTGCCATAAGTTTCAGATACCTCCCATGCTTAGCTTCGTTCTTCACATGAGTTCCTGGTTTTTTATGAGTGTTGTCATATCTTTAGACACTTCTCATGTTGAGCCTCATTTCATGATAACTAAGTAGTATCTGCCGATGTGTTGTGTGAATGGAATGATAGGTCTTGTCATTACTTTAGACACTTCCTATGCATGAAGACACACACATGACACAGATACACCTACATGCCTACCTGCATCATGCATCACTTCTCTCACCTCATATGTGCACACACTCCACCCCTCAGGGGTTCATCCATATCGTTCGCTGCATTTCTTTAGTTTTCATTTACATTGTATTTTAGTTTGTTTTGAATTCTTAGTGTAATTGTCTTTTTAGTAGTAGCGTAATAATCTCTTCTTCCACCATAATTTTCCACCTTATTTTTCTCAGTCAAAGGTTGGTAACGCTCGTAGTTTACCTCTTAACTTGGACACTAAATCCCTTTAGTCAACTTGGACACTAAAACCCAAAGCAAAACATTTGGTATTTTCTACGTTTAGGTCATGCATCATCTAGTAATGACGTGGTCATGTTATTTGTCTACTCTTAGTTTTAATTTCTGTCGTTGATTGCTGGAGCGAGGTACACATTCCTTGACACTCATTGACGCATTAGGACATTCATTAGTTAGTAAGGTTTGTATTGAAACAAGAGTGAGGTGAGTGTTTGTTTGGTGAGTTGCTTGCTAGTTTAAGAATCAAATCAAATTAAGGGGCACCACCAATAGTCTACAAAGATAAGGTGGGGAATTTCATCAGCCCTTCTTAGCCTAAAAAACACCTAAAAAGCCTTAATTCCAAAAGCAAGTAGACATTGGCCCATAAGGATTTCAGACGCACTAGGAGAGTGAACAAGTTGAGACCATCACAACCTGATCGGCGTTGCCTGCCTTGTCGATAGTAGGAGGTACTAGATCTCCGAATCCGGTATAACTTGTTGGGCATTGTGGTCTTCATTGTAGGGAGCTGAGGTGTGTCTAGACTAGTGACCTCGAAGTGAGGTTCCTGTAGCCTAAGGACCTATAACCCTAAGTTGTTTGAGTCGTGTTTGATTGCTTGTCTTCTGCCCTCACCCATACCTCATACCTTAAGGACTTCTCCCCTCTCCTCTGCTTCCTCTGGTCTTCTCATCTATGCACCCTTCTCATTTTCTGGTGTTAAAAACAAAAGAAAAAAATGAGGTTTTACATTTGGTTCATGTGTGTGTGCACCTTTGTGAATGATTGCCTGGGCACGAGACGAGAGTGGTCGTTTGACAAGGTGCATCATCAATCCTGCCTCGGTAGTCAATTTCTCGAAACTTTCCCCTTCTCGTGTTCCCCATAGTCTTGCTTTAAAGGCTGATCAGCACCGCGAGGAGGAGGAGTTGTTGGACCCTCCTGTTCCGCCACCTGTTGCCGTTTCTCTACGTGATCGATGCTTTTCAGCACGAACTGCTCTGTCGTCCTACATCACATTGCCCCAGGCAACCGGAAACCACTTCGAGGTTAAACCTCAGTATATATCCATGTTCCCTCATTTCTCGAGAAAGGGTGATCCCTAACTCTTTTTCCGAGAATTTGAGGAGGTCTATGTTATGTTTTAGCTACAGTAGCTCAGCATAGATTCCATCCATCTTCAACTGGTCCCTTTCGCTCTGAAAAATGACTCGAAGAAGTGGTTGTATAGCCACCAAGAGAGAGCCTTCGTAACTTGGGACCAATTTCAATCTACATTTCTGGAAAAGTATTTTCCTTATCGTTGGACACAAAAGTTGAGAGAAGAAATCAATTCTTGCTATCAACTCGAGTCTGAAACATTCCATCCATACTTTGAGAAGTTTAAGGAGCTACTTCCCTCGTGCCCTCACCATGGCATGGAGTTGTGGTGCCAATGACAAATTCTGTATGAAGGTTTGAGCACTTCATCCCGAATGTTTCTTCAATCCATGTGTGAAAGAGATTTCTTGGGAAAGGAAGAGAGATACACGTGGGCTTTTCTCGAAGACCTCGTTGAAAAGTCCATGCAGTGGGAATGTATTAGGGAACCACCTCCATCACGTAGTAGCATAGGAGTGAGGATCACAAATTCCAACCAAGCGAAAGCATGTCAAGTTTTTGTCGTCGATTCCGATACAGTCATTGAGGCACGCTATGTTGCCTTGATGCGTCGTATGGACTCCATGCAACTACAAAATTAAATGAAAAGTTCCCAAGCATCTGCATGTAGCTCATTTCATGTCATAGGTGTGATATGGTCGGTCATGTGAGCGAGGAGTGTGGCCATATGGCTCCAGAAATGGAACATGTCAATGCCATTAACTACCACCCCAGAAATTACCCATATTCTTCATCAAATAACCGAGGTTGGAGGAACCACCCAATTTTATCTTGGAGCCAAAATAATTGTCAAGGTGGTTCTTCTAACTATCCACATGCCCAACCACAACCTTACAAACACAACATGCATTCATCAATCTTGCATCCATCTCAGACACATCTTACCCAGGTCCAACTCGTTGGCCCACAAGGGTTGCCCAGTGGAAACAATAATAAATCAGGGTTTGGGTCGCTTGAGAACTTGAGTAATTTTTTTATATCTAACCAGGGTCAAGCCCTCACGACCACTGAGCAAGATCTAGCTTCCACTAAGCAATCCCTGAAATCTTTTGAGCTTCAGGTGGGCCAATTAGCCCAATCAATACATGTAAGAGAACCATGGACACTTCCAAGACAACCTGAGACCAATCCACGTGAGTACCACCACCCAACACTTATGTTTCGAGCTCGGTACCACGTACGTGGCAAACAAACAGTGTGGGAGAACCTGTTAACCACGTTAATGCCATTGTGACGTTAAAGAGTGGGAAACAGGTTGACAACCAAATTTCCATGCCGCAGCCACCATCTGTGCAGCTTGTGAAATCCCTCAGTGGGAATGATGGTGAGAAAGATGCTGAGGGTGAGGGTAATACACCAACGCCTCATTCTCAGGCACCGCAGAAAACCTACCTGCCAAAAGCTCCATATTCTAGTAGGTTAACTAAGAGGCAAAGTGACAGTGTTGACAAAATGCTGGACATATTCAAGAAAGTGAATGTCAACGTTCCTTTGTTAGACGTGATTCAACAAATACCTCCCTATGCAAAATTCCTAAAGGATCTCTGTACGACCAAGTGGAAAACCAATGTCCCTAGCAAAGCCTTTTTGGCAGCTAATGTGAGTTCGATCATTTCGAACCCAATACACGTAAAATTTAAGGACCCAGGAGGTCCAACAATTTCATGTATGATTGGGGACTCACTCATTAATATTGTCTTGTTAGAGTTAGGGTCGGCGATTAACCTCTTACCCACTTCTGTATAGCAACGATTAAGCCTAGGAAAGCCTACGATAACATCTTTACAGTTGGCAGATTGATCGTTCAATTGAAATCCCGATGGGGTCTTTTGAAGATGTCTTAATCAAGGTCGAAGACTTCATATTTCCTATTGACTTCATCGTCCTTGAAATTGAACCAATCATGACTACCCACTTTCCGATTCCATTGATTTTGGGTAGACCATTTCTAGTGACATCAAATGCCTCAATCAATTGTCGAACTAGACTCATGAAACTTTTGTTCGAGAACTTGACCGCGATGTTTCATGTGTTCAATATGGCCAGGAAACTGACATCTTTCAAGGACTCCATGGAAATCAATCTTATACGGGAAATTGAAGAAGAAGAAGAAGAAGAAGAAGAAGAGTACCCCCTGATTCATGAAAATTTGAATGCATACATCATGGATGATTCTGATCATGAAAAGGATGGGGGTGAGTTGAGTAATGATGTGCATGGTATTCATCACATGCAAGCTCCTCCTGTTATAACCCTCGAGTTGGTTACCACACCTCGCCGGGAGGAACCACCCAGCGTTGAGCTTAAGGAACTTCCTAGGGAACTGAAACATGTTTTTCTTTGTCCAAATCAGTCATTCCCGATAATCATCTCATTGATGTTGACTCAAGATAAAGAAGAATCATTGATTCTAGTTCTAACCAAGTATAAGTCAGCTATTGGGTGGTCCGTGAAGGACATTAAAGGGATAAGTCCCACCATCGTGCTGCACGACATCTATATGGAGAATGAGGCACGACTGTGTCGAGACCCTCAGTGGCGGTTGAATCCAGCCATGACCGAGGTGGTCAAGAAAGAAATCATTAAATACTTGGACAACCGGCTAATTTTTCCTATCTCGGATAGCACTTGGGTAAGCCTTGTCCAAGTTGGCCAAAGAAGTTGGGTATCATTGTCCTTTGTAATGAACAAAATGAATTGGTTCCAGCCCGACTGCAAACTGGGTGGCGAGTTTGCATTGACTATAGGAAATTGAACGCCGCTACACAGAAAGATTGCTTCCCTCTTCCGTTCATTGATCAAATGCTTGAAAGATAGCTATTCGGGTTACAATCATATCCTAGTGTCACCTGAGGATAAAGAGAAGATCGCCTTCACATGCCCTTTTGGGACATTTACGTATAGACGTATGCCTTTTGGACTATGCAATCATTGCTGGAAAGTTGGCCTACCATGTCGGTTTATTAAAACCGACATGGAAGACCCCCTATCACATCGGTTTTGGTAAAATCAACGTGGAAGACCCCCCGTACCATGTCGGTTTAAGTAAACCGACGTTGAAGGGGGTCTTTTTAATATATATATTTATATTCAAACCCTACCACGTCGGCTTTCGGAAAACCTACCACGTCGATTTTAAATATATATTTAGTAGTTTAAAAAGAATTCAAAGCCTACCACGTCGGTTTTTAGTTAGCCGACGTGGTAGGATGGTCTTCCACGTCAGCTTTTAAATTGTCAACCGCGGAAGGGTTGAATTTTTTTTGGTATAGCCACATAAACAAAAACGAAATCCCACCAATCCGGAAATTAACAAATATAAACCCTAGCCACCTTCGTCTCCCCGACCACATCAACCTTCCCGTCCCGAAGTGGACGAAGTCCATAAGTAGAGATTGGAGAGAGATCGATTTCCTTCTCCACTTCCTATCCAATTTCCATCCACTTTCTATCCTCTTCCGACCTCGCGATCCTACATCCTCCACGACTCCAAGGCATGGTGAGTGATGTCAAGGGAAGAGCAAAATGCTATAAACAAGATTGGATCGTCGAGATTCATTCGGGGATCAAGTAGGTGTTTTTATTGTGCTAGATATGTTTTTATGATTTGGGTATTGGCTCCCACTGCTTACATTTTCTTTGCTTCTGCACTTCCTGTCATTGCATTTGGAGTGCAAATGAGGAGGGACATAGGTGAAAAAACTTGGGGGTCGTGATTGGCTCATCAACTCAGAAATCTATGTTTGTGGTAAGACTCCTTCACCATGATTAATCCAAATTTTTGTCTTCCCTGAGGTATAAATATTCAGTAATATTCCTAAATTCGTCCATTTCCTGTTTGCTGAATCTTTTCTAATTCTATTTCCCTTTTTCTTATCTTTCATATCTCAGCCTATAATTCAGTTTCTAATTTTACTCCAATATTTGGTTTAGGTTCTCTGTTCTCTTTGAACAAGTCTTTACAATAAGCTCACTGATTTCATGGAGGAAATCAAGCATGTCATTTTACATGGACCGAATCTTTATTCCTTTTCACTTATGTTGTTAACTGGTCCTAGGTTTCCTTCACTATGGCGTGGACATGGACAGAAATTATCAGCTATTTGAAACTACAACAGTCTTCATGACTGTGCTTGTTGTGGCATTCATGTTGCTGGTTCACAACATTAACAGTCTTTTATGTATATGTCTTAGAGACATTTAATTTACGTTTTTTTCTTTTTTTCTACTACTTGCAGGATGGCAATGTAAATTATTTAAATGGCTTGGAGCTCATCCTTTGCTATCTCATTATTGCAGCTAGTTTCTTTGTGCATATTAATGATCCTCTAACTAGTAAGTTGATTTTAAGTCCAGCATTTTCATATGCTCTTTTTAGTATAAATACTGAAAACATAGGCTTTTCATATCATTAAATAATGTTAATTTTTGGATTATGTAGGTGGTAGTTAGAGATGAAATGGACGACTTTGTACCTTGCCTTCACTAACAAAATATGTGCAGAGTGACTAACAAAAATATGAGGACACCATTTACCTAGTCAAAAGAAAAACCCTACAACGTCTGTTTTCTAAGTTTTTTAGAAAACAGACGTCGTAGGGGGACTACCACGTTTGTTTTCCATTACATCGACATAGTAGGGTTTTTTATTTTTTTATTTTTCTGTTTTTATACCCTACCACGTCGGTTTTATAGAAAACTGACATGGTAGGGTATAAAAACTGAAAAATAAAAAATTGATAAAGCGGTCTACCACGCCGGGTTTCTAAGAAACCAACGTGGTAGACCTCCACTACCACGTCCGAATTTAAACCGACGTGAAAGACTACCCCCGTATAACCTCTCCCACCTACCACATCGGTCAACTAAGGTGGTCAACCTGATGTTGTACCCCGTTAATATCCGACGTGATAGCCCTTTTTTCCAGTAGTGAATGCGCCTGCAACATTCCATCATTTCATGTTGAGTATCTTTTTCGACATGGTCGAGTGGTTTCTTGACATTTTCATGGATGACTTATCTGTCCATGGGACCTCCTTTGACGAGTGCTTACACCACTTAACCACATGTTCTTTAGAGATGTAGGGAAACGAACTTAGCCCGTAATTGGGAAACATGTTATTTTATGGTCACAAAAGGCATTGTGTTGGGAGACGTGGTTTCTCAGGATGGAATTGAGGTGGTTCAAGCAAAGAATGAGCTTATTTCTAAGCTACCACCACGCACCATGGTAAAGGACATTCGTTCCTTTCTTGGACATGCCGGTTTCTATTGGTGTTTCATTAAAGACTTCAGCAAGCTAGCTCGACGATTGACGAGTCTACTGGCCAAAGATGCCCCTTTCGAGTTCATACCCGAGTATCTCACGTCCTATGAATTCTTGAAGAGTGCGTTGATCTCTGCTCCAATTATCAAGGCACCGGTGTGGACTCTTCCCTTTGAGTTAATGTGTGATGCGTTTGTCTATGTTGTTGGAGCAGTTTTGGGTCAGAGTGTTTGCAAATTGCCTCATGTGATTTATTGTGCAAGTCGTACTCTTATTGACGCCCAACTAAGCTACTCCATTATTGAGAAAGAGCTCCTCACGATTATATTTACGTTGGAAATTTTTGTTAGTACTGTTGCCTTTTTGGCCTTAATCCTTGTTGTGATGATTTAATCAACCTAATCTTAATCATAAGTAATGTAGAGTAGCACACATACTGCATTGCATATATATTGCATGTGCTAACCTCTACAGGTGATCAAGACTCATGGAAGGAAGGAAATGAAGTCAAGATTTGTAATAAAGCTATATGAAGACTTGTAATCTTGATTTTATTTTGAGTCTTAGGAACATGTGTAAATTGAGAATACAAGAGATAAAACATATCACATACACACTAGGTTCCTTAGAGAAGTCACACACAAAATTTCACCTTATTTGGACTTCATTAGATCATCCAAACCTTAGTCGGAAATCACTTAAAACCTTAACCCAGAATTCCTGTGTGAAACGGTCGACCGAACCGGTTCTCAGTTCGATCGGTTTATAACAGACTCTCCACAGTGATTTTACCGAACTCTACCGGTCGACCGGTTCTACCTTTTCGGTTGACCGATCCCGGATTTTATTATGACCGTTACCTTTTTCGTATTCCTATAACGGTCGTATTCGTACAAATCAAACTTAACCCCAAAATACATTCGGTAACCGGTCGAACGACGACCTTGTTTCGGTCGACCGGTTGAACGCTTATTTTACCCCTGCTATCGGTCGACACATTCTTCGTTCGACCGTTGCACCTTTGTCTCAACCGAATCCCCTTAACGGTCGACCGCCCCATACTTTGGCTCGACCGATTCACTTAAGTAGAGTTAAGTTCTAGCTCGTTTGTCCGACCGAATATTTATTTGTTCGACCGTTCTCCTTGAAATCAAGTGAACGGTCGACCGGTTTATTAGTTTCGGTCGACCGGTTCTGGACAGATTTGCAACCCGATTTTCGACTTTGTGTATCTGACACAAAACCCAACCAAATGTATCCCCAACGGCTAGAATACCTTTGGAGCTTATAAATAGAGGATCAAGACATCTTGTTAACACAACTCTCCAACTTCCAATTGTCCAATTCATTAGAGAGAAGCTCTCAATCCTCAAAGCTCCCAATCTCACTCCATAAGCCTAAATCCACACTTAGTGATCATATCTGTTGGATCGTGTGGGTCATGGGTCCACTAATCACTTTTACGCTAATCACCTACTTGTTTAAGCAATCAAGATGCGCAGCGGAATTTTAAACAAAACAAGCAAGTAACGAAGCGAAAATGCAAACCACAAAGATGCGTCGGTTTTTATAGAGGTTCAGCACCCCACCCGGGTCCTAGTCCTCTCGTGTAAGCTCCGCCAACGTCTTCACTAACCACTCCCCGTTCCGGGCCGAGAGAGAACGTCTTTACACCACAAGCACCGCGAACAACCTCGCTTGCTTGAATTCTTCCTCTCACAATCCGAGAGGGACACTTCGGGCTTTCACCAAAGTCCTTGCTTCCTTTGACAAACAATTTGAGTGGAGCAACACTCTCTAATTCTTGAGTACACTTGAGTAGGTTTGGAATTATGACTAAAGTGTGGAAGATTTGAAGCTTTGAGTGTTTGGGATTCTCTCTAATGTTTTGGACAAGTTTGTAGTGGGAGAGTTGTGTTAAAATGTGTTTTACAAGTCCTTATATAGGCATTTAGAGAGAATAGAGCCGTTGGGATTGATTGGGTATGAGTTGATGTGTGATTACACAAAACAGAACCTGCAGGACCCAATTCTGGATGACCGCTTAAGCAACGGTCGACCGCCCAATGCTACGACTTAGGTACACTTAAGTGATCGGTCGGACACCTAAAGGGAAACGGTCGACCGATTTGTACCAGGCACTTTGGGGTTGACAAACAATTAGATATTCGATCGACCGAAACAGGTCTAGCGGTCGACCGATTTTGTCCAGGAGATTTGGGTTTGTCAAGAGATGAACAAACAGTCGACCGATCTTGGTCCTCGGTCGACCGATACATGAAATGTATTTGGGGTATTTTTGGTTTAATACGAATACGACCGTTGGGAATATACGACAAGAATAACGGTCGGAAAATTAAGTTCAAACGGTCGACCGAAAGAGATGGTGCGGTCGACCAAAATCATACAGGGAAACACAAAACAGAATACTTGATCATCCGGTCGACCGAACGGCCTGTTGCGGTTGGGCAGACAGTTAGGGTCAGGTTTAGTGTTTTCCGATCTAAGTTTGGGTGATCTATCGAAGTCCAAATAATGTGAAATTTCGTGTGTGACTTCTATGAGGAACCTAGTGTGTGTTTAAGTTGATTTTAGCTAAAGTATGCTCAAAATACACAAGTTCTCAAAGACTCAAAGAAATACAAAATACATGTCTTCAAATGAGCTTAATTACATGTCTTGACTTGTTTTCCTTTCTTCCTTGAGTCTTGATCACCTATAGAGGTTAGCACAAAGAAATATATATGCAATGCAATATGTGTGCTACTCTACATGATCATAATTAAGATTAGGTTAATTAAATCATCAAAACATAGATTAAGGCCAAAAAGCCAACAATATCCTCATCCAACTCAAGTGTGCTCAATTAGAGAGTGAGTTCCACTCAAGTTACATTTGTTGTCAAGAGAGCAAGGGTCTGGTAGAGCTTGAAGACTGGGCATTATGGGCAATCAAACATCTTAACATGACTCTTGATGTTTCCGGTGTTAATAGACCACTCATTCTCGGTATCCTAACCAGAGCATCCTTTATTCCTACAAGCTCTATTGTTTCGAGAACTTCATTCACGAAGTTCTGAAAATCAAATGGCATCCATGTGATTATAGCTCATGTATCAACATTGAATCACAACTTTGGCAGCGTAATTGTGTTGAATGGTACTTACAAATCATGTGGTACGATCAATATTAGATGGTAAATGTAACCAAGCGGAATAGATAAGTGATTCCTCGACAGTTATTTGTCAAGAACAGATATCATGTTGTTCACAATAACCAGAAATTCTGGGAAATGTGTTTTGCACCTTTGGATACCCTCCAATTCTATCTTAATATGTGATCAAGACTCAAGGAGAAATGGATTCAAGTCAAGACATGTAATCAAACTTTTGTAAACCACACACTCAAGCCTAAGCTTCCCACTTGTGATCCCAAATCCTATCCTAGTCAAGTATGATTTAGTCTATAGATATAGATCAGTGATTCACACTTCTACTTTGTTGAATCATAAGAGTCGTTAATCAATCTTTGGGAGGAAGCTCCCTTCTCAGATTGTGAGAGGAAGAACCTAGTTCGGCGAGGGTGTTTGCAAGCTTCCATTGTGAAGGCATGAGCGGGGATCATGGTGATCAATCTGGGCTTGTAAGAGAGTATTGGGATCCGGTTGGGATGCTGAACCTCTAAAAAAATCTTCTGACTTGTGGTTTTATTGTCCCTCTGTGGTTTGTTTATTTTTTCCCCACATACTTAGTTTTAGTTATTAGATTTGTGACCATCAAGACCCAACAATTTTTTTGTGAAAAGGTCCCAAAAATTTCATTCATTTTGTATTCAAAAAATTTAATTCTAAAATATCACAAGCCTTCATCTTCATGTGTATCTGAAAAATTCCACAAAGACTAGAAGTTAGGATCAAATATTAATTTTCTAATTGCAAAGTTTATTTAGTTGATAAATTTTCATAAAAATAACCCACAAAATTTCATTCATTTTTAATTCAAAATTTTAATTCTAGAACATTACATGTAAGATCTAGTTCCCTTATGTATGAATAAAGTCCTTATGATGCCTCATACTTTGCACCTTGTGTTGATTGTGTGTGCTTGCATGTTATCATTTGGTTTGGTTAGTTGTATGTGTTACTTGTTTTGGTCCGACGTGGTGCAGGCGTGCCTAGGCACAGCTTAGCGTTGACCGACTAGTGGTTGCATGGAGCCCTAAACTCCAAGCACGTCATGTTCGTTCAGCCATTGGGGGTTGGCTTTTGGCTTGGAAGAGAGGGCGAGAGGATGCACCTGGCATGAGGAGGCGATTCACGTAGTGGCACAGCACGCGTGGCGCAAAGATCCATTTTTGGAAAGTGACACGGCAGCTGCAGGGCATGTGGCGTGGCAGGATGGCCACGTAGGGGGGGGGGCAGAAAATCCTTGTTTGATTTACAACTTTATTACTACAACAACTTGGGTGCATTTCGTTAAATCAAGACGATTAGTAGCATATAATACATTTTATTCATGCTATATATCCTTTATTTTACCCTAATTTTGTGCTACTCGAATGTTTGTTTGTAGTATTTCAGGTATTAGGTAATAAAGAAGAGAAAGGAAGAGAAAATGACTGATTTGTAAGACTTATGGACCTACCTGCAAGAGAGAAGGACCTGGATGTAAGTAAGAGGGACCAAATTGCAAACTCAGAAACTTCACATAATTATGAGAAGTATTGTATTTGTAGAAGTTTCATTAGTTTCACATTGGAGGATTGTCCCCAATTATTTTTTGTAAGCCTACTTTCTTTGAAAACCACCCATTGCTTGGTGGTCATTCTATCTACTTGAAGTAAGCCTTTTGAGCAAAACTCAAAGGGAGAGACACTTCCCTTGCTTGTTTAGGTTCTTAATAACCAATTTGTGTATGCTTATGATAATCAACTAGGTTAGTGATTGGATTGATATGCCTTGCCACAACCATTACACACTTCCTATGCATGAAAATGTTGGCTTTTTGGCTCTTTAATCTTAATTTTGATGGTTAACAAACTAATATTATGCGTAACTTAAATTATAACATCACACACATCATATTGTCAAATTGCATAGATATTGTGTATTCCTAACAATGTAGATGATCAAACCAAGGGACTAATCAGTTTCAAGATCAAGGCTCAAGACTTGTAATCAAAGCTCAAGGACTTCATATGTAATTTTCCATTTATTTGAGTTATAGGATCAAATGTACACTTGATGCACAAAAGAATAAACTCGTCTGTCTCGGTCGACCGTGTCCTTATCGGTTTACCGAACCTGGTTCCGCATGGATAATCGAGTGTCTCTCGGTGAACCGTTCCCTATAGAGTCAGTAACCACTTGATCTCCTGGAACCCTTGTTTCGGTGTACCGAACCTTATTCGGTCAACCGTCTCCTTAGAGTCTGTAAAAACTTGATCTCCTGGAATCCTTGTTTTGGTGTACCGAACGTTATTCGGTCCACCGTCTCCTTAGAGTCAGTAGAAAACTTGATCTCCTGGAATCATTGTTTCGGTGTACCGAACCTTACCCGGTCGACTGTGTCCCTATTCCCAGTAGCTTCAAAATTTCTCTGGACATCTCTATTCGGTATTCCGAAGCGAGATCGGTCATCCGAACTTCCATGTGCCTTTCGGCCTAAACCGACTTCATCTTATTGGCCCACGTGGCACAACTAACTCCACCGGACTTATATTTTGTCGTTTAGCCACATTCTTTGAAACATCCATACCGGTCTACCGATAGATCTTCGGATTACCAAAGTGTTGTTATATGTAAGATCATAATGGCAATTTTTCCACGTAATATTTCAACCGTTATCGATAAACAAATGTCCCATACAATGTCATCCAGAAACCCGCACATGTATCGGTCAATCGAACATGCCACGGTTGTTGAACGTTTTAATTAAACCGCAAGTGCACGGCCGCGATGAAGCGGTGGCAAGTACGGGTCATCGTCAGGAAGGTGAGTAGCCTCTTGTTTATCATAAATCAAGTGGCAAAAATTGGGGGAGAAAGATTGATTATGCTACTCTACACTAAACTACGCTAAGAAGTATGAAATGCGAACGAAAGAAACAAACAATGAAATGACAACTAAGCTAAGAAGAAAAGAAGAATGCTGGAATACAGATATGGGAAAACCCCTAAGGGGTGGAGTGAGTGCACACATGCAAAGAGGTGGGTGTAGAATACATTCTTTAAGCACATGAAGGTGGTGTTTATCAAGCATAGGAAGTGTCTAAATGTTATGGCAAAACCTATCAATCTATTCACCAACTTAGTTGATTAACATTTACATATGCAATTTGTTTATTTCAGAACCTAAACAAGCATGAGAGGTGTCTAATCATTTTGGCAAAACTCATCAAGTTATAAATTCTATCCTAAACAAGCAAGCATACATTCATGTTTTATCAACACATCAAAAATAAAGCATTCATCCCATTCTCTAATGCATGTATGTAGATCTACTCCACCCCCTAAAGGGGATGAAACTACTCACTAAACATTACACTAATTATTAAACTAAGCAAAGAAAGCATATTAAAACTAAAATAGAAATAAAAGTCGATTAAACTAAAACATGTACAAACAATAAAAGAAGCATAAACAAACAATGAAAGAAACACAAAACTTTATTGATAAAATAACTCACATTTCAAGTAGCATCCTCCTACTTTAGTGTGTGCTTCAAGGCCTCACTTCTAGTAGGAAGAATAACCACTTAAAATATGGAGTGATTACAATGGAAGGTGAAGAGTTCTATTTATAGCCATGGAAAAAGGCAAACCGGGACAATCCCCCGATGTGGGACTAAACAGATACCAAAAATAGCCTAAACATCCTCTAATACATGTCCTGGAGAAATTTTAGCGGATTTGGGCCAAAATGGACCGCCAATTAGCGGTCTTGGACCGCCAATTGGCGGTCTAAAAAGTCCGGATCCATCTGGACATTGTGCTGGGCTTTGCTTAGTGTATTTGGTGGTCTTGGATGCATCTACTTCGTTTATTTGAGCTCCGACCCGAATAGAATTGCCAAAATACTCCCCATGATGGTGTGGAGTTTTCTGTTTTGCTCTTAGGTCCTTCTGTCTTGCGTTCAGGTCCTTCTCGCTTGCATCTTGGTCCCCAGATCTCACAGTTCAGTCCTTTTTCCCAGCTTTTGAGTCCTTTTATGCTTCATCTCTTCAAACCTATTTATTCCTGAAAACTAAACATAAAACTCGTAACATAGCATTGTTTAGGTGAAAGATAATGGATATAAAATACAAATATAAGCATGAAATGATGTCAATCAAATACCCTCACACCTAACTTTTGCTAGTCCCGAGCAAAACAAAGAAAGAGAAAAGCATACGAAAAACCAGAAATCCTAACTCACTTTCGTAGGAATTACGGTTGCACTTAGCACATGTAACAAGCCGTTAAACCTCCTTGTCGCCAAGGAGGAGGAGTGTTGTCTCCTGAGGGTTTTCAGCGGATATACCCACAAAATCCGAACAAGATGCATTAATCAATCTAGCTACACGACTCGTTGGACTCATATGTCGATCATGGGACGCGGTAATACTACGGGTCGACTCTATATATGTAATCGGTCCACACACCTAGCCGAATGAGTTATTCGTGAGAGTTAGTTAAGGACTTAAGTGAAAGACATGGGCAACCTTAACTTCTGAATGTGATACAACGTGTAAAGTCAATTTTGGTTCTTATTTGACCCTTTTTCTTCTTTTTTCTTTTTTCTTTTTTTCTTTTTTTTCTTTCTTTAGAGTATTTTATTGGTTGGTGTTCGATTCTCCCAGGGTCAGGTTTCGTGCATCATTGCCTATGAGGACTTACACTATCACGTACATCTTCCCCCAAATCTCCACATAGGGTGATCCCTACCACCCGTGTAACGGGAGTTCGGTCGGTGCATCCCAAGTCAGATGACTCGAAAGCACAAGGCATAAAGGCCCCTCAGACCTACTTGCCCGAGTGATAGGAGCCGTGCGAGAAGAGAGAACACCACTTATTTATTTATCTACATGGAACCAAAACCCCTACACTTCAGTTTCACAAAAAGAGATTAAGGGCCCTTGACCACGACAAACTTCCTTATACTAAAAGACACAAATTATTTGACTCACTAGGTTCAGGGTGGACTTCTTTAAATGTTTGAGTGCTGAAACCCTACGATTACACGCCCCCGAGGGAAAACCAGGTGCATCCTAACGACTCGATAAGACCTAAAGCCAGTAAACTAGAAATCCTAATGCATCAAGTTCAAGACAATTTTGGGAGCTTTCTATTTACTTTGCCTCTCAACGGTTTTGCACATGCTAAACATACGCAAAACCTAAAAAAACATTTTCTTTCGCAAACACATGAAGATTTTGAAAGAAATGTTGAAATTTTAAAGCACTCGGCAAGCAAAAGAAGACAAGTCACCCAAGGATCATCGCAAGCATATATATCAATGTTAAATGCGGCACACTAACATGACCCTAGCAGTACACACTAAAGAAACAAAACCAAAGGAAAAAGACTCGAATATGTACACACGTAAAACACCCCCCACGCCTACCTCCCGCATTGTCCTCAATGAATGCAAGCAAGATACTACATGGATATATGCATGAAAAAGGAGAGATCTCACCAACATGAATTACAAAGGGAAGTTCAAGGTCATGTTGATGGACACGAACCCGAATTCCCTCAAAACCTGTGAGATGCTGAAGAAGGGAGATAAATACGTGAAGAAATGGGGCCCTAGTACTCAAGGGTTGGAGCCCACAACAATCGATGCTCACTGAAGGCATCTTTTATTACACTTTTATTTATATGTACAGCAACAACGATATTCTCATAATCATTTGGTCAAGGAACATCAAATGAGAACATCAAGTCATGAGGACCAGAGACTTGCCGAGATGGGCAAACTTCACCGGTACTCTGAGGTGTCATGAGGGGTGAAAGGTCAAACCTGAAAGGCTCGAACCCCTCATGATATTGGTCGGTTGTAGGCAACATGAAAGAGTGAAGATGTGTTGCATCACTAGGGTTTAGTTGCTCATCGAACAAAACCCTCCAACCAATAGGCGGGTGCATCGGAATGAGTTCCTCAAGCTCATTCGATGGATGCAGCAGACCTGCATCACTAAAAATGGGGCTTCTCCCCAAGTCATCCAACAAGGACCTCCCACCATCATTTATATCATCAAGCATCAGCTCGGTCAAAGGTGGGTCCTTGTTGGAGTCAATATGAAGCTCAAATGGCTCAAATGGCTCAACTAGTACTCTCAACTGACTCATGCAACGAACACTCCCTTTGGACATTCATGTTTGAGGCCAGCTCACTCTGTTGCATTGCAAAGACAGTCAATGAGTCTTCGCTGAGCCCACAAACATTCTCAACGGGTTGCATTGGTGTTATGGGTGTTTGTTGATTTGGCGGTGCTTTCTCTAATTGGCGGATGAGATTTAAATTTAAAGGTTCATCCATGGGTTCCTGTTGCTTACCAGAGTTGAACACATGAAACTCGGCACTCATGTTACCGAATGAGAGCTTCATGAGACCATTTCTATAATTAATCAAGGCATTGGAGGTTGCCAGAAATGGTCTACCCAAAATCAAACGTATTTGAGAGTGGGTGTTCGCAACTGGATTGGTATCGAGGACAACAAAATCGACTGGAAATATAAAATGTCCAACTTTGATAAGCACATCCTCGATAATTCCCATGGGAATACGAATGGATCTATCCGCCAATTGGAGGGTGATCTTCGTTGTTTTCAATTCTTCCAAGTTCAACTGTTTATAAACAGAGAATGGGAGGAGGTTGACCGCTGATCCTAAATCAAGCAAAACATTGCTCATTCTAGTGTCCCCTATCATACACTGAATAGTAGGACACCCAGGGTCCTTGTATTTTGTGTAGGTAGGATTGGACAAAAGTGAGCTGATATTTGCAGCAAAGAATGCTTTCTTAGGAACATTGGTCTTCCTCTTGGTTGTGCAGAGATCCATCAACACTTTGGCATATTGAGGTATTTGTTGGATGACATCCAACAAGGGGATGTTAACCTTTACTTGCTTAAACACCTCTAATATCTTGTCCATGTTGTCACTCTGCTTTTTGGTTAACCTACTTGGATAGGGCGCTTTTGGCAGGTAGGTTTTCTGCGGTGCCTGAGAAGGAAGCCTTGGTGTATTACCCTCACCGTCAGCCTCTTCTTCACCACCATTCCCACAGAGGGGCTGCATAAATGGTGGTGGGTGTGGCAAGGAAATGTGATTGTCAACCTGTTTTCCATTTCTTAAGGTAACAATGGCATTGACATGGTGAACAGGTTCCTCCACATGGTTCACTTGCCTCCCCCGAGGTACCACATGCTCATTTTGCATGTGTTGTTGCTGGTACACACGGGGGTTAGCCTCAGGCTGGCTAGGAAAAGACCCTCTCTCTCTTTCATGTACAGACTGAGCCAATTGGCCCATCTGAAGCTCTAGAGATTTGATGGTCTGCTGATTTGAAGTGAGAACTTGACTCGTGGTTGACATAAAAAATTTCATTGAGTTTTCAAGTCCATGAGTCAAGGTCTCAAGCGAATTGAGTCGGGTTTCCATATTGTTGGAATTTGGGAAACCCGATTGATTGGTGGTTTGCGCTTGGGGTGGCTGATAGGATTGTGCATGCATGGGAGGTTGGTGTGATTGGTAAGGTGGTCTAGAGGAGTTTGAAGGACCACCCTGGGCATTAGTTTGGTTCCATGAAAATTTGGGGTGGTTCCTCCATCCAGGATTATAAGATGATGTGTATGGGTCATTCCTAGCTCTGTCATAGATGGCGTTGACACGCTCCATCTCAGGAGGAATAGAAACACACTCGCTTTCTACATGACGTATCCTACCACATGAATGACAGGGAACTGGACTAGATGTGGACATGTCAGGTGCACCCTATTTGTTTTGGAGCTCAATCGAATCCATACGGTGCATTAAGGCCGCCATGCGCGCCTCGGTGGCCGTAGTGGTATCGACAACAAATGCGGCACCCGATCTAGTCGAGTTTGCATTCACGATCCTTGCTCCTATACTAGATGATGCAGGTGGCTCCCTCACACTCTCCCATTGCATGGTTTTCTCAGCGAGGTCTTCTAGGAAAGCCCATGCCTTCCTTTCATCCTTTCCCAAGAACTCTCCTTGACACATGGACTCAAGGAGTGTTCTTGACGGGATGTGAAGACCTTCGTAAACAATCTGACAAAGGCGCCACAACTCGATGCCATGGTGAGGGCATGAGGATAGTAGCTCCTTGAACCTCTCTAAGTATGCATGGAATGGTTCGGTCTCATGTTGATAGAACGAATTGATTTCATTCCTCAATTTTTGAGTCCGATGATTTGGAAATTACTTCTTGAGGAATGCAGATTGAAACTCGTCCCAAGTCTTAAAGGCATTCGCCTGGTTTCTGTACAACCACTTCTTGGCGTCATCCTTTAGTCCAAAAGGAACGAGCCTAAGATGGATGGAGTTTGTGCTAAGTTGTTGCAGCTTGAACATAGCACAGACCTCCTCAAATTCCCTGAGAAAGATATAGGGGTCACCCTTCCCAGTGAAGCGAGGGAGCATGGAAATAAACTGAGGCTTAACCTCAAAATGGTTCCCATTAGCCTCTGGTAATACGATGCATGAGGGTAGAGCTGTACGGCTCAGGTAGCATCGATCACGTAGAGGTATGGGAAGGACAACATGACGCTCAGGTGGGTCTAGCAACTGCTCCTCCTCGCGGAAATTAGCAGCCCTTGAACCCGAACTATGTGCGACACGAGAGGAGGAAGGTGTCGAGAAATCGATGACCGAAGCCGGATTGACAATGCTCCTCGTCAAACGACCACTCTCGTCTCGTGTCCACGAAAGCATGCACAAAGGTGCACACACACCAATTTTTTTTTAACAAAGAATGTAAGTAGAGGAGAAGACGGGGGGACACAGGAGAGAAAGAATGACTCAGGAGAGAAAGGAAGAAGTCCTTATGCTACGGCGGATGGGTACAGGTAGAAGTGTAGGATTTCATGTTTAATTATACATATATATTTTCGAAATTTTTATGTATAATAAGGATCAATTACAATTTTCTTTGATTTATTTCATGCATGCATTGGTTTGTTTTAACAACTAGTTTGAAAAACCTTATTAAAACAAACACAAGGGACACCGAAATTCATACCTAGAAGTTCTCTAAAACTTCTTGAAGATTCGGAGACGTTGGGGAAGATGATCGTCGCTTCCCGTTGCGCCGGATGCCTCCGAGTGTTCACCGAAACCCTAAACAAGGTTGGAGAGAAAGGAGCTAGCCAATCAATCTCCAAACAAGCTTAGAATCTAGCTACAAACCCCTTCCTTAGCCTCTGAGATTTCTCCTTCCAAAGACTTAGAAAACTAAGAGAATTTTCGTGGGTTTTAGTAGTGAATTAGGAGAGAAATTAATTTCTGAATTGTGTAACCCAATTAGGGAGAATAAGGACCTATTTATAGGTTCCAATCTTACTCTTAATCATGGCTATTCTTAAGCCACGGTTTTATGACAATTTCTCTCACAAACTAATTCCATAATGTATTATATGCACCCACAAAACGTTTGACCAAATTTGGAGCTAATCCAACCATCGATCAAATTAATCTCTTAATAATCAAAGGCAGAAAATCGACCGCTGTTCGGTTTACCGAGTCCCACTCGGTTAACCGAATTTGTCACGATCGTTTAACCGAGTACGTGACGGATGACCGAATCTTAAGGAGAAAAATTCTCCTTAACCGATCGGACCCATTCACGTCTAAAACCGAGTGCTATTCGGTTAACCGAAAATATCGGAACTTGACATTGTTCGGTCGACTGTTTCTGGTTCGGTACACCGTACCAAAGCTCCAGGCACTTTGGTCAAGTTCGGTCAATCAATTACGATTATCCGTTCCACGTTCGGTTGACCGATCTATAGATCCTTCGGTCGACCGAACCATAACGGATTACCGAACTTCTACCCGATTCTGCCTATTTCAAATTTTGGATTTATTTCCAACAAAATTTGAACTTAAGGGGGTTTTAGCAAATTCACAACTTATGCAATGTATTATCCTATGCAACAATAAATTATTGCACCCCATAATATATTATTGCAATCCAACAAGCCACTCGCCCTTGGGCCTTTCTTCTTGAAAGGCCTTTTGGTCATTTTTCCCATTAGACATGGTTGGCACGTCTCCAATGATTTAAAATCAAGTAGACCAAGAAGGTTAGCTTCTTGCAATTTCTTGATGCGCTTTTCATTTATATGACCAAGACGATAGTGCCACAAGAGAGTATCATTCTCGTGAGTGGTCTTAAGTCTTTTGGTATTGATATTAAAGATTTGTTTATTATCCAATTCAAGCAAATAGAGACCATTCCTTATGAACGCATTTGCATAGAACACACCATTCTTCGATATAGACAAACAAGAATTTGAAATATTTATATTAAAATTATCCATATCCAAACATGATACAGAAATAATATTTTCTTGCTAATCGAAGGTACATAATAAACATTCTTTAGACATAAATTTAAACCACTACATAATTGAAGCACCACAGAACCTTGTGCAACCGCAGACACGTTCGCACCATTTCCGACCTTCAATTCTACCTCGTTCCGTACGAGTTCCTTCCTATCCATGAGTAGCTGCACATTAGAAACTATGTGAGCACAAGATCCGGTATCAATTACCCAATCCTGGACAGAGGTGGCTAAATTTATTTCAATAACAAATATACCTTTGGCCTTTTTGGGGCGCCGACGTTCAATCACTCCGTTGTCAAGGTCTTCCTTGTACTTGGGGCAATTTGGCCGGATGTGTCCTTTTTCACCGCAGTGAAAGCACTCCGTATTGGGAGTTAGAGATTTCTGAGATTTCCCCTTGAGGCACTCGCACGAGCACCTCCTACTCCCTTGCTCTTGATTGAACTACTTTTGGTAGATTTGCCCTTTCCTTTACCAATCTTATGGCTCCTTCCATGGACGGCAATGACTTGCTTGTCCCTACCCTTGCCCATGTCAACTTCAGCAGTTTTGAGAGCATTGTGCAGCTCCTCAAGACTCACCCCTTTTTCACGCACGTGGTAGTGCATCACAAAGTCCTTAAAGGACGGGGCTAGAGAGCCAAGAATCATATCTTCAGCAATGTCCTCGGGCATTGGTGAAGAGAGCTTTGCCAACTTCTCAAGGTATCCTTGCATCGTGAGAAAATGCATAGATACCGATGTTCCCTCCGCCATATGACACCTTGTGAGTGCGATGATGGTCTTATAGCGCTCCTTTCGGGCACTATCCATGAACATCTTAGATAAAGCCTCCATGGTCTTCTTGGGTTTTGAATCCAAGTATTTCGCTTGGAGCGAGTCACCCATGGATGCTAGCATAAGACCGTGAACCTGGTTCTCTTGGTCTTCCCACTTGGCCTTAGCCTCTTTCTCTTCATCGGTTAATCTCTCATTCCACTTTGGGATTGGACCTTCCAAAGTGTGAGATAGTTTCTCAAACTTTAACACGATGTTGAGTTTGAGTTGCCAACTTATGAAGTTTGAGCCATCATTCGCTAAAGGGTGTTTTTCTATCATGGATCGTACGATAGGTTGGATGTTCGACATTTTTCTACAAAATAAATCATATAGGTTTTAATGCCAATTTTATGTTTTAATACACATGCATACATATATCGAATATATAAATGTAAATGTTGCAAATTAAAATCTTGCCCATTAATGTAACAATCCAAGATCCTATTAATTGTAATATAGACTAGCTAAGGGCTATCGAATACATTACAATATCAAGGTAAGAAAACATTTTCTAATCACAACCTTTTTGAATTTTAGCAACATTTAGCATCTTCAAACTCTTGTGACTCTTGTCGTTTTAATTATGAGGGAATACGACCTATCCTCGTAAGAAAAACTTTTTCCCAAAACCGAGCAAGGGCTCTAGGTAATGTTAAGAAAACTTATTTTCATTTGATACGAGATACGTTTATCTATTGTATTCACAACTAAACATACTTGGGGTTCACTAGGGTGAAACACACCTCATATATTTAATTGTGGCACAACAACAGACAACCTTTATATCTCCCACTATTCCCAAAGATAGAGGGAGTTATCTCCCGCTAAGGGCGAGCAGAGTATCCATCGATCAATGGCTGTTAGTGGATGAAATAAGAAGGAAATTTATTCTTAATTTTTGTTGGACAATTTAACATGTGATTTAGAATTTTAGGTTATCATGCATATTATTAATCATACACATCCTAACATTCAACACATTCATCACATGCATATCAAGATAAAAACAGAAATTAAACATTCACACAATCCATATCGCGTGAGTTTATATGTTCCCTTTGATCCTTGATCTTCGATCCCTGATCCTCGATCCTCGATCAATACGCTATTCGGCGACTTCCTCTTGCACCGGAGATGTAGATTTTACAAAAAAATAAACATGCTCCTCACATTCGATAAAAACAAACTAGTGCAAGTCCTATGTAAAAACCTCTCACATGCAAATGCAATTCTAAAGATAGAAAATAGAGAATATGGCTTTTACATGCATAAGCCCCTGTATAATAATAATTACATACATTTGTAGTGTCTTATTTGGAACATATAAACTCACAATCCTGCAAAGCAACTCAAGCATCCATGCACGCAATTGCTATAAACTACAGAATCTAATTTATCAATCATCCAGAATTCTCAACAATTCTTTGAAAAATATTTTGAAATCCATTAAAAACATTTTTTCGTACATCCATAGTTCACAACTTAATTATGAACCGCTGTCCATCCAATTTCCAATGGAAAGATGAATCGCAGTTTTTCGGTTTTGTTGATTCTCTTACAAAATAATCGTTTATACTTAAAACGAAATTATTGCAAGTTAGACTTATGTCTAAATCATAATTCTAATAATTATATGTCATGTTTTAAACATTCAAAACATTTAAAACGAATTATTATAAAGAATTATTTCAACAAACATTTAAAGACCGAAAAACTGGTAAAACGAATTGTTTAAATCCTAGATGGTAAACTAGATTTGTTTACAGCCATAAATCATGAGAAAATTGAACCCTATGCTCTGATCCCACTGTAGGATTTCATGTTTAATTATACATATATATTTTCGAAATTTTTATGTATAATAAGGATCAATTACAATTTTCTTTGATTTATTTCATGCATGCATTGGTTTGTTTTAACAACTAGTTTGAAAAACCTTATTAAAACAAACACAAGGGACTCCGAAATTCATACCTAGAAGTTCTCTAAAACTTCTTGAAGATTCGGAGACGTTGGGGAAGATGATCGTCGCTTCCCGTTGCGCCGGATGCCTCCGAGTGTTCACCGAAACCCTAAACAAGGTTGGAGAGAAAGGAGCTAGCCAATCAATCTCCAAACAAGCTTAGAATCTAGCTACAAACCCCTTCCTTAGCCTCTGAGATTTCTCCTTCCAAAGACTTAGAAAACTAAGAGAATTTTCGTGGGTTTTAGTAGTGAATTAGGAGAGAAATTAATTTCTGAATTGTGTAACCCAATTAGGGAGAATAAGGACCTATTTATAGGTTCCAATCTTACTCTTAATCATGGCTATTCTTAAGCCACGGTTTTATGACAATTTCTCTCACAAACTAATTCCATAATGTATTATATGCACCCACAAAACGTTTGACCAAATTTGGAGCTAATCCAACCATCGATCAAATTAATCTCTTAATAATCAAAGGCAGAAAATCGACCGCTGTTCGGTTTACCGAGTCCCACTCGGTTAACCGAATTTGTCACGATCGTTTAACCGAGTACGTGACGGATGACCGAATCTTAAGGAGAAAAATTCTCCTTAACCGATCAGACCCATTCACGTCTAAAACCGAGTGCTATTCGGTTAACCGAAAATATCGGAACTTGACATTGTTCGGTCGACCGTTTCTGGTTCGGTACACCGTACCAAAGCTCCAGGCACTTTGGTCAAGTTCGGTCAATCAATTACGATTATCCGTTCCACGTTCGGTTGACCGATCTATAGATCCTTCGGTCGACCGAACCATAACGGATTACCGAACTTCTACCCGATTCTGCCTATTTCAAATTTTGGATTTATTTCCAACAAAATTTGAACTTAAGGGGTTTTAGCAAATTCACAACTTATGCAATGTATTATCCTATGCAACAATAAATTATTGCACCCCATAATATATGCATCTCATATGAATTTATCATGACTCTAATTATGTTTATATACAACATAATTGATTTTACTTGTTCACCACATGTGTCATATTTTCTATGAGAAACCCGACACATCATATGAACCAAAAATCAAGCTTCTTGTTTCACGGTTTTTGCGGTGTGACCTATGGGAGGATCTAAACTAAGTTGGCAGTGATATTAAGAGCTTAATATCACAAGCTATAAGCGGTATCTAGCTACACATTATAGCTCCCAATTAGTTAGATGTCTTAATTCCACTCGAACCAAAACCCGATCCATTTAGTGATGGAGTGCACCACTTGTGTCCGTCCCTTGCCTCATGATATTAAGACTACACACAAAGTAGTATTGTGTCATCTTTGTATTAGTATTCATTTCTTGATCTCTTTAAGCTAGTTATAAATATGTGACTTAACTTAAATCACATTGTGCACATTATAACTTTTGCTTTATCAAGGGGCCCACTAATATCATCACTCAATTAAGAGGGGCAATGATAATCTTTTGACTAACTATCTTCTCCAACGAAAGTTACACTTAACCAACCCATGCCTTTACACTACACTGATCGATAGTTCAAGACACTGATCTAATTAAGTATTCCTTAAGTGATTAGATATAAGTCTCATATCAAAGGACCAAAGACAGTAAAATATTAATGACACAGAAACACATTTCTATAATATTTTACTTATTAGGTCTATTCAGTATACAAAAGTAATATTTTCCTCTTTTGCATACCCGTGTTGTCACTCACTTGTAGAGCTACAATGATCTATGACCAACACGACAATCTTAACTCGGTAATTAATGTTCCATGTTAATTACCATGATTGCGAATATCTTTTGTTTTATGTAAACCAATATCTTTTAGAGCTCTACGGTTAAGGACCAAGAGTCTCTTCCTTAACACTTCTAAAAGACAAATAACATAAACAAGGAACAAAATGATTTCTCATTCAATTCATAATAATTGGCATTTAAAAGTAAAACTTTTAGAACACATTCCCTTCAATCTCCCACTTGTTATTAAAGTTTTCTTTCTCATACATACTCAATGCATAAAACAATAATAACTAGAGTAAACCCCATTACATATCAATCATCAAGCCAATCTACATGGTTCCTCAATCCCATGGACTCGAAATGCATTTCGCCCTTGGCTTGGGATAAGGGTTTTGTGAATGGATCAGCTGTGTTGCTGTTGGTGTCCACCCATAACAGATTTATTTTGCCTTCGTCGATGAGGTCACGCGTCACGAAGTACTTACGATCCATGTACTTCACTTTGTGGTGTGATTTGGGATCCTTGATTTGCGAGATAGATGCACTATTGTCGCAAAATAGCTCTATTGGTCCCTCGCTCGAGGGAACTACTCCAAGCTCTTCAAGGAACTTCTTAATCCACACTCCGTCCTTGCTCGCTTCAGCGACAGCCATCACTTCGGAGGCAGTGGTTGAGTCGGCAGTAGTGCTTTGCTTCCAACTACGCCAACTCACAGCTCCACCATTCAGAAGGAAGACGTGTCCTGATTGCGACCTTCTATCGTCTGGATCACTCATGAAACTCGCATCCGAGTAACCTTCAGCTATCAATTCCCTTTGTCCTCCATAAACAAGAATCTTATCCTTAGTCTGGTTAAGGTACTTCAGGATATTCTTGACCGCAGTCCAATGCTCAGGACCTGCGTTGGATTGGTGACGACTTGTCACACTTAGAGCATACGAGACATCGGGTCTTGTGCAAGTCATCGCGTACATGATCGACCCAATTGCTGAAGCATAAGGGACATCTTTCATGTACTCTAAGTCCTTACGTGATTGCGCACGTTGAGACTTCTTGAGTTGCACACCCATACTCATTGGCACACTGCCCTTTTTGGAGTTGTTAATCTTGAACCTTTCCAAGACCTTGTCAATGTATGCACGTTGACTGAGGCCAATGATTCTGCGAGATCTATCTCGATATATCTTGATTCCCAAGATGTTTTGAGCCTCACCCATGTCTTTCATCGAAAATGCAGATTTCAATGAACTTCTCGTTTGCTCAAGCAAAGGAATATGATTGCCCATAAGCAATATGTCATCGACATATAGGATTAGGAATACTACATGGCTCCCACTAACCTTCTTGTATACACAAGGTTCTTCCTTACTTTGAATGAAGTGAAGCTTCTTCACTTCCTCGTCAAAGCGTTTGTTCCAACTCCTTGATGCTTGCTTCAATCCATAAATGGATCTTTGAAGCTTGCATACCTTCTCGCTATTCTTTGGATCTTCAAAACCTTGAGGTTGTACCATGTACACATCCTCCTCCAAGTTCCCATTAAGGAACGCCGTTTTGACATCCATTTGCCATATTTCATAATCGTGAAATGCGGCAATAGCGAGCATGATTCGAATAGACTTGAACATGGCAACCGGTGAAAAAGTTTCATCATAGCCAATTCCTTGAACTTGAGTGAAACCCTTCGCTACAAGCCTCGCTTTGTAGGTTGTCAAGTTCCCATCCATGTCCATCTTCCTCTTAAAAACCCATTTATTATGAATGGCATTTTTCCCTTGAGGAAGGTCAACCAAGTCCCATACTTGATTATCATACATGGATTCTATTTCGGATTCCATGGCCTTAAGCCATAGTTTGGAGTCTTCCCTTTCCATTGCGTCTTGGAAGGCCAAGGGATCATTGGTATCTAGTACCATGATTTCATGAAGTCCCAGATACAAATCGGGTTTCTTCCTTTCCCTTGTTGACCTTCTAAGTTCTTTTGGTTCTTCTCGTGTCTCTCGAACTTCTTCCACAATTTCTTGAGGAGTGGGTTCACGTTCAACTCTTGAACGTACACTCGGTGGGGATGATTGAGATTCTCTCACAATTTCTTGTGATGGTCTCTCGCTCACGCTCCCACTAACCAAAGGAATCTCGGTTGGGCCTTCATGATCTTGAATGTCATCATTCAGTTCATGATCTTGTAGAGTATCTTGAGTTTCCTCAAGCACAACCCTACTCCTACTACTTTTTACTCTTTCTAGAAATTCCTTTTCCAGAAATGTGGCATCCCTCTCTACAATCACTCGATTGGAGGTGATATGCCAAAAGTAGTATCCTCTTGTCTCACGAGGATAACCTATAAAGAAGCACTTATCCGCTTTTGGTTGAAGTTTGGTCGACATCAATCTCTTGACGTAGGCCTCACAACCCCAAATCTTGAGAAAACTGAGCTTAGGTGTTTTACCACTCCATAGCTCATAAGGAGTTTTCTCCACGGATTTGGATGGAACATTATTTAGTGTGTAAGCCGCAGTTTGTAGTGCATAACTCCAAAAGTAAAGAGGTAATTCCGCATGACTCATCATTGAGCGAACCATGTCGAGCAATGTCCTATTCCTCCTTTCGGATACCCCATTCCACTGAGGTGTACCGGGAGGGGTGAGTTGAGGTACAATACCAAACTCCTTTAGGTATGAGTCAAATTCGGCACTTAAGTACTCACCTCCACGATCCGTTCGTAGAGACTTGATTTTCTTGTCGAGTTGGTTCTCTACTTCATTCTTGAATTCTTTGAACTTGTCAAAAGATTCACTTTTGTTTCTCATTAGATAAACATAGCCATAACGACTATAATCATCCGTGAACGTAATGAAGTACCTGAAACCATCTTGTGCACTAGTACTCATTGGACCACATACATCGGAATGTATCAAATCCAACAAGCCACTCGCCCTTGGGCCTTTCTTCTTGAAAGGCCTTTTGGTCATTTTTCCCATTAGACATGGTTGGCACGTCTCCAATGATTTAAAATCAAGTAGACCAAGAAGGTTAGCTTCTTGCAATTTCTTGATGCGCTTTTCATTTATATGACCAAGACGATAGTGCCACAAGAGAGTATCATTCTCGTGAGTGGTCTTAAGTCTTTTGGTATTGATATTAAAGATTTGTTTATTATCCAATTCAAGCAAATAGAGACCATTCCTTATGAACGCATTTGCATAGAACACACCATTCTTCGATATAGACAAACAAGAATTTGAAATATTTATATTAAAATTATCCATATCCAAACATGATACAGAAATAATATTCTTGCTAATCGAAGGTACATAATAAACATTCTTTAGACATAAATTTAAACCACTACATAATTGAAGCACCACAGAACCTTGTGCAACCGCAGACACGTTCACACCATTTCCGACCTTCAATTCTACCTCGTTCCGTACGAGTTCCTTCCTATCCATGAGTAGCTGCACATTAGAAACTATGTGAGCACAAGATCCGGTATCAATTACCCAATCCTGGACAGAGGTGGCTAAATTTATTTCAATAACAAATATACCTTTGGCCTTTTTGGGGCGCCGACGTTCAATCACTCCGTTGTCAAGGTCTTCCTTGTACTTGGGGCAATTTGGCCGGATGTGTCCTTTTTCACCGCAGTGAAAGCACTCCGTATTGGGAGTTAGAGATTTCTGAGATTTCCCCTTGAGGCACTCGCACGAGCACCTCCTACTCCCTTGCTCTTGATTGAACTACTTTTGGTAGATTTGCCCTTTCCTTTACCAATCTTATGGCTCCTTCCATGGACGGCAATGACTTGCTTGTCCCTACCCTTGCCCATGTCAACTTCAGCAGTTTTGAGAGCGTTGTGCAGCTCCTCAAGACTCACCCCTTTTTCACGCACGTGGTAGTGCATCACAAAGTCCTTAAAGGACGGGGCTAGAGAGCCAAGAATCATATCTTCAGCAATGTCCTCGGGCATTGGTGAAGAGAGCTTTGCCAACTTCTCAAGGTATCCTTGCATCGTGAGAAAATGCATAGATACCGATGTTCCCTCCGCCATATGACACCTTGTGAGTGCGATGGTGGTCTTATAGCGCTCCTTTCGGGCACTATCCATGAACATCTTAGATAAAGCCTCCATGGTCTTCTTGGGTTTTGAATCCAAGTATTTCGCTTGGAGCGAGTCACCCATGGATGCTAGCATAAGACCGTGAACCTGGTTCTCTTGGTCTTCCCACTTGGCCTTAGCCTCTTTCTCTTCATTGGTTAATCTCTCATTCCACTTTGGGATTGGACCTTCCAAAGTGTGAGATAGTTTCTCAAACTTTAACACGATGTTGAGTTTGAGTTGCCAACTTATGAAGTTTGAGCCATCATTCGCTAAAGGGTGTTTTTCTATCATGGATCGTACGATAGGTTGGATGTTCGACATTTTTCTACAAAATAAATCATATAGGTTTTAATGCCAATTTTATGTTTTAATACACATGCATACATATATCGAATATATAAATGTAAATGTTGCAAATTAAAATCTTGCCCATTAATGTAACAATCCAAGATCCTATTAATTGTAATATAGACTAGCTAAGGGCTATCGAATACATTACAATATCAAGGTAAGAAAACATTTTCTAATCACAACCTTTTTGAATTTTAGCAACATTTAGCATCTTCAAACTCTTGTGACTCTTGTCGTTTTAATTATGAGGGAATACGACCTATCCTCGTAAGAAAAACTTTTTCCCAAAACCGAGCAAGGGCTCTAGGTAATGTTAAGAAAACTTATTTTCATTTGATACGAGATACGTTTATCTATTGTATTCACAACTAAACATACTTGGGGTTCACTAGGGTGAAACACACCTCATATATTTAATTGTGGCACAACAACAGACAACCTTTATATCTCCCACTATTCCCAAAGATAGAGGGAGTTATCTCCCGCTAAGGGCGAGCAGAGTATCCATCGATCAATGGCTGTTAGTGGATGAAATAAGAAGGAAATTTATTCTTAATTTTTGTTGGACAATTTAACATGTGATTTAGAATTTTAGGTTATCATGCATATTATTAATCATACACATCCTAACATTCAACACATTCATCACATGCATATCAAGATAAAAACAGAAATTAAACATTCACACAATCCATATCGTGTGAGTTTATATGTTCCCTTTGATCCTTGATCTTCGATCCCTGATCCTCGATCCTCGATCAATGCGCTATTCGGCGACTTCCTCTTGCACCGGAGATGTAGATTTTACAAAAAAATAAACATGCTCCTCACATTCGATAAAAACAAACTAGTGCAAGTCCTATGTAAAAACCTCTCACATGCAAATGCAATTCTAAAAATAGAAAATAGAGAATATGGCTTTTACATGCATAAGCCCCTGTATAATAATAATTACATACATTTGTAGTGTCTGATTTGGAACATATAAACTCACAATCCTGCAAAGCAACTCAAGCATCCATGCACGCAATTGCTATAAACTACAGAATCTAATTTATCAATCATCCAGAATTCTCAACAATTCTTTGAAAAATATTTTGAAATCCATTAAAAACATTTTTTCGTACATCCATAGTTCACAACTTAATTATGAACCGCTGTCCATCCAATTTCCAATGGAAAGATGAATCGCAGTTTTTCGGTTTTGTTGATTCTCTTACAAAATAATCGTTTATACTTAAAACGAAATTATTGCAAGTTAGACTTATGTCTAAATCATAATTCTAATAATTATATGTCATGTTTTAAACATTCAAAACATTTAAAACGAATTATTATAAAGAATTATTTCAACAAACATTTAAAGACCGAAAAACTGGTAAAACGAATTGTTTAAATCCTAGATGGTAAACTAGATTTGTTTACAGCCATAAATCATGAGAAAATTGAACCCTATGCTCTGATACCACTGTAGGATTTCATGTTTAATTATACATATATATTTTCGAAATTTTTATGTATAATAAGGATCAATTACAATTTTCTTTGATTTATTTCATGCATGCATTGGTTTGTTTTAACAACTAGTTTGAAAAACCTTATTAAAACAAACACAAGGGACACCGAAATTCATACCTAGAAGTTCTCTAAAACTTCTTGAAGATTCGGAGACGTTGGGGAAGATGATCGTCGCTTCCCGTTGCGCCGGATGCCTCCGAGTGTTCACCGAAACCCTAAACAAGGTTGGAGAGAAAGGAGCTAGCCAATCAATCTCCAAACAAGCTTAGAATCTAGCTACAAACCCCTTCCTTAGCCTCTGAGATTTCTCCTTCCAAAGACTTAGAAAATTAAGAGAATTTTCGTGGGTTTTAGTAGTGAATTAGGAGAGAAATTAATTTCTGAATTGTGTAACCCAATTAGGGAGAATAAGGACCTATTTATAGGTTCCAATCTTACTCTTAATCATGGCTATTCTTAAGCCACGGTTTTATGACAATTTCTCTCACAAACTAATTCCATAATGTATTATATGCACCCACAAAACGTTTGACCAAATTTGGAGCTAATCCAACAATCGATCAAATTAATCTCTTAATAATCAAAGGCAGAAAATCGACCGCTGTTCGGTTTACCGAGTCCCACTCGGTTAACCGAATTTGTCACGATCGTTTAACCGAGTACGTGACGGATGACCGAATCTTAAGGAGAAAAATTCTCCTTAACCGATCGGACCCATTCACGTCTAAAACCGAGTGCTATTCGGTTAACCGAAAATATCGGAACTTGACATTGTTCGGTCGACCGTTTCTGGTTCGGTACACCGTACCAAAGCTCCAGGCACTTTGGTCAAGTTCGGTCAATCAATTACGATTATCCGTTCCACGTTCGGTTGACCGATCTATAGATCCTTCGGTCGACCGAACCATAACGGATTACCGAACTTCTACCCGATTCTGCCTATTTCAAATTTTGGATTTATTTCCAACAAAATTTGAACTTAAGGGGGTTTTAGCAAATTCACAACTTATGCAATGTATTATCCTATGCAACAATAAATTATTGCACCCCATAATATATGCATCTCATATGAATTTATCATGACTCTAATTATGTTTATATACAACATAATTGATTTTACTTGTTCACCACATGTGTCATATTTTCTATGAGAAACCCGACACATCATATGAACCAAAAATCAAGCTTCTTGTTTCACGGTTTTTGCGGTGTGACCTATGGGAGGATCTAAACTAAGTTGGCAGTGATATTAAGAGCTTAATATCACAAGCTATAAGCGGTATCTAGCTACACATTATAGCTCCCAATTAGTTAGATGTCTTAATTCCACTCGAACCAAAACCCGATCCATTTAGTGATGGAGTGCACCACTTGTGTCCGTCCCTTGCCTCATGATATTAAGACTACACACAAAGTAGTATTGTGTCATCTTTGTATTAGTATTCATTTCTTGATCTCTTTAAGCTAGTTATAAATATGTGACTTAACTTAAATCACATTGTGCACATTATAACTTTTGCTTTATCAAGGGGCCCACTAATATCATCACTCAATTAAGAGGGGCAATGATAATCTTTTGACTAACTATCTTCTCCAACGAAAGTTACACTTAACCAACCCATGCCTTTACACTACACTGATCGATAGTTCAAGACACTGATCTAATTAAGTATTCCTTAAGTGATTAGATATAAGTCTCATATCAAAGGACCAAAGACAGTAAAATATTAATGACACAGAAACACATTTCTATAATATTTTACTTATTAGGTCTATTCAGTATACAAAAGTAATATTTTCCTCTTTTGCATACCCGTGTTGTCACTCACTTGTAGAGCTACAATGATCTATGACCAACACGACAATCTTAACTCGGTAATTAATGTTCCATGTTAATTACCATGATTGCGAATATCTTTTGTTTTATGTAAACCAATATCTTTTAGAGCTCTACGGTTAAGGACCAAGAGTCTCTTCCTTAACACTTCTAAAAGACAAATAACATAAACAAGGAACAAAATGATTTCTCATTCAATTCATAATAATTGGCATTTAAAAGTAAAACTTTTAGAACACATTCCCTTCAATCTCCCACTTGTTATTAAAGTTTTCTTTCTCATACATACTCAATGCATAAAACAATAATAACTAGAGTAAACCCCATTACATATCAATCATCAAGCCAATCTACATGGTTCCTCAATCCCATGGACTCGAAATGCATTTCGCCCTTGGCTTGGGATAAGGGTTTTGTGAATGGATCAGCTGTGTTGCTGTTGGTGTCCACCCATAACAGATTTATTTTGCCTTCGTCGATGAGGTCACGCGTCACGAAGTACTTACGATCCATGTACTTCACTTTGTGGTGTGATTTGGGATCCTTGATTTGCGAGATAGATGCACTATTGTCGCAAAATAGCTCTATTGGTCCCTCGCTCGAGGGAACTACTCCAAGCTCTTCAAGGAACTTCTTAATCCACACTCCGTCCTTGCTCGCTTCAGCGACAGCCATCACTTCGGAGGCAGTGGTTGAGTCGGCAGTAGTGCTTTGCTTCCAACTACGCCAACTCACAGCTCCACCATTCAGAAGGAAGACGTGTCCTGATTGCGACCTTCTATCGTCTGGATCACTCATGAAACTCGCATCCGAGTAACCTTCAGCTATCAATTCCCTTTGTCCTCCATAAACAAGAATCTTATCCTTAGTCTGGTTAAGGTACTTCAGGATATTCTTGACCGCAGTCCAATGCTCAGGACCTGCGTTGGATTGGTGACGACTTGTCACACTTAGAGCATACGAGACATCGGGTCTTGTGCAAGTCATCGCGTACATGATCGACCCAATTGCTGAAGCATAAGGGACATCTTTCATGTACTCTAAGTCCTTACGTGATTAACTCGGTAATTAATGTTCCATGTTAATTACCATGATTGCGAATATCTTTTGTTTTATGTAAACCAATATCTTTTTGAGCTCTACGGTTAAGGACCAAGAGCCTCTTCCTTAACACTTCTAAAAGACAAATAACATAAACAAGGAACAAAATGATTTCTCATTCAATTCATAATAATTGGCATTTAAAAGTAAAACTTTTAGAACACATTCCCTTCAAGAAGCACACAAGCAAACAAGGCTCAAGTAATCCTAAGGTTGCTATAGGTCCTTACAGCTAGACGACGCCTAACTGCGAGGCCACACGGCCTCATCACGCCTCACCTCCCTACAACGAGGTGTAGGATTTCTTGTTTAATTGTACATATTTATTTTCGAAATTTTTATGCACAATAAGGATCAATTTACATTTTTCTATGATTTATTTCATGCATGCATCAATTTGTTTCAATAACTAGTTTCAAAACTTTATTAAAACAAATATGGGCTCTGAAATTCATACCTAGAAGTTCTCTAAAACTTCTTGAAGATTCGGAGACGTTGGGGATCCTCCTCGCTGCGCCGGATGCCTCCGAGTATTCACCAAACTCTAAACAAGATCGGAGAGAGGGAAGCTAGTCTCTCAATCTCCGATAGGGTTTAGAATCTAATTACTAACCCCTCTTTAATTCTCTTGAGAAGATGATCTCTTAAGAACTAAAACTAAACTTAAGAATTAAGGGATTTTCGTGGAGAATTATGGAGAGAGAATTTTGCATAAGAAAATAATGAAAATGAATTGAGGAGGTAATGAGATAAACTTGTATTTATAAGTTCTCTCCAAATTACCTATTCATGTGCAACCTCTTGCCCATGATTTCATGCAAAATTCCATCTAACCATCCATTATTTAACAATAAATAATATTAGCCACGAATTAAATCAATTATGGACCAATTCCATGCATGATCTAATTAATTCTTAAATTAATTCTGCATTAACCGTCTGGACCGGTCGACCGTTTGGAGGTTCGGTCGACCGCTCGAACCAGGTTTCGGTCGACCGTTCAATAACTCGGTCGACCGTTCGTAACAGGAATTATTCCATCGCTATGTTCGGTCGACCGACCGATTACATTCGGTCGACCGTTCGAACACATGAAAATTCCCTATTATCGGTCGAGACATGTCCGGTCGACCGTGCCCTATCCGTCGACCGTTTACTGCTAACCGGTCGACCGTTGGAGCACTGTTCTGCAGACTTGTCAAATTTCGGTTTAACCCCTACCAAATTTGACATTTCGGGATTAGTAGTGAATTCACAACTTATGTAACATATTATCCTATGCAATGATCAATCATTACACCCCATAATATTTTCATCACATATGAATTTAATTTAGATTCTTATTATGTTATTAATCACAACATAATTTTCATTTTGCTTGTTCACCCCATGTGTCATATTTTCTACATGAAACCCGACACATCTTATGAACTTAAAATCCCCATTTCTTGTTTCCCAGTTTTTTGGTGTGACCTATGGGAGGATCAAAACTAAGTTGGCAGTGATATTAAGAGCTTAATATCACAAGCTATAAGCGGTATCTAGATACACATTATAGCTCCCAATTAGTTAGATGTCTTAATCCCAATTGAACCAAAACGCGATCCATTTAGTGATGGAGTGCACCACTTGTGTCCGTCCCTTGCCTCATGATATTAAGAATACATACAAAGTAGCATTGTGTCATCTTTGTATTAGTATTCATTTCTTGATCTCTTTAAGCTAGTTATAAATATGTGACTTAACTCAAATCACATTGTGCACATTTTAACTTTGCTTTATCAAGTGGCCCACTAATATCATCACTCAATTAAGAGGGGCAATGATAATCTTTTGACTAACTATCTTCTCCAACGAAAGTTATACTTAACCAACTAATGCCTTTACACTACACTCATCGATAGCTCAAGACACTAGTCTAATTAAGAACTCCTTAAGCGATCGGATATAAGTCTCATATCAAAGGACCAAGGACACAGTAAAATATTAATGACAAAGAAACACATTCCTATAATATTTTACTTGTTTGTGTCAATTCGGTATACAAAAGTACTATTTTCCTCTTTTGTGTACCCGTGTTGTCACTCACTTGAAGAGCTACAATGATCTATGACCAACACGACAATCTTAACTCGGTAATTAATGTCCCATGTTAATTACCATGATTGCGAATATCTTTTGTTTTATGTAAACCAATATCTTTTAGAGCTCTACGGTTAAGGACCAAGAGCCTCTTCCTCAACACTTCCAAATGACGAATTCGTCCTAATTAGTCCCTTGTGTTTGTTTTAATAAGGTTTTTCAAACTAGTTGTTAAAACAAATCAATGTCTGAATTCCTTAAGGCCAATGTCTACTTGATTTTAGAAATTAGGCTCTTGATTCGTGTGGTTTTTGGGGCGAAGGAAAGGGTGATGAAATCCCCCACCTTATCTTTTACGGGACAGCCCGTCCTTAGTAGCGTTTTGGAGTCTTAATCTAACAATCAACTCTCCAAACAAAACGCTCAACTCACACTTGTTGCAATGCACTTCCTACTAACTAATGCATGTTCATACGAAATGCATGAATGAGAGTAGAAGGTGTGTACCTCACGCCAGCTCTCAGCAACAGAAAATCAAGCTAAGATAAAAGACAATCTAAATGCCTAAGTCACATACATGATGCATGAGCTAAACAAAAAGAATGCCTAATCTTTTGCTTTGAGTTTTAGGGTCCAAGTTGCTTAAGGGAAGTTGATTATTAATCTGGGAACAATCTAAGAGTCAGAACATGCAAAATTGAGTCCCAGATTACTAGATCAATTATGGCAACACGACAAAGACATAAGAAGGCAAAAGCAGCCCACCAGACCGCCGATTGGCGGTCTCAGGCCGCAGATTGGCGGTCCAAACTACCCAGCTTTCCTCCAAATTTTTCCAGATGCCTCTCCTTTCGACTCCAAGTCTCCTGAAACAAAGAAAAACTACAAAACAAAAATTAAATCCACTCGAATCGTCCAAACAAGAGTCTGGACTGGCACCTCCCCGGCAACGGCGCCAAAAACTTGTTGAACGTTTTAATTAAACCGCAAGTGCACGGCCGCGATGAAGCGGTGGCAAGTACGGGTCGTCCTCAGGGAGGTGAGTAGCCTCTTGTTTATCAGAAATCAAGTGGCAAAAATTGGGGGAGAAAGATTGATTATGCTACTCTACACTAAACTACGCTAAGAAGTATGAAATGCGAACGAAGGAAACAAACAATGAAATGACAACTAAGCTAAGAAGAAAAGAAGAATGCTGGAATACAGATATGGGAAAACCCCTAAGTGGTGGAGTGAGTGCACACATGCAAAGAGGTGGGTGTAGAATACATTCTTTAAGCACATGAAGGTGGTGTTTATCAAGCATAGGAAGTGCCTAAATGTTATGACAAAACCTATCAATCTATTCACCAACTTAGTTGATTAACATTTACATATGCAAGTTGTTTATTTCAGAACCTAAACAAGCATGAGAGGTGTCTAATCATTTTGGCAAAACTCATCAAGTTATAAATTCTATCCTAAACAAGCAAGCATACATTCATGTTTAATCAACACATTGAAATTAAAGCATTCATCCCATTCTCTAATGCATGTATGTACATCTACTCCACCCCCCAAAGGGGATGGAACTACTCACTAAACATTACACTAATTATTAAACAAACAAACGATGGAATAAGAACTAAGCTAAGAACAAAATAGAAGTGCTGGAATTTCAGGAATGGAAAACCCCTAAGGGGTGGAGTGACTGCACACAAGCAAAGAGGTGGGTGTAGAATACATTCTTTAAGCACATGAAGGTGGTGTTTATCAAGCATAGGAAGTGTCTAAATGTTATGGCAAACCTATCAATCTATTCAGCAACTTGGTTGATTAACATTTACATATGCAAGTTGTTTATTTCAGAACCTAAACAAGCATGAGAGGTGTCTAATCATTTTGGCAAAACTCATCAAGTTATAAATTCTATCCTAAACAAGCAAGCATACATTCATGTTTTATCAACACATCAAAAATAAAGCATTCATCACATTCTCTAATGCATGTATGTACATCTACTCCACCCCCTTAAGGGGATGGAACTACTCTCTAAACATTACACTAATTATTAAACTAAGCAAAGAAAGCATATTAAAACTAAGCTAGAAATAAAGGACGATTAAACTAAAACATGTACAAACAATAAAAGAAGCATAAACAAACAATGAAAGAAACACAAAACTTTATTGATAAAATGACTCACATTTCAAGTAGCATCCTCCTACTTTAGTGTGTGCTTCAAGGCCTCACTTCTAGTAGGAAGAATAGCCACTTAAAATATGGAGTGATTACAATGGAAGGTGAAGAGTTCTATTTATAGCCATGGAAAAAGGCAAACCGGGACAATCCCCCGATGTGGGACTAAACAGATACCAAAAATAGCCTAAACATCCTCTAATACATGTGCTGGAGAAATTTTAGCGGATTTGGGCCAAAAGGACCGCCAATTAGCGGTCTTGGACCACCAATTGGCGGTCTAAAAAGTCCGGATCCATCTGGACTTTGTGCTGGGCTTTGCTTAGTGTATTTGGTGGTCTTCGATGCATCTACTTCGTTTATTTGAGCTCCGACCCGAATAGAATTGCCAAAATACTCCCCATGATGGTGTGGAGTTTTCTGTTTTGCTCTTAGGTCCTTCTGTCTTGCGTTCAGGTCCTTCTCGCTTGCATCTTGGTCCCCAAATCTCACAGTTCAGTCCTTTTTCCCAGCTTTTGAGTCCTTTTATGCTTCATCTCTTCAAACCTATTTATTCCTGAAAACTAAACATAAAACACGTAACATAGCATTGTTTAGGTGAAAGATAATGGATATAAGATACAAATATAAGCATGAAATGATGTCAATCAAATACCCTCACACCTAACTTTTGCTAGTCCCGAGCAAAACAAAGAAAGAGAAAAGCATACGAAAAACAAGAAATCCTAACTCACTTTCGTAGGAATCACGGTTGCACTTAGCACGTGCAACAAGTCGTTAAACCTCATTGTCGCCAAGGAGGAGGAGTGTCGTCTCCTGAGGGTTTTTGATGCATTGCATACGTTGCATCATATGTCTTTCATTTAGATTAATTTTATATCAACAAATGCTACTATGTGTTTAGTCTTATTTACAGAATACAGGGACCTGAATCCAAATTACCCATATCCGGAGCATAAACACGTGCAAAAGACTCATTTCTATCATAAAGACCAAGTCAAGATTATCGGAATTCAAATGGAAGTCCATCCAAGCATAAAAGCACGCAAAGACCTAATTACAAAAAGGCCAAGGACTTAAGCACAAAAGTAGTCAGGGACTTAACTGCAAAAGCCGAGGACCCGACTACAAATTACGAGTACCAAAAGATTATTTTGGAGAAGTTCTAAAGAAAAATCAATTTGGATCTCCAAATATATGAAGAAATTAACTCGGATCTCCAAAGATATGCAATAATTAATCCGGATGCGCAAATGACAGCTAAAACATACCATAAACACACAGGAAAAATCCGGGTCGATTCTGAGCCAAAAAGGTGGTGATTCCGCCGCACCTCATGTACAAATTGCGGCGATTCCTCCGCACAAAAGTTGATCCGTGTGCTCAAATTTTGACCAATGTTGTATCGACGCGTGTATTTTCCGTTTATATATTGGGATCCCTTGTATCGGCTATAAATAGCCCCGAAACGATGTTGTAAAGGGTCTTAGTTTTTGTTCCAAATTTTAGTAATAAAATTCTGTTCTTTTAATTCTTGTTTTTAGTTTTCTTTTGTAGTTTCTCTAGGACCCCTTCTCCTTTCCTGCATCCATGAGTTTCTAACTCTCTCCAAAGGGTGGGGGTGACAGATTTAGGGTGATGAGAAGAAGAATAAAGTTATTATTTTAATTTCGTGTTAGTATATTTTGATTACTTGAGTTTATGTTGAGTCATTTATCATGTAATGCTTTATAACTAATGTGATTTATTATAAGTTTCAGAATTCTCTAATCGAAACCTGACATCTAAACCTCCACCCGCTGGACTCCCATTCATAGTTGTTTTCTTCTTAGTTTGTTTTGTTGTTCTTGCTTTAGATAATTAAAAGGACGAAAAATCTCAAACCAACCTCATTATTGTTCTCTCTTTCTCTCCTTAATCGAAAACCACAAAAATAACAATATCTCTCCCTCCTTGTGTTCGACCCGTACTTGCCACCGCTTCATCGCGGCCGTGCACTTGCGGTATAAATTTAATTATCATCAAGTTTTTGGCGTCGTTGCCGGGGAGGCGACGAAGATTTTTGTTTATTTTAGTGATTTCGATTTTTTCTGTTTATCGTGTGCGCGATCTAAGTATTTGGATTGGCGTTTCAGGAGACAACAGAGTGCGCGGAGAAATCCGGGCACATTCGGAGCTATAAGGGCGGCGAAATCGCCGCATCTCAAGTACAACCTGCGGCGGATCCGCCGCACATCTGAAGCATCTGGGCTTCAAATTTTTCTAGGTTTAGCGCCATCTCTGGGTGGACGCGTGGAGCTACTGAAATTTCGAGAGCGGGCGGTGAACCCGACTGAGCATTGCATAGGTAACCTTTGTTGCCTCTTTCCTCGTAATTTCTAGTTTCGGAAAATTTCCTGTTGTAGAACTGCACGTGTTAAGCTTAAATTCCATAATTGGCAATAATTCAACTCTGACCTAAAAATTGGCAAAACTAGAAGAACTTAGTGCATGCATCATATAATGTTTTGTTTGCATTATTCTTGCTAAATTCTTGCAAATTAATTCTTGTTGAAGAGTGCTGGAGGCAAGGTACGTATCGCGGTTTTTATCGATTGCATTTAAGCATATAATCTAATTTGCATACAACCTTGCAATTGCCCCCCACTAAAGACCATTGTTTGACTATCCTTGCTAGATTTAAGTTAAACTATCTTAAGGGCAACTCCGTAGGAAAAGATACGGTGAGGATTTCATCACCTTTCCGTGGCCCACAAATCACAATCCTAAAGTGTCACCCAAGCTTTAAAATTAAAATCAATTAGACATTGGCCCCTAAGGACTCAGACTCAATTAAGGAGGAGATTGGTTTGACTTGCTATGACTTGAAGCTTATCGAATTTAATTTGGTGTCTAGAAAGTGTTTTTGTGTTGACGTAAGTCTTCCAAGCGAAGTGGTTGTCTAATTGGCACCGACTCTGTCGGAAGCGCCCCCACTAGCTATACACTGCCTGGCCAAGTTGGTTTGATTAGTGAGGGAGGTGAATAAAGCAAATCAATTTGACTCAACCAGTTAGGAGTCGTCTAGATTTAAGCGACACTAGGTCTAGGATTGTTTGAACCGTGCTTGTTCAGGAAACTTCTGACCAACCCTCTTTTCTATCTTTAGAGTTAAGTTTCCCTTCTCATCTGAGTCTTCTTTCTCTTCTCACCTCAATTGTCTAGATTAGGATTCCTTTCTCATCTTTCCCCATTCTGTTGTTTGTTTCCATTTTTGAAAAAAAATATTAAAAAAAATTAAAATAAAAAAAATTATCAATTGATTCTTGAATTTGAATTGGGAATTTAAATTTCGAATTTGAATTCAAAAAAAAAAAAAAATTGATTCAAACTGGTGCACTCAGATTTGGGTTCGGGACTTGAGTAATCGACTCTCACGAGTTCATCTAGATTCCAGTCTGGAGCTTAGCCCCAATCCACCTGTTGCACCACCTCACCCGGATCCAATGGGTGAGAATGTTGTGAACCCGCCCATAACTTTGAGGGATCGATGCTACCCAACGATGGTTGCTCAGCCATCGTGCATCGTTATGCCCACTATACAGGGTCGCGACTTCGAACTTAAGGCACAATACATGAGTATGTTGCCTAAGTTCACCTCTAGGGAAGACCCATATATCTTCCTTAGAGAATTTGAGGAAATCTGCTCTCTTATGCAATACCAGCATATCTCTGAGGAGGCAGTGCGTCTGAAATTCGTGCCTCTAGAACTGAAGGACGACGCTAAGAAATGGCTATATAGTCTAGCCGAAAAATCCATTAAAAGTTGGGCTGAGTTTGTTCAAGTATTCCTAAAAAATATTTCCCCAACCATAAGACTATGAGGATTATGAATGAAATTGTTGCATTCGTTCAATCTGAGAGCGAGCCGTTCTATTCCTATCTAGAAAGATTTAAAAGTGTGCTGACCCAATGCCCTCATCAAGGAATTCCAAGTTGGCAACTGTGCCAAATTATTTATGAGGGAATGACACCCACATCTAGGGTCATGGTAGAATCCGTAAGCCAAGGGAACTTCATGTCAAAAAATGAAAATGATGCCTGGACTTTTCTTGAGGATTTAGCTGAAAATAGTATGCAATGGGAGAATGCTAGAGCACCGCTTAACCCGAGTATTGGATCTAGAATAGCAAGTCAACCCAAACCAGGAGTCTTAGTTGTAGATGCCAATATAGCGGCTGAAGCAAAACTAGCTACCCTTATGCGCAGAATGGAAAGTCTAGAGCTACAAACCCGACCCCGAGTGAATCAAGCCTCGTCTATCCCTTGCTCTAGATGTGGTCAGACTGGTCATTTAATGGAGGATTGTGCGGACTGGGAACAAGTTAATGCCACGTTTAACCATACTAGAAATGACCCATACGCATCAACCTATAACTCGGGTTGGCGTAATAATTCCAATTTCTCATCAAGCCAACAAGGTAAACCTCCTAGACAACCAAACCCGTATCACCAAAATAATACATCATCTGGGTTTAGTAACAATGGAGATTATGACGTTAGGTTGACAAGGTTGGAAAATTTGATGAAAACTTTTATACAAACCACCAACCAGTCCTTCCAAAGGCTAGAGACACAAGTCAGCCAACTCGCACAAATTGTAGGTGCAAGAGAAAAGGGTCAGTTTCCAAGTCAACCTGAGGTGAATCCTAGATCTAATAATCAATATCAGCCCTATCAACCACCTCTAGGAAGTAACAACTCGAGACCAGTTCAAATGGTTAATGAGGAAGGACCGTTCCAACAAATAAATGCAGTAGTATCATTACGGTCCGGAAGACAAGTTGATAACAATGTGGTAAATCCTCGAACGTCTAATCAATCTAGCCATCAAGCAACCACATATGACCTAACCATTGAACCTGACATCTAATCTGAAACGCCCAACCCACCTACTCAACCTGAACCCATAGCTCAACCTGAGCGAGTCTATGTTCCTAAAGCTCCATTCCCCAATAGACTTAAGAAGAACTCAAGTGCACAAATGGAGAAAATCCTGGAAGTATTTAAGCAAGTTAAGGTGAATATTCCACTCCTGGATATGATTCAACAAATACCTGCTTATGCTAAGTTCTTAAAAGATTCGTGCACTAGAAAGAGAAAAACAAACGTACCAAAGAAGGCTTTCTTAACTGCAAACATAAGCTCTATTCTGTCCAACTCATCTCCTATAAAATATAAGGACCCTGGGTGTCCCACAATTTCATGTGCAATAGGAGATACTTTTATCAACAAAGCCCTTCTAGACCTTGGTGCTAGTGTTAACCTACTCTTCAATTTGCTGACTGCTCTATTAAGAAACCAAGAGGTGTAGTCGAGGACGTTTTGATCAAGGTGGGTGACTTCATTTACCCAGTAGATTTTGTCGTACTAGATACTGCACCTGCTGTAAATCCTAATAGACAAATCCCTGTAATACTAGGCAGACCATTTTTAGCCACTTCTGAAGCATTGATAAATTTTCGAAATGGGCTCATGCAATTATCTTTTGGGAACTTAAAAGATGAATTTAATATCTTTCATGTTGATAGTGAGCCATAAATAATATGCAATCAAAGTGATGTTGTGATGAGAGCACATATCTATAAGATTTCTGAATCAAATAAATCATCACAAAATCAAAAAGAAAGTGCGAAAAAGGGGAGTAAGTCATCTACCCAACCACCATCACTCGAACAAACAAGAGAATCAATACATGTGAGAAGTGTGGAACCTTTACCTCAGGGCAACATGGGGAACAATTCAACTGGATACATGCACCAACATGGTGTCATTCAATCCAGTTGTGACTATGGTTGACTCTGAGCAAATTCAATCCCTCCACCACAGTTGACGCAGGTAATAAGTGCATTTGCTTTATCTTTGCATACATTGAGGACAATACATGATTTTAGTGTGGGGGGATGTTTATGTATCTATCTATCTATCTATCTATCTATCTATCTATCTATATATATATATATTCTGAAAAAAAATCAATGTTCCATGATATAGCTTAAGATTTAACTGCCAAAACCCGTGTACAAAATGCATTGAGTTTTTGTTCCTTATTATATAATTCTGCTTGTAGAAATTATGACATAAATCTATGTTCCAAAAAAATAACCCATTACCCTTTAAGACATGTATGCACTTAAATTGGATGAATCAAATCTTTTAAGTGGTTGATAAAAAGCAGAGGTTGAGGAAAATATACCGGGAAGTGTGGACTTCTAATAGCAATTAAGCCTTGAGAAAAATAAAAGTAAAAAATAATAAAGGAATCAAGTGAGGAAATCACATTTTGCAAAATGATTACAAAAGCCCAAGCCTTTAAGTCACTGGTCCGTATGGGTATCTTAAAACCCGGTAACTTGAGTCTACCAGCTCGGGATTATCGACCAAACTCACTACACGAATGCAAAAAGGGTAAAAGTGTCAGAAAACGCAAATGTGTTGAATCACGGGAAAAAGAAAAAAAATACTTTAAGATACTCAAGGCCCAAAGCTAAAAGAATGATCTATGCCATGGTTGATCCGAATGATACTTCACCACCAGAGGAGGCGTGCAAAATTATTTAAGTGATAACATGTCTAGAAGGGTTAGTGGTGTGAATGTTGGAGGAACAAAGACCAAGTCAGACTTTTTATAAGTTAGATTTGTATAATGAGCATGCAAGAATTCTAAGTGAGATGTATAAGGTTGAGGTGGAGATATTTAGAGCTATCAATGAAATGTTGAATTAAGACTTTGTGGGTGTGTCAACTGAAAACCCTCACGAGACAAAACTCGTCCTCTAAGGAAACTTGGGGGTTTAAAGGCTTGTTGCACATGCTAAGTGCAACCGTGATTCCTACGAAAGTGAGTTAGGATTTCCCTGTTTTCATTTTTCTTATATTCTGTTTTGCTAGGGACTAGCAAAATCTAGGTGTGGCGGTATTTGATGCATTGCATCATATGTCTTTCATTTAGATTAATTTTATATCAATAAATGCTACTAAGGTATGTGTTTAGTCTTATTTACAGAATACAGGGACCTGAATGCAAATTACCCATATCCGGAGCATAAACACGTGCAAAAGACTCATTTCTATCATAAAGACCAAGTCAAGATTATCGGGATTCAAATGGAAGTCCATCCAAGCATAAAAGCATGCAAAGACCTAATTACAAAAAGGCCAATGACTTAAGCACAAAAGTAGCCAGGGACTTAACTGCAAAGGCCGAGGACCCGACTGCAAATTACGAGTACCAAAAGATTATTTTGGAGAAGTTCTAAAGAAAAGTCAATTTGGATCTCCAAATATATGAAGAAATTAACTCGGATCTCCAAAGATATGCAATAATTAATCCGGATGCGCAAATGACAGCTAAAACATACCATAAACACAAAGGAAAAATCTGGGTTTATTCTGAGTAAAAAAGGTGGCGATTCCGCCGCACCTCATGTACAAATTGCGGCGATTCCGCCGCACAAAAGTTGATCCGTGTGCTCAAATTTTTACCAATGCTGTATCGACGCGTGTACTTTCCGTTTATATATTGGGATCCCTTGTATCGGCTATAAATAGCCCCGAAACGATGTTGTAAAGGGTCTTAGTTTTTGTTCCAAATTTTAGTAATAAAATTCTATTCTTTTAATTCTTGTTTTTAGTTTTCTTTTGTAGTTTCTCTAGGACCCCTTCTCCTTCCCTCCATCCATGAGTTTCTAACTCTCTCCAAAGGGTGGGGGTGACGGATTTAGGGTGATGAGAAGAAGAATAAAGTTATTATTTTAATTTCGTGTTAGTATATTTTGATTACTCGAATTTATGTTGAGTCATTTATCATGTAATGCTACTTAACTAATGTGATTTATTATAAGTTTCAGAATTCTCTAATCGAAACCCGACATCTAAACCTCCACCCGCTGGACTCCCATTCATAGTTGTTTTCTTCTTAGTTTGTTTTGTTGTTCTTGCTTTAGATAATTAAAAACACCAAAAATCTCAAAACAACCTCATTATTGTTCTCTCTTTCTCCCCTTAATCGAAAACCACAAAAATAACAATATCTCTCCCTCCTTGTGTTCGACCCGTACTTGCCACAACTTCATCGCGGTCGTGCACTTGCGGTATAAATTTAATTCTCATCAGTTTTCAGCGGATATACCCACAAAATCCGAACAAGATGCATTAATCAATCTAGCTACACGACTCGTTGGACTCATATGTCGATCATGGGACGCGGTAATACTACGGGTCGACTCTATATATGTAATCGGTCCACACACCTAGCCTAATGAGTTATTCGTGAGAGTTAGTTAAGGACTTAAGTGAAAGACATGGGCAACCTTAACTTCTGAATGTGATACAATATGTAAAGTCCATTTTGGTTCTTATTTGACTCTTTTTCTTTTTTTTTCTTTTTTTCTTTTTTTTTCTTTCTTTAGAGCATTTTATTGGTTGGTGTTTGATTCTCCCAGGGTCATGTTTCGTGCATCATTGCCTATGAGGACTTACACTATCACGTACACCTTCCCCCAAATCTCCACATAGGGCGATCCCTACCACCCGTGTAACGGGAGTTCGGTCGGTGCATCCCAAGTCAGATGACTCGAAAGCACCAGGCATAAAGGCCTCTCAGACCTACTTTCTCGAGTGATAGGAGCCGTGCGAGAAGAGAGAACACCACTTATTTATTTATCTACATGGGAACCAAAACCCCTACACTTAAGTTTCACAAAAAGAGATTAAGGGCCCTTGACCACGACAAACTTCCTTATACAAAAAGACACAAATTATTTGACTCACTAGGTTCAGGGTGGACTTCTTTAAATGTTTGAGTGTTGAAACCCTACGATTACACGCCCCCCGAGGGAAAACTGGGATGCATCCTAACGACTCGATAAGACCTAAAGCCAGTAAACTAGAAATCCAAATGCATCAAGTTCGCAAACACATGAAGATTTTGAAAGAAATGTTGAAATTTTAAAGCACTCGGCAAGCAAAAGAAGACAAGTCACCCAAGGATCATGGCAAGCATATATATCAATGTTAAATGCGGCACACTAACATGACCCTAGCAGTACACACAAAAGAAACAAAACCAAAGGAAAAAGACTCGAATATGTACACACGTAAAACACCTATTTGATTGACATCATTTCATGCTTATATTTGTATCTTATATCCATTATCTTTCACCTAAACAATGCTATGTTATGTGTTTTATGTTTAGTTTTCTGGAATAAATAGGTTTGAAGAGATGAAGCATAAAAGGACTCAAAAGCTGGGAAAAAGGAGTGAACTGTGAGATCTGGGGACCAAGATGCAAGGGAGAATGACCTGAACGCAAGACAGAAGGACCTAAGAGCAAAACAGAAAACTTCACACCATCATGGGGAGTATTTTGGCAGTTCTATTCGGGTCGGAGCTCAAATAAACGAAGTAGATGCATCCAAGACCACCAAATACACTAAGCAAAGCCCAGCACAAATTCCAGATGGATCCGGACTTTTTAGACCGCCAATTGGCGGTCCATTTTGGCCCTAATCCGCTAAAATTTCTCCAGCACATGTATTAGAGGATGTGTAGGCTATTTTTGGTATTTGTTTAGTCCCACATCGGGGGATTGTCCCGGTTTGCCTTTTTCCATGGCTATAAATAGAACTCTTCAACTTCCATTGTAATCACTCCATATTTTAAGTGGCTATCTTTCCTATTAGAAGTGAGGCCTTGAAGCACACACTAAAGTAGGAGGATGCTACTTGAAATGTGAGTCATTTTATCAATAAAGTTTTGTGTTTCTTTCATTGTTTGTTTATGCTTCTTTTATTGTTTGTACATGTTTTACTTTAATCGTCTTTTATTTCTATTTTAGTTTTAATATACTTTCTTTGCTTAGTTTAATAATTAGTGTAATGTTTAGTGAGTAGTTCCATCCCCTTTAGGGGGTGGAGTAGATGTACATACATGCATTAGAGAATGGGATGAATGCTTTATTTTTGATGTGTTGATAAAACATGAATGTATGCTTGCTTGTTTAGGATAGAATTTATAACTTGATGAGTTTTACCAAAATGATTAGGCACCTCTCATGCTTGTTTAGGTTCTGAAATAAACAACTTGCATATGTAAATGTTAATCAACTAAGTTGGTGAATAGATTGATAGGTTTTGCCATAACATTTAGACACTTCCTATGCTTGATAAACACCACCTTCATGTGCTTAAAGAATGTATTCTACACCCACCTCTTTGCATGTGTGCACTCACTCCACCCCTTAGGGGTTTTCCCATATCTGTATTCCAGCATTCTTCTTTTGTTCTTAGCTTAGTTGTCATTTCGTTGTTTGTTTCTTTCGTTCGCATTTCATACTTCTTAGCGTAGTTTAGTGTAGAGTAGCATAATCAATCTTTCTCCCCCAGTTTTTGCCACTTGATTTCTGATAAACAAGAGGCTACACACCACCCTGAGGACGACCCGTACTTGCCACCACTTCATCGCGGCCGTGCACTTGCGGTTTAATTAAAACGTTCAACAAGTTTTTTGGCGCCGTTGCCGGGGATTTACCGAAAATGCCACGGTCTACCGAACATGATCACCGAGTCACACCAAATCTTTATTGTCCACTCTTGAACGGTGCACCGAAGTGATCTCGGTCAACCGAAGTTATTATCCGATATTAGGAAAAAGTTACTGGAAGTTGGTGAACGGTTATCCGACCTATAATCGGTTAACCGAGTTCTTATTTCTGACCATTTCTTTGGAGTACCGTTTGGCTAACGGTCGACCGAATCTGTCTCGATTTCTGCCCGAACTTAAGTCACATCTTGTTTTCCCATGGTCCAATCCTCACCAACTTACCATAACGGCTCTATTTGTTTTGAAGGCTATATAAGCTTCACTTAAGAGACACATTCACTACCTTACTTGCCAAATATCAATCCTACTCTTGTGCTCTCAATCTTCAAGCCTTCAAAGCTCCACCAACTCTCATACTTCCAGTAAATTCACTCCAAGCTTAAATCATATCCTTGAGTGCATTCAAGTTAGAGTTCAATAACTACATTCAATTTCCATTGTGTTGTAACGATTCGAGGAAGCACCCTCTTGGGTTGTGAGAGGAGATCCGAGCAAGGCGAGGGTGTTCGCAAGGCTCTGATTGTAAGAGGGTTTATCTTCGACCCGGAATGAAGATAATAGTGAATTCTCGAGTAGGGATCGGAGGATCGATCAGAACTTGAGGAGAGGACTTGATCACGGTGGTGTGATCGAACCTCTATAAATCTCCAGAGTCAACTTGTGGTTTGCATTCTTTCCCTTATTGTTTTAATTGTGAAATTGTTTAAGAAAATTAGGAGATAATCTATTCACCCCCTCTAGATTAGTGACCGATTAACTTACATTTGGTATCAGAGCATAGGTTTACTCATCTAATCCATTTAGCCATGGAGAGTAGCACTAATCAACTTAGAGAAGGACTATCTACCACTAGACCCCCTTTGCTTACCAGAAATAATTATGCACAAACAATTTGCTTACCAGAAATAATTATGAATTATTCTCTATACTACCCGGTGAAAGTATAAGCGAGATGAACACTCGCTTCGCCGAGATTACTAACAATTTGAAAAATCTTGGTAAGAAGGTAAATGAAGGTGACAAGGTGAGAAAAATTCTTCGATCTCTCTCAAACGATTGGGAGAAAAAGACAACTACCATTAAGGAGGCTCATGATCTCAACACATTGTCAATGGAGGATCTCATCGGAAGCCTTCTGGCTTATGAGATTCAAATGAATGGAAGAAAAGAGATGGAGAGCTCGAAAAAGAAAGAAAAAGTCATCGCTCTTAAAGCTAACTTTAAATCCGAAAAATCGGATGACGATGAGAGTGTTGAAGAGCTTGCAATGATGGTCAAGAGATTCAAGAAGCAATGGATAAAAGATAAATTTCAAAGAAAGAGAAAGGATGATGGAGAGAGCTCAAAAGGTCATATTTGTTAGGGATGTGATAAAGTTGGACATATAAAGAAAGATTGTCCCTTAATCCAATCCCTTAAAGTTGGACATATAAAGAAAAGAGAAAAAGAGAAAAAGAGAAGAGAGAATGAAGAAAAAGAAAGGAGATTCAAAAGAAGAGAGAAGAAGTAAAAGGAGAAGAAAAAGGCCTTCAAGGCAACTTGGGATGGATCATCCGACTCATCCTCCGGTTCTTCAAGTGAGTCGGAAAATGAAGAAGCTCATCTATGTCTCTACACTCAAGAAGAAGTCGATGGAGAATTAGATGGTGCATCTTCATCAAGCGAGCAAGATGAACCCAACACTTGCAATGTCACCAAAGATGGAGAAAAAGAGGTAATTTCAACTCATGAATCAAACTCATATGATGAATTACTTGATGCTTTTCATGAATTGCTTGAAAAATGTGACATACTAAGGCATAAAAGTAAATTATCTAGGAAAGCTAATCATGATCTAGCTTGTATAAATGAATCATTGTCAAATGAAGTTGATAAGCTTGTATTGGAAAATAAAAGCTTAAAAGAACTCAATGTTGAATCTCACGCTAAAGAAATACATGATCTTAGAGAATGTAATAAGCAATTAAGAATTGATCTTGAGAAATTCACCAAAGGGAAGAAGATGCTAGACATGTTACTTGGTAGTCAAATTCAATCTTTAGAAAAGCATGGTCTGGGATGCATGAATGAAAAGAAAAACTCTAAGATTTATTTTGTGCATGCTTTCAATGGTGTAGTGAAAAAGAATTTCTCTTCAAATGTTTGAGTGCCTAGAACCAAACAAGTTTGGGTACCTAAAGCTAACCCCAAAGGACCCAAACAAATATGGGTACCAAAGTTATCTTCTTCTTCTTTGAATGTAGGTGAAAAGAAGGGGAAGTGGATTGTAGATAGCGGATGTTCGAGGCACATGACGGGAGACCACTCTATGTTCAAAACATTGAAATCAAAGAAGGGTGGAACTGTCACATTTGGGGATACTTCTAAAGGTCATATTATTGGCATCGGCGATGTTGGTAATGATTCTACTACTCAAATTCAAAATGTGCTTCTTGTTGATGGTTTAAAACATAATTTTCTTAGTGTTAGTCAATTAACCGATAAAGAATTCTTAGTTTTCTTTGATCAACATATTGTATACATTATTTCTAAAGCTACTTTGAAAACCACCTTTAAAGGTTATAGATATGGAAGTGTTTATGTTGTGCAGGTCGATAACATTGACTCATTTTCTAAGGAAACATGCTTAGTTGCTTCAAATGACGAATCTTGGTTTTGGCATAAGCGGTTAGGCCACATTAGTATGAGCCAACTTCATAAACTTCCTAAATTTGACTTGGTAAGAGGATTGCCCAAATTGGATTTCAAGAATTACTCAAACGATTTGGATATGAAGATAGCAAACCTCACAATACTCCCATGAGCACAAACTTGAAATTGGATAAAGATGAAGAAGGCAAAGAAGTTGACATTAAAAAATATCGAGGTATGATTGGTTCGCTTCTCTATTTAATCGCTAGTAGACCCGATATTATGTTTAGTGTTTGTCTTTGTTTTCGTTTTCAATCTTGTCCTAAAGAATCTCATATGCATGCATTGAAAAGAATTTTTCGATATTTGAAAACTACTTGTGATTTTGGATTGTTTTATCCAAAGACTCGATCTTTTGATCTCATTGCCTATAGTGATGCCGATTTTTCCGGATGCAAATCCGATCGGAAAAGTTCTAGTGGGACATGTCAATTCTTGGGAAAATCTTTAGTTTCTTGGTTTAGTAAGAAAAAAAATAGTGTTGCACTCTCAACAACCGAAGCCGAGTATGTGGCCGCTGGATGTTGTTGTGCGCAAATCCTTTGGATGAGGCAAACCCTCAAGGATTTGAGACTTGAGTTTCAAACTATACCCATATTTTGTGATAATACTAGTGCTATAAACTTATCTAAAAATCCAATTCTTCATTCAAGAACCAAGCATATAGATGTTCGCCATCACTTTCTTAAAGATCATGCTCTTAAAGGTGATATTGAATTGCAATTTATTTCAACATGATGCATTGCATACATTGCATCATATGTCTTTCATTTAGATTACTTTTATATCAATAAATGCTACTAAGGTATGTGTTTAGTCTTATTTACAGAATACAGGGACCTGAATGCAAATTACCCACATCCCGAGTATAAACGCGTGCAAAAGACTCATTTCTGTCATAAAGACCAAACTCAAGATTATCGGGTTACAAATGGAAATGTATCCAAGCATAAAAGCATTCAAGATCTAATTACAAAAAAGAACAAGGACTTAAGCACAAAAGTAGCCGGGGACTTAATTGCAAAAAGCCAAGGACCTAATTGCAAATCACGAATAGCTTTTGTTATCTTGGAGAAAATCCAAAGAAAATCAATGTGGATCTCCAAATATATAAAGAAATAAAGTCGGAGCTCAAAAGAAACGAAAGAATCAATCCAGACGCGCAAAGGATATTGAAATCACACCATAAACACACAGGAAAAATCCAGATTAAATCGGAGCTAAAAAGGTGGCGAATCCGCCGCACCTTATGTACAAAATGCGGCGCATCCGCCGCACCAAATCAGATTAATGCTCTAAAATTTTTACCGGTTGCGTGTTGACGCGTGTACTATCCTATTTTATACCTAAGTCCCTTGTATCGACTATAAATAGCCCTGAAACGATGTTGTGAGAGTCCTTAGCTTATGTTCTAGTTTTTATTCCTTAGTTTAATAAATTTCTGTTGTTTTATTTCTTGTTTTTGGTTTTCTTTTGTAATTCCTCTAGGACCCTTTCTCCTCCTTTCCATCCATGAGTTTCTAACTCTTTCCAAAGGGTGGAGGTGACGGATTTAGGGTGAAGAGAAGAAGAATAAAAGTTATTATTTTAATTTCGTGTTAGTATATTTTGATTACTTGAGTTTATGTTAAATCATTTATCATGTAATGCTTTATAACTAATATGATTTATTATAAGTTTCTGAATTCTCTAATCTAAACCCAATACCTAAACCTCCACCCAATGGAATTCACCATCTTTGTTCTTGCTTTAGTTTTATTTGTTCATGTTTCATGCTTTAGGAAATTAAAAATCAAAAATCTCAAAACCCAATTTATTTTTTCTCTCCTTCTTCCCCTTAATCGAAAATCACACAAATAACAAGATCTCTCCCTCCTTGTGTTCGACCCGTATTTGCCACGTCTTCATTGACGCCGTGCACTTGCGGTATAAATTTAATTCTCACCACAACACATGATCAATTAGAGGATATATTCACTAAACCATTAAATGTTGATCAATTTGATAAATTAGACAAGAACTAAGGATGTGTAGTGCTAAAGAAATATCATAATTCATCTCATTTGCTCAAAATTCATTGCATTGTTTGATTTGTTGGTCTGTCCGCACACAACGGATGATCGAACATGGTTCGGTGAACCGGATTGTGTCTGGACATGGATTCGGACTTGATCTGGATTCACTGTTTTGGTACACCGTGTCATCCACGGTCGACCGAAGGTTTTTCTGTGCTAAAATTAGAAATCTTCCCTGTTCCGAATCCATCGGTTATTCGAACCCCGTTCGGACGACCGCGACATTTGGGTGAAATTTTGAATTCTTCGTTGACCCCTTTTTAAACGTATCTTTTTTTTGAATTCTTGGGTATCCGACTTTTAATCGGATGACCATTATGGAAAGTTTGTATGTCCATATTTCTCACACAACGGACGACCGGACACGATTCGGTCATCCGTGACCCAGTTCCAGTAAAGCTTCTTCACTTACTGTTGTCCTCGTGACGGTATACCGAAGCGTTGTTTTTTCTAGCCGTTGGAACTAGTCCAACGGTCTTCCGAGACAATAATTGATGACCGTTGGACATGCTTTTCCATGTTTGAAACCCCCCAAATTCTCCCATCCTCTATATATTTGGATTACCTCTTCCATTTCAATCATTCCCGAAGCCAAAAATCTTCCAAAGCACACTTTTGCTTCCTCCCTTTTCTCACTTCAAATCTTTCATCACTTCCTCCATTCTTCTTCATGGGTCCAAGAAAAATTTGCTCTTCCAAGAAGGCGGTGGAACCACCAACGAAACCCACAACTAGGAGAGGAAAGAAACCCGCTCCTCCGGCAAAGAAGACAAGGCTCAACCCCGACATACCTTCTTCTTCTACTAATCCGGCTAGCGAACCCGTCGACGAATATCTTCGGGCCATCAACAATGGCATCTTCTACAATCCTAAGGCGGAGGAGCACTACTACACTATTAGTGGTGCAAATCCAATTCCGGAGCGGAAGATCATCCTCAAAGATTTCGAGTCGATTGGTCGCTCTACCTATCTCATGGTTGATAATCTTGGCATCTTCTTTTATGACAAACTTCCGGTCCCTTTCTCCGCGGAAGCATGTCGTCAATTCTATGCAAATCTCTGGGAGACTACCGATCTTGATGGTACTCAAGCGGCGCTAACCACTCAAGTCGATTCCATCTCCTTCTCTCTCACTACCTCTCTTCTCTCGGAGATCACCAGACTTCCTAGCGCTGGCGAGGACTTCTACAACCTCTTTTGGGAAAATGTTTGTGGCTCTATGAGTCAATTTATGGTGGTGACTCAACCGGATGTTCCTCAAGATGGCAAACTTATCATTCCTCATCTTCTGGTTGTTGGCCGTATTCTTTGCCGCTTCATTTCCACCAACCTTTTTGTGCGTAAAGGGCACCACGACGAACTTGGCCACCAAATGATGAAGTGCCTCTTCAACCTCTCTACCGGTACTCGCACAAATTGGCCCTTATTTATCATCAATCATATGATCTACATTTCCCAGAAGAAGCGCAACTTTCTCCCTTTTCCTATGTTGATCTCACTTGTCATCGATCACTTCAACATCCAATTTGACCATGATCTCTTCAAATCCTCCAAGACGGTCATCAACAAATATACCCTCAAACGGATGCGCTCGGGGAAGCAAGCACATGTAGAAGAAGAAGTGGAAGACGATTCCTCTGAAAATGAGGATGATGAAGTCTCCACCGATGCTCCACGTTGGTCTCCTCCTCCATACGATACTGATGTGAATCCAAATTGGGATCCTAGCTTAACTCGTGGTCCACGGAGATACGTTCGTCCCGAGTGGTCATCTGGCACCGATGCTTAATGGAATCAGCCGGCTTGGGCCTATCGTCATGAGAAGCTCATGGACCAGAATTGCGAAGAGATTCATTAAGTTCGGAGTTTAGTAAATCGTAACAATCAAAGTATTCAAGACCTCGCCTCCGACTTCCAATCCTTCCAATTGTCGACGTCGAACTCGCTGAACGAGATCAACAATCAAATTCGTGTGGTTGGAGACTCTCGTCAAGCCTTTCTCGACTCGCAAAATGAGATGATGGAGCTTCTTCGAAACATGAACAAACCGGACAACTAGACTATCTTTGTTGCTTGTTCTTGCTTCTCCTTGTTTGTTGTGTTTGTCTGATTTGTCTTTTGTTTAAGTGTGTTTGCTTTTGCATTGGCTTTATGCCTTATCTTCCCTTTTAAGAAATGCAATTTCATTTTCATATTGTGTGTCTTTTTTGTCCCAAACTTTCATTATTATGTTCTTTTTGATGGATGTCAAAAGGGGGAGAACAAATAGATACAAAATGCCTAATTCAAATATATGAAACTCATGCATTGAGTAAGGGGGAGTTAACATATCTTTTGCATATTGATAGGGGGACCACTTACACAATTTGACATTAGTTTGTCATCATCAAAAAGGGGGAGATTGTTGGCTTTTTGGCTCTTTAATCTTAATTTTAATGGTTAACAAACTAATATTATGCATAACATCACACACATCATATTGTCAAATTGCATAGATATTGTGTATTCCTAACAATGTAGGTGATCAAACCAAGGGACTAATCAACTTCAAGATCAAGGCTCAAGACTTGTAATCAAACCTCAAGGACTTCATATGTAATTTTCCATTTATTTGAGTTATAGGATCAAATGTACACTTGATGCACAAAAGGATAAACCCGTATGTCTCGGTCGACCGTGTCCTTATCGGTTTACCGAACCTGGTTCCGCATGGATAATCGAGTGTCTCTCGGTGAACCGTTGCCTATAGAGTCAGTAACCACTTGATCTCCTGGAATCCTTGTTTCAGTGTACCGAACCTTATTTGGTCCACCGTCTCCTTAGAGTCAGTAAAAACTTGATCTCCTGGAATCCTTGTTTTGGTGTACCAAACGTTATTCGGTCCACCGTCTCCTTAGAGTCAGTAGAAAACTTGATCTCCTGGAATCATTGTTTTGGTGTACCAAACCTTACTCGGTCGATCGTGTCCCTATTCCCAGTAGCTTCGAAATTTCTCTGGACATCTCTATTCGGTATTCCGAAGCGAGATCGGTCATCCGAACTTCCATGTGTCTTTAGGCCTAAATTGACTTCATCTTATTGGCCCACGTGGCACAACTAACTCCACCGGACATATATTTTGTCGTTTAGCCACATCCTTTGAAACATCCATACCGGTCTACCGATGGATCTTCGGATTACCAAAGTGTTGTTGTATGTAAGATCACAACGGCTATTTTTCCACGTAATATTTCGACTGTTATCGATAAACCAATTTCCCATAAAATATCAGCCGAAAACCCGCACATGTATCGGTCAACCGAACATGCCACGGTCTACCGAACATGATCACCGAGTCGCACCAAATCTTTACTATCCACTCTTGAACGGTGCACCGAAGTGTTCTCGGTCAACCGAAGTTAATTATCCTATATTAGGTAAAAGTTACTAGAAGTTGGTGAATGGTTATCCGACCTATAATCGGTTAACCGACTTCTTGTTTCTGACCATTTCTTCGGACTACCGTTTGGCTAACGGTCGACCGAATCTGTCTCGATTTCTGCCTGAGCCTAAGTCACATCTTGGTTTCCCTTTGTCCAATCCTCACCAACTTACCATAACGACTCTATTTGTTTTGAAGGCTATATAAGCTTCACTTAAGAGACACATTCACTACCTTACTTGCCAAATATCAATCCTACTCTTGTGCTCTCAATCTTCAAGCCTTCAAAGCTCCACCAACTCTCATACTTCCACTAAATTCACTCCAAGCTTAAATCATATCCTTCAGTGCATTCAAGTTAGAGTTCAACAACTACATTCAATTTCCATTGTGTTGTAAATCTTCGAGGAAGCACCCTCTCGGGTTGTGTGAGGAGATCCGAGCAAGGCGAGGGTGTTCGCAAGGCTCCGATTGTAAGAGGGTTTATCTTCGACCCGGAACGAAGATAATAGTGAATTCTTGAGTAGGGATCGGAGGATAGATCAGAACTTGAGGAGAGGACTAGATCACGGTGGTGTGATCAATCCTCTATAAATCTCCGTAGTCATCTTGTGGTTTGCATTCTTTCCCTTATTGTTTTAATTGTGCAATTGTTTAAGAAAATTAGGAGATAATTTATTCACCCCCCTCTAGATTAGTGACCGATTAACTTACAGAAAACACAACCTATACTTCTCCCATATTGAATGTATTATTCACTATGTTATTACATTTCTACACACACTCCACCCCTTAGGGGTTTTCCTTATTGAATTTCATATCTCTTTGTTAGTCGCGTAGCTTAATTTTAGTTAACATTGTGTTGTTATCTTTATAATTTGTTAGTTGCTAGTTTAGTGTATCCTAGTTTAGTGTAAACAAACTTCTTCTCCCCTTATTTGCCACTTGATTTCTGAAGAACCAGAGTCGACACACCACCTTGTGGATTCGGCTCGTACTTGTGACCGCTTCATCACAGTTGTGCACTTGCGGTTTGAAACTTTAATTGAAACAAGTTGTTGGCGCCGCTGCTAGGGAGGTGCTCTGTCCAGACTCTGGTTTGGTCGATTCGAGTGTATTTAATATTTTTTTAGTTTGGATTTATTTCAGGACATCAAAAGTTAACTGGCGAAGAAGCAAGACAAATTTGGGAGCATTTAAAGCTACCAAGACCACGAAATAGCGGTTTAGGGCTGCTGATTGGCGGCCTGCTGAGCTATTTCTGCCCCCATGTTTTCTGGTGGTTGTTTATAAGTGCAATAAAGTTGTCTGGGGGTCCAAATATGCATGTTATGACCTGTAGACTGCTCCCATATTAAACAAGAAACCAATCAATTCCCCTTTTAATCAAGTTGGCCATTAAAATCCAAAGCAAAAGATTAGTCATTTTTGAATGTTGAGGTCATGCATCATGTACTCGACTTAGGCATGTAGCTTGTCTTTTATTTAGCTTTACTTTCAGTTGTTGAGCATTGACATGAGGTACACATCTCCTACTCTCATTCATGCATTAGTCAGTATGACCATGCATTAGTTAGTAGGACTTGCATTAGAACAAGTGTGAGTTTAGTGTTTGTTTGGTGAGTTGCTTGATAGATTAAGGATTCAAAACATCTTTAAGGGGCACAACCTATAGTCTTCAAGATAAGGTGGGGGATTTCATCACCACTTCCTTCAGCCTCACAAAACACCTCTTAAAAATCCTAATTTGAAAATCAAGTAGACATTAACCCCTAAGGACCTCGGGCGCATAAGGAGAGTGATCCGATCACGACCGTCATGCCTGATCGTCGTCGCCCACTCTGTCAATAGTAGGAGAGGGAAGATCTCTAGATCTTGGCTCACTTGCTGGGCTTTTTGTTCTTCGTCATAGGGTGGTAAGGCGTGTTGAGGCCGCGTGACCTCGTAGTTAGGAGTCATCTAGCTATAAGTGTCTATACTGATCGTAGGTTGTTTGAGTCTTGGTTGCTTGTGTGCTTCTACCATTACCTGCCTGCCGTAGCATAAGAATTTCTTCCATTCTCACCTGAGTCATTCCTTCTCATCTAAGTCTTCCCATCTTCTCCTCTACTCACCCTCTGTTTTAATTGTTTAAAAAAGTTTTTCTTTTTCGTGTGACTCGTGTGGGTGTGCAGCTTTGTGAATGCCAATGCATTCACGAGATGTTGAGTGTCGTTTGACAAGATACGACATCGATCTATCCTCAATTGTCGACTTTTCGAACGTATCCCCGTCTCTTGTCCTACACAGTCCCAGGACCATGGCCAGTCGTCTATCACACGAGGACAACCGTGGTTTTGGATCTACACCACCTTCTGATCCCGAAGGTGGGGGGTCACAAACTCATCAATTGTTATCCCACGATCCCATACCACTCCGCGATCAATGCTACCCAAGTCGTACTACACATACCCAATCGAATGGGAACCACTTTGAAGTTAAGCCAAAATTTATCTCCATGTTCCCTCACAGAAGGGTGACTCTTATCTCTTTCTCAGAGAATTTAAGGAGGTATGTGTGATGTTCAAGATGCAACAACTTAGCACAAACTCCATCCACCATAGGCTTGTTCGTTTTGCATTGAAGGATGATGCGAAGAATTTGTTGTACAGAAACTTGGTCAATGCCTTCAGAACTTGGGACAAATTCCAATCTGCAATCCTCAAGAAATACTTTCCATATCATCAGACTCAAAAATTGAGAAATGCAATCAATTTGTTTTATCAGCATGAGACCGAATCAATCCATGCATATTTAGAGAGGTTCAAGGAGCTACTATCCTCATGCTGACATCATGGCATCGAGTTGTGGTGCCTTTGTCAGATTGTCTAATAGCGTCTTCACATCCCGTCCCGAACGCTCCTTGAGTCCTTTTGTCAAGGAGAGTTCTTAGGAAAGGATGAAAGGGAGGCATGAGCTTTCCTAGAAGACCTCACTGAGAAAACCATGCAGTGGGAGAGTGTGAGGGAACCAGCACCATCACTTCAGCAAAGGAGTAAGGATCGCAAATGCAAACTTGACTATATCGGGAATCACATTTGCTATCGATACAACTACGACCACCGAGGCACGCATGATGGCCTTAATGTGTCGTATGGATTCAATTGAGCTCCAAAACCAATAAGGTGTGTCTAATGTGTCTGCATCTGGTCTGGTTCCTTGTTATATATGTGGTAGGATAGGTCATTTAGGAGGCGAGTGTACATCCATTCTTCCTGAGATGGAGCAGGTCAAAGCCGTCTATGATAGACCCAGGAATGACCCATATTCAACATCATATAATCCTGGGTCGTGGAACACCCTAACTTTTCTTGGAACCAAAATAATGTCCATGATAGTCATTCAAACTTCTCTTGACCACCTTACCGACCATACCAACCTCCCAAGCATTCACAATCTTATCAGCCACCTCAAGCTCAATCCGTTTACCCACCAAGTTTCCCAAACTCCAACAATATGGAAACCCAATTCAATTTGCTTGAGACCTTGACTCGTGGACTTGAGAACTCAATTAAAAACTTCATGTCGTCTACAAGTCAAGTTCTCACTTCAAATTAGCAGCTCATCAAATCTCTAGAGCTTCAGATGGGTCAATTGGCTCACTTTGTACATGAGAGAGAGAGGGACACTATCGAGCCAGCCTAAGGCTAACTCCCACATGTACCAGCAACCACACAGGCAAAATGAGAGTCTGGTACCTCGGGGAAGGCAAGTGAACAATGTGGAGGAAGCTATTCACCATGTCAATGACATTGTAACCTTAAAGAATGGAAAGTAGGTCAACAATCACATTTCCTTGCCACTAATTCATCTATGCAGCCCCTTTGTGGGGAGGGTGGTAATTCATCTATGCAGCCCCTTTGAGGAAGTTTCTCCATCAACTCCCAAGGAAGGCCAGCCAATTTGTCTAAACTCACCCTCCTCCTCAAAGACTCCAAGGCAAACATACGTGCCAAAAGCTCCGTATCCTACTAGGTTAACCAAAACGCAGAGTGACATCATGGATAAGATATTAGAGGTCTTCAAACAAGTGAAGGTCAATATCCCCTTGTTGGATGTCATCCAACAAGTACCTCAATATGTCAAAGTGTTGAAAGATCTCTGCACAACAAAGAGGAAGACCAATGTTCCTAAGAAAGCATTCCTAACTGCGAGCGTAAGCTCACTTTTGTCAAATCTCACATACACAAAGTACAAAGATCTCTGGTGTCCTACTATTCAGTGTATGATAAAGGACACTAGCATGAGTAACGTATTGCTTGATTTAGGATCAGTGGTAAATCTCCTCCCATCTTCTGTTTATTAACAGTTGAACTTGGGAGAATTGAAACCAACTAAGATCACCCTCCAACTGCTCCGAAAGGGTATTATTGAGGATGTGCTCATCAAAGTTGGAGATTTTATATTTCCAATTGATTTTGTCGTCATCGATACCAACCCTGTTGCGAACACTCACTCTCAAATAACCTTGTTTTTTGGTAGACCATTTCTGGCAACCTTGAACGCCTTAATTAATTGTAGAAATGCTTTCATGAAGGTATGATTCGGTAAAATGAGTGCCAAGTTTCATGTGTTCAACTCTAGTAGGAAACATGAGACCTGGGACCAACCTTTAAATGTCAACCTCATCGGCCAGTTATAGAAATCACCGAAAATCAAAAAACACCCCCAACACCAACGCAACCCGTTGAGAATGTTTGTGTGCGTAGCAAAAACTCATTAGCTATCTTCGCAATTCAACAGAGTGAGCTGACATCAAACATTAATACAAAAAGGGAGTGTTTGTTGGATGATTCAGTTGAGACTTTTAGTGAGGGGGACACACCTCACCATATGCCCATACCAAAAGGTGTCTTTACCCAATGTCCCGTGGTTGTTGAGTCTCTTGAGCTTCATCTTGACTCCAACAATGACCCACCTACAATGGAGCTTATGCCTGATAATATAAAGGTCAGGTGGTCCTTGTTGGATGACTTGGGGAGAAACCCCATACTTAGTGCGAAAGGTGTGTTACATCACACGAATGAGCCTGAGGAACTCATTCCAATGCACCTGCCTATTGGTTGGACGGTTTTGTTCCACGAGCAACTAAACCTTAGTAAGGCAACACAACTCCACCCATTCACATTGCCTACACCCAATCAATATCATGAGGGGTTTGAGCCTTCAGTTTTGACTTTTCACCCCTCATGACACCTCAGGGTACCAATGAAACAGGTCCATCGTGGTAGATCTCTGGTCTTCATGACTCATTGTTCTCATTCCATGTTCCTTGACCAAAAGATTATGAGAAGATCATCGTTGGTGTATATATATTGTTAATAAAAAAATGATGAAAAAAGGAAACAAAAAACTCCAAGAGTGAGCATCGGTTGTTATGGGCTCCAACCCTTGAGTATTTAGGCCTCATTCGCTTCACGTATTTGTCTCTCTTCTTCTATATCTCATATATTGTGGCGGAAATTCAGGTTTGTGTCCATGAACATAACCACGGATTTCATTTTGTGCTTCACATTGGTGATATCTTTTCGTTTCCAAGAATGTATCCATGTAGTATCATACACATTCATTGAGGACAATGCATGAAGTAAGTGTGGTGGGGGCTACTTTACGTGTGTAAATAGTCGAGTATTTTTCCTTTTCAAGATTGTGTGCTACATTTAATATTGATATATCTGTTATACCATGATCGTTGGGTGACTTGCCTTCTTTTGCTTGCCTAGTGCTTTAAGTTTTCGCATATCTTTCAAAATCTTCATGTGTTTGTGAAAGAAAATGTATTGTGGGTTTTGCGTGCATTTACATGTGCAAAACCGTTGAGAGGCGAAGTAAAAAGAAAGCTCCAAAAAATCGACTTGAACATGATGCATTAGGATATCTAGCATACCAACTTTAGGTCTTATGTAGTCGTAAGGATGCACCCCAGATTTCCCTCACGGGGAGAGTAATCATAGGGTGTCAATACTCAAACCAATAAAGAAGTCCACCCTGAACCTTGTGAGTCGAATAATTCGTGTCTGTTAGTATAAGAAAGTTTGTCGTAGTCAGGGACAGTTAAACTCCTTTTGTGAACCTTAAGTGTAGGGGTTTTGGTTCCCATGTAGATAAGAAATAAGTTAGTATGGTGTTCTCTCTTCTCGCACGGCTCCTATCACTTGGGAAATTAGGTCCGAGGGGACTTAGTACCTAGAGCTCTCAAGTCATCTGACTTGGGATGCACTGACCGAAACTCCCATTACACGGGTGGTAGGGATTGCCCTCTATGGAGATTTGGGGGATGATGTACGTGATAGTGTAAGTTCTCACATGCAATGATGCACGAAACCCAACCCTGGGCAAATTAAACACGAACTAGCTATAACTCCTTATTCTCCAAAAATAAAAGAAATTGATTACAAAAAAATATAAATAAGAACCTTAATAGACTTTACATAATGTATCACTTGAGGATGTTAAGGTTGCCCATGTCTTTCACTTAAGTCCTTAACCAACTTGCATGAATAGTTACCTAGGTTGACTGGATAGTCCTTAACCAACTTGCATGTATCACTATGTGTTGACTGGATACTGATTGACATCATTTCATGCTCATATTTGTATCTTATATCTATTATCTTTCACCTAAACAATGCTATGTCACGAGTTTTATGTTTAGTTTTCAGGAATAAATAGGTTTGAAGAGATGAAGGATAAAAGGACCCAAAAGCTGGGAAAAAGGACTGAATTGTGAGATCTGGGGACCAAGATGCAAGGAAGAAGAACCTGATTGCAAGACAGAAGTACCTAAGAGCAAAATAGAATACTCCTCACCATCATGGGGAGTATTTTGGCAATTCTATTCGGGTCGGAGCTCCAACATGCAAACTAGATGCATCAAATACCAACAAAGCCTTCCAGAAAAACCCACAAGAAATTCCAGAGCGATCCGGACACTGTAGACCGCTAAGTAGCGGTCCAAGACCGCTAATTGGCGGTCACTTTTGGCCCAAATGCGCTCAAATTTCTCCAGCACATGTATTAGAGGATGTGTAGGCTATGTGTGGTATCGGTTTAGTCCCACATCGGGGGATTGTCCCGGATTAGCTTTTTCCATGCCTATAAATAGAACTCTTCACATCCTTTTGTAATCACTCCTTATTTTAAGTGGCTATTCTTCCAACTAGAAGTGAGGCCTTGAAGCACACACTAAAGTAGGAGGATGCTACTTTTAATGTGAGTCATTTTATCAATAAAGTTTTGTGTTTCTTTCATTGTTTGTTTTATGCTCCTTTTATTGTTTGTGCATGTTTTAATTTAATCGTCTTTTAATTCTAGCTTAGTTTTAATATGCTTTCTTTCCATAGTTTAATAATTAGTGTAATGTTTAGTGAGTAGCTCCATCCCCTTTGGGGGGTGGAGTAGATGTACATACATGCATTAGAGAATGGGATGAATGCTTTAATTTCAATGTGTTGATTAAACATGAATGTATGCTTGCTTGTTTAGGATAGAATTTATAACTTGATGAGTTTTGCCAAAATGATTAGACACCTCTCATGCTTGTTTAGGTTCTGAAATAAACAACTTGCATATGTAAATGTTAATCAACCAAGTTGGTGAATAGATTGATAGCTTTTGCCATAACATTTAGACACTTCCTATGCTTGATAAACACCACCTTCATGTGCTTAAAGAATGTATTCTACACCCACCTCTTTGCTTGTGTGCAGTCACTCCACCCCTTAGGGGTTTTCCATTCCTGAAATTCCAGCACTTCTATTTTGTTCTTAGCTTAGTTCTTATTCCATCGTTTGTTTGTTTCGTTCGCATTTCATACTTCTTAGCGTAGGTTAGTGTAGAGTAGCGTAACCAACTCTCTTCTCCATTATTTTTGCCACTTGATTTCGTGCAAACAAGAGACTGCTCACCTCCCTGAGGACGACCCGTACTTGCCACCGCTTCATCGCGGTCGTGCACTTGCAGTTTAAAATAAAACGTTCAACAAGTTTTTGGCGCCGTTGCCGGGGAGGTGCCAGTCCAGACTCTTGTTTGGACGATTCGAGTGGATTTAATTTGTGTTGTGTAGTTTTACCTTGTTTCAGGACACTTGGAGTCATCAGGAGGAACGCCTGGAGAAGTTTTTAGTGAATCTGAGCATTTAAGACCGCCAATCAGCGGCCTGAGACCGCCAATTGGCGGTCTGGTAAGCTCGGTTTTGTCTCGTATTTCTTTGGTTGATTTTCATAATTGAGGTAGTGATCTGGGATTTAATTTGGCATGTTTTGACTTATAGTTTGTTCCTAGATCCATAATCAACCTCCTTTAAGCAACTTGGACCCTAAAACTCAAAGCAAAAGATTAGGCATTCTTGTTGTTTAGGTCATGCATCATGTATGTGACTTAGGCATTTAAATTGTCTTTTATCTTAGCTTTATTTTCTGTTGCTGAGAGCTGGCGTGAGGTACGCACCTTCTACTCTCATTCATGCATTTCGTATGAACATGCATTAGTTAGTAGGAAGTGCATTGAAACAAGTGTGAGTTGAGCGTTTTGTTTGGAGAGTTGATTGCTAGATTAGGACTCCAAAACGCTACTAAGGAGGGGCTGTCCCATAAAAGATAAGGTGGGGGATTTCACCACCCTTTCCTTCGCCCTAAAAACCACACTAATCAAGAGCCTAATTCTAAAATCAAGTAGACATTGGCCCTAAGGATCCCGGACACATTAGGAGAGTGATGCGGTCCCGACCGTCATGACCTGATCGGCGTTGCCCACTTTGTCGATAGTAGGAGAGACGAGATCTCCGGATCTTGGCTCACTTGCTGGGCTTTGTGATCCTCGTTGTAGGGAGGTGAGGCGTGTTGAGGCCGTGTGACCTCGCAGTTAGGCGTCGTGTAGCTGTAAGGACCTATAGCGACCTTAGGATTGCTTGAGCCTTGTTTGCTTGTGTGCTTCTACCTGTACCCATCCGCCGTAGCATAAGGACTTCTTCCCTTCTCTCCTGAGTCATTCTTTCTCTCCTGTGTTCCCTCGTCTTCTCTTCTACGTACATTCTTCATTTGAAAAAAAGAAAAAGAAAAAAAAGAGTTGTGGTTGTGTGTGCACCGTTGTGCATGCTTTCGTGGACACGAGACGAGAGTGGTCGTTTGACGAGGAGCGTTGTCAATCCAGCTTCGGTCATCGATTTCTCGACACCTTCCTCCTCTCGTGTCGCACGTAGTTCGGGTCCAATGGCTGCTAATTTCCGTGTGGAGGAGCAGTTGCTGGACCCGCCTGTTCCACCTGTGCTTCCAGTTGTCGTTCCCATACCTCTTCGTGATCGATGCTACCCGAGCCGTACCGCTCTACCCTCCTGCATCGTATTACCAGAGGCTAATGGGAACCATTTTGAGGTTAAGCCTCAATTCATTTCCATGCTCCCTCGCTTCACTGGGAAAGGTGACCCCTATATCTTTCTCAGGGAATTTGAGGAGGTCTGTGCTATGTTCAAGCTGCAACAACTTAGCACAGACTCCATCCATCTTAGGCTCGTTCCTTTTGCACTAAAGGATGACGCCAAGAAGTGGTTGTACAGCAACCAGGTGAATTCCTTTAGGACTTGGGATGAGTTTCAATCTGCATTCCTCAAGAAGTACTTTCCTAATCATCGGACTCAAAAATTGAGGAACGAAATCAATTCGTTCTATCAACATGAGACCGAACCATTTCATGCATATCTTGAGAGGTTCAAAGAGCTACTATCCTCGTGCCCTCACCATGGCATTGAGTTGTGGCGTCTTTGTCAGATTGTGTATGAGGGTCTTCACATCCCGTCCATAACGCTCCTTGAGTCCATGTGTCAAGGAGAGTTCTTGGGAAAGGATGAAAGGGAGGCATGGGCCTTCCTAGAAGACATCGCTGAGAAAACCATGCAGTGGGAGAGTGTGAGGGAACCACCTGCATCATCTAGTATAGGAGCGAGGATCGCGAATGCAAACTCGACTAGATCGGGTGCCGCATTTGCTATCGATACCACTACGGCCACCGAGGCACGCATGGCGGCCTTAATGCGCCGTATGGATTCGATTGAGCTCCAAAACCGACAAAGTGCACCTCACATGTCCACATCTGGTCCAGTTCCCTGTCATTCATGTGGTAGGATAGGTCATGTAGAAAGCGAGTGTGAGTCCATTCCTCCTGAGATGGAGCGTGTCAACGCCGTCTATGATAGAGCCAGGAATGACCCATACTCATCATCTTATAATCCTGGATGGAGGAACCACCCCAATTTTTTATGGAACCAAACTAATGCCCCGGGTGGTCCTTCAAACTCCTCTAGACCACCCTACCAATCACACCAACCTCCCATGCATGCACCATCTTATCAGCAACCCCAAGTTCCAAGCACCAACCAACCAGGTTTCCCAAATTCTAACAACTTCGAAACCCGGTTTAATTCGCTTGAGAACTTGACTCGTGGACTTGAGAACTCTATGAAAAATTTTATGTCGACCACGAGTCAAGTTCTCACTTCAAATCAGCAGACCATCAAATCTCTAGAGCTTCAGATGGGCCAATTGGCTCAGTCTGTACATGAGAGAGAGAGAGGGTCTTTTCCTAGCCAGCCTGAGGCTAACCCCCGCATGTACCAACAACAACAAATGCAAAATGAGAATGTGGTACCTCGGGGGAGGCAAGTGAACCATGTGGAGGAACCTGTTCACCATGTCAATTCCATTGTGACCTTAAGGAATGGAAAACAGGTTGACAATCACATTTCCTTGCCACACCCACCACCATCTATGCAGCCCCTCAGTGGGAATGGTGGTGAAGAAGAGGCTGAGGGTGAGGGTAATACACCAAAGCTTTCTTCTCAGGTACCGCAGAAAACCTACCTGCCAAAAGCTCCTTATCCAAGTAGGTTAACCAAAAAGCAGAGTGACAACATGGACAAGATATTAGAGGTGTTTAAGCAAGTAAAGGTTAACATCCCCTTGTTGGATGTCATCCAACAAATACCTCAATATGCCAAAGTGTTGAAGGATCTCTGCACAACCATGAGGAAGACCAATGTTCCTAAGAAAGCATTCTTGGCTGCAAATATAAGCTCTCTTTTGTCCAATCGCACCTACACAAAATACAAGGACCCTGGGTGTCCTACTATTCAGTGTACGATAGGGGACACTAGATTGAGCAATGTTTTGCTTGATTTAGGATCAGCGGTCAACCTCCTCCCATTCTTTGTTTATCAACAGTTGAACTTGGGAGAATTGAAACCAACTAAGATCACCCTCCAACTGGCGGATAGATCCATTCGTATTCCCATGGGGATTATCGAGGACGTGCTTATCAAAGTTGGAGATTTTATATTTCCAGTCGATTTTGTTGTCCTCGATACCAATCCTGTTGCGAACACCCACTCTCAAATACCTTTGATTTTGGGTAGACCATTTCTGGCAACCTCCAATGCCTTGATTAATTGTAGAAATGGTCTCATGAAACTCTCATTCGGTAACATGAGTGCCGAGTTTCATGTGTTCAACTCTGGTAAGCAACAGGAACCCATGGATGAACCTTTAAATCTAAATCTCATCCGCCAATTGGAGAAAGCACCACAAAATCAACGAACACCCCTAACCCCAATGCAACCCATTGCGAATGTTCGTGAGCCCAGCGAAGACTCATTGCCTGTCTTTGCAATGCAACAGAGTGAGCTGGCCTCGAACATGAATGTCCAAAGGGAGTGTTCGTTGCATGATTCAGTTGAGAGTACTAGTGAGAGTGAGACACCTCACCATATGCCTATACCAGAAGATGTCTCTACCTCATGTCCCATGGCCATTGAGCCATTTGAGCTTCATATTGACTCCAACAAGGACCCACCTATGACCGAGCTTATGCTTGATGATCTAAACGATGGTGGGAGGTCCGTGTTGGATGACTTGGGGAGAAGCCCCATTCTTAGTGATGCAAGTCTGCTGCATCCATCGAATGAGCCTGAGGAACTCATTCCGATGCACCCGCCTATTGGTTGGAGGGTTTTCTTCGATGAGCAATTAAACCCTAGTGAGGCAACACAACTTCATTCTTTGTTGCCCACACCCCACCAATATCATGAGGGGTTCGAGCCTTTCAGCTTTGACCTTTCACCCCGCATGACACCTCAGAGTACCAGTGGAGTTTTCCCATCTCGGCAAGTCTCTGGTCCTCAAAACATGATGTTCTCATTTGATGTTCCTTGACCAAATGATTATGAGAATATCTTGGTTGATGTATATATCTTGTAAAAAAAGAAGAAAAAAAAACAAAAAAAACAAAAAAAGAAGAAATAATAATAATAATAATAATAAAAGACTCCTTCAGTGAGCATCGATTGTTGTGGGCCCCAACCCTTGTGTACTTGGGCCCCAATTTCTTCACGTATTTATCTCCCTTCTTCAGCTTCTCACAGGTTTTGAGGGAATTTGGGTTTGTGTCCATCAACATGACCCTGAACGTCCCTTTGTACTTCATGTTGGTGAGATCTTTCCTTTTTCATGCATGTATCCATGTAGTATCTTGTTCACATTCATTGAGGACAATGCATGAAGTAGGTGTGGGGGGTGTTTTACGTGTGTACATATTCGAGTCTTTTTCCTTTGGTTTTCTTTTCTTTTGTGTGTACTGCTAGGGTCATGCTAGTGTGCCGCATTTAACATTGATATATCTGCTTGTCATGATCCTTGGGTGACTTGTCTTCTTTTGCTTGCCTAGTGCTTTAAAAGTTTCATGTGTTTGCGAAAGAAAATGTTTTTGTAGGTTTTGCGTGTGTTTAGCATGTGCAAAACCGTTGAGAGGCAAAGTAAAAAAGAAAGCTCCCAAAATTGTCTTGAACTTGATGCATTAGGATTTCTAGTTTACTGGCTTTAGGTCTTATCGAGTCGTTAGGATGCACCCCGGTTTTCCCTCGGGGGGCGTGTAATCATAGGGTTTCAGTACTCAAATATTTAAAGAAGTCCACCGTGAACCTAGTGAGTCAAATAATTCGTGTATGTTAGTATAAGGAAGTTTGTCGTAGTCAAGGGCCCTTAATCTCTTTTTGTGAAACTTAAGTGTAGGGGTTTTGGTTCCCATGTAGATAAATAAATAAGTGGTGTTCTCCCTTCTCGCACGGCTCCTATCACTCGGGAAAGTAGGTCTAAGGGGACTTTGTGACTGGTGCTTTCGAGTCATCTGACTTGGGATGCACCGACCGAACTTCCGTTACACGGGTGGTAGGGATCGCCCTATGTGGAGATTTGGGGGAAGGTGTACGTGATAGTGTAAGTCCTCATAGGCAATGATGCACGAAACCTGACCCTGGGAGAATCAAACACCAACCAATAAATGCTCCAAACAAAAAGAAAAAAAAAAGAAAAAAAAAGAAAAAAAAAGAAGAGTCAAATAAGAACCAAAATGGACTTTACATGTTGTATCACATTCAGAAGTTAAGGTTGCCCATGTCTTTCACTTAATTCCTTAGTTAACTCTCACGAATAACTCATTAGGCTAGGTGTGTGGACTGATTACATATATAGAGTCGACCCGTAGTATTACCGCATCCCATGATCGACAAAATAAGTCCAACGAGTCGTGTAGCTAGATTGATTAATGCATCTTGTTCGGATTTTGTGGGTATATCCGCTGAAAACCCTCAGGAGACAACACTCCTCCTCCTTGGCGACAAGGAGGTTTAACGGCTTGTTGCACGTGCTAAGTGCAACCATGATTCCTACGAAAGTGAGTTAGGATTTCTTGTTTTTTTGTATGCTTTTCTCTTTCTTTGTTTTGCTCGGGACTAGCAAAAGTTAGGTGTGGGGGTATTTGATTGACATCATTTCATGCTTATATTTGTATCTTATATCCATTATCTTTCACCTAAACAATGATATGTCACGAGTTTTATGTTTAGTTTTCAGGAATAAATAGGTTTGAAGAGATGAAGGATAAAAGAACCCAAAAGCTGGGAAAAAGGACTGAATTGTGAGATCTGGGGACCAAGATGCAAGGAAGAAGAACCTGATTGCAAGACAGAAGGAGCTAAGAGCAAAACAGAATACTCATCACCATCATGGGGAGTATTTTGGCAATTCTATTCGGGTCGGAACTCCAACATGCAAACTAGATGCATCAAATACCAACAAAGCCTTCCAGAAAGCCCACAAGAAATTCCAGAGCGATCCGGACACTGTAGACCGCTAAGTAGCGGTCCAAGACCGCTAATTGGCGGTCACTTTTGGCCCAAATGCGCTCAAATTTCTCCAGCACATGTATTAGAGGATGTGTAGGCTATGTGTGGTATCGGTTTAGTCCCACATCGGGGGATTGTCCCGGATTAGCTTTTTCCATGCCTATAAATAGAACTCTTCACCTCCTTTTGTAATCACTCCATATTTTAAGTGGCTATTCTTCCTACTAGAAGTGAGGCCTTGAAGCACACACTAAAGTAGGAGGATGCTACTTTTAATGTGGGTCATTTTATCAATAAAGTTTTGTGTTTCTTTCATTGTTTGTTTTATGCTCCTTTTATTGTTTGTGCATGTTTTAGTTTAATCGTCTTTTAATTCTAGCTTAGTTTTAATATGCTTTCTTTCCATAGTTTAATAATTAGTGTAATGTTTAGTGAGTAGTTCCATCCCCTTTGGGGGGTGGAGTAGATGTACATACATGCATTAGAGAATGGGATGAATGCTTTAATTTCAATGTGTTGATTAAACATGAATGTATGCTTGCTTGTTTAGGATAGAATTTATAACTTGATGAGTTTTGCCAAAATGATTAGACACCTCTCATGCTTGTTTAGGTTCTAAAATAAACAACTTGCATATGTAAATGTTAATCAACCAAGTTGGTGAATAGATTGATAGGTTTTGCCATAACATTTAGACACTTCCTATGCTTGATAAACACCACCTTCATGTGCTTAAAGAATGTATTCTACACCCAATTCTTTGCTTGTGTGCACTCACTCCACCCCTTAGGGGTTTTCCATTCCTGAAATTCCAGCACTTCTATTTTGTTCTTAGCTTAGTTCTTATTCCATCGTTTGTTTGTTTCGTTCGCATTTCATACTTCTTAGCGTAGGTTAGTGTAGAGTAGCGTAACCAACTCTCTTCTCCATTATTTTCGCCACTTGATTTCGTGCAAACAAGAGACTGCTCACCTCCCTGAGGACGACCCGTACTTGCCACCGCTTCATCGCGGCCGTGCACTTGCGGTTTAAAATAAAACGTTCAACAAGTTTTTGAAAAAATATGTCCCTAGCAAAGCCTTTTTGGCGGCTAATGTGAGTTCGATCATCTCGAACCCAACATACATAAAATTGAAGGACCCGGGCAGTCCAACAATTTCATGTATCATTGGGGGCTCTCGCATTAACAATGTTATGCTAGATCTAGGGTCGGCTGTTAACCTCTTACCTGCTTCTGTGTATCAACGATTAAGCCTAGGCACTCTCAAGCCTACGAAAACAACTTTGCAGTTGGCTGATCGTTCGATCAAAGTCCCGTGGGGGGTCATTGAAGATGTCCTAATCAAGGTCGGTGATTTCATATTTCCTGTTGATTTCGTCGTCCTTGAGACCGAACCAATTAAGACTACCCACTCTCAGATTCCATTGATTTTGGGTAGACCTTTTTTGGCGACGTCAAATGCCTTGATCAATTGTCGTACTGGACTCATGAAATTGTCGTTCGGGAACTTGACCGCGACATTCCATGTGTTCAATATGGCTAGGCAGCCGGCATCTTCCGAGGACCCCATGGAAGTCAATCTTATCCGGGACTTGGAAGAAGAATTGGAAGAAGAGTACCCCCTGATTCATGAGAATTTAAATGATTACTTCATGGATGAGTCTGATCATGAAGAGGACGGGGGTGAGTTGAGCAATGATGTGCATGCTGTTCAGTACATGCGAGCTCCTCCTATCTTACATCTCGAGCTAGATATCACGCCTCGCCTGGAGGAGCCACCCACACCTGAGCTCAAAGAACTCCCCAAGGAATTGAAACACGTTTTTCTTGGTCCCGATAGGTCATTTCCGGTGATTATTTCATCGACGTTGACTGGTGATCAGGAAGAACGGTTGATTCAAGTCCTAAAGGAGCACAAATCAGCCATTGGGTGGTCCTTGAGGGACATCAAAGGGATAAGTCCCGACGTCGTGCAGCACTACATCTTTATGGAGGATGAGGCACGACCACGTCGCGACCCACAGAGGCGTTTAAATCCAGCCATGACAGAAGTAGTTAAGAAAGAGATCATCAAGTGTTTAGATCATGGCATCATTTTTCCCATTTCGGACAGTACTTGGGTAAGTCCTGTCCAGGTTGTGCCCAAGAAGTCGGGTATCACCGTTGTCCAGAATGACAACAATGAGCTTGTACCCACACGACTTCAAACTGGGTGGCGAATGTGTATTGACTATAGGAAGTTGAACGCGGTCACGCGTAAGGACCACTTCCCTCTACCTTGCATCGACCAGATGTTGGAGAGACTCGCCGGGCACGCCTATTACTGTTTCCTTGATGGTTATTCGGGGTACAATCAAATCCCAGTCGCCCCCGAAGACCAGGAGAAAACCACGTTCACTTGTCCTTTTGGGACGTTTGCCTATAGACGGATGCCTTTTGGGCTATGCAATGCACCTGCAACATTCCAACGTTGCATGTTAAGTATCTTTTCCGATATGGTCGAGAACTTCCTTGAGATCTTCATGGATGATTTCTCGGTTCATGGCACCTCCTTTGATGAGTGCTTGCACCACTTGAGCCTTGTTCTCAAAAGGTGTTCGGAAACGAACTTAGCCCTTAATTGGGAAAAGTGTCATTTCATGGTCACAAAAGGCATCGTGTTGGGTCACGTGGTATCTTGTGATGGTATCGAGGTGGATAGGGCAAAGATTGAGCTTATTTCTAAGCTTCCGCCACCCACCTCGGTAAAAGAAATCCGTTCATTCCTTGGACACGCCGGTTTTTACCGGCGATTCATTAAGGATTTCAGCAAGATAGCTCGTCCTTTGACGATCTTGCTTGCTAAAGGAACCTCCTTTGAGTTCACACCCGAGTGCCTGACTGCTTTTGAGTTTCTGAAGCGCGAGTTGACCTCCGCTCCTATTATTAAGGCACCGGTGTGGACTCTACCGTTCGAGCTGATGTGTGATGCTTCTGATTACGCGATAGGAGCGGTTTTGGGTCAGAAAGTCGACAAATTGTCTCATGTGATCTATTATGCAAGTCGTACTCTCAATGACTCCCAACTCAACTACTCCGTTACTGAGAAAGAGTTCCTCGCGATCATATTTGCGTTGGAAAAATTTTGTCAGTACCTCATAGGGTCGCATGTCATCATCTACACTGATCACTCAGCTCTTCGCTACCTTTTGTCTAAAAAGGATGCGAAACCCCGTCTCCTGCGTTGGATCTTGTTGTTACAAGAATTCGACCTTGAAATACGGGACAAGAAGGGATGCGAGAATGTCGTGGCTGATCACCTATCTCGCATCCCCATTGATCTTTCACCGGATCCACCGGTGAATGAGTTTTTTCCTGATGAGAACCTTATGGCAATAGCCTCACCTCCCTGGTTCGCTGACATTGTGAACTATCTAGCAACCGGGGAGGTGCCGGCTCATTGGAGACACAGTGAGACAGCGAAGTTCAAGTCGTTAGTCAAGCACTTCTATTGGGATGATCCATACTTATTTAAGTATTGTGCTGATCAAATCATAAGGAGGTGCATTCCTGACGACGAGATTCAGAGTGTCTTGTCCTTTTGCCATAAGGAGGCATGTGGTGGGCACTTCGGTGCCAAGAAAACCGCTGCCAAAGTACTCCAATGCGGTTTTTACTGGCCCACGTTGTTCCAAGACGCTTTTGCATTTTGCAAAGCTTGCGATAGGTGCCAACGTGTGGGCCGCATTGGTAGACGAGATATGATGCCACTCAATCCCATCTTAGTGGTTAACATCTTTGATGTTTGGGGAATTGACTTCATGGGTCCTTTCCCTGTGTCCCATGGTCACACTTACATCCTGGTTGCGGTCGATTATGTGTCAAAGTGGGTTGAAGCAATCCCCACTCGCACTAACGATCGCAAGGTTGTGATCAAATTTCTTAAAGAACACATCTTCGCGAGGTTTGGGACACCTCGTTGTATCATAAGTGATCGGGGGACACACTTTGTGAACCGATCCCTTGAGGCAGTGCTGAGGAAATACTCCATCACGCACAAGTTGGCCACACCTTATCATCCACAAACCTGTGGCCAGGTGGAAATTTCCAACCGTCAACTCAAGCAAATTCTTGAGAAAACGGTTAATGCTTCAAGGAAAGATTGGTCGGTCAAGCTTAATGATGCATTGTGGGCTTTCCGCACTGCATTTAAAACCGACCTTGGCATGTCCCCCTACCGGCTAGTTTATGGCAAAGCTTGCCATCTTCCGGTAGAACTTGAGCACCGGGCATTATGGGCAATCAAACATCTTAACATGAGTCTTGATGTTTCCGGTGCCAATCGCAAGTTAGACCTCAACGAGTTGGAGGAGTTGAGAAATGAAGCTTATGAGAATGTCAAGATCTGCAAGTCCCGCACTAAAATTTTCCACGATCGCTTGGTGCGAATCAAAACCTTCGAGGTGGGACAAAAGGTCTTGTTGTATAATTCTCGCCTCCACTTGTTTCCGGGGAAACTGCGGAGCCGTTGGTCAGGTCCCTTCATTGTTTTAACCGTCTCCCCTCATGGGGCGGTTGAGATTCAAAATCCTAGGAATGGGGACGTGTTCAAAGTTAATGGACAACGCCTCAAACCATACTTGGAAGGGACCACGGCAGATGTCGAGGTGGAAGTCGTGCCTTTGCACGAACTCCCCACGGATGTGGTCACTTGATGTGATCCATCCATCCATTTGTTTGTACATATCAGTGTTTTGTTGTGAAAAAAAACAAAAAAAAATAATTTGGAAGACCTATGTGATATTTGCCATTTCCCTTGATTAAAAACGCGTTTTCCCCTGACCTACGCATTATGCCAGCAAAGGAAAACGTGTTTCCTCTCCAGATCTAGTCTTCACCGAATTCGCTTCCCCAGATCCGATGAACGGACCGCTAACTAGCAGTTTGGAACCGCCGTTCAGCGGTCTGTTGTTCTCAGTTTCAACGTTTTCTTCGTCTGGGGGTTGTATTTGGGGAGTCTTAGTTCGTTGCGTGGTTGGGAGTCTGTGTTGCTTCTGGAATCGGCGTGGGGTGGTCTTCGCTCCGCTCGTTCCGTGATTCGTCTTCGCCGTCGTGTGCCTCGCCGCTAAAGCTCGCCAAGGTAGGTTCAGGTATGGCCAGCCATCATTTAATTCCAGAACTCAATTTTGCCTCCCTGATTCGCGAATTCGGAGAACCCTTCTACGATCGAATCGTAGCTAAAGGGTGGTACCATTTATTGTATGAGGGCGATGAATCCATGTACGTAGAGCCTCTCGTACATGAATTCTTTGCTAAACTCGAGCGTGACCAGACCGGTCCACTCGAGTTCAGTATCACTCTCAGAGGGGTGAAACACACCGTGACACCCCAGCTAATCTCCGACGCGACTGGGATCCCCTTGGTTGATGAGTTCGCACCCACCCACGATATCAATTTTTATCGATCTATGCTTGGGCGTGGGCAGCCTATTTCATCACATGGGGGAGTACATAATGCGCACATTTACTCCAATGTGCACATTGTAGCCAGGTGGGTATGTAGAAATGTGTTGGGCCAAGAGCGGACCTCTACATTTTTCACACCTAGTTTGTGAATCGTGTATAGTCTGATGGACGGTTCACCACACTGCATTTGTCGAACATTGTTCGACGTTTTAGTGAACGCCAGGCTGAAAGATATACACTGTTTGCCGACTCTGGTTACCAAATTGTGTGGCATGTTGGACACCCCACGATTTGAGCGCATGCTGAGGCGCCAAGGCACAAACCTCGAGGTAGCGAAGATGACCCCGTCATTTCGCCATTGCCTTCCTGAGGCATGGGTGCCTGACTATATGGAGGAGGATGTTAGGGCCAGTTCCTCAAGCTCGTCTGTGAGCTCAGGAACACTCTTTAACACCGACATTTCTGAGATGGCGGTCGAGCAGCAGAACGTCATCTTAGCCAAGCAAAACCGGAAGATCTATAGGAAGTTGTCGGCTCTGGAGAGAGGTGCCTCTTCAGGCACTTCTGGTCGTCGTCCTTAGTCCGATACACCCTATCCATGCATTGGCACCATTTTGCCATACATTGAGGACAATGCATGGATTAGGTGTGGGGGGTGTTTTCACGTTTGTACATAGTTTGTGTCTTTTTTTTGTTTTGTTGTTTTCTTTTGTGTGCATTGTTAGGGTCATGTTAGTGTGCCGCATTTAATATCGATATATCTGTTTGCCATGATCCTTGGGTGACTTGTCTTCTTTTGCTTGCCTAGTGCTTTAAAATTTTCACATTTCTTTCAAAATCTTCATGTGTTTGCGAAAGAAAATGTTTTTGTGGGTTTTGCGTGTGTTTATCATGTGCAAAACCATTGAGAGGCAAAGTAAAAAGAAAGTTCCCAAAATTGTCTTGAACTTGATGCATTAGGATTTCTAGTTTACTGGCTTTAGGTCTTATCGAGTCGTTAGGATGCACCCTGGTTTGCCCTCGGGGGGCGTGTAATCATAGGGTTTCAGTACTCAAACATTTAAAGAAGTCCACCCTGAACCTAGTGAGTCAAATAATTCGTGTCTGTTAGTATAAGGAAGTTTGTCGTAGTCAAGGGCCCTTAATCTCTTTTTGTGAAACTTAAGTGTAGGGGTTTTGGTTCCCATGTAGATAAATAAATAAGTGGTGTTCTCTCTTCTCGCACGGCTCCTATCACTCGGGAAAGTAGGTCTGAGGGGACTTTGTGCCTGGTGCTTTCGAGTCATCTGACTTGGGATGCACCGACCGAACTTCCTTTACACGGGTGGTAGGGATCACCCTATGTGGAGATTTGGGGGAAGGTGTACGTGATAGTGTAAGTCCTCATAGGCAATGATGCACGAAACCTGACCCTGGGAGAATCAAACACCAACCAATAAATGCTCCAAACAAAAAGAAAAAAAAAAGAAAAAAAAAGAAAAAAAAAGAAGAGTCAAATAAGAACCAAAATGGACTTTACACGTTGTATCACATTCAGAAGTTAAGGTTGCCCATGTCTTTCACTTAATTCCTTAGTTAACTCTCACGAATAACTCATTAGGCTAGGTGTGTGGACTGATAACATATATAGAGTCGACCCGTAGTATTACCGCATCCCATGATCGACAAAATAAGTCCAACGAGTCGTGTAGCTAGATTGATTAATGCATCTTGTTCGGATTTTGTGGGTATATCCGCTGAAAACCCTCAGGAGACAACACTCCTCCTCCTTGGCGACAAGGAGGTTTAACGGCTTGTTGCACGTGCTAAGTGCAACCGTGATTCCTACGAAAGTGAGTTAGGATTTCTTGTTTTTCGTATGCTTTTCTCTTTCTTTGTTTTGCTCGGGACTAGCAAAAGTTAGGTGTGGGGGTATTTGATTGACATCATTTCATGCTCATATTTGTATCTTATATCCATTATCTTTCACCTAAACAATGCTATGTCACGAGTTTTATGTTTAGTTTTCAGGAATAAATAGGTTTGAAGAGATGAAGCATAAAAGGACCCAAAAGCTGGGAAAAAGGACTGAATTGTGAGATCTAGGGACCAAGATGCAAGGAAGAAGGACCTGATTGCAAGACAGAAGGACCTAAGAGCAAAACAGAATACTCCACACCATCATGAGGAGTATTTTACCAATTCGATTCGGGTCGGATCTCCAACAAGTCAAGTAACCGCATCAAAGACCAAGAATACCATCCAGGAAAGCCTCCAAGAAAGCCCAGACGAATCCGGACCCTGTAGACCGCCAATTGGCGGTCTGGAACCGCTAATTGGCGGTCCAGGTGGATCCGAATCCGTTTATCTTTTTCTGGTGTGTGTATTAGAGCGTTCTTATGCTATTTATGATATTTGTTTAGTCCCACATCGGGGGATTGTCCCGGATTAGCTTTTTCCATGGCTATAAATAGAACTCTTCACCTTCCATTGTAATCACTCCATGCTTGTGGCCATTCTCCCTAATTGAAGTGGAAGCCTTGAAGCAAGAAACTCAATAGGGAGATGCTACTGGTCTTGTGAGTCTTCAATTAATAAAATTTTCTTTGTTTTGTGCTTCTTTTATTGTTGATGCATGTTTTAGTTTAATTGTCTTTTATTAAATCTAGCTTAGTTAATATGCCTTCTTATTTTAGTGTAATAGTTAGGGTAATGTGTAGTGAGTAAAACCACTCCCCTTTTGGGGGGGTGGAAATGATTATCATATATGCAATTAAGGAAGGAAGGATGTTTATGTTGAAATGTGTTGACTAATATGAATGCATACTTGCTTGTTAGAATAGAACACTTCACTAGATGGGTTTTGCCATGATAAGTAGACACCTCCCATACTTGTTTAGTTTCTTAAATAACCAGCTTGTGTTTATGAATGTTAATCAAAATAGGTTAGTGATTTAATTGATGGGTTTTGCTATGATAAGTAGACACCTCCCATACATGCAAACACTACCTACACTTGTGCCTATAGGAAGATATTTTTGCCTCCTTATTGTGTATGTGTAGTCACTCCACCCCCTAAGGGGTCTCTCTCTCTTACTGATTTCTCCATAGTGTCAAGTTTCTCTAGCTTAGTTGAAGTATTCGTTTGTTTTGTTTCCTTCGCATTTGCTTCTTCGTGTTAGCATAGTTTAGGTTAGCATAAACAACTTTCTTCTATCTTTCTTTGCCACTTGATTTCTGATAAGCAAGAGCAAGCTCACCTCCCTGAGGACGACCCGTACTTGCCACCGCTTCATCGCGGCCGTGCACTTGCGGTAGAAATATAAAACGTTCAACAGATACCTATATAGAGTCGGACCGTAGGATTACCGTGTCCAATGATCGACAAAAATAGGTCCATCGAGTCATATTGCTAGGTTGAATAATGCATCAATGTTCGGATTATGTAGGTGTATCCATTAAAAACCCTCAGGAGACACCACTCCTCCTCCTTTGCGACAAAGGGGTTTAACAGCTTGTTGCACGTGTTAAGTGCAACCGTGATTCCTACGAAAGTGAGTTAGGATTTCCTATTTTTCGTATGTTTTTCCTTCTTTCATATTTTATCTTTCTTTGTTTTGCTCGGGCCTAGCAAAAGGTAAGTGTGGGGGCATTTGATTAGTAGCATATAATACATTTTAATCATGTTATATATCCTTTATTTTACCCCCATTTTGTGCTACTCGAGTGCTTGTTTGTAGTATTTCATGTATTTGGTAATATAGAAGAGAAAGAAAGAGAGGACGGATCTGTAAGACTTAAGGACCTATCTGCAAATGGGAACAACCTGGATGTAAGTCAGGGGGACCAAAGTGCAAAATGAGAAACTTCACACAATTATGAGGAGTATTGTATTTGTAGAAGTTTCTTTAGTCCCACATTACAGGATTGTCCCCAATTGCCTTTTTCTATACCTATAAATAGAACTCATCTTCTTCCTTTGAAAACCACCCATTGCTTGGTGACCGTTCTCTCTACATGGAGTAAGCCTTTGGAGAAAAACTCAATGGGAGATAATGCTACTTGTAATGTGAGTCATGAATAAAAATAATTTTTTGTTAGATTCATGTTGTCTCTTTTAATGCTTGGATGTTTAACTTAGTTTTATTTTCTTAATGTTAGTATAATTATCTAGAATGTCTTTGTTTCTTAATATAATTGTTATCTTAATGTGTAGTGAGTTGTTCCATCCCCCTTTGGGGGTGGAGATGATGTTTATACATGTATGAAGAATGAGAATGAATGCTATCTTACGAAATGTGATGATGAATGTGAATGTACACTTGTTTGTTTAAAGTAGAATACTTAACTTGATGGGGTTTGCCACAACTTTTAGACACTTCCCATGCTTGTTTAGGTTCTTAATAACCAACTTGTGTATGCTTATGTTAATCAACTAGGATCGTGATTGGATTGATAGGTCTCACCACAACCATTAGACACTTCCTATGCATGAAAATACAACCTATACTTGTCCCATATCGAATGCATTCTTCACCACCTTATTACATGTGTACACACACTCCACTCCTTAGGGGGTTTCTATACTGAATTTCATCTCTCTTTGTTAGTTGCTTAGCTTAGTTTTAGTTACCTTGTGTTGTAATCTTTATAATTTGTTAGTCGCTAGTTTAATGTAACCAAACTTCTTTTCCCCTTATTTTGCCACTTGATTTTTGAAAAACCATAGTCGACACACCTCCATGTGGATTCAACCCATACTTGTTTTAAGTATAATTTTGTTATAGTACAAACTTTCACTACAAGCCTCATCCGGAGAATTTGTCTCGGATGGTAGAAATGACATATTATCCATTTCTTTGGGTGGGTAAGAGGGGCATCCGACACGAGTTCAAGGTGTGGGTAGTCAAATTGGAATTCGTCAATACTTTGGGTCATCTTCTACTTCAGATCGGGGCTTACTCGGGGAAAATCAGGAATTAAGGCAAATGATGGGATATTTGGAGAGTATGGTGAGAAATCGCTATACTATGAACAACCTACCTTTTATATACCAACGCCACAGAGCGCGTCAAGTGTTAATCATGAAGAGATAATCATGAAGCCAATCCGTCCAGTAGCAAGTGTAATTGAGGAATCATCAATACCAACAATTGAGGAAAAAGAAACATTTGAGGTAAAAATTTAATTACGTTTGTATTGTTAGTTTTTGTTAGTTGTTAACTTAAATCTATTTATAGGATGGCATTGAATGTGGACTTGTTGTAAGAGATTCCAATTTGCGACTTGTAGCTTATGGAAAGGTATATGAGTTGAAGACACATCTCGGGGCAAAAATCGGATCAGAAAATGTAGTAGTGACTTTAGATAATATTGTCGATGGTGAAGCATTCTTGCCAATACCTGAATCTAAAGTTCATACGGTTGGGGAGGCCGAAGGCTACCTATTGCAATGGCTATGTTGTTTAATAACACCGAAAAAGAATTAATATACGGTTTTATGATCGTCTCATAATTTGTTTACGGAGGCAGAACTGCTTATTGTAATACATTTTCATAAAATTTAAACCTGAGGACGATGTTGTGGAGAGTGTTATGGAGAAAGAAGTCGTAGGCTCCACAACCGAAGACGGCTTAGAACCAAAATTGTATGTCATTAGGACTGACATACATTGCATTCAAATCTATTTAAAAAAGAATAAAAAAATTGTGTACAACAATCATTCAAATGTATTTAAAAGTAAGTCATTCATATAAATGTTACTTTTCACGATATTTGTTTATATTTTAAAATTTAGCATTTGATTAGTAGCATATCATACATTACATTCATGCTATATATCCTTTATTTACCCCCATATTGTGCTACTCGAGTGTTTGTTTGATGTGTTTCAGGGTTTAGCCAATAAAGAAAAGAATGGAAGAGAAAATGACCTAAACGTAAGAAGAATAGACTGATTTGGAAGGTTCAGGACCTGTTGGTAATGCCCAAGGACTGGATTGTAACTCAGGAAGGACCTAAGTGAAAACCAAAGGGACTTAAGTGTAAAGTAAAATATGTTAGTTGCAAAAGTCCAGAATCTCCTGAACCTGAGGAGTAATCCAACAATTAAAACCAAATGGGCTCGAACCAACTGTTCCGGGCGCACCCCACGCGTTTATTAGGCTAACTAAAGTCTTGGTTTGGGGGGGGGGGGGGGGGGGGGGGGGTAGGATGTAAGATCGGCTCCCCTTATGCATAAATAAAGTCCTTATCATGCCTCATATATTGTGCCTTGTGTGTGATCACTACTACAGAAAATGGAATATATGTCGGATGTACGGGGCAATATACGTCGGATATAAGCACTCCCCAATCGGACGTCTATGTGTGCGTCGTCTATACATAGACGTCGGCTATGGTATAGCCGACGTCTATACCGGACGAATAGACGTCGGCTGTAATTAGAAGCCGACGTATATTCGTTAACGTATAGACGTCGGCCTATACAACACCCGACGTCTATGCTTTAGGTATAGACGTCGGTGCAATAACATGCGACGTCTATTCTTTAGGGATAGACGTCGGTGGAATAACATACGACGTCTATCCTTAAAGTATATACGTCGGATTCAACATAAGGCCGACGTCTATTCCTTTCTTTACAGGAATACACGTCGGGTAATATAAACAGCCGTCGTGTATTCCTAAACCTGGACAAAAAAAATAAAAAGCATCCGACGAAATTGTTTTTATTCGTCGTATTCGTGTACATACAACTGCACCAAATTCGTTCACCTATAAATTTGTTCACAAATACTCAAAATTTCGTCCACATATACATACAAGCACAAACACACAAGCATACATGCACAAACATACAACCATACATGCACAAACATACAAAGCATACACAATTGACATTCAACACACTTGCAATTAATTCATTCTAAAATTAAGGCGATTATATTAAGGCATAAAGTGTAGGTTTGTAATACAAGTGCACTTGTTAACTAAATTACAAAAAATACTATGGGCAGGAGAACCTCTTAGTTCGTCAACATGTTTCTGATGAAATATTGAGCCCATCGGTCGCGAGTTTCATCGAACTCCTGTTGCGAGAAGGGATCACTAGTTTTTGGGAAAACCTATCAAAAAAATACAAGTGTGTTGAATATTAATAACTAAATATTGAAACTACAATTAAATATACAATTGAATAACAATCTACATTACCTCGGTCAGACATACGTCTTGAGTTACCACATTGAGGATTTCCTCCATGTATCTCATCACGTAGTAACCGCATTCCGTATTTCCAACCTGCTTCCGGTACTACAAACATAGAAATTCGCTAAATATTTGTTCCTAACTTAATTAACAACAATGGGATAGAACGTACTCTCATTCCATGCCATGTTATTCCTGCTTTTGTGGTTGTTCTCCTACCACCTAAAGCTCTGTAAACCTTAATTGCCCTGAGTAGCACAAGTTAAAATATCATTCAATAATACTAATAAAAATCGAATAAATATTTTTTCACGACTAAACGAACTTACATATTTAGAAGTTTCTTTATTGAGTCCCTTGGTTTATTCGACCCCAACGGATCAAACCAATATGCCGAATTAGTCGTGGGACATACAACGACAAGCATCCAATGAGCCCTGTTATATAGATAATTAGAAGCTTATTACAAAATAAAATTTCACTTTGAATTACAAAGTTTACCTCTCATGATAAGGGAGCAGATAATATCTTTTGTATTCTTCTTTAAAGAATGTCCCAAGTTGACCCGATTTATCATCATTCCCGTATATATATGTAGATGGACTGATAAATCCAAATACTTGATCCTCGGGAAATATTGACCTTCTGGCGTCGTAAAGATGTCTACAAGTATAAAAATTATAATTTATTACAGTTTTGATAAAATTATTCAATACTTTTCATTGTATACAAAAAAACACTTACTTCACTTGCCATTAAGATGAGAAAAGAATGACTCAGAGGAGAAGAGATGAAGTCCTTAATCTAGCGTGGAATAAGGAAGGTTAGAAATCTAACTAAGCAATCAAGGCCAAAATAAGCCTAAAGTCCACTATAGGTCCTTAGTAATAGACGACGCCTAACTTCGAGGTCCCACCGAGGACCATTAGTCTGTAGGAAATCAAGAACCCGGAGGTCCCTAATATCTCAGGGAGACTAGATGGGCAACGACGTTCAGGCCGAAACGGTCTTAAACATCGAGGACCACTAATCTATAGGAAATCAAGAACCCGGAGGTTCCTAAAATCTCAGGGAGACTAGATGGGCAACGACATTCAGGCCATAACGGTCTTAAACGGTTTCCTCTCCTTAATGCGTCCGAAAATCCTAGGGGCCAACGTCTAATTGATTTTATTAAGGCTCTTTTATTAAGTGGTTTTGGGCCAAGGAAAGGGTGATGAAATCCCCCACCTCATCTCCTATAGGTGACTGCCCCTAAGTGTTTTTCATACCTTAATCTAACAAACAACACACCAAACAAACACTCACCTCACACTTGTTTCAATGCAAGTCCTACTAACTAATGCGTGCTTTGTAATGAATGATGAGTGAAAGATAGTACGTACCTTACACCAGCAATCTACGACAGAAATCGTAAATAATAGAAAAATACAATGCATGCAAATCCTATATGATGAATGACTTAGCAAATATTGTCTAATCTTTTGCTTTGGGTTATTAAAGGCCAAGTTGTTTAAGGGGGGCAATGAGTTATTATCATAATATTAAAAATTCAAAAAATTAAGGCAATAAACATACATGATATTAAAAGCAAGTATTAAAAATAATTACTTGAATTGACAGAAAAACATTTTAAACACAAACTATCATGTTATTAATAATAATTGGGAATAAAATTTTATTGAAATTTTGGCAGAACCTCCACTTAAAATTTGATATGTAAAATTCTTCAAATCCTGAAATCAAACCAAACCAATCCAATCCAATCCAAATCATTACATCACATTCACATTCACATTACAAATCTAAGCTAGAAAACCAAACCAATCTAAGTTCAGTTTGCAATATTTAAGTTCACATTTAGATAGACCTATCATAAAACCTCGAAATTTTAATATTGCATTGGTTCGAATATGCCGATGAACAAAGATAAATCTTAATTAGACTTCAATGCATCCTCGATAATACACTTTCAGTCGGAATCAATACCAAATATGCATGTTAAGATCTGTTTTGATATGATTTCAAACTACATTTGACTCGTTCTACCTATATTTTTCACTTATTAATTTTTCTACAGAGATGAGGCGGTGACGAACCAGAGGAGGACGGAGGAAGACGAACTTAAACAAGATGTGATGCCGGAGGAGCTCTTTGTGGTTCGGAGACACGAGATGGTGCGGTGACGGCTGCAAACGACACGAGATGAAGGCTAACTTAGATAGAATAGTGGAGAAAAACGGAGGACGGAGGAAGACGAACTTAAACAACAAAAACGAACTTAAAACTTACATGTGGAGAAAGCCGGAGGAAGACGGAGGAAGAAGGAGAAGAGGGCCGGAGAAGTGGAGGAGAGCTTGGGAGCTCGCTGCGGTGCCGGAGACGGTGCGGATGGGTCGGAGATCGGTCGCGGATGAGCATTGGGTCGTGGGACGGCTAGGGTTTGGGTGGTTTTCGTCTGAAAAGAATGAGAGAAAACGTGCCTGTTAGATTTCTTTAAGACCTATAGACGTCGGATATTATATAGCGCCGACGTCTATACCTCGACGTCTATATGCATGGCGTATAGACATCGGTCTACTATAACATCCGACGTCTATAGGTCGACGTCTATACCCTATAGACGTCGGATACACAAGGTACTATCACACCCGACGTCTATAGGTCGACGTCTATACACCATAGACGTCGGCCAAACTTGGTATTCTTACACCCGACGTCTATAGTACAATATAGACATCGGTCTCCCTAAAGTCTGACGTCTATTCTGTACCCTCCCCACTAGACGTCGGTGGTCATAAAGGCCGATGTCTATTGGGGGACGAGTAAAGCCTATTTTGCAGTAGTGGATTGTGTGTGATTGCATGGTATCTTTTGGTTTGGTTTGTTGTAAGTGTTGCTTTCTTGGGTCGGGCGTGGCATAGGCACGAATAGGCACAACTTAGCATTGACTGACTGGTGGTGGCATGCAACCCTAAACTCAATGCGCCTTGTGGGTGTTCAACCCTCGGGGGTTGATATTGGCTGGAAGAGAAGGCCAGAGTAGGCGTCGGGTGGAATGAGGCAATTCATGCAGTGGCGGGGCACGGGTGGTGCAAAGTGCCATTTTGAAAAGTGACGTGGCAGATGCGGGGCATGTTGTGTGGTATGAGGTCCATGTGGAGGGCGCTCATTTAGGGAATGAAGCGGCACGTGCTGACGTGGCTGAAGGCTTTTGAATTCCCATGGACATGTGATGTGCATTGATTCGGATTTGATGAGCATTGACCCAGCAAGGTGCGGCGTGGCCAGGTGAGGGGTCGCTGACCTCTGACCGATGACCATACGCTGTTGGCGCACGCATGGCCCGTCTTCATGTGTTGTTGCTCTCTTGGAGCACTACTGTTGGTGCAGCTTGGCCGACTCGTGGTGGAGCGTCGGCGGGCTTGGGAAGGAGAGATCTGACTCTGGCGCCTGTGAGGGGTGGTGGTCATGGACTGGTACAATGGTTGTCGTTTCCCCTGTCAACGGCTCTTTGAGGGCGTTTCATCCATTAACAGTGGTAGGGCTCGTGCCCGCCGGCTGTAATGGCGATCGATGGCGGAGGCAGCTAGGGGGTGCACGCTGGTGGCATTTTGCGACACCTGGGCACGCCTGGCCACATCACTGCTAGGTTTGGCAATGCTGGCGTAGCCGCCTCTGGGCAGGCGGTGTCGGCGGCCGCCCAACCCTTGCTGGCGTTGCCGGTCCTTTAGCAGTTGGTTGATGGTGAGCTCCGACGAAATGTTAGCCTTATTTATTTGTGGGGGTGTATGCATGCATTTTTGTTTAGATTTTGTATAGTTTTGATTCACATTACTAGATGCTAATTATGTTCTACTCCTGATACATTTTAGGCTGGAATGATATTGTATTATGCCATATGTACATGTTCTTCTTAGATGCACATATGTTAGCTCATGTATCATGTTGCCATGCAGTTTTCATGTGCACGTGTATGTTTTATGATGTTGTAAGGTGCATGGGATATTGGTGGGCACTCATAAGCATGGTCGTTGCATTAGTTATATGCTTATATATTTGCTTATATGATATGCATTTGATGTCGCATATGCATAGCTTAATATATTTAGGTGGGCACTAATGTTTGTGGGCCAACGGGCCTTTTTAAAGACCCCTATGGACGGACCAGGCGTAAGATAAGACCTGGATGTGATCATAGTCATTTTGTTACTGGATGGGCGTGCCCAATGTCGCAATGTCATCATATAGGTTGTTCTATGAGTTAGGGCGTCAATCTGGAAGCCCGTAGTATGCCGGGAGGTGGGTCACTCTGCTAGGTGACCCGCAAGTGGATTTGACCAGCGTCGCTGTTGTTGGCATTCCTACGTGGAGGATTGGCGCTTGGGGTGGGCTCATTCGTGGAGTACTACTTTTAGAGTTCTGCTCATTGTTCACATGTGTCTCATGTTAGGATTTCATGCATGCATCCCTTTCTATTGTTTTGGCCAGGGGCATACTGGGTTTACTTTTTGAAAACACACACCTGTAAAGTTGATGCTATGCCTGAGATACTTAGTTTGCACAAGGGTATGACTAGAGGAGCTTCTGAAGATTCTATACACGAGGGATATTGTAGCTGATTCTTCTTATGTTGTTTGCTTCTGTATTATGATGTATTTCCCTTCTGAAATTCTTAATGTAAGAAATTTATATTAATCTTATTTGTGGATACTTTCTTTTATCATTAGTCTTGTATAGCAGTATCCATGTTTGCCTTGTATTGAGCGTTGTATGTCTGTGTGTCTGTCTTTTATTGTAACCCTCCCGGTCGTCGTCAAGACTCTGATCGCGACATGGGTAGTCCCCCTAGTGTACTTTCTTGGGTCGGGGGCGTTATATCACAAGTCTTTATCTTCATTTGGATTTTAATTCCAAAAACACTTCCTGTCTTCCCCTGATGTATTTGTCACATGCAAGTTGCTCTCTCCTGATATGTTCGAAGAAATTAATTAGCTGACCCCAACTATATATGCCAAGTACTTTTATTTTCAAAATCAAATTTACGTTAACGATTTCTAAATATGTAACTCTTTATTTCTGTACTTTGATCTATAGTCTTAGACTCTATCAACACAAAAACATTACTAGTAGAAACCATTAACTTCCTCACCAACACAAAATATTCTAAAGTAGAAGACTGATTGACATCATTTCATCCTTACATTTGTATCTTATATCCATTATTTTTCACCAAAACAATGCTACGTGACGAATTTTATGTTTGAATTTCAGAAATAAATAGGTTTGAAGAGAAGAGGCATAAAAGGACCTAAAAGCATGAAAAAGGACTGAGTTGAGATACTCAAGGACTAAGATGCAAGATCGAAGGACCTGAACGTAAGATCAAAGGACCAATGACCAAACAAGAATACTTCACACCATCATGGGGAGTATTTTGGCAATTCTATTCGGGTCGGAGCTCCAACAAGCGAAGTAGATTCATCAAAGACAAACAAAGCCTTCCAGAAAAGCCCACAAGAAAATCCTGAGCGATCCGAACACTGTATACCGCCAATTGGCGGTCACTTTTGGTCCGGATCCACTAAGATTTATGTGGAGCATGTATTAGTGTGTATTTAGTCTATTTCTGGTATTTGTTTAGTACCGGGGGATTGTCCCGGATTACCTTTTTCTATGGCTATAAATAGAACTCTTCACCTTCTAATATTATTACCCACTGCTTGGTGGCATTCTCTCTACTTGGAGTAAGCCTTGGAGGAAAATCTCAAGGTGGAGAAGAATGCTACCTTCAATGTGAGTCATCTAATACATTAATTTTTTTCATTATTTTGTTCTTATGTTGTTTATTTATGCATGCTTAGCTTAGTTTTATTTATTTGATTCTAGGCTAAAGTAGTTAGAATATTTCTTTTTTTCTTTAGTTTAATTGTTAGAGTAATGTGTAGTGAGTAGATCCATCCCCCTTTGGGGTGGAGATGATGTTCATACATGCATTAAAGAATGGATATGAATGTTGTATATTTTGATTGTGTTGATAAATGTGAATGTATGCTTGCTTGTTAGAGTAGAATACTACACTTGATGGGTTTTGCCACACATCTTAGACACCTCCCATGGTTGTTTAGGTTCTGAAATAACTAGCTTGTGTATATGAATGTTAATCAACTATGTTAGTGAATGGATTGATAGGTTTCACCATAACCTTTAGACACTTCATATGCATGAAAACACTACCTACATTTGTGCCTATAGAATGCATTCTTCACCATCTTTTTACATGTGTGCACACACTCCAACCCTTAGGAGTTTTCCATTTCTGATTTCCAGCTTTCAATTTCCCTCGCTTTCGTTTTCCTTGTTTGATGCGTACTCGTTTAGTGTAGTTAGTCTAGTTTAGTGTAATCATAATTTCTTCCCCTGTTTTCCCACTTGCATTCGAACAAACCAGAGTCTACACACCTCCTTGTGGATCAACCCGTATTTTCCACCGCTTCAACGCGGCCTTGCACTTGCGGTATTTAAAATGATTAAACAAGTTTTTGGCACCATTGTCGGGAAGGTGCCAGTCCAGACTCTGGTTTGGATGATTCAAGTGGATTTAATTTGTGTTTTGTAGTTTTCTTTGTTTCAGGAGAAATCACCAGGAGAAATTTGGAGCAAAACGGAGAATCTTGGACCGCCAATCAGCAGTCTGGTGAGCTCTGTTTCCTTCTTTTTTTTTTGGCTTGTTGTATTATCTGATATAGTGATCTGGGACACGATTGGGCATGTTTTGACTTATAGTTTGTTCCCAGATCAATAATCAATCTCCCTTTAAGTAACTTGGACCTTAAAACCCAAAGCAAAAGATTAGGCATTATTTCTTGTTTAGGTCATGCATCATGTGCTCGACTTAGGCACGTAGATTGACTTTCCTTTTCACATTTCTTTCAAAATCTTCATGTGTTTGCGAAAGAAAATGTTTTTGTAGGTTTTGCGTGTGTTTGGCATGTCCAAAACCGTTGACAGGCAAAGTAAAAAGAAAGCTCCCAAAATTGTCTTGAACATGATGCATTAGGATATCTAGTTTACTGGCTTTAGGTCTTATCGAGTCGTTAGGATGCACCCCGGTTTTCCCTCGGGGGGCATGTAATCATAGGGTTTCAGTACTCAAACATTTAAAGAAGTCCACCCTGAACCTGGTGAGTCAATAATTTGTGTATGTTAGTATAAGGAAGTTTGTTGTAGTCAAGGTCCCTTAAACTCTTTTTGTTAAACTGTAAGTGTATAAGTTTTGGTTCCCATGTAGATAATTGAATAAGTGGTGTTCTCTCTTCTCGCATGGCTCCTGGTGTTTTCGAGTCATCTGACTTAGGATGCACCGACCGAACTCTTGTTACACGGGTAGTAGGGATCGCCCTATATGGAGATTCGGGGGAAGGTGTATGTGATAGTATAAGTCCTGATAGGCAATGATGCACGAAACCTGACCCTGGGAGAATCAAACACCAACCAATATAACGCTCCAAAGAAAAAGAAAAAAAGAAGAAAAAAAGAGTCAAATAAGAACCTTAATGGACTTTACACAATGTATCACTTTCAGAAGTTAAGGTTGCCCATGTCTTTCACTTAAGTCCTTAATTAACTTTCACGAATGATTCATTAGGCTAGGTGTGTGGACTGATTACATCTTGATAGGCCGATAGTATTACCGTGTCCCATGAACGACAAAATAAGTCCAACGAGTCATGTAGGTAGATTGAATAATGCATCTTTGTTCGGATTTTGTGGGTGTATCCGCTGAAAACACTTAGGAGAGAACACTCCTCCTCCTTGGTGACAAGGAGGTTTAACGACTTGTTGCACGTGCTAAGTGAAACAGTGATTCCTACGGAAGTGAGTTAGGATTTCATGATTTTCGTATGTTTTTCTCTTTCTTTGTTTTGCTCGGGACTAGCAAAAATTTAGGTGTGGGGTATTTGATTGACATCATTTCATGCTTACATTTGTATCTTATATCCATTATATTTCACCAAAACAACGCTACGTGTCAAGTTTTATGTTTGAATTTCAGAAATAAATAAGTTTGAAGAGAAGAGGCACAAAAGGACCTAATAGTATGAAAAAGGACTGAGTTGATAAACTCAAGGACTAAGATGCAAGATTGAAGGACGTGAACATAAGATCGAAGGACCAATGAGCAAACAAGAATACTTCACACCATCATGGGGAGTATTTTGGCAATTTTATTCGGGTTGGAGCTCTAACAAGCGAAGTAGATGCATCAAAGACAAACAAAGCCTTACAGAAAAGCCCACAAGAAAATCCAGAGCGATCCGAACACTGTAGACCGCCAATTGGAGGTCACTTTTGGTCCGGATCCGCTAAGATTTATGTGCAGCGTGTATTAGTGTGTATTCAGTCTATTTAAGGTATTTGTTTAGTCCCATACCGGGGTATTGTCCCAGATTACCTTTTTCTATGGCTATAAATAGAACTCTTCACCTTCTATTGTAATTACCCATTGCTTGGTGGCCTTCCCTCTACTTGGAGTAAGCCTTGGAGCAAAAACTCAAGGTGGAGAAGAATGCTACCTTCAATGTGAGTCATCTAATAAAATATTTTTTCCATTATTTTGTTCTTATGTTGTTTCTTTATGCATGCTTAGCTTAGTTTTATTTCTTTGATTCTAGGCTAAAGTAGTTAGAATGTTTCTTTTCTTCTTTAGTTTAATTGTTAGAGTAATGTGTAGTGAGTAGATTCATCCCCCTTTGGGGGTGGAGATGATGTTCATACATGCATTAAAGAATGGAAATGAATGCTTTATATTTTGATTGTGTTGATAAATGTGAATGTATGCTTGCTTGTTAGAGTAGAATACTACACTTGATGGGTTTTGCCACACATCTTAGACACCTCCCATGCTTGTTTAGGTTCTGAAATAGCTAGCTTGTGTATATGAATGTTAATCAACTAGGTTAGTGAATGGATTGATAGGTTTTTCCATAACCTTTAGACACTTCCTATGCTTGAAAACACTACCTACATTTGTGCCTATAGAATGCATTCTTCACCATCTTTTTACATGTGTGCACACACTCCACCCCTTAGGAGTTTTCCATTTCTGATTTCCAGCTTTCAATTTCCCTCGCTTTCATTTTCCTTGTTTGATGCTTACTCGTTTAGTGTAGTTAGTCTAGTTTAGTGTAATCACAACTTATTCCCTTCTTTTCCCACTTGCCTTCGAACAAACCAGAGTCTACACACCTCCTTGTGGATTGACCCGTATTTGCCACCGCCCAACACGGTCGTGCACCTGCAGTATTTAAAACGATTAAACAAAGCCCTTGAACCTCCAACCATACCCACAACCACATTGTTTGCTGAAGTAGAAAAATTCTAGTTGTTCATGATGACTATACCTTCCCGTTGGCATTCCATGAACCATTGCCAAGAGGACTCACTTTTAATATCTGCAATCCCAAATGGCAACGGTAAAATTTCGTTGTTCCCATCAACAGTAGTGGCAGACAATAAAACCCCTAAATATATGCTTCAAATGGCATCCACCAAGCCCAATGACCGGTATGCATCCGCTGAGGAAACCCGACCTACATGCATGCAAGCATAAAAACAAGTACTGAAACTGCTTGTTCGGATGAAGTTCAAACCTGATCACACTTCTGGGGTTCCACCTATTCAATTCTCCAACTAACGTAGGCAATAACTCATATCAAAGATCATCGTCTCCATGAGCCTTTTGCAACGTTAATGCATGATTGACATCATTTCATGCTTATATTTGTATCTTATATCCATTATCTTACACCTAAGCAATGCTACGTGACGAGTTTTATATTTGAATTTCAGAAATAAAGAGGTTTGAAGAGAAGAGGCATGAAAGGACCCAAAAGTAGGAAAAAGGACTTAATTGTGAGACGTAGGGACTAAGATGCAAAGGAGAAGGACATGTACATAAGATCAAAGGACCAATGAGCAAACAAAAATACTTCACACCATCATGGGGAGTATTACAAGCAAAGTAGATGAATCAAAGACAAACAAAGCCTTCCAGAAAAGCCCACAAGAAAATTCAGACCGATCAAAACACTGTAGACCACTAATTAGCGGTCCAAGACCGCTAATTGGCGGTTACTTTTGGCCCGAATCCGCTAAGATTTCTCTGTGTTACGTATCAGTGTGTATTTAGTCCATTTCTGGTATTTGTTTAGTCCCACATCGGGGAATTGTCCCGGATTAGCTTTTTCCATACTTATAAATAGAACTTTTCACCTTGTATTGTAATCACCCATTGCTTGGTGGCATTCTCTCTAATAAGGAGTGAGCCTTGAAGCAAAAACTCAAGGTGGAGAAGAATGCTATCTTCAATATGAGTCATTGTTAATAAAATAATTGTTCTAGTTTCTTTTAATCTTGTCTTTTAATTTGTGCATGCTTGTTTAGTCTTTCCTTTCCTTTTAAGTTTCCCTAGTATTTCTGGCTTGCTTAGTGTAGTTTCATTTCAGTATTATGCTTCATTTTGTTAATATAGTTAGTGTAATGAGTAGTGAGTAGTTCCATCCCCATTTGGGGGTGGAGAAATATGTGATATGATCATGTAGTGTATTAAGTGTGTGTTATCTTAATCCCTTGAGCTTTATATGATTTCCATAACCATCTAATGGGTTTTTACTCTTATCTTTGATATGCTAATGCTCTTGAATGAAGCTTAGCTTATGTTTTGATTAGTGGACCTATGTTATGGGGAATGATAAGGTTAGGATATGGATGGAATTAATATTGGAAACACAATTTGTAGTGTATGTACTCTTGTTGCCTTTACCTTGGTTAATGTCTTGTATGTTTTTATGATATTGAGTTATCTTATTTCATGTGGAGGCATAGGAGGGTCTAGTTTTATACTTGAGTTCATTTAACTTCATTCCAATTATTGTCTTGTATGTTTTAATGATGTAGTCTTATCTTAATTCATGTGGAGGCAAAGTTGGATGTAGTTTTATGATTTCATGCACTACATGTTGTGAGGAGCTTAATTGAACACACACACACATCTTTATATTCACATTGTTTCTCTACCCCCTTTGGAGTTTAGTTTTATTGCTTCTCTTCCTTTCCTTTTTGCATTGTAGTGTAGTTTAGTGTAATCAACCTCTCTCTCCTTCCTCTACCACTCGCCTTCGCACAAACCAATAGTCGACACACCTCCCAGTGGACGACCCGTATTTGCCACCACTTCAACGCGGCCGTGCACTTGCGGTTTAAATAAAACGATCAATCAATGCACGACCTCTCTAGACTCTGTGATACGGGAGATTCATGTGGTATTCTCTCTAAAGTTGGTCTACAATGGTCTTGGTTGTAAGTCTCTTATCATGCATTAAACAATCTAATGCTTTGTAGCCATCTTTGAAGCACAAATATTAACTTAGGAGCAAGTGTGAGGAGTCCTAAGGATCTTGATTTGAATCACTTTCAATTCTTGCATCCTCGACGCATAAATTCTCCATTAGCAATTAGGGTCTTGGCACTACGCTGTCACATGTTCTTGTTGGCTCTTTATTAAATCAACTGCACTCTAAGATAATATGCAATGTTGTATCAAAGCCATTCTGAAGCATGCCACATCCTGATTCATTGCACCAACATATATCTCTAAATTCTTCTTGTTAACCTCAATTGGGGTGTGGCTTGTCATAGAAATTGAAATAGATGACCCCAAGAATGTCATCCTCCAATGTGTCATCAAACTCAGGGAAAATAATTTGTTCTGCCTCTTCTCTTTCGACATCTGACTCTCTACTAAGAATGTAATCAAGTCCATCTTCATCATACTCCCAAGTCGTAGCTACGTAAACATCATGGTACTCTACTGTGGGGTCATCCTCTTGGACGCCCATGAACCTCCACCTACAACTTCTCCTAGTAGACGTTCTTGGTGGTCGTCCTCTATCAACATCTTCATTTTTCCTGGGCGACCTTGGAGGCTCGACTGAACATTGTGGTTCATGTAGGCTCGCTCATATGAGTAGCTTCGGGTTGCAATTACAGTATTAGAACAATCTAAAATTCAAATTGATCTACATTTCTTCTACTGGAAAATGAGTCTACACTGTGTGGTAACCCCACTTGCACCAATGTTCTCTAGGTCGTGCTCAAATTCCTTAAAAAACACATCTTTGCGAGGTTTGGGACACCTCATTGCATCATTAGTGATTACGGGACTCACTTTTTGAACTGACCCTTCAAAGCAGTGATGAGAAAATATTCTGTCACGCACAAGTTGCCCACTCCTTATCATCCTCAAACCAGTGGCTAGGTGGAAATCTCCAACCGTCAAATCAATCAAATACTTGAAAAGATGGTTAATGCTTCGAGGGAGGATTGGTTGGTTAAGTTGAATGATGCATTGTGGGCCTTCCGCACTGTGTATAAAACTAACCTAGGCATGTCCCCCTATCGGATTGTTTATGGCAAGGCTTGTTATCTTCTGGTAGAGCTTGAACACTGGGCATTATGGGCAATCAAACATCTTAACATGAGTCTTGATGTTGCCGATGCCAACCGTAAGTTGGACCTCAACGAGTTGGAGCAGTTGAGAAACAAGGCATACGAAAATGCCAAGATTTGCAAGTCCCCCACCAAAATTTTCTATGACCGCATGGTCTGGATCAAAACTTTCATGGTGGGACAAAAGGTATTATTGTATAACTCTGGCCTCCACTTGTTTCCGGGGAAACTTCAGAGTCGTTGGTCTGGACCCTTTATCGTGTTAACCATTTTTCCTCACAGGGCGGTTGAGATTCAAAACCCAAGTAAGAACGACGTGTTCAAAGTTAATTGACTCTGGCTAAAACCGTACTTGGAGGGGACCATGATAGAGGTACAGGCAGAAGTCATGTCTTTACACGAACTTCCTACGGATGTGATCACTTGACGTGATCATTCATTTCATTTTGTACGTAACATTGTTGGTTTCATATCACGTATATATAGGGCTAGCAATTCGGGTCATGACACGAAACCCGAACCCGAACCCGACACAAAATATCACGATTCGGGTCGACACGAATGACACGATCTGTAATTCGGGTCGACACGAATGACACGAACTGTAATTTTAATTCGGGTCTGGTTCGGGTTGGAGTATTTCATGTTTTGTGTAATTCGGGTGGACACGAATAACACGAACTGTAATTCGGGTCGAGTTCGTGTTTTGTATAATTAGTGTCAAATATGCTAGTTCGTGTTCAGGTTAATTCGTGTTTGTATAAATTTGTGTCAAACATGCCATAATTGGTGTCAAACATGTTATTTACTGTTCAGGTTAATTCGTGTTTGTAAAAATTTGTGTCAAACAAGTCAGTTCGAGTTATTTGGGTTAATTTGTGTTCGTGTCAACACGAACACGAAAAATGGATTTGTGTCAACGTGGGTCGTGTTCGGGTTACCAAATTCGTGTTCGGGTTTAAGATTAGATTTTCGTGTTCGTGTTCGTGTCAACTCTTTCTTATTAATTCATGTTCGTGTTCGGGTCGAGGAAAAATAGTTCGTGTCAATTCGTGTTCGTGTCAAACACGACACGAAACACGAATTTGCCAGCCCTACTTTTCTTCCCAATTTTCTCTCTCTACTCTCTCTCTCTCTCTCTCTCTCTCTCTCTAAGGCCATGGTTAACGGGTCGGGCGCGCCTGCTGGGTGGGCGCTCGGGCGCCCATCGGGCGGGGGGCACGTGTTGCCCCTCCCCCTGTTCGTCAATTTGTTTTTATATTTTAGTATAGGTTTTGTTATTAGAGTAAATTGATAATGTATTAGGTAATTTTAGTAATGTGGGGTGATAAATTTTTATTATTGATGTAACGGATTGGATTACAATGAGTTTTTTGCAAGTGATGAAGATTCAAAAATTTGCAGATCAAACAATTTCAAGATCCATAAAATTTCCCCAAACGGCCTGTCGAGGTGGTTTAATAGTATGGTCTAAGATGGTTAACCCATGGTCTAAACATATGGTTAAGGTTAATTGATAATGTATTGTGTATTTTTCAGTAATGTGAGGTGATAATCTTTTATTATTGTGGGATCACTGTTTTATCACGCGTGCACTGTGTCATCACGCTTCAACTATTCAATCACGCGTGTATTATGTAGTCACGCTTGCACTATGCATTCACGCGGGTACTGTGCATTCACACGTGTACAGTGCAACAGAAACCTTTATCTACTCTCAACTATAAATACATCTACCTATCTCATTTAACTCCTCGCATCTTCTTAAATTCTTCACTCCTATTAGCTTCTCATGAATTTGGCCATGGAAGATCAAGCCGGAACTTCTACTGAGGAAACACGATATTCTACCGATCGTATAGCAGATATTCACGAATTTTTTGCCAATCAAGATCGGGTGCATGACATGAATCAACATTTGGATCTGAAAGACGATTTAATCGAGCATACATGGCAACGCTACGGACGAGGAGCGGTTTGAACATGGGTTTAACGTAATTTCTAATGTTCTATTTCGAAGTCCAGTTTTATGTAATATGTATTGTTGTTTGTTAACTTTGAATGTAATATTTCGAATTTAAGTTTATGTAATATGTAATGTGGTTTCGTAATATTTAATAATAATTTCGTGATTTAATAGTTTGAGTTAAATATTTTTGAGTTAAAGTAATTAGAAGTAGTAATTTCATTTAATATTATGTAAAATATAATTTGTTAAATGTGGTGTAAGAATTGAAATTGTTTAATTAATAAATGATGTGGAGGAAAGAGAGTGTAGGGTGGGTGGGGTAGCCCGGGCATGATTAAGGGTTTTTTTTTGGGAGGGTGGGGTGAGCTGATGTGACAGAGAGAGGGAGAAGGGCGCCCGAGAGTAGCCCGGGCATGGTTAAACATGGTCTAAACAAGTCAAACGGCCTTCCTTCTCTGCACCCTATAATAGTTGTGGAACACTGATTGCATGCGGTAAGACATAAAATTTATGTAAAAATTTGAATCATTCTTAACATAAATATCAAATAATAGTACAAGTAATAATATATTAATGTTCTTCGGAATGAGAGAGAAAAATTGAAAAAAACAAGATATGAAGTATTGAAATCGATTGTTCTAGGCATCGCGCATGAGGCTGACAATTTGGGTCATGACACGAAATCCGAATCCGACACTAAATATCATGAGTCGGGTCGACACGAATGACACGAACTGTAATTCGGGTCGGGTTCGGGTTGGAGTATTTCGTGTTTCGTGTAATTCAGGTTAACATGAATAACACGAAATGCAATTCGGGTTGGGTTCGTATTTCGTGTAATTCGTGTCAAACATGTTAGTTCGTGTTCGGGTTAATTCGTGTTTGTGTAAATTTGTGGTGAATCGGAACGCAATGCTGGATAGATCGAACTTGTAATATAAGGATTAGTGAGCTGCATGTTACTGCCATTGTTTAGATAAAAGATTGTCGTGATCTCAAACTCGATTCCAATAAAAAAAAATAAAGTAAGCTTAATGCAATGTTCTAAAAAAAGGGTAAGATTATCACATTGGGTGGATACGATATCCATGAATTTTAGTGACTCACTTTTTTGTAATCGTTAAATAATTATCGTGGGGTCAAGATTGAGGAAGTCTATTTCCTAAATCTTCTGGAATTGAAGAGGATCAAGATCTACTATCTCGAGTAAATGAACTGACGGGTAGGAATTAGGACCGGTCATTATTCATAAAATTGGATGTCGAGAAGTCCACAAAAGTGCGTATAAATTATAAAACATACCACCAAAACCTAAGAATGCTAACGAGGGCACGTTGATTAATAGGTAAGTCAAGTGAGGTTACCGTTTTGAAATTTTCCTTTGAACAAACCACTTCTAGATGAAACCAAGTCCGTCGACCACGCACCAACTTTTCCAATTACAGAATCTTTGAACCGTGATTGATTTGCCGTTGTTGTTTTCCCCATCCAAATGCAATTTTGTCCCAATCATGTCTTGTTTTTTCAATAACAATAATTCCAAGTAGTCATCTTTTTGGATCCAAACTCTGACTCAATCCATGTACTGATACGACACCACCATAATCCTCCTATATATGTGTGTGTTAATAATACATCACAATCATATACTACTGCATTTGTTCCAAGTAGAATTCTTGATGACCATGAAACAGGGAATTTCCACTTTGATGGATAAGAAAGTTTGATTATAGTATTTTTATTTCCAAGTGTTTCTAATAACAGACGCAAACATGAACATATGTTCAAAGGGAAATTTATATTTCCAATAGATTGATCATTTTCTAGTTTATTTCCAAATGATGTAGAAATATAAATCCTGACAGTTTCTGGTCACAAGGAAACCTAAAACATATATGCATGGTCAATTTAGTAGTTTATGTTATATATGAAGCTTTGTTTTCCAAAGGACCGAACACATTATATATAGATATCAAGAAGTTACAATGAAGTTCAAACGGAAATGTCAAAGAAGGCTTTGTGATACAACACTAAATTTGAAGCAGATAAAAGATCCAAACTCAAGTTGAAGCTAGTAGTACTTGTTGTACACATTTATCTTAAATGAAATATTCGACTATGTGAAGCCAGCGGGAAGTAGTGCAGTAAGATAGTGATCGAGTGGTGGTAATGTCAGGCAAAAGATAAGTGTTATAAATAATCCAAGCATCCATATATCATGCGCGTACTCGTGTACACGAGGCAATGCTTTGAAAGCGTTGGGAATATGTGGGGTTTGTGAAGTGGAGGTTTATGTTTATGAAGATGTATGTGAGGTGTATATGGAGAATGTTAACAAAAGTTCCAAAACAAGCTACAATGTACAAACTCATATCAACTTGGGCAATGGAACGGTGGAAGGGGAGGAGAGAAGAAGAAGAGAGGGAAGAGAGAGAGAGAAAGAGGGGAATAGGAGCAAATTCTCCTTACTGCTTTTATTACTCTTCCTCACTTATATACTCCGTAGGAGGAGTTAGTTATGCATGACCCCAATAGGTGGTGCTTAAGGACAATCAATTCGGGTCATGACATGAAATTTGAACCCGAACACGACACAAAATTTCGGGTTCGGGTTGACATATTTCGGGTTCGTGTCGAATTCGGGTTGACACGAACAACACGAAGTGTAATTCGGGTCGGGGTCGGGTTTATCAAATTTGGGTTTCATGTAATTCGTGTCGACACGAAATACCCGAATTTCAAATAGAGAATAAAAAACCTAACTAAAACAAACAATCTCAACTTCTCAAGCCTCCAACCGTCTCCAACTCCTCCAAATATCCGATCCACATCTCCAAGCCTCCGAATGTTTATGGATGTATCATTGTAGCCTTTCCTATTTTAAAAGAGTTTGGGATGATTAATCATGAATATTTTGTTTTTAGGATGACAAAAAGAATTCGTGTTAATTCGTGTCGACACAAACATGACCCGAAACACGAATTCGACAAACACAAAAAAGAAATCGTGTCAATTCGGGTCGTGTTCGTGTTACTAATTTCGTGTTCGTGTTTGACTATCGAATTTCATGATCGTGTTCGGGTTAGGTTTTTTTAATTTCGTGTTTGTGTTCGTGTTTGGGTTGAGCAAAAACAAATTCGTGTCAATTCGTGTCGACATGAACACGACCCGAAACACGAATTTGACAGCCCTACGTATATATTCATATCTTATATCCTCTATTTTGAACATACTCAATGCTATGTAACGAGATTTATGTTTAAGTTTCAAGAATAAACTGTTTAAGAAGAAGATGACACAAAAGGACCAAAACATGAGAAAAATGACTTATCGGTGAGACTTATGGAACGATCTGCAAGAAGGAAGGACCTGGATGCAAGCCCGGAGGACCAATTAGCAAATCGAGAAACTCCACACCATCATGAGGAGTACTTTGGCAATTAGATTCGAGTCTAGACTCAAACAACCGCTTAGGGTGCACTTCACGTGCATAAATGAAGCAATTAAGAAGTCACCTGAAAATGGATTGGATCGAAGCAATCTAGGCCGCCAATTAATGGCTCTAGACCACTAATCATTGGCCCGCTTGATCAAAATCTGACCCATCTTCTTGTGGATGTGTATTAGGTGGTTTATGTCTATTTTGAGTATGTCCCATTAGTCCCACCGGGAGATTTTTCCCAGCTGTCTTTTTTATGTCTATAAATTGAACTCTTCTTCCTCCTTTATAAGGGACTCCTTTATTGGTGGTCATTCCCTCTGCGTAGCGTAAAGCCTTGGAGAAAAACTCAAGTGGAGATATGCTACTTGTAATGTGAGTCATAAATAAAAGAAATCTATGTTAGTTTCATTTTGCATCTTTTACTTCTTGCATGCTTAGCTTAATTTTGTTTTAATAATCTTAGTAGAATTAGTTAGAATGTTTTCACTTCTTAATAAAAATGTTAGCTTAATGATTAGTGAATAGTTCCATCTCCTTTGGGGGGTGGAGATGATGCACATTTATGTTTTGACGTTTTGATGTTTGACGAATTTTGATGGTGCAGACTTAAATGTTTGTACGTTCATCTGGTTTCTTTTAATCAACTACATGTTGGGGGATTTTTGATGGGTTTTGCCATATGTTTCAGACACTTTCCATGCTTGGTTTCCTCATGTTTCTTGGCTGAAATTTCCTATTGGGTATGCTACATGTTAGACGTGTGTTTGTATTAGTGTTTGCTCGCTTGATTGATTGAAAAAACTTTGTTTTGATGTGTTTTGACATAAGATTCAGACACCTCCCATGCTAAGCTTCGTTCTTCTCACGAGTTCCTGGTTTTTGATGAGTCTTGTCATAACTTTATACACTTCTCATGTTGTGCCTCGTCTCATGATAATAGGTCTTTCCATAACTTTAGACACTTCCTATGCATGAAGACACACATACACACACATGCTTACCTGCATAATGCATCACTTCTCTCACCTCATATGTGCACACACTCCACCCCTTAGGGGTCATCCATATTTCGTTTCATATTTTTGCTGCATTTCTTTACTTTTCATTTGCATCGTAATCTAATTTCTTTTGCATTCTTAGTGTAATTGTCTTTTTAATAGTAGCGTAATAATCTCTTCTTCCTCCATTATTTCCCACTTGATTTCACTTTCTCAAAGGTTGGTAACGCTCCCTGCGGATCGACCCGTACTTGCCCCATCTTCACCGACGGTCGTGCATTTACGATTAATTAGTAAAACGTTTAACAAGTTTTTGGCACCGTTGCTGAGGAGTGCCCTGTCCCAACCTTTGTTGGGGTGATTCGAGTGGCTTTTAATTTTTTGTTTTAGTTGTCGTGTTGTCCAGGTGAGCTTCAGATTTCGGTGGGAGTTTAGGAGCCACGTTTGGAGCTAAATAGACTTCTAGGTAGCGGTCTGTAGCCGCCAATTGGCGGTTTGGTAATTTCTACTTGTCTTGTAGTTTCTCCGGTAGCTCACACTTCATGTTTTGTGTCTGGGAGTATTTTGCCTGATTTTCTTTTGTTTTTTTTTGCTCCCAGTTTACATCTTAACCCAAAAATCCCCTTTAATCCACTTGGACACTAAAACCCCAAGCAAAAGATTAGGTAATTTCTATGTTTAGGTCATGCATCATCTAGTAATGACTTGAGCATGTTATTTATCTACTCTTAGTTTTAATTTCTATTGTTGATTTATGGAGTGAGGTACGCATTCCTTGACACTCATTCATGCATTAGGACATTCATTAGTTAGTAAGGTTTGCATTGAAACAAGAGTGAGGTGAGTGTTTATTTTATGAGTTGCTTGCTAGTTAATGAATCAAATCAAATTAAGGGCCACCATCTTTAGTCTACAAAGATAAGGTGGGCGATTTCATCCCCCTTCCTTAGCCCAAAAAACCACATTAAAAAAACCTTAATTCTAAAAGCATGTAGACATTGCCCCATAAGGACTTCGAACGCACTAGAAGAGTAAACCAGTTGAGACCGTCATGACCTGATCGACGTCGCCTGCCATGTTGATAGTAGGAGGTACTAGATCTTCAAATCCGGTATCACTTGCTGAGCATTGTGGTCTTCCTTGTAGGGAGGTGAGGCGTGTCTAGACTAGTGACCTCGAAGTTAGGCATCGTCTAACCTAAGGACCTATAGCCCTAAGTTGTTTGAGCCGTGTTTGGTTACTTGCCTTCTACCCTCACCCATACCTCGTAGTTTAAGGACTTCTCCATTTTCCTCTGCTTCCTCTGATTTTCTCATCTACGCAGCCTTCTCAGGTTTTTTTGTCGTTTAAAAAAAAGTTTTACATCTGGTGCATGTGTGTGCACCTTTGTGCATGCTTGTGTGGCACTAGACAAGACTGACCATTTGACAAGGTGCGTCATCAATCCAGCCTTGGTAGTCGATTTCTCGACACCTTCCCCTTCTCGTGTCCAACACAATCCGGGGTCCATGGCTGATCAGTACCGCGGGGAGGAGCAGTTGCTTGACCACTTGTTCCTATTTCTCTACGTTACCCATTCCTTTCGGCATAGATTGCTCTTTCGTCCTGCATCACGTTGCCCCAGGATACAGAGAGCCACTTTGAGGTTAAACCTCAATCTATATCCTTGCTCCTTCATTTATCGGATAAGGGTGATCCCTATCTCTTTCTCCAAGAATTTGAGAAAGTTTGTGCTATGTTTAAGCTACAACAGCTGAGCACATACTCCATCCATCTTCGATTGGTCCCTTTTGCTCTGAAAGATGATGCCATGAAGTGGTTGTATATCCACCAAGAGAGCGCCTTCGCATCTTGGGACCAGTTTCAATCTACATTTCTCAAAATGTATTTTCCCTCATCATCGGACTCAAAAATTGACAAGAAATCAATTGTTGCCATCAACTCAAGTCTGAAACATTTCATGCATACTTTAAGAAGTTTGGAGCTACTTTCCTCGTGCCCCACCATGGCATTGAGTTGTGGCACCTTTGTCAAATTGTTAATGAAGGTCTAAGCACTTCATCCCAAACGTTTCTTGAATCCATGTGTCAAGTAAATTTCTTGGTAAAGGAAGAGAGAGACATATGAGCTTTTCTTGAAGACCTCGCTGAAAAATTCATGCAATGGGAATGTATTAGGGAACCACCTGCATCACGTAGTGGCATAGGAGAGAGGATCCCAAATTCCAACCATGCAAAAGCAGGTCTGGTTTTTGCTGTCGATTTCGATACGGCCAATGAGGCACGCTATGTAGCCTTGATACGTCGTATGGACTCGATACAGCTCCAGAATCAAACAAAATGTTCCCAAGCATCTACATGTAGCTCTATTTCATGTCATAGGTGTGATATGGTCGGTCATGTGAGCGAGGAGTGTGGATACATGGCTCCAGAATGGAACAAGTCCATGCCATTAACTACCGCCCCAGAACTGACCCATATTCTTCACCAAATAACCCAGGTTGGAGGAACCACCCAATTTTATCTTGGAGACAAAATAATGGTCAAGGTGGTTCTTTTAACTATTCACACGCCCAACCACAACATGCATTCATCATCCATGCGTCCATCTCAGACACATCCTACCCAGGTCCAACTTGTTGGCCCACCAGGGTGTCCCAGTGGAAACAACAATGAATTCAGGTTTGGGTCACTTGAGAACTTGAGCAAAAATTTCATATCTAACCAGGGTCAAGCCCTCACGACCACTCAACAAAATCAAACTTCCACTAAGCAATCCCTGAAATCTCTTAAGCTTCAGGTGGGCCAATTAGCCAAATCTATATATGTAAGAGAACCAGAAACACTTCATAGCCAACCTGAGACCAATCCACGTGAGTACCACCAGGCAAACACACATGTTTCGAGCTCGGCACCACGTATGCGGAAAACAAACAGTGGGAGAACCAGTTAACCACGTTAATACCATTGTGATGTTAGGGAGTGGGAAACAGGTTGACAACCAAATTTCCATGCCACATCCCGTTGGTGGGAATGATGGTGAGAAAGAGGCTGAAGGTAAAGATAATACACCAATGCCTCCTTCTCAGGCACTGTAGAAAACCTACCTATCAAAAGCTCCATGTAATGCCCCCGATCTCGCGGGTACATACATTGGGAAGGAACACTAGTGTCGCGATCAGATACCTCCGTGACGACCGAAGGGGTTACAATAGACAGACAAACTGACTAACTCAACAATATATGAAAGACATACATGGATTGCTGACACATAAAAATAATTGAGACGACTGAATAACTATATATGAAAAGATTTGATAGGATACTTGAGTTTCAGAATGAATACAATAACATAAAGCAGAAGTAAAGAAAATGAGGACTCTGGTCGATGTGTCCCTCGTGTACAGAATCTTCAACAACTCGTCCAATCCTCCCTGTAGTAACCTAAGTACCTAAAGCACAACATTAACATATGCATGATTTTTCAATAAAGAAAAACATTTTACAGAAATATGCATAAAGTCTAAGTAAGACAGTAGCATCAGAAAACAACAAAAAGCAAAAAATGCAACAGAAGGCAACAACTCCAAGTGTCAGTCGGGTAATATCCAAGCAAATTCCTCTAAAAGAAAATAGAAAACCAGCCATGCTGGTCAGAAATAGAAGTAGATCACTCAACCGTGACCCACCGCTTGGCACAAAGCGGTACGCCGGATAGGCGCCTAAATCGCAAAATAAACCTACATGGGGTCATCGTGAACTTGGGAATATCTAAAATGAGACAGAATGGCAGCGTGCCTATCCATGACTTATCTTAAGTTGGGCCTCCACAAAGAGGTCTTGTGCGAATGGCCTGTGAACCTAGAGAACCCGCTCATAGCCCGTCGGCCCAGAAACAGAATGTGCCCAGAATTACTTTGTCATATTATATGTCATGCAAGCTACCTAAATATCTATAAATCTAGTGTAGCTATAATGTCCAGGACAAGCTCAAGGAATACCTGATAATATCACATTTAGTGCATAATTATTACTATAATCATAAGCATATTTATGGAAATAATCATGAATTAGGAAATATTTTGAATATCTTCTACCCTAAATATTATTCTTTTATCTTTTTTGTAGATGATTTCAAATCCTTACCAAAAAGACAAGAAAGATTTTGATTGAAGGAAATGAAAGGAAAAATTATCAATTAAGATTTCCATGACACCACAAAATCTTCCAAGATTATTTGAACCTTCCATATTGAAACAAAGAGGGAGAATAATCTCAAAAATTCGTCCCTTTATAAAACCCCAAGAGAAAACCCATCAAAAGAGGTAGAAAAACTAACCCTAGTCTCCCAAATTCTTCCCCAACCTAACCATCATCAAAAGGAGCAAGTTGGAGTGTTCTTTGGGCTGTCCGGAAGGGGAGAAATTGCTGTTGGGATCGTTGGAACGGGAAGGAGCTGCTGTTCGTGCTTCTCCGTCACCTCTTCCAATTCCTAAGCACCTTTCTACTCTTTTAAATCTTAGTTTCTCATATATGCATCAAATTTCAGTATTTTGTTGTTATTTGTTTCGTACAATGAGTAGCTAAGTAATTTTCTAGGGTGAAGATGAAGCATGTATGATGTGTTGATGTAATTTGCTACCTCAATGTTAATTGCAATTATTCTAGCAACTTTTTCATCTGTTTGATTTATTGCATGTTAAGAATCATGAACTTGACTTTGTGGTTGTTTGTTGACGGTTGCCCGCTGCATACAATTAGACATAATAGATGAATTCATTTAACAAGTCAAAATCGTTGCTGTGAGATTTGTTAAGTGTAGGGATTTATAACTTGTGTATTGCTTGTTATTAATTTAATAGATGTGAGTGCATGAATTAACCGTCTAGGTTATTTGTCTCGTATAAGTTGCTTGTGCCCGTATGATACATTGAGGATAGTGTAAGTTGCTTGCGCCCTCACTATTTAGTCCAAACACATCTTCCTAATTTACTAAGGTAATTGCATGGTCATTGGTAGTGAGTAAAACATCAACACAAATTACTTGTGGATTCCGAACCCTAGAACTCGTTTTATATAGAATTTCATCTAGATAGGTTTTGTTTCTGTTTTGTGTTAGTATAGTTAAAATTCAAAAACATCAATTACGTTCTTCTTTCGATTTAGTTTCCGCGTATTAAGATTTACTTCTAAACTTCTTCCTTGTGGACTCGACCCCTACTTATCCTTGCTAGTTTAGGATATAAGTTGTGGTATTTTGAGAGCTTAACGACAGCTCGACAAAATTGGCGCCGTTGCCGGGGAAGAAAAAGCAAGAAAATTTTAATTCGTAAAATTAAAAAAAATAAATAAATCTGAATAGAACTAAAAATTCTGTTATTTAGTGTGTTTTCAGGAATTGGTGGACAATTGGCGTTGCATGCAAGGTAGAAGATCACAACATCCAAACCTAGTGCGACTTGAGTGGGAAGGACGAACTGAAGTGATGGCTGATCAAGAATACCAATATGGTTCAGACAGTGATATTCGGGAGGAGGAGATAGCAACCAATGGGCAACCTCAGCGGAGGCCGCCAATTAGTGAGTATTTCATCCCTACCGCTTATACTCCAGTTAATTGTATGAGAAATGCTCCTATCAATGCACCACGTTATGAGATTAAGCATAGTGTCATACAAATGCTTCCTCTATTTTATGGTTTACCAAATGAAGAACCTCATCATCATATTGACGAATTTCTTGAAATTTGTTCCACACAAAGAACTCATGAAACTCCTATTGATGCTATCCGCATGAAACTATTTCCATTCTCATTAAAGGATAAAGCAAAAAATTGGTTTAAAACTCTTGATAATGTTGAGATTTCTTCTTGGGATGAATTGCAAAATTTGTTTTTAAAGAATTTTTTTCCAATTGGTAAAACAAATGAATATAGGAAATCAATCATGAGTTTCACCCAACATGATAGTGAGACTTTTCATGAGGCTTGGGAAAGGTTGAGGGATTTGCTAAGGAAGTGCCCACATCATCAGTTTCCTAAATGGCACTTAATTCAATTTTTTTACAATGGTTTAACTGAAAAGGATGTTAATATTGTTGACTTTGCATGTGGGGGTCAATTTATGAAAAAAGATGAAGAGGAACTATGGGAATTGTTCGATAATCTTGCTGAAAATTCCTTGCATAAAGTTGCATCATATAGGAATAGAGCATCATCAAGTAGGCACTCAAAAGAAGTGTTTGAAGTTAATGATATCCATGAATTGAAAAATACCATGTGTTCTACTAACAACAAACTCTTGCATGAAATCTGCTCTCTTAAAGATGTTATGCAACAAACTATGATTTCTAATGCTAACCCTCAAAAACAAGTTTGCTCTGTTTGCTGTGATGGAAGTCATGTTGCAGAAGTTTGTCCTAGAAATTCAGATTGTCAAGATAGGTCACAACAAGAAGTAGCTTATGCTCAAGGGTATAAGAATGTTCCTCAAGGTGCTTTCTCAAACACGTACAACAAAGATTGGAAGCATCACCCAAATTTCTCATGGGGTGGAAATCAAAACAACCAATTCCAGCAACCCAGAGCACCCTACCAAACTCAAAATCAAGTTCCATATCAACCGCCACACAAGAGGGAATCATTATCTGATGAGAAGCTTGATAAATTGATCCAAACCCAAGAGTCTTTGGTGACTATGATGAGCCAATTAATCCAAATTCAGACTCAACAATCCAGACCACAAGGAGGTTTGCCGAGCAATACAGTTAACAACCCAAGAGAGGAGACCAAGGCAATCGCATTGCGCACTTATGCAAGGAAAGGAACGACAAAGAAAGGAGTTGAACACCTTATTGAAACCGAGCAAGGAGGATTTGAACCATATAAATCTGAGGACGAGGTCAAAAACAAGGAAAGAGAAAAGCAACAAGAGGTCAACAATGAGATATCCACTCAAAAGGGAAGTACTCTTTCTCAACCTACTAATTTTTCTAATATTTCAAAACTTCCTTTTCCGGGTAGGCAAGTGAACTTTAAGGATGATGGTAAGTTTGCTAAATTTCTAGAGGTGTTTAAGAAGTTGCATATTAACATACCTCTTTTAGAAGCCATAACCCAAATGCCTACATATGCTAAATTTTTGAAGGACATAATCACCAACAAGAAAAAATTAGAAGAGTGTGAGTCAATTTGTTTGAATGAAGAGTGTTCTGCAATCGTTCAACGTAAGCTACCGCCTAAGTTGAGGGATGCTGGAAGCTTTTCTGTACCTTGTGAAATTGGTGGTTGTGAATTTAAAAAGGCATTGTGTGATCTTGGGTCTAGTGTGAATTTAATGCCTTTATCTCTGTTTCGTAGACTTGGTTTACAGGAACCCACACCCACTACTGTTACCTTAGTACTTGCTGATCGTTCTGTTAAATTCCCTAGAGGTATTGTTGAGGATGTTTTGGTTAAGGTGGGTAAATTTATTTTTCCGGTTGATTTTGTGGTCCTGGATATGGAAGAAGATGAGGATGTACCTATCATTTTAGGAAGACCCTTCTTACGCACTAGTAGGGCGTTAATTGATGTTGAGATGGGGGAATTAACATTCAGACTTAATGATGAAAATATTGTCTTTAATGTTTTCCAAACAATGAAACTGCCTATTAATGCTGGTGATGAAGTGTTTAGGGTGGATTGCATTGAATCTGAAACTGCATCATATTTAGATATTGCAAATCATCTCTCTTTAATTGATAAATGCATAACAAATTCATCTGAAATTGATCAACAAGACTTGTCTGAAGAAGAAATCCTTGTAGTAAGCATGCTAAAGTCTATGGAAAAGAAATCTTGGGCATTTAATTCAAAAATTTTACCATTATTTGAGTCAAATTATGCTCATGCAACCAAGGCTGAATATTTTGTCAACCCTGAACTAAAACCATTACCCCCTCACTTGAAATATGTTTTTCTGGGTGAGGGTAACACCATGCCTGTGATTATTTCATCGCTTTTGCAGGATAGTGAGGAAGACAAGCTTTTACGGGTTTTAAGAGAACACAAAAAGGCGATTGGGTGGACTATTGATGATATTAAAGGAGTAAACCCCACACTTTGTATGCACAAAATTTTGTTGGAAGATGGTAAGAAGGAAATTGTGCAACCTCAACGAAGACTAAATCCACATATGCAAGAGGTAGTGCGTAAGGAAATTATCAAATGGCTGGATGCAGGTATAATCTTTCCTATTTCTGATTCGAAGTGGGTTAGTCCTTTGCATTGTGTTCCTAAAAAGGGAGGTACTACAGTAATAAAAAATGCAAAAAATGAATTGATTCCCAGTAGAACTGTGACTGGCTGGAGGGTGGTTGTAGACCTCGGAAAATTAAATGATGCAACTAGAAAAGATCATTTCCCCTTGCCTTTTATTGATCAAATGCTAGAAAAGCTTGCAGGATACGATTATTATTGCTTTCTAGATGGCTATAGTGGGTACCATCAAATACCCATTGCCCCTGAGGATCAAGAAAAAACAACATTCACTTGTCCCTATGGAACTTTTGCTTTTAGACGCATGCCTTTTGGACTTTGTAATGCACCTGCTACTTTTCAACGCTGCATGTTATCTCTTTTCTCTGATTTTATTGATAACTGCATGGAGGTTTTCATGGATGATTTTTCTATTTTTGGGTCCACATTTGATAAATGTTTGAAAAACTTGAATGATGTACTTTTAAGATGCGAACAAAACAATTTTGTACTTAACTGGGAAAAATGTCATTTTATGGTGCATGAGGGGATCGTTTTGGGACATAAAGTTTCATGTCATGGCATAGAAGTTGACAAGGCTAAGGTTGAATTAATCGAAAAATTACCTTATCCGTTGAATTTAAAAGATGTAAGAGCTTTTTTGGGACATGCAGGTTTTTATCGAAGATTTATAAAAGATTTCTCAAAAATTGCTAGGCCCATGACTAATTTGCTTGCAAAGGATGTTCCTTTTATTTTTGATGATGAATGTGTCAAATCCTTTGATTGCTTGAAAAATAAATTGATTAACGCACCAATTGTTTCAAAACCAAATTGGGAACTTCCTTTTGTGATTATGTGTGATGCTAGTGATGAAACTATGGGTGCAATTTTAGGTCAAATGATTGATAAAAAATTCCACACAATTCATTATGCAAGTAAAACTTTCAATGATGCACAACTCAATTACACCACTACTGAAAAAGAAATGATGGCTGTAATATTTGCATTAGAAAAATTCAGATCCTATTTGCTTATGTCAAAAGTAGTTGTCTACACAGATCATGGTGCGTTAAAATATTTAATGACAAAACAAGATACAAAACCAAGGTTACTTCGTTGGGTATTGTTGTTACAAGAATTTGACATTGAGATCAAAGACAAGAAGGGATCTGAAAATTTGGTAGCTGACCATCTTTCAAGACTTGACCATGATTATGTGGTAAGATTTGAGTCAAAACCCGTGTCTGAGGAATTTCTGGACGAATATCTGCTCATGATTGATTCTAAATTTCCGTGGTATGTTGAGATTGTTAATTTCTTAGTTGCCAAAGTTTTGCCCCCTAACATTTCTTCGCAGCAAAGGAAGAAGTTTTTCTTTGATGTTAAACACTATGTTTGGGATGAACCGTATCTCTTTAAGAGATGTGCAGATGGCTTAATTAGGAGATGCGTGCCTGAGGAAGAAGTTGAAAGTATTTTGCACTTTTGTCATAATAAGGAAGCAGGAGGACACCATGGATCAAGCCGAACAACTGCAAAAGTGCTGCAATCAGGTTTTTTTTGGCCCTCCTTATTCAAAGATGCTTTCAATTATATAAAAAACTGTGATTCTTGTCAAAGGTTTGGAAATGTGACTAAGAGAGATGAGATGCCACTAAATAATATGGTTGAATGTGAATTATTTGATGTTTGGGGTATTGACTTTATGGGACCATTTCCGAAATCATTTAATAACGAATACATCCTTGTGGCTGTGGACTATGTGAGTAGGTGGGTAGAAGCAATAGCATGTCCTAAAAATGATGCTCAAGTTGTTACCAAGTTTTTGAAAAAATTCATATTTACTCGTTATGGTACACCTAGGGCAATCATTAGTGATGGTGGTTCACACTTCCGTAATCATATTTTTGATAAACTTCTATCCAAGTACGGTGTAAACCACAAGACTACTACACCTTATCACCCTCAAACAAGCGGCTTGGTCGAACTATCAAATAGAGAATTAAAACAAGTATTGGAAAGAACTGTTAGCACATCTAGGAAAGATTGGTCTTTAAGGTTAGATGACGCACTGTGGGCTTATAGGACAGCATACAAAACACCTTTGGGTATGTCTCCTTATAAGTTAGTTTTTGGGAAATCTTGTCATTTACCTGTGGAACTTGAACACAAGGCTTATTGGGCTCTTAAGTTACTTAACTTTGATCTTCAAAATGCTGGTAGAAACAGAATTTTGCAGGTGAATGAATTGGAGGAGATGAGACACCAAGCTTATGAGAGTTCTAGGATCTATAAAGAGAGGATGAAAATGCTGCATGATTCAAAAATCAAACCTAAGGATTTTAAAGAAGGCAGTCAAGTGCTACTCTATAATTCTCGGCTAAGGCTTTTCCCAGGGAAGTTGAAATCAAGATGGACGGGACCATACCAAGTGGTGAAGGTGTTCCCGTATGGTGTAGTTGAGTTGACCGATGGAACAAGGACATTCAAAGTTAATGGTCAAAGGGTGAAGACATATCTTGGTGGTGAGAAGGTTGGAACTAACACGATTCTGTTTTTGCAGGATGCAAAATAAGATTGAGCAATGTCTGGCCATAGACATTAAATAGAGGCGCTCGAGGGAGGCAACCCGATATATAAATAAAAACAAAAAACAAAAAAAACAGTCACATTGAGCATCACAACAAGCACTTAATTGTCAGGTTGTATCCCTCCAACTTACATCTTTTCTTTGTGTTGCACATAAATATTGCCTTAGGGACAATGCATCATTTAGATGTGGGGGGGGGGGGGGGGGGGGGGGGAAGAAGCATTTTTTTTTGTTTCTGTTTTGTTTTGTTTTGTTTTGTTTTTGTTTTTGTTACTTTAAGAATTTAGTATTTTTTTTTCTCGCATGTTCGTAGGTCCATGATTATGTAATACTTCCCATCACACATAACATGTATGACTTCTTAGTTTTGCTTGCCGTTTTCTTTTTCTTTCAAAAAAAAAAGTTTTTCCATTTTGTGGGTCTTGCATTGTAATTAGTCGTGTGTAAGACGCGTTATTGAGGCAAGTAAAAAGTAAGTCACACAAGTTGAATACTGATGCATTAGATATATCTAATAGTCGTCTTTAGTACCACTTGAGCTCTGTGAGGGTGCACCCCGGATTTCCCTCGGGAGGAGTGGAGTTAACAGGGTTATCAGTGTCCCAAATGGGAAATAAGTCAATACTTAAACTGAGACAAGGAATCTTTGAGGCGAGAACTGGTGGATGGGTGCATGTGCCAATGGGAAGCACTCAATTTCTCCGAGATAGGAGATCGTCTCACAATAACACCTAATAGGGTAGATAGATGGGTTCGTGATCATGGAGTATATATGAAGGGGAGTCCATCCAAAAGGTGGTGGGAGGTTCCACATTAAACACGAAAGCGAGACAAATAATGTCGTAGTTATCGAATCTGTGATTAAATGTCAATAAGGAAGTGTTTGTCCCTTACGTATAGTTAAGTGGCAAAGTGCCAAAAGAAGAAAAAAAAAGGATGGAGAAAATGTGATCCCAAGTTAGAAGTCAAGCAATGTATGGTCAAGTCAAGTCAAAAAAAAAAAAAAGAGAAAAAAAGGTCAAGTCAAGTGAAAAACAAGTCTCGTACCTCGTGACACCATATCGCCGGAACCACCACCACCTTGTTTACCTTTACCTCGGGTTTGTAGTGGAGTAGGATATATCGAAGAGGGGTTTAGGTATATTGTGAGGCGGTCTTTGATTCGCGTGCTATCATCTATTACCACTGGCGGTCTTATAAGGTAAATTTTATCAGTAAGAGTATGACCCGGCCCTAGAACTTTCCGCACCTAGTGATCGTCGAGGGTGGGACGTAAGGATTGTCTATTTAGGTGTGTCACTGCATCAAGTATTCTGATTTTGTGGGTATATCTGCTGAAAACCCTCAGGAGACAAAACTCCTCCTCCTCGGGTGACGAGTGAGGTTTAACGGCTTGTTGCACATACTAAGTGCAATCGCGATTCCTGCGAAAGTGAGTTACGATTTATTTTTATTTTCCATGATTTTCGTTTATTTTTTCGTTTGTTTCTTTGTTATTACTCGAGGACGAGCAAAAGTTCAAGTTGGGGGGTGTGATAATATCACATTTAGTGCATAATTATTACTATAATCATAAGCATATTTATGGAAATAATCATGAATTAGGAAATATTTTGAATATCTTCTACCCTAAATATTATTCTTTTATCTTTTTTGTAGATGATTTCAAATCCTTACCAAAAAGACAAGAAAGATTTTGATTGAAGGAAAAGAAAGGAAAAATTATCAATTAAGATTTCCATGACACCACAAAATCTTCCAAGATTATTTGAACCTTCCATATTGAAACAAAGAGGGAGAATAATCTCAAAAATTCGTCCCTTTATAAAACCCCAAGAGAAAACCCATCAAAAGAGGTAGAAAAACTAACCCTAGTCTCCCAAATTCTTCCCCAACCTAACCATCATCAAAAGGAGCAAGTTGGAGTGTTCTTTGGGCTGTCCGGAAGGGGAGAAATTGCTGTTGGGATCGTTGGAACGGGAAGGAGCTGCTGTTCGTGCTTCTCCGTCACCTCTTCCAATTCCTAAGCACCTTTCTACTCTTTTAAATCTTAGTTTCTCATATATGCATCAAATTTCAGTATTTTGTTGTTATTTGTTTCGTACAATGAGTAGCTAAGTGATTTTCTAGGGTGAAGATGAAGCATGTATGATGTGTTGATGTAATTTGCTACCTCAATGTTAATTGCAATTATTCTAGCAACTTTTTCATCTGTTTGATTTATTGCATGTTAAGAATCATGAACTTGACTTTGTGGTTGTTTGTTGACGGTTGCCCGCTGCATACAATTAGACATAATAGATGAATTCATTTAACAAGTCAAAATCGTTGCTGTGAGATTTGTTAAGTGTAGGGATTTATAACTTGTGTATTGCTTGTTATTAATTTAATAGATGTGAGTGCATGAATTAACCGTCTAGGTTATTTGTCTCGTATAAGTTGCTTGTGCCCGTATGATACATTGAGGATAGTGTAAGTTGCTTGCGCCCTCACTATTTAGTCCAAACACATCTTCCTAATTTACTAAGGTAATTGCATGGTCATTGGTAGTGAGTAAAACATCAACACAAATTACTTGTGGATTCCGAACCCTAGAACTCGTTTTATATAGAATTTCATCTAGATAGGTTTTGTTTCTGTTTTGTGTTAGTATAGTTAAAATTCAAAAACATCAATTACGTTCTTCTTTCGATTTAGTTTCCGCGTATTAAGATTTACTTCTAAACTTCTTCCTTGTGGACTCGACCCCTACTTATCCTTGCTAGTTTAGGATATAAGTTGTGGTATTTTGAGAGCTTAACGACAGCTCGACAAAATTGGCGCCGTTGCCGGGGAAGAAAAAGCAAGAAAATTTTAATTCGTAAAATTAAAAAAAATAAATAAATCTGAATAGAACTAAAAATTCTGTTATTTAGTGTGTTTTCAGGAATTGGTGGACAATTGGCGTTGCATGCAAGGTAGAAGATCACAACATCCAAACCTAGTGCGACTTGAGTGGGAAGGACGAACTGAAGTGATGGCTGATCAAGAATACCAATATGGTTCAGACAGTGATATTCGGGAGGAGGAGATAGCAACCAATGGGCAACCTCAGCGGAGGCCGCCAATTAGTGAGTATTTCATCCCTACCGCTTATACTCCAGTTAATTGTATGAGAAATGCTCCTATCAATGCACCACGTTATGAGATTAAGCATAGTGTCATACAAATGCTTCCTCTATTTTATGGTTTACCAAATGAAGAACCTCATCATCATATTGACGAATTTCTTGAAATTTGTTCCACACAAAGAACTCATGAAACTCCTATTGATGCTATCCGCATGAAACTATTTCCATTCTCATTAAAGGATAAAGCAAAAAATTGGTTTAAAACTCTTGATAATGTTGAGATTTCTTCTTGGGATGAATTGCAAAATTTGTTTTTAAAGAATTTTTTTCCAATTGGTAAAACAAATGAATATAGGAAATCAATCATGAGTTTCACCCAACATGATAGTGAGACTTTTCATGAGGCTTGGGAAAGGTTGAGGGATTTGCTAAGGAAGTGCCCACATCATCAGTTTCCTAAATGGCACTTAATTCAAATTTTTTACAATGGTTTAACTGAAAAGGATGTTAATATTGTTGACTTTGCATGTGGGGGTCAATTTATGAAAAAAGATGAAGAGGAACTATGGGAATTGTTCGATAATCTTGCTGAAAATTCCTTGCATAAAGTTGCATCATATAGGAATAGAGCATCATCAAGTAGGCACTCAAAAGAAGTGTTTGAAGTTAATGATATCCATGAATTGAAAAATACCATGTGTTCTACTAACAACAAACTCTTGCATGAAATCTGCTCTCTTAAAGATGTTATGCAACAAACTATGATTTCTAATGCTAACCCTCAAAAACAAGTTTGCTCTGTTTGCTGTGATGGAAGTCATGTTGCAGAAGTTTGTCCTAGAAATTCAGATTGTCAAGATAGGTCACAACAAGAAGTAGCTTATGCTCAAGGGTATAAGAATGTTCCTCAAGGTGCTTTCTCAAACACGTACAACAAAGATTGGAAGCATCACCCAAATTTCTCGTGGGGTGGAAATCAAAACAACCAATTCCAGCAACCCAGAGCACCCTACCAAACTCAAAATCAAGTTCCATATCAACCGCCACACAAGAGGGAATCATTATCTGATGAGAAGCTTGATAAATTGATCCAAACCCAAGAGTCTTTGGTGACTATGATGAGCCAATTAATCCAAATTCAGACTCAACAATCCAGACCACAAGGAGGTTTGCCGAGCAATACAGTTAACAACCCAAGAGAGGAGACCAAGGCAATCGCATTGCGCACTTATGCAAGGAAAGGAACGACAAAGAAAGGAGTTGAACACCTTATTGAAACCGAGCAAGGAGGATTTGAACCATATAAATCTGAGGACGAGGTCAAAAACAAGGAAAGAGAAAAGCAACAAGAGGTCAACAATGAGATATCCACTCAAAAGGGAAGTACTCTTTCTCAACCTACTAATTTTTCTAATATTTCAAAACTTCCTTTTCCGGGTAGGCAAGTGAACTTTAAGGATGATGGTAAGTTTGCTAAATTTCTAGAGGTGTTTAAGAAGTTGCATATTAACATACCTCTTTTAGAAGCCATAACCCAAATGCCTACATATGCTAAATTTTTGAAGGACATAATCACCAACAAGAAAAAATTAGAAGAGTGTGAGTCAATTTGTTTGAATGAAGAGTGTTCTGCAATCGTTCAACGTAAGCTACCGCCTAAGTTGAGGGATGCTGGAAGCTTTTCTGTACCTTGTGAAATTGGTGGTTGTGAATTTAAAAAGGCATTGTGTGATCTTGGGTCTAGTGTGAATTTAATGCCTTTATCTCTGTTTCGTAGACTTGGTTTACAGGAACCCACACCCACTACTGTTACCTTAGTACTTGCTGATCGTTCTGTTAAATTCCCTAGAGGTATTGTTGAGGATGTTTTGGTTAAGGTGGGTAAATTTATTTTTCCGGTTGATTTTGTGGTCCTGGATATGGAAGAAGATGAGGATGTACCTATCATTTTAGGAAGACCCTTCTTACGCACTAGTAGGGCGTTAATTGATGTTGAGATGGGGGAATTAACATTCAGACTTAATGATGAAAATATTGTCTTTAATGTTTTCCAAACAATGAAACTGCCTATTAATGCTGGTGATGAAGTGTTTAGGGTGGATTGCATTGAATCTGAAACTGCATCATATTTAGATATTGCAAATCATCTCTCTTTAATTGATAAATGCATAACAAATTCATCTGAAATTGATCAACAAGACTTGTCTGAAGAAGAAATCCTTGTAGTAAGCATGCTAAAGTCTATGGAAAAGAAATCTTGGGCATTTAATTCAAAAATTTTACCATTATTTGAGTCAAATTATGCTCATGCAACCAAGGCTGAATATTTTGTCAACCCTGAACTAAAACCATTACCCCCTCACTTGAAATATGTTTTTCTGGGTGAGGGTAACACCATGCCTGTGATTATTTCATCGCTTTTGCAGGATAGTGAGGAAGACAAGCTTTTACGGGTTTTAAGAGAACACAAAAAGGCGATTGGGTGGACTATTGATGATATTAAAGGAGTAAACCCCACACTTTGTATGCACAAAATTTTGTTGGAAGATGGTAAGAAGGAAATTGTGCAACCTCAACGAAGACTAAATCCACATATGCAAGAGGTAGTGCGTAAGGAAATTATCAAATGGCTGGATGCAGGTATAATCTTTCCTATTTCTGATTCGAAGTGGGTTAGTCCTTTGCATTGTGTTCCTAAAAAGGGAGGTACTACAGTAATAAAAAATGCAAAAAATGAATTGATTCCCAGTAGAACTGTGACTGGCTGGAGGGTGGTTGTAGACCTCGGAAAATTAAATGATGCAACTAGAAAAGATCATTTCCCCTTGCCTTTTATTGATCAAATGCTAGAAAAGCTTGCAGGATACGATTATTATTGCTTTCTAGATGGCTATAGTGGGTACCATCAAATACCCATTGCCCCTGAGGATCAAGAAAAAACAACATTCACTTGTCCCTATGGAACTTTTGCTTTTAGACGCATGCCTTTTGGACTTTGTAATGCACCTGCTACTTTTCAACGCTGCATGTTATCTCTTTTCTCTGATTTTATTGATAACTGCATGGAGGTTTTCATGGATGATTTTTCTATTTTTGGGTCCACATTTGATAAATGTTTGAAAAACTTGAATGATGTACTTTTAAGATGCGAACAAAACAATTTTGTACTTAACTGGGAAAAATGTCATTTTATGGTGCATGAGGGGATCGTTTTGGGACATAAAGTTTCATGTCATGGCATAGAAGTTGACAAGGCTAAGGTTGAATTAATCGAAAAATTACCTTATCCGTTGAATTTAAAAGATGTAAGAGCTTTTTTGGGACATGCAGGTTTTTATCGAAGATTTATAAAAGATTTCTCAAAAATTGCTAGGCCCATGACTAATTTGCTTGCAAAGGATGTTCCTTTTATTTTTGATGATGAATGTGTCAAATCCTTTGATTGCTTGAAAAATAAATTGATTAACGCACCAATTGTTTCAAAACCAAATTGGGAACTTCCTTTTGTGATTATGTGTGATGCTAGTGATGAAACTATGGGTGCAATTTTAGGTCAAATGATTGATAAAAAATTCCACACAATTCATTATGCAAGTAAAACTTTCAATGATGCACAACTCAATTACACCACTACTGAAAAAGAAATGATGGCTGTAATATTTGCATTAGAAAAATTCAGATCCTATTTGCTTATGTCAAAAGTAGTTGTCTACACAGATCATGGTGCGTTAAAATATTTAATGACAAAACAAGATACAAAACCAAGGTTACTTCGTTGGGTATTGTTGTTACAAGAATTTGACATTGAGATCAAAGACAAGAAGGGATCTGAAAATTTGGTAGCTGACCATCTTTCAAGACTTGACCATGATTATGTGGTAAGATTTGAGTCAAAACCCGTGTCTGAGGAATTTCTGGACGAATATCTGCTCATGATTGATTCTAAATTTCCGTGGTATGTTGAGATTGTTAATTTCTTAGTTGCCAAAGTTTTGCCCCCTAACATTTCTTCGCAGCAAAGGAAGAAGTTTTTCTTTGATGTTAAACACTATGTTTGGGATGAACCGTATCTCTTTAAGAGATGTGCAGATGGCTTAATTAGGAGATGCGTGCCTGAGGAAGAAGTTGAAAGTATTTTGCACTTTTGTCATAATAAGGAAGCAGGAGGACACCATGGATCAAGCCGAACAACTGCAAAAGTGCCGCAATCAGGTTTTTTTTGGCCCTCCTTATTCAAAGATGCTTTCAATTATATAAAAAACTGTGATTCTTGTCAAAGGTTTGGAAATGTGACTAAGAGAGATGAGATGCCACTAAATAATATGGTTGAATGTGAATTATTTGATGTTTGGGGTATTGACTTTATGGGACCATTTCCGAAATCATTTAATAACGAATACATCCTTGTGGCTGTGGACTATGTGAGTAGGTGGGTAGAAGCAATAGCATGTCCTAAAAATGATGCTCAAGTTGTTACCAAGTTTTTGAAAAAATTCATATTTACTCGTTATGGTACACCTAGGGCAATCATTAGTGATGGTGGTTCACACTTCCGTAATCGTATTTTTGATAAACTTCTATCCAAGTACGGTGTAAACCACAAGACTACTACACCTTATCACCCTCAAACAAGCGGCTTGGTCGAACTATCAAATAGAGAATTAAAACAAGTATTGGAAAGAACTGTTAGCACATCTAGGAAAGATTGGTCTTTAAGGTTAGATGACGCACTGTGGGCTTATAGGACAGCATACAAAACACCTTTGGGTATGTCTCCTTATAAGTTAGTTTTTGGGAAATCTTGTCATTTACCTGTGGAACTTGAACACAAGGCTTATTGGGCTCTTAAGTTACTTAACTTTGATCTTCAAAATGCTGGTAGAAACAGAATTTTGCAGGTGAATGAATTGGAGGAGATGAGACACCAAGCTTATGAGAGTTCTAGGATCTATAAAGAGAGGATGAAAATGCTGCATGATTCAAAAATCAAACCTAAGGATTTTAAAGAAGGCAGTCAAGTGCTACTCTATAATTCTCGGCTAAGGCTTTTCCCAGGGAAGTTGAAATCAAGATGGACGGGACCATACCAAGTGGTGAAGGTGTTACCGTATGGTGTAGTTGAGTTGACCGATGGAACAAGGACATTCAAAGTTAATGGTCAAAGGGTGAAGACATATCTTGGTGGTGAGAAGGTTGGAACTAACACGATTCTGTTTTTGCAGGATGCAAAATAAGATTGAGCAATGTCTGGCCATAGACATTAAATAGAGGCGCTCGAGGGAGGCAACCCGATATATAAATAAAAACAAAAAACAAAAAAAACAGTCACATTGAGCATCACAACAAGCACTTAATTGTCAGGTTGTATCCCTCCAACTTACATCTTTTCTTTGTGTTGCACATAAATATTGCCTTAGGGACAATGCATCATTTAGATGTGGGGGGGGGGGGGGGGGGGGGGGGGGAAGAAGCATTTTTTTTTGTTTCTGTTTTGTTTTGTTTTGTTTTGTTTTTGTTTTTGTTACTTTAAGAATTTAGTATTTTTTTTTCTCGCATGTTCGTAGGTCCATGATTATGTAATACTTCCCATCACACATAACATGTATGACTTCTTAGTTTTGCTTGCCGTTTTCTTTTTCTTTCAAAAAAAAAAGTTTTTCCATTTTGTGGGTCTTGCATTGTAATTAGTCGTGTGTAAGACGCGTTATTGAGGCAAGTAAAAAGTAAGTCACACAAGTTGAATACTGATGCATTAGATATATCTAATAGTCGTCTTTAGTACCACTTGAGCTCTGTGAGGGTGCACCCCGGATTTCCCTCGGGAGGAGTGGAGTTAACAGGGTTATCAGTGTCCCAAATGGGAAATAAGTCAATACTTAAACTGAGACAAGGAATCTTTGAGGCGAGAACTGGTGGATGGGTGCATGTGCCAATGGGAAGCACTCAATTTCTCCGAGATAGGAGATCGTCTCACAATAACGCCTAATAGGGTAGATAGATGGGTTCGTGATCATGGAGCATATATGAAGGGGAGTCCATCCAAAAGGTGGTGGGAGGTTCCACATTAAACACGAAAGCGAGACAAATAATGTCGTAGTTATCGAATCTGTGATTAAATGTCAATAAGGAAGTGTTTGTCCCTTACGTATAGTTAAGTGGCAAAGTGCCAAAAGAAGAAAAAAAAAAGGATGGAGAAAATGTGATCCCAAGTCAGAAGTCAAGCAATGTATGGTCAAGTCAAGTCAAAAAAAAAAAAAAAGAGAAAAAAAGGTCAAGTCAAGTGAAAAACAAGTCTCGTACCTCGTGACACCATATCGCCGGAACCACCACCACCTTGTTTACCTTTACCTCGGGTTTGTAGTGGAGTAGGATATATCGAAGAGGGGTTTAGGTATATTGTGAGGCGGTCTTTGATTCGCGTGCTATCATCTATTACCACTGGCGGTCTTATAAGGTAAATTTTATCAGTAAGAGTATGACCCGGCCCTAGAACTTTCCGCACCTAGTGATCGTCGAGGGTGGGACCTAAGGATTGTCTATTTAGGTGTGTCACTGCATCAAGTATTCTGATTTTGTGGGTATATCTGCTGAAAACCCTCAGGAGACAAAACTCCTCCTCCTCGGGTGACGAGTGAGGTTTAACGGCTTGTTGCACATACTAAGTGCAATCGCGATTCCTGCGAAAGTGAGTTACGATTTATTTTTATTTTCCATGATTTTCGTTTATTTTTTCGTTTGTTTCTTTGTTATTACTCGAGGACGAGCAAAAGTTCAAGTTGGGGGGTGTGATAATATCACATTTAGTGCATAATTATTACTATAATCATAAGCATATTTATGGAAATAATCATGAATTAGGAAATATTTTGAATATCTTCTACCCTAAATATTATTCTTTTATCTTTTTTGTAGATGATTTCAAATCCTTACCAAAAAGACAAGAAAGATTTTGATTGAAGGAAAAGAAAGGAAAAATTATCAATTAAGATTTCCATGACACCACAAAATCTTCCAAGATTATTTGAACCTTCCATATTGAAACAAAGAGGGAGAATAATCTCAAAAATTCGTCACTTTATAAAACCCCAAGAGAAAACCCATCAAAAGAGGTAGAAAAACTAACCCTAGTCTCCCAAATTCTTCCCCAACCTAACCATCATCAAAAGGAGCAAGTTGGAGTGTTCTTTGGGCTGTCCGGAAGGGGAGAAATTGCTGTTGGGATCGTTGGAACGGGAAGGAGCTGCTGTTCGTGCTTCTCCGTCACCTCTTCCAATTCCTAAGCACCTTTCTACTCTTTTAAATCTTAGTTTCTCATATATGCATCAAATTTCAGTATTTTGTTGTTATTTGTTTCGTACAATGAGTAGCTAAGTGATTTTCTAGGGTGAAGATGAAGCATGTATGATGTGTTGATGTAATTTGCTACCTCAATGTTAATTGCAATTATTCTAGCAACTTTTTCATCTGTTTGATTTATTGCATGTTAAGAATCATGAACTTGACTTTGTGGTTGTTTGTTGACGGTTGCCCGCTGCATACAATTAGACATAATAGATGAATTCATTTAACAAGTCAAAATCGTTGCTGTGAGATTTGTTAAGTGTAGGGATTTATAACTTGTGTATTGCTTGTTATTAATTTAATAGATGTGAGTGCATGAATTAACCGTCTAGGTTATTTGTCTCGTATAAGTTGCTTGTGCCCGTATGATACATTGAGGATAGTGTAAGTTGCTTGCGCCCTCACTATTTAGTCCAAACACATCTTCCTAATTTACTAAGGTAATTGCATGGTCATTGGTAGTGAGTAAAACATCAACACAAATTACTTGTGGATTCCGAACCCTAGAACTCGTTTTATATAGAATTTCATCTAGATAGGTTTTGTTTCTGTTTTGTGTTAGTATAGTTAAAATTCAAAAACATCAATTACGTTCTTCTTTCGATTTAGTTTCCGCGTATTAAGATTTACTTCTAAACTTCTTCCTTGTGGACTCGACCCCTACTTATCCTTGCTAGTTTAGGATATAAGTTGTGGTATTTTGAGAGCTTAACGACAGCTCGACAAAATTGGCGCCGTTGCCGGGGAAGAAAAAGCAAGAAAATTTTAATTCGTAAAATTAAAAAAAATAAATAAATCTGAATAGAACTAAAAATTCTGTTATTTAGTGTGTTTTCAGGAATTGGTGGACAATTGGCGTTGCATGCAAGGTAGAAGATCACAACATCCAAACCTAGTGCGACTTGAGTGGGAAGGACGAACTGAAGTGATGGCTGATCAAGAATACCAATATGGTTCAGACAGTGATATTCGGGAGGAGGAGATAGCAACCAATGGGCAACCTCAGCGGAGGCCGCCAATTAGTGAGTATTTCATCCCTACCGCTTATACTCCAGTTAATTGTATGAGAAATGCTCCTATCAATGCACCACGTTATGAGATTAAGCATAGTGTCATACAAATGCTTCCTCTATTTTATGGTTTACCAAATGAAGAACCTCATCATCATATTGACGAATTTCTTGAAATTTGTTCCACACAAAGAACTCATGAAACTCCTATTGATGCTATCCGCATGAAACTATTTCCATTCTCATTAAAGGATAAAGCAAAAAATTGGTTTAAAACTCTTGATAATGTTGAGATTTCTTCTTGGGATGAATTGCAAAATTTGTTTTTAAAGAATTTTTTTCCAATTGGTAAAACAAATGAATATAGGAAATCAATCATGAGTTTCACCCAACATGATAGTGAGACTTTTCATGAGGCTTGGGAAAGGTTGAGGGATTTGCTAAGGAAGTGCCCACATCATCAGTTTCCTAAATGGCACTTAATTCAAATTTTTTACAATGGTTTAACTGAAAAGGATGTTAATATTGTTGACTTTGCATGTGGGGGTCAATTTATGAAAAAAGATGAAGAGGAACTATGGGAATTGTTCGATAATCTTGCTGAAAATTCCTTGCATAAAGTTGCATCATATAGGAATAGAGCATCATCAAGTAGGCACTCAAAAGAAGTGTTTGAAGTTAATGATATCCATGAATTGAAAAATACCATGTGTTCTACTAACAACAAACTCTTGCATGAAATCTGCTCTCTTAAAGATGTTATGCAACAAACTATGATTTCTAATGCTAACCCTCAAAAACAAGTTTGCTCTGTTTGCTGTGATGGAAGTCATGTTGCAGAAGTTTGTCCTAGAAATTCAGATTGTCAAGATAGGTCACAACAAGAAGTAGCTTATGCTCAAGGGTATAAGAATGTTCCTCAAGGTGCTTTCTCAAACACGTACAACAAAGATTGGAAGCATCACCCAAATTTCTCGTGGGGTGGAAATCAAAACAACCAATTCCAGCAACCCAGAGCACCCTACCAAACTCAAAATCAAGTTCCATATCAACCGCCACACAAGAGGGAATCATTATCTGATGAGAAGCTTGATAAATTGATCCAAACCCAAGAGTCTTTGGTGACTATGATGAGCCAATTAATCCAAATTCAGACTCAACAATCCAGACCACAAGGAGGTTTGCCGAGCAATACAGTTAACAACCCAAGAGAGGAGACCAAGGCAATCGCATTAGGCACTTATGCAAGGAAAGGAACGACAAAGAAAGGAGTTGAACACCTTATTGAAACCGAGCAAGGAGGATTTGAACCATATAAATCTGAGGACGAGGTCAAAAACAAGGAAAGAGAAAAGCAACAAGAGGTCAACAATGAGATATCCACTCAAAAGGGAAGTACTCTTTCTCAACCTACTAATTTTTCTAATATTTCAAAACTTCCTTTTCCGGGTAGGCAAGTGAACTTTAAGGATGATGGTAAGTTTGCTAAATTTCTAGAGGTGTTTAAGAAGTTGCATATTAACATACCTCTTTTAGAAGCCATAACCCAAATGCCTACATATGCTAAATTTTTGAAGGACATAATCACCAACAAGAAAAAATTAGAAGAGTGTGAGTCAATTTGTTTGAATGAAGAGTGTTCTGCAATCGTTCAACGTAAGCTACCGCCTAAGTTGAGGGATGCTGGAAGCTTTTCTGTACCTTGTGAAATTGGTGGTTGTGAATTTAAAAAGGCATTGTGTGATCTTGGGTCTAGTGTGAATTTAATGCCTTTATCTCTGTTTCGTAGACTTGGTTTACAGGAACCCACACCCACTACTGTTACCTTAGTACTTGCTGATCGTTCTGTTAAATTCCCTAGAGGTATTGTTGAGGATGTTTTGGTTAAGGTGGGTAAATTTATTTTTCCGGTTGATTTTGTGGTCCTGGATATGGAAGAAGATGAGGATGTACCTATCATTTTAGGAAGACCCTTCTTACGCACTAGTAGGGCGTTAATTGATGTTGAGATGGGGGAATTAACATTCAGACTTAATGATGAAAATATTGTCTTTAATGTTTTCCAAACAATGAAACTGCCTATTAATGTTGGTGATGAAGTGTTTAGGGTGGATTGCATTGAATCTGAAACTGCATCATATTTAGATATTGCAAATCATCTCTCTTTAATTGATAAATGCATAACAAATTCATCTGAAATTGATCAACAAGACTTGTCTGAAGAAGAAATCCTTGTAGTAAGCATGCTAAAGTCTATGGAAAAGAAATCTTGGGCATTTAATTCAAAAATTTTACCATTATTTGAGTCAAATTATGCTCATGCAACCAAGGCTGAATATTTTGTCAACCCTGAACTAAAACCATTACCCCCTCACTTGAAATATGTTTTTCTGGGTGAGGGTAACACCATGCCTGTGATTATTTCATCGCTTTTGCAGGATAGTGAGGAAGACAAGCTTTTACGGGTTTTAAGAGAACACAAAAAGGCGATTGGGTGGACTATTGATGATATTAAAGGAGTAAACCCCACACTTTGTATGCACAAAATTTTGTTGGAAGATGGTAAGAAGGAAATTGTGCAACCTCAACGAAGACTAAATCCACATATGCAAGAGGTAGTGCGTAAGGAAATTATCAAATGGCTGGATGCAGGTATAATCTTTCCTATTTCTGATTCGAAGTGGGTTAGTCCTTTGCATTGTGTTCCTAAAAAGGGAGGTACTACAGTAATAAAAAATGCAAAAAATGAATTGATTCCCAGTAGAACTGTGACTGGCTGGAGGGTGGTTGTAGACCTCGGAAAATTAAATGATGCAACTAGAAAAGATCATTTCCCCTTGCCTTTTATTGATCAAATGCTAGAAAAGCTTGCAGGATACGATTATTATTGCTTTCTAGATGGCTATAGTGGGTACCATCAAATACCCATTGCCCCTGAGGATCAAGAAAAAACAACATTCACTTGTCCCTATGGAACTTTTGCTTTTAGACGCATGCCTTTTGGACTTTGTAATGCACCTGCTACTTTTCAACGCTGCATGTTATCTCTTTTCTCTGATTTTATTGATAACTGCATGGAGGTTTTCATGGATGATTTTTCTATTTTTGGGTCCACATTTGATAAATGTTTGAAAAACTTGAATGATGTACTTTTAAGATGCGAACAAAACAATTTTGTACTTAACTGGGAAAAATGTCATTTTATGGTGCATGAGGGGATCGTTTTGGGACATAAAGTTTCATGTCATGGCATAGAAGTTGACAAGGCTAAGGTTGAATTAATCGAAAAATTACCTTATCCGTTGAATTTAAAAGATGTAAGAGCTTTTTTGGGACATGCAGGTTTTTATCGAAGATTTATAAAAGATTTCTCAAAAATTGCTAGGCCCATGACTAATTTGCTTGCAAAGGATGTTCCTTTTATTTTTGATGATGAATGTGTCAAATCCTTTGATTGCTTGAAAAATAAATTGATTAACGCACCAATTGTTTCAAAACCAAATTGGGAACTTCCTTTTGTGATTATGTGTGATGCTAGTGATGAAACTATGGGTGCAATTTTAGGTCAAATGATTGATAAAAAATTCCACACAATTCATTATGCAAGTAAAACTTTCAATGATGCACAACTCAATTACACCACTACTGAAAAAGAAATGATGGCTGTAATATTTGCATTAGAAAAATTCAGATCCTATTTGCTTATGTCAAAAGTAGTTGTCTACACAGATCATGGTGCGTTAAAATATTTAATGACAAAACAAGATACAAAACCAAGGTTACTTCGTTGGGTATTGTTGTTACAAGAATTTGACATTGAGATCAAAGACAAGAAGGGATCTGAAAATTTGGTAGCTGACCATCTTTCAAGACTTGACCATGATTATGTGGTAAGATTTGAGTCAAAACCCGTGTCTGAGGAATTTCTGGACGAATATCTGCTCATGATTGATTCTAAATTTCCGTGGTATGTTGAGATTGTTAATTTCTTAGTTGCCAAAGTTTTGCCCCCTAACATTTCTTCGCAGCAAAGGAAGAAGTTTTTCTTTGATGTTAAACACTATGTTTGGGATGAACCGTATCTCTTTAAGAGATGTGCAGATGGCTTAATTAGGAGATGCGTGCCTGAGGAAGAAGTTGAAAGTATTTTGCACTTTTGTCATAATAAGGAAGCAGGAGGACACCATGGATCAAGCCGAACAACTGCAAAAGTGCTGCAATCAGGTTTTTTTTGGCCCTCCTTATTCAAAGATGCTTTCAATTATATAAAAAACTGTGATTCTTGTCAAAGGTTTGGAAATGTGACTAAGAGAGATGAGATGCCACTAAATAATATGGTTGAATGTGAATTATTTGATGTTTGGGGTATTGACTTTATGGGACCATTTCCGAAATCATTTAATAACGAATACATCCTTGTGGCTGTGGACTATGTGAGTAGGTGGGTAGAAGCAATAGCATGTCCTAAAAATGATGCTCAAGTTGTTACCAAGTTTTTGAAAAAATTCATATTTACTCGTTATGGTACACCTAGGGCAATCATTAGTGATGGTGGTTCACACTTCCGTAATCGTATTTTTGATAAACTTCTATCCAAGTACGGTGTAAACCACAAGACTACTACACCTTATCACCCTCAAACAAGCGGCTTGGTCGAACTATCAAATAGAGAATTAAAACAAGTATTGGAAAGAACTGTTAGCACATCTAGGAAAGATTGGTCTTTAAGGTTAGATGACGCACTGTGGGCTTATAGGACAGCATACAAAACACCTTTGGGTATGTCTCCTTATAAGTTAGTTTTTGGGAAATCTTGTCATTTACCTGTGGAACTTGAACACAAGGCTTATTGGGCTCTTAAGTTACTTAACTTTGATCTTCAAAATGCTGGTAGAAACAGAATTTTGCAGGTGAATGAATTGGAGGAGATGAGACACCAAGCTTATGAGAGTTCTAGGATCTATAAAGAGAGGATGAAAATGCTGCATGATTCAAAAATCAAACCTAAGGATTTTAAAGAAGGCAGTCAAGTGCTACTCTATAATTCTCGGCTAAGGCTTTTCCCAGGGAAGTTGAAATCAAGATGGACGGGACCATACCAAGTGGTGAAGGTGTTCCCGTATGGTGTAGTTGAGTTGACCGATGGAACAAGGACATTCAAAGTTAATGGTCAAAGGGTGAAGACATATCTTGGTGGTGAGAAGGTTGGAACTAACACGATTCTGTTTTTGCAGGATGCAAAATAAGATTGAGCAATGTCTGGCCATAGACATTAAATAGAGGCGCTCGAGGGAGGCAACCCGATATATAAATAAAAACAAAAAACAAAAAAAACAGTCACATTGAGCATCACAACAAGCACTTAATTGTCAGGTTGTATCCCTCCAACTTACATCTTTTCTTTGTGTTGCACATAAATATTGCCTTAGGGACAATGCATCATTTAGATGTGGGGGGGGGGGGGGGGGGGGGGGGGGAAGAAGCATTTTTTTTTGTTTCTGTTTTGTTTTGTTTTGTTTTGTTTTTGTTTTTGTTACTTTAAGAATTTAGTATTTTTTTTTCTCGCATGTTCGTAGGTCCATGATTATGTAATACTTCCCATCACACATAACATGTATGACTTCTTAGTTTTGCTTGCCGTTTTCTTTTTCTTTCAAAAAAAAAAAGTTTTTCCATTTTGTGGGTCTTGCATTGTAATTAGTCGTGTGTAAGACGCGTTATTGAGGCAAGTAAAAAGTAAGTCACACAAGTTGAATACTGATGCATTAGATATATCTAATAGTCGTCTTTAGTACCACTTGAGCTCTGTGAGGGTGCACCCCGGATTTCCCTCGGGAGGAGTGGAGTTAACAGGGTTATCAGTGTCCCAAATGGGAAATAAGTCAATACTTAAACTGAGACAAGGAATCTTTGAGGCGAGAACTGGTGGATGGGTGCATGTGCCAATGGGAAGCACTCAATTTCTCCGAGATAGGAGATCGTCTCACAATAACGCCTAATAGGGTAGATAGATGGGTTCGTGATCATGGAGTATATATGAAGGGGAGTCCATCCAAAAGGTGGTGGGAGGTTCCACATTAAACACGAAAGCGAGACAAATAATGTCGTAGTTATCGAATCTGTGATTAAATGTCAATAAGGAAGTGTTTGTCCCTTACGTATAGTTAAGTGGCAAAGTGCCAAAAGAAGAAAAAAAAAAGGATGGAGAAAATGTGATCCCAAGTCAGAAGTCAAGCAATGTATGGTCAAGTCAAGTCAAAAAAAAAAAAAAAGAGAAAAAAAGGTCAAGTCAAGTGAAAAACAAGTCTCGTACCTCGTGACACCATATCGCCGGAACCACCACCACCTTGTTTACCTTTACCTCGGGTTTGTAGTGGAGTAGGATATATCGAAGAGGGGTTTAGGTATATTGTGAGGCGGTCTTTGATTCGCGTGCTATCATCTATTACCACTGGCGGTCTTATAAGGTAAATTTTATCAGTAAGAGTATGACCCGGCCCTAGAACTTTCCGCACCTAGTGATCGTCGAGGGTGGGACCTAAGGATTGTCTATTTAGGTGTGTCACTGCATCAAGTATTCTGATTTTGTGGGTATATCTGCTGAAAACCCTCAGGAGACAAAACTCCTCCTCCTCGGGTGACGAGTGAGGTTTAACGGCTTGTTGCACATACTAAGTGCAATCGCGATTCCTGCGAAAGTGAGTTACGATTTATTTTTATTTTCCATGATTTTCGTTTATTTTTTCGTTTGTTTCTTTGTTATTACTCGAGGACGAGCAAAAGTTCAAGTTGGGGGGTGTGATAATATCACATTTAGTGCATAATTATTACTATAATCATAAGCATATTTATGGAAATAATCATGAATTAGGAAATATTTTGAATATCTTCTACCCTAAATATTATTCTTTTATCTTTTTTGTAGATGATTTCAAATCCTTACCAAAAAGACAAGAAAGATTTTGATTGAAGGAAAAGAAAGGAAAAATTATCAATTAAGATTTCCATGACACCACAAAATCTTCCAAGATTATTTGAACCTTCCATATTGAAACAAAGAGGGAGAATAATCTCAAAAATTCGTCCCTTTATAAAACCCCAAGAGAAAACCCATCAAAAGAGGTAGAAAAACTAACCCTAGTCTCCCAAATTCTTCCCCAACCTAACCATCATCAAAAGGAGCAAGTTGGAGTGTTCTTTGGGCTGTCCGGAAGGGGAGAAATTGCTGTTGGGATCGTTGGAACGGGAAGGAGCTGCTGTTCGTGCTTCTCCGTCACCTCTTCCAATTCCTAAGCACCTTTCTACTCTTTTAAATCTTAGTTTCTCATATATGCATCAAATTTCAGTATTTTGTTGTTATTTGTTTCGTACAATGAGTAGCTAAGTGATTTTCTAGGGTGAAGATGAAGCATGTATGATGTGTTGATGTAATTTGCTACCTCAATGTTAATTGCAATTATTCTAGCAACTTTTTCATCTGTTTGATTTATTGCATGTTAAGAATCATGAACTTGACTTTGTGGTTGTTTGTTGACGGTTGCCCGCTGCATACAATTAGACATAATAGATGAATTCATTTAACAAGTCAAAATCGTTGTTGTGAGATTTGTTAAGTGTAGGGATTTATAACTTGTGTATTGCTTGTTATTAATTTAATAGATGTGAGTGCATGAATTAACCGTCTAGGTTATTTGTCTCGTATAAGTTGCTTGTGCCCGTATGATACATTGAGGATAGTGCAAGTTGCTTGCGCCCTCACTATTTAGTCCAAACACATCTTCCTAATTTACTAAGGTAATTGCATGGTCATTGGTAGTGAGTAAAACATCAACACAAATTACTTGTGGATTCCGAACCCTAGAACTCGTTTTATATAGAATTTCATCTAGATAGGTTTTGTTTCTGTTTTGTGTTAGTATAGTTAAAATTCAAAAACATCAATTACGTTCTTCTTTCGATTTAGTTTCCGCGTATTAAGATTTACTTCTAAACTTCTTCCTTGTGGACTCGACCCCTACTTATCCTTGCTAGTTTAGGATATAAGTTGTGGTATTTTGAGAGCTTAACGACAGCTCGACAATACCCTCCTCACAACTCCAAACAAAATCAGAATCATAACATTGCAATCAGAAATCAAAGTGCACTCACAACAACAAGCATTCATGACTGGAGTCATTTAATCAACACGACAACTAATTAAGTCATCTACTGGTCATGATACAGATTTATAAGGTCTGATGTCCTAAGTGTCACACATAACCACACCACATTACTGCATATTAGTAACATATATACATGAAATGAATGATAGAACAAGTGGAACAGTAAGAGATATCACGAATAGACACTACCAGCATTCGATAGCATGAATACTAAATTTCATAACATACATGAATTAGGATCTTACAACTTAGGACTTGATCATAGATTATATGGACATGAAATGATATACATATCAGTAATACAATATGGTGAAACATGCCTATGAGATCAGAAGTCTAAATATATCCATAATCAATATACATGCATACATATAACATCAACATCAGAGAACATATATAAAATCAGATCCTAAACATGTTATATTTACTGCTGAACTGGAATCGATTCAAATGGCAAATAAATCATGGGAGATTATCTGAATATAATCACGAAATAATGCATGAACAGATGATCTATAATAAGCCAACAAATCATGGAAGATTATCTGAATATAATCACAAAATAATGCATGAACATGATCTATAATCAGCAAACAAATCATGGAAGATTATCTGCATATAATCACCAAATAATGCATGAACATATGATCTATAATCAGTAAATAAATCATGGGAGATTATCTGAGTATAATCACCAAATAATGCATGGACATATGATCTATAATCAGCCAACAAATCATGGAAGATTATCTGAATATAATCACTAAATAATGCAAGCACCTATGATCTATAATCAGCAATCATGGAATATTATTTGAACATAGACATCAACTAACGCATGAACATGCGACCTATATATAGTCAGCAAACAAATCATGGAATATTATCTGGATATAATCATGACATAATGCAAGAATACATGACCTACAATCAGTAAATAAATCATGGGATATTGTCTGAATATAGTCACGAGTTAATGCATGAATATATGATCTATAATCAGCAACCAAATCATGGAAGATTTTCTGAATGTAGTCACTAAATAACACAGGAATATATGCTCTAAAGCCAGCAAACAAATCATGGAAGATTTTCTGAATATGGTCACGAAATAATTCATGAATATATGATCTATAATCAGTAAACAAATCATGGGATATTGTCTGAATATAGTCACGAGTTAATGCATAATTATATGATCTATAATCAGTAAACAAATCATGGAAGATTATCTGAATATAGTCACCAAATCACGCCTAGACATATGATTTATAATCAGCAACGATTCCTGGAAATAATTTCTGAACAAAGTCATGAGCTAATACATGAACCTATGATCTAAGATTAGCAAACAAATCATGGAAGATTATCCGGATATAATCACTAAATCACGCATAGACATATGATCTATAATCAGTAACGATTCATGAAAATATCATCTGTACAAAGTCTTGAAATAATGCAAGAACATATGATCTAAAATCACTCAACACATCATGGAAAATTTGCATGTTACAGAAAGTTAAACACCTTCACAAAGTAACCAAACAATCACAAGTTCATACGACAGGAGATGGGTAGCATATCACGCAAAGCACGCATGCAATAACCCTTCCCCCGAAGTACTCCCCACGGCCAGCCACATCCCTTCTGGTTTCTTCATCAAACCACCAAGGAAAGAATGAGACAAGGGTCGTGATGATGGGAGGGACGCCCATCCAGCCGCTGAAATCTAGGGCGTGCACCACCGTCCACCCTACCGGGTAGATCTCTACCAGCACAAGCCCTAGACATCAGACCGGCCAGCCCACTAGTGTTGGACAAACCTCCGTCCAACACCCACTTCTTCTTCCTCCACTAAAGGGCTAGGAGCATTCTTGATCTCCCGGAAGTTCGCCTGAGCTAGCCGAAGATCAGCCCACCAACTCTCCTACTAGCTGCATAAGGATGCTTTCAAGATTGCTCCACTAGGCTCGCCGGAATTCCAGCCACCAGCACGCCGGAGAGGGAGATGAAGGTGGTTTGAGGGTGGTGTGCGTGAGGAACGAGAGGAGTAGGAAAAAGTTGTAGGGTTTGGGGCCTTTCGTTTCATTCACCCACACGGCAATCCACAAGCAAGGAAAATCTTCAATGCAATTGATATCTTTTCAATACATGCCTAATCTATGATGATTCAAATGTTTGCAAAATAAAATACAGATTTCCCTAGCTGACAAGGATACCACATCATCCACTCAACCCTACACACCCAAACACCAAGCAAAGTACGAATTCCACATGCAACACGCACCTGATTGATCCGATCAAGTCAACCGATTGCAAAACTGCCCGACATGTCGCACCCGCTTACGAGTCGATTTAACTCGTCCAAAAAGAAAACTTTTTCCCAAAAGGAAACTTCCCAAAATAAAGCATTAAATCACAAAACAAACACCAAACATAAAGATAACACATAATCGAACATAAGGATGAAAATAAGACTTATTAAAGTAGCAGGAGAGCGGGTCTTACACTACATATCCTAGTAGGTTAACTAAGAAATAAAGTGACAGTGTTAACGAAATGCCAGAGATATTCAAGAAAGTGAATGCCAACATACCTTTGTTAGACATGATTCACCAAATACCTCCCTATGCAAAATTCATCAAGGATCTTTGTACGACCAATAGGAAAACCAACGTCCTTAGCAAAGCCTTTTTGGTGGCTAATGTGAGTTCGATCATTTCGATCCCAACATACGTAAAATTAAGGACCCAGGAAGTCCAACAATTTCATGTGTCATTGGGGACTCTCGCATTAATAATGTCTTGTTAGATCTAGGGTCGAAGGTTAACCTCTTACCCGCTTCTATGGATCAACGATCAAGCCTACAAAAACAACTTTAGTACTTTACAATTGATTGATCGTTCAATCAAAATCTCTATGGGGTCATTGAATATGTCTTAATCAAGGTCGGAGACTTCATATTTCCTATTGACTTCATCGTCACTAGTGCAGAACGAAAAACAGACGTCACCGAATAAACGTCGGATATAAAAACATTCGACATCTATAGGTTTGTATAAACGTCAGGTTTTTTAGTATAACCGACGTCTATACCTCTTGAAAGAAGAAAAATATTTTTTTTGGATTTATTTTTAATAAGAATTTATGTGGATTTATTTTGTATAAGAATAATGTGAATTATTTGGATTGTTTTAAAGATAGTTACATGAATGTAACTATCACATGTGTGTATGGTCATATGTGTTGAAGTTTAGTCCCACATTGGAGAAAGTTTTTTGTTGGTGGAGTTGAAGTACTCCACCACTCCTTTACTTCTAAATGAGAGTTTGGTACCACACTACAAAATGCAAGTGAGATATATATATATATATATTTATTTATTTATTTATTTATATATATATATATATATATATTTAATGGTCAAAAGATTGACACTTGGGCTTAAGATGATTGTAATGGGTTTTTTTACTATTTACCCGTGTACAGACGTCGGATGTATAGAGTGACCGACATTTATAGGTCGTATTTTTTTTTATTGTTATTTAAATGTATAGACGTCGGTCACCCTATATATCCGACGTCTATAGGTCATAAAAGTTTAGTCCCACATTGGCTAATTTTTTTTGTTGTTCCACATGTTCAATATGGCCAGGCAACCGACATTTTTCGAGGACTACATGGCAATCAATCCTATCTGGGAAATTGAAGAATAAATAGAAGAAGAAGAAGAAGAGTACCCCTTCATTCATGAAAATTTAAATGCATACATCATGGATGATTCCGATCATAAAGAGGATGGGGGTAAGTTGAGCAGCGATGTGCATGTTATTCATCACATGCGAGCTCCTCCTGTTATACCCCTCGAGTTGGATACCACACCCCGCCAGGAGGAACCAACCAGTGTTGAGCTTAAGGAACTTCCGAAGGAACTAAAACATATTTTTCTTGGTTCAAATCAGTCATTTCCGGTGATCATCTCATCGTCGTCGACTCAAGATCAAGAAGAGAGATTGATTCAAGTTCTAACCAAGTATAAGTCAGCCATTGGGTGGTCCTTGAAGGACATTAAAGGGATAAGTCCCGCCATCCTACAACACCAAATCTATATGGAGGATGAGTCATGACCACGTCAGGACACCCAACGGTGGTTGAATCCAGCCATGCCCGAGGTGGTCAAGAAATAAATCATTAAATTCTTGGACAATGGAATAATTTTTCCTATCACGGATAGTGCTTGGGTAAGCCACGTCCAAGTTGTGCCAAAGAAATCAGGTATCACTGTCGTTCGTAATGAACAAAATGAATCGGTTCCAACCTGACTTGAAACTGGGTGGTGACACTATTGCAAAAAAGCTCATATACGTCGGATATACAGGGGTATAAATGACGGATTTGGGTGCTCAAACCGACCGTCGTATATGTCAGCGACGCTTATGCTCAGGATATAAGCGTCGGTTATATACGACTGACGTCTATTATACCTTTAAATAACCCAAAATACATTACAACCTATAACAGACACTCAACCTATATAGTAATGAAGCGCAAGTTGCCCAAGTGCCCCATGTGCCAATCTTTTGACCAATATAACCATGTACATCAAGCCCCAAGATGCCCAAGAGCCCCAACTCGATCTCATTCAGCAGTAGAGGAGTGGTGGAGTACATCAACCACTCTAACAACAAAAATTCCGATATGGGACTAAACTATTATGACCAATAGATGTCGGCTATATTGGGTGACCGATGTCTATACATACTTTACGACCTATAGATGTTAGCTACCCTATAAAATCGACGTTTATACCTTTAAATAATAATAATAAATTACGGCCTATAGACATTGACCATCGCATAGTACTCTTGAGATGAGATTTAAAGACTGAATTTGATTCATCATTGTTGGGATTTAAAGAAGGAATCGAGCAAATCAAAGTACTCAACGGTGGAGTTAAACGAAGAAGTACTGAAGACAGCGACCAACAAGCCTTCTCGTGTGCATTTTCTATGCACCAATATCAAATTATGATTTTAGTTTGGTGAAAGAAGGAAAGGCCGGAGTCGGGTTCGATGAGGATTAGGGATGTAAATGGGTGGTTTGTGGGCGGTTATGGGGCTTACCCATGACCCTACCCGCATAATTAAACGGTTCGTGGTTCGGTTTGACATCCGTTTATTTTTACCTCTACCCATGAACTTTCCCGTTTAATTTAATTAAACGGTTTTGGGCGGTTAAATGGTTATATGGTTAAAATTTAATAGCTACTAAAATCGATATAAGAATTGGGTAAATTGTTAAATGGATAAAAACTTGTCAAACTTGTTAAAAACATCATAACATCCATAATTTTATAATCAAAACCTCCAAAAATTCATAATCTAAACATCCACAAATTCATATAAAACAACATCAAACATCCACACATAATGACAATAATACAAACAATTATATGTATATAGTAGATATAACAAAATATTATATATATTCTTTATATTTTGCGGTTAAACGGTTAAACGGATGGATTAATCATGTAACCTTATCCGTCCATTTATTAAACGGTTATAATTTTCACAACCCTTATCCGCTCATTTATTAAACGGTTATGATTTTTACAGCCCGTGACCCTACCCGTCGGTTCGGTTAGGACGGTTAAATGGATTTTAACCAACCCATTTACAGACCTAATAAGGATGATGGGGGTAGAAGAGAGGGCGAAGTTGTAAGACCCTCTCTCTCCTGTTATATGAATAAGGTCCTTTTTCATTTTCATGCTTTCGTCAATTATTTGATTGTATGCTTCAGCTTTGGTATGCTTGTTTTTTTTGTTTCGGGAAAGTTTCCTTAAGGGGAAAAATTCCTTTTTGGTCGAGTAAAATCGACTCGCAAGTGAGTGCGGCCCATCGGGCAAGTTTGTAAACAATTTACTCTATCGGGTCGACCGGGTGCATGTTGCTTGTGAAATTCGACTCGTGCTTGGCTTTGGGATGTGTTGGGATGACTAGGCAATTGAGGATGACATGGCATCCTAGTCAGCAAGGGAGGATCTGAGATTGGATGCAAATATTTAAAATTATCATGTGTAACGCATGTTTTAAGTGAGAATTATTTTGCATTCTAGTCTTTCCTTTTCTCATTGTTGCTTGAACCAAAACCCCAACCAACCCTAGCCGTCATCCTCTGATCCCTCACCCTCTGCCCCATGAAATTCCATCTTCTCCTTCCTCTCCAATAACCTTGTCAGTAGAGAACTCCGGCAAGCAGCAGCTCCGGCAAGGTTGCAAGAGGAGGCAACAACAGTCTTGTGAGGCGTGTAGGAGACAAGTTGTGGCATTTGTCCTTCAGCAGCACACAGCCCTAGCTGTCCCTACAACCCTCTTTCCCTCACCACGAAATTTCATACCATCTCCGGCGTGCTAGTGGCTGGAGCTCCGGCTAGTCAAGTGGAGCAAGCTAGAGTGCATCTTTTGGAACGGCTAGAAGAAGACTTTAGTGGGCAGATCTCCCGCGATCTCAGGCAAACTTTTGGTGAACTCAGGTATGCTCCTGATCCTTGAATGCGATGAGAGGTGGGGGTGATGGTCAGAGGGCTGGCTATCACGCGAGGTGGCTGGTGGTGCGAGTGTTGCACCATCATGCCATCAGCCTTAGGCGCAAGAAGCTTCCTGCGTGGTTGTGGTTGCTGCTGGAGCTCCAGTGGGGTTGGGCCTTGTTCCGACCATGACAACCCAGAGGGTAGGAATGGGGGCACGGCTGTGGTGGGAGAGGATCTGGCCAGCACGCAGGTGCAAGGTGGAACAAATCGGGTAACCGGTTAGCACCATACTTGTGGTTCCTGCGGTGTGGGGTTGGCTGATCTGACTTGCCTCATCATGTGCTCGTATTTCTTGCCTTGGGAAGTCTGGAAGGAAGAGGTCAGAAGGTCAGGGGACGGATCCAGGAAGGTTGGATGCATAGATGTGCTCCAATTGTGGTTGTATTTATAGCTATTTTATGTAGGATTTCATGTTTAATTATACATATATATTTTCGAAATTTTTATGTATAATAAGGATCAATTACAATTTTCTTTGATTTATTTCATGCATGCATCGGCTTGTTTTAACATCTAGTTTCAAAACTCTATTAAAACAAACAAAGGCTCCGAAATTCATACCTAGAAGTTCTCTAAAACTTCTCGAAGATTCGGAGACGTTGGGGATGCTCCTCGCTGCGCCGGATGCCTCCGAGTATTCACCAAACTCTAAACAAGATCGGAGAGAGGGAAGCTAGTCTCTCAATCTCTGATAGGGTTTAGAATCCAATTACTAACCCCTCTTTAATCCCCTTGAGAGGATGATCTCTTAAGAACTAAACTAAACTTAAGAATTTGTGGAATTTTCGTGGAGAATTAAGTAGAGAGATTTTGCATGAAAAGCAATATTAATTAAGATGTAGGAAGGCAATGAGATAACCTCTATTTATAGGTTCTCTCCAAATTACCTATTCATGTGCAACCTCTTGCCCATGATTTCATGCAAAGTTCCAGCTAACCATCCATTATTTATTAATAAATAATATTAGTCACGAATTAAATCAATTATGGACCAATTCCATGCATGATCTAATTAATTCTTAAATTAATTCTGCATAAAACCATCTGGACCGGTCGACCGTTACGAAGGTCCGGTCGACGGCTCGAACCCAATTTCGGTCGACCGTGAAAGATTCGGTCGACCGTTCTTAACGTAGAATATTTCATCGCAATGTTCGGTCGACCGACCGATAGATTCGGTCGACCGTTCCGAACAGACGAAAATTCCCTGTTATCGGTCGAGACACGTCCGGTCGACCGTGTACCTTCGGTCGACCGTTATCCATTAACCGGTCGACCGTTTGCACAGTCTTGCAGACTTGTCAAATTTCGGTTTAACCCCTACAAAATTTGACATTTAGGGATTAGTAGTAAATTCACAACTTATGTAACATATTATCCTATGTGATGATCAATCATTACACCCCATAATATTTACATCACATATGAATTCAATTTACATTCTAATTATGTTATTAATCACAACATAATTTTGATTTTGCTTGTTCACCCCATGTGTCACATTTTCTATATGAAACCAGACACATCTTATGAACTCAAAATCCTCATTCCTTGTTTCCCAGTTTTGTGGTGTGACCTATGGGAGGATCTAAACTAAGTTGGCAGTGATATTAAGAGCTTAATATCACAAGCTATAAGCGGTATCTAGCTACACATTATAGCTCCCAATTAGTTAGATGTCTTAATTCCACTCGAACCAAAACCCGATCCATTTAGTGATGGAGCGCACCACTTGTGTCCGTCCCTTGCCTCATGATATTAAGAATACACACAAAGTAGTATTGTGTCATCTTTGTCTTAGTATTCATTTCTTGATCTCTTTAAGCTTGTTATAAATATGTGACTTAACTCAAATCACATTGTGCACATTATAACTTTGCTTTATCAAGGGGCCCACTAATATCATCACTCAATTAAGAGGGGCAATGATAATCTTTTGACTGACTATCTTCTCCAACGAAAGTTATACTTAACCAACCAATGCCTTTACACTACACTGATCGATAGTTCAAGACACTGATCTAATTAAGTATTCCTTAAGTGATTAGATATAAGTCTCATATCAAAGGACCAAAGACACAATAAAATATTAATGACACAGAAACACATTTCTATAATATTTTACTTATTAGGTCTATTCAGTATACAAAAGTAATATTTTCCTCTTTTGCATACCCGTGTTGTCACTCACTTGTAGAGCTACAATGATCTATGACCAACACGACAATCTTAACTCGGTAATTAATGTCCCATGTTAATTACCATGATTGCGAATATCTTTTGTTTTATGCAAACCAATATCTTTTAGAGCTCTACGGTTAAGGACCAAGAGCCTCTTCCTTAACACTTCTAAAAGACGAATAACATAAACAAGGAACAAAATGATTTCTCATTCAATTCATAATAATTGGCATTTAAAAGTAAAACTTTTAGAACACATTCCCTTCAATCTCCCACTTGTTATTAAAGTTTTCTTTCTCATACATACTCAATGCATAAAACAATAATAACTAGGGTAAACCCCATTACATATCAATCATCAAGCCAATCTACATGGTTCCTCAATCCCATGGACTCGAAATGCATTTCGCCCTTGGCTTGGAATAAGGGTTTTGTGAATGGATCAGCTGTGTTGCTGTTGGTGTCCACCCATAACAGATTTATTTTGCCTTCGTCGATGAGGTCACGCGTCACGAAGTACTTACGATCCATGTACTTCAATTTGTGGTGTCATTTGGGATCCTTGATTTGCGAGATAGATGCACTATTGTCGCAAAATAGCTCTATTGGTCCCTCGCTCGAGGGAACTACTCCAAGCTCTTCAAGGAACTTCTTAATCCACACTCCTTCCTTGCTCGCTTCAGCGACAGCCATCACTTCGGAAGCAGTGGTTGAGTCGGCAGTAGTGCTTTGCTTCCAACTACGCCAACTCACAGCTCCACCATTCAGAAGAAAGACGTATCCTGATTGCGACCTTCTATCGTCTGGATCACTCATGAAACTCGCATCCGAGTAACCTTCAGCTATCAATTCCCTTTGTCCTCCATAAACAAGAATCTTATCCTTAGTCCGGTTAAGGTACTTCAGGATATTCTTGACCGCAGTCCAATGCTCAGGACCTGCGTTGGATTGGTGACGACTTGTCACACTTAGAGCATACGAGACATCGGGTCTTGTGCAAGTCATCGCGTACATGATCGACCCAATTGCCGAAGCATAAGGGACGTCTTTCATGTACTCTAAGTCCTTACGTGATTGCGCACGTTGAGACTTCTTGAGTTGCACACCCATACTCGTTGGCACACTGCCCTTTTTGGAGTTGTTCATCTTGAACCTTTCCAAGACCTTATCAATGTATGCACGTTGACTGAGGTCAATGAGTCTGCGAGATCTATCTCGATATATCTTGATTCCCAAGATGTATTGAGCCTCACCCATGTCTTTCATCGAAAATGCAGATTTCAATGAACTTCTCGTTTGCTCAAGCAAAGGAATATGATTGCCCATAAGCAATATGTCATCGACAAACTTCATTAGGAATACTACATGGCTCCCACTAACCTTCTTGTATACACAAGGTTCTTCCTTACTTTGAATGAAGTGAAGCTTCTTCACTTCCTCGTGAAAACGTTTGTTCCAACTCCTTGATGCTTGCTTCAATCCATAGATGGATCTTTGAAGCTTGCATACCTACTCGCTATTCTTTGGATCTTCAAAACCTTGAGGTTGTACCATGTACACATCCTCCTCCAAGTTCCCATTCAGGAACGCCGTTTTGACATCCATTTGCCATATTTCATAATCATGAAATGCGGCAATAGCGAGCATGATCCGAATAGACTTGAACATGGCAACCGGTGAAAAAATTTCATCATAGTCAATTCCTTGAACTTGAGTAAAACCCTTCGCTACAAGCCTCGCTTTGTAGGTTGTCAAGTTCCCATCCATGTCCATCTTCCTCTTAAAAACCCATTTATTATGAATGGCCTTTTTCCCTTGAGGAAGGTCAACCAAGTCCCATACTTGATTATCATACATGGATTCTATTTCGGATTCCATGGCCTTAAGCCATAGTTTGGAGTCTTCCCTTTCCATTGCTTCTTGGAAGGTTAAGGGATCATTGGTATCTAGTACCATGATTTCATGAAGTCCCAGATATAAATCAGGTTTCTTCCTTTCCCTTGTTGACCTTCTAAGTTCTTTTGGTTCTTCTCGTGTCTCTCGAACTTCTTCCACAATTTCTTGAGGTGTAGATTCATGTTCAACTCTTGAACGTACACTTGGTGGGGATGATTGAGATTCTCTCACAATTTCTTGTGATGGTCTCTCGCTCACGCTCCCACTAACCAAAGGAATCTCGGTTGGGCCTTCATGATCTTGAATGTCATCATTCATGTCATGATCTTGTAGAGTATCTTGAGTTTCCTCAAGCACAACCCTACTCCCACTACTTTTTACTCTTTCTAGAAACTCCTTTTCCAGAAATGTGGCATCCCTCTCTACAATCACTCGATTGGAGGTGATATGCCAAAAGTAGTATCCTCTTGTCTCACGAGGATAACCAATAAAAAAGCACTTATCCGCTTTTGGTTGAAGTTTGGTCGACATCAATTTCTTGACGTAAGCCTCACAACCCCAAATCTTGAGAAAACTGAGCTTAGGTGTTTTACCACTCCATAGCTCATAAGGAGTTTTCTCCACGGATTTGGATGGAACATTATTTAGTGTGTAAGCCGCAGTTTGTAGTGCATAACTCCAAAAGTAAATAGGTAATTCCGCATGACTCATCATTGACCGAACCATGTCGAGCAATGTCCTATTCCTCCTTTCGGATACCCCATTCCACTGAGGTGTACCGGGAGGGGTGAGTTGCGGTACAATACCAAACTCTTTTAGGTATGAGTCAAATTCGGCACTTAAGTACTCACCTCCACGATCCGTTCGTAGAGACTTGATTTTCTTGTCGAGTTGGTTCTCTACTTCATTCTTGAATTCTTTGAACTTGTCAAAAGATTCACTTTTGTTTCTCATTAGATAAACATAGCCATAACGACTATAATCATCCGTGAACGTAATGAAGTACCTGAAACCATCTCGTGCACTAGTACTCGTTGGACCACATACATCGGAATGTATCAAATCCAACAAGCCACTCGCCCTTAGACCTTTCTTCTTGAAAGGCTTTTTGGTCATTTTTCCCATTAGACATGGTTGGCACGTCTCCAATGATTTAAAATCAAGTAGACCAAGAAGGTTAGCTTCTTGCAATTTCTTGATGCGCTTTTCATTTATATGACCAAGACGATAGTGCCACAAGAGAGTATCATTCTCGTGAGTGGTCTTAAGTCTTTTGTTATTGATATTAAAGATTTGTTTATTATCCAATTCAAGCAAATAGAGACCATTCCTTATGAACGCATTTGCATAGAACACACCATTCTTCGATATAGACAAACAAGAATTTGAAATATTTATATTAAAATTATCCATATCCAGACATGATACAGAAATAATATTCTTGCTAATCGAAGGTACATAATAAACATTCTTTAGACATAAATTTAAACCACTACATAATTGAAGCACCACAGAACCTTGTGCAACCGCAGACACGTTCGCACCATTTCCGACCTTCAATTCTACCTCGTTCCTTACGAGTTCCTTCCTATCCATGAGTAGCTGCACATTAGAAACTATGTGAGCACAAGATCCGGTATCAATTACCCAATCCTGGATAGAGGTGGCTAAATTTATTTCAATAACAAATATACCTTTGGCCTTTTTGGGGCGCCGACGTTCAATCACTCCGTTGTCAAGGTCTTCCTTGTACTTGGGGCAATTTGGCCGGATGTGTCCTTTTTCACCGCAGTGAAAGCACTCCGTATTGGGAGTTGGAGATTTCTGAGATTTCCCCCTTGAGGCACTCGCACGAGCACCTCCTACTCCCTTGCTCTTGATTGAACTACTTTTGGTAGATTTGCCCTTTCCTTTACCAATCTTATGGCTCCTTCCATGGACGGCAAGGACTTGCTTGTCCCTACCTTTGCCCATGTCAACTTCAGCAGTTTTGAGAGCATTGTGCAGCTCCTCAAGACTCACCCCTTTTTCACGCACGTGGTAGTGCATCACAAAGTTCTTAAAGGACGGGGCTAGAGAGCCAAGAATCATATCTTCAGCAATGTCCTCGGGCATTGGTGAAGAGATCTTTGCCAACTTCTCAAGGTATCCTTGCATCGTGAGAAAATGCATAGATACCGATGTTCCCTCCGCCATATGGCACCTTGTGAGTGCGATGGTGGTCTTATAGCGCTCCTTTCGGGCACTATCCATGAACATCTTAGATAAAGCCTCCATGGTCTTCTTGGGTTTTGAATCCAAATATTTCGCTTGGAGCGAGTCACCCATGGATGCTAGCATAAGACCGTGAACCTGGTTCTCTTGGTCTTCCCACTTGGCCTTAGCCTCTTTCTCTTCATCAGTTAATCTCTCATTCCACTTTGGGATTGGACCTTCCAAAATGTGAGATAGTTTCTCAAACTTTAACACGATGTTGAGTTTGAGTTGCCAACTAATAAAGTTTGAGCCATCATTCGCTAAAGGGTGTTTTTCTATCATGGATCGTACGATAGGTTGGATGTTCGACATTTTTCTACAAAATAAATCATATAGGTTTTAATGCCAATTTTATGTTTTAATACACATGCATACATATATCGAATATATAAATGTAAATGTTGCAAATTAAAATCTTGCCCATAAATGCAACAATCCAAGATCCTATTAATTGTAATATAGACTAGCTAAGGGATATCGAATACATTACAATATCAAGGTAAGAAAACATTTTCTAATCACAACCTTTTTGAATTTTAGCAACATTTAGCATCTTCAAACTCTTGTGACTCTTGTCATTTTAATTATGAGGGAATACGACCTATCCTCGTAATAAAAACTTTTTCCCAAAACCGAGCGAGGGCTCTAGGTAATGTTAAGAAAACTTATTTTCATTTGATACGAGATACGTTTATCTATTGTATTCACAACTAAACATACTTGGGGTTCACTAGGGTGAAACACACCTCATATATTTAATTGTGGCACAACAACAGACAACCTTTATATCTCCCACTATTCCCAAAGATAGAGGGAGCAGAATATCCCTCGATCAATGGCTGCTAGTGGATGAAATAAGAAGGAAATTTATTCTTAATTTTTGTTGGACAATTTAACATGTGATTTAGAATTTTAGGCTATCATGCATATTATTAATCATACACATCCTAACATTCAACACATTCATCACATGCATATCAAGATAAAAACAGAAATTAAACATTCACACAATCCACATCGTGTGAGTTTATATGTTCCCTTCGATCCTCGATCCTTGATCCCTGATCTTCGATCCTCGATCGATGCGCTACAGCGGCGACTTCCTCTTGCACCGGAGATGTAGATTTTACAGAAAATAAACATGCTCCTCACATTCGATAAAACCGACTAGTGCAAGTCCTATGTAAAACCTCTCATATGCAAATGCAACTATCTAAAAGACGGAAATAGAGAGAATTTTGGCTTTTACATACATAAGCCCCTGTATAATAATAATTACATACATTTGTAGTGTCTGATTTGGAACATATAAACTCACAATCCTGCAAAGCAACTCAAGCATCCATGCACGCAATTGCTATAAACTACAGAATCTAATTTATCAATCATCTAGAATTCTCAACAATTCTTTGAACAATATTTTGAAATCCATTAAAAACATTTTTCATACATCCATAGTTCACAAATTAATTATGAACCGCTGTTCATCCAATTTCCAATGGAAAGATGAATCGCAGTTTTTCGGTTTTGTTGATTCTCTTACAAAATAATCGTTTATACTTAAAACGAAATTATTGCAAGTTAGACTTATGTCTAAATCATAATTCTAATAATTATATGTCATGTTTTAAACATTCAAAACATTTAAAACGAATTATTATAAAGAATTATTCCAACAAACATTTAAAGACCGAAAAACCGGTAAAACGAATTGTTTAAATCCTAGATGGTAAACTAGATTTGTTTACAGCCATAAATCATGAGAAAATTGAACCCTATGCTCTGATACCACTGTAGGATTTCATATTTAATTATACATATATATTTTCGAAATTTTTATGTATAATAAGGATCAATTACAATTTTCTTTGATTTATTTCATGCATGCATCGATTTGTTTTAACATCTAGTTTCAAAACTCTATTAAAACAAACAAAGGCTCCGAAATTCATACCTAGAAGTTCTCTCAAACTTCTCGAAGATTCGGAGACGTTGGGGATGCTCCTCGCTGCGCCGGATGCCTCCGAGTATTAACCAAACTCTAAACAAGATCGGAGAGAGGGAAGCTAGTCTCTCAATCTCCGATAGGGTTTAGAATCCAATTACTAACCCCTCTTTAATTCCCTTGAGAGGATGATCTCTTAAGAACTAAACTAAACTTAAGAATTTGTGGAATTTTCGTGGAGAATTAAGGAGAGAGATTTTGCATGAAAAGCAATATTAATTAAGATGTAGGAAGGCAATGAGATAACCTCTATTTATAGGTTCTCTCCAAATTACATATTCATGTGCAACCTCTTGCCCATGATTTCATGCAAAATTCCATCTAACCATCCATTATTTATTAATAAATAATATTAGCCACGAATTAAATCAATTATGGACCAATTCCATGCATGATCTAATTAATTCTTAAATTAATTCTGCATAAAACCGTCTGGACCGGTCGACCGTTACGAAGGTCCGGTCGACGGCTCGAACCCAATTTCGGTCGACCGTGAAAGATTCGGTCGACCGTTCTTAACATAGAATATTTCATCGCAATGTTCGGTCGACCGACCGATAGATTCGGTCGACCGTTCCGAACAGACGAAAATTCCCTGTTATCGGTCGAGACACGTCCGGTCGACCGTGTACCTTCGGTCGACCGTTATCCATTAACCAGTCGACCGTTTGCACAGTCTTGCAGACTTGTCAAATTTCGGTTTAACCCCTACAAAATTTGACATTTAGGGATTAGTAGTAAATTCACAACTTATGTAACATATTATCCTATGTAATGATCAATCATTACACCCCATAATATTTTACATCACATATGAATTCAATTTAGATTCTAATTATGTTATTAATCACAACATAATTTTGATTTTGCTTGTTCACCCCATGTGTCACATTTTCTATATGAAACCCGACACATCTTATGAACTCAAAATCCTCATTCCTTGTTTCCCAGTTTTGTGGTGTGACCTATGGGAGGATCTAAACTAAGTTGACAGTGATATTAAGAGCTTAATATCACAAGCTATAAGCGGTATCTAGCTACACATTATAGCTCCCAATTAGTTAGATGTCTTAATTCCACTCGAACCAAAACCCGATCCATTTAGTGATGGAGCGCACCACTTGTGTCCGTCCCTTGCCTCATGATATTAAGAATACACACAAAGTAGTATTGTGTCATCTTTGTCTTAGTATTCATTTCTTGATCTCTTTAAGCTTGTTATAAATATGTGACTTAACTCAAATCACATTGTGCACATTATAACTTTGCTTTATCAAGGGGCCCACTAATATCATCACTCAATTAAGAGGGGCAATGATAATCTTTTGACTGACTATCTTCTCCAACGAAAGTTATACTTAACCAACCAATGCCTTTACACTACACTGATCGATAGTTCAAGACACTGATCTAATTAAGTATTCCTTAAGTGATTAGATATAAGTCTCATATCAAAGGACCAAAGACACAGTAAAATATTAATGACACAGAAACATATTTCTATAATATTTTACTTATTAGGTCTATTCAGTATACAAAAGTAATATTTTCCTCTTTTGCATACCCGTGTTGTCACTCACTTGTAGAGCTACAATGATCTATGACCAACACGACAATCTTAACTCGGTAATTAATGTCCCATGTTAATTACCATGATTGCGAATATCTTTTGTTTTATGCAAACCAATATCTTTTAGAGCTCTACGGTTAAGGACCAAGAGCCTCTTCCTTAACACTTCTAAAAGACGAATAACATAAACAAGGAACAAAATGATTTCTCATTCAATTCATAATAATTGGCATTTAAAAGTAAAACTTTTAGAACACATTCCCTTCATTTTATGCTTGTCGATTATGTGATATGTTTAGTGCTTCTGATTTTGGTCCTTTAGTAGTTACTCATATATATGATCTGATTTCCTGAGAATATTATGATACACACACACACATATATATATATATGCATGTAGTATGAGAATGAAATCAGAAATTCTATCGTCTATGCTTTTCGCTACATGCCATGCTACTGGGAGAGTAGTTCATCGTCTCATGTGTGTTTGAAGATTTATGGATGTGTTTGGTTTACGTATTGCACATGCATGTCTGATTTGGTTGAGTTATTGAAGTTATATGCTCCAGCAAGAATCTGATTACGTTCTTTATATGTCAAATTAAATGTGGATATACTCATCAAACTAGACATCTATGTCATGTTAACTTTGTAGTATCCTACTCTAATTGCCGAATTAAGTTGGTGTGCATGTATTGTGAACCTTACCATATTACTTGCTGCTGAATAGAGTGTGCTTGTATGAATGCATGAATATGACTTAGGACCTGACCTCATGACCATTAATCATGTCCCGTAGCTAGCCCCAAATTGATGTGGTGATTGGTGATGTTGTGGTGATGAATGATTGGTGGTTTGTTGTCGTTAATGCTGAACGTCAATTCTGGTATGTTCGGAGCTGTGAGGAGAGTATTTGCATACTCATCACGTTGGGCTCATTCTGATTAATGTAGCTATAGAGATAAGTAGATTTATAGATAGCTTGCATTGCATTTAATAATAAATGAACTCTAGGCACGTTTGATTCTAGGCCAACCGGCCACGAATAGGACCTCTATGTAGAGAGGCCTATTCTCAAAGACCTCTATGTAGAGAGGTCAGGCGTAATATAAGATCTGGGCAGGCGCACTGTCATTTGCTACAGGACGTGCGGACCCAACGTCACGATGGAACCATGTAGGGCAATTGCTGCGTGTTGGGATGTCAATCTGGAAGACCGGTTTGTGCCAAGCAGTGGGTCACTGGCGAGTGACCCACTTGTGGATTAGACCAGTATGGATGGTGGTTTGATTCCTACGTAGAGGATCACTTCTGGTGAAGCCCGAGTGGCGCCACTACGTAGAGTTGTCACCCGGCACAACTATGTAGAGTTGTTGCCTTCTTGTTGCATGTGTGTTAGATAGGACTCAAGCATAGCCTCCCATCTTGTTTTTGGACCAGGGGCATACAAGGTTTTCTTTATTGAAAACTCACGCATATGTGTTGATGTTTTGCCTTAGGTACTAAGGTTTCCTTCTGGGGTGGACTGGACGAGTTTCGGAGGATTCTGTAGACGAGGAGCAAGTCGACCAGAGCCATCTATTTACCTTTTGCTTCCACTTATATTTGATGTATTTCCCTTTTTAAACTCAATGTACTTTATTTGAATTATTTCCATTTATGGATAATTTCTCAACTCAGTTATGCGTTTTTTAGTCTATCCATGTATGTATCTGTTATGTTCTATCGAGTAGTTTACCTAGTCTATTTATTGTAACTACTTCGGTCGTTGCGAATGTCTCTGATCGCGACACTCCTACTGGTTTCCCAAGTGTGCATACTCGTGAGATCGGGGGCGTTACAGAAGTAAGGCTGTGAATGTGGTAGGACAGGGCAAAAAAAATCGCTACCCACTCTGCCTTAAGGTGGACTAGATGGGGCAGGTTAGTAGGTGGGTCTTCGGGTATTCGGGTATTCAAGTATTGGGTATTCGGGTATCTGGTATTCGAATTATCGAGTATTCGTGTATCAGATATTTTGCTATCTTGTATTTGGGTTATATGGGTTGCGCGTTATGCTGGTCAAACTAACTGCAGCCCACCCCGCTTATTATGTGGGCTTTGAGGCTGGTGGGAAAGTATTTTTTTGCCCGCAACCCGCATTAAACGGGGGAGGGGAACAAAGAAATTGGTGTTTTTGGGGAAGAGGGTCATTTCATGGAACAAAGAAATTGGGGTTTTGGAGAAAAGGTGATATCGTGGAAGTAGGAGTATTTAACCCCAAATTGACCTAAATCCATCAAACATAACAAGTGGAAAAGGACACTTTATCAAATGAACTATTTGTACACTTGCTTACGCGCTTCAAGTGTAATAGCCATGTGATGAAAGACAACTTTGTGAGTCCCACATAAAATTAATCTTTCGTGTTTTCATCATGCAACTCATTTGCATGCATTTGATTACGTAACAAATCATGGACAATGACACGCATGTCATTGTCCCTGATTAAGACTAAACATGGCATAAAAGTCTAACAGGAAAACTAACCAACAACATCAAAAACTAATTGCATAGAAAGAAAGCTAATGACAAGAGGAACATGAATCCAACAGATTAAAGAAAATGTGAGATTACAACCTTCATCCACCTTCCTCTACTTGCAGCCAATTTGGATAAAATCTAACCTACTCTAATGGTAAAAGTGGAGAAGAGGAATAAATGTAGGAGAAACATTGCCATTTAAAAAGGGAAGAGAGGTGTAGATGAATCTAGGAGCAATCCGACGGTTGAAACCAGAATCGATAAGTTTGTAACACGCACACCCTCTTACATAAGCATCCATTACAACTTTGTTAGTAGAGATTCTATTAATCTAAATGACATCATGGGGGCATTGGTGTTCTCCTCATTAGTGACTGGGCCGCATCCGCTAATACCTACTAATGTACTCACAACCGCGTACTTGCGTATCGACATAAACATTCTCGAATGTGCTTATCTATACAACCAATTCTTGTCCTAGTATTATAGCTTCAACACAATTTTTTTCTCTATGAAGACCATTAGGCGGTATTCCTATAAAATTATTGAATCAAGGAAGCTGAAAGAATGAAATACTATGAAAGGAACAAAAAATACTAAAAAATGTCGGTTTTGCAGATTACTTGTGAGTAGCTGTTTTCTGTACGTTGCTCACACTTATCACCATTTTAGTTTTTGTTTATTTGCACCGAAAATAAAATTAGGCAATTATCTGGTCTTATTTTTTTGGGAATTTTCTTTTAATATCCATACTTCTTTTTATGTTATACGTGGGGTCTTTGAATTCATTCCTTGGAATTTTCCCACTTGTAAAGTTGCCTTGCATCTATATTGAAATTGTGAAATCTTGTAAATTATACTAAAAATATTCTTGTACAGTCATACCAATGGCATTATAATCTATTCTTATATGTCTGAACATAAGCGGATACGTGAAGCAATTTTTTTCGTGTTTGGCTATAATGAACAATTTATATCAGTGCTGTAATATGTGGATAAGGGTTTAATGATAGTCTCTCTCTTCAGAGTTTGAAAAAACATTACTTGCAGCATCAACCATAAGAGGTTTAGGGTGACAATAACTTCAATTAGCGGGTGGTCAGTAGACCTAATGTTTTTGTTTTATCTTATTTAATATACTTCCCAACTCATAAATCCCAAACATACGAATGTGACTGCAGAGATTCAATTTTTTTTACTTCTCAAGATTAGGAATATTCTAATTGAGCTATCAGAATTGGTGTCACTATAGCTAAATACAAAGTACTTTGAAAATCGATAATTCTTGCACATTTAAAAGAGTTTTCTGGGCCCCAACAACTTAATTTGGTGGGCGACCACTACACCAAAGCATAATTAAATTCACTTGACAACTAATAATTGACGTTTTGTACAACTAAACAGGTTTTGTGGGCCCAATAATTGAATTCAGTGGGTGATTGCTCAAACTAAACAAAATAAAATAGGAAAACAAATGGCAAATCCCAAACATTGACTTGACCATGTTGCCTTTAAAAACGCAATTAGGATGATCGTATGATCAAGTTTTTCATCTTTGTGATACCGTTGACATTCAAGTTACTGAATCAAACTCATGGATTGGGTAGCTAACAAGAGTTCGGGTACGAATTCGAAGGGCAGCAACAACTCGGGTATGTTCAGTCCATTGAAGTATCAATTTATTTAACTACAAGTAGGTATTCGCAAATTTGCTTAGAGATTTTGAAATTTTCTGCTAGCTTTCTTCTAAACAGTTTAGCAAATTGATAGATCTGTATAAATTGAGATAAAAAGAAAAGTAAAATTAATTGTTAGGGAAATATCTCCGTGGACGGGACCTTGACTTGAGGCTATGTTTTCACCAAATGTTTACCTGAGAAACATAATAACAAATCTCACAACAACGATTTTGACTTGTTAACAGAATTCATCTATTATGTCTAATTATATGCAACATGCAACCGTCGACATGGAACCACAAAGTCAAGTTCATGACTCTTAACATGCGATAAATCAAATAAATGAAAAGTTACTAAAAGAATTGCAAATAACATTGCGGTAGCAAATTACATCAACACGTCATACATGCTTCATCTTCACCCTAGAGAATTATTTAGCTAGTCATTGGACGAAACAAATAACAAGAAAATACTGAAATTCGATTCATAAATGAGACACTAGGATTTAAAAGAGTAGAAAAGTGCTTAGAAATTGGTAGAGATGACCGAGAAGCATGAACAACAACTCCTTTCCGTTCCAGCAGCCTCGACAACCCTCTTTCTCCTTTGTAAAACCCAATCAGCACTCCAAACTTACTCCTGTTGATGGTGGTTGGGTTGGGGAAAAAGTTGGAAGACTAGGGTTAGCTTTTTCAGGTCCTTTTAATGGGATTTTTTCTTGGGTTTTGTAAAGTGACGAATTTGAGGGATAATTCTCCCTCTTTCTTTCAATATGGAATGTGGAAATAATCTTGGAAGTGTTTGTGATTTCATGGGAATCCCAATTGGTAACTTTTCCTTTCTTCTCTTACAATCAAAATCTTTCCTTTCTTTCTTTTGTAAGGATTTGCAATCTACAAAAAAGACAAAAGAATAATATTTAGAGTAGATCATATACAAAATATTTTCTAATTCATGATTATTTCCATAAATATGCTTATGATTATGGTAATATTTATGTACTAAATGTGATCTTATCACGCGCCACAACCACCTTGTAACGCCCCGAGCATGGACAAAAGTTTAACCACCCGAACCAGGTGCGTTAAGATACGATCCACGATCTTGACCGCTACGCACTCTGATATTCAATCCATCTGATATGCCCATAATTAATTTGAAAAATATAATCAATAATTTGTGAGATCGACAACCCGCAAGTTCCAACCTTGAATCAATCAGAATCGTAATCATGTGGAAAATAATACAGAATATAATATATAGTCAACAAGCACAATCAAACGACATGCATCACAAATAATATTCATGCATAACAATCTAAACCCCCATTCGGATTTGACCACATCTTGTGCTTCTGAATCTATCAGTCAATCAGATGCACAACTTCTAGCTCCACACTAACGACAGACAGTCATTTCCTCTCTTAGGTGGTCCATGAAGACCGCTAGGTAGCTCTTTCCTAAGTGGCTTAATCAGAAACATACATACAGTCACAGGACATGTCGACCGAAACACCACCACGAAATAATATGCATATCAATAAAATTAATATCGATACTCAGCATGCATGAAACTACGAATATCAAAAGAGACAGACATGACATGAAACTGAAGAATAACGAATCAGTACTTGCCTCAAAATCTTTATCTTTTTCTTCTCTATCTTCTTCTCAAAATTCCTTCTCCTCTCAATCCCGAGCACGTGGAAATTGCTTTGGGTAACTTGCACTCAAACCCCAACTTCTCCTAAAATCACACAATCATCCAAACCTTGATTAATTTTCTTAAAAGATTTGGGTTCTCACAATCTACCCTCCTTAAAAAAAATTCGTCCTCGAATTTTCAATTCAATATCATCTCATTTGAAATTCACATGTCCGTATTAAAATAAACTCTCACACATCTAAAATGGTTTGATCCAAATCCTATCAGGTCAAGATTAATTCCCAATTTGAATTCAATTTGGTCCAAATCAAAACATAATTTTCAATCCAACTTTCATTAAATCTAAAATGCGCCTCCAACTATTTATTCATAATTTGGATAGCAAATCCAACCAAGTCGAAAATCACTTTTGAACTCAAGTCCAAATAACTCTAAATTCATATTCAAATCAATAGTCGATACTTCTAAATCCAAATTCTCAAATTCCAATCCAGTCAAAATTTTCTATTTCAAATCTGATTCCAACTAATCCGATATTCCTACAATTTTCTAATCTACATTCAACCGAAATCCAATTCTGACAAATTCCAAGGATCGTAATGTTCTGATATCATTTGTAACGCCACGAGCCCGGACAAAAGCTTACCCGCCTGAACCCGGTGTGTTAAGATACGATCCACGATCCTGACCGCTGCGCACTCTGATATTCAATCCATCTGATAAACCCATAATTAATCTGAAAAATATAATTAATAATTTGTGAGCTCGACAACCCGCAAGTTCCAACCATCAATCAATCATAATCACGTGGAAAATAATACAGAATATGATATTCAGTCAACGAGCACAATCAAGAGACATGCGTCACAAATAATATGCATGCATAACAATCTAAACCTCCCATTCGGATTCGACCACATCTTGTGCTTCTGAATCTATCAGTCAGTTAGACGCACAATTGGTAGCTCCACAGTAACGACGGGCAGTCCTTTCCTCTCTTAGGTGGCTCCACGCTACCCGCTAGGTAGCTCTTTCCTAAGTGGCTCAGTCAGAAACATACATACAGTCACAAGACATGTCGACCGAAACACCACCACGAAATCATATGCATATCAATAAAATCAATATCGATACTCAATATGCATGCAACAACGAATATCAAAAGAGACAGACATGACATGAAACTGAAGAATAACGAATTAATACTTGCCTCAAAATCTCCATCTTTTCTTCTCTATCTCCTTCTCAAAATTCATTCTCCTCTCAATCCCGAGCACGTGGAAAGGCTTTGAGTAACATGCACTCAAACCCCAACTTCTCCTAAAATCACACAATCATCCAGCTTGATTAATTTTCTTAAAAGATTTGGCTCACACACCTTGTTATGTGGTGTGAGTTTAGTCAGGCTAAAGGGAGCTGAGGTAATTCTAATGATTGGGCTAAACAAAGACTTATCTACGACAAGATTAGACTCTACAAAATAGTAGTTTTGGTGTGGTTGGCTTCTACCATAGGACATGAATTTTAAGCTCGATTTTCTTTCTCGTGATAGTTTAAGAGATGCCAGCTTTTGCAGCGTACTCTTTACTAATCAGTGTTTATATTGCATCCTAAATTTGATTTCACAATGTTAAATATATCCTCGTCTGAGCTTCAACATTGGATGACAAATATTGTAGTTAGAATTAAAATTGTTACTTCATTACTTTGCTAACAAACTTATGCTGAAGATATGTTGACAAATTGGAGGAACTAACACCATTGCGGGATTGCGTCTAAACATATAAACTCGTGGCTTGTCTTCTAATTAGGAAGATAAGCTCCAAAAAGAAAAGAGAGTAAAAGAGCTCGCAATAGATCGAGTATATGTTAAAAGCCAGTATTGTTTTACTTCAAAACTAGGCTTAATTTGTTACATAACAAAAGGAGCAAATATATGTGTTTAACTTTTTGTTGGTTGTGTTCATACTTGTTGTGAAGGTGAAAGCAGTGTTCTTCCATGCATTTTCGTTTGGAAAATTGAAGGAATCTCTCTCCTCCAACATAACCAATTTTATAATTCTCAACACTTTCATGCTGGAGGATTCAAATGGTGAGAACCCATACCAAGAAAAAATATATATTGTTCCATATAAAATCCTATAACGTGATATGGCAAATAAATCTCCTTAGATTTGCGTTACTCATCCTTATATACTTTTCGGTATAGTTTTTGTAACATCCTCAATACAGCGGAAAATTTAAATTTTTTAATAACACATAATCAACAGAGGATATTATGCAAACACTGAACACAGGTGCACCAACATATATAATATATATATACGAACATCAGAGTATTTCAAAAGTTGTGATTACATCAAAAGACTATACAAATGGAAGCAGTAATCACTCGACCTCAACTGAGAGAAAGCTGGATCCGGTAGCGGTGCTCCTCTCCTCGGTCACCACCCCCTATCGCCGCTCACGGCCTGAAAGTAAACATGCAACAATGCCTGAGTTTCCCGAGGAAACCCCGTATGCCAAACTCTACCATGCATGAAATGAAAGGCACCCTAGCATGCAATTCTACTAAACAAGAAAAGCATCTCAACAGGCTGGGCTCCAGGGCTTTTCCACCCAACCACAACACACACTACAGTCACGGGGCTTCAGGGCTTTTTCACCCAACCACCGCAACACACACACTCGTCGCCAAGCTGGGCTCCAGGTCTTTTTCAACCAACCGCAACTACCACGACACGACCAAGGGCTCCAGGTCTTTTTCAATCAACCAAACGTCCACGGGCTCCATGTCTTTTTCAACCAACCCCTGCACGCGGTCCCTGCTCAGGCTCCAGGCCTTTTTCAACCAACCCGAACGCACTACGGAGCTCCAGGTCTTTTTCAACCAACCCCGCACAGACTAGCTGAGCTCCAGCTCTTTTTCAACCAATCGCAGCTCTCACACAGTTACGGGGCTCCAGGTCTTTTTCAACCAACCGCCGCAACACCACATTCTAAGCTGGGCCTCAGGCCTTTTTCAGCCAATCCCAAGCTCTCACACAGTTACGGGGCTCCAGGTCTTTTCAACCAACCGCCGCAACACTCGTGCACCCTAGCACATTTGCCTGAAGAACGTCGGCACCACAACTCGCCCCACACGGACGACCACAACAACACCTCTATAGTGCAAAACTGGACACAAACGGTCGACCGAACCAAAAGTACCGGTCGACCAAATCAAGCAAATACAGGGCAATCGCATCGACCGGCACTCCATCGGTCGACCGATTCCCACCCACCGCACTCGTTCGGTAGAACCAAAGTCAAGGGACGGTCGACCGTTTAGATGGTCAACTCCCAGGTTCACCAAAAAAACGACCAATCGGTCGAACGGCAAAGGGGTCCCGTTTGACCGAAAGTCACCAGGGACAAATCCCACCACTCCACAACGAATTCGGTCGAACACCCGAGCACTCTCGGTCGACCGAATCCCACCAGGGAATAATCTCTCACTCGCACCACGAATCCGGTCGAACGCCGAGCCGTCCTCGGTCGACCGAATTCCTCCAGAGCGTTCTCCACGCTCAGCACACAAGTCCAGTCGACTGAACCCACCTTCGGTCGAACCGACCACACAATCCACTTAAGTCACGGTCGGACGAAGTCATAGAGGCGGTCGACCATTTTGGATGGTCAACGCCCTATCCGACCCATGACGGTGCACACGGTCGACCGGCAAAGGGGACCCGGTCGACCGAATTCCACCAGGCTTTGCCTCCAATGCACAATCGGTCGACCGCCCCTGGGGCATCGTTCGACCGATTTGAGGAAGAACCCGAATTCTCTTCACGAACGGTTGACCGTTTGCACCAACCGGTTGACCGATTAGGCAGTGAAATCTGCTGCATGCTTACTTGCGACGAGCCGAAAGGCCTACCGTCGACTTCCAATTACTCACGCTAACTAAATGAGCGAGCTTGACATACCGGAAGGCTTGAAGAACCGCGACGACGCCTCCACGAACACGTCTCCCCAAAACACGATCCGTCGACGAACCTCGCGTCCAAACGACGATCAATCACCTCCTCGACGATCCACAGCCACAACACCACCTCCGACAACCTCTACCCACCAACCACGACCACAGAACTCGAGTGAGGTAGAGAGAGATCAATCCAAAACAAGCCGGAAAGGTTTAAGAAGCTAACACTCACCTCAACTACCACCTTCGCTGCTCCTCACTTCGCCAGAGATCACCAACTCGCCGGAGCACGCCAACACCCACAGGAGATCACCAACAGAGGGAGGGAGAGAAAACCGAGGGAGAGAGAGCAACGAGAGAGAGAGGGAGAGAAACTTCCCCCCAAATATCTCCTCCAATCAAATCCTCACCATCCATTCCAATCCAATCCCTCTCCACCACTCATCTCATCTCCATTCCATCTCAACCCTCCATCCAACCATCTTCAATCCAAGCCCTCCATCTCATCTCCTCCTAATCACCACCTAAAGCATCCACAAAACACAATTAGGATAGGATTAGGATAGAATCCTACTGTTTTACTAACATAATTTAATCTCAATTAACTTCAAGTAATTGGAGTGGCTCGTGGTATAAAAAGTGAAGTTGTTTGTTTCGTTTGGTATAAATTAAGCAATCTAAAAGGCAGAGCATGCAGTAAAAGTTCGTACTGAAATTTTAGGTCGACAAGATCTGACGCTCCCACGTTACAACATAAGTAAATCATTAAATTGTTGTTTTGATGTTCATAAACAAAATTTCTTATACCATCACAAAATTCCAAGCTCGCCAAAGTCGCTCTTGTGTTTCTGATTAAACACAAGATGTTACCGTGTCTACAAGGTAAGAGTCATAGATTGTCTCTCCCATCTACGGGTTCCATTAGCACAGCTATAAAGCTATTGTTTATGTTATTTTAGTGATGTGTGGTTGTCACCTGTTGTCTCACTAGAGGGTTTTAGATATTGTGTCTTTTATTGATGACCATTGAAAATTTGTATCGATCTTTCCCACCTTTTCTAATTAAGATCACGTTTTCCATATATTTTGTCAATTCAGATATTTAAATAAGACTCAATTTAATATGGATATCAAGTCTGTGCACACAGACTGGGCAGGTAAATATCGAAACTCCATACATTCTTCAAAGATGTTGGCCTTACGTACATTATCTCAGTCCCATATACTCCAGAGAAAAATGGAGTGGTGGAACGGAAAAATAGGCATTTAACAGAAATGACTCTTTCTCTCTTGGCACACAGTGGTGTTCCAACAAAGTTTTGGTCCTCAGCTTTAAATTTGTTACTTCCGCACATATTATTAATGTGCTTCCCTCTCCTCTCACTGGTGGATTGACTCCAAATCAAAGATTATATGGCAAAGCTCTTTCTTATGATATGTATAAATGCTTTGGGTGCAGTTGTTTTCCATGGTTGAGGCCACATAATAATCACAAACTACAATTCAGACTATCTAGACATATGAATCTTGGTTTTAGTCCCTCTCATGCATGCTATAAGTGTCTGAATCCTACCAATGGAAAGATTATCTAGGCTATAGGCATGTAGTATTTGCTGAACAGACTTATCCTTACGTGAGTTCTCTACATGCCTCCGCTCCACCTCAAAAAGCACAACCTTCATTTCCTTTGTGTTCTCACTTTTGAAATCAACTAGTGGATGATCTTTTACCGAATTCGGTTTTTCTAAACATAATTACACGTTTTTTCCGCAATACAAAAGGAATTCAGAACTCAAAAATTGGCTAAGATGTTACCTACATTTGAACACTTTCTCCTCCAAGATTGCTGGACCAAATCCATATACATACTTTGTATTCGATCACTTATTCCAATTCTACATAATACACTCGACCTGTGGATATCATGAAAACGGATACAAAGTTTTTTAAGAATCGATCTATATACACTGATTCGTGAAATTGAGAAATTAAACTGCTCAGGACTTTTGATGGAAGAATTTCAATGCGAAGATCTTTCATTTTGTTTCTCCAACGTGCTTTATTGTGGTTTAGTGGCATATCTATCAAGTGCATTAACACCCAAATCTCAAGTTGCATTTCAACTCCATAGAAACAGAGCTTAATCCGTTTATTCTGACAATTTACGGGGTAAATTTTTCATAATTACCTTTTCCCTCTTTTTTCGTAGTTTTCGAAAGATTTTGTAAAAAGAAAAATAAATGACTGGTTGACTCCTTAGTTGTACGAAGCAATACATTTTTAGTTTCAACGCCATGACCCCACTAAATGTTGGGGTGAAAAGTCGTTTAATTACGATCAAAACATGTCAAAATTTGGAACTATTTATGTAACGTCCCGTCACCGAACCCACATCGAGTTCGGGTCTCGGTCCCGGTCCGTCACCCATGTGCCCACTGACCCACAACACCCACCTATTGCCACAAAACTTAAGTTGGTAAGTGTTATGGTAATAGGTTCATGTCTTTATATCTCATCCCAACATTCTCATGTTAAGCAATGTGAGACTAAACTTGGGGGTTTTACAACCTATCCCACTTGAACACCTGACCTCCTCGTCAGGGTCAAGCCACTCAATCACCAGGCGTTGTGGGATTCTAGAGGTGACTCTCACCCTTTAGGCGTAGCACTTACTTCCCACAATTCCGGTTGGTTCAGGCTCTGATACCATCTGTAACGTCCCGTCACCGAACCCGCATCGAGCCCGGGTCCCGGTCTGTCACTCATGTGCCCACTGTCCCACAACACCAACCTATTGTTACAAAACTTAAGTTGGTAAGTGTTATGGTAGTAGGCTCATGTCTTTATATCCCACCCCAACATTCTCATGTTAAGCAATGTGAGACTAAACTGGGGGTTTTACAATTTCACAATTTTTCATTTCCACAAAGTACTCACACTGTCATACAGTTTATAGAAACAATAAGCTAAGATGTATATAGACACTAGCATTTAGGTCGACAACAAAAACATCTTTTTAGTTTGCCGACACACGCATATCCATTAGACTTTTCTTATCTGAATTGCTTGACACAACCTTGAAGGACTTTGTGCTTATACCTGTATGAGGACGAGAGAGTCAAATTCGGGCTCTTCTTGGGAAGGAGTGATAATTTTCCTTCAAATTCAAGACTTAGAGTTACGTGTGGGTTATTTTTGCGGAACCAGAAAGAGAAGAAACTGGGTGAGTTATTTATCAGTTCATCCGCTTCTAACTTGGAATTTTTTCGCTTAATGTAACACGTGACTTGTATGAATTTTACTTGTTTCGTAGGTATTTTATATTGCTCGTCTGAACAATCATGGTGCACGTATATGGAAGTGCTTGCTAAGAAGTTAAAGGATCCATCTGCTGGATATGTTGTCGACAATTGTCTTGAGTTTGGTGTAGAGATCTCAAATGTGGTTGAAGAAAGCACTGTCAAACAGAGAGTAGAGTGTTTAAGATTAACTGAGAAAGTCAAGAAGCATGAGTTTGCTTGGGTTATAAAGGATTTCTCTAAACTAACAGAGCCAACATACTACTCTTCGCCATCAACTTCTTGGGGGCTGACATGGTATGTAGTGTACACCTTTCCCTTTATTATTTTTATAGCTAGTCCACCTTAACATTCCCGCGCGTGTTAGTTGATGTAGTTTGACAATGCATGCTTGCGAGTGTTGCATTGGCTGCACCGGTTACACAACATAAATAATGGACAATATTTTTATTTGTGAGTTTACAGGCGACTCAAGCTATATCCACTTGGAAAGAAGCACTCAATGAACGACTCTGTGGCATTAAATTTGGACCTTCAGAATACTGATGGAACACTCACAGCATTAAATGCTGAAGATACTGTTCAATGTGATTATATTATACGTGTGGTTGATCAAATCCATGGAAAACATGTTGAAGGGAAAGGTATAACCTGTTTCTCATTCAAGGAGTTATATATTATAACAGAAATGTTGTTGCCATTGATAATTTTATATGGCCATTGTTATTACTTTAAATTAGATATTAGCTTCAAGCCCTTGAAAGCCGATTGTGGAATATCTAATACATTATGAGGACTTGCAAAGCAACCTTTTGCTTTTGTTAAAGCAAATCCAAAGCCGTGCTAACATGCCTTGTGTTCTTGTGCAACTTATTTTCCAGGAAGCAAACCCATTACTAAAGATAGCTTTTATGGATGGTCTAACTTTATGCGCCGTGATACAATCAAAGATTCCTCCAAGGGTTTCCTTGTTGATGACAACATGATAATTGAAGCTAAGATCAACATTATTGGCTTTATCAAGACTGGTAGTCATTAACATGTTTAATGAGCATTTGTTGTTTTGTCCAATACTACTTGCAGAGAAAGCTCGAATGAGTTTTTATTTTTTGTCTACTATTACAAGTGTTAAAATGTGTTTTTCTTGCTCACATATGTATGTCTTCCCAGAGAAATTTAATGTTCTAAATAATTGCATAAAAGGATTCTTGAACATAATATTCTATAGTATTTGTTATTGAAATTGTGATCTCTATATCTTAGTTACAAATTTTGTGATACTCCATGTGATCAATTTCTACAATTTCTGTTTTAGTACATCTATCCCACATATTTGCTAGCTAGAGATGAAACTTTGACAAAACTTTTATTTTTCTTAGTAGAACCAACCTATTGATATGTTTTTACTACATAATATTTGCAGTCGAGCATCCGAGGGTAGTCGGGACCCCACTAGCACCTTGAAATTCCAAAAAAAAAACATGGCTTTGAAGTCAAAAGTGAAAAATGAGATTCACCGCTGAATTTTTACAAAAACTTCACAAACAACCTGAATACTAAAAAACAGGAAAAAGGAAAGTACAATTAAATTGTATGGCCAGAGATAGGGACTTGGAACTTGGTTATCAATGAGCTAACTCAACCTCGTAAAGTAGGTTCATCCAGTAATGTAATGCAATGCCAAAAGATAACTGGATTGCTAAACGTCGCTCGTAAATTACTTAAATCGCACGTGACAATTACCGTTTTGCCCCTCTCTCATTTCTACTTATATATCTCTTCATTTCACTCTCCTACCATCACTCTTTTTTACAAATCAAAAGGGAGGCTTGACCTCTAATTCGATTAACTAAAATATGTTTACAACCTATAAAAATGGAAAAGCATTGTCCGCGAGTGTATGCTACATGCATACCCGGCCTCTACACTGCATGCTTTGTAGTTGAATATTACATCAACAACGTATCAGCTATTCTAACTCCACGTGGTCTGAAATTGTTGCCCTTCCTCTTCATTCTGCGCAAGTTTCTTAACTTTATCCCATAAACACCGGAACATGTCTTTGATAGCATGGTCCCTTTCTCCCTCGAATATCCTCCGGTTCTGTTCTAGCCCACACTCATGTATCATAGCATTGAAATCCCACCGTCTCACCACTTTGTCAAGTCGGCTTCCACGTGCTTGTGAAATGCGTGTAGCCTCACCTTCTAGGGACCTTGCAAACCGAGGGCTGAGCTGCATAAGACCAAGGAGTGATGTCCATACCTCCTTTATGCATGTGCACCCCCAAAAGAGGTGCTCCATGTCCTCCTCCCCCTCACAAAGGCTGCACACCGGGTCATGCTTCGCCCCTCATTGATTCATCAGCCTCTTGGTGAGGAGGCGCCCCCCCCCCCCCTCAATGCTCTCCAAGCTATGAGTGCATGCTTGGGAATAGAATGTTTATGCCATGCCATACCAGCCCAATTCACCCTCCTTCCCGGTTCTCTCACCCATGTCCACACTTCTTTGATTCCAAGTGTAGCGCCCTTCCCATCTATCCTCTTTGGTTTGTCCATGCCTCCATGGATTTGAGTCTTCTTTATCTTCAAGTGAATTTCCTCCTGTCTTAGTTGAGCGGGGGGGGGGGGGGGGGGGGGGGGGGGGAGGGGGGGGGGGGGGGGGAGGGGGAGGTTTCACTCCCCCTCTCTTATGAAGTATGAAACTCTAGTGTCCCAAGGCACTCCCAACTCATAGTGTAGACGTTCCCCCCAATTTTCACATTGAAACGGTTCTCCAGACCACGAGTATTAGAAGAAACGTATCTCCTCTGCAGTCCCCACCTCATATTGGATGTGTCATCTAGCAATGTCTCAGACTCGAAGGAGCCATCTCCATGCCTATGAGGAGGTCGATGGTGGTCTTGCAAGCCAAATGGAACGGTTCTTGAGGAATTTCCGACACACACACTTCACCCAAAGAGAACTTCCTTCCCTCACCACAAGCCAAAACAAGCGGAGGAGGCCCACATCATTCCAATCTCTTAGCCTTTTGAGGCCAAGGCCTCCTTCATCCTTAGGCATGCAAACATATCTCCAAGCTACCGCAACCCACGTCTTTTTCTCTACCCATATGAAGTGGCACATAAGGCTCTCCATCTCTTCCAAAACTTTTCGTGGAATTAGGAAAGCATACATCCAATATATGCTAAGGGATACGAGGACACTTCTCACACGTTCCACCCACCCAGCAATGGATAGAAATTTTTGCTTCCAAGTGCTAAGTCGTGCCTTCACCTTATTCACAAGTGTCGTGCAATGAGTTCTCCCCATCCTCCCGGAGAATAATGGCAACCCAAGGTTGATCACTGGGAATTCCTTGCACTCCATACCAAGGTGTGCTGCAATTCATGCTCCATCTGACAAATCACCCCCAAAATTTTTTGGCTATTTGACGCACTAAATCTCAGCCCCGAGCAAGCCATGAACTCCTCAAGGAAGGCTCTAATGGCACAAGCATTCTCCTTGGTGGCCCTTCCAAGCAATAGGACAGCAAAAGGCAAATGTGACACGAGGATATCTCCACAAGTTAGTAGTTTGTTGAACGTTTTAATTAAAACCGCAAGTGCACGACCGCGATGAAGCGGTGACAAGTACGGGTCGTCCTCAGGGAGGTGAGCAGCCTCTTGTTTGTACGAAATCAAGTGGCAAAAATTGGGGGAGAAAGATTGATTATGCTACTCTACACTAAACTACGCTAAGAAGTATGAAATGCGAACGAAAGAAACAAACAATAAAATGACAACTAAGCTAAGAACAAAAGAAGAATGCTGGAATACAGATATGGGAAAACCCCTAAGGGGTGGAGTGAGTGCACACAAGCAAAGAGGTGGGTGTTGAACACATTCTTTAAGCACAAATTAAGGTGGTGTTATCGTGCATAGGAAGTGTCTAAATGTTGTGGCAAAACCTATCAATCTATTCACCAAGTTAGTTGATTAACATTTACATATGCAAGATGTTTATTTCAGAACCTAAACAAGCATGAGAGGTGTCTAATCATTTTGGCAAAACTCATCAAGTTATAAATCCTATCCTAAACAAGCAAGCATAAATTCATGTTTTATGAACACATTGGAAATAAAGTATTCAATCCATTCTCATTTGCATGTATGTACATCTACTCCACCCCCCCAAAGGGGATGGAACTACTCACTAAGCATTACACTAATTATTAAACTAAACAAAGAAAGCATATTAACTAAGCTAATAAAACTAATGAAATGAGATTTAAGCAAAGCAAAACAAGAAACATAAAACAAACAACATAATAAAGAAAACTTGTATTAAAATGACTCACATTAAAAGTAGCATCCTCCTACTTTAGTGTGTGCTTCAAGGCCTCACTTCTAGTAGGAAGAATAGCCACTTAAAATATGGAGTGATTACAATGGAAGGTGAAGAGTTCTATTTATAGCCATGGAAAAAGGCAAACCGGGATAATCCCACGATGTGGGACTAAACAGATACCAAAACTAGCCTAAACATCCTCTAATACATGTGCTGGAGAAATGTTAGCGGATTTGGGCCAAAATGGACCGCCAATTGGCGGTCCAAAAGGTCCGGATCCATCTGCAATTTGTGTTGGGCTTTGCTTAGTGTATTTGGTGGTCTTGGATGCATCTACTTCGTTTATTTGAGCTCCGACCCGAATAGAATTGCCAAAATACTCCCCATGATGGTGTGGAGTTTTCTGTTTTGCTCTTAGGTCCTTCTGTCTTGCGTTCAGGTCCTTCTCCCTTGCATCTTGGTCCCCAGATCTCACAGTTCAGTCCTTTTTCCCAGCTTTTGAGTCCTTTTATGCTTCATCTCTTCAAACCTATTTATTCCTGAAAACTAAACATAAAACTCGTAACACAGCATTGTTTAGGTGAAAGATAATGGATATAAGATACAAATATAAGCATGAAATGATGTCAATCAAATACCCCCACACCTAACGTTTGCTAGTCCCGAGCAAAACAAAGAAAGAGAAAAGCATACGAAAAACAAGAAATCCTAACTCACTTTCGTAGGAATCACGGTTGCACTTAGCACGTGCAACAAGCTGTTAAACCTCCTTGTCGCCAAGGAGGAGGAGTGTTGTCTCCTGAGGGATTTCAGCGGATATACCCACAAAATCCGAACAAGATGCATTAATCAATCTAGCTACACGACTCGTTGGACTCATATGTCGATCATTGGACGCGGTAATACTACGGGTCGACTCTATATATGTAATCGGTCCACACACCTAGCCTAATGAGTTATTCGTGAGAGTTAGTTAAGGACTTAAGTTAAAGACATGAGCAACCTTAACTTCTGAAAGTGATACAATGTGTAGAGTCCATTTTGGTTCTTATTTGCTTCTTATTTTTCTTTTTCTTTGGAGCATTTTATTGGTTGGTGTTTGAATCTCCCAGGGTCAGGTTTCATGCATCATTGCCTATGAGGACTTACACTATCACGTACACCTTCCCCCAAATCTCCACATAGGGCGATCCCTACCACCCGTGTAACGGGAGTTCGGTCGGCGCATCCCAAGTCAGATGACTCGAAAGCACCAGGCACAAAGTCCCCTCAGACCTACTTTCCCGAGTGATAGGAGTCGTGCGAGAAGAGAGAACACCACTTATTTATATATCTACATGGGAACCAAAACCCCTACACTTAAGTTTCACAAAAAGAGATAAAGGGCCCTTGACCATGACAAACTTCCTTATACTAGAAGACACGAATTATTTGACTCACTAGGTTCAGGGTGGACTTCTTTAAATGTTTGAGTGCTGAAACCCTACGATTACACGCCGAAGACTGAGGTGCATCCTAACGACTCGGTAAGACCTAAAGCCAGTAAACTAGAAATCCTAATGCATCAAGTTCAAGACAATTTTGGGAGCTTTCTTTTTACTTTGCCTCTCAACGGTTTTGCACATGCTAAACACACACAAAACCTACAAAAACATTTTCGTTCGCAAACACATGAAGATTTTGAAAGAAATGTGAAAATTTTAAAGCACTAGGCAAGCAAAAGAAGACAAGTCACGCAAGGATCATGGCAAGCAGATATATCGATATTAAATGCGGCACACTAACATGACCCTAACAATGCACACAAAAGAAAAAAAAAATCAAAAGAAAAGACTCGACTATGTACACACGTAAAACACCCCCCACACCTAGTTCATGCATTGTCCTCAATGAATGTGAACAAGATACTACATGGATATATGCATGAAAAAGGAAAGATCTCACCAACATGAAGTACAAAGGGACGTTCAGGGTCATGTTGATGGACACAAACCCAAATTCCCTCAAAACATGTGAGAAGCTAAAGAAGGGAGATAAATACGTGAAGAGATTGGGCCCAAGTACACAAGGGTTGGGGCCCACAACAATCGATGCTCACTGAAGGAGTCTTTTATTACACTTTTTCTTTCTTTTTTCTATTTTGTTGTTTTTTTTTCTTTTTTTACAAGATATATACATCAACCAAGATATTCTCATAATCATTTGGTCAAGGAACATCAAATGAGAACATCAAGTTTTTAGGACCAGAGACTTGCCGAGCTGGGCAAACTTCACTGGTACGCTGAGGTGTCATGAGGGGTGAAAGGTCAAAGCTGAAAGGCTCGAACCCCTCATGATATTGGTTGGGTGTGGGCAACAAAGAATGAAGTTGTGTTGCCTCACTAGGGTTTAATTGCTCATCGAAGAAAACCCTTCAACCAATAGGCGGGTGCATCGGAATGAGTTCCTCAGGCTCATTCGATGGATGCGGCAGACTTGCATCACTAAGAATGGGGATTCTCCCCAAGTCATCCAACAAGGACCTCCCACCATCATTTAGATCATCAAGCATAAGCTCGGTCATAGGTGGGTCCTTGTTGGAGTCAATATGAAGCTCAAATGGCTCAATGGCCATGGGACATGAGGTAGAGACACCTTCTGGTATAGGTATATGATGAGGTGTCTCACTCTCACTAGTACTCTCAACTGAATCATGCAACGAACACTCCCTTTGGACATTCATGTTCGAGGCCAGCTCACTCTGTTACATTGCGAAGACAGGCAATGAGTTTTCGTTGGGCCCACGAACATTCTCAACGGGTTGCATTGGGGTTAGGGGTGTTCGTTGATTTTGTGGTGCTTTCTCCAACAAGCGGATGAGATTTAGATTTAACGGTTCATCCATGGGCTCCTGTTGCCTACCAGAGTTGAACACATGAAACTCGGCACTCATGTTACCGAATGAGAGCTACATGAGACCATTTCTACAATTAATCAAGGCATTGGAGGTGGCCAGAAATGGTCTACCCAAAATCAAAGGTATTTGAGAGTGGGTGTTCGCAACAGGATTGGTATCGAGGACAACAAAATTGACTGGAAATATAAAATCTCCAACTTTGATAAGCACGTCCTTGATAATCCCCATGGGAATACGAATGGATCTATCCTCCAATTGGAGGGTGATCTTAGTTGGTTTCAATTCTCCCAAGTTCAACTGTTGATAAACAGAGAATGGGAGGAGGTTGACCGCTGATCCTAAATCAAGCAAAATATTGCTCATTCTAGTGTCTCATATCGTACACTGAATAGTAGGACACCCAGAGTCCTTGTATTTTGTGTAGGTGAGATTAGACAAAAGTGAGCTGATATTTGCAGCCAAGAATGCTTTCTTAGGAACATTGGTCTTCCTCTTGGTTGTGCAGAGATCCTTCAACACTTTGGCATATTGAGGTATTTGTTGGATGACATCCAACAAGGGGATGTTAACCTTTACTTGCTTAAACACCTCTAATATCTTGTCCATGTTGTCACTCTGCTTTTTGGTTAACCTACTTGGACAGGGAGCTTTTGGCAGGTAGGTTTTCTGCGGTGCCTGAGAAGAAAGAAGTGTTGGTGTATTACCCTCACCCTCAGCCTCTTCTTCACCACCATTCCCACTGAGGGGATGCATAGATGGTGGTTGTTGTGGCAAGGAAATGTGATTGTCAACCTGTTTTCCATTCCTTAAGGTCACAATGGAATTGACATGGTGAACAGGTTCCTCCACATGGTTCACTTGCCTCCCCCGAGGTACCACATTCTCATTTTGCATGTGTTGTTGTTGGTACATACGGGGGTTAGCCTCAGGCTGGCTAGGAAAAGACCCTCTCTCTCTTTGATGTACAGACTGAGCCAATTGGCCCATCTGAAGCTCTAGAGATTTGATGGTCTGCTGATTTGAAGTGAGAACTTGACTCGTGGTTGACATAAAATTTTTCATTGAGTTTTCAAGTCCACGAGTCAAGGTCTCAAGCGAATTGAATCGGGTTTCCATATTATTGGAATTCGGGAAACCCGATTGATTGGTGGTTTGTGCTTGGGGTGGCTGATAGGAATGTACATGCATGGGAGGTTGATGTGATTGGTAATGTAAGTTTGAAGGACAACCCAGGGCATTAGTTTGGTTCCATGAAAAATTGGGGTGGTTCCTCCGTCCAGGATTATAAGATGATGAGTATGGGTCATTCCTGGCTCTATCATAGATGGCGTTGACATGCTCCATCTCAGGAGGAATGGACTCACACTCGCTTTCTACATGACCTATCCTACCACATGAATGACAGGGAACTGGACTAGATGTGGACATGTGAGGTGCACCTTGTTGGTTTTGGAGCTCAATCGAATCCATACGGCGCATTAAGGCCGCCATGTGCGCCTCGGTGCCCGTGGTGGTATCGACAACAAATGCGACACCCGATCTAGTCGAGTTTGCATTCGCGATCCTTGCTCCTATGCTAGATGATGCAGGTGGTTCCCTCACACTCTCCCATGGCATTGTTTTCTCAGCGAGGTATTCTAGGAAAGCCCATGCCTTCCTTTCATCCTTTCCCAAGAACTCTCCTTGACACATGGACTCAAGGAGCGTTCTTGACGGGATGTGAAGACCTTCGTAAACAATCTGACAAAGGCGCCACAACTCGATGCCATGGTGAGGGCATGAGGATAGTAGCTCATTGAACCTCTCTAAGTATGCATGGAATGGTTCGGTCTCATGTTGATAGAACGAATTGATTTCATTCCTCAATTTTTGAGTCTGATGATTTGGAAATTACTTCTTGAGGAATGCAGATTGAAACTCGTCCCAAGTCTGAAAGGCATTCGCCTGGTTGCTGTACAACCACTTCTTGGCGTCATCCTTTAGTCCAAAAGGAACGAGCCTAAGATGGATGGAGTCTGTGCTAAGTTGTTGCAGCTTGAACATAGCACAGACCTCCTCAAATTCCCTGAGAAAGATATAGGGGTCACCCTTCCCAGTGAAGCGAGGGAGCATGGAAATAAACTGAGGCTTAACCTCAAAATGGTTCCCATTAGCCTCTGGTAATACGATGCATGAGGGTAGAGTTGTACGGCTCAGGTAGCATCGATCACGTAGAGGTATGGGAACGACAACATGACGCTCAGGTGGGTCCAACAACTGCTCCTCCTCGCGGAAATTAGCAGCCCTTGAACCCGAACTATGTGCGACACGAGAGGAGGAAGTTGTCGAGAAATCGATGACCGAAGCCGGATTGACAACGCTCCTCGTCAAACGACCACTCTCGTCTCGTGTCCACGAAAGCATGCACAAAGGTGCACACACACCAAATTTTTTTAACAAAGAATGTACGTAGAGGAGAAGACGGGGGGACACAGGAGAGATAGAATGACTCAGGAGAGAAATGAAGAAATCCTTATGCTACGGCGGATGGGTACAGGTAGAAGCACACAAGCAAACAAGGCTCAAGTAATCCTAAGGTCGTTATAGGTCCTTACAGCTAGACGACGCCTAACTGCGAGGTCACACGGCCTCAACACGCCTCACCTCCCTACAACGAGGACCACAAAGCCCAGCAAGTGAGTCAAGATTCGGAGATCTCGTCTCTCCTACAATCGACAAAGTGGGCAACGTCGATCAGGTTATGACGGTCGGGACCGGATCACTCTCCTAATGCGTCCGAATTCCTTAAGGCCAATGTCTACTTGATTTTAGAAATTAAGCTCTTGATTAGTGTGGTTTTTGGGGCGAAGGAAAGGGTGATGAAATCCCCCACCTTATCTTTTACGGGACAACCCCTCCTTAGTAGCGTTTTGGAGTCTTAATCTAACAATCAACTCTCCAAACAAAATGATCAACTCACACTTGTTGCAATGCACTTCCTACTAACTAATGCATGTTCATACGAAATGCATGAATGAGAGTAGAAGGTGCGTACCTCACGCCAGCTCTCAGCAACAAAAAATAAAGCTAAGATAAAAGACAATCTAAATGCCTAAGTCACATACATGATGCATGAGCTAAACAAAAAGAATGCCTAATCTTTTGCTTTGAGTTTTAGGGTCCAAGTTGCTTAAGGGAAGTTGATTATTAATCTGGGAACAATCTAAGAGTCAGAACATGCAAAATTGAGTCCCAGATTACTAGATCAATTATGGCAACACGACAAAGAAATAAGAAGGCAAAAGCAGCTCACCAGACCGCCAATTGGCGGTCTCAGGCCGCTGATTGGCGGTCCAAACTACCCAGCTTTCCTCTAAATTTTTCCAGATGCCTCTCCTTTCGACTCCAAGTCTCCTGAAACAAAGAAAAACTACAAAACAAAAATTAAATCCACTCGAATCGTCCAAACAAGAGTCTGGACTGGCACCTCCCCGACAACGGCGCCAAAAACTTGTTGAACGTTTTAATTAAAACCGTAAGTGCACGGCCGCGATGAAGCGGTGGCAAGTACGGGTCGTCCTCAGGGAGGTGAGCAGCCTCTTGTTTGTACGAAATCAAGTGGCAAAAATTGGGGGAGAAAGATTGATTATGCTACTCTACACTAAACTACGCTAAGAAGTATGAAATGCGAACGAAAGAAACAAACAATGAAATGACAACTAAGCTAAGAACAAAAGAAGAATGCTGGAATATAGATATGGGAAAACCCCTAAGGGGTGGAGTGAGTGCACACAAGCAAAGAGGTGGGTGTTGAACACATTCTTTAAGCACAAATTAAGGTGGTGTTATCGTGCATAGGAAGTGTCTAAATGTTGTGGCAAAACCTATCAATCTATTAACCAACTTAGTTGATTAACATTTACATATGCAAGATGTTTATTTCAGAACCTAAACAAGCATGAGAGGTGTCTAATCATTTTGGCAAAACTCATCAAGTTATAAATCCTATCCTAGACAAGCAAGCATAAATTCATGTTTTATGAACACATTGGAAATAAAGCATTCAATCCATTCTCATTTGCATGTATGTACATCTACTCCACCCCCCAAAGGGGATGAAACTACTCACTAAGCATTACACTAATTATTAAACTAAACAAAGAAAGCATATTAACTAAGCTAATAAAACTAATGAAATGAGATTTAAGCAAAGCAAAGCAAGAAACATAAAACAAACAACATAATAAAGAAAACTTGTATTAAAATGACTCACATTAAAAGTAGCATCCTCCTACTTTAGTGTGTGCTTCAAGGCCTCACTTCTAGTAGGAAGAATAGCCACTTAAAATATAGAGTGATTACAATGGAAGGTGAAGAGTTCTATTTATAGCCATGGAAAAAGGCAAACCGGGATAATCCCACGATGTGGGACTAAACAGATACCAAAACTAGCCAAAACATCCTCTAATACATGTGCTGGAGAAATGTTAGCGGATTTGGGCCAAAATGGACCGCCAATTGGCGGTCCAAAAGGTCCGGATCCATCTGCAATTTGTGCTGGGCTTTGCTTAGTGTATTTGGTGGTCTTGGATGCATCTACTTCGTTTATTTGAGCTCCGACCCGAATAGAATTGCCAAAATACTCCCCATGATGGTGTGGAGTTTTCTGTTTTGCTCTTAGGTCCTTCTGTCTTGCGTTCAGGTCCTTCTCCCTTGCTTCTTGGTCCCCAGATCTCACAGTTCAGTCTTTTTTCCCAGCTTTTGAGTCCTTTTATGCTTCATCTCTTCAAACCTATTTATTCCTGAAAACTAAACATAAAACTCGTAACATAGCATTGTTTAGGTGAAAGATAATGGATATAAGATACAAATATAAGCATGAAATGATGTCAATCAAATATGCTTCAATACGTCCTTCCCCAACCGCCATCTTCACCATCTCACTCAAGACTTCCATACACATGAGAACAAGTAGGGAGCAAACGGATCACCTTGTCTCAAGCCGTTTCTTGCCACGAAAAGGGTGAGTTGGCTCCATTTACCGTCATCACGAAAGATGCTTTCACACAATTCATGATGAGGCTTCTCCACTTATCCGGAAATCGAAATCTCTTCATTACTTCATCTAGAAATCCCCACGAGATGGAGTCATACGCTTACCGGATGTTGAGCTTTATGCACATACGTCCCCTCCCTTTGTCAAGATGAAGGTTATGGCAAAGTTCTTGTGCAAGAATAATATTATCACCAATTCTCCTTCCTCGAACAACAACACTTTGGTTATCCCCAATAAGACGTGGTAGAAGCCCCTTCAAGCGATTTGCAAGCACTTTGGATGTGAATCTATAGGTCATATTGCATAGTGCTATGGGTCGGTAATTCTCCACCAAAGTCGGTGCTTTCTTCTTTGGGATGATCGTGATCGATGTGAACTTCCATTAGGCCAGCACCTTCCTGTTTTCCAAACAAGAACTTGTGGCCTTAAAAACATCCCTCTTGATGAGGTCTGTTTAATATTAAAGTTTAAACCACAAGTACACGGCCGCGATGAAGCGGTGGCAAGTACGAGTTGATCCACAGAGAGGTGAGTTGACTCTGGTTTGTTCGAAATCAAGTGGCAAAAAAAGGGAAGAGATTTGATTATGCTACGCTAAACTACACTAAACTGGTAAGTAACAAATGCAAAGAAGACAACTAGAGATGGATTAAAACTAAACTAAGAGAGCTTAATAACTAGACTAGAAATCAGGAAGAGAAACACTTGAGCTTAGGATTGAGTGTACACACGCATTAAGATGGTGAAAAATGCATTCAATGGGCACAACTGTAGGTTGTTTTTTCATGCATGGGAAGTGTCTAATGGATATGACAAAACCTATTGATCCAATCACTAACCTTGTTGATTAACATTCACATACACAAATTGGTTATTTCAGAACCTAAACAAGCATGGGAGGTGTCTAATAGTTGTGGCAAAACCCATCAAGTAAGTGTTCTACTCTAAACAAGCAAGCATACATTCACATTTATCAACACATTTCAAAATTAAGCATTCATTTCCATTCTTTATTGCATGTATAAACATCATCTCCACCCCCCAAAGGGGATGGAACTACTCAATACTCATTAAACCGTAAACTACATTAAGAAAAGAAGACATTCAATTTATACTACGATAAAGAAAAGAAAACAATCTAAACAAGCAAGCATTAAAACAAAGACAACATTAAGACAAACTATGAAGAATTATTTTATTTACATGACTCACATTACAAGTAGCATTCTTCTCCACCTTGAGTTTTTGCTCCAAGGCTTACTCCAAGTAGAGAGAATGTCACCAAGCAATGGGTAAATACAAAGGAAGGTGAAGAGTTCTATTTATGGGCATGGAAAAAGTTAGTCTGGGACAATCCCCCGGTATGGGACTAAAAGCATACCAAATATGGACTAAATACAACCTAATCTAACATCCGACCAATACATGTGCATTTTGAAGGAATCTTGACCGTTGATTGGCGGTCTGTATTTGTCTGATTGGGTATGGATTTGTTTGGCTTAGTTCTAGCTTGATTTCTTGGTGTTTGATGAACCCAATTTGGTTGTTGATGGTTGGTCCCATATTTAATTGCCAAAATACTCCTCATTAAGGTGTGGAGTTTCTTGATTCGCTTATTGATCTTTTTGGTTTTACATCTGTGTCCTTCTCTCTTTCGTCTCAATCCATAAGTCTTGCAACTTAGTCATTTTCCTTGTTTTTGAGTCCTTTTTAAATCTCTTCTTCTCAAACCTATTTATTCCTGAAACTTAAACATTAATATAAACTTGTTACATAGCATTGCTTAGGCTAAAAATAAAGGATATAAGACACAAATATATACACGATTTGATGTCAATCAAAGTCCCATGCGGCCTTGAAGACTTTTGCATTGAATCCATTGGGTCTCGGTGCCTTATCGACATTTGTGTTCAACACCACATCTTCTAGTTCTTTCATATCCAACTTTCGTATTATCTCTCTCCCCTCCGCCGGCATAAGTTGTGGTAATACAATGGAGGGATTAAGGGGTTGTACCTGAAAATTACAAAAACCTATCAATTGATAGAAAGTTCGAGGAATAGAATCTTCAATTGGTGGTGGTCAGCTACGAAGGGGTGGAGGTAAGATTCACGACAGTGATAGGCGACGTGGCAACAACGATGGCAGTGGTGAGCTACAAAGGGGAGTAGGTAAGGGAGGTACGGGGCGATGGCGATGGGGATTAGCAAAGGGGAGGTGGTGAGGTTGATGCTAGAAGTGGAGGATGACGACGGGGTGAGGCTGGCACTATGACGAAGCCCGAAGGGGGAGGGGAAAGAGGACGAGAGGTTGCAATGGGTTATGGCTTATGGGTTTAGGTATTGGGTTAGGTTTGCACAATTGTGGATATCAGGGTATTCGGGTATTCAAGTATTGGGTATTCGGGTATCTGGTATTCGAATTATCGAGTATTCGTGTATCAGATATTTTGCTATCTTGTATTTGGGTTATGTGGGTTGCGTGTTATGCAGGTCAAACTAACTGCAGCCCACCCCGCTTATTATGTGGGCTTTGAGGCTGGTGGGAAAGTTTTTTTTGGCCCGCAACCCGCATTAGACGGGGGAGGGGGAACAAAGAAATTGGTGTTTTTGGGGAAGAGGGTCATTTCATGGAACAAAGAAATTGGGGGTTTGGAGAAAAGGTGATATCGTGGAAGTAGGAGTATTTAACCCCAAATTGACCTAAATCCGTCAAACATAACAAGTGGAAAAGGACACTTTATCAAATGAACTATTTGTCCACTTGCTTACGCGCTTCAAGTGTAATAGCCATGTGATGAAAGACAACTTTGTGAGTCCCACATAAAATTAATCTTCCGTGTTTTCGTCATGCAACTCATTTGCATGCATTTGATTACGTAACAAATCATGGACAATGACACGCATGTCATTGTCCATGATTAAGACTAAACATGGCATAAAAGTCTAACTTGAAAACTAACCAACAACATCAAAAACTAATTGCATAGAAAGAAAGCTAATGACAAGAGGAACATGAATCCAACAGATTAAAGAAAATGTGAGATTACAACCTTCATCCACCATCCTCTACTTGCAGCCAATTTGGATAAAATCTAACCTACTCTAATGGTGAAAGTGGAGAAGAGGAAGAAATGTAGGAGAAACAATGCTATTTATAATGAAAAGAGAGGTCTAGATGAATCTAGGAGCAATCCGACGGTTGTAATCGATTTCTCTTTCGTTTGGTGCACCCAATTAAGCAAGTCCGAGCCACAAAAGAAATTTGGGTGGGTTAGGACCAAATTGATCTACCCGTGGCGGATTGTTTGTGTCCAATCCGCCTTGATTTTTTCAGTAGTTTAAGTTATGCATTTTACACTGGGTGTAACGCCCCGAAACAGCGGAAAATTTAAAACTTTAAACGGATAAAGAATCAACACTGGGGTCGTCACCAAACCACGAGTACACATATATATAATAAGGTAAACTGTACAATACAAGAGTCAAGGATGATTACAACCCAACACAAAAGATAACAACACATATACAAGGGAAAAATCATCCACCTCGAAGAACAAAAGAGACAGGATCTGGTCTGGGTGCTCCTGTCCGTAGTCACCACCTCCTACTGACGCGTACGATCTGACATAAAACATAAATATGCCTGAGTTTCCCGTGGGAAACCCCGTATGCCAAACCCCTAAAATATGAACATAATATGCGTAATGAAGCATGAAATGGAAATGCAGTAAAAGCACATCAATCTCCCGTGCACACCAGGCACCGCTGGAAAACATCGGCAACAACAACACCCGTGCATACAAGGCACCGCCGGTCAGAATCTCGGCCACAACACGTGCACACAAGGCACCGCCAGAAAATCATCGGCCACAACACGTGCACACAAGGCACCGCCGGAAAATCATCGGCCACGGGTCTCAAGGGTCCTCTCACCCCAACCCCTCAATCACACGTGCACACAAGGCACCCGCTCCTCAGAGCCACAACAACCACGTGCACACACGGCACCCGCTCCTCAGAGCCACAACACGACCCTCCTCTCAGGCCGGCAATGTCTGTACCGTCGCCCCAAAAAGGCCGGAGACCCGTTGCCCTCGAGACGGATCCAACAACACACGACACAAGCATCCATATGCAAAACAGTGCCCAAACGGTCGAACGGAAGAACCCAAACGGTCGACCGAACACCACAACTATTCCTCAGAAAAACCGAATTAACATCCAACCGGTCGACCGACTCTCAATCCACGGTCGACCGAAATCCAACAGGGAAAAATCCTCTCTCGCTCAAAAAGCACCAACGGTCGAACGACCCTCAGATCACGGTCGACCGAAAACAACCAGGGAAATTCCCCACCAAAACCGCACTACATGGTCGACCGAAACCACACTCCCGGTCGACCGGCCAATAAGTTAACTTAAACGTCGGTCGGACGAAGTCAACGAGCGGTCAACCGTTTAGATGGTCAACGCCCCCAACCGACCTACAATAGTGCTTTCGGTCACCGAATCCGAATGCGATCACCTTCCTCCGGCCACACGATCGCAACACGCGATCCTCGCTTCCCCAGACCCCGACGAGCTTCTCAAAAGCTGAGAGGGAGAGAGAGAGTCCGACGGGAGAGAGAGAGAGAGTGAGAGAGACGAGTGAGAAGAAAGAAGAGTGAGATGAATCCATACCTTTTATACATTTCCCTCATTCAATCTCCACCATCCACCACATCTCCTCCCATCCATCTCAGCCCTCCATCTCCACCCCTTCTAATCCTCCACCTAAACACAATAAACCCATTAATCAAGGGTTAGGATGAAACAATCCACCCTCCTTAAAGAATTTCGTCCTCGAAATTAGAACCAAATCCTCACCGAACAATTCCGGATACTTCTTCCGGACCTCATCCTCGACCTCCCAAGTGGCTTCACGCTCGCTATGGTGCTGCCACCTGACCTTCACCATCGGAATGGTTCTCCTCCTGAGCTGGTGCTCCATCCGGTCTACAATCTCCACGGGCCTCTCCTCAAGAGATAAGTCCTGACCGATCTCCGGAACACAGATCTCGATCACATGCGATGGATCGGCAACGTATTTCCTCAACATAGAAACATGAAAAACGTTGTGAATTCCCGAAAGCTGCGGCGGCAAAGCAATACGGTAGGCAACCTCTCCGACACGATCAAGAATCTCAAACGGTCCGACGTACCTCGGACTGAGCTTCCCTTTCTTTCCGAATCTCATCACTCCACGAGCTGGTGAAATCCTCAAGAAAACGTGATCGCCCACCTCAAATCTCAACTCTCGTCTACGCCAATCTGCGTAACTCTTCTGTCTGCTCTGAGCCGTCGCTATCCTCTGTCTGATCACGCCAATCTTCTCTGCATACATCTGAGAAATCTCTGGTCCAACCAACTGCCTCTCGCCTACCTCACTCCAGCATACCGGCGATCTACAAGGCCGATCGTACAGAGCCTCGTACGGTGCCATCCCAATGCTCGAATGGTAGCTATTGTTGTAGGCGAACTCGATCAACGGCAGGTGTTCATCCCAAAATCTTGCCCAATCCAGAGTACACGCTCTCAGCATATCCTCTAGCGTCTGGATAGTCCTCTCTGACTGCCCGTCTGTCTGTGGATGAAAAGTTGTGCTGAACTTCAACTGAGTCCCCAAAGCCTTTTGCAGACTACCCCAAAATCTGGAGGTAAACCTCGGATCTCGATCAGAGATAATGCTCACAGGTACACCATGTAACCGGACTATCTCCTCGATGTACAGCTTCGCCAAACCCTCCAACGGTAAGGTGGTCCTGATCGCCAGAAAATGCGCCGACTTGGTCAGTCGATCAACTATGACCTAAATCGCGTCGTGAGATCTCCTCGTCTTAGGCAACCCGGTGACGAAATCCATCGTCACGTGCTCCCACTTCCACTCTGGCAGATCTATACTCTGCAACTGCCGTGCTGGCCGCTGGTGCTCAATCCTCACCTGCTGAGAAACCAAGCACCAGGACACGAAGTCTGCTATGTCTCGCTTCATCCCTTTCCACCAGAAACTCCGCTGTAAATCTTTATACATCTTGGTACTCCCTGGGTGAATGGAATATCTGGCTCTATGTGCCTCCTCCATGATAGTATCCCTCAGATCACCTGCTCTCAGTACCCAGATCCGACCTATGAACCTCAAGCCCCCATCAACTCCGACACTGAAGTCTGATCCGTCCTTAGCAGTTAACTGTATCAAACTGACCAGCTCATCATCTGCTCTCTGAGCCTGAACAACTTCCGAAACTATCTGCGGTTCCACTCGAAGTCCCGCAATCACTGCCCCCTCAGAGCCCTCAGTAAAAGGTCTCCACTCCGTGAAGGCCTCAAGCAACCTCCACTCCTGAATGCACAAGCTGGCAGCTGATAACTCTACCTTCCTACTCAAGCCATCTGCGACAGAATTCGCCTTCCCCGGATGATACGAAATGGTGAAGTCATAATCCTTTATGAACTCTAGCCATCTACGCTGCCTCATATTCAACTCTTTATGCGAGAAGAGATACTTCAGACTCTGGTGATCTGTGAAAACCTCAAACTGCTCTCCATATAGGTAATGCCTCCAGGTCTTCAGCGCGTGAACCACCGCTGCCAACTCCAGATCATGAGTTGGATAATTCTTCTCATGAACCTTCAACTGCCTCGAAGCATAAGCGACCACTTTCCCGTGCTGCATCAACACGCAACCCAGACCGATGCCAGAAGCGTCACTGTAAATCACATAGCCTCCGCTAGCACTCGGTAATGTCAAAATCGGTGCTGTAGTCAGTCGCCTCTTCAGCTCCTGGAAACTGTCCTCACACTTCTGGGACCAAACGAACTTGACACCCTTCTGTGTCAAAGCCGTCAGTGGGGAAGCAAGTTTGGAAAAGTCCTGAATAAACCGACGATAATAACCTGCTAAGCCCACAAAACTCCTGATCTCAGACACACTGGTCGGAGCTCTCCACTGAGTCACAGCCTCGACCTTCCCTGGATCCACAGAAATCCCGTCTGCTGACACTACATGTCCCAGAAAGGTCACCCAATCTAGCCAGAAATCACACTTCTTGTACTTAGCATAGAGCTGCTGATCCCTCAGAATGCTAAGCACAATCCGCAGGTGCTCCCGATGCTGCTCTCTGTCTGGTGAGTATACCAGTATATCATCCACGAAGACAATCACAAACCTGTCGAGATACGGCTGGAAGGTCCGATTCATCAGATCCATAAACGCTGCTGGTGCATTCGTCAGTCCAAACGACATCACCAAAAACTCATAATGCCCGTACCTCGTCCTGAACGCTGTCTTCTGGACATCTGCATCCCGAATCCTCAACTGATGGTAACCGGATCGAAGATCGATCTTCGAAAAGACCCTCGCTGACTGCAACTGATCGAAAAGATCCTCGATCCTGGGTAAAGGATACTGATTCCTAATGGTAACCTTATTCAGCATCCAATAATCAATACACATCCTCAACGAGCCATCCCTCTTCTTCACGAAGAGCACTGGAGCTCCCCAGGGTGAAACACTGGGCCTGATCAAACCTGAATCTAGCAGATCCTGCAACTGCTTTTTCAGCTCAGCTAACTCCGCAGGCGCCATCCTATACGGAGCCTTCGACTGTGGTGTAGTCTCTACTACCATATCGATACCAAACTCGATCTCTCTGTGAGGCGGTAACCCGGTGATCTCATCTGAAAATACCTCAGGAAAATCCTGAACAACCTCGATATCTTCCAACTTCTTCACCTCCAAATCTGGTACCACAAGCGTCGCTAAGAACGCTCTACAACCCTGGTGAATCATCCTCTGAGCCTTCACTGCCGACACCAAAATCCGACCATCTCCACTCTTAGTCCCTCTGATCAGCAAATCAGGAAGACCTTTCCTCGAGATCAGAATCTTCTTCTCTCGGCACAAGACTCGAACATCGTACTGGGACAGCCAATCCATCCCAAGTATGACATCGAAGTCTACCATCGGTAATAAGACCAGGTCTGCCGGGAACTCCTGGTCTCCCGAAGCAACCGTGGCGCCGGGGAGGAAGCTCCCTACAATGCCCACCAAACCCAAGGGTGTGCTGACTTCCAACGTGGTAGTCATCATCGCAGGGGTACGGCCTAACACGCTCGCAAACTACTCAGAGATGAACGAGTGTGTGGCCCCGCAGTCGAAAAGTACTCTAGCAATCAACCCATCAACATAAAGCGTACCTTCCACCACAGCGTTGGCGTCTCTAGTCTCCTCCGCCTGAATGGTGAAGACACGTCCCACACTCTTCCCCTGCTGGGAGGGTGCAACTGGTCGACTCGGTCCAGCTCCGCTAGCTGAGGAGGAACCCGGTCGTCCACTAGGTCCACCTGACCTACTCGGGCAGGAACGAATGAAGTAACCCATCTGGCCACAACCATGGCATGCGCCTGATCGAGCCCCACACCCGCGCCCGGGGTGAACTCTACCACACTGCCTGCACTGCCCTGAATGCTGAGATCCACGACAATCAATCTGGGGCCTCTTGCCTGGATTTCCCGAAATCTGATCTCCAGGTCGCACACTGGCCTTCGTCTGTACCTTCCTGGCCTCTAGCGTCTCCTGGTAGTCCTGATCCATAATCGTCGCAAACTTCACTGCATCAGCTAAAGTCTGCGGCATGCTCGTGGTCACACGAGACCTGAACTGCGGCCTCAACGCTCGGATAAACTTCCGAGCTCTCTGCTCCGGTGTCACATAAGTATCCGGGCAGTAACGTTCCAGGGCGTGAAACCTGCTAATATAAGCCGCCAGCGTCATCTCTCGCTGCTCGAGTGCCAGTAACTCCTCCTTCTTCCTATCCCGCGCATGCTGGGGAAAATACTGCTGGTTGAACTCCGCGAGGAATTCGTCCCAGCCCACCTCCTCGCTGTCCTCAAACACAACAGCCGACGTGGACCTCCACCAGTTGGCCGCCTCTCCGTCCAACACATAGGTGGCCAGATCCACCTGCCTCTCAGAAGGACAACCGATCGCTCTGAAGATCTTCTGGATCTTGAAGACCCAATCCACAGCTGCCTCCGGCTCACCACTGCCGTCGAAGGAAGGAGGGTGCTGTCGCATAAACCGATCCAGCACTGCCCCTGCCCCTGCCTGCTCGGCCTGTGCAGACTGGCGCTCAAGAAACTCGCCCAGCCTACCAAGAGTCCCCTGAAGGGTCCTCCTCTCCTCCTCCTCTCTGTCCTCCCTACCAGTCTCCTCACTGGCGCCCCTATTACGTGAAGGTGGCCTCACACGTCTCGGAGGCATCTACACAAGAGGACAGAAAATGACAATGAATTAATGATTATGAATGAATGCATGATGAATGAAAACTAAATGCAAGACCTCTAAGGTGGTTTCATTGGACAAGCACACCGGGACCGAAAGCTCTGATACCAAATTGTAACGCCCCAAAACAACGGAAAATTTAAAACTTTAAACGGATAAAGAATCAACACTGGGGTCGTCACCAAACCACGACTACACATATATATAATAAGGTAAACTGTACAATACAAGAGTCAAGGATGATTACAACCCAACACAAAAGATAACAACACATATACAATGGAAAAATCATCCACCTCGAAGAACAAAAGAGACAGGATCTGGACTGGGTGCTCCTGTCCGTAGTCACCACCTCCTACTGACGCGTACGACCTGACATAAAACATGAATATGCCTGAGTTTCCCGTGGGAAACCCCGTATGCCAAACCCATAAAATATGATCATAATATGAGTAATGAAGCATGAAATGGAAATGCAGTAAAAGCACATCAATCTCCCGTGCACACCAGGTACCGCCGGAAAACATCGGCAACAACAACACCCGTGCATACAAGGCACCGCCGGTCAGAATCTCGGCCACAACACGTGCACACAAGGCACCGCCGGAAAATCATCGGCCACAACACGTGCACACAAGGCACCGCCGGAAAATCATCGGCCACGGGTCTCAAGGGTCCTCTCACCCCAACCCCTCAATCACACGTGCACACAAGGCACCCGCTCCTCAGAGCCACAACAACCACGTGCACACACGGCACCCGCTCCTCAGAGCCACAACACGACCCTCCTCTCAGGCCGGCAATGTCTGTATCGTCGCCCCAAAAAGGCCGGAGACCCGTTGCCCTCGAGACGGATCCAACAACACACGGCACAAGCATCCATATGCAAAATAGTGCCCAAACGGTCGAACGGAAGAACCCAAATGGTCGACCGAACACCACAACTATTCCTCAGAAAAACCGAATTAACATCCAACCGGTCGACCGACTCTCAATCCACGGTCGACCGAAATCCAACAGGGAAAAATCCTCTCTCGCTCAAAAAGCACCAACGGTCGAACGACCCTCAGATCACGGTCGACCGAAAACAACCAGGGAAATTCCCCAACAAAACCGCACTACACGGTCGACCGAAACCACACTCCCGGTCGACCGGCCAATAAGTTAACTTAAACGTCGGTCGGACGAAGTCAACGAGCGGTCGACCGTTTAGATGGTCAACGCCCCCAACCGACCTACAATAGTGCTTTCGGTCGACCGGCAAGGGGGACACGTTCGACCGAAAACACACAGAGCATAAATCCCCTGGTAAAACGCACCACCGGTCGACCACTCGAGGAGTATCGTTCGACCGGTGCAAGGGTTTTCCGCCCAAAATACTCTACAACTGGTCGACCGAACCAACCCGCCGTTCAACCGATTATAGTGCAGAACGCTGCTGCACGGGTCCGACGAGCCCTCCGGCCTTCCGTCGACCACCCCAACACCCACCAAGGCATAAGTGAGCATCAAAGCAAAGCTTGACATACCTTAAGGCTTGAAGAAGCCTTTGAAGAACCCACGAAGTCGCCTCCACAAGCGCTTCACCTCCTTCTCCGGCGGAATCCGAATGCGATCACCTTCCTCCGGCCACACGATCGCAACACGCGATCCTCGCTTCCCCAGACCCCGACGAGCTTCTCAAAAGCTGAGAGGGAGAGAGAGAGTCCGACGGGAGAGAGAGAGAGAGTGAGAGAGACGAGTGAGAAGAAAGAAGAGTGAGATGAATCCATACCTTTTATACATTTCCCTCATTCAATCTCCACCATCCACCACATCTCCTCCCATCCATCTCAGCCCTCCATCTCCACCCCTTCTAATCCTCCACCTAAACACAATAAACCCATTAATCAAGGGTTAGGATGTAACACTGGGTGCACCCCAGGTCCACTGGTTCAAGTCCATTTTGTCTGAATTCCCCAAATACTTCTCAAGATCATAGTAATGAGGGATTTTTGCACCATAAAATGTTTTCCTTATGCTTAGTCCCCTCTGGGTATCATTTGGGTCCTTCCAGAATTGATGGGTACTTGAGCATGACAAACAGGTGCAAGATGCTTCAATATGGTCTTTTTTTACATTTTGGACATTTTCTCTTCCTTTAACTTCTTTATTACCTAAAACATGAAATACGTCAAACAAACACTCGAGTAGCACAAAATTGGGATAAAATAGAGGATATATAGCATGAATGCAATGTATGATATGCAACTAATCACTCTCCTACCAACTAGAAAACCCTAGAGCGGCAGACATTTGAAGGATTGTGTGAAACCAGAATCGATGATTAATTTCTTCAATTACAGAAAAATATATATACCTCTAGACCATAAGTTTGTAACACGCACACCCTCTTACATAAGCATCCATTACAACTTTGTTAGTAGAGATTCTATTAATCTAAATGACATCATGGGGGAATTGGTGTTCTCCTCATTAGTGACTGGGCCGCATCCGCTAGTACCTACTAATGTACTCACAACCGCGTACTTGCGTATCGACATAAACATTCCCGAATGTGCTTATCTATACAACCAATTCTTGTCCTAGTATTATAGCTTTGACACAATTTTCTTCTCTATGAAGACCATTAGGCGGTATTCCTATAAAATTATTGAATCAAGGAAGCTGAAAGAATGAAATACTATGAAAGGTAACAAAAAATACTAAAATTTTTGTTGGTTTTTGCAGATTACTTGTGAGTAGCTGTTTTCTGTAGGTTGCTCACACTTATCACCATTTTAGTTTTTGTTTATTTGCACCGAAAATAAAATTAGGCAATTATCTGCTCTTATTTTTTTGGGAATTTTCTTTTCATATCCATACTTCTTTTTATGTTATACGTGGGGTCTTTGAATTCATTCCTTGGAATTTTCCCACTTGTAAAGTTGCCTTGCATCTATATTGAAATTGTGAATCTTGTAAATTATACTAAAAATATTATTGTACAGTCATACCAATGGCATTATAATCTATTCTTATATGTCTGAACATAAGCGGATACGTGAAGCAATTTTTTTCGTGTTTGGCTATAATGAACAATTTATATCAGTGCTTTAATATGTGGATAAGGGTTTAATGATGGTCTGTCTCTTCAGAGTTTGAAAAAACATTATTTGCAGCATTAACCATAAGAGGTTTAGGGTGACAATAACTTCAATTAGCGGGTGGTCAGTAGACCTAATGTTTTTGTTTTATCTTATTTAATATACTTCCCAACTCATTTTAAATCCCAAACATACGAATGGGACTGCAGAGATTCAATTTTTTTTACTTCTCAAGATTAGGAATATTCTAATTGAGATATCAGAATTGGTGTCACTATAGCTAAATACAAAGTAGTTTAAAAATCGATAATTCTTGCACATTTAAAAGAGTTTTCTGGGCCCCAACAACTTTATTTGGTGGGCCATCACTACACCAAAGCATAATTAAAGCGAACTACTAAACGTCGCCCCAAAACTACTTAAATCGCCCCTTGAAATTACCAAATTGCCCTTAACAATATATTTAATACCCATATCGTCCCGTGTCTATAAATTAGGCCTACGGTCTTGTATATTCATAATTTATCAGTAAAAACACCACGAAAATGTCTGGCGATGGTGATGCATCCGGTGAGGTAAGTCTGGCGCGGGGCAAATTTTCGGCCGGGCGTCTGCATTAGACGCCTCCCCCAAGGTGAGGGCGTCTGCGTAGGACGTCCTCCCCTTGGCCGAGGCGTCTAACGCAGACGCCTACGCAATGGGAGAGGCGTCTTATGAAGACGTCCTCCGCTTGGGTAAGGCGTCTGTAGTAGACGCCCTTCCCTAGGGTTAGGCGTCCTACTCAGACGCCTCACCCTTGGGAAGGGCGTTTAACTCAGACGCCCCTCCCGTGGGGTAGGCGTTTAATACAGACGCCCGGAATTTTTTCGATTTTTTTAATTTCGATTTTTTTTTGTAGGTTCCGTTGGAAGATTTCGGTGGTGATGGAGTGGATTACAGTGAGTTATTTCAAACTACACAAATCTTTGAAACAATCGATGAAGCATGTAAATGGGCCAAACAAGTAGCTATCGGAGCTGAGTTTTTTTTGGTCGTGTCGTCGTACAAAACAAGATCAGATAGTCGGATGGATTGTTATTTGAGATGCGACCGGCGAAATCAAATCGAGTCTCGGGATATGGATACTGCACTTCGAAGAAACACCAAAAGAAAGGGTTGCGGTTGCCGTTTCTTAATAAAAGTGGTGGAGCGACGAGATCGTGATGAATGGGTTGTGGTTTTTAATAGTGCTCACAGACATCACAACCACAGACTGGCAGTTTATCCAGAGGGTCATCGTCAAATTAGTGGTCTAAGTTCTGGGGCGAAGAAGATTGTTCGTGATATGACTGAGGCGCAAGCAAAACCACGGAACATCTTGAAGACGGTAAAAGAAAAATTCCCGGAGGACAATCCAAATCAAAGGCATATTTATAATTTCAGAGATTACATGAGGAGGACAAAATCTGAAGACCGGAATCCCGTCCAGCAGTTTCTCTATCAAGCAGTGCAGTGTGAGTACTTACATTGGATTATGGCGGATCCAGAAACTGATGTCGTCACTCACGCTTTTTTGGCACATCCGACGTCAGTCCAGTTGTTGCGGACATATCCTTTCGTTATCTGCATGGATTCGACTTACAAGACGAACAAGTATAAGATGCCTTTGTTCGAAATGATTGGGGTCACACCAACAAACATGAATTTCCTTATTGGATATGCGATGTTGATGGATGAAACTTACTCCAGTTATCTGTGGGTGATGGAGAAGTTGCGAGATCTGTTATTGGGGATTGTCAGCCCGACTGCAATAATAACAGACCGGGAGTTAGGCCTTATGCGACCAGTGAGAGAGGTATTTCCTGACTCTGCTCATTTACTCTGCACATGGCACATCAACAAAGACGTATTGAACTACGCATACCACGTATTCGGCAAAAATAAGCAGATGGCAGAGACTTTGAGGCGTGGAAGATGGAGGAAAATCATGCTTTCTACTTCAGAAGCCGAGTATGATAGAGTTGTGTATGCTCTGAAAGATTTGTATAGATCGTGGCCGGCTATCACGGAGTATCTGGACACCACGTGGTTGGTGCATAAAGAAAAGTTTGTGCTGAATTGGACGAACAAAGTCCTTCATTTTGGGAACACCACGAATTGTAGGGTCGAAAGTGCTCATTCGGCTCTAAAAGAGTGGATTTCTACATCGACTGCAGCTCTGGACACTCTTTTCGAGCGTGTCAACGCGACTATTGAAATGCAGCTGACGAATATTCGAAACGCTCTTGAAGACTCGAGACGGCGAAATTTGACAAATTTCGGACATGCTCTATATCGTCACATAAATGGTCGAGTTTCGCATCACTGCTTGCAATTGCTGAGTCAGGAGGTGAAAAGAATGCAAGAGTTAGATGATGAAGTTGAATATCGTTCTGAGTGCGCTTTTCTGACTTCTCATGGGATACCTTGCGCATGTACCATCCGCGGATGTCTTGAATCAGACAACGGAATTTACTTAGAGCAGATTCATTCGTTCTGGAGGACACTTGTCATTGGGGAAGGAGTCGGGAACGCAGAGTTTGTGTCTCAGGCAGCTCAAGACGTCGAACATTTTCGCAGCCTGGTTGATGAGATTGCAGGAAGTGACCCCACCGTAATTCGATCTACCTCTCGGGTTTTATTCGAGCAGCTACACCCCGAACATGCGAATTTGAGAGAGCCTGCAGAAAAAACAAAGCTACGAGGTCGACCAAGGGGAAAGTCGACACGACGGGACCCTAGTGCGTTTGAGTATGCAGAGCGAGGTAGTGGTCGATCTTCAGGTAGTGGGAGTAGAGGTCGTTTTGATATGTTTGTACAATTATGTAATATGTTTTGATATGTTTGTACATTATATAGTGTTGCTTTATTATGTAATATGTTTTGATATGTTTGCTTTATTTGCATTATATATAATAGTACGATACGTTAGCAAACACAAATAAAAATAATAAGCGTATGACAAATAAGCAAATACAAATAATAAGCGTACGATATGTTAGCAAACACAAACACAAATACAAATAATAAGCGTACGACAGATAAACAAATATAAATGCAAATACTAAAAGTACGGTACAACAGATCAGCCTACTCATCATCCGAATCATGGTCGGAGATGCCTAACTGAGTATGCCACGAGTGTATGATCTCATCCAAATCTCCGCATGCAGCTCTGGCATCGTCTGGCAGCTCATCCCTCATCTGCAAGATTGGGTCTACAACCCGTATCATCTTACCCATCCACTGCACATAAATGTAACATTAGCGTACATTAACAAAATATACAGTACAAATAAATATAGACAATGAAAAAATTACCAGATCGCCACACGTCCTATCTGGTGGTCGATCTGCTCTCCGGGAGGCACCACGGACGATGATAGGATGTGAGTAACTACCGAACCAATCAAGATAACGTGCATCACACTCGGAGGGGTCGCGACTACGTCTGAAGTCGCCAAGGAACAGTCGGCATGATCTCGGAAATGTCCGCCAAGTCGATTCCGCAGTAGAAGCGGGGAACCTGACGTCGTACGTCGCTGCTGTCGCAGACCGCACCGCATGCTCTGGTGTCGGGATGTCAACCGGGATCACCTGAACATATCCTAACTGACGCAAGACCCGATCGGGCATATAAGGCTCTATGATATCCCGATAACGAATAAGGCCCATCAATAAAGTCCTCGGGACATCCGCTGCTGGGTCAGGACCATAGGGTAACCACTCCACCTAAAGTTTAACACATTAATAATAATACATCTTAAAATTAAATAAATAAATGTAAATGGTGTAAAGTTTGATACCTCTGATGCAGTCATCTGATCTAGCCGTGCGCGGATGGAACGCAATCGTCCATCGCTCTAGTCCTCGCTCCGGACGGCCCACATACCCGAACGTGGATGACCCTCGTCGATAATCTTCCGCTCACGATGCGGGCGGAATGCAGGAACGTACTCGTATATCCACCCCTGCAGCAGCGTAAGACAACCTGCAATCCCAGAACAATCCGCACGACTAGCTATCCCAAGCTGACGGTACAGGTATGCCAACGTCGCTAACCCCTACGAGTACTCACGAACGGTGTCCGGGTCCCTAGCCTCCAGTAGATCGCGTGGTCTGATCCGGCAACCACTCTTGTCGACTAACAAGACGGCTCCGAGCATCAAGAATAGGTACGCCGTCAACTGGGTATCATCGGCCCGCGGAGGTCGTGCCCGTCTGCATAGGTCCTCAAGGGAGTCGATGCCGACACCACCACCACTCCATAAAGCTGTATCTCTCGCCAGACCATCAGGTGTGACACCAAGCAACTCTGCCACATAACACCTCAGCTCAGACGTCGACCCCTGAGCACTAACCAGACGACCATCCACATTTGTGATAAATCACCAAGCACTCCATAAAGCTGTATCTCTCGCCAGACCATCAGGTGTGACACCAAGCAACTCTGCCACATAACACCTCACCTTAGACGTCGACCCCTGAGCACTAACCGGACGACCATCCACAGGAATGCGCAGGATCTGGAAAACATCGTGAAGCATGATCGTCATCTCTCCGAAAGGCATGTGGAAAGTGTTGGTGTCAGGCTGCCACCGCTCCACAAACGCAGAAATCAAAGGCATGTCGAGATAAGGGAACATGCTGTACGGTAAGTGCCCCAAATGCGTGGCACTAATCTCCTCTCTGATATGAGCACTCAGTGTAGACCGCCAACCCTGTAGTGTTGTACAGGCTCTGTGCCGATTATGGCACTTCAGAACCTTCCGATCCTCTCCGTCCCAGATCCGTCTAGCGATGTGACCCCAGAAACTAGGAATGACGCTCCCATCTAAAGGACCACCAGGCGTCATACTGCTCACGATCCAAGAATCGTCATGGACCCTCTTCTTCTTCTGAGCGCGGGGATCTACAGTGCACGAGCTCGAATCCGCGGTCGTAAACCTCCCACCCCTACCCTTCCGCACCATCCATCCGGCGGAAGTAGAACTACCTGCTCGACCACGTCCTCTGCTATACTCCCCCTGCCTCTCCACCTCCGGGCGCTCTAACTCATACGGGTCATCATCGTCGCTCCCGTCGTCGGGACTGTCCACATGCTCATCATCGAAGGAATCATCATCCTCCTCACGACGACGTAATGCCTCTCTCTCCCTCCTGACCGAAGCAGATATCCCCCGTCTACGTGGATGACGCGGTGCTGAATCATCCTCTAAAGAACGGAAGGCGTGTAATGGTATCGACTTGCCTTTCCCTCCACTGTGACCCGACGACTATTAATTGAAATTTTAATTACAAATTTGTTAAATTTGTTAAACAAAATTATCATATTTATCACAATTGTTAAACTAAATCAAAATTTGTTAAACTAAATTATCACAATTGTTAAACTAAATCAAAATTTGTTAAACTAAATTAAAACAATTGTTAAACTAAATCAAAAATTGTTAAAACTAAATATCACAAATGTTAAACTTAATAATAATTTGTTAAATTAAATTTTCAGATTTATCACAAAGTCAAATTCAATTTAACAAATTCATCTATTATGTCTAATTATATGCAACAAGCAATCGTCGACATAGAACCACAAAGTCAAATTCATGACTCTTAACATGCGATAAATCAAATAAAGGAAAAGTTACTAGAAGAATTGCAAATAACATTGCGGTAGCAAATTACATCAACACATCACACATGCTTCATCTTCACCCTAGAGAATTATTTAGCTACTCATTGTATGAAACAAATAACAACAAAATACTGAAAATCGATTCATAAATGAGAAACTAGGATTTAAAAGAGTAGAAAAGTGCTTAGAAATTGGTAGAGATGACCGAGAAGCATGAACAACAACTCCTTTCCGTTCCAGCAGCCTCGACAACCCTATTTCTCCTTTGGCAAACCCAATCAGCACTCCAAACTTACTCTTGTTGATGGTGGTTGGGTTGGGGGAAAAGTTGGAAGACTAGGGTCAGCTTTTTCAGGTTCTTTTGATGGGTTTTTTCTTCGGGTTTTGTAAAGTGATGAATTTGAGGGATAATTCTCCCTCTTTCTTTCAATATGGAATGTGGAAATAATCTTGGAAGAGTTTGTGATGTTATGGGGATCCCAATTGGTAACTTTTCCTTTCTTCTCTTTCAATCAAAATCTTTCCTTTCTTTCTTTTGTAAGGATTTGCAGTCTACAAAAAATACAAAAGAATAATATTTAGAGTAGATAATATAAAAAATATTTCCTAATTCATGATTATTTCCATAAATATGCTTATGATTATGGTAATATTTATGTACTAAATGTGATGTTATCACGCGGTACAACCACCTTGTAACGCCCCAAGCGCAAACATGTATTTTCCCGCCCGAACCCGCTGCGTTAAGATACAATACACGATCCTTACCGTTGCGCACTCTGATATTCAATCCATTTGATATGCCCATAATTAATCTGCACTAAGATGCAAGATCGAAGGACCTGAATGCAAGATAGAAGGACCAATGAGCAAACAAGAATACTCCACACCATCATGGGGAGTATTTTGGCAATTGTATTCGGGTCGGAGCTCCAGCAAGCGAGGTAGATGCATCAAAGACCAACAAATCCATCCAGAAAAGCCCAGAAGAAAACCCAGACGGATCCAAACCCTCTAGACCGCTGATTGGCGGTCCGGGTTGCTCCGGATCCACTAATATTTCTTTGGGTCGTGTATTAGAGTTTAGTCTATTTGTGGTATTTGTTTAGTCCCATACCGGGGGATTGTCCCGGATTACCTTTTTCTATGGTTATAAATAGAACTATTCCTCCTCTCTTGTACCCCATCTCTCATTTGGTGGTCATCCTCTCTACTAGGAGTTAAAGCCTTGAAGCAAAAACCCTGGTGGAGAGAGGCTACTTGTAATTGAGTGAGTAATAATAGATGTTTTCCTTTGGTTATGTTGTTTCTTTCTTAGTTTAATTTCCTTTCTTATGTCATGCATGCTTCTTGCCGCCCCCCATGTACTTTGAGATGGCCAGGCTTTATGTTCTTTTAGTTAAACTTGTTGTTTTAGTCTTCTTATAATTAGTTTAAGCATGCTTTCTTTCCTTAGTATAAATGTTAGTTTGAATATGTGTGAGTAGTTCCATCCCCTTTGGGGGTGGAGTAGATGTGTATACATGTTATGTAGATGGTATAAATGTAGGATTTCATGTTTAATTATACATATATATTTTCAAAATTTTTATGCATAATAAGGATCATCTTCAATTTTCTACGATTTATTTCATGCATATAACGATTTGTTTCGATAACTAGTTTTAAAACTTATCAAAACAAATATGAGTCCACGAATTCATACCTAGAAGTTCTCTAAAACTTCTTGAAGATCCGGAGACAATGTTGATGCTTGTTGCTGCGCCGGATTCCCCCGAGTGTTCACCAAACTCTAAACGAGATTGGAGTGAGAAGAGCTAGCCTCTCGATCTCCAATAGAGTTTAGAATCCAACTACTAACCCCCTTTAGTTTTCTTGAGAAGATCTCCTCTTGAAACTAAATCTAAACTTAAGAATTTGTGGAAATTTCGTGGAGAATTAAGGAGAGAGATTTTGCATGAAAAGCAATATTAATTAAGATGTAGGAAGGCAATGAGATAACCTCTATTTATAGGTTCTCTCCAAATTACCTATTCATGTGCAACCTCTTGCCCATGATTTCATGCAAAATTCCATCTAACCATCCATTATTTATTAATAAATAATATTAGCCACGAATTAAATCAATTATGGACCAATTCCATGCATGATCTAATTAATTCTTAAATTAATTCTGCATTAACTGTCTGGACCGGTCGACCGTTTTGGAGGTTTGGTCGACCGCTCGAACCAGTTTCGGTCGACCGTTCAATAGCTCGGTCGACCGTTCGTAACAGGAACTATTCCATCGCAATGTTCGGTCGACCGACCGATCACTTTCGGTCGACCGTTCGAACAGATGAAAAATTCCCTGTTATCGGTCGAGACATGTCCGGTCGACCGTGCCCCACCGGTCGACCGTTTACTGCTAACCGGTCGACCGTTTGAGCACTGTTTTGCAGACTTGTCAAATTTCGGTTTAACCCCTACAAAATTTGACATTTCGGGATTAGTAGTAAATTCACAACTTATGTAACATATTATCCTATGTAATGATCAATCATTACACCCCATAATATTTACATCACATATGAATTTAATTTAGATTCTAATTATGTTATTAATCACAACATTTCTTTGATTTTGCTCGTTCACCCCATGTGTCATATTTTCTACATGAAACCCGACACATCTTTATGAACTCAAAATCCCCTTTACTCGTTTCCCAGTTTTGTGGTGTGACCTATGGGAGGATCTAAACTAAGTTGACAGTGATATTAAAGGCTTAATATCACAAGCTATAAGCGGTATCTAGCTACACATTATAGCTCCCAATTAGTTAGATGTCTTAATTCCACTCGAATCGAAACCCGATCCATTTAGTGATGGAGTGCATCACTTGTGTCCGTCCCTTGCCTCATGATATTAAGAATACACACAAAGTAGTATTGTGTCATCTTTGTCTTAGTATTCATTTCTTGATCTCTTTAAGCTAGTTATAAATATGTGACTTAACTCAAATCACATTGTGCACATTATAACTTTGCTTTATCAAGGGGCCCACTAATATCATCACTCAATTAAGAGGGGCAATGATAATCTTTTGACTAACTATCTTCTCCAACGAAAGTTATACTTAACCAACTAATGCCTTTACACTACACTCATCGATAGCTCAAGACACTAGTCTAATTAAGAACTCCTTAAGCGATCGGATATAAGTCTCATATCAAAGGACCAAAGACACAGTAAAATATTAATGACACAGAAACACATTTCTATAATATTTTACTTATTAAGTCTATTCAGTATACAAAAGTAATATTTTCCTCTTTTGCATACCCGTGTCGTCACTCACTTGTAGAGCTACAATGATCTATGACCAACACGACAATCTTTACTCGGTAATTAATGTCCCATGTTAATTACCACGATTGCAAATATTTTTTGTTTTATGCAAACCAATATCTTTTAGAGCTCTACGGCTAAGGACCAAGAGCCTCTTCCTTAACACTTCTAAAAGACGAATAACATAAACAAGGAACAAAATGATTTCTCATTCAATTCATAATAATTGGCATTTAAAAGCAAAACTTTTAGAACACATTCCCTTCAATCTCCCACTTGTTATTAAAGTTTTCTTTCTCATACATACTCAATGCATAAAACAATAATAACTAGGGTAAACCCCATTACATATAATTCATCAAGCCAATCTACATGGTTCCTCAATCCCATGGACTCGAAATGCATTTGGCTCTTGGCTTGGGATAAGGGTTTTGTGAATGGATCGGCTGTGTTGCTGTTGGTGTCCACCCATAACAGATTTATTTTGCCTTCGTCGATGAGGTCACGCGTCACGAAGTACTTACGATCCATGTACTTCACTTTGTGGTGTGATTTGAGATCCTTGATTTGCGAGATAGATGCACTATTGTCGCAAAATAGCTCTATTGGTCCCTCGCTCGAGGGAACTACTCCAAGCTCTTCAAGGAACTTCTTAATCCACATTCCTTCTTTGCTCGCTTCAGCGACAGCCATTACTTCGGAAGCAGTGGTTGAGTCGGCAGTAGTGCTTTGCTTCCAACTACGCCAACTCACAGCTCCACCATTCAGAAGAAAGACGTATCCTGATTGCGACCTTCTATCGTCTGGATCACTCATGAAACTCGCATCCGAGTAACCTTCAGCTATCAATTCCCTTTGTCCTCCATAAACAAGAATCTTATCCTTAGTCCGGTTAAGGTACTTCAGGATATTCTTGACCGCAGTCCAATGCTCAGGACCTGCGTTGGATTGGTGACGACTTGTCACACTTAGAGCATACGAGACATCGGGTCTTGTGCAAGTCATCGCGTACATGATCGACCCAATTGCCGAAGCATAAGGGACATCTTTCATGTACTCTAAGTCCTTACGTGATTGAGCACGTTGAGACTTCTTGAGTTGCACACCCATACTCATTGGCACACTGCCCTTTTTGGAGTTGTTCATCTTGAACCTTTCCAAGACCTTGTCAATGTATGCACGTTGACTGAGGCCAATGGGTCTGCGAGATCTATCTCGATATATCTTGATTCCCAAGATGTATTGAGCCTCACCCATATCTTTCATCGAAAATACAGATTTCAATGAACTTCTCGTTTGCTCAGGCAAAAGGAATATGACTGCCCATAAGCAATATGTCATCGACATATAGGATTAGGAATACTACATGGCTCCCACTAACTTTCTTGTATACACAAGGTTCTTCCTTACTTTGAATGAAGTGAAGCTTCTTCATTTCCTCGTCAAAGCGTTTGTTCCAACTCCTTGATGCTTGCTTCAATCCATAGATGGATCTTTGAAGCTTGCATACCTTCTCGCTATTCTTTGGATCTTCAAAACCTTGAGGTTGTACCATGTACACATCCTCCTCCAAGTTCCCATTAAGGAACGCCGTTTTGACATCCATTTGCCATATTTCATAATCGTGAAATGCGGCAATAGGGAGCATGATCCGAATAGACTTGAACATGGCAACCGGTGAAAAAGTTTCATCATAGTCAATTCCTTGAACTTGAGTGAAACCCTTCGCTACAAGCCTCGCTTTGTAGGTTGTCAAGTTCCCATCCATTTCCATCTTCCTCTTAAAAACCCATTTATTATGAATGGCCTTTTTCCCTTGAGGAAGGTCAACCAAGCTCCATACTTGATTATCATACATGGATTCTATTTCGGATTCCATGGCCTTAAGCCATAGTTTGGAGTCTTCCCTTTCCATAGCTTCTTGGAAGGTCAAGGGATCATTGGTATCTAGTACCATGATTTCATGAAGTCCCAAATATATATCGGGTTTCTTCCTTTCCCTTGTTGACCTTCTAAGTTCTTTTGGTTCCTCTCGTGTCTCTCGAACTTCTTCCACAATTTCTTGAGGAGTGGGTTCACGTTCAACTCTTGAACGTACACTTGGTGGGGATGATTGAGATTCTCTCACAATTTCTTGTGATGGTCTCTCGCTCACGCTCCCACTAACCAAAGGAATCTCGGTTGGGCCTTCACGATCTTGAATGTCATCATTCATATCATGATCTTGTAGAGTATCTTGAGTTTCCTCAACCACAACCCTACTCCCACTACTTTTTACTCTTTCTAGAAATTCCTTTTCCAGAAATGTGGCATCCCTCTCTACAATCACTCGATTGGAGGTGATATGCCAAAAGTAGTATCCTCTTGTCTCACGAGGATAACCAATAAAGAAGCACTTATCCGCTTTTGGTTGAAGTTTGGTCGACATCAATCTCTTGACGTAAGCCTCACAACCCCAAATCTTGAGAAAACTGAGCTTAGGTGTTTTACCACCCCATAGCTCATAAGGAGTTTTCTCCACGGATTTGGATGGAACATTATTTAGTGTGTAAGCCGCAGTTTGTAGTGCATAACTCCAAAAGTAAAGAGGTAATTCCGCATGACTCATCATTGACCGAACCATGTCGAGCAATGTCCTATTCCTCCTTTCGGATACCCCATTCCACTGAGGTGTACCGGGAGGGGTGAGTTGAGGTACAATACCAAACTCCTTTAGGTATGAGTCAAATTCGGCACTTAAGTACTCACCTCCACGATCCGTTCGTAGAGACTTGATTTTCTTGTCGAGTTGGTTCTCTACTTCATTCTTGAATTCTTTGAACTTGTCAAAAGATTCACTTTTGTTTCTCATTAGATAAACATAGCCATAACGACTATAATCATCCGTGAACGTAATGAAGTACCTGAAACCATCTCGTGCACTAGTACTCATTGGACCACATACATCGGAATGTATCAAATCCAACAAGCCATTCGCCCTTGGGCCTTTCTTCTTGAAAGGCTTGTTGGTCATTTTTCCCATTAGACATGGTTGGCACGTCTCCAATGATTTAAAATCAAGTAGACCAAGAAGGTTAGCTTCTTGCAATTTCTTGATGCGCTTTTCATTTATGTGACCAAGACGATAGTGCCACAAGAGAGTATCATTCTCGTGAGTGGTCTTAAGTCTTTTGTTATTGATATTAAAGATTTGTTTATTATCCAATTCAAGCAAATAGAGACCATTCCTTATGAACGCATTTGCATAGAACACACCATTCTTCGATATAGACAAACAAGAATTTGAAATATTTATATTAAAATTATCCATATCCAGACATGATACAGAAATAATATTCTTGCTAATCGAAGGTACATAATAAACATTCTTTAGACATAAATTTAAACCACTACATAATTGAAGCACCACAGAACCTTGTGCAACCGCAGACACGTTCGCACCATTTCCGACCTTCAATTCTACCTCGTTCCGTACGAGTTCCTTCCTATCCATGAGTAGCTGCACATTAGAAACTATGTGAGCACAAGATCCGGTATGAATTACCCAATCCTGGACAGAGGTGGCTAAATTTATTTCAATAACAAATATACCTTTGGCCTTTTTGGGGCGCCGACGTTCAATCACTCCGTTGTCAAGGTCTTCCTTGTACTTGGGGCAATTTGGCCGGATGTGTCCTTTTTCACCGCAGTGAAAGCACTCCGTATTGGGAGTTGGAGATTTCTGAGATTTCCCCCTTGAGGCACTCGCACGAGCACCTCCTACTCCCTTGCTCTTGATTGAACCACTTTTGGTAGATTTGCCATTTCCTTTACCAATCTTATGGCTCCTCCCATGGACGGCAAGGACTTGCTTGTCCCTACCCTTGCCCATGTCAACTTCAGCAGTTTTGAGAGCGTTGTGCAGCTCCTCAAGACTCACCCCTTTTTCACGCACGTGGTAGTGCATCACAAAGTCCTTAAAGGACGGGGCTAGAGAGCCAAGAATCATATCTTCAGCAATGTCCTCGGGCATTGGTGAAGAGAGCTTTGCCAACTTCTCAAGGTATCCTTGCATCGTGAGAAAATGCATAGATACCGATGTTCCCTCCGCCATATGGCACCTTGTGAGTGCGACGGTGGTCTTATAGCGCTCCTTTCGGGCACTATCCATGAACATCTTAGATAAAGCCTCCATGGTCTTCTTGGGTTTTGAATCCAAGTATTTCGCTTGGAGCGAGTCACCCATGGATGCTAGCATAAGACCGTGAACCTGGTTCTCTTGGTCTTCCCACTTGGCGTTAGCCTCTTTCTCTTCATCGGTTAATCTCTCATTCCACTTTGGGATTGGACCTTCCAAGATGTGAGATAGTTTCTCAAACTTTAACACGATGTTGAGTTTGAGTTGCCAACTAATGAAGTTTGAGCCATCATTCGCTAAAGGGTGTTTTTCTATCATGGATCGTACGATAGGTTGGATGTTCGACATTTTTCTACAAAATAAATCATATAGGTTTTAATGCCAATTTTATGTTTTAATACACATGCATACATATATCGAATATATAAATGTAAATGCTGCAAATTAAAATCTTGCCCATAAATGCAACAATCCAAGATCCCATTAATTGTAATATAGACTAGCTAAGGGCTATCGAATACATTACAATATCAAGGTAAGAAATCATTTTCTAATCACAACCTTTTTGAATTTTAGCAATATTTAGCATCTTCAAACTCTTGTGACTCTTGTCGTTTTAATTATGAGGGAATACGACCTATCCTCGTAAGAAAAACTTTTTCCCAAAACCGAGCGAGGGCTCTAGGTAATGTTAAGAAAACTTATTTCCATTTGATACGAGATACGTTTATCTATTGTATTCACAACTAAACATACTTGGGGTTCACTAGGGTGAAACACACCTCATATATTTAATTGTGGCACAACAACAGACAACCTTTATATCTCCACTATTCCCAAAGATAGAGGGAGCTATCTCCCGCTAAGGGCGAGCAGAGTATCCCTCGATCAATGGCTGCTAGTGGATGAAATAAGAAGGAAAACTATTCTTAATTTTTGTTGGACAATTTTAACATGTGATTTAGAATTTTAGGTTATCATGCATATTAAAATTTATACACATCCTAACATTCACCATTCATCACATGCATAGCAGAAATTATAAAAACAGAAATTAAACATTCACACAATCCATATCGCGTGAGTTTATATGTTCCCTTTGATCCTTGATCTTCGATCCCTGATCCTCGATCAATGCGCTATTCGGCGACTTCCTCTTGCACCGGAGATGTAGATTTTACAGGAAAATAAACATGCTCCTCACATTCGATGAAAAACAAACTAGTGCAAGTCCTATGTAAAAACCTCTCACATGCAAATGCAATTCTAAAGATAGAAAATAGAGAATATGGCTTTTACATACATAAGCCCCTGTATAATAATAATTACATACATTTGTAGTGTCTGATTTGGAACATATAAACTCACAATCCTGCAAAGCAACTCAAGCATCCATGCACGCAATTGCTATAAACTACAGAATCTAATTTATCAATCATCTAGAATTCTCAACAATTCTTTGAAAAATATTTTGAAATCCATTAAAACATTTTTCATTCATCCATAGTTCAAAACTAATTTTGAACCGCTGTCCATCCAATTTCCAATGGAAAGATGAACTGCAGTTTTTCGGTTTTGTTGATTCTCTTACAAAATAATTGTTTTTAAATAAAACGAAATTATTGTAAGTTGGACTAATGTCTTAATCTTAATTCCAATAATCACATGACATGTTTTAAAACTCTTAAAACATTCAGACGAATTATTATGGAGAATTATATCAACAAAAAATCCGTACACCGAAAAACCGGTAAAACCGAATTGTTTAAATCCTAGATGACAAACTAAATTCGTTTACAGCCATAAATAATAAGAAAATTGAACCCTAAGCTCTGATACCACTGTAGGATTTCATGTTTAATTATACATATATATTTTCGAAATTTTTATGCATAATAAGGATCATCTTCAATTTTCTACGATTTATTTCATGCATATAACGATTTGTTTCGATAACTAGTTTTAAAACTTATCAAAACAAATATGAGTCCACGAATTCATACCTAGAAGTTCTCTAAAACTTCATGAAGATCCGGAGACAATGTTGATGCTTGTTGCTGCGGCGGATTCCCCCGAGTGTTCACCAAACTCTAAACGAGATTGGAGAGAGAAGAGCTAGCCTCTCGATCTCCAATAGAGTTTAGAATCCAACTACTAACCCCCTTTAGTTTTCTTGAGAAGATCTCCTCTTGAAACTAAATCTAAACTTAAGAATTTGTGGAAATTTCGTGGAGAATTAAGGAGAGAGATTTTGCATGAAAAGCAATATTAATTAAGATGTAGGAAGGCAATGAGATAACCTCTATTTATAGGTTCTCTCCAAATTACCTATTCATGTGCAACCTCTTGCCCATGATTTCATGCAAAATTCCATCTAACCATCCATTATTTATTAATAAATAATATTAGCCACGAATTAAATCAATTATGGACCAATTCCATGCATGATCTAATTAATTCTTAAATTAATTCTGCATTAACCGTCTGGACCGGTCGACCGTTTTGGAGGTTTGGTCGACCGCTCGAACCAATTTCGGTTGACCGTTCAATAGCTCGGTCGACCGTTAGTAACAGGAACTATTCCATCGCAATGTTCGCTCGACCGACCGATCACTTTCGGTCGACCGTTCGAACAGATGAAAAATTCCCTGTTATCGGTCGAGACAAGTCCGGTCGACCGTGCCCCACCGGTCGACCGTTTACTGCTAACCGGTCGACCGTTTGAGCACTGTTTTGCAGACTTGTCAAATTTCGGTTTAACCCCTACAAAATTTGACATTTCGGGATTAGTAGTAAATTCACAACTTATGTAACATATTATCCTATGTAATGATCAATCATTACACCCCATAATATTTACATCACATATGAATTTAATTTAGATTCTAATTATGTTATTAATCACAACATAACTTTGATTTTGCTCGTTCACCCCATGTGTCATATTTTCTACATGAAACCCGACACATCCTTATGAACTCAAAATCCCCTTTACTCGTTTCCCAGTTTTGTGGTGTGACCTATGGGAGGATCTAAACTAAGTTGGCAGTGATATTAAAGGCTTAATATCACAAGCTATAAGCGGTATCTAGCTACACATTATAGCTCCCAATTAGTTAGATGTCTTAATTCCACTCGAACCAAAACTCGATCCATTTAGTGATGGAGTGCATCACTTGTGTCCGTCCCTTGCCTCATGATATTAAGAATACACACAAAGTAGTATTGTGTCATCTTTGTCTTAGTATTCATTTCTTGACATCTTTAAGCTAGTTATAAATATGTGACTTAACTCAAATCACATTGTGCACATTATAACTTTGCTTTATCAAGGGGCCCACTAATATCATCACTCAATTAAGAGGGGCAATGATAATCTTTTGACTAACTATCTTCTCCAACGAAAGTTATACTTAACCAACTAATGTCTTTACACTACACTCATCGATAGCTCAAGACACTAGTCTAATTAAGAACTCCTTAAGCGATCAGATATAAGTCTCATATCAAAGGACCAAAGACACAGTAAAATATTAATGACACAGAAACACATTTCTATAATATTTTACTTATTAGGTCTATTCAGTATACAAAAGTAATATTTTCCTCTTTTGCATACCCGTGTCGTCACTCACTTGTAGAGCTACAATGATCTATGACCAACACGACAATCTTTACTCGGTAATTAATGTCCCATGTTAATTACCACGATTGCGAATATTGTTTGTTTTATGCAAACCAATATCTTTTAGAGCTCTACGGCTAAGGACCAAGAGCATCTTCCTTAACACTTCTAAAAGACGAATAACATAAACAAGGAACAAAATGATTTCTCATTCAATTCATAATAATTGGCATTTAAAAGCAAAACTTTTAGAACACATTCCCTTCAATAAATGCTAAACATTGTTGTTTGTGACAGACGTTAGTATGCTGTTTGAATTAATAAGAACTTTTACTTGATGGTTTCTGCCATAATGTTTAGGTACATTCCATGCTTGTTTATGTTCTTAATAACAAACTTGTCATGCTCATATTAATCACCTAGGTTAGTGATTTAAATGATTGGTCTTGCCATTAGGTACTTCTTATGCATTAACAAACACTAACTACACTTGAGCTTATTGTATACATTCACCACACTTATTTCATGTGCACACACACACACTCCACCCCTTGGGGGTTTTCCATTTCTGATTTCTATCTTCGGTTATTAGTTACTTAGTTTAGTTCATTTCGTGCTCTCATTTTCTCCTTTCTAGCGTACTAGTTTAATTTAGTATAGTTTAGTTAATCAATCCTTTCTCTCCTATCTTTCCCACTCACCTTTGAACAAACCAGAGTCGACAGACCTCCCTGTGGATCGACCCGTATTTGCCACCGCTTCCACGCAGTCGTGCACTTGCGGTTATAATTAAAACGTTCAATCAGTAATGCTCCACCAAAGTCAGTGCTTTCTTCTTTGGGATGATCGTGATCGATGTGAAATTCCATTGGGCCAGCACCTTCCCCCTTTCCAAACAATAACTCGTGGGCTTAAACACGTCCCCCTTGATGAAGTATGTTTAATATTAAAGTTTAAACCGCAAGTGTACGGCCGTGATAAAGTAGTGGCAAGTACGGATCGATCCACAGGGAGGTGTGATTGACATCATTTCATGCATTCATTTATGTCTTATATCCATTATCTTGAACCTAAACAAAAATACGTAATGAGTTTTATGTTTAGGTTTCAGGAATAAACAGGTTTGAGGAGAAGAGGTATAAAAGGACCTAAAAACAAGAAAAAAGATTGAGTTGTGAGACTTGGGAACTTAGATGCATGGGAGAAGGATCCAAATGTAAGCCCAAAGGACCAATGAGCAAATGAAGAAACTCCATACCATCATGAGGAGTATTTTGGCAATTCAATCCGGGCCTTAACTCCAACAACCAACTTGGGTGCATCAAACAATGAGAAATCAAACCAGACAACAACAGCAGAAATCCAGACCGGATCCGGACTCTATAGACTGGCAATTGATTGTCTGGGACCACTGATTGGCGGTTGAGTCGTCTATGGATCTGACAAGCTTCGGGCGGATCGTGTATAAGTGTGTTTTATGTCTATTTTGGTATTGTATTAGTCCCACATCGAGGATTGTCCCTGATTACCTTTTTCAATGAATATAAATAGAACTCATCATCTTCCTTTGTAATCTACTACATGCTTGGTGGCATCTGATGCATTGCATACATTGCATCATATGTCGTTCATTTAGATTAACTTTATATCAATAAATGCTACTAAGGTATGTGTTTAGTCTTATTTACAGAATACAGGGACCTGAATGCAAATTACCCATATCCCGAGCATAAACGCGTGCAAAAGACTCATTTCTATCATAAAGACCAAGTTCAAGATTATCGGGGTTCAAATTGAAGTCCATCCAAGTATAACAACATTCAAAGACCTAATTACAAAAAGGCCAAGGACTTAAGCACAAAAGGCCAGGGACTTAATTGCAAAAAAAGACGAGGACCCGACTGCAAATTACGAGTACCAAAATATTATTTTGGGTAAGTTCTAAAGAAAAATCAATTTGGATCTCCAAATATATGAAAAAATTAATTCGGAGCTCAAAAGAAAGGAAAGAAATCAATCTGGACGCACAAAGGACAGCTAAATCATACCATAAACACATAGGAAAAATCCGGATCAAATCTGAGCTAAAAAGGTGGCGATTCCGCCGCACATTACATGTGAATTGCGGCAATCCCGCCGCACCCCTTTGGATCCACAGGTCGCGCTTTTGTTCAGTTGCGTGTTGATGTACTCCACCACTCCTCTACAAACAAATGCGAACGAGTTTGGTCACTTGGGCGACTTGGGCTTGCTCTATGCGGTTATTGGTCAAAAGATTGGCACTTGGGGCACTTGAGCGCCTTGGGATTGATTACTATAGAGGTTGGGTGCCTGTTATAGGCTATATAACAGGCGTAATGTTTTTGTTGGGTAAATTAAAGGTATAATAGATGTCGGTCGTATATAGACGACATCTATACACTCTACATTGTATAGACGTCGGTCGTATATAGTCGACGTCTATACACAAGCGTATAGGCATTGGTGGAATATACGTCGGACACTTGGATCGTAAATATTCATCGTATATACCACTTTATATCAGACGTATATTGCATTTTTTCCACTAGTGCGTCCTTGAAACTGAACCAGTCATGTCTACCCACTCTCAGATTCCATTGATTTTGGGTAGACCATTTCTGACGACGCCAAATGCCTTAATCAATTGTCAAACTGGACTCATGAAACTATCGTTCGGGAACTTGATCACTACGTTCCATGTGTTCAATATGGCCAGGCAACCGACATCTTTCGAGGACTCCATGGCAATCTATCCTATCTAGGAAATTGAAGAAGAAATAGAAAAAGAATAAGAGTAGACCCTGATTCATGAAAATTTGAATGCATACATCATGGATGATTTCGATCATAAAAAGGATGGGGGTGAGTTGACCAATGATGTGCATGTTATTCATCACATGCGAGCTCCTCTTGTTATACCCCTCGAGTTGGATACCACACCCTGCTAGGTGGAGCAAACTAGTTTTGAGCTTTAGGAACTTCCAAAGGAACTTAAACAAATTTTTCTTGGTCCAAATCAGTCATTTCCAGTGATCAACTCATCGACGTTGTCTCAAGATCAAGAAGAGCGACTGATTCAAGTTCTAACCAAGTATAAGGCAGCCATTGTGTGGTCCTTGAAGGACATTAAAGGGATAAGTCCCGCCATCCCGCAACACCACATCTATATGGAGGATGAGGCACGACCGCGTCGGGACCCCCAACGGCGGTTGAATCCAGCCATGGCCGAGGCGGTCAAGAATGAAATCATTAAATGCTTGGAGAATGGGATAATTTTTCCTATCTCGGATAGTGCTTGGGTAAGCCCCGTCCAAGTTGTGCCAAAGAGGTCAAGTATCACTGTCGTTTGTAATGAACAAAATCAATCGGTTCCAACCTGACTTGAAACTGGGTGGTGACACTATTGCAGAAAAGCACATATACGTCGGATATACAGGGGTATAAATGATGGATTTTGGTGCTCAAGCCGGCCGTCGTATATGTCAGTGACGCTTATGCTCTGGGATATAGGTGTCGGCTATATACGACCGACATCTATTATACCTTTAATTAACCCAAAAAATACATTACAACCTATAACAGGCACTCAACCTATATAGTAATGAAGCGCAAGTTGCCCAAGTGCCCCAAGTGCCAATCTTTTGACCAATATAACCACGTACATGAAGCCCAAAGATGCCCAAGTGCCCCAACTCGATCTCATTCAGCAGTAGAGGAGTGGTGGAGTACATCAACCATACTAACAAAAAAAAATCGATATGGGACTAAACTATTATGACCTATAGATGTCGGCTATATAGGGTGACCGATGTCTATACATACTTTACGACCTATAGACGTTAGCTACCCTATGAAACCGACGTTTATACCTTTAAATAATAATAATAAATTACGGCCTATAGACATTGACCATCGCATAGTAGTCTTGAGATGAGATTTAAAGACTGAATTTGATTCATCATTGTTGGGATTTAAAGAAGGAATCGAGCAAATCAAGTACTCAACGGTGGAGTTAAACGAAGAAGTAATGAAGACAACGACCAGCAAGCTGACTTCTTGTGTGCATTTTCTACGCACCAATATCAAATTAGGGTTTCAGTTTTGTGAAAGAAGTACAGGCAGGAGTCGGGTTGGGTGAAGATGATGGGGGTAGAAGAGAGGGCGAAGTTGTAAGACCCGCTCTCTCCTGTTATATGAATAAGGTCATTTTTCATCTTCATGCTTGTTTGCATTATTTGATTGTATGCTTCAGGTTTTGTATGCTTGTTTTTTTTTTGTTTCGGGAAAGTTTCGTTAAGGGGAAAGGATTCCTTTTTGGTCGAGTAAAATTGACTCGCAAGCGGGTGCGACTCATTGGGCAAGTTTGTAAACAATTTAATCTATTGTGTCAATCGGGTGCATGCTGCTTGTGAAATTCAACCCGTTCTTGGCTTTGGGACGTGTTGGGCTGACTAGGAAGTTGAGGATGACGTGGCATCCTAGTCAGCAAGAGGATCTGATATTGCATGCAAATATTTAAAATTATCATGTGTAAGGCATGTTTTAAGTGAGAATTATTTTGCATTCAACTCTTTCCTTTTCTCATTGTTGCTTGAACCAAAACCCCAACCAACCAGAGCTCTCATTCTCTGATCCCTCACCCTGTGCCCCCACGAAATTCCATCTTCTCCTTCCTCTCCAACAACCTGGTCAGTAGAGAACTCCTGCGAAGCAGCAGCTCCGGCAAGGTTGCAAGAGGAGGCAAGAACAGTCTTGTGAGGCGTGTAGGAGACGGGATGTGGCAGTTCTCCTTTAGCAGCACACAGCCCTAGCTGTCCCTACCATCCTCTCTCCCTCACCACGAAACTTAAGGCCATCTCCATCTCCCTCCCCGGCGTGCTAGTGGCTGGAGCTCCGGCTAGTCATGTGGAGCAAGCTAGAGTGCATCTTTTGGAACGGCTGGAAGATCTTGGTGGGCAGATCTCCGGTGATCTCAGGCAAACTTTTGGTGAACTCAGGTATGATCCTCGTCCATGAATGAGATGAGAGGTGGGAGTAATGGTCAGAGGGCTGGCTATCACGCGAGGTGGCTGGAGGTGCGAGTGTTACATCATCATGCCAGCAGCCTTAGGTGCAGGAAGCTTCCTGTGTGGCTGTGGTTGCTGCTGGAGCTCCGGTGAGATCCGGTGGGGTTGGGCCTTGTTCCAACCATGACAACCCAGAGGGTAGGGATGGGGGCACGACTGTGGTGGGAGAGGATCTGGCCAGCACGCTGGTGCAAGGTGGAACAAATCGGGTAACCGGTTAGCACCATACTTGTGGTTCCTGCAGTGTGGGGTTGGCTGATCTGACTTGCCTCGTATTTCTTGCCTCGGGACGTCTGGAAGGTAGAGGTCAGAAGGTCAGGGGACGGATCCAGGAAGGTTGCATGCATAGATGTGCTGCAATTGTGGTTGTATCTATAGCTATTGTATGCTTGTCGATTATGTGATATGTTTAGTGCTTCTGATTTTGGTCCTTTAGTAGTTACTCATATATATGATCTGATTTCCTGAGAATATTCTGATACACACACAGATATATATATATATGTAGTATGAGAATGAAATCAGATATTATATCGTCTATGCTTTTCGCTACATGCCATGCTAGTGGGAGAGTAGTTCATCGTCTCACGTGTGTTTGGTTTATGTATTGCACATGCATGTCTGATTTGATTGAATTATTGAAGTTATATGCTCCTACAAGAATCTGATTACGTTCTTTATATGTCAAATTAAATGTGGATATACTCATCAAACTAGACATCTATGTCATGTAAACTTTGTAGTATCCTACACTAATTGCCGAATTTAGTTGTTGTGCATGTATTGTGAACCTTACCATATTACTTCCTACTGAATAGAGTGTGCTTGTATGAATTCATGAATATGACTTAGGAACTTGACCTCATGACCTTTATTCATGTCCCGTAACTACCCCCAAATTGATGTGGTGATTGGTGATGTTGTGGTGATGAATGATTGGTGGTTTGTTGTCATTAACGCTTAGCGTCAATTCTGGTATGTTTAGAGCTGTGAGGAGAGTATTTGCATACTCATCACGTTGGGCTCATTCTGATTAATGTAGTTATAGAGATAAGTAGATCTATAGATAGCTTGCATTGCATTTAATAATAAATGAACTCTAGGCACGTTTGATTCTGGGTCGACGGGCCACGAGTAGGACCTCTATGTAGAGAAGCCTTTTCGCAAAGACCTCTATGTAGAGAGGCCAGGCGTAAGATAAGACGTGGGCAGGCGCGCTGCCATTTGCTACAGGACATGCATACCCGACGTCACGATGGCACCATGTAGGGCACTTGCCGCGTGTTGGGATGTCAATCCGGAAGACCGATTTGTGCCAAGCGGTGGGTCACTGACGAGGGACCCACTTGTGGATTAGACAAGTATGGCTGGTGATTCGATTCCTATGTAGAGGGATCACTTCGGGTGAGCCCAAGTGGCGTAACTATGTAGAGTTGTCGCCCGACACAACTATGTAGAGTTTATGCCTTCTTGTTACATGTGTGTTAGATAGGACTCATGCATAGCTTCTCATCTTGTTTTTGGACCCGGGGCATATGGAGTTTCCTTTATTGAAAACTCACGCATATTAGTTGATGTATTGCCTCAGGTACTTAATTAGGTTTCCTTCTGGGGTGGACTGGACGAGTTTTCAGAGGATTCTGTACACGAGGGGCAAGTCGACGAGAGTCCTCTATTTACTTTTTGCTTCCACATATATTTGATTTACTTACCTTTTTAAACTCAATGTACTTTATTGGAATTATTTCCGTATATGGATAATTTCCCGATTCAGTTATACGCTTTTTAGTCTATCCATGTATGTATCTATTATGTTCTATCGAGTAGTTTACCTAGTATGTTTGTTGTAACTCCTTCAGTCGTCGCGGATGTCTTTCATCGCGATACTCCTATTGGTTTCCCAAGTGTGTGTACCCGTGAGATCGGGGACGTTACAGAAGTAAGGTTGTGAATGTGGTAGGGCAGGGCCAAAAAAAATCGCTACCCACTCTGCCATATGGTTGACTAGACGGGGCAGGTTAGGTCGGTCTTGCGGGCCATTTTCAACAAAATTACAGAAACCTATCAATTGATAGAAAGTTCGAGGAATAGAATCTTCAATCGGCGGTGGTGAGCTACGAAGGGGTGGAGGTAAGATTCACGACACTGATAGGCGATGTGGAAACAACGATGGCAGTGGTGAGCTACGAAGTGGAGTAGGTGAGGGAGGTACGGTACGATGGCGATGGTGATTATCAAAGGGGAGGCGGTGAGGTTGGTGCTAGAAGTGGAGGATGAGGACGGGGTGAGGATGTCACTATGAGGAAGCCTGAAGGGGGAGGGAAGGAGGACGAGATGTTGCAATGGGTTATGGCTTATGGGTTTAGGTATTGGGTTAGGGTTTGCACAATTGTGGGTATCAGGTTATTCGAGGATTCAGGTATTGGATATTCAGGTATCCGATATTCGAATTATCGAGTATTCGTGTATCAGATATTTTGCTATTATGTATTTGGGTTATGTGGGTTGCGCGTTATGCAGGTCAAACTAACCGCAGCCCACCCCGCTTATTATGTGGGTTTTGTGGCTGGCGGGTAAGTTTTTTTGGCCCGCAACCCGCATTAGACGGGGGGGGGGGGGGGGGGGACAGTGGGTCAAACTGACCCGCATTTACAACCCTAGGGTGAAGTGGGCAGACACAACGAGGGGGCGAAAGAGAGGGTGAGGACGATGATAGGGTAGCATTCAGGTGGGTGAGGACAAGGGGTCGAGGGAAAGAGTGATTTTGTAGAAGAAATTGGGAGTTTTGGGGGAGGGGGTGATTTCATGGAACAAAGAAATTGGTGTTTTTGGGGGAGAGGGTGATTTTATGGAACAAAAAAATTGGGGGTTTTGGAGAAAGATGATATCGTGGAAGTAGGAGTAGTAAACCCCAAATTGACCTAAATCCGTCAAACATAACAAGTGGAAAAGGACACTTTATCAAATGAACTATTGGTCCGCTTATCACCATTACTTGTGAGTAGCTGTTTTCTGTAGGTTGCTCACCACTTATCACCATTTTAGGTTTTGTTTATTTGCACCGAAAATAAAATTAGGCAATTATCTGGTCTTAATTTTTTGGAAATTTTCTTTTAATATCCATACTTCTTTTTATGTTATACGTGGGGTCTTTGAATTCATTCCTTGGAATTTTCCCACTCGTAAAGTTGCCTTGCATCTATATTGAAATTTTGAATCTTGTAAATTATACTAAAAATATTCTTGTACAGCCATACCAATGGCATTATAATCTATTCTTGTATGTCTGAACATGAGCGGATACGTGTAGCTAATTTTTTCGTATTTGGCTATAATGAACAATTTATATCAGTGCTTTAATATGTGGATAAGGGTTTAAATGATGGTCTGTCTCTTCAGAGTTTGAAAAAATACTATTTGCAGCATCAACCATAAGAGGTTTAGGGTGACAATAACTTCAATTAGCGGGTGGTCAGTAGACCTAATATTTTTATTTTATTTTATTTAATATACTTCCCAAATCCCAACTCATTTTAAATCCCAAACATACGAATGGGACTGCAGAGATTCAATTTTTTTACTTCTCAACATTAGGAATATTCTAATTGAGATATCAGAATTGGTGTCACTATAGCTAAATACAAAGTAGTTTAAAAATCGATAATTCTTGCACATTTAAAAGAGTTTTCTGGGCCCCAACAACTTTATTTGGTGGGCGATCACTACACCAAAGCATAATTAAATTCACTTGACAACTGATAATTGACTTTTTGTACAACTAAACAGGTTTTGTGGGCCCAATAATTGAATTCAGTGGGTGATTGCTCAAACTAAACAAAATAAAATAGGAAAACAAATGGCAAATCCCAAACATTGACTTGACCATGTTGGCTTTAAAAACGCAATTAGGATGATCATATGATCAAGTTTTTCATCTTTGTCATACCGTTCACATTCAAGTTACTGAATCAAACTCATGGATTGGGTAGCTAACAAGAGTTCGGGTACGAATTCGAAGGGCAGCAACAACTCGGGTATGTTCAGTCCATTGAAGTATTAATTTATTTAACTACAAGTAGGTATTCGCAAATTTGCTTAGAGATTTTGAAATTTTCTGCTAGCTTTCTTCTAAACAGTTTAGCAAATTGATAGATCTGTATAAGTTGAGATAAAAAGAAAAGTAAAATTAATTGTTAAGGAAATATCTCCGTGGACGGGACCTTGACTTGTTAAGGCTATGTTTTCACCAAATGTTTACCTGAGAAACAGAATAACAAATCTCACAACAACGATTTTGACTTGTTAACAGAATTCATCTATTATGTCTAATTATATGCAACATGCAACCGTCGACATAGAACCACAAAGTCAAATTCATGACTCTTAACATGCGATAAATCAAATAAATGAAAAGTTACTAGAAGAATTGCAAATAACATTGCGGTAACAAATTACATCAACACATCATACATGATTAATCTTCACCCTAGAGAATTATTTAGCTAGTCATTGTACGAAACAAATAACAACAAAATACTAAAATTCGATTCATAAATGAGACACTAGGATTTAAAAGAGTAGAAAAGTGCTTAGAAGTTGGTAGAGATGACCGAGAAGCATGAACAATAACTCCTTTCCATTCCAGCAGCCTCGACAACCCTCTTTCTCCTTTGTAAAACCCAATCAGCACTCCAAACTTACTCCTGTTGATGGTGGTTGGGTTGGGGAAAAAGTTGGAAGACTAGGGTTAGTTTTTTCAGGTCCTTTTAATGGGTTTTTTCTTGGGTTTTGTAAAGTGACGAATTTGATGAATAATTCTCCCTCTTTCTTTCAATATGGAATGTGGAAATAATCTTGGAAGAGTTTGTGATTTCATGGGAATCCCAATTGGTAACTTTTCCTTTCTTCTCTTACAATCAAAATCTTTCCTTTCTTTCTTTTGTAAGGATTTGCAATCTACAAAAAAGACAAAAGAATAATATTTAGAGTAGATAATATACAAAATATTTTCTAATTCATGATTATTTCCATAAATATGCTTATGATTATGGTAATATTTATATATTAAATGTGATGTTATCACGCGGCACAACCACCTTGTAACGCCCCGAGCCTAGACAAAGCTTACCCGTCCGAACCCGGTGCGTTAAGATACGATCCACGATCCTGACCGCTACGCACTCTGATATTCAATCCATCTGATATGCTCATAATTAATCTGAAAAATATAATTAATAATTTGTGAGCTCGACAGCCCGCAAGTTCCAACCACAAATCAATCAGAATCATAATCATGTGGAAAATAATACAGAATATGATATTCAGTCAACGAGCACAATCAAACGACATGCATCACAAATAATATGCATGCATAACATTCTAAACCCCCATTCGGATTTGACCACATCTTGTGCTTCTGAATCTATCAGTCAGTCAGACGCACAATTGGTAGCTCCACACTAACGACGGGCAGTCATTTCCTCTCTTAGGTCGCTCCACGCTGTCTGCTAGGTAGCTCTTTCCTAAGTGGCTCAGTCAGAAACATACATACAGTCACAAGACATGTCGACCGAAATACCACTACGAAATCATATGCATATCAATAAAATAATTATCGATAATCAACGTGCATGCAACTACGAATATCAAAAGAAACAGACATGACATGAAACTGAAGAATAACGAATTAGTACTTGCCTCAAAATCTCCATCTTTTTCTTCTCTATCTTCTTCTCAAAATTCCTTCTCCTCTCAATGCCGAGCACGTGGAAAGGCTTTGAGTAACTTGCACTCAAACCCCAACTTCTCCTAAAATCACACAATCATCCAGCTTGATTAATTTTCTTAAAAGATTTGGCTCACAGACCTTGTTATGTGGTGTGAGTTTAGTCAGGCTAAAGGGAGCTGAGGTAATTCTAATGATTGGGCTAAAGAAAGACTTATCTACGACAATATTAGACTCTACACAATTGTACTTTTGGTGTGGTTGGCTTTTACCATAGGACATGAATTTTAAGCTCAATTTTCTTTCTCGTGATAGTTTAAGAGATGCCAGCTTTTGCAGCGTACTCTTTACTAATCAGTGTTTATATTGCATCCCAAATTTGATTTCACAATGCTAAATATATCCTCGTCTGAGCTTCAACATGGGATGACAAATTGTAGTTAGAATTAAAATTGTTACTTCATTACTTTGCTAACATACTTATGATGAAGATATGTTGACAAATTGGAGGAACTAACACCATTGCCGGATTGCGTCTAAACATCTGAACTCGTGGCTTGTCTTCTAATTAGGAAGATAAGCTCCAAAAAGAAAAGAGAGTAAAAGAACTTGCAATAGATCGAGTATATGTTAAAAGCCTCTATTGTTTTACTTCAAAACTAGGCTTAATTTGTTACATAACAAAACGAGCAAATATATGTGTTTAACTTTTTGTTGGTTGTGTTCATACTTGTTGTGAAGGTGAAAGCAGTGTTCTTCCATGCATTTTCGTTTGGAAAATTGAAGGAATCTCACTCCTCCAACATAACCAATTTTATAATTCTCAACACTTTCATGCAGGAGGATTCAAATGGTGAGAACTCGTACCAAGAAAAAATATATATTGTTCCATATAAAATCCTATAACGTGATATGGAAAATAAATCTCCTTAGATTTGCGTTACTCATCCTTATATACTTTTCGGTATAGTTTTACTAACATATTTTAATCTCAATTAACTTCAAGTAATTGGAGTGGCTCGTGGTATAAAAAGTGAAGTTGTTTGTTTCGTTTGGTATAAATTAAGCAATCTAAAAGGCAGAGCATGCAGTAAAAGTTCGTGCTGAAAATTTAGGTCGACAAGATCTGACACTCCCACGTTACAACTTAAGTAAATCATTAAATTGTTGTTTTGATGTTCATAAACAAAATTTCTTATACCATCACAAAATTCCAAGCTCGCCAAAGTCGCTCTTGTGTTTCTGATTAAACACAAGATGTTACCATGTCTACAAGGTAAGAGTCATATATTGTCTCTCCCATCTACGGGTTCCATTAGCACAGCTATAAAGCTATTGTTTATGTTATTTTAGTGATGTGTGGTTGTCACCTGTTGTGTAACGCCACGAAACAGCGGAAAAATTAAAACTTTAAACAGATAAGAATCAACACTGGGGTTGTCACCAAACCACAAGTATATATATATAAGGTGGTAACTGTACAATACAAGAGTCAAGGATGATTACAACCCAACACAAAAGATATACAATACACGTACAAGGGAAAATCATCCACCTCAAACGATAAAAGGACGGGATCTGGTCTGGGTGCTCCTGCCCGCAGTCACCACCTCCTACTGACGTGCACGACCTGACATGTAAACAAACAATGCCTGAGTTTCCCCTAGGGAAACCCCGTATGCCAAACCCCTAAAATATGAACATAACATGTGTATATGAAACATGAAATGAGGAATGCAGTAAAAGCATATCTAACTCCCGTGCACACAAGGCACTGTCGGAAAACATCGGCAACAACAATACATGTGCACACAAGGCACCGCTGGAAAATCATCGGCCACGGGTCCTCTCACCCCAACCCCACAATCACACGTGCACACAAGGCACCGCTCCGTAGAGCCACAACACGTGCGCACAAGGCACCGCTCCGTAGAGCCACAACCATGATCTTCCTCTCAGACCGGCAATGTTTGTACCGTCACCCCAAAAAAGGCTGGAGACCCGTTGCCCTCGAGGCAGATCCAACCACACATGACACAAGCATCCATATGCAAAACAGTGCCCATACGGTCGAACAGAAGACCCCAAACGGTCGACCGAACACCACTACTATTTCACAATAAACGGAAATAACGTCCAACTGGTCAAACGGCAAAGGGGCCCCGTTCGACCGAAATCCAACAGTGAAATTCCTCTCTTGCTCAAAAAGCACCAACGGTCGAACCATCCTAAAATCACGGTCGACCGATTTCCACCAGTAAAACTCACCAACAATCCGCACTACACGGTCGATCGAAACAACTCTTCGGGTCGACCGGCCAATTAGTTAACTTAAGTTCCGGTCGGACGGAGTCAACGAGCGGTCGACCGTTTAGATGGTCAACGCCCCAACCGACATACAACAGTGCTTTCGGTCGACCGGCAAAGGGGACCCGTTCGACCGAAAACACCCAGAGCCTTTTTCCCTTTGGTAAAATGTATCACCGGTAGACCACTCCTAGAGTATCGTCCGACCGGTGCAAGGGTTTTTGCCCGAATTACTTTACGCCCGGTCGACCGCGCCAACCCGCCGGTCGACCGTTCCCGAGCAGAAAAGCTGCTGCAAGGTTCTCGACGAGCCTTTCGGCCTACCGTCGGCCACTCCAATCCTCTCAAAGGCTAAAATGAGGATTAAACTAAAGCTTGACATACCTTTAAGGCTTGAAGAAGCCTTTGATGGACCCCCGGCGAGCACTTCCTCGCAATACTCTTCTTCTCTGGCGAAAACACAAACACGATCACCTCGACTCCGGCAAACTCCTGATCTCCTCCGAGCTTCGCCGGCCTCGCCTCCTCGTCTTCCTCAACTGAATGAGAAGGATCGAGAGAGAGAGAGAGAGAGACACGCGTGAGAGAGAGTGAGAGACGAGTGAGGGGAAAGGGAGAGAAAACCAACCCCTTATACCTCTCCTCCTTCAATCTCCACCATCCACCACATCACCTCCCATTAATCTCAGTCATCCATCTAAACCTCTTCTAATCCTCCACCTAAAACACAAACAACCCATTAATAAGGGGTTAGGATGTAACATGTTGTCTCACTAGAGGGTTTTAGATATTGTGTCTTTTATTGATGACCACTGAAATTTTTTATCGATCTTTCCCACCTTTTCTATTTAAGATCACGTTTTCCATATATTTTGTCAATTCAGATATTTAAATAAGACTCAATTTAATATGGATATCAAGTCTGTGCACACAGACTGGGCAGGTAAATATCGAAACTCCATACATTCTTCAAAGATGTTGGCCTTACGTACATTATCTCAGCCCCATATACTCCAGAGCAAAATTGAGTGGTGGAACGGAAAAATAGGCGTTTAACAGAAATGACTCTCTCTCTCTTGGCACACAGTGGTGTTCCAACCAAGTTTTGGTCCTGAGCTTTAAATTTGTTACTTCCGCACATATTATTAATGTGCTTCCCTCTCCTCTCACTGGTGGATTGACTCCAAATCAAAGATTATATAGCAAAGCTCTTTCTTATGATATGTACAAATCAATGTTCACCGAACGCCTACGCGACCGGGGCGTCCGGTCGCCTAGGCGTTCGTGCGACCGCCCAATTCTGGGTGGTCTTTTTTTTTTAATTCAATTAAATTTTATAAAATAGATAAAAAAATCAGGAAAAATAGGGAAAAATAGGAAAAAATGCACAAATATTATCTAAAAATACCATACATGTTTAGGCTTCGAAAAGACATCTAGTTCCTCGACCAATGCCTCACTAGGCACCCCCTCCACCCACCTAAACACTTAGGTATACAATTTATTGCTTAGTAGTACGATTACAAAGGTAACTCAGAGTTCATACAATAGCAGATAAAAGAGAAATTAGAATTACAAGCTAACTAACTAATTCCATTGGACACATTGATCTCATGTCCAACTGGGAACCATATCATATCCTCCACCACCATCAGAGTCGTCGGAGTGGTGCCCACAAACGTTGTTTTTGTCTCTTTCGACCAGGAACGGGGCGAGAATGGGAGGTTGGGGTCCGAGCAGAACTAGAACCCGACCCGATTTCCAGATGAAATTCTATGTTTTCTCGGTCTACATAATCATCAAGACATACATTTTCGTTTTGTAATGTCCTACTGTTTCTAATCATGTATGCAGTTATGTATTGTTTAACAGAGTCGGGAACTTTATCACAAGGTCTAGCATTGCTACCGGGTGTGTTTGCAAGATGTTGTTTGTGACGGGCTATACCACCTCTAGTTTCCTTACCACATAACTCACAGACAATGCAGTTTTTATCATTAGCACTAATGTAACGGCCAGTATTCCGATCAGGGTCATTTGTACGGGTAGGTCTTAGGTCATCGTAACTCTCGTGATGCATAGGGAGACTAGTGTCGGGTACGTAAGTCATATCTTAAAACTAGACTAATATAAAAATTTAGACTAATATGAAAATAAAATACTAATTAATTTAATTCTAAAGAGAAGCTAGAAAAAGTGCACTTGATTTTGGCAGTTGAAGAATGAAGAAACGGATCGAAAACTTCACTTTCCAACTTCAAAACTAAGCACCAGACCGGAGACTTAATCGCGAAAACTTGATGATTAGGAAATTTGATGATTAGAATAGAATTATGAAGAAGAAGAGAATGAGAGATTTGTGAAAAATGAAGAGGTTTAGAGGGATTTATATAGGATTTGGGGGTAGTGGTAAACTTGTAAATTTTGTAAAAAACAAAAAAAACAAAAAAGTGGAGAGCTGTTGGAGTGCCTAGGCGACCGCCCGTAACACTGGTATAAATGCTTTGGGTGCAGTTGTTTTCCATGGTTGAGGCCACATAATAATCAGAAACTACAATTCAGATTATCTAGACATATGAATCTTGGTTTTAGTCCCTCTCATGCATGCTATAAGTGTCTGAATCCTACCAATGGAAAGATTATCTAGGCTATAGGCATGTAGTGTTTGCTGAACAGACTTATCCTTACGTGAGTTCTCTACATGCCTCCGCTACACCTCAAAAAGCACAACCTTCATTTCCTTTGTGTTCTCACTTTTGAAATCAACTAGTGGATGATCTTTTACCGAATTCGGTTTTTCTATACATAATTACACGTTTTTTCCGCAATACAAAAGGAATTCAGAACTCAAAAATTGGCTAAGATGTTACCTACATTTGAACACTTTCTCCTCCAAGATTGCTGGACCAAATCCATATACATACTTTGTATTCGATCACTTATTCCAATTCTACATAATACACTCGACCTGTGGATAATATCATGGAAACGGATACAAAGTTTTTTAAGAATCGATCTATATACACTGATTCGTGAAATTGAGAAATTAAACTGCTCAGGACTTTCGATGGAAGAATTTCAATGCGAAGATCTTTCATTTTGTTCCTCCAACGTGCTTTATTGTGGTTTAGTGGCATATCTATCAAGTGCATTAACACCCAAATCTCAGGTTGCATTTCAACTCAATAGAAACAGAGCTTAATCCGTTTATTCTGACAATTTACGGGGTAAATTTTTCATAATTACCTTTTCCCTCTTTTTTTCGTAGTTTTCGAAAGATTTTGTAAAAAGAAAAATAAATGACTGGTTGACTCCTTAGTTGTACGAAGCAATACATTTTTATTTTCAACGCCATGACCCCACTAAATGTTGGGGTGAAAAGTCGTTTAATTACGATCAAAACATGTAAAAATTTGGAACTATTTCACAATTTTTCATTTCCACAAAGCACTCACACTGTCATACAGTTTATAGAAACAATAAGCTATGAATCTATGATGTATATAGACACTAGCATTTAGGTCAACAACAAAAACATCTTTTTAGTTTGCCGACACATGCATATCCATTAGACTTTTCTTATCTGAATTGCTTGACACAACCTTGAAGGACTTTGTGCTTATACCTATATGAGGACGAGAGAGTCAAATTCGGGCTCTTCTTGGGAAGGAGTGATAATTTTCCTTCAAATTCAAGACTTAGAGTTACGTGTGGGATATTTTTGCGGAACCAGAAAGAGAAGAAACTGGGTGAGTTATTTATCAGTTCATCCGCTTCTAACTTGGAATTCTTTCTCTTAATGTAACACATGACTTGTATGAATTTTACTTGTTTCGTAGGTATTTTATATTGCTCGTCTGAACAATCATGGTGCACGTATATGGAAGTGCTTGCTAAGAAGTTAAAGGATCCATCTGCCGGATATGTTGTCGACAATTGTCTTGAGTTTGGTGTAGAGATCTCAAATGTGGTTGAAGAAATCACTGTCAAACAGAGAGTAGAGTGTTTAAGATTAACTGAGAAAGTCAAGAAGCATGAGTTTGCTTGGGTTATAAAGGATTTCTCTAAACTAACAGAGCCAACATACTACTCTTCGCCATCAATGTAACATCCTCAAAGCAACGGAAAATTTTAAAATTTATAAACACTCAATAAACAGAGGATATTACGCAATAAAGGGACACATGTGCACCAACATATATAATATATATATATGAACATCAGAGTATACAAAAGTTGTGATTACATCAAAGACATAAACAAAGGAAACAGTAATCACACGACCTCAACTGAGAGAAAGCTGGATCCGGTAGCAGCGCTCCTCTCCTCGGTCACCACCCCCTAACGCCGATCACGACCTGAAAGTAAACGTGCAACAATGCCTGAGTTTCCAGAAGGAAACCCCGTATGCCAAACTCTAAATGTATGAAATGAAAAGGCACCCTAGCATGCAATTCTACTAAACAAGAAAAGCATCATAACCAGGCTGGGCTCCAGGGCTCTCTCACCCAACCACAGCACACACCACAGGTACGGGGCTCCAGGTCTAATCTCAACCAACCGCCGCACACACCACAGTCACGGGGCTCCAGGTCTTTTTCAACCAACCGCCGCGACACACACTCGTCGCCAAGCTGGGCTCCAGGTCTATTTTCAACCAACCGCAGCAACCACGACACGACTAAGGGCTCCAGGTCTTTTTCAACCAACCCAAACGTCTAAGGGCTCCAGGTCTATTTTCAACCAACCCCTACACGCGGTCCCTGCTCAGGCTCCAGGTCTTTTTCAACCAACCCGAACGCACTACGGAGCTCCATGTCTTTTTCAACCAACCCTGCATAGACTAGCTGGGCTCCAGGTATATTTTCAACCAACCACAGCTCTCACACAGTCACGGGGCTCCAGGTCTCTTTCAACCAACCGCCGCAACACCACAATTCTAAGCTGGGCCTCAGGCCTATTTCAGCCAATCCCAAGCTCACACACGGTTACGGGGCTCCAGGTCTAATCTCAACCAACCACCGCAACCCTCGTGCACCTAGCACACTTGCCGGAAGAACATCGGCACCACAACTCGCCCTACACGGACGACCACGACAACATCACCTCCATAGTGCAAAACAGGACACAAACGGTCGACCGAACCAAAAGTCCCGGTCGACCGAATCAAGCAAAATACAGGGCAATCCACCTCGACCGGCACTCCATCGGTCGACCGATTCCCACCAACAATACTCGTTCGGTCGAACCCAAATCAAGGGACGGTCGACCGTTTAGATGGTCAACTCCCGGTTCAACGAACAAAACGACTAATCGGTCGACCGACAAAGGGGTCCCGGTCGACCGAAAGTCATCAGGGAAAATCCCACAACTCCACAACGAATTCGGTCGAACGCCGAGCACATCTCGGTCGACCGAATCTGTCCAAGGAAATATCCCTCACACTCCCCACGAATCCGGTCGAACGCCGAGCTCACCTCGGTCGACTGAATTCCACCAGAGCGTTCCCCACGCTCAGCGCACAAGTCCGGTCGACCGAAACCACATTCGGTCGAACCGACCACTCAGTCCACTTAAGTCACGGTCGGACGAGATCAAAGAGCGGTCGACCGTTTATATAGTCTACGCCCCCCAACCGACTTAAGACAGTGCACACGGTCGACCGGCAAAGGGGACCCGGTCGACCGAAACTCACCAGGCTTGCCTCCAATGCACAATCGGTCGACCGCCCCACAGGCATCGTTCGACCGATTTGAGGCAGAACCCGAATTTCTTCACGAACGGTCGACCGTTTGCACCAACCGGTCAACCGATCAGGTAGTGAAATATGCTGCACATTTACTCGCGACGAGTCGAACGGCCTACCGTCGACTTCCAAATACTCACGGTAATTAAGTGAGTGAGCTTGACATACCGGAAGGTCTGAAGAGACCTTTGAAGAACCGCGACGACGCCTCCACGAGCACGTCTCCCCAAGTACGATCCGTCGACGACTCTCGCGTCCAAACGACGATCAACACCTCCTCGACTCACTCGAGCACTCTAACACCCTCTATCAACCAGCCACGAGCAACCAAAACCACAAACACGAGTAAGGTCGAGGGAGAGAACCCAAATGTGCGGAAAGGTTAAAGAACCAACCACTCACCTCAAGCCACCGACAAACGACCACCACCACCGCTTGCCCGAACCCAACTCCACGCCGGAGCACCAACTCGCCGGAGCTCACCACTGAGGTAGAGAGAGAGAGTGAGTGAGCAACGAGAGTGAGAGAGAGACGTGAAAGAGAGAGAGAAACTCACCTCTAAATATCTCCCAAACCTTCCATCTCCACCATCCATTCCAATCCACTCAATCTCCACCACCCATCTCCTCTCCACTCCATCACAACCCTCCATCCATCCCTCTCAATCTCAGCCGTCTATCTCAAAACCCTCTAATCACCACGTAAACATCAACAAAACACAATTAGGATAGGATTAGGATCAGAATCCTACAATCAACTTCTTGGGGGCTAACATGGTATGTAGTGTACACCTTTCCCTTTATTATTTTTATAGCTAGTCCACCTTAACATTCCCGCGCGTGTTAGTTGATGTAGTTTGACAATGCATGCTTGCGAGTGTTGCATTGGCTGCACCGGTTCACAACATAAATAATGGACAATATTTTTATTTGATAGTTTACAGGCGACTCAAGCTATATCCACTTGGAAAGAAGCACTCAATGAACGACTCTGTGGCATTAAATTTGGACCTTCAGAATACTGATGGAACACTCACAGCATTAAATGCTGAAGATACTGTTCAATGTGACTATATTATACGTGTGGTTGATCAAATCCATGGAAAACATGTTGAAGGGAAAGGTATAACCATTTTCTCATTCGAGGAGTTATATATTATTACAGAAATGTTGTTGCAATTGATAATTTTATATGGGCATTGTTATTACTTTAAATTAGATATTAGCTTCAAGCCCTTGAAAGCCGAATTGTGGAATATCTAATACATTATGAGGACTTGCAAAGCAACCTTTTGCTTTTGTTAAAGCAAATCCAAAGCCGTGCTAACATGCCTTGTGTTCTTGTGCAACTTATTTTCCAGGAAGCAAACCCATTACTAAAGATAGCTTTTATGGATGGTCTAACTTTATGCGCCGTGATACAATCAAAGATTCCTCCAAGGGTTTCCTTGTTGATGACAACATGATAATTGAAGCTAAGATCAACATTATTGGCTTTATCAAGACTGGTAGTCATTAACATATTTAATGAACATTTGTTGTTTTGTCCAATACTACTTGCAGAGAAAGCTCGAATGAGTTTTTATTTTTTGTCCACTATTACTGGTGTGAAAATGTGTTTTTCTTGCTCGCATATGTATGTCTTCCCAGAGAAATTTAATGTTCTAAATAATTGCATAAAAGGATTCTTGAACATAATATTCAATAGTTTTTGTTATTGAAATTGTGATCTCTATATCTTAGTTACAAATTTTGTGATACTCCATGTGATCAATTTCTACAATTTCTGTTTTAGTACATCTATCCCACATATTTGCTAGCTAGAGATGAAACTTTGACAAAACTTTTATTTTTCTTAGTAGAACCAACCTATTGATATGTTTTTACTACATAATCTTTGCAGTCGAGCATCCGAGGGTAGTTGGGACCCACTAGCATATTGAAATTCCAAAAAAAAAACATGGTTTTGAAGTCAAAAGTGAAAAATGAGATTCACCGCTGAATTTTTACAAAAACTTCACAAACAACCTGAATACTAAAAAACAGGAAAAAGGAAAGTACAATGAAATTGTATGGCCAGAGATAGGGACTTGGAACTTGGTTATCAATGAGCTAACTCAACCTCGTAAAATCGGTTCATCCATTAATGTAATGCAATGCCAAAAGATAACCGGATTGCTAAACGTCGCCCGTAAATTACTTAAATCGCACGTCGCAATTACCGTTTTGCCCCTCTCTCATTTCTACTTATATATCTCTTCATTTCACTCTCCTACCATCACTCTATTTTGCAAATCAAAAGGGAGGCTTGACCTCTAATTCGATTAACTAAAATATGTTTACAACCTATAAAAATGGAAAAGCTTTGTCTGCGAGTGTATGCTACATGCATACCCGGCCTCTACACTACATGCTTTGTAGTTGAATATTACATCAACAACGTATCAGCTATTCTAACTCCACGTGGTCTGAAATTGTTGCCCTTCCTCTTCATTCTGCGCAAGTTTCTTAACTTTATCCCATAAACACCGGAACATGTCTTTGAAAGCATGGTCCCTTTCTCCCTCGAATATCCTCCGGTTCTGTTCTAGCCAACACTCATGTATCATAGCATTGAAATCCCACCGTCTCACCACTTTGGCTTCCACGTGCTTGTGAAATGCGTGTAGCCTCGCCTTCTAGGGACCTTGCAAACCGAGGGATGAGCTGCATAAGACCAAGGAGTGGTGTCCATACCTCCTTTATGTATGTGCACCCCCAAAAGAGGTGCTCCATGTCCTCCTCCTCCTCACAAAGGCTGCACACCGGGTCATGCTTCGCCCTTCATTGATTCATGAGCCTCTTGTTGAGGAGGCGCCCCCCTCAATGCTCTCCAAGCTGTGAGTGCATGCTTGGGAATAGAATGTTTATGCCATACCATACCATACCAGCCCAATTCACCCTCCTTCCCGGTTCTCTCACCAATGTCCACACTTCTTTGATTCCAAGTGTAGCACCTTTCCCATCTATCCTCTTTGGTTGGTCCATGCCTCCATGGATTTGAGTCTTCTTTATCTTCAAGTGAATTTCCTCCGTCTTAGTTGAGCGGGGGGGGGGGGGGGGGGGGGGGGGGGGGTTCACCCCCCTCTTATGAAGTATGTAACTCAAGTGTCCCAAGGCACTCCCAACTCAAAGTGCAGACGTTCCCCCCAATTTTCACATTGAAACGGTTCTCCAGACCACGGGTATTAGAAGAAACGTATCTCTTCTGCAGTCCCCACCTCATATTGGATGTGTCATCTAGCAATGTCTCAGACTCGAATGAGCCATCTCCATGCCCATGAGGAGGTCGATGGTGGTCTTGCAAGCCAAATGGAACGGTTCTTGAGGAATTTCTGACGCACACACTTCATCCAAAGAGAACTTCCTTCCCTCACCACAAGCCAAAACAAATGGAGGAGGCCCACATCATTCCAATCTGTTAATCTTTTGAGGCCAATGCCTCCTTCATCCTTAGGCATGCAAACATATCTCCAAGCTACCGCAACCCACTTCTTTTTCCCTCCCCATATGAAGTGGCACATAAGGCTCTACATCTCTTCCAAAACTTTTCGTGGGATTAGGAAAGCGGACGTCCAATATATGCTAAGGGATACGAGGACACTTCTCACAAGTTCTACCCGCCCAGCAATGGATAGAAAATTTTGCTTCCAAGTGCTAAGTCGCGCCTTCACCTTATTCACAAGTGTCGTGCAATGAGTTCTCCCCATCCTCCCGGAGAATAATGGCAGCCCAAGGTTGATCACTGGGAATTCCTTGCACTCCATACCAAGGTGTGCTGCAATTCATGCTCCATCCGACAAATCACCCCCATAAAAATTTGGCTATTTGACGCACTAAATCTTAGCCCCGAGCAAGCCGTGAACTCCTCAAGGACGGCTCTAATGGCACGAGCATTCTCCTTGGTGGCCCTTCCAAGCAATAGGATAGCAAAAAGAAAAATGTGACACGAGGATATCTCCACAAGTTAGTGGTTCAATACGTCCTTCCCCAACCGCCTTCTTCACCATCTCACTCAAGACTTCCATACACAAGAGAACAAGTAGGGAGCCAACGGATCACCTTGTCTCAAGCCGTTTCTTGCCACAAAAAGGGTAGATTTGGCTCCATTTACCGTCACCACGAAAGATGCCTTCACACATTTCATGATGAGCCTTCTCCACTTATCCAGAAATCCAAATCTCTTCATTACTTCATCTAGAAATCCCCACGAGATGGAGTCATACACTTACCGGATGTTGAGCTTTATGCACATACGTCCCCTCCCTTTGTCAAGATGATGGTTATGGCAAAGTTCTTGTGCAAGAATAATATTATCACCAATTCTCCTTCCTCGAACAAAAGCACTTTGGTTATCCCCAATAAGACGTGGTAGAAGCCCCTTCAAGCGATTTGCAAGCACTTGGGATGTGAATCTAAAGGTCATGTTGCATAGTGCTATGGGTCGGTAATTCTCCACCAAAGTTGGTGCTTGCTTCTTTGGGATGATCGTGATCGATGTGAACTTCCATTGGGCCAGCACCTTCCCGTTTTCCAAACAAGAACTCGTGGCCTTAAAAACGTCCCTCTTGACGAAGTATGTTTAATATTAAAGTTTAAATCACAAGTGCACGGCCGCGATGAAGCGGTTGCAAGTACGAGTTGATCCGCAGAGAGGTGAGTCGACTCTGGTTTGTTCGAAATCAAGTGGCAAAAAAGGGAAGAGATTTGATTATGCTATGCTAAACTACACTAAACTGGTAAGTAACAAATGCAAAGAAGGCAACTATAGATGGATTAAAACTAAGCTAAGAGAGCTTAATAACTAGACTAGAAATCAGGAAGAGAAACACCTGAGCTTAGGAGTGAGTGTACACACGCATTAAGATGGTGAAGAATGCATTCAATGGGCACAAATGTAGGTTCTTTTTTCATGCATGGGAAGTGTCTAATGGATATCACAAAACCTATCAATCCAATCACTAACCTTGTTGATTAACATTCACATACACAAGTTGGTTATTTCAGAACCTAAACAAGCATGGGAGGTGTCTAATAGTTATGGCAAAACCCATCAAGTAAGTGTTCTACTCTAAACAAGCACGCATACATTCACATTTATCAACACATTTCAAAATTAAGCATTTATTTTCATTCTTTATTGCATATATAATCATCATCTCCACCCCCCAAAGGGGATGGAACTACTCACTACTCATTAAACTATAAACTACATTAAGAAAAGAAGACATTGTATTTATTCTACGATAAAGAAAACAAAACAAACTAAACAAGCAAGCATTAAAACAAAGACACATTAAGACAAACTATGAAGAATTATTTTATTCACATAACTAACATTACAAGTAGCATTCTTCTCCACCTTGAGTTTTTGCTCCAATGCTTACTCCAAGTAGAGAGAATGTCACCAAGCAATGGGTAAATACAAAGGAAGGTGAAGAGTTCTATTTATAGGCATGGAAAAAGTTAGTCCGCGACAATCCCCCGGTATGGGAATAAAAGCATACCAAATATGGACTAAATACAACCTAATCTAACATCCGACCAATGCATGTGCATTTTGAAGCAATCTTGATCGTTGATTGGCGGTCTGTATTTGTCTGATCGGGTTTGGATTTGTTTGGCTTGGTTCTAGGTTGATTTCTTGGTGTTTGATGAACCCGATTTGGTTGTTGATGGTTGGTCCCATATTTAATTGCCAAAATACTCCTCATTAGGGTGTGGAGCCTTTTGATTTGCTCATTGATCCTTTTGGTTTACATCCGGGTCCTTCTCTTTTTCATCTCAGTCCATAAGTCTTGCAACGTAGTCATTTTCCTTGCTTTTGAGTCCTTTTTAAATCTCTTCTTCTCAAACCTATTTATTCCTGAAACTTAAACATTAATATAAACTCGTTACATAGCATTGCTTAGGCTAAAAATAAAGGATATAAGACACAAATATATGTACGATTTGATGTCAATCAAAGTCCCATGCGGCCTTGAAGAATTTTGCATTGAATCCAATGGGTCCCGGTGCCTTATCCACATTTGTGTTCAACACCACATCTTCTAGTTCTTTCATACCCAACTTTCGTATTATCTCTCGAATTATGCGACATAAGTTGTGGTAAGACAATGGAGGGATTAAGGGACCATAGGGTAACCACTCCACCTAAAGTTTAACACATTAATAATAATACATCTTAAAATTAAATAAATAAATGTAAATGGTGTAAAGTTTGATACCTCTGATGCAGTCATCTGATCTAGCCGTGCGCGGATGGAATGCAATCGTCCATCGCTCTTGTCCTCGCTCCGGACGGCCCACATACCCGAACGTGGATGACCCTCGTCGATAATCTTCCGCTCACGATGCGGGCGGAATGCAGGAAAGTACTCGTATATCCACCCCTGCAGCAGCGTAAGACAACCTGCAATCCCAGAACAATCCGCACGGCTAGCTATCCCAAGCTGACGGTACAGGTATGCCAACGTCGCTGACCCCTACGAGTACTCACGAACGGTGTCCGGGTCCCTAGCCTCCAGTAGATCGCGTGGTCTGATCCGGCAACCACTCTTGTCGACAAACAAGACGGCTCCGAGCATCAAGAATAGGTACGCCGTCAACTGTGTATCATCGGCCCGCGGAGGTCGTGCCCGTCTGCATAGGTCCTCAAGGGAGTCGATGCCGACACCACCACCACTCCATAAAGCTGTATCTCTCGCCAGACCATCAGGTGTGACACCAAGCAACTCTGCCACATAACACCTCAGCTCAGACGTCGACCCCTGAGCACTAACCAGACGATCATCCACATTTGTGATAAATCACCAAGCACTCCATAAAGCTGTATCTCTCGCCAGACCATCAGGTGTGATACCAAGCAACTCTGCCACATAACACCTCAGCTCAGACGTCGACCCCTGAGCACTAACCGGACGACCATCCACAGGAATGTGCAGGATCTGGAAAACATCGTGAAGCATGATCGTCATCTCTCCGAAAGGCATGTGGAAAGTGTTGGTGTCAGGCTGCCACCGCTCCACAAACGCAGAAATCAAAGGCATGTCGAGATAAGGGAACATGCTGTACGGTAAGTGCCCCAAATGCGTGGCACTAATCTCCTCTCTGATATCAGCACTCAGTGTAGACCGCCAACCCTGTAGTGCTGTACAGGCTCTGTGCCGATTATGGCACTTCAGAACCTTCCGATCCTCTCCGTCCCAGATCCGTCTAGCGATGTGACCCCAGAAACTAGGAATGACGCTCCCATCTAAAGGACCACCAGGCGTCATACTGCTCACGATCCAAGAATCGTCATGGACCCTCTTCTTCTTCTGAGCGCGGGGATCTACAGTGCACGAGCTCGAATCCGCGGTCGTAAACCTCCCACCCCTACCCTTCCGCACCATCCATCCGGCGGAAGTAGAACTACCTGCTCGACCACGTCCTCTGCTATACTCCCCCTCCCTCTCCACCTCCGGGCGCTCTAACTCATACGGGTCATCATCGTCGCTCCCGTCGTCGGGACTGTCCACATGCTCATCATCGAAGGAATCATCATCCTCCTCACGACGACGTAATGCCTCTCTCTCCCTCCTGACCGAAGCAGATATCCCCCGTCTACGTGGATGACGCGGTGCTGAATCATCCTCTAAAGAACGGAAGGCGTGTAATGGTATCGACTTGCCTTTCCCTCCACTGTGACCCGATGACTATTAATTGAAATTTTAATTACAAATTTGTTAAATTTGTTAAACAAAATTATCATATTTATCACAATTGTTAAACTAAATCAAAATTTGTTAAACTAAATTATCACAATTGTTAAACTAAATCAAAATTTGTTAAACTAAATTAAAACAATTGTTAAACTAAATCAAAAATTGTTAAAACTAAATATCACAAATGTTAAACTTAATAATAATTTGTTAAATTAAATTTTCAGATTTATCACAAAGTCAAATTCAATTTAACAAATTCATCTATTATGTCTAATTATATGCAACAAGCAACCGTCGACATAGAACCACAAAGTCAAATTCATGACTCTTAACATGCGATAAATCAAATAAAGGAAAAGTTACTAGAAGAATTGCAAATAACATTGCGGTAGCAAATTACATCAACACATCACACATGCTTCATCTTCACCCTAGAGAATTATTTAGCTACTCATTGTATGAAACAAATAACAACAAAATACTGAAAATCGATTCATAAATGAGAAACTAGGATTTAAAAGAGTAGAAAAGTGCTTAGAAATTGGTAGAGATGACCGAGAAGCATGAACAACAACTCCTTTCCGTTCCAGCAGCCTCGACAACCCTATTTCTCCTTTGGCAAACCCAATCAGCACTCCAAACTTACTCTTGTTGATGGTGGTTGGGTTGGGGGAAAAGTTGGAAGACTAGGGTCAGCTTTTTCAGGTTCTTTTGATGGGTTTTTTCTTCGGGTTTTGTAAAGTGATGAATTTGAGGGATAATTCTCCCTCTTTCTTTCAATATGGAATGTGGAAATAATCTTGGAAGAGTTTGTGATGTTATGGGGATCCCAATTGGTAACTTTTCCTTTCTTCTCTTTCAATCAAAATCTTTCCTTTCTTTCTTTTGTAAGGATTTGCAGTCTACAAAAAATACAAAAGAATAATATTTAGAGTAGATAATATAAAAAATATTTCCTAATTCATGATTATTTCCATAAATATGCTTATGATTATGGTAATATTTATGTACTAAATGTGATGTTATCACGCGGTACAACCACCTTGTAACGCCCCAAGCGCAAACATGTATTTTCCCGCCCGAACCCGCTGCGTTAAGATACAATACACGATCCTTACCGTTGCGCACTCTGATATTCAATCCATTTGATATGCCCATAATTAATCTGCACTAAGATGCAAGATCGAAGGACCTGAATGAAAGATAGAAGGACCAATGAGCAAACAAGAATACTCCACACCATCATGGGGAGTATTTTGGCAATTCTATTCGGGTCGGAGCTCCAGCAAGCGAGGTAGATGCATCAAAGACCAACAAATCCATCCAGAAAAGCCCAGAAGAAAACCCAGACGGATCCAAACCCTCTAGACCGCTGATTGGCGGTCCGGGTTGCTCCGGATCCACTAATATTTCTTTGGGTCGTGTATTAGAGTTTAGTCTATTTGTGGTATTTGTTTAGTCTCATACCGGGGGATTGTCCCGGATTACCTTTTTCTATGGTTATAAATAGAACTATTCCTCCTCTCTTGTACCCCATCTCTCATTTGGTGGTCATCCTCTCTACTAGGAGTTAAAGCCTTGAAGCAAAAACCCTGGTGGAGAGAGGCTACTTGTAATTGAGTGAGTAATAATAGATGTTTTCCTTTGGTTATGTTGTTTCTTTCTTAGTTTAATTTCCTTTCTTATGTCATGCATGCTTCTTGCCGCCCCCCATGTACTTTGAGATGGCCAGGCTTTATGTTCTTTTAGTTAAACTTGTTGTTTTAGTCTTCTTATAATTAGTTTAAGCATGCTTTCTTTCCTTAGTATAAATGTTAGTTTGAATATGTGTGAGTAGTTCCATCCCCTTTGGGGGTGGAGTAGATGTGTATACATGTTATGTAGATGGTATAAATGTAGGATTTCATGTTTAATTATACATATATATTTTCGATATTTTTATGCATAATAAGGATCATCTTCAATTTTCTACGATTTATTTCATGCATATAACGATTTGTTTCGATAACTAGTTTTAAAACTTATCAAAACAAATATGAGTCCACGAATTCATACCTAGAAGTTCTCTAAAACTTCTTGAAGATCCGGAGACAATGTTGATGCTTGTTGCTGCGCCGGATTCCCCCGAGTGTTCACCAAACTCTAAACGAGATTGGAGTGAGAAGAGCTAGCCTCTCGATCTCCAATAGAGTTTAGAATCCAACTACTAACCCCCTTTAGTTTTCTTGAGAAGATCTCCTCTTGAAACTAAATCTAAACTTAAGAATTTGTGGAAATTTCGTGGAGAATTAAGGAGAGAGATTTTGCATGAAAAGCAATATTAATTAAGATGTAGGAAGGCAATGAGATAACCTCTATTTATAGGTTCTCTCCAAATTACCTATTCATGTGCAACCTCTTGCCCATGATTTCATGCAAAATTCCATCTAACCATCCATTATTTATTAATAAATAATATTAGCCACGAATTAAATAAATTATGGACCAATTCCATGCATGATCTAATTAATTCTTAAATTAATTCTGCATTAACCGTCTGGACCGGTCGACCGTTTTGGAGGTTTGGTCGACCGCTCGAACCAGTTTCGGTCGACCGTTCAATAGCTCGGTCGACCGTTCGTAACAGGAACTATTCCATCGCAATGTTCGGTCGACCGACCGATCACTTTCGGTCGACCGTTCGAACAGATGAAAAATTCCCTGTTATCGGTCGAGACATGTCCGGTCGACCGTGCCCCACCGGTCGACCGTTTACTGCTAACCGGTCGACCGTTTGAGCACTGTTTTGCAGACTTGTCAAATTGTTTTGGAGTGCATCACTTGTGTCCGTCCCTTGCCTCATGATATTAAGAATACACACAAAGTAGTATTGTGTCATCTTTGTCTTAGTATTCATTTCTTGATCTCTTTAAGCTAGTTATAAATATGTGACTTAACTCAAATCACATTGTGCACATTATAACTTTGCTTTATCAAGGGGCCCACTAATATCATCACTCAATTAAGAGGGGCAATGATAATCTTTTGACTAACTATCTTCTCCAACGAAAGTTATACTTAACCAACTAATGCCTTTACACTACACTCATCGATAGCTCAAGACACTAGTCTAATTAAGAACTCCTTAAGCGATCGGATATAAGTCTCATATCAAAGGACCAAAGACACAGTAAAATATTAATGACACAGAAACACATTTCTATAATATTTTACTTATTAGGTCTATTCAGTATACAAAAGTAATATTTTCCTCTTTTGCATACCCGTGTCGTCACTCACTTGTAGAGCTACAATGATCTATGACCAACACGACAATCTTTACTCGGTAATTAATGTCCCATGTTAATTACCACGATTGCGAATATTTTTTGTTTTATGCAAACCAATATCTTTTAGAGCTCTACGGCTAAGGACCAAGAGCCTCTTCCTTAACACTTCTAAAAGACGAATAACATAAACAAGGAACAAAATGATTTCTCATTCAATTCATAATAATTGGCATTTAAAAGCAAAACTTTTAGAACACATTCCCTTCAATCTCCCACTTGTTATTAAAGTTTTCTTTCTCATACATACTCAATGCATAAAACAATAATAACTAGGGTAAACCCCATTACATATCAATCATCAAGCCAATCTACATGGTTCCTCAATCCCATGGACTCGAAATGCATTTCGCCCTTGGCTTGGGATAAGGGTTTTGTGAATGGATCAGCTGTGTTGTTGTTGGTGTCCACCCATAACAGATTTATTTTGCCTTCGTCGATGAGGTCACGCGTCACGAAGTACTTACGATCCATGTACTTCACTTTGTGGTGTGATTTGAGATCCTTGATTTGCGAGATAGATGCACTATTGTCGCAAAATAGCTCTATTGGTCCCTCGCTCGAGGGAACTACTCCAAGCTCTTCAAGGAACTTCTTAATCCACATTCCTTCTTTGCTCACTTCAGCGACAGCCATTACTTCGGAAGCAGTGGTTGAGTCGGCAGTAGTGCTTTGCTTCCAACTACGCCAACTCACAGCTCCACCATTCAGAAGAAAGACGTATCCTGATTGCGACCTTCTATCGTCTGGATCACTCATGAAACTCGCATCCGAGTAACCTTCAGCTATCAATTCCCTTTGTCCTCCATAAACAAGAATCTTATCCTTAGTCCGGTTAAGGTACTTCAGGATATTCTTGACCGCAGTCCAATGCTCAGGACCTGCGTTGGATTGGTGACGACTTGTCACACTTAGAGCATACGAGACATCGGGTCTTGTGCAAGTCATCGCGTACATGATCGACCCAATTGCCGAAGCATAAGGGACATCTTTCATGTACTCTAAGTCCTTACGTGATTGAGCACGTTGAGACTTCTTGAGTTGCACACCCATACTCATTGGCACACTGCCCTTTTTGGAGTTGTTCATCTTGAACCTTTCCAAGACCTTGTCAATGTATGCACGTTGACTGAGGCCAATGGGTCTGCGAGATCTATCTCGATATATCTTGATTCCCAAGATGTATTGAGCCTCACCCATGTCTTTCATCGAAAATACAGATTTCAATGAACTTCTCGTTTGCTCAAGCAAAAGGAATATGACTGTCCATAAGCAATATGTCATCGACATATAAGATTAGGAATACTACATGGCTCCCACTAACTTTCTTGTATACACAAGGTTCTTCCTTACTTTGAATGAAGTGAAGCTTCTTCATTTCCTCGTCAAAGCGTTTGTTCCAACTCCTTGATGCTTGCTTCAATCCATAGATGGATCTTTGAAGCTTGCATACCTTCTCGCTATTCTTTGGATCTTCAAAACCTTGAGGTTGTACCATGTACACATCCTCCTCCAAGTTCCCATTAAGGAACGCCGTTTTGACATCCATTTGCCATATTTCATAATCGTGAAATGCGGCAATAGGGAGCATGATCCGAATAGACTTGAACATGGCAACCGGTGAAAAAGTTTCATCATAGTCAATTCCTTGAACTTGAGTGAAACCCTTCGCTACAAATCTCGCTTTGTAGGTTGTCAAGTTCCCATCCATGTCCATCTTCCTCTTAAAAACCCATTTATTATGAATGGCCTTTTTCCCTTGAGGAAGGTCAACCAAGCTCCATACTTGATTATCATACATGGATTCTATTTCGGATTCCATGGCCTTAAGCCATAGTTTGGAGTCTTCCCTTTCCATAGCTTCTTGGAAGGTCAAGGGATCATTGGTATCTAGTACCATGATTTCATGAAGTCCCAAATATATATCGGGTTTCTTCCTTTCCCTTGTTGACCTTCTAAGTTCTTTTGGTTCCTCTCGTGTCTCTCGAACTTCTTCCACAATTTCTTGAGGAGTGGGTTCACGTTCAACTCTTGAACGTACACTTGGTGGGGATGATTGAGATTCTCTCACAATTTCTTGTGATGGTCTCTCGCTCACGCTCCCACTAACCAAAGGAATCTCGGTTGGGCCTTCACGATCTTGAATGTCATCATTCATATCATGATCTTGTAGAGTATCTTGAGTTTCCTCAACCACAACCCTACTCCCACTACTTTTTACTCTTTCTAGAAATTCCTTTTCCAGAAATGTGGCATCCCTCTCTACAATCACTCGATTGGAGGTGATATGCCAAAAGTAGTATCCTCTTGTCTCACGAGGATAACCAATAAAGAAGCACTTATCCGCTTTTGGTTGAAGTTTGGTCGACATCAATCTCTTGACGTAAGCCTCACAACCCCAAATCTTGAGAAAACTGAGCTTAGGTGTTTTACCACCCCATAGCTCATAAGGAGTTTTCTCCACGGATTTGGATGGAACATTATTTAGTGTGTAAGCCGCAGTTTGTAGTGCATAACTCCAAAAGTAAAGAGGTAATTCCGCATGACTCATCATTGACCGAACCATGTCGAGCAATGTCCTATTCCTCCTTTCGGATACCCCATTCCACTGAGGTGTACCGGGGGGGGGGGGGGGTGAGTTGAGGTACAATACCAAACTCCTTTAGGTATGAGTCAAATTCGGCACTTAAGTACTCACCTCCACGATCCGTTCGTAGAGACTTGATTTTCTTGTCGAGTTGGTTCTCTACTTCATTCTTGAATTCTTTGAACTTGTCAAAAGATTCACTTTTGTTTCTCATTAGATAAACATAGCCATAACGACTATAATCATCCGTGAACGTAATGAAGTACCTGAAACCATCTCGTGCACTAGTACTCATTGGACCACATACATCGGAATGTATCAAATCCAACAAGCCATTCGCCGTTGGGCCTTTCTTCTTGAAAGGCTTGTTGGTCATTTTTCCCATTAGACATGGTTGGCACGTCTCCAATGATTTAAAATCAAGTAGACCAAGAAGTTTAGCTTCTTGCAATTTCTTGATGCGCTTTTCATTTATGTGACCAAGACGATAGTGCCACAAGAGAGTATCATTCTCGTGAGTGGTCTTAAGTCTTTTGTTATTGATATTAAAGATTTGTTTATTATCCAATTCAAGCAAATAGAGACCATTCCTTATGAACGCATTTGCATAGAACACACCATTCTTCGATATAGACAAACAAGAATTTGAAATATTTATATTAAAATTATCCATATCCAGACATGATACAGAAATAATATTCTTGCTAATCGAAGGTACATAATAAACATTCTTTAGACATAAATTTAAACCACTACATAATTGAAGCACCACAGAACCTTGTGCAACCGCAGACACGTTCGCACCATTTCCGACCTTCAATTCTACCTCGTTCCGTACGAGTTCCTTCCTATCCATGAGTAGCTGCACATTAGAAACTATGTGAGCACAAGATCCGGTATGAATTACCCAATCCTGGACAGAGGTGGCTAAATTTATTTCAATAACAAATATACCTTTGGCCTTTTTGGGGCGCCGACGTTCAATCACTCCGTTGTCAAGGTCTTCCTTGTACTTGGGGCAATTTGGCCGGATGTGTCCTTTTTCACCGCAGTGAAAGCACTCCGTATTGGGAGTTGGAGATTTCTGAGATTTCCCCCTTGAGGCACTCGCACGAGCACCTCCTACTCCCTTGCTCTTGATTGAACCACTTTTGGTAGATTTGCCATTTCCTTTACCAATCTTATGGCTCCTCCCATGGACGGCAAGGACTTGCTTGTCCCTACCCTTGCCCATGTCAACTTCAGCAGTTTTGAGAGCGTTGTGCAGCTCCTCAAGACTCACCCCTTTTTCACGCACGTGGTAGTGCATCACAAAGTCCTTAAAGGACGGGGCTAGAGAGCCAAGAATCATATCTTCAGCAATGTCCTCGGGCATTGGTGAAGAGAGCTTTGCCAACTTCTCAAGGTATCCTTGCATCGTGAGAAAATGCATAGATACCGATGTTCCCTCCGCCATATGGCACCTTGTGAGTGCGACGGTGGTCTTATAGCGCTCCTTTCGGGCACTATCCATGAACATATTAGATAAAGCCTCCATGGTCTTCTTGGGTTTTGAATCCAAGTATTTCGCTTGGAGCGAGTCACCCATGGATGCTAGCATAAGACCGTGAACCTGGTTCTCTTGGTCTTCCCACTTGGCCTTAGCCTCTTTCTCTTCATCGGTTAATCTCTCATTCCACTTTGGGATTGGACCTTCCAAAATGTGAGATAGTTTCTCAAACTTTAACACGATGTTGAGTTTGAGTTGCCAACTAATGAAGTTTGAGCCATCATTCGCTAAAGGGTGTTTTTCTATCATGGATCGTACGATAGGTTGGATGTTCGACATTTTTCTACAAAATAAATCATATAGGTTTTAATGCCAATTTTATGTTTTAATACACATGCATACATATATCGAATATATAAATGTAAATGCTGCAAATTAAAATCTTGCCCATAAATGCAACAATCCAAGATCCCATTAATTGTAATATAGACTAGCTAAGGGCTATCGAATACATTACAATATCAAGGTAAGAAATCATTTTCTAATCACAACCTTTTTGAATTTTTAGCAATATTTAGCATCTTCAAACTCTTGTGACTCTTGTCGTTTTAATTATGAGGGAATACGACCTATCCTCGTAAGAAAAACTTTTTCCCAAAACCGAGCGAGGGCTCTAGGTAATGTTAAGAAAACTTATTTCCATTTGATACGAGATACGTTTATCTATTGTATTCACAACTAAACATACTTGGGGTTCACTAGGGTGAAACACACCTCATATATTTAATTGTGGCACAACAACAGACAACCTTTATATCTCCCACTATTCCCAAAGATAGAGGGAGCTATCTCCCGCTAAGGGCGAGCAGAGTATCCCTCGATCAATGGCTGCTAGTGGATGAAATAAGAAGGAAAACTATTCTTAATTTTTGTTGGACAATTTTAACATGTGATTTAGAATTTTAGGTTATCATGCATATTAAAATTTATACACATCCTAACATTCACCATTCATCACATGCATAGCAGAAATTATAAAAACAGAAATTAAACATTCACACAATCCATATCGCGTGAGTTTATATGTTCCCTTTGATCCTTGATCTTCGATCCCTGATCCTCGATCAATGCGCTATTCGGCGACTTCCTCTTGCACCGGAGATGTAGATTTTACAGGAAAATAAACATGCTCCTCACATTCGATGAAAAACAAACTAGTGCAAGTCCTATGTAAAAACCTCTCACATGCAAATGCAATTCTAAAGATAGAAAATAGAGAATATGGCTTTTACATACATAAGCCCCTGTATAATAATAATTACATACATTTGTAGTGTCTGATTTGGAACATATAAACTCACAATCCTGCAAAGCAACTCAAGCATCCATGCACGCAATTGCTATAAACTACAGAATCTAATTTATCAGTCATCCAGAATTCTCAACAATTCTTTGAAAAATATTTTGAAATCCATTAAAAACATTTTTCATTCATCCATAGTTCAAAACTAATTTTGAACAGCTGTCCATCCAATTTCCAATGGAAAGATGAACTGCAGTTTTTCGGTTTTGTTGATTCTCTTACAAAATAATTGTTTTTAAATAAAACGAAATTATTGTAAGTTGGACTAATGTCTTAATCTTAATTCCAATAATCACATGACATGTTTTAAAACTCTTAAAACATTCAGACGAATTATTATGGAGAATTATATCAACAAAACATCCATACACCGAAAAACCGGTAAAACCGAATTGTTTAAATCCTAGATGACAAACTAAATTCGTTTACAGCCATAAATAATAAGAAAATTGAACCCTAAGCTCTGATACCACTGTAGGATTTCATGTTTAATTATACATATATATTTTCGAAATTTTTATGCATAATAAGGATCATCTTCAATTTTCTACGATTTATTTCATGCATATAACGATTTGTTTCGATAACTAGTTTTAAAACTTATCAAAACAAATATGAGTCCACGAATTCATACCTAGAAGTTCTCTAAAACTTCTTGAAGATCCGGAGACAATGTTGATGCTTGTTGCTGCGCCGGATTCCCCCGAGTGTTCACCAAACTCTAAACGAGATTGGAGAGAGAAGAGCTAGCCTCTCGATCTCCAATAGAGTTTAGAATCCAACTACTAACCCCCTTTAGTTTTCTTGAGAAGATCTCCTCTTGAAACTAAATCTAAACTTAAGAATTTGTGGAAATTTCGTGGAGAATTAAGGAGAGAGATTTTGCATGAAAAGCAATATTAATTAGATGTAGGAAGGCAATGAGATAACCTCTATTTATAGGTTCTCTCCAAATTACCTATTCATGTGCAACCTCTTGCCCATGATTTCATGCAAAATTCCATCTAACCATCCATTATTTATTAATAAATAATATTAGCCACGAATTAAATCAATTATGGACCAATTCCATGCATGATCTAATTAATTCTTAAATTAATTCTGCATTAACCGTCTGGACCGGTCGACCGTTTTGGAGGTTTGGTCGACCGCTCGAACCAATTTCGGTTGACCGTTCAATAGCTCGGTCGACCGTTCGTAACAGGAACTATTCCATCGCAATGTTCGCTCGACCGACCGATCACTTTCGGTCGACCGTTCGAACAGATGAAAAATTCCATGTTATCGGTCGAGACATGTCCGGTCGACCGTGCCCCACCGGTCGACCGTTTACTGCTAACCGGTCGACCATTTGAGCACTGTTTTGCAGACTTGTCAAATTTCGGTTTAACCCCTACAAAATTTGACATTTCGGGATTAGTAGTAAATTCACAACTTATGTAACATATTATCCTATGTAATGATCAATCATTACACCCCATAATATTTACATCACATATGAATTTAATTTAGATTCTAATTATGTTATTAATCACAACATAACTTTGATTTTGCTCGTTCACCCCATGTGTCATATTTTCTACATGAAACCCGACATATCCTTATGAACTCAAAATCCCCTTTACTCGTTTCCCAGTTTTGTGGTGTGACCTATGTGAGGATCTAAACTAAGTAGCTATAAGCGGTATCTAGCTACACATTATTGCTCCCAATTAGTGAGATGTCTTAATTCCACTCGAACCAAAACTCGATCCATTTAGTGATGGAGTGCATCACTTGTGTCCGTCCCTTGCCTCATGATATTAAGAATACACACAAAGTAGTATTGTGTCATCTTTGTCTTAGTATTCATTTCTTGACATCTTTAAGCTAGTTATAAATATGTGACTTAACTCAAATCACATTGTGCACATTATAACTTTGCTTTATCAAGGGGCCCACTAATATCATCACTCAATTAAGAGGGGCAATGATAATCTTTTGACTAACTATCTTCTCCAACGAAAGTTATACTTAACCAACTAATGTCTTTACACTACACTCATCGATAGCTCAAGACACTAGTCTAATTAAGAACTCCTTAAGCGATCAGATATAAGTCTCATATCAAAGGACCAAAGACACAGTAAAATATTAATGACACAGAAACACATTTCTATAATATTTTACTTATTAGGTCTATTCAGTATACAAAAGTAATATTTTCCTCTTTTGCATACCCGTGTCGTCACTCACTTGTAGAGCTACAATGATCTATGACCAACACGACAATCTTTACTCGGTAATTAATGTCCCATGTTAATTACCACGATTGCGAATATTGTTTGTTTTATGCAAACCAATATCTTTTAGAGCTCTACGGCTAAGGACCAAGAGCATCTTCCTTAACACTTCTAAAAGACGAATAACATAAACAAGGAACAAAATGATTTCTCATTCAATTCATAATAATTGGCATTTAAAAGCAAAACTTTTAGAACACATTCCCTTCAATAAATGCTAAACATTGTTGTTTGTGACAGATGTTAGTATGCTGTTTTAATTAATAAGAACTTTTACTTGATGGTTTCTGCCATAATGTTTAGGTACATTCCATGCTTGTTTATGTTCTTAATAACAAACTTGTCATGCTCATATTAATCACCTAGGTTAGTGATTTAAATGATTGGTCTTGCCATTAGGTACTTCTTATGCATTAACAAACACTAACTACACTTGAGCTTATTGTATACATTCACCACACTTATTTCATGTGCACACACACACACTCCACCCCTTGGGGGTTTTCCATTTCTGATTTCTATCTTCGGTTATTAGTTACTTAGTTTAGTTCATTTCGTGCTCTCATTTTCTCCTTTCTAGCGTACTAGTTTAATTTAGTATAGTTTAGTTAATCAATCCTTTCTCTCCTATCTTTCCCACTCACCTTTGAACAAACCAGAGTCGACAGACCTCCCTGTGGATCGACCCGTATTTGCCACCGCTTCCACGTGGTCGTGCACTTGCGGTTATAATTAAAACGTTCAATCAGTAATGCTCCACCAAAGTCAGTGCTTTCTTCTTTGGGATGATCGTGATCGATGTGAAATTCCATTGGGCCAGCACCTTCCCCCTTTCCAAACAATAACTCGTGGGCTTAAACACGTCCCCCTTGATGAAGTATGTTTAATATTAAAGTTTAAACCGCAAGTGTACGGCCGTGATAAAGCAGTGGCAAGTACGGGTCGATCCACAGGGAGGTGTGATTGACATCATTTCATGCATTCATTTATGTCTTATATCCATTATCTTGAACCTAAACAATACTACGTAATGAGTTTTATGTTTAGGTTTCAGGAATAAACATGTTTGAGGAGAAGAGGTATAAAAGGACCTAAAAACAAGAAAAAAGATTGAGTTGTGAGACTTGGGAACTTAGATGCATGGGAGAAGGATCCAAATGTAAGCCCAAAGGACCAATGAGCAAATGAAGAAACTCCATACCATCATGAGGAGTATTTTGGCAATTCAATCCGGGCCTTAACTCCAACAACCAACTTGGGTGCATCAAACAATGAGAAATCAAACCAGACAACAACAGCAGAAATCCAGACCAGATCCGGACTCTATAGACTGGCAATTGATTGTCTGGGACCACTGATTGGCGGTTGAGTCGTCTATGGATCTGACAAGCTTCGGGCGGATCGTGTATAAGTGTGTTTTATGTCTATTTTGGTATTGTATTAGTCCCACATCGAGGATTGTCCCTGATTACCTTTTTCAATGAATATAAATAGAACTCATCATCTTCCTTTGTAATCTACTACATGCTTGGTGGCATCTGATGCATTGCATACATTGCATCATATGTCGTTCATTTAGATTAACTTTATATCAATAAATGCTACTAAGGTATGTGTTTAGTCTTATTTACAGAATACAGGGACCTGAATGCAAATTACCCATATCCCGAGCATAAACGCGTGCAAAAGACTCATTTCTGTCATAAAGACCATGTTCAAGATTATCGGGGTTCAAATTGAAGTCCATCCAAGCATAACAACATTCAAAGACCTAATTACAAAAAGGCCAAGGACTTAAGCACAAAAGGCCAGGGACTTAATTGCAAAAAAAGACGAGGACCCGACTGCAAATTACGAGTACCAAAATATTATTTTGGGTAAGTTCTAAAGAAAAATCAATTTGGATCTCCAAATATATGAAAAAATTAATTCGGAGCTCAAAAGAAAGGAAAGAAATCAATCTGGACGCGCAAAGGACAGCTAAATCATACCATAAACACACAGGAAAAATCCGGATCAAATCTGAGCTAAAAAGGTGGCGATTCCACCGCACATTACATGTGAATTGCGGCAATCCCGCCGCACCCCTTTGGATCCACAGGTCGCGCTTTTGTTCAGTTGCGTGTTGATGTACTCCACCACTCCTCTACAAACAAATGCGAACGAGTTTGGTCACTTGGGCGACTTGGGCTTGCTCTATGCGGTTATTGGTCAAAAGATTGGCACTTGGGGCACTTGAGCGACTTGGGATTGATTACTATAGAGGTTGGGTGCCTGTTATAGGCTATATAACAGGCGTAATGTTTTTGTTGGGTAAATTAAAGGTATAATAGATGTCGGTCATATATAGACGACATCTATACACTCTACATTGTATAGACGTCGGTCGTATATAGTCGACGTCTATACACAAGCGTATAGGCATTGGTGGAATATACGTCGGACACTTGGATCGTAAATATTCATCGTATATACCACTTTATATCAGACGTATATTGCATTTTTTTCCACTAGTGCGTCCTTGAAACTGAACCAGTCATGACTACCCACTCTCAGATTCCATTGATTTTGGGTAGACCATTTCTGACGACGCCAAATGCCTTAATCAATTGTCAAACTGGACTCATGAAACTATCGTTCGGGAACTTGATCACTACGTTCCATGTGTTCAATATGGCCAGGCAACCGACATCTTTCGAGGACTCCATGGCAATCTATCCTATCTAGGAAATTGAAGAAGAAATAGAAAAAGAATAAGAGTAGACCCTGATTCATGAAAATTTGAATGCATACATCATGGATGATTCCGATCATAAAAAGGATGGGGGTGAGTTGACCAATGATGTGCATGTTATTCATCACATGCGAGCTCCTCTTGTTATACCCCTCGAGTTGGATACCACACCCTGCTAGGAGGAGCAAACTAGTTTTGAGCTTTAGGAACTTCCAAAGGAACTTAAACAAATTTTTCTTGGTCCAAATCAGTCATTTCCAGTGATCAACTCATCGACGTTGTCTCAAGATCAAGAAGAGCGACTGATTCAAGTTCTAACCAAGTATAAGGCAGCCATTGTGTGGTCCTTGAAGGACATTAAAGGGATAAGTCCCGCCATCCCGCAACACCACATCTATATGGAGGATGAGGCACGACCGCGTCGGGACCCCCAACGGCGGTTGAATCCAGCCATGGCCGAGGTGGTCAAGAATGAAATCATTAAATGCTTGGACAATGGGATAATTTTTCCTATCTCGGATAGTGCTTGGGTAAGCCCCGTCCAAGTTGTGCCAAAGAGGTCAAGTATCACTGTCGTTTGTAATGAACAAAATCAATCGGTTCCAACCTGACTTGAAACTGGGTGGTGACACTATTGCAGAAAAGCCCATATACGTCGGATATACAGGGGTATAAATGATGGATTTTGGTGCTCAAGCCGGCCGTCGTATATGTCAGTGACGCTTATGCTCTGGGATATAGGTGTCGGCTATATACGACCGACATCTATTATACCTTTAATTAACCCAAAAAATACATTACAACCTATAACAGGCACTCAACCTATATAGTAATGAAGCGCAAGTTGCCCAAGTGCCCCAAGTGCCAATCTTTTGACCAATATAACCACGTACATGAAGCCCAAAGATGCCCAAGTGCCCCAACTCGATCTCATTCAGCAGTAGAGGAGTGGTGGAGTACATCAACCATACTAACAAAAAAAAATCGATATGGGACTAAACTATTATGACCTATAGATATCGGCTATATAGGGTGACCGATGTCTATACATACTTTACGACCTATAGACGTTAGCTACCCTATGAAACCGACGTTTATACCTTTAAATAATAATAATAAATTACGGCCTATAGACATTGACCATCGCATAGTAGTCTTGAGATGAGATTTAAAGACTGAATTTGATTCATCATTGTTGGGATTTAAAGAAGGAATCGAGCAAATCAAGTACTCAACGGTGGAGTTAAACGAAGAAGTAATGAAGACAACGACCAGCAAGCTGACTTCTTGTGTGCATTTTCTACGCACCAATATCAAATTAGGGTTTCAGTTTTGTGAAAGAAGTACAGGCAGGAGTCGGGTTGGGTGAAGATGATGGGGGTAGAAGAGAGGGCGAAGTTGTAAGACCCGCTCTCTCCTGTTATATGAATAAGGTCATTTTTCATCTTCATGCTTGTTTGCATTATTTGATTGTATGCTTCAGGTTTTGTATGCTTGTTTTTTTTTTGTTTCGGGAAAGTTTCGTTAAGGGGAAAGGATTCCTTTTTGGTCGAGTAAAATTGACTCGCAAGCGGGTGCGACTCATTGGGCAAGTTTGTAAACAATTTAATCTATTGTGTCAATCGGGTGCATGCTGCTTGTGAAATTCAACCCGTTCTTGGCTTTGGGACGTGTTGGGCTGACTAGGAAGTTGAGGATGACGTGGCATCCTAGTCAGCAAGAGGATCTGATATTGCATGCAAATATTTAAAATTATCATGTGTAAGGCATGTTTTAAGTGAGAATTATTTTGCATTCAACTCTTTCCTTTTCTCATTGTTGCTTGAACCAAAACCCCAACCAACCAGAGCTCTCATTCTCTGATCCCTCACCCTGTGCCCCCACGAAATTCCATCTTCTCCTTCCTCTCCAACAACCTGGTCAGTAGAGAACTCCTGCGAAGCAGCAGCTCCGGCAAGGTTGCAAGAGGAGGCAAGAACAGTCTTGTGAGGCGTGTAGGAGACGGGATGTGGCAGTTCTCCTTTAGCAGCACTCAGCCCTAGCTGTCCCTACCATCCTCTCTCCCTCACCACGAAACTTAAGACCATCTCCATCTCCCTCCCCGGCGTGCTAGTGGCTGGAGCTCCGGCTAGTCATGTGGAGCAAGCTAGAGTGCATCTTTTGGAACGGCTAGAAGATCTTGGTGGGCAGATCTCCGGTGATCTCAGGCAAACTTTTGGTGAACTCAGGTATGATCCTCGTCCATGAATGAGATGAGAGGTGGGAGTAATGGTCAGAGGGCTGGCTATCACGCGAGGTGGCTGGAGGTGCGAGTGTTACATCATCATGCCAGCAGCCTTAGGTGCAGGAAGCTTCCTGTGTGGCTGTGGTTGCTGCTGGAGCTCCGGTGAGATCCGGTGGGGTTGGGCCTTGTTCCAACCATGACAACCCAGAGGGTAGGGATGGGGGCACGACTGTGGTGGGAGAGGATCTGGCCAGCACGCTGGTGCAAGGTGGAACAAATCGGGTAACCGGTTAGCACCATACTTGTGGTTCCTGCAGTGTGGGGTTGGCTGATCTGACTTGCCTCGTATTTCTTGCCTCGGGACGTCTGGAAGGTAGAGGTCAGAAGGTCAGGGGACGGATCCAGGAAGGTTGCATGCATAGATGTGCTCCAATTGTGGTTGTATCTATAGCTATTGTATGCTTGTCGATTATGTGATATGTTTAGTGCTTCTGATTTTGGTCCTTTAGTAGTTACTCATATATATGATCTGATTTCCTGAGAATATTCTGATACACACACAGATATATATATATATATATATATATATGTAGTATGAGAATGAAATCAGATATTATATCGTCTATGCTTTTCGCTACATGCCATGCTAGTGGGAGAGTAGTTCATCGTCTCACGTGTGTTTGGTTTACGTATTGCACATGCATGTCTGATTTGATTGAATTATTGAAGTTATATGCTCCTACAAGAATCTGATTACGTTCTTTATATGTCAAATTAAATGTGGATATACTCATCAAACTAGACATCTATGTCATGTAAACTTTGTAGTATCCTACACTAATTGCCGAATTTAGTTGTTGTGCATGTATTGTGAACCTTACCATATTACTTCCTACTGAATAGAGTGTGCTTGTATGAATTCATGAATATGACTTAGGAACTTGACCTCATGACCTTTATTCATGTCCCGTAACTACCCCCAAATTGATGTGGTGATTGGTGATGTTTTGGTGATGAATGATTGGTGGTTTGTTGTCATTAACGCTTAGCGTCAATTCTGGTATGTTTAGAGCTGTGAGGAGAGTATTTGCATACTCATCACGTTGGGCTCATTCTGATTAATGTAGTTATAGAGATAAGTAGATCTATAGATAGCTTGCATTGCATTTAATAATAAATGAACTCTAGGCACGTTTGATTCTGGGTCGACGGGCCACGAGTAGGACCTTTATGTAGAGAAGCCTTTTCGCAAAGACCTCTATGTAGAGAGGCCAGGCGTAAGATAAGACTTGGGCAGGCGCGCTGCCATTTGCTACAGGACATGCATACCCGACGTCACGATGGCACCATGTAGGGCACTTGCCGCGTGTTGGGATGTCAATCCGGAAGACCGATTTGTGCCAAGCGGTGGGTCACTGACGAGGGACCCACTTGTGGATTAGACAAGTATGACTGGTGATTCGATTCCTATGTAGAGGGATCACTTCGGGTGAGCCCAAGTGGCGCAACTATGTAGAGTTGTCGCCCGACACAACTATGTAGAGTTTATGCCTTCTTGTTACATGTGTGTTAGATAGGACTCATGCATAGCTTCTCATCTTGTTTTTGGACCCGGGGCATATGGAGTTTCCTTTATTGAAAACTCACGCATATTAGTTGATGTATTGCCTCAGGTACTTAGGTTTCCTTCTGGGGTGGACTGGACGAGTTTTCAGAGGATTCTGTACACGAGGGGCAAGTCGACGAGAGTCCTCTATTTACTTTTTGCTTCCACATATATTTGATTTACTTACCTTTTTAAACTCAATGTACTTTATTGGAATTATTTCCGTATATGGATAATTTCCCGATTCAGTTATACGCTTTTTAGTCTATCCATGTATGTATCTATTATGTTCTATCGAGTAGTTTACCTAGTATGTTTGTTGTAACTCCTTCAGTCGTCGCGGATGTCTTTCATCGCGATACTCCTATTGGTTTCCCAAGTGTGTGTACCCGTGAGATCGGGGACGTTACAGAAGTAAGGTTGTGAATGTGGTAGGGCAGGGCCAAAAAAAATCGCTACCCACTCTGCCATATGGTTGACTAGACGGGGCAGGTTAGGTCGGTCTTGCGGGCCATTTTCAACAAAATTACAGAAACCTATCAATTGATAGAAAGTTCGAGGAATAGAATCTTCAATCGGCGGTGGTGAGCTACGAAGGGGTGGAGGTAAGATTCACGACACTGATAGGCGACGTGGAAACAACGATGGCAGTGGTGAGCTACGAAGGGGAGTAGGTGAGGGAGGTACGGTACGATGGCGATGGTGATTATCAAAGGGGAGGCGGTGAGGTTGGTGCTAGAAGTGGAGGATGAGGACGGGGTGAGGATGTCACTATGAGGAAGCCTGAAGGGGGAGGGAAGGAGGACGAGATGTTGCAATGGGTTATGGCTTATGGGTTTAGGTATTGGGTTAGGGTTTGCACAATTGTCGGTATCAGGTTATTCGAGGATTCAGGTATTGGATATTCAGGTATCCGATATTCGAATTATCGAGTATTCGTGTATCAGATATTTTGCTAGTATGTATTTGGGTTATGTGGTTTGCGCGTTATGCAGGTCAAACTAACCGCAGCCCACCCCGCTTATTATGTGGGTTTTGTGGCTGGCGGGTAAGTTTTTTTGGCCCGCAACCCGCATTAGACGGGGGGGGGGGGGGGGGGGGGGACAATGGGTCAAACTGACCCGCATTTACAACCCTAGGGTGAAGTGGGCAGACACAACAAGGGGGCGAAAGAGAGGGTGAGGACGATGATGGGGTAGCATTCAGGTGGGTGAGGACAAGGGGTCGAGGGAAAGAGTGATTTTGTAGAAGAAATTGGGAGTTTTGGGGGAGGGGGTGATTTCATGGAACAAAGAAATTGGTGTTTTTGGGGGAGAGGGTGATTTTATGGAACAAAAAAATTGGGGGTTTTGGAGAAAGATGATATCGTGGAAGTAGGAGTAGTAAACCCCAAATTGACCTAAATCCGTCAAACATAACAAGTGGAAAAGGACACTTTATCAAATGAACTATTGGTCCGCTTATCACCATTACTTGTGAGTAGCTGTTTTCTGTAGGTTGCTCACCACTTATCACCATTTTAGGTTTTGTTTATTTGCACCGAAAATAAAATTAGGCAATTATCTGGTCTTAATTTTTTGGAAATTTTCTTTTAATATCCATACTTCTTTTTATGTTATACGTGGGGTCTTTGAATTCATTCCTTGGAATTTTCCCACTCGTAAAGTTGCCTTGCATCTATATTGAAATTTTGAATCTTGTAAATTATACTAAAAATATTCTTGTACAGCCATACCAATGGCATTATAATCTATTCTTGTATGTCTGAACATGAGCGGATACGTGTAGCTAATTTTTTCGTATTTGGCTATAATGAACAATTTATATCAGTGCTTTAATATGTGGATAAGGGTTTAAATGATGGTCTGTCTCTTCAGAGTTTGAAAAAATACTATTTGCAGCATCAACCATAAGAGGTTTAGGGTGACAATAACTTCAATTAGCGGGTGGTCAGTAGACCTAATATTTTTATTTTATTTTATTTAATATACTTCCCAACTCATTTTAAATCCCAAACATACGAATGGGACTGCAGAGATTCAATTTTTTTACTTCTCAACATTAGGAATATTCTAATTGAGATATCAGAATTGGTGTCACTATAGCTAAATACAAAGTAGTTTAAAAATCGATAATTCTTGCACATTTAAAAGAGTTTTCTGGGCCCCAACAACTTTATTTGGTGGGCGATCACTACACCAAAGCATAATTAAATTCACTTGACAACTGATAATTGACTTTTTGTACAACTAAACAGGTTTTGTGGGCCCAATAATTGAATTCAGTGGGTGATTGCTCAAACTAAACAAAATAAAATAGGAAAACAAATGGCAAATCCCAAACATTGACTTGACCATGTTGCCTTTAAAAACGCAATTAGGATGATCATATGATCAAGTTTTTCATCTTTGTCATACCGTTCACATTCAAGTTACTGAATCAAACTCATGGATTGGGTAGCTAACAAGAGTTCGGGTACGAATTCGAAGGGCAGCAACAACTCGGGTATGTTCAGTCCATTGAAGTATTAATTTATTTAACTACAAGTAGGTATTCGCAAATTTGCTTAGAGATTTTGAAATTTTCTGCTAGCTTTCTTCTAAACAGTTTAGCAAATTGATAGATCTGTATAAGTTGAGATAAAAAGAAAAGTAAAATTAATTGTTAAGGAAATATCTCCGTGGACGGGACCTTGACTTGTTAAGGCTATGTTTTCACCAAATGTTTACCTGAGAAACAGAATAACAAATCTCACAACAACGATTTTGACTTGTTAACAGAATTCATCTATTATGTCTAATTATATGCAACATGCAACCGTCGACATAGAACCACAAAGTCAAATTCATGACTCTTAACATGCGATAAATCAAATAAATGAAAAGTTACTAGAAGAATTGCAAATAACATTGCGGTAACAAATTACATCAACACATCATACATGATTAATCTTCACCCTAGAGAATTATTTAGCTAGTCATTGTACGAAACAAATAACAACAAAATACTAAAATTCGATTCATAAATGAGACACTAGGATTTAAAAGAGTAGAAAAGTGCTTAGAAGTTGGTAGAGATGACCGAGAAGCATGAACAATAACTCCTTTCCATTCCAGCAGCCTCGACAACCCTCTTTCTCCTTTGTAAAACCCAATCAGCACTCCAAACTTACTCCTGTTGATGGTGGTTGGGTTGGGGAAAAAGTTGGAAGACTAGGGTTAGTTTTTTCAGGTCCTTTTAATGGGTTTTTTCTTGGGTTTTGTAAAGTGACGAATTTGATGAATAATTCTCCCTCTTTCTTTCAATATGGAATGTGGAAATAATCTTGGAAGAGTTTGTGATTTCATGGGAATCCCAATTGGTAACTTTTCCTTTCTTCTCTTACAATCAAAATCTTTCCTTTCTTTCTTTTGTAAGGATTTGCAATCTACAAAAAAGACAAAAGAATAATATTTAGAGTAGATAATATACAAAATATTTTCTAATTCATGATTATTTCCATAAATATGCTTATGATTATGGTAATATTTATATATTAAATGTGATGTTATCACGCGGCACAACCACCTTGTAACGCCCCGAGCCTAGACAAAGCTTACCCGTCCGAACCCGGTGCGTTAAGATACGATCCACGATCCTGACCGCTACGCACTCTGATATTCAATCCATCTGATATGCTCATAATTAATCTGAAAAATATAATTAATAATTTGTGAGCTCGACAGCCCGCAAGTTCCAACCACAAATCAATCAGAATCATAATCATGTGGAAAATAATACAGAATATGATATTCAGTCAACGAGCACAATCAAACGACATGCATCACAAATAATATGCATGCATAACATTCTAAACCCCCATTCGGATTTGACCACATCTTGTGCTTCTGAATCTATCAGTCAGTCAGACGCACAATTGGTAGCTCCACACTAACGACGGGCAGTCATTTCCTCTCTTAGGTCGCTCCACGCTGTCTGCTAGGTAGCTCTTTCCTAAGTGGCTCAGTCAGAAACATACATACAGTCACAAGACATGTCGACCGAAATACCACTACGAAATCAATAAAATAATTATCGATAATCAACGTGCATGCAACTACGAATATCAAAAGAAACAGACATGACATGAAACTGAAGAATAACGAATTAGTACTTGCCTCAAAATCTCCATCTTTTTCTTCTCTATCTTCTTCTCAAAATTCCTTCTCCTCTCAATGCCGAGCACGTGGAAAGGCTTTGAGTAACTTGCACTCAAACCCCAACTTCTCCTAAAATCACACAATCATCCAGCTTGATTAATTTTCTTAAAAGATTTGGCTCACAGACCTTGTTATGTGGTGTGAGTTTAGTCAGGCTAAAGGGAGCTGAGGTAATTCTAATGATTGGGCTAAAGAAAGACTTATCTACGACAATATTAGACTCTACACAATTGTACTTTTGGTGTGGTTGGCTTTTACCATAGGACATGAATTTTAAGCTCAATTTTCTTTCTCGTGATAGTTTAAGAGATGCCAGCTTTTGCAGCGTACTCTTTACTAATCAGTGTTTATATTGCATCCCAAATTTGATTTCACAATGCTAAATATATCCTCGTCTGAGCTTCAACATGGGATGACAAATTGTAGTTAGAATTAAAATTGTTACTTCATTACTTTGCTAACATACTTATGATGAAGATATGTTGACAAATTGGAGGAACTAACACCATTGCCGGATTGCGTCTAAACATCTGAACTCGTGGCTTGTCTTCTAATTAGGAAGATAAGCTCCAAAAAGAAAAGAGAGTAAAAGAACTTGCAATAGATCGAGTATATGTTAAAAGCCTCTATTGTTTTACTTCAAAACTAGGCTTAATTTGTTACATAACAAAACGAGCAAATATATGTGTTTAACTTTTTGTTGGTTGTGTTCATACTTGTTGTGAAGGTGAAAGCAGTGTTCTTCCATGCATTTTCGTTTGGAAAATTGAAGGAATCTCACTCCTCCAACATAACCAATTTTATAATTCTCAACACTTTCATGCAGGAGGATTCAAATGGTGAGAACTCGTACCAAGAAAAAATATATATTGTTCCATATAAAATCCTATAACGTGATATGGAAAATAAATCTCCTTAGATTTGCGTTACTCATCCTTATATACTTTTCGGTATAGTTTTACTAACATATTTTAATCTCAATTAACTTCAAGTAATTGGAGTGGCTCGTGGTATAAAAAGTGAAGTTGTTTGTTTCGTTTGGTATAAATTAAGCAATCTAAAAGGCAGAGCATGCAGTAAAAGTTCGTGCTGAAAATTTAGGTCGACAAGATCTGACACTCCCACGTTACAACTTAAGTAAATCATTAAATTGTTGTTTTGATGTTCATAAACAAAATTTCTTATACCATCACAAAATTCCAAGCTCGCCAAAGTCGCTCTTGTGTTTCTGATTAAACACAAGATGTTACCATGTCTACAAGGTAAGAGTCATATATTGTCTCTCCCATCTACGGGTTCCATTAGCACAGCTATAAAGCTATTGTTTATGTTATTTTAGTGATGTGTGGTTGTCACCTGTTGTGTAACGCAACGAAACAGCGGAAAAATTAAAACTTTAAACAGATAAGAATCAACACTGGGGTTGTCACCAAACCACAAGTATATATATATAAGGTGGTAACTGTACAATACAAGAGTCAAGGATGATTACAACCCAACACAAAAGATATACAATACACGTACAAGGGAAAATCATCCACCTCAAACGATAAAAGGACGGGATCTGGTCTGGGTGCTCCTGCCCGCAGTCACCACCTCCTACTGACGTGCACGACCTGACATGTAAACAAACAATGCCTGAGTTTCCCCTAGGGAAACCTCGTATGCCAAACCCCTAAAATATGAACATAACATGTGTATATGAAACATGAAATGAGGAATGCAGTAAAAGCATATCTAACTCCCGTGCACACAAGGCACTGTCGGAAAACATCGGCAACAACAATACATGTGCACACAAGGCACCGCTGGAAAATCATCGGCCACGGGTCCTCTCACCCCAACCCCACAATCACACGTGCACACAAGGCACCGCTCCGTAGAGCCACAACACGTGCGCACAAGGCACCGCTCCGTAGAGCCACAACCATGATCTTCCTCTCAGGCCGGCAATGTTTGTACCGTCACCCCAAAAAAGGCTGGAGACCCGTTGCCCTCGAGGCAGATCCAACCACACATGACACAAGCATCCATATGCAAAACAGTGCCCATACGGTCGAACAGAAGACCCCAAACGGTCGACCGAACACCACTACTATTTCACAATAAACGGAAATAACGTCCAACTGGTCGAACGGCAAAGGGGCCCCGTTCGACCGAAATCCAACAGTGAAATTCCTCTCTTGCTCAAAAAGCACCAACGGTCGAACCATCCTAAAATCACGGTCGACCGATTTCCACCAGTAAAACTCACCAACAATCCGCACTACACGGTCGATCGAAACAACTCTTCGGGTCGACCGGCCAATTAGTTAACTTAAGTTCCGGTCGGACGGAGTCAACGAGCGGTCGACCGTTTAGATGGTCAACGCCCAACCGACATACAACAGTGCTTTCGGTCGACCGGCAAAGGGGACCCGTTCGACCGAAAACACCCAGAGCCTTTTTCCCTTTGGTAAAATGTATCACCGGTCGACCACTCCTAGAGTATCGTCCGACCGGTGCAAGGGTTTTTGCCCGAATTACACTACGCCCGGTCGACCGCGCCAACCCGCCGGTCGACCGTTCCCGAGCAGAAAAGCTGCTGCAAGGTTCTCGACGAGCCTTTCGGCCTACCGTCGGCCACTCCAATCCTCTCAAAGGCTAAAATGAGGATTAAACTAAAGCTTGACATACCTTTAAGGCTTGAAGAAGCCTTTGATGGACCCCCGGCGAGCACTTCCTCGCAATACTCTTCTTCTCTGGTGAAAACACAAACACGATCACCTCGACTCCGGCAAACTCCTGATCTCCTCCGAGCATCGCCGGCCTCGCCTCCTCGTCTTCCTCAACTGAATGAGAAGGATCGAGAGAGAGAGAGAGAGACACACGTGAGAGAGAGTGAGAGACGAGTGAGGGGAAAGGGAGAGAAAACCAACCCCTTATACCTCTCCTCCTTCAATCTCCACCATCCACCACATCACCTCCCATTAATCTCAGTCATCCATCTAAACCTCTTCTAATCCTCCACCTAAAACACAAACAACCCATTAATAAGGGGTTAGGATGTAACATGTTGTCTCACCAGAGGGTTTTAGATATTGTGTCTTTTATTGATGACCACTGAAATTTTTTATCGATCTTTCCCACCTTTTCTATTTAAGATCACGTTTTCCATATATTTTGTCAATTCAGATATTTAAATAAGACTCAATTTAATATGGATATCAAGTCTGTGCACACAGACTGGGCAGGTAAATATCGAAACTCCATACATTCTTCAAAGATGTTGGCCTTACGTACATTATCTCAGCCCCATATACTCCAGAGCAAAATTGAGTGGTGGAACGGAAAAATAGGCGTTTAACAGAAATGACTCTCTCTCTCTTGGCACACAGTGGTGTTCCAACCAAGTTTTGGTCCTGAGCTTTAAATTTGTTACTTCCGCACATATTATTAATGTGCTTCCCTCTCCTCTCACTGGTGGATTGACTCCAAATCAAAGATTATATAGCAAAGCTCTTTCTTATGATATGTATAAATCAATGTTCACCGAACGCCTACGCGACCGGGGCGTCCGGTCGCCTAGGCGTTCGTGCGACCGCCCAATTCTGGGTCGTCTTTTTTTTTAATTCAATTAAATTTTATAAAATAGATAAAAAAATCAGGAAAAATAGGGAAAAATAGGAAAAAATGCACAAATATTATCTAAAAATACCATACATGTTTAGGCTTCGAAAAGACATCTAGTTCCTCGACCAATGCCTCACTAGGCACCCCCTCCACCCACCTAAACACTTAGGTATACAATTTATTGCTTAGTAGTACGATTACAAAGGTAACTCAGAGTTCATACAATAGCAGATAAAAGAGAAATTAGAATTACAAGCTAACTAACTAATTCCATTGGACACATTGATCTCATGTCCAACTGGGAACCATATCATATCCTCCACCACCATCAGAGTCGTCGGAGTGGTGCCCACAAACGTTGTTTTTGTCTCTTTCGACCAGGAACGGGGCGAGAATGGGAGGTTGGGGTCCGAGCAGAACTGGAACCCGACCCGATTTCCAGATGAAATTCTATGTTTTCTCGGTCTACATAATCATCAAGACATACATTTTCGTTTTGTAATGTCTTACTGTTTCTAATCATGTATGCAGTTATGTATTGTTTAACAGAGTCGGGAACTTTATCACAAGGTCTAGCATTGCTACCGGGTGTGTTTGCAAGATGTTGTTTTTGACGGGCTATACCACCTCTAGTTTCCTTACCACATAACTCACAGACAATGCAGTTTTTATCATTAGCACTAATGTAACGGCCAGTATTCCGACCAGGGTCATTTGTACGGGTAGGTCTTAGGTCATCGTAACTCTCGTGATGCATAGGGAGACTAGTGTCGGGTACGTAAGTCATATCTTAAAACTAGACTAATATAAAAATTTAGACTAATATGAAAATAAAATACTAATTAATTTAATTCTAAAGAGAAGCTAGAAAAAGTGCACTTGATTTTGGCAGTTGAAGAATGAAGAAACGGATCGGAAACTTCACTTTCCAACTTCAAAACTAAGCACCAGACCGGAGACTTAATCGCGAAAACTTGATGATTAGGAAATTTGATGATTAGAATAGAATTATGAAGAAGAAGAGAATGAGAGATTTGTGAAAAATGAAAAGGTTTAGAGGGATTTATATAGGATTTGGGGGTAGTGGTAAACTTGTAAATTTTGTAAAAAACAAAAAAAACAAAAAAGTGGAGAGCTGTTGGAGTGCCTAGGCGACCGCCCGTAACACTGGTATAAATGCTTTGGGTGCAGTTGTTTTCCATGGTTGAGGCCACATAATAATCAGAAACTACAATTCAGATTATCTAGACATATGAATTTTGGTTTTAGTCCCTCTCATGCATGCTATAAGTGTCTGAATCCTACCAATGGAAAGATTATCTAGGCTATAGGCATGTAGTGTTTGCTGAACAGACTTATCCTTACGTGAGTTCTCTACATGCCTCCGCTACACCTCAAAAAGCACAACCTTCATTTCCTTTGTGTTCTCACTTTTGAAATCAACTAGTGGATGATCTTTTACCGAATTCGGTTTTTCTATACATAATTACACGTTTTTTCCGCAATACAAAAGGAATTCAGAACTCAAAAATTGGCTAAGATGTTACCTACATTTGAACACTTTCTCCTCCAAGATTGCTGGACCAAATCCATATACATACTTTGTATTCGATCACTTATTCCAATTCTACATAATACACTCGACCTGTGGATAATATCATGGAAACGGATACAAAGTTTTTTAAGAATCGATCTATATACACTGATTCGTGAAATTGAGAAATTAAACTGCTCAGGACTTTCGATGGAAGAATTTCAATGCGAAGATCTTTCATTTTGTTCCTCCAACGTGCTTTATTGTGGTTTAGTGGCATATCTATCAAGTGCATTAACACCCAAATCTCAGGTTGCATTTCAACTCAATAGAAACAGAGCTTAATCCGTTTATTCTGACAATTTACGGGGTAAATTTTTCATAATTACCTTTTCCCTCTTTTTTTCGTAGTTTTCGAAAGATTTTGTAAAAAGAAAAATAAATGACTGGTTGACTCCTTAGTTGTACGAAGCAATACATTTTTATTTTCAACGCCATGACCCCACTAAATGTTGGGGTGAAAAGTCGTTTAATTACGATCAAAACATGTAAAAATTTGGAACTATTTCACAATTTTTCATTTCCACAAAGCACTCACACTGTCATACAGTTTATAGAAACAATAAGCTATGAATCTATGATGTATATAGACACTAGCATTTAGGTCAACAACAAAAACATCTTTTTAGTTTGCCGACACATGCATATCCATTAGACTTTTCTTATCTGAATTGCTTGACACAACCTTGAAGGACTTTGTGCTTATACCTATATGAGGACGAGAGAGTCAAATTCGGGCTCTTCTTGGGAAGGAGTGATAATTTTCCTTCAAATTCAAGACTTAGAGTTACGTGTGGGATATTTTTGCGGAACCAGAAAGAGAAGAAACTGGGTGAGTTATTTATCAGTTCATCCGCTTCTAACTTGGAATTCTTTCTCTTAATGTAACACATGACTTGTATGAATTTTACTTGTTTCGTAGGTATTTTATATTGCTCGTCTGAACAATCATGGTGCACGTATATGGAAGTGCTTGCTAAGAAGTTAAAGGATCCATCTGCCGGATATGTTGTCGACAATTGTCTTGAGTTTGGTGTAGAGATCTCAAATGTGGTTGAAGAAATCACTGTCAAACAGAGAGTAGAGTGTTTAAGATTAACTGAGAAAGTCAAGAAGCATGAGTTTGCTTGGGTTATAAAGGATTTCTCTAAACTAACAGAGCCAACATACTACTCTTCGCCATCAATGTAACATCCTCAAAGTAACGGAAAATTTTAAAATTTATAAACACTCAATAAACAGAGGATATTACGCAATAAAGGGACACAGGTGCACCAACATATATAATATATATATATGAACATCAGAGTATACAAAAGTTGTGATTACATCAAAGACATAAACAAAGGAAACAGTAATCACACGACCTCAACTGAGAGAAAGCTGGATCCGGTAGCAGCGCTCCTCTCCTCGGTCACCACCCCCTAACGCCGATCACGACCTGAAAGTAAACGTGCAACAATGCCTGAGTTTCCAGAAGGAAACCCTGTATGCCAAACTCTAAATGTATGAAATGAAAAGGCACCCCAGCATGCAATTCTACTAAACAAGAAAAGCATCATAACCAGGCTGGGCTCCAGGGCTCTCTCACCCAACCACAGCACACACCACAGGTACGGGTCTCCAGGTCTAATCTCAACCAACCGCCGCACACACCACAGTCACGGGGCTCCAGGTCTTTTTCAACCAACCGCCGCGACACACACTCGTCGCCAAGCTGGGCTCCAGGTCTATTTTCAACCAACCGCAGCAACCACGACACGACTAAGGGCTCCAGGTCTTTTTCAACCAACCCAAACGTCTAAGGGCTCCAGGTCTATTTTCAACCAACCCCTACACGCGGTCCCTGCTCAGGCTCCAGGTCTTTTTCAACCAACCCGAACGCACTACGGAGCTCCATGTCTTTTTCAACCAACCCTGCATAGACTAGCTGGGCTCCAGGTATATTTTCAACCAACCACAGCTCTCACACAGTCACGGGGCTCCAGGTCTCTTTCAACCAACCGCCGCAACACCACAATTCTAAGCTGGGCCTCAGGCCTATTTCAGCCAATCCCAAGCTCACACACGGTTACGGGGCTCCAGGTCTAATCTCAACCAACCACCGCAACCCTCGTGCACCTAGCACACTTGCCGGAAGAACATCGGCACCACAACTCGCCCTACACGGACGACCACGACAACAGCACCTCCATAGTGCAAAACAGGACACAAACGGTCGACCGAACCAAAAGTCCCGGTCGACCGAATCAAGCAAAATACAGGGCAATCCACCTCGACCGGCACTCCATCGGTTGACCGATTCCCACCAACAATACTCGTTCGGTCGAACCCAAATCAAGGGACGGTCGACCGTTTAGATGGTCAACTCCCGGTTCAACGAACAAAACGACTAATCGGTCGACCGACAAAGGGGTCCCGGTCGACCGAAAGTCATCAGGGAAAATCCCACAACTCCACAACGAATTCGGTCGAACGCCGAGCACATCTCGGTCGACCGAATCTGTCCAAGGAAATATCCCTCACACTCCCCACGAATCCGGTCGAACGCCGAGCTCACCTCGGTCGACTGAATTCCACCAGAGCGTTCCCCACGCTCAGCGCACAAGTCCGGTCGACCGAAACCACATTCGGTCGAACCGACCACTCAGTCCACTTAAGTCACGGTCGGACGAGATCAAAGAGCGGTCGACCGTTTATATAGTCTACGCCCCCCAACCGACTTAAGACAGTGCACACGGTCGACCGGCAAAGGGGACCCGGTCGACCGAAACTCACCAGGCTTGCCTCCAATGCACAATCGGTCGACCGCCCCACAGGCATCGTTCGACCGATTTGAGGCAGAACCCGAATTTCTTCACGAACGGTCGACCGTTTGCACCAACCGGTCAACCGATCAGGTAGTGAAATATGCTGCACATTTACTCGCGACGAGTCGAACGGCCTACCGTCGACTTCCAAATACTCACGGTAATTAAGTGAGTGAGCTTGACATACCGGAAGGTCTGAAGAGACCTTTGAAGAACCGCGACGACGCCTCCACGAGCACGTCTCCCCAAGTACGATCCGTCGACGACTCTCGCGTCCAAACGACGATCAACACCTCCTCGACTCACTCGAGCGCTCCAACACCCTCTATCAACCAGCCACGAGCAACCAAAACCACAAACACGAGTAAGGTCGAGGGAGAGAACCCAAATGTGCGGAAAGGTTAAAGAACCAACCACTCACCTCAAGCCACCGACAAACGACCACCACCACCGCTTGCCCAAACCCAACTCCACGCCGGAGCACCAACTCGCCGGAGCTCACCACTGAGGTAGAGAGAGAGAGTGAGTGAGCAACGAGAGTGAGAGAGAGACGTGAAAGAGAGAGAGAAACTCACCTCTAAATATCTCCCCAACCTTCCATCTCCACCATCCATTCCAATCCACTCAATCTCCACCACCCATCTCCTCTCCACTCCATCACAACCCTCCATCCATCCCTCTCAATCTCAGCCGTCTATCTCAAAACCCTCTAATCACCACGTAAACATCAACAAAACACAATTAGGATAGGATTAGGATCAGAATCCTACAATCAACTTCTTGGGGGCTAACATGGTATGTAGTGTACACCTTTCCCTTTATTATTTTATAGCTAGTCCACCTTAACATTCCCGCGCGTGTTAGTTGATGTAGTTTGACAATGCATGCTTGCGAGTGTTGCATTGGCTGCACCGGTTCACAACATAAATAATGGACAATATTTTTATTTGATAGTTTACAGGCGACTCAAGCTATATCCACTTGGAAAGAAGCACTCAATGAACGACTCTGTGGCATTAAATTTGGACCTTCAGAATACTGATGGAACACTCACAGCATTAAATGCTGAAGATACTGTTCAATGTGACTATATTATACGTGTGGTTGATCAAATCCATGGAAAACATGTTGAAGGGAAAGGTATAACCATTTTCTCATTCGAGGAGTTATATATTATTACAGAAATGTTGTTGCAATTGATAATTTTATATGGGCATTGTTATTACTTTAAATTAGATATTAGCTTCAAGCCCTTGAAAGCCGAATTGTGGAATATCTAATACATTATGAGGACTTGCAAAGCAACCTTTTGCTTTTGTTAAAGCAAATCCAAAGCCGTGCTAACATGCCTTGTGTTCTTGTGCAACTTATTTTCCAGGAAGCAAACCCATTACTAAAGATAGCTTTTATGGATGGTCTAACTTTATGCGCCGTGATACAATCAAAGATTCCTCCAAGGGTTTCCTTGTTGATGACAACATGATAATTGAAGCTAAGATCAACATTATTGGCTTTATCAAGACTGGTAGTCATTAACATATTTAATGAACATTTGTTGTTTTGTCCAATACTACTTGCAGAGAAAGCTCGAATGAGTTTTTATTTTTTGTCCACTATTACTGGTGTGAAAATGTGTTTTTCTTGCTCGCATATGTATGTCTTCCCAGAGAAATTTAATGTTCTAAATAATTGCATAAAAGGATTCTTGAACATAATATTCAATAGTTTTTGTTATTGAAATTGTGATCTCTATATCTTAGTTACAAATTTTGTGATACTCCATGTGATCAATTTCTACAATTTCTGTTTTAGTACATCTATCCCACATATTTGCTAGCTAGAGATGAAACTTTGACAAAACTTTTATTTTTCTTAGTAGAACCAACCTATTGATATGTTTTTACTACATAATCTTTGCAGTCGAGCATCCGAGGGTAGTTGGGACCCCACTAGCATATTGAAATTCCAAAAAAAAACATGGTTTTGAAGTCAAAAGTGAAAAATGAGATTCACCGCTGAATTTTTACAAAAACTTCACAAACAACCTGAATACTAAAAAACAGGAAAAAGGAAAGTACAATGAAATTGTATGGCCAGAGATAGGGACTTGGAACTTGGTTATCAATGAGCTAACTCAACCTCGTAAAATCGGTTCATCCATTAATGTAATGCAATGCCAAAAGATAACCGGATTGCTAAACGTCGCCCGTAAATTACTTAAATCGCACGTCGCAATTACCGTTTTGCCCCTCTCTCATTTCTACTTATATATCTCTTCATTTCACTCTCCTACCATCACTCTATTTTGCAAATCAAAAGGGAGGCTTGACCTCTAATTCGATTAACTAAAATATGTTTACAACCTATAAAAATGGAAAAGCTTTGTCTGCGAGTGTATGCTACATGCATACCCGGCCTCTACACTACATGCTTTGTAGTTGAATATTACATCAACAACGTATCAGCTATTCTAACTCCACGTGGTCTGAAATTGTTGCCCTTCCTCTTCATTCTGCGCAAGTTTCTTAACTTTATCCCATAAACACCGGAACATGTCTTTGAAAGCATGGTCCCTTTCTCCCTCGAATATCCTCCGGTTCTGTTCTAGCCAACACTCATGTATCATAGCATTGAAATCCCACCGTCTCACCACTTTGGCTTCCACATGCTTGTGAAATGCGTGTAGCCTCGCCTTCTAGGGACCTTGCAAACCGAGGGATGAGCTGCATAAGACCAAGGAGTGGTGTCCATACCTCCTTTATGTATGTGCACCCCCAAAAGAGGTGCTCCATGTCCTCCTCCTCCTCACAAAGGCTGCACACCGGGTCATGCTTCGCCCTTCATTGATTCATGAGCCTCTTGTTGAGGAGGCGCCCCCCTAAATGCTCTCCAAGCTGTGAGTGCATGCTTGGGAATAGAATGTTTATGCCATACCATACCATACCAGCCCAATTCACCCTCCTTCCCGGTTCTCTCACCAATGTCCACACTTCTTTGATTCCAAGTGTAGCACCCTTCCCATCTATCCTCTTTGGTTGGTCCATGCCTCCATGGATTTGAGTCTTCTTTATCTTCAAGTGAATTTCCTCCGTCTTAGTTGAGCGGGGGGGGGGGGGGGGGGGGGGGGGGGGGTTCACCCCCCTCTTATGAAGTATGTAACTCTAGTGTCCCAAGGCACTCCCAACTCAAAGTGCAGACGTTCCCCCCAATTTTCACATTGAAACGGTTCTCCAGACCACGGGTATTAGAAGAAACGTATCTCTTCTGCAGTCCCCACCTCATATTGGATGTGTCATCTAGCAATGTCTCAGACTCGAATGAGCCATCTCCATGCCCATGAGGAGGTCGATGGTGGTCTTGCAAGCCAAATGGAACGGTTCTTGAGGAATTTCTGACGCACACACTTCATCCAAAGAGAACTTCCTTCCCTCACCACAAGCCAAAACAAATGGAGGAGGCCCACACCATTCCAATCTGTTAATCTTTTGAGGCCAAGGCCTCCTTCATCCTTAGGCATGCAAACATATCTCCAAGCTACCGCAACCCACTTCTTTTTCCCTCCCCATATGAAGTGGCACATAAGGATCTACATCTCTTCCAAAACTTTTCGTGGGATTAGGAAAGCGGACGTCCAATATATGCTAAGGGATACGAGGACACTTCTCACAAGTTCTACCCGCCCAGCAATGGATAGAAAATTTTGCTTCCAAGTGCTAAGTCGCGCCTTCACCTTATTCACAAGTGTCGTGCAATGAGTTCTCCCCATCCTCCCGGAGAATAATGGCAGCCCAAGGTTGATCACTGGGAATTCCTTGCACTCCATACCAAGGTGTGCTGCAATTCATGCTCCATCCGACAAATCACCCCCATAAAAATTTGGCTATTTGACGCACTAAATCTTAGCCCCGAGCAAGCCGTGAACTCCTCAAGGACGGCTCTAATGGCACGAGCATTCTCCTTGGTGGCCCTTCCAAGCAATAGGACAACAAAAAGAAAAATGTGACACGAGGATATCTCCACAAGTTAGTGGTTCAATACGTCCTTCCCCAACCGCTTTCTTCACCATCTCACTCAAGACTTCCATACACAAGAGAACAAGTAGGGAGCCAACGGATCACCTTGTCTCAAGCCGTTTCTTGCCACAAAAAGGGTAGATTTGGCTCCATTTACCGTCACCACGAAAGATGCCTTCACACATTTCATGATGAGCCTTCTCCACTTATCCAGAAATCCAAATCTCTTCATTACTTCATCTAGAAATCCCCACGAGATGGAGTCATACACTTACCGGATGTTGAGCTTTATGCACATACGTCCCCTCCCTTTGTCAAGATGAAGGTTATGGCAAAGTTCTTGTGCAAGAATAATATTATCACCAATTCTCCTTCCTCGAACAAAAGCACTTTGGTTATCCCCAATAAGACGTGGTAGAAGCCCCTTCAAGCGATTTGCAAGCACTTGGGATGTGAATCTAAAGGTCATGTTGCATAGTGCTATGGGTCGGTAATTCTCCACCAAAGTTGGTGCTTGCTTCTTTGGGATGATCGTGATCGATGTGAACTTCCATTGGGCCAGCACCTTCCCGTTTTCCAAACAAGAACTCGTGGCCTTAAAAACGTCCCTCTTGACGAAGTATGTTTAATATTAAAGTTTAAATCACAAGTGCACGGCCGCGATGAAGCGGTTGCAAGTACGAGTTGATCCGCAGAGAGGTGAGTCGACTCTGGTTTGTTCGAAATCAAGTGGCAAAAAAGGGAAGAGATTTGATTATGCTATGCTAAACTACACTAAACTGGTAAGTAACAAATGCAAAGAAGGCAACTATAGATGGATTAAAACTAAGCTAAGAGAGCTTAATAACTAGACTAGAAATCAGGAAGAGAAACACCTGAGCTTAGGAGTGAGTGTACACACGCATTAAGATGGTGAAGAATGCATTCAATGGGCACAAATGTAGGTTCTTTTTTCATGCATGGGAAGTGTCTAATGGATATCACAAAACCTATCAATCCAATCACTAACCTTGTTGATTAACATTCACATACACAAGTTGGTTATTTCAGAACCTAAACAAGCATGGGAGGTGTCTAATAGTTATGGCAAAACCCATCAAGTAAGTGTTCTACTCTAAACAAGCACGCATACATTCACATTTATCAACACATTTCAAAATTAAGCATTCATTTTCATTCTTTATTGCATATATAATCATCATCTCCACCCCCCAAAGGGGATGGAACTACTCACTACTCATTAAACTATAAACTACATTAAGAAAAGAAGACATTGTATTTATTCTACGATAAAGAAAACAAAACAAACTAAACAAGCAAGCATTAAAACAAAGACACATTAAGACAAACTATGAAGAATTATTTTATTTACATGACTAACATTACAAGTAGCATTCTTCTCCACCTTGAGTTTTTGCTCCAATGCTTACTCCAAGTAGAGAGAATGTCACCAAGCAATGGGTAAATACAAAGGAAGGTGAAGAGTTCTATTTATAGGCATGGAAAAAGTTAGTCCGCGACAATCCCCCGGTATGGGAATAAAAGCATACCAAATATGGACTAAATACAACCTAATCTAACATCCGACCAATGCATGTGCATTTTGAAGCAATCTTGACCGTTGATTGGCGGTCTGTATTTGTCTGATCGGGTTTGGATTTGTTTGGCTTGGTTCTAGCTTGATTTCTTGGTGTTTGATGAACCCGATTTGGTTGTTGATGGTTGGTCCCATATTTAATTGCCAAAATACTCCTCATTAGGGTGTGGAGCCTTTTGATTTGCTCATTGATCCTTTTGGTTTACATCCGGGTCCTTCTCTTTTTCATCTCAGTCCATAAGTCTTGCAACGTAGTCATTTTCCTTGCTTTTGAGTCCTTTTTAAATCTCTTCTTCTCAAACCTATTTATTCCTGAAACTTAAACATTAATATAAACTCGTTACATAACATTGCTTAGGCTAAAAATAAAGGATATAAGACACAAATATATGTACGATTTGATGTCAATCAAAGTCCCATGCGGCCTTGAAGAATTTTGCATTGAATCCAATGGGTCCCGGTGCCTTATCCACATTTGTGTTCAACACCACATCTTCTAGTTCTTTCATACCCAACTTTCGTATTATCTCTCGAATTATGCGACATAAGTTGTGGTAAGACAATGGAGGGATTAAGGGGTTGTACCTGAAAATCATTAGCAAACAAGTTTGCATAAAAATGCCATAAGGCGTCCCAGATCACTCCCTCCTCCTCCACGATGCTAGCACCCTCACACACTCTTCTCACATGGTTGGTGGCTCTCCTTACTATAAGTTGCGCATGGAAAAACCTAGTGTTCTGGTCCCCTCTTTTAACCACTTCACCCTTGATTTTTGTCTGATAACAGACTCCTCCCTAACAAGAGCTCGCGCAAGGTACCCCTTTTCTGCCCCTTCAGCATAGGAGAGTTCAATATCATGTGGGAGGTTTATCCTTTGCCTCCTCACCTCCTCGAGAACTTTGCGGGCCTCTCCCACCTTGTGGGTGACATTTCCAAAGATAGTCCTACTCCATCTTATAAGCACCTTTTGACTTCATTCTGTAGGATCTACTAGCCCCTAAACTTAGTCTAAAGGGGGGGTGAATAGACTAATTACGGTATTAGTGATAACTATGCCAAAATCAAAATATGAGACAATAAAGAAGAAGAGATGAACAGACAAACCACTACTCCGGATGTATAGAGGTTTGGATCCAACCACCGGATCCTAGTCCTCTCTTACGAATTGCTCTTACTCGAGCAACTTCGCGTTCTCCACTAATCCGATCTCCGTTGCGGGCCGAGATCACGCCTTTACACCACAAGCTTTGCGAACACCCTCACCTAGCTTGGACCACCTTCTCACAACCCGAGAAGAGCTTCACTCCGGAAGCTTGTACAACTCTTGAAGAATAAAACTTCAGCAACTAATCTTGGCACTTGAAAATGATGATGCAATCTAATGAGGATGGTTTCAAGTGAGAAGATTTGTGAGCACAAGGGTTTTTAGCACTTTGGAAGTAGTAATGAGATTTTGAGCTTAGTGAAAGATTATGTACTTTGAATGAGTGTTCTAAGCTCTATTTATATGCTCCAAACAAGTTCTAGCCGTTGGGGATTAAGTGATGAAGAGTTGTGTAAGAAAACACAAATCAGAAAAGACAGCACAGGTTTCTGGCGACTAACGGTCGACCGGATCGAGTTACACGGTCGACCCATTCAAGGCAGTGCTTCATTCGGTCGACCGAAAATGATAACGGTCGATCCAACTGGGCTGGAACTTAAGTGATCGGTCGAACGGTTTCGAATACCAGTTCGACCGAAAAGAGACAGTAGCTCTGGGTCTGGAAAAGACTTAAGGTTCGGTCGACCGTTCAAATAGTTCCGGTCGACCGGTAGACATGTTTGCTTTGAGACCCGATAATAACACATGTAATCGGTCGAACGAGGTAAGTGCAACGTTCGACCGAATCTGCCCAGTAGCAAAGAGACGGAGAAGAAACATGATACGGTCGACCGTAAAGGGAGGTCCGGTCGACCGGAATACTAAATCCAAACTTAGGTTAGTTAGAAAAATGTGTATACGACCGTTGGAGTATACGACAAGTATAACGGTCATAATAAATACAAATACGGAAATCAATCGGTCGAACGGATATGAACTATCGGTCGACCGAAAGTCCTACCCAGAGGACACGTGTCAAAATGAGATAGGCTGAAGGATTTGTATTTGGTAAAATAATTTCTCACTCGACAAGGTCAAAACGGTCGAACAGAACATATATTTCGGTCGACTGAAATATAACAGTAAAACGGGATATGAAGAAACGGTCGAACGGATGAAGGAATTTTGTCGACCGATTTCTAACAGGCAAAATTTATAGGCGGAACGGTCGACCGGAAGAAGTAATTGGGTCGACCGTTTTGAGACAAATTTTGTTGACTGGGAAGGTCTGGTGAAAAACGGTCGAACCAAATGGTTCTACCGGTCGACCGTTTTAGTTCAGTTTTTCTGTTCTTTGGTTCTAATGAGTTTGGTTGAGTTCTAATGAAGTCTAGGATATATGGAAGATAATGTGAGACTTCTATAAGTATCCTAAGTGATGTGTAATGCAATGAATCATGAGTTTCAAGTGCCAAGTTACATTTAGAGCCTAAATACATGGAATTGAAACTTAGCTACTCTTCGATCTTCATCTTTAGTTTAACTCAAACTTGAATCCTGAAATGTTAGATGACACATATATATGCAAGTAATAATATTTCAATTGATACATGTTTTTATTGAGAAGTTGATTAATCATCAAAACGGATTAACGATTATTAGCCAAAAAGCCAACAATCTCCCCCTTTTTGATGATGACAACTTATCAACCTAAATACATGTTTAGATTTGATTTTTATCATACACAATCAATGACTAAAGCTCCCCCTATTTTATAGCTCCCCCTATCTATAAGCATGTATTTATTTCTCCCCCTTTGGCATAAGCAAAAAGACCCATAAGATAATGTGATAAGCGTTTTAAGCAAATATGATATGGTACCGGAAGCGAGATTATTTAGCCAAGCCAAAACATAGAAGAGACAACAATAAACCATGCAATTAACTTAGAATTCATAACAAACATCAATAACAACGTCGAAAGCAAATACTACAAAGAGGTTCAAAACAAAATATATCAATAAACCAAAGTTTGAACCAACAACATCATAAACCGAAATACAACGACAAAACGACACACACGCTCCACAAAACACAACATCAAATCACCCAAGCCTCTGATCACGCAGCAGCGATGAAAGGGAGACAAGAGAGGCTTCAATCCGGCCAAGCTGAGAGGATGTGGACGCCTCAAACGCATCGAAGCGAGCAGAAGTGGACGCCTCAAGTGCATCGAAGCGAGCAGAAGTGGAGGCCTCGAAGGAATGAACTTGATCCGAAAGTTGTTGAAAACGATACTGATCAATGGAAGATGAAGAGGACCACTGCCCTTGAGCCCAAGCAGCAGAGTCTCCCTCACCCCACCAGGAGCTGGAGTCGCGAGGGACGGAACGAGGCATCCACCTCGGATCTTCAGATACTTCTTCTGCCTCTTCTCCATCTTCTTCGGAATTTTGAGCTGAGTCCTCAGAAGATGAATGAGGTGGCGAAGGAAGAGGAATGGATTTCATTTTGAAAAGGGTGGTCTTACAGAAAGGAAATTTGTAGACCACAGAGGGAAAAGAAGTGACATCGATATTCCATTTTTCAAGAAGCACAGTGATCCACATAGGGTAGGGAAGATACGATCCACTACGATGGCACATGTGCGAGATAATGAAACTAGGCCAATCTACCAACTCTTTCTTATAGATGCAATAGATGCACATAAAAGCCAAATTAGATATCTCGTTTCGGTGACCAAGTTTAGGAAAGATGTTGTAAGATATGATTTGGGCAAGAATCCGGGGTAGAGGGTGTAAAAGAGATGCATTGTGTTTGAAACGACCGTTTACCCGAGGAGGAGGAATAGCATATAACTCATCAACCATTGACTCTAGATTGGTGTCGGGGAGAGCACCTTGAGGAAAGTCACGATAAATGTTTATTCCCCTTGACGAAAAACCTAGAGACTTAGACAACAATTCGGGTGAGATCCTATACTCAATCCCATTGATTAAAGTAGTCAAGACATGCTTATGAGGGACTTTTCTAAGATTGCAATAGAATTGTTGCACAAGAAATGGATAATAGGGTTTAGATGCAATAATAGTGTGAGAGTAAGTGAGTTTGTTTGCATCTAAAACGGATTGTAAAGACAAGTTATCAAAGTCGGCTACCTCAACCTTGCGACATGGTATGAAGTTAGCAACCGAGAAAAATTCATCCCACGACTTTTTAGCATCATCATCAACCGGAATGAACTGAAGCAAAGGTTGAACCGGAGAAGCCGGAGCACGAGAAGAGGACGGTTGAGTGTCTTGTTTCTTCTTGGAGCGACTCTCGGAAGCCTTCTCTTGAGAGGGACGTTTCTTGGAGATGGTGAGCTTTGAGCGACCCATTTTGGAAGAAAATGGTGGAGAAGGTGGAAAGTGGTTGAAGGGAGTCGAAAAAATGGAAGAACGAGTGGAGGAGGACGGCTGGAGAGGGTGTCGGTCGACCGGAATGGGAGGGGCGGCACTTAGGGTTTGAGGAGTGGAAATGGGTGAAATGAGGGAAAACCTCGCAGAAGCCCTAAATGTACAGAAAATAACACGAACGGTCGACCGCTCTCATTATTCGGTCGACCGGTGCGTTAAAATTTTTTTTTGAAAACCTACGACAGCACAGCTACTGGTCAAAATCGGTCGGACGAGTACTACGAAACGGTCGACCGCGAGCAAAAATTTAAAACCAGGGAAGCTACTGAAGACTTTCGGTCGGACGGAATGAGTACGTCGGTCGACCGAAACACGAATATTCAAAGAAGGTGGAAACACTGACGAATTTCGGTCGGACGGAAGGAGACTTCCGGTCGACCGAATGATGCGTGAAAGTTGCTAGGTGATTTTCGGTTGGAAAAAAAACACATACGGTCGAACGCAAAACTTATATGGTCGACCGCAATTCAACAAAGGTTCGACCGAAACTTAAGTTAACTTAAGTCAGGTCGACCAAGTGAGAAACGGTCGAACTAAGTGGAATACGAGGTCGACCGAAACACAACAGGAGATCTCAAAAACGACACAACATTGTGACCGGTCGACCGAACAAACTACATCGGTCGACCGCAACCGAGAAAATTTGAGAAACTGCTAGATTAAAACAGTAATCCGGTCGAACGAAACTTGCTTTCAGTTCGACCGAAAAACGTCTGAAAAACCCAAATTTGATAAACACCCTATAAATCCGCAAGCAATTTGAAAGAAATCACAACCAAGAATGAAACTACGACAGAGTCACATGAAATGTTCAAGTTATACGTCATTTAAGTTGCACATGCCTAGATTTAGCCTTATATGAATGAATTGATCAACGTTTAAAGGTTTTGTGAAGATATCCGCAAGTTGATCATTAGTGGGAACAAATATAAGCTCAATGTCTTCCTTTGTTGCATGATCTCTTAGAAAATGATGTCTAACCTCAATGTGTTTAGTTCTAGAATGCAATATGGGATTTTTCGAAAGATTTATTGCACTAGTATTATCACATAAAATAGGAGTAGTTTGAAACTCAAGTTTCAAGTCTTTGAGGGTTTGTCTCATCCACAAGACTTGTGCACATGCACAACCGGCAGCAATGTATTCGGCCTCGGTTGTCGACAATGCAACACTATTTTGTTTCTTACTAAACCAAGAGACAAGCGATTTTCCCAAGAATTGGCAAGTGCCACTAGTACTTTTACGATCTAAAATGCAACCGGCATAGTCGGCGTCACTATAGGCAACAAGATCAAAAGCCCTAGTTTTGGGGTAAAACAAACCAAATTCTTGAGATCCTTTGAGATAGCGGAAAATACGTTTAAAAGCATTGAAATGAGATTCTTTAGGACAAGCTTGAAAACGTGCACACAAACACACGGAAAACATAATATCCGGACAACTAGCGGTAAGATAAAGCAAGGATCCGATCATACCTCGATATTTCTTGATATCCACCTCCTTGCCATTTTCATCTTTGTCTAGCTTAGTGCTAGTGCTCATCGGAGTGTTATGTGGTTTGCTATCTTCAAGACCAAAGCGTTTTAAAAGCTCTCTTGTGTACTTAGCTTGGTGTATGAAGTTCCCATCTTTAGTTTGCTTAATTTGAAGTCCGAGGAAAAAGTTTAGTTCACCAATTAAGCTCATCTCGAACTCCCCCTGCATAGACTTGGAAAATTCTTTGCAAAGACGCGGGTTACTTGCACCAAAAATTATATCATCAACATAGATTTGTACCACTAGTAAATCATGATCATATGTTTTAACAAAAAGAGTGGTATCCACTTTACCCACACAAAAACCTTTGTCGATTAGGAAGTTCTTTAATCGCTCATACCAAGCTCTAGGAGCTTGTTTGAGGCCGTAAAGAGCCTTCTTAAGTTTAAACACATGGTTTGGGTAAGTTTCATTTACAAATCCGGGGGGTTGTGCCACAAAAACTTCTTCATTTATAAAGCCATTTAGGAAAGCACTTTTGACATCCATTTGAAATAATTTTATGTCCATGTAAGATGCATAAGCTAATAACATGCGAATGGCTTCCATTCGAGCGACGGGAGCATAAGTTTCATCAAAGTCTATACCCTCCTCTTGGCGATAGCCTTGAGCGACGAGTCTAGCTTTGTTTCTTATTACATTCCCATCTTCGTCAAGTTTATTTCAAAATATCCATTTAGTTCCAATAACCGATTGGTTAGAAGGTTTTTCAACAAGTTCCCAAACATTATTTCGAACAAATTGATTTAGCTCTTCATGCATAGCCATTAGCCAAAATTCGTCATTACATGCTTCATCAACTTTCTTAGGTTCTAATGAAGAGATAAATGCATAAGAATCACAAACTACATGTGCTTTAGATCGTGTCGTCACACCTTGAGAAACCTCTCCAATCACAAAGTCCTTTGGATGATCCTTTCTATAGGTCCAATCCTTAGGAAGATCCTCCACGTCCTCTTGTGGAAGACTTGGAGACTCTTGATGAGACTCAAGAGCGGCATCTTGTGATGATACATGTCTAATTATATCCATGCAATCATCATCAAGAGAGGAGTTATCCACACAAGCTAACTCGTCAAAGTTAACGTGTAGAGATTCCTCAACACAACTTGTTCGTTTATTATAGATTCTATATGCTTTACTCCTATCGGAATACCCTAAAAAGATAGCCTCATCAGATTTTGCATCAAATTTATCCAAGTTGTCTTTAGTATTGAGGACAAAGCATTTTGAACCAAAAGCTTTAAAATATGAAATTTTAGGAGTCCGGTCATGCCAAAGTTTAAACGGAGTTTTCTTCAAAATAGGTCTAATGAGAACACGATTCAACACATAGCAAGAAGTATTAACGGCTTCGCACCAAAAATATTTTGGAAGTCCTTTTTCCACAAGCATTGTTCTTGCCATTTCTTGAAGAGTTCTATTTTTCCTCTCAACTACCCCATTTTGTTGAGGAGTGCGAGGAAACGAAAAATTGTGCTCAATTCCATACTTTTCAAAAACTTTTGAAATGATTCATTTTCAAATTCTCCTCCATGTTCACTACGAATAGTTATTATGTTAGAATCTTTTTCTCTTTGAACACGCTTGCAAAAACTTTTAAATTTTTCAAAAGCGTCATACTTGTTAGCTAAAAATAAAACCCAAGTGAATCTCGAAAAGTCATCAACAATTACAAATGCATATCTTTTCCCTCCTAGACTTACGGTCCTTGAGGGTCCAAAAAGATCTAAGTGTAAAAGCTCGAGAGGTTTTGAAGTTGACACCACATTTAGAGATTTAAAAGAAGATTTAAATTGTTTTCCAAATTGGCATGCATCACAAAGTTTGTCCTTTTTGAAATCAATTTTTGGTAGTCCTCTAACCAATTCAAGTTTGGATAATTTGTGCAATTGTGACATACTAATATGTCCCAAGCGGTTGTGCCATAACCAAGCTTCGTCATGTGAGGCAACTAAACAAGTTTCAACACCTAGGTTTCTAAGATTATCAACATGAACAATGTGGATGTTATTTGATCTATATCCATTAAAGACAATTTTCATGTCATTTTTAGAGATGATATGGCAAGTGTGTTTGTCAAATACAACTAGAAAATTCTTATCGGTCAATTGACTAACACTAAGTAAGCTATGTTTTAACCCATCTACTAATAAAACTTTTTCAATGTTAGGAGTATTAGAATTACCAACATTGCCGATGCCGACAATGTGTCCTTTAGCATTATCTCCAAATGTGACGGTTCCTCCCTTCTTAGGCTTTAAGTTGGATAGAACATGGGAGTCTCCCGTCATATGCCTCGAGCACCCGCTATCGAGAATCCACTTCCCCTTTCTCCTTGCTTTTATCTACAATCAAAGAAACAAGTGAAGACTTTGGTACCCAAATTTGTTTGGGTCCTTGAGGGTTAGCTTTTGGTACCCAAACTTGAGTAGTCTTAGGTACCCAAACATTTGAATAATTTGTTTTCCTAATAAAAGAGTTATTCATTTTAACAAAGTAGGAAGTGGGTTTCTTTTGTTTACCTCCCTTATAGCCTAGACCATGTTTTGTTAAAGATTGAGTTTGAGTTCCAAGAAGCATGTCAAGCATTTTTCTACCTAAGGTGAATTTCTCTAAGTCTTTCGTGAGTTGCATATTCTTGGCAATGAGATCTTCATTTAGATGATTATCTTTTGTAGATTTTAGAATTGTGATCTCATCATTTAGAACCTCAATTTCTTTGGTTAGCATATCACATTTGATAGATTGATCTAGATTAACTTTTCTAGCTAATTTGTTTTTATGACAAATCATTTCATAATGTTCGGCAAGTTCTTGAAAAGCATCTAATAGATCATCATAAGGAGGTGTTTCGTTTAGGGATACCTCATCGTCGTCGATTTCCACCACGTGAGGTTGATCACTTGTCTTTGGTGATGGAGGAGGCCTCGAGTCGGAATGAACATTGGATGCCATAAAACACATGTGTGCTTCTTCTTCTTGGGAGTATTCGGAGTCGGAGTCCTTTGATGAACTTGAGTCATCCCAAGTGGCTTTGAGAGCCTTTTTCCCATCCTTTTCGCGACGATCCCTTCTCTTGTAATCGTCACGTCTTTTAGGCCTCTCTTCCTTTTCCTTTCGGGGTGGCCTTTCATCTCTATCTTTTCTTGGTCTCTCATCCCTTTCTCTTCTAAGAGGATATCTCCTTTCTTCTCTTCGTTCACGATCCCTTGGCCTAAGCAAAGGACAATCCTTCTTCATGTGGCCGGTTTTGTTGCACTCATAGCAAGTGAATGTCCGAGAAGTTTCTCCTCTTCCTTTTGCAAATTTTCTCTTGGAGAGAAACTTCTTGAAGTTGCGGGTTAGGAAAGCAACATCTTCATCGGTGTCATCGTCTTCGATTGCGTCCGAATCCGAGGTTGCTTTTAAGGCAATTTGTTTTTCTTTACGCTTATATCCTTCCCGTTCCTTCTCCTTCTCTCTTCTTTCTACCATTTGGATCTCATACGCCATGAGGCTTCCAATGAGATCCTCCATCTTCAACTTTGAGAGATCTTTGGCTTCTTCAATAGCCGTAGTCTTTTTCTCCCAATCCAAAGTCAAAGACCTAAGAAACTTTCGTACCCTATCACTTTCAATCACAACCTTACCAAGGTTCTTCAAAGAGTTAGTAATAAGAGTAAAGCGAGTATGCATCTCGCTAATGGATTCATTCGGTTTCATAGAAAACATTTCATATTTTTGCATAAATGAATCTATTCTAGTTTCCTTAACGGATGATCGACCTTCAAAGTGACTTTCTAACATATGCCATGCTACAAATGCGGAATCACATGCATTAATTCTACTATATTGTTCTTCGGTCAAGCCACACATAATTATGTTCATGAGTTTAGCATTCATTTGAATCATGGCTAATTCATCATCATCCATACGTTCTAATGGTTTGTCTTGTTTATAAGGTATTTGGAAGAACACCCATAATTTAACATCATAAGATTGTATGAATGTGGTCATACGTTTCTTCCAATAGGCATAGTTTGTTCCATCAAACAAAGGAGGTCTTCCGGTGTGAAATCCCTCTCTTTGTTGGGCCATTGCTACAAACGTGAATTTGTGTAAATGCAATTAACCTGAGTTTCAAGTGCCAAGTTACATTTAGAGCCTAAATACATGGAATTGAAACTTAGCTACTCTTCGATCTTCATCTTTAGTTTAACTCAAACTTGAATCCTGAAATGTTAGATGACACATATATATGCAAGTAATAATATTTCAATTGATACATGTTTTTATTGAGAAGTTGATTAATCATCAAAACGGATTAACGATTATTAGCCAAAAAGCCAACACATTCAACTTCACAACCACACGAAACATGGGTGTGCCCTTCACGTACGTAGCCTAGGCCGTTTCTACTACCACACGAAACTCATCATGCTCCACCCAATGATTTTCAAATCTAAACATCTTCTTTTTCCGCCTTTCGTTTCCTTCCGTCTTCATGATGGGCATGGTATGATCACTGTTGAACGTTTTATATTTCTACCGCAAGTGCACGGCCGCGATGAAGCGGTGGCAAGTACGGGTCGTCCTCAGGGAGGTGAGCATCCTCTTGTTTACACGAAATCAAGTGGCGAAAAACAGGGAGAGAAAGAGTTGGTTACGCTACTCTACACTAACCTACGCTAAGAAGTATGAAATGCGAACGAAAGAAACAATCAATGAACTAACAACTAAGCTAAGAACAAAGGAGGAATGCTGGAATACAGAAATGGAAAACCCCTAAGGGGTGGAGTGAGTGCACACATGCAAAGAGGTGGGTGTAGAATACATTCTTTAAGCACATGAAGGTGGTGTTTATCAAGCATAGGAAGTGTCTAAATGTTATGGCAAAACCTATCAATCTATTCACCAACTTAGTTGATTAACATTTACATATGCAAGGTGTTTATTTCAGAACCTAAACAAGCATGAGAGGTGTCTAATCATTTTGGCAAAACTCATCAAGTTGTAAATTCTATCCTAAACAAGCAAGCATACATTCATGTTTAATAAACACATTGAAATTAAAGCATTCATCCCACTCTCTAATGCATGTATGTACATCTACTCCACCCCCCAAAGGGGATGGAACTACTCACTAAACATTACACTAATTATTAAACTATGGAAAGAAAGCATATTAAAACTAAGCTAGAATTAAAAGACGATTAAACTAAAACATGCACAACAATAAAAGAAGCATAAAACAAACAATGAAAGAAACATAAAACTTTATTGATAAAATGACTCACATTAAAAGTAGCATCCTCCTACTTTAGTGTGTGCTTCAAGGCCTCACTTCTAGTAGGAAGAATAGCCACTTAAAATATGGAGTGATTACAATAGGAGGTGAAGAGTTCTATTTATAGCCATGGAAAAAGGTAATCCGGGACAATCCCCCGATGTGGGACTAAACAAACACCAAAAATAGCCTAAACGAACATTAATACAAGTCCAGGAGAAATCTTGGCGGATCTGGACTAATCCAGACCGCCAATTGGCGGTCCAAAATGTCCGGATACAGTTGAGTTTTATTCTGGGCTTTTCTGTGTGCTTTTGGTGGTCTTTGATGCATCTACTTCGTTTGTTGGATCTCCGACCCGAATCCAATTGCTAAAATACTCCCCATAATGGTGTGAAGTATTCTGTTTTACTCTTAGGTCCCTCTGTCTTGCAATCAGGTCCTTCTCCCTTGCATCTTGGTCCCTAGATCTCACAATTCAGTCATTTTTCCCAACTTTTGGGTCCTTTTATGCTTCATCTCTTCAAACCTATTTATTCCTGAAAACTAAACATAAAACTCGTGACATAGAATTGTTTAGGTGAAAGATAATGGATATAAGATACAAATATGAGCATGAAATGATGTCAATCAATCACTCAAGTCATTTTCACCAACAAAGTAGAAGGATTCTGGGAACAACTCATGCCACACATTGTTGATTAAAATCCTGTCTATCCTCATCTCAATACATGCACTTCCATCGGATGAATTCGACAAAGTGAACTCACCTTCCGTAGATTGCATCTCAAGAAGCTGAAGTGCATCAACACAATCATTAAATTCCTTCATTGCAACCTCATTTCTAGCAGAACCTCCACGTTTCTCACTTGCCATCCGAATGCAATTAAAATCTCCCCCATTATCCTCGGCCTCGATATGTACTTTGTTGGCTTTTTGGCCTTAATCTATATTTTGATGATTTAATCAAGATAATCTTAATTGTAATCAATATATAGTAGTACACATATTGCATAACATATATATTTCTTTGCGCTAACTTGTACAAGTGATCAAGACTCAAGGAAGAAATGATTCAACTCAAGTATGCTCATGGTCCTTGAATGAGATGACAGGTGGGGGTGATGGTCAGAGGGCTGGCTGGTGGTGCGAGTGTTGCACCATCATGCCATCAGCCTTAGGCACAGGAAGCTTCCTGTGTGGCTGTGGTTGCTGCTGGAGCTCCGGTGGGGTTCGGCCTTGTTCCAACCATGACAACCCAGAGGGTAGGGATGGGGGCACGGCTGTGGTGGGAGAGGATCTGGCCAGCACGCGGGTGCAAGGTAGAACAAATCGGGTAACCGGTTAGCATCATACTTGTGGTCCCTGCGGTGTGGGGTTGGCTGATCTGACTTGCCTCATCATGTGCTCGTATTTCTTGCCTCGGGAAGTCTGGAAGGAAGAGGTCAGAAGGTCAGGGGACGGATCCAGGAAGGTTACATGCATAGATGTGCTCCAATTGTGGTTGTATCTATAGCTATTGTATGCTTGTCGATTATGTGATATGTTTAGTGCTTCTGATTTTGGTCCTTTAGTAGTTACACATATATATGATCTGATTTCCTGAGAATATTCTGATACACACACACATATATATATATATATATATATATATGTAGTATGAGAATGAAATCAGATATTATATCGTCTATGCTTTTCGCTACATGCCATGCTAGTGGGAGAGTAGTTCATCGTCTCATGTGTGTTTGAAGATTTATGGATGTGTTTGGTTTACGTATTGCACATGCATGTCTGATTTGACTGAGTTATTAAAGTTATATGCTCCAGCAAGAAACTGATTACGTTCTTTATATGTAGAATTAAATGTGGATATACTCATCAAACTAGATATCTATGTAATGTAAATTTGTAGTATCCTACTCTAATTGCCTAATTTAGTTGGTGTGCATGTATTGTGAACCTTACCATATTACTTGCTGCTGAATAGAGTGTGTTTGTATGAATGCATGAATATGACTTAGGATCTGACCTCATGACCATTATTCATGTCCCGTAGCTAGCCCCAAATTGATGTGGTGATTGGTGATGTTCTGGTGATGAATGATTGGTGGTTTGTTGTCGTTAATGGTTAGCGTCAATTCTGGTATGTTTGGAGCTGTGAGGAGAGTATTTGCTCATTCTGGTATGTTTGTGATGAATTCACGTTGGGCTCATTCTGATTAATGTAGCTATAGAGATAAGTAGATCTATAGATTGCTTGCATTGCATTTCATAATAAATGAACTCTAGGCATGTTTGATTCTGGGCCGACGGGCCACGAATAGGACCTCTACGTAGAGAGGCCTATTCTCAAAGACCTCTACGTAGAGAGGTCAGGCGTAAGATAAGATATGGGCAGGCGCACTGCCATTTGTTATAGGACGGACAAACCCAACGTCACGATGGAACCATGTAGGGCACTTGCTGCGTGTTGGGATGTCAATCTGGAAGACTGCTTTGTGCCAAGCAGTGGGTAACTGTCGAGTGACCCGCTTGTGGATTAGACTAGTATGGCTGGTGGTTCGATTCCTACGTAGAGGATCACTTCGGGTGAAACCCGAGTGGCACCACTATGTAGAGTTGTCGCCCGGCACAACTATGTAGAGTTGTTGCCTTCTTGTTGCATGTGTGTTAGATAGGACTCAAGCATAGCTTCTCATCTTGTTTTTGGAGCAGGGGCATACGAGGTTTTCTTTATTGAAAACTTACGCATATGTGTTGATGTTTTGCCTTAGGTAATAAGGTTTCCTTCTGGGGTGGACTGGACGAGTTTCGGAGGATTCTGTACACGAGGGGAAAGTCGACCAGAGCCATCTATTTACATTTTGCTTCCGCATATATTTGATGTATTTCCCTTTTTAAACTCAATGTACTTTATTTGAATTATTTCCAAATATGGATAATTTCCCGACTAAGTTATGCATTTTTTAGTCTATGCATGCATGTATCTGTTATGTTCTATTGAGTAGTTACCTAGTCTATTTATTGTAACTCCTTCGGTCGTCGTGAATGTCTCTGATCGTGACACTCCTATTGGTTTCCCAAGTGTGCATACCCGTGAGATCGGGGGCGTTACAGAAGTAAGGATGTGAATGTTGTAGGGAAGGGCAAAAAAATTTGCTACCCACTCTGCCTTAAGGTGGACTAGATGGGGCAGGTTAGTAGGTGGGTCTTGCGGGGCATTTTCAACAAAATTACAAAAACCTATCAATTGATACAAAGTTCGAGGAATAGAATCTTCAATTGGCAGTGGTGAGCTACGAAGGGGTGGAGGTAAGATTCGCGACAGTGATAGGCGACGTGGCAACAACGATGGCAGTGGTGAGCTACAAAGGGGAGTAGGTGAGGGAGGTATGAGGCGATGGCGATGGTGATTAGCAAAGGGGAGGTGGTGAGGTTGACGCTAGAAATGGAGGATGAGGACGGGGTGAGGCTGGCACTATGAGGAAGCCCGAAGGGGGAGGGCAAGGAGGACGAGAGGTTGCAATGGGTTATGGCTTATGGGTTTAGGTATTGGGTTAGGGTTTGCACAATTATGGGTATCCGGGTATTCGGGTATTCAAGTATTGGGTATTCGGGTATCTGGTATTCGAATTATCGAGTATTCGTGTATCAGATATTTTGCTATCTTGTATTTGGGTTATGTGGGTTGCGCTTTATGCAGGTCAAACTAACTGCAGCCCACCCTGCTTATTGTGTGGGCTTTATGGCTGGTGGGAATTTTTTTTTGCCTTCAACCCGCATTAGACGGGGGAGGGGGAACAAAGAAATTGGTATTTTTGGGGGAAGAGGGTCATTTCATGGAACAAAGAAATTGGGGTTTTGGAGAAAAGGTGATATCGTGGAAGTAGGAGTATTTAACCCCAAATTGACCTAAATCCGTCAAACATAACAAGTGGAAAAGGACACTTTATCAAATGAATATTGGTCCACTTGCTTACGCGCTTCAACTGTAATAGCCATGTGATGAAAGACAACTTTGTGAGACCCACAAAAAATTAATCTTCCGTGTTTTCATCATGCAACTCATTTGCATGCATTTGATTACGTAACAAATCATGGACAATGACACGCATGTCATTGTCCATGATTAAGACTAAACATGGCATAAAAGTCTAGCTAGAAAACTAACCAACAACATCAAAAACTAATTGTATAGAAAGAAAACTAATGACAAGAGGAACATGAATCCAACAGATTATAGAAAATGTGACATTACAACCTTCATCCACCTTCCTCTACTTGCAGCCAATTTGGATAAAATCTAACCTACTATAATGGTTAAAGTGTAGAAGAGGAAGAAATGTACGAGAAATATTGCTATTTATAATGGAAAGAGAGGTGTAGATGAATCTAGGAGCAATCCAACGGTTGTAATCGATTTCTCTTTCGTTTGGTGCACCCAATTAAGCAAGTCTGAGCCACAAAAGAAATAGGGATGGGTTAGGACCAAATTGATCTGCCCATGACGGATTGTTTGTTACATCCTAACCCTTTGCTTAATGGGTTTCATTGTGTTTAGGTGGTGGATTAGAGGAGGTTTAGATGGACGACTGGGATGGTTAGAGGAGAGAGTATAAAAGGTTGGTTTCTTTTCTCTCGCACTCATTTTTCCCCTCTCTCCCGAGTGTCTCTCTCTCTCAATCCTTTCTCCTCCAGCCTTGGAGTCGTGGTGAAGTGGACGATCGACAAGGTGAGGTGAAGCTCTGTTGAGTGCCGGAGTGGAGGTGATCGCGAGCGAGAAGTTCGCCGGAGAAGAGGAGTTCGCGTGGAAACATTGCGATCGAGCTTCAAAGGCTTCTTCAAGCCTTAAAGGTATGCCAAGCTTTAGTTTAGTCCTCCTTTTAGCCTTCGTGAGGATTGGAGTGGCCGACGGTAGGCCGAAAGGCTCGTCGAGGGTTTTGCAGCAGCTTTTCTGCTCTGCAATGGTCGACCGACGGGTTGGTGTGGTCGACCGGATGTAGTATTTTTCGGTCAAAATCCCTTGCACCGGTAGGACGATACTCTAGGAGTGGTCGACCGGTGGTACATTTTATGCAAGAGTAAGATGCTTTGGGTGTTTTCGATCGAACGGGTCTCCTTTGCCGGTCGACCAAAAGCACTGTAGTAAGTCGGTTGGGGCGTTGATCATCCAAACGGTCGACCGCTCGTTGACTTCGTCCGACCGATAACTTAAGTTCACTTAATAGACGGTCGACCAGAACATTTGTTTCGGTCGACCGTGTAGTGCGGATTGTTGGTGAGTCTTACTGGTAGGAATCGGTCGACCGTGAGAATTTATCGTTCGACCGTTTGTGCTTTTTGAGCAAAATAGGATTTCACTGATGGATTTCGGTCGAACGGGTCCCCTTTGCCGTTTGACCGGTTGGACATTATTTCTGTTTTATTGCGGAATAATATGGGTGTTCGGTCGACCGTTTATGGTTTTCTGTTTGACCGTCTGGACACTGTTTTTCATATGGATGCTTGTGTCGTGTGTGGTTGGATCTTCCTCGAGGGCAACGTGTCCCCGACCTTTTTGGGGCAACGGTACGAACATGTCGGCCTGAGAGGAAGTTCATGGCTGTGGCTCTACGGAGTGGTGCCTTGTGTGCACGTTGTTGTGGCCGATTTTTTCCGACGGTGCCTTGTGTGCACGTGTGTTGTGGCCGAGACTCTGACCGGCGGTGCCTTGTGTGCACGTTGTTGTGGCCGATGTTTTCCGGTGGTGCCTTGTGAGCACGTTGTTGTGGCCGAGATTCTGACCGGCGGTGCGTTGTGTGCACGTGTGTTGTGGAGTTGGGGTGAGAGGACCCTTGAGACCAGTGGCCGATGTTTTCCGACGGTGCCTTGTGTGCACGGGAGTTAGTTATGCTTTTACTGCATTCTTCATTTCATGTCTCAAATATACATGTTATGTTCATATCTTAGGGTTTGGCATACGGGGTTTCCCAATGGGAAACTCATGCATAGTTTTGTTGCATTTCAGGTCGTAAGCATCAGTAGGAGGTGGTGACTGAGGGCGGGAGCACTCAGACCAGATCCTATCCGTTTATTTTTTGAGGTGGATGATTTCCCTTGTATATGTGTTTGTTTATCTTTTGTATTGGATTGTAATCATCTTTGACTCTTGTAGTATTCAGTATACCACTTTATATATATATATACTTGTGGTTTGGTAACGACACCGGTGTTGATTCTTGGACCTGTTTTAAAGTTTTAAATTTTCTGCTGTTTCGGGGCATTACAATTTGGTATGAGAGCTTTCGGTCCTGGTGTGCTTGTCCAATGAAACCACCTTAGAGGTTTTGCATTTAGTTGTCATTCATCATGCATTCATTCATAATCATTAATTCATTGTCATTTCCTGTCCTCTTGTGTAGATGCCTCCGAGACGTGTGTGGCCACCTTCATGTTGTAGGGGCGCCAGTGAGGAGAATGGTAGGGAGGATAGGGAGGAGGAGAGGAGGACCCTTCAGGGGACTCTTGGTAGGGTGGGCGAGTTTCTCGAGAGCCAGTCTGAGCAGGCAGGGGCGGGGCAGTGCTGGATCGGTTTATGCGTCAGCACCCTCCTTCCTTTGATGGCTGTGGTGAGCCGGAGGCAGTTGAGGATTGGGTCTTTAAGATCCGTGATGGTAATTAAATTTATACCGCAAGTGCACGGTGTCAATGAAGACGTGGCAAATACGGGTCGAACACAAGGAGGGAGAGATTTGTTATTTTCGTGATTTTCGATTAAGGAGAAAGAAGGAGAGAAGAAATAATTGGGTTTTGAGATTTTTGGATTTTAATTATCTAAAGCAAGAAACAAGAACAATTAAACTAAAACAAGAACAAAGAGGTGAATTCCGTCGGGTGGAGGTTTAGATTTAGGGTTTAGATTAGAGAATTCAGAAACTTATAATAAATCATATTAGTTATGAAGCATTACATGATAAATGATTTAACATAAACTCAAGTAATCAAAATAGACTAATACGAACTTAAAATAATAACATTCATTCATCTTCTCTTCACCCTAATCCGTCACCTTCACCCTTTGGGAGGAGTTAGAAACTCATGGATGGAGGGAGGGAGAAGGGGTCCTAGAGAAACTAAGAAAAGAAAATTAAAAACATAAAATAAAAGAAACAGAATTTTATTGCTAAATTATGGAACAAAAGGAAGAACTCCTCACAACATCGTTCTCGGGGCTATTTATAGCCGATACAAGGGACCTAAGCATGAAATAAGAAAGTACACGCGTCAACACGCAACCGGTAAAATTTTTAGAGCATAAATCTAATTTGGTGCGGCGCAAATGCTCTTGAGGTGCGGCGGATTCGCCACCTTTTTGGCTCAGAATCGACCCGGATTTTTCCTGTGTGTTTATGGTATGATTTCAATGTCATTTGCGCGTCTGGATTGATTCTTGCATATCTTTGGAGATCCGAATTAATTTCTTCATATATTTGGAGATCCACATTGATTTTTCTTTACATTTTCTGCATAATAATAAAAGCTACTCGTGATTTGCAATTAGGTCCTTGACTTTTTGCAATTAAGTCCCCGGCTACTTTTGTGCTTAAGTCCTTGTTCTTTTCGTAATTAGGTATTGAATGCTTTTATGCTTGGATACATTTCCATTTGAAGCCCGATAAACTTGAACTTGGTCTTTATGATAGAAACGAGTCTTTTGTACGCGTTTATGCTCGGGATGTGGGTAAATTGCATTCAGGTCCCTGTATTCTGTAAATAAGACTAAACACATACCTTAGTAGCATTTATTGATGTAAAAGTAATCTAAATGAAAGACATATGATGCAATGTATGCAATGCATCAAATACCCCCACACCTAGATTTTGCTAGTCCCTAGCAAAACAGAATATAAGAAAAATGAAAACATGGAAATCCTAACTCACTTTCGTAGGAATCACGGTTGCACTTAGCATGTGCAACAAGCCTTTAAACCTCCAAGTTTCCTAGGAGGAGGAGTGTTGTCTCCCGAGGGTTTTCAGCGGATATACCCACAAAATCCTAAATCAACGTTTCATTAATAGTTCTCAATATCCCTACCTCAACCTTATACATCTCACTAAGAATTTTTGCATGCTCATTATATAAATCTAACTCATTAAAAATATGACTTGGTCTTTGTTCCTCCAACATTCACACCACTAACCCTTCTACACATGTTTATCACTTGAATTATTTTGCACGCCTCCTCTGGTGGTGAAGTATCATTCGGATCAACCATGGCATGGATTATTCTTTTAGCTTTGGGCCTTGAGTATTATTATTTTCTTTTCTTTTCTTTTTTTCCGTGATTCAACACATTTGCTTTTTGACACTTTTACCCTTTTGCATTCATGTAGCGAGTTTGGTCGATAATCCCGAGCTGGTAGACTCATGTTACCGGGTTTCAAAATACCCCTACGGACCAGTGACTCAAAGGCTTGGGCTTTTGTAGTCAATTTGCAAAATGTGTTTTCCTCAATTTATTCCTTTATTTTTATTTTCCTCAAGGCTTAATTGCTATTAGAAGTCCACACTTCCCGGTATATTTTCCTCAACCTCTGCTTTTTATCAACCACTTCAAAGATTTGATTCATCCAATTTAAGTGCATACATGTCTTAAAGGGCAAATGGTTATTTCTTTGGAACTTAGATTTATGTCACAATTTCTACAAGCAGAACTATATAATAAGGAACAAAAACTCAATGCAATTTGTACACGGGTTTTAGCAGTTCAATCTTAAGCTATGTCATGAAACATTGATTTTTTTTTATTTTTATTTATTTTATTTTTTGAATAAAAGACAGATCTATAGATAAATATGTACATAAACACCCCCCCACACCTAAATCATGCATTGTCCTCAATGTATGCAAATATAAAGCAAATGCACATATTACCTTGATGAACTGCGGTGGACGGATGGAATTTGCTCAAAGTCAACCATAGTCAGAACTGGATTGAATGACACCATATTGGTGCATGTATCCAGTTGAATTGTTCCCCATGTTGCAATGAGCGTCCTGAGTCACAGGTTCCACACCCCTCGCATAAATTGGTTCTCTTATTTGCTCGAGTGACGGTGGGTGTGTAGATGAATTCCTCCCCTTTTTCTTACTTCCTTTTTGATTTTGTGATGATTCAGAAATATTATAGATACGCGATTTCATCACAACATCACTCTGATTGCATATTATTTCTGGCTCACTATCAATATGAAAGATATTAAATTCAGCTTTTAAGTTCCCAAAAGATAATTGCATGAGCCCATTTCGACAGTTTATCAATGCTTCAGAAGTGGCTAAAAAGGGTCTGCCTAGAATTACAGGGATTTGTCGATTAGGATTTACAACAGGTGCGGTATCTAGTACGACAAAATCCACTGGGTAAATGAAGTCACCAACCTTGATCAAAACATCCTCTACTACACCTCTTGGTTTCTTAATAGAGCAATCAGCAAATTGAAGGGTTGTCCTAGAGGGTTTTAATGGACCAAGGTTCATTTGCTCATAGACAGAGTACGGGAGTAGGTTAACACTAGCACCAAGGTCTAGAAGGGCTTTGTTGATAAAAGTATCTCCTATTGAACATGAAATTGTGGGACATCCAGGATCCTTATATTTTATAGGAGATGTGTTGGACAAAATAGAACTTATGTTTGCAGTTAAGAATGCCTTCTTTGGTACATTTGTTTTTCTCTTTTTAGTGCACAAATCTTTTAAGAATTTAGCATAAGCAGGTATTTGTTGAATCATGTCTAAGAGTGGAATGTTCACCTTAACTTGCTTAAATACTTCTAAGATTTTCTCTATTTGTGCACTTGAGTTCTTTTTGAGTCTATTAGGGAATGGGGCTTTAGGAACATAGACTCGCTCAGGTTCAGGTTGAGCTATGGGTTCAGGTTGAGTAGGTGGGTTGGGCGTTTCAGATTGGACGTCAGGTTCAATGGTTAGGTCATATGTGGTAGCTTGATGACTAGATTGATTGGACGTTCTAGGATTTACCACATTATTGTCAATTTGTCTTCCGGACCGTAATGATACTACTGCATTTATTTGTTGGAACGATCCTTCCTCATTAACCATTTGAACCGGTCTAGGGTTGTTATTTCCTGAAGGTGCTTGATAGGATTGATATGAATTATTAGATCTAGGGTTCACCTCAGGTTGACTTGGAAACCGACCCTTTTCTCTTTCACCTACTATTTGTGCTAGTTGACTAACTTGTGTCTCTAGCCTTTGGAAGGTCTGGTTGGTTGTTTGTATAAAAGTTTTCATCAAAATTTCCAAGCATGTCAACCTAACCTCATGATCGTTATTGTTACTAAACCCAGATGATGTATTATTTTGGTTATACGGGTTAGGTTGTTGTCTAGGAGGTTGACCTTGTTGGTTTGATGAGAAATTGGAATTATTACGCCAACCCGAGTTATAGGTTGATGCGTATGGGTCATTTCTAGCATGGTTATACATGGCGTTAACTTGGTCCCATTCCGCACAATCCTCCTTTACATGACCAGTCTGACCACATCTAGAGCACGGGATAGTCGAGGCTTGATTCACTCGGTTTTGGGTTTGTAGCTCTAAACTTTCCATTCTGCGCATAAGGGTAGCTAGTTTTGCTTCAGCCGCTATGTTGGCATCAACAGCTAAGACACCTGGTTTGGGTTGACTTGCTATTCTAGATCCAATACTCGGGTTAAGCGGTGTTCTAGCATTGTCCCATTGCATACTATTTTCAGCTAATTCCTCGAGAAAAGTCCAGGCATCATTTTCATTTTTCGACATAAAATTCCCTTGGCTTACGGATTCTACCATAACCCTAGATGTGGGTGTCAATCCCTCATAAATAATTTGGCATAATTGCCAACTCGGAATTCCATGATGAGGGCATTGGGTCAGAACACTCTTAAATCTTTCTAGATAGGAATAAAACGGCTCGCTCTCAGACTGAACGAATGCAACAATTTCATTCCTAATCCTCATAGTCTTATGGTTGGGGAAATATTTTTTTAGAAATACTTGAACAAACTCAGCGCAACTCCTAATAGATCTTTTGGCTAGACTATATAGCCATTTCTTAGCGTCGTCCTTTAGTGCTAGAGGCACAAATTTCAGACGCACTGCCTCTTCAGGGATATGCTGGTATTGCATAAGAGAGCAGATTTCCTCAAATTCTCTAAGGAAGAGATATGGATCTTCCCTAGAGGTGAACTTAGGCAACATACTCATGTATTGTGCCTTAAGTTCGAAGTCGCAACCCTGTATGGTGGGCATAACGATGCACGATGGCTGAGCAGCCATCGCTGGATAGCATCGATCCCTCAGAGTTATAGGTTGCGCAACAGGCGGGTCCACTACGTTCTCACCCATTGGATCCGGGTGAGGTGGTGCAGCAGGTGGATTGGGGTTAAGTTCCAGACTGGAATCTAGATGAACTCGTGAGAGTCGATTACTCAAGTCCCGAATCCAAATCTGAGTGCACCGGGTTGAATCAATTTTTGAATTCAAATTCGAAATTTAAATTCCAAATTTAATTTCAAGAATTAATTAATTTTTTTTATATTTTCGTTTTTTTATATATTTTTTTGTTTTTTTTTCAAAAGGGAAACAAACAATAGAATGGGGAAAGATGAGAAAGGAATCCTAATCTAGAGAATTTAGGTGAGAAGAGAAAGAAGACTCAGATGAGAAGGGAAACCTAACTCTAAAGATAGAAAAAGGGTTGGTCAGAAAATTCCTAAGAAAGCACGGTTCAAACAATCCTAGACCTAGTGTCGCTTAGATCTAGACGACTCCTAACTGGTTGAGTCGAATTGATTCGCTTGATTCACCTCCCTCACTAATCAAACCAACTTCGCCAGGCCGTGTATAGCTAGTGGGGGCGCTTCCGACAGAGTCGGTGCCAATTAGACAACCACTTCGCTTGGAAGACTTACGTCAACACAAAAACACTTTCTAGACACCAAATTAAATTCAATCGGCTTCAGGTCATAGCAAGTCAAACCAATTCTTCTCCTTAAATGAGTCCGAGTCCTTAGGGGCCAATGTCTAATTGATTTTAAATTTAAGGCTTAGGTGACACTTTAGGATTGTGATTTGTGGGCCACGGAAGGGTGATGAAATCCCTACCGTATCTTTGCCTACAGAGTTGCCCTTAAGATAGTTTAACTTAGATCTAGCAAAGATAGTCAAACAATGGCCTTTAATTGGGGGCAATTGCAAGGTTGTATGCAAACTAAATTATATGCTTAAATGCAATCGATAAAACTCGTGCACATATCTTGACTCCAGCACTCTTCAACAAAAATTAATTTGCAAAAATTTAGCAAGAATAATGCATACAAAACACTAGATGATGCATGCACTAAGGCCTTTCTAATTTTGCCAATTTTAGGTCAGAGTTGAATTATTGCCAATTATGGAATTTTTGCCCTAACACGTGCAATTCTAATAAAAGGAAATTTCACGAAACTAGAAATTACGAGGAAAAAGGCAACAAAGGTTACCTACGCAATGCTCAGTCGGGTTCGCCGCCCGCTCTCGAATTTTCAGTAGCTTCACGCGTCCACCCAGAGATGAGTCACGTCCCAGAAAAATTTGAAGCCCAGAAGCTCCAAGTGTGCGGCGGATTCGTCGCACGTTACTCTTCAGGTGCGGCGATTTCGCTGCTCGTTTAGCTCAGATAGTGCTCGGATTTCGCCGTGCACTCTGTTGTCTCCCGAAACACAAATCCAAATACTTAGATCGCGCACAAGATAAACAGGATAAAATCGAAATCAATAAAAAACAAAATCTGCGTCGCCTCCCCGGCAACGACGCCAAAAACTTGATGGGAATTAAATTTATACCGCAAGTGCACGGTGTCAATAAAGACGTGGCAAATACGGGTCGAACACAAGGAGGGAGAGATTTGTTATTTTCGTGATTTTCGATTAAGGAGAAAGAAGGAGAGAAGAAATAATTGGGTTTTGAAATTTTTGGATTTTAATTATCTAAAGCAAGAAACAAGAACAATTAAACTAAAACAAGAACAAAGAGGTGAATTCCGTCGGGTGGAGGTTTAGATTTAGGGTTTAGATTAGAGAATTCAGAAACTTATAATAAATCATATTAGTTATGAAGCATTACATGATAAATGATTTAACATAAACTCAAGTAATCAAAATAGACTAATACGAACTTAAAATAATAACATTCATTCATCTTCTCTTCACCCTAATCCGTCACCTCCACCCTTTGGAAGGAGTTAGAAACTCATGGATGGAGGGAGGGAGAAGGGGTCCTAGAGAAACTAAGAAAAGAAAATTAAAAACATAAAATAAAAGAAACTGAATTTTATTGCTAAATTATGGAACAAAAGGAAGAACTCCTCACAACATCGTTCTCGGGGCTATTTATAGCTGATACAAGGGACCTAAGCATGAAATAAGAAAGTACACGCGTCAACACGCAACCGGTAAAATTTTTAGAGCATAAATCTAATTTGGTCTCTTGAGGTGCGGCGGATTCGCCATCTTTTTGGCTCAGAATCGACCCGGATTTTTCCTGTGTGTTTATGGTATGATTTCAATGTCATTTGCGCGTCTGGATTGATTCTTGCATATCTTTGGAGATCCGAATTAATTTCTTCATATATTTGGAGATTCACATTGATTTTTCTTTATATTTTCTCCATAATAATAAAAGCTACTCGTGATTTGCAATTAGGTCCTTGACTTTTTGCAATTAAGTCCCCGGCTACTTTTGTGCTTAAGTCCTTGTTCTTTTCGTAATTAGGTATTGAATGCTTTTATGCTTGGATACATTTCCATTTGAAGCCCGATAAACTTGAACTTGGTCTTTATGACAGAAACGAGTCTTTTGTACGCGTTTATGCTCGGGATGTGGGTAAATTGCATTCAGGTCCCTGTATTCTGTAAATAAGACTAAACACATACCTTAGTAGCATTTATTGATGTAAAAGTAATCTAAATGAAAGACATATGATGCAATGTATGCAATGCATCAAATACCCCCACACCTAGATTTTGCTAGTCCCTAGCAAAACAGAATATAAGAAAAATGAAAACATGGAAATCCTAACTCACTTTCGTAGGAATCACGATTGCACTTAGCATGTGCAACAAGCCTTTAAACCTCCAAGTTTCCTAGGAGGAGGAGTGTTGTCTCCTGAGGGGTTTCAGCGGATATACCCACAAAATCCTAAATCAACGTTTCATTAATAGTTCTCAATATCCCTACCTCAACCTTATACATCTCACTAAGAATTTTTGCATGCTCATTATATAAATCTAACTCATTAAAAATATGACTTGGTCTTTGTTCCTCCAACATTCACACCACTAACCCTTCTACACATGTTTATCACTTGAATTATTTTGCACGCCTCCTCTGGTGGTGAAGTATCATTCGGATCAACCATGGCATGGATTATTCTTTTAGCTTTGGGCCTTGAGTATTATTATTTTCTTTTCTTTTCTTTTTTTCCGTGATTCAACACATTTGCTTTTTGACACTTTTACCCTTTTGCATTCATGTAGCGAGTTTGGTCGATAATCCCGAGCTGGTAGACTCAAGTTACCGGGTTTCAAGATACCCCTACGGACCAGTGACTCAGAATAGGTTCCCTACAGAAGTCACATACAAAATTTCACATAATTTGGACTTGAATAGATCACCCAAACTTAGACCGGAAAACACTAATCCTGAATCCTAACAGTCTGCCCACATTCGGTCGACCGCAACAGGACGTTCGGTCGACCGAGTGATCAAGTCTCCTATTTGTGTTTTTCACTGCCCGGTTTCGGTCGACCGTTTATCCACTTTCGGTCGACCGTGTGAACTTATTTTTCCGACCGTTAGTTTTGTCGTATATACCCAACGGTCGTATTCGTATTAAACCAAATATACCCCAAATACATTTCATGTATCGGTCTGCCGAGGACCTTGATCGGTCGACCGAATAGATCATTGTTTGTCAACCCCTAAGTCCCTAGTACAAATCGGTCGATCGATCCCTATTCGGAGTTCGACTGATCACTTAAGTGTACCTGAGTCGTAGCGTTGGGCGGTCGACCGAACTGAGTTCAAAACTGCCAAATGGTCGACCGTTCAGCCCGATTCGGTCGACCGAATTAACTCAGAATTGGGTCCTGCGAGTTTCTATTTTGTATATCACACACCAACTTATACCCAATCAATCCCAACGGCTCTTTTCTCTCTAATGCCTATATAAAGAGTTGTAAAACATATTTTAACACAACTCTCCCACTGATATTTGTCCCCAACAATAGAGAGACGATCCAAACACTCAAAAGCTCAAAACCTTCCACACTTTAGTCTCAATTCCATATTCTACTCAAGTGTGCTCATGTTTAGAGAGTGTTGTTCCACTCACTCTTTGTGCAAAAAGCAAGGGTCTTGGTGAAAGCCCAAGACAATGAGTATAGACTTCGGTGAGTGCCCAAAGTGATCCTCTCGGATTGTGAGAGGTGGAGCCAAGCTCGGCGAGGGTTGTTCGCGAGCTTGAAGACGTGTATAGGCGTTCTCTCCCGGCCCAGAACGGGGAGTGGTTAGTGAAGTTGTGAGCGAAGCTTGCAAGAGGGGACTAGGACCCAGGTGGGGTGCCGAACCTCTATAAAATTCCCCCGTCTCATTGTGGTTATCATTTTTCTTCCCTACTTGCTTGTTTTGTTTTTAATTCCGCTGCATATCTTTGATTGTTTAAACAAGAAGGTAATTAGCTTAAAATTGATTAGCATAGCCGACCCTCACGATCCCACATTTGGTATCAGAGCCTTGTTAGCTAATTTCATTACTTAATCGTAATTTTAACATGGCCGCAATTGCATCCACATCCTATGATTCATCTAGACCACCATATTATAATGGAACAAACTATTGTTCATGGAAAGATAAAATGAAAACATTTTTATCCTTGAATTTAAACATGTGGTCGATGATTCAAATTCCATATGAAACACCTAAGTATGATTTTAAACAATGGAGTTTAGAAGATGAAAAACAAGCCTCTTCAAATGCTAAAGCCATGAATGTGTTATATTGTGCACTTGCAAGTGAACTTTTTAATGTGATTTGTTCTTGTGAAAGTGCACATGATATTTGGCAAAGACTTGAAGATCATTTTGGCGACACTTCACTAAACTCAAGTGAAGATGAATCGACATCTATGGATGAAACTCGAGAAAGATGGGACAAGAACACATCCACATCTTCTTCCTCATCAAGCTCATCCAAAGGAGAAGTTCCCCAAAAGAGCTACATGGTATTAGAGGGGGACGAAATCGAGGTATCATCTTGCTCTAGCGATAGTTCTAGTTGTAGTTCAAGTAATGGAACATATTCTTTTAAAGAACTACAAAATGCATTTCATGATTTAGTTGCTAGATACAAAGTAGTTTGTGAAAAGAATCAATTAGCAAATAAGCAAGCAAATGACAATGTTTGAATGAATCCATCTTGGATGAGAAAAATGATTTTCTTGCAAAACTTAACAAAATCACATTGGAAAATGCATGCTTAAGAGATGAGAAAGAGAAATTGAAAAAAAAACCAACTCATCTATTGCTATTGATAGTCATATGCTTGAATGCGATAAGAATGACTTTCTTAGGAAAATTGACAAATCTTATCTTGAAAGCAAGAAATTATTGAATGATTTAAATTGCATGACCGACAAATGTGTCGAATTAGAGATTCACATGCATCAAATAAATGAAAAGCACATTTCTTTGATTCAAAATCTAAATGGCATGAATGAATCTCTTGTGCTTAAAAATAGTGAACTAAATGCATCGAATAAAACTTTGATCAATGACTTGCATAAGTTCACAAATGGCAAGAAAGACCTTGATAAGCTTTTAGGAAATCAAAGACAATCCTTAGACAAGCATGGTTTAGGCTTTAATGTCTTCTATATGAAAAACAATCTTGTTCAAGATAGTATAAATGGAAAGCATCACATTGCCATGAAAAGAACCTCAAGTGTTTGGGTAGCTAAATCAACTTGGATTTGGGTACAAAAAGTTAAATTGATTGGACCCAAACAAAAATGGGTACCAAAATCTACACTTGTAGGTACTTGAGGAGAAAATCGGTGGTGACCGGGTGAGCTTAAGAGTCGAATTGATAACCGGGTGCATCACCGAATGGAGATAGAACTAATTCAAGCTTCAAGTTGGTATAATTTTCTTATCCTCTAAATTTGTCAATAAAATTGGTTCTAGTCTAGGTTTTACATGCTTGATTGACATATCTTTTATTCATTCATTGGAAATCTTAAATTTGAATCACATCCATAGTTTTAGAGTTAAATTTTCTAAAATGGATGTCAAAAGGGAAATTGAGAACATCACATGCTTAATTGTAGTATTTGCTTAATGTTAATAGGGGAGAATTAGAAATGAACTTAATTGAAAAATCATATTCATATTGATAGGGGGAGCTTATTGAATATCATTTTCTTAGAGTAATGAAGTGCAAAATTTAGAGGGAGCAACTTCATTACAAGACATCCACATTGAACTCAAATCGTATTTTTTTATAAATATCATTTTTTGATGGATGTCAAAGGGGGAGAGATAATTAAGGGGGTAACTTGGAATTTGATCACAAAATTGAACAAAAACTATGCACATCCATTGGGGGAGCATTAATATGCATAGTTTACAAATAAAAATTCTATGTATTGAGTTATAGTTAACATATAGGTTGCCATCATCAAAAAGGGGGAGATTGTTGGCTTTTTGGTCTTAATCTATGTTTTGATCATTTAATTGTAGGATCGTACGGGTCGGCTATGCTAATCACTTTTAATCCTAATTACCTACTTGTTTAAACAATCAAAGATGTGCAGCGGAATTTAAAAAAAACAAGCAAGTAAAGGAATAGAAATGCAAACCACAATGGACACGGGGGTTTTACAGAGGTTCGGCCACCGCCTACGTCCTCTCTTGCAAGCTCCGCTCGACACTTCGAGCTCCGCTCACGTCTTCACTATCCACTCCCCATTCCGGGCCGGGAGAGAACGCCTTTTACAAAACAAGCTCCATGAACACCCTCGTGAGCTTGACTTTCTTCTCTCACAATCCGAGAGGAACACTTTGGGCTTTCACCGAAGTCGTTGCTTCTTTTACAACTGAGAACTTGAGTGGAATACACTCTCTAACTTGAGCACACTTGAGAAAGATTGGAATTGAGACTAAAGTGTGGAAATTGGAGGCTTGGAGTGTTTGGGATTCTCTCTAATGTTTTGGACAAGTAGTAGTGGGAGATTTGTGTTAAAATGTGTTTTACAACTATATTTATAAGCATTATAAAGAATAGAGCCGTTGGAGTGTTTTACAACACACAGGAAAAATCCAGATCCAATCAGAGCACAAATTGCGGCGAAATCGGCGCACCTTACATGTAATTTACGGCGAAAACACCGCACCCCTTTCGATCCGTGGCACCGTATTTTGTCCAGTCGTGTCATGACGCGTGTACTTTCCTATTTTATACTTGGGTCCCTTGTATCAGTTATAAATAGCCCCGAAACTATGTTGTAAAGGAGGACTTGTTTTATTCCATGCTTTAGTAATAAAATTCTGTCGGTTTATTTTGTGTTTTTAGTTTTCTTTCCCCTTTCTATTGTTTGTTTCCATTTTTGAAAAAAAAATTAAAACAAATTCAAACTGGTGCCCTCAGATTTGGGTTCGGGACTTGAGCAACCGACTCTCACGAGTTCATCTAGATTCCAGTCTAGAGCTTAGCCCCAATCTACCTCTTGCACCACCTCACCCGGATCCAATGGGTGAGAATGTAGTGAACCCGCCTATGACTCTGAGGGATCAGTGCTACCCAACGATGACTGCTCAACCATCGTGCATTGTTATGCCCATCATACCCGGTCGCGACTTCGAACTGAAGGCAGAATACATGAGTATGTTGCCCAAGTTCACCTCTAAGGAAGACCCATATCTCTTCCTTAGAGAATTTGAGGAAATCTGCTCCCTTATGCAATACCAGCATATCTCTGAGGAGACAGTGCGTCTTAAATTCGTGCCTCTAGCACTGAAGGACGACACTAAGAAATGGCTATATAGTCTAGCCGAAAGATCTATTAGGAGTTGGGCCGAGTTTGTTGAAGTTTTCTTAAAGAAATATTTCCCCAACCATAAGACTATTAGGATTAGGAATGAAATTGTTGCATTCGTTCAATCTGAGAACGAGCCGTTCTATTCCTATTTAGAAAGATTTAAGAGTTTGTTGACCCAATGCCCTCATCATGGAATTCCAAGATGGCAATTGTGCCAAATTATTTATGAGGGACTGACACCTACATCTAGGGTTATGCTAGAATCTGTAAGCCAAGGAAGCTTTATGTCCAAAAATGAGAATGATGCTTGGATTTTTCTTGAGGATTTAGCCGAAAATAGTATGCAATGGGACAATGCTAGAGCACCGATTAACCCGAGTATTGGATCTAGAATAGCAAGTCAACCTAAATCAGGTGTCTTAGCTGTAGATGCTACTATAGCTGTTGAAGCAAAACTAGCTACCCTTATGCGTAGAATGGAAAGTCGAGAGCTAAAAACCTGACCCCTAGTGAATCAAGCATCTTCTATCCCTTGCTATAGATGTGGTCAGACTGGTCATATAATGGATGATTGTGCGGACTTGGAACAAGTTAATGCCACATTTAACCATTCTAGAAATGACCCATACGCATCAACCTATAACCCGGGTTGGCGTAATCATTCCAATTTTTCCTGGAGCCAACAAGGTCAACCTCCTAGACAACAACCAAACCCGTATAACCAAAATAATACATCATCTGGGTTTAGTAACAATGGAGATTATGATGTTAGATTGACAAGCTTGGAAAATTTGGTTAAGACTTTTATGCAAACAACCACTGAATCCTTCCAAAGGCTAGAAACACAAGTCAGCCAACTAGCACAAATAGTAGGTGAAAGAGAAAATGGTCAGTTTCCAAGTCAACCTGAGGTCACTAGTGCAGAATAGGCTTTACTCGTCGCCCAATAGACGTCGGCCTTTATAACCACCGACGTCTAGTGGGGAGAGGACAGAATGGACGTCAGTCTTCATTGAGGCCGACGTCTATTTAGTACTATAGACGTCGGGTTTGGGAATAACACGTTTAGCCGACGTCTATAGGGTATAGACGTTGACCTATAGACGTCGGCCGTTTGTGTACCTTGTGAATCCGACGTCTATAGGGTATAGACGTTGACCTATAGACGTCGGATGTAATGTAAGGCCGACGTCTATACTCCATCCATATAGACGTCGAGGTATAGACGTCGGCGTTATATAACATCCGACGTCTATATGTCTTAAAGAAATCGGACAGACGCATTTTCTTTCATTCATTTCAGACAAAACCCACCCAAACCCTAGTCGTCCCGCGACCGAACTCTCCTCCGCGACCGACCTCCGACCGATCCGCGCCGTCTCCGGCACCGCAGCGAGCTCCCAAGCTCTCCTCCACTTCTCCGGCCCTCTTCTCCTTCTTCCTCTGTCTTCCTCCGTCTCTCTCCACATGTAAGTTTTAAGTTTGTTTTTGGTTGTTTTAAGTTCGTCTTCCTCCGTCTTTCTCCACATATTCTTTCTAAGTTAGCCTTCATCTCGTGTCATTTACAGCCGTCACCGCACCACCTCCGCGACGTCTTCGGGAACCACAAAGACCTCCTCCGGCATCACAACTTTTCCCTCCTCTGGTTCGTGCTCAATTTTAGATCCTTAATTTAGGATTAGTTTAGACCAAGAATCCAACGCCAACATGCATGTATGTTGGTTACTTGTTGAGATTTAATTGAAATAATATGTAATATTTCGTGGAAAAACAAACTTGAAAACCTACAGAAAGCCCTGAGTTTAAATTCACCTTACGATTGAAAATCAACTTTTTTTGCAACGAAACTGACACCGGTAGGTTAGTATATCTAGTGTTGATATTTGATAAACATATCCAACTAATGCAGCACTATTCTTCTCATGGCCGAACCTACGTTAAATATTTTAAAAGACCTACCCTAGTAACCCTACCCTTATACATGTTTAGTCGTGAAAAAAGTAATTCGGGGATTTTTATTAGTATTATTGAATGATATTTTAACTTGTGCTACTCAGAGCAATTAAGGTTTACAGAGCTTTAGGTGGTAGGAGAACAACCACAAAGCAGGAATAATATGGCATGGAATGAGAGTACGTTCTATCCCATTTTTGTTAATTAAGTTAGGAACAAATATTTAGCGAATTCCTATGTTTGTAGTACCGGAAGCAGGTTGGAAATACGGAATGCGGTTACTACGTGATGAGATACATGGAGGAAATCCTTGATGTGGCAACTCAAGACGTATGCCTATCTGAGGTAATGTAGATCGTTATTCAATTGTATAGTTGTGTAGTTTCAATATTTAGTTATTAATATTCAACACACTTGTATTTTTTTGATAGGTTTTCCCAAAAAGTAGTGATCCCTACTCGCAACAGGAGCTCGATGAAACTCGCGAGCGATGGGCTCGCTATTTCATCAGAAACATGTTGACGAACTAAGAGGTTCTCCTGCCAATAGTATTGTTTGTAATTTAGTTAACAAGTGAACTTGTATTACAAACCTACACTTTATGCCTTAATATAATCGCCGTAATTTTAGAATGAATTAATTGCAAGTGTGTTGAATGTCAATTGTGTATGCTTTGTATGTTTGTGCATGTATGGTTGTATGTTTGTGTTTGTGCATGTGCGCTTGTGTGTTTGTGCTTGTATGTATACGTGGATGAAATTGGGAGTATTTGTGAACAAATTTATAGGTGAACGGATTTGGTGCAGTTGTATGTACACGAATATGATGACTAAAAACAATTTCGTCGGATGCTATTTTTTTTGTCCAGGTCTAGGAATAGACGACGGCTGTTGTTATTAGCCGACGTCTATTCCTCTGAAAAAAGGAATAGACGTCGGCTTTCCATGGAATCCGACGTATATTCATTAGGAATGGACGTCGCATGTTAGTTCACCGACGTCTATCCCTAAAGATTATACGTCGGGTGTTATATCACCGACGTCTATCCCTAAAGTATAGACGTCGGTTGTTGTATAATCCGACGTCTATGCGTTAATGAATAAACGTCGGCTTCTTTTTATAGCCTACGTATATTCGTTAGGTATAGACGTCGGCTATACGATAGCCGACATCTATGTATAGACGACGCACACATAGACGTCGGATCGGGGAGTGCTTATATCCGACGTTTATAGCCCCGTACATCCGACGTATATTCCCTTTTCTGTAGTAGTGGGTGAATCCAAGATCTAATAATCAATATCTACCCTATCAACCACCTTTATGAAGTAACAACCCTAGACCGATTCAAATGGTTCATGAGTAGGGACCGTTCCAACAAATAAAAGCAATTGTTTCATTACGGTCTGGAAAACAGGTTGATAACAATGTGGTCAATCCTAGAGCTCCTAATCAATCTAGCCATCAAGCACCCACATGTGACCTGACCATTGAACCTGAAGTCCAATTTGAAAAATCCAACCCACCTACTGAACCTGAACCTATAGCTCAACCTGAGCGAGTCTATGTGCCTAAAGCCCCATTCTCCAATAGACTCAAGAAGAACTCAAGTGCACAAATGGAGAAAATCTTGGAAGTATTTAAGCAAGTTAAGGTGAATATTCCACTCCTAGATATGATTTAACAAATATCTGCTTATGCTAAATTCTTAAAGGATCTGTGCACTAAAAAGAGAAAAACGAACGTACCAAAGAAAACATTCTTAACTGCAAACATAAGCTCTATTTTGTCAAACTCGTCTCCTATATAGTATAAGGACCCTGGGTGTCCCACAATTTCATGTGCGATAGGAGATACTTTTATCAACAAAGCCCTTCTAGACCTTGGTGCTAGTGTTAACTTACTCCCGTTCTCTGTCTAGGAGCAAATAAACCTTGATCCACTAAAACCCTTTAAGACAACCCTTCAATTTGCTGATTGCTCTATTAAGAAACCAAGAGGTATAGTAGAGGATGATTTGATTAAGGTTGGTGACTTCATTTACCCAGTGGATTTTGTCGTTCTAGACACTGAACCTGTTGTCAATCCTAAGAGACAAATCCCTGTAATACTAGGAAGACCCTTTTTAGCCACTTCTGAAGCTTTGATAAATTGTCGAAATGCGCTCATGCAATTATCTTTTGGAAACCTAAAAGCTGAATTTAATATCTTTCATGTTGATAATGAACCAGAAATAGTTTGCAATCAAAGTGATGTTGTGATGAGATCGCGTATCTATAAGATTTCTGAATCAAATAAATCATCACAAAATCAAAAAGAATGTGAGAAAAAGGGGAGTAATTCATCTACCCACCCACCATCACTCGAGCAAATAAGAGAACCAATACATGTGAGGGGTGTGGAATCTTTACCCCAGGACTCTCAGGGCAACATGGGGAACAATTCAACTGGATACATGCACCAACATGGTGACATTCAATCCAGTTCTGACTATGGTTGACTCTGAGCAAATTCAATCCCTCTACCACAAGTTGACTCAGGTAATAAGTGCATTTACTTTATCTTTGCGTACATTGAGGACAATGCATGATTTAGGTGTGGGGGGTGTTTATCTATCTATCTATCTCTCTATCTATATATTCTGTTCTTTTTAAAAAAATCAATGCTCCATGACATAGCTTAAGATTGAACTGCCAAAACCCGTGTACAAATTGCATTGAGTTTTTGTTCCTTATTATATAGTTCTGCTTGTAGAAACTATGACATAAATCTAAGTTCCAAAGAAATAACTCATTACGCTTTAAGACATGTATGCACTTAAATTGGATGAATCAAATCTTTGAAGTGGTTGATGAAAAGCAGAGGTTGACGAAAATATACCGGGAAGTGTGGACTTCTAATAGCGATTAAGTCTTGAGGAAAATAAAAGTAAAGGAATAAAGTGAGGAAAGCACATTTTGCAAAATGATTACAAAAACCCAAGCCTTCGAGTCACTGATCCGTAGGGGTATTTTAAAACCCGGTAACTTGAGTCTGCCAGCTCGGGATTATTGACCGAACTCGCTACACGAATACAAAAGGGTAAAAGTGTCAAATAAGCAAATGTGTTGAATCACGATATAAAAAAAATACTTTAAGATACTCAAGGCCCAAAGTTAAAAGAATGATCCATGCCATGGTTGATCCGAATGATACTTCACCACCAGAGGAGGCGTGCAAAATAATTTAAGTGATAACATGTGTAGAAGGGTTAGTGGTGTGAATATTGGAGGAATGAAGACCAAGTCAGATTTTTTATGAGTTAGATGTATATAATGAGCAGGCAAGAATTCTAAGTGAGATGTATAAGGTTGAGGTGGAGATATTGAGAGTTATTAATGAAATGTTGAATTAAGACTTTGTGGGTGTGTCAACGGAAAACCCTCACGAGACAAAACTCGTCCTCTAAGGAAATTTAGGGGTTTAAAGGCTTGTTGCACATGCTAAGTGCAACCGTAATTCCTACGAAAGTGAGTGATGATTTCCCTGTTTTCATTTTTCTTGTATTTTGTTTTGCTAGGGACTAGCAAAATCTAGGTGTGGGGGTATTTGATGCATTGCATTATATGTCTTTCATTTAGATTAATTTTATATCAATAAATGCTACTAAGGTATGTGTTTAGTCTTATTTACATAATACAGGGACCTGAATGCAAATTACCCATATCCCGAGCATAAATACGTGCAAGAGACTCATTTCTGTCATAAGGACCAAGTTCAAGATTATCGGGATTGAAATGGAAGTCCATCCAAGCATAAAAGCATTCAATGATCTAATTACAAAAATGTCAAGGACTGAAGCACAAAAGTAACCAGGGACTTAATTGTAAAAAGCCGAGGACCCGACTACAAATTAAAGTACCAAAATATTATTTTAAGGAGAAGTTCTAAAGAAAAATCAATTTGGATCTCCAAATATATGAAGAATTAATTCGGAGCTCAAAAGAAAGAAATCAATTCAGACGCGCAAAGGACATTCAAATCATACCATAAACACACAGGAAAATCTGGATCCAATCAGAACACAAATTGCGGCGAAATCGCCGCACCTTACATGTAATTTGTGGCAAAAACGCCGCACCCCTTTCGATCCGTGGCACCAGATTTTGTCCAGTCGTGTCATGACGCGTGTACTTTCCTATTTTATACTTGGGTCCCTTGTATCGGCTATAAATAGCCCCGAAACTATATTGTAAATGAGGACTTGTTTTATTCCATGCTTTAGTAATAAAATTCTGTCGGTTTATTTTGTGTTTTTAGTTTTCTTTTGTAGTTTCTCTAGAACCCCTTCTCCTTCCCTCCATCCATGAGTTTCTAACTCTCTCCAAAGGGTGGCGGTGATGGATTTAGGGTGATGAGAAGAAGAATGATGTTATTATTTTAATTTCGTGTTAGTATATTTTGATTACTTGAGTTTATGTTGAATCATTTATCATGTAATGCTTTATAACTAATATGATTTATTATAAGTTTCAGATTTCTCTAAACAAAACCCGATATCTAAACTCCCACCCGCTGGACTCTCATCCATATTTGCTTTATTCTTAATTTGTTTTTGTTGTTCTTGTTTTAAAAATTAAAAATCCAAAAATCTCAAACCAACCTTATTTCTCTCTTTTTCTTTCCTTAATCAGAAATCACAAAAATAACAATATCTCTCCCTCCTTGTGTTTGACCCGTACTTGCCACGTTTTCTTTGACGCCGTGCACTTGCAGTATAAATAAAATTCTCATCAAGTTTTTGGCATCGTTGCCGGGGAGGCGACGAAGATTTTGTTTATTTTTGGTGATTTCGATTCTATTCTGTTTATCGTGTGCGCGATCTAACTATTTGGGTTTGCGTTTCAGGAGACAACGGAGTGCGCGGTGAAATTCGGGCACAGTTGGAGCAAGAATATATCAAATATACCCCAAATACATTTCATGTATCGGTCGACCGAGGACCATGATCGATCGACCGAATATCTGTCTCTTGACAAACCCAAACCTCTTGTTGGAAATCGGTCGACCGCTAGACCTTGTTTCGGTTGACCGAATAGATCATTGTTTGTCAACCCCTAAGTGCCTAGTACAAATCGGTCGACCGATCCCTATTCGGAGTTCGACCGATCACTTAAGTGTACCTGAGTCATAGCGTTCGGCGGTCGACCGTCACCTAACCGGTCGACTGAACTGAGTTCAAAAACTACCAAACGGTCGACCGTTCAGCCTGATTCGGTGGACCGAATTAACTCAGAATTGGGTCATACGAGTTTCTATTTTGTATATCACACACCAACTTATACCCAATCAATCCCAACGTCTCTTTTCTCTCTAATGCCTATATAAAGAGTTGTAAAACACATTTTAACACAACTCTGCCACTCATATTTGTCCCCAACATTAGAGAGACGATCCAAACACTCAAAAGCTAAAAACCTTCCACACTTTAGTCTCAATTCCATATCCTACTCAAGTGTGCTCATGTTTAGAGAGTGTTGTTCCACTCTCTCTTTGTGCAAAAAGCAAGGGTCTTGGTGAAAGCCCAAGACAATGAGTATAGACTTCGGTGAGTGCCGGAAGTGATCCTCTCGGATTGTGAGAGGTGGAGCCAAGCTCGGCGAGGGTTGTTCGCGAGCTTGAAGACTTGTATAGGCGTTCTTTCCAGGCCCGGAACGGGGAGTGGTTAGTGAAGTCGTGAGCGGAGCTCGGTGATCCGAGCGGAGCTTGCAAGAGAGGACTAGGACCAAGGTGGGGTGCCGAACCTCTATAAAATTCCCCCGTCTCATTGTGGTTATGATTTTGCTTCCCTACTTGCTTGTTTTGTTTTTTATTCCGCTGCATATCTTTGATTGTTTAACAAGTCGGTAATTAGCCTAAAAGTGATTAGCATAGCCGAACCTCACGATCCCACATTTGGTATCAGAGTCTTGTTAGCTAATTTCATTACGTAATCGTAATTTTAACATGGCCGAAATTGCATCCACATCCTATGATTCATCTAGACCACCATATTTTAATGGAACAAACTATTGTTCATGGAAAGATAAAATGAAAACATTTTTATCCATGAATTTAAACATGTGGTCGATGATTCAAATTCCATATGAAACACCTAAGTATGATTTTAAACAATGGAGTTTATAAGATGAAAAACAAGCCTCTTCAAATGCTAAAGACATGAATGTGTTATATTGTGCACTTCCAAGTGAACTTTTTAATGTGATTTGTTCTTGTGAAAGTGCACATGATATTTGGCAAAGACTTGAAGATCCTTTTGGCGACACTTCACTAAACTCAAGTGAAGATGAATCGACATCTATGGATGAAGCGCGAGAAAGATGGGAAAGAACACATCCACATCTTCTTCCTCATCAATCTCATCCAAAGGAGAAGTTCCCCAAAAGAGCTACATTGTATTAGAGGGGGACGAAATCGAGGTATTATCTTGCTCTAGAGATAGTTCTAGTTGTAGTTCAAGTAATGGAACATATTCTTTAAAGAACTACAAAATGCATTTCATGATTTACTTGCTAGATACAAAGTAGTTTGTGAAAAGAATCAATTAGCAAATAAGCAAGAAAATGATCTACAATGTTTGAATGAATCCATCTTGGATGAAAAAAATGATTTGCTTGCTAAACTTAACAAAATCACGTTGGAAAATGCATGCTTAAGAGATGAGAAAGAGAATTTGAAAATAAACCCAACTCATCTATTGCTATTGATAGTCATATGCTTGAATGCGATAAGAATGACTTGCTTAGGAAAATTGACAAATCTTATCTTGAAAGCAAGAAATTATTGAATGATTTGAATTGCATGACCGACAAATGTGTCGAATTAGAGATTCACATGCATCAAATAAATGAAAAGCACATTTCTTTGATTCAAAATCTAAATGGCATGAATGAATATCTTGTGCTTAAAAATAGTGAACTAACTGCATCGACTAAAACTTTTATCAATGACTTGCATAAGTTCACAAATGGCAAGAAAGACCTTGATATGCTTTTAGGAAATCAAAGACAATCCTTAGACAAGCATGGTTTAGGCTTTAATGTCTTCTATATGAAAAACCATCTTTTTCAAGATAGTATAAATGGAAAGCATCACATTGCCATGAAAAGAACCTCAAGTGTTTGGGTACCTAAATCAACTTGGATTTGGGTACCAAAAGTTAAATTGAATGGACCCAAACAAAAATGGGTACCAAAATCTACACTTGTAGGTAGTTGATGAGAAAATCGGTGGTGATCGGGTGAGCTTAAGAGTCGAATTGATAACCGGTTGCATCACCGAATGGAGATAGAACTAATTCAAGCTTCCAGATGGTATAATTTTCTTATCCTCTAAATTTGTCAATAAAATTGTTTCTAGTCTAGGTTTTACATGCTTGATTGACATATCTTTTATTCATTCATTGCAAATCTTAAATTTGAATCACATCCATAGTTTTAGAGTTAAATTTTCTAAAATGGATGTCAAAAGGGAAATTGAGAACATCACATGCTTAATTGTAGTATTTGCTTGATGTTAATAGGGTAGAATTAGAAATGAACTTAATTGAAAAATCATATTCATATTGATAGGGAGAGCTTATTGAGTTGGCGTAGCTGGAAGCAAACCACTACGGCCGATTCAACCACCGCTTCCGAAGTAATGGCTGTCGCTGAAGCGAGCAAGGAAAGAGTGTGGATCAAGAAGTTCCTTGAAGAGCTTGGAGTAGTTCCCACGAGCAAGGGACCCATTGAGCTATTTTGCGATAATAGTGCATCTATCTTGCAAATCAAGGATCCTAGATCACACCAAAAAGTGAAGTACATGGATCGCAAGTACTTCGTTACGCGTGACCTCATCGACGAAGGCAAAATAAATCTATTATGGGTGGACACCAACAACAACACAGCTGATCCATTCACAAAACCCTTATCCCAAGCCAAGGGCGAAATGCATTTCGAGTCCATGGGATTGAGGAACCATGTTGATTGGCTTGATGATTGTTATGTAATGGGGTTTACCCTAGTTCTTATTGTTTTATACATTGAGTATGTATGTGAAAGAAAACTTTAATAACAAGTGGGAGATTGAAGGGAATGTGTTCTAAAAGTTTTACTTTTAAATGTCAATTATTATGAATTGAATGAGAAATCATTTTGTTCCTTGTTTATGTTATTCGTCTTTTAGAAGTGTTAAGGAAGAGGCTCTTGGTCCTTAACCGTAGAACTCTAAAAGATATTGGTTTACATAAAACAAAAAATATTCACAATCATGGTAATTAACATGGGACATTAATTACCGAGTTAAGATTGTCGTGTTGGTCATAGATCATTGTAGCTCTACAAGTGAGTGACAACACGGGTACACAAAAGAGGAAAATATTACTTTTGTATACTGAATAGACCTAACAAGTAAAACATTATAGAATTGTGTTTTCTGTGTCATTAATGTTTTACTGTGTCTTTGGTCCTTTGATATGAGACTTATATCCGATCACTTAAGAATTGCTTAATTAGACTACTGTCTTGAGCTATCGATGAGAGTAGTGTAAAGGCATTGGTTGGTTAAGTATGACTTTTGTTGGAGAAGATAGTTAGTCAAAAGATTATCATTGCCCCTCTTAATTGAGTGATGATATTAGTGGGCCCCGTGATAAAGCAAAGTTATAATGTGCACAATGTGATTTTAGTTAAGTCACATATTTATAACTAGCTTAAAGAGATCAAGAAATGAATACTAATACAAAGTTGACACAATACTACTTTGTGTGTATTCTTAATATCATGAGGCAAGGGACGGACACAAGTGGTGCACTCCATCACTAAATGGATCGGGTTTTGGTTCGAGTGGATTTAAGACATTTAACTAATTGAGAGCTATAATGTGTAGCTAAATACCGCTTATAGCTTGTGATATTAAGCTCTTAATATCACTGCCAACTAGGTCTAGATCCTCTCATAGGTCACACCGCAAAAACCAGGAAACAAGAAGCTTGATTTTTGGTTCATATGATGTGTCGGGTTTCTTATAGAAAATATGACACATATGGTGAACAAGTAAAATCAATTATGTTGTGTTTAACATAATTAGAATCATGATAAATTCATATGAGATACATATATTATAGGGTGCAATAATTTATTATTGCATAAGATAATATATTGCATAAGTTGTGAATTTGCTAAAAACCCCAAACGTTCAAATTTTGTTGGAAATAAATCAAAAATTTGAAAAGGCAAAATCGGGTAAAAGTTCGGTAATCCGTTATGGTTCGGTCGACCGAAGGATTTGTGGATCGGTCAACCGAACATGGAACGGATAGTCATAGTTGATTGACCGAACTTGACCAAAGTGCCTGGAACTCTGGTACGGTGTACCGAACCTGGAACGGTCGACCGAAACATGTCCAATTCCGATATTTTCGGTTAACCGAATGACACTCGGTTTAGAAGTGAATTCGTCTGAACGGTTAAGGAGAATTTTTCTCCTTGAGAATCGGTCATTCGTCTAATACTCGGTTAAACAATCGAGACATATTCGGTTAACCGAGTGGGACTCGGTAGACCGAACCTCGATCGATTTTCTGCCTTTGATAATTAAGAGATTAATTTGATCAATGGTTGGATTGGCTCCAAACTTGGTCAAATGTTTTGTGGATGCATGTAATACATTATGGAATTAGTTTGTGAGAGAAAATGTCAAGAAAACGTGGCTTAAGAATAGCCATGATTGAGAGTAAGATTGGAGCCTATAAATAGGTCCTTATTCTCCTTAATTAAGTTAGATGTTTTCTAATTATTTTCTCTCCTAATTCACCACAAAAGCCACAAAAATTCTCTTAGTTTTCTAAGTCTTTGGAAGGAAAAATCTCAGAGATCAAGGAAGGGGGTTTGTAGCTAGATTCTAAGCTACTTTGGAGATTGATTGGCTAGATCCTTTCTCTCCAACCTTGTTTAGGGTTTCGGTGAACACTCGGAGGCATCCGGCGCAACGAGAAGCGACGATTGTCTTCCTCAACGTCTCTGGAACATCAAGAAGTTTTAGAGAACTTCTAGGTATGAATTTCGGAGTCCCTTGTGTTTGTTTTAATAAGTTTTTGAAACTAGTTGTTAAAACAAACTGATGCATGCATGAAATAAATCGAAGAAAATTGTAATTGATCCTTATTATGCATAAAAATTCGAAAAATATATATGCACAATTAAACATGAAATCCTACAATCAATTTTAATCCTAATTTCCTACTTGTTTAAACAATCAAAGATGTGCAACGGAATTTAAAACAAACAAGCAAGTAAGGAATTGAAATGGAAACCACAATGGACACGGGGGTTCTACAGAAGTTCGGTCACCGAATCGGGACGAACGGCCGACCGTTTGGCAGTTTTGAACTATGTTCGGTCGACCGGTTAGGAAACGGTCGACCGCCCGACGCTACGACGTAGGTACACTTAAGTGATCGGTCGAACGCCGAAAGGGAATCGGTCGACCGATTTTTACCAGGCACCCTGGGTTGACAAACAAAGATCTATTCGGACGACCGAAACAAGGTTTAGCAGTCGACCGATTTTCAACAGGAAACTTGGGTTTGTCAAGAGACAGACATTCGATCGACCGATCATGGTCCTCGGTCGACCGATACATGAAATGTATTTGGGGTATAATTTGTTTAATATGAATACGATCGTTGGGTATATACTACAAAACTAACAATCGGAAAATTAAGTTAACACGGTCGACCGAAAGAGAAAACATGGTCGACCGAAACGAGGCAGTGAAAACACAAACAGGAGATTGATCACTCGGTCGACCGAACGGCCTGCTGCGGTCGACCGAATGTGGGTAGACTGTTAGGGTTCAGGATTAATGTTTTCCGGTCTAAGTTTGGGTGATATATTGAATTCCAAATTATGTGAAATTTCGTGTGTGATATATTGAATTCCAAATTAAATCATCAAAACATAGATTAAGGCCAAAAAGCCAACATTAATCAACTTAATCTTAATTATAATCATGTAGAGTAGCAGACATATTGCATTGCATATATATTGCTTTGTGCTAACCTCTACAGGTGATCAAGACTCAAGGAAGAAGGGAAAATCAAGTCAAGACATGTAATCAAGCTCAGTTGAAGACATGTATTTTGTATTTTCATTGAGTCTTAGGAACTTGTGTAAATTGAGCATACTTGAGCTAAAATCAACTTAAACACACACTAGGTTCCCTATAGACGTCACACACAAATTTTCACATAATTTGGACTTCAATAGATCACCCAAACTTAGACCGGAAAACACTAAACCTGAACCCTAACAGTCTGCCCACATTCGGTGGACCGCAACAGGCCATTCGGTCGACCGAGTGATCAAGTCTCATGTTTGTGTTTTTCACTGCCCGGTTTCGGTCGACCGTGTGAACTTATTTTTTTGACCGTTAGTTTTTTCGTATGTACCCAATGGTCGTATTCGTATTAAACCAAATATACCCCAAATACATTTCATGTATCGGTCGACCGAGGACCTTGATCGGTCGACCGAATATACGTCTCTTGACAAACCCAAATCTCCTGTTGGAAATCGGTTGACCGCTAGACCTTGTTTCGGTCGACCGAATAGATCATTGTTTGTCAACCCCAAAGTGCATGGTACAAATCGGTCAACCGATCCCTATTCGGAGTTCGACCGATCACTTAAGTGTACCTGAGTCGTAGCGTTGGGCGGTCGACCGTTACCTAACAGGTCGACCGAACTGACTTCAAAACTGCCAAACGGTCGACCGTTCAGCCCGATTCGGTCGACCGAATTAACTCAGAATTGGGTCCTGCGAGTTTCTGTTTTGTATATCACACACCTACTTATACCCAATTAATCCCAACAGCTCTTTTCTCTCTAATGCCTATATAGAGTTGTAAAACACATTTTAACACAACTCTCCCACTCATATTTGTCCCCAATATTAGAGAGAAAATCCAAACACTCAAAAGCTCAAAACCTTCCACACTTTAGTTTCAATTCCATATTCTACTCAATTGTGCTCATGTTTAGAGAGTGTTGTTCCACTCAATCTTCGTGCAAAAAGCAAGGGTCTTGGTGATAGCCCAAGACAGCAAGTATAGACTTCGGTGAGAGCCCGAAGTGATCCTCTCGGATTGTGAGAGGTGGAGCCAAGCTCGGCGAGGGTTGTTCGCGAGCTTGAAGACTTGTAAAGGCGTTCACTCCCGGTCCGAAATGGGGAGTGGTTAGTGAAGTCGTGAGTGGAGCTCGGTGATCTAAGCGGAGCTTGCAAGAGAAGACTAGGACCCGGGTAGGGTGCCGATCCTCTATAAAAATCCACCGTCTCATTGTTTTGCTTTTCCTTCCCTACTTGATTGTTTTGCTTTTAATTTCGCTGCATATCTTTGATTATTTAAACAAGTAGGTAATTAGCTTAAAAGTGATTAGCATAGCCGACCCTCACGATCCCACATTTGGTATCAGAGCCTTGTTAGCTAATTTCATTACTTAATCGTAATTTTAGCATGGCCGAAATTGCATTCACATCCTATGATTCATCTAGACCACCATATTTTGATGGAACAAACTATTGTTCATGGAAACATAAAATGAAAACATTTTTATCCATGAATTTAAACATGTGGTCTATGATTCAAACTCCATATGAAACACCTAAGTATGATTTTAAACAATGGAGTTTAGAAGATGAAAAACAAGCCTCTTCAAATGCTAAAGCCATGAATGTGTTATATTGTGCACATGCAAGTGAACTTTTTAATGTGATTTGGTCTTGTGAAAGTGCACATGATATTTGACAAAGACTTGAAGATCGTTTTGGTGACACTTCACTAAACTCAAGTGAAGATGAATCAACATCTATGGATGAAGCTAAAGAAAGATGGGACAAGAACACATCCACATCTTCTTCCTCATCAAGCTCATCCAAAGGAGAAGTTCCCCAAAAGAACTACATGGTATTAGAGGGGGACGAAATCGAGGTATCATCTTGCTCTAGCGATAGTTCTAGTTGTAGTTCAAGTAATGGAACATATTCTTTTAAAGAACTACAAAATGCATTTCATGATTTAGTTGCTAGATACAAAGTAGTTTGTGAAAAGAATTAATTAGCAAATAAGAAATCAATAAGAAGAGGGATGGCTCGTTGAGGATGTGTATTTATTATCGGATGCTGAATAAGGTTACCATTAGGAATCGATATCCTTCACCCAGGATTGAGGATCTTTTCGATCAATTGCAGTCAGCGAAGGTATTTTTGAAGATCGTTCTGCGATCAGGTTACCATCAGTTGAGGATCAGGGATGCAGATGTCCAGAAGACAGCGTTCAGGACGAGGTACGGACACTATGAGTTCTTGGTGATGTCGTTTGGGCTGACAAATGCACCTGCGACATTCATGGATCTGATGAATTGGACTTTTCAGCCCTATCTTGACAGATTCGTGATTGTCTTCGTGGATGATACACTTATATACTCACCAGACAGAGAGCAGCACCGGGAGCACCGGAGGATTATGCTTAGCATCTTGAGAGATTAGCAGCTCTATGCTAAGTATAAGAAGTGTGAATTCTGGCTAGATTGGGTGGCCTTTCTAGGACATTTGGTGTCAGCAGACAGGATATCTGTAGATCCAGCGAAGGTTGAGGCCGTGACTCAGTGGAGAGCTCCGACCAGTGTGTCCGAGATCAGGAGTTTTGTGGGTTTAGCAGGTAATTATCTTTGGTTTATTCAAGACTTCTCTAGACTTGCTTCCCCACTGATGACTTTGACACAGAAGGGTGTCAAGTTCGTTTGGTCCCAGAAGGGTGAGGACTGTTTCCAGGAGCTGAAGAGGCGACTGACTACACCACTGATTCTGACGTTTCCGTGTGGTAGCGGAGGCTATGTGATCTACAGTGACGCTTCAGGTGTTGGTTTGGGTTGCGTGTTGATGCAGCACGGGAAGGTGGTCGCATATGCTTCGATTCATAAAAGATTACGACTTCACCATTTCATATCATCCAGGGAAGGCGAATTCTGTCGCAGATGCCTTGAGTAGGAAGGTGGAGTTGTCAGCTGCTAGCTTATGCATTCAGGAGTGGAGGTTGCTTGAGACCTTGACAGAGTGGAGACCTTTTACAGAGGACTCTGAGGGGGCAGTGATTGCGGGACTTCAAGTGGAGCCGCAGACAGTTTCGAGGGTTGTTCAGGCTCAGAGAGCAGATGATGAGCTGGCCAGTCTGATGCGGTTAGTTGCTAAGGACGGATCGGAATTCGGTGTCGGAGTTGATGGGGACTTGAGATTCAGGGGCCGGATATGGGTACCGAGAGTAGGTGATCTGAGGAATACTATCATGGAGGAGGTACATAGAGCCAGATATTTCATTCACCCGGGAAGTACCAAGATGTATAAAGACTTACAGCCGAGTTTCTGGTGGAAGGGGATGAAGCGTGACATAGCGGACTATGTGTCCAGGTGCCTGGTTTGTCAGCAGGTGAGGATTGAGCACCAACGGCCAGCGGGGCAGTTGCAGAGTATAGATCTGCCAGAACGGAAGTGGGAGCACGTGACAATGGATTTCGTCACCGGGTTGCCGAAGACGAGGAGATCTCACGACGCGATTTGGGTTATAGTTGATCGATTGACCAAGTCCGTGCATTTTCTGGCGATCAGGACCACCTTACCTTTGAAGGGTTTGGCAAAGTTGTACATCGGGGAGATAGTCCGATTACATGGAGTGTCGGTGAGTATTATCTCCGATCGAGATCCGAAGTTCACCTCCAGATTTTGGGGTAGTCTGCAGAAGGCTTTGGGGACTCAGTTGAAGTTCAGCACAACTTTTCATCTACAGACAGATGGACAGTCAGAGAGGACTATCCAGACGCTAGAGGATATGCTGAGAGCGTGTACTCTGGATTGGGCAGGATTTTGGGATGAACACTTGCCGTTGATCGTGTTCGCTTACAACAACAACTACAATTCGAGCATTGGGATGGCACCGTACGAGGCTCTGTACGGTCGGCCTTGTAGATTGCCGGTATGCTGGAGTGACGTAGGCGAGAGGCAGCTTGTTGGGCCAAACATTTCTCAGATGTACACTGAAAAGGTTGGCGTGGTCAGATAGAGGTTAGCGACGGGTCAGAGCAGACAGAAGAGTTACGCAGATAGGCGTAGACGAGAGCTGAGATTCGAGGTGGGCGATCACGTATTCCTGAGGATTTCACCAACTCGTGGAGTGATGAGATTCGGGAAGAAAGGGAAACTCAGTCCGAGGTACGTCGGACCGTTTGAGATTCTTGATCGAGTAGGAAAGGTTGCCTACCGTATTTCTTTGCCACCGCAGCTTTCAGGTATTCACAACGTTTTCCACGTTTCTATGATGAGGAAATACGTTGTCATCCGTCGCACGTGATTGAGATCTGTGATCCCAAGATCAGTCAGCACTTATCTCACGATGAGAGGTCCTTGGAGATTGTAGATCGGATGGAGCACCGGCTCAAAAAGAGAACCATTCCGATGGTGAAGATCAGATGGCAACACCATAGCGCGCGTGAAGCCACTTAGGAGATCGAAGATGAGGTCCGGAAGCAGTATCTGGAATTGTTCGGTGAGGATTTGGTTCTAATTTCGAGGACGAAATTCTTTAAGGAGGGTGGATTGTTACATCCTAACCCTTTGCTTAATGGGTTTCATTGTGTTTAGGTGGTGGATTAGAGGAGGTTTAGATGGACGGCTCGGATGGTTTCAGGAGAGAGTATAAAAGGTTGGTTTCTTTTCTCTCTCACTCAATTTTCCCCTATCTCCCGAGCGTATCTCTCTCTCAATCATTTCTCTTCCAGCCTTGGAGTCGTGGTGAAGTGGACTATTTGCAAGGCGAGGTGAAGCTCCGTTGAGTGACGGAGTGGAGGTGGTCGCGAGCGAGGAGTTCGCCGGAGAAGAGTTCGCGTGGAAACATTGCGATCGAGCTTCAAAGGCTTCTTCAAGCCTTAAAGGTATGCCAAGCTTTAGTTTAATCCTCTTTTTAGCCTTCGTGAGGATTGGAGTGGCCGACGGTAGGTCGAAAGGCTCGTCGAGGGTCTTTCAGTAGCTTTTCTTCTCTGGAACGGTCGACCGACGGGTTGGTCCGGTCGACCGGGCGTAGTGTTTTTCGGGCAAAATCCCTTGCATCGGTCGAACGATACTCTAGGAGTGGTCGACTAGTGGTACATTTTATGCAAAAGGAAGATGCTCTGGGTGTTTTCAGTCGAACGGGTCCCCTTTGCATGTCGACCGAAAGCATTGTAGTAAGTCGGTTGGGGGTGTTGATCATCCAAACGGTCGACCGCTCGTTGACTTCGTCTGACCGATAACTTAAGTTAACTTAATGGCCGGTCGACCAGAAGAGTTGTTTCAGTCGACCGTGTAGTGCGGATTGTTGGTGAGTAAGGGTGCACACGGGTCGGGTTGGGGCTGAAACCCGACCCAACCCGAAATTTTCGGGTTAGGGGAAAACCCAACCCGACCCAAAATTTTCGGGTTGGGTCGGGTCGGGTCGGGTCGAACCTGAAAATTTGGCATGAAATATTTGCACACTAAGTGCTAAATGATTCCTGAAATGTAGGCAATAACAATGATAAGGGTATTCCAAAAACCTCAACCATTCAATCCTAACTTATATAAATTGATTTCAATCCTAAATTAAAATCAAGCAAGCAAGTGAAACAACTACATAACTTCAAACACACCTTAAAAGTTAAATGAATACAACTTCAAAATCAGCAAGCAATAGTTCAAGGTGTCAAGCCATGAAGCAATAAGTTCAAAATAACTTTAAAATTTAGCAAGTAACTTAAAACACAATGCCATGAAACAATCCCAATTCCGACATAACATCCAACATTCGTAATTTCTTACATAACATTAAACATAACATCAAATAACTTGAGCAAGCCTCTCCACGATGTCTTTATCGTCCGAAATAGCTGAAACAATCAAAATCAAACACATATGAGATTGGATACGTAAAGAAATTTAACTGATTGAAAATATAAATGGCTCGTACCTAGACTCTCAACTTCTTGAAGTTCTTCCAAACTTGTAGGCCACTCAATGTCAAGGTTCCCTCGCATCCAATCTTGTGTACAAATTAGACACTCAACAAGCTTTGGAGTAAGTGAACTGCGATAATCGCTAAGAATCCGACCACCAGTGCTGAAAGTCGATTCAGAAGCAAATGTAGAAACCGGAATGGCAAACACATCTCTCGCTATTGTTGCAAGAGTTGGGTATTTGCTAGATGCCACCTTCCACCAATCTAACAACTCAAAACTTGAGTTGTCATCTTCACAATTCTCATCCAAGTACTTCTCCATTTCTGATTTGGCATTTTGGTCATCCTCTTTCAATCTCTTTTGGAAATCGAACCTGAAGTGGTCATCATCAATGTCCTCATCAAAACCCATATTTGTGTGCACAACAATCTGCATTTCATTCACATTTTCATTCCCACTACTACAAGCAACCTCTGACAATTTGTATTCCTCGAAAAGAATCTTCAATTTGTTCAACACCTTTTCAGTTGCTGTGTCGATCTCCTCCTTGGTATCTGATACATTGCATAAATTGCATCATATGTCGTTCATTTAGATTAATTTTATATCAATAAATGCTACTAAGGTATGTGCTTAGTCTTATTTACAGAATACAGGGACCTGAATGCAAATTACTCATATCCCGAGCATAAACACGTGCAAGAGACTCATTTCTATCATAAAGACCAAGTCAACATTATCGGGATTCAAATGGAAGTCCATCCAAGCATAAAAGCATTCAAAGACCTAATAACAAAAAGGCCAAGGACTTAAGCACAAAAGTAGTCAGGGACTTAATTGCAAAAAGCCGAGGACCCGACTGCAAATTAAAGTACCAAATATTTTGGAGAAGTTCTAAAGAAAAATCAATTTGGATCTCCAAATATATGAAGAAATTAAGTCGGAGCTCAAAAGAAAGGAAAGAAATCAATCCAGACGCATAAAGGACATTTAAATCACACCATTAACACACAGGAAAAATCTGGATCCAATCAGAGCACAATTTGCGGCGAAATTGCCACACCTTACATACAAAATGCGGCGGAAACGCCGCAACCTTCTTGATCCGTGGCCCCGGATTTTGTCCAGGCGTGTATTGACGCGTGTGCTTTCCTATTTTTTACTTGGGTCCCTTGTATCGGCTCTAAATAGCCCCGAAACGATGTTGTGAAGAGTCTTGTTTTTTAGTTCTTCTCTTTAGCAACAAAATTATGTTCTTTTATTTTGTGTTTTTTAGTTTTCTTTTGTAATTTCTCTAGGACCCCATCTCCTTCCCTCCATCCATGAGTTTCTAACTCTCTGCAAAGGGTGGGGGTGACAGATTTTGGGTGATGAGAAGAAGAATGATGTTATTATTTTAATTTTGTGTTAGTATATTTTGATTACTTGAGTTTATGTTGAATTATTTATCATGTAATGCTTTATAACTAATGTGATTTATTATAAGATTCAGAACTCTCTAAACAAAACCCGATATCTAATCCCCCACCCGCTGGACTATCATCCATCTTTGCTTTATATTTAATTTGTTTTTGTTGTTCTTGCTTTAGAAATTAATTAAAAACCAAAAATCTCAAACCAAACTTATTTCTCTCTCTTTCTTTCCCTAATCGAAAATCACAAAAATAACAATATCTCCCTCCTTGTGTTCGACCCGTACTTGCCACGTCTTCATTGACGTCGTGCACTTGCAGTATAAATTAAATTATCATCGAGTTTTTGGTGTCGTTGCCGGGGAGGCGACGAAGATTTTTTTTATTTTTTGTGATTTCGATTATATCCTGTTTATCTTGTGCGTGATCTAACTATTTGGGTTTACGTTTCAGGAGACAACATAGTGCGCGGCGAAATCCGGGCACAGTTGGAGCAAGAAGGGCGGCTGAATCGCCACACACCAAGAAGAACCTGCGGCGAAATCGCCGCACGTTTGGAGCATCTGGGCTTCAAACTTTTCTGGGATCGTCTCCATCTCTGGGTGGACGCGTAGAGCATCAGGGAATTTTTGAGAGCGGGCGGTGAACCCGTCTGAGCATTGCGGAGGTAACTTTTCTTGCCTTTCTCGTAAAATCTTAATTTTCGAAAAGTTCCTTTTCGTAGAACTGCACGTGTTAGGGCAAAATTCCATAATTGGCAATAATTCAACTCTGACCTAAAAATTGGCAAAATTAGAAGGACTTAGTGCATGCATCATATAGTGTTTTGTTTGCATTATTCTTGCTAAATTCTTGCAAATTAATTCTTGTTGAAGAGTGCTGGAGGCAAGGTACGTGCGCGGTTTTTTTATCGAATGCATTAAACATATAATCTAGCTTGCATACAACCTTGCAATTGCCCCCACTAAAAAGACCAATGTTTGACTATCTTTGCTAGATTTAAGTTAAACTATCTTAAGCGCAACTCCGTAGGAAAAGATACGGTGGGGATTTCATCACCCTTCCGTGGCCCACAAATCACAATCCTAAAGTGTCACCCAAGACTTAAATTAAAATCAATTGGACATTGACCCCTAAGGATTCAGACTCAATTAAGGAGAAGATTGGTTTGACTTGCTATGACATGAAGCTGATCGAATTTAATTTGGTGTCTAGAAAGTGTTTTTGTGTTGAAGTAAGTATTCCAAGCGAAGTGGTTGTCTAATTGGCACCGACTATGTCGGAAGCGCCCCCACTAGCTATACACTGTCTGGCCAAGTTGGTTTGATTAGTGAGGGAGGTGAATCAAGCGAGCCAATTCGACTCAACCAGTTAGGAGTCGTCTAGAATTAGGCTCCCTTAGGTCTAGGATTGTTTGAACCATGCTTGTTTAGGAAACTTCTGACCAACACTCTCATTTATCTTTTAGAGTTAAGTTTCCCTTCTCCTCTGAGTCATCTTCTTCTCACCTTCTTCTACGTTATAGTCTCCTCCCCTTTACACTCTCTGGTAGCATTTCAGGGTCGAGTCGAGCACTTATTGCGAGCTTAGCCTCGTGGTGGTGAGAGTGGTCGACTAGAGAGTTCTTTGTTGAGATGGATGGTTACATGGGCGACCATCCAGATCATTGTTGGGACCAGGGCAATTCTTCCTGGTATTCTGGACCCATACAACCTGGGGTGGCTCAGACTAACACCCCATATGGTTGGGACAATCCTAATTGTGTGACTGAGCAATCTTCATATTGGGGCAACATGAGAGAGGCACCGACTGCTAGACCACAATCTAGTTATGTTGGATCATATGCTGGTCGACAAACTGAGACATTACAACAAACTTTGGCCTCCTTCATGCGTATGACAGACGACATGAGTGCACCGGTGGCTCCAGTAGCCATACCGTGCGACTGTTGTGGGTTGAGTGGTCATGTTATCAGGGAATGTCCTTATGTTCCCCCAGAGCTTGAGTATGAGCATACCTTTTCCCAAAATGCTCAATATGACCATTACGCATCCGCGTACAACCCAAGAGTGATGGATTCGTGGGGAGACAATTCATATCCAAATTCTTATACTTCATTTTCACCCCAGTATCCTCCTCCCGAATACCCAGAATTCTACCAACACCCCACTTCAAATCATTGGACTTATTCTCAACCCACCAACACCCAACCTCAAAATTTCCCAAGCTCTGACTTGAACCTCATAGTTGACCGCATACTTGATTCCCTGGAACAAACTTTCCTTACGTTCATGGAAACCACTCAACAGTCCGTACAAAATAAGGTACTGCAATTGAGTCAAATGTCGCAGCAATTACGTGAACGTAAGGAGAGTAACTTTTCTTGTCAACATGAGGATTTATCGTTTGATATCGAACCACCACCACATCCACAAATTCAAAGCACAATCTTTCAAAGTCAAACTCCTAGTCAGTCTGAGGGACTTGGGGTTTCAATTCACGATCACTTGGTTGAGGATGCGATTCACATTAAGAATAACATGGACCAATTTCATCATGAGTCGGCACAGGATTGTGCCTTATCTTCTTGTCCCGTGGCCCTTGAGCCACATGATCTTCATGTTGTGCCTCTTAAGGACTCACCTCTGGTGGAGCAAGAGCTCCCTAGTACCCTCAATTTCAAACAACCTGATGAGAGTTTGCATATCACTACTGTTCCTGATCATCTTGGAAATGATGGAACATCAAACAACTACATTGCTCATGAGGGTATTAGGAGTTCCTTGGAGGATACCTTGGGTATGAGACCCATTTTTTGTTCGCCTGGTGAGTCGGACTTGCCTAACGAGGTTCTTGACCTCGCTCCGACGCACCAGCCAGTTGGTTGGAGAGTTTGGATTGACGATCATAACTTCAGCACCGCAACAGGAGAAACTCTTCTTCCGGTGCCCCTTATTTCCCAAACTCTCGAGAGGTTCAAGCTCTTTCAGTTTGATCCTTTGAATGAGACGCCTTTCCGTCCAATTCATGAACCTCTCATTTCATCAGATGCTCTTTGTGATGGGGGCCCAAGCATGCGTATTTTGGCCCCGCGTGGTGTCATGTTCCCTTTCCAAGTGCATTGACCCACTTTTGAGGTTCCCATTTGATGTCCTTTGACAAATGAAGATGGGAACTTATGTTTGTACATAATTATATTCAAAAAAAAGTACAATAAAAGACTCATTCAGTGAGCTTCGGTTGTGTGGGCTCCAACCCTTGAGTATTTGGGCCTCATTTATTTCACGTATTTGAATCCCTTCTTTAGCATCTCACAGGTTTTGAGGGAATTCGGGTTTTTGTCCATCAACATAGCCATGAACTTTCCTTTGTACTTCACGTTGGTGAGATCTTTCCTTTTTCATGCATAAATCCATGTAGTATCTTGCTCACATTCATTGAGGACAATGCGTGATTTAGGTGTGTGGGGGGTGTTTATCTATCTATATATTCTGTTTGTTTAAAAACAAATTCAATATTCCATGACATAGCTTAAGATTGAACTGCCAAAACCCGTGTACAAAATGCATTGAGTTTTTGTCTTTTATTATATAGTTCTGCTTGTAGAAATTATGACATAAATCTAAGTTCCAAAGAAATAACCCATTACCCTTTAAGACATGTATGCACTTAAACTGGATGAATCAAATCTTTGAAGTGGTTGATAAAAAACAGAGGTTGAGGAAAATATACCGGGAAGTGTGGACTTCTAATAGCAATTAAGCCTTGAGGAAAATAAAAGTAAAAAAATAAAGGAATAAAGTAAGGAAAGCACATTTTGCAAAATGATTACAAAACCCAAGCCTTCGAGTCACTGGTCCGTAGGGGTATCTTGAAACCCGGTAACTTGAGTCTGCCAGCTCGGGATTATCGCCCAAACTCGCTACACGAATGTAACAAGGGTAAAAGTGTCAAAAAAAGCAAATGTGTTGAATCGTGGAAAAAAAATACTTTAAGATACTCAAGGCCCAAAGTTAAAAGAATGATTCATGCCATGGTTGATCGGAATGATACTTCACCACCAGAGGAGGTGTGAAAAATAATTTAAGTGATAACATGTGTAGAAGGGTTAGTGGTGTGAATATTGGAGGAATGAAGACCAAGTCAGATTTTTTATGAGTTAGATTTGTATAATGAGCATGCAAGAATTCTAAGTGAGATGTATAAGGTTGAGGTGGAGATATTGAGAGTTATTAATGAAATGTTGAATTAAGACTTTGTGGGTGTGTCAACTGAAATTTGTATTAATGAAATGTTGAATTAATGAAATGTTGAATTAATACTTCACCACCAGAGGAGGTGTGAAAAATAATTTAAGTGATAACATGTGTAGAAGGGTTAGTGGTGTGAATATTGGAGGAATGAAGACCAAGTCAGATTTTTTATGAGTTAGATTTGTATAATGAGCATGCAAGAATTCTAAGTGAGATGTATAAGGTTGAGGTGGAGATATTGAGAGTTATTAATGAAATGTTGAATTAAGACTTTGTGGGTGTGTCAACTGAAATTTGTATTAATGAAATGTTGAATTAATGAAATGTTGAATTAACTTGAGTCTGCCAGCTCGGGATTATCGCCCAAACTCGCTACACGAATGTAACAAGGGTAAAAGTGTCAAAAAAAGCAAATGTGTTGAATCGTGGAAAAAAAATACTTTAAGATACTCAAGGCCCAAAGTTAAAAGAATGATTCATGCCATGGTTGATCGGAATGATACTTCACCACCAGAGGAGGTGTGAAAAATAATTTAAGTGATAACATGTGTAGAAGGGTTAGTGGTGTGAATATTGGAGGAATGAAGACCAAGTCAGATTTTTTATGAGTTAGATTTGTATAATGAGCATGCAAGAATTCTAAGTGAGATGTATAAGGTTGAGGTGGAGATATTGAGAGTTATTAATGAAATGTTGAATTAAGACTTTGTGGGTGTGTCAACTGAAAACCCTCACGAGACACAACTCGTCCTCTAAGGAAACTCAGGGGTTTAAAGGCTTGTTACACATGCTAAGCGCAACCGTGATTCCTACGAAAGTGAGTTAGGCTTTCCCTGTTTTCATTTTTCTTATATTCTGTTTTGCTAGGGACTAGCAAAATCTTGGTGTGGGGGTATTTGATGCATTGCATACATTGCATCATATGTCGTTCATTTAGATAAATTTTATATCAATAAATGCTACTAAGGTATGTGTTTAGTCTTATTTACAGAATAGAGGGACCTGAATGCAAATTACCGATATCCCTAGCATAAACACATGCAAGAGACTCATTTCTATCATAAAGACCAAGTCAAGATTCTCGGGATTCAAATGGAAGTCCATCCAAGCATAAAAGCATTCAAAGACCTAATTACAAAAAGGCCAAGGACTTAAGCACAAAAGTAGTCAGGGACTTAATTGCAAAAAGTCGAGGACCCGACAGCAAATTAAAGTACCAAAATATTATTTTGGATAAGTTCTAAAGAAAAATCAATTTGGATCTCCAAATATATGAAGAAATTAAGTCGGAGCTCAAAAGAAAGGAAAGAAATCAATCCAGACGCGTAAAGGACATTTAAATCATACCATAAACACACAGGAAAAATCTGGATCCAATCAGAGCACAATCGCCGCACCTTACATACAAAATGCGGCGGAAACGCCGCACCCCTTGCGATCCGTGGCCCCGGATTTTGTCCAGTCGTGTATTGACGCGTGTGCTTTCCTATTTTATACTTGAGTCCCTTGTATCGGCTATAAATAGCCCCGAAACAATGTTGTGAAGAGTCTTATTTTTTGTTCTTCTCTTTAGCAATAAAATTATGTTATTTTATTTTGTGTTTTTTAGTTTTCTTTTGTAGTTTCTCTAGGACCCCTTCTCCTTCCCTCCATCCATGAGTTTCTAACTCTCTCCAAAGGGTGGGGGTGACGGATTTAGAGTAATGAGAAGAAGAATGATGTTATTATTTTAATTTCGTGTTAGTATATTTTGATTACTTGAGTTTATGTTGAATCATTTATCATGTAATGCTTTATAACTAATGTGATTTATTATAAGTTTCAGAATTCTCTAAACAAAACCTGATATCTAATCCCCCAGCCGCTGGACTATCATCCATATTTGCTTTATTTTTAATTTGTTTTTGTTGTTCTTGCTTTAGAAATTAATTAAAAACCAAAAATCTCAAACCAAACTTATTTCTCTCTCTTTCTTTCCCTAATCGAAAATCACAAAAATAACAATATCTCTCCCTCCTTGTGTTCGACCCGTACTTGTCACGTCTTCATTGACGCCATACACTTGCGGTATAAATTAAATTCTCATCAGTATCATATAATTTACCATAACAAAACCTCACAAACTTAATTTTGTATCGAGGATCTAGGACAACTGGAATTAACAACAACTCATTCACAGATTCAGTTTCCCCCCAATATTTATCAAACTTCATTTTCATTTTTAATGCCATTGCAGATAAATGTGCATCACTGTTCTTAGACCACTCTTTCAACATACTATCCACCAAGCAAACTTCTTCGAAATAAAGGTTGGATGTAACATAAGTAGATCCCGAAAGACGTTTCGTTGACTCATAGAAACGTCTCAAAATTCTAACCAAGGTACGAGCTTTAGCCCAATCCGTTTCGGTTGGAATCTCTGCACCAACATCACTAACAAATAATGGAACTTTCGCTTCCATTCTCTCAAAGGCCTTTTGATACTTCAACGCACTATCCAACATTTCGTATGTCGAATTCCACCTAGTACAAACATCCAAACTCAAGCCTTTCTTCGATGTTATACTTTCCTGTTCCACACATGCTTTAAAGTGTTGTCCTCTTGCAGTTGATCTTTTAGTGTACTTAATAGCCGTACGAATTCTTTTAACAGAATGGTCGACCTCTGCTAGCCCATCTCTCACTATTAGATTTAGTATGTGAGCACAACATCGAACATGGAAATATTGGCCACCAGAAAGAAGACTATTTTTTTTCACCAGTTTGCTTTTCCAGTATTCAACGGCAACTGCATTGGCACTAGCATTATCCAAAGTGATGCATCCAACTTTTCCAATTCCCCAATCGAGAAGAAACAACTCAATGGCTTTACCAATTTCTACCCCTTTGTGGCTGGGAACACTGACAAAACTTAATATCCTCTTATGAAACTTCCAATTGACATCAATGTAATGGGCGGTTAGACACATGTAAGAAACTTGGTTCCTAGATGTCCACTGATCACTAGTAAGACAAACCCTTTGACCGGAAGACAACATCTTTTTCAGTTCTTTCTTCTTCGTCACAAACAACTTTACCACATCTCTAGCATGAGTTGTTCTAGAAAGAATTTTAAACTTTGGTTGCACCTTACTCATGAAATTCTTAAAACCCTCTCCATCTCCAAAATTAAAAGGAAATTCGTCGACCACAATCATTTTAGTAAACACATCTCTAGCCTCCTCTTGATTGAATTTCCATGGTGACAAAGTACTACAACTCCCAAACTTAGATTCAGACACAGAAAATGACAATGTTTTTTTACTTTGATCTTCCACTTGACCCTCTGACTTAAGAGGACTTTTTGAGCCTAAGATGTTTCCACATTGTACTTGTTCCATGAGCTGTATTACAAGAATAATTGGTGTTTTGACAGTAGTTACAGACAACTCGTTCAACCCCTCCTTTTCCTTTGACCCTCTTGAAGTGACTCCACACTTCGGATTTACGTTTCTTACTACTTGGTTCGACCACTTCATCAATAATATCAAGCCCTTCTACGTGATCTTTTTGTTGATCAGATGACATCTACCAAAAATAAGATATAGCAAATAATGTCTTAAGATACAATGCAATATTTGTCGCAATTCTTGTAGCATTTCAGAACTATGTAATAAAGACAATAGTCAAAGTTGATTACAGATCAAGAGATGCATGTGAATATGTGATTCAGTGATTCTTAACAAATCTTAACAACAAATCTACCAAAAATCATCCCTTCCAACTAAGAAAAGTGGTAAGCATATTAATCGTAAAACCCAAATCATTTCCCTAAAAATCATTTCCCTAACCAGAAAAGGAACCCGCTAAAAATCATTTCCCTAACCCTAAATGGAAGTCTGGAATTACCCGCACCAAATTCGAAGACGACGCCGTGTTGGTGAAGCGGGATCGACGAAGACTTAATGGGCGGCGCAAAACAGCGGCGTCTGATGGTGACGATATTGTGAACCTTCAACCCGGCGCCGATCGAGAGAGCGTGAGGGAGAGGAGGAAGAAGAAAGGGAGAGGGACGCGCCGACGCGGGATCGAGAGAGCGTGAGGGAGAGGAAGAAGATGAAACGGAGATGGGAAGGATTTGGTTTGGGGATTTCGTCGGGAACAGTCGGGGGGATGAAATGGGTATTCGGGTTGAGGGGGTTCGGGTATTTAGGCAGGTTTAATGGGTATTCGGGTATTCAGCGAATTAAAGAGGGGATTTAGCGGGTTCGGGTCGGGTTGGGTCAACCCGACCCCTACAACCCGAACCCGACCCGAAAATTTGGGTTTCAGAAATTTCTAACCCAACCCAACTCGACCAGTCGGGTTCGGGTCGGTTTCGGGTTCAACCCGACCCGTGTGCGCCCCTATTGGTGAGTCTTACTGGTGGGAATCGATCGACCGTGAGAATTTGTCGTTCGATCGTTTGTGCTTTTTTAGCAAAAGAGGATTTCACTGGTGGATTTCGGTCGAACGGGGCCCCTTTGTCGTTCGACCAGTTGGACGTTATTTCGGTTTTTATTGCAGAATAGTAGTGGTGTTCGGTCGACCGTTTATGGTTTTCTGTTCGACCATTTGGGCACTGTTTTTCATATAGATGTTTGTGTCGTGTGTGGTTGGATCTGCCTGAAGGGCAACGTGTCCCCAACCTTTTTGGGGCGATAGTACGGACATGCCAGCCTGAGAGGAAGATCGTGGTTATAGCTCTACGGAGTGGTGCCTTGTGTGTATGTTGTTGTGGCCGATGTTTTCCGGCGGTACCTTGTGTGCACGTTGTTGTGGCCGAGATTCTGACCGGCGGTGCCTTGTGTGCACGTGTGTTGTGGGGTTGGGTGAGAGGACCCTTGAGACCCGTGGCCGATGTTTTCCGGCGGTGCCTTGTGTGCACGGGAGTTAGTTATGCATTCTTCATTTCTTGTCTCATATATACATGTTATGTTCATATCTTAGGGGTTTGGCATACGGGGTTTCCCAATGGGAAACTCAGGTATAGTTTTGTTGCATTTCAGGTCGTAAGCATCAGTAGGAGGTGGTGACGGAGGGCTGGAGCACTCGGATCAGATCCTGTCTTTTTATCTTTTGAGGTTGATGATTTCCCTTGTATATGTGTTTGTTTATCTTTTGTATTGGGTTGTAATCATCCTTGACTCTTGTAGTATTCAGTATACCACCTTATATATATATACTTGTGGTTTGGTAACGACCACGGTGTTGATTCTTGTACCTGTTTTAAAGTTTTAAATTTTCCGCTGTTTCGGGGTGTTACATTGTTTGTGTCCAATCCGCCTCGATTTTTTCAGTAGCTTAAGTTATGCATTTTACACTGGGGTGCACCCCAGGTCCACTGGTTCAAGTCCATTTTGTCTTAATTCCCCAAATACTTCTCAATATCATGGTAATGAGGGATTTTTGCACCATAAATGTTTTCCTTATGCCCAGGCCCCTCTGGGTTTCATTTGGGTCCTTCCAGAATTGCAGATGGATACTTGTGCATGACAAACATGTGCAAGATGCTTCAATATGGTCTCTTTTACATTTAGGACATTTTCTCTTCCTTTCTCTTCTTTATTACCTAAAACCTTAAATACGTCAAACAAACGCTAGAGCAGCACAAAATTGGGACAAAATAGAGAATATATAGCATGAATGCAATGTATGATATGCATCTAATCAATCTCCTACCAACTAGAAAACCCTAGAGCGGCAAAATTTTGAAGGATTGTGTGAAACCCTAATCGATGATTAATTTCTTCAATTGCAGAAAAATATATATACCTCTAGACCATAAGTTTGTAACACGCACACCCTCTTACATAAGCATCCATTACAACTTTGTTAGTAGAGATTCTATTAATCTAAATGACATCATTGGCGCCATTGGTGTTCTTCTCCTCATTAGTGACTGGGCCACATCCGCTAATACCTACTAATGTACTCACAACCACGTACTTGCGTATCGACATAAACATTCCCAAATGTGCTTATCTATACAATCAATTCTTGTCCTAGTATTATAGCTTCAACACAATTTTTTTCTCTATGAAGACCATTAGGCGGTATTCCTATAAAATTATTGAATCAAGGAAGCTGAAAGAATGAAATACTATGAAAGGTAACAAAAAATAGTAAAACTTTTGTCGGTTTTTGCAGATTACTTGTGAGTAGCTGTCTTCTGTAGGTTGCTCACACTTATCACCATTTTAGTTTCGGTTTATTTGCACCGAAAATAAAATTAGGCAATTATCTGGTCTTATTTTTTTGGGAATTTTCTTTTAATATCCATACTTCTTTTTATGTTATACGTGGGGTCTTTGAATTCATTCCTTGGAATTTTCCCACTTGTAAAGTTGCCTTGCATCTATATTGAAATTTTGAATCTTGTAAATTATACTAAAAATATTCTTGTACAGTCATACCAATGGCATTATAATCTATTCTTATATGTCTGAACATAAGGGGATACGTGAAGCAAATTTTTTCATGTTTGGCTATAATGAACAATTTATATCAGTGCTTTAATATGTGGATAAGGGTTTAATGATGGTCTGTCTCTTCAGAGTTTGAAAAAACATTATTTGCAGCATCAACCATAAGAGGTTTATGGTGACATTAACTTCAATTAGCGGGTGGTCAGTAGACCTAATATTTTTGTTTTATTTTATTTAATATACTTCCCAACTCATTTTAAATCCCAAACATACGAATGGCTGCAGAGATTCAATTTTTTTTACTTCTCAACATTAGGAATATTCTAATTGAGATATCAGAATTGGTGTCACTATAGCTAAATACAAAGTAGTTTGAAAATCGATAATTCTTGCACATTTAAAAGAGTTTTCTGGGCCCCCAACAACTTAATTTGGTGGGCGATGACTTCACCAAAGTATAATTAAATTCACTTGACAACTAATAATTGACTTTTTGTACAACTAAACAGGTTTTGTGGGGCCCAATAATTGAAATCAGTGGGTGATTGCTCAAACTAAACACAATAAAATAGGAAAACAAATGGCAAATCCCAAACATTGACTTGACCATGTTAGCTTTAAAAACGCAATTAGGATGATCATACGATCAAGTTTTTCATCTTTGTTATACCGTTCACATTCAAGTTACTGAATCAAACTCATGGATTGGGTGGCTAACAAGAGATCGGGTACGAATTCGAAGGCCAGCAACAACTCGGGCATGTTCAGTCTATTGAAGTATTAATTTATTTAACTACAAGTAGGTATTCGCAAATTTGAATAGATATTTTGAAATTTTCTGCTAGCTTTCTTCTAAACAGTTTAGCAAATTGTTAGATCTGTATAAGTTGAGATAAAAGAAAAGTAAAATTAATTGTTAAGGAAATATCTCCGTGGACGGGTCCTTGACTTGAGGTTATGTTTTCATCAAATGTTTACCTGAGAAGTAGAATAACAAATCTCACGACAACGATTTTGACTTGTTAACAAAATTCATCTATTATGTCTAATTATATGCAGCATGCAACCGTCGACATACAACTACAAAGTCAAGTTCATGATTCTTAACATGCGACAAATCAAATAGATGAAAAGTTACTAGAAGAATTGCAAATAACATTGCGGTAGCAAATTACATCAACACATCACACATGCTTCATCTTCACCCTAGAGAATTATTTAGCTACTCATTGTATTAAACAAATAACAACAAAATACTGAAAATCAATTCATAAATGAGAAACTAGGATTTAAAAGAGTAGAAAAATGCTTAGAAATTGGTAGAGATGACCGAGAAGCATGAACAACAACTCCTTTCCATTCCAGTAGCCTCGACAACCCTCTTTCTCCTTTGGAAAACCCCATCAGCACTCCAAAGTTACTCCTGTTGATGTGGTTGGGTTGGGGGAAAAGTTGGAAGACTAGGGTTAGCTTTTTCAGGTTCTTTAATGGGTTTTTTGTTGGGGTTTTGTAAAGTGATGAATTTGAGGGATAATTCTCCCTCTTTCTTTCAATATGGAATGTGAAAATAATCTTGGAAGAGTTTGTGATGTCATGGGGATCCCAATTGGTAACTTTTCCTTTCTTCTCTTTCAATCAAAATCTTTCCTTTCTTTCTTTTGTAAGGATTTGCAATCTACAAAAAATACAAAAGAATAATATTTAGAGTAGATAATATAAAAAATATTTCCTAATTCATGATTATTTCCATAAATATGCTTATGATTATGGTAATATTTATGTACTAAATGTGATGTTATCACGCGGTACAACCACCTTGTAACGGCCCAAGCGCGGACAAGTGTTTTCCCGCCCGAACCCGTTGCGCACTCTGATATTCAATCCATTTGATATGCCCATAATTAATCTACACTAAGATGCAAGATCGAAGGACCTGAATTCAAGATAGAAGGACCAATGAGCAAACAAGAATACTCCACACCATCATGGGGAGTATTTTGGCAATTCTATTCGGGTCGGAGCTCCAATTGGCGGTCTGGGACCGCTGATTTGCGGTCCGGGTTGCTCCGGATCTGCTAATATTTCTTTGGGTCGTGTATTAGAGTGTGTTTAGTCTATTTTTGGTATTTGTTTAGTCCCATACCAGGGGATTGTCTCGGATTACCTTTTTCTATGGGTATAAATAGAACACTCCCTCCTCTCTTGTACCCCATCTCTCTTGGTGGTCATCCTCTCTACTAGGAGTTAAAGCCTCGAAGGAAAAACCCTGGTGGAGAGAGGCTACTTGTAATTGAGGGAGTAATAATAGATGTTTTCCTTTGGTTATGTTGTTTCTTTCTTTGTTTAATTTCCTTTCTTATGTCATGCATGCTTCTTGCCGCCCCGCATGTACTTTGGGATGGCCAGGCTTTATGTTCTTTTAGTTAAACTTGTTGTTTTAGTCTTCTTATAATTAGTTTAAACATGTTTTCTTTCCTTAGTATAAATGTTAGTTTGAATATGTGTGAGTAGTTTCATCCCCTTTGGGGGTGGAGTAGATGTGTATACATGTTATGTAGATGGTATAAATGCTAAACATTGTTGTTTGTGAGAGGTGTTAGTATGCTTGTTTGAATTAATAAGAACTTTTACTTGATGGTTTCTGCCATAATGTTTAGGTACATTCCATGCTTGTTTATGTTCTTAATAACAAACTTGTCATGCTCATATTAATCACCTAGGTTAGTGCTTTAAATGATAGGTCTTCCCATTAGGTACTTCTTATGCATTAACAAATACTAACTACACTTGAGCTTATTGTATGCATTCACGACACTTATTTCATGTGCACACACACACTCCACCCCTTGGGGTTTTCTATTCCTTATTTCTATCTTTTGTTATTAGTTACTTAGTTTAGTTCATTTCGTGCTCTCATTTTCTCCTTTCTACTTTACTAGTTTAATTTAGTGTAGTTTAGTTAATCAATCCTCTCTCCTATCTTTCCCACTCACCTTCGAACAAACTAGAGTCGACACACCTCCCTGTGGATCGACCCGTATTTGCCACCGCTTCCACGTGGCCGTGCACTTGCAGTTATAATTAAAACGTTCAATCACTAATCCTCCACCAAAGTCAGTGCTTTCTTCTTTGGGATGATCGTGATCAATGTGAAGTTCCATTGGGACAGCACCTTCCCCCTTTCCAAACAAGAACTTGTGGCCTTAAACACGTCCCCCCTTGATGAAGTCTGTTTAATATTAAAGTTTAAACCGCAAGTGTACGGCCGCGATGAAGCAGTGGCAAGTACGAGTCGATCCACAGCGAGGTGTGATTGACATCATTTCATGCATTCATTTATGTCTTATATCCATTATCTTGAACCTAAACAATACTACGTAACGAGTTTTATGTTTAAGTTTCATGAATAAAAAGGTTGAGGAGAAGAGGTATAAAAGGGCCTAAAAGCAAGAAAAAGGACTGAGTTGTGAGACTTGGGGACTTAGATGCATGGGAGAAGGACCCGAATGTAAGCCCAAAGGACCAATGAGCAAATGAAGAAACTCCATACCATCATGAGGAGTATTTTGGCATTTCGATTCGGGCCTTAACTCCAACAACCAACTTGGGTGCATCGAACAATGAGAAATCAAGCCAAACAACAACAACAAAAATCCAGACCGGATCCGGACTCTATAGACTGTCAATTGGTTGTCTGGGACCACTGATTGGCGGTCAGGTTGGCTCTGGATCTGACAAGCTTCGGGTGGATCGTGTATAAGTGTGTTTTATGTCTATTTTGGTATTGTATTAGTCCCACATCGGGGATTGTCCCTGATTATCTTTTTCAATGACTATAAATAGAACTCCTCGTCTTCCCTTGTAATCTACTACATGCTTGGTGACTTTTCCCTCTACTTGAAGTAAAGCCCTGAAGCAAATACTCAAGTAGGGAGATGCTACTTGTATTGTGAGTCTGAAATTAATAAAAATTTCCTTGTTATGTTGCTTCTTTAATGTTGCTTGCATGCTTAGTTTAATTTCGTTTCAATAATCTTAGTAGACTTAAGTAATATGGTTTCCTTTCTTAAGATAATAGTTAGTTTAATGAGTAGTGAGTAGTTTCATCCCCTTTGGGGGGTGGAGTTGATGTTTTATACTTGCAATAAAAAATGGAAATGAATGCTTTATTTTTGAATTGTGTTGATTAACATGAATGTATGCTTGCTTGTTTAAAATAGAACACTTTACTTGATGGGTTTTGCCACAACTCTTAGACACCTCACATGCTTGTTTAGGTTCTGCAATAACCAAACTTGTGTATGTGAATGTTATTCAAATAGTTTAGTGATTAGATTGATAGGTTTTGTCATGACCATTAGACTCCTCCTATACATGAAAGCACTACCTACATTTGTGCCTATTGAAATGCATTCTTCACCATCTCTTTGCATGTGTGTACTCACTCCACCCCCTAGGGGTCTCTCCCTTCCTGATTTACAGCTTTGCATTAACTTTTCTTTTGGTTTAGTTTGAATTACTAGTTGTTGCTTTCTTTCATATTTCTTATTACTAGTTTAGTGTAGCTTAGATTACCATATCTAAAACTCTTCTCCCTTTATTTTCCATTTGATTTCGGTCAAAACAGAGGCTACTCACATCCCTGCAGATCGATCCGTACTTGCCACGTCTTCACCGATGGCTGTGCACTTGCGTTCTAAATTTAAAACGATCAAACAAGTTTTAGGCGCCGTTGCCGGGGAAGTGGCAGTCCAAACTCTCATTTGGACGATTCGGGTGGATTTAATTTTTGTTTTGTAGTTTTCTATGTATCAGGAGACTCTGAGGCTCAAGGGAAGGCAACTGGAGAAGTTTGGAGGAGAAGACCTTCAACTGGAGGTCTTGTAAGCTCCATTTCCTTGTTTATTTCTTTGGGTTTTTTTATGTATCTGATATAGAGGTCTGGGGCTCAATTTGGCATGTTTTGACTTTTATTTTGCCCCTAGATCAATAATCAATCCCCCTTTAAGCAACTTGGACCTTAAAACTCAAAGAAAAAGATTAGGCATTATTGCATGTTTAGGTCATGCATCATATACTTGACTTAGGCACGTAGTTCGTCTTTTGTTTTAGCTTTACTTTCAGATGTTGAGAGCTGACGTGAGGTACACATCTCCTACACTCATTCATGCATTTGGTATGACAATGCATTAGTTAGTATGAAGTGCATTCCAACAAGTGTGAGTTGAGCGTTTGTTTGAAGAGTTGAATTCTAGATTAGGACTCCAAAAACGCTACTAAGGAGGGGTTGTCCTATATAAGATCAGGTGGAGGATTTCATCACCCTTTCATTCGCCCCACAAACCACATTAATCATATCCTAATTTTAAAATCAAGTAGACATTGGCCCTAAGGATCTCGGGCGCATTAGGAGAGTGATCCGGTCGCGACCCTCATGGCCTGATTCGTGTCGCCCACTCTGTCGATAGTAGAAGAGACGAGATCTCCAGATCTTGGCTCACTTGTTGGACTTTGTGGTCCTCTTCGTAGAGAGGTGAGGCATGTTGAGGCCGCGTGACCTCATAGTTAGGCGTCGTCTAGCTGTAAGGACCTATAGCGACCTTAGGTTGTTTAAGCCTTGTTTGCTTGTGTACTTCTACCAGTACCCACCCCCTGTAGCATCAGGACTTCTTCCTTTCTCTCCTGAGTCATTCTCTCTTCTGTGTTCTCTCGTCTCCTCCTCTACGCTCATTCTATTTTAGTTGTTTAAACTTTAAAAAAAAGTTTTGGTTTGTGTGTGCACATTTGTGCATGCTTGTGTGGGCACAAGACAAGAGTGGCCGTTTGACGAGATGTGTTGTCAATCCTGCCTTGGTAGTCGATTTCTTGACACCCTCCCCTTCTCATGTCTCACACAGTCTGGGTTCAATGGCTGCTCATTACCGCGAGGAGGAGCAGTTGCTGGACCCACTTGTCCCACTTGTAATCTACTAAATGCTTAGTGGCTTTTCTCTCTACTTGAAGTGAAGCCTTGGAGCAAATACTCAAGTAGGGAGATGCTACGTGTATTGTGAGTCTGAAATTAATAAAAAATTCCTTATTATGTTGCTTCTTTAATGTTGCTTGCATGCTTAGTTTAATTTCGTTTCAATAATCTTAGTAGACTTAATTAATATGGTTTCTTTTCTCAAGATAATAGTTAGTTTAATGAGTAGTGAGTAGTTTCATCCCCTTTAGGGGGTGGAGTTGATGTTTTATACATGCAATAACGACTTAAGTCTTTCCACATTCGGTCGTGCAGAATTCGGTCAACCGAACCAAACCTTTCGCTTGACCGAGTGATAAGTTATCATGTAATGTTTTCAACTGCCCATATTCGGCCGACCATTCAAAGCTTTTCGGTCGACCGAATCAACATAATTTTCCAACCGTTAGACTTGTCGTATTATACCAATGGTCGTATTCACATTATTCAGAAATACCCTAAAATACATAATTGCCTATCGGTCGACCGTGGACCTGTTCGACCAATCGAACTTAATTGTCTCCAAATTGTGCAACTACGTAGACGTTTCCGGTCGACCAAAGACTTTGGATTGGTCAACCGAACTTGGTCATTTATATCAGCCCCGTAGAGCATATTTATTGTCGGTCAACCAAGCCTTATTCGGTGTTCGACCGTTAACTTAAGTGTACCTAACCTTATCCGGTCGACTGTTCCTTTATCGGTCGACCGAACCTTATTCGAAAATGCCCAACGGTCGACCGTGCTGCCCGATTTGGTCGACCAAACTTATTCAGAATTGCATCCTGTAGGTTTATATTTTGTGTATCTTACACAAACACTTACCCAAGTAACCCCAACGGCTATAGAACCTTAGGAGCTTATAAATAGAGTTGTCCAACACCACTTCACACAACTCTCACTACATATTGTCTCCTACATTAGAGAGAAAGCTCCACACACTCCAAGCCTCAAACCTTCCACACTTTAGTCATCAATCCTATTCTTACTCAAGTGTGCTCAAGATTAGAGAGTGTTGTTCCACTCAAACATTGTCAAAGTAGTAAGGGTCTTGGTGAAAGCCCAAGAAAAGAGTATAGACTTCGGTGAGAGCCCGAAGTGATCCTCTCATATTGTGAGAGGAGCCAAGCTCGGCGAGGGTTGTTCGTGAGCTTGAAAATTGTAAAGGCGTTCCCTCCCGGCCCGGAACGGGGAGTGGTTAGTGAAGTCATGAGCGGAGCTCGGTGATCTGAGCAGAGCTTGCAAGACAGGACTAGGACCCGGGTGGGGTGCCGAACCTCTATAAAAATCCACTGTCTTCCTTGTGTTTACATTATTTCCTTTCTCTACTTGCATTGGATTGTTGTTTCCGTTGTGTATTTCTTTTGCTTATGCAAGTAGCTAATTAAGAGCATTTAAGGATTAGAAGCCATCGTACAAGATCCTACAATTGGTAACAGAGCCTTGTTAGCTAATTTCATTACTTAACCATAATTTTAGCATGACCGAAATTGCATCTGCATCTTATGATTCATCTATACCGCCATATCTTGATGGAACAAACTATTGTTCATGGAAAGATAAAATGAAATTTTTTTATCCATGAATTTAAACATGTGGTCCATGATTCAAACTCCATATGAAACACCTAAGTATGATTTAGGGTGCTGAAATCTAGGGCGTGCACCACAGTCCACCCTACCGGGTAGATCCCCACCAGCGCAAGCCCTAGACATCAGATCGGCTTGCCCACTGGTGTTGGACAAACCTTCGTCCAACACCCACTACTTCTTCCTCAATTAAAGGGTTGGGAGCATACCTGATCTCCTGGAAGTTCGCTCAAGGTAGCCGGAGATCAGCCCACCAACTCTCTTACTAGCTGCACAAGGATGCACTCAAGATTGCTCCACTCTGCTCGCCGAAGTTCCATCCACCGGCACACCGGAGAGGGAGATGAAGGTGGTTTGAGGGTGTTGTATGTGATGAAGCAGAGGAGTAGGGGCAGTTGTAGGGTTTGGGGCCTTTTGTTTCATTCACCCATACGGCAATGCATAAACAAGGAAAATCTTCAATGCAATTGATATCTTTTCAATACATGCCTGATCTATGATGATTCAAATGTTTGCAAAATAAAATACAGATTTCCCTAGTTGACTAGGATGCCACATGATCCACTCAATCCCACTCAACCCTACACACCCAAACACCAAGAAAAGTGTGAATTCCACATGCAACACGCACCCGATTGATCCGATCAAGTCAACCAATTGCAAAACTGCCCGACGAGTCGCACCCGCTTACGAGTCGATTTAACTCGTCCAAAAAGAAAACTTTTCCCCGAAAGGAAACTTTCCCGAAACAAAGCATTAAATCACAAAACATACATCAAACATAAAGATAACACATAATCGAGCATAAGGATGAAAATAGGACTTTCTAAAGTAGCAGGAGAGCGGGTCTTACACTCTATATCCTAGTAGGTTAACTAAGAAATAAAGTGACAGTGTTGACAAAATGATGGAGATATTCAAGAAAGTGAATGTCAACATTCCTTTGTTAGACATGATTCAACAAATACCCCCCTATGCAAAATTCATCAAGGATCTCTGTACGACCAATTGGAAAACCAACGTCCCTAGCAAAGCCTTTTTGATGGCTAATGTGAGTTCAATCATTTCGATCCCATCATACGTAAAATTGAAGGACCCAGGAAGCTTCCAACAATTTCATGTGTCGTTGGGGACTCTCCCATTAATAATGTCCTGTTAGATCTAGGATCGAAGGTTAACCTCTTACCCACTTCTGTGTATCAACGATCAAGCCTAGGCAAGCTCAAGCCTACAAAAACAACTTTACAATTGACTGATCATTCAATCAAAATCTCGATGGGGGTCATTGAAGATGTCTTAATCATGGTCGAAGACTCCATATTTTCTATTGACTTCATTGTCACTAGTGCAGAATGCACAATAGATGTCACTGAATAGACGTCGGATATAAAAACATCCGACGTCTATAGGTTTGTATAAATGTCAGGTTTTTAGTATAACCGATGTTTATACCTCCTGAAAGAACAAAAATATTTTTTGTTTATTTGTTTGGATTTATTTTGTATAAGAATTTATGTGGATTATTTTGTATAAGAATAATGTGAATTATTTGGATTATTTTAAAAATAGTTACATCAATGTAACTATCACATGTGTGTTGTACACATGTGTGTATGGTCATATGTGTTGAAGTTTAGTCCCACGTTGGAGAATTTTTTTTGTTGGTGGAGTTGAAGTACTCCACCAATTCTTTACTTCTAAATGGGTGTTTGGTACCACACTACAAAATGCATGATATATATATATATATATATATATATATAATGTTCAAAAGATTGGTACTTGGGGCACTTGGGCTTAAGATTATTGTAATGGTTTTTTTACTATTTACCCATGTATAGACGTCGGATGTATAGAGTGACCGATGTTTATAGGTCGTAATTATTTTATTATTATTGTTATTTAAATGTATTGATGTTGGACGTATAGAGTTGCCGACGTCTATAGGTTGTACGTTATGTATAGACGTCGGTCACCCTATGTATCCGACGTCTATAGGTCATAAAAGTTTAGTCCCACATTGGCAAAACAAAATTTGTTGTTGTGGTTGATGTACTCCATCACTCCTCTACAAACAAATGCGAACGAGTTTGGTCACTTGGGCAACTTGGGCTTGCTATACGCGGTTATTGGTCAAAAGATTGGCACTTAGGGCACTTGGGCGACTTGGGCTTGACTACTATAGAGGTTGTGTGCCTGTTATAGGCTGTATAACAGGCATAATGTTTTTGTTGGGTAAATTAAAGGTATAATAGATGTCGGTCGTATATAGCCGACATATATACACTGTACATTGTATAGACGTTGGTCATATATAGTCGACGTCTATACACAAGGGTATAGGCGTCGGTGGAATATACGTCGGACACTTGGATCGTAAATATCCATCGTATATACCACTTTATATCTGATGTATCTTGCATTTTTTCCACTAGTGCGTCCTTGAAACTGAACCAGACAAGACTACCCACTCTCAGATTCCATTGATTTTGGGTAGACCATTTCGGACGACGCCAAATGCCTTAATCAATTGTCAAACTGGACTCATGAAACTATCATTCGGGAACTTGATCACTACGTTCCATGTGTTCAATATGGCCAGGCAACCGACATCTTTCGAGGACTCCATGGCAATCAATCCTATTTGGGAAATTGAAGAAGAAATAGAAGAAGAATAAGAGTACACCCTGATTCATGAAAATTTGAATGCATACATCATGGATGATTCCGATCATAAAGAGGATGGGGTGAGTTGCGCAATGATGTGCATGTTATTCATCACATGCGAGCTCCTCCTGTTATACCCCTCGAGTTGGATACCACACCCCACCAGGAGGAACCAACCAGTTTTGAGCTTAAGGAACTTAAACATATTTTTCTTGGTCCAAATCAGTCATTTCCAGTGATCAACTAATCGACGTTGACTCAAGATCAAGAAGAGCGATTGATTTAAGTTCTAACCAAGTATAAGTCAGCCCTTGGGTGATCCTTGAAGGACATTAAAGGGATAAGTCCCGCCATCCTGCAGCACAACATCTACATGGAGGATGAGGCACGACCGCGTTGGGACCCCCAACGGCGGTTGAATCCAGCCATGCCTGAGGTGGTCAAGAAAGAAATCATTAAATGCTTGGACAATGGGATAATTTTTCCTATCTCGGATCGTGCTTGGGTAAGCCCCGTCCAAGTTGTGCCAAAGAAATCGAGTATCACTGTCGTTTGTAATGAACAAAATGAATCAGTTCCAACCTGACTTGAAAATGGGTGGTGACAATATTGCAGAAAAGCCCATATACGTCGGATATACAGGGGTATAAATGATGGATTTTGGTGCTCAAGCCGGCCATCGTATATGTCAGTGACGCTTATGCTCTGGGATATAGGCGTCGGCTATATACGACCGACGTCTATTATACCTTTAATTAACCCAAAAAATACATTACAACCTATAACAGGCACTCAACCTATATAGTAATGAAGCGCAAGTTGCCCAAGTGCCCCAAGTGCCAATCTTTTGACCAATATAACCACGTACATCAAGCCCCAAGATCCCCAAGTGCCCCAACTCGATCTCATTCAGCAGTAGAGGAGTAGTGGAGTACATCAACCACACTAACAAAAAAAATTCCGATATGGGACTAAACTATTATGACCTATAGATGTCTTCTATATAGGGTGACTGATGTCCATACATACTTTACGACTTATAGACGTTAGCTACCCTATAAAACCGACGTTTATACCTTTAAATAATAATAATAAATTACGGCCTATAGACGTTGACCATCACATAGTAGTCTTGAGATGAGATTTAAAGACTGAATTTCATTCATCGTTGTTGGGATTTAAAGAAGGAATCGAGCAAATCAAGTACTCGACGGTGGAGTTAAACGAAGAAGTAATGAAGACAGCGACCAGCAAGCTGACTTCTTGTGTGCATTTTCTACGCACCAATATCAAATTAGGGTTTCAGTTTGGTGAAAGAAGGAAACGCAGGAGTCGGGTTGGGAGAAGATGATGGGGGTAGAAGAGAGGGCAAAGTTGTAAGACCCTCTCTCTCTTGTTATATGAATAAGGTCATTTTTCATCTTCATGCTTTTGTGCATTATTTGATTGTATGCTTCAGGTTTTGTATGCTTGTTTTTTTTTTGTTTCGGGAAAGTTTCGTTAAGGGGAAAAGATTCCTTTTTGGTCGAGTAAAATTGACTCGCAAGCGGGTGCGGCTCATTGGGCAAGTTTGTAAACGATTTAATCTATTGGGTCAATCGGGTGCATGCTGCTTGTGAAATGCAACCTGTGCTTGGCTTTGGGACGTGTTGGGCTGACTAGGCAGTTGAGGATGACGTGGAATCCTAATCAGCAAGAGAGGATCTGATATTGGATGCAAATATTTAAAATTATCATGTGTACGGCATGTTTTAAGTGAGAATTATTTTGCATTCAAGTCTTTCCTTTTCTCATTGTTGCTTGAACAAAAACCCCAACCAACCAGAGCTGTCATTCTCTGATCCCTCACCCTCTGCCCCACGAAATTCCATCTTCTCCTTCCTCTCCAATAACCTGGTCAGTAGAGAACTCCGGCGAAGCAGCAGCTCCGGCAAGGTTGCAATTAGAGGATGCAACAACAGTCTTGTGAGGCGTGTTGGAGACGGGTTGTGGCAGTTCTGCTTCAGCAGCACTCAGCCCTAGCTGTCCCTACCATCCTCTCTCCCTCACCACGAAACTTCAGACCATCTCCATCTCCCTCTCCGGCGTGCTAGTGGCTGGAGCTCCGGCTAGTCATGTGGAGCAAGCTAGAGTGCATCTTTTGGAACGGCTAGAAGAAGATCATGGTGGGCAGATCTCCGGTGATCTCAGGCAAACTTTTGGTGAACTCAGGTATGATCCTCGTCCTTGAATGAGATGAGAGGTGGGAGTGATGGTCAGAGGGCTGGCTATCACGCGAGGTGTCTGGAGGTGCGAGTGTTACATCATCATGCCAGCAGCCTTAGGCGCAGGAAGCTTCCTGTGTGGCAGTGGTTGCTGCTGGAGATCCGGTGAGCTCCGGTGGGGTTCGGCCTTGTTCCGACCATGACAACCCAGAGGATAGGGATGGGGGCACGGCTGTGGTGGGAGAGGATCTGGCCAGCACGCGGGTGCAAGGTGGAACAAATCGGGTAACTGGTTAGCACCATACTTGTGGTTCCTGCGGTATGGGGTTGGCTGATCTGACTTGCCTCATCATGTGCTCGTCTTTCTTGCCTCGGGAAGTCTGGCGGGAAGAGGTCAGAAGGTCAGGGGATGGATCCAGGAAGGTTGCATGCATAGATGTACTCCAATTGTAGTTTTATCTATAGCTATTGTATGTTTGTCGATTATGTGATATGTTTAGTGCTTTTGATTTTGGTCCTTTAGTAGATACTCATATATATGATCTGATTTCCTGAGAATACTCTGATACACACACGTGTATATATATATATATGTAGTATGAGAATGAAATCAGAAATTCTATCGTCTATGCTTTTCGCTACATGCCATGCTAGTGGGAGAGTAGTTCATCGTCTCACGTGTGTTTGGTTTAGGTATTGCACATGCATGTCTGATTTGATTGAATTGTTGAAGTTATATGCTCCTGCAAGAATCTGATTACGTTCTTTATATGTCAAATTAAATGTGGATTTACTCATCAAAGTAGACATCTATGTCATGTAAACTTTGTAGTATCCTACACTAATTGCCGAATTTAGTTGTTGTGCATGTATTGTGAACCTTACCATATTACTTGCTACTGAATAGAGTGTGTTTGTATGAATGCATGAATATGACTTAGGAACTTGACCTCATGACCATTAATGCTTAGAGTCAATTCTGGTATGTTTGGAGCTGTGAGGAGAGTATTTGCCTACTCATCATGTTGGGATCATTCTGATTAATGTAGCTATAGAGATAAGTAGATCTATAGATAGCTTGCATTGCATTTAATAATAAATGAACTCTAGGCACGTTTGATTTTGGGTTGACAGGCCACGAGTAGGACCTCTATGTAGAGAAGCCTATTCGCAAAGACCTCTATGTAGAGAGGCCAGGCGTAAGATAAGACTTGGGCAGGCGCACTGCCATTTGCTACAGGACGGAAATACCCAATGTCACGATGGCACCATGTAGGGCACTTGCCGCGTGTTGGGATGTCAATCCGGAAGACCGTTTTGTGCCAAGCGGTGGGTCACTGACTAGTGACCCGCTTGTGGATTAGACAAGTATGGTTGGTGGTTCGATTCCTATGTAGAGGGATCACTTCGGGTGAAGCCCGAGTGGCGTAACTATGTAGAGTTATCGCCCGACACAACTATGTAGAGTTTATGCCTTCTTGTTGCATGTGTGTTAGATAGGACTCATGCATAACTTCTCATCTTGTTTTTGGACCTGGGGCATATGGGGTTTTCTTTATTGAAAACTCACGCATATTTGTTAATGTTTTGCCTTAGGTACTTAGGTTTCCTTCTGGGGTGGAATGGACGAGTTTTCAAAGGATTCTGTACACGAGGGGAAAGTCGTCCAGAGTCCTCTATTTACCTTTTGCTTCCGCCTATATTTGACGTATTTACCTTTTTAAACTCAATGTACTTTATTGGAATTATTTCCGTATATAGATAATTTCCCGATTCAGTTATGAGCTTTTTAGTCTATCCATGTATGTATCTATTATGTTCTATTGAGTAATTTACCTAGTCTATTTGTTGTAACTCCTTCGGTCGTCGCGGATGTCTTTGATCGCGATACTCCTATTGGTTTCCCAAGTGTGCATACCCATGAGATCGGGGACATTACAGAAGTAAGGTTGTGAATGTGGTAGGGCAGGGCCAAAAAATCGCTACCCACTCTGCCTCATGGTTGACTAGACGGGGCAGGTTAGGTCGGTCTTGCGGGCCATTTTCAACAAAATTACAGAAACCTATAAATTGATAGAAAGTTCGAGGAATAGAATCTTCAATCGGCGGTGGTGAGCTACGAAGGGGTGGAGGTAAGATTCACGACAGTGATAGGTGACGTGGAAACAACGATGGCATTGGTGAGCTACGAAGGGGAGTAGGTGAGGGAGGTACAGGACGATGGCGATGGTGATTATCAAAAGGGGAGGCGGTGAGGTTGGTGCTAGAAGTGGAGGATGAGGACGGGGTGAGGATGTCACTATGTGGAAGCCTGAAGGGGGAGGGGAAGGAGGACGAGATGTTGCAATGGGTTATGGCTTATGGGTTTAGGTATTGGGTTAGGGTTTGCACAATTGTGGGTATCAGGGTATTCAAGGATTCAGGTATTGGATATTTAGGTATCCGATATTCGAATTATCGAGTATTCGTGTATCGGATATTTTGCTATTATGTATTTGGGTTATGTGGGTTGCGCGTTATGCAGGTCAAACTAACCGCAGTCACCCCCGCTTATTATGTGGGTTTTGTGGCCGACGGGTAAGTTTTTTTGGCCTGCAACCCACATTAGACGGGGGGGGGGGGGGGGCTGCGGGTCAATTAACCCGCATTTAGAACCCTAGGGTGAAGTGGGCAGACACAACGAGGGGGCGAAAGAGAGGGGGAGGACGGCGATGGGGTAGCATTTAGGTGGGTGAGGACAAGCGGTCGAGGGAAAGTGTGATTTCATAGAAGAAATTGGGAGTTTTGGGGGAGAGGGTGATTTCATGGAACAAAGAAATTGGTGTTTTTGAAGGGAATGTGTTCTAAAAGTTTTACTTTTAAATGTAAATTATTATGAATTGAATGAGAAATCATTTTGTTCCTTGTTTATGTTATTCGTCTTTTAGAAGTGTTAAGGAAGAGGCTCTTGGTCCTTAACCGTAGAGCTCTAAAAGATATTGGTTTACATAAAACAAAAGATATTCGCAATCATGGTAATTAACATGGGACATTAATTGCCGAGTTAAGATTGTCGTGTTGGTCATAGATCATTGTAGCTCTACAAGTGAGTGACGACACGGGTATGCAAAAGAGGAAAATATTACTTTTGTATACTGAATAGACCTAATAAGTAAAATATTATAGGAATGTGTTTCTGTGTCATTAATATTTTGCTGTGTCTTTGGTCCTTTGATATGAGACTTATATCCAATCGCTTAAGGAATGCTTAATTAGATTAGTGTCTTGAGCTATCAATAAGTGTAGTGTAAAGGCATTGGTTGGTTAAGTACAACTTTTGTTGGAGAAGATAGTTAGTCAAAAGACTATCATTGCCCCTCTTAATTGAGTGATGATACTAGTGGGCCCCTTGATAAAGCAAAGTTATAATGTGCACAATGTGATTTGAGTTAAGTCACATATTTATAACTGGCTTAAAGAGATCAAGAAATGAATACTAATACAAAGATGACACAATACTACTTTGTGTGTATTCTTAATATCACGAGGCAAGGGACGGACACAAGTGATGCACTCCATCACTAAATGGATCGGGTTTTGGTTCGAGTGGAATTAAGACATCTAACTAATTGGGAGCTATAATGTGTAGCTAGATACCGCTTATAGCTTGTGATATTAAGCTCTTAATATCACTGCCAAGAATTATTTTTGAACTATGGATGGATGAAAAACGTTTTTAATGGATTTCAAAATGTTTTTCAAAGAATTGTTTGAGATTCTAGATGATTGATAAACTAGATTGCATAGTTTATAGCAATATTGCGTGCATGGATGCTCGAGTTGTCTTTGCAGGAATTGTGGGTTTATATGTTCCAAATCAGCAATTATGAATGTATGTAATCATTATTATACAGGAGCTTTTGTATGTAAAGCCAAAAATCTCTCTCTTTCCGTCTTTTAGATAGTTGCATTTGCATATGAGAGATTTTTACATAGGACTTGCACTAGTCGGTTTTTATCGAATGTGAGGAGCATGTTTATTTTTTGTAAAATCTACATCTCCGGTGCAAGAGGAAGTCGCCGCTGTAGCGCATTGATCGAGGATCGAAGATCAGGGATCGAGGATCGAGGATCGAAGGGAACATATAAACTCACACGATGTGGATTGTGTGAATGTTTAATTTCTATTTTTATCTTGCTATGCATGTGATGAATGTGTTGAATGTTAGGATGTGTATGATTAATAATATGCATGATAACCTAAAATTCTAAATCACATGTTAAATTGTCCAACAAAAATTAAGAATAAATTTCCTTCTTATTTCATCCACTAGCAGCCATTGATCGAGGGATACTCTGCTCGCCCTTAGCGGGAGATAACTCCCTCCATCTTTGGGAATAGTGGGAGATATAATAGTTTTCTATTGTTGTGCCACGATTAAATATATGAGGTGCGTTTCACCCTAGTGAACCCCAAATATGTTTAGTTGTGAATACAATGGACAAACGTATCTCGTATGAAATGAAAATAAGTTTTCTTAACATTACCTGGAGCCCTCACTCGGTTTTTCTTACGAGGATAGGTCGTATTCCCTCATAATTAAAACGACAAGAGTCACAAGAGTTTGAAGATGCTAATGTTGCTAAAATTCAAAAAGGTTGTGATTAGAAAATGTTTTCTTACCTTGATATTGTAATGTATTCGATAGCCCTTAGCTAGTCTATATTACAATTGATGGGATCTTGGATTGTTGCATTTATGGACAAAATTTTTATTTGCAACATTTACATTTATATTCGATATATGTATGCATGTGTATTAAAACGTAAAATTGGCATTAAAACCTCTATGATTTATTTTGTAGAAAAAATGTCGAACATCCAACCTATCGTACGATCCATGATAGAAAAACACCCTTTAGCAAATGATGGCTCAAACTTCATTAGTTGGCAACGCAAACTCAACATCGTGTTAAAGTTTGAGAAACTGTCTCACATTTTGGAAGATCCAATCCCAAAGTGGAATGAGAGATTAACCGATGAAGAGAAAGAGGCTAAAGCCAAGTGGGAAGACCAAGAGAACCAAGTTCACGGTCTTATGCTAGCATCCATGGGTGACTCGCTTCAAGCGAAATACTTGGATTCAAAACCCAAGAAGACCATGGAGACTTTATCTAAGATGTTCATGGATAGTGCCCGAAAGGAGCGCTATAAGACCACCATCGCACTCACAAGGTGCCATATGGCGGAGGGAACATCGGTATCCATGCATTTTCTCACGATGCAAGGGTACCTTGAGAAGTTGGCAAAGCTCTCTTCACCAATGCCCGAGGACATTGTTGAAGATATGATTCTTGGCTCTCTAGCCCCGTCCTTTAAAGACTTTCTGATGCACTACCACGTGCGTGAAAAAGGGGTGAGTCTTGAGGAGCTGCACAACGCTCTCAAAACTGCTGAAGTTGACATGGGCAAGGGTAGGGACAAGCATGTCCTTGCCCTCCATGGGAGGAGACAAAAGATTGGTAAAGGAAATGGCAAATCTACCAAAAGTTGTTCAATCAAGAGCAAGGGAGTAGGAGGTGCTCATAAGAGTGCCTCGAGGGGGAAATCTCAGAAATCTCCAACTCCCAATACGGAGTGCTTTCACTGCGATGAAAAAGGACACATCCGGCCAAATTGCCCCAAGTACAAGGAAGACCTTGACAACGGAGTGATTGAACGACGGCGCCCCAAAAAGGCCAAAGGTATATTTGTTATTGAAATAAATTTAGCCACCTCTGTCCAGGATTGGGTAATTGATACCGGATCTTGTGCTCACATAGTTTCTAATGTGCAGCTACTCATGGATAGGAAGGAACTCGTAAGGAACGAGGTAGAATTGAAGGTCGGAAATGGTGCGAACGTGTCTGCGGTTGCACAAGGTTCTGTGGTGCTTCAATTATGTAGTGGTTTAAATTTATGTCTAAAGAATGTTTATTATGTGCCTTCGATTAGCAAGAACATTATTTCTGTGTCATGTTTAGATATGGATAATTTTAATATAAATATTTTAAATTCTTGCTTGTCTATATCGAAGAATGGTGTTTTCTATGCAAATGCATTCATAAAGAATGGTCTCTATTTGCTTGAATTGAATGATAAACAAATCTTTAATATCAATAACAAAAGACTTAAGACCACTCACGAGAACGATACTCTCTTGTGGCACTATCGTCTTGGTCACATAAATGAAAAACGCATCAAGAAATTGCAAGAAGCTAACCTTCTTGGTCTACTTGATTTTAAATCATTGGAGACGTGCCAACCATGTATAATGGGAAAAATGACCAAAATGCCTTTCAAGAAGAAAGGTCCAAGGGCGAGTGGCTTGTTGGATTTGATACATTCCGATGTATGTGGTCCAATGAGTACTAGTGCACGAGATGGTTTCAGGTACTTCATTACGTTCACGGATGATTATAGTCGTTATGGCTATGTTTATCTAATGAGAAACAAAAGTGAGTCCTTTGAGAAGTTCAAAGAATTCAAGAATGAAGTAGAGAACCAACTCGACAAGAAAATCAAGTCTTTACGAACGGATCGTGGAGGTGAGTACTTAAGTGCCGAATTTGACTCATACCTAAAGGAGTTTGGTATTGTACCTCAACTCACCCCTCCCGGTACACCTCAGTGGAATGGGGTATCCGAAAGGAGGAATAGGACATTGCTCGACATGGTTCGGTCAATGATGAGTCATGCGGAATTACCTCTTTACTTTTGGAGTTATGCACTACGTACATACTGCGGCTTACACACTAAATAATGTTCCATCCAAATCCGTGGAGAAAACTCATTATGAGCTATGGAGTGGTAAAACACCTAAGCTCAATTTTCTCAAGATTTGGGGTTGTGAGGCTTACGTCAAGAAATTGATGTCGACCAAACTTCAACCAAAAGCGGATAAGTGTTTCTTCATTGGTTATCCTCGTGAGACAAGAGGATATTACTTTTGGCATATCACCTCCAATCAAGTGATTGTAGAGAGGGATGTCACATTTCTGGAAAAGGAATTTCTAGAAAGAGTAAAAAGTAGTGGGAGTAGGGTTGTGCTTGAGGAAGCTCAAGATACTCTACAAGATCATGACACGAATGATGACATTCAAGATCATGAAGGCCCAACCGAGATTCCTTTGGTTAGTGGGAGCGTGAGTGAGAGACCATCACAAGAAATTGTGAGAGAATCTCAATCATCCCCACCAAGTTTACGTTCAAGAGTTGAACGTGAACCCACTCCTCAAGAAATTGTGGAAGAAGTTCAAGAGACACGAAAAGAACCAAAAGAATTGAGAAGGTCAACAAGGGAAAGGAAGAAACCTGACTTATATCTGGGACTTCATGAAATCATGGTACTAGATACCAATGATCCATTGACCTTCCAAGAAGCAATGGAAAGGGAAGACTCCAAACTATGGCTTAAGGCCAAGAAATACGAAATAGAATCCATGTATGATAATCAAGTGTGGAACTTGGTTGACCTTCCTCAAGGGAAAAATGCCATTCAAAATAAATGGGTTTTCAAGAGGAAGATGGACATGGATGGGAACTTAACAACCTACAAAGCGAGACTTGTAGCGAAGGGTTTCACTCAAGTTCAAGGAATTGACTATGATGAAACTTTTTCACCGGTTGCCATGTTCAAGTCTATTCGGATAATGCTCGCTATTGCTGCATTTCATGATTATAAAATATGGCAAATGGATGTCAAAACGGCGTTCCTTAATGGGAACTTGGAGGAGGATGTGTACATGGTACAACCTCAAGGTTTTGAAGATCCAAAGAATAGCGAGAAGGTATGCAAGCTTCAAAGATCCATTTATGGATTGAAGCAAGCATCAAGGAGTTGGAACAAACGCTTTGACGAGGAAGTGAAGAAGCTTCACTTCATTCAAAGTAAGGAAGAACCTTGTATATACAAGAAGGTCAGTGGGAGTCATGTAGTATTCCTAATCTTATATGTCGATGACATATTGCTCATGGGCAATCATATTCCTTTGCTTGAGCAAATGAGAAGTTCATTGAAATCTGCATTTTCAATGAAAGATATGGGTGAGGCTCAATACATCTTGGGAATCAAGATATATCGAGATAGATCCCGTAGACTCATTGGCCTCAGTCAACGTACATACATTGACAAGGTCTTGGAAAGGTTCAAGATGAACAACTCCAAAAAGGGCAGTGTGCCAATGAGTATGGGTGTGCAACTCAAGAAGTCTCAACGTGCGAAATCGCGTAAGGACTTAGAGTACATGAAGGATGTCCCTTATGCTTCGGCAATTGGGTCGATCATGTACGTGATGACTTGCACAAGACCCGATGTCTCGTATGCTCTAAGCGTGACAAGTCGTCACCAATCCAACGCAGGTCCTGAGCATTGGACTGCGGTCAAGAATATCCTGAAGTACCTTAATCGGACTAAGGATAAGATTCTTGTTTATGGACGTCAAAGGGAGTTGATAGCCGAAGGGTAATCGGATGCGAGTTTCATGAGTGATCCAGACGGTAGAAGGTCGCAATCAGGATACGTCTTTCTTCTCAATAGTGGAGCTGTGAATTGCCGTAGTTGGAAGCAAAGCACTACGGCCGACTCAACCACTGCTTCCGAAGTAATGGTTGTCGCTGAAGCGAGCAAGGAAGGAGTGTGGATCAAAAAGTTCCTTAAAGAGCTTGGAGTAGTTCCCACGAGCGAGGGACCCATCGAGCTATTTTGCGATAATAGTGCATCTATCTCGCAAATCAAGGATCCTAGATCACACCACAAAGTGAAGTACATGGATCGTAAGTACTTCGTGACACGTGACCTCATCGACGAAGGCAAAATAAATCTTTTATGGGTGGACACCAACAGCAACACAGCTAATCCATTCACAAAACCCTTATCCCAAGCCAAGGGCGAAATGCATTTCGAGTCCATGGGATTGAGGAACCATGTATATTGGCTTGATGATTGATATGTAATGGGGTTTACCCTAGTTATTATTGTTTTATGCATTGAGTATGTATGAGAAAGAAAACTTTAATAACAAGTGGGAGATTGAAGGGAATGTGTTCTAAAAGTTTTACTTTTAAATGTAAATTATTATGAATTGAATGAGAAATCATTTTGTTCCTTGTTTATGTTATTCGTCTTTTAGAAGTGTTAAGGAAGAGGCTCTTGGTCCTTAACCGTAGAGCTCTAAAAGATATTGGTTTACATAAAACAAAAAGATATTCGCAATCATGGTAATTAACATGGGACATTAATTGCCGAGTTAAGATTGTCGTGTTGGTCATAGATCATTGTAGCTCTACAAGTGAGTGACGACACGGGTATGCAAAAGAGGAAAATATTACTTTTGTATACTGAATAGACCTAATAAGTAAAATATTATAGGAATGTGTTTCTGTGTCATTAATATTTTACTGTGTCTTTGGTCCTTTGATATGAGACTTCCAATCGCTTAAGGAATGCTTAATTAGATTAGTGTCTTGAGCTATCAATAAGTGTAGTGTAAAGGCATTGGTTGGTTAAGTACAACTTTTGTTGGAGAAGATAGTTAGTCAAAAGACTATCATTGCCCCTCTTAATTGAGTGATGATATTAGTAGACCCCTTGATAAAGCAAAGTTATAATGTGCACAATGTGATTTGAGTTAAGTCACATATTTATAACTGGCTTAAAGAGATCAAGAAATGAATACTAATACAAAGATGACACAATACTACTTTGTGTGTATTCTTAATATCATGAGGCAAGGGACGGACACAAGTGGTGCACTCCATCACTAAATGGATCGGGTTTTGGTTCGAGTGGAATTAAGACATCTAACTAATTGGGAGCTACAATGCGTAGCTAGATACCGCTTATAGCTTGTGATATTAAGCTCTTAATATCACTGCCAACTTAGTCTAGATCCTCCCATAGGTCACACCACAAAAACCGGGAAACAAGAAGCTTGATTTTGATTCATATGATGTGTCGGGTTTCTTATAGAAAATATGACACATGTGGTGAACAAGTAAAATTAATTATGTTATATATAACATAATTAGAATCATGATAAATTCATATGAGATGCATATATTATGGGGTGCAATAATTTATTATTGCATAGGATAATATATTGCATAAGTTGTGAATTTGCTGAAACCCCTAAAGTTCAAATTTTGTTGGAAATAAATCCAAAATTTGAAAAGGCAAAATCGGGTAGAAGTTCGGTAATTCGTTAAGGTTCGGTCGACCGAAGGATCTGTGGATCGGTCAACCGAACGTGGAACGGATGGTCAAGTTGATTGACCGAACTTGACCAAAGTGCCTGGAACTCTGGGTCGGTATACCGAACCAGAATCCGTCGACCGAACAATGTCCAGTTCCGATATTTTCGGTTAACCGAATGACACTTGGTCAAAGACGCGAATTCGTCCGAACGGTTAAAGAAGAATTTTTCTTCTTAAGAATCGGTCATCCGTCAAGTGCACGGAAATCCGAACGTGACATATTTGGTTAACCGAGTATGTCTCGGTAGACCGAGTCCCGATCGATTTTCTACCTTTGATAATTAAGAGATTAATTTGATCAATGGTTGGATTAGCTCCAAACTTGGTCAAACGTTTTATGGGTGCATATAATGCATTATGGAATTAGTTTGTGAGAGAAAATGTCAAGAATTCGTGGCTTAAGAATAGTCATGATTGAGAGTAAGATTGGAGCCTATAAATAGGTCCTTATTCTCCTTAATTATGTTAGAAGAAGTTTGCTAAATATTTTCTCTCCTAATTCACCACAAAAATCCACGAAAAATCTCTTAGTTTTCTAAGTCTTTGGAAGGAGAAATTTCAGAGATTAAGGAAGGGGTTTGTAGCTAGATTCTAAGCTTGTTTGGAGATTGATTGGCTAGCTGCTTTCTCTCCAACCTTGTTTGGGGTTTCGGTGAACACTCGGAGACATCCGGCGCAACGGGAAGCGACGATCGTCTTCTTCAGCATCTCCGGATCATCAAGAAGTTTTAGAGAATTTATAGGTATGAATTTCGGAGCCCATGTTTGTTTTAATAAGTTTTCAAAACTAGCTATTGAAACAAACTGATGCATGCATGAAATAAATCGTAGAAAATTGTAATTGATCCTTATTATGCATAAAAATTCGAAAAATATACATGCATAATTAAACATGAAATCCTACAGTTTTTGGGGGAGAGGGTGATTTTATGGAACAAAGAAATTGGGGGGTTTTGGAGAAAGATGATATCGTGGAAGTAGGAGTATTTAACCCCAAAGTGACCTAAATCCGTCAAACATAACAAGTGGAGAAAGACACTTTATCAAATGAACTATTAGTCCACTTATCACCATTACTTGTGAGTAGCTGTTTTCTGTAGGTTGCTCACCACTTATCACCATTTTAGTTTTTGTATATTTCCACCGAAAATAAAAAATTAGGGAATTATCTGGTCTTAATTTTTTGGGTTTTTTCTTTTAATATCCATACTTCTTTTTATGTTATACGTCGGGTCTTTGAACTCATTCTTTGGAATTCCCACTTGTAAAGTTGCCTTGCATCTATATTGAAATTTTGAATCTTGTAAATTATACTAAAAATATTCTTGTACAGCCATACCAATGGCATTATAATCTATTCTTATATGTCTGAACACGAGCGGATACGTGTAGCTAATTTTTTCGTATTTGCCTATAATGAACAATTTATATCAGTGCTTTAATACGTGGATAGGGGTTTAAATGATGGTCTGTCTCTTCAGAGTTTGAAAAAATACTATTTGCAGCATCAACCACAAGAGGTTTAGGGTGACAATAACTTCAATTAGCGGGTGGTCAGTAGACCTAATATTTTTATTTTATTTTATTTAATATACTTCCCAACTCATTTTAAATCCCAAACATACGAAAGGGACTGCAGAGATTCAATTTTTTTTACTTCTCAACATTAGGAATATTCTAATTGAGCTATCAGAATTGGTGTCACTATAGCTAAATACAAAGTAGTTTGAAAATCGATAATTCTTGCACATTTAAAAGAGTTTTCTGGGCCCCAACAACTCAATTTGGTGGGGGATCACTACAACAAAGCATAATTAAATTCACTGAGAACTAATAATTGACTTTTTGTACAACTAAACAGGTTTTGTGGGCCCAATAATTGAATTCAGTGGGTGATTGCTCAAACTAAACAAAATAAATTAGGAAAACAAATTGCAAATCCCAAACATTGACTTGACCATGTTGCCTTTAAAAACGCAATTAGGATGATCATATGATCAAGTTTTTCATCTTTGTCATACCGTTCACATTCAAGTTACTGAATCAAACTCATGGATTGGGTAGCTAACAAGAGTTCGGGTACGAATTCGAAGGGCAGCAACAACTCGGGTATGTTCAGTCCATTGAAGTATTAATTTATTTAACTACAAGTAGGTATTAGCAAATTTGCTTAGAGATTTTGAAATTTTCTGCTAGCTTTCTTCTAAACAGTTTAGCAAATTGATAGATCTGTATAAGTTGAGATAAAAAGAAAAGTAAAATTAATTGTTAAGGAAATATCTCCGTGGACGGGACCTTGGCTTGTTAAGGCTATGTTTTCACCAAATGTTTACCTGAGAAACAGAATAACAAATCTCACAACAACGATTTTGACTTGTTAACAGAATTCATCTATTATGTCTAATTATATGCAACATGCAACCGTCGACATAGAACCACAAAGTCAAGTTCATGACTCTTAGTATGCGATAAATCAAATAAATGAAAAGTTACTAGAAGAATTGCAAATAACATTGCGGTTGAAATTACATCAACACATGATACATGCTTCATCTTCACCCTAGAGAATTATTTAGCTAGTCATTGTACGAAACAAATAACAACAAAATACTAAAATTCGATTCATAAATGAGACACTAGGATTTGAAAGAGTAGAAAACTGCTTAGAAATTGATAGAGATGACCGAGAAGCATGAACAACAACTCCTTTCCGTTCCAGCAGCCTCGACAACCCTCTTTCTCCTTTGTAAAACCCAATCAGCACTCCAAACTTACTCCTGTTGATGGTGGTTGGGTTGGGGAAAAAGTTGGAAGACTAGGGTTAGCTTTTTCAGGTCATTTTAATGGGTTTTTTCTTGGGTTTTGTAATGTGACAAATTTGAGGGATAATTCACCCTCTTTCTTTCAATATGGAATGTGGAAATAATCTTGGAAGAGTTTGTGATTTCATGGGAATCCCAATTGGTAACTTTTCCTTTCTTCTCTTACAATCAAAATCTTTCCTTTCTTTCTTTTGTAAGGATTTGCAATCTACAAAAAAGACAAAAGAATAATATTTAGAGTAGATAATATACAAAATATTTTCTAATCATAATTATTTCGATAAATATGCTTATGAATATGGTAATATTTATGTACTAAATGTGATGTTATCACACGGCACAACCACCTTGTAACACCCCGAGCACGGACAAAAAGCTTACCCACCTGAACCCGGTGCGTTATGATACGATCCACGATGATGACCGCTACGCACTCTGATATTCAATCCATCTGATATGCCAATAATTAATCCGAAAAATATAATCAATAATTTGTGAGCGCGACAGCCCGCAAGTTCCAACCATGAATCAATCAGAATCATAATCATGTGGAAAATAATACATAATATGATATTCAGTCAACGAGCACAATCAAACGACATGCATCACAAATAATATGCATGCATAACAATCTAAACCCCCCATTCGGATTTGACCACATCTTGTGCTTCTGAATCTATCAGTCAGTCAGACGCAAAACTTGTAGCTCCACACTAACGACAGACAGTCCTTTTCTCTCTTAGGTGGTCCACGATGCCCGCTAGGTAGCTCTTTCCTAAGTGGCCTAATCAGAAACATACATACAGTCACAGGACATGTCGACCGAAACACCACCACGAAATCATATGCATATCAATAAAATCGATATCGATATTCAGCATGCATGAAACTATGAACATCAAAAGAGACAGACATGACATGAAACTAAAGAATAACGAATCAGTACTTGCCTCAAAATCTCCATCTTTTCTTCTCTATCTTCATCTCAAAATTCCTTCTCCTCTCAATCCCGAGCACGTGGAAATGCTTTGGGTAACTTGCACTCAAACCCCAACTTATCCTAAAATCACACAATCATCCAAACCTTGATTAATTTTCGTTAAAGATTTGGGTTCTCACATTCTACCCTCCTTAAAAAAAATTGTCCTCGAATTATCAATTCAATATCATCTCATTTGAAATTCACATGTCCATATTAAAATAAACTCTCACACATTTAAAATGGTTTGATCCAAATCCTATCAGATCAAGATTAATTCCCAATTTGAATTCAATTATGTCCAAATCAAAACATAATTTTCAATCCAACTTTCATTAAATCTAAAATTTGCCTCCAACTATTTATTCATAATTTGGATAGCAAATCCAACCAAGTCGAAATTCACTTTTGAACCCAAGTCCAAATAACTCTAAATTCATATTCAAATCAATAGTCGATACTTCTAAATCCAAATTCTCAAATTCCAATCCAGTCAAAAATTTCTATTTCAAATCTGATTCCAACTAATACGATATTCCTACAATTTTCAAATCTACATTCAACCAAAATCCGATTCCGACAAATTCCTAGGATCGTAATGTTCTGATACCATTTGTAACGCCCCGAGCCCGGACAAAAGCTTACCCGCCTGAACCCGGTGCGTTAAGATATGATCCACGATCCTGACCGCTGCGCACTCTGTATTCAATCCATCTGATAGACCCATAATTAATCTGAAAAATATAATCAATAATTTGTGAGCTCGACAGCCCGCAAGTTCCAACCATTAATCGATCATAATCATGTGGAAAATAATACAGAATATGATATTCAGTCAACGAGCACAATCAAGAGACATGCATCACAAATAATATGCATGCATAGCAATCTAAACCCCCCATTCGGATTCGACCACATCTTGTGGTTCTGAATCTATCAATCAGTCAGACGCACAATTGGTAGCTCCATACTAACGACGGGCAGTCATTTCCTCTATCAGGTGGCCCCACGCTGTCCGCTAGGTAGTTCTTTCCTAAGTGGCTCAGTCAAAAACATACATACAGTCACAAGTAGGGGTGAGCTTCGGTCCGGGACCGGACCAAACCGGACCGGACCGAAGACCAAAATTTTCAGAAGCCCGGACCGAATAAATTCGGTTTGGTCCGGTTCGGTCCAAAACCCGAATTTAACCCTTAATTTCGGTCTTTGACCGGACCGAACCGAACCGGACCGGACCGAAGACCGAAATGCCGTGGTCTCCCTGACCGAAGACCGGACCGAAAAGGTTCGGTCCGGACCGAACCGAATTTTGCTCACCCCTAGTCACAAGACATGTCAACCGAAACAACACCACGAAATCATATGCATATCAATAAAATTAATGTCGATACTCAACGTGCATGCAACTACGAATATCAAAAGAGATAGACATGACATGAAACTGAAAAATAACGAATTAGTACTTGCCTCAAAATCTCCATCTTTTTCTTCTCTATCTTCTTCTCAAAATTCCTTCTCCTCTCAATCCCGAGCACGTGGAAAGGCTTTGAGTAACTTGCACTCAAACCCCAACTTCTCCTAAAATCACACAATCATCCAGCTTGATTAATTTTCTTAAAAGATTTGGCTCACAGACCTTGTTATGTGGTGTGAGTTTAGTCAGGCTAAAGGGAGCTGAGGTAATTCTAATGATTGGGCTAAAGAAAGACTTATCTACGACAATATTAGACTCTACAAAATAGTACTTTTGGTGTGGTTGGCTTTTACCATAGGACATGAATTTTAAGCTCAATTTTCTTTCTCGTGATAGTTTAAGAGATGCCAGCTTTTGCAGCGTACTCTTTACTAATCAGTGTTTATATTGCATCCCAAATTTGATTTCACAATGCTAAATATATCCTCGTCTGAGCTTCAACATGGGATGACAAATTGTAGTTAGAATTAAAATTGTTACTTCATTACTTTGCTAACATACTTATGCTGAAGATATGTTGACAAATTGGAGGAACTAACACCATTGCGGGATTGCGTCTAAACATCTGAAGATAAGCTCCAAAAAGAAAAGAGAGTAAAAGAACTTGCAATAGATCGAGTATATGTTAAAAGCCTGTATTGTTTTACTTCAAAACTAGGCTTAATTGTTACATAACAAAAGGAGCAAATATATGTGTTTAACTTTTTGTTGGTTGTGTTCATACTTGTTGTGAAGGTGAAAGCAGTGTTCTTCCATGCATTTCGTTTGGAAAATTAAAGGAATCTCTCTCCTCCAACATAACCAATTTTATAATTCTCAACACTTTCATGCAGGAGGATTCAAATGGTGAGAACTCATACCAAGAAAAAATATATATTGTTCCATATAAAATCCTATAACGTGATATGGAAAATAAATCTCCTTAGATTTGCGTTACTCATCCTTATATACTTTTCGGTATAGTTTTACTAACATAATTTAATCTCAATTAACTTCAAGTAATTGGAGTGGCTCGTGGTATAAAAAGTGAAGTTGTTTGTTTCGTTTGGTATAAATTAAGCAATCTAAAAGGCAGAGCATGCGGTAAAAGTTCGTATTGAAATTTTAGGTCGACAAGATCTGACACTCCCACGTTACAACATAAGTAAATCATTAAATTGTTATTTTGATGTTCATAAACAAAATTTCTTATACCATCACAAAATTCCAAGCTCGCCAAAGTCGCTCTTGTGTTTCTGATTAAACACAAAATGTTACCATGTCTACAAGGTAAGAGTCATAGATTGTCTCTCCCATCTACTGGTTCCATTAGCAGAGCTATAAAGCTATTGTTTATGTTATTTTAGTGATGTGTGGTTGTCACCTGTTGTCTCACTAGAGGGTTTTAGATATTGTGTCTTTTATTGATGACCACTGAAAATTTGTATCGATCTTTCCCACCTTTTCTAATTAAGATCACGTTTTCCATATATTTTGTCAATTCAGATATTTAAATAAGACTCAATTTAATATGGATATCAAGTCTGTGCACACAGACTGGGCAGGTAAATATCGAAACTCCATACATTCTTCAAAAATGTTGGCCTTACGTACATTATCTCAGTCCCATATACTCCAGAGCAAGATGGAGCGGTGGAAAGGAAAAATAGGCATTTAACAGAAATGACTCTTTCTCTCTTGGCACACAGTGGTGTTCCAACCAAGTTTTGGCCCTCAGCTTTAAATTTGTTACTTCCGCACATATTATTAATGTGCTTCCCTCTCCTCTCACTGGTGGATTGACTCCAAATCAAAGATTATATAGCAAAGCTCTTTCTTATGATATGTATAAATCAATGTTCACAGAACGCCTAGGCGAGCCTAGGCGACCGAGGGCGTCCGGTCGCCTGGGCGAACGCCTAGGAGAGCCTAGGTGAACGCCTAGGCGTTCGTGTGACCGTCCAACTATGGGCGGTCTTTTTTTAATTCAATTAAATTTTATAAAATAGATAAAAAAATCAGGAAAATCAGGAAAAATAGGAAAAATGCACAAAATATTATCTAAAAATATCATACATGTTTAGACTTCGAAAAGACACGTAGTTCCTCGACTAAGGCCTCACTAGGCACCCCCTCTACCCACCTAAACACTTAGGTATACAATTTATTGCTTAGTAGTACGATTACAAAGGTAACTCAGAGTTCTTACAATAGCAGATAAGAGAGAAATTAGAATTACAAGCTAACTAACTAATTCCATTGGACACATTGATCTAATGTCCAACTGGGAACCATATCATATCCTCCACCACCATCAGAGTCGTCGGAGTGGTGCCAACAAACGTTGTTTTTGTCTCTTTCGACCAGGAACGGGGAGAGAACGGGAGGTTGGGGTCCGAGCAGAACCGTAACCTGACCCGATTTCCTGATCAAATTCTATGTTTTCTCGGTCTACATAATCATCAAGACATACATTTTTGTTTTGTAATGTCCTACTGTTTCTAATCATGTATGCAGTTATGTCTTGTTTAACAGAGTCGGAAACTTTATCACAAGGTCTAGCATTGCTATCGGGTGTGTGTGCAAGATGTTGTTTGTGACAGGCTATACCACCTATAGTTTCCTTACCACATAACTCACAGACAATGTAGTTTTTATCAATAGCACTAATGTAACGGCAATATTCCGACCAGGGTCATTTGTACGGGTAGGTCTTAGGTCATCGTAACTCTCGTGATGCATAGGGAGACTAGTGTCGGGTACGTAAGTCATATCTTAAAACTAGACTAATATAAAAAAATTAGACTAATATGAAAATAAAATACTAATTAATTTAATTCTAAAGAGAAGTTAGAAAGAGTGCACTTGATTTTGACGGTTGAAGAATGAAGAACCGGATCGAAGACTTCACTTTCCCACTTAAAAACTAAACACCAGACCGGAGACTTAATCGCGAAAACTTGATGATTAGGAAACTTGATGATTAGAATATAATTATGAAGAAGAAAAGAATGAGAGATTTGTGAAAAATGAAGAGGTTTGGAGGGATTTATATAGGATTTGGGGGTAATGGCAAACTTGTAAATTTTGTAAAAAAAATAAAAAAAACAAAAAAGTGGAGAGCCTCCAACGGCTCCCGCCTAGGCGATCGCCCTTTTCGCCCAGCAAAGCTGGGCGAAAGGCGGTGGTCGCCCAGGCGACCACCGCGACGGGCGGTCGCCTACCGCCTAGGCGATCTCCTACGTGAACACTGGTATAAATGCTTTGGGTGCAGTTGTTTTCCATGGTTGAGGCCACATAATAATCACAAACTACAATTCAGATTATCTAGACATATGAATCTTGGTTTTAGTCCCTCTCATGCATGCTATAAGTGTCTGAATCCTACCAATGGAAAGATTATCTAAGCTATAGGCATGTAGTATTTGCTGAACAGACTTATCCTTACGTGAGTTCTCTACATGCCTCCGCTACACCTCAAAAGGCACAACCTTCATTTCCTTTGTGTTCTCACTTTTGAAATCAACTAGTGGATGATCTTTTACCGAATTCGGTTTTTCTATACATAATTACACGTTTTTTCCGCAATACAAAAGGAATTCAAAACTCAAAAATTGGCTAAGATGTTACCTACATTTGAACACTTTCTCCTCCAAGATTGCTGGACCAAATCCATATACATACTTTGTATTCGATCACTTATTCCAATTCTACATAATACACTCGACCTGTGGATAATATCATGGAAACGGATACAAAGTTTTTTAAGAATCGATCTATATACACTGATTCGTGAAATTGAGAAATTAAACTGCTCAGGACTTTTTATGGAAGAATTTCAATGCGAAGATTTTTCATTTTGTTCCTCCAACGTGCTTTATTGTGGTTTAGTGGCATATCTATCAAGTGCATTAACACCCAAATCTCAGGTTGCATTTCAACTCAAAGAAACAGAGCTTAATCCGTTTAATCTGACAATTTACGGGGTATATTTTTCATAATTACCTTTTCCCTCTTTTTTTCGTAGTTTTCGAAAGATTTTGTGAAAAGAAAAATAAATGACTGGTTGACTGCTTAGTTGTACGAAGCAATACTTTTTTATTTTCAACGCCATGACCCCACTAAATGTTGGGTTGAAAAGTCGTTTAATTACGATCAAAACATGTCAAAATTTGGAACTATTTCACAATTTTTCATTTCCACAAAGCACTCACACTGTCATACAGTTTATAGAAACAATAAGCTATGATGTATATAGACACTAGCATTTAGGTCAACAAAAACATCTTTTTAGTTTGCCGATACATGCATATCCATTAGACTTTTCTTATCTGAATTGCTTGACACAACCTTGAAGGACTTTGTGCTTATACCTATATGAGGACGAGAGAGTCAAATTCTGGCTCTTCTTGGGAAGGAATGATAATTTTCCTTCAAATTCAAGACTTAGAGTTACGTGTGGGTTATTTTTGAGGAACCAGAAAGAGAAGAAACTGGGTGAGTTATTTATCAGTTCATCCGCTTCTAACTTGGATTTTTTTCTCTTAATGTAACACATGACTTGTATGAATTTTACTTGTTTCGTAGGTATTTTATATTGTTCGTGTAACATCCCCTTCCAGACGGTCAAAGCGGAATACGAAGAAAAAAATGGAAGGAGATAGTTACTGGAAGACAATAGAAGATAATAGGAGCTCCATTAGTTCAAATACACGTATGTGTGTTTGAGGATTCAAGAATAAGACATGTATACAATGTACAAATCCGAAAATCAATACGTTCAAGAGGTTTTAAAATAATGAATAATAACAACCAATCAAATTCTAGGTGCATAGAGACATAAAAGAAAACTAAACACCACCTATGCAACTATATGCCATGAATGTCATGCTAGTATCACCACTTCAAGACGGTTACCTGCAAAATATAGATTCACCACGTTATGAGTTTGGGAAAACTCGTATGTCAATGGATCAAACTTCAACAAGCAATTTAGTAGTCAAACTCAATCAATAAATGCAATCCAATAGCCAATTTTCCAAAAATGATAATGACCTTAGCAATATAGCTAAAAGCTGAAACACATAAATCAATACATTAATGGTTCGATAGAAATAGCATGTTCAACAAAGACAAAACCATACGAGTAACATTTCTAGTTCATACTTTGTTATAAGTGTAAGTCTAACAATACGTTGAACTTGAGCATAAATGCTCCACAAAAGCCACTTCCAATATGATCAAGTACCACAATTCAAACAATTCGAATTTAAAAGTGAATCATCATTCACACATCTATATGAGCTTCAATAGACAAAACATAATGATCTAGATCATATTCTTACATTATATTTTCCATTTCAAAAAAGAATAGCAATCAATAAGTAGTATGAACTAAAGAACAAACATGTGTCTTAGTTCCCATTTCAATTCAGTAACAATCAATATCAAGATGAACTAAAGAACAAGCAAGTGTCTTAGTTCCCAATTCAATTTAGTCAGTCAATTCATTAATGATACATACATGTATCAGGGATCCCGAAGGAAACCCACCGCTGGCACGTGCGGTCTTCCAGTTAGTGTATGACCCATCCCCACACCTATTATGTAATCATAACCATTTTAAAAAACTTTTAGTTTCGATCTTCATTCAGTTCAGTTCATTGTGGGGTCCCATACACCAACCTGTGTCAATACGATAGATAACAGATCTGTATCTGCGGTTCTACAGCCGCCAATAATCTCATAAGAGATGTGCCCCGTCGGGCCCAATACTCCGAAGAGTCATGCTCCGTAGAGCCCAATATGCTAAAGAGCCAATAGTGCCAAACCCACAATTTATTTTTCAGTGTTAAGTCAGTAGTGTGTAATTCATCACTAGTTATTCCTTGGGAATAACTCACAATCAGGTCTATTAATAATCACTAACTCATGGTTAGTTTAAATGACTATGGTAATAAATAAATCATAATTTACTCGTAAACTATGAGCAACTAGACCAATGATATAAATTTCAATATTCACTGCCCACCCCGAATGGTGAATTAACTAGAACTCACTAGTTTATACAAGCAACAAAGATGCTAGCATGCATTAGCTAATGGATTCAAATCACATCAAATCAATCAAGTAAAACACAATCAGATGCAATAAAATCCAGATGTGGTTGGCCAAGTCCTCTGCAAGAACTTGGGACCAACAATACAATTTATCATTATCCAAACTCGGCAATTTGAAAGCACAATATCCAATTGGGTATTAATCTTTATCATTATTATCCATTCCCTATAAATGGTAAATTTACATTGGATCTAGTGATGACCACCATATTCTATTTAAGATATTAAATTCAATACACTTCCTTTCGGAAACAATCATATGAGACATGAAGCAAATGCATGAAAACATCGGCGAAGTAGTACTCAAATAAGATGATCATGCACTCTAAAACACTACTAAGTGATGTAGTCAACTTCCAAAGATAACATTCATCAGTTAAACAAACATTTGACAGAATGAGACATTAATAATAATCAACGACTAATACATAAATTATTAATGAGGTTAAACAATATAAGTTCCAACACATGAGAAATTCTACTCCTTTAGTCATACAACAAAATTTTTGCATAGTTAACCTAATATAACCATAATTTATGGGAAGTCCAAACTGATGAAAAGACAATGTAGAACTAATGCATTCCTCTTGGAGATCATTTAACTTCAATACAACAAAGATATATATATTCACTATGATTCCAATTATTTTACACTCGGCAACAAACCGATGGATACCCAACAAGACCTATTTCTTAGGTGCACATTATTTCCTTATCTTGGAAATATTATCCGAATCCACCATCCATTTGGTTATGCAAGATAATGAGCCAATACATTTATCATGACTACTATCATTTCTATCTCTATGAAGATTGCAAAATGACATTAAGGTTAACATAACCTATGTAAAGCAATACATCACAATACCTAACAAAAATACAATTTAAATATATTATGCAACCCTTTGAATGAACACATCAAATATATAATAAGCACAAAGGTCGAACATGAATATGTGATCTAGCCAACATCATTGTATCTCACTACATTAAATTTATGAAAGCCCAACATCGAGTGTAAAACAATATGTTGAGTTCTAAGTTTGAATACCACTCAAACATGACAAACCAAAGGTTTGGCTACATGCACAAAATCACCCAAGATTAGTTGCAAGGAGTGATAACTATTAAATAGAATACGAACTCAAACTTCGTTAAGAGCTATGGTTAATCAGATTCTAAATGATAAAACAATGCAATGTTGTTATCGATTGGTCACCTTATACACGATTGGGTTTTAAGGACATTAGACACTTACTTATTTATGACCATGTGTGGAATACACAACCCAAGCATTCAACCACCAATTTATTATTCTAGTTCACTAAGAGTCACAATACCAACAATTAATAATGCCCTACCAAGTCACTATAAGGTTAGAACCTATATCATTCATCTTCCTTAGTACACATGGACCACAACTTTGGTAAATCCTATGTTCATCAAAATGCTTAACAATAATTGATAATCATTGCAATTATATTGCCCACAAATGAGTATGGAGTCATGAATATTGACCTAAAATTCAATCATTTAATTTGTATGCCCAATGCCATTCAATATGCAACTACGATCAAATTCCTTTTTGTCATCCTACCAATCAAGGCAATTAAATCTAACGAAATCGGTAAGTAACCAATTATACCATTAAGATATACATTATCTTAGTAAGCCACATAATGACTCCAAAACATGAACACTAAGGAATTTGCATAACCATGAGATAGTTATTGGTTACTAACATATCTTCTCAATCTTTGACATTAACATGAATCTTATAATTGCAAGAGTGATGGTTACACTCGCTATATGCTTGACTCCATTCTTCCTAAAATTACGATCACTTACCCCAAAACATTCTCATTACCCAAGGCAAAGGTCATGTAAGGTAGACTCTTATCTTGAACCAAAACAAGGTCATTAGGTAGATTTAGCAATTCAATCATTCTACCTTTTATTCGAATATCATGAAAACCAATAGTAATGACATTTCAATTGCTTCACTACCATGTGAAAGAATAAGTATCTAACACCCTATGGTTGCAAGTTCGCTCCTAGGTTGCACCATAATATTCACAAATGCTATGTGATGATCATGGGGAATCTTATTCAAAACTTCAAATGATAAAGCAAACCAATGCATAGACACATCCCATAAAACAACAAGAGAGTCAACCCAGCATTTCATCATACACCTTGTAGGCATGAAACTACCCACTTGAAAAACATGAACCAGGACAGCCCAATCGGAGTGGTATGGTCTCCATTATGTTCGATGGGTTTAAACACATTTTAAAGTGCAAAACAAATCATTAAACATTAACACAAGGATTTTATCAAAGATTAAGATGACTAATAAAAAGCTTGAGTAAGTAGATCCAACGACATACCTGCGTTTGCGAGTCCGTCTAACCGATCGAGCCTCATTTTCGAACCACCACGCATCCTTGATGGCAACCACACACGGAGAGCTCAATGAGATCGAAGTGTGCATCCACAGCCGAACTAGCAAATTGGGGAAGAACTTGAAGAATCTCGGAATCAACTACGCCGCCAGCTGCTTCGCCTTGTTTCTCCTGCTATGCACCATCGCAATGATCCCCTTGTACTCACTCACCGATGTCCTTGGCCTTGCTTAGGGCGTCGGTGTAGCGGTGGGAGCTCTTCCTTTTCTGCTGCACCTTCGAAGAGGAGGAAGATGAAGGATGGGGTTGGGGAAAGATGAAACCCATTTGGATTTCGGTGAAAAACCGGAGGAGAAGAGATCTCAGTCTGGATTTGGCATGGGAGGAAGAGAAAAAATAGCCCCAGACATCACGATCCCACCCCAAAATCTCCTAATCTAATTAAGCTAAATGGGGGGAAAAATATTAGAAAGACCCCCAAAGAAAAAAGTAAATCAATACTTTACAGCTCGTCTGAACAATCATGGTGCACGTATATGGAAGTGCTTGCTAAGAAGTTAAAGGATCCATCTGCCGGATATGTTGTCAACAATTGTTTGAGTTTGGTGTAGAGATCTCAAATGTGGTTGAAGAAAGCGCTGTCAAACAGAGAGTATAGTGTTTAAGATTAACTGAGAAAGTCAAGAAGCATGAGTTTGCTTGGGTTATAAAGGATTTCTCTAAACTAACAGAGCCAACATACTACTCTTCGCCATCAACTTCTTGGGGGCTAACATGGTATGTAGTGTACACCTTTCCCATTATTATTTTTATAGCTACTCCACCTTAACATTCCCGCGCGTGTTAGTTGATGTAGTTTGACTATGCATGCTTGCGAGTGTTGCATTGGCTGCACCGGTTACACAACATAAATAATGGACAATATTTTTATTTGTGAGTTTACAGGCGACTCAAGCTACATATCCACTTGAAAAGAAGCACTCAATGAACGACTCTGTGGCATTAAATTTGGACCTTCAGAATACTGATGGAACACTCACATCATTAAATGCTGAAGATACTGTTCAATGTGATTATATTATACGTGTGGTTGATCAAATTCATGGAAAATATGTAACATCCCGAAACAGCGGAAATTTTAAAAATTTATAATCAAGGCAATCAACTCAATAATCAAAGACAGGACTGTTACTTCTCATAAACATAAAAGCGGTGCACCAGATTACATCAGAGTTTGCCAAAAACGATACATGATTACAACTGAACGACAAAGAAGATAAAAGTAATCATGTTGACCTCAGTGGTCAGAATAGAGGATCCGATCACAAGATGTGCGCGCCCGCTGATCACCACCCAACTGGACCTACTACGGTCCTGAAAAAGATGCAACAACAATGCATGAGTTTCCATAAGGAAATCCCGTATGCCAAGCTCACCTAAATGCATGCAGTAGTACAAATGAACCTATCATACTAGTAGCATGTCATGTCATCAACAGTAAGGAAAAACAGTTCCCCCGAAGGGTCACACAGGACATCAGTCCGACAAACATCATCGGGTCTCCCGAGGAGACCTACCGTAGGCACATACGGAACAAGACGTGACGCCCCCCACACGCGGCTACACTAGTCATGGGGTTCGGCAAGGAGCATCCACCAGGTCCACGCCATAAGAAACAGATCTGTAACTCCGTGGTCGAAACAACACCAACGGGGCCGTCGCCCGGTCGGTCCATCAATCATCATCTCAGTAGGTGCCCATCTGAGGAACATAGCCGGAACATCATCATCGGCCCATCAATCATCATCGCCAGAACAGCATCGACGGCATCACCGGAACAGCATCGGTGGTACATCAATACGTCCGACCCAGCATCGGACGGGTCCAGACTGAAGTCTGCAAGGTCATCAGGCTCTACGAGCCGCAAACTCCAACCACGCCGCTACAAAAGCATGGCAACGACCTCCGTAGCCCCATGGGCCGGTAGTCACCTCACCCAACGACAGTTGCGTGCCCGCACAATCATCATACATTGGGATCTGTGATCCCTCAGGCCTGCTATACTTCAATGAGTCCAATCAATCCATCATATTAGTCATGATTTATACATGGAGGTGACGCGTCCCGAACACCTACACTCTTCCACACGACGGTCCCTGGGCAGGCACGCGGAATGCGCCCACCATCACCTCCCAGCTCACGCACAAGGCGAGGACACGGGTTTCCGTGGACAAAGTTGGCATTCAAAAGGGAATCAGGAATTCGGTCCTGTGCAAAAACGGTCGACCAAAAGAGCCAACCCGGTCGACAGCGTCCTCAATGGAAACATTCGACCGAAAGTCTGCAACGGTCGAACTCCTTGCGCAACACCTAAGTCCCAATGGTCGAACAGAGATCTAAAATCGGTCGACCGATACGAGGTCAAAATCCAGAGTCTGGTCAACATCAAATTCAAACTATCGGTCGACCGACTCAGGGGTCTCGGTCGACCTAAAACTACCAGGGCATCCTAATATTTCTAAGTCATATAACGGTCGAACACATATCAATAAACGGTCGAACAAGCATGCATAATAATCCAGTACACTTAAGTTCCGGTCGATTAAACACAACGAACCGGTCGACCGAAACACGACAAGCAGATAAAAACACTATATTCGGTCGACCGCCCGAAGGGCCCGGTCGACCGTTGGTCGTCTTCAACCTCGCACCAGCCAAGGTTTCTTCACCAAAATTCATCATCGGAGAGGTCTCCGACCTCCTCCGACCGACCAACGCAACCCTACCACGAGGGTTAATAACAAAACACACTAAGGAGTGACATACCTTAAAGAAACGACGAACCCGCTGGAGCCTCGCTCGCGCACATCGCCTCCGGAGATCACCTCGCGAGCTCGCCTCCTTGCACGACCTCCACTAGATCTGGATCCGCCTCCGCCTCCTCTGGTCGCCGCACAAGGAAAGTGAGAGAGTGAGTGAGAGATGTCGATAGAAGGAAACAAGAAGGAAGAAGAAGAATAATAATGGGTTGGTTTCTCTTAAACCCCACACCCAACGACCACAGTGACCAGCCCCCTCCACCATCACCTACCTATCTTAAACCCCTCTTCTAATCACCATTAGCACCCATAATGGGTTTAGGGTTCTAACAATCCACCCAACTTAAAAGGATTTCGTCCCGAAATCAAAGCAAACTACTCACCGAAAAGCTCTGGATACTGCCTTCTGACTTCCTCCTCGATCTCCCAAGTGGCCTCGCGCTCACTGTGATGCTGCCATCTGACCTTCACCATCGGAATGGTCCTCCTCCTGAGCTGATGATCCATGCGATCGACTATCCCGACTGGTCTCTCCTCGAGCGACAAGTCCTGCTGGATCTCTGGCACTGCTATCTCAATCACGTGAGCTGGATCTGCAATGTACTTCCTCAGCATCGATACATGGAAGACGTTGTGAAGACCCGAAAACTGCGGTGGCAACGCAATCCGGTAAGCAACCTCTCCGACTCGGTCGAGAATCTCGAAAGGTCCCACATACCTCGGACTGAGCTTCCCCTTCTTCCAAACCTCATCACACCTCGGGCCGGGGAAATCTTCAGAAACACATGGTCGCCAACCTCGAAACTCAACACCCGTCTGCGTCGATCAACATAACTCTTCTGCCTGCTCTATGTTGTGGCCACTCTCCTCCGGATCACATCAACCTTCTCGGCATACGATTGACATCATTTCATGCTTATCTTTGTACCTTATATCCATTATCTTACACCTAAGGAATTCTACGTGACGAGTTTTATGTTTGAATTTCAGAAATAAAGAGGTTTGAAGAGAAGAGCCATGAAAGGACCCAAAAGAAAGAAAAAAGGACTTAATTGTGAGACCTGGGGACTAAGATGCAAGGGAGAAGGACCTGATCGTAAGATCCAAGGACCTAAGAGCAAAACAGGAAACTCCACACCATCATGGGGAGTATTTTGGCAATTCGATTCGGGTCGGAGCTCCAACAAACCAAGTAGATGCATCCAAGACCAAGAAATACTTCAAGCAAAGCCCACAACGAAAACCAAACGGATCTAAAGCATATAGACCGCCAATTGGCGGTCTGGCGGTCCAGATAGCCCAGGATCCGTTTAGTTTTCTGTAGCACGTGTATTAGTGCATGCTTAGTCTATTTTTGGTATTGGTTTAGTCCCACATCGGGGGATTGTCCCGGATTAGCTTTTTCCATGCTTATAAATAGAACTCTTCACCTTCCATTGTATCCATCTCCCTCTTTGGTGGCCATCTTCCCTTCTAAGAGTGAAGCCTTGAAGCAAAATCTCTGGTGGAGGAAGGGCTGCTTGTATTGAGTGAGTTAATAATAGATGTTTTTCCTTTAATTGTGTTGTTTCTTTTTTAGTTTAATTTCCTTTCATATGCATGCTGCTTGTTTGTTTTGTTTTATGCTTCTTTAATATTTCTTGCTTGATTAGTGTAGTTTTGTTTCAATATAATGCTTCATTTTGTTAGAGTAGTTAGTTTAAATATGTGTGCGTAGTTCCATCCCCATTTGGGGGGGGGGGTGGAGAAATATGTGATATAATCATGTAGTGTATTAAGTGTGTGTTATCTTTATCCCTTGAGCTTTATATGATTTCCATAACCATCTAATGTGTCTCCACTCTTATCTTTGAAATGCTAATGCTCTTGAATGAAGCTTAGTTTATGCTTCGATTAGTAGACCTATTTTATGGGGAATGATAAGGTTAGGATATGGATGGAATTTATATTGGAGACACAAGTTGTAGTGTATGTACTCTTGTTGCCTTTACCTTGGTTAATGTCTTGTATGTTTTAATGATATAGTCTTATCTTAATTCATGTGGAGGCATAGTAGGGTCTAGTCTTTATACTTGAGTTCATTTAGCTTCATTCCACTTATTGTCTTGTATGTTTTAATGATGTAGTCTTATCTTAATTCATGTGGAGGCAAAGTTGAATGTAGTTTTATGATTTCATGCACTACAAGTTGTGAGGATCTTAATTGAACACACACACACACACATCTTTATATTCACATTGTTTCTCTACCCCCTTTGGGGTTTAGTTTTATTGCTTATCTTTCATTTCCTTTTGCATTCTAGTTTAGTTAGTGTAATCAATCTTTCTCTCCTTCTTTTACCTCTCGCCTTCGAACAAACCAATTGTCGACACACCTCCCAGTGGACGACCCGTATTTGCCACCGCTTCAACGTGGCCGTGCACTTGCGGTTTAAATAAAACGATCAATCAAGTTTTTGGCGCCGTTGCCGGGGAGGTGCTCTGTCCAGACCTTGGTTTGGACGATTCAAGTGGTTTTTAATTTCTTTTTTCCAGTTTTTCTTAGTTTCAGGGAACCATAGGATCAAGGGGAGGCTGCTGGACAAGTTTGAGGAACAGAAGCTCCAAACTGACCGCCAACTGACGGCCTGGTGAGCCTCATTTTCTCTCAGTTTTGTTCTGGTTGCTTGTTGGTTCATTTTAGTTATCTTGGAGTACCATTTTGCATGTTGTGACTTCTAGTTTGCTCCCAGATTTAATTTCAACCCCCTTTAATCAACTTGGACCACAAAACTCAAAGCAAAAGATTAGACTTCTTGCCATCTAGGTCATGCATCATGTGTAGACCTCGCATGCATTTGTCTTTTCTTTACTTTACATTTTGTAGTTGATTGCTGGCGTGAGGTATGTGCACCCAAATCTCTCATTCATGCATGTTTCGATCATGCATTAGTTAGTAATGTGCATCGGGACAAGAGTGAATTGAGCGTTTGATTTGAGTGATTGATTGCTAGATTGAAGCTCAAAACGCTACTAAGGAGGGATTGTCCCATAAAAGATAAGGTGGAGGATTTCATCACCCTTTCCTTGGCCCCAAAAATCACTCTTAATCAAGCCTTAACTAAAAGCAAGTAGACATTGGCCCTAGGATTACGGACGCACTAGGAGAGTAATCTAGTTGAGACCGCCATGGCCTTATCGGCGTTGCCTACCTTGTCGATAGTAGGAGGTACTAGATCTCCGAATCTGGTATCACTTGCTGGGCATTGTGGTCCTCGTTGTAGGGAGGTGAGGCGTGTCGAGGCTAGTGACCTCGAAGTTAGGCGTCATCTAGCCTAAGGACCCATTGCCTTACATTGTTTGAGTCGTGCTTGCTAGTTAGGCTTCTACCTGATCCCATTACCCACGCTAGCTCTAGGATTCTTCCCTTCTCCTCTGAGTCATCATCTTCTCACCTTCTTCTACGTTATAGTCTCCTCCCCTTTACACTCTCTGGTAGAGTTTTAGGGTCGAGTCGAGCACTTTTTGCGAGCTTGGACTCGTGGTGGTGAGAGTGATCGACTCGAGAGTTCTTTGTTGAGATGGATGGTTACATGGGCGACCATCCAGATCATTGTTGGGACCAGGACAATTCTTCCTGGTATTCTGGACCCATGCAACCCGGGGTGGCTCAGACTAACACCTCGTATGGTTGGGACAATCCTAATTATGTGACTGAGCAATCTTCATATTGGGGTAGTATGAGAGAGGCACCGACTGCTAGACCACCATCTAGTTACGTCGGATCATATGTTGGTCATCAATCTGAGACATTACAAGAACCTTTGGCCTCTTTCATGCATGTGGTAGATGATATGGGTGCACCGGTGGCTCCAGTAGCCGTACTGTGTCACTATTGTGGGTTGAGTGGTCATGATTTCGGGAAATGTCCTTATGTTCCCCCCGAGCCTGAGTATGAGCATACCTTTTCCCCAAATGCTCAATATGACCATTACGCATCCGCGTACAACCCGAGAGGGCTGGATTCGTGGGGAGACAATTCGTATTCAAATTCTTCTACATCATTTCCACCCCAGTATCCTCCTCCCGAATACCCAGAATTCTACCAACACCCCACTTCAAATCATTGGACTCATTCTCAGCCCATCAACACCCAACCCCAAAATTTTCCAAGCTCTGACTTGGACCTCATAGTTGACCACATACCTGATTCCTCGAAACAAACTTTCCTTACGGTCATGGAAACCATTCAACAGTCCATACAAAATATGGCACTGCAAGTGAGTCAAATGTCGCAGCAATTACGTGAACGTGAGGAGAGTAACTTTTCTTGTCAACATGAGGATTCATCTTTTGATATCGAACTGCCACCACCACATCCACAAAGTCAGACCACAATCTTTCAAAGTCAAACGCCTAGTCAATCTGAGGGACTTGGGGTTTCAATTCACGATCACTTGGTGGAGGATTCGATTCCAATTGAGAATACTATGGACCAGCTTCTTTATGAATCGACACATGATTGTGCCTTATCTTCTTGTCTCGTGGCCCTTGAGCCACATGACCTTATTGTTGTACCTCCTAAGGACTCACCCCTGGTGGAGCAAGAGCTCCCTAGTCCCCTCAATTTCAAACAACCTGATGAGAGTTTGCCTCTCGCTATTGTTCCTGATCATCTTGGAAATGATGGAACATCAAACAACTACATTGCTCATGAGGGTATTAGGAGTTCCTTGGAGGATACATTGGGTACGAGACCCACCTTTTGTTCGCCTGGTGTGTCGGACATGCCTAACGAGGTTCTTGACCTCGTTCCGACGCACCAGCCTGTTGGTTGGAGAGTTTGGATTGACGATCATAACTTCAGCGGCGCAACGGGAGAAACTCTTCTTCTGTTGCCCCTCATTTCCCAAACTCTTGAGATGTTCAAGTTCTTTCAGTTTGATACTTTGAATGAGACACCTTTGCGTCCAATTCATGAACCTCTCATTTCATCTGGTGCTCTTTGTGAAGGGGGCCCACGCTTGCGTATTCTGGCCCCACGTGGTGTCATGTTCCCTTTCCAAGTGCATTGACCCACTCTTGAGGTTCCCATTTGATGTCTTTTGACAAATGAAGATGAGAACTTATGTTTGTACATAATTATATATAAAAATAAAAATAAAAAAAAGAAAAAAAGAAAAAAAGAAAGTACAATAAAAGACTCCTTCAGTGAGCATCGATTGTTGTGAGCCCCAACCCTTGTGTATTTGGGCTCCATTTCTTTCCCGTGATTGTATCATTTCTTTAGCATCTGACAGGTTTTGAGGGAATTCGGGTTTGTGTCCATCAACATGACCTTGAACTTCCCTTTGTACTTCATGTTGGTGAGATCTCTCCTTTTTCATGCATAAATCCATGTAGTATCTTGCTCACATTCATTGAGGACAATGCATGAAGTAGGTGTGTGTGGGGGGGGGGGGGTGTTTTACGTGTGTATATAGTCGAGTCTTTTCTTTTGATTTTGTTTTCTTTTGTTTGCATTTTTGGGTAATGTTAGTGTGCTGCATTTAATATCGATATATCTGCTTGCCATGATCCTTGGGTGACTTGTCTTCTTTTGCTTGCCTAGTGCTTCAAAATTTTCACATTTCTTTCAAAATCTTCATGTGTTTGTGAAAGAAAATGTTTTGTGGATTTTTGCGTGTGTTTAGCATGTGCAAAACCGTTGAGAGGCAAAGTATAAAGAAAGCTCCCAAAATTGTCTTGAACTTGATGCATTAGGATATCTAGTATAGTTGATTTAGGATTTATCGAGTCATTAGGATGAACCCCAGTTTCCCTTGGGGGTGAGTAATCATTGGGTTTCAGTGCTCAAGCATTTAAAGAAGTCCACCCTGAACCTAGTCAGTCAATAATTCGTGTATGTTAACTTAAGGAAGTTTGTTGTAGTCAACGACCCTTTAAATCTTGTTGTGAGACATTAAGTGTAGGGGTTTTGGTTCATGTGTAGATAAGAAATAAGTGAGTAGATGTTCTCTCTTCTCGCACGACTCCTATCACTCGGGAAAGTAGGTCTGAGGGGACTTTGTGTCTGGTGTTTTCGAGTCATCTGACTTGGGATGCGCCGACCGAACTCTCGTTACACGGGTGGTAGGGATTGCCCTAAGTGGAGATTTGGGGAAAGGTGTACGTGATAGTGTAAGTCCTCATGGGCAATGATGCACGAAACCTGACCCTGGGAGAATGAAGCTCCAACTAATAAAAAGAAAAAAAAATGATGAGAAAAGAAACAAAAAGATTTTTTTTGCAAATAAGAACCTTAATGGACCTTATACTTTGTATCACTTGAGGATCTTGAGGTTGTCCATGTCTTTCACTTAATTCCTTATTTAACTTGCACGAATGGTTCATTAGGCTAGGTGTGGACTGATTACCTTTATAGAGTCGGCCTGTAGGATTACCACGTCCAATGATCGACAAAATTTGTCCAACGAGTCGAGTCTAGATTGAATAATGCATCTTGTTCGGATTTTGTGGGTATATCCGCCAAAAACCCTCAGGAGACAACACTCCTCCTCCATGGCAACAAGGAGGTTTAACGGCTTGTTGCACGTGCTAAGTTCAACCGTGATTCCTACGAAAGTGAGTTAGGATTTCTTATTTCTCGTTTGTTTTTATCTTTCTTTGTTTTGCTCGAGACTAGCAAAAACTTAGGTGTGGGGGTATTTGATTGACATCAATTCATGCTTATATTTGTACCTTATATCCATTATCTTACACCTAAGCAATGCTACGTGAGGAGTTTTATGTTTGAATTTCAGAAATAAAGAGGTTTGAAGAACCATGAAAGGACCCAAAAGAAGGAAAAAGGACTTAATTGTGAAACCTAGGGACTAAGATGCAAGGGAGAAGGACCTGATCGTAAGACCGAAGGACCTAAGAGCAAAACAGGAAACTCCACACCATCATGGGGAGTATTTTGGCAATTCGATTCAGGTCGGAGCTCCAACAAACCAAGTAGATGCATCCAAGACCAAGAAATACTTCAAGCAAAGCCCACAACGAAAACCAAATGGATCTAAAGCATATAGACCGCCAATTGGCGGTCCAGATAGCCCAGGATCCGTTTAGTTTTCTGTAGCACGTGTATTAGTGTATGCTTAGTCTATTTTTGGTATTGGTTTAGTCCCACATCGGGGGATTGTCCCGGATTAGCTTTTTCCATGCTTATAAATAGAATTCTTCACCTTCCATTGTATCCATCTCCCTCTTTGGTGGCCATCTTCCCTACTAGGAGTGAAGCCTTGAAGCAAAAACTCTGGTGGAGTAAGGGCTGCTTGTATTGAGTGAGTTAATAATAGATGTTTTTCCTTTAATTGTGTTGTTTCTCTCTTAGTTTAATTTCCTTTCATATGCATGCATGCTTGCTTGTTTGTTTTGTTTTTTGCTTCTTTAATATTTCTTGATTGATTAGTGTAGTTTTATTTGAGTATAATGCTTCATTTTGTTAGAGTAGTTAGTTTAAATATGTGTGAGTAGTTTAATCCCGATTTGGGGGGTGGAGAAATATGTGATATAATCATGTAGTGTATTAAGTGTGTGTTATCTTTATCCCTTGAGCTTTATATGATTTCCATAACCATCTAATGGGTCTCCACTCTTATCTTTGATATGCTAATGCTCTTGAATGAAGCTTAGTTTATGCTTTGATTAGTAGACCTATTTTATGGGGAATGATAAGGTTAGGATATGGATGGAATTTATATTGGAGACACAAGTTGTAGTGTATGTACTCTTGTTTCCTTTACCTTGGTTAATGTCTTGTATGTTTTAATGATATAGTCTTATCTTAATTCATGTGGAGGCATAGTAGGGTCTAGTCTTTATACTTGAGTTCATTTAGCTTCATTCCACTTATTGTCTTGTATGTTTTAATGATGTAGTCTTATCTTAATTCATGTGGAGGTAAAGTTGAATGTAGTTTATGATTTCATGCACTACAAGTTGTGAGGAGCTTAATTGAACACACACACACACACACATCTTTATATTCACATTGTTTCTCTACCCCCTTTGGGGTTTAGTTTTATTGCTTATCTTTCATTTCCTTTTGCATTCTAGTTTAGTTAGTGTAATCAATCTTTCTCTCCTTCTTTTACCTCTCGCCTTCGAACAAACCAATTGTCGACACACCTCCCAGTGACGACCCGTATTTGCCACCGCTTCAACGCGGCCGTGCACTTGCGGTTTAAATAAAACGATCAATCAAGTTTTTGGCGCCGTTGCCGGGGAGGTGCTCTGTCCAGACCTTGGTTTGGATGATTCAAGTGGTTTTTAATTTCTTTTTTCCAGTTTTTCTTAGTTTCAGGGAACCATAGGATCAAGGGGAGGCTGCTGGACAAGTTTGAGGAACAGAAGCTCCAAACTGACCGCCAACTGACGGCCTGGTGAGCCTCATTTTCTCTCAGTTTTGTTCTGGTTGCTTGTTGGTTCATTTTAGTTATCTTGGAGTACCATTTTGCATGCTGTGACTTCTAGTTTGCTCCCAGATTTAATTTCAACCCCCTTTAATCAACTTGGACCACAAAACTCAAAGCAAAAGATTAGACTTCTTGCCATCTAGGTCATGCATCATGTGTAGACCTCGCATGCATTTGTCTTTTCTTTGCTTTACATTTTGTAGTTGATTGCTGGCGTGAGGTACGTGCACCCAAATCTCTCATTCATGCATGTTTCGATCATGCATTAGTTAGTAATGTGCATCGGGACAAGAGTGAATTGAGCGTTTGATTTGAGTGATTGATTGCTAGATTGAAGCTCAAAACGCTACTAAGGAGGGATTGTCCCATAAAAGATAAGGTGGGGGATTTCATCACCCTTTCCTTGGCCCCAAAAATCACTCTTAATCAAGCCTTAACTAAAAGCAAGTAGACATTGGCCCTAGGATTTCGGACGCACTAGGAGAGTAATCTAGTTGAGACCGCCATGGCCTGATCGGCGTTGCCTACCTTGTCGATAGTAGGAGGTACTAGATCTCCAGATCTGGTATCACTTGCTGGCAATTGTGGTCCTCGTTGTAGGGAGGTGAGGCGTGTCGAGGCTAGTGACCTCGAAGTTAGGCGTCATCTAGCCTAAGGACCCATTGCCTTACATTGTTTGAGTCGTGCTTGCTAGTTAGGCTTCTACCTGATCCCATTACCCACGCTAGCTCTAGGATTCTTCCCTTCTCCTCTGAGTCATCATCTTCTCACCTTCTTCTACGTTATAGTATCCTCCCCTTTACACTCTCTGGTAGAGTTTTAGGGTCGAGTCGAGCACTTTTTGCGAGCTTGGACTCATGGTGGTGAGAGTGATCGACTCGAGAGTTCTTTGTTGAGATGGATGGTTACATGGGCGACCATCCAGATCATTGTTGGGACCAGGACAATTCTTCCTGGTATTCTGGACCAATGCAACCCGGGGTGGCTCAGACTAACACCTCGTATGGTTGGGACAATCCTAATTATGTGACTGAGCAATCTTCAAATTGGGGTAGTATGAGAGAGGCACCGACTGCTAGACCACCATCTAGTTACGTCGGATCATATGTTGGTCATCAATCTGAGACATTACAAGAACCTTTGGCCTCTTTCATGCATGTGGTAGATGATATGGGTGCACCGGTGGCTCCAGTAGCCGTACTGTGTCACTATTGTGGGTTGAGTGGTCATGATTTCGGGAAATGTCCTTATGTTCCCCCCGAGCCTGAGTATGAGCATACCTTTTCCCCAAATGCTCAATATGACCATTACGCATCCGCGTACAACCCGAGAGGGCTGGATTCGTGGGGAGACAATTCGTATTCAAATTCTTCTACATCATTTCCACCCCAGTATCCTCCTCCCGAATACCCAGAATTCTACCAACACCCCACTTCAAATCATTGGACTCATTCTCAGCCCATCAACACCAAACCCCAAAATTTCCCAAGCTCTGACTTGGACCTCATAGTTGACCACATACGTGATTCCTCGAAACAAACTTTCCTTACGGTCATGGAAACCATTCAACAGTCCATACAAAATATGACACTGCAAGTGAGTCAAATGTCGCAGCAATTACGTGAACGTGAGGAGAGTAACTTTTCTTGTCAACATGAGGATTCATCTTTTGATATCGAATTGCCACCACCACATCCACAAAGTCAGACCACAATCTTTCAAAGTCAAACGCCTAGTCAATCTGAGGGACTTGGGGTTTCAATTCACGATCACTTGGTGGAGGATTCGATTCCAATTGAGAATACTATGGACCAGCTTCTTTATGAATCGACACATGATTGTGCCTTATCTTCTTGTCTCGTGGCCCTTGAGCCACATGACCTTATTGTTGTACCTCCTAAGGACTCACCTCTGGTGGAGCAAGAGCTCCCTAGTCCCCTCAATTTCAAACAACCTGATGAGAGTTTGCCTCTCGCTATTGTTCCTGATCATCTTGGAAATGATGGAACATCAAACAACTACATTGCTCATGAGGGTATTAGGAGTTCCTTGGAGGATACATTGGGTACGAGACCCACCTTTTGTTCTCCTGGTGTGTCGGACATGCCTAACGAGGTTCTTGACCTCGTTCCGACGGACCAGCCTGTTGGTTGGAGAGTTTGGATTGACGATCATAACTTCAGCGGCACAACGGGAGAAACTCTTCTTCTGTTGCCCCTCATTTCCCAAACTCTTGAGAGGTTCAAGTTCTTTTAGTTTGATACTTTGAATGAGACACCTTCGCGTCCAATTCATGAACCTCTCATTTCATCTGGTGCTCTTTGTGAAGGGGACCCACGCTTGCGTATTCTTGCCCCACGTGGTGTCATGTTCCCTTTCCAAGTGCATTGACCCACTCTTGAGGTTCCCATTTGATGTCTTTTGACAAATGAAGATGAGAACTTATGTTTGTACATAGTTATATATAAAAATAAAAATAAAAAAAAGAAAAAAAGAAAAAAAGAAAGTACAATAAAAGACTCCTTCAGTGAGCATCGATTGTTGTGAGCCCTAACCCTTGTGTATTTGGGCTCCATTTCTTTCACGTAATTGTATCATTTCTTTAGCATCTCACAGGTTTTGAGGGAATTCGGGTTTGTGTCCATCAACATGACCTTGAACTTCCCTTTGTACTTCATGTTGGTGAGATCTCTCCTTTTTCATGCATAAATCCATGTAGTATCTTGCTCACATTCATTGAGGACAATGCATGCAGTAGGTGTGTGGGGGGGGGGTGTTTTACGTGTGTACATAGTCGAGTCTTTTCTTTTGATTTTGTTTTCTTTTGTTTGCATTTTTGGGTAATGTTAGTGTGCTGCATTTAATATCGATATATCTGCTTGCCATGATCCTTGGGTGACTTGTCTTCTTTTGCTTGCCTAGTGCTTCAAAATTTTCACATTTCTTTCAAAATCTTCATGTGTTTGTGAAAGAAAATGTTTTGTGAGTTTTTGCGTGTGTTTAGCATGTGCAAAACCGTTGAGAGGCAAAGTATAAAGAAAGCTCCAAAAATTGTCTTGAACTTGATGCATTAGGATATCTAGTATAGTTGCTTTAGGATTTATCGAGTCATTAGGATGAACCCCAGTTTCCCTTGGGGGTGAGTAATCATTGGGTTTCAGTGCTCAAGCATTTAAAGAAGTCCACCCTGAACCTAGTGAGTCAATAATTCGTGTATGTTAACTTAAGGAAGTTTGTTGTAGTCAACGACCCTTTAAATCTTGTTGTGAGACATTAAATGTAGGGGTTTTGGTTCATGTGTAGATAAGAAATAAGTGAGTAGATGTTCTCTCTTCTCGCACGACTCCTATCACTCGGGAAAGTAGGTCTGAGGGGACTTTGTGTCTGGTGTTTTCGAGTCATCTGACTTGGGATGCGCCGACCGAACTCTCGTTACACGGGTGGTAGGGATTGCCCTATGTGGAGATTTGGGGAAAGGTGTACGTGATAGTGTAAATCCTCATGGGCAATAATGCACGAAACCTGACCCTGGGAGAATGAAGCTCCAACTAATAAAAAGAAAAAGAAAAAAATGATGAGAAAAGAAACAAAAAGATTTTTTTTTTGCAAATAAGAACCTTAATGGACCTTATACTTTGTATCACTTGAGGATCTTGAGGTTGTCCATGTCTTTCACTTAATTCCTTATTTAACTTGCACGAATGGTTCATTAGGCTAGGTGTGGACTGATTACCTTTATAGAGTCGGCCTGTAGGATTACCGCGTCCAATGATCGACAAAATTTGTCCAACGAGTCGAGTCTAGATTGAATAATGCATCTTGTTCGGATTTTGTGGGTATATCCGCCAAAAACCCTCAGGAGACAACACTCCTCCTCCTTGGCAACAAGGAGGTTTAACGCCTTGTTGCACGTGCTAAGTGCAACCGTGATTCCTACGAAAGTGAGTTAGGATTTCTTGTTTCTCGTTTGTTTTTATCTTTCTTTGTTTTGCTCGAGACTAGCAAAAACTTAGGTGTGGGGGTATTTGATTGACATCAATTCATGTTTGTATTTGTACCTTATATCCATTATCTTACACCTAAGCAATGCTACGTGAGGAGTTTTATGTTTGAATTTCAGAAATAAAGAGGTTTGAAGAACCATGAAAGGACCCAAAAGAAGGAAAAAAAAGACTTAATTGTGAGACCTAGGGACTAAGATGCAAGGGAGAAGGACCTGATCGTAAGACCGAAGGACCTAAGAGCAAAACAGGAAACTCCACACCATCATGGGGATTATTTTGGCAATTCGATTCAGGTCGGAGCTCCAACAAACCAAGTAGATGCATCCAAGACCAACAAATACCTCAAGCAAAGCCCACAACGAAAACCAAATGGATCTAAAGCATATAGACCGCCAATTGGCGGTCCAGATAGCCCAGGATCCGTTTAGTTTTCTGTAGCACGTGTATTAGTGTATGCTTAGTCTATTTTTGGTATTGGTTTAGTCCCACATCGGGGGATTGTCCCGGATTAGCTTTTTCCATGCTTATAAATAGAATTCTTCACCTTCCATTGTATCCATCTCCCTCATTGGTGGCCATCTTCCCTACTAAGAGTGAAGCCTTGAAGCAAAAACTCTGGTGGAGTAAGGGCTGCTTGTATTGAGTGAGTTAATAATAGATGTTTTTCCTTTAATTGTGTTGTTTCTCTCTTAGTTTAATTTCCTTTCATATGCATGCATGCTTGCTTGTTTGTTTTGTTTTTTGCTTCTTTAATATTTCTTGGTTGATTAGTGTAGTTTTATTTGAGTATAATGCTTCATTTTGTTAGAGTAGGTAGTTTAAATATGTGTGAGTAGTTTAATCCCCATTTGGGGGGTGGAGAAATATGTGATATAATCATGTAGTGTATTAAGTGTGTGTTATCTTTATCCCTTGAGCTTTATATGATTTACATAACCATCTAATGGGTCTCCACTCTTATCTTTGATATGCTAATGCTCTTGAATGAAGCTTAGTTTATGCTTTGATTAGTAGACCTATTTTATGGGGAATGATAATGTTAAGATATGGATGGAATTTATATTGGAGACACAAGTTGTAGTGTATGTACTCTTGTTGCCTTTACCTTGGTTAATCTCTTGTATGTTTTAATGATATAGTCTTATCTTAATTCATGTGGAGGCATAGTAGGGTCTAGTCTTTATACTTGAGTTCATTTAGCTTCATTCCACTTATTGTCTTGTATGTTTTAATGATGTAGTCTTATCTTAATTCATGTGGAGGCAAAGTTGAATGTAGTTTTATGATTTCATGCACTACAAGTTGTGAGGAGCTTAATTGAACACACACACACATCTTTATATTCACATTGTTTCTCTACCCCCTTTGGGGTTTAGTTTTATTGCTTATCTTTCATTTCCTTTTGCATTCTAGTTTAGTTAGTGTAATCAATCTTTCTCTCCTTCTTTTACCTCTCGCCTTCGAACAAACCAATTGTCGACACACCTCCCAGTGGACAACTCGTATTTGTCACCGCTTCAACGCGGTCGTGCACTTGCGGTTTAAATATAACGATCAATCAGCATACATCTGCACAATCTCTGGACCCACTAACTGCCTCTCGCCCACATCACTCCAGCATACCGGTGATCTGCAAGGCCTCCTGTACAATGCCTCGTACGGTGCCATCCCAATACTCGAATGGTAGCTGTTGTTGTAGGCGAACTCTATCAACGTCAAGTGCTCATCCCAGTGTCCTGCCCAATCCAGTGTGCATGCCCTCAACATATCCTCTAAGGTCTGAATCGTCCTCTCTGACTGACCATCTGTCTGCGGATGGAATGTTGTACTGAACCTCAGACGTGTCCCCAAAGCCTGCTGCAAACTCCCCCAAAATCTGGAAGTGAATCTAGGATCTCGATCGGAGATGATGCTCACTGACACTCCATGCAACCTGACTATCTCCTCCACGTACAACTTAGCCAGACCCTCCAAAGGCAACGTGGTCCTAATCGCTACGAAGTGCGCCGACTTGGTCAGTCGATCGACTATCACCCAAATCGCGTCGTGGAATCTCCTCGTCTTCGGCAATCCTGTGACAAAATCCATCGTCACGTGCTCCCACTTCCACTCAGGAAGCTCAATACATTGCATCGGTCCCGCTGGCCGCTGATGCTCAATCTTCACCTGCTGACAGACTAAGCATCGCTCCACAAACTCTGCAATGTCCCTCTTCATTCCCTTCCACCAGAAGTTCCTCTGCAGGTCCTTATACATCTTCGTGCTCCCCGGGTGAATGGTGTATCTAGCTCTGTACGCCTCCTCCATGATATCATCTCTCAGCCCATCGATCTTCGGCACCCAGATCCAACTCCTGAACCTCAAACCACCATCAACCCCAACACTGAAGTCTGACTCCTCTCTGTAAGCCAACTGTAGCAGACCAGCTAACTCCTCATCCTTATGCTGAGCCTGCACCACCCGTGAGACTGTCTGCGGCTCCACCTGAAGCCCTGCAATCACTGCTCCCTCTGAACCCTCTGTGAATGGCCTCCATTCTGACAACGTCTCGAATAGCCTCCACTCCTGAATGCACAGACTCGCAACAGAAACCTCCACCTTCCTGATCAGTGCATCCGCAACTGAATTCGCCCTCCCCGGATGATAGGAAATAGTGAAGTCGTAGTCCTTAATGAACTCAAGTCATCTGCGTTGCCTCATATTCAGCTCCTTCTGCGAGAACAAATACTTCAGGCTCTGATGATCTGTGAAGACCTCGATCTGCTCGCCATAAAGATAGTGTCGCCAGGTCTTCAATGCGTGAACTACCGCTGCCAACTCCAGATCATGAGTATGGTAGTTCTTCTCGTGCACCTTCAGCTGTCTCGAAGCGTACGCCACCACCTTCCCGTGCTGCAGCAGAACACAACCCAAGCCAATCCCTGACGCATCGTTGTATATCACATAACCTCCACTGCCACTGATTGATCGTTTTATATTTAACCGCAAGTGCACGGCCGCGTTGAAGCGGTGGCAAATACGGGTCGTCCACTGGGAGGTGTGTCGACACTTGGTTTATTCGAAGGCAAGGGGTAAAAAGAAGGGAGAAAGATGTATTACACTAATCTAAACTACAAAGCTGAAATAAAATGCAAAGGAAATGAAGATAAGCAATAAAAACTAAACCCCAAAGGGGGTAGAGAAATAATGTGAACATAAAGAAGTGTGTGTGTGTGTTCATTAAGCTCCTCACAACATGTAGTGCATGAAATCATAAAACTACATCCAACTTTGCCTCAACATGAATTAAGATAAGACTACATCATTAAAACATACAAGACAATAATTGGAATGAAACTAAATGAACTCATGTATAAAGACTAGACCCTACTATGCCTCCACATGAATTAAGATGACTACATCATTAAAACATACAAGACATTAGCTAAGGAAAAGGCAACAAGAGTACATACACTACAAATTGTGTTACCAACAATTACTTCATCCATATCCTAACCTTATCATTCCCCATAAAATAGGTCCACTAATCAAAGCATAAGCTAAGCTTCATTCAAGAGCATTAGCATATCAAAGATAAGAGTGGAGACCCATTAGATGGTTATGGAAATCATATAAAGCTCAAGGGATAAAAATAACACACACTTAATACACTACATTATTATATCACATATTTCTCCACCCCCCCAAATGGGGATGGAACTACTCACTACTCATTACACTACTGATTAGACTAAGTAAAGAAAACATTTAACTAAGATACTAAAATTACTAAACAAGAAATTAAACAAAGTAAAGCAACCCACACAAAACAAACAACATAACAAAACAAGATTAAAAGAAACAAATAAACTTTTATTAACAATGACTCACATTGAAGGTAGCATCCTTCTCCACCTTGAGTTATTGCTTCAAGGCTCACTCCTTAGTAGAGAGAATGCCACCAAACAATGGGTAATTACAATGGAAGGTGAAGAGTTCTATTTATAAGCATGGAAAAAGCTAATCCGGGACAATCCCCCGATGTGGGACTAAACCAATACCACAAATACACTAACAATACACTAATACACGTGCTACAGAAAATTGGACGGATCCTGGGCTAAATGGACCGCCAATTAGCGGTTCCAGACCGCCAATTGGCGGCCTATAAAGCTTGGATCCGTCTGGTTTTCTTTGTGGGCTTTTCTTGAAGTGTTTCTTGGTCTTAGATGCATCTGGTTGGTTTAGTGGAGCTCCGACCCGAATCGAATTGACAAAATACTCCTCATGATGGTGAGGAGTTTCCTGTTTTGCTCTTAGGTCCTTCTGTCTTACGATCAGGTCCTTCCCCCTTGCATCTTGGTCCCCAGGTCTCACAATTAGGTCCTTTTTTCCTGCTTTTGGGTCCTTTCATGGCTCTTCTCTTCAAACCTCTTTATTTCTGAAAACTAAACATAAAACTCGTCACATAGCATTGCTTAGGTGTAAGATAATGGATATAAGGTACAAATATAAGCATGAAATGATGTCAATCAAATACCCCCACACCTAAGTTTTTGCTAGTCTCGAGCAAAACAAAGAAAGGAAAAAGCATACGAAAAACAAGAAATCCTAACTCACTTTCGTAGGAATCACGGTTGCACTTAGCACGTGCAACAAGCCGTTAAACCTCCTTGTTGCCAAGGAGGAGGAGTGGTGTCTCCTGAGGGTTTTCAGCGGATATACCCACAAAATCCGAACAAGATGCATTAATCAATCTAGCTACACGACTCGTTGGACTTATTTTGTCGATCATGGAATGCGGTAATACTACGGGTCGACTCTATATATGTAATCAGTCCACACACCTAGCCTAATGAGTTATTCGTGAGAGTTAACTAAGGAATTAAGTGAAAGACATGGGCAACCTTAACTTCTGAATGTGAAACAAAGTGTAAAGTCCATTTTGGTTCTTATTTGACTCTTCTTTTCTTTTTTTCTTTTTCTTTTCTTTTTTTTTTCTCTTTTTTTTCTTTGGAACGGTTGGTGTTTGATTCTCCCAAGGTCAGGTTTCGTGCATCATTGCCTATGAGGACTTACACTATCACGTACACCTTCCCCCAAATCTCCACATAGGGCGATCCCTACCACCCGTGTAACGGGAGTTCGGTCGGTGCATCCCAAGTCAGATGACTCGAAAGCACCAGGCACAAAGTCCCCTCTGACCTACTTTCCCGAGTGATAGGAGCCGTGCGAGAAGAGAGAACACCACTTATTTATTCATTTATCTACATGGGAACCAAAACCCCTACACTTAAGTTTCACAAAAAGATATTAAGGGCCCTTGACTACAACAAACTTCCTAAATTAACAAACACGAATTATTTGACTCACTAGGTTCAGGGTGGACTTCTTTAAATGTTTGAGTACTGAAACCCAGTGATTACTCACCCCCAAGGGAAAACTGGGGTGCATCCTAACGACTCGATAAATCCTAAAGCCACGTACTAGATATCCTAATGCATCAAGTTCAAGACAATTTTGGGAGCTTTCTTTTTACTTTGCCTCTCAACGGTTTTGCACATGCTAAACACACGCAAAACCCACAAAACATTTTCTTTCGAAAACACATGAAGATTTTGAAAGAAATGTGAAAAAATTTGAAGCACTAGGCAAGCGAAAGAAGACAAGTCACCCAAGGATCATGGCAAGCAGATATATCGATATTAAATGCAGCACACTATCATGACCCTAACAATGCAAACAAAAGAAAACAAAATCAAAGGAAAAAGACTCAACTATGTACACACGTAAAACACCCCCCCACACCTACTTCATGCATTGTCCTCAATGAATGCAAGCAAGATACTACATGGATTGATGCATAAAAAGGAGAGATCTCACCAACATGAAGTACAAAGGGAAGTGCAAGGTCATGTTGATGGACATAACCCGAATTCCCTCAAAACCTGTGAGATGCTAAAGAAGGGATACAAATACGTGAAAGAAATGGAGCCCAAATACACAAGGGTTGGGGCTCACAACAATCGATGCTCACTGAAGGAGTCTTTTATTGTACTTCTTTTTTTTCTTTTTATTTTTGTTCTTTTTTTTTTAATTTTTTTTTTCATATAACTATGTACAAACATAAGTTCCCATCTTCATTTGTCAAAAGACATCAAATGGGAACCTCAAGAGTGGGTCAATGCACCTGGAAAGGGAACATGACACCACGCGGGGCCAGAATACTCATGTGTGGGCCCCCTCCACAAAGAGCACCAGATGAAATGAGAGGTTCGTGAATTGGACGCAAAGGCGTCTCATTCAAAGGATCAAACTGAAAGAGCTTGAACCTCTCGAGAGTTTGGGAAGTAAAGGGCAACGGAGGAAGAGTTTCTCCCGTTGCGTTGCTGAAGTTATGATCGTCAATCCAAACTCTCCAACCAACAGGCTGGTGGGTTGGAACGAGGTCAAGCACCTCGTTATGCATGTCCAACTCACCAGGAGAACAGGACGTGGGTCTCATACCCAAAGTATCCTCCAAGGAACTCCTAATACCCTCATGAGCAATGTAGTTGTTTGATGTTCCATCATTTCCAAGATGATCAGGAACAATAGTGAGAGGCAAACTCTCATCAGGTTGTTTGAAGTTGAGGGTACTAGGGAGCTCTTGCTCCACCAGAGGTGGGTCCTTAAGAGGATCACAATGAAGATCATGTGGCTCAAGGGCCACGGGACAAAAAGATAAGGCACAATCCTGTGCCGACTCATAAAAGAACTGGTCCAAGTTATTCTCAATTTGAATCGAATCCTCCACTAAGTGATCGTGAATTGAAACCCCAAGTCCCTCAGGCTGACTAGGAGTTTGACTTTGAAAGGTTGTGCTTTGAATTTGTGGATGTGGTGGTGGTTCGATATCAAAAGATGAATCCTCATGTTGACAAGAAAGGTGACCCTCCTCGCGTTCATGGAATTGTTGTGTCATTTGACTCACTTGCAATTCCATATTTTGCAAGGAATTCAAGTTGGACTTCAATAAAGTTTGAGTGGTTTCCATGAATGTTTGGAGGGTTTGTTTTAAGGAATCAAATTTGGGGTCAACAGTGAGGTCCAAGTCAGAGCTTGGGAAATTTTGGGGTTGGGTGTTGATGGACTGAGAATGAGTCCAATGATTTGAAGTGGGGTGTTGGTAGAATTCTGAGTATTCGGGAGGAGGATACGGGGGTGAAAATGAGGTATAAGAATTTGGATAAGATTTGTCTCCCCATGAATCCATCACTCTCGGGTTGTACGCGGATGCGTAATGGTCATAATGAGCATTTTGGGAAAATGTGTGCTCATACTCAGGCTCAGGGGGAACATAAGGACATTCCCCGATAACATGACCACTCAACCCACAACAGTCGCACGGTACGGCTACTGGAGCCACCGGGGCACTCATGTCGTCTGCCATACGCATGAAAGAGGCCAAAGTTTGTTGTAATGTCTCAGTTTGTTGACCAGCATATGATCCGGCATAACTAGATTGTGGTCTAGCAGTCGGTGCCTCTCTCATGTTACCCCAATATGAAGACTGCTCAGTCACAAAATTGCGATCATCCCAACCATACGGGGTGTTAGTCTGAGCCACCCCAGGTTGCATGGGTCCGGAGTACCAGGGAGAATCGTCCTGGTCCCAACAATGATATGGATGGTCGCCCATGTAACCATCCATCTCAAAAAACTCTCGAGTCGATCACTCTCACCACCACGAGGCTAAGCTCGCAAAAAGTGCTCGACTCGACCCTAAAACGCTAACAGAGAGTGTAAAGGGGAGGAGACTATAACGTAGAAGAAGGTGAGAAGAAGATGACTCAGAGGAGAAGGGAAGAATCCCTAGAGCTAGCGAGGGTACAGGGTGAAGGTAGAAGCCTAACTAGCAAGCATGGCTCAAACAATGTAAGGCAATGGGTCCTTAGGCTAGACGACGCCTAACTTCGAGGTCACTAGCCTCGACACGCCTCACCTCCCTACAACGAGGACCACAATGCCCAGCAAGTGATACCAGATCCGGAGATCCAGTACCTCCTACTATCGACAAGGTAGGCAATGCCGATCAGGTCATGGCGGTCTCAACTAGATTACTCTCCTAGTGCGTCCGAATTCCTAGGGCCAATGTCTACTTGCTTTTAGTTAAGGCTTAACTTGAGTGTGCTTTTTGGGGCTAAGGGAGGGGTGATGAAATCCCCCACCTTATCTTTGAAGTCTATAGGTGATGCCCCTTAAAGATGTTTTGAAATCTTAGGCTAGCAAGCAACTCACCAAACAAGCACTCACCTCACTCTTGTTTCGATGCAAACCTTACTCACTAATGAATGTCCTAATGCGTGAATGAGTGATAAGGAATGCGTACCTCGCTCCAGCAATCAACGACAAAATGTAAAGCAAAGAAAAGAAAGATGCATGCAAGGTCTACATATGATGCATGACCTAGATGGCAAGAAGTCTAATCTTTTGCTTTGAGTTTTATGGTCCAAGTTGATTAAAGGGGATTGAAATTAAATCTGGGAGCAAACTAAAGATCACAACATGCAAAATTGGGCTCCCAGATAACTAAAGTGAACAACATAACAACTGGAACAAATTTGAGAGCAATTGAGGCTCACCAGGCCGCCAATTGGCGGTCCCAGACCGCTGATTGGCGGTCACTTTGGGGTCTTTTGCTCTCCAATTACTCCAGTCGCTTCCCCTTGGTCCTCAGGTTCCCTGCCACTAAGAAACACTGAAAACAAAAAATTAAAAACCCCTCGAATCGTCCAAACCAATGTCTGGACAGAGCACCTCCCCGGCAACGGCGCCAAAAACTTGATTGATCGTTTTATATTTAACCGCAAGTGCACGGCCGCGTTGAAGCGGTGGCAAATACGGGTCGTCCACTGGGAGGTGTGTCGACACTTGGTTTATTCGAAGGCAAGGGGTAAAAAGAAGGGAGAAAGATGTATTACACTAATCTAAACTACAAAGCTGAAATAAAATGCAAAGGAAATGAAGATAAGCAATAAAAACTAAACCCCAAAGGGGGTAGAGAAATAATGTGAACATAAAGAAGTGTGTGTGTGTGTTCATTAAGCTCCTCACAACATGTAGTGCATGAAATCATAAAACTACATCCAACTTTGCCTCAACATGAATTAAGATAAGACTACATCATTAAAACATACAAGACAATAATTGGAATGAAACTAAATGAACTCATGTATAAAGACTAGACCCTACTATGCCTCCACATGAATTAAGATGACTACATCATTAAAACATACAAGACATTAGCTAAGGAAAAGGCAACAAGAGTACATACACTACAAATTGTGTTACCAACAATTACTTCATCCATATCCTAACCTTATCATTCCCCATAAAATAGGTCCACTAATCAAAGCATAAGCTAAGCTTCATTCAAGAGCATTAGCATATCAAAGATAAGAGTGGAGACCCATTAGATGGTTATGGAAATCATATAAAGCTCAAGGGATAAAAATAACACACACTTAATACACTACATTATTATATCACATATTTCTCCACCCCCCCAAATGGGGATGGAACTACTCACTACTCATTACACTACTGATTAGACTAAGTAAAGAAAACATTTAACTAAGATACTAAAATTACTAAACAAGAAATTAAACAAAGTAAAGCAACCCACACAAAACAAACAACATAACAAAACAAGATTAAAAGAAACAAATAAACTTTTATTAACAATGACTCACATTGAAGGTAGCATCCTTCTCCACCTTGAGTTATTGCTTCAAGGCTCACTCCTTAGTAGAGAGAATGCCACCAAACAATGGGTAATTACAATGGAAGGTGAAGAGTTCTATTTATAAGCATGGAAAAAGCTAATCCGGGACAATCCCCCGATGTGGGACTAAACCAATACCACAAATACACTAACAATACACTAATACACGTGCTACAGAAAATTGGACGGATCCTGGGCTAAATGGACCGCCAATTAGCGGTTCCAGACCGCCAATTGGCGGCCTATAAAGCTTGGATCCGTCTGGTTTTCTTTGTGGGCTTTTCTTGAAGTGTTTCTTGGTCTTAGATGCATCTGGTTGGTTTAGTGGAGCTCCGACCCGAATCGAATTGACAAAATACTCCTCATGATGGTGAGGAGTTTCCTGTTTTGCTCTTAGGTCCTTCTGTCTTACGATCAGGTCCTTCCCCCTTGCATCTTGGTCCCCAGGTCTCACAATTAGGTCCTTTTTTCCTGCTTTTGGGTCCTTTCATGGCTCTTCTCTTCAAACCTCTTTATTTCTGAAAACTAAACATAAAACTCGTCACATAGCATTGCTTAGGTGTAAGATAATGGATATAAGGTACAAATATAAGCATGAAATGATGTCAATCAGCCACTCGGTAGAGTCAGAATAGGTGCTGTCGTCAATCGCCTATATAGCTCCTGAAAGCTGTCCTTGCACTTCTGGGACCAAACGAACTTGACGCCCTTCTACGTCAGCGCAGTCAGCGGCGATGCAAGTCTGGAGAAATCCTGGATAAACCGTCTGTAATACCTGCCAGTCCTACGAAACTCCTGATCTCCGTCACGCTCGTCGGGGCTCTCCACTGAGTCACTACCTCGACCTTCGCCGGATCCACCGAAATCCCATCTGCTGACACTATATGTCCCAGAAAAGCCACCTGATACAAGCAAAACTCACACTTCGTGTACTTGTCATAGAGCTGTTGATCCCTCAAGATGCCAAGCACAATCCTCAGGTGCTCTTGATGCTGCTCCATATCAGGCGACTACACCAAGATGGCATCCACGAACACGAAGATGTCATCCATCAAATCCATGAATGCTGCATGTGCATTCGTCAGTCCAAATGGGATCCGATCCCAAGATGCGCGCGCCCGCTGATCACCACCCAACTGGACCTACTACGGTCCTGAAAAAGATGCAACAACAATGCTTGAGTTTCCATAAGGAAACCCCGTACCAAGCTCACCTAAATACATGCAGTAGTACAAATGAACCTATCATACTAGTAGCATGTCATGTCATCAACAGTAAGGAAAAACAGTTCCCCCGAAGGGTAACACAGGACATCAGTCCGAAAAATATCATCGGGTCTCCCGAGGAGACCTACCGTAGGCACATACGGTCTAACTGAACATGACGTGACGCCCCCCCACACGCGGCTACACTAGTCATGGGGTTCGGCAAGGAGCATCCACCAGGTCCGCGCAATAGGAAACAGATCTGTAACTTCGTGGTCGAAACCACACCAACGGGGCCGTCGCCCGGTCGGTCCATCAATCATCATCTCAGTAGGTGCCCATCTGAGGAACATAGCCGGAACATCATCATCGGCCCATCAATCATCATCGCTGGAACAACATCGACGGCATCACCGAAACAACATCGGTGGTCCATCAATACGTCCGGCACATCATCGGACGGGTCCAGACTGAAGTCTGCAAGGTCATCAGGCTCCACGATCCGCAAACACCAACCACGCCGCTACAAAAGCATGGCAGCGACCTCCGTAGCCCCATGGGCCGGTAGTCACCTCACCCAACGACAGTTGCGTGCCCGCACAATCATCATACATTGGGATCTGTGATCCCTCAGGCCTGCTATACTTCAATGAGTCCAATCAATCCATCATATTAGTCACGATTTATACATGGAGGTGACGCGTCCCGAACACCTACACTCTTCCACACGGCGGTCCCTTGGCAGGCACGCGGAATGCGCCCACCGTCACCTCCCGGCTCACGCACAAGGCGAGGACACGGGTTTCCGTGGACAAAGTTGGCATTCAAAAGGGAACCAGGAATTCGGTCCTGTGCAAAAACGATCGACCGAAAGAGCCAACCCGGTCGACCGCGTCCTCAATGGCAACATTCGACCGAAAGTCTGCAACGGTCGAACTCCTTGCACAACACCTAAGTCCCAACGGTCGAACAGAAATCTAAAACCGGTCGACTGATACTGAAGGGAATGTGTTCTGAAAGTTTTACTTTTAAATGTCAATTATTATGAATTGAATGAGAAATCATTTTGTTCCTTGTTTATGTTATTCGTCTTTTGGAAGTGTTGAGGAAGAGGCTCTTGGTCCTTAACTGTAGAGCTTTAAAAGATAATGGTTTACATAAAACAAAAGAGATTCGCAATCATGGTAATTAACATGGGACATTAATTACCGAGTTAACATTGTCGTGTTTGGTCATAGATCTTTGTAGCTCTACAAGTGAGTGACAACACGTGTATGCAAAAGAGGAAAATATTACTTTTGTATACTGAATAGACCTAATAAGTAAAATAATATAGAAATGTGTTTCTGTGTCATTAATATTTTACTGTGTCTTTGGTCCTTTGATACGAGACTTATATCTGATCACTTAAGGAATACTTAATTAGATCAGTGTCTTGAACTATCGATAAGTGTAGTGTAAAGGCATTGGTTGGTTAAGTACAACTTTTGTTGGAGAAGATAGTTAGTCAAAAGACTATCATTGCCCCTCTTAATTGAGTAATGATATTAGTGGGCCCCTTGATAAAGCAAAGTTATAATGTGCACAATGTGATTTGAGTTAAGTCACATATTTATAACTAGCTTAAAGAGATCAAGAAATGAATACTAATACAAAGATGACACAATACTACTTTGTGTGTATTCTTAATATCATGAGGCAAGGGACGGACACAAGTGGTGCACTCCATCACTAATTGGATCGGGTTTTGGTTCGAGTGGAATTAAGACATCTAACTAATTGGGAGCTATAATGTGTAGCTAGATACCGCTTATAGCTTGTGATATTAAGCTCTTAATATCACTGCCAACTTAGTTTAGATCCTCCCATAGGTCACACCACAAAACTAGGAAACGAGTAATGGGGATTTTGAGTTCATAGGATGTGTCGGGTTTCATGTAGAAAATATGACACATGGGGTGAACAAGCAAAATCAAAATTATGTTGTGATTAATAACATAATTAGAATCTAAATTAAATTCATATGTGATGTAAATATTATGGGGTGTAATGATTGATCATTACATAGGATAATATGTTACATAAGTTGTGAATTTACTATTAATCCCGAAATGTCAAATTTTGTAGGGGTTAAAACCGAAATTTGACAAGTCTGCGGAACAATGCTCCAACGGTCGACCGGTTAGCAGTAAACGGTCGACCGATAGGGCACGGTCGACCGGACATGTCTCGATCGATAACAGGGAATTTTCATATGTTCGAACGGTCGACCGAATGTGATCGGTCGGTCGACCGAACATAGCGATGGAATAATTCCTGTTACGAACGGTCGACCGAGTTGTTGAACGGTCGACCGAACCTACAAACGGTCGACCGGTCCAGACGGTTAATGCAGAATTAATTTAAGAATTAATTAGATCATGCATGGAATTGGTCCATAATTGATTTAATTCGTGGATAATATTATTTATTATTAAATAATGGATGGTTAGATTGAATTTTGCATGAAATCATGGGCAACAGGTTGCACATGAATAGGTAATTTGGAGAGAACTTATAAATACAAGTTATCTCATTACCTCCTTAGTTGAATTAATTCATTGTTTTTCATGCAAAGTCTCTCTCCTTAATTCTCCACGAAATTTCCAAAAATTCTTAAGTTTAGATTTAGTTTCAAGAGGTCATCTTCTCAAGGAAACTAAAGGGGTTAGTAATTGGATTCTAAACTCTATTGGAGATCGAGAGGCTAGCTCTTCTCTCTCCAATCTCGTTTAGAGTTCGGTGAAATCTTGGAGGCATCCGGCGCAGCAACAAGCATCCACAGCGTCTCCGAATCTTCAAGAAGTTTTAGAGAACTTCTAGGTATGAATTTCGTAGACCCATGTTTGTTTTAATAAGTTTTTAAAATTAGTTATTGAAACAAACCAATACATGCATGAAATAAATAGTAGAAAATTGTAGATGATCCTTATTATACATAAAAAAATTCGAAAATATATATGTATAATTAAACATGAAATCCTACAGATACGAGGTCAAAATCCAGAGTCTGGTCAACATCAAATTCAAATGCATCAAATGCATAATAATCCAGTACACTTAAGTTTCGGTCGATTGAACACAAGGAACCGGTCGACCGAAACACGACAGACAGATAAAAACACTACATTCGGTCGACCGCCCGAAGGGCCCGGTCGACCGTTGGTCATCTTCAACCTCGCGCCAGCCGAGGTTTCTTCACCAAAACTCATCGTCAGAGAGGTCTCCGACCTCCTCCGACAGACCAACGCAACCCTACCACGAGGGTTAACAACAAAACACACTAAGGAGCGGCATACCTCAAAGAAACGACGAACCCGTCGGAGCCTCGCTCGCGTACGTCGCCTCCGGAGATCACCTCGTGTGCTCGCCTCCTTGCACGACCTCCACTGGATCTGGATCCCCCTCCGCCTCCTCTGGTCGCCGCACAAGGAAAGTGAGAGAGTGAGTGAGAAATGTGGATAGAAGGAAAGAAGAAGGAAGAAGAAGAAGAAGAAGAATAATGGGTTGGTTTCTCTTGAACCCCACACCCAACGACCACAGTGACCAACCCCCTCCACCATCACCTACCCATCCAAATTTCCTCCATTCCCGTGCATACTACTGCTGATCTCCACTTCCCCACGCAAACCCCTCTTCTAATCACCATTAGCACCCATAATGGGTTTAGGGTTCTAACAAAACATGTTGAAGGGAAACGTATAACCTGTTTCTCATTCAAGGAGTTATATATTATTACCGAAATGTTGTTGCAATTGTTAATTTTATATGGGCATTGTTATTACTTTAAATTAGATATTAGCTTCAAGCCCTTGAAAGCCGAATTGTGGAATATCTAATACATTATGAGGACTTGCAAAGCAACCTTTTGCTTTTGTTAAAGCAAATCCAAAGCCGTGCTAACATGCCTTGTGTTCTTGTGCAACTTATTTTCCAGGAAGCAAACCCATCACTAAAGATAGCTTTTATGGATGGTCTAACTTTATGCGCCGTGATACAATCAAAGATTCCTCCAAGGGTTTCCTTGTTGATGAGAACATGATAATTGAAGCTAAGATCAACATTATTGGCTTTATCAAGACTGGTAGTCATTAACATGTTTAATGAACATTTGTTGTTTTGTCCAATACTACTTGCAGAGAAAGATCGAATGAGTTTTTATTTTTTGTCCACTATTACTAGTGTGAAAATGTGTTTTTCTTGCTCGCATATGTATGTCTTCCCAGAGAAATTTAATGTTCTAAATAATTGCATAAAAGGATTCTTGAACATAATATTCAATAGTATTTGTTATTGAAATTGTGATCTCTATATCTTAGTTACAAATTTTGTGATACTCCATGTGATCAATTTCTACAATTTCTGTTTTAGTACATCTATCCCACATATTTGCTAGCTAGAGATGAAACTTTGACAAAACTTTTATTTTTCTTAGTAGAACCAACCTATTGATATGTTTTTACTACATAATCTTTGCAGTCGAGCATCCGAGGGTAGTTGGGACCCCACTAGCATATTGAAATTCCAAAAAAAACATGGTTTTGAAGTCAAAAGTGAAAAATGAGATTCACCGCTGAATTTTTACAAAAACTTCACAAACAACCTGAATACTAAAAACCAGGAAAAAGGAAAGTACAATGAAATTGTATGGCCAGAGATAGGGACTTGGAACTTGGTTATCAATGAGCTAACTCAACCTCGTACAATCGGTTCATCCATTAATGTAATGCAATGCCAAAAGATAACTGGATTGCTAAACGTCGCCCGTAAATTACTTAAATCGCACGTGACAATTACCATTTTGCCCCTCTCTCATTTCTACTTATATATCTCTTCATTTCACTCTCCTACCATCACTCTTTTTTGCAAATCAAAAGGGAGGCTTGACCTTTAATTCGATTAACTAAAATATGTTTACAACCTACAAAAATGGAAAAACTTTGTCCGCGAGTGTATGCTACATGCATACCCGGCCTCTACACTACATGCTTTGTAGTTGAATATTACATCAACAACGTATCAGCTATTCCAACTCCACGTGGTCTGAAATTGTTGTCCTTCCTCTTCATTCTGCGCAAGTTTCTTAACTTTATCCCATAAACACCGGAGCATGTCTTTGATAGCATGGTCCCTTTCTCCCTCGAATATCCTCCAGAAATGTAACGCCCCGAAACAGCGGAAAAATTAAAACTTTAAACAGATAAAGAATTAACACTGGGGTCGTCACCAAACCACGAGTACATATATATATAATATGGGAAACTGTACAATACAAGAGTCAAGGATGATTACAACCCAACACCAAAAGCTATACAACACATGTACAAGGGAAAGATCATCCACCTCGAAGAACAAAAGAGACAGGATCTGGTCTGGGTGCTCCTGTCTGCAGTCACCACCTCCTAATGACGCGTACGACCTGACATAAAACATGAATATGCCTGAGTTTCCCGTGGGAAACCCCGTATGCCAAACCCCTAAATATGAACATAATATGTGAAATGAAACATGAAATGAAATGCAGTAAAACATAACAATCTCTCGTGCACAACAGGCACCCGCTCCTCAGAGCCACAACAACGTGCACACAAGGCACCGCCGGTCAGAGTCTCGGCCAACGCTCCGTAGAGCCACAACACGTGCACACAAGGCACCGCCGGTCAGAGTCTCGACCAACGCTCCGTAGAGCCACAACACGTGCACACAAGGCACCGCCGGTCAGAGTCTCGGCCAACGCTCCGTAGAGCCACAACACGACCCTCCTCTCAGGCCGGCAATGTCTGTACCGTCGCCCCAAAAAGGCCGGAGACCCATTGCCCTCGAGACGGATCCAACAACACACGACACAAGCATCCATATGCAAAACAGTGCCCAAACGGTCGAACGGAAGAACCCAAACGGTCGACCGAACACCACAACTATTCCTCAGAAAAACAAAAATAACGTCCAACCGGTCGAACGACAAAGGGGCCCGTTCGACCGAAATCCAACAGGGAAAATCCTCTCTTGCTCAAAAAGCACTAACGGTCGAACGATTCACCAAACACGGTCGACCGAAAACATCCAGGGAAATCCCCCAACAAAACCACACTCCACGGTCGACCGAAACAGCACTTCCGGTCGACCGGCCAATAAGTTAACTTAAACCCCGGTCGGACGAAGTCAATGAGTGGTCGACCGTTTAGATGGTCAACGCCCCCAACTGACCTACAACAGTGCTTTTTGGTCGACCGGCAAGGGGGACCCGTTCGACCGAAAACACGCAGAGCCTTTTTCCCCTGGTAAAACGTACCACCGGTCGACCACTCGAAGAGTATCGTTCGACCGGTACAAGGGTTTTCCGCCCAAATTACACTACGACCGGTCGACCGCGCCATCCCGCCGGTCGACCGTTGCAGAGCAGAAAAGCTGCTGCAAGGATATCGATGAGCCTTTCGGCCTACCGTCGGCCACTCCAACCCTCGTAAAGGCTAAAAGGAGATCTACACTAGAGCTTGGCATACCTTAAGGCTTGAAGAAGCCTTTGAAGAATCCCGGCGAGCGCTTCCTCGCAAATCTCTTTTCCACCGACGAACTCCTCAAACGCAATCACCTCAACTCCGGCGATCACCAGAGCTCCTCCGCGCTTCGCCGGCCTCGCCTCCACGTCTTCCTCAGCTGGACGAAAAGGGATCGAGAGAGAGAGGCACGCGTGAGAGAGAGGGAGTGAGAAAATGAGGGAGGGAGAGAGAGAGAATCAACCCAACCTATACCTCTCCTTCTTCAATCTCCACCATCCACCACAACTCCTTCCTTCAATCTCAACCCTCCATCTCAATCTCTACTAATCCTCCACCTAAACACAATAAAACCCAATTAGCAAAGGATTAGGACATAACAATCCACCCTCCTTAAAGAATTTCGTCCTCAAAATTAGAACCAAATTCTCACCGAACAACTCCGGATATTTCTTCCGGACCTCATCCTCGACCTCCCAAGTGGCTTCACGCTCGCTATGGTGCTGCCACCTGACCTTCACTATCGGAATGGTTCTCCTCCTGAGCTGGTGCTCCATCCGGTCTACAATCTCCACGGGCCTCTCCTCGAGAGATAAGTCCTGACCGATCTCCGGAACACAGATCTCGATCACATGCGACGGATCGGCAACGTATTTCGTCAACATAGAAACATGGAAACGTTGTGAATACCCGATAACTGCGGCGGCAAAGCAATACGGTAGGCAACCTCTCCGACACGATCAAGAATCTCAAACGGTCCGACGTACCTCGGACTAAGCTTCCCTTTCTTCCCGAATCTCATCACTCCACGAGCTGGTGAAATCCTCAAGAAAACGTGATCGCCCACCTCAAATCTCAACTCTCGTCTACGCCTATCCGCGTAACTATTTTGTCTGCTCTGGGCCGTCGCTAACCTCTGTCTGATCACGCCAACCTTCTCAGCATACATCTGAGAAATCTCTGGTCCAACCAACTGCCTCTCGTCTACCTCACTCCAGCATACCGGCGATCTACAAGGCCGACCGTACAGAGCCTCGTACGGTGCCATCCCAATGCTCGAATGGTAGCTGTTGTTGTAGGCGAACTCGATCAACGGCAGATGTTCATCCCAAAATCCTGCCCAATCCAGAGTACACGCTCTTAGCATATCCTCTAGCGTCTGGATAGTCCTCTTTAACTGCCCGTCCGTTTGTGGATGAAAAGTTGTGTTGAACTTCAACTGAGTCCCCAAAGCCTTCTGCAGACTACCCCAAAATCTGGAGGTAAACCTCGGATCTCGATCAGAGATAATACTCACAGGTACACCATGTAACCGGACTATCTCCTCGATGTACAGCTTCGCCAAACCCTCCATGGGTAAGGTGGTCCTGATCGCCAGAAAATGCGCCGACTTGGTCAGTCGATCGACTATGACCCAAATCGCGTCGTGAGATCTCCTCGTCTTCGGCAAACCAGTGACGAAATCCATCGTCACGTGCTCCCACTTCCACTCTGGCAGATCCATACTCTGCAACTGCCCTGCTGGCCGCTGGTGCTCAATCCTCACCTGCTGGCAAACCAAGCACCTGGATACGAAGTCTGCTACGTCTCGCTTCATCCCTTTCCACCAGAAACTCCGCTGTAAATCTTTATACATCTTGGTACTCCCCGGGTGAATGGAATATCTGGCTCTATGTGCCTCCTCCGTAATAGTATCTCTCAGATCACCTGCCCACGGTACCCGGATTCGACCTCTGAACCTCAAACCCCCATCGACTCCGACACTGAAGTCTGATCCATCCTTAGCAGCTAACTGCATCAGACTATCCAGCTCATCATCTGCTCTCTGAGCCTGAACAACTCCCGAAACTGTCTGCGGCTCCACTCGAAGTCCCGCAATCACTGCCCTCTCAGAGCCCTCAGTAAAAGGTCTCCACTCCGTGAAGGCCTAAAGCAACCTCCACTCCTGAATACACAAGCTGGCACCTGACAACTCCACCTTCCTACTCAAGGCATCCGCGACAGAATTTGCCTTCCCCGGATGATACGAAATGGTGAAGTCATAATCCTTTATGAACTCTAACCATCTGCGCTGCCTCATATTCAACTCTTTCTGCGAGAAGAGATACTTCAGACTCTGGTGATCTGTGAAAACCTCAAACTGCTCTCCATATAGGTAGTGCCTCCAGGTCTTCAGCGCGTGAACCACCGCTGCCAACTCCAGATCATGAGTCGGATAATTCTTCTCATGAACCTTCAACTGCCTCGAAGCATAAGCGACCACTTTCCCGTGCTGCATCAACACGCAACCCAGACCGATGCCAGAAGCGTCACTGTAAATCACATAACCTCCGCTACCACTTGGTAACGTCAAAATCGGTGCTGTAGTCAATCGCCTCTTCAGCTCCTGGAAACTGTCCTCGCACTTCTGGGACCAAACGAACTTGACACCCTTCTGTGTCAAAGCCGTCAGTGGGGAAGCAAGTCTGGAAAAGTCCTGAATAAACCGAAGATAATAACCTGCTAAGCCCACAAAACTCCTGATCTCAAACACACTGGTCGGAGCTCTCCACTGAGTCACACCCTCGACCTTCTCTGGATCCACAGAAATCCCGTCTGCTGACACTACATGTCCCAGAAAGGCCACCCGATCTAGCCAGAAATCACACTTCTTGTACTTAGCATAGAGCTGCTGATCTCTCAGAATGCTAAGCACAATCCTCAGGTGCTCCCGATGCTGCTCTCTGTCTCGTGAGTATACCAGTATATCATCAACGAAGACAATCACAAACCTGTCGAGATACGGCTGAAAAGTCCGATTCATCAGATCCATAAACGCTGCTGGTGCATTCGTCAGTCCAAACGACATCACCAAAAACTCATAATGCCCGTACCTCGTCCTGAACGCTGTCTTCTGGACATCTGCATCCCGAATCCTCAACTGATGGTAACCGGATCGCAGATCGATCTTCGAAAAGACCCTTGCTGACTGCAACTGATCGAAAAGATCCTCGATCCTGGGTAAAGGATACCGATTCCTAATGGTAACCTTATTCAACATCCGATAATCAATACACATCCTCAGCGAGCCATCCCTCTTCTTCACGAAGAGCACTGGACCCCCCCAGGGTGAAACACTGGGCCTGATCAACCCTGAATCTACCAGATCCTGCAACTGCTTCTTCAGCTCAACTAACTCCGCAGGCGCCATCCTATACGGAGCCTTCGACTGTGGTGTAGTCTCTGCTACCAGATCGATACCAAACTCGATCTCTCTGTGAGGCGGTAACCCGGTGATCTCCTCAGAAAATACCTCAGGAAAATCCTGAACAACCTCGATATCCTCCAACTTCTTCGCCTCAAAATCTGGCACCACTAGCGTCGCTAAGAACGCTCTACAACCCTGGTGAATCATCCTCTGAGCCTTCACTGCCGAAACCAAAATCCGACCATCTCCACTCTTAGTCCCTCTGATCAGCAAATCAGGAAGATCCTTTCTCGAGATCAGAATCTTCTTCTCTCGGCACAAGACTCGAACGTCGTACTGGGACAGCCAATCCATCCCAAGTATGACATCGAAGTCTACCATCGGTAACAAGACCAGGTCTGCCGGGAACTCCTGGTCTCCCGAAGCAACCGTGGCGCCGGGGAGGAAGCTCCCCACAATGCCCACCAAACCCAAGGGTGTGCTGACTTCCAACGTGGCAGTCAACATCGCAGGGGTACGGCCTAACACGCTCGCAAACTGCTCAGAGATGAACGAGTGTGTGGCCCCGCAGTCGAAAAGCACTCTAGCAATCAACCCATCAACATAAAGCGTACCTTCCACCACAGCGCTGGCGTCTCTAGCCTCCTCCGCCTAAATGGTGAAGACACATCCCACGCTCTTCCCCTGCTGGGAGGGTGCAACTGGTCGACTCGGTCCAGCTCCGCTAGCTGAGGAGGAACCCAGTCGTCCACTAGGTCCACCTGACCTACTCGGGCAGAAACGAATGAAGTGACCCATCTGGCCACAACCATGGCATGCACCTGATCGAGCCCCACACCCGCGCCCGGGGTGAACTCTACCACACTGCCTGCACTGCCCCGACTGCTGTGATCCACCACTATCAATCCGGGGCCTCTTGCCCGGATTCCCCGAAATCTGATCTCCAGGTCGCACACTGGCCTTCGTCTGCACCTTCCTGGCCTCTACCGTCTCCTGGTAGTCCTGCTCCATAATCGTCGCAAACTTCACTGCATCAGCTAAAGTCTGCGGCATACTCGTGGTCATACGTGACATGAACTGCGGCCTCAACCCTCGGATAAACTTCTGAGCTCTCTGCTCCGGTGTCACATAAGTATCCGGGCAGTAACGCTCCAGGGCGTGAAACCTGCTAATATAAGCCGCCAGCGTCATCTCTCGCTGCTCGAGTGCCAGGAACTCCTCCTTCTTCCTATCCCGCGCATGCTGGGGAAAATACTGCTGGTTGAACTCCGCGAGGAATTCCTCCCAGCCCACCTCCTCGCTGTCCTCAAACACAACAGCCGACGTGGACCTCCACCAGTTGGCCGTCTCTCCGTCCAACACATAGGTGGCCAGATCCACCTGCCTCTCAGAAGGACAACCGATCGCTCTGAAGATCTTCCGGATCTTGAAGACCCAATCCTCTGTTGCCTCCCGCTCACCACTGCCATCAAAGGAAGGAGGGTGCTGTCGCATAAACCGATCCAGCACTGCCCCTGCCCATGCCTGCTCGGCCTGTGCAGACTGGCGCTCAAGAAACTCGCCCAGCCTACCAAGAGTCCCCTGAAGGGTCCTCCTCTCCTCCTCCTCTCTGGCCTCCCTACCAGTCTCCTCACTGGCATCCCTATAACGTGAAGGTTGCCTCACACGTCTCGGAGGCATCTACACAAGAGGACAGGAAACGACAATGAATTAATGATTATGAATGAATGATGAATGAAAACTAAATGCAAGACCTCTAAGGTGGTTTCATTGGACAAGCACACTGGGACCGAAAGCTCTGATACCAAATTGTAACGCCCCGAAACAGCGGAAAAATTAAAACTTTAAACAGATAAAGAATTAACACTGGGGTCGTCACCAAACCACGAGTACATATATATATAATATGGGAAACTGTACAATACAAGAGTCAAGGATGATTACAACCCAACACCAAAAGCTATACAACACATGTACAAGGGAAAGATCATCCACCTCGAAGAACAAAAGAGACAGGATCTGGTCTGGGTGCTCCTGTCCGCAGTCACCACCTCCTAATGACGCGTACGACCTAACATAAAACATGAATATGCCTGAGTTTCCCGTGGGAAACCCCGTATGCCAAACCCCTAAATATGAACATAATATGTGAAATGAAACATAAAATGAAATGCAGTAAAACATAACAATCTCTCGTGCACAACAGGCACCCGCTCCTCAGAGCCACAACAACAACGTGCACACAAGGCACCGCTGGTCAGAGTCTCGGTCAACGCTCCGTAGACCCACAACACGTGCACACAAGGCACTGCCGGTCAGAGTCTCGGCCAACGCTCCGTAGAGCCACAACACGTGCACACAAGGCACCGCCGGTCAGAGTCTCGGCCAACGCTCCGTAGAGCCACAACACGTGCACACAAGGCACCGCCAGTCAGAGTCTCGGCCAACGCTCCGTAGAGCCACAACACGACCCTCCTCTCAGGTCGGCAATGTCTGTACCGTCGCCCCAAAAAGGCCGGAGACCCATTGCCCTCGAGACGGATCCAACAACACACGGCACAAGCATCCATATGCAAAACAGTGCCCAAATGGTCGAACGGAAGAACCCAAACGGTCGACCGAACACCACAACTATTCCTCAGAAAAACCGAAATAACGTCCAACCGGTCGAACGGCAAAGGGGCCCCGTTCGACCGAAATCCAACAGGGAAAATCCTCTCTTGCTCAAAAAGCACCAACGGTCGAACGACTCACCAAACACGGTCGACCGAAAACATCCAGGGAAATCCCCCAACAAAACCACACTCCACGGTCGACCGAAACAGCACTTCCGGTCGACCGGCCAATAAGTTAACTTAAACCCCGGTCGGACGAAGTCAATGAGTGGTCGACCGTTTAGATGGTCAACGCCCCAACCGACCTACAACAGTGCTTTTCGGTCGACCGGCAAGGGAGACCCGTTCGACCGAAAACACGCAGAGCCTTTTTCCCCTGGTAAAACGTACCACCGGTCGACCACTCGAAGAGTATCGTTCGACCGGTACAAGGGTTTTCCGCCCAAATTACACTACGACCGGTCGACCGCGCCATCCCGCTGGTCGACCGTTGCATAGCAGAAAAGCTGCTGCAAGGATATCGACGAGCCTTCCGGCCTACCGTCGGCCACTCCAACCCTCGCAAAGGCTAAAAGGAGATCTACACTAGAGCTTGGCATACCTTAAGGCTTGAAGAAGCCTTTGAAGAATCCCGGCGAGCGCTTCCTCGCAAATCTCTTTTCCACCGACGAACTCCTCGAACGCAATCACCTCAACTCCGGCGATCACCAGAGCTCCTCCGCGCTTCGCCGGCCTCGCCTCCACGTCTTCCTCAGCTGGACGAAAAGGGATCGAGAGAGAGAGGCACGCGTGAGAGAGAGGGAGTGAGAAAACGAGTGAGGGAGAGAGAGAGAATCCACCACAACCTATACCTCTCCTCCTTCAATCTCCACCATCCACCACAACTCCTTCCTTCAATCTCAACCCTCCATCTCAATCTCTACTAATCCTCCACCTAAACACAATAAAACCCAATTAGCAAAGGATTAGGACATAACAAGAAATGTTCTAGCCAACACTCATGTATCATAGCATTGAAATCCCACCGTCTCACCACTTTGTCAAGTCGGCTTCCACGTGCTTGTGAAATGCGTGTAGCCTCGCCTTCTAGGGACCTTGCAAAACGAGGGCTGAGCTGCATAAGACCAAGGAGTGATGTCCATACCTCCTTTATGTATGTGCACCCCCAAAAGAGGTGCTCCATGTCCTCCTCCCCCTCACAATGGCTGCACACCGGGTCATGCTTTGCCCCTCATTGATTCCTGAGCCTCTTGGTGAGGAGGCGCGCCCTCTCAATGCTCTCCAAGCCATGAGTGCATGCTTGGGAATAGAATGTTTATGCCATACCATACCAGCCCAATTCACCCTCCTTCCCGGTTCTCTCACCCATGTCCACACTTCTTTGACTCCAAGTGTAGCGCCATTCCCATCTGTCCTCTTTGGTTGGTCCATGCCTCCATGGATTTGAGTCTTCTTTATCTTTAAGTGAATTTCCTCCGTCTTAGTTGAGCGGGGGTGGGGGGGGGGGGAGGTTTCACTCCCCCTCTCTTATAAAGTATGAAACTCTAGTGTCCCAAGGCACTCCCAACTCATAGTGTAGACGTTCCCCCCAATTTTCACATTGAAACGGTTATCCAGACCACGGGTATTAGAAGAAATGTATCTCTTCTGCAGTCCCCACCTCATATTGGATGTGTCGTCTAGCAGTGTCTTGGACTCGAAGGAGCCATCTCCATGCCCATGAGGAGGTCGATGGTGGTCTTTCAAGCCAAATGGAACGATTCTTGAGGAATTTCCGACGCACACACTTCACCCAAAGAGAACTTCCTTCCCTCACCACAAGCCAAAACAAATGGAGGAGGCCCACATCATTCCAATCTGTTAGCCTTTTGAGGCCAAGGCCTCCTTCATCCTTAGGCATGCAAACATATCTCCAAGCTACCGCAACCCACTTCTTTTTCCCTCCCCATATGAAGTGGCACATAATGCTCTCCATCTCTTCCAAAACTTTTCGTGGGATTAGGAAAGTGGACGTCTAATATATGCTAAGGGATACGAGGACACTTCTCACAAGTTCCACCCACCCAGCAATGGATAGAAATTTTTTCTTCCAAGTGCTAAGTCGTGCCTTCACCTTATTCACAAGTGTCGTGCAATGTGTTCTCCCCATCCTCCCGGAGAATAATGGCAGCCCAAGGTTGATCACTAGAAATTCCTTGCGTTCCATACCAAGGTGTGCTGCAATTCATGCTCCATCCGACAAATCACCCCCATAAAAATTTGGTTATTTGACGCACTAAATCTCAACCCCGAGTAAGCCGTGAACTCCTCAAGGATGGCTCTAATGGCACGAGCATTCTCCTTGGGGGCCCTTCCAAGCAATAGGACAGCAAAAAGCAAATGCACATATGTCCTTCCCCAACCGCCTTCTTCACCATCTCACTCAAGACTTCCATACACATGAGAACAAGTAGGGAGCCAACAGATCACCTTGTCTCAAGCCGTTTCTTGCCACGAAAAGGGTGAGTTGGCTCCATTTACTGTCACCACGAAAGATGCCTTCACACAATTCATGATGAGCCTTCTCCACTTATCCGGAAATCCAAATCTCTTCAATACTTTATCTAGAAATCCCCACGACATGGAGTCATACGCTTACCGGATGTTGAGCTTTATGCACATACGTCCCCTCCCTTTGTCAACATGAAGGTTATGGCAAACTTCTTGTGCAAGAAGAATATTATCACCAATTCTCCTTCCTTGGACAAAAGCACTTTGGTTATCCCCAATAAGACGTGGTAGAAGCCCCTTCAAGCGATTTGCAAGCACTTTGGATGTGAATCTATAGGTCATGTTGTATAGTGCTATGGGTCGGTAATTCTCCACCAAAGTCGGTGCTTTCTTTTTTGGGATGACCGTTATCGATGTGAACTTCCATTGGGCCAGCACCTTCCTATTTTCCAAACAAGAACTCGTGGCCTTAAAAACGTCCCTCTTGATGAAGTCTATTTAATATTAAAGTTTAAACCACAAGTGCACGGCCACGATGAAGCGGTGGAAAGTACGAGTTGATCCACAGAGAGGTGAGTCGACTCTGGTTTGTTCGAAATCAAGTGGCAAAAAGGGGGAAGAGATTTGATTATGCTACGCTAAACTACACTAAACTAGTAAGTAACAAATGCAAAGAAGGCAACTAGAGATGGATTAAAACTAAACTAAGAGAGCTTAATAACTAGACTAGAAATCAGGAAGAGAAACACTTGAGCTTAGGAGTGAGTGTACACACGCATTAAGATGGTGAAGAATGCATTCAATGGGCACAAATGTAGGTTGTTTTTTCATGCATGGGAAGTGTCTAATGGATATGACAAAACCTATCGATCCAATCACTAACCTTGTTGATTAGAATTCACATACACAAGTTGGTTATTTCAGAACCTAAACAAGCATGGGAGGTGTCTAATAGTTGTGGGAAAACCCATCAAGTAAGTGTTCTACTCTAAACAAGCAAGCATACATTCACATTTATCAACACATTTCAAAACTAAGCATTCATTTCCATTCTTTATTGCAAGTATAAACATCATCTCCACCCCCCCAAAGAGGATGGAACTACTCACTACTCATTAAACTATAAACTACATTAAGAAAAGAAGACATTCTATTTATACCACGATAAAGAAAACAAAACAAACTAAACAAGCAAGCATTAAAACAAAGACAACATTAAGAAAAACTATGAAGAATTATTTTATTTACATGACTCACATTACAAGTAGCATTCTTCTCCACCTTGAGTTTTTGCTCCAAGGCTTACTCCAAGTACAGATAATGTCACCAAGCAACGAGTAATTACAAAGGAAGGTGAAGAGTTCTATTTATAGGCACGGAAAATTTAGTCTGGGACAATCCCCCGGTATGGGACTAAAAGCATACCAAATATGGACAAAATACAACCTAATCTAACATCCGACCAATGCATGTGCGTTTTGAAGCAATCTTGACTGCTGATTGGCAGTCTGTATTTGTCTGATCGGGTCTGGATTTGTTTGGCTTGGTTCTAGCTTGATTTCTTGGTGTTTGATGAACCCGATTTTGTTGTTGATGGTTGGTCCCATATTTAATTGCCAAAATACTGCTCATTAAGGTGTGGAGCTTCTTGATTTGCTCATTGATCCTTTTGGTTTTACATCCGGGTCATTCTCTCTTTCATCTCAGTCCATAAGTCTTGCAACCTAGTCATTTTTCTTGCTTTTGAGTCCTTTTTAAATCTCTTCTTCTCAAACCTATTTATTTCTGAAACTTTAACATAAATATAAACTCGTTACATAGCATTGCTTAGGCTAAAAATAAAGGATATAAGACACAAATATATGCATGATTTGATGTCAATCAAAGTTCTATGCGGCCTTGAAGAATTTTGCATTGAATCCATCGGGTCCTGGTGCCTTATCCACATTTGTGTTCAACACCACATCTTCTAGTTCTTTCATATCCAACTTTCGTATTATCTCTCTCCCCTCTGCCGGCAGAAGTTGTGGTAAGACAATGGAGGGATTAAGGGGTTGTACCTGAAAATCATTAGCAAACAAGTTAGCATAAAAACGCCATAAGGCGTCCCAGATCTCTCCCTCCTGCTCCACGATGCTAGCACCCTCACACACTCTTCTCACATTGTTGGTGAATCTCCTCACTCTAAGTTGCGCATGGAAAAACCTAGTGTTCCGGTCCCTCTCTTTTAACCACTTCACCCTTGATTTTTGTCGGATAACAGACTCCTCCCTAACAAGAGCTCGCGCAAGGTACCCCTTTGCTGCCCCTTCAGCATAGCAGAGGTCAATATCATGTGAGAGGTTAATCCTTTGCCTCCTCACCTCCTCGAGAACTTTGCGGGCCTCTCCCACATTGTGGGTGACATTTCCAAAGATAGTCGTACTCCATCTTATAAGCACCTTTTGACTTCATTCAACTTCGCAACCACACGAAACATGGGCGCGCCCTTCACGTACGTTGCCTAGGCTGTTTCTACTACCACACGAAACTCATCATGCTCCACCCAGTGATTTTCAAATCTAAACATCTTATTTTTCCGCCTTTCGTTTCCTTCCGTCTTCATGATGGGCATGGCATGATCACTCAAGTCCTTTTCACCAACAAAGTAGAAGGATTCTGGGAACAACTCATGCCATACATTGTTGATTAAAATCATGTCGATCCTCATCTCAATACATGCACTTCCATCGGATGAATTCGACCAAGTGAACTCACCTTCCGTAGATTGCATCTCAAGAAGTTGAAGTGCATCAACACAATCATTAAATTCCTTCATTGCAACCTCATTTCTAGCAGCACCTCCACGTTTCTCACTTGCCATCCGAATGCAATTAAAATCTCCCCCCACTATCCTCGGCCTCGATATGAACTTTGTTTTTTTTTCTTTTCCTTAATCTATGTTTTGATGATTTAATCAACCTAATCTTAATTGTAATCAATATAGAGTAGTACACATATTGCATAACATATATATTGCTTTGTGCTAACTTCTACAGGTGATCAAGACTCAAGGAAGAAATGATTCAACTCAAGACATGTAATCAAGCTCTTTTAAAGACATGTTATTTGCATTTCTTTTGTCTTTTGCGAATTAAATGAACAAAAAACAATGCACATATGTAGGGGGAGTATTTTTATGCATAGTTTACATCTAAACATTTCAAGTTTTAAGATATAGGTTGTCATCATCAAAAAGGGGGTGATTGTTGGTTTTTTGGCCTTAATCTTTGTTTTGATGATTTAATCAACCTAATCTTAATTGTAATCAATGTAGAGTAGAACACATATTTCATAGCATATATATTGCTTTGTGCTAACTTCTACAGGTGATCAAGACTCAAGGAAGAAAGGATTCAAGTCAAGACATGTAATCAAGCTCTTTTGAAGACATGTAATTTGCATTTCTTTGAAGTCTTAGGAAGATTGTGTAATTGATCATACTTGAGCTAAAGTCAACTCAAACATACACTAGGTTCCCCATAGAAGTCACACACAAAATTTCACATCATTGGAAAAACTTCAATAGATCACCTAAACGTAGATCGAAAAAGACTAAAACTAAACATGAACTGTCTGCCCACATTCGGTCGACCGTGCAAACCTTTTCGGTCGACTGAATCAACATAATTTTCCGACCATTAGACTTGTTGTATTATACCAACGGTCATATTCGAATTATTCACAAATACACCAAAATACATAATTGCATATCGGTCGACCGTGGACCTGTTCGGTCGACCGAACTTAATTGTCTCCAAATTGTGCAACTGCTTGGACGTTTCCAGTCGACCGAAGACTTTGGATTGGTCGACCGAACTTGGTCATTTTTATAAACCCCATAGAGCATGTTTATTGTCGGTCGACCGAACCTTATTCGATGTTCGACCGTTAACTTAAGTGTACCTAAGTTATAGCCTGATCCGGTCGACCGAACCTTGTTCAAAATTGCCCAACGGTCGACCGTGCTGCCCGATTCGGTCGACCAAACTTATTCAGAATTGCATCCTGTAGGTTTATGTTTTGTGTATCTTCCACAAACACTTACCCAATTAACCCCAACGGCTATAACACCTTAGGAGCTTATAAATAGAGTTGTCCAACACCATTTCACACAACTCTCCCACTACATATTGTCTCCTACATTAGAGAGAAAGCTCCACACACTCCGAGCCTCAAACCTTCCACACTTTAGTCATCAATCCTATTCTTACTTAAAAGTGCTCAAGATTAGAGAGTGTTGTTCCACTCAAACATTGTCAAAGTTGCAAGGGTCTCGGTGAAAGCTCAAGACAATAGTATAGACTTCGGTGAGAGCCCGAAGTGATCCTCTCAGATTGTGAGAGGAGGAGCCAAGCTCGGCGAGGGTTGTTCGTGATCTTGAAGATTGTAAAGACGTTCTCTTCTGACCGGAACGGGGAGTGGTTAGTGAAGTCATGAGTGGAGCTCGGTGATCCGAGTAGAGCTTGCGAGGACTAGGACACGGGTGGGGTGCCGAACCTCTATAAAAATCCCTTGTCTTCCTTGTGGTTTGCCTTATTTCCTTTCTCTACTTGCATTTGATTGTGGTTTCCGTTGTGTATTTCTTTTGCTTATGCAAGTAGCTAATTAAGAGCATTAATAAGGATTAGAAGCCATCATACAGGATCCTACAATTGGTATCAGAGCCTTGTTAGCTAATTCCATTACTTAACCGTAATTTTAGCATGACCGAAATTGCATGCACATCTTATGATTCATCTAGACCACCATATCTTGATGGAACAAACTATTGTTCATGGAAAGATAATTTGAAAATGTTTTTATCCATGAATTTAAACATGTACTCCATGATTCAAACTCCATATGAAACACCTAAGTATGATTTTAAACAATGGAGTTTAGAAGATGAAAAACAAGCCTCTTCAATTGCTAAATCCATGAATGTGTTATATTGTGCACTTGCAAGTGAACTTTTTAATGTGATTTGTTTTTGTGAAAGTGCACATGATATTTGGCAAAGACTTGAAGATCATTTGGGTAACACTTCACTAAAGTCAAGTGAAGATGAATCAACATCAATGGATGAAGCTCAAGAAAGATGGGACAAGAACACCTCCACATCTTATTCCTCATCAAGCTCATCCAAAGGAGAAGTTTCCCAAAAGAGCTACATGGCATTAGAGGGGGACGAATCGAGGTATCATCTTGCTCTAGCGATAGTTCTAGTTGTAGTTCAACCAATGGAACATATTCGTTTAAACAACTACAACATGCATTTCAAAATTTAGTTGCTAGATACAAAGTGGTTTGTGAAAAGAATCAACTAGCAAATAAGCAAGCAAATGATCCATCTTTTCCTTCCCACATGTCCCTCTACGTGTCACCTCCTCATTTGCACCTTTGTCCACGTCAGCCCCTCTTCCATCCACATCATCATCCCTTCCACCCTCTCCTTCCTCCTCTCCTCTCCAATCAGCCACTTCCATCTCCGAGCCCATGTTGCAAGGGGTGCCACCGACCTCATGCCTGGACCCATCTATGCCCTTGCTCGACCCCTCCAAGCTTCTCTCATTTTCATGCCTATTTCCGACCTTTATTCGATTAACCACTATCCATCTCGAAGCCCTATTCTTTGGTGCCTCGCCATGCTTGATTATGCCCACTTGTTTCCTTGGGCACTTCTCCACATCGTGACCAAATTCCATACATTCCTTGCAATAACCAGGCCTCCATTCATACTCCACATTCACTCTATGTGTGCTGGCTTCTTCCACTTGGACCTCCACCCAACTCGGGTAGGTGAAATCATGGGCAATTTCCACGTACAACCTTGTGTAGGCCAACCTTCTACCCGAAGTGGTTTGCTCATCCATATATAGCGGCCTCCCAAGGACACTTACAATGTTGCTCAATGTTCTTTGTGACCAAAATTGGTCTAGCTCCGATAGTCGAATCCATATAGGAACCATGGTGATACAAGCCGGTTTCAAGACCACATCTGGTGCCCATTCTTGAACCACAAGTGGAGAGCCACGGATGAACCTTCGTCCCCTTCTAACATGCACTTCCTATCTTCTCCAAGGGTGAAATGGAAAAGTATGAAACCTTGGCTCCTCTTGATGACCTCCATGCCACCAATCAAGCCCCACATCTTGTGGAGGTGCTTCTCTAATGTTGGCAAGTGTGGTGTGAAAGCAATAAAGTATCCAACTAATACCTTGTCCCACCTCTTTAAAACATCGACTACTTATTGCTTGGAGCACCTAGCCATCTTCTCCCCTCCCTTCATGGCCGGTGGGATGAACTCTAGGGTCGTTGATGCCCTTGGGCCAACTTAGAACAATTCGCTCCACTTCCATGGGGGAGTAAGGACACTCCCTAGAGGTGGTGCGTGACCTTCACCCCCAAACTTGAGGGTGAACCTTCCAATGGTGGTGGATGGAGATCCTGCATTGTGCCACAATCTCCATCTTTTAGTTGCAAACGAGTAGAGCTAGTCTTGGGATCCATTTTGATGCAAAAACCAAGAGTTTTGGTGGTGAAAGATGTCGAAAAGCATAGAGACACTTAGTTTTTCCATGTTTGTCGCCACTCCTTCTCTCTCCTCTCATGCATTTTCCTCTCTCCGCTTCTCCTAATCTTTTCCTACCATCACTCTCTCTTCGTCATCTTCAAAATAATCAAAAATAATGTCTCGGAGGCCAGGAAAGGAGTCAGAGGATGCCCTAGTGCACTCGAATACGGTAAAATTTCCAATTTATTTTATGTTTATTTTTTTTGAAGGGGCGTATGCTAGAGCCCCCCCCCCCCCCCAATTTATTATTTAGTTATAAATAATAATTAGTAAAACAATTAATATTAATTGATAATTAGTAAAAACTAATTAATAAATTTGTTAATTTAGTAACTTAAATCCATTTAACGAAATTTTAATTCTGAAATTTAATTAACAACCATCGGGTTACCGTAGAGGAAAAGGAAAATCTACACCCTTACGCGCTGCTGATTCTTATGTGGAGGATTCATCACCTCATCATCCACGTAGACGGGGTATATCTACTTCGGTTAGGAAGGAGAGAGATAGTTTACGTCGTCGTCATACACGTGATGATTCCTTCAATGATGAGGAAGTTTCAGATGAGGTGGAGAGTGACGATCGGGGCCGGCATGGGTTGGAGTTGGAACGGTAGGAGGAGAAGAGGCAGGAGGAGTATGGTAGAGGACATAGGCGACGGGAGCATTATGGTAGAGGACGTGGGAAACATGGTAGTTCTTCTATTGCTGAGTGGGGGGCGTCCTAGTCAGACGCCCAGGGTGGAAAAAAAATTGGTGGGCTTATTTCACCTGATCGAGAACTTTCACCAGACATTTTCATGGTGTTGGTACTGGTAGAGTGAGAAATACTGACACATAAGCCTTAGTTTAAGAGACGTGACGAAATGAGTATTGAATAGATTGTAAAGGGCAAAAAGGTGATTGGGACGAACGATTTTAGTAAAAACCGGGCGACGAATAACAACTCCCAAAGATATCACGTATAGATGTGTTTGAAAAGTGAAACATGTAATGAGAGCACAAAAAAACAAGATAAAGAGAAGGCAAAAGATAAACAAACTAGTTACAAAAAAGTGAACCAAATGTGGGTGTCGATCCTGTACTAAACAATGCTCCAAGGTATACAAAATTGTTTCTAATTTCTTTACCACTTGACGTAATATTGTACTAGCTTGGGCCCTGCTGATTCGTTGTTGGTTGGTGGTGGTCCTAATATTGATAGAAACGTTCACAACTACTACTACTGCTTTATCTAGACTGTCCACCACACTTTTAGAAGTGAAGAGAGAGAACTAAAGAGAGTGAAGAGAAGTGAAGAGAGAGAGGTGGGAAAGAGAGGAGTGCTTTTAGATTTTTTTCACTTTTGTTTTTTATTTAACATTAAGAACAATTTTAATTTTAGAAAGTGTACTTTGCAAAAATTCTAACGATGACGGAGTAGACTCCACAAATGGGGGAGGTGTGTACAATCTATGACCCTTAAATCTAATCCCAAACTAATGCTTTACTAATCGAGATGCAGCAGAAATAACACAAACAAGTAGAGAGAATCAAACTAGCTTCTCATTCTCTCTTGCAAGCCCCACTCGATCACTACGAGCCTCGCTCATGACTTCACTAATCCAATCTCCATTCCGGGTCGAGATAAAGGCTTTTACAATCCAACCTCGCAAACAACCTCGCCGAACATGATTCTTCCTCTCACAATCTAAGAGAGTGACTTCCTCCCGAAGCCTTACAATTCTTCAAAATAACGGAAATTGAATCACAAATAACTATAACACTCGAGCACTCTTGAGTATGAAGGAATTAGAGACATAAATGGGAAGTTTAAGCTTGAGTTCAAGATGTTTCTCTTTGATGAATGGAGCAATAGGTAGTGTAAGAGATTTCTAAAACTAGGGTTGAACATCTATTTATAGGCTCTAAGATCGATATACTCATTGACGTTAATAACAATAGAGATAAATAAACATCCAACAAAAGGTTTAAAAGTGATTTGCCAGTTGGGTTTCAATCAGTCGGCCGTTTGGTCAATCCATTCAACCGCTTACTTAAGTTGTAATTTATGGTTGGACTAAAAGACAAAGCGGTCAGAACAACACAAGGTAAGCTAGGAGTTTATATACAGGATACTGGATAATTGATCAACCGTTAAGACGAAAATGGTCGGACGATTTCAATAAAATTTATTGTCCAATTTTGAGTCTGCTTCGGTTTACCTCTAGGTGTGGTCTGGTCGATCTAATGTTTGAAGTCCAAATTCAGTAAAGACATGTTCTTCGAGATTATCATTGGGGAATAAAGACAAGAAAACAACTCAAAAAGGAAATTTGAAAACAAAGGAACAGTCAGACGAAATCGTTAGCGTGGTCGACCGTTCAACGAAGAGGTTGCTAACAAGTGGTTGAACAGAGGCTATGTTTCGGTTGAACGTTCTTCCCAAACTGGCTAAAGTTGAGTTTGGGTGGTTTTCTGGCTAAGGTATGGGTGATCTATTGAATTTCAAAGAATCTGAGATTTGGTGTGTGGCTTCTACATGGAACGTAGAGTCACTACTAGAAAAATAGGATACACTGACAGATTTGTATGTATCGGTGTGGTATCCGTCGGTGTAGATCAATCTACACTGACGAATATACCATATCGTCGGTGATAATCTCCCCTGATGGATCCAAAACCCAACACCGACGGATATATTTCATCACCACATATTTTCATTGTATTCGTCGGTCAAATACTCAACCCCGATGGAAAATAAAATTTATCGCATAAAACCTACACCGACGGTTTGATTTCCTTTCACCGAAGGAACACGCCCGTTGATGTGGTGTTTTTCAAAACGTACAGTGACGGTTATGGAACCGTCGGTGTAGAGTTTGAAAAAGAAACGAACGTATTATATTTAAGAACAACAATGGATACGGTACCGTACACTGACGGACAGATCCATCTAGGCATTAGTAAGGTTAGCACCAATGGCTGCCCTTACCAACACCGACGGATAGGTACCATCAGTATAGGGTTACATCAGCAACCCCCGACGAAATCTCTTAAATTTTTCTCGCACAAACCACAACTCTAATCGCCGTGTTGTTCGCCTCCGCGTTGTACCGTTCCGCCACTCTACGATGCCGCTGCAACTGTCGGCTCAGCTCACCTGCTCCTCCTCTATGGTAAACTTCCATCCTCTAAAATCAATGCCCCAACCGACCTCACCACTACTCAGACCTCTCCAAATCAGCACCCACACACCCTGTCCCACTGATTGACATCATTTTATTCATTCATTTGTGTCTTATATCCATTATCTTGAACCGAAACAATGCTACGTAATGAATTTTATGTTTGAGCTTCAGGAATAAACATGATTGAGGAGAATAGTCATAAAATGACCTAAAAACAAGAAAAAGTACTGAGTTGTGAGACTTGGGGACTAAGATGCAAGGGAGAAGGACCCGAATGTAACCCAAAGGACCAATGAGCAAATGAAGAAACTTCACACCATCATGAGGAGTATTTTGGAAATTAGATTCGGGCCGATACTCCTATAACCGATCTGAGTGCACCTCATGTGAAGAATTGAAGATATAAAGAACATATCCGAAAATGGGTCGGATCCGGGAAAACGTGACCAGCAATTGGCTGTCCAAGACCGCCAATCAGCGGTCCATTTGTCTCAGAATCCAACCTGGTTTCTCCAGGACATGGGTTATGTGTTTATGTGTATTCTGGGAAGGTTTTATTAGTCCCACAATGGGGGATTGTCCCCGATTACCTTTTTCTATGGCTATAAATATAACTCATCCTCCTCCTTTTCTATTCACCCATAGCTTGGTGGCATTCTCTCTACTAGGAGTAAAAGCCTTGAAGCAAAAACGCAAGGTGGAGAAAAATGTCACTTGCAATGTGAGTCATGTTAATAAAATATTTTTTTCTTAGTTTCTTTTAATATTTTCTTGTCTTTTAATTCTTGCATGCTTCTTTAGTTTAGTTTCCTTTCATTTAACTTTTTTAATATTTCTCTGTTTAGTTTAATTGTCTTTCATTAGAATGTTTCATTTTGTTAATGTAGTTTGTAGTGTAATGATTAGTGAGTAGTTTCATCCCGCTTTGTGGGTGGAGATGATGTTCATACATGCATTAAAGAATGGAAATGAATGCTTTATTTTGGAATGTGTCGATAATTGTGAATGTATGCTTGCTTGTTTAGAGTAGAACACTTCACTTGATGAGTTTTGCCACAAATATTAGACACCTCTCATGTTTGTTTAGGTTCTGAAATAACCAACTTGTATATGTGAATGTTAATCAACTAGGTTTGTGAATGGATTGATAGGTTTGGCCATAACCGTTAGACACTTTCTATACATGAAAACATTACCTACATTTGTGCATATTGAATGCATTCTTCACCATCTTATTACATGTGTGCACACACTCCACCCCTTAGGGGTTTTCCATCTCTGATTCCATCTTCCTTTTGTTAGTTGTTTATCTTACTTTTAGTAGTCTTGTGCTTTCATCTTTCTCATTTGTTAGTTTCTTGTTTAGTGTAGTTTTGGTTAGCATAATCACATCTCTTCTCCCCGTTGTTTCCCACTCGCCTTCGAACAAACCAAAGTCGACACACCTCCATGTGGATCGACCCGTATTTGCCCCTGCTTGAACGCGGTCGTGCACTTGAGGTTGTTTTAAAATGATTAAACACCCACCCACCACCACCCACAGCCCCACTAAACCACCTCCACCGACATCAACCAATACCCCTAGTCCCACCCTCCAACGGTGTCCACCACCCCCAACCCCACCCACGACCACCTCCACAGCCAACAACTTATTTTGTTGAATGATTTTGATTTTTTCAAATCAATTAGTTTGAATGTATTTGTTATTTGTAGAATTAAATTGTTGATTTGTTTGATAATTTTGTTTAGATTTGTATGAAAATTAGTTTAAATTTGTAGGATTAAAGTGGTGATTAAACTTGTGCTTTGTATGAAAGTTATATTTTAATTGGTTATTTTGATTAGTTAGATCTATTTTGTGATTTTATTAGATATAGTTTGTATGATTAACATAATTTTGTATATTTAGTTTGTGTGATTAACTTAATTTTGTATATTTGAAATAGTTTGACATGACTAACTTTATTATACTTATATTAATTAGGTGAATTAACCTAATAGTCTTTATTTAAAGACTATTTGTAGGATTAAAGACAATTTAAATAGTCTTGAAAGACTATTTATCGGCAATGTAGCTAAGAAATGTATTTACGATTGTATAGTTAGTCATATCATAACATGTCACCTTATCACTTTAAGATCGTATTAAGGATTTGACTGTATTTGATTGGATTAGGATTGGATTGTATTGTATTTGATTGGATTGTATTTAGGATTTTATTGGATTCTATCACTAATTAGATTAATTAGGATTGGATTGTAGTAATTAGATTAGTACGTTTATGTTGTAGGGATTTTGTATTTTTAGTTTGTATGATGGATGTCGATATTGGATTTCTATTGGATTAGGTAGACTTGGATGTTGGATTAGATTTGGATATGTTAGTTGGATTTGTTAGTAATTTAATATTTATGATATGATTTTGGATTAGATTTAGTATTTAGGATTTGATTGTATGACTTAAGTTTGATGAATTGACGATATGGTGATGCTTATCGGTTTTTTCTTGTCCATACAGGTCTTCGGAAAAAAAATCATATCAAAAATATAGGGGAGGTTCTGCCAAAATTAAGTTAAATTTTCACTAAAATTTAAATGTGTTTGTTGTTTAGTTATATTGAGTTGGATCTTATATTGAGTTAGATTTAGATAGATTGATAGGAATTTTTAACATTTTATGTTTAACATGTTTTGTTTCAAATGGATAGAATCATGGTGTTAGATAGAAGTTGGATGTATGGTAAGAGAATTTCTCTGACTTTCACGAATAATCTGAAGTCATTCGTAAACCTTGCCTTCAGTTCTCACAACCAATATATTTTGTGATGGGAAAATCCTATGCCCATGCAAGAAGTGTTGTAACAATAAGTGGGCAACCAGAGGCGACGTCGTCGATGATATCGTCCTAAATGGCTTTGCCAGTAATTACGATCAGTGGGTTTTTCATGAGGAAGTATTGCAAGTTCAAGTGCTGAAGTTGTCACGACAATGACAACACGACCAACATCGATGGATTCAGAAGCGAATGACGTTGACGATGACATAGAGGGGATGATACACGATGTGGTCGAATGTGGTAACATCAAAACCAATTCGTTGAGACCAAGACTTACAAATTATGCTCAGAAGTTTCTTGAATACATGAAAGACAAAGATCAACCTTTGTATCCCAAGTGCAAACTAGAATTGACGAAATTATCATTCGTCATCAAAGCATTTGACATGAAGTGCATAAGTAGATAGATGGACATATCATTTGATAAGTGGTTATCATTTCAAGAAGAATTGCTTCGAGGGGGAGCTTGTTTGCCCAACAATACATATGAGACAAAAAAAACTTTGTTGCCAACTTGGGGTTTGATTATAAAAATATCAATGTTCGCAAGAATTAGTGCATGTTGTACTGGAAAGAAAATGAAAATGCCGATTGATGTTCTGTGTGTGAGGAATCTCATTGGTAACCGTGAAGGGGGAAGATGAAGTAGAAACTAAAAATTCAAGCATCCGAAAAAGCACAAGAATTCCAATGGCACTTGTGCGGTACTACTTGTTAAAGCCAAGACTCTATAGGTTATATCTCACTATTGATATTGCCAAGTCGATGAGATGGCATGCGGAGGAATGACAAAAAGATGGAAAATTATGTCATCCGGCTAATTTTGAATGTTGGGCCGAGTTAGACAACAAGCATCTCTCTTTCGCTTCAGAAATAAGAAATATGAGGCTAGGTTTGGCATCAGATGAGTTTCAACCAATGTTCACGGAATGCCTAGGCGAGCCTAGGCAATCGGGTGCGTCCCGATCGCCTAGGCGTTTGTGCGACCGTCCAGGTATGGGCGGTCAATTTTTTATTATTTAAATCAATTAAATTTGATAAAATAGTTAAAAAAATCAGAAACAATAGGGGAAAATAGGGAAAAATGCACAAATATTTTCTAAAAATACCACACATGTTTAAGCTTCAAAAAGACACCTAGTTCCTCGACCAAGGTCTCACTAGGCACCCCTCTACCCACCTAAACACTTAGGTATACAATTTATTGCTTAGTAGTACGATTACAAAGGTACTACGAAATTAGAATTACAAGCTAAGTAACTAATTCCATTGGATACATTGACCTAATGTCCAACTGGGAACCATATCAAATCCTCCATCAGTAGGATCACCACCATCAGAGTCGTCGGAGTGGTTCTCGTCCGGATTGTCGACGTAGACATCATCTTCTTCAGTTTCTTCATCGTCGGATTGGACACATTGGTCGTCGATGTCCATCGGTGGTTGAGAACTCGATGCACCTGGATCTCCAGAACTAATGTGAACGATGGCATCATCCATGTCAGCACATAATAACGGCGCATCAGATGCAGTGGACGTGGATCGATGAAAGCGTCTCCGTGAAGAAGAAGTTCTTAAAGCTGCTTCCTCGACATCGGCCCATGTAAGCTCCTCTCCAGCGAAGACCGGATCTTCAGTTTCTACCAACCATGGATGCTCGTCGAAGAGATCGTAGTCCACACTGATGGTGTCATAAAATCCGGGTTTCTCCATCCTTTGCTGAAACATTTGTCTTAACTTTTGGTTGTACTTCACATACACCAAGTCATTCATCTTCTTCGCAGCCAACATGTTCCTTCTCATTGTGTGCAACTGCTCGAAGACACTCCAATTCCGCTCACAACCTGATGCCGAGCATGTCAATCCCATCACCCTCAGGGCCAACCTCTGTAATGTGGTTTCTCCCATGTCTGCGCCATAAGATTGCCACCAATCTATATGTCTTCTTTCCGTCCTTTGTCTGACGACCCTATCCCTCACGAATATTCCGAGAGAGTTCTTGTAACGATCAAGTAGACTGCAAATCTTGTCTTGTTCTGCAGGAGTGGGGACGAGCCGCTCTATGACATCCATGAATCAAGGCATATGCTCATTGAAAGCTACATTTTGATCCTGAGGTGGGACAGAGAAGAAGGTACCAGGGTTGAGTAAGAAACCAACTGAGTGTAGCGGTGAGGACATTATCTTCCCTGGACCCCACCTCGTGTCGATGAGGTCGATGACTTGCTTGTACAACCTCGGGTTTCCGTCAAAGTTCCTCATGATTTGTTCTTTGGCTTTCTCCATTGCGTCATATAGGTATCCCATCGGTGGTTTCTCATCGCCGTCAACAAGTCTAAGAACCTGGACCATAGGTTGTGAGGCCTTCAGTGCCTTCACGACGTTGGTCCAGAAGCCACTTTGTAGAATGGTCTCGGCAACTTCAGTAGAGATCTCCTTCTTTTTCTTGTTCTTTATCCAACTTTCATTAGGATCGTTGTACTCCGGGGAAACAACAAAGGCTCAGAGTCTGTCTTTCTTCAGAAACAACCTTTGCAAAGTCAGAAAGGCAGTGGCAAATCTCGTGACAGCAGGGTGTAGCAGGTTCCCTTCAATGGCAATTCACATCCTCTTCAACAACATGGCAGAGCTGTTGAAATGTTTGACGATCTTACGAGCTAAAGTAATATTCTTCAAAAACAGCTTGCCAATATCCTCCAAGATGAGATCGATGCAATGCGCTGCACAGGGAGTCCAAAACAATCTCCTTCTTTTTTGCTTCAACATCCTACTGGCAAGTACGTACGCTGCGGCATTGTCGGTGACCACCTGAACAACGTGTTCTTCGCCAATCTCGCCAACTACCTTGTCCATCAGCTTGTACAGGTAGTCTGCGGTGTAAGAGTGACCAGAAGCATCTACAGACCTCGTGAACATGGTACATGTTGCACAATTTACTAAAAAAGTGATTATATTCCTACCGGACCTATCAGTCCAGGCATCCGTCATCAACGTGCACCCATATGTTGACCAATATTGTCTGTACGACTCTAGTATACCTCTAGTGTAGTCAATTTCTTGTTTAAGGCACGACTCACTAACTTCATGATACGTCATGGGTTTAAGTCTGGGTCCGTAAGTACAAGTAGCGGATATTTCTTCCTTCCACTCAGGCGTCCTTACGGTGTTGAATGATATACTACATCTATAGAAAAGCCTAGACCATTTTTGATTAATTGTTTTCCTATTTTCTTTTTAAAGGTTCGCTCGATGGTTGTTTGTTGGGCGCCGGAAACCACGTCCGCAAAATGGTCCCCACAAACGTTGTTTTTGTCTCTTTTGAGAAGGAACGGGGCGAGGACGGGAGGTTGGGGTCCGAGCATAACCGGAACCCGACCCGGTTTCCAGATCAACTTCTATGTTTTCTATGTCTACATAGTCATCAACACATACATTTTTGTTTTGTAGTATCCTACTGTTTCTAATCATGTAGGCAGTTATTTCTAGTTTAACAGAGTCAGGAACTTTATCACAAGGTCTAGCATTGCTACCGGGTGTGTGTGCAAGATGTTGTTTGTGACGGCCTATACCACCTCTAGTTTCCTTACCACATAACTCACAGACAATGCAGTTTTTATCATTATCACTAATGTAACAGGCAGTATTCCGACCAGGGTCATTTGTACGGGTAGGTCTTAGGTCATCGTAACTCTCGTGATGCATAGGGAGACTAGTGCCAGGTACGTAAGTCATATCTTAAAACTAGACTAATATAAAAAATTAGACTAATATGAAAATAAAATACTAATTAATTTTAAAGAGAAGTTAGAAAGAGTGCACTTGATTTTGGCGGTTGAAGAATGAAGAACCGGATCGGAGACTTCACTTTCCAACTTCAAAACTAAGCACCAGACCGGAGACTTAATCGTGAAAACTTGATGATTAGGAAACTTGATGATTAGAATAGAATTATGAAGAAGAAAATAATGAGAGATTTGTGAAAAATGAAGAGGTTTGGAGGGATTTATATAGGATTTGGGGTAGTGGCAAACTTGTAAATTTTAAAAAAAAACAAAAAAACAAAAAAGTGGAGAGCCGTTGGACTCCAACGGCTCTCGCCTAGGCGATCGCCCTTTTTCGCCTAGCAAAGTTGGGCGAATAGCGGTGGTCGCCCAGGCGACGACCGCGACGGGCGGTCGCCTACCACCTAGGCGATCTCTTACGTGAACACTGGTATAAATGCTTTGGGTGCAGTTGTTTTCCATGGTTGAGTCCACATAATAATTACAAACTACAATTCAGATTATCTAGACATATGAATCTTGGTTTTAGTCCCTCTCATGCATGCTATAAGTGTCTGAATCCTACCAATGGAAAGATTATCTAAGCTATACGCATGTAGTATTTGCTGAACAGACTTATCCTACGTGAGTTCTCTACATGCCTCCGCTACACCTCAAAAGGCACAACCTTCATTTCCTTTGTGTTCTTACTTTTGAAATCAACTAGTGGATGATCTTTTACCGAATTCAGTTTTTCTATACATATTTACACGTTTTTTCCGCAATACAAAAGGAATTCAGAACTCAAAAATTGGACGGCGTTCGGTCGCCTGGGCGATTGTGTGACCTCCCAACTCTGGGCGGTTTTTTTTAATTCAATTAAAATTTATAAAATAGATAAAAAAATCTGGAAAAATCGGGGAAAATAGGAAAAAAAAATGCACAAATATTATCTAAAAATACCATACATGTTTAGGCTTCGAAAAGACACGTAGTTCCTCGACCAAGGCCTCACTAGGAACCCCCTCTACCCACCTAAACACTTAGGTATACAATTTATTGCTTAGTAGTACGATTACAAAGGTAACTCAGAGTTCATACAATAGCAGATAAGAGAGAAATTAGAATTACAAGCTAACTAACTAATTCCATTGGACACATTGATCTAATGTCCAACTGGGAACCATATCATATCCTCCACCACCATCAGAGTCGTCGGAGTGGTGCCCACAAACGTTGTTTTTGTCTCTTTCGACCAGGAACGGGGCGAGAACGGGAGGTTGGGGTCCGAGCAGAACCAGAACCCGACCCGATTTCCAGATCAAATTCTATGTTTTCTCGGTCTACATAATCATCAAGACATACATTTTCGTTTTGTAATATCCTAGTGTTTCTAATCATGTAGGCAGTTATGTCTTGTTTAACAGAGTCGAGAACTTGATCACAAGGTCTAGCATTGCTATCGGGTGTGTGTGCAAGATGTTGTTTGTGACGGGTTATACAACCTATAGTTTCCTTACCACATAACCCACAGACAATGCAGTTTTTATCATTAGCATTAATGTAATGGGCAGTATTCCAACATGCGTCATTTGTACGGGTAGGTCTTAGGTCATCGTAACTCTCGTGATGCATGGGGAGACTAGTGTCAGGTACGTAGGTCATATCTTAAAACTAAACTAATATAAAAATTTAGACCAATATGAAAATTAAATTTTAATTCTGAAGAGAAGTTAGAAAGAGTGCACTTGATTTTGGCGGTTGAATCATGAAGAACCAGATCGGAGACTTCACTTTCCAACTTCAAAACTAAGCACCAGACCGGAGGCTTAATCGCGAAAACTTGATGATTAGGAAACTTGATGATTAGAATAAAATGATGAAGAAGAAAAGAATGAGAAAGTTGTAAAAAATGAAGAGGTTTGGAGGGGTTTATATAGGATTTGGGGATAGTGGCAAACTTGTAGTTTTTGAAAAATAAAATAAAATAAAATTAAAAGGTGATAGCCGTTGGAGTGCCTCCAACGGCAATCGCCTAGGCGAGGCGACTGCCTATTTCGCCCAACTTTGCTCGGCGAAAGGCGGTGGTCGCCCAGGCGACCACCCTCGGAGGCGGTCGCCTCGGCGACCGCCTACCTGTACACTGGTTTCAACCATTCAGTTAGACGCAACATATTTTTGGCCTGTAATGCTCATGCCTTATAATCTCCCACCGTGGATGAGCATGAAACAGCAGTTTTTCATGATGTTGTTAATCATTCCTGGTCATCTTGGCAACAAACTAGATGCTTGTTTGCAACCACTTATCAAAGAGATAAAAGAACTTTGGGAAGAGGGTTGAGATATTTATGATGCTTATAGTCAATCATGTTTTATGCTCCAAGTTGTTTTGTTGTGGACAATAAATGACTTTCCTGCGTATACTAATTTGAGTGGTTGGATGACTAAAAGGTATATGACATGTCCCTATTGTATGGAAGATACTCATTCCATTTATTCAAGTTTTATTATTAATTAGAATAGCATTAATCAATTCATCCCTATTCAACATTATATATTACATATAACGTACCTTAAAATATCAAATCATGTTGTTATTTTTGCGTTAAATATGGGTTTTTTTCATAGAGTAAGTAGAATTTTGTTTAACGTGATTTCTTGAATTGGACATGAAGTATTTTAGGCTCACATATTTTCATTATGGATGAGGATTTATTTGGATATGCTTCAAATGCGTTGAGTATCCGCATTTATATCCACTTCCTATATATCTGGTTATTCCTTATGTTATCGTTTTTTATTGCAAATGACACCACTCCATTTTTTACCTATAGTTCTCCAATTAAATTAAATTGTTTACAATTTACAGCAATCATTTTTACGAGAATGCCACTAAATTATGCCATAAGTTTAAATATTTCGTTGTGTTTCTGTTATGCCATGCATAAGGGTTTTTTTTTGTTGAATTACCTTCTTAACAACTTCTTTTGTTGGAATTTGCGGTCATTATGGATTTATTTTCTTGTCTTTATGTTAATGTATGTGATTTTGTAACCATTTTCAAGAATGGTAATACGTTAATATGTTAGTAACTAATATTTGGTAAGTTATCGTACCTGCACACACATAAGGGTTAATTTGTTTGGATTAATAGCTTGTAGGACTTATATTCTTCTTTCCAAATTTTCTTGCAGAAAATCTCAACAATCTTATTCTTCATGTGATGTGTTTGGTTACATTGATTCTCTCATTGTTAAAATGACTTACATACCTTTCAGTAGGGCTGTCAAATTCGTGTTTCGGGTCGTGTTTGTGTCGACACGAATTGACACGAATTTGTTTTTGCTCAACCCGAACACGAACACGAAATAAAAAAAAACCTGACCCGAACATGAACACGAAATTCGACAGCTAAACACGAACATGAAATTAGTAACACGAACACGACCCGAATTGACATGATTTCTATTTCGTGTTTGTCAAATTTGTGTTTTGAGTCGTGTTCGTGTCGACACGAATTAACACGAATTCTTTTTGTCAACCTAAAAACAAAATATTCATGATTAATCATCACAAACTCTTTTGAAATATGAAAGGCTACAATGATACATCCATAAACATTCGGAGGTTTAGAGATGTGGATCGAAGATTTGGAGGAGTTGGAGATGGTTGGAGGCTTGAGAAGTTGAGATTGTTTGTTTTAGTTAGGGTTTTTTATTCTCTATTTGAAATTCGGGTAATTTGTGTCGACACGAATTACATGAAACCCGAATTTGATAAACCCGACCCCGACCCGAATTTCACTTCGTGTTGTTTGTGTCGACCTGAATTCGACACGAACCCGAAATATGTCAACCCGAACTCGAAATTTCGTGTCGTGTTCGGGTTCGAATTTCATGTCATGACCTGAATTGACAGTCCTTAAACACCACCTATTGGGGCCATGCATAACTAACTCCTCCTATGGAGTATGTAAGTGAGGAAGAGTAATAAAAGCAGTAAGGAGAATTTGCTCCTATTCCCCTCTTTCTCTCTCTCTCTCTTCTTCTTCTCTCCTCCCCTCACCGTTCCATTGCCCAAGTTGATATGAGTTTGTACATTGTAGCTTGTTTTGGAACTTTTGTTAACTTTCTCCATATACACCTCACATACATCTTCATAAACATAAACCTCCACTTCACAAACCCCACATATTCCCAACGCTTTCAAAGCGCTCCCTCGTGTACACGAGTGCGCGCAGGACATATGGATGCTTGGATTATTTAGAAGACTTATCTTTTGCCTGACATTACCACCACTCGATCACTATCTTACTGCACTACTTCCCGCTGGCTTCTTCACATAGTCGAATGTTTCATTTAAGATAAATGTGTACAACTTGTACTACTAGCTTCAACTTGAGTTTGAATCTTTTATCTGCTTCAAATTTAGTGTTGTATCACAAAGCCTTCTTTGACATTTCCGTTTGAACTTCATTGTAAATTCTTGATATCTATATATAATGTGTTCGGTCCTTTGGAAAACAAAGCTTCATATATAACATAAACTACTAAATTGACCATGCATATATGTTTTAGGTTTCCTTGTGACCAGAAACTGTCAGGATTTATATTTTTACATCATTTGTAAATAAACTAGAAAATGATCAATCTATTGGAAATATAAATTTCCCTTTGAACATATGTTCATGTTTGCGTCTGTTATTAGAAACACTTGGAAATCAAAATACTATAATCAAACTTTCTTATCCATCAAAGTGGAAATTCCCTGTTTCATGGTCATCAAGAATTCTACTTGGAACAAATGCAGTAATACATGATTGTGATGTATTATTAACACACACATATATAGGAGGATTATGGTGGTGTCGTATCAGTACATGGATTGAGTTCAGAGTTTGGATCCAAAAAGATGACTACTTGGAATTATTGTTATTTAAAAAACAAGACATGATTGGGACAAAGTTGCATTTGGATGGGGAAAACAACAACGGCAAATCAATCACGGTTCAAAGATTCTGTAATTGGAAAAGTTGGTGCGTGGTCGACGGACTTGGTTTCATCTAGAAGTCGTTTGTTCAAAGGAAAACTTCAAAACGGTAACCTCACTTGACTTACCAATTAATCTACGTGCCCTCGTTAGCATTCTTAGGTTTTGGTGGTGTGTTATATAATTTATACGCACTTTTGTGGACTTCTCGAAATCCAATTTTATGAATAATGACCGGTCCTAATTCCTACCCGTCAGTTCATTTACTCGAAATAATAGATCTTGATCCTCTTCAATTCAAGAAGATTTTGGAAATACACTTCCTCAATCTTGACCCCACGATAATTATTTAACGATTACAAAAAAACGAGTCATTAAAATTCTTGGATATAGTAGGCTCATGTGTTTGTAGATATCACAGACTTCTATTATCCTACCAATATATGTGATAATCTTACCCCTTTTTTTTTAGAACATTGCATTAAGATTACTTTAATTTTTTTTATTGGAATCGAGTTTGAGATCACGACAATCTTTTATCTAAACAATGGCAGTAACATGCAGCTCACTAATCCTTATATTACAAGTTCGATCTATCCAGCATTGCGTTCCAATTCACCTTGACACAAATTTACACAAACACGAACTAACATGTTTGACACGAATTACACGAACCCAACCCCAATTACAGTTCGTGTCATTCGTGTCGACCTGAATCGTGATATTTAGTGTCAAGTTCGGATTTCGTGTCATGACCCAAATTGTCAGCCTCGATGCCTAGAACAATCGATTTCAATACTTCATGTCTTGTTTTTTAATATTTATGTTAAGAATGATTCAAATTTTTACATAAATTTTATGTCTTACCGCATGCTATCTGCGTTCCTCAACTACTAAAGGGTGCATAGAAGGAAGGCCGTTTGACTTGTTTAGATCATGTTTAACCATGCTCGGGCTACTCTCGGGCGCCCTGCTCCCTCTCTCCGCCACGTCAGGTTCTCTCTCTGCCACGCCAGCTCACCCCCACCCACCAAAAAAACCCTTAATCATGTCCGGGCTACCCCCACCCACCCTACACTCTCTTTCCTCCACATCATTTATTAATTAAACAATTTTAATTCTTACACCACATTTAACAAATTACATTTTACATAATATTAATTGAAATTACTACTTCTAATTACTTTAACTCGAAAATATTTAACTCAAACTATTAAATCCCAAAATTATTATTAAATATTACGAAACCACATTACATATTACATAAACTTAAATTTGAAATATTACATTCAAAGTTAACAGACAACGATACATATTACATAAACTGGACTTTGAAATAGAACATTACAAATTACGTTAAACCCATGTTCAAACCGCTCCTCGTCCGTAGCGTTGCCATATATGTTCAATTAAATCGCCTTTCAGATCCAAATGTTGATTCCTGTCACGCACCCGATCTTGATTGGCAAAAAATTCGTGAATATCTGCTATACGATCGGTCGAATATCGTGTTTCCTCAACAGAAGTTCCAGCTTGATCTTCCATGGCAAAATTCATGAGAAGCTAATAGAAGTGAAGAATTTAAGAAGATGTGAGGAGTTAAATGAGATAGGTAGATGTATTTATAGTTGAGGGTAGATAAAGGTTTCTGTTGCACTATACAAAGCGTGATGACACAGTGCACGCGTGATAAAATAGTGATCCCACAATAATAAAAGATTATCACCCCACATTACTAAAAAATACTCAATACATTATCAATTAACCTTAACCATATGTTTAGACCATGAGTTAACCCATCTTAGACCATACTATTAAACCACCTCGACAGGTCGTTCGGGGGAAATTTTTTTGATCTTGAAATTGTTTTATCTGGAAATTTTTGAATCTTTATCACTTACAAAAAACTCATTTTAATTCAATCCGTTACAACAATAATAAAAATTTATGACCCCACATTACTAAAAAATACCTAATACATTATCAATTAACTCTAATAACAAAACCTATACTAAAATATAAAAAACAATTGACGAACGGGGGGCAACACGTGCCCCCCGCCCGATGGGCGCCCGGGCGCCCACCTGGCAGGCGCGCCAGACCCGTTAACCATGGCCTTAGAGAGAGAGAGAGAGTAGAGAGAGAAAAGTGGGAAGAAAAGTAGGGCTGGCAAATTCGTGTTTCGTGTCGTGTTTGACACGAACACAAATTGACACGAGCTGTTTTTCCTCGACCCGAACACGAACACGAATTAATAAAAAATAGTCGACACGAACACGAAAATCTAATCTTAAACCCGAACACGAATTTGGTAACCCGAACACGACCCACGTTGACACGAATCCATTTTTCGTGTTCGTGTTAACACGAACACGAATTAACCCGAATAACTCGAACTGATTTTTTTGAAACGAATTTTTACAAACACGAATTAACCTGAACACGAAATAACATGTTTGACACCAATTATGACAAGTTTGACACAAATTTACATAAACACGAATTAACCCGAACACGAACTAGCATGTTTGACACTAATTACACGAAACACGAAGTTGACCCGAATTACAGTTCATGTTATTCGTGTCAACCCAAATTTCACGAAACACAAAATACTCCAACCCGAACCTGACCCGAATTACAGTGTGTGTCATTCGTGTCGACCTGAATTACATATCGTGTCATTCGTGTCGACCTGAATTACATATCGTGTCATTCGTGTCGACCCGAATCGTGATATTTAGTGTCTGGTTCAGGTTTCATGTCATGACCCGAATTGTCAGCCCTACCTTTCAGATTGTTAAAACATTTAATGAAATGGAATAACATAATAAAGTTCAAAATCCTTATAATTTGCAAAAGAATATGTTGGTTAAATTTTCATGTTATAAAATGCGAACCACTCTTTTTCCGTCTAGCAAACGGGTATGAGTGTAAACCACTCTTTTCCGTCTATAAAATACAGCCCAATGACAATAGACAAGTGCACCAACACACATGAATCTTGTAATTTTGGAGTAGTCCACGGAAGAAAACTTGATAATCATGGAACACAAAGGACTTTTTTTTACTCTTTTTGTCCTTTCTGTATTCGTTGTAACTTCTTCTGGTAATACTTTTTTACCTAAATGTTAGCTTTTAGTATGTTGTTTTTCCAAAGTTACAAGATATAAATAGTCCAGGCCAGATATTAATATAAGTTTGCTACCACAAGTATTTTGTCATCGACAAAATAAATAATAATTTAATTAGTATTTGCAAGCATATATACTTAGTGATCAACGTCATAAATTAGTTATACACTATATCCTTTTTACACGCGAACTTCAATTAGGACTCCGCACCTTTTAAAACTCTCTTGATGAACTCAGAATCATATGCATTGCCATGATTTGGATCACATGTATTTATAAAATATTCAGATATAAGCACACATAAACATCTTCATTATTTAATGGAAGAATATCACAAAGATTTTTAGAAAATAAAATGACTAGATGCAACTAGACCAGCAATACTTCGTCTTTTCTTACATTAAAATTTTCAATTGATAAAAGGAAGCTAATGTAAACACATCCAGCAGTTATAGAGTAAGCTCATTGCACTATAAATTATTACCGGACAAGAATACTACTTACAATACAATATCCAAGTAGCTTTAGACAATAGATACTTGATAAAAACATAATGTTACGGGTCGAGACTATCACGACAAAGATTGTTGTAACAGTTGCCACTGCTCGTCATCTTACCCGAGCAAGTGTCGCTGTGACGACTATTACGAAAACTGCCCTTATAACTGCAAGAGCTGCTACTGCAGCAAGTCCTCACTAGTCCAGAATAGGCTTTACTCGTCGCCAAATAGAAGTCGGCTATTATAAAGGCCGACGTCTAGTTGGGAGAGGAAGGAATAGACGTCGGCTTTTACCAAGGCCGACGTCTATAGGGTATAGACGTCGACACATAGACGTCGGGTGTTAGAATCCCTGTGAATCCGACATATATAGGGTAGATACGTCGACTTATAGACGTCAGATGTTATAGACGACCGACGTCTATACCCCCTGCATATAGACGTCGAGGTATAGACATCAGATATCTATAACATCCGACGTCTATAGGTCTTACAGATATCGAACAGACGCGTTTTCTGTCATTCATTTCAGACGAAACCCACCCAAACCCTAGCCGTCCCGCGGCCGAAATCTCCGCCACGACCGATCTCCGACTGATCCGCACCGTCTCCGGCACCGCAGCGACGTCCCAAGCTCTCCTCCCCGTCTCCGGCCCTCTTCTCCTTCTTCCTCCGTCTTCCTCTTCATCCTAACCAATGTAAGTGTTAAGTTCGTTTTTGTTGGTTTGTTTTCGGATTTTTCTTGTAGTTACGATTCTTCTCAATGTTAGTAAACTTCCCCTCTGTTTATTGTTGGTGAATGCAACATTTCGATTTTTTGGTTTTAACCTTGAATATATTCGTGTTTTCGTGATTTACGCTTAAGTTTGTTGATATTTTGTATGATCTTGAAAGAAATGGAGTCTCTTGCTAGCTTGAACTAGTTAAGCTTTTGATCGAAGTCTTTTGGACTCGTAATTTACTAGAAATTGTTAATTTGGTAGTGGATTAATTTGGTAGAAATCATTTGGTAGGGGAGTTAAAAGGTTACTCAAAGCTAAAGAAAGCTGACTTCGTCAAACTTCTAGAAAGTTAATTTGGTAGTGGATTAATTTGGTAGAAATCATTCGGGCTCCAGTTTCTCATAGTTTTGGTTTGTCTTTGTTTTCTACAGGATATTCCTTCATACGTATGCTTTAGTGTGTTTTTTAATACTAAATGAGGAATTTTGGTTGATGTTTTATTTGTGTAGGTTGCTTTGTAACAGTGGTATAACATTGGTACCCTAATTGAAAATCTTTGGTTTTTTTAATTTTTGCTACGCCTTGCTTGTATGTTATATCCGAGCCTAGTTTTTTATGTTTAAACTTATGGATTAAAATTTAGTTACATGTTTATTTAGTTACATGTTTATTTAGTTAAATGTTTATTTATGCTTAAGATATTCTTTTATTTAGAAAAGTTTTATGTTTAACTCATTAACCCCCTTAAACAACTTTGCTTTTAATAACCCAAAGCAAAAGATTAGACAATATTTGCTAAGTCATTCATCATATAGGATTTGCATGCACTGTATTTTTCTATTATTTACGATTTCTGTCGTAGATTGCGGGCATAAGGTACACACTATCTTTCACTCATCATTCATTAGACAACACGCATTAGTTAGTAGGACTTGCATTGAACAAGAGTCAGGTGAGTGTTTGTTTGGTGTTTTGTTTGTTAGATTAAGGTATGAAAAACACTTAGGGGGCAGTCACCTAGAGGAGATGAGGTGGGGGACTCGGCATGAACGTCGTTGCCCATCTAATCTCCCTGAGATATTAGGGACCTCCGGGTTCTTGATTTCCTACAGACTAGTGGTCCTCGGTGGGACCTCGAAGTTAGGCGTCGTCTATTACTAAGGACCTATAGTGGACTTTAGGCTTGTTTTGGCCTTGATTGCTTAGTTAGGTTTCTAACCTTCCTTATTCCCCGTTAGATTAAGGACTTCATCTATTCTCCTCTGAGTCATTCTTTTCTCATGTTAATGTCTCTGAATCTTCTCATCTACGAACACATTCTTTTAAATTGAAATTTTATTTATTTTCTGCAATAATAACTATCGTTTTTGCTAATTTTTAGATTGAAATGGATCGAGAGTGGATTGTTTCAAACAGATTGAGTAATGAGTATGAGAACGGAGTGAATATGTTCTTAGAGGTTGCCAAAAAACATTCTAAGAAAATGAAAGACAACGACATGGTGTATTGCCCGTGCAATAAGTGTCATAATATGTCAGTGTTGACTTTTCGGAAAATGAAAGATCATTTGTTTGAGAAAGTTTTCAACCCAAATTACAGACGGTGGATATGGCACGGCGAAAATGAATCATTTAGTCATTCCAAGAATGACGGAGAAGACGTTAGTGTGGAAGATCACTTAGAGGAAATGGTTCAGGATATGGCTGAAAAGTTTTCGTCCAACCCCGATTTACTTGGTAATTTGTTGACTGACAATGAGAAGCCGTTGTATAAGAATTGTACCAAATTCACTAGATTGTCAGCGGTGTTGAAGTTGTACAATTTAAAAGCTGGAAATGGTTGGTCCGATGTGAGTTTCACATCAATGTTGAAGTTAGTGAAAGAAATGCTTCCAGATAATAATGAGTTGCCAGATAGAACTTATGATGCAAAGAAAGTGTTGTGGCCTATGGGAATGGAATATAGGAAGATACATGCATGCCCAAATGATTGTATATTGTATAGGGGTGAGTTTGAAAACTTACATTCCTGTCCCAGGTGTAATGTTTCAAGATACAAAATGAAACGTAGTGGACCAAACCACAATGAAGAGGCTGATGAGATGAAAATCAAAGGACATCCTGCTAAGATTTTGTGTTATCTTCCGATAATACCAAGGCTTAAATGTTTGTTTGCGGGTAAGGATGATTCCAAGAACATGACATGGCATGCTGATCGTGAGAAACCAAATGATCAGTTGCTACGTCACCCTGCAGATTCACCTCAGTGGAAAAAAATAGATTTCGACTTTCCTGTGTTTGGTGAAGAATCCAGGAATGTACGATTTGGACTCTGTACTGACGGAATGAATCCTTTCGGTAGTTTGAGTAGCATTCACAGTTCTTGGCCCGTTCTGCTTGTAATTTACAATCTGCCCCCGTGATTATGCATGAAACACAAATATATCATGTTGTCCTTAATGATTTCTAGTTCGAAACAACCTGGAAACGACATCGATGTGTATTTAAGACCTTTAATTGATGACCTAAAGAGATTGTCGGATGACGGAGAGTCAGTTTTTGATTCTTATGGTCAGGAGTTGTTCGTAATGCGGGCAATGATATTTTGCACGATTAATGACTTTCCAGCTTATGGTAATCTGTCTGGATATTCAGTCAAAGGTCATAAAGCTTGTCCGATTTGCGAGGAAAATACATGGTCTTTGCAACTAGTTAATGGTTCTAAGACTGTCTATTTTTGTCATCGGAGATTTTTGCCGAACTCTCATTCTTATCGTAGGTTGAAGAAGGCATTTAACGGAAAACATGAGTTTCAGAATCCTCTAGTTGAAATCAGCGTCGAAAAGGTGTACGAACGTGTAAGGAACATTGAATGTGAATTTGGAAAACCGTACAAACGAGCAAACGACAAAAGTAGTTGGAAAAAAAGATCCATATTTTTTGATCTCCCTTACTGGAAAACTTTAGAAGTTAGACATTATATTGTTGTGATGCACGTAGAGAAAAATGTTTGTGATAGTCTTGTTGGCACTCTATTGAACATACGTGGTAAAACCAAATAATGGATATAATGCAAGACTTGATCTTGTTGATATTGGTATACGAGCAATGTTGGCACCAGAGAAGAAAGGAGATCGGAATTACTTACCTCCAGCTAGTTATACATTGTCTAGAAAGGAGAAAAGAATTCTCTGTCAGTGTTTGCACGATGTAAGGGTTCCACAAGGTTATTCTTCAAATATCAGTAGTCTTGTTGTTATGAAGGATTTGAAACTTGTGGGGATGAAGTCTCACGATTGTCACACTTTAATGCAGCAGTTGTTACCTGTAGCACTGAGATCCATATTACCGAAAGATGTTAGACATGCAATAATAAACTTGTGTTCCTTTTTCAATAAGATTTGCAAAAAAGTGGTCGATCTTGTGCAGTTAGATAAGTTACAGAATGAAATTGTGGTCACATTATGTCAGTTGGAGATGTTTTTCCCCCCTGCTTTTTTCGATATTATGATTCATCTTGTTATTCATTTGGTTAGAGAAGTTAAATTGTGCAGACCAGTTTTTTTAAGGTGGATGTATCCTTTCGAGCGTTATATGAAAGTGTTGAAAGGTTATTGCAAAAATCATCAAAGACCAGATGCTAGTATTGTTGAAGGATACATAGCTGAGGAGGTTATCAAGTTTTGCACTGGATACCTAGCAAACACGAAAACTGTTGGACTTCCGAAGATTCGTCATGATAAACGTGCCGATGGTAAAGGGACACGTGGGATGAAAATGTTAAATCCAATTGGCAATGACTTAATGACAACATATTTTTATATGTTGTGCAATTCGAATGAAGTTTAACCTTACCTAAATGAACACATGAAGTTTCTAAAGGAAAGAAATCCTTTGTGGAGTGATAAACAAGTAATTAATAGTCACAATAAGAATTTCATCTCTTGATTCCAATAATCAAGCTTACAAGCGTGATGTTTCTAAGACAATACAATGGTTGGCTTACGGTCCGCATTCGGTTGTTATAAGTTACAGTGGTTATGATATCAATGGATATTCTTTCTACACAGTTTGTGAAGATGCGAAAAGTACTGCTCAGAACAGTGGCATCACCTTAATAGCAGAGTCTTTGCATGTGTCTATTTCTAAAACAGGGATCCTGTATACGCCGACATGTCCTATTACGGTATAATTGAAGACATATGGGAGCTAGACTTTGTTAAATTCAAAGTACCTGTATTTAGATGCAAGTGGGCTGATAATAAAAATGGAGTTCGAGTGGATGACTACGGCTTCACTTTAATTGATTTTTCAAAAAAAGGGTATAAAGGAGAACCTTTTATTCTTGCTTCCCAAGCAAAACAATTCTTCTATGTGGCTGATCCATGTGATAAGAAATGGGCAGTAATTTTGGAAGGGAAGAAAAAATTTGTATCAGATGATAGTCTGGTCGAGTATGAAGAGACACCACCTTTCTCTAAGCAAGCACCTGAGTCGAACTCAGTAGATGAAGAAATAAATGTTGAGACTTGTATGTTTAGAGATGACCACGGTGAAGGTATATGGATTGAAAATCCATTAAGGAAAAAACCAGTAAAGGTGCAAATTTTCTGTTGTAACACATTGTAATAGACATTCAATGTCTTGACCTTATTTAATGACTTGAATTTATCTTTTATAGTATAATGGCTCCGAAAAAGAAACCTACTTCCTCAGAGTCTGAAGGCTCGAAGACATACAGTACACGAGGTCCTTGTCTCATGAAAGAATTCGTGGGGAGAAGAAATAGAGACGGTAGAGTTCCAATCCAGTTTGATGACCGTCTTGAGCCGTTAGGCATGCTGTCTGATAATTGGAAAAGTGTTCTGGGTAGCTTAGCAAGGGCCAAAGTTGACATTTGTTTCTCGAGTTGGGCTTATGTAGATGAGAAGTTGAAGGACACAATATGGGATAACGTGCAGGTAATGATTCCATTATATATTTCTATAGTTTTAGTCAAAATTTAGATATATATATATATATATATATATAAAGTTAACATGTTGTAGGAATCTTTTGAGTTCCAATCTACTGACAAGTTGAAGAAAAGTGGATGACATACATGTCAGTTCGTTGGAGGGATTTCAAAACAAATTTAACGAACAAGTACATATTCGGAGACTACCAGGATAGAAATCCATGCGATGTCTATAACTTTATCACTCCGAATCAATGGGAGCTATTCGGAAAATCCAGAGAGAGCCCGGAGTTTGAGGTAACTAAGTTTAATTTATAATATAGTAACTAAGTTTCAAAACAAACTTGTTAGTTATTGATTTTAGTGACAATCTAATAAACTTGATTTTAGGCCATCCGAGCAAAAAACCAAAAGATTAGATCTTCTAACAAGTATACACATCGTATGTCTCGAGCGGGGTACCAAAAGTTAGAAGCACAAATGATGGCTGAAAAAATTGCTCAGAAGAAACAAGAGGCAATTGACTCCGGTACGAGTGAGGAGAAAGCAAGTAACCTATCTCCTCCTTCTCCCGTAGCTCGTTGTGATTCTTGGAAGAGAGCGAGATTAAACTCCAGAGGGGAGTACATCACAGACGAGTCGCAAGCGATCAACTCGAAGATAGTAAGTTGCATCATTTATATATATGTTATTAATTCAGAATCATTAATTTTATATTTTTCAAATGTTAGTAAATATTTTTTTAAACTTAAGACTCTTTGAAGTTGAGAGAATCTCAAGGAGAATTTGCTTCCGATGGTCGGAATGATATTCTACGTGAGGCCTTGGGAAACGACGAACACCCCAGTCGTGTGCGGGGGTAGGTAGTAGAGTTGGACTTCGACAATATTATGGAAAGACTCAACGGTCTACTTCGTTGACTGGTCATACCAAATGCCAGCTAGAGATTGCAGATTTGAAGAAGTCTTTGCAACTTGTTTTTGACAGATTGGATCGTTTGCCTACTTCTCCTACCTATCGTAAGACCGGTTCTTCCGCGGAGACTACTCCTTCAGTTCCGCCAGTGTTCCACCCCGATCAACAAGATGATTTTGTTTCTCATTCTCGAGAATTGGCCCTCATCGACGGTCCCTCCTTTGGAAAGTTCGCGGATGGATCTAGATGTGCTTTATGTGTCGAAGACCCTGATCGAAGATTGGTGGGACTAAGGAAAGTTTATAACATCCCCAGACACCACTTCACAGAGGTAGGAGAGGGAGAATTAAAGGTTGCAGTTGAGAGTTGCTTAGATCCTGGTTCTTTTGTGCATTTCCGGAAGAAGAGATTGTTACTCTCGGCGATGTTATCGGTGGGTTCGTGCGGTGGCCTAGTTATTTAGTAGAGCTAAACGACAAACATGAGGTATATTTTAACTTTGAAAGACTTTAAACTTCAAATTTGTTAACAATTGTATTTTAACGGTTGTATATATATCTGTAAGGTGTCACGTCCCTGGAGCAAAGGATCAAACAACCAATCTCCGATCAACATTAATTATCTTCAAAGTAGGTGCAAAATGTTGTATCAATTTATGGTAGCTAGGTAGGGAAGCACAATCCTTAAGTACTTGGGAGTTAGAGGGGGATAAAGGGTTGCCTCCCGCTTTGAACGTCACCAAAGAGGATATCATGCAATTCATGGCGATGGATTCGTTGTGTATCGTGATTATCGACGTGCAAGTGAAGTAAGTGTTTTTTTGTATACAATGAAAAGTCATGAATACTTTTATCAAAACTATAATAAAGTATAAATTTTATACTTGTAGACATCTTTATGATGCCAGAAGGTCAATCTTTCCCGAGGATCAGGTATTTGGATTTATCAGTCCATCTACATGTATATACGGGAATGACGATAAATCGGGTCAGCTTGGGACATTCTTTAAAGAAGAAGACAAAAGATATTATCTGCTCCCTTTTCATGAGAGGTAACTTTGTAATTCAAAGTGAAATTTTATTTTGTAATAAGCTTCTAATTATATATATATATATAATAGGGCTCATTGGATGCTTGTCGTTGTATGCCCCACGACTAATTCGGCATATTGGTTTGATCCATTGGGGTCGAATAAACCAAGAGACTCAATAAAGAAACTTCTAAATATGTAAGTTCGTTTAGTCATGAAAAAAGTAATTCGTGGATTTTTATTGAATGATTTTTGAACTTGTGCTACTCAGGGCAATTAAGGTTTACTGAGCTTTAGGTGGTAGGTGAACAACCACAAAAGCATGAATAACATGGCATGGAATGAGAGTACGTTCTATCTCATTTTTGTTAATTAACTTAGGAACATAGATTTAGCGAATTTCTTTGTTTGTAGTACCGGAAGCAGGTTGGAAATACGGAATGTGGTTACTATGTGATGAGATACATGGAGGAAATCCTCGATGTGGCAACTCAAGACGTATGTCTAACCGAGGTAATGTAGATCGTTAATCAATTGTACATTCAATTGTAGTTTCAATATTTTGTTATTAATATTCAACACACTTGTATTTTTTTGATAGGTCTTCCCAAAAAGTAGTGATCCCTTCTCGCAACAGGAGCTCAATGAAACTCGCGACCGATGGGCTCGCTATTTTATCAGAAACATGTTGACGAACTAAGAGGTGCTCCTGCCACTAGCATTTTTTGTAATTTAGTTAACAAGTGCACTTTTATTACAAACCTACACTTTATGCCTTAATATAATCGCCTTAATTTTATAATGTCAATTGTGTATGCTTGTGTATGCTTGTATGTTTGTGCATTTATGGTTGTATGTTGGTCTTTGTGCATGTATGCTTGTGTGTTCTTGCTTGTATGTACATGTGGATGAATTGTGAGTAATTGTGAACAAATTTATAGGTGAACGAATTTGGTGCAGTTGTATGTACACGAATACGATGACTAAAAACAATTTCATCGGATGCTATTTATTTGTTTTTGTTCAGGTTTAGGAATAGACGTCGGTTGTTTGTACTAGCCGACGTTTATTCCTCTGAGGAAAGGAATAGACGTCGGTTGTATTATGAATCCGACGTATATGCTTTAGGAATAGGCATCGTCTGTTTTTGAACCGACGTCTATACCTAAATAATAGACGTCGGTTCATCTAACGACCGACGTCTATACATTAAAGATTAGACGTCGGTGTATATATATAGCCGACGTATATTCTTTAGGTATAGACGTCGGTCTTTAGTACGGCCGACGTCTATGTATAGACGACACACGTATAGACGTTGGATCTGGGAGTGCTTATATCAGACGTATATAACCCCGTACATCCGACGTATATTCTCTTTTCTGTAGTAGTGCCTACCCTTACAAATGTCGCTGCAACGATTACTATGGCAATACCGGTGGTACTTGCAGTGCCCCTGGTTGGTTTTTTTAATTATATATATATATATATAATTTTAAAATATGTTAAAATGTTTTAAAAATTATTTTAAATCTTTTTTTAATTTTTTTTTATGAAAATATGTTTTTTATTTGTTTTTTTAAAATAATATTTTGTGTGTTTTACCCAAATTGATCCCCAAACGACGTGCAAATGATAGAATGTATTGCTGGTACGATAACTTACCAAATATTAGTTACTACCATATTAACGTATGGTTAAGAAAATGAGATATTGGAAAATGACATGATTAAGAAAATGAGATATTGGAATTTCTTTTTGAGAAAATAATGCTAACATAAATCCATAAACCCCTTAAGGGGTAGAGAAAGAACGTGAAAATGAAAATATGTGTACATGTGTGTTCATTTGTACTCATCAAAACATGTAATACATGAAATCCAATTTTACCTCCACATAAAATAAGATAAAATATTATCATTAAAACATACAAGACAATAATTGAAATGAGGTTAATATAAACTCATGCATAATGACCAAACTCTACTATGTCTCCACATGAAATAATATTTATCACAATCATTAAAACATACAAGACATTGATTAATGTGAGGACAATAAGAGCACATACTCTCACATGTCATGTTTCCCTCCACATGAAATAAGATAAAATATTATCATTAAAACATACAAGACAATAATTGAAATGAGGTTAATATAAAATCATGCATAATGACCAAACTCTACTATGTCTCCACATGAAATAATATTTATCACAATCATTAAAACATACAAGACATTGATTAATGTGAGGCCAATAAGAGCACATACTCTCACATGTCATGTTTCCTTCTTCCACTCCATCCTTGTCAAAACCTCATCATTCCCCATAAAATGGGCCCATTAATCTAGGCATGTGTTAAGCATCACTCAAGAGAATTAGCACATCAAAGATAAGAGTGAAAATCTCATTAGATGGTTATGAAACTCATGTGAAGTTCAAAGGATAGGATTAACACACACTTAATAGATCACATAATCACATCACATTTTTCTCCACCCCCCATGGGGATGGACTACTCCCTACTAATATCTAAACAAAAGAAAAACATAAAACCAACACAAACTCATAAAGGAAATTTGTAGAAAACTAGATTAATCAAGCATGAAACACAAAGGAAATTGCATCAAATGCAAAAACATCAATATAAGAACATAAACCCATAATGGAAATGTAGACAACTAGATTAAGCAAGCATCAAACAGAAAGGAAATTGCATCAAATGGAAAACATCAATATAAAGGACAAGAACTAAACTAGATTAAAAACAAAGATTACATGGTTGTTCCTCTTCTCTTTCACTACACTACTAATTAAGAAACTAAAACATACTCTAATAAACAAGAAATAAAACCTACTCTACTGAACAAGAAATGAAACTAACCTAAGGAGGAGAGGAAAGAAGAAGAAGAAGAAGAAGAAGAAAGGAGACATAATTCACTAATGCAGAATAGTCTATATTCGTCGCCAAATAAACGTCGGTTGTTTTAGTGGACGACGTCTATTACGATAGACGTCGACCATTTATACAACCGACGTCTATTTGGTCATTTAGACGTCGATTGTAGTAATACCCATGGAAACCGACGTTTATTCTCCACGTTATAGACGTCGTGGTATAGACGTCGGTCATTTACAACAACCGACGTCTATAGGGATTTATGAAACAACAAGTGTTTCTTTTTATCCTTTTATCGACAAAATCTTCCCTCGACAAAACCCTAGACAACCGCTCCCTCCTACCCGACCAAACTTCGACCAAACCCTAGCCACTGCTCCCTTCTCCTCGACCAAACCCTAGCCCCCTCTGTGACCTCCTACGCCACCACAACACCTCCTTCGCCATTGCATCGACGACCCCCGACCCTCCATGACCCCCGAGGGGAGGTTGTTCTAGCAAAACCGCTCCCTCCTCCCCAACCAAACTCCGACCAAACCCTAGCCACCACACCTTCATGTCAATCATTTATAAATTGTTGCTTTTTATTTGAATCATGTCAATCATTTATAAATTGTTGCTTTTTATTTGAAATGGGAAGGGGGGTTTATTTGAGTTATTCCAAACAAACTCAAGTCCCTCAACCCATACATGTAGTGTTTTATTGTGTGCAAAATCTTGTATAATAAATGAGTTACGTTTATTAAATATTTTCATTTTACTTTTTGCCAACTTAACTGTGTACATGATTTCTGTTTGACATGTCTAGTTATGTCTATATGCTCAATCAATGTTAACAAGTGGTAATATTCAGATATGAGACATTGAATTTCAAATGGATAGTAAGTTGTCATGCACTTGTACGTGTCCATGTGACCATAATTGCGAGCGATTATGCCCTCTTGTAACCCATAACATCATTTGCTAGGGTATTCAAAATCTGAATGTTGGTTTTCAGCTTGGTTCGATGGCAATCTGGTTGAAGATGAAGGAGGGCATCATGCTTGCTGTTGAGAAGAGGATTGCTCATACTAGTTCGTGGTTTTTTTAACATTCATAATTTTTGTCATAAGATCCCCATGTAAACTTCATAACATGCTCCCTAAGACAGTGCAAGAATTAGTATGTTTTTCTTGAGTTGTGTAGGGCGTCGTACGAATGCAAACATTTAGGAAATGGAGTAGATATGGGTATTTCCAGTTTGTATTTCAAATCCGGATACTAATATAGATCATATATGGACATGGAACTAATACCCATTGTGTTAGAAATTCATTTATATATGTTATATTTAAGTTGGCATTTTTAAATTGTTAAGTTTCGCTTCTATGCATCAACATGCAAGTTATAAATCACCAAAGCATGCCTTTGATGCACGTGGTCCCTTCTTTAGAAAAAAAAGGGTTTCTAAACATGCATATTGTTTGTGATGAGTTGGGTGGAATTGAGATCAAGTTTAGATCTTGTGTTGGTATACATGTTTTCTTGTTAATCCCAGGATTTGAAGATTTTTACATAGCAACTTTTTAGGGGAGGTTCTGCCAAAATTTCAATAAAATTATAATCCCAATTATTATTAATAACATGATATTTTTATGTTTAACATATTTTAAAATTACAATCCAAGTAATTGTATTAAAATTATAACTTAGATTTTATATTAAAAATATAAGTTATGCAGTTCTTGGCGATGGATCAATTCTGTGTAATGATTATCGACGTGCAAGTGAATAAGTATGTTCTTCTATATAAGATGAAATACTTCAAATAATTTTATCCTAATTATAATATAATATAATTTTTACTCTTGTAGACATCTTTATGACATCAGAAGGTAAGTTTTTTCCGACGATCAACTACTTGGATTTGTCAGCCCATCTACCTATATATCCGAGAATGAGGATAAATCGGTTGAGCTTGGGACTCATGAAAAATCATGGCAAAAGATATTATCTGCTCCCTTATCATGAGAGATAAATTTATTAATTCAAAGTAAGTGGAATTTTATTTCATAATAAACTTCTAATTATGTACATGAACAACGCTCATTAGATGCTTGTCGTTCTTTGCCTTGAGACTAATTCAGCATATTGGTTTGATCCCTTGGGATCGATTAAACCAAAGGAATCCATGAAGAAACTTGTTTTAATGTAAGTTTGATTTAATCATCGTATTTGTAATCCGTGTATTTTTATTAGTATTATTGAATTCATATTCAGTAACTTTTGCTACTCAGGACAATGAAGGTTTACAAAGTGTTAGGTGGTAGGAGAACAACCTTAAAAGCGGGAGTAACATGGTATGGAATGGGAGTAAGTTTTTTCTCCCATTTTTGTTAATTAAGTTAAGTAATGGAACATATATTTAGTGAATTTATATTTTTGTAGTACCACAAGCAGGCTGAAAATACGGAATGTGGTTACTACCTTAGAGATACATGGACGAAATCCTCGAAATTGCACCTCAAGACGTAGCCCTGATCGAGGTAATATAGATCGCTATTTAGTTGTATAATTATAACTTCATTATTTAGATTTAATATTTCTCACTTGTCTTTTTGTAGATCTTCCAAAAGAATAGCAATCCCTACTCGCAACAGGAGCTTGATGAAACTCATGACCGATGAGCTATTTTATCAGAAACATGTTAACGAACTAAGATGTTCTCCTATCACTAACATTTTTTGTGATTTATTTAATAAGTTTACTTGTATTACAAACATACAATGTTATGCCTTAATATAATCAAACATTTTTGGAATGAATGCCAAGTGATTGTGTATGAATGCCAAGTGTGTTGAATGATTGTGTTTGTGTATGTATGCTTGCATGTATTTGTGTTTGTGGATGAATGTGTGTATGTATTTGTGTTTGTGAATTAATTTGGTGCAGGATGAATGCTTTTCTTGTGCAGGTTAAATGTGTTTGCTATGCAGGTGTCTATGATTGCTACATTTTTTTTTATCTGGTAAGGGAATAGATGTCGATTGTACCACTTAGCCGACGTCTATTCCCTAGGGATAGACTTCGGTCGTCCCTAATAGCCGACGTCTATTCCCTAGAGAAAGACGTCGGCCATTAAGCGACCGACGTCTGTGTTTATACGACATATAGATAGACGTCGGGTCAGGGGAGCCTTATATCCGACGTATATACCCCGTATATCCGATGTATATGTCATTTTCTACACTAGTGATTACTAGTATATTTTTAGAAGAAATAAGAGTTTGGATGGATCTGGAAGCACTCCGATGGTTGTAATAACTTTCTCTATAGTCTAGTGCACCTATACAAACCAGATGAAGCCACGACCGACCAAAATTGGAGAGGATTTGAACCAAATTGATCCACCAGTGGCAAATCAAAATTCACCAATGGAGAATCAGATTGGTCTAATCCGCCCCAAATTTTCTCAGTAACTTAATTGATGTATTTGGCATGTGGGTGCACTCCTGGTTTGCTAGTTTTAGCATGTTTGGTCTTAATTGCCCAAATACTCTTCAAGATCATGGTATTGAGGGGTTTTTACTCCAGAAATATTTTCCGTGCATCCAAGTCCCTCTAGGTTTCATGTAAGTCCTTCCTGATTTGTAGATGAGTCCTTGTGCATGACAAACACGTCAATTTTGCTTCATTTGAGTCCTTTCTTCTTATATTTCAGTCATTTTCTCTTCATTTCTCTTCCTTATTACCTAAAACACTACAAACAAACACTCGAGTAACACATAATTAGGGTAAATAAAGGATATATAACATGAATGCGATGTATGATTTCTAGTAATCATACTTCAATTTTTATTACTAATATTTTCCTTTACTTTTGTTGTGTAAAAGTTAGTTAGGCAAAATAGTTGAACAATATTCACAAAGCTATTTAATGGGTTAATCTTATAAAAAATATGAAATTTGATACATCACTAGTGCAAAATAGTGAATAGGCGGCGGCGCCCAATACACACCGGTCGCCCATAAATGCGACGCCTATAGGTTTATGCGTCACGTTGACTGGTAGCCGACGTCTATACTAACATCTAGACATCGGGTTTTTTAATAACCATTTAAAATAACATGTATTGGGTGACGCCTATTCCCCACGTGTATAGACGTTGCGTGGACTCTATAGCTGACGTCTATATGTCTATTATGACAAACGAATTGTTTCATTAATCTTTTATCGATCGCGATAAATCCCGGACCAAACCCTACACCACGATAAACCCTAGCCACTACGACCAAACCCTCCACTGCGCCAAACTCTAGACACCACGACAAATCTCCGACCAAATTCTCCACCACAGCCTCCGCGACCTCAATCGACCACCTCTACCACTACAACATCTCCGTCCTCGATCACCCTCCACCACAACAGCCACGACCCCCGACCACCGCCACCCCAACTATCTTTGTAAGTTATCGTAGTCAGAAAACATCATTAGAAATAATTGATGGACTAAATCTCTATTCAAACCAATCTCTATCTACTGTCAAAATAGAATATCTTTAATAGAATATTTGGATTCATGCTTGGAGTTGATTCAGAATATGCATTTGTTGATGATCTTCAAGATGGTTGCTTAGGTATTAATTTTGTAGAAATAAAGGAAGAGGATTGTGACATAATTTTGTAAATGTGTATACACATATCAAAGAAAGTAAATACCTGATATTATTACTTAGTCACGAGCAGAATAAAAATCAACCAGTGCTGAGAGAACAAAACAAATCCACTAAAAACATGTACGATATAATTGTTCGATTTTTGTCCACCTTTTCAAAGAAAAATACAATTTTGAGTAAGATATTTTGCTTCATTAGAGGGCACTTTAGAGATTTGGTTGGATACGACAGTTAGGGATCAGAGAGCTTCTCGACATCCAAACAACTCTGATTTTGGCATCCAGAAGCAGCTTCTGGATCCAAAATCCCAAGAAGTGGATTCCCACCAGAAGCTCACATCTGGGAGCTCCATCCAAACGCACCCTAAGTGCTCATGACATGAATACCATAGAAATCTATAAAGACAAAACCATAAGTGTGTCTCTACATAGACTAAGATTTATCACAATCATTAAAACATACAAAACACTACTAAAGATAAGGCTAAAGATAACCACAAAATTACATATCAATCTTATCTCTTTATCCAGTCCAATCTTATTCTCACCTCATCATTTCCCATATGGTGGGCCCACTAACCAAAACTTGTGCTAAGCCTCCATTATGATCATTAACACATCAAATGTAAGAGTGAGAAACACATTAAAATGGCTATGGAGATCATTTGAAGTTACAAGATTAATATTAAAACACACATAAATCTAACAACATCCACACTTCACATCATTCTCCACCCTCCAATGTGGATGGATTACTCACTAATTATCATGTTAACAAAGAAAACAATAACGTAAAAACAACACATCCACATGCATAGACAACTAAATCTAATTAAAACAAGATATAAACAACAACCACAAACTTTGATTAATGAAAAAGAAATATTACAACTTACCGGTGTTCTTCTCCTCTCCTCCACTATTATACTAATCCAAAAATAAACCTAACCTAATGAGGAGAGAAAAGGAAATGAGTGTATTTATAGAAGATTAGTGGGTCTTGATGAATCTGGACGCAATCGTATGGCGAAAATCAGATATGGATGTTTTGTAGTGCTTTGACTCGACAACCTGACTCACTGGAGAAATTGGGAGTCAAACGCACCGGATGATCCGCCAATGGCGGATCTTTTGGGTCTGATCCACCCCAAAGTTCACCAGAAATTGTAGTTGACCAATTTAACACGTGGGGTGCACCCGGAGCTGATACTTCGAGCATGTTTCGTCTTAATTATTGAATTACTTCTCGGGTTCAGGAGAGTTTGGACTTTACACCCAACATATTCTTCTTTACACATAGGTCTCTCTTGGTTTTTCAGGTGGGTCCCTCTTGATTTTTAGTCCTGTCCGTGGGCATTAAAAATAGGTACAGAAACCTTCCAAATAAGTCCACTCTTCTTTCTTTTTAGGTCATTTTCGCTTTATTTCTCTTCTTTATTACCTAAAGCCTGAAATATAAAAAACAAATACCCGAGTAACATAATTATGGGATAAAATAAAGGATTTATAGCATGAATGCACTGTATGATATGTTGCTAATCATGTACGCATACAAATTATATCCATTTGCATCTCACATGTGGAATGAATGGTTGATATTATTTTTTCAATAATGGTGTTGATTTGCTGGTATTAGTCTGGAAGGTATGCAATATCTAACCTTGGTTTCTTGTTTTAACTTTGTTTTTCAACTATCAACATTTTGTTTTGTAGCTATCAACATGTTACACTCTCATTCCTCTCTCTCTCTCTATATATATATATATAGAGCGAGAGTAGTTTTCCTATGAGGTATACCTCATTTAAGTAAATATGAGGTACAAATTTTTGTGACCGTCAGATTAAGATGCCTTATTTTTACCATAAGATGCACTCAAAACCCAACCCAAAACCTTCTCTCCCACTCCAAAACCTTCAAACCCAAAAGCTTCTCTCAAATCCCCAACTCTAAACCCACGAAACCCAACCCAAAACCTTCTCTTCCACTCCAAAACCTTCAAACCCTCGATCTTCTATTCCTCCATTTCCAGCGATGGAGACTAGGTTTTCTCCTAGATTGCATCCAACGATGGAGACTACGACTTCTCCTAGATTGCATCATTGAAGTAAGATTCCATCTGTTTGTTTAGTATTTTTGTGTAATTTAGATGTTTCCCCTATATTGCATCGAAATAATGCTAGTTCATATATTTATTTTTTGTTTGAGAAATTTAGGGTTGAAATTTGGTTTAAGGTGTCTGTTTTAGGGGAAAGATGGATGTCAGATTCTTTTTAGGGTTTCTATGTTTAGGTGTTTTGTTTATTTGTTTCCTGTAAAATTAAAAGAAGAAACTGAGAAGAATGTTCTTAAAATTATCTAACAATTTGTTGGGTTTGGTAAGATGAGATCTATTGTGGTACTTTGATATGAGAATCTGAATTCCCTGGATGTAGAAACAGGAAGTTTCCATTTAAGGTTTGGAAAGTGATTGGGGATATTAGATTCAAAGTGTTATGTTGTCTCCTTGTGATCTCCTTGTGATTGGCATTTCGGCTGCATCACTATCAGTGGCAATAGTCGAATCAATTTTGACTCTATCTTTACAAATTTCGAATTTTGAATTGAATGGAATCTTACAAACATGTTATGAGTGGTTAAGTGTCTCCTTCACATAGCGTCATATTTCTTTGTCATATTTTAGAGATCTTACAATCATTCATTTTTGTGTTGCTTAACTAAGTGTATTCCAAGTACTGTAATTTAAATACTTATTTGTGTATTTTAAGCTTCAAACAATGTATTAAAATTATAGTTTAATTTGATACCTGCAGCTTTATAGTTTATTTACCGTTGTATGTAATCCACATCTTTCAATTTATTTGACATAATTTTAGCTCATTTTGTTGTACCTTTGATATTGTACATATTTTTTAATAAGATAAATATTCAACTAATGGTTAACTTTGATCTCCTAATGAAAGACTATTTCTTTTGCAGTGGCTATGCCATTATTTAGTTTAGGATTAGTCAGATTGAATCTAAGAAAACTCCAAGTCCAAGGAAAAAATCATCTACAACGTCAGCCAACGTGGATGGGATTAAAGTAAAGGAAACCAAAGTAAATAGAACAGAGAAAGTAAATGAAACTAAAGTCAAGGAGACAATAACTAAAAAAGACAAATAAAATGAAAGCAAAAAAGAAAGGCATGTATTTCTATTTATTTCAGTTATTCTTGTGTTGATTCTTTTAGAAATTTTGTTTTTATTTTAATTCCTGATCTATGTTAGGTGTTTCACAAGAAATTGGTCCTTCACCCCATACTAATGCTCACAATTCATCACCTTCTCCAATAACACATAGTACATACTTTCTTTTTGCATTTCTATTTTTAACATAAGTTTGTGCATTTTTTTAATGTATGTTGATGGATTGTTTGTGTAAAATTATCAACATTTATAGTTAGTTTATCAGTTTTTTGAATAACTTCATAATGACTATTTTTATTGTAAGTTTATCCTTTTATAATGTATTTTTATTGACTTTTTATTTAACTTTAAAGTTAGTTCATGCTTTTATTGTGTATTTGTATTAATTGTTTATGTATTTTCAGTGTTAGTTTATGCAACTTTAGAGATAGTTCATGTTGTTATAGTCTATTTGTATTGCTTATGAATTTTAATTATTTTTTGAATCATGTTGCATGTAGTTCCTATTCCATCATTTAGTTTGGGATTGAGTGAGTTGGAGGTTGAGGATTCAAGTCTATTATCGGTCGAATTAACTCCAAATAGATCTATCTCTAAAACGGAAGTATGTACCACATCTACAATAAAGAAAAAGGGAAAGAAAGTTGAAGTACAAATCCAAGGTGAAAATATATTCTTAATTGTAAAACTATTTACTTATTTTTTGAGAAGCAAATAGTTGTGACTTTTGAATATTTCATTGCAGCTCAAACCAAAATTCAACATAGATGTAGTGTGGCTGCATACAAGAAAATAAAGGATAATGTTGAGCTTGATGAAAAACAAAAACTAGCCATTTCTTCGATTGGCTGATTCATCTGATAAGAAATGGTAAGTAACTCTTGAAGGGAAGAAAAAAATTATATTAGATGATAGTCTCATCGAGTATGATGAGACACCACCTTTCTCTAAGCAATCACGCAAGTTGAACTCACTAGATGGCGAAATACATGTTGAGACTTGTATGTTTAGAGATGACCACAATGAAGGTAAATGGATTGAAATCCATTAAGAAAAAAGAAATCGTAAAGGTGAAAAATGTCTTGTAGAACATCATAATAACCATTTAATGTCTTGATTTTACTTTTTAATGTCTTGATTTTACCTATTATAGTATCATGGATCTGAAAAAGAAACCCGATCCATCAGAGTCTGAGGTCTCGAGGACTTACACTTCACGAGGTCCTACACTCATGAACGAATTCGTAGGGAAAAGAAATAAAGATGGTAGACTTCCAATCAAGTTTGATGACCATCTTGAGCCGATAGGCATGCTGTCAAATATCTGCACAAGTTATCTGGGGAGCCTAGCGAAGTCCAAAGTTGACATCTATTTGTCGAGTTGGGCCAAAGTTGATGAGAAGCTGAAAGGCACAATCTGGGATGACATGCAGGTAATGAGTCCATTAAAATATTCTTTTGTTTTAGTCAAACTTTTAATATAAAGAAATTAAAAATGTTAACGTGTTATAGGCAAGTTTTGAGTTCCTATCCACTGACAAGTTGAACAAAAAGTGGATGACATACATGTCGGTCCGTTGGAGGGACTTCAAAACAAATTTAACCAATAAGTACATATTTGGAGACTATCAGGACAGAAATCCATGCGATTACTATAACTTGATCACTCTGAATACATGGGATCAATTCAGCAAATCAAGAGAAATCCCGGAGTTTGAGGTAATTAAGTTTAATTTAGAATATGAACTTATTAAGTTACTGTTTCAAATGATAATCTAATATATTTGGTTTTAGGCCCTCCAAGAAAAAAGCCAAGAGTGTAGATCTTCTAACAAGTATCTCCATCGTATGTCTCGATTGGGGTACCCAAAATTAGAAGCACAAATGATGGCTGAAAAAATGGCCCAGAAGAAACAATAGGCAATCGACTCCGGTATGAGTGAGGAGCAAGCAAGCAACTTGTCTCCCCCTTTCCCCATATGTTGTTGGGATTCTTCGAAGAGAGCGAGCGTAAACTCTAAAGGGGAGTACGACACAAACGAGTCGAAAGCAGTCGGCTCGAAGATAGTAAGTTCTATCACTTGTATATGTTATTAAATCACATTCAGTAATTTTATATTTTTAAGTTGTTTGTAACATTTTTCTTTAAACTTTAGGACTCTCTGAAGTTGAGAGAATCCCAAGGTGAATTTGTTTCCGATGGCCAGAATGATATTCTACGTGAAGCCTTGGGAAATGACGAACATCCCGGTCATGTACGGGGTAGGGAGTAGCCTTGGACTGCGAATATTATGGAAAGACCCATCGGTCAACTTCGTCGACAGTTCATACCAAATGCGAGCACAAAAATTTAGATTTCCAAATAAATTGCAACTAGTTATGGAGAGATTGGATCCCGATTTGTCTACTTCTCCTACCCGTTGTAGGACCACTTCTTCCCAGTGACCACTCCTCCGGTGCAGCCAGTGGTCAACCCTGACCGACAATCTAATTTCGCAACTTATTCTCGAGAATTTGCCCTCGTAGATGGTCCCTCGTTTGGTAAATTTGAGGATGGATAGATGTGCTCTATTTGTCGAAGATCCTGATCGAAGATTGGTGGGACACGACAAAGTTTATAACATCTCCAAACACCACTTCAAAGAGGTGGAAGAGGGAGAAGTGAAGGTTGCAGTGGGGAGTTTCTTAGACTCTGATGCTCTGGTGCCAATTGCGGAAGAAGAGGTTGTTATGCTCGGTGATGCTATTGGTGGGTTCCTGAGGTGGCCTCGTCATTTAGTTGAGCTAAATGACACACACGAGGTATATTTAAATTTTGAAAACCAATCAATTTCAATTTTGTTAATAATTATATTTTTAACGCTTATATATATATATATATATATATATATATATATATATATATATAAAGTTTCAAGCCCCGGGAGCAAAGGGTCAAATAACCAATCTCCGATCAACATTAATTTTGCTACCAAATAGGTGCAAAATGTTGTCTCAATTAATGGTGGGTAGGGAATCACAAGCCTTAACTACCTGGGATTCGGAGGAGAGGGTTAAAGGGTTGCCTTCGGGTTTGATGTTATGCAGTTCTTGTTGATGGATCAATTGTGCATAATGGTTATCGACGTGCAAGTCAAGTAAGTATTTTCTTTTGTATAAGATGAAATGTATTGAATAATTTTATCCTAATTATAACATAATGTAATTTTTACCCTCGTACACACCTTTATGTCGTCAAAAGGTCAGTCTGTCCCGATGATAAAGTATTGAGATTTGTTAGTCCATCTACTTATATATACGGGAATGACGATAAATCGAGTCAGCTTGCGACTCTCGTGGAAGAAGAAGGCAAAAGATATTATCTTCTCCCTTATCATGAGAGGTAAATTTGTTAATTCAAAGTAAGTGGAATTTGATTTCATAGTAAACTTCTAATTATATACATAAACATCACTCATTGGATGCTTGTCATTCTCTTCCCCGATGCTTGTCGATTAAACCAAGGAAATCCATGCAGAAACTTGTTTTAATGTAAGTTCATTTTAATCATCGTATTTGTAATTTGTGTATTTTTTATTAGTATTATTGACTTCATATTGAATAACTTGTGCTACTCAGGACAATGAGGGTTTACAAAGTGTTAGGTGGAGTAAGAACAACTACATAAGCGGGAGTAACATGGCATGGAATGGGAGTAAGTACTTTCTCCCATTTTTGTTAATTATGTTAAGTAATGGAACATATATTTAGCGAATGCATATTTTTGTAGTACCGCAAGCAAACTGGAAATACAGAATGTGGTTACTACATTGTGAGATACATGGAGAAAATTATCGAAATTGCATCTCAAAACGTAGCCTTATCCGAGGTAATATAGATCGCTATTCAGTTGTATAATTATAGTTTTATTATTTAAATACTAATATTTTGTACTTGTATTTTTATATGTCTTCCAAAAGAATAGTGATCTCTACTTGCAAAAGGAGCTTCATGATTCTCACGACCGATGGGCTCGCTATTTTATTACAAACATGTTAATAAACAAAGAGGTTCTTATATCAATAACACTTCCTTTGTAATTAAACATGCAAATTTATTTAACATGTTTATTTGTTTTACCAACATACAGTGTGTTCTTTAATATAATCAAACATCTTTGTGAATGAATGTCAAGTGTTTGTGTATGTATGCTTGCGTATGAATGATTGTGTTTGTGTATGCTCATTGGATGAATGCGTATTTGTGGATGAATCTGTTATGCATGATGAATATTTTCTTGTGCACGTTGAATGTGCTTGTTATGCAAGAATTTGTGAAAACAATGTCTTGTTTTTTTTAATCTAGTAATGGTATAGACGTCGGTTGTACCTAATAGTCAACGTCTATTTCTTTTTTGAAGGGGATAGGCGTCAGCTATTCAGTACGACCGAAAATAGATGTCGGTTGCACTAGTGCAGAATAGGGCATACTCGTCAAACCATAGACGTCGACTGTATAAATAGCCAACGTCTATACCCATAGACGTCGGTTGTTTATATAGTTGACGACGTCTATTGTCTGCCATAGACAGATATAGACATCGGCAGTTGATACAGTCAACGTCTATTGTGTGCCATAGACGGGTATAGATGTCGGCTGTTGATACAACTGACGTCTATAGGTCGTTTAGTCGAACCGTTCCCTTAATTTTTCTTCTTTTATCGCGACAAAAACCCAACCAAACCCTAGCCGTTCCGTGACCAACGGGCCCTTCCTCACCTCCGCGCTGTCCACAACCACCCGTGATCTCCACCACGACCAAACCCTAGCCCCCACGACCCTGCGACTTCCGACAACCGTAACCTTCGTGATCCCATATTCCTCCCCTTCTGTGACTTCCAACCTCTTCCGCGACATAGACAGTCGCGACCTCCTCCGCCACCACAACTTTCTCCACCCCCGCGACCTCCTTTGGTTCATGCTTAACCTCCGGATGTGTTTTTGTTGTTTTTATTTTCTTATAGATATTTGATATGTACATTTGACATTTTTCCACTGATACACATTGATGCATTGCATACATTGCATCATATGTCTTTCATTTAGATTACTTTTATATCAATAAATGCTACTAAGGATGTGTTTAGTCGTATTTACAGAATACAGGGACCTGAATGCAAATTACCCACATTCCGAGCATAAACGTGTGCAAAAGATTCATTTCTATCATAAAGACCGAATTCAAGTTTATCGGGTTTCAATTGGAAATGCATCCGAGCATAAAAGCATTCAAGAAGCTAATCACAAAAAGGTCAAGGGCTTAATTGCAAAATGCCAAGGACCTGATTGCAAAAGAAAAGGATCAAGTTATTTTGTTGGAAAAGTCAAAAGAAAAGTCAAAAATAAATCCCCAACAATGGAAGGAATAATCCGGAGTTCAAGACAATGGAAAGAATCATTCAGACGCGTAAATAAAGATCAAATCATACCATAAACATATGACCAAAATCTGGACCCGAGCAGACCTGATTGTGCGGCGTTTTCGCCGCACAACACCTTCAATATGTGGCGTTTCCGCCGCCCAGTCATTGATCCATGTGCTCCAATTTCGTCCTGTCGTGCGATGACGCGTGTACTCTCCTTTTATGTATTGGTATCCCCTGTATCGGCTATAAATAGCCTTGTAGAACGAATGTAACACATCTTTGAACCTTTGGTCTTGGATCATTAGTAATAAAATTCTGTTCTTTTAATTCTTGTTTTAGTTTTCTTTTAATGTCTCTAGGATCCCTTCTTCTTCCTCCCTCCATGAGTTTTTAACTCTTTCCAAAGGGTGGAGGTGATGGAATTAGGGGTAGAGAAGATGAATGCATGTTATTGTTTTAAGTTCGTGATTAGTATATTTTGATTACTTGAGTTTATGTTAAATCATTTATCTTGTAATGCTTCATAACTAACATGATTTATTTCAAGTTTCTCCATTCTCCAATCTGAACCTAAGTCTAGACCTCCACCCGACGGAATTCTCCATCTTTATTCTTGTTTTTAGTTTTAATTGTTCTTGTTTCTTGCTTTAGATAATCAAATCAAAAATACCAAAAACCCAATTTATTTCTTCCCCTTCTTCCCCTTAATCGAAAATAACAATAACAACGAAATCTCTCCCTCCTTGTGTTCGACCCGTATTTGCCACGTCTTCATTGACACCGTGCACTTGCGGTATAAATAAAATTCTCATCAAGTTTTTGGCGCCGTTGCCGGGGAGGCGACGCAGATTTTTGTTGTTTTTGTGTTTTCGATTTTTCCTGTTTATCTTGTGTGCGATCTAAGTATTTGGATTTGTGTTTCAGGAGACAACAGAGCGCGCGGCGAAATACGAGCGCATTCTGAGCTTAAAGAGCGGCGAATCCGCCGCCCCATAAGAAGCATTTGCGGCGAAATCGCCGCACAGGTTGGTCTGCCGGTCTTCAAATTTTGAGGGCATCGTCGGCATCTCTGGGTGGTCGCATTGAGCTACTGGAATCTCCGAGAGCGGGCGGCGAACCCGACTGAGCATTGCGGAGGTAACTTTTCTTGCCTTTCTCGTAAAATCTGAATAGTTGAAAAGTTTCCTTTCGTAGAATTGCACGTGTTAGGGTTACAATTCCATAATTGGCAATAATTCAACTCTGACCTAAAATTGGCAAAATTAGAAAGACCTTAGTGCATGCATCATATAATGTTTTTCTTGCATTATTCTTGCTAAATTCTTGCAAATTAATACTTGTTGAAGATTGCTGGAGGCAAGGTACGTATCGAGGTTTTTATCGATTGCATTAGAGCATATAATTTAGTTGCATACAACCTTGCAATTGCCCCCATTAAAAGGACCATTGTTTGACTATCTTTGCTAGATTTAAGTTAAACTATCTTAAGGGCAACTCCGTAGGAAAAGATACGGTGGGGATTTCATCACCCTCCCGTAGCCCACAAACCACAATCCTGAAGTGTCGCCTAAGCCTAAAATTTAAAATCAATTAGACATTGGCCCCTAAGGACTCGGACTCAATTAAGGAGGAGATTGGTTTGACTTGCTATGACCTGAAGCTAATTGAATTCAATTTGGTGTCTAGAAAGTGTTTTTGTGTCGACGAAAGTCTTCCAAGCGACGTGGTTGTCTAATTGGCACCGACTCTGTCGGAAGCGCCCCCACTAGCTATACACTAACTGGCCAACTTGGTTTGATTGGTGAGGGAGGTGAATCAAGCAAATCAATTCGACTCAACCAGTTAGGAGTCGTCTAGATCTAAGTGACACTAGGTCTAGGATTGTTTTGACCGTGCTTGTTCAGGAAATTTCTGACCAACCCTAATTTTTATCCTTTAGAGTTAAGTTTCCCTTCTCGTCTGAGTCTTCTTTCCCTTCTCATCCTTACCTTTCTATTGTTTGTTTCCTTTAAAAAAAAAAAATTAATTCAAAAAATTCAAAACGAAAAAAAAATTGTAATTAATTCTTGAAATTAAATTTGGAGTTTAAAATTCGAATTTGAATTCAAAAATTGATTCAACTCGGTGCACTCAGATTTGGATTCGGGACTTGAGTAATCGACTCTCACGAGTTAATCTAGATTCCAGTCTGGAACTTAACCCCATTCCACCTGTTGCACCACCTCACCCGGATCCAATGGGTGAGAACGTAGTGGACCCGCCTGTTGCCCAACCTATAACTCTGAGGGATCGGTGCTACCCAACGATGGCTGCTCAGCCATCGTGCATCGTCATGCCCACCATACCGTGTCGCGACTTCGAACTTAAGGCACAATACATGAGTATGCTGCCTAAGTTCACCTCTAGGGAAGACCCATATCTTTTCCTTAGAGAATTTGAAGAAATCTGCTCTCTTATGCAATACCAGCATATCCCTGAAGAGGAGAAAGCAAGTAACCTATCTCCTCCTTCTCCCGTAGCTCGTTGTGATTCTTGGAAGAGAGCGAGATTAAACTCCAGAGGGGAGTACATCACAGACGAGTCGCAAGCGATCAACTCGAAGATAGTAAGTTGCATCATTTATATATATGTTATTAATTCAGAATCATTAATTTTATATTTTTCAAATGTTAGTAAATATTTTTTTAAACTTAAGACTCTTTGAAGTTGAGAGAATCTCAAGGAGAATTTGCTTCCGATGGTCGGAATGATATTCTACGTGAGGCCTTGGGAAACGACGAACACCCCAGTCGTGTGCGGGGGTAGGTAGTAGAGTTGGACTTCGACAATATTATGGAAAGACTCAACGGTCTACTTCGTTGACTGGTCATACCAAATGCCAGCTAGAGATTGCAGATTTGAAGAAGTCTTTGCAACTTGTTTTTGACAGATTGGATCGTTTGCCTACTTCTCCTACCTATCGTAAGACCGGTTCTTCCGCGGAGACTACTCCTTCAGTTCCGCCAGTGTTCCACCCCGATCAACAAGATGATTTTGTTTCTCATTCTCGAGAATTGGCCCTCATCGACGGTCCCTCCTTTGGAAAGTTCGCGGATGGATCTAGATGTGCTTTATGTGTCGAAGACCCTGATCGAAGATTGGTGGGACTAAGGAAAGTTTATAACATCCCCAGACACCACTTCACAGAGGTAGGAGAGGGAGAATTAAAGGTTGCAGTTGAGAGTTGCTTAGATCCTGGTTCTTTTGTGCATTTCCGGAAGAAGAGATTGTTACTCTCGGCGATGTTATCGGTGGGTTCGTGCGGTGGCCTAGTTATTTAGTAGAGCTAAACGACAAACATGAGGTATATTTTAACTTTGAAAGACTTTAAACTTCAAATTTGTTAACAATTGTATTTTAACGGTTGTATATATATCTGTAAGGTGTCACGTCCCTGGAGCAAAGGATCAAACAACCAATCTCCGATCAACATTAATTATCTTCAAAGTAGGTGCAAAATGTTGTATCAATTTATGGTAGCTAGGTAGGGAAGCACAATCCTTAAGTACTTGGGAGTTAGAGGGGGATAAAGGGTTGCCTCCCGCTTTGAACGTCACCAAAGAGGATATCATGCAATTCATGGCGATGGATTCGTTGTGTATCGTGATTATCGACGTGCAAGTGAAGTAAGTGTTTTTTTGTATACAATGAAAAGTCATGAATACTTTTATCAAAACTATAATAAAGTATAAATTTTATACTTGTAGACATCTTTATGATGCCAGAAGGTCAATCTTTCCCGAGGATCAGGTATTTGGATTTATCAGTCCATCTACATGTATATACGGGAATGACGATAAATCGGGTCAGCTTGGGACATTCTTTAAAGAAGAAGACAAAAGATATTATCTGCCCCCTTTTCATGAGAGGTAACTTTGTAATTCAAAGTGAAATTTTATTTTGTAAAAAGCTTCTAATTATATATATATATATATATATATATAATAGGGCTCATTGGATGCTTGTCGTTGTATGCCCCACGACTAATTCGGCATATTGGTTTGATCCATTGGGGTCGAATAAACCAAGAGACTCAATAAAGAAACTTCTAAATATGTAAGTTCGTTTAGTCATGAAAAAAGTAATTCGTGGATTTTTATTGAATGATTTTTGAACTTGTGCTACTCAGTGCAATTAAGGTTTACTGAGCTTTAGGTGGTAGGTGAACAACCACAAAAGCATGAATAACATGGCATGGAATGAGAGTACGTTCTATCTCATTTTTGTTAATTAACTTAGGAACATAGATTTAGCGAATTTCTTTGTTTGTAGTACCGGAAGCAAGTTGGAAATACGGAATGTGGTTACTATGTGATGAGATACATGGAGGAAATCCTCGATGTGGCAACTCAAGACGTATGTCTAACCGAGGTAATGTAGATCGTTAATCAATTGTACATTCAATTGTAGTTTCAATATTTTGTTATTAATATTCAACACACTTGTATTTTTTTGATAGGTCTTCCCAAAAAGTAGTGATCCCTTCTCGCAACAGGAGCTCAATGAAACTCGCGACCGATGGGCTCGCTATTTTATCAGAAACATGTTGACGAACTAAGAGGTGCTCCTACCACTAGCATTTTTTGTAATTTAGTTAACAAGTGCACTTTTATTACAAACCTACACTTTATGCCTTAATATAATCGCCTTAATTTTATAATGTCAATTGTGTATGCTTGTGTATGCTTGTATGTTTGTGCATTTATGGTTGTATGTTGGTCTTTGTGCATGTATGCTTGTGTGTTCTTGCTTGTATGTACATGTGGATGAATTGTGAGTAATTGTGAACAAATTTATAGGTGAACGAATTTGGTGCAGTTGTATGTACACGAATACGATGACTAAAAACAATTTCATCGGATGCTATTTATTTGTTTTTGTTCAGGTTTAGGAATAGACGTCGGTTGTTTGTACTAGCCGACGTTTATTCCTCTGAGGAAAGGAATAGACGTCGGTTGTATTATGAATCCGACGTATATGCTTTAGGAATAGGCATCGTCTGTTTTTGAACCGACGTCTATACCTAAATAATAGACGTCGGTTCATCTAACGACCGACGTCTATACATTAAAGATTAGACGTCGGTGTATATATATAGCCGACGTATATTCTTTAGGTATAGACGTCGGTCTTTAGTACGGCCGACGTCTATGTATAGACGACACACGTATAGACGTTGGATCTGGGAGTGCTTATATCAGACGTATATAACCCCGTACATCCGACGTATATTCTCTTTTCTGTAGTAGTGCCTACCCTTACAAATGTCGCTGCAACGATTACTATGGCAATACCGGTGGTACTTGCAGTGCCCCTGGTTGGTTTTTTTAATTATATATATATATATATATATATATATATATATATATTTAAAATATGTTAAAATGTTTTAAAAATTATTTTAAATCTTTTTTTAATTTTTTTTTATGAAAATATGTTTTTTATTTGTTTTTTTTAAATAATATTTTGTGTGTTTTACCCAAATTGATCCCCAAACGACGTGCAAATGATAGAATGTATTGCTGGTACGATAACTTACCAAATATTAGTTACTACCATATTAACGTATGGTTAAGAAAATGAGATATTGGAAAATGACATGATTAAGAAAATGAGATATTGGAATTTCTTTTTGAGAAAATAATGCTAACATAAATCCATAAACCCCTTAAGGGGTAGAGAAAGAACGTGAAAATGAAAATATGTGTACATGTGTGTTCATTTGTACTCATCAAAACATGTAATACATGAAATCCAATTTTACCTCCACATGAAATAAGATAAAATATTATCATTAAAACATACAAGACAATAATTGAAATGAGGTTAATATAAACTCATGCATAATGACCAAACTCTACTATGTCTCCACATGAAATAATATTTATCACAATCATTAAAACATACAAGACATTGATTAATGTGAGGACAATAAGAGCACATACTCTCACATGTCATGTTTCCCTCCACATGAAATAAGATAAAATATTATCATTAAAACATACAAGACAATAATTGAAATGAGGTTAATATAAAATCATGCATAATGACCAAACTCTACTATGTCTCCACATGAAATAATATTTATCACAATCATTAAAACATACAAGACATTGATTAATGTGAGGCCAATAAGAGCACATACTCTCACATGTCATGTTTCCTTCTTCCACTCCATCCTTGTCAAAACCTCATCATTCCCCATAAAATGGGCCCATTAATCTAGGCATGTGTTAAGCATCACTCAAGAGAATTAGCACATCAAAGATAAGAGTGAAAATCTCATTAGATGGTTATGAAACTCATGTGAAGTTCAAAGGATAGGATTAACACACACTTAATAGATCACATAATCACATCACATTTTTCTCCACCCCCCATGGGGATGGACTACTCCCTACTAATATCTAAACAAAAGAAAAACATAAAACCAACACAAACTCATAAAGGAAATTTGTAGAAAACTAGATTAATCAAGCATGAAACACAAAGGAAATTGCATCAAATGCAAAAACATCAATATAAGAACATAAACCCATAATGGAAATGTAGACAACTAGATTAAGCAAGCATCAAACAGAAAGGAAATTGCATCAAATGGAAAACATCAATATAAAGGACAAGAACTAAACTAGATTAAAAACAAAGATTACATGGTTGTTCCTCTTCTCTTTCACTACACTACTAATTAAGAAACTAAAACATACTCTAATAAACAAGAAATAAAACCTACTCTACTGAACAAGAAATGAAACTAACCTAAGGAGGAGAGGAAAGAAGAAGAAGAAGAAGAAGAAGAAAGGAGACATAATTCACTAATGCAGAATAGTCTATATTCGTCGCCAAATAAACGTCGGTTGTTTTAGTGGACGACGTCTATTACGATAGACGTCGACCATTTATACAACCGACGTCTATTTGGTCATTTAGACGTCGATTGTAGTAATACCCATGGAAACCGACGTTTATTCTCCACGTTATAGACGTCGTGGTATAGACGTCGGTCATTTACAACAACCGACGTCTATAGGGATTTATGAAACAACAAGTGTTTCTTTTTATCCTTTTATCGACAAAATCTTCCCTCGACAAAACCCTAGACAACCGCTCCCTCCTACCCGACCAAACTTCGACCAAACCCTAGCCACTGCTCCCTTCTCCTCGACCAAACCCTAGCCCCCTCTGTGACCTCCTACGCCACCACAACACCTCCTTCGCCATTGCATCGACGACCCCCGACCCTCCATGACCCCCGAGGGGAGGTTGTTCTAGCAAAACCGCTCCCTCCTCCCCAACCAAACTCCGACCAAACCCTAGCCACCACACCTTCATGTCAATCATTTATAAATTGTTGCTTTTTATTTGAATCATGTCAATCATTTATAAATTGTTGCTTTTTATTTGAAATGGGAAGGGGGGTTTATTTGAGTTATTCCAAACAAACTCAAGTCCCTCAACCCATACATGTAGTGTTTTATTGTGTGCAAAATCTTGTATAATAAATGAGTTACGTTTATTAAATATTTTCATTTTACTTTTTGCCAACTTAACTGTGTACATGATTTCTGTTTGACATGTCTAGTTATGTCTATATGCTCAATCAATGTTAACAAGTGGTAATATTCAGATATGAGACATTGAATTTCAAATGGATAGTAAGTTGTCATGCACTTGTACGTGTCCATGTGACCATAATTGCGAGCGATTATGCCCTCTTGTAACCCATAACATCATTTGCTAGGGTATTCAAAATCTGAATGTTGGTTTTCAGCTTGGTTCGATGGCAATCTGGTTGAAGATGAAGGAGGGCATCATGCTTGCTGTTGAGAAGAGGATTGCTCATACTAGTTCGTGGTTTTTTTAACATTCATAATTTTTGTCATAAGATCCCCATGTAAACTTCATAACATGCTCCCTAAGACAGTGCAAGAATTAGTATGTTTTTCTTGAGTTGTGTAGGGCGTCGTACGAATGCAAACATTTAGGAAATGGAGTAGATATGGGTATTTCCAGTTTGTATTTCAAATCCGGATACTAATATAGATCATATATGGACATGGAACTAATACCCATTGTGTTAGAAATTCATTTATATATGTTATATTTAAGTTGGCATTTTTAAATTGTTAAGTTTCGCTTCTATGCATCAACATGCAAGTTATAAATCACCAAAGCATGCCTTTGATGCACGTGGTCCCTTCTTTAGAAAAAAAAGGGTTTCTAAACATGCATATTGTTTGTGATGAGTTGGGTGGAATTGAGATCAAGTTTAGATCTTGTGTTGGTATACATGTTTTCTTGTTAATCCCAGGATTTGAAGATTTTTACATAGCAACTTTTTAGGGGAGGTTCTGCCAAAATTTCAATAAAATTATAATCCCAATTATTATTAATAACATGATATTTTTATGTTTAACATATTTTAAAATTACAATCCAAGTAATTGTATTAAAATTATAACTTAGATTTTATATTAAAAATATAAGTTATGCAGTTCTTGGCGATGGATCAATTCTGTGTAATGATTATCGACGTGCAAGTGAATAAGTATGTTCTTCTATATAAGATGAAATACTTCAAATAATTTTATCCTAATTATAATATAATATAATTTTTACTCTTGTAGACATCTTTATGACATCAGAAGGTAAGTTTTTTCCGACGATCAACTACTTGGATTTGTCAGCCCATCTACCTATATATCCGAGAATGAGGATAAATCGGTTGAGCTTGGGACTCATGAAAAATCATGGCAAAAGATATTATCTGCTCCCTTATCATGAGAGATAAATTTATTAATTCAAAGTAAGTGGAATTTTATTTCATAATAAACTTCTAATTATGTACATGAACAACGCTCATTAGATGCTTGTCGTTCTTTGCCTTGAGACTAATTCAGCATATTGGTTTGATCCCTTGGGATCGATTAAACCAAAGGAATCCATGAAGAAACTTGTTTTAATGTAAGTTTGATTTAATCATCGTATTTGTAATCCGTGTATTTTTATTAGTATTATTGAATTCATATTCAGTAACTTTTGCTACTCAGGACAATGAAGGTTTACAAAGTGTTAGGTGGTAGGAGAACAACCTTAAAAGCGGGAGTAACATGGTATGGAATGGGAGTAAGTTTTTTCTCCCATTTTTGTTAATTAAGTTAAGTAATGGAACATATATTTAGTGAATTTATATTTTTGTAGTACCACAAGCAGGCTGAAAATACGGAATGTGGTTACTACCTTAGAGATACATGGACGAAATCCTCGAAATTGCACCTCAAGACGTAGCCCTGATCGAGGTAATATAGATCGCTATTTAGTTGTATAATTATAACTTCATTATTTAGATTTAATATTTCTCACTTGTCTTTTTGTAGATCTTCCAAAAGAATAGCAATCCCTACTCGCAACAGGAGCTTGATGAAACTCATGACCGATGAGCTATTTTATCAGAAACATGTTAACGAACTAAGATGTTCTCCTATCACTAACATTTTTTGTGATTTATTTAATAAGTTTACTTGTATTACAAACATACAATGTTATGCCTTAATATAATCAAACATTTTTGGAATGAATGCCAAGTGATTGTGTATGAATGCCAAGTGTGTTGAATGATTGTGTTTGTGTATGTATGCTTGCATGTATTTGTGTTTGTGGATGAATGTGTGTATGTATTTGTGTTTGTGAATTAATTTGGTGCAGGATGAATGCTTTTCTTGTGCAGGTTAAATGTGTTTGCTATGCAGGTGTCTATGATTGCTACATTTTTTTTTATCTGGTAAGGGAATAGATGTCGATTGTACCACTTAGCCGACGTCTATTCCCTAGGGATAGACTTCGGTCGTCCCTAATAGCCGACGTCTATTCCCTAGAGAAAGACGTCGGCCATTAAGCGACCGACGTCTGTGTTTATACGACATATAGATAGACGTCGGGTCAGGGGAGCCTTATATCCGACGTATATACCCCGTATATCCGATGTATATGTCATTTTCTACACTAGTGATTACTAGTATATTTTTAGAAGAAATAAGAGTTTGGATGGATCTGGAAGCACTCCGATGGTTGTAATAACTTTCTCTATAGTCTAGTGCACCTATACAAACCAGATGAAGCCACGACCGACCAAAATTGGAGAGGATTTGAACCAAATTGATCCACCAGTGGCAAATCAAAATTCACCAATGGAGAATCAGATTGGTCTAATCCGCCCCAAATTTTCTCAGTAACTTAATTGATGTATTTGGCATGTGGGTGCACTCCTGGTTTGCTAGTTTTAGCATGTTTGGTCTTAATTGCCCAAATACTCTTCAAGATCATGGTATTGAGGGGTTTTTACTCCAGAAATATTTTCCGTGCATCCAAGTCCCTCTAGGTTTCATGTAAGTCCTTCCTGATTTGTAGATGAGTCCTTGTGCATGACAAACACGTCAATTTTGCTTCATTTGAGTCCTTTCTTCTTATATTTCAGTCATTTTCTCTTCATTTCTCTTCCTTATTACCTAAAACACTACAAACAAACACTCGAGTAACACATAATTAGGGTAAATAAAGGATATATAACATGAATGCGATGTATGATTTCTAGTAATCATACTTCAATTTTTATTACTAATATTTTCCTTTACTTTTGTTGTGTAAAAGTTAGTTAGGCAAAATAGTTGAACAATATTCACAAAGCTATTTAATGGGTTAATCTTATAAAAAATATGAAATTTGATACATCACTAGTGCAAAATAGTGAATAGGCGGCGGCGCCCAATACACACCGGTCGCCCATAAATGCGACGCCTATAGGTTTATGCGTCACGTTGACTGGTAGCCGACGTCTATACTAACATCTAGACATCGGGTTTTTTAATAACCATTTAAAATAACATGTATTGGGTGACGCCTATTCCCCACGTGTATAGACGTTGCGTGGACTCTATAGCTGACGTCTATATGTCTATTATGACAAACGAATTGTTTCATTAATCTTTTATCGATCGCGATAAATCCCGGACCAAACCCTACACCACGATAAACCCTAGCCACTACGACCAAACCCTCCACTGCGCCAAACTCTAGACACCACGACAAATCTCCGACCAAATTCTCCACCACAGCCTCCGCGACCTCAATCGACCACCTCTACCACTACAACATCTCCGTCCTCGATCACCCTCCACCACAACAGCCACGACCCCCGACCACCGCCACCCCAACTATCTTTGTAAGTTATCGTAGTCAGAAAACATCATTAGAAATAATTGATGGACTAAATCTCTATTCAAACCAATCTCTATCTACTGTCAAAATAGAATATCTTTAATAGAATATTTGGATTCATGCTTGGAGTTGATTCAGAATATGCATTTGTTGATGATCTTCAAGATGGTTGCTTAGGTATTAATTTTGTAGAAATAAAGGAAGAGGATTGTGACATAATTTTGTAAATGTGTATACACATATCAAAGAAAGTAAATACCTGATATTATTACTTAGTCACGAGCAGAATAAAAATCAACCAGTGCTGAGAGAACAAAACAAATCCACTAAAAACATGTACGATATAATTGTTCGATTTTTGTCCACCTTTTCAAAGAAAAATACAATTTTGAGTAAGATATTTTGCTTCATTAGAGGGCACTTTAGAGATTTGGTTGGATACGACAGTTAGGGATCAGAGAGCTTCTCGACATCCAAACAACTCTGATTTTGGCATCCAGAAGCAGCTTCTGGATCCAAAATCCCAAGAAGTGGATTCCCACCAGAAGCTCACATCTGGGAGCTCCATCCAAACGCACCCTAAGTGCTCATGACATGAATACCATAGAAATCTATAAAGACAAAACCATAAGTGTGTCTCTACATAGACTAAGATTTATCACAATCATTAAAACATACAAAACACTACTAAAGATAAGGCTAAAGATAACCACAAAATTACATATCAATCTTATCTCTTTATCCAGTCCAATCTTATTCTCACCTCATCATTTCCCATATGGTGGGCCCACTAACCAAAACTTGTGCTAAGCCTCCATTATGATCATTAACACATCAAATGTAAGAGTGAGAAACACATTAAAATGGCTATGGAGATCATTTGAAGTTACAAGATTAATATTAAAACACACATAAATCTAACAACATCCACACTTCACATCATTCTCCACCCTCCAATGTGGATGGATTACTCACTAATTATCATGTTAACAAAGAAAACAATAACGTAAAAACAACACATCCACATGCATAGACAACTAAATCTAATTAAAACAAGATATAAACAACAACCACAAACTTTGATTAATGAAAAAGAAATATTACAACTTACCGGTGTTCTTCTCCTCTCCTCCACTATTATACTAATCCAAAAATAAACCTAACCTAATGAGGAGAGAAAAGGAAATGAGTGTATTTATAGAAGATTAGTGGGTCTTGATGAATCTGGACGCAATCGTATGGCGAAAATCAGATATGGATGTTTTGTAGTGCTTTGACTCGACAACCTGACTCACTGGAGAAATTGGGAGTCAAACGCACCGGATGATCCGCCAATGGCGGATCTTTTGGGTCTGATCCACCCCAAAGTTCACCAGAAATTGTAGTTGACCAATTTAACACGTGGGGTGCACCCGGAGCTGATACTTCGAGCATGTTTGGTCTTAATTATTGAATTACTTCTCGGGTTCAGGAGAGTTTGGACTTTACACCCAACATATTCTTCTTTACACATAGGTCTCTCTTGGTTTTTCAGGTGGGTCCCTCTTGATTTTTAGTCCTGTCCGTGGGCATTAAAAATAGGTACAGAAACCTTCCAAATAAGTCCACTCTTCTTTCTTTTTAGGTCATTTTCGCTTTATTTCTCTTCTTTATTACCTAAAGCCTGAAATATAAAAAACAAATACCCGAGTAACATAATTATTGGATAAAATAAAGGATTTATAGCATGAATGCACTGTATGATATGTTGCTAATCATGTACGCATACAAATTATATCCATTTGCATCTCACATGTGGAATGAATGGTTGATATTATTTTTTCAATAATGGTGTTGATTTGCTGGTATTAGTCTGGAAGGTATGCAATATCTAACCTTGGTTTCTTGTTTTAACTTTGTTTTTCAACTATCAACATTTTGTTTTGTAGCTATCAACATGTTACACTCTCATTCCTCTCTCTCTCTCTATATATATATATAGAGCGAGAGTAGTTTTCCTATGAGGTATACCTCATTTAAGTAAATATGAGGTACAAATTTTTGTGACCGTCAGATTAAGATGCCTTATTTTTACCATAAGATGCACTCAAAACCCAACCCAAAACCTTCTCTCCCACTCCAAAACCTTCAAACCCAAAAGCTTCTCTCAAATCCCCAACTCTAAACCCACGAAACCCAACCCAAAACCTTCTCTTCCACTCCAAAACTTTCAAACCCTCGATCTTCTATTCCTCCATTTCCAGCGATGGAGACTAGGTCTTCTCCTAGATTGCATCCAACGATGGAGACTACGACTTCTCCTAGATTGCATCATTGAAGTAAGATTCCATCTGTTTGTTTAGTATTTTTGTGTAATTTAGATGTTTCCCCTATATTGCATCGAAATAATGCTAGTTCATATATTTATTTTTTGTTTGAGAAATTTAGGGTTGAAATTTGGTTTAAGGTGTCTGTTTTAGGGGAAAGATGGATGTCAGATTCTTTTTAGGGTTTCTATGTTTAGGTGTTTTGTTTATTTGTTTCCTGTAAAATTAAAAGAAGAAACTGAGAAGAATGTTCTTAAAATTATCTAACAATTTGTTGGGTTTGGTAAGATGAGATCTATTGTGGTACTTTGATATGAGAATCTGAATTCCCTGGATGTAGAAACAGAAAGTTTCCATTTAAGGTTTGGAAAGTGATTGGGGATATTAGATTCAAAGTGTTATGTTGTCTCCTTGTGATCTCCTTGTGATTGGCATTTCGGCTGCATCACTATCAGTGGCAATAGTCGAATCAATTTTGACTCTATCTTTACAAATTTCGAATTTTGAATTGAATGAAATCTTACAAACATGTTATGAGTGGTTAAGTGTCTCCTTCACATAGCGTCATATTTCTTTGTCATATTTTAGAGATCTTACAATCATTCATTTTTGTGTTGCTTAACTAAGTGTATTCCAAGTACTGTAATTTAAATACTTATTTGTGTATTTTAAGCTTCAAACAATGTATTAAAATTATAGTTTAATTTGATACCTGCAGCTTTATAGTTTATTTACCGTTGTATGTAATCCACATCTTTCAATTTATTTGACATAATTTTAGCTCATTTTGTTGTACCTTTGATATTGTACATATTTTTTAATAAGATAAATATTCAACTAATGGTTAACTTTGATCTCCTAATGAAAGACTATTTCTTTTGCAGTGGCTATGCCATTATTTAGTTTAGGATTAGTCAGATTGAATCTAAGAAAACTCCAAGTCCAAGGAAAAAATCATCTACAACGTCAGCCAACGTGGATGGGATTAAAGTAAAGGAAACCAAAGTAAATAGAACAGAGAAAGTAAATGAAACTAAAGTCAAGGAGACAATAACTAAAAAAGACAAATAAAATGAAAGCAAAAAAGAAAGGCATGTATTTCTATTTATTTCAGTTATTCTTGTGTTGATTCTTTTAGAAATTTTGTTTTTATTTTAATTCCTGATCTATGTTAGGTGTTTCACAAGAAATTGGTCCTTCACCCCATACTAATGCTCACAATTCATCACCTTCTCCAATAACACATAGTACATACTTTCTTTTTGCATTTCTATTTTTAACATAAGTTTGTGCATTTTTTTAATGTATGTTGATGGATTGTTTGTGTAAAATTATCAACATTTATAGTTAGTTTATCAGTTTTTTGAATAACTTCATAATGACTATTTTTATTGTAAGTTTATCCTTTTATAATGTATTTTTATTGACTTTTTATTTAACTTTAAAGTTAGTTCATGCTTTTATTGTGTATTTGTATTAATTGTTTATGTATTTTCAGTGTTAGTTTATGCAACTTTAGAGATAGTTCATGTTGTTATAGTCTATTTGTATTGCTTATGAATTTTAATTATTTTTTGAATCATGTTGCATGTAGTTCCTATTCCATCATTTAGTTTGGGATTGAGTGAGTTGGAGGTTGAGGATTCAAGTCTATTATCGGTCGAATTAACTCCAAATAGATCTATCTCTAAAACGGAAGTATGTACCACATCTACAATAAAGAAAAAGGGAAAGAAAGTTGAAGTACAAATCCAAGGTGAAAATATATTCTTAATTGTAAAACTATTTACTTATTTTTTGAGAAGCAAATAGTTGTGACTTTTGAATATTTCATTGCAGCTCAAACCAAAATTCAACATAGATGTAGTGTGGCTGCATACAAGAAAATAAAGGATAATGTTGAGCTTGATGAAAAACAAAAACTCGCCATTTCTTCGATTGGCTGATTCATCTGATAAGAAATGGTAAGTAATTCTTGAAGGGAAGAAAAAAATTATATTAGATGATAGTCTCATCGAGTATGATGAGACACCACCTTTCTCTAAGCAATCACGCAAGTTGAACTCACTAGATGGCGAAATACATGTTGAGACTTGTATGTTTAGAGATGACCACAATGAAGGTAAATGGATTGAAATCCATTAAGAAAAAAGAAATCGTAAAGGTGAAAAATGTCTTGTAGAACATCATAATAACCATTTAATGTCTTGATTTTACTTTTTAATGTCTTGATTTTACCTATTATAGTATCATGGATCTGAAAAAGAAACCCGATCCATCAGAGTCTGAGGTCTCGAGGACTTACACTTCACGAGGTCCTACACTCATGAACGAATTCGTAGGGAAAAGAAATAAAGATGGTAGACTTCCAATCAAGTTTGATGACCATCTTGAGCCGATAGGCATGCTGTCAAATATCTGCACAAGTTATCTGGGGAGCCTAGCGAAGTCCAAAGTTGACATCTATTTGTCGAGTTGGGCCAAAGTTGATGAGAAGCTGAAAGGCACAATCTGGGATGACATGCAGGTAATGAGTCCATTATAATATTCTTTTGTTTTAGTCAAACTTTTAATATAAAGAAATTAAAAATGTTAACGTGTTATAGGCAAGTTTTGAGTTCCTATCCACTGACAAGTTGAACAAAAAGTGGATGACATACATGTCGGTCCGTTGGAGGGACTTCAAAACAAATTTAACCAATAAGTACATATTTGGAGACTATCAGGACAGAAATCCATGCGATTACTATAACTTGATCACTCTGAATACATGGGATCAATTCAGCAAATCAAGAGAAATCCCGGAGTTTGAGGTAATTAAGTTTAATTTAGAATATGAACTTATTAAGTTACTGTTTCAAATGATAATCTAATATATTTGGTTTTAGGCCCTCCAAGAAAAAAGCCAAGAGTGTAGATCTTCTAACAAGTATCTCCATCGTATGTCTCGATTGGGGTACCCAAAATTAGAAGCACAAATGATGGCTGAAAAAATGGCCCAGAAGAAACAATAGGCAATCGACTCCGGTATGAGTGAGGAGCAAGCAAGCAACTTGTCTCCCCCTTTCCCCATATGTTGTTGGGATTCTTCGAAGAGAGCGAGCGTAAACTCTAAAGGGGAGTACGACACAAACGAGTCGAAAGCAGTCGGCTCGAAGATAGTAAGTTCTATCACTTGTATATGTTATTAAATCACATTCAGTAATTTTATATTTTTAAGTTGTTTGTAACATTTTTCTTTAAACTTTAGGACTCTCTGAAGTTGAGAGAATCCCAAGGTGAATTTGTTTCCGATGGCCAGAATGATATTCTACGTGAAGCCTTGGGAAATGACGAACATCCCGGTCATGTACGGGGTAGGGAGTAGCCTTGGACTGCGAATATTATGGAAAGACCCATCGGTCAACTTCGTCGACAGTTCATACCAAATGCGAGCACAAAAATTTAGATTTCCAAATAAATTGCAACTAGTTATGGAGAGATTGGATCTCGATTTGTCTACTTCTCCTACCCGTTGTAGGACCACTTCTTCCCCAGTGACCACTCCTCCGGTGCAGCCAGTGGTCAACCCTGACCGACAATCTAATTTCGCAACTTATTCTCGAGAATTGGCCCTCGTAGATGGTCCCTCGTTTGGTAAATTTGAGGATGGATAGATGTGCTCTATTTGTCGAAGATCCTGATCGAAGATTGGTGGGACACGACAAAGTTTATAACATCTCCAAACACCACTTCAAAGAGGTGGAAGAGGGAGAAGTGAAGGTTGCAGTGGGGAGTTTCTTAGACTCTGATGCTCTGGTGCCAATTGCGGAAGAAGAGGTTGTTATGCTCGGCGATGCTATTGGTGGGTTCCTGAGGTGGCCTCGTCATTTAGTTGAGCTAAATGACACACACGAGGTATATTTAAATTTTGAAAACCAATCAATTTCAATTTTGTTAATAATTATATTTTTAACGTTTATATATATATATATATATATATATATATATATATATATATATATATATATATATATAAAGTTTCAAGCCCCGGGAGCAAAGGGTCAAATAACCAATCTCCGATCAACATTAATTTTGCTACCAAATAGGTGCAAAATGTTGTCTCAATTAATGGTGGGTAGGGAATCACAAGCCTTAACTACCTGGGATTCGGAGGAGAGGGTTAAAGGGTTGCCTTCGGGTTTGATGTTATGCAGTTCTTGTTGATGGATCAATTGTGCATAATGGTTATCGACGTGCAAGTCAAGTAAGTATTTTCTTTTGTATAAGATGAAATGTATTGAATAATTTTATCCTAATTATAACATAATGTAATTTTTACCCTCGTACACACCTTTATGTCGTCAAAAGGTCAGTCTGTCCCGATGATAAAGTATTGAGATTTGTTAGTCCATCTACTTATATATACGGGAATGACGATAAATCGAGTCAGCTTGCGACTCTCGTGGAAGAAGAAGGCAAAAGATATTATCTTCTCCCTTATCATGAGAGGTAAATTTGTTAATTCAAAGTAAGTGGAATTTGATTTCATAGTAAACTTCTAATTATATACATAAACATCACTCATTGGATGCTTGTCATTCTCTTCCCCGATGCTTGTCGATTAAACCAAGGAAATCCATGCAGAAACTTGTTTTAATGTAAGTTCATTTTAATCATCGTATTTGTAATTTGTGTATTTTTTATTAGTATTATTGACTTCATATTGAATAACTTGTGCTACTCAGGACAATGAGGGTTTACAAAGTGTTAGGTGGAGTAAGAACAACTACATAAGCGGGAGTAACATGGCATGGAATGGGAGTAAGTACTTTCTCCCATTTTTGTTAATTATGTTAAGTAATGGAACATATATTTAGCGAATGCATATTTTTGTAGTACCGCAAGCAAACTGGAAATACAGAATGTGGTTACTACATTGTGAGATACATGGAGAAAATTATCGAAATTGCATCTCAAAACGTAGCCTTATCCGAGGTAATATAGATCGCTATTCAGTTGTATAATTATAGTTTTATTATTTAAATACTAATATTTTGTACTTGTATTTTTATATGTCTTCCAAAAGAATAGTGATCCCTACTTGCAAAAGGAGCTTCATGATTCTCACGACCGATGGGCTCGCTATTTTATTACAAACATGTTAATAAACAAAGAGGTTCTTATATCAATAACACTTCCTTTGTAATTAAACATGCAAATTTATTTAACATGTTTATTTGTTTTACCAACATACAGTGTGTTCTTTAATATAATCAAACATCTTTGTGAATGAATGTCAAGTGTTTGTGTATGTATGCTTGCGTATGAATGATTGTGTTTGTGTATGCTCATTGGATGAATGCGTATTTGTGGATGAATCTGTTATGCATGATGAATATTTTCTTGTGCACGTTGAATGTGCTTGTTATGCAAGAATTTGTGAAAACAATGTCTTGTTTTTTTTAATCTCGTAATGGTATAGACGTCGGTTGTACCTAATAGTCAACGTCTATTCCTTTTTTGAAGGGGATAGGCGTCAGCAATTCAGTACGACCGAAAATAGATGTCGGTTGCACTAGTGCAGAATAGGGCATACTCGTCAAACCATAGACGTCGACTGTATAAATAGCCAACGTCTATACCCATAGACGTCGGTTGTTTATATAGTTGACGACGTCTATTGTCTGCCATAGACAGATATAGACATCGGCAGTTGATACAGTCAACGTCTATTGTGTGCCATAGACGGGTATAGATGTCGGCTGTTGATACAACTGACGTCTATAGGTCGTTTAGTCGAACCGTTCCCTTAATTTTTCTTCTTTTATCGCGACAAAAACCCAACCAAACCCTAGCCGTTCCGTGACCAACGGGCCCTTCCTCACCTCCGCGCTGTCCACAACCACCCGTGATCTCCACCACGACCAAACCCTAGCCCCCACGACCCTGCGACTTCCGACAACCGTAACCTTCGTGATCCCATATTCCTCCCCTTCTGTGACTTCCAACCTCTTCCGCGACATAGACAGTCGCGACCTCCTCCGCCACCACAACTTTCTCCACCCCCGCGACCTCCTTTGGTTCATGCTTAACCTCCGGATGTGTTTTTGTTGTTTTTATTTTCTTATAGATATTTGATATGTACATTTGACATTTTTCCACTGATACACATTGATGCATTGCATACATTGCATCATATGTCTTTCATTTAGATTACTTTTATATCAATAAATGCTACTAAGGATGTGTTTAGTCGTATTTACAGAATACAGGGACCTGAATGCAAATTACCCACATTCCGAGCATAAACGTGTGCAAAAGATTCATTTCTATCATAAAGACCGAATTCAAGTTTATCGGGTTTCAATTGGAAATGCATCCGAGCATAAAAGCATTCAAGAAGCTAATCACAAAAAGGTCAAGGGCTTAATTGCAAAATGCCAAGGACCTGATTGCAAAAGAAAAGGATCAAGTTATTTTGTTGGAAAAGTCAAAAGAAAAGTCAAAAATAAATCCCCAACAATGGAAGGAATAATCCGGAGTTCAAGACAATGGAAAGAATCATTCAGACGCGTAAATAAAGATCAAATCATACCATAAACATATGACCAAAATCCGGACCCGAGCAGACCTGATTGTGCGGCGTTTTCGCCGCACAACACCTTCAATATGTGGCGTTTCCGCCGCCCAGTCATTGATCCATGTGCTCCAATTTCGTCCTGTCGTGCGATGACGCGTGTACTCTCCTTTTATGTATTGGTATCCCCTGTATCGGCTATAAATAGCCTTGTAGAACGAATGTAACACATCTTTGAACATTTGGTCTTGGATCATTAGTAATAAAATTCTGTTCTTTTAATTCTTGTTTTAGTTTTCTTTTAATGTCTCTAGGATCCCTTCTTCTTCCTCCCTCCATGAGTTTTTAACTCTTTCCAAAGGGTGGAGGTGATGGAATTAGGGGTAGAGAAGATGAATGCATGTTATTGTTTTAAGTTCGTGATTAGTATATTTTGATTACTTGAGTTTATGTTAAATCATTTATCTTGTAATGCTTCATAACTAACATGATTTATTTCAAGTTTCTCCATTCTCCAATCTGAACCTAAGTCTAGACCTCCACCCGACGGAATTCTCCATCTTTATTCTTGTTTTTAGTTTTAATTGTTCTTGTTTCTTGCTTTAGATAATCAAATCAAAAATACCAAAAACCCAATTTATTTCTTCCCCCTTCTTCCCCTTAATCGAAAATAACAATAACAACGAAATCTCTCCCTCCTTGTGTTCGACCCGTATTTGCCACGTCTTCATTGACACCGTGCACTTGCGGTATAAATAAAATTCTCATCAAGTTTTTGGCGCCGTTGCCGGGGAGGCGACGCAGATTTTTGTTGTTTTTGTGTTTTCGATTTTTCCTGTTTATCTTGTGTGCGATCTAAGTATTTGGATTTGTGTTTCAGGAGACAACAGAGCGCGCGGCGAAATACGAGCGCATTCTGAGCTTAAAGAGCTGCGAATCCGCCGCCCCATAAGAAGCATTTGCGGCGAAATCGCCGCACAGGTTGGTCTGCCGGTCTTCAAATTTTGAGGGCATCGTCGGCATCTCTGGGTGGTCGCATTGAGCTACTGGAATCTCCGAGAGCGGGCGGCGAACCCGACTGAGCATTGCGGAGGTAACTTTTCTTGCCTTTCTCGTAAAATCTGAATAGTTGAAAAGTTTCCTTTCGTAGAATTGCACGTGTTAGGGTTACAATTCCATAATTGGCAATAATTCAACTCTGACCTAAAATTGGCAAAATTAGAAAGACCTTAGTGCATGCATCATATAATGTTTTTCTTGCATTATTCTTGCTAAATTCTTGCAAATTAATACTTGTTGAAGATTGCTGGAGGCAAGGTACGTATCGAGGTTTTTATCGATTGCATTAGAGCATATAATTTAGTTGCATACAACCTTGCAATTGCCCCCATTAAAAGGACCATTGTTTGACTATCTTTGCTAGATTTAAGTTAAACTATCTTAAGGGCAACTCCGTAGGAAAAGATACGGTGGGGATTTCATCACCCTCCCGTAGCCCACAAACCACAATCCTGAAGTGTCGCCTAAGCCTAAAATTTAAAATCAATTAGACATTGGCCCCTAAGGACTCGGACTCAATTAAGGAGGAGATTGGTTTGACTTGCTATGACCTGAAGCTAATTGAATTCAATTTGGTGTCTAGAAAGTGTTTTTGTGTCGACGAAAGTCTTCCAAGCGACGTGGTTGTCTAATTGGCACCGACTCTGTCGGAAGCGCCCCCACTAGCTATACACTAACTGGCCAACTTGGTTTGATTGGTGAGGGAGGTGAATCAAGCAAATCAATTCGACTCAACCAGTTAGGAGTCGTCTAGATCTAAGTGACACTAGGTCTAGGATTGTTTTGACCGTGCTTGTTCAGGAAATTTCTGACCAACCCTAATTTTTATCCTTTAGAGTTAAGTTTCCCTTCTCGTCTGAGTCTTCTTTCCCTTCTCATCCTTACCTTTCTATTGTTTGTTTCCTTTAAAAAAAAATTTAATTCAAAAAATTCAAAACGAAAAAAAAATTGTAATTAATTCTTGAAATTAAATTTGGAGTTTAAAATTCGAATTTGAATTCAAAAATTGATTCAACTCGGTGCACTCAGATTTGGATTCGGGACTTGAGTAATCGACTCTCACGAGTTAATCTAGATTCCAGTCTGGAACTTAACCCCATTCCACCTGTTGCACCACCTCACCCGGATCCAATGGGTGAGAACGTAGTGGACCCGCCTGTTGCCCAACCTATAACTCTGAGGGATCGGTGCTACCCAACGATGGCTGCTCAGCCATCGTGCATCGTCATGCCCACCATACCGTGTCGCGACTTCGAACTTAAGGCACAATACATGAGTATGCTGCCTAAGTTCACCTCTAGGGAAGACCCATATCTTTTCCTTAGAGAATTTGAAGAAATCTGCTCTCTTATGCAATACCAGCATATCCCTGAAGAGGCAGTGCGTCTGAAATTCGTGCCTCTAGCACTGAAGGACGACGCTAAGAAATGGCTATATAGTCTAGCCGAAAGATCTATTAGAAGTTGGGCCGAATTTGTTCAAGTTTTCCTAAAAAAATATTTCCCCAACCACAAGACTATGAAGATTAGGAATGAAATTGTTGCATTCGTTCAGTCTGAGAGCGAGCCGTTCTATTCCTATCTTGAGAGATTTAAGAGTGTCTTGACCCAATGCCCTCATCATGTAATTCCGAAGTGGCAATTATGCCAAATTATTTATGAGGGATTGACACCCACATATAGGGTTATGCTAGAATCTGTGAGCCAAGGGAACTTTATGTCCAAAAATGAAAATGATGCCTGGACTTTTCTTGAGGATTTAGTTGAAAATAGTATGCAATGGGACAATGCTAGAACACCCATCAACCCGAGTATTGGATCTAGAATAGCGAGTCAACCCCGACCAGGTGTCTTAGCTATAGATGCCAACATAGCGGCTGAGGCAAAACTAGCCACCCTTATGCGGAGAATGGAAAGTTTAGAGCTGCAAAACCAAACCCGACAAGCATCCCCTACCTCTTGCTCTAGATGTGGTCAGACTGGTCATTTAATGGAGGACTGTGTGAACCTAGAACATGTTAATGCCACATTTAACAATTCTAGAAATGATCCTTACGCATCAACCTATAACCCAGGTTGGCGTAATCATCCCAATTTTTCGTGGACCCAACAAGGACAACCTCCTAGACAACAACCAACCCCATATAACCAAAATAATACATCATCTGGGGGTAATAATGGAAATCATGAGGTTAGGTTGACAAAATTAGAAAATTTAATGACAACTTTTATACAAACAACCAACCAATCATTCCAAAGGCTAGAGACACAGGTCAGCCAATTAGCACAGATAATAGGTGAAAGAGAAAAGGGCCAATTTCCAAGTCAACCTGAGGTAAACCCCAGAACTAATAATCAATATCAATCTTATCAACCACCTTCAGGAAATAACAACCCTAGACCGGTTCAAATGGTTAATGAGGAAGGATCGTTCCAACAAATCAATGTTGTAGTATCATTACGGTCCGGAAGACAAATTGACAATAATGTGGTAAACCCTAGAATGACTAATCAATCTAGCCATCAAGCACCCACATATGACTTGACCATTGAACCCGACGTCCAAATTGAAAAGCCCAATCCACCTACCCAACCTGAACCTGTAGCTCAACCTGAACTTGAGCGAGTCTATGTGTCTCAAGCCCCATTTCCCAATAGACTCAAAAAGAACTCTAGTGCACAAATAGAGAAAATCTTGGAAGTATTTAAGCAAGTTAAGGTAAACATTCCACTCTTAGACATGATTCAACAAATACCTGCTTATGCTAAATTCTTAAAAGATTTGTGCACTAAGAAGAGAAAAACGAATGTACCAAAGAAGGCATTCTTAACTGCAAACATATGCTCAATTCTTTCCAACACATCTCCTATAAAATATAAGGACCCGGGGTGTCCCACAATTTCATGTTCAATAGGAGATACGTTTATCAATAAAGCCCTTCTAGACCTTGGTGCAAGCGTTAACTTGCTCCCATTTTCTGTCTACAAGCAACTCAACCTTGGTCCACTAAAACCCTCTAGGACAACCCTCCAATTCGCTGATTGTTCCGTTAAGAAACCGAGAGGTATAGTAGAGGACGTTTTGATTAAGGTTGGTGACTTCATTTATCCAGTGGATTTTGTCATACTTGATACTGAACCTGTTGTAAATCCTAATCGACAAATCCCTGTAATTTTAGGTAGACCCTTTTTAGCCACTTCGGAAGCATTAATAAACTGTCGAAATGGGCTCATGCAATTATCTTTCGGGAACTTAAAAGCAGAATTTAATATCTTCCACATTGATAATGAGCCAGAAATAATATGCAACCCAAGTGATGTTGTGATGAGAGCACGTATTTATCAGAATTCTGAATCAAATAAATCATCACATAAGCAAAAAGGAAGTAAGAAAAAAGGGAGTGATTCATTTACTCAACCACCATCACTCGAGCAAATAAGCGAACCAATTCAAGTGAGAAGAGTGGAATCTTTTCCTCAAGTCGACATGGGGAACAATTCAACTGGATACATGCACCAACATGGTGTCATTCAATCCAGTTCTGATTATGGTTGACTTTGAGCAAACTCAACCCCTTTACCGCAAGCCGACGCAGGTAATAAGTGCATTTATTGTATCTGTGCATACATTGAGGACAATGCATGATTTAGGTGTGGGGGGGTGTTTATATATGTACATATCTATCTATTTGATTTTCTGTTCTGCTTTATTTAAATAAAAAAAAATTAAAAAAAATTAAAAAAAAAATTCAATATTCTATGACATAGCTTAAGATTGAACTGCTAAAACCCGTGTACAAATTGCATTGAGTTTTTGTTCCTTATTATATAGTTCTGCTTGTAGAAAGTATGACATAAATCTAAGTTCCAAAGAAATAACCCATTACCCTTTAATACATGTATGCACTTAAATTGGATGAATCAAATCTTTGAAGTGGTTGATAAAAAGCAGAGGTTGAGGAAAATATACCGGGAAGTGTGGACTTCTAATAGCAATTAAGCCTTGAGGAAAATAAAAGTGAAAATAAAGGAATAAAGTGAGGAAAGCACATTTTGCAAAATGATTACAAAAGCCCAAGCCTTTGAGTCAATGGTCCGTAGGGGTATCTTGAAACCCGGTAACTTGAGTCTACCAGCTCGGGATTATCGACCAAACTCACTACACAAATGCAAAAGGGTAAAAGTGTCAAAAAGCAAATGTGTTGAATCACGGAAGAAAAGAAAAATAAATAAATAATGATACTCAAGGCCCAAAGCTAAAGGAATGATCCATGCCATGGTTGATCCAAATGATACTTCACCACCAGAGGAGGCGTGCAAAATAATTTAAGTGATAACATGTTTAGAAGGGTTAGTGGTGTGAATGTTGGGGGAACAAAGACCAAGTCATATTTTTAATGAGCTAGATTTATATAATGAGCATGCGAGAACTTTAAGTGAGATGTATAATGTTAAGGCAGAGATATTAAGAGCTATTAATGGAATGTTGAATTAAGACGTTGTGGGTGTGTCAACTGAAAACCCTCACGAGACAAAACTCGTCCTCTAAGGCAACCTGGAGGTTTAAAGGCTTGTTGCACATGCTAAGTGCAACCGTGATTCCTACGAAAGTGAGTTAGGATTTCCCTGCTTTCATTTTCTTATATTCTGCTTTGCTAGGGACTAGCAAAATCTAGGTGTGGGGGTATTTGATGCATTGCATACATTGCATCATATGTCTTTCATTTAGATTACTTTTATATCAATAAATGCTACTAAGGATGTGTTTAGTCGTATTTACAGAATACAGGGACCTGAATGCAAATTACCCACATTCCGAGCATAAACGTGTGCAAAAGATTCATTTCTATCATAAAGACCGAATTCAAGTTTATCGGGTTTCAATTGGAAATGCATCCGAGCATAAAAGCATTCAAGAAGCTAATCACAAAAAGGTCAAGGGCTTAATTGCAAAATGCCAAGGACCTGATTGCAAAAGAAAAGGATCAAGTTATTTTGTTGGAAAAGTCAAAAGAAAAGTCAAAAATAAATCCCCAACAATGGAAGGAATAATCCGGAGTTCAAGACAATGGAAAGAATCATCCAGACGCGTAAATAAAGATCAAATCATACCATAAACATATGACCAAAATCCGGACCCGAGCAGACCTGATTGTGCGGCGTTTTCGCCGCACAACACCTTCAATATGCGGCGTTTCCGCCGCCCAGTCATTGATCCATGTGCTCCAATTTCGTCCTGTCGTGCGATGACGCGTGTACTCTCCTTTTATGTATTGGTATCCCCTGTATCGGCTATAAATAGCCTTGTAGAACGAATGTAACACATCTTTGAACCTTTGGTCTTGGATCATTAGTAATAAAATTCTGTTCTTTTAATTCTTGTTTTAGTTTTCTTTTAATGTCTCTAGGATCCCTTCTTCTTCCTCCCTCCATGAGTTTTTAACTCTTTCCAAAGGGTGGAGGTGATGGAATTAGGGGTAGAGAAGATGAATGCATGTTATTGTTTTAAGTTCGTGATTAGTATATTTTGATTACTTGAGTTTATGTTAAATCATTTATCTTGTAATGCTTCATAACTAACATGATTTATTTCAAGTTTCTCCATTCTCCAATCTGAACCTAAGTCTAGACCTCCACCCGACGGAATTCTCCATCTTTATTCTTGTTTTTAGTTTTAATTGTTCTTGTTTCTTGCTTTAGATAATCAAATCAAAAATACCAAAAACCCAATTTATTTCTTCCCCCTTCTTCCCCTTAATCGAAAATAACAATAACAACGAAATCTCTCCCTCCTTGTGTTCGACCCGTATTTGCCACGTCTTCATTGACACCGTGCACTTGCGGTATAAATAAAATTCTCATCACACATACATAATTTGGTGTTTAATTTTTAGATATTTGAGATTTGGCTAGGTAGGCGTAGAACTTGATATGTACATTTTGTAAATCATTCAAGGTTATAATATCTATTCTTGTACAACTTATGCTTTGTTTGTTGTTTTTGCAACTTTCTTCAGTTAAAACGGTTCAATATATATATATATATATATATATATATATATATATATGTTGTTTGTTGGTCTTGATGAAAGAGGTGTGATTGGTCGAATTTTTTGGTGATTCGGCTTTGTGGTATTTTGGGTTATGTTATTTTTTTCTGTGGATTTGATGTGGTGCTTTTGCGGGGTTTCAAATTTGCGGGCTGTCATTCCTCTTTTTCAGTTAGTTAAGATCTACGGAAGCTTAGATTTTCTTTAATTTATGAGAGATCATTTTGTTGGTTTAGTTAGAATGGTAGGTTTTACTAGAAACATCTTAAATGATTGGATGGGGTTTTATTTTAGAAGATTGTGGTGATTGATCTTTTTCTTTGGGTTTTATGTTTCCTTATTAGTTTATTTTAGCTGTAAATTTATTTATTGATTGATGGTTAGTTTCATGTGTTCTTTAGTTAGTTGGATTCTGAATTTGTTGAGTTGGTTTGGTTGAGTTAAATATTACTCTAGTCACCCGAGACCAGTCATGATGTTAGTGTTCTTGTGAAGTAGTAAACTTGAAACCAAACAAATTCTTGAGAAGTTGTGGAAGACAGTCTTCGAATTTCTATCAAAGTTTCTGGGTCAAACTAAAGTTAATAAATGATTCATTGCAATATGATAGATAAACTTGTGCTTTCTGTTTCTCACATTTTTACTATACCCAAATGAGATCAAGTTTATTTATGTTTATTAATGTTTAGCTTAGTTAAATATTTATTTATTTATATTTATTTATATTTATTTATGCTGAAAACAACTTATTTTGTTTAGTTAAATGTTTATTTATGTTTAGTTTCTAATAACTCGTCGACCCCCTTAAGCAATTTCCCTTTAATAACCTAAAGGAAAAGATTAGACAATATTTTATAAGTCAGTCATCATATAGGATTTCCATTCATAAAAATTATTTATTTTACGATTTCTGTCGTCGATTGCTGGCGTAAGGTACGTAATCTCTTTTACTCATCACATTAGAAAGCACACATTAATTAGTAGGACTTGCATTGGAACAAGAGTGAGGTGAGTGTTTGTTTGGTGTGTTGGTTGTTAGAGTAAGGTATGAAAAATACTTAGGGGCAGTCACCTATAGGAGACGAGGTGGGGGATTTCATCACCATTTCCTTCGCCCAAAAACAACTTAATAAAAGAGTCTTAATAAAATCAATTTAGACATTGGCCTCTAGGATATTCGGGCGCATTAAGGAGAGGAAACTGTTTAAGACCGTTATGGCCTAAATGGCGTTGACCATCTAGTCTCCCTGAGATTTTAGGAACCTTCGGATTCTTGATTTCCTATATCCTCGTTGTTTAAGACTGTTTCGGCCTAAACGTTGTTGACTATCCAGTCTCCCTGAGATTTGTGGAACCTCCGTGTTCTTGATTTCCTACAGACTAGTGCTCCTCGATGGGACCTCGAAGTTAGGCATCGTCTAGTACTAAGGACCTATAGTGGACTTTAGGCTTGCTTTGGCCTTGATTGCTTAGTTAGGTTTCTAACATTCCTTATTCCCACGCTAGATTAAGGATTTCATCTCTTCTCTACTAAGTCATTCTTTTCTTATCTTCATGTCTCCAGATCTTCTCATCTACGAACACATTCTTTTAAATTGATTTTTTTTTATTTCCTTCAATAATAACTATCATTTTTCTTAATATTTAGATTGAAATGGATCGAGAGTGCATTCTTTCAAATCGAATGAGTGATGAGTATGAGAACAGAGTGAATATGTTCTTAGAGGTTGCTAAAAAACATTAAAAAAGAATGACAGCGACATGGCGTATTGTCCGTGCAATAAGTGTCATAATATTTCAGTGCTGACTTTTTGGAAAATAAAAGATCATTTGTTTGAGAAAGGTTTCGACCCAAGTTACGGACGGTGGATATGGCATGGTGAAAACGAATCATTTAGTCGTTTCAAGAATGACATAGACAATGTTAGTGTGGAAGATCACTTAGAGGAAATGGTTCAGGATATGGCTGAAAAGTTTTCGTCCAACCCCGACTTACTTGGTAGTTTGTTGAGTGACAATGAGAAGCCGTTGTATAAGAGTTGTACCAAATTCACTAGATTGTCAGCGGTGTTAAAGTTGTACAATTAAAAGCAGGAAATGGTTGGACTGATGTCAATTTCACATCATTGTTGAAGCTATTGAAAGTGATGCTTCCCTATAATAATGAGCTGGCAGATAGAATTTATGATGCTAAGAAAGTGTTGTGTCCTATGGGAATAGAATATAGGAAGATGCATCCATGCCCGAACGATTGTATATTGTATAGGGGTGAGCTTTAAAACTTACATTCATGTCCCAGTTGTAATGTTTCACAATACAAAATGAAATGCAGTGGACCAGACCACAATGTAGATGTTGATGAGATGAAAATCGAAGGACCTCCTACTAAGATTTTGTGGTATCTTCCGATAATACCAAAGCTTAAATGTTTGTTTGCGGGTAAGGAGGATTCCAAGAACATAACATGACATGCTGATCGTGAGAAACCAAATGATGAGTTGCTACGTCATCCTGCAGATTCACCTAAGTGGAAAAAAGTAGATTACGACTTTCCTGTGTTTGGTGAAGAATCCACGAATGTACGACTTGGACTCAGTACGGACGGAATGAATCCTTTCGGTAGTTTGAGTAGCATTCACAGTTCTTGGCTTGTTCTGCTTGTAATTTACAATCTGCCCCCGTGGTTATGCATGAAACACAAATATATTATGTTGTCCTTAATGATTTATGGTCCGAAACAACCTGGAAACGACATCGATGTGTATTTAAGACCTTTAATTGATGACGTAAAGAGATTGTGGGATGACGAAGAGCTAGTTTTTTATTCTTATCGTCAGGAGTCATTTGTAATGCGGACAATGATATTTTGCACGATTAATTACTTTCCAGCTTATGGTAATTTGTCTGGATATTCGGTCAAAGGTCATAAAGCTTGTCCAATTTACGAAGAGAATACATGCTCCTTGCAATTGGTTAATGGTTCTAAGACAGTCTATCTTGGTCATCACAGATTTTCACCGAACTCTCACCCTTATCGTAGGTTGAAAAAGGCATTTAACGGAAAACAGGAGTTTTAGAATCCGCAAGTTGAAATCAGCGTCGAAAAGGTGTATAAACGTGAAGGAACATTGAATGTGAATTCGGAAAACCGTACTAACGAGCAAATGACAAAAGTCTTTGGGAAAAAAGATCCATATTTTTTTATCTCCCGTACTGGAAAACTTTAGAAGTTAGACATTGTATTGATGTGATGCACATAGAGAAAAACATTTGTGAAAGTCTTGTTGGCACTCTGTTGAACATACCTGGTAAAACAAAAGATGGATATAATGCAAGACTTGATCTTGTTGACCTTGGTATACGAGCAATGTTGCCACTAGAGAAGAAAGGAGATTAGAATTACTTACCTCCAGGTAGTTATACATTGTGTAGAAAGGAGAAAAAGTTTCTTTGTCAATGTTTGCACGATCTAAGGGTTCCAAAAGGTTATTCATCAAATATCAGTAGTCTTGTTGTTATGAAGGATTTGAAACTTGTGGCGATGAAGTCTCACGATTGTCACACTCTAATGTAGCAGTTGTTACCTGTAGCACTGAGATTCATATTACCAAAAGATGTTAGACATGCAATAATAAAGTTGTGTTCATTTTTCAACAAAAATTGTAGTTAGATAAGTTGCAGGATGAAATTGTGGTTATATTATGTCAGTTGGAGATGTTCTTCCCACCTACTTTTTTCGACATGATGATTCATCTAGTTATTCATTTGGTTAGAGAAATTAAATTGTGTGGACCTCGTAGGTGGTCCCTCATTTGGAAAGTTCGAGGATGGATCTAGATGTGCTCTATTTGTCGAAGACCCTGATCGAAGATTGGTGGGACACGGGAAAGTTTATAACATCTCCAGACACAACTTCACAGAGGTGGGAGATGGAGAAGTGAAGGTTGCAGTGGGGAGTTGCTTATGTGTTGGTGCTTTGGTGCCAATTCCAGAAGAAGAGATTGTTACCCTCAGTGATGTTATCGGTGGGTTCGTGAGGTGACCTAGTCATTTGGTAGAACTAAATGACACACACGAGGTATACTTTAATTTTGAAAGACTATAAATTTCAAATTTGTTAACAATTGTATTTTTAACGGTTGTATATATATCTGTAAGGTGTCGAGCCCCCGGAGCAAATGGTCAAACAACCAACCTCCGATCAACATTAATTTGCTTCCAAGTAGGTGCAAAATGTTGTATCAATGTATGGTATGTAGGGAATCACAATCCTTAAATACCTGGGATTTGGAGGAAGGGGTTAAAGGGTTGCCTTCGGCTTTGTACGTCACCAAAGAGAATGTCATGTAGTTATTGGCGATGGATTCATTGTGCATCATGATTATCGACGTGCAAGTGAAGTGTTTTCTTTGGTATAAGATGAAATGTATTGAATAATTTTATCGTAACTATAATAAAATGTATTTTTTACTCTTGTAGACACCTTTATGACACCAAAAGGTCAGTCTTTCCCGATGATCAAGTATTTGGATTTATCAGTGCATCTACCTATATACGGGAATGACGATAAATCGGGTCAGCTTGGGACTCTCATGAAAGAAGAAGACAAAAGATATTATTTGATCCCTTATCACGAGAGCTAAACTTGCTAATTCAAAGTGGATTTTTATTTTGTAAAAAACTTCTAATTATATATACAACATGGCTCATTGGATGATTGTCGTTGTATGCCCCGCGACTAATTCGGCATATTGGTTTGATCCGTTGGGGTTGAATAAACCAAGGGACTCCATAAAAAAACTTGTAAATCTGTATGTTTGTTTTAGTCATCGTATTTGTAATTCATGGATTTTTATTAGTATTATTAAATGAAGGTTTTCAATAACTTGTCCTACTCAAGACAATGAAGGCTTATAGAGCGTTAGGTGGTAGGAGAACAACCCCGAAAGCGGGAGTAACATGGCATGGAATGGGAGTAAGTTCTTTCTCCCATTTTTGTTAATTAAGTTAGGAATATATATTAAGCGAATTTCTATGTTTGTAGTATCGGAAGCATACTGGAAATACGAATGTGGTTATTACATGATGAGATATATGGAGGAAATTCTCGAATGTGCAAGTCAAGACTTATCCTTATCCGAGGTAATATAGATCGTTATTCAGTTGTGTAGTTATAGTTTCATTATTTAGATATTATTTTACTTGTATTTTGATAGGTCTTCCCAAAAAGTAGTGAGCCCTACTTGTAACAAAAGCTCGATGATACTCGCGACCGATGGACTCGATATTTTATCAGAAACATGTTGATGAACTAAGAGGTTCTCATGTCACTAACACTTCTTTTGTAATTTAGTTAACAAGTTCAATTATATTACAAACATACAATGTTATGCCTTAATATAATAGCCTCACTTTTAGAATGAATGCAAAGTTATTATGTATGAATTAATGCCAAGTGTGTTGAATGATTATGTGTATGCTTGTATATATGTGTTTGTGTATGTATGCTTGTATGTATATGTGGATGAAAGTGTATATGTATTTGTGTTTGTGAACGAATTTGGTGCAGGATGAATGTGTTTTCTATGCAGTGTTTTTGGTGCAGGCCTGATTGCTATTTATTTTTTTTGTCCAGGTTTAGGAATAGACGTCGATTGTTTGTATTAGCCGAATAGACGTCAGTCGCATAATATCCGAAGTTTATACCTAAAGAATAGACGTCGGTCGTATATAACGGTCGACGTCTATGCGTTACGTATAAAATTATCAAATTGAAATTTATAGCAAAATACTCGCTCTCTCTCTCTCTCTAAAAGCTAATTCGTTGCAAGGTCTAACATCCACACATCCCCGAAAATTTCATGAAAGAATATATTAAAGACATAAAAAAATGATGACTTGAGATCATAGGTAAAATATAAGCAAAACATGGTTTAGGTGAGACATGTGAGGAGTTAAAAGAAAGAAAAAAAACTACTTATAAGTGTTGCTAGAAAGTGACTGGGGGACGTATACCAATCATACCATATGATTTCCTGGATCTAGCACCCCGTTGCGATTAAGATCCACATCGGTAACCTTTATAAAATAATTAAGATCTTATCGAGGGAATTACTCAATCAAGAAAATATCTCTCATGTTCGTAGCACGCACAGCTCCCAAGATGTATTTGACTTTAATTGTGCTAGAGACGATTCGTGCTGATAACGTGTTATGAATATGTCGAAGATCCTTAGAAACACAAGAATAACAAGACAAAAGAAGTATGTGGGGAGGGAGGAAAATGAATACTTTTATATTGTATCTTCTCAATACATAGCACAACCTCATGTAGGTGTGGAAGTTACAGACCCTACACTAAATAATGATGTAAATACAATGCACATTAGAACACATTTTAATAGATGAGTTACCATGGATTGATTGCAAGATAAACCATTTTGGAAGTTGAATCATCTACTATATATAATTTTCATTAAAGTATTGACATTTTTTATTTAATCTGTAACGATAGTAACTTATATTTGAGGTTTAGTTAGAATTAAAAGTCCTTTCAAAAAATTATAAATAAAAAGGCATAAAAGCAAAATAAAATTCGAGAGTATCACGGTATTTTCTAGCCAAAGTGCTTATTGAACAAATGAATTTTAAATTGTTAAAAAGAAATTGTATTCGAGAGTATCACGGTATTTTCTAGCCAAAGTGCTTATTGAACAAATGAATTTTAAATTGTTAAAAATACCATATTTTAAAATATGTTCAAAGTGTAAGTTATCACGTGCAAAATATTATTTTCTGTCTATAAAATCCAACCTGATAACGAAAGACAAGTGCACCAACACCAAGTCACCAATTGTAATATGTTACTCCAAAAGCATTCTAAGGAAATTTGATTATCATGGAAAACCGAGGATTTTTGGGTGCTATTCTTCCTGTCGCTGTGTTCGTCGTTGCTGCCTCTGGTAAACTTTTTTTTCTTTTACCTAAATGTTCGCTGAGTATTCGTTTCCAAAGTTCCAAGATTTATAAAGTCCAGACCATATGTTAATTATTTATATGCAAGCACATATATTTAGTGTAACGTTCTCAAACAACGAAAAAATTTGAACTTTTAAAAGACAATCAACAGAGTCAAACCAACACATGAGGACATTACTGAAGAATAAAAGACCAGGTGCACCAACATATATGTAACATATATATCTGAGAGTTTCAAAAGTGTGATTATCAAAAGGCTATAAAGAAATATACAAATAATCACTCCGACCTCAAGACTGAGAGAAAAACAGGATCTGGTCACGACGTGCCTCTCCTCGGTCCCCACCCCCTAACGTCGGTCACAACCTGAAAAGTAAACATGCAACTATGCGTGAGTTTCCAAACCCCTAACACATATACGAACATGAATCAATAAACATGGCACGCAAGACTATTCATAGCAGCAAAAGCATAAACACAAAGCTGTACTCCATGACTCTTTCATCCAACCACAACAACACACAATATCGTCATCAAGCTGGGCTCCATGGCTCTTTCACCCAACCACAGCTACCACGACCAGACTAAGGCTGCAGGGCTTTTTCACCCAACCCCCTATCACGCAGTCTAAGCTAGGGCTCTTTCACCCAACCCTAACTCACGTGCAGATAGCTCCAAGACTCTTTCACCTAACCACTGCACCAAACAAACAATTACGGGGCTCTAGGACTCTTTCACCCAACCACCGTAACACACCTGCACACAACGCACCATTTCCGAAAAGACATTGGCCAACAACCTGCCTCAAAAGGATGGCAACACAATAAGCACCTCACAGGTGCAAAACAGAGCAAAAACGGTCAACTGAAACCAAACATCCGGTCGACCGATTCTCTCCAGAACCAGGCAAATGTCTCGACCAGCAAACCATCGGCCGAACACTTCCAACCGACAAAACTACCAAACGGTCAAACAAAAGACTCAGGCGGTCAACCACTAAAAGGGTCTACCCCACCACACTAACAACATGAATGTTCCAACGGGTGACCGGCAAAGGGGGTCGGGTGACCGAAGACAACCATGCACTTCCTCCTTCCTCCAAGTCACACTGGTCGAACCACACTTGCATCGCTCGACCAAACTTTAAGTCAGCTTAAGTCTTCGGTCGAACAAATCACACAAGCGGTCGACCGTTTAGTGGTCTAGGCCCCAACCGACTGAGCTACAGGTACAATCGGATGAACAGATCAAAATGGCAGTCGACCATTTGGCACACCTGAACCGACTTACCAATAGTGTAGTCGGTTGAACGGCAAAGGGGTTCCGGTTGACCAAAAACACCCAGAGCTTGCCTACTGTGCTTAACCGGTCGACCGCCCAAGACATCGTTCGACTGGTGCAAGGCAAAACTCCCGCAATAACACTAATAAGGGTCGATCGTTCTCAACGTACACTTTGCTTCATGTTTACCTCTGACGAGCCTATCACCCTACCGTAGACTAAAATCACCACTCATACACATTGGTTGAGTCTTAAATCAAAGTTTGACATACATTCAAGGCTTGAAGAAACCATTGAAGACGAACGTCGATCTCCACCACACAATCTCCTTCTTCTCCGGCGAACTCCTCCTTCGATGAGCGCTAACAACCACCTCAACAACTTCAGCGCGAATCTCTAGCTCACCGACCACAACATCTCCCCGGAGATCACTAAGCTGAGAGAGAGAGAGAGAGAGAGAGAGACGAGTGAGTGAGTGAGAGTGAGATGATTTGCATAAAAAACCCTCACCTCAAAACGAAACAAATCATAGTCGTTCACCTCAAACCTCTACATCTCAACAACCTAAACAAGATCAGCAAGTTAACAAGGATTATGATCTAACATTTACTGATCAACAAATAAAATGGTTAAATTTTCAAGTATATGTAAGCAATGATCAGTGACATAAATTTATTATTATCTCTATTTTTGTTTATAGGCCCACTTCAATTAACACGCCACACGCTTTGAAAGTTCTCGATGATATCTAGAAACATATGGTCGTAGTAGTTTTTTTCCCCTAAAAGTATTTTATTTATATTTTTAATTTAATCTTAGCATGTTAATCAAAATACAAGCATTTTATTTATATTTTTAATTTAATCTTAGCATGTTAATCATAATACCGGGATTGGAACCCTTATACCGTGATCCCTTTTACATAATGCTGTCTATAATTTAATTATGTCTTCTTCCTTATCTTAATTTACGTTGCACGTTCAAAAACACATTACATAGAAATCCAAATACGTATCGAGTGTAGTTCCTGAAATCGTTTGCGCCACAAAAAATTAAAAGAAAATTGAAGTAAAATGAGATATTGAGCCATACAAGCAATACTGAAGCACACATGATGATGTCGCAGGAGACGGTGGCGTCATCGAGGAAGAATGTTGCGACCGATGCCTTTGCTCGTTGTATTACCCAAATAGGTGTCGCTGCGCTGACATGAAGAACCACTGCGCTTCCAACTGCAGGAGCTGTTAGTGCTCCAAATCCTACCCAGACCAGTGTCGCTGCAACGATTTCAACAATTATTACGGCGATTCCGGTCGTACATGCAGGAAGCAAGTCTTGATTTACCCCCAAAAATTAAGACCAAATTTGTATGTGAGATGGATGTGTTAAAGAGCTATTACGTACGTTTCACCTAAGGAATAAAGCTCTCTGATGATGTATTAGCTAATGAATAAAGTTAAATAGAACAACATATGTTGTGTTGGTTTTTGTTTATGTCGAGCACTTGAGCCCTGAAATTATGAATGAATTATGAACCGGTGCACACCTATGAACCCGTTTAATTTGGTTCGGAAGAAGTCATTTAAGTTTGGTAAGATGTAATCGAAAGAGAATATGATTTAAGGAACAAACCCATTTCGGTTCAATATCCTCAATCTTTGGCTGAACCAAACCAATAAATCGAATCCAATTCGAAGCGGTTTTTCTGATTTTGTCAAAAAAAATTGAAATTAATTCGTATTTTGGATACTGATTTGGATTTTGGTTATAACCAAATCAAAACTATTTATTTTTCATATATAGCTTATTTGGCGTATGTGTTAAAATAAAAAAAAGACACTTGAATACGAAGATTTGGCATACAACTTTGTGATTAAGATTATCATTCTACTAATATTAAACTATAAAAGATTCTTCGAATAGATAAGTTTCCCGGTGTGTTCCTGTGACCTCCATTAAGGTTGGACCTACCAACGCCTGCTAGATCAAAATTATATATGAAAGGGAGGCCTACGATATCAAAGGAGTAAACAAGAAATGCAAAAAATAATTGGTTGTCAGTGGAAAAAGTCATATTGATGGTGCAAAAAGTGAACACCGTAATTCAAATGTTTGAAAAAATAAGTACATGACAAGTCCTATCAAAAGAAATTGAGAGGGGGTCATGAGCCTTGGGATGATCATTTTGGAAGGTCCGATCCTTTGAGAAATCCTCATTATCCTCTTTTATGTTATAAAATAAATATACACGTAACAAAGAGATAAAAAATTGGGGAAGAATATTTGTAGTGTTTCATCATCACCAAAAGTTCTTCCAATGGTCTTACAATAATCTCCTATTTATAGCTATAGGAGGCAAATGAAAGGGTGTATGTTACAAGAGTATTGAGAATGTAAGATGTTGATGGAGTTATGGGAGAAGAATGTGAAGGTGAAGCATCCATGATGTTTCACAACACTCTTCCTTGGATCTTCACCTTTATACGCTAGGGATACTGCATCGTTAAAACCTTATCAAGAAAATCCGATGGGTTAAAAATTTCATGAAGGAAAAAAGAGTGCAGTGCGTATGATGCTCCCCCTCACTTCAACATATATTCTTCAAACGACGAACACCAAATTTAAAGACAAGATTCTTAAAGACTTTGGTGGTCAAGGACTTTGTAAATAAATCCGCCAAATTCTCGCTTAATTAGATCTGATCAGTTGTCACTTGATTGGTCTGCCTCATTAAAAACCTTGCCAAGTAAAACCCTGTGGGACAAAAACTTGGTGAAGAAAAAAAGAGTGCACCGTATAATTCTCCCCCTCAATTCAACATACGTTTATAATACTCTCTTAGATAATACGCGTTGTGTTTATGACTTGTTAAAAACATTGCCACAAAATCCTGTGGGAAAAGTAGCTAATGAAAAGAGTGCATAACATACGCTAACAAAATTGCACAAGTTGACTCATTAAAAACCTTTAACCAATAAAACATTTTAGGAAAAAAATTGGAAAAAGGAAAAAAAAAGTGCAACTACAAGCCTTCTGGGCTTTATCCTTCGGGGATATCCGTCCTTTAGGGACGATAAATACTTTTGTAAAATATGAATATGTTACCTCAAAAGATATTACTTATGGACAATTTAAAGATGTCTCATGTTTACATTGATGTCATATCAATATGAGAATGTAAGAATCAATAACTGATTCACCAACTTGCATAAAGTTGTAATGACTCCACATAATGACACCAAATAGTTTGTGATAATAATTGATGTTTATTGGACATGTAGGAAACATCACTAATATAAATCTTTGTCGCATGACTAGAAATTTGTAGATCCTTGAACGTCATATAAATATTTTCAGAAAAACATTTACTATGAACATGATAAGGAACTCAGGTCCTATAAGAATTAGATCTTTGTCGATATACAATAGATTTCTTTTGTTAATTTTCTTTCAAGATGAGCATTTAGTAGAATATTTTTCTTCAATATTCATTTTCTACAATTGAATCATTGTACCAATTCTATTCTGGAGAATGTTCGAACTTCAGGTCGAAAAATAATTGGTTTATCTCTAGCCATTTATTTAAAAATCCGTCATTTAAATATTTCACAGTTTTTTAAAAACTCTGTTGGAGGCCCTATGACATCAAGTCATATGCATATAATAAATAATAGTAAATTTTGTTATTGGGTGAAACATATGGACGGCTAAGATCAACTTCGTATCATTCTTCGGGATGACTTTGATTGAATAGGTTATATGCACACTCTTACTTGTTTCTTCATATAGTGATCTTTGTACAGTGCATCTTTTGATTGTTGTTATTATATAATATACTTTGTCATCTTTGTCCTTCAGGGACACTCATATATGTATCAATATTAAGTGACTTATAAAACTTTAAAGTCACAACATATCTTATATGCATATTATATTGATCATGTAAGAGAACGTATTATCAATATTACGAGAGAATGAGTAACATGACGATGGATGTTGGGTCCTGCGAATACCCTTATATTTCTGCTCGCTTTATAATTTATTACATGTTATTGTGATTTCTATTTGTATCCTTCAGGGATATAATTTTAGAAATCAGGACTACAGGTCCAAATAATATCTTTATTCAACGAGTTTGTTATATATTGTTCGTCTTCTTTTGTTTATATCAAATACAAATGCTTTTGGCATTCTTATAATATCATAGGTTTTGGATCCATTTTTCTTTTCTTGAGATAGCATGTTATTAAGAAGGCGAATGAATTGTCGACAATAATTTTAATAAGTATTTAATATCTCTCGTATCAACATATATAGTTGATTGCAAGTTTTACGTAAATAATAATCAAATCCTCATCGTTTCCCAAAATTTTAGGAGTTGATCATTCTGTATCCCCGTAATTTCATTAATCTTTTGTTTAGAAGCTGCATGTATTTTTACGGGTTTATATATTCTTCAGGAGGTGCAATGAGAGTGACTGACTTTTATTTTATTTCCACAAATAATATATGTTATGGTCCACGCTTCTGGCGTTGGTTGAGCTCAAATATATTTTATCATGTGGAGATCTTCACTTTATATTATGTGGTCTATGTCTAGTAATATAAGACGTACCCACTCTTTCGTGATCAATACAAATGTATGACAATTACTTGCTAGATATTGCACGATAATGATTTTATGAACTTCAGGTTCAATCATACTTGTACGTATATTCTCTTATGAACTTCAGGTTCAATATAGTACATTTTCTTGACATTCTTTAAGCTTCTAGTTTCTCCCCCTAATGCCAGAAAATGTATATCATATATATATATATATGTATATGTATATATATATATATATATATATATATGTATATGTATATATATGTATATGTATATATATGTATATGTATATATATGTATATATATATATGTATATATATATATGATTATTAGATTGGACAATAAAACTTAGCCCTTCAGGAGTTTTAAATCACAGGAGGGAAACAATTTATTCATTATTGTACAAGTAAAGTAGGGGAAGATTCATAACATGATGTATATCAACCATAAAAATTAATGAATAATTTTAGCAGGTATATATGCACATTAATGTATCATGTATAAATTTTAAGATCCCATAATGATCAATATTGAGAGATATTTTAAAAACAGAGGGACTCTCATTTTGTTGTGCAAATCGGTCGACAAATTTGACATCATTTTGGTCGTGATAGAAGTCAACAATTTTATCTAAAGCTTTACAAAACAATACAAATGATGACATCCATAATTAATATAAGAGATGATTTTATTTAGGCAGTTCTGGGCATGTTTCGTCTCGTTCATGTCATCTTTATTTCATATTTATTTGCACAAAATTTAGTCAACTGCTTATGCTCTTGTTTTAACGATACTTTGTAGTGAGTGCTTCTGACACACACAAAAAATGTATAAAAAAATATCGTGATTTTCCAACAACTCTCGTTACCTTCAATCATCGGTGATGCATAACCCAAAAGAGTATTGAGTCATTAATTTATAAAGTGATCAATAAAATATATTTTTTTTCTTTTACTACTAATATCTACATATCTATGAACTTCTGCTTATAAGGTTTGATTTAGAGTTGTGGTTTGTGTGTGCACCTTTGTGCATGCTTTCGTGGACACAAGACGAGAGTGGTCGTTTGACGAGGAGCGTTTTCAATCCGGCTTCGGTCATCGATTTCTCGACACCTCCCTCCTCTCGTGTCGCACGTAGTTCGGGTCCCATGGCTGCTAATTTCCGTGAGGAGCAGTTGCTGGACCCACCTGCTCCACCAGTGCTTCCAGTTGTCGTTCCCATACCTCTTCATGATCGATGCTACCCGAGCCGTACAGCTCTACCCTCATGCATCGTATTACCAGAGGCTAATGGGAACCATTTTGAGGTTAAGCCTCAATTCATTTCCATGCTCCCTCATTTCACTGGGAAAGGTGACCCCTATATCTTTCTCAGGGAATTTGAGGAGGTCTGTGCTATGTTCAAGTTTCAACAACTTAGCACAGACTCCATCCATCTTAGGCTCGTTCCTTTTGCACTAAAGGATGACACCAAGAAGTGGTTGTACAGCAACCAGGCGAATTCCTTTAGGACTTGGGATGAGTTTCAATCTGCATTCCTCAAGAAGTACTTTCCTAATCATCGGACTCAAAAATTGAGAAACGAAATCAATTCGTTCTATCAACATGAGACCGAACCATTTCATGCATATCTTGAGAGGTTCAAAGAGCTACTATCCTCGTGCCCTCACCATGGCATTGAGTTGTGGCGTCTTTGTCAGATTGTGTATGAGGGTCTTCACATCCCGTCCAGAACGCTCCTTGAGTCCATGTGTCAAGGAGAGTTCTTGGGAAAGGATGAAAGGGAGGCATGGGCCTTCCTAGAAGACCTCGCTGAGAAAACCATGCAATGGGAGAGTGTGAGGGAACCACCTGCATCATCTAGTATAGGAGCGAGGATCGCGAATGCAAACTCAACTAGATCGGGTTCCGCATTTGCTATCGATACCACTACGGCCACCGAGGCACGCATGGCGGCCTTAATGCGCCGTATGGATTCGATTGAGCTCCAAAACCAACAAAGTGCACCTCACATGTCCACATCTGGTCCAGTTCCCTATCATTCATGTGGTAGGATAGGTCATGTAGAAAGCGAGTGTGAGTCCATTCCTCCTGATATGGAGCGTGTCAACGCCGTCTATGATAGAGCCAGGAATGACCCATACTCATCATCTTATAATCCTGGATGGAGGAACCACCCCAATTTTTAATGGAACCAAACTAATGCCCCGGGTGGTCCTTCCAACTCCTCTAGACCACATTACCAATCACACCAACCTCCCATGCATGCACATTCCTATCAGCCACCCCAAGCGCAAACCACCAATCCATCGGGTTTCCCAAATTCCAATAATATGGAAACCCGATTCAATTCGCTTGAGACCTTGACTCGTGGACTTGAAAACTCAATGAGAAATTTTATGTCTACCACAAGTCAAGTTCTCACTTCAAATCAGCAGACCATGAAATCTCTAGAGCTTCTGATGGGCCAATTGGCTCAGTCTGTACATGAGAGAGAGAGAGAGGGTCTTTTCCTAGCCAGCCTGAGGCTAACCCCCGCATGTACCAACAACAACAAATGCAAAATGAGAATGTGGTACCTCGGGGGAGGCAAGTGAACCATGTGGAGGAACCTGTTCACCATCTCAATTCCATTGTGACCTTAAGGAATGGAAAACAGGTTGACAATCACATTTCCTTGCCACACCCACCACCATCTATGCAGCCCCTCAGTGGGAATGGTGGTGAAGAAGAAGCTGAGGGTGAGGGTAATACACCAAAGCTTTCTTCTCAGGCACAACAGAAAACCTACCTGCCAAAAGCTCCCTATCCAAGTAGGTTGAACAAAAAGCAGAGTGACAACATGGACAAGATATTAGAGGTGTTTAAGCAAGTGAAGGTTAACATCCCCTTGTTGGATGTCATCCAACAAATACCTCAATATGCCAAAGTGTTGAAGGATCTCTGCACAACCAAGAGGAAGACCAATGTTCCTAAGAAAGCATTCTTGGCTGCAAATATCAGCTCACTTTTGTCCAATCCCACCTACACAAAATACAAGGACCCTGGGTGTCCTACTATTCAGTGTACGATAGGGGACACTAGAATGAGCAATGTTTTGCTTGATTTAGGATCAGCGGTCAACCTCCTCCCATTCTCTGTTTATCAACAGTTGAACTTGGGAGAATTGAAACCAACTAAGATCACCCTCCAATTGGCAGATAGATCCATTCGTATTCCCATGGGGATTATCGAGGACGTGCTTATCAAAGTTGGAGATTTTATATTTCCAGTCGATTTTGTTGTCCTCGATACCAATCCTGTTGCGAACACCCACTCTCAAATACCTTTGATTTTGGGTAGACTATTTCTGGCAACCTCCAATGCCTGGATTAATTGTAGAAATGGTCTCATGAAGCTCTCATTCGGTAACATGAGTGCTGAGTTTCATGTGTTCAACTCTGGTAAGCAACAGGAACCCATGGATGAACCTTTAAATCTAAATCTCATCCGCCAATTGGAGAAAGCACCACACAATCAACGAACACCCCTAACCCCAATGCAACCCGTTGAGAATGTTCGTGGGCCCAGCGAAAACTCATTGCCTGTCTTCGCAATGCAACAGAGTGAGCTGGCCTCGAACATGAATGTCCAAAGGGAGTGTTCGTTGCATGATTCAGTTGAGACCACTAGTGAGAGTGAGACACCTCATCATATACCTATACCAGAAGGTGTCTCTACCTCATGTCCCATGGCCATTGAGCCATTTGAGCTTCATATTGACTCCAACAAGGACCCACCTATGTCTGAGCTTATGCTTGATGATCTAAATGATGGTGGGAGGTCCTTGTTGGATGACTTGGGGAGCAGCCCCGTTCTTAGCGATGCAGGTTTGCTGCATCCATCGAATGAGCCTGAGGAACTCATTCCGATGCACCCGCCTATTGGTTGGAGGGTTTTCTTCGATGAGCAATTAAACCCTAGTGAGGCAACACAACTTCATACTTTGCTGTCCACACCCAACCAATATCATGAGGGGTTCGAGCCTTTCAGCTTTGACCTTGCACCCCTCATGACACCTCAGAGTACCAGTGAAGTTTGCCCATCTTGGCAAGTCTCTGGTCCTCAAAACTTGATGTTCTCATTTGATGTTCCTTGACCAAATGATTATGAGAATATCTTGGTTGATGTATATATCTTGTAAAAACAAAAAAAACAAAAAAAGGAAAAAAAAGAAAAAAACACAAAAAAAGAAAAAAAGGAAAAAAATGTGTAATAAAAGACTCCTTCAGTGAGCATCGATTGTTGTGGGCCCCAACCCTTGTGTACTTGGGCCCAATCTCTTCACGTATTTATCTCCCTTCTTCAGCTTCTCACAGGTTTTGAGAGAATTTGGGTTTGTGTCCATCAACATGACCCTGAACGTCCCTTTGTACTTCATGTTGGTAAGATCGTTCCTTTTTCATGCATATCTACATGTAGTATCTTGTTCACATTCATTGAGGACAATGCATGAAGTAGGTGTGGGGGGGTGTTTTACGTGTGTACATAGTCGAGTTTTTTCTTTTGATTTTTTGTTTTCTTTTGTGTGCATTGTTAGGGTCATGTTAGTGTGCCACATTTAATATCGATATATCTACTTGCCATGATCCTTGGGTGACTTGTCTTCTTTTGCTTGCCTAGTGCTTTAAAATTTTCACATTTCTTTCAAAATCTTCATGTGTTTGTGAAAGAAATGTTTTTGTAGGTTTTGCGTGTGTTTAGAATGTGCAAAACCGTTGAGAGGCAAAGTAAAAAGAAAGCTCCCAAAATTGTCTTGAACTTGATGCATTAGGATTTCTAGTTTACTGGCTTTAGGTCTTATCGAGTCGTTAGGATGCACCCCGGTTTTCCCTCGGGGGACGTGTAATCATAGGGTTTCAGTACTCAAACATTTAAACAAGTCCACCCTGAACCTAGTAAGTCAAATAATTCGTGTCTGTTAGTATAAGGAAGTTTGTCGTAGTCAAGGGCCCTTAATCTCTTTTTGTGAAACTTAAGTGTAGGGGTTTTGGTTCCCATGTAGATAAATAAATAAGTGGTGTTCTCTCTTCTCGCACGGCTCCTATCACTCGGGAAAGTAGGTCTGAGGCGACTTTGTGCCTGGTGCTTTCGAGTCATCTGACTTGGGATGCACCGACCGAACTCCCGTTACACGGGTGGTAGGGATCGCCCTATGTGGAGATTTAGGGGAAGGTGTACGTGATAGTGTAAGTCCTCATAGGCAATGATGCACGAAACCTGACCCTGGGAGAATCAAACACCAACCAATAAAATGCTCCAAAGAAAAAGAAAAAAAAGAAGAAAAAAAGAGAGTCAAATAAGAACCAAAATGGACTTTACACATTGTATCACATGCAGAAGTTAAGGTTGCCCATGTCTTTCACTTAAGTCCTTGACTAACTTTCACGAATAACTCATTAGGATAGGTGTGTGGACGGATTACATATATAGAGTCGACCCGTAGTATTACCGCGTCCCATGATCGACAAAATAAGTCCAACGAGTCGTGTAGCTAGATTGATTAATGCATCTTGTTCGGATTTTGTGGGTATATCCGCTGAAAACCCTCAGGAGACAACACTCCTCCTCCTTGGCGACAAGGAGGTTTAACGGCTTGTTGCACGTGCTAAGTACAACCGTGATTCCTACGAAAGTGAGTTAGGATTTCTTGTTTTTTCGTATGCTTTTCTCTTTCTTTGTTTTGCTCGGGACTAGCAAAAGTTAGGTGTGGGGGTATTTGATTGACATCATTTCATGCTTATATTTGTATCTTATATCCATTATCTTTCACCTAAACAATGCTATGTCACGAGTTTTATGTTTAGTTTTCAGGAATAAATAGGTTTGAAGAGATGAAGTATAAAAGGACCCAAAAGCTGGGAAAAAGGACTGAATTGTGAGATCTGGGGACCAAGATGCAAGGATGAAGGACCTGATTGCAACACAGAAGGACCTAAGAGCAAAACAGAATACTCCACACCATCATGGGAAGTATTTTACCAATTCGATTCGGGTCGGAGCTCCAACAAGTCAAGTAACCGCATCAAAGACCAAAAATACCAGAAAGAAAAGCCTACAACAAAAATGAGCAGGATATGAACCATATAGACCGCCAATTGGCGGTCCATTGTGGCCCAAATCCGCTCAAATTTCTCCAACACATGTATTAGAGGATGTTTAGGCTATGTTTTGTATCTGTTTAGTCCCACATCGGGGGATTGTCCCGGTTTGTCTTTTTCCATAGCTATAAATAGAACTCTTCACCTTCCATTGTAATCACTCCATATTTTAAGTGGTTATTCTTCCTACTAGAAGTGAGGCCTTGAAGCACACACTAAAGTAGGAGGATGCTACTTGAAATGTGAGTCATTTTATCAATAAAGTTTTGTGTTTCTTTCATTGTTTGTTTATGCTTCTTTTATTGTTTGTGCATGTTTTAGTTTAATCGTCTTTTATTTCTAGCTTAGTTTTAATATGCTTTCTTTGCTTAGTTTAATAATTCGTGTAATGTTTAGTGAGTAGTTCCATCCCCTTTGGGGGTGGAGTAAATGTACATACATGCATTAGAGAATGGGATGAATGCTTTATTTTTGATGTGTTCATAAAACATGATTGTATGCTTGCTTGTTTAGGATAGAATTTATAACTTGATGAGTTTTGCCAAAATGATTAGACACCTCTCATGCTTGTTTCGGTTCTGAAATAAACAACTTGCATATGTAAATGTTAATCAACTAGGTTGGTGAATAGATTGATAGGTTTTGCCATAACATTTAGACACTTCCTATGCATGATAACACCACCTTAATTTGTGCTTAAAGAATGTGTTCAACACCCACCTCTTTGCATGTGTGCACTCACTCCACCCCTTAGGGGTTCTTCCACTTCTGAATTCCAGCACTCTTCTTTTGTTCTTAGTTAAGTTTTAGTTAATTGTTTGTTGCTTTCTTTCGCATTTCGTTTTTCATAGTGTAGTGTAGCCTAGATTACCATAATCAACTCTCTTCTCCATTTTTTCGCCACTTGATTTCGTGCAAACAAGAGGCTGCTCAACTCCCTGAGGACGACCCGTACTTGCCACCGCTTCATCGTGGCCGTGCACTTGCGGTTTAAAATTAAAACGTTCAACAGAGATCGACGTGCATTTTTACTCAATTAGCTATTTGCACGTCGTTTAGATGGTCATATGAATCATTCAGGGATTATCATAAAATTTCAGAACTCTCTTTAAATGAATGATCTCTAAATCTTTGTACAGTAGCATTTTATGAATATTAAGATATTCACCTTCTGGGCAAATGCATATCATTTTTAATAACAATGATCACTTTGTAACATGGTGATTCAAATTCCATTATACTGTAGCACATTGTACTATATATATACACCTATCAAGATGGATATTATGTGCTCACGAGATGAATGCTCGTATTGGTTGTGAATGATCATGTGATGCATCAAAATTAACAAGTAAGAATCACATGCTTGAACCACTTTACAAATACTCTTTTAATCAACATGATACTAAGAATTCATATAACTTGTACTAAGCAAGTGAATCAATACAAAGTTGCATCAGATATATATATCATTCAATTTTAGAAGCACTACTAAATATGTAACTATTTCTTTTCATGCTTCATTTGATCAATAACTCGATGTTTTGTCCAACCACAAAAACAGACATGAGATTAAATCATAATACTTTTAAAATCATTTTAACAAATAGGATAGCAAAAGAAAATCACAACCTCCATTTTATCTTGATTTGATGCTTCTTTCTTTAGGCATTGATATATAAAAGTCAATAAGTTTGGTTCAACGTCCATAATCCATGATAAGACATCATTCTTATCCATGATGTCAAGTATAGAGTTAAAAGTCATAACTTACAAGCATCAAAACATAATTGGTACATGCATGCTACTTATTACCTTTTTTTCTTCTATCGATGCATACTAAATTAAACATCTCAAAACGGAATATATTATAATGTACTTGAATCATATGATAAAAAAAAGTGCATATTAACAATTCCAAAAACAACATATATTGATTGTATATATGTAGTCTCATTTATTTTATATATATACAAAATTATCATGATATATTCTATGCACCATGTTGGTAAATTAATTACCTCGTGATGAACAAATACACATTCAAGGTGTAGGTCAAATATCCATATATATCTTTTAGATAGAAATTATGCATATCAACATATTAGCATGTAAATTATTAATATCAAGAAGAATCTCATCGTAACTGAATAAAAATCACAAGTATGGAAATATATTGGACTAATAAAAGTACTAACAAATATAAAACATTTTCTCACCAAAAAAATTAATATTATAACCAATGCTAAACCATGACATTAGATTTTATTTTATTTTGTCTTTTGAACATAATTTGTTGGGTAAAAAACAACAATTATTGACTGATGCATCAATTGTTATAGCACGTGGCAGAATAACCAATAAAAAAATCACGAGTTTAAAAATGTATTTGTTGTGCAAGATTTAAATTAAGAACTAAATAATGGTTCCCTTCCAACATAAGCACATTAATATATTAACCAAAATAACAAAATAAATATCCAAAAAATCATATAATCACGTCACAAAATATCTTATATTTTGTGTTTTTTGTTGTTTTTGTTGTAAAGCACTAAGATATACCATTGTCCGAGATTCACAAGTCCAAAAAAATTATTTCATTTTTAGAGTATACATATACGACCCTCAATTGACAGAAAATAATTTCTTTATTAATCATGCATGATGGAATCACCTTTCTAGCCTTCTTTTTTATGATAAAAAACAATTTTTGACAGATAAACGGAAGAAATTATGTATGTCACATTGGGAATCAAACACATGGATTTATTACCTTTAGACATGACTGACACCAAAGGTTTTAGCCGGTAGTAGAACTTTCGTGCTGATAACGTGTTATAAAATAAATATACATGGAACAAAGAAGATAAAGATTTGGGGAAGAATATTTGTAGTATTTTATCATCACCAAAAGTCCTTCCAATGGTCTTACAATAATCTCCTATTTATAGGTGATTGACATCATTTCATGCTCATATTGATATCTTATATCCATTATCTTACACGTAAGCAATGCTACGTGACGAGTTTTATGTTTAGTTTTCAGGAAATAGGTTGAAGAGATGAAGCATAAAAGGACCCAAAAGCTGGGAAAAAGGACTGAATTGTGAGATCTGGGGACTAAGATGCAAGGGAGAAGGACCTGAATGTAAGACAGAATGACCTAAGAGCAAAACAGAATATTCCACACCATCATGGGGAGTATTTTACCAATTCGATTCGGGTCGGAGCTCCAACAAGTCAAGTAATCGCATCAAAGACCAACAATACCAGAAAGAAAAGCCCACAACAAATTCCAACGCGATCCGAAGTTTTTGGACCGCTAATTGGCAGTCCATATTACTCAGGATCCGCCCAAATTTCTCCTGGACTTGTATTAATGTTCATTTAGGCTATTTTTGGTATTGGTTTAGTCCCACATCGGGGGATTGTTCCCGATTAGCTTTTTCCATGCTTATAAAATGAACTCTTCACCTTCCATTGTAATTACCCATTGCTTGGTGGCATTCTCTCTACTAAGGAGTGAGCTTTGAAGCAAAAACTCAAGGTGGAGAAGAATGCTACCTTCAATGTGAGTCATTTCTTAATAAAATAATTCTTCTAGTTTCTTTTAATCTTGTCTTTTAATTTGTGCATGTTTGTTTAGTCTTTCCTTTCCTTTTAAGCTTCTTTAATAATTCTTGCTTTCTTAGTTAACTTTCATTGCAGTATTATGCTTTCTTTTGTTAATATAGTTAGTGTAATGAGTAGTGAGTAGTTCCATCCCCATTTGGGGGGTGGAGAAATATGTGATATAATCATGTAGTGTATTAAGTGTGTGTTATCTTTATCCCTTGAGCTTTATATGATTTCCATAACCATCTAATGGGTTTTCACTCTTATCTTTGATATGCTAATGCTCTTGAATGAAGCTTAGCTTATGCTTTGATCAGTGGACCTATTTTATGGGGAATGATAAGGTTAGGATATGGATGAAGTTAATATTGGAAACACAATTTGTAGTGTATGTGCTCTTGTTGCCTTTACCTTAGCTAATGTCTTGTATGTTTTAATGATGTAGTCTTATCTTAATTCATGTGGAGGCATAGTAGGGTCTAGTCTTTATACTTGAGTTCATTTAGCTTCATTCCAATTATTGCCTTGTATGTTTTAATGATGTAGTCTTATATTAATTCATGTGGAGGCAAAGTTGGATGTAGTTTTATGATTTCATGCACTACATGTTGTGAGGAGCTTAATTGAATACACACATCTTCATATTCACATTATTTCTCTACCCCTTATGCGGCTTAGTTTTATTGCTTATCTTCATTTCCTTTTTGCATCTTAGTGTAGTTTAGTGTAACCAACCTTTCTCTCCTTCTTTTTACCTCTCGCCTTCGAACAAACCAATCGTCGACACACCTCCCAGTGGACGACCCGTATTTGCCACCGCTTCAACGCGGCCGTGCACTTGCGGTTTAAATAAAATGATCAATCAAGTTTTGGCGTCGTTGCCGGGGAGGTGCTCTGTCCATACTTTTTTTTGGACGATTCGAGTGGTTTTAATTTTTTGTTTTTAGTTTTTGTATGTTTCAGGGAACCTGAGGATCAAGGGGAAGCGACTGGAGGAATGGGAGAGCAAAATACCCCAAAGTGACCGCCAATTGGCGGCCTGATGAGCCTCAATTGCTCTCAAATTTGTTCCAGTTGTTATGTTGTTCATTTTAGTTATCTGGGAGCACAATTTTGCATGCTGGGACTTCTAGTTTGCTCCCAGATTTAATTTCAATCCCCTTTAATCAACTTGGACCATAAAACTCAAAGCAAAAGATTAGACTCCTTGCCATCTAGGTCATTCATCATGTGTAGACCTTGCATGCATTTGTCTTTTCTTTTCTTTACGTTTTGTTGTTGATTGCTGGCGTGAGGTACGTGCACCCAAATCTCTCACTCATGCATGTTTTGATCATGCATTAGTTAGTAAGGTGCATCGGGACATGAGTGAGAGAGTGTTTGATTGGAGCGATTGATTGCTAGATCTAGGATTAAATCGCTACTAAGGAGGGGATGTCCCATAAAAGATAAGGTAGGGGATTTCATCACCCTTCCCTTGGCCCCATAAACCACTCTTAATAAAGCCTTAACTAAAAGTAAGTAGACATTGGCCCTAGGATTGTGGGTGCACTAGGAGAGTAATCTAGTTGAGACCGTCATGACCTGATCGGCGTTGCCTACCTTGTCGATAGTAGGAGGTACTGGATCTCCGGATCTGGTATCACTTGCTGGGCATTGTGGTCCTCGTTGTAGGGAGGTGACACGTGTCGAGGCTAGTGACCTCGAAGTTAGCCTAAGGACCCATTGCCTTACATTGTTTGAGTCGTGCTTGCTAGTTAGGCTTCTTCCTGATCCCTCTACCCACGCTAGCTCTAGGGATTCTTCCCTCCTCACCTGAGTCATCTTCTTCTCACATTCTTCTACGTTATAGTCTCCTCCCCTTTACACTCTCTGGTAGCGTTTTTAGGGTCGAGTCGAGCACTTTTTGCGAGCTTGGCCTCGTGGTGGTGAGAGTGGTCGACTCTAGAGTTCTTTGTGGAGATGGATGGTTACATGGGCGACCATCCATATCATAGTTGGGACCAGGACAATTCGTCCTGGTATTCCGGACCCATGCAACCTGAGGTGGCTCAGACGAACACCTCGTATGGTTGGGACAATCTTCATTGTGTGATTGAGCAATCTTCATATTGGGGTAGTATGAGAGAGGCACCGACTGCTAGACCACCATCTAGTTACGTCGGATCATATGTTGGTCATCAATCTGAGACATTACAAGAACCTTTGGCCTCTTTCATGCATGTGGTAGATGACATGGGTGCACCGGTGGCTCCAGTAGCCGTACCATGTGACTGTTGTGGGTTGAGTGGTCATCTTATAGGGGAATGTCCTTATATTGCCCCTGAGCCTGAGTATGAGCACACATTTTCCCAAAATGCTCATTATGACCATTACGCATCCGCGTACAACCTGAGAGGGATGGATTCGTGGGGAGACAATTCGTATTAAAATTCATATACATCATTTCCACCCCAGTATCCTCCTCCCGAATATCCAGAATTCTACCAACACCCCACTTCAAATCATTGGACTCATTCTCAGCCCATCAACACCCAACCCCAAAATTTCCCAAGCTCTGACTTGGACCTCATAGTTGACTGCATACCTGATTCCTTGAAACAAACTTTCCTTACGTTCATGGAAACCACTCCACAGTCCATACAAAATATGGCACTGCAAGTGGGTCAAATGTCGCAGCAATTACGTGAACGTGAGGAAAGTAACTTTTCTTGTCAACATGAGGATTCATCTTTTGATATCGAACCGCCACCACCACATCCACAAATTCAAAGCACAATATTTCAAAGTCAAACTCCTAGTCAGTCTGAGGGACTTGGGGTTTCAATCCACGATCACTTGGTGGAGGATTCGATTCCAATTGAGGAAAACATGGACCAATTTCATTATGAGTCGGCACAGGATTGTGCCTTATCTTTTTGTCCCGTGGCCCTAGAGCCACATGATCTTCATGTTGTGCCTCTTAAGGACTCACCTCTGGTGGAGCAAGAGCTCTCTAGTACCCTCAATTTCAAACAACCTGATGAGAGTTTGCCTCTCACTATTGTTCCTGTTCATCTTGGAAATGATGGAACATCAAACAACTACATTGCTAATGAGGGTATTAGGATTTCCTTGGAGGATACCTTGGGTATGAGACCCACTTTTTGTTCACCTGGTGTGTCGGACATGCCTAACGAGGTTCTTGACCTCGTTCCGACGCACCAGCCTATTGGTTGGAGAGTTTGGATTGACGATCATAACTTCAGCACCGCAACGGGAGAAACTCTTCTTCCGTTGCCCCATATTTCCTAAAACTCTCGAGAGGTTCAAGCTCTTTCAGTTTGATCCTTTGAATGAGATGCCTTTGCATTCAATTCATGAACCTCTCATTTCATCTGGTGCTCTTTGTGAAGGGGGGCCACACATGCGTATTCTGGCCCCGCGTGGTGTCATGTTCCCTTTCCAAGTGCATTGACCCACTCTTGAGGTTCCCATTTGATGTCTTTTGACAAATGAAGATGGGAACTTATGTTTGTACATAGTTATAAGAAAAAGAAAAAAAAAGAAAAAAGAAAAAAAGAAAAAAAAGTACAATAAAAGACTCCTTCAGTGAGCATCGGTTGTTGTGAGCCCCAACCTTTGTGTATTTGGGCTCCATTTCTTTCACATATTTGTATCCTTTCTTTAGCATCTCACAGGTTTTGAGGGAATTCGGGTGTGTCTGAGTCTGAGGTCTCAAGGACTTACACTTCACGAGGTCCTACACTCATGAACGAATTCGTAGGGAAAAGAAATAAAGATGGTAGACTTCCAATCAAGTTTGATGACCATCTTGAGCCGATAGGCATGCTGTCAAATATCTGCACAAGTTATCTGGGGAGCCTAGCGAAGTCCAAAGTTGACATCTATTTGTCGAGTTGGGCCAAAGTTGATGAGAAGCTGAAAGGCACAATCTGGGATGACATGCAGGTAATGAGTCCATTATAATATTCTATAGTTTTAGTCAAACTTTTAATATAAAGAAATTAAAAATGTTAACGTGTTATAGGCAAGTTTTGAGTTCCTATCCACTGACAAGTTGAACAAAAAGTGGATGACATACATGTCGGTCCGTTGGAGGGACTTCAAAACAAATTTAACCAATAAGTACATATTTGGAGACTATCAGGACAGAAATCCATGCGATTACTATAACTTGATCACTCTGAATACATGGGATCAATTCAGCAAATCAAGAGAAATCCCGGAGTTTGAGGTAATTAAGTTTAATTTAGAATATGAACTTATTAAGTTACTGTTTCAAATGATAATCTAATATATTTGGTTTTAGGCCCTCCAAGAAAAAAGCCAAGAGTGTAGATCTTCTAACAAGTATCTCCATCGTAGGTCTCGATTGGGGTACCCAAAATTAGAAGCACAAATGATGGCTGAAAAAATGGCCCAGATGAAACAATAGGCAATCGACTCCGGTATGAGTGAGGAGCAAGCAAGCAACTTGTCTCCCCCTTTCCCCATATGTTGTTGGGATTCTTCGAAGAGAGCGAGCGTAAACTCTAAAGGGGAGTACGACACAAACGAGTCGAAAGCAGTCGGCTCGAAGATAGTAAGTTCTATCACTTGTATATGTTATTAAATCACATTCAGTAATTTTATATTTTTAAGTTGTTTGTAACATTTTTCTTTAAACTTTAGGACTCTCTGAAGTTGAGAGAATCCCAAGGTGAATTTGTTTCCGATGGCCAGAATGATATTCTACGTGAAGCCTTGGGAAATGACGAACATCCCGGTCATGTACGGGGTAGGGAGTAGCCTTGGACTGCGAATATTATGGAAAGACCCATCGGTCAACTTCGTCGACAGTTCATACCAAATGCGAGCACAAAATTTTAGATTTCCAAATAAATTGCAACTAGTTATGGAGAGATTGGATCCCGATTTGTCTACTTCTCCTACCCGTTGTAGGACCACTTCTTCCCCAGTGACCACTCCTCCGGTGCAGCCAGTGGTCAACCCTGACCGACAATCTAATTTCGCAACTTATTCTCGAGAATTGGCCCTCGTAGATGGTCCCTCGTTTTGTAAATTTGAGGATGGATAGATGTGCTCTATTTGTCGAAGATCCTGATCGAAGATTGGTGGGACACGACAAAGTTTATAACATCTCCAAACACCACTTCAAAGAGGTGGAAGAGGGAGAAGTGAAGGTTGCAGTGGGGAGTTTCTTAGACTCTGATGCTCTGGTGCCAATTGCGGAAGAAGAGGTTGTTATGCTCGGCGATGCTATTGGTGGGTTCCTGAGGTGGCCTCGTCATTTAGTTGAGCTAAATGACACACACGAGGTATATTTAAATTTTGAAAACCAATCAATTTCAATTTTGTTAATAATTATATTTTTAACGCTTATATATATATATATATATATATATATATATATATATATAAAGTTTCAAGCCCCGGGAGCAAAGGGTCAAATAACCAATCTCCGATGAACATTAATTTTGCTACCAAATAGGTGCAAAATGTTGTCTCAATTAATGGTGGGTAGGGAATCACAAGCCTTAACTACCTGGGATTCGGAGGAGAGGGTTAAAGGGTTGCCTTCGGGTTTGATGTTATGCAGTTCTTGTTGATGGATCAATTGTGCATAATGGTTATCGACGTGCAAGTCAAGTAAGTATTTTCTTTTGTATAAGATGAAATGTATTGAATAATTTTATCCTAATTATAACATAATGTAATTTTTACCCTCGTACACACCTTTATGTCGTCAAAAGGTCAGTCTGTCCCGATGATAAAGTATTGAGATTTGTTAGTCCATCTACTTATATATACGGGAATGACGATAAATCGAGTCAGCTTGCGACTCTCGTGGAAGAAGAAGGCAAAAGATATTATCTTCTCCCTTATCATGAGAGGTAAATTTGTTAATTCAAAGTAAGTGGAATTTGATTTCATAGTAAACTTCTAATTATATACATAAACATCACTCATTGGATGCTTGTCATTCTCTTCCCCGATGCTTGTCGATTAAACCAAGGAAATCCATGCAGAAACTTGTTTTAATGTAAGTTCATTTTAATCATCGTATTTGTAATTTGTGTATTTTTTATTAGTATTATTGACTTCATATTGAATAACTTGTGCTACTCAGGACAATGAGGGTTTACAAAGTGTTAGGTGGAGTAAGAACAACTACATAAGCGGGAGTAACATGGCATGGAATGGGAGTAAGTACTTTCTCCCATTTTTGTTAATTATGTTAAGTAATGGAACATATATTTAGCGAATGCATATTTTTGTAGTACCGCAAGCAAACTGGAAATACAGAATGTGGTTACTACATTGTGAGATACATGGAGAAAATTATCGAAATTGCATCTCAAAACGTAGCCTTATCCGAGGTAATATAGATCGCTATTCAGTTGTATAATTATAATTTTATTATTTAAATACTAATATTTTGTACTTGTATTTTTATATGTCTTCCAAAAGAATAGTGATCCCTACTTGCAAAAGGAGCTTCATGATTCTCACGACCGATGGGCTCGCTATTTTATTACAAACATGTTAATAAACAAAGAGGTTCTTATATCAATAACACTTCCTTTGTAATTAAACATGCAAATTTATTTAACATGTTTATTTGTTTTACCAACATACAGTGTGTTCTTTAATATAATCAAACATCTTTGTGAATGAATGTCAAGTGTTTGTGTATGTATGCTTGCGTATGAATGATTGTGTTTGTGTATGCTCATTGGATGAATGCGTATTTGTGGATGAATCTGTTATGCATGATGAATATTTTCTTGTGCACGTTGAATGTGTTTGTTATGCAAGAATTTGTGAAAACAATGTCTTGTTTTTTTTAATCTAGTAATGGTATAGACGTCGGTTGTACCTAATAGTCAACGTCTATTCCTTTTTTGAAGGGGATAGGCGTCAGCTATTCAGTACGACCGAAAATAGATGTCGGTTGCACTAGTGCAGAATAGGGCATACTCGTCAAACCATAGACGTCGACTGTATAAACAGCCAACGTCTATACCCATAGACGTCGGTTGTTTATATAGTTGACGACGTCTATTGTCTGCCATAGACAGATATAGACATCGGCAGTTGATACAGTCAACGTCTATTGTGTGCCATAGACGGGTATAGATGTCGGCTGTTGATACAACTGACGTCTATAGGTCGTTTAGTCGAACCGTTCCCTTAATTTTTCTTCTTTTATCGCGACAAAAACCCAACCAAACCCTAGCCGTTCCGTGACCAACGGGCCCTTCCTCACCTCCGCGCTGTCCACAACCACCCGTGATCTCCACCACGACCAAACCCTAGCCCCCACGACCCTGCGACTTCCGACAACCGTAACCTTCGTGATCCCATATTCCTCCCCTTCTGTGACTTCCAACCTCTTCCGCGACATAGACAGTCGCGACCTCCTCCGCCACCACAACTTTCTCCACCCCCGCGACCTCCTTTGGTTCATGCTTAACCTCCGGATGTGTTTTTGTTGTTTTTATTTTCTTATAGATATTTGATATGTACATTTGACATTTTTCCACTGATACACATACATAATTTGGTGTTTAATTTTTAGATATTTGAGATTTGGCTAGGTAGGCGTAGAACTTGATATGTACATTTTGTAAATCATTCAAGGTTATAATATCTATTCTTGTACAACTTATGCTTTGTTTGTTGTTTTTGCAACTTTCTTCAGTTAAAACGGTTCAATATATATATATATGTTGTTTGTTGGTCTTGATGAAAGAGGTGTGATTGGTCGAATTTTTTGGTGGTTCGGCTTTGTGGTATTTTGGGTTATGTTATTTTTTTCTGTGGATTTGATGTGGTGCTTTTGCGGGGTTTCAAATTTGCGGGCTGTCATTCCTCTTTTTCAGTTAGTTAAGATCTACGGAAGCTTAGATTTTCTTTAATTTATGAGAGATCATTTTGTTGGTTTAGTTAGAATGGTAGGTTTTACTAGAAACATCTTAAATGATTGGATGGGGTTTTATTTTAGAAGATTGTGGTGATTGATCTTTTTCTTTGGGTTTTATGTTTCCTTATTAGTTTATTTTAGCTGTAAATTTATTTATTGATTGATGGTTAGTTTCATGTGTTCTTTAGTTAGTTGGATTCTGAATTTGTTGAGTTGGTTTGGTTGAGTTAAATATTACTCTAGTCACCCGAGACCAGTCATGATGTTAGTGTTCTTGTGAAGTAGTAAACTTGAAACCAAACAAATTCTTGAGAAGTTGTGGAAGACAGTCTTCGAATTTCTATCAAAGTTTCTGGGTCAAACTAAAGTTAATAAATGATTCATTGCAATATGATAGATAAACTTGTGCTTTCTGTTTCTCACATTTTTACTATACCCAAATGAGATCAAGTTTATTTATGTTTATTAATGTTTAGCTTAGTTAAATATTTATTTATTTATATTTATTTATATTTATTTATGCTGAAAACAACTTATTTTGTTTAGTTAAATGTTTATTTATGTTTAGTTTCTAATAACTCGTCGACCCCCTTAAGCAATTTCCCTTTAATAACCTAAAGGAAAAGATTAGACAATATTTTATAAGTCAGTCATCATATAGGATTTCCATTCATAAAAATTATTTATTTTACGATTTCTGTCGTCGATTGCTGGCGTAAGGTACGTAATCTCTTTTACTCATCACATTAGAAAGCACACATTAATTAGTAGGACTTGCATTGGAACAAGAGTGAGGTGAGTGTTTGTTTGGTGTGTTGGTTGTTAGAGTAAGGTATGAAAAATACTTAGGGGCAGTCACCTATAGGAGACGAGGTGGGGGATTTCATCACCATTTCCTTCGCCCAAAAACAACTTAATAAAAGAGTCTTAATAAAATCAATTTAGACATTGGCCTCTAGGATTTTCGGGCGCATTAAGGAGAGGAAACTGTTTAAGGCCGTTATGGCCTAAATGGCGTTGACCATCTAGTCTCCCTGAGATTTTAGGAACCTTCGGATTCTTGATTTCCTATATCCTCGTTGTTTAAGACTGTTTCGGCCTGAACGTTGTTGACTATCCAGTCTCCCTGAGATTTGTGGAACCTCCGTGTTCTTGATTTCCTACAGACTAGTGCTCCTCGATGGGACCTCGAAGTTAGGCATCGTCTAGTACTAAGGACCTATAGTGGACTTTAGGCTTGCTTTGGCCTTGATTGCTTAGTTAGGTTTCTAACATTCCTTATTCCCACGCTAGATTAAGGATTTCATCTCTTCTCTACTAAGTCATTCTTTTCTTATCTTCATGTCTCCAGATCTTCTCATCTACGAACACATTCTTTTAAATTGATTTTTTTTTATTTCCTTCAATAATAACTATCATTTTTCTTAATATTTAGATTGAAATGGATCGAGAGTGCATTCTTTCAAATCGAATGAGTGATGAGTATGAGAACAGAGTGAATATGTTCTTAGAGGTTGCTAAAAAACATTAAAAAAGAATGACAGCGACATGGCGTATTGTCCGTGCAATAAGTGTCATAATATTTCAGTGCTGACTTTTTGGAAAATAAAAGATCATTTGTTTGAGAAAGGTTTCGACCCAAGTTACGGACGGTGGATATGGCATGGTGAAAACGAATCATTTAGTCGTTTCAAGAATGACATAGACAATGTTAGTGTGGAAGATCACTTAGAGGAAATGGTTCAGGATATGGCTGAAAAGTTTTCGTCCAACCCCGACTTACTTGGTAGTTTGTTGAGTGACAATGAGAAGCCGTTGTATAAGAGTTGTACCAAATTCACTAGATTGTCAGCGGTGTTAAAGTTGTACAATTAAAAGCAGGAAATGGTTGGACTGATGTCAATTTCACATCATTGTTGAAGCTATTGAAAGTGATGCTTCCCTATAATAATGAGCTGGCAGATAGAATTTATGATGCTAAGAAAGTGTTGTGTCCTATGGGAATAGAATATAGGAAGATGCATCCATGCCCGAACGATTGTATATTGTATAGGGGTGAGCTTTAAAACTTACATTCATGTCCCAGTTGTAATGTTTCACAATACAAAATGAAATGCAGTGGACCAGACCACAATGTAGATGTTGATGAGATGAAAATCGAAGGACCTCCTACTAAGATTTTGTGGTATCTTCCGATAATACCAAAGCTTAAATGTTTGTTTGCGGGTAAGGAGGATTCCAAGAACATAACATGACATGCTGATCGTGAGAAACCAAATGATGAGTTGCTACGTCATCCTGCAGATTCACCTAAGTGGAAAAAAGTAGATTACGACTTTCCTGTGTTTGGTGAAGAATCCACGAATGTACGACTTGGACTCAGTACGGACGGAATGAATCCTTTCGGTAGTTTGAGTAGCATTCACAGTTCTTGGCTTGTTCTGCTTGTAATTTACAATCTGCCCCCGTGGTTATGCATGAAACACAAATATATTATGTTGTCCTTAATGATTTATGGTCCGAAACAACCTGGAAACGACATCGATGTGTATTTAAGACCTTTAATTGATGACGTAAAGAGATTGTGGGATGACGAAGAGCTAGTTTTTTATTCTTATCGTCAGGAGTCATTTGTAATGCGGACAATGATATTTTGCACGATTAATTACTTTCCAGCTTATGGTAATTTGTCTGGATATTCGGTCAAAGGTCATAAAGCTTGTCCAATTTACGAAGAGAATACATGCTCCTTGCAATTGGTTAATGGTTCTAAGACAGTCTATCTTGGTCATCACAGATTTTCACCGAACTCTCACCCTTATCGTAGGTTGAAAAAGGCATTTAACGGAAAACAGGAGTTTTAGAATCCGCAAGTTGAAATCAGCGTCGAAAAGGTGTATAAACGTGAAGGAACATTGAATGTGAATTCGGAAAACGTACTAACGAGCAAATGACAAAAGTCTTTGGGAAAAAAGATCCATATTTTTTTATCTCCCGTACTGGAAAACTTTAGAAGTTAGACATTGTATTGATGTGATGCACATAGAGAAAAACATTTGTGAAAGTCTTGTTGGCACTCTGTTGAACATACCTGGTAAAACAAAAGATGGATATAATGCAAGACTTGATCTTGTTGACCTTGGTATACGAGCAATGTTGCCACTAGAGAAGAAAGGAGATTAGAATTACTTACCTCCAGGTAGTTATACATTGTGTAGAAAGGAGAAAAAGTTTCTTTGTCAATGTTTGCACGATCTAAGGGTTCCAAAAGGTTATTCATCAAATATCAGTAGTCTTGTTGTTATGAAGGATTTGAAACTTGTGGCGATGAAGTCTCACGATTGTCACACTCTAATGTAGCAGTTGTTACCTGTAGCACTGAGATTCATATTACCAAAAGATGTTAGACATGCAATAATAAAGTTGTGTTCATTTTTCAACAAAAATTGTAGTTAGATAAGTTGCAGGATGAAATTGTGGTTATATTATGTCAGTTGGAGATGTTCTTCCCACCTACTTTTTTCGACATGATGATTCATCTAGTTATTCATTTGGTTAGAGAAATTAAATTGTGTGGACCTCGTAGGTGGTCCCTCATTTGGAAAGTTCGAGGATGGATCTAGATGTGCTCTATTTGTCGAAGACCCTGATCGAAGATTGGTGGGACACGGGAAAGTTTATAACATCTCCAGACACAACTTCACAGAGGTGGGAGATGGAGAAGTGAAGGTTGCAGTGGGGAGTTGCTTATGTGTTGGTGCTTTGGTGCCAATTCCAGAAGAAGAGATTGTTACCCTCAGTGATGTTATCGGTGGGTTCGTGAGGTGACCTAGTCATTTGGTAGAACTAAATGACACACACGAGGTATACTTTAATTTTGAAAGACTATAAATTTCAAATTTGTTAACAATTGTATTTTTAACGGTTCTATATATATCTGTAAGGTGTCGAGCCCCCGGAGCAAATGGTCAAACAACCAACCTCCGATCAACATTAATTTGCTTCCAAGTAGGTGCAAAATGTTGTATCAATGTATGGTATGTAGGGAATCACAATCCTTAAATACCTGGGATTTGGAGGAAGGGGTTAAAGGGTTGCCTTCGGCTTTGTACGTCACCAAAGAGAATGTCATGTAGTTATTGGCGATGGATTCATTGTGCATCATGATTATCGACGTGCAAGTGAAGTGTTTTCTTTGGTATAAGATGAAATGTATTGAATAATTTTATCGTAACTATAATAAAATGTATTTTTTACTCTTGTAGACACCTTTATGACACCAAAAGGTCAGTCTTTCCCGATGATCAAGTATTTGGATTTATCAGTGCATCTACCTATATACGGGAATGACGATAAATCGGGTCAGCTTGGGACTCTCATGAAAGAAGAAGACAAAAGATATTATTTGATCCCTTATCACGAGAGCTAAACTTGCTAATTCAAAGTGGATTTTTATTTTGTAAAAAACTTCTAATTATATATACAACATGGCTCATTGGATGATTGTCGTTGTATGCCCCGCGACTAATTCGGCATATTGGTTTGATCCGTTGGGGTTGAATAAACCAAGGGACTCCATAAAAAAACTTGTAAATCTGTATGTTTGTTTTAGTCATCGTATTTGTAATTCGTGGATTTTTATTAGTATTATTAAATGAAGGTTTTCAATAACTTGTCCTACTCAAGACAATGAAGGCTTATAGAGCGTTAGGTGGTAGGAGAACAACCCCGAAAGCGGGAGTAACATGGCATGGAATGGGAGTAAGTTCTTTCTCCCATTTTTGTTAATTAAGTTAGGAATATATATTAAGCGAATTTCTATGTTTGTAGTATCGGAAGCATACTGGAAATACGAATGTGGTTATTACATGATGAGATATATGGAGGAAATTCTCGAATGTGCAAGTCAAGACTTATCCTTATCCGAGGTAATATAGATCGTTATTCAGTTGTGTAGTTATAGTTTCATTATTTAGATATTATTTTACTTGTATTTTGATAGGTCTTCCCAAAAAGTAGTGAGCCCTACTTGTAACAAAAGCTCGATGATACTCGCGACCGATGGACTCGATATTTTATCAGAAACATGTTGATGAACTAAGAGGTTCTCATGTCACTAACACTTCTTTTGTAATTTAGTTAACAAGTTCAATTATATTACAAACATACAATGTTATGCCTTAATATAATAGCCTCACTTTTAGAATGAATGCAAAGTTATTATGTATGAATTAATGCCAAGTGTGTTGAATGATTATGTGTATGCTTGTATATATGTGTTTGTGTATGTATGCTTGTATGTATATGTGGATGAAAGTGTATATATATTTGTGTTTGTGAACGAATTTGGTGCAGGATGAATGTGTTTTCTATGCAGTGTTTTTGGTGCAGGCCTGATTGCTATTTATTTTTTTTGTCCAGGTTTAGGAATAGACGTCGATTGTTTGTATTAGCCGAATAGACGTCAGTCGCATAATATCCGAAGTTTATACCTAAAGAATAGACATCGGTCGTATATAACGGTCGACGTCTATGCGTTACGTATAAAATTATCAAATTGAAATTTATAGCAAAATACTCGCTCTCTCTCTCTCTCTAAAAGCTAATTCGTTACAAGGTCTAACATCCACACATCCCCAAAAATTTCATGAAAGAATATATTAAAGACATAAAAAAATGATGACTTGAGATCATAGGTAAAATATAAGCAAAACATGGTTTAGGTGAGACATGTGAGGAGTTAAAAGAAAGAAAAAAAACTACTTATAAGTGTTGCTAGAAAGTGACTGGGGGACGTATACCAATCATACCATATGATTTCCTGGATCTAGCACCCCGTTGCGATTAAGATCCACATCGGTAACCTTTATAAAATAATTAAGATCTTATCGAGGGAATTACTCAATCAAGAAAATATCTCTCATGTTCGTAGCACGCACAGCTCCCAAGATGTATTTGACTTTAATTGTGCTAGAGACGATTCGTGCTGATAACGTGTTATGAATATGTCGAAGATCCTTAGAAACACAAGAATAACAAGACAAAAGAAGTATGTGGGGAGGGAGGAAAATGAATACTTTTATATTGTATCTTCTCAATACATAGCACAACCTCATGTAGGTGTGGAAGTTACAGACCCTACACTAAATAATGATGTAAATACAATGCACATTAGAACACATTTTAATAGATGAGTTACCATGGATTGATTGCAAGATAAACCATTTTGGAAGTTGAATCATCTACTATATATAATTTTCATTAAAGTATTGACATTTTTTATTTAATCTGTAACGATAGTAACTTATATTTGAGGTTTAGTTAGAATTAAAAGTCCTTTCAAAAAATTATAAATAAAAAGGCATAAAAGCAAAATAAAATTCGAGAGTATCACGGTATTTTCTAGCCAAAGTGCTTATTGAACAAATGAATTTTAAATTGTTAAAAAGAAATTGTATTCGAGAGTATCACGGTATTTTCTAGCCAAAGTGCTTATTGAACAAATGAATTTTAAATTGTTAAAAATACCATATTTTAAAATATGTTCAAAGTGTAAGTTATCACGTGCAAAATATTATTTTCTGTCTATAAAATCCAACCTGATAACGAAAGACAAGTGCACCAACACCAAGTCACCAATTGTAATATGTTACTCCAAAAGCATTCTAAGGAAATTTGATTATCATGGAAAACCGAGGATTTTTGGGTGCTATTCTTCCTGTCGCTGTGTTCGTCGTTGCTGCCTCTGGTAAACTTTTTTTTCTTTTACCTAAATGTTCGCTGAGTATTCGTTTCCAAAGTTCCAAGATTTATAAAGTCCAGACCATATGTTAATTATTTATATGCAAGCACATATATTTAGTGTAACGTTCTCAAACAACGAAAAAATTTGAACTTTTAAAAGACAATCAACAGAGTCAAACCAACACATGAGGACATTACTGAAGAATAAAAGACCAGGTGCACCAACATATATGTAACATATATATCTGAGAGTTTCAAAAGTGTGATTATCAAAAGGCTATAAAGAAATATACAAATAATCACTCCGACCTCAAGACTGAGAGAAAAACAGGATCTGGTCACGACGTGCCTCTCCTCGGTCCCCACCCCCTAACGTCGGTCACAACCTGAAAAGTAAACATGCAACTATGCGTGAGTTTCCAAACCCCTAACACATATACGAACATGAATCAATAAACATGGCACGCAAGACTATTCATAGCAGCAAAAGCATAAACACAAAGTTGGACTCCATGACTCTTTCATCCAACCACAACAACACACAATATCGTCATCAAGCTGGGCTCCATGGCTCTTTCACCCAACCACAGCTACCACGACCAGACTAAGGCTGCAGGGCTTTTTCACCCAACCCCCTATCACGCAGTCTAAGCTAGGGCTCTTTCACCCAACCCTAACTCACGTGCAGATAGCTCCAAGACTCTTTCACCTAACCACTGCACCAAACAAACAATTACGGGGCTCTAGGACTCTTTCACCCAACCACCGTAACACACCTGCACACAACGCACCATTTCCGAAAAGACATTGGCCAACAACCTGCCTCAAAAGGATGGCAACACAATAAGCACCTCACAGGTGCAAAACAGAGCAAAAACGGTCAACTGAAACCAAACATCCGGTCGACCGATTCTCTCCAGAACCAGGCAAATGTCTCGACCAGCAAACCATCGGCCGAACACTTCCAACCGACAAAACTACCAAACGGTCAAACAAAAGACTCAGGCGGTCAACCACTAAAAGGGTCTACCCCACCACACTAACAACATGAATGTTCCAACGGGTGACCGGCAAAGGGGGTCGGGTGACCGAAGACAACCATGCACTTCCTCCTTCCTCCAAGTCACACTGGTCGAACCACACTTGCATCGCTCGACCAAACTTTAAGTCAGCTTAAGTCTTCGGTCGAACAAATCACACAAGCGGTCGACCGTTTAGTGGTCTAGGCCCCAACCGACTGAGCTACAGGTACAATCGGATGAACAGATCAAAATGGCAGTCGACCATTTGGCACACCTGAACCGACTTACCAATAGTGTAGTCAGTTGAACGGCAAAGGGGTTCCGGTTGACCAAAAACACCCAGAGCTTGCCTACTGTGCTTAACCGGTCGACCGCCCAAGACATCGTTCGACTGGTGCAAGGCAAAACTCCCGCAATAACACTAATAAGGGTCGATCGTTCTCAACGTACACTTTGCTTCATGTTTACCTCTGACGAGCCTATCACCCTACCGTAGACTAAAATCACCACTCATACACATTGGTTGAGTCTTAAATCAAAGTTTGACATACATTCAAGGCTTGAAGAAACCATTGAAGACGAACGTCGATCTCCACCACACAATCTCCTTCTTCTCCGGCGAACTCCTCCTTCGATGAGCGCTAACAACCACCTCAACAACTTCAGCGCGAATCTCTAGCTCACCGACCACAACATCTCCCCGGAGATCACTAAGCTGAGAGAGAGAGAGAGAGAGAGAGAGAGAGAGAGAGACGAGTGAGTGAGTGAGAGTGAGATGATTTGCATAAAAAACCCTCACCTCAAAACGAAACAAATCATAGTCGTTCACCTCAAACCTCTACATGTAATAACCTAAACTAAACATCTTAATTAACTAAACCTAAATCTAATTAACCCTAATTAATCCTGCATGAAGAGGTGGAGGTGTTGGACAGGTGGAGGATGAAGTGGATTGTTTGGATTGGAGGAATTGGAGGTGAGTTGAAGATAAGATTAGGTTTTTGGTATAAATAGGGGTGTTAGGTTAATTGCAGACGGTTTCTTCCTCATTTTTACTTTTATCAGAGAGTGAGAGGAGGTGAACGTCGGAGAAGAAGAAGGAGGTGAAGTAGAAGAAGAGGAGAAGAAGGAGAAGAAGGAAGAAGAAGAGGAGTGAAGTGACTCAAGCTTGGGAGGCTTCTTCAACCGTCAAAAAGGTATGCCAAATCTTCATTATAACTCACTTGTGCCTTGTGAGTGTTGGGGATCGACGTTGGTGTCGAATTCCCCGTCGGAATTCAACCAATTCAGAGGTTGAAGACGACGATCGGTCGACCGGTGCCTGTGGGCAGTCGACCGATCCTATTATTATATTGTTGTTTACCCGCGAACGGTCGAACGATGTCGTTAGACGGTCGACCGTTATGCCAGATTTGTGCGGGAAAAAGGGGATTTACTGTTATCGGTCGAACGGGACCACTTAGCCGGTCGACCGAATAACGATGAGAATGGGTCGGTTGGGGATTTTGACTTATTAAACGGTCGAACGTCCTTTACCTTGTTCGACCGATCCATTCGATGCTAAGTCGGTTGGGAGCTTTGACCATCAAAACGGTCGACCGCTCTTTAACTCTCGGTCGACCGACTGAGCATTTAATTAAGCGGTAGAGTGCTTGTGTTGTTTCGGTCGAACTGTATTTCAGTTCCGGTCGACCGAACGAGACTTGGGCAAAATATTGAAATCCCTGTTATCGGTCGAACGTCCCCTTGGTTCGACCGGTCGGATATATATATTATATAAAATTGTATAGCGTAGACCTTCCAAACGGTCGACCGCTAGATGACTTTTGTTCGACCGATTGGTCGGTAATTCGGTTGGCGTGGTTCGACCGGTAGATTTGTTTGTACAGTACTGTGTACTGTGTGGGGGACCGGTCGACCGGTGTGCTTGTAGCGGTCGACCGATCTACCGCAGGTTGGTGGATTTATCCACACGCGATCCGTCGATGTCAGGTCGACTACCGGCTCCGAGGCGACGGTTGATTACCGGCTTTGAGAGCTACGGATTTCACCTTCGACGAAGGCGTATTATTGTTGTACCTTTTTCCTCTCTTACCGAGCGGGGTGTGAGGGATGTGTACCGTAAACCTTGGGCAGTTTGCGAGGGTTTAGCGGTAGGCCGAGGATGTTCCGGCAGGGTGCGCGCTAGGCGACTCTTGGGGGAGCAGTGGCTGTCGTCTGACCCGAGTTGTGTATTCGGCGGGCTGACTCGCTCCTTGGGTGCGGCGTGTACCGGGGGTTCCTTCCTGCACTTTTTGGGGAGCAGTGGTGTCGACTGACCCTTGTGAGGCAGCGGTGGACTGACTTGACCCTAGTGGCAGGAGTGGTTCAGTGCCGCGGAGGCGGTGAGGGCATTATTGTGGGCCCGAGGCGGATGATCATGTGCATAGCATTGCATTGTCTTTAATTCCTTTTTGTATTTTAGGAGGTTTGGTATACGGGGTTCCTGCAGGGAACTCAGGCATGTTTGTTGTTTGCATTTCAGGTAGCGAGCAGGGTTAGAGTTTGAGGTGGTGACCGAGGACGGTGCCCCCGAGATCGGATCCTGTAGTTGTCTTCTTCTTTTGAGGTGATTACATGTTGTATAGCTTTTGTTGTAATCACAGTCAGTCGGTAGTGTATGTATAGTTGACTTCCACGTGGGTCTGTACCTTATATATTTTATATATATATGTTGGTTTATTTCCCGTGACGTGCCCAGTGTTGACCGTTGACGGTCTTTATTATTGTTTAAATTTTCCGCTGTTTTCGGGTACGTTACAATTTGGTATCAGAGCGTTGATCTCGGCGTACTTGTCCAAAGAAACCACCTTTGAGTTAGGAGTAGGTCTAGAGGATCATGTATGCACAGATTATATTGATATTGTCTTGTTTCCTTTGGCAGATGCCTCCTAGACGGGGGAAGGCGGTTGCCCATACTCGCGGTGAGAGTGAGACTGCGAGGGATGAGGCTTGGGAGGATGAGCGTCGGACGTTGTTCGATACGGTCGGACGTCTGACAGAGATGCTACAGCAGCAGACGGCACAGACTGGGCAGACGGGGACTGGCGCTATGCATGACCGGTTTATGCGCCAGCATCCGCCTACCTTTCTGGGGCAGTACGACGCGGAGGCTGCGGAGGAGTGGATCTTCACGATGCAGAAGATCTTCAGTGCTATTGGTTGTCCTCCAGAGGCGAGAGTGGGCCTGGCTACTTATGTTTTGGGCGGTGCTGCGTCCAACTGGTGGAGGTCCACATCTGCAGTGGTGTTTGCGGACAGAGATGATATAACCTGGGAGGAGTTCGTTGGCGAGTTCAACGAGCAGTATTTTCCGCAGCATGTTCAGGACGAGAAGAGGGAGGAGTTTCTGAGTCTTCAGCAGGGAGACATGACCCTGGCAGGCTACATCGGGAAGTTCAACGCCCTTGAGCGTTACTGTCCCGAGATGTACGTTACACAGGAGCAGAGAGCAGGGAAGTTCGTCCGAGGGCTCCGGAAGCAGTTGAGGACGAAGGTGCTGACACATATGCCACGCACATTAGCTGATGCGGTGAAGAGTGCTACTGTTCTTGATCGTGACTACAGAGAGAACTACCAGGATGAGAGGAGGCCATCGGGTAGATTCTCTGGGCGGCCGGGAGGTCAGACTGGAGGGAATCCGGGCAAGAGGCCCAGATACGAGGGAGCAGGAGTTGCAGTACCACGACCTGAGCCTTGTGGTACTTGTGGGAGGTTTCACTCCGGGCCGTGCTTCACCCCCGGAGCGTGTCATGGTTGTGGCCAGATGGGTCACTTTATCAGGAGCTGTCCGAGCCGAGGAGCTGGACCGAGTAGACCACCGGGCTTACCCGCACCAGGCAGAGGAGGAGGCGGGGGTAGACCACCTTTCAGACCTCAGCAGGGGCAGCGCACTGGCAGAGTTTTCACCATCCAGGCAGAGGAGGCTCGTGATGGAGGCGCTGTCGTGGAAGGTACACTCCTTGTCGCAGGTTCAGTAGCTAGGGTGTTATTTGATTGTGGCGCGACACACTCGTTCATCTCAGAGCGATTTGCGGGAGTGTTGGGCTGTACCCTTGCGATGTTGACTGCCACTTTGGAGGTCAGCACACCCCTGGGTCTGGTGGGCACTGTGGGGAGATTTGTCCCCGGCGCCACGGTTGTTTCGGGAGATCAGGAGTTTCCGGCAGACCTGGTCTTGCTACCGATGGAGGACTTTGATGTCATACTTGGGATGGATTGGCTGTCCCAATATGATGTTCGAGTCTTGTGCCGTGAGAAGAAGATTTTGATCCCGAGGAAGGGTTTGCCTGATATTCTGATTAGAGGGATCAGAAGCAGAGGGGGTCGCATTATTGTATCTGCTGTGAGAGCTCAGAGACTGTTACAGCAGGGATGTGCAGCATTTCTGGCAACGCTTGTGGTTGCGGAGGCAGAGTCTCAGAGACTAGAGGACATTGAGGTGGTGCAGGAGTTCGCGGATGTTTTTCCAGCGGAGATTCCAGGTTTACCACCACACCGGGAGTTGGAGTTCGGCATTGAGTTAGTAGCCGGCACTACACCACAGTCGAAGGCTCCATACCGGATGGCACCTGCTGAGTTGACAGAGTTGAAGAAGCAGTTGCAGGAGTTGATGGACTCTGGATTTATCAGACCGAGCGTCTCGCCTTGGGGTGCACCAGTTTTGTTTGTGAAGAAGAAGGACGGATCCTTGAGGATGTGCATAGACTACAGGATGCTGAACCAGGTGACGGTGAAGAATAGGTATCCCTTACCTAGGATCGAGGACCTCTTTGACCAGCTGCAGTCAGCGAAGGTTTTCTCGAAGATTGACCTGCGTTCAGGATATCACCAGTTGAGGATCCGAGATGAGGACATCCAGAAGACAGCCTTCAGGACGAGATATGGACATTATGAGTTCTTGGTGATGCCATTTGGATTGACGAATGCTCCGGCAGCGTTCATGGATCTGATGCACCGGACGTTCAGGCAGTATATTGATATATTTGTGATTGTCTTCGTGGATGACATTCTGATCTATTCATCAGATATGGAGCAGCACAGAGAGCATTTGAGGATTGTACTCAGCATCTTGAGGGCTCAGCAGTTATATGCTAAGTTCTCAAAGTGCGAGTTTTGGTTGGACAGAGTGGCATTCCTCGGACACATTGTATCGGCCGAGGGGATATCGGTGGATCCGGCGAAGGTAGAGGCAGTGACACAGTGGAGGACCCCTACGAGCGTGACGGAGATTAGGAGCTTTGTTGGATTGGCGGGTTATTACCGTCGCTTCATCAAAGACTTCTCGAGATTGGCAGCACCACTGACAGCTCTGACGCAGAAGGGAGTCACTTTTGTTTGGTCGCAGAAGTGCGAGGACAGCTTTCAGGAGCTGAAGAGACTGTTGACCACAGCACCAGTTTTATCATTGCCGAGTGGCACGGGTGGATTCGTGATTTATAGCGACGCTTCAGGGATTGGCTTAGGATGTGTACTTATGCAGCACGGGAGGGTGATCGCGTACGCATCCAGACAGCTGAAGGTCCATGAGAGGAATTACCCGACACATGATTTGGAGTTAGCAGCAGTGGTTCATGCACTGAAGACCTGGAGACACTATCTTTATGGCGAGCGGTTCGAGGTGTTTACAGATCATCAGAGTCTGAAGTACCTGTTCTCGCAGAAGGAGCTGAACATGAGGCAGCGCAGATGGCTTGAGTTCATTAAGGACTATGACTTCACTATCTCTTACCATCCGGGGAAGGCGAACACAGTTGCAGACGCTTTGAGCCGGAAGGTGGAGGTATCAGTAGCAGGCCTATGCATTCAGGAGTGGAGACTGCTAGAGTCCTTGGCAGAGTGGAGGCCATTTGCTGATAGCTCTGAGGGCGCAGTGATTGCCGGATTGAGAGTAGAGCCTCAGACAGTATCAGCAGTGATTCGTGCTCAGACTACAGATGAGGAGTTGAGCAGTTTGTTACAGTTAGCTGCCAGAGATGGGTCAGACTTCAGAGTTGGAGTGGACGGAGGTCTGAGATTCAGAGACCGTATCTGGGTGCCGAAGACAGAGGACCTGAGACATGATATCATGGAGGAGGCACACAGATCGAGATATTCCATTCATCCAGGGAGCACCAAGATGTACAAAGATCTGCAGCGGAACTTCTGGTGGCGAGGTATGAAGAAGGACGTTGCAGACTTCGTGTCGAGGTGTTTGGTCTGTCAGCAGGTGAAGATCGAGCACCAGAGACCAGCAGGGCAGATGCAGAGGATTGAGTTGCCCGAGTGGAAGTGGGAGCACGTGACGATGGATTTTGTTACGGGGCTACCGAAGACTCGGAGATTTCACGATGCGATTTGGGTTATAGTCGATCGACTGACCAAGTCGGCGCATTTCTTAGCTATTAAGACCACTCTTGCTCTGGAGGGTCTAGCTAAGTTATATATTGAGGAGATTGTCAGACTTCATGGCGTGCCGGTCAGTATCATTTCAGATAGAGATCCCAGATTCACTTCGAGATTTTGGGAGAGTCTACACAGAGCGTTGGGGACACGTCTGAAGTTTAGCACAGCTTTCCACCCACAGACAGATGGCCAGTCAGAGCGGACGATACAGACTTTGGAGGACATGCTGAGAGCGTGTACACTTGACTGGGCAGGACATTGGGATGAGCATTTGCCGTTGATCGAGTTCGCCTACAACAACAGCTACCATTCGAGTATTGGGATGGCACCCTATGAGGCATTATACGGGAGACCGTGTAGATCGCCGGTATGCTGGAGTGATGTGGGCGAGAGACAGCTAGTTGGACCTGACATTATCCAGTTGTATTCAGAGAAGGTCGACGTGATTCGGAGACGACTAGCTACGGCGCAGAGCAGGCAGAAGAGTTATGCTGATACGCGGAGGCGTGAGCTGACTTTTGAGGTAGGAGATCATGTCTTCCTGAAGATCTCACCTTCCAGAGGTGTGATGAGATTCGGGAAGAAGGGGAAGCTGAGTCCGAGATATGTCGGACCGTTTGAGATATTGGATCGGGTTGGTGAGGTGGCGTATAGGATTGCTTTACCGCCACAGTTCGCAGGACTTCACAACGTCTTCCATGTTTCTATGTTGAGGAAGTACGTGGCCGATCCAGCTCATGTGATAGAGATATCAGTACCGGAGATCCAGCAGGATTTGTCATTAGATGAGAGACCAGTTGAGATCGTGGATCAGATGGTACATCAGCTCAGGAGGAGAGCGATTCCTATGGTGAAGGTCAGGTGGCAGCATCACAGTGTTAGAGAGGCTACCTGGGAGATCGAGGAGGATGTCAGGAAGCAGTATCCAGAGTTATTCCGGTAAGTCAGTTATTTCGAATTTCGCGGGCGAAATTCTTTTAAGGAGGGTAGATTGTAATAACCTAAACTAAACATCTTAATTAACTAAACCTAAATCTAATTAACCCTAATTAATCCTGCATGAAGAGGTGGAGGTGTTGGACAGGTGGAGGATGAAGTGGATTGTTTGGATTGGAGGAATTGGAGGTGAGTTGAAGATAAGATTAGGTTTTTGGTATAAATAGGGGTGTTAGGTTAATTGCAGACGGTTTCTTCCTCATTTTTACTTTTATCAGAGAGTGAGAGGAGGTGAACGTCGGAGAAGAAGAAGGAGGTGAAGTAGAAGAAGAGGAGAAGAAGGAGAAGAAGGAAGAAGAAGAGGAGTGAAGTGACTCAAGCTTGGGAGGCTTCTTCAACCGTCAAAAAGGTATGCCAAATCTTCATTATAACTCACTTGTGCCTTGTGAGTGTTGGGGATCGACGTTGGTGTCGAATTCCCCGTCGGAATTCAACCAATTCAGAGGTTGAAGACGACGATCGGTCGACCGGTGCCTGTGGGCAGTCGACCGATCCTATTATTATATTGTTGTTTACCCGCGAACGGTCGAACGATGTCGTTAGACGGTCGACCGTTATGCCAGATTTGTGCGGGAAAAAGGGGATTTACTGTTATCGGTCGAACGGGACCACTTAGCCGGTCGACCGAATAACGATGAGAATGGGTCGGTTGGGGATTTTGACTTATTAAACGGTCGAACGTCCTTTACCTTGTTCGACCGATCCATTCGATGCTAAGTCGGTTGGGAGCTTTGACCATCAAAACGGTCGACCGCTCTTTAACTCTCGGTCGACCGACTGAGCATTTAATTAAGCGGTAGAGTGCTTGTGTTGTTTCGGTCGAACTGTATTTCAGTTCCGGTCGACCGAACGAGACTTGGGCAAAATATTGAAATCCCTGTTATCGGTCGAACGTCCCCTTGGTTCGACCGGTCGGATATATATATTATATAAAATTGTATAGCGTAGACCTTCCAAACGGTCGACCGCTAGATGACTTTTGTTCGACCGATTGGTCGGTAATTCGGTTGGCGTGGTTCGACCGGTAGATTTGTTTGTACAGTACTGTGTACTGTGTGGGGGACCGGTCGACCGGTGTGCTTGTAGCGGTCGACCGATCTACCGCAGGTTGGTGGATTTATCCACACGCGATCCGTCGATGTCAGGTCGACTACCGGCTCCGAGGCGACGGTTGATTACCGGCTTTGAGAGCTACGGATTTCACCTTCGACGAAGGCGTATTATTGTTGTACCTTTTTCCTCTCTTACCGAGCGGGGTGTGAGGGATGTGTACCGTAAACCTTGGGCAGTTTGCGAGGGTTTAGCGGTAGGCCGAGGATGTTCCGGCAGGGTGCGCGCTAGGCGACTCTTGGGGGAGCAGTGGCTGTCGTCTGACCCGAGTTGTGTATTCGGCGGGCTGACTCGCTCCTTGGGTGCGGCGTGTACCGGGGGTTCCTTCCTGCACTTTTTGGGGAGCAGTGGTGTCGACTGACCCTTGTGAGGCAGCGGTGGACTGACTTGACCCTAGTGGCAGGAGTGGTTCAGTGCCGCGGAGGCGGTGAGGGCATTATTGTGGGCCCGAGGCGGATGATCATGTGCATAGCATTGCATTGTCTTTAATTCCTTTTTGTATTTTAGGAGGTTTGGTATACGGGGTTCCTGCAGGGAACTCAGGCATGTTTGTTGTTTGCATTTCAGGTAGCGAGCAGGGTTAGAGTTTGAGGTGGTGACCGAGGACGGTGCCCCCGAGATCGGATCCTGTAGTTGTCTTCTTCTTTTGAGGTGATTACATGTTGTATAGCTTTTGTTGTAATCACAGTCAGTCGGTAGTGTATGTATAGTTGACTTCCACGTGGGTCTGTACCTTATATATTTTATATATATATGTTGGTTTATTTCCCGTGACGTGCCCAGTGTTGACCGTTGACGGTCTTTATTATTGTTTAAATTTTCCGCTGTTTTCGGGTACGTTACACTACATCTCAACAACCTAAACAAGATCAGCAAGTTAACAAGGATTATGATCTAACATTTACTGATCAACAAATAAAATGGTTAAATTTTCAAGTATATGTAAGCAATGATCAGTGACATAAATTTATTATTATCTCTATTTTTGTTTATAGGCCCACTTCAATTAACGCGCCACACGCTTTGAAAGTTCTCGATGATATCTAGAAACATATGGTCGTAGTAGTTTTTTTCCCCTAAAAGTATTTTATTTATATTTTTAATTTAATCTTAGCATGTTAATCAAAATACAAGCATTTTATTTATATTTTTAATTTAATCTTAGCATGTTAATCATAATACCGGGATTGGAACCCTTATACCGTGATCCCTTTTACATAATGCTGTCTATAATTTAATTATGTCTTCTTCCTTATCTTAATTTACGTTGCACGTTCAAAAACACATTACATAGAAATCCAAATACGTATCGAGTGTAGTTCCTGAAATCGTTTGCGCCACAAAAAATTAAAAGAAAATTGAAGTAAAATGAGATATTGAGCCATACAAGCAATACTGAAGCACACATGATGATGTCGCAGGAGACGGTGGCGTCATCGAGGAAGAATGTTGCGACCGATGCCTTTGCTCGTTGTATTACCCAAATAGGTGTCGCTGCGCTGACATGAAGAACCACTGCGCTTCCAACTGCAGGAGCTGTTAGTGCTCCAAATCCTACCCAGACCAGTGTCGCTGCAACGATTTCAACAATTATTACGGCGATTCCGGTCGTACATGCAGGAAGCAAGTCTTGATTTACCCCCAAAAATTAAGACCAAATTTGTATGTGAGATGGATGTGTTAAAGAGCTATTACGTACGTTTCACCTAAGGAATAAAGCTCTCTGATGATGTATTAGCTAATGAATAAAGTTAAATAGAACAACATATGTTCTGTTGGTTTTTGTTTATGTCGAGCACTTGAGCCCTGAAATTATGAATGAATTATGAACCGGTGCACACCTATGAACCCGTTTAATTTGGTTCGGAAGAAGTCATTTAAGTTTGGTAAGATGTAATCGAAAGAGAATATGATTTAAGGAACAAACCCATTTCGGTTCAATATCCTCAATCTTTGGCTGAACCAAACCAATAAATCGAATCCAATTCGAAGCGGTTTTTCTGATTTTGTCAAAAAAAATTGAAATTAATTCGTATTTTGGATACTGATTTGGATTTTGGTTATAACCAAATCAAAACTATTTATTTTTCATATATAGCTTATTTGGCGTATGTGTTAAAATAAAAAAAAGACACTTGAATACGAAGATTTGGCATACAACTTTGTGATTAAGATTATCATTCTACTAATATTAAACTATAAAAGATTCTTCGAATAGATAAGTTTCCCGGTGTGTTCCTGTGACCTCCATTAAGGTTGGACCTACCAACGCCTGCTAGATCAAAATTATATATGAAAGGGAGGCCTACGATATCAAAGGAGTAAACAAGAAATGCAAAAAATAATTGGTTGTCAGTGGAAAAAGTCATATTGATGGTGCAAAAAGTGAACACCGTAATTCAAATGTTTGAAAAAATAAGTACATGACAAGTCCTATCAAAAGAAATTGAGAGGGGGTCATGAGCCTTGGGATGATCATTTTGGAAGGTCCGATCCTTTGAGAAATCCTCATTATCCTCTTTTATGTTATAAAATAAATATACACGTAACAAAGAGATAAAAAATTGGGGAAGAATATTTGTAGTGTTTCATCATCACCAAAAGTTCTTCCAATGGTCTTACAATAATCTCCTATTTATAGCTATAGGAGGCAAATGAAAGGGTGTATGTTACAAGAGTATTGAGAATGTAAGATGTTGATGGAGTTATGGGAGAAGAATGTGAAGGTGAAGCATCCATGATGTTTCACAACACTCTTCCTTGGATCTTCACCTTTATACGCTAGGGATACTGCATCGTTAAAACCTTATCAAGAAAATCCGATGGGTTAAAAATTTCATGAAGGAAAAAAGAGTGCAGTGCGTATGATGCTCCCCCTCACTTCAACATATATTCTTCAAACGACGAACACCAAATTTAAAGACAAGATTCTTAAAGACTTTGGTGGTCAAGGACTTTGTAAATAAATCCGCCAAATTCTCGCTTAATTAGATCTGATCAGTTGTCACTTGATTGGTCTGCCTCATTAAAAACCTTGCCAAGTAAAACCCTGTGGGACAAAAACTTGGTGAAGAAAAAAAGAGTGCACCGTATAATTCTCCCCCTCAATTCAACATACGTTTATAATACTCTCTTAGATAATACGCGTTGTGTTTATGACTTGTTAAAAACATTGCCACAAAATCCTGTGGGAAAAGTAGCTAATGAAAAGAGTGCATAACATACGCTAACAAAATTGCACAAGTTGACTCATTAAAAACCTTTAACCAATAAAACATTTTAGGAAAAAAATTGGAAAAAGGAAAAAAAAAGTGCAACTACAAGCCTTCTGGGCTTTATCCTTCGGGGATATCCGTCCTTTAGGGACGATAAATACTTTTGTAAAATATGAATATGTTACCTCAAAAGATATTACTTATGGACAATTTAAAGATGTCTCATGTTTACATTGATGTCATATCAATATGAGAATGTAAGAATCAATAACTGATTCTCCAACTTGCATAAAGTTGTAATGACTCCACATAATGACACCAAATAGTTTGTGATAATAATTGATGTTTATTGGACATGTAGGAAACATCACTAATATAAATCTTTGTCGCATGACTAGAAATTTGTAGATCCTTGAACGTCATATAAATATTTTCAGAAAAACATTTACTATGAACATGATAAGGAACTCAGGTCCTATAAGAATTAGATCTTTGTCGATATACAATAGATTTCTTTTGTTAATTTTCTTTCAAGATGAGCATTTAGTAGAATATTTTTCTTCAATATTCCTTTTCTACAATTGAATCATTGTACCAATTCTATTCTGGAGAATGTTCGAACTTCAGGTCGAAAAATAATTGGTTTATCTCTAGCCATTTATTTAAAAATCCGTCATTTAAATATTTCACAGTTTTTTAAAAACTCTGTTGGAGGCCCTATGACATCAAGTCATATGCATATAATAAATAATAGTAAATTTTGTTATTGGGTGAAACATATGGACGGCTAAGATCAACTTCGTATCATTCTTCGGGATGACTTTGATTGAAGAGGTTATATGCACACTCTTACTTGTTTCTTCATATAGTGATCTTTGTATAGTGCATCTTTTGATTGTTGTTATTATATAATATACTTTGTCATCTTTGTCCTTCAGGGACACTCATATATGTATCAATATTAAGTGACTTATAAAACTTTAAAGTCACAACATATCTTATATGCATATTATATTGATCATGTAAGAGAACGTATTATCAATATTACGAGAGAATGAGTAACATGACGATGGATGTTGGGTCCTGCGAATACCCTTATATTTCTGCTCGCTTTATAATTTATTACATGTTATTGTGATTTCTATTTGTATCCTTCAGGGATATAATTTTAGAAATCAGGACTACAGGTCCAAATAATATCTTTATTCAACGAGTTTGTTATATATTGTTCGTCTTCTTTTGTTTATATCAAATACAAATGCTTCTGGCATTCTTATAATATCATAGGTTTTGGATCCATTTTTCTTTTCTTGAGATAGCATGTTATTAAGAAGGCGAATGAATTGTCGACAATAATTTTAATAAGTATTTAATATCTCTCGTATCAACATATATAGTTGATTGCAAGTTTTACGTAAATAATAATCAAATCCTCATCGTTTCCCAAAATTTTAGGAGTTGATCATTCTGTATCCCCGTAATTTCATTAATCTTTTGTTTAGAAGCTGCATGTATTTTTACGGGTTTATATATTCTTCAGGAGGTGCAATGAGAGTGACTGACTTTTATTTTATTTCCACAAATAATATATGTTATGGTCCACGCTTCTGGGGTTGGTTGAGCTCAAATATATTTTATCATGTGGAGATCTTCACTTTATATTATGTGGTCTATGTCTAGTAATATAAGACGTACCCACTCTTTCGTGATCAATACAAATGTATGACAATTACTTGCTAGATATTGCACGATAATGATTTTATGAACTTCAGGTTCAATCATACTTGTACGTATATTCTCTTATGAACTTCAGGTTCAATATAGTACATTTTCTTGACATTCTTTAAGCTTCTAGTTTCTCCCCCTAATGCCAGAAAATGTATATCATATATATATATATATATGTATATATATATATATATATGTATATATATATGATTATTAGATTGGACAATAAAACTTAGCCCTTCAGGAGTTTTAAATCACAGGAGGGAAACAATTTATTCATTATTGTACAAGTAAAGTAGGGGAAGATTCATAACATGATGTATATCAACCATAAAAATTAATGAATAATTTTAGCAGGTATATATGCACATTAATGTATCATGTATAAATTTTAAGATCCCATAATGATCAATATTGAGAGATATTTTAAAAACAGAGGGACTCTCATTTTGTTGTGCAAATCGGTCGACAAATTTGACATCATTTTGGTCGTGATAGAAGTCAACAATTTTATCTAAAGCTTTACAAAACAATACAAATGATGACATCCATAATTAATATAAGAGATGATTTTATTTAGGCAGTTCTGGGCATGTTTCGTCTCGTTCGTGTCATCTTTATTTCATATTTATTTGCACAAAATTTAGTCAACTGCTTATGCTCTTGTTTTAACGATACTTTGTAGTGAGTGCTTCTGACACACACAAAAAATGTATAAAAAAATATCGTGATTTTCCAACAACTCTCGTTACCTTCAATCATCGGTGATGCATAACCCAAAAGAGTATTGAGTCATTAATTTATAAAGTGATCAATAAAATATTTTTTTTTTCTTTTACTACTAATATCTACATATCTATGAACTTCTGCTTATAAGGTTTGATTTAGAGTTGTGGTTTGTGTGTGCACCTTTGTGCATGCTTTCGTGGACACAAGACGAGAGTGGTCGTTTGACGAGGAGCGTTTTCAATCCGGCTTCGGTCATCGATTTCTCGACACCTCCCTCCTCTCGTGTCGCACGTAGTTCGGGTGCCATGGCTGCTAATTTCCGTGAGGAGCAGTTGCTGGACCCACCTGCTCCACCAGTGCTTCCAGTTGTCGTTCCCATACCTCTTCATGATCGATGCTACCCGAGCCGTACAGCTCTACCCTCATGCATCGTATTACCAGAGGCTAATGGGAACCATTTTGAGGTTAAGCCTCAATTCATTTCCATGCTCCCTCATTTCACTGGGAAAGGTGACCCCTATATCTTTCTCAGGGAATTTGAGGAGGTCTGTGCTATGTTCAAGTTTCAACAACTTAGCACAGACTCCATCCATCTTAGGCTCGTTCCTTTTGCACTAAAGGATGACACCAAGAAGTGGTTGTACAGCAACCAGGCGAATTCCTTTAGGACTTGGGATGAGTTTCAATCTGCATTCCTCAAGAAGTACTTTCCTAATCATCGGACTCAAAAATTGAGAAACGAAATCAATTCGTTCTATCAACATGAGACCGAACCATTTCATGCATATCTTGAGAGGTTCAAAGAGCTACTATCCTCGTGCCCTCACCATGGCATTGAGTTGTGGCGTCTTTGTCAGATTGTGTATGAGGGTCTTCACATCCCGTCCAGAACGCTCCTTGAGTCCATGTGTCAAGGAGAGTTCTTGGGAAAGGATGAAAGGGAGGCATGGGCCTTCCTAGAAGACCTCGCTGAGAAAACCATGCAATGGGAGAGTGTGAGGGAACCACCTGCATCATCTAGTATAGGAGCGAGGATCGCGAATGCAAACTCAACTAGATCGGGTTCCGCATTTGCTATCGATACCACTACGGCCACCGAGGCACGCATGGCGGCCTTAATGCGCCGTATGGATTCGATTGAGCTCCAAAACCAACAAAGTGCACCTCACATGTCCACATCTGGTCCAGTTCCCTATCATTCATGTGGTAGGATAGGTCATGTAGAAAGCGAGTGTGAGTCCATTCCTCCTGATATGGAGCGTGTCAACGCCGTCTATGATAGAGCCAGGAATGACCCATACTCATCATCTTATAATCCTGGATGGAGGAACCACCCCAATTTTTAATGGAACCAAACTAATGCCCCGGGTGGTCCTTCCAACTCCTCTAGACCACATTACCAATCACACCAACCTCCCATGCATGCACATTCCTATCAGCCACCCCAAGCGCAAACCACCAATCCATCGGGTTTCCCAAATTCCAATAATATGGAAACCCGATTCAATTCGCTTGAGACCTTGACTCGTGGACTTGAAAACTCAATGAGAAATTTTATGTCTACCACAAGTCAAGTTCTCACTTCAAATCAGCAGACCATGAAATCTCTAGAGCTTCTGATGGGCCAATTGGCTCAGTCTGTACATGAGAGAGAGAGAGAGGGTCTTTTCCTAGCCAGCCTGAGGCTAACCCCCGCATGTACCAACAACAACAAATGCAAAATGAGAATGTGGTACCTCGGGGGAGGCAAGTGAACCATGTGGAGGAACCTGTTCACCATCTCAATTCCATTGTGACCTTAAGGAATGGAAAACAGGTTGACAATCACATTTCCTTGCCACACCCACCACCATCTATGCAGCCCCTCAGTGGGAATGGTGGTGAAGAAGAAGCTGAGGGTGAGGGTAATACACCAAAGCTTTCTTCTCAGGCACAACAGAAAACCTACCTGCCAAAAGCTCCCTATCCAAGTAGGTTGAACAAAAAGCAGAGTGACAACATGGACAAGATATTAGAGGTGTTTAAGCAAGTGAAGGTTAACATCCCCTTGTTGGATGTCATCCAACAAATACCTCAATATGCCAAAGTGTTGAAGGATCTCTGCACAACCAAGAGGAAGACCAATGTTCCTAAGAAAGCATTCTTGGCTGCAAATATCAGCTCACTTTTGTCCAATCCCACCTACACAAAATACAAGGACCCTGGGTGTCCTACTATTCAGTGTACGATAGGGGACACTAGAATGAGCAATGTTTTGCTTGATTTAGGATCAGCGGTCAACCTCCTCCCATTCTCTGTTTATCAACAGTTGAACTTGGGAGAATTGAAACCAACTAAGATCACCCTCCAATTGGCAGATAGATCCATTCGTATTCCCATGGGGATTATCGAGGACGTGCTTATCAAAGTTGGAGATTTTATATTTCCAGTCGATTTTGTTGTCCTCGATATCAATCCTGTTGCGAACACCCACTCTCAAATACCTTTGATTTTGGGTAGACTATTTCTGGCAACCTCCAATGCCTGGATTAATTGTAGAAATTGTCTCATGAAGCTCTCATTCGGTAACATGAGTGCTGAGTTTCATGTGTTCAACTCTGGTAAGCAACAGGAACCCATGGATGAACCTTTAAATCTAAATCTCATCCGCCAATTGGAGAAAGCACCACACAATCAACGAACACCCCTAACCCCAATACAACCCGTTGAGAATGTTCGTGGGCCCAGCGAAAACTCATTGCCTGTCTTCGCAATGCAACAGAGTGAGCTGGCCTCGAACATGAATGTCCATAGGGAGTGTTCGTTGCATGATTCAGTTGAGACCACTAGTGAGAGTGAGACACCTCATCATATACCTATACCAGAAGGTGTCTCTACCTCATGTCCCATGGCCATTGAGCCATTTGAGCTTCATATTGACTCCAACAAGGACCCACCTATGTCTGAGCTTATGCTTGATGATCTAAATGATGGTGGGAGGTCCTTGTTGGATGACTTGGGGAGCAGCCCCGTTCTTAGCGATGCAGGTTTGCTGCATCCATCGAATGAGCCTGAGGAACTCATTCCGATGCACCCGCCTATTGGTTGGAGGGTTTTCTTCGATGAGCAATTAAACCCTAGTGAGGCAACACAACTTCATACTTTGCTGTCCACACCCAACCAATATCATGAGGGGTTCGAGCCTTTCAGCTTTGACCTTGCACCCCTCATGACACCTCAGAGTACCAGTGAAGTTTGCCCATCTTGGCAAGTCTCTGGTCCTCAAAACTTGATGTTCTCATTTGATGTTCCTTGACCAAATGATTATGAGAATATCTTGGTTGATGTATATATCTTGTAAAAACAAAAAAAACAAAAAAAGGAAAAAAAAGAAAAAAACACAAAAAAAGAAAAAAAAGGAAAAAAAATGTGTAATAAAAGACTCCTTCAGTGAGCATCGATTGTTGTGGGCCCCAACCCTTGTGTACTTGGGCCCAATCTCTTCACGTATTTATCTCCCTTCTTCAGCTTCTCACAGGTTTTGAGAGAATTTGGGTTTGTGTCCATCAACATGACCCTGAACGTCCCTTTGTACTTCATGTTGGTAAGATCGTTCCTTTTTCATGCATATCTACATGTAGTATCTTGTTCACATTCATTGAGGACAATGCATGAAGTAGGTGTGGGGGGTGTTTTACGTGTGTACATAGTCGAGTTTTTTCTTTTGATTTTTTGTTTTCTTTTGTGTGCATTGTTAGGGTCATGTTAGTGTGCCACATTTAATATCGATATATCTACTTGCCATGATCCTTGGGTGACTTGTCTTCTTTTGCTTGCCTAGTGCTTTAAAATTTTCACATTTCTTTCAAAATCTTCATGTGTTTGTGAAAGAAATGTTTTTGTAGGTTTTGCGTGTGTTTAGAATGTGCAAAACCGTTGAGAGGCAAAGTAAAAAGAAAGCTCCCAAAATTGTCTTGAACTTGATGCATTAGGATTTCTAGTTTACTGGCTTTAGGTCTTATCGAGTCGTTAGGATGCACCCCGGTTTTCCCTCGGGGGACGTGTAATCATAGGGTTTCAGTACTCAAACATTTAAACAAGTCCACCCTGAACCTAGTAAGTCAAATAATTCGTGTCTGTTAGTATAAGGAAGTTTGTCGTAGTCAAGGGCCCTTAATCTCTTTTTGTGAAACTTAAGTGTAGGGGTTTTGGTTCCCATGTAGATAAATAAATAAGTGGTGTTCTCTCTTCTCGCACGGCTCCTATCACTCGGGAAAGTAGGTCTGAGGCGACTTTGTGCCTGGTGCTTTCGAGTCATCTGACTTGGGATGCACCGACCGAACTCCCGTTTCACGGGTGGTAGGGATCGCCCTATGTGGAGATTTAGGGGAAGGTGTACGTGATAGTGTAAGTCCTCATAGGCAATGATGCACGAAACCTGACCCTGGGAGAATCAAACACCAACCAATAAAATGCTCCAAAGAAAAAGAAAAAAAAGAAGAAAAAAAGAGAGTCAAATAAGAACCAAAATGGACTTTACACATTGTATCACATGCAGAAGTTAAGGTTGCCCATGTCTTTCACTTAAGTCCTTGACTAACTTTCACGAATAACTCATTAGGATAGGTGTGTGGACGGATTACATATATAGAGTCGACCCGTAGTATTACCGCGTCCCATGATCGACAAAATAAGTCCAACGAGTTGTGTAGCTAGATTGATTAATGCATCTTGTTCGGATTTTGTGGGTATATCCGCTGAAAACCCTCACGAGACAACACTCCTCCTCCTTGGCGACAAGGAGGTTTAACGGCTTGTTGCACGTGCTAAGTACAACCGTGATTCCTACGAAAGTGAGTTAGGATTTCTTGTTTTTTCGTATGCTTTTCTCTTTCTTTGTTTTGCTCGGGACTAGCAAAAGTTAGGTGTGGGGGTATTTGATTGACATCATTTCATGCTTATATTTGTATCTTATATCCATTATCTTTCACCTAAACAATGCTATGTCACGAGTTTTATGTTTAGTTTTCAGGAATAAATAGGTTTGAAGAGATGAAGTATAAAAGGACCCAAAAGCTGGGAAAAAGGACTGAATTGTGAGATCTGGGGACCAAGATGCAAGGATGAAGGACATGATTGCAACACAGAAGGACCTAAGAGCAAAACAGAATACTCCACACCATCATGGGAAGTATTTTACCAATTCGATTCGGGTCGGAGCTCCAACAAGTCAAGTAACCGCATCAAAGACCAAAAATACCAGAAAGAAAAGCCTACAACAAAAATGAGCAGGATATGAACCATATAGACCGCCAATTGGCGGTCCATTGTGGCCCAAATCCGCTCAAATTTCTCCAACACATGTATTAGAGGATGTTTAGGCTATGTTTTGTATCTGTTTAGTCCCACATCGGGGGATTGTCCCGGTTTGTCTTTTTCCATAGCTATAAATAGAACTCTTCACCTTCCATTGTAATCACTCCATATTTTAAGTGGTTATTCTTCCTACTAGAAGTGAGGCCTTGAAGCACACACTAAAGTAGGAGGATGCTACTTGAAATGTGAGTCATTTTATCAATAAAGTTTTGTGTTTCTTTCATTGTTTGTTTATGCTTCTTTTATTGTTTGTGCATGTTTTAGTTTAATCGTCTTTTATTTCTAGCTTAGTTTTAATATGCTTTCTTTGCTTAGTTTAATAATTCGTGTAATGTTTAGTGAGTAGTTCCATCCCCTTTGGGGGTGGAGTAAATGTACATACATGCATTAGAGAATGGGATGAATGCTTTATTTTTGATGTGTTCATAAAACATGATTGTATGCTTGCTTGTTTAGGATAGAATTTATAACTTGATGAGTTTTGCCAAAATGATTAGACACCTCTCATGCTTGTTTCGGTTCTGAAATAAACAACTTGCATATGTAAATGTTAATCAACTAGGTTGGTGAATAGATTGATAGGTTTTGCCATAACATTTAGACACTTCCTATGCATGATAACACCACCTTAATTTGTGCTTAAAGAATGTGTTCAACACCCACCTCTTTGCATGTGTGCACTCACTCCACCCCTTAGGGGTTCTTCCACTTCTGAATTCCAGCACTCTTCTTTTGTTCTTAGTTAAGTTTTAGTTAATTGTTTGTTGCTTTCTTTCGCATTTCGTTTTTCATAGTGTAGTGTAGCCTAGATTACCATAATCAACTCTCTTCTCCATTTTTTCGCCACTTGATTTCGTGCAAACAAGAGGCTGCTCAACTCCCTGAGGACGACCCGTACTTGCCACCGCTTCATCGTGGCCGTGCACTTGCGGTTCAAAATTAAAACGTTCAACAGAGATCGACGTGCATTTTTACTCAATTAGCTATTTGCACGTCGTTTAGATGGTCATATGAATCATTCAGGGATTATCATAAAATTTCAGAACTCTCTTTAAATGAATGATCTCTAAATCTTTGTACAGTAGCATTTTATGAATATTAAGATATTCACCTTCTGGGCAAATGCATATCATTTTTAATAACAATGATCACTTTGTAACATGGTGATTCAAATTCCATTATACTGTAGCACATTGTACTATATATATACACCTATCAAGATGGATATTATGTGCTCACGAGATGAATGCTCGTATTGGTTGTGAATGATCATGTGATGCATCAAAATTAACAAGTAAGAATCACATGCTTGAACCACTTTACAAATACTCTTTTAATCAACATGATACTAAGAATTCATATAACTTGTACTAAGCAAGTGAATCAATACAAAGTTGCATCAGATATATATATCATTCAATTTTAGAAGCACTACTAAATATATAACTATTTCTTTTCATGCTTCATTTGATCAATAACTCGATGTTTTGTCCAACCACAAAAACAGAAATGAGATTAAATCATAATACTTTTAAAATCATTTTAACAAATAGGATAGCAAAAGAAAATCACAACCTCCATTTTATCTTGATTTGATGCTTCTTTCTTTAGGCATTGATATATAAAAGTCAATAAGTTTGGTTCAACGTCCATAATCCATGATAAGACATCATTCTTATCCATGATGTCAAGTATAGAGTTAAAAGTCATAACTTACAAGCATCAAAACATAATTGGTACATGCATGCTACTTATTACCTTTTTTTCTTCTATCGATGCATACTAAATTAAACATCTCAAAACGGAATATATTATAATGTACTTGAATCATATGATAAAAAAAGTGCATATTAACAATTCCAAAAACAACATATATTGATTGTATATATGTAGTCTCATTTATTTTATATATATACAAAATTATCATGATATATTCTATGCACCATGTTGGTAAATTAATTACCTCGTGATGAACAAATACACATTCAAGGTGTAGGTCAAATATCCATATATATCTTTTAGATAGAAATTATGCATATCAACATATTAGCATGTAAATTATTAATATCAAGAAGAATCTCATCGTAACTGAATAAAAATCACAAGTATGGAAATATATTGGACTAATAAAAGTACTAACAAATATAAAACATTTTCTCACCAAAAAAATTAATATTATAACCAATGCTAAACCATGACATTAGATTTTATTTTATTTTGTCTTTTGAACATAATTTGTTGGGTAAAAAACAACAATTATTGACTGATGCATCAATTGTTATAGCACGTGGCAGAATAACCAATAAAAAAATCACGAGTTTAAAAATGTATTTGTTGTGCAAGATTTAAATTAAGAACTAAATAATGGTTCCCTTCCAACATAAGCACATTAATATATTAACCAAAATAACAAAATAAATATCCAAAAAATCATATAATCACGTCACAAAATATCTTATATCTTATATTTTGTGTTTTTTGTTGTTTTTGTTGTAAAGCACTAAGATATACCATTGTCCGAGATTCACAAGTCCAAAAAAATTATTTCATTTTTAGAGTATACATATACGACCCTCAATTGACAGAAAATAATTTCTTTATTAATCATGCATGATGGAATCACCTTTCTAGCCTTCTTTTTTATGATAAAAAACAATTTTTGACAGATAAACGGAAGAAATTATGTATGTCACATTGGGAATCAAACACATGGATTTATTACCTTTAGACATGACTGACACCAAAGGTTTTAGCCGGTAGTAGAACTTTCGTGCTGATAACGTGTTATAAAATAAATATACATGGAACAAAGAAGATAAAGATTTGGGGAAGAATATTTGTAGTATTTTATCATCACCAAAAGTCCTTCCAATGGTCTTACAATAATCTCCTATTTATAGGTGATTGACATCATTTCATGCTCATATTGATATCTTATATCCATTATCTTACACGTAAGCAATGCTACGTGACGAGTTTTATGTTTAGTTTTCAGGAAATAGGTTGAAGAGATGAAGCATAAAAGGACCCAAAAGCTGGGAAAAAGGACTGAATTGTGAGATCTGGGGACTAAGATGCAAGGGAGAAGGACCTGAATGTAAGACAGAATGACCTAAGAGCAAAACAGAATATTCCACACCATCATGGGGAGTATTTTACCAATTCGATTCGGGTCGGAGCTCCAACAAGTCAAGTAATCGCATCAAAGACCAACAATACCAGAAAGAAAAGCCCACAACAAATTCCAACGCGATCCGAAGTTTTTGGACCGCTAATTGGCAGTCCATATTACTCAGGATCCGCCCAAATTTCTCCTGGACTTGTATTAATGTTCATTTAGGCTATTTTTGGTATTGGTTTAGTCCCACATCGGGGGATTGTTCCCGATTAGCTTTTTCCATGCTTATAAAATGAACTCTTCACCTTCCATTGTAATTACCCATTGCTTGGTGGCATTCTCTCTACTAAGGAGTGAGCTTTGAAGCAAAAACTCAAGGTGGAGAAGAATGCTACCTTCAATGTGAGTCATTTCTTAATAAAATAATTCTTCTAGTTTCTTTTAATCTTGTCTTTTAATTTGTGCATGTTTGTTTAGTCTTTCCTTTCCTTTTAAGCTTCTTTAATAATTCTTGCTTTCTTAGTTAACTTTCATTGCAGTATTATGCTTTCTTTTGTTAATATAGTTAGTGTAATGAGTAGTGAGTAGTTCCATCCCCATTTGGGGGGTGGAGAAATATGTGATATAATCATGTAGTGTATTAAGTGTGTGTTATCTTTATCCCTTGAGCTTTATATGATTTCCATAACCATCTAATGGGTTTTCACTCTTATCTTTGATATGCTAATGCTCTTGAATGAAGCTTAGCTTATGCTTTGATCAGTGGACCTATTTTATGGGGAATGATAAAGTTAGGATATGGATGAAGTTAATATTGGAAACACAATTTGTAGTGTATGTGCTCTTGTTGCCTTTACCTTAGCTAATGTCTTGTATGTTTTAATGATGTAGTCTTATCTTAATTCATGTGGAGGCATAGTAGGGTCTAGTCTTTATACTTGAGTTCATTTAGCTTCATTCCAATTATTGCCTTGTATGTTTTAATGATGTAGTCTTATATTAATTCATGTGGAGGCAAAGTTGGATGTAGTTTTATGATTTCATGCACTACATGTTGTGAGGAGCTTAATTGAACACACACACACACACATCTTCATATTCACATTATTTCTCTACCCCTTATGCGGCTTAGTTTTATTGCTTATCTTCATTTCCTTTTTGCATCTTAGTGTAGTTTAGTGTAACCAACCTTTCTCTCCTTCTTTTTACCTCTCGCCTTCGAACAAACCAATCGTCGACACACCTCCCAGTGGACGACCCGTATTTGCCACCGCTTCAACGCGGCCGTGCACTTGCGGTTTAAATAAAATGATCAATCAAGTTTTGGCGTCGTTGCCGGGGAGGTGCTCTGTCCATACTTTTTTTTGGACGATTCGAGTGGTTTTAATTTTTTGTTTTTAGTTTTTGTATGTTTCAGGGAACCTGAGGATCAAGGGGAAGCGACTGGAGGAATGGGAGAGCAAAATACCCCAAAGTGACCGCCAATTGGCGGCCTGATGAGCCTCAATTGCTCTCAAATTTGTTCCAGTTGTTATGTTGTTCATTTTAGTTATCTGGGAGCACAATTTTGCATGCTGGGACTTCTAGTTTGCTCCCAGATTTAATTTCAATCCCCTTTAATCAACTTGAACCATAAAACTCAAAGCAAAAGATTAGACTCCTTGCCATCTAGGTCATTTATCATGTGTAGACCTTGCATGCATTTGTCTTTTCTTTTCTTTACGTTTTGTTGTTGATTGCTGGCATGAGGTACGTGCACCCAAATCTCTCACTCATGCATGTTTCGATCATGCATTAGTTAGTAAGGTGCATCGGGACAAGAGTGAGAGAGTGTTTGATTGGAGCGATTGATTGCTAGATCTAGGATTAAATCGCTACTAAGGAGGGGATGTCCCATAAAAGATAAGGTAGGGGATTTCATCACCCTTCCCTTGGCCCCATAAACCACTCTTAATAAAGCCTTAACTAAAAGTAAGTAGACATTGGCCCTAGGATTGTGGGCGCACTAGGAGAGTAATCTAGTTGAGACCGTCATGACCTGATCGGCGTTGCCTACCTTGTCGATAGTAGGAGGTACTGGATCTCCGGATCTGGTATCACTTGCTGGGCATTGTGGTCCTCGTTGTAGGGAGGTGACACGTGTTGAGGCTAGTGACCTCGAAGTTAGCCTAAGGACCCATTGCCTTACATTGTTTGAGTCGTGCTTGCTAGTTAGGCTTCTTCCTGATCCCTCTACCCACGCTAGCTCTAGGGATTCTTCCCTCCTCACCTGAGTCATCTTCTTCTCACCTTCTTCTACGTTATAGTCTCCTCCCCTTTACACTCTCTGGTAGCGTTTTTAGGGTCGAGTCGAGCACTTTTTGCGAGCTTGGCCTCGTGGTGGTGAGAGTGGTCGACTCTAGAGTTCTTTGTGGAGATGGATGGTTACATGGGCGACCATCCATATCATAGTTGGGACCAGGACAATTCGTCCTGGTATTCCGGACCCATGCAACCTGAGGTGGCTCAGACGAACACCTCGTATGGTTGGGACAATCTTCATTGTGTGATTGAGCAATCTTCATATTGGGGTAGTATGAGAGAGGCACCGACTGCTAGACCACCATCTAGTTACGTCGGATCATATGTTGGTCATCAATATGAGACATTACAAGAACCTTTGGCCTCTTTCATGCATGTGGTAGATGACATGGGTGCACCGGTGGCTCCAGTAGCCGTACCATGTGACTGTTGTGGGTTGAGTGGTCATCTTATAGGGGAATGTCCTTATATTGCCCCTGAGCCTGAGTATGAGCACACATTTTCCCAAAATGCTCATTATGACCATTACGCATCCGCGTACAACCTGAGAGGGATGGATTCGTGGGGAGACAATTCGTATTAAAATTCATATACATCATTTCCACCCCAGTATCCTCGTCCCGAATATCCAGAATTCTACCAACACCCCACTTCAAATCATTGGACTCATTCTCAGCCCATCAACACCCAACCCCAAAATTTCCCAAGCTCTGACTTGGACCTCATAGTTGACCGCATACCTGATTCCTTGAAACAAACTTTCCTTACGTTCATGGAAACCACTCCACAGTCCATACAAAATATGGCACTGCAAGTGGGTCAAATGTCGCAGCAATTACGTGAACGTGAGGAAAGTAACTTTTCTTGTCAACATGAGGATTCATCTTTTGATATCGAACCGCCACCACCACATCCACAAATTCAAAGCACAATATTTCAAAGTCAAACTCCTAGTCAGTCTGAGGGACTTGGGGTTTCAATCCACGATCACTTGGTGGAGGATTCGATTCCAATTGAGGAAAACATGGACCAATTTCATTATGAGTCGGCACAGGATTGTGCCTTATCTTTTTGTCCCGTGGCCCTAGAGCCACATGATCTTCATGTTGTGCCTCTTAAGGACTCACCTCTGGTGGAGCAAGAGCTCTCTAGTACCCTCAATTTCAAACAACCTGATGAGAGTTTGCCTCTCACTATTGTTCCTGTTCATCTTGGAAATGATGGAACATCAAACAACTACATTGCTAATGAGGGTATTAGGATTTCCTTGGAGGATACCTTGGGTATGAGACCCACTTTTTGTTCACCTGGTGTGTCGGACATGCCTAACGAGGTTCTTGACCTCGTTCCGACGCACCAGCCTATTGGTTGGAGAGTTTGGATTGACGATCATAACTTCAGCACCGCAACGGGAGAAACTCTTCTTCCGTTGCCCCATATTTCCTAAAACTCTCGAGAGGTTCAAGCTCTTTCAGTTTGATCCTTTGAATGAGATGCCTTTGCATTCAATTCATGAACCTCTCATTTCATCTGGTGCTCTTTGTGAAGGGGGGCCACACATGCGTATTCTGGCCCCACGTGGTGTCATGTTCCCTTTCCAAGTGCATTGACCCACTCTTGAGGTTCCCATTTGATGTCTTTTGACAAATGAAGATGGGAACTTATGTTTGTACATAGTTATAAGAAAAAGAAAAAAAAAGAAAAAAGAAAAAAAGAAAAAAAAGTACAATAAAAGACTCCTTCAGTGAGCATCGGTTGTTGTGAGCCCCAACCTTTGTGTATTTGGGCTCCATTTCTTTCACATATTTGTATCCTTTCTTTAGCATCTCACAGGTTTTGAGGGAATTCGGGTGTGTGTACATCAACATGACCTTGAACTTCCCTTTGTACTTCATGTTGGTGTGATCTCTCCTTTTTCATGCATAAATCCATGTAGTATCTTGCTCACATTCATTGAGGACAATGCATGAAGTAGGTGTGGGGGGGTATTTTACGTGTGTACATAGTTGAGTCTTTTTCCTTTGATTTTATTTTCTTTTGTGTGCATTGTTAGGGTCATGTTAGTGTGCTGCATTTAATATCGATATATCTACTTGCCATGATCCTTGGGTGAATTGTCTTCTTTTGCTTGCCTAGTGCTTTAAAATTTCCACATTTCTTTCAAAATTTTCATGTGTTTGCGAAAGAAAATGTTTTGTGGGTTTTGCGTGTGTTTAGCATGTGCAAAACCGTTGAGAGGCAAAGTAAAAAGAAAGCTCCCAAAATTGTCTTCAACTTGATGCATTAGGATATGTAGTACTGTGGCTTTAGGATTTATCGAGTCGTTAGGATGCACCCCAGTTTTCCTTTGGGGGTGAGTAATCATTGGGTTTCAGTGCTCAAACATTTAATGAAGTCCACCCTGAACCGAGTGAGTCAATAATTCGTGTCTGTTAACTTAAGGAAGTTTGTGGTAGTCAAGGACCCTCTAAATCTTGTTGTGAGACATTAGTGTAGGGGTTTTGGTTCATGTGTAGATAAGAAATAAGTGAGTAGGTGTTCTCTCTTCTCGCACGGCTCCTATCACTCAGGAAAGTAGGTCTGAGGGGACTTTGTGCCTGGTGCTTTCGAGTCATCTGACTTGGGATGCGCCGACCGAACTCCCGTTACACGGGTGGTAGGGATTGCCCTATGTAGAGATTTGGGGAAAGGTGTACGTGATAGTGTAAGTCCTCATGGGAAATGATGCATGAAACCTGACCCTGGGAGAATGAAGCTCCAACTAATAAAAAGAAAAAGAAAAAAAATGTGAAAAGAAACAAAAAGGAAAAAAATGGTAATGTAAATAAGAACCTTAATGGACTTTACACATTATAGCACTTGAGGATGTTGAGGTTGTCCATGTCTTTCACTTAATTCCTTATTTAACTTGCACGAATGGTTCATTAGGTTAGGTGTGTGGACTGATTACCTATATAGAGTCGACCGTAGGATTACCGCGTCCAATGATCGACAAAATATTTCCAACGAGTCGAGTGTCTAGATTAAATAATGCATCTTGTTCGGATTTTGTGGGTATATCCGCTGAAAACCCTCAGGAGACAACACCCCTCCTCCTTGGCAACAAGGAGGTTTAACGGCTTGTTGCACGTGCTAAGTGCAACCGTTATTCCTACGAAAGTGAGTTAGGATTTCTTGTTTCTCGTTTGCTTTTCTCTTTCTTTATTTTGCTCGGGACTAGCAAAAACTTAGGTGTGGGGGTATTTGATTGACATCATTTCATGCTCATATTGGTATCTTATATCAATTATCTTACACTTAAGCAATGCTACGTGACGAGTTTTATGTTTAGTTTTCAGGAATAAATAGGTTTGAAGAGATGAAGCACAAAAGGACCCAAAAGCTGGGAAAAAGGACTGAATTGTGAGATCTGGGGACTAAGATGCAAGGGAGAAGGACCTGAATGTAAGACAGAAGGACCTAATAGCAAAACAGAATACTCCACACCATCATGGGGAGTATTTTACCAATTCGATGAAGGGAATGTGTTCTAAAAGTTTTACTTTTAAATGTCAATTATTATGAATTGAATGAGAAAATCGTTTTGTTCCTTGTTTATGTTATTCGTCTTTTAGAAGTGTTAAGGAAGAGGCTCTTGGTCCTTAACCGTAGAGCTCTAAAAGATATTGGTTTACATAAAACAAAAGATATTCGCAATTATGGTAATTAACATGGGACATTAATTACCGGGTTAAGATTGTCGTGTTGGTCATAGATCATTGTAGCTCTACAAGTGAGTGACAACACGGGTATGCAAAAGAGGAAAATATTACTTTTGTATACTGAATAGACCTAATAAGTAAAATATTATAGAAATGTGTTTCTGTGTCATTAATATTTTACTGTGTCCTTGGTCCTTTGATATGAGACTTATATCCGATCGCTTAAGGAGTTCTTAATTAGACTAGTGTCTTGAGCTATCGATGAGTGTAGTGTAAAGGCATTGGTTGGTTAAGTACAACTTTTGTTGGAGAAGATAGCTAGTCAAAAGATTATCATTGCCCCTCTTAATTGAGTAATGATATTAATGGGCCCCTTGATAAAGCAAAGTTATAATGTGCACAATGTGATTTGAGTTAAGTCACATATTTATAACTAGCTTAAAGAGATCAATAAATGAATACTAATATACAAAGATGACACAATACTACTTTGTATGTATTCTTAATATCATGAGGCAAGGGACGGACACAAGTGGTGCACTCCATCACTAATTGGATCGGGTTTTGGTTCGAGCTGAATTAAGACATCTAGCTAATTGGGAACTATAATGTGTAGCTAGATACCGCTTATAGTTTGTGATGTTAAGCTATTAATATCACTGCCAATTTAGCTTAGATCCTCCCATAGGTCACACCATAAAACTGGGAAACAAGAAGGTGATTTTATGTTCATATGATGTATCGAGTTTCGTATACATGTGGTGAATCGATAAAATCATTATGTCATGAAAATGACATATTTAGAATCATGAATTTATATATGAGATGTAAATATATCATGGGGTGTGATTGTTTGATGTTACATATGATGATATATTGCATAGGATATATAAATTAGCTATAACCCCAAAGATCGAATTTTGTTGGGAATTAATCCAAAATTCGATAAGGCAAATTAATTAATTAAATTTGCTAAAACCCCAAATACAAATTTTTTTGGGAATTAAACCAAAATTCGATAAAGGCAAATTAATTAAATTTCCTAAAACAAAAAAAACCGAATTTTGTTGGGAATTAATCCAAAATTCGATAAAGGCAAATTAATTAAGGAATTATTGATCATGGTTTTGACTTGGTCAATTGTGATTAAATTTGGATGTGGATTAATAAATTTAATATTGGGAATTGGTCTTAAGAGAGAAATACATGGAAGAATGGGTCAATGCGTAGCCCATGATGTGGAAATTAAAGGAGCTTATAAATAGGCCTAATTTCCTTTATTAAAAATAAATATATGCAAAATTCTCTCTCTCTCTCTAACCACCCCAATTAATCCATCCGAAATTCCTTAGTTAATTTGAGTTTTTGGAGAGTAAAATCTCAGGAAAGAAAAGGGGGTTATTAGCTAGATTCTAAACCCGTTTGGAGATTGATTGACTAGCTCCTTTCTCTCCAACCTTGTTTAGAGTTTGGTGAACACTCGGAGGCAATCCACCGGGCGATTCGACCGGCAACGCGACTCCGGATCTTCAAGAGGTTTTAGAGAACCTCTAGGTATGATTCTAATTGCAATTGTTTGTTTGTTCTAATGCATGTTAAATAATTAGGACAAACAAATGCGTGTCTATATGAAAATCGAAGAAAATATGAATGTTTCGATCCTATATGTTTATAAAATTTCGAAAATATATACATACTATAGGGCACGAAATCCAACAGTGGTATCAGAGCTTTTGATTCATATTATCTTTGATTTAGACTATAAAATCAATCTAGGCTACCATCTAGAATCAAAACAATTCGGTTTTGTGTATTTTTCGAGTTTTTCGATGTTTTGTTGATAAAATTCTAATAAATTCGTTTTGATGGTTTTATATGTTTTAAAACATCACACATGATTGTTAGAATTGAAATTTAGACATTTGTCTAATTTATAGAATTTTCGTTTTATTTTAAATGATTATTTTATAAAGGAATCAACAAAGTCGAAAAGGACTAATGTTCATCTTTCCTTTTGGAAATTGGATGAACGGCGGTTCAAAATAATTAATTTTGAACTATGGATGCATGAAAATCATTTTAATGGATTTCAAATGATTTTTCTAGAATTGTTTGATTTTAGATGCTTGATAATCTAGATTAAATAGTTTAGATTGGACATGCGTGTATGCGTTGCTCGAGTTGTTTTTGCAGGAATTGTGAGTTTATATGTTCCAAATCAGCAACTATGAATGTTTATAATTGTTATAATACAGGGGCTTATGTATGTAAAAGCCAAATTCTCTATTTCCATCTTTTAGATAAATTGCATATGCATATGAGAGGTTTTTACATAGGACTTGCACTAGTCGGTTTTTATCGAATGTGAGGAGCATGTTTATTTTCTGTAAAATCTACATCTCCGGTGCAAGAGGAAGTCGCCGCTGTAGCGCATCGATCGAGGATCGAGGATCAGGGATCGAGGATCAAGGATCGAAGGGAACATATAAACTCACACGATATGGATTGTGTGAATGTTTAATTTCTGTTTTCTTTAATTTCTGCTATGCATGTGATGAATGTGGTGAATGTTAGGATGTGTATGAATATTAATATGCATGATAACCTAAAATTCCAAATCACATGTAAATATATGAAATTGTCCAACAAAAATTAAGAATAATTTCCTTCTTATTTCATCCACTAGCAGCCATTGATCGAGGGATACTCTGCTCGCCCTTAGCGGGAGATAGCTCCCTCCATCTTTGGGAATAGTGGGAGATATAATGGTTGTCTGTTGTTGTGCCACAATTAAATGTATGAGGTGTGATTCACCCTAGTGAACCCCGAGTATGTTTAGTTGTGAATACAATGGATAAACGTATCTCGTATCAAATGAAAATAAGTTTTCTTAACATTACCTAGAGCTCTCGCTCGGGAAAAAGTTTTTCTTACAAGGATAGGTCGCATTCCCTCATAATTAAAACGACAAGAATCACAAAAGTTTGAAGATGCTAATATTGCTAAAATTCAAAAAGGTTGTGATTAGAAAATGTTTTCTTACCTTGATATTGTAATGTATTCGATAGCTCTTAGCTAGTCTATATTACAATTGATAGGATCTTGGATTGTTGCATCTATGGGCAAAGATTTTAATTTGCAACATTTACATTTATATGTTCGATATATGTATGCATGTGTATTAAAACATAAAATTGGCATTAAAATCCTGTATGATTTATTTTGTAGAAAAATGTCGAACATCCAACCTATCGTACGATCCATGATAGAAAAACACCCTTTAGCAAATGATGGCTCAAACTTCATTAGTTGGCAACTCAAACTCAACATCGTGTTAAAGTTTGAGAAACTATCTCACATTTTGGAAGGTCCAATCCCAAAGTGGAATGAGAGATTAACCGATGAAGAGAAAGAGGCTAAAGCCAAGTGGGAAGACCAAGAGAACCAAGTTCACGGTCTTATGCTAGCATCCATGGGTGACTCGCTTCAAGCGAAATACTTGGATTCAAAACCCAAGAAGACCATGGAGGCTCTATCAAAGATGTTCATGGATAGTGCCCGAAAGGAGCGCTATAAGACCACCATCGCACTCACAAGGTGCCATATGGCGGAGGGAACATCGGTATCTGTGCATTTTCTCACGATGCAAGGATACCTTGAGAAGTTGGCAAAGCTCTCTTCACCAATGCCCAAGGACATTGCTGAAGATATGATTCTTGGCTCTCTAGCCCCGTCCTTTAAGGACTTTGTGATGCACTACCACGTGCGTGAAAAAGGGGTGAGTCTTGAGGAGCTTCACAACGCTCTCAAAACTGCTGAAGTTGATATGGGCAAGGGTAGGGACAAGCAAGTCCTTGCCATCCATGGAAGGAGCCAAAAGATTGGTAAAGGAAATGGCAAATATACCAAAAGTGGTTCAATCAAGAGCAAGGGAGTAGGAGGTGCTCATAAGAGTGCATCGAGGGGGAAATTTTAGAAATCTCCAACTCCCAATACGGAGTGCTTTCACTGCGGTGAAAAAGGACAAATCCGGCCAAATTGCCCCAAGTACAAGGAAGACCTTGACAACGGAGTGATTGAACATCGGCGCCCCAAAAAGGCCAAAGGTATATTTGTTATTGAAATAAATTTAGCCACCTATGTCCAGGATTGGGTAATTGATACCGGATCTTGTGCTCACATAGTTTCTAATGTGCAGGTACTCATGGATAGGAAGGAACTCGTACGGAACGAGATTGAATTGAAGGTCGGAAATGGTGCGAACGTGTCTGCGGTTGCACAAGGTTCTGTGGTACTTCAATTGTGTAGTGGTTTAAATTTATGTCTAAAGAATGTTTATTATGTACCTTCGATTAGCAAGAATATTATTTCTGTATCATGTTTGGATATGGATAATTTCAATATAAATGTTTCAAATTCTTGTTTGTCTATATCGAAGAATGGTGTTTTCTATGCAAATGCATTCATAAGGAATGGTCTCTATTTGCTTGAATTGAATAATAAACAAATCTTTAATATCAATAACAAAAGACTTAAGACCACTCACGAGAATGATACTCTCTTGTGGCACTATCGTCTTGGTCACATAAATGAAAAACGCATCAAGAAATTGCAAGAAGCTAACCTTCTTGGTCTACTTGATTTTAAATCATTGGAGACGTGCCAACCATGTCTAATGGGAAAAATGACCAAAAAGCCTTTCAAGAAGAAAGGCCCAAGGGCGAGTGGCTTGTTGGATTTGATACATTCCGATGTATGTGGTCCAACGAGTACTAGTGCACGAGATGGTTTCAGGTACTTCATTACGTTCACGGATGATTATAGTCGTTATGGCTATATTTATCTAATGAGAAACAAAAGTGAATCTTTTGACAAGTTCAAAGAATTCAAGAATGAAGTAGAGAACTAACTCGACAAGAAAATCAAGTCTCTACGAACGGATCGTGGAGGTGAGTACTTAAGTGCCGAATTTGACTCATACCTAAAGGAGTTTGGTATTGTACCTCAACTCACCCGTCCCGGTACACCTCAATGGAATGGGGTATCCGAAAGGAGGAATAGGACATTGCTCGACATGGTTCGGTCAATGATGAGTCATGCGGAATTACCTCTTTACTTTTGGACTTATGCACTACAAACTGCGGCTTACACACTAAATAATGTTCCATCCAAATCCGTGGAGAAAACTCCTTATGAGCTATGGAGTGGTAAAACACCTAAGCTCAATTTTCTCAAGATTTGGGGTTGTGAGGCTTACGTCAAGATATTGATGTCGACCAAACTTCAACCAAAAGCGGATAAGTGCTTCTTTATTGGTTATCCTCGTGAGACAAGAGGATACTACTTTTGGCATATCACCTCCAATCGAGTGATTGTAGAGAGGGATGCCACATTTCTGGAAAAGGAATTTCTAGAAAGAGTAAAAAGTAGTGGGAGTAGGGTTGTGCTAGAGGAAACTCAAGATACTCTACAAGATCATGACATGAATGATGACATTCAAGATCATGAAGGCCCAACCGAGATTCCTTTGGTTAGTGGGAGCGTGAGCGAGAGACCATCACAAGAAACTGTGAGAGAATCTCAATCATCCCCACCAAGTGTACGTTCAAGAGTTGAACGTGAACCCACTCCTCAAGAAATTGTGGAAGAAGTTCGAGAGACACGAGAAGAACCAAAAGAACTTAGAAGGTCAACAAGGGAAAGGAAGAAACCTGATTTGTATCTGGGACTTCATGAAATCATGGTACTAGATACCAATGATCCATTGACCTTCCAAGAAGCAATGGATAGGGAAGACTCCAAACTATGGCTTAAGGCCATGGAATCCGAAATAGAATCCATGTATGATAATCAAGTATGGGACTTGGTTGACCTTCCTCAAGGGAAAAATGTCATTCATAATAAATAGGTTTTTAAGAGGAAGATGGACATGGATGGGAACTTGACGACCTACAAAGCGAGGCTTGTAGCGAAGGGTTTCACTCAAGTTCAAGGAATTGACTATGATGAAACTTTTTCACCGGTTGCCATGTTCAAGTCTATTCGGATCATGCTCGCTATTGCTGCATTTCACGATTATGAAATATGGCAAATGGATGTCAAAACGGCGTTCCTTAATGGGAACTTGGAGGAGGATGTGTACATGGTACAGCCTCAAGGTTTTGAAGATCCAAAGAATAGCGAGATAGTATGCAAGCTTCAAAGATCCATTTATGGATTGAAGCAAGCATCAAGGAGTTGGAACAAACGCTTTGACGAGGAAGTAAAGAAGCTTCACTTCATTCAAAGTAAGGAAGAACCTTGTATATACAAGAAGGTTAGTGGGAGCCATGTAGTATTCCTAATCTTATATGTCGATGACATATTGCTTATGGGCAATCATATTCCTTTGCTTGAGCAAACGAGAAGTTCTTTGAAATCTGCATTTTCGATGAAAGACATGGGTGAGGCTCAATACATCTTGGGAATCAAGATATATCGAGATAGATCTCGCAGACTCATTGGCCTCAGTCAACGTACATACATTGACAAGGTCTTGGAAAGGTTCAAGATGAACAACTCCAAAAAGGGCAGTGTGCCAATGAGTATGGGTGTGCAACTCAAGAAGTCTCAACGTGCGGAATCGCGTAAGGACTTAGAGTACATGAAGGATGTCCCTTATGCTTCGGCAATTGGGTCGATCATGTACGCGATGACTTGCACAAGACCCGATGTCTCGTATGCTCTAAGCGTGACAAGTCGTCACCAATCCAACGCAGGTCTTGAGCATTGGACAGCGGTCAAGAATATCCTGAAGTACCTTAACCGGACTAAGGATAAGATTCTTGTTTATGGAGGACAAAGGGAATTGATAGCTGAAGGTTACTCGGATGCGAGTTTCATGAGTGATCCAGACGATAGAAGGTCGCAATCAGGATATGTCTTCCTTCTGAATGGTGGAGCTGTGAGTTGGCGTACTTGGAAGCAAAGCACTACGGCCGACTCAACCACTGCTTCCGAAGTAATGGTTGTCGCTGAAGCGAGAAAGGAAGGAGTGTGGATTAAGAAGTTCCTTGAAGAGCTTGGAGTAGTTCCCTCGAGCGAGGGACCAATAGAGCTATTTTGCGACAATAGTGCATCTATCTCGCAAATCAAGGATCCCAAATCACACCACAAAGTGAAGTACATGGATCGTAAGTACTTCGTGACGCGTGACCTCATCGACGAATGCAAAATAAATCTGTTATGGGTGGACACCAACAGCAACACAGCTGATCCATTCACAAAACCCTTATCCCAAGCCAAGGGCGAAAATGCATTTCGAGTCCATGGGATTGAGGAACCATGTAGATTGGCTTGATGATTGATATGTAATGGGGTTTACCCTAGTTATTATTGTTTTATGCATTGAGTATGTATGAGAAAGAAAACTTTAATAACAAGTGGGAGATTGAAGGGAATGTGTTCTAAAAGTTTTACTTTTAAATGTCAATTATTATGAATTGAATGAGAAAATCGTTTTGTTCCTTGTTTATGTTATTCGTCTTTTAGAAGTGTTAAGGAAGAGGCTCTTGGTCCTTAACCGTAGATCTCTAAAAGATATTGATTTACATAAAACAAAAGATATTCGCAATTATGGTAATTAACATGTGACATTAATTACCGGGTTAAGATTGTCGTGTTGGTCATAGATCATTGTAGCTCTACAAGTGAGTGACAACACGGGTATGCAAAAGAGGAAAATATTACTTTTGTATACTGAATAGACTTAATAAGTAAAATATTATAGAAATGTGTTTCTGTGTCATTAATATTTTACTGTGTCCTTGGTCCTTTGATATGAGACTTATATCCGATCGCTTAAGGAGTTCTTAATTAGACTAGTGTCTTGAGCTATCGATGAGTGTAGTGTAAAGGTATTAGTTGGTTAAGTACAACTTTTGTTGGAGAAGATAGCTAGTCAAAAGATTATCATTGCCCCTCTTAATTGAGTAATGATATTAATGGGCCCCTTGATAAAGCAAAGTTATAATGTGCACAATGTGATTTGAGTTAAGTCACATATTTATAACTAGCTTAAAGAGATCAATAAATGAATACTAATATACAAAGATGACACAATACTACTTTGTATGTATTCTTAATATCATGAGGCAAGGGACGGACACAAGTGGTGCACTCCATCACTAATTGGATCGGGTTTTGGTTTGAGCTGAATTAAGACATCTAGCTAATTGGGAACTATAATGTGTAGCTAGATACCACTTATAGTTTGTGATGTTAAGTTATTAATATCACTGCCAATTTAGCTTAGATCCTCCCATAGGTCACACCATAAAACTGGGAAACAAGAAGGTGATTTTATGTTCATATGATGTATCGAGTTTCGTATACATGTGGTGAATCGATAAAATCATTATGTCATGAAAATGACATATTTAGAATCATGAATTTATATATGAGATGTAAATATATCATGGGGTGTGATTGTTTGATGTTACATATGATGATATATTGCATAGGATATATAAATTAGCTATAACCCCAAAGATCGAATTTTGTTGGGAATTAATCCAAAATTCGATAAGGCAAATTAATTAATTAAATTTGCTAAAACCCCAAATACAAATTTTTTTGGGAATTAAACCAAAATTCGATAAAGGCAAATTAATTAAATTTCCTAAAACAAAAAAACGAATTTTGTTGGGAATTAATCCAAAATTCGATAAAGGCAAATTAATTAAGGAATTATTGATCATGGTTTTGACTTGGTCAATTGTGATTAAATTTGGATGTTGATTAATAAATTTAATATTGGGAATTGGTCTTAAGAGAGAAATGCATGGAAGAATGGGTCAATGCATAGCCCATGATGTGGAAATTAAAGGAGCCTATAAATAGGCATAATTTCCTTTATTAAAAATAAATATATGCAAAATTCTCTCTCTCTCTAACCACCCCAATTAATCCATCCGAAATTCCTTAGTTAATTTGAGTTTTTGGAGAGTAAAATGTCAGGAAAGAAAAGGGGGGTTATTAGCTAGATTCTAAACCCGTTTGGAGATTGGTTGGCTAACTCCTTTCTCTCCAACCTTGTTTAGAGTTTGGTGAACACTCGGAGGCAATCCACCGGGCGATTCGACCGGCAACGCGACTCCGGATCCTCAAGAGGTTTTAGAGAACCTCTAGGTATGATTCTAATTGCAATTGTTTGTTTGTTCTAATGCATGTTAAATAATTAGGACAAACAAATGCATGTCTATATGAAAATCGAAGAAAATATGAATGTTTCGATCCTATATGTTTATAAAATTTCGAAAATATATACATACTATAATGCACGAAATCCAACATTCGATTCGGGTCGGAGCTCCAACAAGTCAAGTAACCGCATCAAAGACCAAAAATACCAGAAAGAAAAGCCCACAACAAATTTCAACGCGATCCGAAGTTTTTGGACCGCCAATTGGCGGTCCATAGTACTCAGGATCCGCCCAAATTTCTCCTGGACTTGTATTAATGTTCGTTTAGGCTATTTTTGGTATTGGTTTAGTCCCACATCGGGGGATTGTCCCCGATTAGCTTTTTCCATGCTTATAAATAGAATTCTTCACCTCCCATTGTAATTACCCATTGCTTGGTGGCATTCTCTCTACTAAGGAGTGTGCCTTGAAGTAAAAACTCAAGGTGGAGAAGAATGCTACCTTCAATGTGAGTCATTTGTTAATAAAATAATTCTTCTAGTTTCTTTTAATCTTGTATTTTAATTTGTGCATGTTTGTTTAGTCTTTGCTTTCCTTTTAAGCTTCTTTAATACTTCTTGCTTTCTTAGTTAACTTTCATTTCAGTATTATGCTTTCTTTTGTTAATATAGTTAGTGTAATGAGTAGTTCCATCCCCATTTGGGGGGTGGAGAAATATGTGATATAATCATGTAGTGTATTAAGTGTGTGTTATCTTTATCCGTTAAGCTTTATATGATTTCCATAACCATCTAATGAGTTTTCACTCTTATCTTTGATATGCTAATGCTCATGAATGAAGCTTAGCTTATGCTTTGATTAGTGGACCTATTTTATGAGGAATGATAATGTTAGGATATGGATGAAGTTAATATTGGAAACACAATTTGTAGTGTATGTGCTCTTGTTGCCTTTACCTTAGCTAATGTCTTGTATGTTTTAATGATGTAGTCTTATCTTAATTCATGTGGAGGCATAGTAGGGTCTAGTCTTTATACTTGAGTTCATTTAGTTTCATTCCAATTATTGTCTTGTATGTTTTAATGATGTAGTCTTATCTTAATTCATGTGGAGGCAAAGTTGGATGTAGTTTTATGATTTCATGCACTACATGTTGTGAGGAGCTTAATTGAACACACACACACACATCTTCATATTCACATTATTTCTCTACCCCCTATGGGGCTTAGTTTTATTGCTTATCTTCATTTCCTTTTTGCATCTTAGTGTAGTTTATTGTATTCAACCTTTCTCTCATTCTTTTTACCTCTCGCCTTCGAACAAACCAATCGTCGACACACCTCCCAGTGGACGACCCGTATTTGCCACCGCTTCAACGCGGCCGTGCACTTGCGGTTTAAATAAAACGATCAATCAATAGGCTATAGGAGACAAATAAAATGGTGTATGTTACATGAGTAATGAGAATGTGAGATGTAGATGGAGTTATGGGAGGAGAAAATGAAGATGAAGCATTCATGATGCTTCACAACATTCTAGAGGTTCTACGTATTATTGATGAGTTCGGGCGAATGATCTTGCGACGTTGCATCTCGTAAAACTCAATGTGATCATCAAAAGGGGATTTGATGACACAAGCCAACTCATCAATGTTAAACATGTACGGATTTAACGTAACACTTATCCACGTTATCTTTAGTATTGGTGACAAATCGTCTAAAACCAAAAAAATTGAAATAAAAAACCCTTGGAATCCTTCTAAACCATATTTCAAAAGAATTTCTTTAAGGTGGGTTGAATAAGAATACGATTTAAAACATGATTTCTCTTCCCACCAAAAGTATTTTGTAGTCTTCTTTTGCAAAGTATAATGTGTGTCCTTCTCTTAAAATGCCTCCAAAAAACCTATCAAAATGATCATTTTTAAATTCACCTCAATGATCACTTCTAGAGCTGGGTACCAGGTCAGGCGTAGGGCATGCCTAATGGGTAGGGTTTTGGGTCCGGGCCATTAAGGGTTGGGCCAGTCCGGTCCATTAAAATATTATTTATTATTTTTAAAATGCCTCCAAAAAACCTCAAATACATTTTAAAAAACCTAAAATATAAAATAAATATAAAATTACCATACTCGCGGGCCAGGTCTGGACGACCTACAGGTTAGGTCGGGGCGAACCCAGGGAAATGGGCTGGGCCTTGAGCCTGAACCATTTAGCCTTTTGGACCTACAGGTCCGGGACAGTACCTAGGTTTGATCACTTCTACTTTTCACGATAATCTAATTCTTTTCAATCTGAACACGTTTGCAAAACTTCTTAAAATTTATCAAATGGGTCATGTGTTGTTTAGCAAGAACAAAACACATGTAAATCCAGTAAAGATAAAAGTTTCATGTCACCTAGACTCACGGTTATAAATGGACAAAAAAGATTCATATGCAAAAGTTCAAAGACATTAACTATCCTTATCTTTTTTTGTCTTATTTCGTGGAAACATAACGTAATGTAAAATGTTTAACGTCACATGTACATAAACAAACATTGTAATTAAGGTTTAGAAAGAACGTATAAAAACTTCACGGACCTTAACTATACCAATAACTAGACTTCTAACTCAAAATCCTTACCACACATCAAAATAAACAACCTCCTAAATTTCGCCGTAATGCGATCGGTGATGTTGAAAGTCGAACGACAACGGGAAAAATTGTAAGATTTGTGAGTTTAATTTATATTTTTTTTTCTGTGAAATCAATAATATTATAAAATGAATGTTGGAACCTGCCACTCTGCGAATGGGATCCTCGCGACTCACCAAGTAGATGGGTTGCAGGGCAAGTTGCGGATGGAGGAGATGTATTGAATCCAACCCACAAGACACCAAACTCGAAGTGGGTTGGATCGTCGGCCCAACCCACGCTGGATTTGATCCGATAAATATTTGAATTCCTAGAATATCACCAAAGAATGCTAGTAAGGACTCTTAGCTTTGCATAATTGATTTTATCTTATTCCTCCCTCTAAGAACTTGTCATAAAAAAGTCATTTACTTCCTAAATCTCTCTTATTTTATTATTAAGATTTAAATGACAAAAACAGACTTGAAAATAGAAAAGAATATTCCCCAAGACATTTAGAAACGAAAATTAAGTCCCACACACGTCATTTCGCATCTACAAATGTAGATGTAGTACAACAAAAAGTATTCCTTTCAAATTTAGCTACTATCGTATAATCTATACAAGTTTTTGCAATGTACTTAAGTAGGAATAATGTAAAATTTCAAAGGCGTGTAATAAAAAAATCCTACCGCAACTTAAGCGTGTAATTTATGTATTGATTCGTTGAGGCCCATCGTACTTTTTTGGGGTAAATGTTCATTATGTTTTACATTGTCATTATGTCATGTTCATAAACCCATAGATAGAACGTATTTTATTTACATAATCATGAATTTTAATAACAAAACTATAAAAAAATCACGATTTAATAGGTACAAAACTACTTAAAGAACGACTAAGGGAAGATAAACGGAATTTTGTTCCTAATTTGTATTCCCTCTAAATTCATCTAAAAATTTAGGACATGTTTTGTAACATCCCCGAACAGCGGAAAATTTAAACTTTTTAAATCATAAGAAACACATGGACAAACCATCAAGAGAGGGGACATTACTGAAGAAATACATAAATAAGTCTGGTGCACCAGAATACAATACGAGTTTGTCAAAAGAGTGATTACATTACAACACGAAACACAAGGTACATGTAATCACAACAACCTAAAAGTAGGCAGACGACAGGATCCAGTCCCAAAGTGCAATCTCCCTCGGTCACCACCCGCCGGAACCTAACGCGGTCCTGAAAATAAATATAACAACAATGCCTGAGTTTCCATAAGGAAACCCCGTATGACAAGCTCACCTATATGCCCTAACATACTAGTATAGCATGGCATGAAATACAAAGCAGTAAAACAGCATTGCCACCAAGGGCCCAACCGGACATCCGTCCCGCGATCGTTTCCGCTGCCACACAGGCCCCGCGGTCTACAATCGCCTTCGCTGGCACATAGGCCTCACGGTCCGCAACACCGGCACCACACAGGCCACATGGTCCAACCTCACCGCCGCCACACAGGCCGCACGGTCCAACCATCGGGTCTCCGTAGAGACCTACCGTAGGCACATACGGTCTAACGGACAATACGCAACACATCCCCACACGCGACTACACGAGCCAAGGGATCGGTGAGGATACGTTCGCACTTCCGCGCAAGGTAGAAATCAGATCTGAATACATCGTGGTCCACCACCACCACACCAACGGAGCCGTCGCTCAGGTCGGTCCATCAACCGGCGCCACACAGACCGCACGGGATATCACTCGATAGGTGCCCAATCGAGCTACCTGCCGGAACACATCATCGGCAGTCCATCGCCGCAACCACACAGGCCACGCGCGATCCTCCCTGCCGCCACACAGACCGCACAGGGGCCCTACCGCCGCCACACAGGCCGCACGGCACGTGCAATAACTGCCAACAAGGCCAGTCGAACATATCCGCCACACGTGGCCAGACAATCGACAGATCCGAACCGAAGTCCGCAGGGTAAACGAGCTCCACGTGCAACACCAACTCCGGCTCCAACAAGCAGGGTCGCGACCTCCGTCGCCGTCAATAGGCTGGTACCTCTCTGGACCTCCGTCGCCAATCCTGGCCGGTAGTCTCTGTGCCTCCGTAGCCATCGGCCGGTAGTCACTGCACCCGTCGGCAGTTGCGTGTTGCTGAAGCAATGGGATCCGCAATCCCTCAGGCCGCTACTCTAACGCGAGTCAAACGATCCACCAGATATAGTCACGATCCATACATGGAAGTGACGCGTTCCGGACACCCACTCTTCCACACGGCGGTCCCTGGGCACACACGCATAACGCGCCCACCGTCACCTCCCGGCTCACGCACAAGGCGAGGACACGGGTTTCCGTGGACAGAGTTGGCATCCTAAGTGGAACCAGGAATCCTGTCCTGTGCAAAAACGGTCGACCGAAAGAGACACGGTCGACCGTTTTCCTCAAGGGAATTCGGTCAACCGAAGTGACAAACGGTCGACCGCTTCCACAAGGGAATCGGTCGACCGAAAGTGACAACTCGGTCGACCGTTTCCACAAGGGAATCGGTCGACCGAAGCGTCTGTCATGGTCGAACAATTTGCGCAGCACACAAATCCCAACGGTCTACCGAAGGTCTAAAACCGGTCGACCGAACGAGGTCAAAATCCGGAGTCTGGTCCACCCTCAAAACGAATCTATCGGTCGACCGACTCAGGGGTCTCGGTCGACCGAACACTTACAGGGTCAACCTAATATTTCCTATGTCAACAAACGGTCGACCGAAAACGAATATCCTACCGGTACACTAAAGTTACGGTCGACCGAACACAAGGTCACGGTCGACCGAAACACGACAGGCAGACTAAAAATACTGCGATCGGTCGACCGTCCAAGGGACCCGGTCGACCGACAGACGTCTTCAACCTCGCGCCAGCCGAGGTTTTGACGCCCAAACTCGTCGCCGGCGAGGTCTCCGACCTTCCTCGACCCACCAAAACATCACCCCAACGTGGGTGATCACAACAGGCCTCTAATGCAAGAACTTGGCATACCTCTCTTTGAAGATCGACGAAGAACGCCGGACTTCACCGGAGCTCCAACGACGCCTCGATACCGCGACCTCACGCGCACCTCCTCGCACCACGCCACGCCCAGCACGCTCGCCTCACGTGCACCTCCACTGCTCGAGCACCACAAAGGAAGAGGAAGGAATGGGTGGAGAGGAGGAAATGAAGAAAGGAAGAAGAAATGAGGAAGGAGATGAAAGAAGAAAAAGAAGAAGGAGAAGAGCCTTATTAAACTCGGATGCTACAGTAACCCCAACCCTTCACCTTCCCATGCAACTCCTGCCATTTCCCTTCCCCATGCAAACCACACCCTAAACCTCCACTAAACCAAGCTTAACCCTAAACAAGGGTTAGGGACATAACAATCCACCCTCCTTCAAAGGATTTCGTCCTCGAAATCGCAACAAGCTGCTCCTCAAAGCTCCAAGTCCTCCTTCCGAACTCCTCCGAGAAGATGGGAAACACCAAACAAAACCAAACCATGCTAATAATAGGGCCTAAAAAGCAGATAAAGTACCTCCCGTTCCAGTGCGAGCGCCGCTCGCCTCCTCAGCCTGGATGGTGAAGACCCGTCCAGCTCTCCGATCCTGCTCTGGTCGTGCAACAGATCTGTCTGCTCCGCCTCTCCCTGCATCCGGGGGTCCGGATCTCCTGCTGGGTCCTCCTCGCCTCTGAGGGCACTCTCGGACAAAGTGTCCTTGCTGACCGCATCCTCGACAAGCTCCATTACGGAAGAAGCACTGCTGCCCGGGGTGGACTCCTCCACAAGCTCTGCATGCCTCAGGTCGGCTATAGCTACCCTCCTCAGTGCGGAACCTCTTGCCTGAACTACCCCCAGAACGGTCCTCTGCACGACCCTCCCGGTCTCTCTGCTGCCTCTGAGGTTCCTGATAGTTCTCCTGAATATCCTGGTCGATGATAGTGGCATGCTTCACCGCGTCTGCAAGGGTCCGCGGCATGCTGTTGATCACGCGAGATCGGAGCGGCTGCCTCAGTCCCTTCACGAACTTCCTCGCCCGCTGCTCTGGGGTCACACAGATCTCTGGGCTGTAATACTCCAAGGCGTTGAACCTGCTGATGTAGCTCGTCAGAGTCAACTCCTTCTGTTCCAGCGACATGAACTCTTCCCGCTTCTGATCCCTGACGTGCTGGGGAAAGTACTGCTCATGGAAAACCTCTAAGAACTCCTCCCAGCTGACATCCACCCGGTCGTCAACAACACCGTGGACGTGGATCTCCACCAGTTGGCGGCCTCGCCATCGAACACATAGGTGGCCAGCTCCACCATCCTCTCTGCTGGGACTCCAATCGCGCGGAAGATCTTCTCCATCCTGAAGATCCAGTCCTCCGCAACCTCTGAGGCCCTCCTGCCATCAAAAGTCGGCGGGTGCTGACGCATGAACCGATCGTGCTCAGCTCCCACCCCGCCCTGAGCGCTCTGAGCTGCCTGTCGCTCCAGAAACTCACCCAACCTGTCCCAGTTGGCGCCTCCTGTGTCGCCACTAGAATCGCGACCACGCGGGGAACTCCGCACACGTCTAGGGGCCATCTGGAACATCAATAAAACTAATCAGCAATGCATGCATGATCTACTACAAGAAATGCCATAATCAAACAAAACTACTCGCAAGGGTGGTTTCTTCGAGAGAATGCACAGGAACCGACCGCTCTGATACCAATTGTAACATCCCCGAACAGCGGAAAATTTAAACTTTTTAAATCATAAGAAACACATGGACAAACCATCAAGAGAGGGGACATTACTGAAGAAATACATAAATAAGTCTGGTGCACCAGAATACAATACGAGTTTGTCAAAAGAGTGATTACATTACAACACGAAACACAAGGTACATGTAATCACAACAACCTAAAAGTAGGCAGACGACAGGATCCAGTCCCAAAGTGCAATCTCCCTCGGTCACCACCCGCCGGAACCTAACGCGGTCCTGAAAATAAATATAACAACAATGCCTGAGTTTCCATAAGGAAACCCCGTATGACAAGCTCACCTATATGCCCTAACATACTAGTATAGCATGGCATGAAATACAAAGCAGTAAAACAGCATTGCCACCAAGGGCCCAACCGGACATCCGTCCCGCGATCGTTTCCGCTGCCACACAGGCCCCGCGGTCTACAATCGCCACCGCTGCCACATAGGCCTCACGGTCCGCAACACCGGCACCACACAGGCCACATGGTCCAACCTCACCGCCGCCACACAGGCCGCACGGTCCAACCATCGGGTCTCCGTAGAGACCTACCGTAGGCACATACGGTCTAACGGACAATACGCAACACATCCCCACACGCGACTACACGAGCCAAGGGATCGGTGAGGATACGTTCGCACTTCCGCGCAAGGTAGAAATCAGATCTGAATACATCGTGGTCCACCACCACCACACCAACGGAGCCGTCGCTCAGGTCGGTCCATCAACCGGCGCCACACAGACCGCACGGGATATCACTCGATAGGTGCCCAATCGAGCTACCTGCCGGAACACATCATCGGCAGTCCATCGCCGCAACCACACAGGCCACGCGCGATCCTCCCTGCCGCCACACAGACCGCACAGGGGCCCTACCGCCGCCACACAGGCCGCACGGCACGTGCAATAACTGCCAACAAGGCCAGTCGAACATATCCGCCACACGTGGCCAGACAATCGACAGATCCGAACCGAAGTCCGCAGGGTCAACGAGCTCCACGTGCAACACCAACTCCGGCTCCAACAAGCAGGGTCGCGACCTCCGTCGCCGTCAATAGGCTGGTACCTCTCTGGACCTCCGTCGCCAATCCTGGCCGGTAGTCTCTGTGCCTCCGTAGCCATCGGCCGGTAGTCACTGCACCCGTCGGCAGTTGCGTGTTGCTGAAGCAATGGGATCCGCAATCCCTCAAGCCGCTACTCTAACGCGAGTCAAACGATCCACCAGATATAGTCACGATCCATACATGGAAGTGACGCGTTCCGGACACCCACTCTTCCACACGGCGGTCCCTGGGCACACACGCATAACGCGCCCACCGTCACCTCCCGGCTCACGCACAAGGCGAGGACACGGGTTTCCGTGGACAGAGTTGGCATCCTAAGTGGAACCAGGAATCCTGTCCTGTGCAAAAACGGTCGACCGAAAGAGACACGGTCGACCGTTTTCCTCAAGGGAATTCGGTCAACCGAAGTGACAAACGGTCGACTGCTTCCACAAGGGAATCGGTCGACCGAAAGTGACAACTCGGTCGACCGTTTCCACAAGGGAATCGGTCGACCGAAGCGTCTGTCACGGTCGAACAATTTGCGCAGCACACAAATCCCAACGGTCTACCGAAGGTCTAAAACCGGTCGACCGAACGAGGTCAAAATCCGGAGTCTGGTCAACGCTCAAAACGAATCTATCGGTCGACCGACTCAGGGGTCTCGGTCGACCGAACACTTACAGGGTCAACCTAATATTTCCTATGTCAACAAACGGTCGACCGAAAACGAATATCCTACCGGTACACTAAAGTTACGGTCGACCGAACACAAGGTCACGGTCGACCGAAACACGACAGGCAGACTAAAAATATTGCGATCGGTCGACCGTCCAAGGGACCCGGTCGACCGACAGACGTCTTCAACCTCGCGCCAGCCGAGGTTTTGACGCCCAAACTCGTCGCCGGCGAGGTCTCCGACCTCCCGCGACCCACCAAAACATCACCCCAACGTGGGTGATCACAATAGGCCTCTAATGCAAGAACTTGGCATACCTCTCTTTGAAGATCGACGAAGAACGCCGGACTTCACCGGAGCTCCAACGACGCCTCGATACCGCGACCTCACGCGCACCTCCTCGCACCACGCCACGCCCAGCACGCTCGCCTCACGTGCACCTCCACTGCTCGAGCACCACAAAGGAAGCGGAAGGAATGGGTGGAGAGGAGGAAATGAAGAAAGGAAGAAGAAATGAGGAAGGAGATGAAAGAAGAAAAAGAAGAAGGAGAAGAGCCTTATTAAACTCGGATGCTACAGTAACCCCAACCCTTCACCTTCCCATGCAACTCCTACCATTTCCCTTCCCCATGCAAACCACACCCTAAACCTCCACTAAACCAAGCTTAACCCTAAACAAGGGTTAGGGACATAACATGTTTGGTCTAATTTGATTCCACAGAATTCACTGCCATGTAATCAAATTACATTTATATGAATTTAATCCTTGTAACCAATTACAATGTATTGAAAAATAATTTTAGTATTTGCAATAAATGTTTGGAAGGGTCGTCGGACTTTCGACAGATTTATGTCATGATTGTCGTTAGTTTCAATAACATGACAAGATTTGAGTAAATTGGAAACGTTTTATTACAATGTAATGTAATTGTGTTAGAGCCACATATAATCTGTAATCCAATCACCTAAAAAGGGACGTAATTGGATTGCTTTTGTAATATGATTACGGAATGATTACGACTTCCAATATTCTGAACCAAATATTGTAATATAATCAAGAGTGTAATTGGAATACATTGCACACTCAATTACCACCAACCAAACATGACCTAGGTCATGCTTGGTTTACCCTAATTTTATTACATGCAAACTAATTTTATGTAATTAGATTACATTCCCATAAATATATTGAATTTCATGTAACCAAATTACATCATTTCGTAATTTTTTTAATAAACTAGTAAATATCTGAAGCGATTGTTGGAGTTCCGACATACTTCCAGTAACACGATTGAAGTTGAATTTTAACGATGTTTGTTTGAGTAATTTGAAATGAGTTGATTATATTAGAATGTGAGATCTTCAATGAGGTAATTCAATTACCTTATAGTGTTATAATTAGATTATCTCGATTACACAATCAAATAGTGGAATGTAATAAAGAATGTAATGTCGCAGATTACATTACATCATTGATCGCAGAAAACCAAACATGACTTTAGGGTTTTTTGCTTAAATACCCTATGTGTCTCATATTCGCCAAAACACCCCCCATATTTTCATATTTTCATAAATACCCCTATATGTGTTTTGGTTGGGTATGTTTGGATTACTTGGAGTTTTGTGGTTTGAAGTTCAAAACTCAACGTTTTGAGGCTAGATGCAAACTTTCAAACCTCACCTACGTTTCATACCCAAACCTAAAATCTTATGCCTACTAGTTTGAGTTTTGAAATATTGAGTTCTAGTACCTCTCATACAAAAAATTGGGAATGAATCCTCCTTTTTTGCAAAATGTTGGTCATGGTTGATGTTTTGCGAACACAGGTCATAAGTGATTAGTAACATATCATACATTGCATTCATGTTATATATCTTTTATATTTTACCCCAATTTTGTGTTACTGAAGTGTTTGTTTGAAGTGTTCCAGGTTTTAGGCAATAAAAAAGAGAAAGGAAGTGAAAATGACCTAGGTGCAAGAAAAAGGACTGATTTGGAAGCCTTCTATATCAGTTTGTAATGTTCAAGGGCTGCACTGAAAATCAGAAGGGACCCAGCGAAAACCTGGAGGGACCTAAGTGTAAAGAAAAATATATTAAGTACAAAAACCACGTCATGAATATGTGGAGTAATTCAACAATTAAAACCAAATGGGTTCGAACCAACAACTCTGGACGCACCACGTGCTAACATGATATATTTCAGCTACTGGTGAAATTAGATTTGTCGGTTCGACCACAAAATTCTCTAGTGGGTCGGGTTGTCATGTTAGAACAATACATAACATTAAGATCTGATTTACAGTCGTCCATTGCACCCAAATTCATCCAGACATCTAATCTTTTATAAATACACTTGTAATCTTTCACATCTTCTTCCTTCTCCACTTCCACCATTAGAGTAGGTTAGGTTTTACCCAATTTGGCTGCAAGTAGATGAAGATGGATGAAGGTTGTAATCTCACATTTTCTTTAATCTAAGGTTGTATTGATGTTCCTCTTGTCATTAGTTTTTTCTCTATCTAATTAGTTTATGAGTTTATTGGTTAGTTTTCTAGTTAATTAGAGTTTTATGTCATATTAGTTTTAATCTCTTCATTTTCATGTTTGTTAAAGAAAATATATTGGGTACAAAAGACCATAATGTCATGAACCTGGGGAGTAATTCAACAATTAAAACCTAGAGGGTTCAAACCAACAACTCCAGATACACCCACATGCTAAAATGATACATTTAAGCTACTGGTGAAATTAGAGGTCAATCCGACCCAAATGATCCGTCACTGGTGGATCCGGTTTGTCGGTTCGAACCCAAAATTCTCTGGTGGTTCGGGTTGTCATGTCAGAACAATACGTAACATCCAGATCAAATTTACAGCTCGTCCGATTGAACCCAAATTCATCCAGACCTCTAATCTTTTATAAATACACTTGTATGTTTCACTTCTTCTTCCTTCTGCACTTCCACCATTAGAGTAGGTTAGGTTTTACCCAATTTAACTGCAAGTAGATGACGGTGGATGAATGTTGTAATCTCAAATTTTCATTAATCTAAGGTTGTATTCATGTTCCTCTTGTCATTAGTTTTCTTTCTATCCAATTAGTTTATGATTTTATTGGTTAGTTTTCTAGTTAATCAGAGTTTTATGTCATATTTAGTCTTAATCTCTTCATTTCCATGTTTGTTAAAGAAAAATATATTGGGTACAAAAGACCATAATGTCATGAACATGAGGAGTAATTCAACAATTAAAACCAAGTGGGTTCGAACCAACAACTCCAGATATACCCCACATGCTAAAATGATACATTTAAGCTACTAGTGAAACTAGAGGTCAATCCGACCCAAATGATCCGTCACTGGAGGATCAAGTTTGTCGATTCGACCCCAAAATTCTCTGGTGGGTCGGGTTGTCATGTCAGAACAATACGTAACATCCAGATCTGATTTACAACTCGTCCGATTGCACCCAGATTCATCCAGACCTCTAATCTTTTATTAATACACTTGTATCTTTCACTTGTTTTTCCTTCTCCACCTCCACCATTAGAGGAGGTTAGGTTATATCAAATTTGGCTGTAACTAGTTGAAGGTGGTCGAAGGTTGTAATCTCATATTTTCAATAATCTAAGGTTGTATTCATGTTCCTCTTGTCATTAGTTTTCTTTCTATCTAATTAGTTTATGATTTTTATTGGTTATTCTTCTAGTTAATTAGAGTTTTATATCATATTTAGTCTTAATCGCTACATTTCTATGTTTGTTAAAGAAAAATATATCAGGGACCATAATGTCATGAACCTGAGGAGTAATTCAACAATTAAAACCTAGTGGGTTCGAACCAACAGGTCCGGATGCACCCTACATGCTAAAATGATACATTTAAGCTACTAGTGAAATTATAGGTCAATCTGACCCAAATGATCCGTCACTGGCAGATCCAATTTGTCAGTTCGACCCCAAAATTCTCTAGTGGGTCGGGTTGTCATGTCAAAACAATACGTAACATCCAGATCTGATTTATAGTCATCCGATTGTAAACACGCACTCTTACACATATGGTTAATGGTTAGACACCCTCATGCACACACACCTCACTATTGCATCTTCACTCCAAGGGATTTAGTTAGATTGTTTTCTTCTATCTTAGTTTGGTTTAGTTAGCTTAGCCTTAATCTCTTCATCTATTTCTGTAACGCCCCGAAACAACGGAAAATTTAAAACTTTAAACAGATCAAGAATTAACACAGGGGTCGTCACCAAACCACGAGTTCATATATATATAATATGAAAAGCTGTACAATACAAGAGTCAAGGATGATTACAACCCAACACAAAAGATATACAACACATGTACAAGGGAAGATCATCCACCTCGAAGAACCAAAAGAGACAGGATCTGGTCTGGGTGCTCCTGTCCGCAGTCACCACCTCCTACTGACGTGTACGACCTGACATAAAACATGAATATGCCTGAGTTTCCCGTGGGAAACCCCGTATGCCAAACCCCTAAAATATGAACATAATATGCGTAATGAAACATGAAATGAAATGCAGTAAAAGCACATCAATCCCCTGTGCACACAAGGCACCGCCGGAACATCATCGGCCACGGGTCTCAAGGGTCCTCCCACCCCAACCCCACAATCACACGTGCACACAAGGCACCCGCTCCTCCGAGCCACAACAACAACGTGCACACACGGCACCGCTCCTCAGAGCCACAACACAACGTGCACACACGGCACCCGCTCCTCAGAGCCACAACACGACCCTCCTCTCAGGCCGGCAATGTCTGTACCGTCGCCCCAAAAAAGGCCGGAGACCCGTTGCCCTCGAGGCGGATCCAACAACACACGACACAAGCATCCATATGCAAAACAGGCCCAACGGTCGAACGGAAGAACCCAACGGTCGACCGAACACCACAACTATTCCTCAGAAAAACCGAATTAACGTCCAACCGGTCGAACGACTCTCAAATCACGGTCGACCGAAATCCAACAGGGAAAAATCCTCTCTCGCTCAAAAAGCACCAACGGTCGAACGACCCTCAGATCACGGTCGACCGAAAACAACAAGGGAAATTCCCCAACAAAACCGCACTACACGGTCGATCGAACCCACACTCACGGTCGACCGGCCAATAAGTTAACTTAAACGTCGGTCGAACGAAGTCAATGGGCGGTCGACCGTTTAGATGGTCAACGCCCCCAACCGACCTACAACAGTGATTTTCGGTCGACCGGCAAAGGGGACCCGTTCGACCGAAAACACCCAGAGCCTTTTTCCCCTGGTAAAACGTACCACCGGTCGACCACTCGAGGAGTATCGTTCGACCGGTGCAAGGGTTTTCCGCCCAAAATACACTACGACCGGTCGACCGCGCGATCCTGCCGGTCGACCGTTGCAGAGCAGAAAAGCTGCTGCAAGGTTCTCGACGAGCCTTCCGGCCTACCGTCGGTCACTCCAACCCTCGCAGAGGCTAAAAGGAGGTCTACACTAAAGCTTGGCATACCTTAAGGCTTGAAGAAGCCTTTGAAGAATCCCGGCGAGCGCTTCCTCGCAAAACTCTTCTCCACCAACGAACTCCTCGAACACGATCACCTTCCTCCGGCCACACGATCCGACGAGCCTCGAACTCCTTCTCAGCTGGACGTGAAGGATCGAGAGAGAGAGAGAGAGAGAGAGAGACACACGCGTGAGAGAGAGAGAAAACGAGTGAGGGAGAGAGAGAATCCAACCAAACCTTTATACTCCTCCTCTTTCAATCCCCACCATCCATCACAATTCCTCCCATCCATCTCAGCCCTCCATCTCCTCCTCCCCTAAGCCTCCACCTAAACACAATTAAGCCCAATAATCAATGGTTAGGGTGTAACAATCCACCCTCCTTAAAGAATTTCGTCCTCGAAATTAGAACCAAATCCTCACCGAACAATTCCAGATACTTCATCCGGACCTCATCCTCGACCTCCCAAATGGCTTCACACTCACTATGGTGCTGCCACCTGACCTTCACCATCGGAATGGTTCTCCTCCTGAGCTGGTGCTCCATCCGGTCTACAATCTCCACTGGCCTCTCCTCGAGAGATAAGTCCTGACCTATCTCTGGAACACAGACCTCAATCACATGCGACGGATCGGCAACGTATTTCCTCAACATAGAAACATGGAAAACGTTGTGAATACCCGAAAGCTGCGGCGGCAAAGCAATACGGTAGGCAACCTCTCCGACACGATCAAGAATCTCAAACGGTCCGACGTACCTCGGACTGAGCTTCCCTTTCTTCCCGAATCTCATCACTCCACGAGCTGGTGAAATCCTCAAGAAAACGTGATCGCCCACCTCAAATCTCAACTCTCGTCTACGCCTGTCTGCGTAACTCTTCTGTCTGCTCTGAGCCGTTGCCAACCTCTGTCTGATCACGCCAACCTTCTCAGCATACATCTGAGAAATCTCTGGTCCAACCAACTGCCTCTCGCCTACATCACTCCAGCATACCGGCGATCTGCAAGGCCGACCGTACAGAGCCTCGTACGGTGCCATCCCAATGCTCGAATGGTAGCTATTGTTGTAGGCGAACTCGATCAACGGCAGGTGTTCATCCCAAAACCCTGCCCAATCCAGAGTACACGCTCTCAGCATATCCTCTAGCGTCTGGATAGTCCTCTCTGACCGTCTGTGGATGAAAAGTTGTGCTGAACTTCAACTGAGTCCCCAAAGCCTTCTGCAGACTGCCCCAAAATCTGGAGGTAAACCTCGGATCACGATCAGAGATAATACTCATAGGTACACCATGTAACCGGACTATCTCCTCGATGTACAGCTTCGCCAAACCCTCCAACGGTAAGGTGGTCCTGATCGCCAGAAAATGCGCCGACTTGGTCAGTCGATCAACTATGACCCAAATTGCGTCGTGAGATCTCCTCGTCTTCGGCAACCCTGTGACGAAATCCATAGTCACGTGCTCCCACTTCCACTCTGGCAGATCTATACTCTGCAACTGCCCTGCTGGCCGCTGGTGCTCAATCCTCACCTGCTGACAAACCAAGCACCTGGACACGAAGTCTGCTATGTCTCGCTTCATCCCTTTCCACCAGAAACTCCGCTGTAAATCCTTATACATCTTGGTACTCCCCGGGTGAATGGAATATCTAGCTCTATATGCCTCCTCCATGATAGTATCCCTCAGATCACCTGCTCTCGGTACCCAGATCCGACCTCTGAACCTCAAGCCCCCATCGACTCCGACACTGAAGTCTGATCCGTCCTTAGCAGCTAACTGCATCAGACTGACCAACTCATCATCTGCTTTCTGAGCCTGAACAACTCCCGAAACTGTCTGCGGCTCCACTCGAAGTCCCGCAATCACTGCCCCCTCAGAGCCCTCCGTAGGAGGTCTCCACTCCGTGAAGGCCTCAAGCAACCTCCACTCCTGAATGCACAAGCCGGCAGCTGATAACTCCACCTTCCTACTCAAGGCATCCGCGACAGAATTCGCCTTCCCCGGATGATACGAAATGGTGAAGTCATAATCCTTTATGAACTCTAACCATCTGCGTTGCCTCATATTCAATTCTTTCTGCGCGAAGAGATACTTCAGACTCTGGTGATCTGTGAAAACCTCAAACTGCTCTCCATATAGGTAATGCCTTCAGGTCTTCAGCGCGTGAACCACCACTGCCAACTCCAGATCATGAGTCGGATAATTCTTCTCATGAACCTTCAACTACCTCGAAGCATAAGCGACCACTTTCCCGTGCTGCATCAACACGCAACCCAGACCGATGCCAGAAGCGTCACTGTAAATCACGTAGCCTCCGCTACCACTCGGTAACGTCAAAATCGGTGCTGTAGTCAGTCGCCTCTTCAGCTCCTCGAAACTGTCCTCGCACTTCTGGGACCAAACGAACTTGACACCCTTCTGTGTCAAAGCCGTCAGTGGGGAAGCAAGTCTGGAAAAGTCCTGAATAAACCGACGATAATAACCTGCTAAGCCCACAAAACTCCTGATCTCAGACACACTGGTCGGAGCTCTCCACTGAGTCACAGCCTCGACCTTCTCTGGATCCATAGAAATCCCATCTGCTGACACTACATGTCCCAGAAAGGCCACCCGATCTAGCCAGAAATCACACTTCTTGTACTTAGCATAGAGCTGCTGATCTCTCAGAATGCTAAGCACAATCCTCAGGTGCTCCCGATGCTGCTCTCTGTCTGGTGAGTATACCAGTATATCATCCACGAAGAAAATCACAAACCTGTCGAGATACGGCTGAAAGGTCCAATTCATCAGATCCATAAACGCTGCTGGTACATTCGTCAGTCCAAACGACATCACCAAAAACTCATAGTGCCGTACCTCGTCCTGAACGCTGTCTTCTGGACATCTGCATCCCGAATCCTCAACTGATGGTAACCGGATCGCAGATCGATCTTCGAAAAGACCCTCGCTGACTGCAACTGATCGAAAAGATCCTCGATCCTGGGTAAATGATACCGATTCCTAATGGTAACCTTATTCAACATCCGATAATCAATACACATCCTCAGCGAGACATCCCTTTTCTTCACGAAGAGCACTGGAGCTCCCCAGGGTGAAACACTGGGCCTGATCAACCCTGAATCTAGCAGATCCTGCAACTGCTTCTTCAGCTCAGCTAACTCCGCAGGCGCCATCCTATATGGTGCCTTCGACTGTGGTGTAGTCTCTGCTACCAGATCGATACCAAACTCGATCTCTCTGTGAGGCGGTAACCCGGTGATCTCATCAGAAAATACCTCAGGAAAATCCTGAACAACCTCGATATCCTCCAACTTCTTCACCTCAAAATCCGGCACCACTAGCGTCGCTAAGAACGCTCTACAACCCTGGTGAATCATCCTCTGAGCCTTCACTGCCGAAACCAAAATCCGACCATCTCCACTCTTAGTCCCTCTGATCACCAAATCAGGAAGACCCTTCCTCGAGATCAGAATCTTCTTCTCTCGGCACAAGACCCGAACATTGTACTGGGACAGCCAATCCATCCCAAGTATGACATCGAAGTCTATCATTGGTAATAAGACCAGGTCTGCCGGGAACTCCTAGTCTCCCGAAGCAACTGTGGTGCCAGGGAGGAAGCTCCCCACAATGCCCACCAAACCCAAGGGTGTGCTGACTTCCAACGTGGCAGTCAACATCGCAGGGGTACGGCCTAATACGCTCGCAAACTGCTCAGAGATGAACGAGTGTGTGGCCCCGCAGTCGAAAAGCACTCTAGCAATCAAACCATCAACAAAAAGCGTACCTTCCACCACAGCGCTGGCGTCTCTAGCCTCCTCCGCCTGAATGGTGAAGACACGTCCCACACTCTTCCCCTGCTGGGAGGGTGCAACTGGTCGACTCGGTCCAGCTCCGCTAGCCGAGGAGGAACCCGGTCGTCCACTAGGTCCACCTGACCTACTCGGGCAGGAACGAATGAAGTGACCCATCTGGCCACAACCATGGCACGCACCAGATCTAGCCCCACACCCGCGCCCGGGGTGAACTCTACCGCACTGCCTGCACTGCCCTGAATACTGAGATCCACCACTATCAATCCGGGGCCTCTTGCCCGGATTTCCCGAAATCTGATCTCCAGGTCGCACACTGGTCTTCGTCTGCACCTTCCTGGCCTCTACCGTCTCCTGGTAGTCCTGCTCCATAATCGTCGCAAACTTCACTGCATCAGCTAAAGTCTGCGGCATACTCGTGGTCATACGTGACCTGAACTGCGGCCTCAACCCTCGGATAAACTTCCGAGCTCTCTGCTCCGGTGTCACATAAGTATCCGGGCAGTAACGCTCCAGGGCGTGAAACCTGCTAATATAGGCCGTCAGCGTCATCTCTCGCTGCTCGAGTGCCAGGAACTCCTCCTTCTTCCTATCCCGCACATGCTGGGGAAAATACTGCTGGTTGAACTCCGCGAGGAATTCCTCCCAGCCCACCTCCTCGCTGTCCTCAAACACAACAGCCGACGTGGACCTCCACCAGTTGGCCGCCTCACCGTCCAACACATAGGTGGCCAGATCCACCTGCCTCTCAGAAGGGCACCCAATCGCTCGTAATATCTTCCGGATCTTGAAGACCCAATCCTCAGCTGCCTCCGGCTCACCACTGTCGTCAAAGGAAGGAGGGTGATGTCGCATAAACCGATCCAGCACTGCCCCTGCCTGCTCGGCCGGTGCAGACTGGCGCTCAAGAAACTCGCCCAGACTACCAAGAGTCCCCTGAAGGGTCCTCCTCTCCTCCTCCTCTCTGTCCTCCCTACCAGTCTCCTCACTGGCGCCCCTATAACGTGAAGGTGGTCTCACACGTCTCGGAGCCATCTACACAAGAGGACAGGAAACGACAATGAATTAATGATTATGAATGAATGTATGATGAATGAAAACTAATGCAAGACCTCTAAGGTGGTTTCATTGGACAAGCACACCGGGACCGAAAGCTCTGATACCAAATTGTAACGCCCCGAAACAGTGGAAAATTTAACACTTTAAACATATCAAGAATTAACACAGGGGTCGTCACCAAACCACGAGTTCATATATATATAATATGAAAAGCTGTACAATACAAGAGTCAAGGATGGTTACAACCCAACACAAAAGATATACAACACATGTACAAGGGAAGATCATCCACCTCGAAGAACCAAAAGAGACAGGATCTGGTCTGGGTGCTCCTGTCCGCAGTCACCACCTCCTACTGACGTGTACGACCTGACATAAAACATGAATATGCCTGAGTTTCCCGTGGGAAACCCCGTATGCCAAACCCCTAAAATATGAACATAATATGCGTAATGAAACATGAAATGAAATGCAGTAAAAGCACATCAATCCCCTGTGCACACAAGGCACCGCCGGAACATCATCGGCCACGGGTCTGAAGGGTCCTCCCACCCCAACCCCACAATCACACGTGCACACAAGGCACCCGCTCCTCAGAGCCACAACAACAACGTGCACACACGGCACCGCTCGTCAGAGCCACAACACAACGTGCACACACGGCACCCGCTCCTCAGAGCCACAACACAACGTGCACACACGGCACCCGCTCCTCAGAGCCACAACACGACCCTCCTCTCAGGCCGGCAATGTCTGTACCATCACCCCAAAAAAAGCCGGAGACCCGTTGCCCTCGAGGTGGATCCAACAACACACGACACAAGCATCCATATGCAAAACAGTGCCCAAACGGTCGAACGGAAGAACCCAACGGTCGACCGAACACCACAACTATTCCTCAGAAAAACCGAATTAACGTCCAACCGGTCGAACGACTCTCAAATCACGGTCGACCGAAATCCAACAGGGAAAAATCCTCTCTCGCTCAAAAAGCACCAACGGTCGAACGACCCTCAGATCACGGTCGACCAAAAACAACCAGGGAAATTCCCCAACAAAACCGCACTACACGGTCGACCAAACCCACACTCCCAGTCGACCGGCCAATAAGTTAACTTAAACGTCGGTCAAACGAAGTCAATGGGCGGTCGACTGTTTAGATGGTCAACGCCCCCAACCGACCTACAACAGTGCTTTTCGGTCGACCGGCAAAGGGGACCTGTTCGACCGAAAACACCCAGAGCCTTTTTCCCCTGGTAAAACGTACCACCGGTCGACCACTCGAGGAGTATCGTTCGACCGATGCAAGGGTTTTCCGCCCAAAATACACTACGACCGGTCGACCGCGCGATCCTGCCGGTCAACCGTTGTAGAGCAGAAAAGCTGCTGCAAGGTTCTCGACGAGCCTTCCGGCCTACCGTCGGTCACTCCAACCCTCGCAAAGGCTAAAAGGAGGTCTACACTAAAGCTTGGCATACCTTAAGGCTTGAAAAAGCCTTTGAAGAATCCCGGCGAGCGCTTCCTCGCAAAACTCTTCTCCACCGACGAACTCCTCGAACACGATCACCTTCCTCCGGCCACACGATCCGACGAGCCTCGAAATCCTTCTCAGCTGGATGTGAAGGATCGAGAGAGAGAGAGAGACACACGCGTGAGAGAGAGAGAAAACGAGTGAGGGAGAGAGAGAATCCAACCAAACCTTTATACTCCTCCTCCTTCAATCCCCACCATCCATCACAATTCCTCCCATCCATCTCAGCCCTCCATCTCCTCCTCCCCTAAGCCTCCACCTAAACACAATTAAGCCCAATAATCAAGGGTTAGGATGTAACAATTTCTCTTCTCATTCGGGTATGGAGATAACAACAACACGCACAACTCATTGTGGTACGACTCGTACTTGTCGCGTCTTCACCTACGTCGTGCACTTACGGTAAATTAAAACGATCAATAAATAAGCTAAATTGGCAACCAAAAACCCAGAACATAACCCTTAGAAAAGTATTTTTGGATGACAAATCGTAAGTTTTAAGGTTTTCAAAGTTCAAGGCCCAGGTAACCTGTTATTAAAACACACTCATTATTGCATTGTGCACTTTTGTCAATTTGTTGATGGCCAAACTCAATTTGGTCATGTTTTTACCACAACTTTATTGGAATTACTAACCTAACCCTAAATACGCAAAACCCTAACCCTAATACCACAACTTTATTGTACCACAACTTTAGCTAGCTAGAAACTTACCAATTCATTGTGGTAAGTAATTAGACGTCAAAACTGCAAGTTTACAATGTTTAAAATGTATAAATAAAATATCTCAAATGAATTTTAAAATAAAAATAGACCTAAATATGTTCTTCAATTTGAACTCTTTTAAAATTTTGACTTATTGACTTATTCTTGAGCAATTAACTTCATGGTCTTAATGCGTATGAAGAATCTTTACAATATATTGTATGCTTGAAATGAAAGAATCAATATTTGATTAATTTATGTGTTTTCTGAAGAATGAATCGAATTTAGTAATTTAGTTAGAATTAACTTAAGTTAATCATCAAAATTATAAACCAACACCCTGTAACGAAAAACAAAATCAAACCTCCCTACCTTGGATCGTATCATTTTTTTATCCGGAATGACTTTATTTTGGAACTCGTATTATTGGGAATAACTAACCTAAAACTCTTTTTTATTTAAGAGTTGTGTAGCTACACACTGTTAAACCTTTTCAATTAAGCAATCTAACTACTGCATTATCACAAAAAAAATATTTCCAACGAAGCCAATGGAAACTCTAAAAAAGTAGTTGTATTCGAGAATTTCATGCCATTCTGTCGTAAGTTCAACATTGGCGTCTCCACTTTTTTGTCCATCGACAATAGCATATGCTTTACTATCAAAGAAACATTAGTCCACCAACCTAACAAAACAAAAAACACTAACAAAGTCTAAAGACACAGCAAACCAAATTCTTTGTCATCATCCTCATCCATGACAAAATATCCAAAGACATGTTTTTGTTTCACCAACAAAATCAAACACATGTTTTTTTCATCGCCAAGTGGACAAACGACCGAGATTCCTTCCATACCATATAGTTAAGGGTCAATTTTCTTCAATACAGTTGAGATTTTTAGTATGATTGAAAATTTAAAATTTACATCTACGATACGAGTTATAAATGTATGTCGAAAATCATAATATCTTAAAATCACTTCATATAAGATCGACAAATATAGTATGTTTATTTTTATATATCTTAATCCTATACATAAGGGTGTATTCATGTCAAACTCGTTTACAACATTTTTTATTTGGAAACTTGTATCAGTCGGAATAACTCCCCAAAACAAACACTAACAGTGTTTGACAACCAATTTCTTTGTCATCATCCACGAAACCAGATTATAAAGCCTACCAATTTAGAAAACACACAACTCACACAAGAAACCAGATTATTGTGATCACACTTATCTCCTTCACACGTACTCCTCACTTCTCACCACCAATGGATCCAAAAGGAACCATCGTCTTCACCACCGTCGGGCTCCCCTACTACGGCTTCGACATCTTCTCCGTCGCCCTCCCATCCGACATCTCCTCCCTTACAACCCTCGCCGACGTCCGCCTCACCGACGGTGCCTCGGTCAACTTCAACGCGCAATTTATCGACTCCGACTCCGTCGTATTCGTCTCTGAACTCAACGGTCGTGCTACGATATTCAGAACCAGACCGAACCGATTCGAACCAATACAAACAACCTCTTTCACGATCGTCCCACCATCAGTGGGGATTGTATTTTCTTCGCGTCAGCGCATGAACGTCCTTCGGAGCCGTTCAAGAGCTGGTCTGTTGTTTACTCAACTCAACTTGAATTGAATGGAACGACAATTCGGCTTACGCCGATTCGTACAGCGGACTTCAGCCTGGCCGTATCGAGATCCGGTGAACTCCTTGCCGTGGCCTCGCACGGGTTGGGGACATGGAAAAGCGAGTTCCACGATCTCGACACTGAGATCATGGTTTTCCCAATCTCTGATCCGAATAATCGGGTCAGCATCACCAATGGCGGGTGGCCATGTTGGGCTGGGGACCGGATTCTGTACTTCTACTGGAAGTCGGAGGATGGGTGGTGGAGCGTTTATCGAGCCGAATTCACCGAGGAATTGGTCCCGAGTGGGGAAATCGATCGAATTACGCCTCCGGGAGTCCATGCTTTCACTCCGGCAGCGACAAGTGATGGAAGGAGAATTGCAGTCGCGACGAGGAGGAAGGGACGGGCAACGCGGCAAATCGAGATATTCGATCTGGATTCTAACCTCTTCCAGTTGGTAACGGAGCTCATCAACCCGAGTCTCAACCACTACAACCCTTTCTATTCACCCGACTCCACCAAACTCGGTTACCACCGCTTTCGCGGTGAGTCGTATAAATCAGCTGAGACTGATCAGTTAACCATCCCTCATTTAACACCGGTCATAACGCACGAGACCGGAATCCAGTTGGTCCGCCTCCACGGCTTGTTTCCTTCCTTCTCACCTTCCGGTGATTTCATCGTGCATACGGGGGAATTCATTAATCCCCCAGGACTCATGGTCGACCGATCGGACGGGTCGAGAAGAATGACTCTTATTGAGAAACCTACTGTGTTCTACACTTCCTGGAATCCCAAGGAGGAGGGGGTCGTCTATGTATCCTTGGGGCCGATTTTTGAGTCTACCGGAACTAAGGTTCAGGTAGCTCGAGTAGAATTCAATGTGACCGATCTCCATCGTCCAACCGAGAAGAATTATTCTCCACTGGACGTGAAGGTTGATTTCCTTACTAAGGAGGAAACCATGAACAATGCTTTCCTGGCTTGCTCCCCTGACGGGAAGCACGTTGTGTTCCGGTCGGGCCGGTTCGGGAACAAAATTTTTTATATAATTGATGATGTTAAAGGAGAATTTGATGGAGGGGAGATACGTCGATTAACAGATGGTGAATGTGTAATGACCCTAACATTATTAAGGGTTTAATGGGTGTTTAGGGTGCCAATTGGAGAGGTTTGCATGGGATTTGGGGGAGGAATAGTGGAGGTATGGTGGTGATGAGTAGGGTGGTAGGGTGATGGTGTGGAGTGGTGAGGTGAAGGGTGAGGTGATGGAAGCATGGGTTGTGTTGGGAGAAAACCCATCTCTCTCACGTTTCCTTCCTCTATTCTTTTCTTTTTCTTCAACCTTTCTCCTCTCCATCCATTCCTTCCTCTCCCTTTGTGGCTCCAGCACTGGTGGTGAAGGCGTGTTGGGCTTGGTGAGGCGCGAGGAGGAGGACGTGCGTGGCCTCGCAGTTCCGAGGTGTCGGCGTGTGAGCTCTGATGTTCTTCGTCGTTCTTCGTGAAGAAGGTATGCGAAGTTCTTGCATTAGAGGCCTTTTTGCTCACCCAAGTCCGGGTGGAGTTGTGGTCGGTCGCGGGAGGTCCGAGACCTCGCTGGCGACGAGGAAACAACGTAAAATCATTGGCTGGCGCAAGGTTGCTATCGACCAACGGTCGACCGGTGCCTTTGGCTGGTCGATCGGTTTAGTGTTTTTCCCGACTTTAACCAACATCGGTCAAACGATGCCTGGTGTGGAGGTCGACCGGTCGTGCTTGTGTTGGTGGGTTGGGGTTGTGTGGGAGTTTTCGGTCGAACGGGACCCTTGAGTCGTTCGACCGATTGCTTCATGTTTTGCTTGGACCGAACGTTGACCATCCAAACGGTCGACCGTTCTTGACCTTTGGTCCAATCGGAACTTAAGTAAACTTAAGAATATTATATGTTGTTCGACCGATAGTTGTGTCTTGTTCGACCGGTAGATGACCTAGAATGCTAGGATGCCCCTGGTAGTTTTCGGTCGACCGGGACCCCTGAGTCGGTCGACCGAATAGACTTGTGTGATTTTGACCAGACTCCGAATTTTGACCACGTTCGGTCGACCGGTTTTAGACCTCTGTTCAACCATTGATGATAGAATTTTGCGCACAAAGTTCGACCATTGTAGGCATTCGGTCGACCGATTCCCTTATGGAAGCGGTCGACCGGTATACCTTTTTTGGTCGACCGTTTGAGCCCAAAACTGCATCCTGGTCCTAATGAAGTGTCAACTCAATCCACAGAAACCTGTTGAACATTTTAATTAAACCGCAAGTGCACGGCCGCGTTGAAACGGTGACAAATACGGGTCGTCCTCAGGGAGGTGAGCACCCTCTCGTTTGCACGAAATCAGGTGGCGAAAATAGGAAAGAGAGTTGATTATGCTAATCTACGCTAAACTACACTACAAAGTAATGCTTACACAAACAAACAAGAAAAGATGAATTAAAACTTAACTAATAACAAAATAAGAGTGCTGGAATTCAGAAATGGAAAACCCTTAATGGGTGGAGTGAGTGCACACATGCAAAGAGGTGGGTGTTGAACACATTCTTTAAGCCGAAATGAAGGTGGTGTTATCATGCATAGGAAGTGTCTAAATGTTATAGCGAAACCTATCAATCCATTCACCAACCTAGTTGATTAACATTTATATACAAGTTGTTTATTTCAGAACCTAAACAAGCATGAGAGGTGTCTAATCATTTTGGCAAAACTCATCAAGTTATAAATTCTATCCTAAACAAGCAAGCAAACATTCATGTTTTATCAACACATTGTAAATAAAGCATTCATTCCATTCTCTAATGCATGTATGAACATCAACTCCACCCCCCAAAGGGGATGTAACTACTCACTACACATTACACTAATTATTAAACTAAGCAAGGAAAGCATATTAACTAAGCTACTAAAACTAATGAAATGCAACTAAACAAAGTAAAACAAGAAACATGAAAACAAACAACATAATAAAGAAAGTTTTATTAAAATGACTCACATTTCAAGTAGCATCCTCCTACTTTAGTGTGTGCTTCAAGGCCTCACTTCTAGTAGGAAGAATAACCACTCAAAATATGGAGTGATTACAATAGATGATGAAGAGTTCTATTTATAGCCAAAGAAAAAGGCAATCTGGGACAATCCCCCGACGTGGGACTAAACAAATACCAAAAATAGCCTAAACATCCTCTAATACATGTTCTAGAGAAATTTTAGCGGATTTAGAAGGATCCAGACTGCTAATTAGCGGTCCAAGACCGCCAATTGGCGGTCCATAAGATTTGGATCCGACTAATTTCATTCTGGGATTTTTTGAATTCGTTTGTAGGTCTTTGATGCATCTACTTTGTTTACTGGAGCTCCGACCCGAATCTAATTGCCAAAATACTCCCCAAGATGGTGTGGACTTTTCTGTTTTGCTCTTTGGTCCTTTGGTCTTACGTTCAGGTCCTTCTCCCTTGCATCTTAGTTCCCAGATCTCACAATTCAGTCCTTTTTGCCAGCTTTTGGGTCCTTTTATGGTTCATCTCTTCATACCTATTTATTTCTGAAATCCAAACATAAATCTCTAACATAGCATTGTTTAAGTGAAAGATAATGGATATAAGATACAAATATAAGCATGAAATGATGTCAATCAAAACCCGTGTCCTTGCTTGGAGCGTGAGTCGGGAGGTGACGATGGGTACGTTGCTCGTGCCTGCCCAGGGACTGTCGTGTGGAAGAGTGTGGATACTTGGGACATGTCGCCTCTGCAATATAGAGGATGACGTAGTTGTACATTGTTTATCGTATTAGAGTAGCAGCCTGAGGGATTGCGGATCCCATTGCTTCAGCGGGCACGCAATTGTCGTTGGGTGAAGTGACTACCGGCCTGGATGGCTACGGAGGCCGCTTCCCTGCATTTATATTGGCAGAGTTGGTGTCTGCACGTTGAGCTCGATGACCCCGCGGACTTCGGTTCGGATCAGTCGATTATCTGGCCCTTTGTGTGGCGGATATGTTCGATTGGCCTTAATAGGCAGTGATTGCACGTGCCCGTGCGGCCTGTGTGCCGACGGGAGGGCCCTTGTGCGGCCTGTGTGGCGGTAGGGAGGATCGTGCGTGGCCTGTGTGGTTGCGACGATGGACTACCGATGATGATTTCTGGCAGGTAGCTCGATTGGGCACCTATCGAGTGAGATACCGTGCGGTCTTTGTGGCGTTGATGATGAACTGACCTAAGCGACGGCTCCGTTGGTGTGGTGGTGGACCACGATGTGTTCAGATCTGATTCTACCTGCACGGAAGTACGAACGCCTCCTCACTGATCCCTTGGTTTGTGTAGCCGCGTGTGGGGATGTGTTGTGTTTTGTCCGCTAGACCATATGTGCCTACGGTAGGTCTCCACGGAGACCCGATCTTTGTGGACTGTGTGGCATGTGTGGTACCGGTTGTTGTGGGCCATGCGGCCTGTGTAGCGGCAGCGATGCTGTGGACCTTGTGGCCTGTGTGGTACCGGTGGTTGTGGACCGTGTTGCCTGTGTGGCGACGACGATGCTGTGAACCGTTGGGTCTGTGTGGCAGTGGTGGCGATTGTAGACCGCGGGGCCTGTGTTGCAGCGGGAACGATCGTAGGACGGATGTCCGGTTTGACCCTTTCTGGGAATATTGTTTTACTGCTTTGTATTTCATGCCATGCTAAACTAGTATGATAGGGTATATAGGTGAGCTTGTCATACGGGGTTTCCTTATGAAAACTCAAGCATTGTTGTAATGTTTATTTTCAGGACCGCGTTAGGATCTTGTCGTCTGCTTATTTTAGGTTGTCGTGATTACATGTATTATGTATTTGGGTATTCTGATGTGAACACTCTTTTGACAAACTCTTATGTAATATGGTGCACCAGACATATTTGGGTATTGTTCGAGTAATGTCCCCACTCTTGATGGTTTTTATCCTTTTGTTTCCTTGATTTTAAAAGTTTAAATTTTTCCGGTGTTCAGGGATGTTACAGAATGGATCGACACAATGCCAAATTGGTCATCCAAAGGTGATCTTATCGCATTCTCATCCAACTTGCATTGCCCCGACAACCCCCAGGTTTTCGGGGTTTATTTGATTAAGCCAGACGGTACCGGGTTGAAACGGGTACCTTTCACCAGACCGAAGTGGTCCAATTTAGAGAGGGTTAACCACGTTTGCTTTAGCCCGGATGGGGAGTTGTTGCTTTTTGTGGCTAATTTTGGGGTCGTCAATACCGAACCGATTTCGCTACCGAACCAGTTTCAGCCTTATAGGGATCTTTACGTGTGCCGATTGGACGGGACCAGTTTGAGGAGGTTGACATGCAATGCATACGAGAATGGGACGTCTGTAGGATTTCATGTTTAATTATACATATATATATTTCGAATTTTCATGTATAATAAGGATCTATTACAATTTTCTTCGATTTATTTATGCATGCATCGGTTTGTTTTAACAACTAGTTTCAAAAACTTATTAAAACAAACACAAAGGGACTCCGAAATTCATACCTAGAAGTTCTCAAAACTTCTTGAAGATTCAGAGACATTGGGGAAGATGATCGTCGGTTCCCGTTGCGCCGGATGCCTCCGAGTGTTCACCGAAACCCTAAACAAGGTTGGAGAGAAAGGAGCTAGCCAATCAATCTCCAAACAAGCTTAGAATCTAGCTACAAACCCCTTCCTTAGCCTCTGAGATTTCTCCTTCCAAAGACTTAGAAAACTAAGAGAATTTTCGTGGGTTTTAGTAGTGAATTAGGAGAGAAAATAATTTCTGAATTGTGTGTTACCCAATTAGGGAGAATAAGGACCTATTTATAGGTTCCAATCTTACTCTTAATCATGGCTATTCTTAAGCCACGGTTTTATGACAATTTCTCTCACAAACTAATTCCATAATGTATTATATGCACCCACAAAACGTTTGACCAAATTTGGAGCTAATCCAACCATCGATCAAATTAATCTCTTAATAATCAAAGGCAGAAAATCGACTGCTGTTCGGTTTACCGAGTCCCACTCGGTTAACCGAATTTGTCACGATCGTTTAACCGAGTACGTGACGGATGACCGAATCTTAAGGAGAAAAATTCTCCTTAACCGATCGGACGAATTCTCGTCTAAGACCGAGTGCCATTCGGTTAACCGAAAATTTCGGAACTTAACATTGTTCGGTCGACCGATTTTGGTTCGGTATACCGTACCAAAGCTCCAGGCACTTTGGTCAAGTTCGGTCAATCAATTACGATTATCCGTTCCACGTTCGGTTGACCGATCCATAGATCCTTCGGTCGACCGAACCATAACGGATTACCGAACTTCTACCCGATTTTGCCTATTTCAAATTTTGGATTTATTTCCAACAAAATTTGAACTTAAGGGGGTTTTAGCAAATTCACAACTTATGCAATGTATTATCCTATGCAACAATAAATTATTGCACCCCATAATATATGCATCTCATATGAATTTATCATGACTCTAATTATGTTTATATACAACATAATTGATTTTACTTGTTCACCACATGTGTCATATTTTTCTATGAGAAACCCGACACATCATATGAACCAAAAATCAAGCTTCTTGTTTCACGGTTTTTGCGGTGTGACCTATGGGAGGATCTAGACTAAGTTGGCAGTGATATTAAGAGCTTAATATCACAAGCTATAAGCGGTATCTAGCTACACATTATAGCTCCCAATTAGTTAGATGTCTTAATTCCACTCGAACCAAAACCCGATCCATTTAGTGATGGTGTGCACCACTTGTGTCCGTCCCTTGCCTCATGATATTAAGAATACACACAAAGTAGTATTGTGTCATCTTTGTATTAGTATTCATTTCTTGATCTCTTTAAGCTAGTTATAAATATGTGACTTAACTCAAATCACATTGTGCACATTATAACTTTGCTTTATCAAGGGGCCCACTAATATCATCACTCAATTAAGAGGGGCAATGATAATCTTTTGACTAACTATCTTCTCCAACAAAAGTTGTACTTAACCAACCAATGCCTTTACACTACACTGATCGATAGTTCAAGACACTGATCTAATTAAGTATTCCTTAAGTGATTAGATATAAGTCTCATATCAAAGGACCAAAGACACAGTAAAATATTAATGACACAGAAACACATTTCTATAGTATTTTACTTATTAGGTCTATTCAGTATACAAAAGTAATATTTTCCTCTTTTGCATACCCATGTTGTCACTCACTTGTAGAGCTACAATGATCTATGACCAACACGACAATCTTAACTCGGTAATTAATGTTCCATGTTAATTACCATGATTGCGAATATCTTTTGTTTTATGTAAACCAATATCTTTTAGAGCTCTACGGTTAAGGACCAAGAGCCTCTTCCTTAACACTTCTAAAAGACGAATAACATAAACAGGGAACAAAATGATTTCTCATTCAATTCATAATAATTGGCATTTAAAAGTAAAACTTTTAGAACACATTCCCTTCAATCTCCCACTTGTTATTAAAGTTTTCTTTCTCATACATACTCAATGCATAAAACAATAATAACTAGGGTAAACCCCATTACATATCAATCATCAAGCCAATCTACATGGTTCATCAATCCCATGGACTCGAAATGCATTTCGCCCTTGGCTTGGGATAAGGGTTTTGTGAATGGATCAGCTGTGTTGCTGTTGGTGTCCACCCATAACAGATTTATTTTGCCTTCGTCGATGAGGTCACGCGTCACGAAGTACTTACGATCCATGTACTTCACTTTGTGGTGTGATTTGGGATCCTTGATTTGCGAGATAGATGCACTATTGTCGCAAAATAGCTCTATTGGTCCCTCGCTCGAGGGAACTACTCCAAGCTCTTCAAGGAACTTCTTAATCCACACTCCTTCTTTGCTCGCTTCAGCGACAACCATTACTTCGGAAGCAGTGGTTGAGTCGGCAGTAGTGCTTTGCTTCCAACTACGCCAACTCACAGCTCCACCATTCAGAAGAAAGACGTATCCTGATTGCGACCTTCTATCGTCTGGATCACTCATGAAACTCGTATCCGAGTAACCTTCAGCTATCAATTCCCTTTGTCCTCCATAAACAAGAATCTTATCCTTAGTCCGGTTAAGGTACTTCAAGATATTCTTGACCGCAGTCCAATGCTCAGGACCTGCGTTGGATTGGTGACGACTTGTCACACTTAGAGCATACGAGACATCGAGTCTTGTGCAAGTCATCGCGTACATGATCGACCCAATTGCTGAAGCATAAGGGACATCTTTCATGTACTCTAAGTCCTTACGTGATTGCGCACGTTGAGACTTCTTGAGTTGCACACCCATACTCATTGGCACACTGCCCTTTTTGGAGTTGTTCATCTTGAACCTTTCCAAGACCTTGTCAATGTATGCACGTTGACTGAGGCCAATGAGTCTGCGAGATCTATCTCGATATATCTTGATTCCCAAGATGTATTGAGCCTCACCCATGTCTTTCATCGAAAATGCAGATTTCAATGAACTTCTCGTTTGCTCAAGCAAAGGAATATGATTGCCCATAAGCAATATGTCATCGACATATAGGATTAGGAATACTACATGGCTCCCACTAACCTTCTTGTATACACAAGGTTCTTCCTTACTTTGAATGAAGTGAAGCTTTTTCACTTCCTCGTCAAAGCGTTTGTTCCAACTCCTTGATGCTTGCTTCAATCCATAAATGGATCTTTGAAGCTTGCATACCTTCTCGCTATTCTTTGGATCTTCAAAACCTTGAGGTTGTACCATGTACACATCCTCCTCCAAGTTCCCATTAAGGAACGCCGTTTTGACATCCATTTGCCATATTTCATAATCGTGAAATGCGGCAATAGCGAGCATGATCCGAATAGACTTGAACATGGCAACCGGTGAAAAAGTTTCATCATAGTCAATTCCTTGAACTTGAGTGAAACCCTTCGCTACAAGCCTCGCTTTGTAGGTTGTCAAGTTCCCATCCATGTCCATCTTCCTCTTAAAACCCCATTTATTATGAATGCCCTTTTTCCCTTGAGGAAGGTCAACCAAGTCCCATACTTGATTATCATACATGGATTCTATTTCGGATTCCATGGCCTTAAGCCATAGTTTGGAGTCTTCCCTTTCCATTGCTTCTTGGAAGGTCAAGGGATCATTGGTATCTAGTACCATGATTTCATGAAGTCCCAAATATATATCGGGTTTCTTCCTTTCCCTTGTTGACCTTCTAAGTTCTTTTGGTTCTTCTCGTGTCTCTCGAACTTCTTCCACAATTTCTTGAGGAGTGGGTTCACGTTCAACTCTTGAACGTACACTTGGTGGGGATGATTGAGATTCTCTCACAATTTCTTGTGATGGTCTCTCGCTCACGCTCCCACTAACCAAAGGAATCTCGGTTGGGCCTTCATGATCTTGAATGTCATCATTCATTTCATGATCTTGTAGAGTATCTTGAGTTTCCTCAAGCACAACCCTACGCCCACCACTTTTTACTCTTTCTAGAAATTCCTTTTCCAGAAATGTGGCATCCCTCTCTACAATCACTCGATTGGAGGTGATATGCCAAAAGTAGTGTCCTCTTGTCTCACGGGGATAACCTATAAAGAAGCACTTATCCGCTTTTGGTTGAAGTTTGGTCGACATCAATCTCTTGACGTAAGCCTCACAACCCCAAATCTTGAGAAAACTGATCTTAGGTGTTTTACCACTCCATAGCTCATAAGGAGTTTTCTCCACGGATTTGGATGGAACATTATTTAGTGTGTAAGCCGCAGTTTGTAGTGCATAACTCCAAAAGTAAAGAGGTAATTCCGCATGACTCATCATTGACCGAACCATATCAAGCAATGTCCTATTCCTCCTTTCGGATACCCCATTCCACTGAGGTGTACCGGGAGGGGTTAGTTGAGGTACAATACCAAACTCATTTAGGTATGAGTCAAATTCGGCACTTAAGTACTCACCTCCACGATCCGTTCGTAGAGACTTGATTTTCTTGTCGAGTTGGTTCTCTACTTCATTCTTGAATTCTTTGAACTTGTCAAAAGATTCACTTTTGTTTCTCATTAGATAAACATAGCCATAACGACTATAATCATCCGTGAACGTAATGAAGTACCTGAAACCATCTCGTGCACTAGTACTCATTGGACCACATACATCGGAATGTATCAAATCCAACAAGCCACTCGCCCTTGGGCCTTTCTTCTTGAAAGGCTTTTTGGTCATTTTTCCCATTAGACATGGTTGGCACGTCTCCAATGATTTAAAATCAAGTAGACCAAGAAGGTTAGCTTCTTGCAATTTCTTGATGCGCTTTTCATTTATGTGACCAAGACGATAGTGCCACAAGAGAGTATCATTCTCGTGAGTGGTCTTAAGTCTTTTGTTATTGATATTAAAGATTTGTTTATTATCCAATTCAAGCAAATAGAGACCATTCCTTATGAACGCATTTTCATAGAACACACCATTCTTCGATATAGACAAACAAGAATTTGAAATATTTATATTAAAGTTATCCATATCCAGACATGATACAGAAATAATATTCTTGCTAATCGAAGGTACATAATAAACATTCTTTAGACATAAATTTAAACCACTACATAATTGAAGCACCACAGAACCTTGTGCAACCGCAGACACGTTCGCACCATTTCCGACCTTCAATTCTACCTCGTTCCGTACGAGTTCCTTCCTATTCATGAGTAGCTGCACATTAGAAACTATGTGAGCACAAGATCCGGTATCAATTACCCAATCCTGGACAGAGGTGGCTAAATTTATTTCAATAACAAATATACCTTTGGCCTTTTTGGGCCGCCGACGTTCAATCACTCCGTTGTCAAGGTCTTCCTTGTACTTGGGGCAATTTGGCCGGATGTGTCCTTTTTCACCGCAGTGAAAGCACTCCGTATTGGGAGTTGGAGATTTCTGAGATTTCCCCCTTGAGGCACTCGCACGAGCACCTCCTACTCCCTTGCTCTTGATTGAACTACTTTTGGTAGATTTGCCCTTTCCTTTACCAATCTTATGGCTCCTCCCATGGACGGCAAGGACTTGCTTGTCCCTACCCTTGCCCATGTCAACTTCAGCTGTTTTGAGAGCGTTGTGCAGCTCCTCAAGACTCACCCCTTTTTCACGCACGTGGTAGTGCATCACAAAGTCCTTAAAGGACGGGGCTAGAGAGCCAAGAATCATATCTTTAGCAATGTCCTCGGGCATTGGTGAAGAGAGCTTTGCCAACTTCTCAAGGTATCCTTGCATCGTGAGAAAATGCATAGATACCGATGTTCCCTCCGCCATATGGCACCTTGTGAGTGCGATGGTGGTCTTATAGCGCTCCTTTCGGGCACTATCCATGAACATCTTCGATAAAGCCTCCATGGTCTTCTTGGGTTTTGAATCCAAGTATTTTGCTTGGAGCGAGTCACCCATGGATGCTAGCATAAGACCGTGAACTTGGTTCTCTTGGTCTTCCCACTTGGCCTTAGCCTCTTTCTCTTCATCGGTTAATCTCTCATTCCACTTTGGGATTGGACCTTCCAAAATGTGAGATAGTTTCTCAAACTTTAACACGATGTTGAGTTTTAGTTGCCAACTAATGAAGTTTGAGCCATCATTCGCTCAAGGGTGTTTTTCTATCATGGATCGTACGATAGGTTGGATGTTCGACATTTTTCTACAAAATAAATCATATAGGTTTTAATGCCAATTTTATGTTTTAATACACATGCATACATATATCGAATATATAAATGTAAATGTTGCAAATTAAAATCTTGTCCATAAATGCAACAATCCAAGATCCTATTAATTGTAATATAGACTAGCTAAGGGCTATCGAATACATTACAATATCAAGGTAAGAAAACATTTTCTAATCACAACCTTTTTGAATTTTAGCAACATTTAGCATCTTCAAACTCTTGTGACTCTTGTCGTTTTAATTATGAGGGAATACGACCTATCCTCGTAAGAAAAACTTTTTCCCAAAACCGAGCGAGGGCTCTAGGTAATGTTAAGAAAACTTATTTTCATTTGATACGAGATACGTTTATCTATTGTATTCACAACTAAACATACTTGGGGTTCACGAGGGTGAAACACACCTCATATATTTAATTGTGGCACAACAACAGACAACCTTTATATCTCCCACTATTCCCAAAGATAGAGGGAGCTATCTCCCGCTAAGGGCGAGCAGAGTATCCCTCGATCAATGGCTGCTAGTGGATGAAATAAGAAGGAAATTTATTCTTAATTTTTGTTGGACAATTTAACATGTGATTTAGAATTTTAGGTTATCATGCATATTATTAATCATACACATCCTAACATTCAACACATTCATCACATGCATATCAAGACAAAAACAGAAATTAAACATTCACACAATCCACATCGTGTGAGTTTATATGTTCCCTTCGATCCTCGATCCTCGATCCCTGATCTTCGATCCTCGATCGATGCGCTACAGCGGTGACTTCCTCTTGCACCGGAGATGTAGATTTTACAGAAAATAAACATGCTCCTCACATTCGATAAAACCGACTAGTGCAAGTCCTATGTAAAAACCTCTCATATGCAAATGCAACTATCTAAAAGACGGAAATAGAGAGAATTTTGGCTTTTACATACATAAGCCCTTGTATAATAATAATTACATACATTTGTAGTGTCTGATTTGGAACATATAAACTCACAATCCTGCAAAGCAACTCAAGTATCCATGCACGCAATTGCTATAAACTACAGAATCTAATTTATCAATCATCCAGAATTCTCAACAATTCTTTGAAAAATATTTTGAAATCCATTAAAAACATTTTTCATTCATCCATAGTTCAAAACTATTTTTGAACCGCTGTCCATCCAATTTCCAATGGAAAGATGAACTGCAGTTTTTCGGTTTTGTTGATTCTCTTACAACATAATTGTTTTTAAATAAAACGAAATTATTGTAAGTTGGACTAATGTCTTAATCCTAATTCCAATAATCACATGGCATGTTTTAAAACTCTTAAAACATTCAGACGAATTATTATGGAGAATTATATCAACAACACATCCATACACCGAAAAACCGGTAAAACCGAATTGTTTAAATCCTAGATGGCAAACTAAATTCGTTTACAGCCATAAATCATAAGAAAATTGAACCTGGCTCTGATACCACTGTAGGATTTCATGTTTAATTATACATATATATATTTCGAATTTTCATGTATAATAAGGATCTATTACAATTTTCTTCGATTTATTTATGCATGCATCGGTTTGTTTTAACAACTAGTTTCAAAAACTTATTAAAACAAGCACAAAGGGACTCCGAAATTCATACCTAGAAGTTCTCAAAACTTCTTGAAGATTCGGAGACGTTGGGGAAGATGATCGTCGCTTCCCGTTGCGCCGGATGCCTCCGAGTGTTCACCGAAACCCTAAACAAGGTTGGAGAGAAAGGAGCTAGCCAATCAATCTCCAAACAAGCTTAGAATCTAGCTACAAACCCCTTCCTTAGCCTCTGAGATTTCTCCTTCCAAAGACTTAGAAAACTAAGAGAATTTTCGTGGGTTTTAGTAGTGAATTAGGAGAGAAAATAATTTCTGAATTGTGTGTTACCCAATTAGGGAGAATAAGGACCTATTTATAGGTTCCAATCTTATTCTTAATCATGGCTATTCTTAAGCCACGGTTTTATGACAATTTCTCTCACAAACTAATTTCATAATGCATTATATGCACCCACAAAACGTTTGACCAAATTTGGAGCTAATCCAACCATCGATCAAATTAATCTCTTAATAATCAAAGGCAGAAAATCGACCGCTGTTCGGTTTACCGAGTCCCACTCGGTTAACCGAATTTGTCACGATCGTTTAACCGAGTACGTGACGGATGACCGAATCTTAAGGAGAAAAATTCTCCTTAACCGATCGGACGAATTCTCGTCTAAGACCGAGTGCCATTCGGTTAACCGAAAATATCGGAACTTAACATTGTTTGGTCGACCGATTTTGGTTCGGTATACCGTACCAAAGCTCCAGGCACTTTGGTCAAGTTCGGTCAATCAATTACGATTATCCATTCCACGTTCGGTTGACCGATCCATAGATCCTTCGGTCGACCGAACCATAACGGATTACCGAACTTCTACCCGATTTTGACTATTTCAAATTTTGGATTTATTTCCAACAAAATTTGAACTTAAGGGGGTTTTAGCAAATTCACAACTTATGCAATGTATTATCCTATGCAACAATAAATTATTGCACCCCATAATATATGCATCTCATATGAATTTATCATGACTCTAATTATGTTTATATACAACATAATTGATTTTACTTGTTCACCACATGTGTCATATTTTTTTATGAGAAACCCGACACATCATATGAACCAAAAATCAAGCTTCTTGTTTCACGGTTTTTGCGGTGTGACCTATGGGAGGATCTAGACTAAGTTGGCAGTGATATTAAGAGCTTAATATCACAAGCTATAAGCGGTATCTAGCTACACATTATAGCTCCAAATTAGTTAGATGTCTTAATTCCATTCGAACCAAAACCCGATCCATTTAGTGATGGTGTGCACCACTTGTGTCCGTCCCTTGCCTCGTGATATTAAGAATACAAACAAAGTAGTATTGTGTCATCTTTGTATTATTATTCATTTCTTGATCTCTTTAAGCTAGTTATAAATATGTAACTTAACTCAAATCACATTGTGCACATTATAACTTTGCTTTATCAAGGGGCCCACTAATATCATCACTCAATTAAGAGGGGCAATAATAATCTTTTGACTAACTATCTTCTCCAACAAAAGTTGTACTTAACCAACCAATGCCTTTACACTACACTGATCGATAGTTCAAGACACTGATCTAATTAAGTATTCCTTAAGTGATTAGATATAAGTCTCATATCAAAGGACCAAAGACACAGTAAAATATTAATGACACAGAAACACATTTCTATAGTATTTTACTTATTAGGTCTATTCAGTATACAAAAGTAATATTTTCCTCTTTTGCATACCCGTGTTGTCACTCACTTGTAGAGCTACAATGATCTATGACCAACACGACAATCTTAACCCGGTAATTAATGTTCCATGTTAATTACCATGATTGCGAATATCTTTTGTTTTATGTAAACCAATATCTTTTAGAGCTCTACGGTTAAGGACCAAGAGCCTCTTCCTTAACACTTCTAAAAGACGAATAACATAAACAGGGAACAAAATGATTTCTCATTCAATTCATAATAATTGGCATTTAAAAGTAAAACTTTTAGAACATATTCCCTTCAACGTCGACGTGGCATAATGGGCCGGCAGATATGTACCTCGGACGACTGTCGTTGGGGAGGGCGCCAGAGTCTCTTTGATGGGGCAGTTTGATGAACCCTTGTGGTTAACTTGTGACATTTGATCTGCTTCAGAAGGGATTTGGTCACATGAGTAGTTGGTACTTGTTAGGTGACTGGAGACTAATAAGATTTGAGTTATAACACTGATGGTTGTATGTCTGTTTTGTGGTTAAGAGTTTGATAATAAAAAATCTACTTGTGTTGTCCATGGAATGTTGTTTTGTCTTTATTTAAGAGGTTGTTGAAACAAACACAATGAAATTAATTGTAGTTGACTGGCATAGGAGTAGGACTGAGGAAGTGAGTTTTATTAAATGTTTTTTTCTATATAAATTTAAGATGATACGGTTTGATCCACATTAATCTTCGTTAAGTTATGAACGTAGTGAGGTTGGATGAAAAGAAAGATGAATATAAAAGTAAGAGAAGAAATGGAAGACAAACTTGGAGGAATTAGTCTTTTGTTTAGGAAAAAATTAAATCGCTAATCAAAAATGTTTTGTTTAAATCGCGCGATCATTGATCAAGTAGCATTATTTATCATTACTTCCATGCTACTTTGTCTTTTAAGGTTGAGAGATTCTTTTGCTAAATAGTTTTATAGCCTAACGAGTAACAGTGGTTTGTCAAATTCTATAGCAGTTTGTGCAGCTTTGGAGGTCGCAATTGTGGGATCCTAATCCTAATTGAATTTTTATTGATGTTTAGGTGGTGATTAGGAGGAGATGAGTTTGGAGGGCTGAGATGGAGTGTTGGTGGATGAGGGGTTGAGATGGATTGGAATTGGATGGATGGTGAGGATTGAGGTAGGGGCAAATATTTGTTGTGGTTTCTCTCTCTCACACACTCTACTCTATCTCACATTTCTCTCTCTCTCTCTCTCTCTCTCTCTCTCTCCTAGTTGAGCTTCGGCGTGAGGTGTTGTGCTCCGGTGAAAGGATCTCCGGCGAGTGGGTGATCGGAGTCGTTTAGTGGTGGAGGTGAGTTGTTGGTTTCTTAACCCTTCCCGCTCGTTTTGGTACTCCCCCTCCCTCGACCTAACTCATTTTCGGTGGTCGTGGTTGGCTCGTGGAGCTTGACGGAGGTGTTGGAGTGCTCAAGGTTGTCGAGGAGGTGGTGATCGTCGTTCGAACGTGAGGTTCGTTGACGGATCGTCATTTTGGGGAGAAGTGCTCGTGGAAGTGTTTCGTGGTTCTTCGAAGGTTTCTTCAAACCTTCACGGTACGTCAAACTTGTAGTTGTAGCTCACTTTGGTAGTGTGGGTATTTGGAAGTCGACAGTAGGCCTTCCAGCTCGTCGCAAGTAAACATGAGGCAGATTTTACTTCTTGATCGGTCGACCGGTTGGTGCAAACGGTCGACCATTCTTAATGAGATTTTGGGTTTTGCCTCACACCGGTCGAACGATGCCTTGGGGCGGTCGACCAGTTGTGCATTGGACGCAAGCCTGGTTGGTTTCGGTCGAACGGGTCCCCTTTGTCGTTCGACTGTGTGCACTGTCGTAGGTCAGTTGGGGCGTTGACCATCAAAACGGTCCACCGCCTGTGCGACCTTTACCGACCAATGACATAAGTGGGATTGGTGGTTGGTTCGACCGAAGGTGGTTCGGTCGACCAGACCTGATGTGGAGCTTAGGGGAATTGCCTGGTGGAATTCAGTCGACCGAGAGTGCTCGAAGGTTCTACCAGATTCATTGGTTGAGTTGGGGGAATTCCCTGGTGGAATTCGGTTGACCGAGAGTGCTCGGGGGTTCGACCAGATTCGTTGTGGTGCATGAGGGATTTTTCCCTGATGACTTTCGGTCGAATAGGGCCCCCTTGCCGTTCGACCGATTGGTCGTTTTGTTCGTTGAACCTGGGAGGCGACTTCTAAACAGTCGACCAGGGCCTGACTTTGGTTCGACCGAACGAGTGTTGTGGGTCGGGATTGGTCCACCGATGGAGTGTCGGTCGAGGCAATTGCCCGGTATTTGTGAGATTTGGTCGGCCAGGACTTTTGGTTCGGTCGACCAGTTGTGTCCAGTTTTGCACGTTGGAGGTGCATATGTTGTGGTCATCCGTGTGGGGCGAGTTGTGGTGCCGATGTACTTCCGGAAAGTGTGCTAGTGAGCACGAGTGTTGCGGTGGTTGGGTGAAAGAGCCCTGAAGCCCCGTAACTGTGTGAGAGCTGTGGTTTGGTGAAAAAGCCCTGGAGCCCAGCTTGGAAATGTGTGTGTTAAGATGGTTGGGTGAAAGAGCCCTGGAGACCCGTAACTGTGTGAGAGCTGTGGTTGGGTGAAAAAGCCCTGGAGCTCAGCTTGGAAATGTGTGTGTTGAGGTGGTTGGGTGAAAGAGCCCTGGAGCCCCGTAACTGTGTGAGAGTTGTGGTTGAGTGAAAAAGCCTTGGAGCCCAGCATGGAAATGTGTGTGTTGCAGTGGTTGGGTGAAAGAGCAATGGAGTCCCGTAACTATGTGAGAGCTGCGGTTGGGTGAAAGAGCCCTGGAGCCCAGCTTGTCTGTGCAGGGTTTGGTGAAAAAGCCCTCGAGCTCCGTAGTGGGTTCAGGTTGGGTGAAAAAGCCCTGAAGCCCTTGGACGTTCGGGTTGGGTGAAAAAGCCCTGGAGCCCTTGGTCGTGTCGTGGTAGCTGCGGTTGGGTGAAAAAGCCCTGGAGCCCAGCTTGGCGACGAGTGTGTGTTACGGTGGTTGGGTGAAAAAGACCTAGATCCCCGTAACGATGGTGTGTGCTGTGGTTGGGTGAAAGAGCCCTCGAGCCCAGCCTGGTTGTGGTGCTTTTCTTGTTGGTAGAACTGCATGCTAGGGTGCTTTTTCAGTTCATGCATTTTAGTGTTTGGCATACGGGGTTTCCTTTTGGAAACTTAGGCATTGTTGCATGTTTGCTTTTCAGGTCGTGATCCGTGTTAGGTGGGGTGGTGACCGAGGAGAGGAGCGTTGCTACCTGAGCCTGCTTTCTCTCATTTTGAGGTCGGAGTGATTACTTTTTTTCATTTGTTTAGCCTTTGATGTAATCACACTTTTGAAATACTCGGATATATATATATATTATATATGTTGGTGCACCTTCCTCCTTGTGTTTGAGTAACATCCTCTGTTGATTGTTGTTTAGAAAATTTTAAAATTTTCCGCTGTGTTGAGGATGTTACAACTTGATATCAGAGCGGGCGGTTCCGGTGTCCTTATCCAAAGAAACCACCCTTAGAGTTTTAGAGTATGCATTAGTTCATACGTTCATGGTTTTGATGTGTGATATCTTCTTTGTGTATAGATGCCTCCGAGACGCGTGAGACCTCCCCCATGGGATCGTAGCACCAACGATGAGACTGGGGGCCCAGACTGGGAAGAGGAGCGATGGATGCTCTATGACACGGTGGGGCATCTAGGTGCGATGTTGGATCGCCAGTCAGGTAGAGGAGAGCCAGCAGCGGCAGGAGCGATGCTCGACCGCTTTATGAGACAACACCCACCTACCTTCGATGGTAGAGGAGAGTCTAAGGCTGCAGAGGACTGGGTCCTGAAGATCCAGGAGATCCTTCAAGTGATCGAGTGCCCTCCGGAGAGGCAGGCAGGCATGACAACGTATGTGTTGAGCGGAGATGCGTCCAACTGGTGGAGGACCACTTCTACGGTGGTATTTGAGGGTAGGACTGATATCAGCTGGGAGGACTTCTTGCGGGAGTTCAATGAGCAGTATTTCCCAGGGCATGTCAGAGATGGGAGGAGAGAGGAGTTCATGACCCTCGAGCAGGGTGATGCGACCCTGGCAGAGTATACCTAGAAGTTCAACGCGCAAGAGCATTACTGTCTGGAGATTTGTGTGACGACGATGCAGAGGGTGAGGAAGTTTGAACGGCGGCTCAGGAAGCACCTTCGTACTCAGGTGACGTACAGTATGCCACAGACGCTGGCCGATGCCGTGAGATTTGCCACGATCATTGATCAGGATTATCAGCAGAATTATGCTAAGGCCAAGAGAGCACCGGGGAATGTCAATGGACGTCCAGGTGCTTCGCTAGCAGGGAGCCCGGGAAAGAGCCCCTGATTGGTGGAGGTGGATCACGCCAGCCTGAGGCGTACAGAGGTTGTGGTCGAGTTCACTCCGGAGAGTGTTAGGGCCGTTATGGGGTTTGTCATGGGTGTGGCAAGCCAAGCCATTTTGTGTGGGATTGTCCGAGTGGGACGAGTGGGTCCAGCAGACATCCAAGGCCTCCAGTAGCAGGCAGAGGAGGAGGTCACCGTCCTTTTGCGCCATCGCAGCAGAGTCGGAGGACTGGACGGGTCTTTACCATCCAGGCGGATGAGGCGAGAGATGCCAGCACGGTGGTGGAAGGTACGCTCTTTATTGTTGGGTTGAGTGCTAGAGTGCTGTTTGATTGTGGGGCCATACACTCATTTATTTCGGAGCAATTTGCGACCGTGTTGGGCCGTACCCCTGCGATGTTGACTGCCACGTTGGAAGTCAGCACACCGTTGGGTCTGGTGGGCATTGTGGGGAGCTTCCTCCCCAGCGCCACGATTGTTTTGGAAGATCTGGAGTTTCCGGCTGACCTGATCTTCTTGCCGATGGAGGACTTCGACGTCATACTGGGGATGGATTGGCTATGCCAGTACGATGTGCGAGTCTTGTGCCAGCAGAAGAAGATTATGATCCCGAGGAAGGGTCTGCCTAATGTGCTGATCAGGGGGACGAAAGACAGAGGAGGCAGAGTAGTCGTATCAGCAGTGAGGGCACAGAAGTTGTTGAGGCAGGGTTGCAGAGCTTTCGTGGCCACTCTGGTAGTTCTAGATCCAGAGGCGAGGAGATTGGAGGACATTGAGATAGTCCAGGATTTTCCAGACGTGTTTTCTAACGATGTCTCCGGGTTGCTGCCTCAGTGAGAGATTGAGTTTGGTATTGATGTGGAAGCTGGGACTACGCCGGAGTCGAAGGCGCTGTATAGGATGGCACCTGCTGAGCTGACAGAGTTGAAGAAGCAGTTGCAGGATCTAATGGACACATGGTTTATCCACCCCAGTGTCTCGTCTTGGGGAGTGCTGGTACTCATTGTGAAGAAGAAGGATGGATCGCTGCGGATGTGAATTGACTACAAGATGTTGAACAAGGTTACTGTTAGGAATCAATATCCCTTGCCCAGGATCAAGGACCTATTTGATGAGTTACAGTTAGCAAAGGTGTTCTCGAAGATTGAGCTGCGATCCGGTGATCATCAGTTGTATGCCAAGTTTTCGAAGTGCGATTTCTGGCTGAGCAGTGTCACCTTTCTGGGACACATCGTATCGGGAGCTGGAATTTCGGAAGATCCAGGGAAGGTCGAGGCGGTGACGCAGAGGAGAGCCCCAACTAGTGTGGCAGAGATCAGGAGTTTTAAGGGACTCGTGGGGTACTATCGTCGTTTTATTCAGGATTTCTCTAGGTTGGCTTCGCCGTTGACGGCTTTGACGTGGAAGGGCATCAAGTTCGCGTGGTCCCAGAAGTGCGAGGATAGTTTCCAGGAGTTGAAGAGTCGACTGACGACTGCTCCAATTCTGACACTTCCCAGTGGTAGTGGTGGGTTTGTGATTAACAGTGACGCGTCAGGGGTTGGACTGGGATGCGTACTCATGTAGCATGGGCAGGTGGTTGCGTACGCTTCGAGACAGTTGAAGGTGCACGAGAGGAACTACCCCACTCATGATTTGGAGTTGGTAGCAGTGGTGCACGCTTTGAAGACTTGGAGACATTACCTGTACGGCAAGCAATTCGAGGTTTTCATAGATCATCAGAGCCTGAAATATCTGTTTTCGCAGAAGGAGATGAATATGAGGCAGTTTAGATGACTTTAGTTGATTTAGGATTACGATTTCACCATCTCGTATCATCCGGGAAGGCAAATTCCGTTGCGGATACTTTGAGCAGGAAGGTGGAGTTACCGCAGCAGGTATTTGTATCCTGGAGTGGAAGCTGCTTGAGGCGGTTACCGAGTGGAGACCGTTGACCGATGAGTCGCGAGGTGCTATGATTGCCGGGCTGAGAGTGGAGCCTCAGTTGGTCTCGATTATTATTCAGGCTCAGAGTTCTGATGATGAGTTAGCTGAGTTGTTACAGTTAGCTGGCAGAGATGGATCAGACTTCAGTATTGGAGTTCATGGTGGGCTGAGGTTGAGATGTCGTGTCTGGGTGCCGAAGGGAGGAGATCTGGGAAGGATATTCTGGAGGAGGTGCACAGATCCCGTTATTCGATCCACCTGGGCAGCACCAAGATGTATAGAGATCTTCAAAGGAATTTCTGGTGGAAGAGGATGAAGACGGAGATAGCGGAGTTCTTTGATAGATGTCTGATTTGTCAGCAGGTGAAGATTGAGCACCAGAGACCTGCAGGACCAATGCAGAGGATCGAGCTTCTAGAGTGGAAGTGGGGCACGTGACGATGGATTTTGTCACCAGGCTGCCGAGGACGAGAGGATTCCATGATGCAATTTGGGTTATAGTCAATCGACTGACCAAGTCAGCACACTTCTTAGCTATCCAGACCACTTTACCTCTAGAGGGCTTAGCTAAGTTGTATATTGAGGAGATCATCAGACTTCATGGAGTGCCTGTGAGTATTATTTTGGATCAAGATCCGAGGTTCACTTCCAGATTCTGGGGGAGTTTGCAGCAGGCTCTAGGGACTCGGTTGAAGTTCAGTACGGCATTCCATCCGCAGACGGACGGTCAGTCTGAGAGGACCATCCAGACGTTAGAGGATATGCTACGAGCTTGTACTCTAGATTGGGCAGGACATTGGGATGAGCATTTGCCGTTGATAGAGTTTGCCTACAACAATAGCTACCATTCGAGCATTGGGATGGCACCGTACGAGGCTCTGTACGGGAGATCGTGTAGGTCACCGGTATGCTGGAGTGATGTAGGTGAGAGATAGCTAGTTGGTCCTAAGATTGTGCAGATGTATGCTGTGAAGGTAGACGTGATCAGGCAGAGACTAGCGACAACTCAGAGCAGGCAGAAGAGCTACGCCGATAGGCGTGGGCGAGAGATGAGGTTCGAGAAGAAAGGGAAGCTCAGTCCGAGGTATGTCGGACCGTTTGAGATTCTCGATCGAGTTGGAGAGGTCGCCTACAGGGTTGCACTGCCACCGTAGTTTTTGGGTCTTCACAACGTCTTTCATGTTTTGACGTTGAGGAAGTACGTAGCAGATCCTTCTCATGTGATTCGGTTGGAGGTTCCAGAGATCTGTCAGGATTTGTCTCTTGAGGAGAGACCGGTTGAGATTGTGGATCGGATGGAGCATAAATTGAGGAGGAGGAGGACCATTCCGATGGTGAAGGTCAGGTGGCAAGACTACAGTGAGCGAGATGCCACTTGGGAGATAGAGGAGGAGGTCCGGAAGGAGTTCCCAAAGTTATTTGGTGAGGTTTGGTCTTAATTTCGAGTACGAAATTCATTTAGGAGGGTGGATTGTGGGATCCTAATCCTAATTGAATTTTTATTGATGTTTAGGTGGTGATTAGGAGGAGATGAGTTTGGAGGGCTGAGATGGAGTAGTGGTGGATGAAGGGCTGAGATGGAGTGTTGATGGATGAGGGGTTGAGATGGATTGGAATTGGATGGATGGTGAGGATTGAGGTAGGGAGAGATATTTGTTGTGGTTTCTCTCTCTCTCACTCTACTCTCTCTCTCACTTTTCTCTCTCTCTCTCCTAGTTGAGCTTTGGCGTGAGGTGTTGTGCTCTGGTGAAGGGATCTCCGGCGAGTGTGTGATCGGAGTCGTTTAGTGGTGGAGGTGAGTTGATGGTTTGTTAACCCTTCCCGCTCATTTTGGTTCTCTCCCTCCCTCGACCTAACTCATTTTCGGTGGTCGTGATTGGCTCGTTGAGGTTGACGGAGGTGTTGGAGTGCTCAAGGTTGTCGACGAGGTGGTGATTGTCGTTCGAGCGTGAGGTTCATCGACGGATCGTGATTTGGGGAGAAGTGCTCGTGGAAGCACCGTCGTGGTTCTTCGTGTAGGATTTCTAGTTTAATTGTACATATATATTTTCAATTTTTTTTGTACAATAAGGATCATTCATATATTTTCTACGATTTGTTTTTCATGCATGCATCAGTTTGTTTTAATGATTGCTTAAAACACTTTAAAACAAACATTGGGCTCCAAAATTCATACCTAGAAGTTCTCTAAAACTTCTTGAAGATCCGGAGACGTTGAGGATGCTTGTTGTTGTGCCAGATGCCTCCAAGTATTTACCAAACTCTAAACAAGATTGGAGAGAGAAGAGCTAGCCTCTCAATCTCCAATAGCGTTTTGAATCTAATTACTAACCCCTCTTTAGTTCCCTTGAGAAGAAGATCTCTGAAAACTAAAACTAAACTCAAGAATTAATGAAATTTCGTGGAGAATTATGGAGAGAAGTTTGCACAAGAAGATAATGAATTAATTAATGAGGTAATGAGATAAACTAGAATTTATAAGTTCTCTCCAAATTACCTATTCATGTGCAACCTCTTGCCCGTGATTTCATGCAAACTTCCATCTAACCATCCATTATTTGCTAACAAATAATCTTAGCCACGAATTAAATCTGTTATGGACCAATTCCATGCATGATCTAATTAATTCTTAAATTAATTCAGCAGAAAACCGTCTGGACCGGTCGACCGTTTGGAGATTCGGTCGACTGTTCGAACCAAGTTTCGGTCGACCGTTCGACATTCGGTCGACCGTTCGCAACAATAAAATATTTCATCGCAATGTTCGGTCGACCGACCGATAGATTCGGTCGACAGTGCACCAACCGGTCGACCGTTTACTGTTGTTCGGTCGACCGTTGAGCATTGTTCTGCTGATTGGTCAAATTTTGGTTTTACCCCTACAAAATTTGACATTTCGGGATTAGTAGTAAATTCACAACTTATGTAACATATTATCCTATGTAACGATAAATCATTACACCCCATAATATTTACATCACATATGAATTTAATTTAGATTCTAATTATGTTATTAATCATAACATAATTTTGATTTTGCTTGTTCACCCCATGTGTCATATTTTCTACATGAAACCCGACACATCCTATGGACTAAAAATCCTCATTTCTTGTTTCCCAGTTTTGTGGTGTGACCTATGGGAGGATCTAGACTAAGTTGGCAGTGATATTAAGATCTTAATATCACAAGCTATAAGCGGTATCTAGCTACACATTATAGCTCCCAATTAGTTAGATGTCTTAATTCCACTCGAACCAAAACCCGATCCATTTAGTGATGGCGTGCACCACTTGTGTCCGTCCCTTGCCTCATGATATTAAGAATACACACAAAGTAGTATTGTGTCATCTTTGTATTAGTATTCATTTCTTGATCTCTTTAAGCTAGTTATAAATATGTGACTTAACTCAAATCACATTGTGCACATTATAACTTTGCTTTATCAAGGGGCCCACTAATATCATCACTAAATTAAGAGGGGCAATGATAATCTTTTGACTAACTATCTTCTCGAACAAAAGTCATACTTAACCAACTAATGCCTTTGCACTACACTCATTGATAGCTTAAGACACTAGTCTAATTAAGCACTCCTTAAGCGACCGGATATAAGTCTCATATCAAAGGACCAAGGACACAGTAAAATATTAATGACACAGAAACACATTTCTATAATATTTTACTTGTTAGGTCAATTCGGTATACAAAAGTAATATTTTCCTCTTTTGCCTACCCGTGTTGTCACTCACTTGTAGAGCTACAATGATCTATGACCAACACGACAATCTTAACTCGATAATTAATGTCCTATGTTAATTACCATGATTGTGAATATCTTTTGTTTTATGTAAACCAATATCTTTTAGAGCTCTACGGTTAAGGACCAAGAGCCTCTTCCTTAACACTTCTAAAAGACGAATAACATAAACAAGGAACAAAATGATTTCTCATTCAATTCATAATAATTGACATTTAAAAGTAAAACTTTTAGAACATATTCCCTTCACGTTCGACCGATTGGTCGTTTTGTTCGTTGAACCTGGGAGACAACTTCTAAATGGTCGACCGGGCCCTGACTTTGGTTCGACCGAACGAGTGTTGTGGGTGGGGATTGGTTGACCGATGGAGTGCCGGTCGACACATTTGCCTTGTATTTGTGAGATTCAGTCGACCGGGACTTTTGGTTCGGTCGACCGTTTGTGTCCAGTTTTGCACGTTGGCGGTGCAGATGTTGTGGTCGTCCGTGTGGGGAAGTTGTGGTGCCGATGTCCTTCCGGCAAGTGTGCTAGTGAGCACGAGTATTGCGGTGGTTGGGTGAAAGAGCCCCAGAGCAACGTAACTGTGTGAGAGTTGTGGTTTGGTGAAAAAGCCCTGGAGCCCGGCTTGGAAATGTGTGTTGCGATGGTTGGGTGAAAGAGCCCTGGAGCCCCGTAACTGTGTGAGAGTTGTGGTTGGGTGAAAAGGCCCTGAAGCCCAGCTTGGAAATGTGTGTGTTGCGGTGGTTGGGTGAAAGAGCCCTGCAGCCCCGTAACTGTGTGAGAGTTGTGGTTGGGTGAAAAAGCACTGGAGCCCAGCTTGGAAATGTGTGTGTTGCGGTGGTTGGGTGAAAGAGTCCTGGAGCCCCGTAACTGTGTGAGAGTTGTGGTTGGGTGAAAAAGCCCTGGAGCCCAGCTTGGAAATATGTGTGTTGCGGTGGTTGGGTGAAAGAGCCCTGGAGGCCTGTAACAGTGTGAGAGCTGTGGTTGGGTGAAAAGGCCCTGGAGCCCAGCTTGGAAATGTGTGTGTTGCGGTGGTTGGGTGAAAGAGCCCTGGAGCCCGGTAATTGTGTGAGAGTTGCGGCTGGTTGAAAGAGCCCTGGAGCCCAGCTAGTCTGTGCGGGGTTGGGTGAAAAAGCCATAGGACTCCGTAGTGCGTTCAGGTTGGGTGAAAAAGCCCTGGAGCCTGAGCATGGACCGCGTGACAAGGGTTGGGTGAAAAAGCCCTGGAGCCCTTGGACGTTTGGGTTGGGTGAAAAAGCCCTGGAGCCCTTGGTCGTGTCGTGGTAGCTGCAGTTGGGTGAAAAAGCCCTGAATCCCAGCTTGGCGACGAGTGTGTGTTACGGTGGTTGGGTGAAAAAACCCTGGAGCCCCGTAACGGTGGTGTGTGTTGTGGTTGGGTGAAAGAGCCCTGGAGCCCAGCCTGGTTGTGGTGTTTTTCTTGTTGGTAGAACTACATGCTAGGGTCCTTTTCAGTTCATGCATTGTAGAGTTTGGCATACGGGGTTTCCTTCTGGAAACTCAGGCATTGTTGCATGTTTGCTTTTCAGGCCGTGATCGACATTAGGTGGGGTGGTGACCAAGGAGAGGAGTGTTGCTACCTGATCCTATTTTCTCTCATTTTGAGGTCGGAGTGATTACTTGTATTTATTTGTTTAGCCTTTGATGTAATCACACTTTTGAAAAACTCTGATATATATATTACATATGTTGGTGCACATTCATCCTTGTGTTTGAGTAATATCCTCTGTTGATTGTTGTTTAGAAAATTTCAAATTTTTCCGGTGGGTTAAGTATGTTACAGAAACTGTTCCAACTTGCTAATTTTTCTTGCCATATAAGTTTTTTTTATGAAAATTGTTCCGTTATTTGACTTAGGAACCATCCAAGACTCTTACATTCGGCTATTCATTTTTGCAATCCAGTATACCGAATCAGTAAGATTCCACGATTTTCTTCCGAAATATCTACCTTTGTAGGCATTTCCGTTGTGTTGTCCCTTCTTGTCCTCCAATCTTCAGCCCAACATTTTAAAATCAAACTCCACATAGGGATCAATAAGTTGTTTTCAAGAGAAGTGATACAGTGAGCATTGGAAGAAGAAAAGATATTTTTTAAGAACAGAGGGAGGTGATATGGGATTTAATAAAAAACTCCTTGTCTGTTACCATCAACTCATTTATCGTTCTTTACAATAAATATATATTATCATTTAATTTTTATATATTAATTTTAATTATTAATAAACTTAACTATTAATGGTTTTTCTTTCTTAATTTTTTTTTTCAAAATCATTGTTGGACAAACGTTCACAAATAATTAATTTATTAACGGTAAGTTGATAATAGTAAATTAATAAACGAAACTTATCGAGATTACATTAACAATTATATATAATTAAACATTACAACAACTAAGATATAAATCATAAAAAATACAATTTAAATTTTCATTCTGCTCATAGCTAGCGTTGTCAAATATTCTCAATCAAATCCATTTTAATAGTCCAATGTGTCTCCCTATCACGAATTTGATCTTTATTGTTCAAGTAAATATTAAAATCAACAATACGGTTGGAAGAATATTTGAATGTATCATCATCACATGTTGTTGTTCTGCTACTTGTATGTTGAGGTCGATCTTGAACAAATTCACTTTGTGTCAGTGTAGTGAACATACGATTTTCGTTCATCATCTACTATCATATTGTGCATTATGGTGCAAGCATCATAATATTTTTAGCATGTCAACATTCCATGCAAGAGATGGCTTTTGAATTATTACAAATCACGATTGAATCACTTCAAATGCCTGCTTACGTCCTTACGTGCTGCTTTGAATAAACAATCTAGCTTTAGGAGTATGTGGAAGAATGATCAATCAGATGAATGCAGTGTAAGTAAGATCAATCACTAATCTAGAGGGGGTGAATAGATTATATGCTAATTTTACTAAATAATGCACAATAAAAATGTAGTAATGATAAGATTGCAAACCAAAAGTCGACTCGAAGATTTTATAGAGGTTCGATCACATCACCGTGATCTAGTCCTCTCCTTAAGTTTCGATCGTTCATCTGATCCCTACTCGAGAATTCACTAATCTCTTCGTTCCGGGTTGAAGATAAACTCTCTTACAATTTAAGCCTTGAGAACTCCCTTGCCTTGCTCGAATTGTACGATTTCGTGCCCCTATGTATGTATATATTTTTTAAAAATTATACATGCATACGATATCGATTTCCATATTTTCGACGATTTCATGTACGCTATTTTATATTTATTCTAATATCATGTAATCTACATACATATTAAAATAAATAGAAGGAGATCATACTCAAAGGTTCTCTAAAACCTTTATGAAGATCCGGAGTTCGTTGCCCGTTGAATTGTCCGCTGATTTGCCTCCAAGTGTTCACCAACCTCTAAACAAAATTAAAGAGAAAAGAGCTAGCCAATCTATCTCTAAATAAATGTTATAATCTAGCTAATAACTCATTCTATGCTCCAAAGAAATTAATCTCTAGCACACAATTAAAATTAAGAGAATTTTGGATGGAATGATGGAAAAATTGGAGACAGAAGAATTTTGCATTAGTATTAACAAGAAAGGGATGAGAGACCTATTTATAGGATTTCCTCTAACTCACATCATGTGCAAACCACTTACACATGATCCATTGTTAATCTCTCCACTAAACCACATCATGTGCAAATCACCTACACATGATCTCTTGTTTACATCTCCACTAAACTACATCATGTGCAAACCACTTTGCACATGATCTCTTGTTTATTTTGCCACATCATCATCCCACAACTACCTTTGATCAAGGTGGATTAAATCCAGTCATTAATCAGTAAAAATCATTTATTAATATATGCACAAACGTGGTCAAACGGTTGGACCATTTTTCACTATTTTTTACTCCACCAATTTTTGGATTAATATCCAAAAAAAATTGGACTTTGGGGTTTTAGCAAATTCATATGTCATAATGTTGTAGATCACATTATATCATGTAATATATTATCATATATAATGTCAAAACATCTCATATGTCATATACCTCATAATATATATACATCTCATATGAATTTATTTATTATTCTAACAATGTCGTCTTTACGACATATTGATTTTATTATTTTACGATTTGTATATTATTTCATAACACATGAAACTTCATACATTATATAAAATATAAAATCATATTTCTTGTTTCCCAATTTTGTGGTGTGACATATAGGAGGATTTAAGTTATGTTGACAATGATATAAAACACATTATATTATAAACTATTAGCGGTATCTAGATACACATTATAGTTACTCAAATAACAAAGATATTTTGCTCACTCGGACTAAACGCGATCCACTTAGTGATATGTAAAATATCACTTGTGTCTATCCATTGCCTCATGATATTGAGAATATTATACAAAGTAGAAATGTGTCATCTTTCTACTATATTTTCTTTTCTTGATCTCTCAAGATAATTATAAATATGTAACTATACATAAGTTACATTTTGCACATTATAATTTTGCTTTATCAATGCCCAAACAATATCATAACTCAAGTCAAGAAGGACAAAGATAATCTTTTGACATATCATCTTTTCCGGCACAAGTCATGTGTAACCAACTAATACATTTATCATTTACTCAATGATATCTTTTGATAATAATCAAATCATACACTATTATGTGAAAAGATATAGGTCTCATATATTAGGATTTAAAGACACAATGAAACATTAATGACACAAACACAATTCCATAATGTTTCATTTGGTAGGTCTATTCAATATATAAAAGTAACTATTTTTCTCTTTTATATACTGGTGTCATTAAATATTTGTAGAGCTCTTTAACCAACACGACAATCTTATCTCGATAATTAATGCTCAATGTCAAGTACTATGATTGTGAATAACTTTTGATTTATGTAAACCATTATCTTTTAGAGCTCTATAGTTAAGGACCAAGAGTCTCTTCCTTAACACTTCCAGAAGACGAATACATTAATCAAGGAAAAAAATGTTTGCACATCCAATTCATAATAATTGACATATAAAAGAATACTTTTAGAATACATTTTCTTCACGAATCCCCTCTCACAACCCGAGAGGGAGCTTTCTTGAAGCTTTACAACGCAGTGGAAGGCGATTGAAGATTGTTGAATTCTAACTTGAATGCACTCAAATGATTGGATTTGAGCTTTGAATGAATTGATTGAAGTTTGAGAGTTGGTGGGGCTTTGAAGACTTGGAATTTGAGAGCACACAAGTATGAAATATTTTTGGCAAGTAAAGTGTTGATTGTGTCTCTTAAATTAAGCTTTTATTGACTTGAAAGCAAATAGTCGTTATGGTGAGTTAGTGAAATTTAGACCAATGAGAAGCAAAGATGGGAGTTAAGCTCGGGCAGATGTCTAAGCCAGTTTGGTCGACCGTAGTAGAACGGTAACCCGAATCAAGATGGTTGGCTTTGTCCGAATCAAGACTTATGTTGACCTATTATTATTCGGATAACCAATCACTAACTTCAGGGATTTTTTTCTTTTAATTTCAACCAATTAAATTCAATCCACCAAATACAGCTCGATTTGCTGTGCCAAGATGGACAGTAAGGAATGGTCGGGCTCTGATTAATCGGGTTCAGTCAATTGAGGCTATTCGATAGACCGAAGTATATATGCTCAGGTTTTCTGTTGACAGTTATGGCTTAAAAGTTGGTTGAGCGGCAACAGTCAATTGTGGACAGGAACAGTTGCACACTGATTAGCAACAAAGGAACCGGTCGACTGACTAAGGCTCGGTAGACCATTGATGGATATTTCAAAATGTGTTGCTAGATTAGATAACAAAAGATAACTCTGTTGAAAACTCTCAACGAATTTATTAACCCACGGGCCAACATGATCTGGTCGTTAGGATTACAAGACTAAGGATAATTTCGGATGACCGATTCCAATTTGGTTGACCGAATCAAGGATTTCAGGGAATGTCCAAATTCTACTAAGCAGATGGGAACGATTCATTGATCAGCATTCGGTCATCCGTATAAAGAGTTTCAGGAAGGGTATGAAGGGAATGGTTCACCGAAGGGCCCTCGGTCGTCCGTTTGAGACAAGATCAGTAGACCAAAGCTAACACGGTCGACCGATAGAGACGGTTAATCCTTTTGTGCATCTAGTGTACATTTGATCATATGACTCAAAATAAATAGAATATTACATGTGAAGTCATTGAGCTTTGATTACAAGTCTTGAGCCTTGATCTTGAAGTTGATTAGTCATTTGGTTTCATCACCTACAATGTTAGGAAAATACAATATCTATACAATTTGACAATATCATGTGTGTGATGTGTTAATTAGAGTTGTGCATAATATTAGTTTGTTAATCATCAAAATTAAAAGTAATGAGGCTAGAAGGCCAACATGCGGCTCATTGTGGATAAATATTTTTTGTGAGATAATATCCTATATTGTAATGGTGATCATTGACCACGTGATTTATAGATGTTGCATGACCACATAAAATATCATCAAAAATTGGAGATCGATGAAGCACATTAAGATCATGACATGAAACTGGTATGCCAAAAGAAGAATGTCAAATCCATAGATCTTGGGATGTTATGGCCTGAAGGACAAGTGTTGCTTTGTCACTTCGCCCTTGATATTGTGTTTTCCATGCAACTTGATAGCTTTTAAGTCTTAGTGCATGCAGTCAATGCTGCCAATCAATTCCAATCTTAGTCAAATCATTAAGATCATTACACGAACCTAGTATACCAAAAAACGAATTTCAAATCCATAGATCTTGGGATGCTACAACCTCGAGGACAAGTGTTACTTAGCCACTTCACTATTTATATTGTGTTTTGCATGCATCTGGATAATTTTTCCACTCCAGTGCATGCACTCAATGCTGCCTATCAATTCCACTCCCAATGAAATTATAAAATTTATATAGAAATATGAATGTATTTGTAGATCTTGAATGAATAAATTTTTTTGGTGATTTTTAATATTTTTATATCTTTTATTTCACAAGAAAAATTGATTCGAAACATATATTCATTTTTACTCAGACGGTGGGCCCCACCATCTAGAAAAAACTTGAAAAAATACACATGTGTGTCCTACATGTGTCCATGTGTCCTCTGCCCACATTTTTGTGCGTCGCAGACCACAAACGTTTTTAGAAAAATTGGTTTCGTTCCACTAGAAAACAACGAAATTGATTTTCTACCATTATTGTGTCACTATTTCTCGTGTGACAACTACAAAGTCAAATATTTACACTTATGTCTCTAAAAATCCTATTTATTTGCGTTTATGCCATTATTTTTCAAACCATGTCATTCTGTTAACTTTACAACAAACTCCGTTAATATAAATTAATTTTTAATTGTAAATTTTGCAAAATTTACCTTTAGCAATCCAACAACTACAAAACACATACATAATCAATCCCTATTCTTTTCTAATTGTCTTTCTCCACTCAGGTTCTCATCTTTGCCTTCTTTATTTTATCTTTATATTTCTCTCTTTTCTTTAATTTTCTCTCTCTATCATTTTCTCTCTCTTTTCATATCTCGTCTTTCTCTCTTCTCTCAACTCTCTCTCATCCTGTCTTCCCCGTTTCTCCCTATTTTTTCCTTAACTTGTCTCTCACTTGCAAATGTTTAATTATTTGTGATTGGATTTTAAATATTTAAATTTTGCAAGGAAGAGATGAGAGAAGTGGGCGATAGACAAAACAAGAGAGAGAAGTGAGATAAAAGAAATAAGAACAGAAAAATAGATAGAGAAAAAAGAGAAGAGACATGAACATGAGTAACGAGAGAAGATATGATGAAAAGAGAGAAGTGAGAAAATGAGAAAAGAGTAAGAGTTGAAAGATTTTTTAAAGTATTCAGGGGATTTTTGCAAATTGGTAATTCAATATTAATTACAAAAAAATCTTTTGTCTGATTGTTTGATTGCTAATAGTCAATTTAGCTAAATTTGTAATTAAAAATTAATTTATATTAATGGAGTGAATTGTTTAAGTTAAAAGAGTGACATAAACGCAAATAAATATGATTTATAGTGGCATAATTGCAAATATATGACTTTGTAGTGACCACACGAGAAAGAGTGATACAACAATGGTAGAAAAATAATTTCGTTGTTTTCCAATGTCATGTAAGTGATTACCCAACCTTTTTGGTGCGTCTTACACCATTTTCGTAGATCTCCAATGCCCAAGTTTTCAAAAAGTCATGCCTCATGCCCTTAGTTTTTGTCAAGGTTTTTTCCCAACTACCATTATTGGTGCCCTAAGAAACATTACAATCCAATATACCATTTTGAAAGCCGACCGGAAGCAATGTCCATTACATTTCTTCTTGAAAAGTACTCCATTTTGACATTGATGAGCAGTCCATGTAGTCCTTAATTTTGGTGAATAGGACTGAATCTGAATAGTCTTGGTAGATACCTTCTCAAACAATCATTTTCCTCTCCAATTGCAAATCAAGTCTATCCAAAACATGGTTTAGAAATCCAGATCAGACGACGACTAGTTGCACCACTAGGTCATTGGTCCGATCGGTGGGCAAAACTGCCCGAACTTTCACATCAGCATGACGTCACCATGTAATTATTAAATAATAATCAATTATGTAAAATATCTGAAAAGTAGGAAAAAATTGGGGAAAAGTCAAAAACATGTGTCACAACTAAAACAAGCACAATAAGTATCAAATTCTAATGGGAGAGATGTCAGAGGAGGAGGTGGGCTGATCGGTAGGAGGAAGGTTGTCGATGAAACTTTGTAGGATCGTGTGTGGTCAGATATATCTGATCACTTTTAGGGTTAATTAACCTCTACTTGCTTAATCAAAGATGCAGCGGAATTAATCAAACAAAAGCAAGTAAAGACACGGTTAACAAACCGCACAAAGGCACCAAAAGATTTTTATAAAGGTTCAGCCTCCCGTCTACTTCCTCTCTTGCAAGCGCCGCTCGATCTCACTCGAGCTCCGCCTACGTCTTCACTATGAATCTCGTTCCAAGCTTAGATTAAGCCTTTTACACCACAAGCTCTGCGAAGAACCTCGCTTGCTTGATTTCTTCTTCTCACAATCCGAGAGGGAACACTTCGGGCTTCCACCGAAATCCTTGCTACTTTGATAACAAACAATTGAGTGGAACAACACTCTCTAAACTTGAGAACATTTGAGTGAATAAGGAATTGATGATTAAAGTGTGGAAGGTTTGAGCTTTTGAGTGTGTGGAGCTTTCTCTCTAATGTATGAGACAAATTGTAGTGGGAGAGTTATCAAATTGTGTCTTGGTAACATCTATTTATAAGCTCCTAAGGGGTTATAGCCATTGTGATTAAGGAGGTAACTGGTTGTGTAAGAAACACAAAACAGTGAAGTGCACGTCACAGTTCAGAACAAATCGGTTGACCAAATCGACCCGGGCCTATGTGCTTATCCTTCTTAGTATAGTCTGGTGAGGCTGGCTGCATCAGATGAGGAGGAATTGGTCAACACATGCAAGGCTTCAAGTGCCACTCAGGCACCACTAGCTATTGTGAGTGCACAGTAAAAGAAATACAAATTACATGTCTTCAAATGAGCTTGATTACATGTCTTGACTTGAATCCTTTCTTACTTGAGTCTTGATCACCTGTAGAAGTTAACACAATACAATATATATGCTATTCATAGTGTGCTACTCTACATTTATTATAATTAATATTATGTTGATTAAATCATCAAAACATAGATTAAGGTCAAAATGCCAACAAACTTGACATCGGGTTGGTGGTGGCGGGACGGAGACTTGAGAGTTGATAAAAGGGAGGGAGGGCTTGGATTTTTCTGCTTAATGGATCCAGAGAAACATATCCCAAATGGGTGCCCGAACTGCTCGGTCTCTGTTTCGACCGGTTCAACCGGCGGGTCGATGGTTCAACCGCTTAGGACAAATTTTAAGGGTTGCCCTACCCAGCCCCCTAGCCGGTTCCCACTCTGACCGATCCGACTGATTCTCCTCCACCTCAAAACATTTTACAACTTAACATTATCATTTTTTATGAATCTATTCGTGCAAACGTCATCCTCGTAAAGTAACAAAACAATATATAACACATGTCACTTTATTTTCACCTATGAAAAGTAAATGTAAAAATTAACACATGCATTACTTTTATATCAAAAGTCCATAAAAACAACAACAATAATAATAAATATTACTAATATACTCTACACACACTACTGCAGAAAATGGAATATGCGTCGGATGTACGGGGGCATATACGTCGGATATAAGCATTCCCAGATCCAACATCTATGTGTACGGTCGTCTATACATAGACGTTGGTCGCTCTAAATCCGACGTCTATTCCTAAAGAATAGATGTCGGCTGTATGTATTAGTCAACGTCTATACTTAAAGAATAGATGTTAGTCCGTATATAGGCCTGACGTCTATTCGTTAGGTATAGACGTTGGTGAAATAATAGACGACGTATATTATTTAGGAATAGACGTCGGCCTATGCATACAACCGATGTCTATACCTTTCTTCGGAGAAATAGATGTCGGTTAATACTAACGTCCGACGTCTATTCCTAAACCTGGACAAAAAAACATTTTGCACACTTGTATTTAGTCGTCGCATTTGTAATTCGTGTACATACAACCTGCACCTAATTTGTTCATAAATAAATACACACTTTCATCCACATGTACATAACAAGCATACATTCACAAACACAAACATACAACATACATGCACACACAAACATACAAAGCATACACAATCATTCAACACACTTGGAATTAATTCATACATAAACAATTGGCATTCATTCTAAAATTGAGGCGATTATATTAAGGCATAATTGTATGTTTGTAATACAAGTGAACTTGTTAACTAAATTACAAAAAGGCTAGTGACAGGAGAACCTTTTAGTTCATCAACATGTTTCTGATAAAATAGCGAGCCCATCGGTCGTGAGTTTCATCGAGCTCCTGTTGCGAGAAGGGATCACTACTTTTTGGGAAGACCTAACAAAATACAAGTAAAATTTTTAATATCTAAATATTGAAACTACAACTATACAAGTGAATAACGATCTATATTACCTCAGACATGCATACGTCTTGAGTTGCCAATTCGAGGATTTCCTCCATGTATCTCGTCACGTAGTAACCACATTCCGTATTTCCAATCTACTTCCGGTACTACAAACATAGAAATTCGCTAAATATATGTTCCTAACTAAATTAACAAAAATAGGAGAGAACGTACTCTCATTCCATGCCATGTTATTCCTTGTTTTGTGGTTGTTCTCCTGCCACCTAAAGCTGTGTAAACCTTAATTGCCCTGAGTAGCACAAGTTAAACCTCCATTCAATAATACTAATAAAAATCCACGATTTACAAATACGATGACTAAAACGAACTTACAGATTTAGAAGTTTCTTTATTGAGTCCCTTGGTTTATTCGACCCCAACGGATCAAACCAATATGCCGAATTAGTCGTGGGGCATACAACGACAAGCATCCAATGAGCCCTATTATATATATAATTAGAAGTTTATTACAAAATAAAATTCCACTTTGAATTACAAAGTTTACGTCTCATGATAAGGGAGCAGATAATATCTTTTGTCTTCTTCTTTCATGAGAGTCCCAAGCTGACCCGATTTATCGTCATTCCCGTATATATATGTAGATGGACTGATAAATCCAAATACTTGATCGTCAGGAAACACTGACCTTTTGGCGTCATAAAGATGTCTACAAGAGTAAAAATTACACTTTATTACAGTTTCAATAAAATTATTCAATACATTTCATTTTACCAAAGAAAACACTTACTTCACTCCACTATAGGTCCTTAGTACTAGACGACGCCTAACTTTGAGGTCCCATCGAGGACCACTATCTGTAGGAAAATCAAGAACCCGGAGGTCCCTAATATCTGAGGGAGACTAGATGGGCAACGACGTTCAGGCCGAAACTGTCCTAAACATCGAGGACCACTAATCTGTAGGAAATCAAGAACCCGGAGGTTCCTAAAATCTCAGGAGACTAGATGGGCAATGACATTCAGGCCATAACGGTCTTAAATGGTTTCCTCTCCTTAATGCGTCCGGAAATCCTAGGGGCAACGTCTAATTGATTTTATTAAGGCTCTTTTATTAAGTGGTTTTTGGGCCAAGGAAAAGGTGATGAAATCCCCCACCTCATCTCCTATAGGTGACTGCCCCCTAAGTGTTTTTGATACCTTAATCTAACAAACAACATACCAAACAAACACTCACCTCACTCCTGTTCTAATGCAAGTCCTACTAACTAATGTGTGCTTTCTAATGAATGATGAGTGAAAGAGATTACGTACCTTACGCCAGCAATCTACGACAAAAATCGTAAAATAAATAATAAATACGATGAATGCAAATCCTATATGATGAATGTCTTAGCAATATTGTCTAATCTTTTGCTTTAGGTTATTAAACGTCAAGTTGCTTAAGGGGGGCAATGAGTTATTATAAACTAAACATAAATAAATATTTAACTAAACAAAATAAATTGTGTTAAGCATAAATAAACATAAATAAATACACATTTAACTATGTTAAACATTAATAAACATAAATAAATGTATGAACTCATTAAACTAATGAAATATAAGTTTTTTACTTGATCTAAGTTATAGTCCTTTTAATATAAAATCTAAGTTATTATTTTAAAATGTTATGTTATTAATAACAATTGATATTATATATTTTTTTGAAATTTTGGCAGAACCTCCCCTAAAATTTGCTATGTAAAAATCTTCAAATCCTGGAATTAACAAGAAAATTTTATAACAGTACACGATATAAATTTGATCTCAATTCCACCCCATTCCTCACAAACACACTACATCCAAACCCCTCGAACTTCGACACAACACATGTTTACATTTAGTCATCTGTTTACATTTTCCACATAACAAAATGGGCTTCTTGGTTAAAGAATAAATAACTAAAGGCTAGTCCTTAATACATGTTATCTATGGACTTAGTCTTCCTAAAAGAAGTTATTACTATATATAGTATCTTCCATCAAAATAACAATCTTAGTCTTCTTAAATATATATAATAAGGTCGATTGAGGTGAGTTAGTTTATTAATCATTTCCTTGTGTACGTAATCTCATGAGCAAGCTACCAACAAACTCCATTAACAACGATTATTGACAAATACATAACTAAGTGGACACAAACATACAATTTATTGCTTATATATGTATATTTGTTCGAAACATATTACAATAAATCAATTTTCAACACACAACGGAAAAATTACTAACAACCATTCAAACTAAGAGGCAAAATGAGTGGAATCACGAACCAGCAAACGCGCGTCGTCATTCTTCTCGAACGCGCGTCCTCCCTTGAATCTGCCAAATATAGATAGATCTAAATCACACTTGACTGGTAATTGATTAATCAGACAACACATAAACCACATACAACAACAGTCCATGCATTTAATCACAAACTAAATGATTTTCAACCAACACAAGACCACAAACAAATCATAAATAACCAACAGCAAATCCGACATGCAAAAAAAAATCAATTTCACACAATTAACAGCAAAATGCATCACAAATCTCCACCAACTATCAACAAATAAACAATGCAAACAACACAAACCCTACCGAATCCAACCGAATTCGTTCCAAACATAGAATCAAAAAACTGAAGAACATGTTGTCCACATTTCAACTTAATTGAAAAAATCCAAAGACGGATCAAGAGCAAACATCAAAATGGGGGAACGGTGTGCCTACCCGTCGGTTGGCGTTGGATCCGAACGAGAGGAGAAGTTTACCAAGACAGACAAGACACATAACTCCATATAAATTCCGAAACTAAACCAACCAAAACTAAACGAAACTCTTACGGTGGTTAGGGGTGTGGAGGAAGACGGAGGAGTGGGCCGGAGAATGGGAGGAGAGGTTGGGATGTCACTGCGGTGCCGGAGATTGTTGTAGATCGGTCGGAGATCTGTCGCGGAGGAGGGTTAAGTCATGGAACGACTAGGGTTTGGTTAGGTTTTTGTCTGGAATGAATGAAAGAAAACACAACTGTTCGATTTCTTTAAGACCTATAGACGTCAGATGTTATATACAGCCAACGTCTATAGGTCGACATCTATATGCATGGGGGTATAGACGTCGGTCGTCGATAATATCTGATGTCTATGTGTCGATGTCTATAGGGTATAGACGTCAGATGCAATGGGTATTCCAACCACCGATGTCTATAGGTCGACGTCTATAGGGTATAGACGTCAGATTCAATGGGTATTCCAACAATCGACGTGTATAGTACCCCATAGACGTCGGCCTTAGTAATGACTGATGTCTATGCTATCTTCGCCCAACTAGACATCGACTGTTATAACAGCCAACGTCTATTGGGCGACGAGTAAAGACTATTCTGCACTAGTGACACACACACACACACACACACATATATATATTGACCTATTGTTACAACAACAATAATAAATATTACTAATATACTCTACACACACACATATATAACTCAATAAGCATATTGACCTATTGTTGAATGCTAAAATAACTCATTATCTTTTAACTTAATAATCAACCTTAATAAACTTAAGAGTTAATTCAGTTTGTGGTTAATGGTTACGTTGTTTACATTATTATCATTTTAGTTAAGATTTATTTTTGTTCTATGAATATGATTATGGGATTTGTGACTATTTTAGGAGTTATGTGCATCATGTTTTTTCCATAAAATTATGGAAAGTGATTTATGGATTCCTTTTAACACGTCCTTAAGGATGCCCCTGACGTGGAGGGACATTATTCCTTTAGAGGTGCTGCCAATGTGAAGCTATTTTTAGCAATATTAAATTTGTTGATAAATTGATGACGTGACAATGTAGGTGTTTGTTTGTTTTCAATGCATGATAGTTTGTGTTTCCATTGCTGGGGAAATTGTGTTTGTAATGCATGACATATTATGTCTCCCTCGTGGGACAGATATGTTCCTCGTGGGACGAGTGTGAGTGTCAACACTGGACCACCATCTGGTCCTTACAACTCACACGCACGCCAATTACAACATGGCATGTTAGCTATAACAAGAACCTTCCAGACTTCATAGAGAAGAGTTGATGAGTGGACATGGGCATTATACGCAGCCTATACACTGGACGAACTGCAACGTCATCTAACTCTTCAATCAAACATCAATTCTCTCTGAAAATCGGGTCAACTCTCGAATATTTACATTTCAATGGTAAAGGATAGAATGAAGGATTTACTTACGTGTTTCTGTGCCCAGGACTCAATGCAAAAGTTAAGTCAAAATTGAGTGGAAGAAGAAGAAGATGGAGAAGACGATATTACTATTCCACCTACACATGAATGTGGAGATTAGGGTGTTGTCACTCAGGAAACATGAGAGGTGAGAAAATACAGGTCAAGGTGGTGGGTGTGGTAGTGATGTGCTTAGGCATGCCCCAAGAAGAGGAATAGACCGAGAGACATTTTGGGTAGTTGATGTTTGTTATTTGGGTCGCTACTTGTTTGCAAATTTATTTTCTCGACGTCGTTCGAATGTTGAGATAAATTAAATACTTCTTTGTTTCGAACGAGTGTTGTGTGTGACAGGTACATATGAAATGAGACAACTTGCAAACAAACATGTCAACATAGAACACAACATCCAAAGTGTCGACTTCTGTTTTATGAAGTCGGCAAGCAGAGAGTTGTTTTCAGAAAATGACGCTCAAGATGTCGCCTTATGTTTTGTGAAGTTGGCAGATGAGATACCGATGTCACTTCAAGTGCTCAAACTGGGACTTCACTTAATTGTGGTTTGTAGAAATTCTAAGTCCCCAAACTCGCATTTTAAATGCCAACTACAAATTCACTCGACATCCTTGTTGCATGTTTTGTTTATTGAACCCGATGATACTATTGCCGAGTTCAACGTGAACTCCAAGCTGGTAGTGCACACTCTATCGTGGGTGGAAAAATTCTAAGTATCTAAACTCTGCATCCTAAATGCCGAGTTCTTTAAACTTCATCTCTGTAAACATGGTAGAAAGATGTTGTTTTCATTTTTTAAGAACTCTTCGTCTGAGATATGATATGAACACAGTACAAGGATGCCAAGTTCTTCAAAAAAGCCGAGTTCAACTTATTTTCAATGAAATGAAGACACATGTACATGAATTTTGAATACAAAGATGACATGTCAATCTTACTCTTCATTCCTTTTTTAATTAAGTTTGGGTGGATGAAGTGTGCTTGGAAAGATGGTAAGGGTGCATTGATGGAGAAGATTAACAGTTATTGTTCAATGGTTGCTGGGACGTGTGATGACTCATGTCAAATAACTCTTGGGTGGACAAAAACGTATTTGAATACCTTTGAACGAAGAAACCCTTTCGTTTATTTCCTCTGGAAACTTTTCTGCCCAAAATACCCTCCCGACGGCGACTTCTCCTCCCCCTCCCCTCCGACACTAATTGAATCAGTTAAATACTGCAAGTGCACAACCGCGTTGAAGCGGTGGTAAGCACGGGTCGGTCCACAATGAGCGTGTGCAAGTCGGATTCACGATACTCGAGTGGGGGAAATATGAGAAGATTAAGGTCAAAATCACACTACAATGCGAATGAAATTGGAAAACAAACAATAAAACTAAACCCCTTAGGGGGTAGAGGGAGAAAGCGAATACGAAAATATGTGTATGTGTGTGTTCATATTTGTTCAGCACAACGTGATACAAGAATACCATAAAACCAAATACAATTTTGCCTCTATATGAAATAAGATAAAACATTATCATTAAACCATACAAGACAATAATTGAAATGAAACTAAATGACCTCATGCATAAAGACCAAACCCCACTATGTCTCCACATGAAATAAGATTTACACAATCATTAAAACATACAAGATATGGTTAATTGAACTGGTGCACCTCGCTAGAGTCGAAATTTAGCGTGTGCACCTGTGTTTTTCGAAATTAGTGTGGTGCACCTGAACACTCAAATATTTTAACCCTGTGCACCTCTGTCGTTAATAAGAGGGTTAAGTTACGGTTTTGGTTGGTAATTTTGCACATTACACCTTTTAAATTTTACTAATGATATTTTCGATTAGACATATCATTATAAAATAACAAATATCATTATAATAGTCCTCTCTCTCAAGTCCTATCTCTCTATTCTTTCCTCTCTCTCAAGTCCCCTATCTCTTCTCTTCCTCTCTCTCCCTCTCTCTTCTCTTTCTCACACTCTTCTTTCCTCTCTCTCCTCCCTCTCTCTTCTCTTCCTCTCTCTCCTTATATATTATATCATTATATATTATTATATATAATATTATTATATAAAAATATATTCTTATTATATATATAACAATATAATAATTTATAATAATAGAATATTTAATAATATATAATATATACTAATCTGCTGCTGCATCTCACAACAGCTAACACTACATCGACATTGTAATTCATTTTTTCTCATGATGTATTCTCATTATTGGTTGAATATACTTTTTTTGATCTTGGTGTGTATAAAGAAAGACTGGAGAGAGAACGTACAAGAGTGGAGTGAGAAGAAGTGAGTTAGAGAAACAGGTAGAGAAGAGAGAGAAAGGAAGAGAAGAGATGAGAGAGGTATGAGAGAGAGGGAGAGAAAAGAGAGGTATGAGAGAGAGGGAGGAGAGAGAGATGAAGAGAAGAGAGAGAAAGAAAAGAAGAGAGAGAGAGACGAAGAGAAGAGAGAGAGAGACGAACAGAAGAGAGAGAAAGGAACAGAGAGAGAGAGAAAGGAACGAAGAGAGAGGGAGGATAAAGGGGAGGAGGAGACAGGAAGAGAAGAGAGGGATGAGAGAGAAAGGAAAGAAGAGAGAGGAAGAGAAGAGATAAAGGACTTGAGGGAGGGGGATGAGAGAGAGAGAGGAAAGAAAAGAGAGAAGTACGAGAGAGGACTATTATAAGGATATATGTTATTTTGTATGGATATCTCTAATAGAAAATATTATTAGTAAAATTTACAAGGTGTAATGAGCAAAATTCCCAACCAAAACCGTAACTTAACCCTCTTATTACGGTAGAGGTTCATAGGGTTAAAATATTTGAGTGTTCAGGTGCACCACACTAATTTCGAAAAACAAGGGTGCACGTGCTCAATTTCGACTTTAATTAGGTGCACCAACTCAATTAACACTACAAGATATTAATTAAGGTGAGTCCAACATGAGTACATGCATGCACATGTCATGTCTCATTCTTCCACTCCATCCTTATCCTCACTCATCATTCCCCGTAAAATATGCCTACTAATCTAAGCATGTGCTAATGATCACTCAAGAGCATTAACACATCAAAGATAAGAGTGAAATCTCATTAGATGGTTATGGAACTCATATAAGGTTCAAATGATTATGATTAACACATACACCCAATACATCACATAATTACATTACATTCTTCTCCACCCTCATGGGGATGGACTACTCCCTACTCATATCTAAACTAAAGAAAGCACAAAAACAACAGAAACTCATAATGGAAATGAAGAAAAACAAGATTAAGAAAACAACATCATCAAAGAAATTGCATCCAAGTAAAAACATTAATGTAAAGAACAAGATTCGACTAACTCGAAATGAAAAGATTATGAAGTTCGTCCTTCTTCTCCACTTACACTAATGAGCAGCAAAAAAAACCGAAACTAATGGAGAAACAAGAAGAAAATGGAGAGGAGGGATTACAATGGTATATATAGACTAATACATGGTTATGATTAATCTGGGAATAATCAGACGGCTCTAAATCACATCTAATGGTCATGTAATGCTCTGACCCAAGTACCTGACCCGTGGCCAAAATTTGAGAACAAATGGGTCATAGTGATCTGCCAGTAGCGGATCCAGTTGCTATGATCCGACTACGATTTGTCCAGCACTTATTTTGTTTTGTTTGTCACTTGGGGTGAAGCCCTACTCCGGTTGTTCGAGTCCGTTTGGCTTTAATTGGTGAAATATTGGTCTGGTTCAAGTCATGTGGCACAATATTTTGTTCTTCACCATTAGGTCCCTCTAGGTTTTCACTTGGGTCCTCCCTGACATACAATCAGTACATTCTTGTTGCATTCTGATCCTTTATGCTCCATTTTCTCCTCTTTATTACCTAACACATGAAACACTACAACAAACACTCGAGTAGCACAATTTTAGGGTAAAATAAAGGATATATAGCATGAATGCAATGTACGATATGAATGAATGTATTATAAAAGTTTTACTTTTATGTATTTTATTATGAATTGAATGTATTAAACATTTTGTTCCTTGATTAATGTGTTCGTCTTTTGGAAGAGTTAAGGAAGATAATGGTTTACATAAATCAAAAGTAATTCACAATCATGATGGTTAACATGGAACAAAATGCACAGACCTAAAGTAGAAATGTGGCTAACACACACCTTAGAAATGGACAGACCCAAAGGTTAAAATGCACAGACCTAAATATTAAAATGGACAGACCCGCATCTTAAAATGGACACACACGCAAAACATAAAATACACAGACCCAAAGGATAAAGGGGCAGGCCCGCATTTTAAAATGGCAAACTCACACCTTAAAATGGACAGACACAATGGTTAAAATGGACATGCCCGCATTTTACCTTTGTATCCGCAGGTTGCATTGGGAAACCAAAGGTTGCATTGGTAAACCTAAAGGTTGCATGGGGAAACCCAATGTTGCATGAGGAAAGTAAATGTTGCATATGACACAAAATAAACATGTTATTTAATTAATTTCAGAAAGTAAAAGATATTTGATTTTTGCTGACTGGACTGCTGACTGTAATGATCACGTCAGGTGCGTCTGGGACTCTCGCGTCCGTGTATCACAGTCCTTTGTGATGTAATGTGTTTTATATCATTGCCAACATAATTTAGATCCTCCTATAGGTCACACCACAAAACTAGGAAACAAGAAATATGATTTTATATTTTATATGATGTATTAAGTTTCATGTGTTTTGAAATAATATACATGTGGTAAAATAATAAAATCAATAGGTCGTAAAATCGGCATAGTTAGAATAATAAATAAATTCGTAAGAGATGTATATATATTATGGCTATAATGTTTTGATATTATATATGATAATATATTATATGATATACTGTGATCTACAACATTATAACATATGAATTTGCTAAAACTCCAAAGTTCAAATTTTGTTGGATATTAATCCAAATTCTGGTGGAGTCAAAAACAATGAAAAACGATCCAACCGTTTGCCCATGTTTTTGCAATAAGAGAATTTTTACTGATTAATGACTGGATTTAATCCACATTGGTCAAACGTAGTTATGAGATTATGATGTGGCGAAATAAACAAGAAATCATGTGCAAAGTGGTTCGCACATGATGTGATTTAGTGGAGAGATAAACAAGATATCATGTATAAAGTGATTTGCACATGATGTGGTTTAGTGGAGAGATTAACAAGGGATCATGTGTAAGTGGTTTGCACATGATGTAGGTTAGAGGAAATCCTATAAATAGGTCATTCCTCCCTTCCTAGTTTACACCAATGCAAAATGTTGGCTTTTAGGCCTTAATCCATGTTTGATGATTTAATCAAAATAATCTTAATAAAAAACAATGTAGAGCAGCACACATATTGCATAACATATATATTGCTTTGTGCTAACATCTACAGGTGATCAAGACTCAAGGAAGAAAGGAATTCAAGTCAAGACATGTAATCAAGTTATTGAAGACATTTAATCTTGTATTTCTTTTGAGTCTTGGGGGCTTTGTGTACTTGAGCAAACTAGAGTTAAATAACTACTCACACATACACTAGGTTCCTTATAGAATTCACACTCAAATTCACAGATCATTTGGACTTCAATAGGTCAACCAAACTTAGATCGGAAACACTTAATCCTAAACCTGAACTGTTTGAGCAAAATCGGTCGACCAAACGAGTTCTCTGTTCGACTGATTGGATCAGTTAATCTGTTAACCAATAGTGTTAAACCGGTCGACCATTTTCAACATTCTGTTCGACCGTCTACACATGTCATTTGACCATTAGACTTGTCGTATTATACCAACGGTCGTATTCACATTTTTATCCATATCCCAGAAATACATTGACCTCTGGTCAATCGTGGACTAGTTTTGATCGACCGAAGATAGACATCTCTTGAACCACGTAGTGCAAGTTTTTGTCGGTCGACCAAATCAACCATTTTGTTCGACCGTTTGTCCCTGGTTTTTCCTGGACAATAAATCTGGATTGCCTAATTGGTCGACCAAATTACTTTTAGTTCGACCGTTTACTTAAGTTATAGCCTTGTTTGTTCGACCGCCCATTGTTTAGTCGACCGCTTGTTTCTAGAACTGTCTGGACATCATGTCTGGACAGACTCTGGTCGACCGTTAGACCCGTTTTGGTCGACCGAACTTGCCCAGAATTATGCCTTGTGCTATTCTATTTTGTGGTTCTTACACAAACCTTTACCATATTAATCCTAACGGCTATAACCCATTAGGAGCTTATATATATATGTTACCAAGACACAATTCAACAACTCTTATACTCTATATTGTCATACACATCTAAGAGAAAGCTCCCTAACCTTAAATCCCCAATCCTACTCTCCAAGCAAAAACTTTCCACACTTTAGATCAATTACAATCATACTCTAAGTGTGCTTAAGTTATAGAGTGATTGTTCCACTCAACAATTGTCTGTCAAGAAGAAAGGATTTTTGGTGAAAGCCCGAAGTGTTCCCTCTCGGGTTGTGAGAGGAAGAAATCAAGCTCGACGAGGATTGTTCGCGAGACTTGGGGTGTAAAGGCTTAATCTCAGCCCAGAACGAGATTGATAGTGAAGACGTAGGCGGAGCTCGTGGAACTTGCAAGAGAGGAAGTAGGTGGGAGGCTGAACCTCTATGAAAATCTTCCGGTGTCATTGTGGTTTGCATTGTTTTTCTCTACTTGGTTGTTTGCCTAATTTGTTTATTATGTTGCATCTTTGATTGTTCAATCCAGTAGAGATTAAGCTTAATAGTGATTAGAATTAGCGACTCATAATGATCCTTCACAAAATTCTTCCCTCTCCAATTTTTCCATCGGCCCATCCAAAATTCTCTTAGTTTTAATTGTATGCTGGAGATTAATTTCTTTGGAGCATAGAAGAGGTTATTAGCTAGATTCAAACCTCATATTAGATATTGATTGACTAGCTTCGATCTCTCTAATCTTGTTTAGAGTTTGGTGAACACTTAAAGGTAATTCTGAGGCAATCCGACGTGCAACTCGACTTTTGATTGGTAAGAGGGATTTAATAATCCCCTAGGTATGATATAATCTATAAATTTCAATATTAAATAGTTAATTACATATATTGAAATGCAATTAGGAATTTTGTACATAAAATTGTTGAAAAATATGAAAATCGATCATAAATGCTTGTTAAATTTTTAAAAATTATACTCTTCTAGGGCACAAAATCCTGCACGAAATCCTACACGATATGCTACTAATCAAATACCACTACACTTACCTTTTGCTACTCCCGAGCGAAACAAAAAAAGAAAAAATGATAGAAAGGAAAACATACAAAAAATGGAGAAAATCCTAACTCACTTTCATATGAATCACGATTGCACTTAGCACATGCAACAAACTGTTAAACCTCATTGTCGCCAAGGAGGAGTGGTGTCTTTTGAGTGTTTTCAATGGATATACACACAAAATCCGAACATTGATGCATTATTCAACCTAGCAACACGACTCGATGGACCTATTTTTGTCGATCATTGGACACGGTAATCCTACGGGCCGACTCTATATAAGTATCATGTCCACAAATCTAGCCTAGGGAATCATCTGTGCAAGTTAATTAAGGACTTAAGTGAAATACATGAGTAACCTTAACATCCTCAAGTGATACAAAGTGTAAAGTTCATTAAGGTTCATATTTGTACTACCTTTTCTTCTTTTTCTTCTTTTTTTAATTTTATTTTTGTCTAGTTGGTGTCTAATTCTCCCAGGGTCAGGTTTCGTGCAGCCTATGAGGACATACACTATCACGTACACCTTTCCCCAAATCTCCACATAGGGCAATCCTTACCACCCGTGTAACGGTAATTGGGTCGGTCCATCCCAAGTCAGATGACTTCAAAGCACTAGGCACTAAGTCCTCCGGACGTAATTTTCTGAGTGATAGGAGCAGTACGAGAAGAGAAAACACACTACTACTTATTTCTTATCAACACATGAACCAAAACCCTACACTTAACGTTTAAAACAGAAGTTTAAGGGTCTTTGACTGCGATAGACCTCCTTATACTAACAGACACGAATTATTCGACTCCCTCGGTTTAAGGTGGACTTCTAATTTATTTGAGTGTTGAAACCATATGCTTACTCTCCCCCGAGAGAAAATCGGGTGCATCCTTACGAGTAGATAAGACCTAAAGCTGGTGTACTAGATATCCTAATACATCATGTTCAAGTCAATTTTGGGAGCTTCCTTTTTACTTTGCCTCTCAACGGTTTTGCACATGCTAAACACACGCAAAACCCACAAAACATATTTCTTCCGCAAACCCATAAAGATTTTGAAAGAAATGGAAAAATTAAAGCACTTAGGCAAGCAAAAGAAGACAAGTCACCCAAGGATCATAGCAAGCAGATATATCGGTATTAAATGCTGCACACTAACATGACCCTAACAATGCAAACAAAATAAAACAAAACAAAAGGAGAAAGACTCGACTATGTACATACATAAGACACCCCCCCCACACACACACACTTACTTAATGAATTGTCCTCAATGAATGTAAGCATGATACTACATGGATTGATGAATGAAAAAGAAAATATCTCACAAACGTGAAGCGAAAAGAGAAGTTCATGGTTATGTGGATGGACATATACCCAAATTCCCGAAAACCTGCATGATGCTTAAGACGGGGGACAAATACGTGAAACAACTAGGGCCCAAATACACAGGGGTTGGGGCCCACAACAACCTATGGTCACTCTTGGAGTCTTCTTTTTTTTTTTGATAAACTATGTACAACATGAATCTCAACATTCACAAGGTGGAGTGTGAGGGAGGTTCATGAAGGAACATGACCTCCTTGACTTCAGCTGGTGTCCCCTCTAACTAAGGTTTGAGGCATTGTCCATTAACTTTGAACACGTCCATATTCCCTAGGTTCAGGATTTCAACCGCCCCATGAGGAAATACGGTTTGTACAATATACGGGTCAGACCAGCGACTACAAAGCTTACCCAAAACAGATGAAGTAGGAGTTGTAGAGCAGCACCTTCTGCCCATCCGTAAACACTTTTTGCATGATCATGTGATCGTGAAATATTTGGCTCGGGATTTATGAATTTTGACATTTTCATACGCATCATTGCGTAGCTTTTCCAATTCCACGATGTCGAGTTTACGTTGCACCCCTGCTTGATCAAGATCCATATTCAGGTTCTTGATCGCCCAGAAAACATGATGCTCGAGCTCGACGGGTAGGTTGCAAGCCTTGTCGTACACTACCCGATATGGGGACATACCCAAATTGGTCTTGTACGCGGTGCGAAAATCCCACAATGCGTCATTTAGCTTGCTTGACCGTGTTCTCAATAATTTACTTTAATTGATTGTTAGAAACTTCAACATTCCCACTAGTTTGCGGATGATATGGGGTCACAAGCTAGTGGGTGATCGAATACTTCCTCAAAAGTGCTTCGAAAGAGCGATTGCAGAAGTCGATACCCCTGTCACTGATTATGGTACGAGACATACCAAATTGGGCAAAAATGTCCTTTAAAAATTTGGTGACCACCTTGTTGTCCTTAGTCTTTGTGGGGATAGTCTCTACTCACTTAGACACATAGTCAACGCCCACTAGAATGTAAACATTCCCAAATAAATTTGGGAAAAGACCCATAAAGCTGATGCCCCACACATCGATGATGTCGATGACAAGATATTTTGCGAAGGCGTCATATCTCACCGACTTATTTTGCCAAGGTGCTGACACCTATCACATTGCTTTCGAAATTCGTAAGCATCTTTGAAAAGCAAATACCAGTAAAATCTAGATTGGAGCGGCTTGACGACAGATTTCTTTGCTTCAAAGTGTCCTCCATATGCCTCAGAGTGGCAAAATTGGAGCACACTTTGGAACTTGTTATTTGGGATGCACCGCCTGAAAATTTGGTCAAAGCAGTATTTGAATGGATAAGGGTCGTCCCATTGAAAGAATATGTCATAAGATCTAAATTTGGTTTGGTCAGATTTTGACCAACCCACAGGAAGTTGCTCGGTCACGAGGTAGTTCATGATGTCAGCAAACCATAGGTTATCTTTGATCGTGAACAATTGCTCATCAGGAAATTTGTCATTAATAATTTGGTCCAATGGGTTGGTCTTCTCAAGATGAGACAGGTGGTCTGCTACAACATTTTCACATCATTTTTTGTCCCGAATCTCGAGATCGAATTCTTGTAACAACAAGATTCATCTCAAGAGACGAGATTTTGCATCTTTCTTCGTCATGAGGTGCTGATGGTTGTGTGATAAGAACAGAAAATCATGTGGGAGCCAATCAAGTTTGACTGGAATTTTTCCAAAGCGAATATGATCGGTAAGAATTCTTTCTCGGTCACAGTGTAGTTCAATTGGGCATCCTTAAGAGTTTTACTGGTATAGTAGATCACATGAGGAAATTTGTTCAATCGTTGCCCAAGCACTACTCCCATAGCAAAGTCAGATGCATCACACATCAACTTGAAGGGTTCAGTCCACACCGGTGCCTTAATTATGGGAGCCAAAGTAAGCTCTTTTTTCAAGGTCAAACAAGAATGGTGGTAATCCGGTGTGAACTCAAAAATGGCATCCTTAGCCAACAAGGCTATGAGAGGTCGAGCAATTTTACTAAAATTTCGAATGAACCGCCGATAGAATCCAGTATGCCCCAAAAAGGCATGGATATCCTTACATTACGTGGCAGTGGGAGATTAGCAAGAAGACCCACTTTGGCAGGATCGACCTCAATTTCTCTACCTGAGACCACATGTTCAAGTACAATCCCTCACTTCACCATGAAGTGACATTTCTCCCAATTTAGAGCGAGGTTCTTCTCACGACATCACTTGAGGATAACGCTGGAGTGATGAAGGCACTCATCGAAGGAAGCGCAAAATATGGAAAAGTCGTCAATGAAAATCTCAAGGAAACACTCTACCATATCGGAGAATATGCTAATCATGCACCTTTGAAATGTTGTCGGCGCATTACAAAACCGAAAGGGACGGTAGGCAAACATTCCAAAGGGACATGTAAATGTGGTTTTCTCTTGATCCCCGGGAGTGATGGGAATTTGGTTGTAACCAGGGTAGCCATCAAGAAAGCAATAACACTCATGTCCGGCAAGCCTTTCCAACATCTGATCAATGAATGGCAACGGGAAATGATCTTTCCAAGTTGCCGCATTGAGCTTGCGATGATCAATGCAAACTCGCCAACTAGTTTGAAAGCGTGTCGGTATAAGCTCATTATGCTTGTTTAGGCTCGCCAACTAGTTCTCAACAATCGTCATGCCTGACTTCTTGGGAACCACATGGACAGGACACACCCACAAACTATTAGAAATGGTATATATTATACCATGATCCAAGCACTTAAAAACCTCCTTTCGGACGGCTTCTTTCATCACAACATTCAATCATCGTTGTGGGTCCCAGTGGGGCCTAGAATCCTCTTCCATAGGATCCGATGCTGGACAATAATAGGGCTTATTCCCTTGATGTCCTTGAAGCACCACCATATTGCCTCTTTGTTCGCCAACCGCACCTTTTTGAGAGCAGTCTCTTGATCTTTTGCAAGATTCGAAGCAATAATGAGGGGCAAGGTCTCATTATCCTCAGAAAAGATGTATTTAAGGTTATCGAGGAGTGGTTTAAGCTTGATTGGAGGAATCAGAGTTAATTTCAAGTGGCTCAAGGGCCACAAGATAAGAAGATCAGGCACCCAGATGTGCCTCCTCGTCTAAAAGCTCACAAGCGGATTCCACAAAATCATCTTCACTCACAATTTGGTCATTGGGCACCTCAATAATATGTCAATGTGATTTGAACATGCCCATTGACTCAACCTCATCAGTGTCATGAATGAAATTGGCTCCAATAGGATCGTCGAAGAGCCCAAGTTGCTTGTTAAGATTAAAGATGTTGAAATCCGTCGTGAGGTTTCCAAAACACAATCTCATAGAGTCATTGCGACAATTGATCAAAGCATTAGATGTCACCAAAAATGGCTTCACAAGGATCTTTGAAATTTGTCCTTGTGGGTTGGACACATGTTCAATATCCAAGATGATGAAATCAATTGGAAATACGAACTCATCCACTTTAATAAGGACATCATCTACACTTCCACGTGGAATGTTGACGAATCTAACTGGAGGGTAATCCTCGTTGGATAAAGATCGCCTATTCCAAGGTTGACATAAACAGAGTAGGGCAGGAGGTTTATAGATGCTCCCAGATCCAATAAAGCTTGAGGGATTGCCATGTTACCGATCATACAAGAAATAGTTGGACAATTGGGGTCCTTGTATTTGACTTGCATGGGTTGTGTCAATATCGAATTCACATTGGCAGCCAGAAATGCCTTTTTGGGAACATTTGTTCTCCTCTTAATGGTGCAAAGATTGATTGACATCGTTTCATGCTTATATTTGTATCTTATATCCATTATCTTTCACCTAAACAATGCTACGTGACGAGTTTTATGTTTGAATTTCATAAATAAATAGGTTTGAAGAGATGAAGCATAAAAGGACCAAAAGCTGGGAAAAAGGACTGAATTGTGAGATCTGGGGACCAACATGCAAGGAAGAAGGACCTGAATGTAAGACCGAAGGACTAAAGAGCAAAATAGAAAACTCCACACCATCATGGAGAGTATTTTGACAATTCTATTCGGGTTGGAGCTCCAACAAGTCACGTAACCGCATCAAAGACAAACAATACTAGCAAGAAAAGCCCACAACAAATTCCAACCCGATCAAGACTATATGGACCACGAATTGGCGGTCTAGGACCGCGAATTGGAGGTCTGGATCCGCTCAAACTTCGCGGGCACATGTATTAGAGGGTGTTTATTCTATTTCTGGTATTTGTTTAGTCCCACATCGGGGGATTGTCACGGATTGCCTTTTTCTATGGCTATAAATAGAACTCTTCACCTTCTATTGTAATCACTCCATATTTTGAGTGGCTATTCTTCCTACTAGAAGTGAGGCCTTGAAGCACGCACTACAGTAGGAGGATGCTACTTGAAATGTGAGTCATTTTAATAAAAGTTTCTTTATTATGTTGTTCGTTTCATGTTTCTTGTTTTACTTTGTTTAATTGTATTTCATTAGTTTTAGTAGCTTAGTTAATATGCTTTCCTTGCTTAGTTTAATAATTAGTGTAATGTGTAGTGAGTAGTTCCATCCCCATTGGGGGGTGGAGTTGATGTTCATACATGAATTAGAGAATGGAATGAATGCTTTATTTACAATGTGTTGATAAAACATGAATGTATACTTGCTTGTTTAGGATAGAATCTATAACTTGATGAGTTTTGCCAAAATGATTAGATAGCTCTCGTGCTTGTTTAGGTTCCGGAATAAACAACTTGTATATGTAAATGTTAATCAACTAGGTTAGTGAATGGATTGATAGGTTTCGCCATAACATTTAGACACTTCATATGCATGATAACACCACCTTCATTTGTGCTTAAAGAATGTGTTCAACACCCACCTCTTTGCATGTGTGCACTCACTCCACCCCTTAGGGGTTTTCCATTTTTGAATTCCAGCACTTCTTTAGTTCTTAGTTTAGTTTAGTATTTCATCATTTGTTTCTTTCTTTCGTATTTCGTACTTCTTAGTGTAGTGTAGTGTAGAGTAGCATAATCAACTCTCTTCCCTATTTTTGCCACTTGATTTCGTGCAAACGAGAGGCTGCTCACCTACCTGAGGATGACCCGTATTTGCCACCGCTTCAACGCGGCCGTGCACTTGCGATTTAATTAAAATGTTCATCAAGTTTTTGGCGCCGTTGTCGGGGAGGTGCCAGTCCAGACTCTTGTTTGGACGATTCGAGTGGATTTAATTTGTGTGTTGTAGTTTTTCTTTATTTTAGGAGACTTGGAGTCGCCAGGAGAGGTATCTGGAGAAGTTTGGAGCAAACCTGGGCATTGTAGACCGCCAATCAGCGGTCTGGTGAGCCATGTTTCCCTTCTCATTTCTTCAGCTTGTTTTCATAATTGATTTAGTGATCTGGGGCTTGATTTGAAATGCTTTGACTTATAGTTTGTTCCCAGATCAATAATCAAACCTCCTTTAAGCAACTTGGACCCTAAAACCCAAAGCAAAAGATTAAGCATTCTCTCTTGTTTAGGTCATGCATCATGTATGTGACTTAGACATGTAGATTGTCTTTTGTTTTAACTTTATTTTCAGTTGCTGAGTGCTGGCGTGAGGTACGCACCTTCTACTCTCATTCATGCATTTCGTATGAACATGCATTAGTTAGTAGGAAGTGCATTGAAACAAGTGTGAGTTGAGTGTTTGTTTGGAGAGTTGATTGCTAGATTAGGACTTCAAAACGCTACTAAGGAGGGGTTGTCCCATAAGAGATAAGGTGGGGGATTTCATCACCCTTTCCTTTGCCCCACAAACCACACTAATCAAGAGCCTAATTTTTAAGATCAAGTAGACATTGGCCTTAAGGATCTCGGACGCATTAGGAGAGTGATCCGGTCACGACCGTCATGGCCTGATCGGTGTTGCCCACTTTGTCGATAGTAGGAGAGACGACATTTCTGGATCTTGGCTCACTTGCTGGGCTTTGTGGTTCTCGTCGTAGGGAGGTGAGGCTTGTTGAGGCCGTGTGACCTCGCAGTTAGGCGTCGTCTAGCTGTAAGGACCTATAGCGACCTTAGGATTGCTTGAGCCTTGTTTGCTTGTGTGCTTCTATCTGTACCCATCCGTCGTAGGTTAAGGACTTCTTCCCTTCTCTCCTGAGTCATTCTTTCTCTCCTATGTCCCCCGTCTTCTCCTCTACGTACATTCTTTGTTAAAAAAAGTTGTTGTTTGTGTGTGTGCACCTTTGTGCATGCTTTCGTGGGCATGAGACGAGAGTGGTCGTTTGACGAGGCGCGTTGTCAACCCTGCTTCGGTAGTCGATTTCTCGACGCCTCCCTCTTCTCGTGTCGCACACAGTCCGGGTTCAATGGCTGCTCATTTCCGTGAGGAGGAGCAGTTGCTGGACCCACCTGTTCCACATGTGCTTCCTGTTGTGGCTCCCATACCTCTACGTGATCGATGCTACCCGAGTCGTACCGCTCTACCCTCATGAATCGTATTGCCAGAGGAAAATGGGAACCATTTTGAGGTTAAGCCTCAATTTATTTCCATGCTCCCTCACTTCACTGGGAAAGGTGACCCCTATATCTTTCTCAGGGAATTTGAGGAGGTTTGTGCTATGTTCAAGCTGCAACAACTTAGCACAGACTCCATCCATCTTAGGCTTGTCCCCTTTGCGCTGAAGGATGATGTCAAGAAGTGGTTGTACAGAAACCAAGAGAATGCCTTTAGGACTTGGGATGAGTTTCAATCTGCATTCCTCAAGAAGTACTTTCCAAATCATCGGACTCAAAAATTGAGGAACGAAATCAATTCGTTCTATCAACTTGAGACCGAAACATTTCATGCCTATCTAGAGAGGTTCAAGGAGCTACTATCCTCATGCCCTCACCATGGCATCGAGTTGTGGCGCCTGTATCAGATTGTTTACGAGGGTCTTCACGTCCCGGACACTCCTTGAGTCCATGTGTCAAGGAGAGTTCTTAGGAAAGGATGAAAGGGAGGCATGGGCTTTCCTAAAAGACATTGCTGAGAAAACCATGCAATGGGAGAGTGTAAGGGAACCACCTGCATCATCCAGCATAGGAGCGAGGATCGCGAATGCAAACTCGACTAGAACGGGTGCCGCATTTGCTGTCGATACCACTACGGCCACCGAGGCGCGCATGGCGGCCTTAATGCGCCGTATGGATTCGATTGAGCTCCAAAACCAACAAGGTGCACTTCACATGTCCACATCTGGTCTAGTTCCATGTCATTCATGTGGTAGGATAGGTCATGTAGAAAGCGAGTGTGAGTCTATTCCTCCTGAGATGGAGCGTTTCAACGCCATCTATGATAGAGCCAGGAATGACCCATACTCATCATCTTATAATCCTGGATGGAGCAATCACCACAATTTTTCATGGAACCAAAATAATGCCCCGGGTGGTCCTTCAAACTCCTCTAGACCACCTTACCAATCATACCAACCTCCCATGCATGCACAATCTTGTCAGCCACCCCAAGCTCCAATCACCAATCATTCGGGTTTCCCAAATTCCAATAATATGGAAACCCGATTCAATTCGCTTGAGACCTTGACTCGTGGACTTGAAAACTCAATGAAATTTTTTATGTCAACCACAAGTCAAGTTCTCACTTCAAATCAGCAGACCATCAAATCTCTAGAGCTTCAAATGGGTCAATTGGCTCAGTCTGTGCATGAAAGAGAGAGAGTGTCTTTGCCTAGACAGCCTGAGGCTAACCCCCACATGTACCAGTGATGAGAATTTTATTTATACCGCAAGTGCACGGTGTCAATGAAGACGTGGCAAATACGGGTCGAACACAAGGAGGGAGAGATATTGTTATTTTTTTGATTTTCGATTAGAGAGAGAGAGAGAACAATTAAATTGGTTGGTTTTGAGATTTTTGGGTTTTAATTATCTAAAGCAAGAAACATGAACAAATAAAACTAAAACAAGAACAAAGATGGTGAATTCCGTTGGGTGGAGGTTTAGATATCGGGTTTAGATTAGAGAATTCTGAAACTTATAATAAATCATATTAGTTATAAAGCATTACATGATAAATGATTTAACATAAACTCAAGTAATCAAAACATACTAATACAAAATTAAAATAATAACATCTTCTCTTCTCATCACCCGAAATCCGTCACCCCCACCCTTTGGAAAGAGTTAGAAACTCATAGATGGAGGGAGGGAGAAGGGGTCCTAGAGAAACTAAGAAAAGAAAATTAAAAACATAAAATAAAAGAAACAGAATTTTATTGCTAAATTATGGAACCAAAGGAAGAACTCCTCACAACATCGTTCTCGGGGCTATTTATAGCCGATACAAGGGACATAAGCATGAAATAAGAAAGTACACGTGTCAACACGCAACCGGTAAAATTTTTAGAGCATTAATCTAATTTGGTGCGGCGGATTCGCCGCAATTTGCTCTTGAGGTGCGGCGGATTCGCCGCAATTTTGGCTCCGAATCGACCCGGATTTTTCCTGTGTTTATGGTATGATTTCAATGTCATTTGCGCGTCTGGATTGATTCTTGCATATCTTTGGAGATCCGAATTAATTTCTTCATATATTTGGAGATCCACATTGATTTTTCTTTATATTTTCTCCATAATAATAAAAGCTACTCGTGATTTGCAATTAGGTCCTTGACTTTTTGCAATTAAGTCCCCGGCTACTTTTGTGCTTAAGTCCTTGTTCTTTTCGTAATTAGGTCTTGAATGCTTTTATGCTTGGATACATTTCCATTTGAAACCCGATAAACTTGAACTTGGTCTTTATGATAGAAACGAGTCTTTTGTACGCGTTTATGCTCGGGATGTGGGTAATTTGCATTCAGGTCCCTGTATTCTGTAAATAAGACTAAACACATACCTTAGTAGCATTTATTGATATAAAAGTAATCTAAATGAAAGACATATGATGCAATGTATGCAATGCATCAAATACCCCCACACCTAGATTTTGCTAGTCCCTAGCAAAACAGAATATAAGAAAAATAAAAACAGGGAAATCCTAACTCACTTTCGTAGGAATCACGGTTGCACTTAGCATGTGCAACAAGCCGTTAAACCTCCTTGTTGCCAAGGGGGAGGAGTGTTGTCTCCTGAGGGTTTTCAGCGGATATACCCACAAAATCCTGAATCAACATTTCATTAATAGTTCTCAATATCCCTACCTCAACCTTATACATCTCACTGAGAATTCTTGCATGCTCATTATATAAATCTAACTCATTAAAAATATGACTTGGTCTTTGTTCCTCCAACATTCACACCACTAACCCTTCTACACATGTTTATCACTTGAATTATTTTGCACGCCTCCTTTGGTGGTGAAGTATCATTCGGATCAACCATGGCATGGATCATTCTTTTAGCTTTGGGCCTTGAGTATTATTATTTTTTTTTCTTTTCTTTTCTTCCGTGATTCAACACATTTGCTTTTTGACACTTTTACCCTTTTGCATTCGTGTAGCGAGTTTGGTCGATAATCCCAAGCTGGTAGATTCAAGTTACCGGGTTTCAAGATACCCCTACGGACCAGTGACTCAAAGGCTTGGGCTTTTGTAATCATTTTGCAAAATGTGTTTTCTTCACTTTATTCCTTTATTTTTATTTTTATTTTCCTCAAGGCTTAATTGCTATTAGAAGTCCACACTTCCCGGTATATTTTCCTCAACCTCTGCTTTTTATCAACCACTTCAAAGATTTGATTCATTCAATTTAAGTGCATACATGTCTTAAAGGGCAATGGGTTATTTCTTTGGAGCTTAGATTTATGTCACAATTTCTACAAGCAGAACTATATAATAAGGAACAAAAACTCAATGCAATTTGTACACGGGTTTTAGCAGTTCAATCTTAAGCAATGTCATGAAACATTAATTATTATTATTTTTAAATAAAAGACAGAATATATAGATAAATATATACATAAACACCCCCCCCCCACACCTAAATCATGCATTGTCCTCAATGTATGCAAATATAAAGCAAATGCACTTATTACCTTGGTGAATTGCGGTGGAAGGATGGAATTTGCTCAAAGTCAACCATAGTCAGAACTGGATTGAATGACACCATATTGGTGCATGTATCCAGTTGAATTGTTCCCCATGTTGCAATGAGCGTCCTGAGTTACAGGTTCCACACCCCTCACATAAATTGGTTCTCTTATTTGCTCGAGTGACGGTGGGTGTGTAGATGAATTCCTCCCCTTTTTCTTACTTCCTTTTTGATTTTGTGACGATTCAGAAATATTATAGATACGCGATTTCATCACAACATCACTTTGATTGCATGTTATTTCTGGCTCACTATCAATATGAAAGATATTAAATTCAGCTTTTAAGTTCCCAAAAGATAATTGCATGAGCCCATTTCGACAGTTTATCAATGCTTCGGAAGTGGCCAAAAAGGGTCTGCCTAGAATTACAGGGATTTGTCGATTAGGATTTACAACAGGTGCGGTATCTAGTACGACAAAATCCACTGGGTAAATGAAGTCACCAACCTTGATCAAAACATCCTCTACTACACCTCTTGGTTTCTTAATAGAGCAATCAGCAAATTGAAGGGTTGTCCTAGAGGGTTTTAATGGACCAAGGTTCATTTGCTCATAGACAGAGTATGGGAGTAGGTTAACACTAGCACCAAGGTCTAGAAGGGCTTTGTTGATAAAAGTATCTCCTATTGCACATGAAATTGTGGGACATCCAGGATCCTTATATTTTATAGGAGATGTGTTGGACAAAATAGAACTTATGTTTGCAGTTAAGAATGCCTTCTTTGGTACGTTTGTTTTTCTCTTTTTAGTGCACAAATCTTTTAAGAATTTAGCATAAGCAGGTATTTGTTGAATCATGTCTAAGAGTGGAATGTTCACCTTAACTTGCTTAAATACTTCCAAGATTTTCTCTATTTGTGCACTTGAGTTCTTTTTGAGTCTATTGGGAAATGGGGTTTTAGGGACATAGACTCGCTCATGTTCAGGTTGAGCTATGGGTTCAGGTTGAGTAGGTGGGTTGGGCGTTTCAGATTGGACGTCAGGTTCAATGGTCAGGTCATATGTGGGTGCTTGATGGCTAGATTGATTGGACACTCTAGGATTTACCACATTGTTATCAACTTGTCTTCCGGACCGTAATGATACTACTGCATTTATTTGTTGGAACGGTCCTTCCTCATTAACCATTTGAACCGGTCTAGGGTTGTTATTTCCTGAAGGTGCTTGATAGGATTGATATGAATTATTATTAGATCTAGGGTTCACCTCAGGTTGACTTGGAAACCGACCCTTCTCTCTTTCACCTACTATTTGTGCTAGTTGACTGACTTGTGTCTCTAGCCTTTGGAAGGTCTGGTTGGTTGTTTGTATAAAGGTTTTCATCAAATTTTCCAAGCTTGTCAACCTAACCTCATGATCGTTATTGTTACTAAACCCAGAAGATGTATTATTTTGGACATACGGGTTTGGTTGTTGTCTAGGAGGTTGACCTTGTTGGTTTGATGAGAAATTGGAATTATTACGCCAACCAGAGTTATAGGTTGATGCGTATGGGTCATTTCTAGCATGGTTATACATGGCATTAACTTGTTCCCAGTCCACACAATCCTCCATTACATGACCAGTCTGACCACATCTAGAGCAGGGGATAGACGATGCTTGATTCACTCGGGTTTGGGCTTGTAGCTCTAGACTTTCCATTCTGCGCATAAGGGTAGCTAGTTTTGCTTCAGCCGCTATATTGGCATCTACAGCTAAGACACCTGGTTTGGGTTGGCTTGCTATTCTAGATCCAATACTTGGGTTAAGCGGTGTTCTAGCATTGTCCCATTGCATACTGTTTTCGGCTAAATCCTCAAGGAAAGTCCAGGCATCATTTTCATTTTTCGACATAAAGTTCCCTTGGCTTACGGATTCTACCATAACTCTAGATGTGGGTGTCAATCCCTCATAAATAATTTGGCATAATTGCCATCTTGGAATTCCATGATGAGGGCATTGGGTCAGTACACTCTTAAATCTTTCTAGATAGGAATAGAACGGCTCGCTCTCAGACTGAACGAATGCAACAATTTCATTCCTAATCCTCATAGTCTTATGGTTGGGAAAATATTTTTTCAGGAATACTTGAACAAACTCAGCCCAACTCCTAATAGATCTTTCGGCTAGACTATATAGCCATTTCTTAGCGTCGTCTTTTAGTGCCAGAGGCACAAATTTCAGACGCACTGCCTCTTCAGGGATATGCTGGTATTGCATAAGAGAGCAGATTTCCTCAAATTCTCTAAGGAAGAGATATGGATCTTCCCTAGAGGTGAACTTAGGCAACATACTCATGTATTGTGCCTTAAGTTCGAAGTCGCGACCCAGTATGGTGGGCATAACGATGCACGATGGCTGAGCAGCCATCGCTAGATAGCATCGATCCCTCAGAGTTATAGGTTGTGCAACAGGCGGGTCCACTACGTTCTCACCCATTGGATCCGGGTGAGGTGGTGCAACAGGTGGATTGGGGTTAAGTTCCAGACTGGAATCTAGATGAACTCGTGAGAGTCGATTACTCAAGTCCCGAATCCAAATCTGAGTGCACCGGGTTGAATCAATTTTTGAATTCAAATTCGAAATTTAAATTCCAAATTTAATTTCAAGAATTAATTACAATTTTTTTTTAATTTTCGTTTTTTTTATGTTTTTTTTTTCAAAAGGGAAACAAATAATAGAATGGGGCAAGATGAGAAAGGAATCCTAATCTAGAGAATTTAGGTGAGAAGAGAAAGAAGACTCAGATAAGAAAGGAAACTTAACTCTAAAGATAGAAAAGAGGGTTGGTCAGAAATTTCCTAACAAAGTACGGTTCAAACAATCCTAGACCTAGTGTCACTTAAATCTAGACGACTCCTAACTGGTTGAGTCGAATTGATTCGCTTGATTCACCTCCCTCACTAATCAAACCAAATTGGCCAGGTAGTGTATAGCTAGTGGGGGCGCTTCCGACAGAGTCGGTGCCAATTAGACAACCACTTCGCTTGGAAGACTTTCGTCAACACAAAAACACTTCCTAGACACCAAATTGAATTCGATCGGCTTCAGGTCATAGCAAGTCAAACCAATTCTTCTCCTTAATTGAGTCCGAGTCCTTAGGGGTCAATGTCTAATTGATTTTAAATTTTAAGGCTTGGGTGACACTTTAGGATTGTGATTTGTGGGCCACGGAAGGGTGATGAAATCCCCACCGTATCTTTGCCTACGGAGTTGCCCTTAAGATAGTTTAACTTAGATCTAGCAAAGATAGTCAAACAATGGTCTTTAGTGGGGGGCAATTGCAAGGTTGTATGCACACTAAATTATATGCTTAAATGCAATCGTTAAAACGCGATACGTACCTTGCCTCCAGCACTCTTCAACAATAAAAATAATTTGCAAGAATTTAGCAAGAATAATGCAAACAAAACATTATATGATGCATGCACTAAGTTCTTCTAGTTTTGCCAATTTTTAGGTCAGAGTTGAATTATTGCCAATTATGAAATTTAAGCTTAACACGTGCAATTCTAATAAAAGGAAATTTTCTGAAACTAGAAATTACGAGGAAAAAGGCAACAAAGGTTACCTACGCAATGCTCAGTCGGGTTCACCGCCCGCTCTCGAAATTTCAGTAGCTTCACGCGTCTACCCAGAGATGAGTCGCGTCCCAGAAAAATTTGAAGCCCAGATGCTTCAGGTGTGCGGCGATTCCGCCGCAGGTTGCTCTTGGTATGCGGCGATTTCGCCGCTCGTTAAGCTCAGAAGGTGCCCGGATTTCACCGTGCACTCTGTTGTCTCCTGAAACACAAATCCAAATATTTAGATCGCGCACAAGATAAACAGGATAAAATCGAAATCACAAAAATAAACAAAATCTGCGTCGCCTCCCCGGCAACGGCGCCAAAAACTTGATGAGAATTTTATTTATACCGCAAGTGCACGGTGTCAATGAAGACGTGGCAAATACGGGTCGAACACAAGGAGGGAGAGATATTGTTATTTTTTTGATTTTCGATTAGAGAGAGAGAGAGAACAATTAAATTGGTTGGTTTTGAGATTTTTGGGTTTTAATTATCTAAAGCAAGAAACATGAACAAATAAAACTAAAACAAGAACAAAGATGGTGAATTCCGTTGGGTGGAGGTTTAGATATCGGGTTTAGATTAGAGAATTCTGAAACTTATAATAAATCATATTAGTTATAAAGCATTACATGATAAATGATTTAACATAAACTCAAGTAATCAAAACATACTAATACAAAATTAAAATAATAACATCTTCTCTTCTCATCACCCGAAATCCGTCACCCCCACCCTTTGGAAAGAGTTAGAAACTCATAGATGGAGGGAGGGAGAAGGGGTCCTAGAGAAACTAAGAAAAGAAAATTAAAAACATAAAATAAAAGAAACAGAATTTTATTGCTAAATTATGGAACCAAAGGAAGAACTCCTCACAACATCGTTCTCGGGGCTATTTATAGCCGATACAAGGGACATAAGCATGAAATAAGAAAGTACACGTGTCAACACGCAACCGGTAAAATTTTTAGAGCATTAATCTAATTTGGTGCGGCGGATTCGCCGCAATTTGCTCTTGAGGTGCGGCGGAATCGCCACCTTTTTGGCTCCGAATCGACCCGGATTTTTCCTGTGTTTATGGTATGATTTCAATGTCATTTGCGCGTCTGGATTGATTCTTGCATATCTTTGGAGATCCGAATTAATTTCTTCATATATTTGGAGATCCACATTGATTTTTCTTTATATTTTCTCCATAATAATAAAAGCTACTCGTGATTTGCAATTAGGTCCTTGACTTTTTGCAATTAAGTCCCCGGCTACTTTTGTGCTTAAGTCCTTGTTCTTTTCGTAATTAGGTCTTGAATGCTTTTATGCTTGGATACATTTCCATTTGAAACCCGATAAACTTGAACTTGGTCTTTATGATAGAAACGAGTCTTTTGTACGCGTTTATGCTCGGGATGTGGGTAATTTGCATTCAGGTCCCTGTATTCTGTAAATAAGACTAAACACATACCTTAGTAGCATTTATTGATATAAAAGTAATCTAAATGAAAGACATATGATGCAATGTATGCAATGCATCAACCAGCAACAACACATACAAAATGAGAATGTGGTACCTCGGGGGAGGTAAGTGAACCATGTGGAGGAACCTGTTCACCATATCAATTCCATTGTGACCTTAAGGAATGGAGAGCAGGTTGACAATCACATTTCCTTGCCACTACCACCATCCATGCAGCCCCTTAGTGGGAATGGTGGTGAAGAAGAGGCTGAGGGTGAGGGTAATACACCAATGCCTCCTTCTCAGGCACCGCAGAAAATCTACCTACCAAAAGCTCCCTATCCAAGTAGGTTAACCAAAAAGCAGAGTGGCACAATGGATAAGATATTAGAGGTGTTTAAGCAAGTTAAGGTTAACATCCCCTTGTTGGATGTCATCCAACAAATACCTCAATATGCCAAAGTGGTGAAGGATCTCTGCACAACCAAGAGGAAGACCAATGTTCCTAAGAAAGCATTCTTGGCTGCAAATGTTAGCTCACTTTTGTCCAATCCTGCCAACACAAAATACAAGGACCTTGGATGTCCTACTATTCAGTGTACGATAGAGGACACTAGCATGAGTAACGTACTGCTTGATTTAGGATCAGTTGTAACCTCCTCCCATTTTCTGTTTATCAACAGTTAAATTTGGGAGAATTGAAACCAACTAAGATCACCCTCCAATTGGCGGATAGATCCATTCGTATTCCAAAGGGGATTATCGAGGATGTGCTTATCAAAGTTGGAGATTTATATTTCCAGTCCATTTTGTTGTCCTCGATACCAATCCTGTTGCGAACACCCTCTCTCAATTACCTTTGATTTTGGGTAGACCATTTCTGGCAACGTCCAACACCTTAATTAATTGTAGAAATGGTCTCATGAAGCTCTCATTCGGTAACGTGAGTGCTGAGTTTCATGTGTTCAACTCAGGTAGGCAACAGGAGCCCATGGACCAACCTTTAAATCTCAATCTCATCCGCCAACTGGAGAAAGCACCGCAAAATCAACGAACACCCCTACACCAATGCAACCCATTGAGAATGTTTGTGGGCCCAGCGAAAACTCATTGCATGTCTTTGCAATGCAACAGAGTGAGCTTGCACCAAACATGAATGACCAAAAGGAGTGTTCGTTGCATGATTCAGTTGAGATTACTAGTGAGAGTGAGACACCTCATGATATGCCCATACCAGAAGGTGTCTCTAGCTCATGTCCCTTGGCCATTGAGCCATTTGAGCTTCATATTGACTCCACCAAGGACCCACCTATGATCGAGCTTATGCTTGATGATATAAATGATGGTGGGAGGTCCTTGTTGGATGACTTACGGAGAAGCCCTATTCTGAGTGATGCATGTCTGCTGCATCCGTCGAATGAGCTTGAGGAACTCATTCCGATGCACCCACCTATTGGTTGGAGGGTCTTGTTCGATGAGCAACTAAACCCTAGTGAGGCAACACATCTTCACTCATTCATGATGCCCACACCCAACCAATATCATGAGGGGTTTGAGCCTTTCAGCGTTGACCTTTCACCCCTAATGACACCTCAGAGTACCAGTGAAGTTTGCCCATCTCGGCAAGTCTCTGGTCCTCATAACTCGATGTTCTCATTTGATGTTCCTTGACCAGATGATTATGAGAATATCTTTGTCGATGTATATATCTTGTAAAAAAATAAAAAAAAGAGTAATAAAAGACTCCATGAGCGAGCATTGATTGTTGTGGGCCCCAACCCTTGTGTACTTGGGCCCCATTTCTTCAGGTATTTGTCTCCCTTCTTCAGTATCTTACAGGTTTTGAGGGAATTCGGGTTTGTATCCATCACTATAACCATGAATTTCCTGTTGTGCTTCATGTTGGTGAGATCTTCCCTTTTTCATCACTATAATCATGCTCACATTCATTGAGGACAATGCATGAAGTAGGTGTAGGGGGTGTTTTACGTGTGTACATAGTCGAGTCTTTTTCTTTTGATTTTGTTTTCTTTTGTGTGCATTGTTAGGGTCATGTTAGTGTGCTGCATTTAACATTGATATATATGCTTGTCATGATCCTTGGGTGACCTGTCTTCTTTTGCTTGCCTAGTGCTTCAAAATTTTCACATATCTTTCAAAATCTTTATGTGTTTGCGAAAGAAAATGTTTTTGTAGGTTTTGCGTGTGTTTAGCATGTGCAAAACTGTTGAGAGGCAAAGTAAAAAGAAATCTCCCTAAATTGTCTTGAACTTGATGCATTAGGATTTCTAGTTTACTGGCTTTAGGTCTTATCGAGTCGTTAGGATGCACTCCGGTTTTCCCTCGGGGGCGTGTAATCAAAGGGTTTCAGTACTCAAACATTTAAAGAAGTCCACCCTGAGCCTAGTGAGTCAATAATTTGTGTCTGTTAGTATAAGGAAGTTTGTCGTAGTCAAGAGCCTTTAAACTCTTTGTGTGAAACTATAAGTGTAGGGGTTTTGGTTCCCATGTCGATAAGTGAATAAGTGGTGTTTTCTCTTCTCACACGGCTCCTATCACTCGGGAAAGTAGGTCTGAGGGGACTTTGTGTCTGGTGCTTTCGAGTCATCTGACTTGGGATGCACCGACCGAACTTCCGTTACACGGGTGGTAGGGATCGCCCTATGTGGAGATTTGAGGGAAGGTGTACGTGATAGTGTAAGTACTCATAGGCAATGATGCACGAAACCAGACACTAGGTGAATCAAATACCAACCAATAAAATGCTCCAAGGAAAAAAAGAAAAAAAGAAGAAGCGAATAAGAACTTTAATGGACTTTACACTTTGTATCACATTCAGAAGTTAAGGTTGCTCATGTCTTTCACTTAAGTCCTTGACTAACTTTCACGAATAATTAATTAGGCTAGGTGTGTGGACAGATTACATTTATAGAGTCGACCCGTAGTATTACCGCATCCCATGATCGACAAAATAAGTCCAACGAGTCGTGTAGCTAGATTGATTAATGCATGTTGTTCGGATATTGTGGGTGTATCCGCTGAAAACCCTCAGGAGACAACACTCCTCCTCTTTGGCGACAATGAGGTTTAACGGCTTGTTGATCGTGCTAAGTGCAACCGTGATTCCTACGAAAGTGAGTTAGGATTTCTTGTGTTTTCGTATGATTTTCTCTTTCTTTGTTTTGCTCAGGACTACCAAAAGTTAGGTGTGGGGGTATTTGATTGACATCGTTTCATGCCTATATTTGTATCTTATATACATTATCTTTCACCTAAACAATGCTACGTGACGAGTTTTATGTTTGAATTTCATAAATAAATAGTTTTGAAGAGATGAAGCATAAAAGGACCCAAAAGATGGGAAAAATGACTGAATTGTGAGATCTGGGGACCAAGATGCAAGGAAGAATGACCTAAATGTAAGACCGAAGGACCAAAGAGCAAAACAGAAAACTCCACACCATCATGGGGAGTATTTTGGGAATTCTATTCGGGTCGGAGCTCCAACAAGTCAAGTAACCGCATCAAAGACAAACAATACTAGCAAGAAAAGCCCACAACAAATTCCAACCCGATCCAGACTGTATGGACCGCAAATTGGCGGTCTGGATCCTTCTGGATCCGCTCAAACTTCGCGGACACATGTATTAGAGGGTGTTTATTCTATTTCTGGTATTTGTTTAGTCCCACATCGGGGGATTGTCCCGGATTGCCTTTTTCTATGGCTATAAATAGAACTCTTCACCTTCTATTGTAATCACTCCATATTTTGAGTGGCTATTCTTCCTACTAGAAGTGAGGCCTTGAAGCACACACTAAAGTAGGAGGATGCTACTTGAAATGTGAGTCATTTTAATAAAAGTTTCTTTATTATGTTGTTCGTTTCATGTTTCTTGTTTTACTTTGTTTAATTGTATTTCATTAGTTTTAGTAGCTTAGTTAATATGCTTTCCTTGCTTAGTTTAATAATTAGTGTAATGTGTAGTGAGTAGTTCCATCTCCTTTGGGGGGTGGAGTTGATGTTCATACATGCATTAGAGAATGGAATGAATGCTTTATTTACAATGTGTTGATAAAACATGAATGTATGCTTGCTTGTTTAGGATAGAATTTATAACTTGATGAGTTTTGCCAAAATGATTAGACACCTCTCATGCTTGTTTAGGTTCTGGAATAAACAACTTGTATATGTAAATGTTAATCAACTTGGTTGGTGAATGGATTGATAGGTTTTGCCATAACATTTAGACACTTCCTATGCATGATAACACCACCTTCATTTGTGCTTAAAGAATGTGTTCAACACACATCTCTTGGCATGTGTGCACTCACTCCACCCCTTAGGTGTTTTCCATTTCTGAATTCCAGCACTTCTTTAGTTCTTAGTTTAGTTTAGTATTTCATCGTTTGTTTCTTTCTTTCGCATTTCGTACTTCTTAGTGTAGTGTAGTGTAGTGTAGTGTAGTGTAGTGTAGAGTAGCATAATCAACTCTCTTCCCTATTTTTGCCACTTGATTTCGTGCAAACGAGCGGCTGCTTACCTCCGTAAGGATGACCCGTATTTGCCACCACTTCAATGCGGCCATGCACTTACGGTTTAATTAAAACGTTCATCAAAGATCCTTAAGGAACTTGGCATACGGTAGCATTTCCTGAACAACGTCCAACAACGGAATATTCACCTTGACCTGCCTAAGTATCTCAACAATTTTGTCACATTGCTCATCGCATTTTTTAGTCAACCTATGAGGGAATGGTGTCTTGGGGACATAAGTATCATGAGGAGGAGTCTAAGGATTAGGTTAATTGAAAGACTCACGACCCTCCTCGGGAGATTCACAAACAGGGGTATTTCAGGGTGGTTCCACATTGTTGTCAACAACCCTTCCCGATCTCAAAGTATGCACAACATTTAAATGTTGGGAAAGGTTATCATCAACACTATGCACATTCTGCCATGCCTGTCCAGATTGATCCCTTGGGTTGACCACAGGTTGACTCGGTAACTGACCTTTCTCACGTTCATGGAGCTGATGAGTAAACTGGCTAACTTGCATTTCCAAAGCTTTGAACAAACTTTGCATGAACGCTTGAAGGGTTTGATCAATAGAAGGGTCTTTTGGGTCAACCCGTTGAGGTAATGGAGTTTGGATAGAATAACCTGATGGTGAGGCCTGAGGAGGTTGGTGAGTATGGGGTTGAGACTGTTGACGTGGGGATTGGTTGGTTGCTGATCGGCGTGGAGGGTGATTAAGTGGGGCTTGAGGTTGAGCGTGTGAGCTCTGACCGTTACCCCCACTAGGTCCCCAAGAGAAGTTCGGATGGTTATGCCATCCCGGGTTGTAGGAGTGACTGTACGGGTCATTACGGGGATTCTATTGATACATCGCATTTGCATGCTCAGTATCCCTTGGAGTGTAAGCGCATTCCAAGTCATTATGTCCTGACAGTCCACACCTACTACACGTGGGAGTAGCAACCTGAGCTACCAGAGCTCGGTCGAACTCTAAAGTCTCAATTACGCATGAGAGCAACCATTTTCGCCTCAGACGCGATAGTTGACTCAACTTTGTATGATCCAGCATGACCAAAAAACCTGGAGGCTAATGGCTCTCTCATGGTATCCCACTCAATGGTACGTTCAACCATTAATTCAAAAGTGTCTCATGCCTCATCGATAGGTTTCATTTGGAAATCACCCTGACACATCAACTCCCAAAATGTGCGGGTGTTGTAGTTGAGGCCATTATAAACAATCTGGCACAACTGCCATAGCTCAAGTCCTTGACGAAGGAACTACAGGAGAAGGTCATTGAACCTCTGAAAGAAAGCCTGAAATCATTCGGTCTCAGTATGATACATTTCATGTATCTGGTGCCGTATCTGTTGAGTCTTCCTTTGAGGGACGAATCTCTTCAGAAAAATGGTCATGAAGTCATCCCAGGTTCGATTCGAGTTTGCCAGGAGGCTGTACATCTATTTCTTCGCGTTATCCTTCAACGCGAAAGAAATCATCTCAACCAGACTGAATCCTCGTCAAGCTGTTGAAGCTTGAACATGGAGCATATTTCCTCGAATTCACGTATAAAGATATACAGATCCTCTTTATTGGCAGTGAAGGTAGGAAGAATGCTCACATATTGAGGTTTCAATTCATAGTTTTTCTCGCGAGCAGGCGGGAGAACTATGCAAGAAGGTTGTGCGACCCGAACGGGATGGGTCCGCTCCCATGGAGTCATCAGTCTATCTCGTCGAGCTAAAGGTGGTGGTTAACCCAGAACTCGATCATGACTGAATCCCTCTTCCTCCTAAGTCAGAGGAGGAGGAGAAGAAGAAGAAGGAGGTCTACGTGGTGGTGGGGGTGGACCGAGGTAATCCATGTATGGAACCTGATCTCCCCCATCTCCATGAGACGACTCGGCATCACGCTCTGAAGGAGCTCGAGGCCGAGATGGGCGATCACCTAGACCGTCTATCTCAGAAAAATGCACTCTCTCAAGTGAAGCTCTCTCACCAAAATGAGCTCAACCTCGCACAAAACGCTCAACTCGACTCTTAAATAACATACAACAGAAGGTGTAATCAGAGGAGGAGACTACTCAAAGAATATAGAGGAGGAGAACACTCAGATTAGAAGGAAAGAATCCCTAGAGCTAGCGTGGGTAGTGGGTAGTGGGTGAGGGTAGAAGCCTAATCTAGAAAACACGACTCAAGCAGCCTAAGGTCACTGTAGGTCCTTACATCTACACGACGCCTAATAGGGAAGGTCACACGGCCTCAACATGCCTCACCTCCCTACGACAAAGACCACATAGCCCAGCAAGTGAGCCAAGATTCGGAGATCTCGTCTCTCCTACCATCGACAAAGTGGACGACGCCGATCATGTTATGACGGTCGTGACCGAATAACTCTCCTAGTGTGCCCAAGTCCTAGTGGTCAATGTCTACATGATTTTAAATTAAGGCTTCACTTGAGTGTGGTTTGTGGGGATAAGGGAGGGGAGATGAAATCTCCCACCTTATCTTGAAGACTATAGGTGGTGCCCTATAAAGATGTTTTGAATTCTTAGGCTAGCAAACAACTCACCAAACAAGCACTCACCTCACTCTTATACCAATGCAACTTACTAACTAATGCATGATCTAACCATGCATGAATGAGAGAACGGGTGCACGTGTTGGATCGTGTGGGTCTATGGGTCCACAAACTCTAATTAACAATATAATGCTAATTACCTACTTGCTTAGACAATCAAAGAAATGCAGTGGAAATTAAAACTAAACAAGCAAGTAGAGGAAGATAATGCAAACCACAATGACACGGGGGATTTTATAGAGGTTCGGCCCCCACCCGGGTCCTAGTCCTCTCTTGCAAGCTCCGCTCGACTCCGCGAGCTCCGCCTACGACTTCACTATCCGCTCCCCGTTCCGGGCCGGGAGACAACGCCTTGCAACCGTCAAACTCGCGAACAACCCTCGCCGAGCTTGGAATCCCCTTCTCACAATCCGAGAAGGATCACTTCGGGCTCTCACCGAAGTCTATACTTGTGTCTTGGGCTTTCACCAAGACCCTTCCTCTCATTACAACAAATGTAACTGAGTGGGATTCAGTCTCTAATTGAGCACAACAATTGCTAGATGTTTGAGTGATGAATGATGTGGAAATTAGGCTTTGGGTAGCTAATTTGGAGCTTGGAGGATTGGAGTTTTCTCTCTAATGAATTGGGACAATTGGAGTTGGAGAGTTGTGTGTAAATCTAAGTTTGATCCTCTATTTATAAGCTCCTAAAGATTTCTAGCCGTTTGGACATGATTTGATTGGGTTTTGTGCAAAGCACACAAAGCAGAAAATTGGGCTGCAAATCTGTCGAGAAACGGTTGACCGAAACTAATAAACCGGTCGACCGTTAACTTGATTTCAAAAGAACGGTCGAACAAAATAAATAATCGGTCGGACAAACGGGGTAGAACGTAACTCGAACCAAAGTATGGGGTGGTCGACCGCTAAGGGGATTCGGTTGAGACAAAGGTGCAACGGTCGAACGAAGAATGTGTCGACCGATAGCAGGGACAAAATAAGCGTTTAACCGGTCGACCGAAATAAGGTCGTAGTTCGACCGGTTACCGAATGTATTTTGGGGTTATGTTTGTTTTATACGAATACGACCGTTAAAGGAATACGACAAAATAACGGCCATATTAAAATCCGGGATCGGTCGACCGAAATGGTAGAACCGGTCGACCGGTAGAGTTCGGAAAAATCACTGTGGAGAGTCTGTTATAAACCGGTCGAACTGAGAACTGGTTCGGTCGACCGTTTCACACAGGAATTCTGGGTTTATGTTTTAAGTGATTTCCGACTAAGGTTTGGGTGATCTAATGAAGTCCAAATAAGGTGAAATTTTGTGTGTGACTTCTCTAAGGAACCTAGTGTGTATGTGATATGTTTTTAGCTCTTGTATGCTCAATTTACACATGTTCCTAAGACTCAAAATAAAATCAAGATTACAAATCTTCATATAGCTTTATTACAAATCTTGACTTGATTTCCTTCCTTCCATGAGTTTTGATCACCTGTAGAGGTTAGCACATGCAATATATATGCAATGCAATATGTGTGCTACTCTACATTACTTATGATTAAGATTAGGTCGATTAAATCATCAAAACAAGGATTAAGGCCAAAAAGCCAACAATCTCTCCCTTTTTGATGATGGCAACCTATATCTTAATACTTGATAATTTTAGGTGTAAAAGTATGCATATAAATGCTCCCCCTATGGATGTGCATAGTTTTTGTTCAATTTTAACCAATTTTCAAGTAACTCCCCTTTAATTATCTCCCCCCCCCCTTTGACATCCATCAAAAACAAAAATAATTATGACTTTAAGCATACAATTTGGATGTCTTTTAATGAAGTTGCTCCCCCTAAATGTTGCACTTCATTACACTAATAAAAGATATAACATTTAAGCTCCCCCTATCAATAAGGCTATATGGAAACTAAGAGTATGATTCAAGTTAAGTTCATTTAAGTTTCTACTCAAGCCTTATTCTAACATCCATTCAAAATTTGACATTTATAATCAATGGATGTGATATATGATTTGCAATGAATAGGGTTTATGATTTGCAATGAATTAAACTTCTAAAGATATGACAATTAAGCATATAGACTAGATTAGAGCTAATTTTTCAGAAAATTCAAAGATAGAAATTTTATACCAAACTTGAATATTGATTAGCTCCAATCTTGACTTGGTGATGCAACCAGATTCGAATTTGACGCTTTGGCTCCTCCGGTCACCACCAATCTCCTACTCAAGGTCCTACAAATGTAGACTTTGGTACCCATTTTTGCTTGGGTCCATTAAGTTTAGATTTTGGTACCCAAATCCAAGTTGATTTTGGTACCTCTACACTAGTTTTTCTCTTCATGGCATTATGATGATAATAATTGTTTTGAACAGGAAAGTTCTTAACATAAGAATTACTTGTGTTGCCATGTGTGAACTTATGCAATTTATTTGACAATTTTTTGTTTAATACATTAAGTTCACTGTTTTTAGTTGCTATAGATTCATTTAAGCAATTTAGATTTTTAATCATAGAATTATGCTTTTCATTCAGGTTAAGCATGTGAATCTCTAAGTTTGCAACCTTTTCATTTATGCAATTCAAGTCATGTAATAATTGCTTGCTTTCTAAATGAGATTTATCAAGTTTAATAAGCAAGTCATTAGTGTCAATTTCTAGCATATGACTATCAATTGCATGACATGAGGTATTTTTAACATTTAAATTTTCTTCCTTCAAGCATGCATTCTCTAAAGTTAGAACTTCAATTTTAGCAAGCAAATCAACTTTATCATCTAAGATAGATGCATTTTGACATTTAAAATCATGGATTTGCTCATTTGCTACTTGATTAGTCTTGTGAAGTTCTTTATATTTTTCAAATAATCTTTGAAATGCATTTTGTAGTTCATTAAAATCATAGGCATTATCTTTTGAACTACTACTTGAAGAAGAGCTAGAAGATACCTCATCTTCACTTTCTCCATCAGATGAGCTTGATGATGATGAAGATGTTGAGTTAATCTCCATTTTCTTTGCTTGAGCTACATCCTTCAGATTTGCTTCTCCCTTCTTCCCGGTTGGTGAATCTCCTTCACCATAACTCCTTTCTAATGTTTGCCATATTGAATAAGCACTATCACATGAGCAAACAACATTAAAAAGTTCATCTCCTAATGCACAAAATATGACATTCATAGCCTTAGCATTTAGGGATGCATTTTTCTCATATTCTAAACTCCATTTACTAATATGACATATAGGTGATTCATATGGAGTTTGAATCATAAGCCACATGTTAATGTTTATGGATTTAATGAATGACATCATTTTACTTTTCCATGAAACAAAATTATTTCCATCAAAATATGGTGGTTTACATGATTCACTAGGTGTGGATGCATTAAGAGTCATGTTAATTTATCGGTTAAGAACAAAATTAACGAACGAGGCTCTGATACCAATTGTTGGATCGTGTGGGTCTATGGGTCCACAAACTCTAATTAACAATATAATGCTAATTACCTACTTGCTTAGACAATCAAAGAAATGCAGCGGAAATTAAAACTAAACAAGCAAGTAGAGGAAGATAATGCAAACCACAATGACACGGGGGATTTTATAGAGGTTCGGCCCCCACTCGGGTCCTAGTCCTCTCTTGCAAGCTCCGCTCGACTCCGCGAGCTCCGCCTACGACTTCACTATCCGCTCCCCGTTCTGGGCCGGGAGACAACGCCTTACAACCGTCAAACTCGCGAACAACTCTCGCCGAGCTTGGAATCCTCTTCTCACAATCCGAGAAGGATCACTTCGGGCTCTCACCGAAGTCTATACTTGTGTCTTGGGCTTTCCCCAAGACCCTTGCTCTCTTGACAACAAATGTAACTGAGTGGGATTCACTCTCTAATTGAGCACAACAATTGCTAGATGTTTGAGTGATGAATGATGTGGAAATTAAGCTTTGGGTAGCTAATTTGGAGCTTGGAGGATTGGAGTTTTCTCTCTAATGAATTGGGACAATTGGAGTTGGAGAGTTGTGTGTAAAACTAAGTTTGATCCTCTATTTATAAGCTCCTAAAGATTTCTAGCCGTTTGGACAAGATTTGATTGGGTTTTGTGCAAAGCACACAAAGCAGAAAATCGGGCTGCAAATCTGTCCAGAAATGGTTGACCGAAACTAATAGACCGGTCGACCGTTAACTTGATTTCAAAGACAACGGTCGAACAAAATTAATAATCGGTCGGACAAACGGGCTAGAACTTAACTCTACTTAAGTCAATCGGTCGAACCAAAGTATGGGGCGGTCGACCGCTAAGGGGATTCGGTTGAGACAAAGGTGCAACGGTCGAACGAAGAATGTGTCGACCGATAGCAGGGACAAAATAAGCGTTTAACCAGTCGACCGAAACAAGGTCGTAGTTCGACCGGTTACCGAATGTATTTTGGGGTTAAGTTTGTTTTATATGAATACGACCGTTAAAGGAATGCGACAAAATAACGGCCATATTAAAATCCGGGATCGGTCGACCGAAACGGTAGAACCGGTCGACCAGTAGAGTTCGGAAAAATCACTGTGGAGAGTCTGTTATAAACTGGTCGAACTGAGAACTGGTTCGGTCGACCGTTTCACACAGGAATTCTAGGTTTATGTTTTAAGTGATTTCCGACTAAGGTTTGGGTGATCTAATGAAGTCCAAATAAGGTGAAATTTTGTGTGTGACTTCTCTAAGGAACCCAGTGTGTATGTGATATGTTTTTTTCTCTTGTATGCTCAATTTACACATGTTCCTAAGACTCAAAATAAAATCAAGATTACAAATCTTCATATAGCTTTATTACAAATCTTGACTTGATTTCCTTCCTTCCATGAGTCTTGATCACCTGTAGAGGTTAGCACATGCAATATATATGCAATGCAATATGTGTGCTACTCTACATTACTTATGATTAAGATTAGGTTGATTAAATCATCAAAACAAGGATTAAGGCCAAAAAGCCAACAGCACGTACCTTACGCTAGCAATTGACAACAAGAAATTTAAAGAAAGGAAAGACAATATGCGAGCAAGGTCTACAGATGATGCATGACCTAGATGACAACTGATATAATCTTTTGCTTTAAGTTTTATGGTCCAAGTTGTCTTAACAAGGGGTCATGCAAGCCAAATTAATTACTGACATGTAAGCAGATAATGCATGGCATAACAAAAGTTGAAAATGGCTCACGAGAGCCTCCAGTGGGGGAGACAACTACAAATAAGCCAAAGAAGCTACTAAGAGATATTCTAGGGATTCTGGTCCTCACGCTCCCGCACTCCATCAGATCCCCCTGTCCACTTGTAGCCCCTTCCAGTAACAAAAAGAGAAAACGAAAATGAAAAAAAACAAAGAAGAACCCAATCGAAATGTAAACTCGACTACAAAAATGACACTCCCTGGCAACGGCACCAAAAACTTGAATGAATCAGTTAAAATGCCGCAAGTGCACGACCACCTTGAAGCAGTTGCAAGCACGAGTTTGTCCACAAGGAGCGTGTGTGAGTCGTATTCACAAAACTCAAGTAAGGGAAATAAGAGAAGATTAAGGTCAAAATTACACTACAATGCGAATGAAATCAGAAAACAAACAATAAAACTAAACCCCTTAGGAGGTAGAGAGAGAAAGTGAATACGAAAATATGTGTATGTATGTGTTCAAATGTGTTCATCACAACATGTGATACAAGAATACCATAAAACCAAATACAACTTTGCCTCCACATGAAATAAGATAAAACATTATCATTAAACATACAAGACAATAATTTAAATGAAGCTAAATGATCTCATGCATAAAGACAAAACCCCACTATGTCTCCATATGAAATAAGATTTACACAATCATTAAAACATACAAGATATTAATTAAGGTGAGGCCAACATGAGCACATGCATGCACATGTCAAGTCTCCTTCTTCCACTCCATCCTTATCCTCAATCATCATTCCCCATAAAATATTTCAACTAATCTAAGCATGTGCTAAGCATGACTCAAGAGCATTAGCACATCAAAGATAAGAGTGAAATCTCATTAGATGGTTGTGTCATGTGGGGTGAAGCCCTGGTCTGCTGGTTGGAGTTTGTTTCGCTTTAATTGGTGAAATATTGATCTGGTTCAAGTCATGTGGCACAATATTTTGTTCTTCATCATTAGGTCCCTCCGGGTTTTCACTTCGGTCGTCCCTGACTTACAATAAGGTCCTTGGGCATTACAAAGAGGTCTAGAACCTTCCAAATCAGTCCATTCTTGTTGCATTCAGGTCTTTTTTTGCTCCATTTTCTCCTCTTTATTACCTAACACCTGAAACACTACAACAAACACTCGAGTAGCACAATTTTGGGTAAAATAAAGGATATATACCATGAACGCAATGTATGATTTTCTACTAATCAGGCACTGATTGACATCATTTCATGCTTACATTTGTATCTTATATCCATTATCTTTCACCTAAACAATGCTACGTAACGAGCTTTATGTTTCAATTTCAGAAATAAAGAGGTTTGAAGAGCATAGGCATGAAAGGACCCAAAAGCAGGGAAAAAGGACATAATTGTGAGACCTGGGGACTAAGATGCAAGGGAGAAGGACCTGAACGTAAGACCGAAGGACCTAAGAGCAAAAAAGAAAACTCCACACCCTCATGGGGAGTATTTTGGCAATTCGATTCGGGTCGGAGTTCCAACAAGCGAAGTAGAAGCATCCAAGACCAACAAATACATCAAGAAAAGCCCAGAATAAAAACCAACTCAATTCGGATCCTGCAGACCACCAATTCGCGGTCCGGGACCGCTAATTGGCAGTCTGTATCTCTCCGGATCTGCTAAGATTTCTGGAGCACGTGTATTAGTGTATGTTTAGTCTATTTTTGGTATTTGTTTAGTCCCGCATCGGGGGGTTGTCCCGGATTACCTTTTTCTATGGCTATAAATATAACTCTCCCTCCTCTGTTGTACCCCATCTCTATCTTTGGTGGCCATCTTCCCTACTAAGGGTGAAGCCTTGAAGCAAAACTCTGGTGGAGGAAGGGCTACTTGTAATTCAGTGAGTAATGAATAGATGTTTTCCTTAGTTATGTTGTTTCTTTCTTAGTTTTAATTTCCTTTCATATACGTGCATGTTTCTTTAGTTTTATGTTCCTTTCAAGTAGCTTCTTCAATATTCCTTTCTTGCTTAGTTGAATTTCCTTCCAGTATAATGTTTTATTTTGTTAATGTAGTTAGTGTAATGATTAGTGAGTAGTTTCATCCCCATTTGGGGGGGTGGAGAAATATGTGATATGTGTTGGCTTTTTTGCCTTAATCTATGTTTTAATGATTTAATCAACCTAATCTTAATTATAATCATGTAGAGTAGCACAAATATTGCATTGCACATATATTGTTTTGTGCTAACCTCTACAGGTGATCAAGACTCAAGGAAGAAGGGAAAATAAAGTCAAGACATGTAATCAAGCTCTTTTGAAGACATCTATTTTGTATTTTCTTTGAGTCATAGGAACTTGTGTAAATTGAGCATACTTGAGCTAAAATCAACTTAAACACACACTAGGTTCCTTATAGAAGTCACACACGAAATTTCACATAATTTGGACTTCAATAGATCACCCAAACTTAAACCGGAAAACACTAAACCTGAACCTCAACAGTCTACCCACATTCAGTCGACCACAACAGGCCGTTCGGTCGACCGAGTGATCAATCTCCTGTTTGTGTTTTCACTGCCTAGTTTCGGTCGACCGTGTTTTCACTTTCGGTCGACCGTGTGAACTTAATTTTCCGACCGTTAGTTTTGTCGTATATACCCAACGGTCATATTCGTATTAATCCATTTACACCCCAAATACATTTCATGTATCAGTCAACTGAGAACCATGATCGGTCGATCGAATGTCTGTCTCTTGACAAACCCAAGTCTCCTGTTGAAGATTGGTCGACCGCCAGAATTTGTTTCGGTCGACCGAATACATCTTTGTTTGTGTATCTCCTGTTCCTAACCGATCAACCGAACTTAGTTCAAAACTGCCAAACGGTCGACCGTTCATCCCAATTCGGTCGACCGCATTAACTCAGAATTGGGTCCTGCGAATTTCTGTTTTGTGTATCATACATCAACTCACACCCAATCAATCCCAACGGCTCTATTCTCTCTAAGGCTTATAAATAGAGTTGTAAAACACATTTTAACACAACTCTCCCACTATACACTTGTCCCAAACATTAGAGAGAATCCCAAACACTCCAAGGCTCCAATTACCACATTAGTGATCAATTCCTTATTCTACTCAAGTGTGCTCAAGTTTAGAGAGTGTTGTTCCACTCAACCTTTGTAAAGGAAGCATGGGTCTTGGTGAAAGCCCAAGACACAAGTATAGACTTTGGTGAGAGCCCGAAGTGATCCCTCTAGGATTGTGAGAGGTGGAGCCAAGCTCGGCGAGGGTTGTTCGCGAGCTTGAAGACTTGTAAAGGCGTTCTCTCCCGGCCCGGAACGGGGAGTGGTTAGTGAAGTCGTGAGCGGAGCTCGGTGATCCGAGCGGAGCTTGCAAGAGAGGACTAGGACCCGGGTGGGGTGTCGAACCTCCATAAAAATCCCAGACTTCTTGTGGTTTGCATTTATCTACCCTTTACTTGCTTGTTATTTTTAAATTCCGTTGCATATCTTTGATAGTTAAACAAGTGGGTAATTAGGATTAAAAGTGATTAGCATAGCCGACCTGTACGATCCTACAATATGATCATGTAGTGTATTAAGTGTGTGTTATCTTAATCCCTTGAGCCTTATATTTTTTCCATAATCATCTAATGGGGTTTCACTCTTATCTTTGATATCCTAATGCTCTTGAATGAAGTTTAGCTTATGCTTAGATTAGTGGACCTATTTTATGGGGAATGATAAGGTGAGGATATGGATGGAATTAATATTCGAAACACAATTTGTAGTGTATGTACTCTTGTTGCCTTTACCTTTGTTAATGTCTTGTATGTTTTAATGATATAGTTATCTTATTTCATGTGGAGGCATAGTAGGGTCTAGTCTTTATACATGAGTTCATTTAGCTTCATTCCAATTATTGTCTTGTAAGCTATAATGATATGATCTTATCTTATTTCATGTTGAGGCAAAATTGGATCTAGTTTTATGATTTCATGCACTACATGTTGTGATGAGAATAATTGAACACACACACATCTTTATATTCACATTATTTCTCTACCCCCTTTGGTGTTTAGTTTTATTGCTTCTTTTCCATTTCCTTTTGCATTCTAGTGTAGTTTAGTGTAATCAATCTTTCCCTCCTTTCTTTCCCACTCGCCTTCGCACAAACCAAAAGTCGACACACCACCCTGTGGATCGACCCATATTTGCCACCACTTCAACGCGGTCGTGCACTTGCAGTTTAATTAAAATCAATCAATCGAGTCTTTGGCACCGTTGTCGGGGAGGTGCTCTGTCCAAACTTTGGTTTGGACGATTCGACTGGTTTTAATTTTTTTTCTTTTTAGTTTTTTCTTTGTTTCAGGGAACCTCCGGATCAAGGGGAGGCTACTGGATGAGTTGGAGCACAAAATACTCAACAGTGACCGCCAATTGGCTGTCTGAAACCGCCAATTGGCGGCCTGGTGAGTTTTTTTGTCTTCATTTTTCTTCTGGTAGTTTTTTGCTTGAAAGTAGTTGTCTGGGATCACAATTTGGCATGTTTTGACTTCTAGTTTGCTCCCAGATCATTAATCACTCCCCCATTAATCAACTTGGACTTAAAATCTAAAGCAAAAGATTAGGCATTCCTACTTGTTTAGGTCATTCATCATGTACTTGACTTAGGCACGGAGTTGTCTTTTATTTTAGCTTTATTTTCAGTTGTTGAGAGCTGGCGTGAGGTATGCATTTCCTACACTCATTCATGCATCTTGTATGACCATGCATTAGTTAGTAGGAATTGCATCAGGACAAGAGTGAGTTGAGCGTTTGATTGGAGCGTTGATTGCTAGATTTAGGATCAAAACGCTACTAAGGAGGGGTTGTCCCATAAAAGATAAGGTGGGGGATTTCATCACCCTTTCCTTGGCCCCAAAAATCACTCCTAATCAAAGCCTTAATTCTAAAAGCAAGTAGACATTGACCCTAAGGATTGCGGACGCACTAGGAGAGTAATCTAGTTGAGACCGTCATGGCATGATCGGCGTTGCCTAATTTGTCGATAGTAGGAGGTACTGGATCTCCAAATCTGGTATCACTTGCTGGGCATTGTGGTCTTCATTGTAGGGAGGTGAGGCGTGTCGAGGCTAGTGACCTCGAAGTTAGGTGTTGTCTAGCCTAAGGACACATTGCCTTACATTGTTTGAGTCGTGCTTGCTAGTTAGGCTTCAACCTGATCCCATTACCCATGCTAGCTCTAGGATTCTTCCCTCGTCATCTGAGTCCTCTCCTCATCTATTTTCTACGAGTAGTCTCTTCCTCTGAGTACACCTTTTGTTGTATGTTATTTTATAGTCGAGTCGAGCATTTTATGCGAGATTGGGCTCGTTCTGGTGAGAGCGCTAGACTTGAGAGAGTACATTTTTCTAAGATGGACAGTCTAGATGATCGGCCATCTCCGCCTCGTGCTCCTTTGGAGCATGAGGCCGAGTCGTCTCGTGGGGACGGGGGAGACCGGGGTCCATTCATGGATTACCTCAGTCCGCTCCCACCACCACATAGACCTCCTTCTCCTCCTCCTCTGACTCGAAAGGAAGGGAGATTCGGTTAGGATCGAGTTCTTGGTGCACCACAACCTTTAACTCGACAGGATAGACCAATGACTTTGTGGGAGCGGACCCATCCTGTTCGGGCCGTGCAGCCTTCTTGCATAGTTCTTCCCCCAGCTCGCGGGAACAACTATGAGTTGAAACCTCAATATGTGAGCATGCTTCCTACCTTCACTGCCAATAAGGAGGATCCGTATATTTTTATCCGTGTATTCGAGGAAGTATGCTCCATGTTCAAGCTTCAGCAGCTTGATGAGGATTCAGTCCAGTTGAGGATGATTTCTTTCGAGTTGAAGGATAATGTGAAGAAATGGATGTACAGCCTCCCGACGAGCTCTATTCGGTCTTGGGATGACTTCGTGACCGTATTTCTGAAGAGATTTTTCCCTCAAAAGAAAACTCAACAGATACGGCACCAGATAAATCAAATGTATCAGACTGAGACCGAATCTTTTCATGGTTTCTTTGAGAGGTTCAAGGACCTTCTCCAACAGTGCCCTCATCATGGACTAGAACTATGATGGTTGTGTCAGATTGTTTATGAGGGCCTCAACTACAACACCCGCACATTGTTGGAGTCAATGTGTCAGGGTGACTTCCAAATGAAACCCATCGATGAGGCATGAGACACTTTTGAGTTAATGGCTGAACGCACCTTTGAGTGGGACACCATGAGAGAGCCACCAGCCACCAGGTCTTCTGGTCGAGCTGGATCATATCAAGTTGAGTCAACTATCGCGTCTGAGGCGAAATTAGCTGCTCTCATGCGTAGGATTGAGAGTTTGGAGATGGACTGAGCTCCTGTAGCTCAGGTCGCTACTCCCGGGTGTAGTAGGTGTAGACTATCGGGAAATGATGACTTGGAATGTGCTTACGCTCCAAGGGATACTGAGCATACAAATGTGATGTATCAACAAAGGCCCTATAACGACTCGTACAGTCACTCCTACAACCCGGGATGACGTAACCATCCTAACTTCTCTTAGGGGCCTAGTGGGGGTAACGGTCAGAGCTCGCACGCTCAACCTCAACCTCCGCCTTATCAACCTCTACGCCCATCGGCAACCTACCAACCTCCACATCAAAGGTCTCAAAACCATAATTACCAACCTCCTCAGACCTCATGGTCGAGTTATTCTTACCAAACTCCACTACCCCAATGGGCTGACTCGAAGGACCCCACTCTTGAACAAACGCTTCCAACGTTCATTCAGAGCACACAATCCATGTGTGCGTCCAGCAATAATTCGGTCAAAGCATTGGAAATGTAAGTTAGCCAGTTGGCTAATCAACTCCATGAACGCGAGAAGGGCCAATTACCGAGTCAACCTGAGGTGAATCCTCAGGGTACCCATTCTCAAGGAAGGCCACCTGTACCTCATGCTACCTCTGAACCGACCCATCATATTAATGTGATTCATACTTTGAGGTATGATAAGGAGGTGGACAACCACATTGGGGTGCCTTCCTTGTCATCACCATCTCTGAGGGAGCCGGATCCTGAGGTTCCTTCTACATTTCCTTCGACAAAGGGGCCGAACCCTGAGGTACCCTTGTCTCCTCATGTGTCGAAGGAATCAGATTCTGAGAACCCCACTCATGCTTCTTTGGACCAGAATTCTCAGGTTCCTTCGCAACCTTATGCCCCGAAGGCGCAATTCCCTTAGCACCTTAAAAAGAAAACCTCTTATCAGCATGACAAGATGCTTGAGATGTTTCGGCACGTTAAGGTGAACATCCCTCTATTAGAGGTGATTGAGCAAATGTCACCTTATGCCAAGGTTTTCAAGGACTTATGCACCAAGAAGAGAAAAAACTCATTTTCCAAAGAAAGCTCTTCTTGCGGCTAACGTGAGTTCTTTGTTGGCACAACCCATGCAAGTCAAGTACAAGGACCCTGACTGTCCTACTATCTCTTGTGTGATTGGTGATGTGTCCATACATCGAGCATTATTGGACCTTGGTGCATCTGTTAATCTTCTACCATATTCTGTCTACGTTCACCTCGGTCTTGGAGACCTCAAACAAACTAAGACCACTCTTCAATTGGTTGATAGGTCTATGAAGAAACTGAGGGGTGTGGTGGAAGACGTGCTGATCAAAGTGGGAGAGTTCATTTATCCAGTCGACTTCTTTGTTTTTGATACTGAACCTGTGCCAAACCCACTCGGACAAATTCCTGTCATTCTGGGGCGACCATTTCTTGTGACTTCCAATGCCTTGATCAATTGTCGCAATGGTGTGATGCACTTGACTTATGGTAGTCAATGCGCTGATTTCAACATCTTCACCATTGGCAATAAGCCAGGTGCCTTCAATGACCCTGTTGGGGTCAACCTTATCCAAGGCTTGGATGAGATTGAAGTTGAGGGCACCTTCAAGTACTTCAGAGAATTGTTCGATGGAGATCCTGAAGGTGGTGAAGATGTTTCACCTGGGCTGGCACATGAAGGTGCCTTCTATTCTGATCACGTGGCCCTTGAGCCACATCCTTTTGATCATGTGGCCCTTGAGCCACATCCTTTTGATCACGTGGCTTTTGAGCCACAAGATACCATTTTTATGGCCTCTGGGCCACATGCTCTTCATTCTGTATCTGCTGAGGACCCCGTGTGGGTTAAGAATCAACCACCTGATACCCTTCAACCTGATAGAGGTTCACCTCTCATTCATGCCTCCGCTTTTGCTAAGTCTCAAGAGGCATCGAACGACCACAATGTATATAAGGGTGTCAGGTGGTCAAGCAATTTTGTTTTGTATATTGCGAGCCCATGCATGTGCATTTCTGGCTCGAGAGATGGCGGGTTCCCATTTCATGTCCCTTGACATATGAACATGGAAGCCTATTGTTGTACATAGTTTAAAAAAAACTCCATGAGCGAGCATTGATTGTTGTGGGCTCCAACCCTTGAGTATTTAGGCCCCTTTTCTTTCATGTATTTTGTCTCCCTTTTTACGTATCTCACAGGTTTTGAGGGGATTTTGGGTTGTGTCCATCAACATAACCACGAACTTCCTTTTTACACTTCATGTTGGTGAGATATTTCCTTTTTCATGCATAAATCCATGTAGTATCTTGCTCACATTCATTGAGGACAATGCATGAAGTAGGTGTGGGGGGTGCTTTACGTGTGTACATAGTCGAGTCTTTTCTTTTTATTTTGTTTTCTTTTGTGTGCATTGATAGGGTCATGTTGGTGTGCTGCATTTAACATCATTATATCTTCTTGTCATGATCCTTGGGTGACTTGTCTTCTTTTGCTTGCCTAGTGCTTAAAAATTTTCACATTTCATTCAAAATCTTCATGTGTTTGCAAAAGAAAATGTTTTGTGGGTTTAACGTGTGTTTAGCATGTGCAAAACCGTTGAGAGGCAAAGTAAAAAGAAAGCGCTCAAAATTGTCTTGAACTTGATGCATTAGGATATCTAGTACAGTGGCTTTAGGATTTAGCTAGTCGTTAGGATGCACCCCAGTTTTCCGTCGGGGGTGAGTAATCATAGGGTTTCAGCGCTCAAACATTTAAAGAAGTCCACCCTGAACCTAGTGAGTCAATAATTCGTGTCTGTTAATTTAAGAAAGTTTGTTGTAGTCAAGGACCCTTTAGATCTTGTTGTGAGACATTAAGTGGTGGGGATTTTGGTTCATGTGTAGATAAGAAATAAGTGAGTGGGTGTTCTCTCTTCTTGCACGACTCCTATCACTCGGGAAAGTAGGTCTGAGGGGACTTTGTGCCTGGTGCTTTCAAGTCATCTGACTTGAGATGCGCCGACCGAACTCTCGTTACACGGGTGGTAGGGATTGCCCTATGTGGAGATTTTGGGAAAGGTGTACGTGATAGTGTAAGTCCTCACGGGCATTGATGTATGAAACCTGACCCTGGGAGAATGAAGCTCCAACTAATAAAAAAAGAAAAAAATGAGAAAAGAAACAAAAAGAAAAAAATGGTAATGCAAATAAGAACCTTAATGGACTTTACACTTTGTATCACTTAAGGATGTTGAGGTTGTCCATGTCTTTCACTTAATTCCTTATTTAACTTGCACGAATGGTTCATTAGGCTAGGTGTGTGGACTGATTACCTATATAGAGCCGGCCCGTAGGATTACCGTATCCAACGATCGACAAAATTTGTCCAACGAGTCGAGTGTCTAGATTGAATAATGCATCTTGTTCGGATTTTGTGGGTATATCCACTGAAAACCCTCAGGAGACAACACTCCTCCTTGGAGACAATTAGGTTTAACGGCTTGTTTCACGTGCTAAGTGCATCCGTGATTCCTACGAAAGTGAGTTAGAATTTCTTTTTTTCGTATGCTTTTCTCTTTCTTTGTTTTGCTCGGGACTAGCAAAAGTTAGGTGTGGGGGTATTTGATTGACATCATTTCATGCTTACATTTGTATCTTATATCCATTATCTTTCACCTAAACAATGCTACGTAACGAGTTTTATGTTTGAATTTCAAAAATAAAGAGGTTTGAAGAGAAGAGGCATGAAAGGACCCAAAAGCAGGGAAAATGACTTAATTGTGAGACCTGGGGACTAAGATGCAAGGGAGAAGGACCTGAACGTAAGACCGAAGGAGCTAAGAGCAAAACAGAAAACTCCACACCATCATGGGGAGTATATTGGCAATTCGATTCGGGTCGAAGCTTCAACAAGCGAAGTAGATGCATCCAAGACCAACAAATACATCAAGAAAATCCCAGAATAAAAACCAACTCGATCCGGATCCTGTAGACCACCAATTGGCGGTCCTGATCTCTCCGGGTCCGCTAAGATTTATGGAGCACATGTATTAGTGTATGTTTAGTCTATTTTTGGTATTTGTGTAGCCCCACATCGGGGGGTTGTCCCGGATTACCTTTTTCTATGGCTATAAATAGAACTCTCCCTCCTCTCTTGTACCCCCATCTCTCTCTTTGGTGGCCATCTTCCCTACTAAGAGTGAAGCCTTGAAGCAAAACTCTGGTGGAGGAATGGCTACTTGTAATTGAGTGAGTAATAAATAGATGTTTTCCTTAGTTATGTTGTTTCTTTCTTAGTTTTAATTTCCTTTCATATGCGTGCATATTTCTTTAGTTTTATGTTCCTTTCAAGTAGCTTCTTTAATATTCCTTTCTTGCTTAGTTGAATTTTCTTTCAGTATAATGTTTCATTTTGTTAATGTAGTAAGTGTAATGATTAGTGAGTAGTTCCATCCCCATTTTAGAGGTGGAGAAATATGTGATATGATCATGTAGTGTATTAGGTGTGTTATCTTAATCCCTTGAGCCTTATATGATTTCCATAATCATCTAATGGGGTTTCAATCTTATCTTTGATATGATAATGCACTTGAATGAAGCTTAGCTTATGCTTAGATTAGTGGAGCTATTTTATAGGGAATGATAAGGTGAGCATATGGATGGAATTAATATTGGAAACACAATTTGTAGTGTATGTACTCTTGTTGCCTTTACCTTGGTTAATGTCTTGTATGTTTTAATGATATTGAGTTATCTTATTTCATGTGGAGGCATAGTAGGGTCTAGTCTTTATACATGAGTTCATTTAGCTTCATTCCATTATTCACATCTTTATATTCACATTATTTCTCTACCCCCTTTGGGGTTTAGTTTTATTGCTTCTTTTCCATTCTTTTGCATTCTAGTGTAGTTTAGTGTAATCAATCTTTCTCTCCTTTCTTTCCCACTCACCTTCGCAAAAACCAGAAGTCGACACACCTCCCTGTGGATCGACTCGTATTTGCCACCGCTTCAACGCGGTCGTGCACTTGCGGTTTAATTAAAACGAATCAATCAGGTACCGACGAGAATAGCTTCCGTTTCTCCTTTCCATCTCTCCCCCTCCAGCGGAGAGGCACAATTTCTTCATTTAGAGGTTGCAACGACTCAAAAAGAAGGAATCAAAGGTTGGTTTTCGGTGTTAAATGTAAAACTCTTGTTTCTTTTTGCATTTGTTGAAATTATGGTTTGTTGATAGATATGTATATATGATTTTTTTTGAGTTTCAAACAAAGAACGATTTCTGGACATGAAGCTTATATTTTGGACATTTCTGGACATTTAGGGTTTAGTTGACACAAAATCTGGATCGTCGTTTGACGATTTAAATCTGACAATATCTGCAGTTAGCATTCTTACTCTTTATATTTGCATAGTTATGTCTAGATTTGATAACACACGGACGATCTGAATGTGTGTTATTATTGCTTGTTTTGGAATTGTTTATGTCGGGATATCAACATCCGAGTGGGAAAATAAATGTATGAACTCGTGGTTATTTATATATGTATGAACCTCTGTTACCAGTCTCTGGATATTTATGGACACATAACATGTTGTCTGGATATATAATGCATGCTGATTGGATATGTAGGACGTGTGTGGATATTTCTGAACACAAAGCTTGTTGTCTAGATATGTAGTACTTGTGTCTACTAGTAATGTCCAGACTGGTGGGCCAAAATGTACAGACGATATATATACATAATTCAACAGAATTGAGGTAGCGTTGGGTGAAGAAAGTTGTTTATGGTTTCAGGTGGCTGAAACCCAAGAACATTCTCCACCAGCAAAAGTTGAGGTGATACAATGCCAAGAAAAGAGTATGGGAGAATTCATTCATACTTGGTGGCTTAACATGATGTGCACAAAAAGGTTGACCAAATTGCAATAGGATTTCAAAAGACCGGACAGTAAACGATGTTGGAATATGTGACTGCCACAAGCAAGAATGGTAAGGACATTATGTGATTGGCAATGGATAAATTCTTAGGAGATCGGATTTCTGCATACTCTTGCAATGGGCAACTCCAGTGGCAGCCGAGGTACCTTTTGTAATGAGTTAATTAATTTTTTGTCCTGGATAATTCTGATAATTTTCCTGAATATATCTGTCAGACGCTGGAAGCCTCTTTTGAACTACTGGACAACGACTTTTGGATGGGGAAGTTGCACTCTCGGGTCGTATGTGTGGACACAAGTATGTCTGCTGAGATATTGACTCATCCATTGCAATCTCAGATTGAGAACATAGATTGAAGAATCATAAAAGGTTTCAAGAATGTCAATGAAGCAAGGTATATATGCAGGTAGTCAATTCTTTGGGAAAGTGGTGCTAGGAAGAATGCATGGCTTCAACAACACAGTTAGATTCATTAAGAAGGAAGATAGGCAAAAACCGAAAGGACAAATTGATGCAGCATTGTTGAGGGTGAAGTCATTTTGGAAGCGGTTCTTGAACAAATATATGGGTGTTGCTGAAGAGAACTTGCTTCTTTTTACATTTGAAAGATCGTGTCAGACTAGGTATAGTAATAGTAATAGTAATGGTAATAGTAATAGTAACAGTAACAGTAATGTCAGTGGTGTTTTAGTCATGCATTGGATGGAATACTTCACCATGCATAAGAACTTGTTGGAGCTTAGGGACTTCAAGACTTTACATGGGACGAGGGGACGTGTGCTGATTAGTCTTATGAAAGATTTGAACGGCATCGCCGAAAACATCTTCAAGTATTAATGGGTTGTTTATGAATAGTCTTTGTTTGATGAATGCGTCCAAGTAATATTTTGGGGGACATAGCTGGTATTGTCCAGGACTCTATTTTTGCTGATTTTAGTGCGAATGTCTGGCTTTTTGGTGATTGTCCATATTGTATACTATCTAACTTTTTGGGTAACTACCGATAGAGTTATGTAACTTTTAACTTGTTAATGTAGATCTAGATAGATGAATATAGACAATGTATATTTTTGCAAAATGCTTATCAAACAAGTTATCGATATGTAGACATGTTATGAACATGTATCTCTACAACTCATTCATGTTCAAATATTTGATTACGATATTTCTTTTAGATTTATACATTTTATGTCCAGACATATTTGACATGTCCAGCAAGCACAAATGTAAGGCAATATGCCTGGTTAGGAAGGGACAATAGCGTGTGCAAATGGAAATGGTGATACTAGTTAACTGGTAACTTATATGTTTGGAGTAGTGACAATACAAGTTTTTGTAGGTGTAGACATATTACCAACCTATATCTGGATAACTGGTTAACCAGATATTTGATTACAATATATCTTGTTCAAATATTTTCTGACATGTACAGCAAACATAAGCATATGAAAACCTAAAAGGCAGACATCGATCTGTCTCCAATAATCACTTTCATAAACTTGTTAATCTATATCCAGACAGATAAATATAGACTCCCTTTATATTTGCAGACCTCATACTTATTTGGAAAAGGTGAGGTGGTATATGTCTGGATAAGTGATGATATAAGATAATTGTGTATTGTCCAACTATTTGATACATTCTATGTATGTCCAGACAAAGATAGTTACCCATGAAATCGATGAAAACATAAATGCTATCGAAAAAGTAAATGTTATGTAGACAACATAAGTGACACACTAATACATGTTAATCTATATCCAGATGGATAAATATAGACACCCTATATATTTATTAACCACATACTGATTTCGAAAAAAGTGAGGTGGTATATGTCTGGATAAGTGACGATATAAGATAATTGTGTATGTCCAACTATTTGATACCCATGAAATCGATGAAAACATAAATGCTATCAAAAAAGTAAATGTTATGTAGACAACATAAGTGACACACCAATACATGTTAATCTATAATATATACACTATATATTTGCAGACCTTATACTGATTTGGAAAAAGGAGAGATGATATATGTCTGAACATGTGATGATACAAGATAATTGTGTATTGTCCAACTATTTTATACCTTCTATGTATGTCCAGACAAAGGCAGTTACCCATGAAATTGATGAAAACATAAAAGCTATCAAAAAAGTAAATGTTATGTAGACAACATAAGTGATGCACCAATACATATAGAACTCCTCGGCATTTCAAATGTCTATGTTGTGCTATAAAGCGCAAACAGGATTGTAATAGGCCTGAAGTCGTGTGAACCAGAAATGAATTTTGATAACTTATAACCATGTGATTTAGACATTAGATGTTACACGGTTTTGTGCTTTAAACGACAAAGATGGACAATAAGGAGAGTCTTTTAGCTAGACACCAGACAACCAAATCATAAGTCAGTGTATCTGGTTAGGAAGGAACAAAAGTAGGTCGAAACAATAGACTTCATCATACTAATTTGCAAAAACTGGTCAGAGATATGTTTGGATCAGTGATGGTACAACATAACTGCTGGAACAAAATGGTTACTATTTTTCAGCGGTGAAAGGTCTCTTGTTTTTAGCATTTTGCTTTTTAACCTGAATAACACAAAAATGGGGGGATTTAAATACAAGTGCTTTTATCTGTAAATTTAAAAGGTGGATACCTATGATTCAAGAAGAGGAAGCAATATTATGTCTGGATAGGGAAAATAGGACAATACCAGAGACAAAACTGAACATACATAAATACACACCTTCTTGCAAAAAAATTCTTTACAACCTCCCTTTCGGATACTTATGAAGTTCTGTCGAACGACCTGGATGACGGACATGTACTAGATCTTTAATTTCATCATCCGTTGTAGGGAGTAGTTGACGACAAGCACCACATGTTCCATCTTGGGTCATAGGAACTTGGGATGCATTTAGTTGAGATACATGCTCATACTTTTTTAGAGACAACGTACCAACTTCTGCCAATGAAACACATCACCGTAGTAAGTCCTCGTATCTGGATATGACATCCTTAAAAGTAAGCAAAGGTGGTAAATCTGGAACATAGCAGTAAGGACGTCACAAAACTTTATGCTAGCGATTTATGATATAATTTTGGGTAGTTCATCCATGTGCTAGTGCTTCAGAACAGATAGGGCGTGCGAACATAAAATGCCTTCAGTTACAAACAAGCCACATATGCACTCCACCGCCGAACTCTCCTCAATAAAAGTGACATGAAATAACTTGTGGAAAGAATGCTTAGTTTCCTTGTTTGTGAACCGTTGCGTCACAGTATGCTTATGGACATTGTCTCTGGAGGAGTATGTGATTTCATAGTAAAAAGTGTCGCCAAGTTGCTTTTGGAAATGCCTGAAAATGGTGGTCGTGTACGCATCACGCATTTGTTCTTCCAAACGATACTCTGAGCGGCATGGAATTACTTTGTCGAATGAATCGAACTGAGCTTGGCATGCCTTCTCATACTTTCGGCGAATAGTAATATCATACTTTTCTACAAAACTCTTTAAAATGAAGTTTTGTGTTTTAGATATCCATCAAAAAATGCGTTCATGCTTTCACTACGTTGTGTCGAAGACATACATGTGTTAGTTTACAAAAAGTTTTAAGAAATGCAAACAACACTCATTAATTCTAATAATGTTTATGACTTCTCATCGGCCCAAAAGTAATATTTAAGAAAGAGAGATACCCATTTTCCTTTATATTGTACAAGGAGTAAAGCCAAGTGTTATCTTGAAGTTGGTATTGGGAGATAAAGTAGTGTCATCCATGCTCAAAATGACTGGGAGTTGGAGAATCGTATACCAATCTTTTGAAGGAATCTCATATGAAATCATCATCTTCGTCTCCAAACTTGCCTAATATTTTATACAATATGTGCCAAATACACAAACGATGTCTCACGGATGGGAAAACAGTTTCAATGGCCTCCATAATAACACGTGGTTGATCTGTGACTATTGAAGTTGAACAGAACCCTATAAATATATACATCTCCGTTATTTTGATTCACAGATATGACAATGTATATCCAGATATAGGTGTCAGAAATATACGGATACTTACCATTCATACAATCCAACTAGGCCTTAAATAGCCAAACATAGTTTTCGGTGGTCTCCTCACAGAGCAAACCGCAACCAAGCAAAATAGATTGGGCATGCTAATTTATACCAACAAAGGGTGCGAAGGGCATATCAAATTTATTGGTCAAATACGTCGTGTCAAAACAGAGTACATCACCAAAGTACTTGTGGGCTATCCTTGAACGAACATCGGTCGAGAAGACGTTACGAAGATGTCCAGAGTCATCTAGATCCGAGAGGTAGTAGAAGTTGGAGTAAATTTTTTGTTGTTTTTGAAATTACTTGTGGAGTGTGTCCGCATCCCCCGTTTGAAGTTGCAGGGTTCTAATAGACGTCAACGAATTCCTACGTGCACAAGAGCGGTTTTATGGGAGAAGCAAAATCAAAAAGGCTTGAACTTATCTCGATAATCTATAAAATGTCCAAATATTACCTCAAGTCTCGCTCTGTGAAACCAACATTGGAGTACGAACCGACTTCTACTACGAAAGAAGTCATTGTTTTGGACGGATTAATGTCGGCTCGATCATTAATCTTGATTTGTTCCCTTGCTTGTTGTGAAACCCTCCTCTTTGATATTAGATAGCGTATGAAATCTGGACTAAGAAACTTGTGATTGTGGTCAGTACGGATCTTCCCATAAGTATAGCAACCTTGGGCGTTAAATGAAATTTTAGCCCCGTACTACACTTGGTTCTAGCAATAGGATGTTGTTCGTACTGTGGATTGTTGGTATTCTATGCCAGGATGAAAGATGTTTGATTAATGGAAATATGTTGGTACAATACATTGCAAATAAACGGTCACTTAGAAGAGGTATCAGATAAGTGTGTAGGATTCGTGCCCCTATTTAAGTATATATTTTGAAATTTTATACATGCATACAAGATCGCTTTCCATATTTTCGACGATTTCATGTACATTATTTTATATTTATTCTAATATCATGTAATCTACGTATATATTAAAATAAATAGAAGAGGATCATACCCAAATGTTTTCAATAACCTTTATGAAGATCCGGAGTTGCGTTGCCAGTTGAATGGTCTGTCGATTTGCCTCCAAGTGTTCACCAAACTCTAAAGAATATTAGAGAGAAATGAGCTAGTTAATCAATCTCTAAATCAAGGCTAGAATCTAGCTAATAATCCCTTTAAAGCTCCTAAGATTTAATCTCAAAACGTTAATAATTAAAAGCATTTTCGGATGCATTAATGGGGTGGTTAGGGAGAGAGAGAATTTTTGCATTAGTATTAACAAGGAAGGGATGAGGGACCTATTTATAGGATTTTCTATAACCCACATCATGTGCAAAGTACTTACAAATGATCTCTTATTAATCTCTCCACTAAACCACATCATGCGCAAACCACTTACACATGATCTCTTGTTTACATCTCCATTAAACCACATCATGTGCAAACCACTTTGCACATGATCTCTTGTTTATTTTGCCACATCATCATCACATAACTACATTTGACCAATGTGGATTAAATCCAGCCATTACTAAGTAAAAATTCTCATTAATATATGCAAAAACGTGGTCAACGGTTGGACCATTTTTCACTATTTTTGACTCTACCAAATTTTGGATTAATATCCAACAAAATTTGAACTTTCGGGTTTTAACATATTTATATGTTAAAATGTTGTAGATCACATTATATCATGTAATATATTATCATATATAATGTCAAAACATTATACCCCATAATATATATACATCTCATACGAATTTATTTATTATTCTAACCATGCCATTTTTACGACATATTGATTTTATTATTTTACCACATGTATATTATTTCATAACACATGAAACTTAATACATCATATAAAATATAAAATCATATTTCTTGTTTCCCAATTTTCTGGTGTGATCTATAGGAGAATCTAAGTTATGTTGGCAATAATATAAAACATTTTATATCATAAACTATAAACAGTATCTAGCTACACATTATAGTTACCAAAATAACAAAGATATTTTGCTCACTCGAACTAACACACGATTCACTTAGTGATATGTAAAATATCACTTGTGTCTATCCATTGCCTCATGATATTGAGAATATTATACAAGTAGAAATGTGTTATCTTTGTATTTTATATTCATTTCTTGATCTCTCAAGCTAATTATAAATATGTAAATATACACAAGTTATATTGTGCACATTATAATTTTGTTTTATCAAGGGCCCCAGCAACATCATAACTCAAGTCAAGAGGGGAAATGATAATCTTTTGACATATCATCTTTCCTGGTACAAGTCATGTATAACCAACTAATACATTTATCACTATACTCATGGATAGCTTTGATAATAATCAAATCATACACTCATTATGTGAAAAGATATAGGTCTCACATCTTAGGATTCAAATACACAATGAAACATTAATGACACAAACACAATTTCATAATCTTTTATTTGTTAGGTCAATTCAATATATGAAAGAAACATTTTCCATTGGAAAATTATTAATGGTCGTTGTTTTGGACGCCCCTTAAGGACGTTGGTGAGTTTGCGCAGTCCATGTCAGCAGTAGAAAAGAAAAAAAATTGGTTTGTCCCCCTTCAATTCTTTTGTTGTCTTCCCAATGCGTCTCAAATCACATTAAATGTGTCTCAAATCAGTTCATCCTCATTTTTGCTCTCCTACACAGCAGGGAAAGTTTCTTCTTCCTTTTGTCTCCCTTTTGGCACATTATGTTAGAACCTTTCGATTTCTTCCTTCTTTTGGTCCTCCTCTCATGCTCTTTCTACTCCAATGGAAATTGTTAATGTCTCTTCCCAAGTGGAGCAACCGTCAAACGTTCCTAAGGAGGACATGTTTTTTCTTTCTTTCGAAGAAGTCAAAACATTTTACGTAGGCTATGCTGATTCCTGTGGTTTTGGTGTTAAGATAAGGCAATCTCATTACGATCGTGGTGTTCTCCAAGGAGGGAAAGGCACCAACAAACCAAGGACAAGGGAAATTGAAGCGTAGGTTATCCAGTAGAGTCCAGTGCACTGCTCGGATAGGGGTCTCTAGAAACCCAACAAGGGAGTACCACATTAACTTTGTTGATCTTAAACATAACTACGCCATGCTTGAGGAGGATCAAATGCATTTTCTCAGACAAAAATGAACGGTCCTTGAGCACGCATATCATGCAATGATTCTGCTAGGATATTCGTTGTTAAGACCATGCAATCTTTTGTGGTCGAGGCCAGAGGTCATGACAAATTGACTTTCAACGAAAGGGACCTAAGGTGTGTGTTCTTTATGCCTAACATAATAAAAGTAAAACATTTTACATGGTCTTAGACGTTTCTGTATGCAGGAACTTTATAAACAAAGTCAGAAATTTGAAGATGGGACATGGCGATACACAAGATCTTCAAAACTATTTCATTAGGATGCAGAAGATTGATTCCATGTTTTTCTATGTAATGGATGTGGATAACGAAGGAAGACTACAAAATGTGTTCTGGGCTGACTATCGTTCTAGAGCTGCCTATTCATACTTTGGAGACGCAATATGTTTCGACACAACCTACATTACCAACAAATACGACAACCCTTTGCCCTATTTGTAGGAGTTAATCACTATTTCGAGTCGGTTTTGCTCGGTTGCGCTTTGCTGTCTTCTGAGACCACTGAAAATTACATTTGGTTGTTCCAAACGTGGTTGTCGTGCATGAACGGTACGTATATACTTACGACCTTGTCCAGTTTGAGGTGTGGGTCTGTCCAGTTTAAGGGTGTAGCTATCCAGATTAAGGTGTGTTGTTGTCCACAATAAGTGGTTTAGATGTCAAGATTACGGTGTGTTGCTGTCCAGATTAAGTTTTGCATATGCTCAGAATAAGTTGTGGGTCTGTCTAGAATACGTTATGGGTATGTCCAGAATAAGTTTTGCGTCTGTCCAGATTAAGTTTATGTGCGTGTCCAAATTAAGTTGTGTGTATGTATGGATTAAGTGGAGTGTCTGTTCAGACTAAGTTGGGAGTGTATCCAGAATATGTTGTGGGTCTATCCAGAATGAGTTTTGCGTCTGCTCAGAATAGGATGTGGGTATGTCCCGAATAAGTTGTGTGTCCGTTCAGAATACGTTGTGGGTCTGTCTGGAATAAGTTGTGTGTTAGTTCCGGAATACGTTATTTGTCTGTCCATAATAAGTTGCGTGTCTGTCCAGATTACATTATGTGTTTGTCCCCATTAAGTTGTATGAGTGTCCAGAATAAGTTGTGTGTGTCCGGGTTAAGTTGCGTCTGCCCGGAATACGTTATAGGTCTGTCCGGAATAAGTTTTGTGTACGTTCTGGAGTACGTTGTGTGTTTGTCCAGATTAATACATTATGGGTCTGTCCGGAATACATTGTGTGTCTGTCCGGAATTAGTTGTGTCTTTGTCCAGTTTAAGTTGTTTGTATGTTCGGATTAAGTCGTGTATATGTCTGTATTAAGTCGTGTGTCTGTCCGGATATAGTTGTGTGTCTGTCAAGATTAAGTTGTGTGTTTGTTCCGAATAAGTTGGGGGTCTGTCCAGATTAAGTTGCAGGTCTTCTCGGGAATTAGTTGTCTACCCAGAATACGTTGTGGGTCTGTCCAGAATTAGTAGTGTCTGTCCGGAATACGTTGTGTGTCTGTCCTGATTAAGTTGTGTCTCTATCCGGATTAAGTTTTCAAATTAGTATTTTGTACCTTTGAATATATACCCCACTCCTTTTAAATTGCTCCCATCAATAAGATATAACTCCCCCAACGATCATAATAGATCAATGTGGCGCCAATACTGTTGTTGTAAGAAATGTCTTCGCAGATGATTGACATCATTTCATGCTCATATTTGTATCTTATATCCATTATATTACACCTGAGCAATGCTACGTGACGAGTTTTATGTTTAGTTTTCAGGAATAAAGAGGTTTGAAGAGAAGAGCCATGAAAGGATCCAAAAGCAGGAAAAAGGACTTAATTGTGAGACCTGGGGACTAAGATGCAAGGGAGAAGGACCTGATCGTAAGACCGAAGGACCTAAGAGCAAAACAGAATACTCCACACCATCATGGGGAGTATTTTACCAATTCGAGTCGGGTCGAAGCTCCAACAAGTCAAGTAACCGCATCAAAGACCAACAATACCAGAAAGAAAAGCCCACAACAAATTCCAACACGATCCGAAGATTTTGGACCGCCAATTGGCGGTCTTGGACCGCTAATTGACGGTCCATATTGCTTAGGATCCGTCGAAATTTCTCCTGGACTTGTATTAATGTTCGTTTAGGCTATTTTTAGTATTGGTTTAGTCCCACATCGGAGGATTGTCCCCGATTAGCTTTTTCCATGCTTATAAATAGAACTCTTCACCTTCCATTGTAATTACCCATTGCTTGGTGGCATTCTCTCTACTAAGGAGTGAGCCTTGAAGCAAAAACTCAAGGTGGAGAAGAATGCTACCTTCAATGTGAGTCATTTGTTAATAAATAATTCTTCTAGTTTCTTTTAATCTTGTCTTTTAATTTGTGCATGTTTGTTTAGTCTTTCCTTTCCTTTTATGTTTCTTTAATGCTTCTTGCCTTCTTAGTTAACTTTCATTTCAGTATTATGCTTTCTTTTGCTAGTATAGTTAGTGTAATGAGTAGTGAGTAGTTCCATCCCCATTTGGGGGTGGAGAAATATGTGATATAATTATGTAGTGTATTAAGTGTGTGTTATCTTTATCCCTTGAGCTTTATATGATTTCCATAACCATCTAATGGGTCTCCACTCTTATCTTTGATATGCTAATGCTCTTGAATGAAGCTTAGCTTATGCTTTGATTAGTGGACCTATTTTATGGGGAATGATAAGGTTAGGATATGGATGAAGTTAATATTGGAAACACAATTTGTAGTGTATGTACTCTTGTTGCCTTTACCTTAGCTAATGTCTTGTATGTTTTAATGATGTAGTGAAATCTTAATTCATGTGGAGGCATAGTAGGGTATAGTCTTTATACTTGAGTTCATGTAGCTTCATTCCAATTATTGTCTTGTATGTTTTAATGATGTAGTCTTATCTTAATTCATGTAGAGGCAAAGTTGGATGTAGTTTTATGATTTCATGCACTACATGTTGTGAGGAGCTTAATGAACACACACACACTTCTCTATGTTCACATTATTTCTCTACCCCCTTTGGGGCTTAGTTTCTTGCTTCTTTTCCATTTCCATTTGCATCTTAATGTAGTTTAGTGTAACCAACCTTTCTTCCCTTTCTTTACCTCTCGCCTTTGCACAAACCAAGTGTCGACACACCTCCCAGTGGACGACCCGTATTTGCCACCGCTTCAACGCGGCCGTGCACTTGCGGTTAAATATAAAACGAGATCAATCAAGTTTTTGGCGTCGTTGCCGGGGAGGTGCTCTGTCCAGACCTTGGTTTGGACTATTCGAGGGGTTTTTGATTTTTTGTTTCCAGTTTTGTTTAGTTTCAGGGAACCAGAACATCAAGGGGAGGCTACTGGGAAAGTTTGAGGAACAGAAGCCACAAAGAGACCACCAATCAACGGTTGGAGACCGCCAATTGGCGGCCTGGTAAGGGCTTCCTGCTCTCAAATATCTTCTGGTGGTTTATTACTTTACTTTAGTTATCTGGGAGCCAAATTTTGCATGCTGTGATCTTTAGTTTGCTCCCAGATTTAATTTCAATCCCCTTTAATCAACTTGGACCATAAAACTCAAAGCAAAAGATTAGACTCCTTGCCATCTAGGTCATGCATCATGTGTAGACCTTGCATGCATTTGTCTTTTCTTTGCTTTACATTTTGTCGTTGATTGCTGGCGTAAGGTACGTGCACCCACATCCCTCATTCATGCATGTTTCGTTCATGCATTAGTTAGTAAGGTGCATCGGGACAAGAGTGAGAGAGCGTTTGATTGGAGCGATTGATTGCTAGATCTAGGATTAAATCGCTACTAAGGAGGGGTTGTCCCATAAAAGATAAGGTGGGGGATTTCATCACCCTTTCCTTGGCCCCAAAAATCACTCTTAATAAAGCCTTAACTAAAAGCAAGTAGACATTGGCCCTAGGATTGCGGGCGCACTAGGAGAGTAATCTAGTTGAGACCGTCATGACCTGATCGGCGTTGCCTACCTTGTCGATAGTAGGAGGTACTGGATCTCCGGATCTGGTATCACTTGCTGGGCATTGTGGTCCTCGTTGTAGGGAGGTGGGACGTGTCGAGGCTAGTGACCTCGAAGTTAGGCGTCGTCTAGCCTAAGGACTCATTGCCTTACATTGTTTGAGTCGTGCTTGCTAGTTAGGCTTCTTCCTGATCCCTCTACCCACGCTAGCTTTAGGGATTCTTCCCTTCTCCTCTGAGTCATCTTCTTCTCACCTTCTTCTACGTTATAGTCTCCTCCCCTATACACTCTCTGGTAGCGTTTTAGGGTCGAGTCGAGCACTTTTTGCGAGCTTAGTCTCGTGGTGGTGAGAGTGGTCGACTCGAGAGTTGTTTCTTGAGATGGATGGTTACATGGGCGACCATCCATATAATTGTTGGGACCAGGATGATTCTCCATGGTACTCCGGACCCATGCAACCTGGGGTGGCTCAGACTAACACCCCGTATGGTTGGGATAATCCTCATTGTGTGACTGAGCAATCTTCATATTGGGGTAACATGAGAGAGGCACCGACTGCTAGACCACCATCTAGTTACGTCGGATCATATGTTGGTCATCAAACTGAGACATTACAAGAACCTTTGGCCTCTTTCATGCATGTGGTAGATGACATGGGTGCACCGGTGGCTCCAGTAGCCGTACCGTGTCACTATTGTGGGTTGAGTGGTCATGATTTCGGGGAATGTCCTTATGTTCCCCCAGAGCCTGAGTATGAGCATACATTTTCCCAAAATGCTCATTATGACCATTACGCATCCGCGTACAATCCGAGAGTGATGGATTCATGGGGAGACAATTCATATCCCAATTCTTATACTTCATTTCCACCACAGTATCCTCCTCCCGAATACCCAGAATTCTACCAACACCCCACTCCAAATCATTGGACTCATTCTCAGCCAATCAACACCCAACCTCAAAATTTCCCAAGCTCTGACTTGGACCTCATCGTTGACCGCATACCTGATTCCTTGAAACAAACTTTCCTTACGTTCATGGAAACCACTCAACAGTCCATACAAAATATGGCACTGCAAGTGAGTCAAATGTCGCAGCAATTACGTGAACGTGAGGAGAGTGACATTTCATGTCAACATGAGGATTCTTCTTTTGATATCGAACCACCACCACATCCACAAATTCAAAGCACAACCTTTCAAAGTCAAACTCCTAGTCAGTCTGAGGGACTTGGGGTTTCAATTCACGATCACTTAGTGGAGGATTCGATTCAAATTGAGAATAACTTGGACCAGCCTCATTATGAGTCGGCACAGGATTGTGCCTTATCTTTTTGTCCCGTGGCCCTTGAGCCACATGATCTTCATATTTTGCCTCTTAAGGACTCACCTCTGGTGGAGCAAGAGCTCCCTAGTACCCTCAATTTCACACAACCTGATGAGAGTTTGCCTCTCACTATTGTTCCTGATCATCTTGGAAATGATGGAACATCAAACAACTACATTGCTCATGAGGGTATTAGGAGTTCCTTGGAGGATACTTTGGGTATGAGACCCACTTCCTGTTCTCCTGGTGAGTTGGACATGCATAACGAGGTGCTTGACCTCGTTCCGACCCACCAGCCTGTTGGTTGGAGAGTTTGGATTGACGATCATAACTTCAGCAGCGCAACAGGAGAAACTCTTCTTCCGTTGCCCCTTATTTCCCAAACTCTTGAGAGGTTCAAGCTCTTTCAGTTTGATCCTTTGAATGAGACGCCTTTGCGTCCAATTCATGAACCTTTCATTTCATCTGGTGCTCTTTGTGAAAGGGGCCCACACATGCGTATTCTGGCCCCGCGTGGTGTCATGTTCCCTTTCCAAGTGCATTGACCCACTCTTGAGGTTCCCATTTGATGTCTTTTGACAAATGAAGATGGGAACTTATGTTTGTACATAGTTATATATTAAAAAAAAAAGTACAATAAAAGACTCCTTCAGTGAGCATTGATTGTTGTGAGCCCCAACCCTTATGTACTTGGGCCCCAATTTCTTCACGTATTTATCTCCCTTCTTCAGCTTCTCACAGGTTTTGAGGGAATTTGGGTTTGTGTCCATCAACATGACCCCGAACGTCCCTTTGTACTTCATGTTGATGAGATCTTTCCTTTTTCATGCATATATCCATGTAGTATCTTGTTCACATTCATTGAGGACAATGCATGAAGTAGGTGTGGGGGGGTGTTTTACGTGTGTACATAGTCGAGTCTTTTTCCTTTGGTTTTATTTTCTTTTGTTTGTACTACTAGGGTCATGTTAGTGTGCCGCATTTAACATTGATATATCTGCTTGCCATGATCCTTGGGTGACTTGTCTTCTTTTGCTTGCCGAGTGCTTTAAAATTTTCACATTTCTTTCAAAATCTTCGTGTGTTTGCGAAAGAAAATGTTTTTGTAGGTTTTGCGTGTGTTTAGCATGTGCAAAACCGTTGAGAGGCAAAGTAAAAAGAAAGCTCCCAAAATTGTCTTGAACTTGATGCATTAGGATATCTAGTACGTGGCTTTAGGATTTATCGAGTCGTTAGGATGCACCCCAGTTTTCCCTTGGGGTGAGTAATCATAGGGTTTCAGTGCTCAAACATTTAATGAAGTCCACCCTGAACCTAGTGAGTCAATAATTCGTGTCTGTTAACTTAAGGAAGTTTGTTGTAGTGAAGGACCCTCTAAATCCTGTTGTGAGACATTAGTGTAGGGGTTTTGGTTCATGTGTAGATAAGAAATAAGTGAGTAGGTGTTCTCTCTTCTCGCACGGCTCCTATCACTCGGGAAAGTAGGTCTGAGGGGACTTTGTGCCTGGTGCTTTCGAGTCATCTGACTTGGGATGCGCCGACTGAACTCCCGTTACACGGGTGGTAGGGATTGCCCTATGTGGAGATGTGGGGAAAGGTGTATGTGATAGTGTAAGTCCTCATGGGCAATGATGCACGGAACCTGACCCTGGGAGAATGAAGCTCCAACTAATAAAAAGTAAAAGAAAAAAAAAATTGTGAAAAGAAACAAAAAGAAAAAAAAAATATGGTAATGCAAATAAGAACCTTAATGGACCTTACACTTTGTATTACTTGAGGATCTTGAGGTTGTCCATGTCTTTCACTTAATTCCTTATTTAACTTGCACGAATGGTTCATTAGGTTAGGTGTGTGGACTGATTACCTATATAGAGTCGGCCCGTAGGATTACCGCGTCCATTGATCGACAAAAATTTGTCCAACGAGTCGAGTATCTAGATTGAATAATGCATCTTGTTCGGATTTTGTGGGTATATCCGCTGAAAACCCTCAGGAGACAACACTCCTCCTCCTTGGCAACAATGAGGTTTAATGGCTTGTTGCACGTGCTAAGTGCAACCGTGATTCCTACGAAAGTGAGTTAGGATTTCTTGTTTTTCGTTTGCTTTTCTCTTTCTTTGTTTTGCTCGGGACTAGCAAAAACTTAGGTGTGGGGGTATTTGATTGACATCATTTCATGCTCATATTTGTATCTTATATCCATTATATTACACCTGAGCAATGCTACGTGACGAGTTTTATGTTTAGTTTTCAGGAATAAAGAGGTTTGAAGAGAAGAGCCATGAAAGGATCCAAAAGTAGGAAAAAGGACTTAATTGTGAGACCTGGGGACTAAGATGCAAGGGAGAAGGACCTGATCGTAAGACCGAAGGACCTAAGAGCAAAACAGAATACTCCACACCATCATGGGGAGTATTTTACCAATTCGAGTCGGGTCGAAGCTCCAACAAGTCAAGTAACCGCATCAAAGACCAACAATACCAGAAAGAAAAGCCCACAACAAATTCCAACACGATCCGAAGATTTTGGACCGCCAATTGGCGGTCTTGGACCGCTAATTGGCGGTCCATATTGCTTAGGATCCGTCGAAATTTCTCCTGGACTTGTATTAATGTTCGTTTAGGCTATTTTTGGTATTGGTTTAGTCCCACATCGGGGGATTGTCCCCGATTAGCTTTTTCCATGCTTATAAATAGAACTCTTCACCTTCCATTGCAATTACCCATTGCTTGGTGGCATTCTCTCTACTAAGGAGTGAGCCTTGAAGCAAAAACTCAAGGTGGAGAAGAATGCTACCTTCAATGTGAGTCATTTGTTAATAAATAATTCTTCTAGTTTCTTTTAATCTTGTCTTTTAATTTGTGCATGTTTGTTTAGTCTTTCCTTTCCTTTTATGTTTCTTTAATGCTTCTTGCCTTCTTAGTTAACTTTCATTTCAGTATTATGCTTTCTTTTGCTAGTATAGTTAGTGTAATGAGTAGTGAGTAGTTCCATCCCCATTTGGGGGGTGGAGAAATATGTGATATAATTATGTAGTGTATTAAGTGTGTGTTATCTTTATCCCTTGAGCTTTATATGATTTCCATAACCATCTAATGGGTCTCCACTCTTATCTTTGATATGCTAATGCTCTTGAATGAAGCTTAGCTTATGCTTTGATTAGTGGACCTATTTTATGGGGAATGATAAGGTTAGGATATGGATGAAGTTAATATTGGAAACACAATTTGTAGTGTATGTACTCTTGTTGCCTTTACCTTAGCTAATGTCTTGTATGTTTTAATGATGTAGTGAAATCTTAATTCATGTGGAGGCATAGTAGGGTATAGTCTTTATACTTGAGTTCATGTAGCTTCATTCCAATTATTGTCTTGTATGTTTTAATGATGTAGTCTTATCTTAATTCATGTAGAGGCAAAGTTGGATGTAGTTTTATGATTTCATGCACTACATGTTGTGAGGAGCTTAATGAACACACACACACTTCTTTATGTTCACATTATTTCTCTACCCCCTTTGGGGCTTAGTTTCTTGCTTCTTTTCCATTTCCATTTGCATCTTAGTGTAGTTTAGTGTAACCAACCTTTCTTCCCTTTCTTTAACTCTCGCTTTCGCACAAACCAAGTGTCGACACACCTCCCAGTGGACGACCCGTATTTGCCACCGCTTCAATGCGGCCGTGCACTTGCGGTTAAATATAAAACGAGATCAATCAGCAGACGTGAGACACAGATTTTGTATATGACACATAATGACAAAGCTCCCGTGAAGTTGTCAATGCAGTATCAGAAGCACATGTTATTTGATCTAAAATTGATTGTATACGATTCCAAAACCCCAGTAGAATTTGAGCGTAATTGGCAGGGTTTCCTTGGTGATTTTGACCACCAGAACCATAGTTGGCTCCAATCGATTTATGCAATCCGAGAGTCCTGGATACCTGCCTTTGTAGGAGATTGGTTTTTCACGAGAATGACATCTACTCAGAGAAGTGAGAGTATGAACTCCTTTTTCGACAAGTATCTGACTTCTCAGATCACCCTTAAGCAGTTCGTTCAACAATACGAACTCACACTCCACCACAAGTACGAGAAGGAAGGTCAATCAGATTTTGATTGTCCTCATAAGAGACCCCAATTGGTTTCAATGTATCCTTTCGAGAGGCAGTTCAGCGATTTGTATACAGAAAGGGTCTTCAAGAAAGTCCGATTAGAAATTGGGAAGATGATATACTCCGATATAACTGAGGAGTTCAATACGGATGGCGCATTTCATTACAAGGTATCTGAACGTGTATTGGCTTGTGAGCAGCTACTGTCGAAATGTTTCCTAGTACAAATCAGATCTATGAACTTCACATGTGATTGTAGAATGTTCAGCACGTTGGCCTTCTATCCTGCCACGTTTTTGTTGTCCTTGCACGCTTAGATCCTAATGCATTGCTCCTGGAGTCTTACATCATTAATCGATGGCGGAAGGATATTCGAAGGAGCTATTGAGATAAGATGTACCAAGACGATGGCGTAATGGAGAAGGATGCACTTCGTCGTCACGACGACATAATGGGTCGTGCCATTTGGATCGCACAGGAAGCCTTCATTTCACACGAAAGGTATCTTCAGGCCGTTAAGTCCATTGAATTTCTTAATGCACGTATGCAAACTACTTAGTTGCCTACTTAAATTGATGAACCTGGGACCGCGAGTACATCTGTTCTCAATCCAGATAAGGTCAGACATCCAGGAAGATCGCCGACTAGACGTCGGGTTTCTTTAGGTGAGAAGATAATTAAAAGCAACCACAAAAAGCACGGCCAACAAGAGAAGAGAAAGTTCAAGATGAAGGTTACATCGTCGTTGCACGTAGTAGCACCGAAACTGGGGGATCCTGATTTTTATGATTGGGACATGAATTTGTATTACAAGGAACTTCCTCCTTAATTTTGCAATAACCGGGGGATCCTCAGTAAAATTCGAGGTTGCGCCTCCCTTTTGCTTTGCAAAAAAAAAACTTCCTCCTTAATTTAAGATTTCTTGTTATTTTTAGTTCTTGGAAAACGATGAAACATCTATGCACCCCAGTATAAGTTGTGGTGGATTTTCTGTTCTTGTTATTTAAATTACTGATCTGTAAAGTATAAGTTGTGTCTATCTGGATTAAGTTGTGTCTGTCCAGAATACGACATGTGTCTGTCCAGAATTAGTGGTGTGTCTACCCAGTATACGTTGTGGGTATGTCCACAATTAGTAGTGTGTATCCGAAATAAGTTGGATGTCTGTCCGGATTAAGTTGTGTTTGTCCGGAATACGATGTGTGTTGATCCGGAACACGTTGTGCGGTTGTCTGGAATAAGTTGGGTCTGTCAAGATTAAGGTTTTAGTCTGTCAAGTTAAGTTGTGGTTATGTTGAGTTAAGTTGTGTGTTTGTCCAGATTACGCTGTGGATCTGTTCGGTTTACGTTTTTGGTATGTCCAGTTTACGTTGTGTATCTATCCTGATTAAGTTCTTGGTTTGTCCGGTTTACAGTGTGGATCTATCCGGTTTACGTTGTTGGTCTGTTCGGTTTACGTTGTGTATCTGTCCCGATTATGTTCTTGGTCTGTCTGGTTTACGGTGTGGATCTGTCCGGTTTACGTTATTGGTATGTCCGGTTTACGATATGGATTTATCCAGTTTACACTGTGTATCTGTCCCGTTTAAGTTCTTGGTCTGTCTAGTTTACAGTGTGGATCTGTCTAGTTTACGTTGTTGGTCTATCCGGTTTACGGTGTGGATCTATCCAGTTTACGTTGTGTATCTGTCCAGTTTACGTTGTGTATATGTCCCGATTAAGTTCTTAGTCTGTCCAGTTTACGGTGTGGATCTGTGCGGTTTACGTTGTTGGTCTGTCCGGTTTACATTGTGGATCTCTCCGGTTTATGTTGTTGGTCTGTCCAGATTACGTTGTGTATCTGTCCTGATTAAGTTCTTGGTTTGTCTAGTTTACGGTGTGGATCTGTTCGGTTTACGTTGTTGGTCTGTCCGGTTTACGTTGTGGATCTCTCCGGTTTACATTGTTGGTCTCTCCGGTTCACGTTGTGGATCTGTCCCGATTAAGTTCTTGGTATGTCCGATTTACGTTGTTGATCTGTCTGGTTTACGTTGTTGGTCTGTCCGGTTTACGTTGTGGATCTGTTCGGTTTACGTTGTTGGTCTCTCCGGTTTACGTTGTGGATCTGTCCCGATTAAGTTCTTGGTGTGTCCGATTTATGTTGTGGATCTGTCCCGATTACGTTCTTGGTCTATCCGGTTTACGTTGTGGATCTGTCTGGTTTACGTTGTTGGTCTGTCCAGTTTACGTTGTGGATCTATCCCGATTATGTTGTGTGTCTGTCCAAATTAAGGTGTTCAAGTGTCCAGTTTAAGTTGTCTGTCCGGTTTAAGTTGTGGTTATGTTCAGTTTAGGCATCCACATTAAGGTGTTTAGGTGTCCAGTTTAAGGTGCAACTCTTCAGTTTAACCAATTCGATTGTCCATTTCAACCAACAAACCTATCATTCTGAACGGAAACAAAGTGTTTGTAATTTGTACATGTAAAAAGGACAACAGTGCAAAAATTGGTCTTCAGATTTGCACACACGAACAGGGGTCCCTACATGACCAGACTGTCAATTCGCCCCTAATACAGTGAATGGTCTTGGGGTCCTTCTCCTTCGTCGGGTCAAGATTTAACATTAGGCACCTTATCCAGTATAAAAAATAGGCTCCACAATCATTGCTCCCCGGTGGTTGTCGTTGGCTATTCTTCCTAAGGATTCTCAATGGTCAGTCAACCTTCAGTATTCAGCCACATCTACGGCTGCGCATTCATGTGCACCTACCGTGTTGTTTGGATCTTCTCCTCGAACTAGCTCCCTAGAGATACTGTTGAACTTTAGGATCTCCGCGGACGGGCCATGGACAACCACCATATTCCAATGACCTACAGACCAGCATGGTTGTGCGATTACAGTCTCTCTTCGAGACAAACAGTTTATTTTAGGGAGGATAAAATCATCAATTGCTCTGCCTTGGCCACCCACAATTCGCCCTGACTCGAATGTTGATATGCATATAACATTTTGTGTTTGGTGTCTTCCTTCCAGAACCGAAATCATAACTTCAATAGTTTGGTTGCCCATATCCATCTCAGGCGTTATAAGTTCCTTCAGGTCACTACGTGTTAGACTACATATATCCCCTCTCCATATCACCTCTCTCTGGTCCTTGCTGGGTGCGGTCAAGTTCAATAACATGTTGACCTCATCATCTGACAACGTCCCCAATGCAGACATGTCAACATCAGACATCGTCCCCCCTAAGTGGGCAGTCAACCTATAATTGTCGTCTACTTTTTCCATTTTTTCTTTAGGCTTCTTTGGGTTACTCTGTCTTTTCTCTTTTGCTCCGCTTCCACCTTCTTCTTCTTAGCCTGCTCTTCATCATCTTTCCTCTGGTGCTCCATGGTGGCCGTCGAGCATTGTTTTTTCACACACCAGTTTGGTTTCCTTTCCTTGCTATCTTCTTCCTTCTCCTCCGCTCTTCTATTTTCCTCTTTTCTTCCTTCTCTTCTTTCTGCTCATCGACTATCTTCCTCTCTTCTTCCTTCTCCTCCTCCCTCTTCCTCTGTTCTTCCTTCTCTTTCCTCTTCCTCTCTTCTTTCTTCTCTTCCTCCTTCTCCTCTTCTCCATTATTTTCCTCTCTTCTTCCTTCTCCTCCACTCTCTTCTTCTCTTCCCTCTTCCTCTCTTCTTCCTTCTCTTCTTTCTGCTTCTCGACTTGCTTCCTCTCTTCTTCCTTCTCCTCCTCCATCTTCCTCTGTTCTTCCTTGTCTTTCCTCTTCCTCTCTTCTTTCTTCTCCTCCTCTCTCTTCTTTTCCTCCCTCTTCTTCTCTTCCTCCTTCTCCTCCTCTCTCCTCTTCTCCACTCTTTTCCTCTCTTCTTTCTACTTCTCCTCTCTCTGCCTCTCTTCTTCCCTCTTCTCCTCTCTCTTTTTCTCTTCCTCTCTTCTTCCCTCTCCTCTGCTCTTTTCTTGTCTTTCCTCTTCCTCTCATTTTCCTTCTTCTCTTCCCTCCTCCTCTCTTCTTCCATCTCCTCCTCTCTCTTCTTCTCTTCCTCTCTTCTTCCATCTCCTCATCTCTCTTCTTCTCTTCTTCCCATTGAGAATCCTCCTCTATATTTAGATCTTCGTCCTTCTCTCCACAATTAGCTTCACATGTCCCCATTCCTAGAAGAGATACAATCTCTTCTTTCAGCCTCCCACACTCTTCCTAGGACATCCTTAGGTCTTCCTTCAAGTTGTTAACCTCTTCAGTCACCTTCTCAAGGGGTGCTTCGCTTGTAGCCATTTCATCTTCACCTCACTCAGCTCCAACTCTTGTAGTAGCGGGTTACATGGAATGCTGCAGTCTCTTAGTTGCAGCCTTGGCAAAGTGTCTATTGAAGCTGACCCCTTTGAAGCAGAACCCTTTGATGGGTGCGTTTTTTTAGCAGGAATTTGATCTTAACTAATAAGTTCCAGCTCCCTTTCAAAGCCCCCTTCAGGTCAAATTTTCCGTTGTAAATTTAAGTTAAGGTGATTCCTCGTTCCTCCCATTTCCTCAGGGTTAAACGTTTCCCAAACATTTCCATCCAACTTTTCATCTGTGGATAGGCTCCCCGTTTGGGCTCCCCCAATTTGAATTTCTCACAAAGCCACACCTTCAAATGGAAAAAATCATTTGTTAAAAAGGACATGTCAGACACAACTTCACAAATTATTCTGGGCAGACCCACAATTTAATCAGGACATACACACAACTTATTCGGGATAGACACACAACTTAAACTAGACAAACACAACTTATTCTGGACAGACATACAATAATGGGGACAGACACATAACGTAATTTGGACAGACACACAACTTATTATGGGCAGATAAACAACATATTCCGGAACTAACACACAACTTATTCCAGACAGACCCACAACGTATTCCGGACGGACACACAACTTATTCTGGACAGACACACAACTTAAATTGGATAGACACACAACTTAACCCAGACAGATACACAACTTATTCTGGACAGACGGACAACTTAATGGGGACAGACACATAACGTAATCCGGACAGACACACAACTTATTATGGACAGACAAACAACGTATTCCGGAACCAACCCACAACTTATTTCGGACATACCCACAACGTATTCCGGACGGACACGCAACTTATTCGGGACATATCCACATCCTATTCTGAGCAGACGCCATATTTATTCTGGACAGACCTACAACGTATTCCGGATAGACTCTCAACTTAGTCCGGACAGACACACAACTGAACCTGGACAGACACACAACCTATTTTGGACATACAGAAAACTTAATGGGAACACACACATAACATAATCTAGACAGACACACATCTTATTATGGACAAACACACAACGTCTTTCGGGAACTAACACATAACTTATTCTGGACATACCCATAATGTATTCCGGACAGATACTCAACTTAAACCGGACACACCAAAAACATAAAAAAAGCTAATCAAATTCTTAGAAAGTGTAAAAAAGGCTTACTTGTAGTATTGCCACACAATTGTCCAAGCAACCCAACTTCATAATGAAGTTCCCGATCATTCTCCTTTCCTACAAATCTAAGCTTGCTTCCTCCAGACCTCGAACCAGGGATGTGTGAACTGTGCGTGCCCATGCGTATATGTTGATGCATTTGATGTCCCTCAAATGATTGATGAACTAGATCTTAGTGCAAAGTGTTCCATCGAAGAACAAAAAATGGTTGAAGATGAAACAAATCAGGAGACGAACGTACTCCTCGGGATCGTCCATTACACTAGTAGCAGTCATATGACCTAACGGTTGGGTGTTGTCAAGGTTCACCCTTTCTCGCTTTTGTACGCCCATGAGTTCCATAACAACGGTCTTCCCACGCACGCTTAGCCCCAAAATTAGGACAATGTCTTCAGGTGTAAGGGGGACTACCTCTGATCCTATTCTCAGCCCCACCTCCTTCACGTCGTAGTGTTCGACGAACCAACCAAGTATTTCATTGTCCGTTGGAATGTTAGGAAAGTGTAGGAAGTGACCGAAATGGGTTCCCCAGAAAACCTCCTTCTCAACATCCTTCATCCTACCAAACTGCTTTTCGATCGCCATCCAGCCACACTTTGCTTCCCTAAAACAAACGAATAAAGAAACGAAAGTTCATAAATAACAAATCGAGGTAGGGTAGAAAACCTAAATCGACCCACCTTCCCAGCCACAGCTTCGCTAGCGAAAACATTACTCAGAGAATCCATTATCGTTTAGGGTGGAAGAAACCAAGAGAAACTTTTTTTTGGCTTCTTCAGTTCACATGTACTAAGCAACAACAAAGATGGACTCTCCCTTTCGATCTGTCTATTCGTTTCCTTCCTTGATATCCCAACCTTCGCCGAACTAGTGTCTGCACTCTGTCTAATCTGAGGTTTGGAAAGCAACTGTCGTACTTAGAAAACCGTTGATTAACTTTTAAAACAAAATAAAAAGTGTGTATGGAAAGGACGACGTGTCAAGCTGACTGGACGCTGACTCACCATATTTTCGTAGACACGTAGGGCACGTCACGAACGTCTGCGTCCGTCTATAAGGATCCTTTTCCATTTCATATACTCATGTCGTTAAATATTTGTAGAGCTACAATATCTCTCTTAACCAACATGACAATCTTATCTCGGTCATTAATGTTCAATGTTAACCACCATGATTGTGAATTACTTTTGATTTATGTAAATCATTATCATTTAAAGCTCCACGGTTAAGGACCAAGAGTATCTTACTTAACACTTCCAAAAGACGAATACATTAATCAAGGAACAAAATGTTTGCACATTCAATTCATAATAATTGACATATAAAAGTAAAACTTTTAGAACACATTCCCTTCAAAGTGATCGTATATCCAATGTAGATAAATGAGAGATGTATGTAGTTCTATTTGTGTCTCTATATAAGTGGTCATGTAGCCATTACAAAAGTGAATCTTAACATATTAAGACAAAATTTGAAAATTAGTATATCTAGATAAAATTGAGATGTTTGTAGTTATGTTTCCCACCACAGGAGATATACCTTGGGCAACGTTCCAACCTTGTGGAACGCAAGAGTTCCCCTTAATAAAACACCATTTTCCCAGACACAATGAAGTTTCTTGATGCCAAAATTAATAGATGTCGCATACGTCTCAAAGAAGACTCGAGCTAGTTCAAAGGTTGTAAAAGTCAACCCAATCATTGGGAAATCTGATCCAGAAGGTGAGGATATGTCAAGGTCTGAATGAGAAATATCTGGATACAGCTTGTGCATTGTACCATCTTCTGGTAAGGATGTGTCAGGGACGTCATCGTCATCTTTGTCCAAGTCTCTACTGAGTTTGTTCTCCTCTACGTCAGCATCATCTTTGGAACACTCGTCGTCTGACTGATGAACCTCCAAACTGAACACCAAGTCAATGTCTACGTAGACATAGACAAACAAATTATGGATAAGTCTCTCTATATATTGATAAACCAAAACATGTGAAAAAGTGGTTTGCCTATGGATTCCATCAAAGTGTGTTGGTGGGGAGTTTGAGTACAAATTAATGACTTAAACATGTTTCGGAAGGGTAAAGATAAATGAAATGGAGTGTTGAAGAAGATTACAACTATTTATTTTTAAACAATAGGGAGAGCAATCAATGGCTGACACCACCATCATCTTGCATTAAATGTGGTGACAGAATGTGATGATTACAATTACTTATTTTTTAAACAATAGGGAGATAATGTGGTTTGCATGTTATTTGGCAAAAGTCGGGGGACTGATTGTAAATCGCCCATAGTTTTCACGTGGAGTGCTACGAGTGGATGGAAACCCACGTGATGGTCCACTCATGGAAGGTGGAGAAAATGGAGCCCGAAAATGATCCCAAAAAGGAGCCCGCTGAGCATTTTCCTTTTTTCGCTCCCCACATTGTTTTTCATAAGAAGCAAGTTTTTTTCCTACTTATGCGAGGAGTTGATTTCATGCTTGAAATTGTCCTCCTTATTTACACCCCAACCACCACTAAATAACTACTATGTCCAATGTGGAGTCAACATTATATGATTTTATACAAACAAATGAAAAGACCGTTGAAAAATACACAATCGGAGAAAATTAAGTAGAATTAAATATTCTACTAGTATTATACTCTAAGGTGAAAGGCAAAAAATGAAAAATAACAATATACAATTTTTTAATTAAAAATAACAATTAAAAGAAGATGCAACTCGCCTTGAGTACGTTCGTAATTCATTTTCACTAGAATTAAGATTTGCCAAAAGAATCAATTTTCTTCCAGAGTCTCAGGGGGTGTTAGTGGCGCAGAAAGTTCTGGAAAATGATTTTCAAAGTCAAACGGAAAACAGAATAAAACAGAATCCAGTGGAAAGTAGTTTCCCTTTGACTGAATTATGTTGTTTGTGTCTGTCTGGAATCTGACAGAAAACAAATTTTGTTGTTTGTGTCGTTCTCTGAAATCCGACAGAAAACATATTCTATTGTTTGTGCCTACCATTAGAAAATATGAGAAACCGTGTAACTTCAGTTTAATTTATAAATGAAAACATGTTGTTCTAATCTAATCTCAATAATATGACAATCCAAATCACATTTAATCTATAAATGAATCTCAAGAAAAATTAACCATAAAACTATCAATTAAAATTAACCACACTAATTATTTAAAATATCTTACACCAACATCAAAGTGGTCTTGACTTCAATTTATATGTTCTCTTGTTCTTACAAGATAACAATTACCTCAAAAAGTTACCGATTCCCATCAATACCATTTAGTGAATCCAAAATAAAACTCCAGTATGGATCTGCCAGAGTGGAAGTGGGAGCACGTGACGATGGATTTCGTCACCGGTTTGCCGATGACGAGGAGATCTCACGACGCGATTTGGGTCATAGTTGATCGACGGACCAAGTCGGCGCATTTTCTGGCGATCAGGACCACCTTACCTTTGGAGGGTTTGGCGAAGCTGTACATCGAGGAAATAGTCCGGTTACATGGTGTGCCTGTGAGTATTATCTCTGATCGTGATCCGAGGTTTACCTCCAGATTTTGGGGTAGTCTGCAGAAGGCTTTGGGGACTCAGTTGAAGTTCAGCACGGCTTTTCATCCACAGACAGACGAGCAGTCAGAGAGGACTATCCAGACGCTAGAGGATTTGTTGAGTGCGTGTACTCTGGATTGGGCAGGATTTTGGGATGAACATCTGCCGTTGATCGAGTTCGCCTACAACAATAGCTACCATTCGAGCATTGGGATGGCACCGTACAAGGCTCTATACGGTCGGCCTTGTAGATCGCCGGTATGCTGGAGTGAGGTAGGCGAGAGGCAGTTGGTTGGACCAGAGATTTCTCAGATGTATGCTGAGAAGGTTGGCGTGATCAGACAGAGGTTAGCGACGGCTCAGAGCAGACAGAAGAGTTACGCAGATAGGCGTAGACGAGAGTTGAGATTTGAGGTGGGCGACCACGTTTTCTTGAGGATTTCACCAGCTCATGGAGTGATGAGATTCGGGAAGAAAGGGAAGCTCAGTCCGAGGTACGTCGGACCGTTCGAGATTCTTGATCGTGTCGGAGAGGTTGCCTACCGTATTGCTTTGCCGCCGCAGTTATCGGGTATTCACAACGTTTTCCATGTTTCTATGTTGAGGAAATACGTTGCCGATCCGTCGCATGTGATTGAGAACTGTGTTCCGGAGATCGGTCAGGACTTATCTCTCGAGGAGAGGCCCATGGAGATTGTAGACCGGATGGAGCACCGGCTCAGGAGGAGAACCATTCCGATGGTGAAGGTCAGGTGGCAGCACCATAGAGAGTGTGAAGCCACTTGGGAGATCAAGGATGAGGTCCGGAAGAAGTATCGGAATTGTTCGGTGAGAATTTGTTCTAATTTCGAGGACGAAATTCTTTAAGGAGGGCGGATTGTTACATCCTAACCCTTTGATTATTGGGTTTATTGTGTTTTAGGTGGAGGATTAGAGGAGGTTGGGTTGGATTAAGATGGACGGCTCGGATGAGAGGTGGAGAAGGGTATAAAAGGTGATCTTCTCTCCCTTTCTCTCACTTTTTTCTCTCTCACTCGTGCGACCCTCTCTCTCTCCCGCTCAACTCTCTCTCGCTCTCTCCCTCTCAGCTCCTGGGGCACGGTGGTGTGGATTTGGCGAGGAAGACGGACTCGGTGGAGTGCGCAAGAATCGTGTAGATCGGTGGCACGGTTGGGTTCGCCGGAGAAGGAGAAGAGCGATCGTGGAAGTGACCTTCGTGGGTTCTTCAAGGGCTTCTTCAAGCCTTAAGGTATGCCAAGCAGTAGTGTAGACCTCCTTTAGCCTTTGCGAGGGTTGTTGTGGACGACGGTAGGCCGGAAGGCTCATCGAAAACCTTGCAGCAGCTTTTTTGCTCTGCAACGGTAGACCGGCGGGATGGCGCGGTCGACCGGTCGTAGTGTGTTTCCGGCGGAAAACCCTTGCACCGGTTGAACGATACTCTTCGAGTGGTCGACCGGTGGTGCGTTTTACCAGGGGATTTATGCTTTGTGTGTTTTCGGTCGAACGGGTCCCCTTTGCCGGTCGACCGAAAGCACTGTTGTAGGTCGGTTGGGGGCGTTGACCATCTAAACGGTCGACCGCTCGTTGACTTCGTCCGGCCGGAACTTAAGTTAACTTATTGGCCGGTCGACCGGGAGTGTGGTTTCGGTCGACCGTGTAGTGCGGTTTTGTTGGGGGTTTTCCCTGGTTGTTTTCGGTCGACCGTGATCTGAGGGTCGTTCGACCATTGGTGCTTTTTGAGCGAGAGAGGATTTTTCCCTGTTGGATTTCGGTCGACCGTGGATTGAGAGTCGGTCGACCGGTTGGACGTTAATTCGGTTTTTCAGAGGAATAGTTGTGGTGTTGGGTCGACCGTTTAGGTTCTTCTGTTCGACCGTTTGGGCACTGTTTTGCATATGGATGCTTGTGTCGTGTGTTGTTGGATCCGTCTCGAGGGCAATGGGTTCCCGACCTTTTTGGGCGACGGTACAGACATTGCCGGCCTGAGAGGAGGGACATTGTTGTGGCTCTACGGAGCGTTGGCCGAGACTCTGACCGGCGGTGCCTTGTGTGCACGTTGTTGTGGCTCTACGGAGCGTTGGCCGAGACTCTGGCCGACGGTGCCTTGTGTGCACGTTGTTGTGGCTCTACGGAGCGTTGGCCGAGACTCTGACCGGCGGTGCCTTGTGTGCACGTTGTTGTGGCTCTACGGAGAGTTGGCCGAGACTCTGACCGGCGGTGCCTTGTGTGCACGTTGTTGTGGCTCTACGGAGCGTTGGCCGAGACTCTGACCGACGGTGCCTTGTGTGCACGTTGTTGTGGCTCTACGGAGCGTTGGCCGAGACTCTGACCGGCGGTGCCTTGTGTGCACGTTGTTGTGGCTCTACGGAGAGTTGGCCGAGACTCTGACCGGCGGTGCCTTGTGTGCACGTTGTTGTGGCTCTACGGAGCGTTGGTCGAGACTCTGACCGGCGGTGCCTTGTGTGCACGTTGTTGTGGCTCTACGGAGCGTTGGCCGAGACTCTGACCGGCGGTGCCTTGTGTGCACAGGTGTTGTTGTTGCCGATGTTTTCCGGCAGTGCCTGGTGTGCACGGGAGATTGATGTGCTTTTACTGCATTTTCATTTCATGTTTCATTACGCATATTATGTTCATATTTTAGGGGTTTGGCATACGGGGTTTCTCACGGGAAACTCAGGCATATTCATGTTTTATGTCAGGTCGTACGCGTCAGTAGGAGGTGGTGACTGCGGACAGGAGCACCCAGACCAGATCCTGTCGCCTTTTGTTCTTCGAGGTGGATGATTTTCCCTTGTACATGTGTTGTATATGTTTTGTGTTGGGTTGTAATCATCCTTGACTGTTGTATCGTACAATATCATATTATATTATATATGTACTCGTAGTTTGGTGACGACCCCAGTGTTGATTTCTTATCTGTTTAAAGTTTTAAATTTTCCGCTGTTTCGGGGCGTTACAACTAATGTTTCCCCACCATGCACAATTAAACAATTTGTTGAATGTTGTGATAGTACCAATGATACTTGAGCTCATGGTTATGAAAACCGGACCGGCCGGTCGACTCAGGAGCCGGCTGAACGGCCAGTTCAAACCAACCGGTTCAGACCAAACAATAATAATATATATGGTATCTTACTACACTTTTAGTCTGAAATGTACTGTAATAACCTGAAAGTAAGAATCAAAAGATGCGCAGAAGTTCGTAATTCATTCCATATTCAAATACAAACGACATGTCTAGAATTGACATTCAAGTCTAAAAGTCGTGTCTAGAATTGACATACAAGTCTAAAAGTCATAATCAAGCAAATGTTTTTACTTGTTTCTTTAATTGTTTTTCATCTTTTTTTGTGTGGCTTTGTTTATGGTATCTTTATGCAAGGATAATAATATATGCAGATGATAGCATAGAAGTGAGTCTTGTTAAACATATAGACCATTGCAGAGTTTAGACATTTAAAATCTTCCTTTGCTGATTCCATTCTTTTTTTATCTCAATCAGATTTGGTATTTAAAAAGAAAAGAAGTTGACAAAAAAAACTATGTAACATTTACATATAATCTTGTTTCAAAATCATATTATCTCCGTAACATTTACACACAACGTCGAAGAACACTTGAACTGTTAGATACAAGAAAGCTGGAATTAAGAAACCAAACTATACCATATACACATTCCAATATTCTGTCAATGCTGAGTATTTTTTGTTCAACTGCAAGTCGTGAATGAAACCAATGCAGCTCTTCAAATCATATGACTTGTAACTTGAGGACCGATAACGAGTTGGAGTCTGCTGTTAGTAAGATGAAATTTGTCAAGACTTGTCTAGCCAACACAACAAAGACATGGAGAAATCAAAATAATTTTTCATCACAGAGCAAAACAAATATGGCTGGAAAGTGGAAACCACTAACATGTATTCAAGATCAGTGCAGAATACAACACTCTAGGATGATTACACCAAAACTTTATGCATCCTACCACAAAAACAGGGTAAAAAACCAAATAGGTAAGTATAATTTGTGAAATAAAACATCAAAAAACCCTTCTCCAACTTTGATTCCCAAAAGTTCCAAATCTTTGCAAAACCACATCAAGATCAAAATTTTATGCATCTTACGGCAAACAAAGGCAAAAAACAAACAAATGGGTAAGTATGGTTTGTGATATAAAACATCAAACCCTTCTTCAACTTTGATTCCCAGAAGTTCCAAATCTTTGCAAAACCATAGTAAGATCAAAAATTTATGCATCCCACAACAAATAAAGACAAGAAAACCAAATGGACAAGTAAGATTTGAAGGAGAGAAAAAAAAAATCCAAACCTTCTTTAACTTTGAGTAGTGCTTCATACAGTGGCTTTTGGTTCTTCCTCTTTAATAACTGCAACACCACCAAATCAATCAACAAAATCTCACCATTTCCGACTAGGATTTGTACCAACAAATCAATCTTAACAAAAATGTACCAAAACCATCAGATTTGTAGCATTAGAAAAAAATTATCGTAAACCCTTTAAACAAAAAATGTACCACACGATGGTCGAAGACGTTGCCGGAGTCATCAAAGATGAACCCCCAATGTCGGAACCCGAAATGAACCCGATTGGCCGCGAGTCGAAGTCGGAACCTAGTCGTCGCGGAAGAAGATGGGGGTGGTCGTTGGAGTAGTCGCCACAAAACATCGGAGCTCCAAGCCCGTCTGATTCGTCGTCCCCGATCACCTCAGAGCACAGTTGGGCGGAAGAGGGTGGAAGGAAGAAATCAGGTGGGGAAGGAGGAAATCGGCTTTCCTTCGGATTCGGAGGGGGTGTGAAGGGGAGGAAAGTGAGGATAAATCTCTTATATACGTTAGAATCCTAGAGAAAGTTGGGACGGATTCCCAACCTGCACAAAACCTCATTTTGGTCGGTTGACCAGAAAGATTCTGAGGGCACAACCCCACCCCCCAGCCAAACTTCCTAGTGTCATTTCTGGATTTCTTTATTGTCTCATAAAATCCTTATAATGAAGAGAGAATAATAAATCTAAAGGGAGACTCATAAAGACACGAAGGATGCGAGTTAAAGGGAGACTCAGGTAACAAATCTAAACCAAGGTGGAGATTGTTGAATATTGGCTTATATTTGTTAAGAAAGCAAATCCAGGAAGAGTCGGTCGACCGGATTTGATTCGGTCTACCGACACACAACCCAGGAAATTTTCGCCGAAGACGGGTCGGTCTACCGAATTGGATTCGGTACACCGAACCGAGGATTCCAGGCACTTCGTATGCAGCTGGGATCGGACGACCGAATTGCATTCGGTCTACCGTCAGAAGGTTTCAAGCACTTCGGAACAACGGGTTCGGTAAACCGTTGCGGAGATTTTTGGTGTTCCGAGAATCTGGAAAGTGTCTGTCCAATTTCGCACGGATCACCGAGGGGAACTCGGTCAACCGGAGGGTTGTTGAAGAATTCGTTAGTTCGTGGAAGAATCGTTCTCGCGGTCTACCGAGACGCGCAAGAATCGTTCCCTCGGTCAACCGGGAAGGATTCGGTTAACCGAATCGGAACAGGAATAGTTCCTGTTGAAGCAGTCACGGTTAACCAAACGAGCATCGGTTAACCATGTTCCCCATGAATAGTTATGTTCGGTTTTGCTTAATTGTAGCTCGGGTTTTGAGTCTATAAAAGGGATTGTTTGCTCTTACCCTTTCATAACATTGCATACAAGTTAGTTTTCTTCATTGTGAGTTGAGAGATTAAGGCTAGAGATAGATCTAGAGTGCTTTGGGAGACATATTACTCTCAATCATTTGTAATCTCGTTTGCTTCTCTTGTTGGAGAAGCGGAAGAAGAAAAGGAAACTCGCAGGAGACCCCCCAAGGACGTAGGCACGTTGCCGAACCTTGTAAAACGCGTGTGTCGTGGTTGTTTCAGGTGTGCATGTTTTCTTTGCTTGTTTTATACCCATCTTATTAGTGTTCTTGTTGCAATTGAGTTTGGGAGAGGGTCCGAAGTTAATTCCGCATTCAATATTCGATTTATTATTCGTGGTGCGTGTAATCCGTGTCGTGTTAGTGCGTATTAGATCCCCCTCCCAATAGCTGGTATCAGAGCATTGGTTGCACTTACGATGGCGGAGGAAGCGCGGAATTTTCGGGTGGAGAAATTCACCGGGAAAGGGAACTTCTCAACATGGCAACGGAGGGTTCGTGCGTTGATGCATCAAACGGACGGGCTATTGCTGACGTTGGATGGGGTTGAGAAGAAGCCGTCGAAGATGACCGACGAAAAGTGGGAGTGTCTGAATCTCCGGGCTATTGGAATCATCGAGTTGTGCCTCTCGGATGATTTGCTTTTCGAGGAATCGGCGAAGACCGCGGCAGAATATTGGAAACTTCTGGAGGAGAGGTTCATGAAGAAGAACCTTAGCAACAAATTGAATCTGAAGCGTCAGCTGTACATGCTTCGGATGAAGGAGAACACACCGTTCATTGAGCATCTCTCGGTGTTCAATAAGTTGATAGCTGATCTGACTCAGCTTGAGGACAAGATGGAGGATGTAGACAAGGCAATGTTGTTATTGACGTCGCTGCCGGACTCGTATGAGAATTTGGTGAATACGATCATATATGGCAAGGATTCGTTGGTGTTGGAGGAGGTCAAGGGCACGCTGATCTCCTACGATGCAAGGAAGAATTCGAGTAGTAGCTCTTTCGAGAAGGGTGAAGGATTGATCGCAGCACCGGAAAGGGGCAGGACGGGTAACAAAGGAAGAAACAACGGTAAAGGGCGGTCCAAATCAAAGGGGAGATCATTTGAGTGTTTTTTCTGCAAGAAGATTGGTCATATGAAGCGTGATTGTAGGGCCTTCAAGGAGTCGCTGCAGAAAGGGAAAGACGGGTACAACTCCGCTAGCGTGGTGACTTAATCATCTACAGAATTAATCATCTACAGAATTAATCATCTACAGATTGTGGTTAATTTTGTTCAAAAAATGATGAAATTATCATCTACAGAATTAGGAAAAAATTAAGAACGAAAATGAGAGAAAACTGATTCAAACCTTGAAAACTTTCCAAGTCTACAAGAAAGGAGGTAAATAGTCCCATGTGGTGACCCTTGGTTGGGGAGTGAAAATGGGGGAACTCTTGCTAGTTATATTGGGAACTGATTGACATCATTTCATGCTTATATTTGTACCTTATATCCATTATCTTACACCTAAGCAATGCTATGTGACGAGTTTTATGTTTAGTTTTCAGAAATAAAGAGGTTTGAAGAGAAGAGCCATGAAAGGACCCAAAAGCAGGAAAAAAAGGACCTAATTGTGAGACCTGGGGACCAAGATGCAAGGGGGAAGGACCTGATCGTAAGACAGAAGGACCTAAGAGCAAAACAGGAAACTCCACACCATCATGAGGAGTATTTTGTCAATTCGATTCGGGTCGGAGCTCCACTAAACCAACCAGATGCATCTAAGACCAAGAAACACTTCAAGAAAAGCCCACAAAGAAAACCAGGCGGATCTAAACTTTATAGACCGCCAATTGGCGGTCTGGAACCGCTAATTGGCGGTCCATTTAGCCCAGGATCCGTCCAATTTTCTGTAGCACGTGTATTAGTGTATTCTTAGTGTATTTTTGGTATTGGTTTAGTCCCACATCGGGGGATTGTCCCTGATTAGCTTTTTCCATGCTTATAAATAGAACTCTTCACCTCCCTTTGTATCCATCTCCCTCTTGGTGGCCATCTTCCCTACTAAGAGTGAAGCCTTGAAGCAAAACTCTAGTGGAGGAAGAGCTACTTGTAATTGAGTGAGTTAATAATATAAGTTTTCTCTTCATGATGTTGTTTCTCTCTTAGTTTAATTTCCTTTCCTTTGCATGCTTGTTTGTTTGTTTAGTTGTATGCTTCTTTAATATTTCTTGCTTGAGTAGTATAAATTTCATTTCAGTATTATGCTTTCCTTTGCTAAATTAGTTAGTGTAATGAGTAGTGAGTAGTTCCATCCCCATTTGGGGGGTGGAGACATATGTGATATAATAATGTAGTGTATTAAGTGTGTGTTATTTTTATCCCTTGAGCTTTATATGATTTCCATAACCATCTAATAGGTCTCCACTCTTATCTTTGATATGCTAATGCTCTTGAATGAAGCTTAGCTTATGCTTTGATTAGTGGACCTATTTTATGGGGAATGATAAAGTTAGGATATGGATGAAGTTAATGTTGGTAACACAATTTGTAGTGTATGTACTCTTGTTGCCTTTTCCTTAGCTAATGTCTTGTATGTTTTAATGATGTAGTCATCTTAATTCATGTAGAGGCATAGTAGGGTCTAGTCTTTATACTTGAGTTCATGTAGCTTCATTCCAATCATTGTCTTGTATGTTTTAATGATGTAGTCTTATCTTAATTCATGTAGAGGCAAGATTGGATGTAGTTTTATGATTTCATGCACTACATGTTGTGAGGAGCTTAATTGAACACACACACACTCACACATTTTTATGTTCACATCAGTTCTCTACCCCCTTTGGGGTTTAGTTTATTGCTTATCTTCATTTCCTTTGCATTTCATTTCAGCTTTGTAGTCTAGATTAGTGTAATACATCTTTCTCCCTTCTTTTTACCTCTCGCCTTCGAATAAACCAAGTGTCGACACACCTCCCAGTGGACGACCCGTATTTGCCACCGCTTCAACGCGGCCGTGCACTTGCGGTTAAATATAAAACGAGATCAATCAGGAACTAATGAGGAAGTGTTGGAAGTCTAGTTCTAACACCTCCTACAAACCAATCACAAAAAAATCACATATGGACTGGAGCTCACTTCTCCTACTTCTAGACCCACAACATAAATTATATCGAAAATATTAGTTGAAATTTCATCGATTTATGATTAGTGAGGGAACACACAAGTGATAGAGAAGAGCAAGACCGACTTCGAAGATGTGTCTATGCTTTCGTTCGGAAACACCATTTTGTTGAGGTGTATGCGGGCAAGAGAGGCGGTGTCCATTGATGTTAGTATGCAGTTTTGTTGAAGGCGATGACAAAATTTCCTGAGCACCATTTCTTTGTAGAAACTAAATTTTCTTATTTAAAGTATTTTCAACATGTAATCATAAAGTAGCAAAAATATCAAATATATCAGATCGCGATTTAAGAGGATAAAATCAAGAAAATCTGGAATAGTCATCCATGAAATGTACCTAATATCGGAAACTCATTTTTGAAAGTTTAGGAGATGGTCCCCCAAATGTTGCAATGAATAAGTTCGTGGATATCTGGAAATAGTATTTGTTAAACAAAAAAAGTAAAGCATGACAATAGCTCATAAGACAAGAGGTACAAATACTATTATTAGTGCTAGAAATAAAAGGAAGTGATTCGCATCAGTCCATTACAGAAAACATTGGGGTGAAACTCAAAGAAATAATTCTTTTCCTTAGTATATTGAGAGAGTAGATTTTTAGATATATTGTTACATCCTAACCCTTGCTTTTGGGTTTAATTGTGTTTAGGTGGAGGATTAGAGGAGGAGGAGGAGATGGAGGGCTGAGATGGATTGGGTGGTGATGAGGTGGAGGGTGGAGATGAGGGGAGGTGTTGCTTAGGTGGGTGCTCTCTCCCTCTCTCTCTCACTCGTGCGTTCCTCTCTCTCACTCAAGTCTCTCTCTCTCTCTCGTGATCCGCAGCTCTCTGAGGTGAGGAGGAGCTTGAGGTTCGCCGGATCGTGTGGTTTGAGGCTCGCCGGATCGTGTTTATCGGAGGCTCGGTTGGATTCGCCGGAGAAGGAGGGGAAGCGCTTGTGGAGGCGACTTCGTGGGTTCTTCAAAGGCTTCTTCAAGCCTTAAGGTATGTCAAGCTTTGCTTTGATGCTCACTTATGCTTTGGTGGGTGTTGGGGTGGTCGACGGAAGGCCGGAGGGCTCGTCGGACCCGTGCAACAGCGTTCTGCACTATAATCGGTCGACCGGCAGGTTGGTTCGGTCGACCGGTTGTAGAGTATTTTGGGCGGAAAACCCTTGCACCGGTAGAACGATACTCCTCGAGTGGTCGACCGGTGGTGCGTTTTACCAGGGGATTTATGCTCTGTGTGTTTTTGGTCGAACGGGTCCCCCTTGCCGGTCGACCGAAAGCACTGTTGTAGGTCAGTTGGGGGTGTTGACCATCTAAACGGTCGACCGCTCGTTGACTTCGTCCGACCGACGTTTAAGTTAACTTATTGGCCGGTCGACCGGGAGTGTGGTTTCGGTCGACCGTGTAGTGCGGTTTTGTTGGGGGATTTCCCTGGTTGTTTTCGGTCGACCGTGATCTGAGGGTCGTTCGACCGTTGGTGCTTTTTGAGCGAGAGAGGATTTTTCCCTGTTGGATTTCGGTCGACCGTGGATTGAGAGTCGGTCGACCGGTTGGACGTTAATTCGGTTTTTCTGAGGAATAGTTGTGGTGTTCGGTCGACCGTTTGGGTTCTTCCGTTCGACCGTTTGGGCATTGTTTTGCATATGGATGCTTGTGTCGTGTGTTGTTGGATCCGTCTCGAGGGCAACGGGTCTCCGGCCTTTTTGGGGTGACGGTACAGACATTGCCGGCCTGAGAGGAGGGTCGTGTTGTGGCTCTGAGGAGCGGGTGCCGTGTGTGCACGTGGTTGTTGTGGCTCTGAGGAGCGGGTGCCTTGTGTGCACGTGTGATTGAGGGGTTGGGGTGAGAGGACCCTGGAGACCCGTGGACGATGATTTTCCGGCGGTGCCTTGTGTGCACGTGTTGTGGCCGATGATTTTCCGGCGGTGCCTTGTGTGCACGTGTTGTGGCCGAGATTCTGACCGGCGGTGCCTTGTATGCACGGGTGTTGTTGTTGCCGATGTTTTCCGGCGGTGCCTGGTGTGCACGGGAGATTGATGTGCTTTTACTGCATTTCCATTTCATGCTTCATTACGCATTTTGTGTTCATATTTTAGGGGTTTGGCATACGGGGTTTCCCACGGGAAACTCAGGCATATTCATGTTTTATGTCAGGCATGTTTTATTCATATTTTAGGGGTTTGGCATACGGGGTTTCCCACGGGAAATTTTTGTTGGTAGTTAGACTTGAAATTTGTGTTATCTGGGAGCCCAATTTTGCATGCTCTGACCTCTGGTTTGCTCCCAGATCATTAATCACTCCCCCTTTAATCAACTTGGACCATAAAACTCAAAGCAAAAGATTAGACTTCTTGCCATCTAGGTCATGCACCATTGGTAGACCTTGCATGCATTTGTCTTTTCTTTGCTTTACATTTTGTCGTTGATTGCTGGCGTGAGGTACGTGCACCCACATCCCTCATTCATGCATGTTTCTTTCATGCATTAGTTAGTAAGGTGCATCGGGACAAGAGTGAGAGAGCGTTTGATTGGAGCGATTGATTGCTAGATCTAGGATCAAATCGCTACTAAGGAGGGGCTGTCCCATAAAAGATAAGGTGGGGGATTTCATCACCCTTTCCTTGGCCCCAAAAATCACTCTTAATAAAGCCTTAACTAAAAGCAAGTAGACATTGGCCCTAAGGAATTCGGACGCACTAGGAGAGTAATCTAGTCGAGACCGTCATGACCTGATCGGCGTTGCCTACCTTGTCGATAGTAGGAGGTACTGGATCTCCGGATATGGTATCACTTGCTGGGCATTGTGGTCCTCGTTGTAGGGAGGTGAGGCGTGTCGAGGCTAGTGACCTCGAAGTTAGGCGTCGTCTAGCTTAAGGACCCATTGCCTTACTTTGTTTGAGCCGTGCTTGCTAGTTAGGCTTCTTCCTGATCCCACTACCCACGCTAGCTCTAGGGATTCTTCTCTCCTCACCTGAGTCATCTCCTCATCTATTCTCTACGTTTAGTCTCCTCCTCTAGTACACCTTCTATTGTGTGTTTGTTAGAGTCGAGTCGAGCATTTTTATGCGAGGTTGGGCTCGTTCTGGTGAGAGCGCTCGACTCGAGAGAGTGCTTATTTCTGAGATGGAAGATCTTGGCGATCGACCATCTCCGCCTCGTGCTCCTTTGGAGCAAGAAGGCGAGTCGTCTCGTGGTGGCGAGGGAGACCGGGTTCCATACATGGACTACCTCGGTCCATTCCCACCACCACGTAGACCTCCTTCTCCTCCTCCTCTGACTCGAGAGGAAGGGAGATTCGGTCAGGATTGAGTTCTAGGTGCACCACCACCTTTAGCTCGACAGGATAGGCCGATGACGTTGTGGGAGCGGACCCATCCTGTTCGGGCCGCGCAACCTTCTTGCATAGTTGTTCCCCCTGCTCGCGGGAACAACTATGAGCTGAAACCTCAGTATGTGAGCATGCTTCCAACCTTTACTGCCAATAAGGAGGATCCGTATATTTTTATACGCGAATTCGAGGAAGTATGCTCCATGTTCAAGCTTCAACAGCTTGACGAGGATTCTGTCCGGTTGAGGATGATTTCGTTCGCATTGAAGGATAATGCGAAGAAATGGATGTATAGCCTCCCGGCGAGCTCGATTCGGTCTTGGGATGACTTTGTGACCGTCTTTCTGAAGAGATTTTTCCCTCAAAGGAAAACTCAACAGATACGGCACCAGATACATCAAATGTATCAGACCGAGACCGAATCTTTTCATGGTTTCTTTGAGAGGTTCAAGGACCTTCTCCAGCAATGCCCTCATCATGGACTTGAGCTATGGCAGCTGTGCCAGATTGTTTATGAGGGCATCAACTACAACACCCGCACATTGTAGGAGTCGATGTGTCAGGGTGACTTCCAAATGAAACCCATCGAGGAGGCATGGGACACTTTTGAATCCATGGCTGAGCGCACCTTCGAGTGGGACACCATGAGAGAGCCACCAGCCGCCAGGTCTTCTGGTCGAGCTGGATCATATCATGTTGAGTCGACTATCGCGTCTGAGGCGAAAATGGCTGCTCTCATGCGTAGGATAGAGAGTTTGGAGATGGACCGAGCTCCTGTAGCTCAGGTCGCTACTCCCGGGTGTACTAGGTGTGGACTGTCGGGACATGATGACTTGGAGTGCGCTTACGCTCCAAGAGATACTGAGCATGCAAATGCGATGTATCAACAAAGGCCCCGAAACGACCCGTACAGTCAGTCCTATAACCCGGGATGGCGTAACCATCCTAACTTCTCTTGGGGGTCTAGTGGAGGACACGGTCAGAGCTCGCACGCTCAACCTCAACCTCCACCTTATCAACCTCCACGCCCATCGGCGACCTACCAACCCCCACATCAAAGGTCTCAGCACCAAAATTACCAACCTGGTCAGGCCTCTTCGTCGGGTTATTCTAACCAGACTCCACAACCCCAGCGGGTTGACCCTAAGGACTCTACCATTGAACAAACCCTTCAAGCATTCATGCAGAGCACTCAATCCATGCTTGCGGCCAACAATAATACGGTCAAAGCATTGGAAATGCAAGTAAGCCAGTTGGCTCATCAGCTCCATGAACGCGAGAAGGGTCAATTCCCGAGTCAACCTGTGGTAAATCCCAGGGGTCAGCCTGCTAATACCAGGCAGAATGTACACAATGTTGAAAGTGACCCTTCCCAACATGCTAATGTTATTCATACCTTGAGATCGGGAAGGGTCGTTGACAACAATGTGAACATGCCGGAAGCCAACCCTGTTGGCAAGTCTTCCGAGGAGAGTCTTGAGCCTGTCAAGGAACCTAATTCTGAGACTCCTCCTCGTGATTCCTATGTCCCCAAGGCACCATTCCCTCATCGGTTGACTAAAAAACGTGATGAGCATTGGGATAAGATCGTTGAGGTACTTAGGCAAGTAAAGGTGAACATCCCGTTGTTGGACGTTGTTCAACAAATGCCACCGTATGCCAAGTTCCTCAAAGACCTTTGCACCACCAAGAGAAAAACAAATGTGCCCAAGAAGGCCTTCTTGGCCGCCAATGTGAGCTCCATATTGACACAACCCATGACTGTCAAGTACAAGGACCCTGGTTGTCCAACTGTCTCTTGCACGATTGGGAATGTGACCATCTCTCAAGCTCTATTGGATTTGGGGGCATCTGTGAATCTCCTGCCTTACTCAGTCTATGTCAACCTTGGGATAGGCGATCTTAAACCAACGAGGACAACCCTCCAGTTGGCTGATAGATCCGTCAAAATCCCACGAGGGAGTGTGGAGGATGTCCTTATCAAGGTGGGTGAGTTCGTATTTCCAGTTGATTTCATCATCTTGGATACCGAACCCGTGTCCAACCCACAAGGACAAATTCCTGTAATCCTTGGGAGGCCATTTCTTGCGACATCTGATGCCTTGATCAATTGTCGCAATGGCTTGATGAGGTTGTCTTTTGGAAACCTCACGGCGGATTTCAACATCTTCACTCTTGGTAAGCAACCTGGGCTCTTCGACGACTCAGTCGGAGCCAATTTCATCCAGGACACGGATGAGCCCGATTCATTAGGCATGTTCGACTCACATCGACATATTATTGAGGTGCCTAATGATCAGGTTGCGAGTGAAGAGGATCTTGAGGAATCCGCCAGCATATCTCTGGACGAGGAGGCACATCTGGGTGCTTGCTCCTCTTACCCCGTGGCCCTTGAGCCACTTGAAATTAACTCTGAATCCGACAAGGACCCACCTCTGGTCGAGCTTAAACCGCTCCCCGATAACCTAAAGTACATCTTTTTAGGGGATAATGAGACCTTGTCACTCATTATTGCTTCTGATCTTGAAAAAGATCAAGAGGTTGCCCTCAAAAGAGTACTCTTTGAAAACAAAGAGGCGATCGGGTGGTCCTTGAAGGATATCAAGGGAATTAGCCCTGGTATTGTTCAGCATCGGATCCACATGGAAGAGGATTCTAGGCCCCGCAGGGACCCACAACGGAGATTGAATCCTGTACTGAAAGAAGCCGTCCGAAAGGAGGTTCTTAAGTGCTTAGATCATGGCATAATCTATCCTATCTCTGATAGTTCGTGGGTGAGTCCTGTCCATGTGGTTCCCAAGAAGTCAGGCGTGACGGTTGTGGAGAATGAGCATAATGAGCTTATCCCGACACGCCTGCAAACTGGCTGGCGAGTTTGCGTTGATTATCGCAAGCTCAATGCGGCAACGCGGAAAGATCATTTCCCGTTGCCATTCATTGATCAGATGTTGGAAAGGTTGGCCGGACATGAGTACTATTGTTTTCTTGATGGATACTCCGGTTACAACCAAATTCCCATCGCCCCCGAGGACCAAGAGAAAACCACATTCACTTGTCCCTTTGGCACGTTTGCCTACCGTCGCATGCCCTTTGGGTTATGCAATGCGCCGGCAACGTTTCAGAGGTGTATGATCAGCATCTTCTCCGATATGGTTGAGCGTTTCCTTGAGATCTTCATGGACGACTTTTCCATATTTGGCGCTTCCTTTGATGAGTGCCTTCATCACTTGAGCCTTGTCCTCAAGCGATGCCGTGAGAAGAACCTCGCTCTCAATTGGGAGAAATGTCACTTCATGGTGAAGCGAGGGATTGTACTTGGACATGTGGTCTCAAGTAGGGGAATTGAGGTCGATCCCGCCAAAGTGGGTATCATTGCTAATCTCCCACCGCCACGTAATGTGAAGGATATCCGCGCCTTTTTGGGGCATGCTGGATTCTATCGGCGGTTCATTCGGGATTTTAGCAAAATCGCTCGACCTCTCACCGCCTTGTTGGCTAAGGATGCCATTTTTGAGTTCACACCGGATTGCCACCATGCCTTTTTGACCTTGAAGAAAGAGTTGACTTCAGCTCCCATTATTAAGGCACCGGTGTGGACTGAACCCTTTGAGTTAATGTGTGATGCATCTGACTTCGCTGTGGGAGCAGTGCTTGGGCAACGATTGGACAAATTGCCTCATGTGATCTACTATGCCAGTAGAACACTAAATGATGCCCAATTGAACTACACTGTGACCGAGAAGGAATTCTTAGCGATCATATTTGCTTTGGAGAAATTCCGGTCGTACTTGATTGGCTCCCACGTGATTATCTATTCTGATCACACAGCCATCAAGCACCTCATGGCGAAGAAAGATGCAAAATCCCGACTCTTGAGATGGATCTTGTTGTTACAAGAATTCGATCTCGAGATTCGGGACAAAAAAGGGTGTGAAAACGTTGTAGCTGACCACTTGTCTCGTCTAGAGACGACCAACCCACAGGACCAAATCATTGACGACAAATTTCCTGACGAGCAGTTGTTCATGATCGAAGATAACCCTTGGTTTGCCGACATCGTGAACTACCTCGTGACCGAGCAATTTCCTGTGGGTTGGTCAAAATCTGACCAATCCAAATTTAGATCGTATGTCAGATTCTTTCACTGGGACGACCCCTACCTATTCAAATACTGCTCTGACCAAATTTTCAGGCGGTGCGTCCCAGATACCGAGTTCCAAAGTGTGCTCCATTTCTGCCATTCCAAGGCATGTGGAGGACACTTTGGAGCAAAGAAAACTGCTGCCAAGGTTCTCCAATCTGGATTCTACTGGCCCTCTCTTTTCAAGGATGCTTACGACTTTTGTAAGCAATGTGATAGGTGCCAGCGCCTTGGCAGGATTGGTCGACGTGACATGATGCCTTTGCAAAATGTCCTTGTTGTCGACATCTTCGATGTGTGGGGCATCGATTTCATGGGTCCTTTCCCGAACTCTTTCGGGAATGTTTACATTCTGGTGGCCGTTGACTATGTGTCTAAGTGGGTTGAGGCTATACCCACAAAGACCAATGACAACAAGGTGGTCACCAAATTCTTGAGGGACATTTTGGCGCGATTTGGTACTCCTCGTACCATAATCAGCGATAGGGGTACCCACTTCTGTAATCGCTCCTTTGAAGCGCTTATGAGGAAATATTCGATCACCCACAAGCTTGCGACCCCATACCATCCGCAAACTAGTGGGCAGGTCGAAATCTCTAACCGTCAATTAAAGCAAATTCTTGAGAAGACGGTTAGTTCCTCGAGGAAGGATTGGTCTACCAAGTTGAATGACGCGTTGTGGGCTTTCCGCACCGCGTACAAGACCAATTTGGGTATGTCCCCTTATCGGGTAGTGTACGGCAAGGCTTGCCACCTACCCGTCGAGCTTGAGCATCGTGCTTTCTGGGCGATCAAGAACCTGAATATGGATCTTGATCAAGCAGGAGTACAACGTAAGCTCGACATTGTGGAATTAGAAGAGCTACGCAATGATGCGTACGAGAATGCCAAAATTCATAAGTCCCGAGCCAAGATGTTTCACGATCGCATGATTATGCGAAAGGTGTTTAAGGCCGGGCAGAAGGTGTTGCTCTACAATTCCCGGCTTCATCTGTTTGCGGGTAAGCTCCGCAGTCGCTGGTCTGGCCCGTTTATTGTCCAAACCGTTTATCCTCATGGAGCGGTTGAAATCTTGAACCCAGGGAATGGGGACGTGTTCAAAGTTAATGGACAACGTCTCAAACCCTACTTGGAGGGGGCACCAGCCGAAGTCGAGGAGGTCATGTTCCTTCATGAACCTCCCTCGCACTCAACCATTCATGCTCCTACATGAGTGGTTGAGCTTTCATGTTTGTAAAAAAAAAAAAAAACTCGTTCAGTGAGCATCGATTGTTGTGGGCCCCAACCCTTGAGTATTTGGGCCCCATTTCTTTCACGTATTTGTATCCCTTTCTTTAGCATCTCACAGGTTTTGAGGGAATTTGGGTTTGTGTCCATCAACATGACCCCGAACGTCCCTTTGTACTTCATGTTGGTGAGATCGTTCCTTTTTCATGCATGTATCCATGTAGTATCTTGTTCACATTCATTGAGGACAATGCATGAAGTAGGTGTGGGGGGGGTGTTTTACGTGTGTACATAGTCGAGTCTTTTTCCTTTGATTTTGTTTTCTTTTGTTTGCATTGTTAGGGTCATGATAGTGTGCTGCATTTAATATCGATATATCTGCTTGCCATGATCCTTGGGTGACTTGTCTTCTTTTGCTTGCCTAGTGCTTCAAAATTTTCACATTTCTTTCAAAATCTTCATGTGTTTTCGAAAAAAAATGTTTTGTGGGTTTTACGTGTGTTTAGCATGTGCAAAATCGTTGAGAGGCAAAGTAAAAAGAAAGCTCCCAAAATTGTCTTGAACTTGATGCATTAGGATATCTAGTACGTGGCTTTAGGATTTATCGAGTCGTTAGGATGCACCCCAGTTTTCCCTTGGGGGTGAGTAATCAGTGGGTTTCAGTGCTCAAACATTTAAAGAAGTCCACCCTGAACCTAGTGAGTCAAATAATTCGTTTTTGTTAATTTAGGAAGTTTGTTGTAGTCAAGGGCCCTTAATATCTTTTTGTGAAACTTAAGTGTAGGGGTTTTGGTTCCCATGTAGATAAATGAATAAATAAGTGGTGTTCTCTCTTCTCGCACGGCTCCTATCACTCGGGAAAGTAGGTCTGAGGGGACTTTGTGCCTGGTGCTTTCGAGTCATCTGACTTGGGATGCACCGACCGAACTCCCGTGACACGGGTGGTAGGGATCGCCCTATGTGGAGATTTGGGGGAAGGTGTACGTGATAGTGTAAGTCCTCATAGGCAATGATGCACGAAACCTGACCCTGGGAGAATCAAACACCAACCAATAAATGCTCCAAAGAAAAAGAAAAAAAAAAGAAGAAAGAACAGAAAAAGAAAAAGAAAAAAAGAAAAGAAGAGTCAAATAAGAACCAAAATGGACTTTACACTTTGTTTCACATGCAGAAGTTAAGGTTGCCCATGTCTTTCACTTAATTCCTTAGTTAACTCTCACGAATAACTCATTAGGCTAGGTGTGTGGACTGATTACATATATAGAGTCGACCCGTAGTATTACCGCATTCCATGATCGACAAAATAAGTCCAACGAGTCGTGTATCTAGATTGATTAATGCATCTTGTTCGGATTTTGTGGGTATATCCGCTGAAAACCCTCAGGAGACACCACTCCTCCTCCTTGGCAACAAGGAGGTTTAACGGCTTGTTGCACATGCTAAGTGCAACCGTGATTCCTACGAAAGTGAGTTAGGATTTCTTGTTTTTTTTTCGTATGCTTTTTCCTTTCTTTGTTTTGCTCGAGACTAGCAAAAACTTAGGTGTGGGGGTATTTGATTGACATCATTTCATGCTTATATTTGTACCTTATATCCATTATCTTACACCTAAGCAATGCTATGTGACGAGTTTTATGTTTAGTTTTCAGAAATAAAGAGGTTTGAAGAGAAGAGCCATGAAAGGACCCAAAAGCAGGAAAAAAAGGACCTAATTGTGAGACCTGGGGACCAAGATGCAAGGGGGAAGGACCTGATCGTAAGACAGAAGGACCTAAGAGCAAAACAGGAAACTCCACACCATCATGAGGAGTATTTTGTCAATTCGATTCGGGTCGGAGCTCCACTAAACCAACCAGATGCATCTAAGACCAAGAAACACTTCAAGAAAAGCCCACAAAGAAAACCAGGCGGATCTAAACTTTATAGACCGCCAATTGGCGGTCTGGAACCGCTAATTGGCGGTCCATTTAGCCCAGGATCCGTCCAATTTTCTGTAGCACGTGTATTAGTGTATTCTTAGTGTATTTTTGGTATTGGTTTAGTCCCACATCGGGGGATTGTCCCTGATTAGCTTTTTCCATGCTTATAAATAGAACTCTTCACCTCCCTTTGTATCCATCTCCCTCTTGGTGGCCATCTTCCCTACTAAGAGTGAAGCCTTGAAGCAAAACTCTAGTGGAGGAAGAGCTACTTGTAATTGAGTGAGTTAATAATATAAGTTTTCTCTTCATGATGTTGTTTCTCTCTTAGTTTAATTTCCTTTCCTTTGCATGCTTGTTTGTTTGTTTAGTTGTATGCTTCTTTAATATTTCTTGCTTGAGTAGTATAAATTTCATTTCAGTATTATGCTTTCCTTTGCTAAATTAGTTAGTGTAATGAGTAGTGAGTAGTTCCATCCCCATTTGGGGGGTGGAGACATATGTGATATAATAATGTAGTGTATTAAGTGTGTGTTATTTTTATCCCTTGAGCTTTATATGATTTCCATAACCATCTAATAGGTCTCCACTCTTATCTTTGATATGCTAATGCTCTTGAATGAAGCTTAGCTTATGCTTTGATTAGTGGACCTATTTTATGGGGAATGATAAAGTTAGGATATGGATGAAGTTAATGTTGGTAACACAATTTGTAGTGTATGTACTCTTGTTGCCTTTTCCTTAGCTAATGTCTTGTATGTTTTAATGATGTAGTCATCTTAATTCATGTAGAGGCATAGTAGGGTCTAGTCTTTATACTTGAGTTCATGTAGCTTCATTCCAATCATTGTCTTGTATGTTTTAATGATGTAGTCTTATCTTAATTCATGTAGAGGCAAGATTGGATGTAGTTTTATGATTTCATGCACTACATGTTGTGAGGAGCTTAATTGAACACACACACACTCACACATTTTTATGTTCACATCAGTTCTCTACCCCCTTTGGGGTTTAGTTTATTGCTTATCTTCATTTCCTTTGCATTTCATTTCAGCTTTGTAGTCTAGATTAGTGTAATACATCTTTCTCCCTTCTTTTTACCTCTCGCCTTCGAATAAACCAAGTGTCGACACACCTCCCAGTGGACGACCCGTATTTGCCACCGCTTCAACGCGGCCGTGCACTTGCGGTTAAATATAAAACGAGATCAATCAGGAACTAATGAGGAAGTGTTGGAAGTCTAGTTCTAACACCTCCTACAAACCAATCACAAAAAAATCACATATGGACTGGAGCTCACTTCTCCTACTTCTAGACCCACAACATAAATTATATCGAAAATATTAGTTGAAATTTCATCGATTTATGATTAGTGAGGGAACACACAAGTGATAGAGAAGAGCAAGACCGACTTCGAAGATGTGTCTATGCTTTCGTTCGGAAACACCATTTTGTTGAGGTGTATGCGGGCAAGAGAGGCGGTGTCCATTGATGTTAGTATGCAGTTTTGTTGAAGGCGATGACAAAATTTCCTGAGCACCATTTCTTTGTAGAAACTAAATTTTCTTATTTAAAGTATTTTCAACATGTAATCATAAAGTAGCAAAAATATCAAATATATCAGATCGCGATTTAAGAGGATAAAATCAAGAAAATCTGGAATAGTCATCCATGAAATGTACCTAATATCGGAAACTCATTTTTGAAAGTTTAGGAGATGGTCCCCCAAATGTTGCAATGAATAAGTTCGTGGATATCTGGAAATAGTATTTGTTAAACAAAAAAAGTAAAGCATGACAATAGCTCATAAGACAAGAGGTACAAATACTATTATTAGTGCTAGAAATAAAAGGAAGTGATTCGCATCAGTCCATTACAGAAAACATTGGGGTGAAACTCAAAGAAATAATTCTTTTCCTTAGTATATTGAGAGAGTAGATTTTTAGATATATTGTTACATCCTAACCCTTGCTTTTGGGTTTAATTGTGTTTAGGTGGAGGATTAGAGGAGGAGGAGGAGATGGAGGGCTGAGATGGATTGGGTGGTGATGAGGTGGAGGGTGGAGATGAGGGGAGGTGTTGCTTAGGTGGGTGCTCTCTCCCTCTCTCTCTCACTCGTGCGTTCCTCTCTCTCACTCAAGTCTCTCTCTCTCTCTCGTGATCCGCAGCTCTCTGAGGTGAGGAGGAGCTTGAGGCTCGCCGGATCGTGTGGTTTGAGGCTCGCCGGATCGTGTTTATCGGAGGCTCGGTTGGATTCGCCGGAGAAGGAGGGGAAGCGCTTGTGGAGGCGACTTCGTGGGTTCTTCAAAGGCTTCTTCAAGCCTTAAGGTATGTCAAGCTTTGCTTTGATGCTCACTTATGCTTTGGTGGGTGTTGGGGTGGTCGACGGAAGGCCGGAGGGCTCGTCGGACCCGTGCAACAGCGTTCTGCACTATAATCGGTCGACCGGCAGGTTGGTTCGGTCGACCGGTTGTAGAGTATTTTGGGCGGAAAACCCTTGCACCGGTAGAACGATACTCCTCGAGTGGTCGACCGGTGGTGCGTTTTACCAGGGGATTTATGCTCTGTGTGTTTTTGGTCGAACGGGTCCCCCTTGCCGGTCGACCGAAAGCACTGTTGTAGGTCAGTTGGGGGTGTTGACCATCTAAACGGTCGACCGCTCGTTGACTTCGTCCGACCGACGTTTAAGTTAACTTATTGGCCGGTCGACCGGGAGTGTGGTTTCGGTCGACCGTGTAGTGCGGTTTTGTTGGGGGATTTCCCTGGTTGTTTTCGGTCGACCGTGATCTGAGGGTCGTTCGACCGTTGGTGCTTTTTGAGCGAGAGAGGATTTTTCCCTGTTGGATTTCGGTCGACCGTGGATTGAGAGTCGGTCGACCGGTTGGACGTTAATTCGGTTTTTCTGAGGAATAGTTGTGGTGTTCGGTCGACCGTTTGGGTTCTTCCGTTCGACCGTTTGGGCATTGTTTTGCATATGGATGCTTGTGTCGTGTGTTGTTGGATCCGTCTCGAGGGCAACGGGTCTCCGGCCTTTTTGGGGTGACGGTACAGACATTGCCGGCCTGAGAGGAGGGTCGTGTTGTGGCTCTGAGGAGCGGGTGCCGTGTGTGCACGTGGTTGTTGTGGCTCTGAGGAGCGGGTGCCTTGTGTGCACGTGTGATTGAGGGGTTGGGGTGAGAGGACCCTGGAGACCCGTGGCCGATGATTTTCCGGCGGTGCCTTGTGTGCACGTGTTGTGGCCGATGATTTTCCGGCGGTGCCTTGTATGCACGGGTGTTGTTGTTGCCGATGTTTTCCGGCGGTGCCTGGTGTGCACGGGAGATTGATGTGCTTTTACTGCATTTCCATTTCATGCTTCATTACGCATTTTGTGTTCATATTTTAGGGGTTTGGCATACGGGGTTTCCCACGGGAAACTCAGGCATATTCATGTTTTATGTCAGGTCGTACGCGTCAGTAGGAGGTGGTGACTACGGACAGGAGCACCCAGACCAGATCCTGTCTCTTTTGTTCTTCGAGGTGGATGATTTTTCCCTTGTATATGTGTTGTTATCTTTTGTGTTGGGTTGTAATCATCCTTGACTCTTGTATTGTACAGTTTACCTTATTATATATATATGTACTCGTGGTTTGGTGACGACCCCAGTGTTAATTCTTTATCCGTTTAAAGTTTTAAATTTTCCGCTGTTTCGGGGCGTTACATATATTGGAAACATGGGGAACATTATTTAATGTATGGGTTTCAGATGAAGTTAGTAAACGAGATTGACCGGTATGACCGATACCCAATCCTGAATCGTGACTAATCATTACTTGATCCGAACTCGAGTACGACGAGGATAGAGAAAAATTCAGCATGCCAAGTGGGGTGGTCAACGGGATGGGAACGGTCCAATGTGAGGTTGTCGGCTTGAAAGGACGAAGCGTTGATGCGCGGAGGCTCCGGTGTGAAGCGTTGAGCACATTGATGTGCATAGTGGACGTATTGACCGCAGACCCGACATCGATGGAGAATACTCCAAGCGACAGCAAAAGTGTCGATGACGATAAGTTGGGGGAACAATGAAGTCCTCAACGGAGCTCAATACCAAATTGTAACATCCCGAAACAGCAGAAATTTTAAAGTTTGTCATCAAGATACCAGAGACCAATAATCAAAGACGAGACTGTTACTTTTAATAAAACATCCAAGCGGTGCACCATATTACATCAGATATAACAAAAAGAGATACAACTAATCATGTCGATCTCAGTGGTCCGAACGAGAGAATCAGATCCCAAAATTCGCGCGCCCGTCGTCACCACCCAACTGGGCCTACTGCAGTCCTTAAATAAAACATGCAACAACACTGCCTAAGTTTCCATAAGGAAACCTTATGCCAAGCTCACCTATATGAATGCAGTAGTACAATGAATCTATTATACTAATAGCATGTCATGTCATCAACAGTAAAGAAAACAGTTCCCTCGAAGCGTAAAACATGACATCAGTCTGACAATCATCATCGGGTCTCCCTCGGAGACCTACCGTAGGCACATACAGTCTAACGGAACAAGACGTGACACTCCCCACACGCGACTATACTAATCATGAGGTTCGGCAAGAAGCATCCGCCAAGTCCGCGCCATAAGAAACATATCTGTAACTTCGTGGTCGAAACCACACCAATGGAGCCGTCGCTCGGTTGGTCCATCAATCATCATTTCAGTAGGTGCCCAGCTGAGGAAAACATAGCCGGAACAACATTGGCCCATCAAACATCATTAGCCGGAACAACATTGGCCCATCAAACATCATAGCCGGAACATCATCAACCTATCATCGCCAGAACAGCATTGGCGGCATCACCGGCACAACATCGGTGGTCAAACATACGTCTGACATAGCATCAGACGGGTCTGGACCGAAGTCCGCCGGGTCATCAGGCTACACGAGCCGCACATCGTACATTAGGATCCGCGATCCCTCAGGTCTGCTACTCTACTATGAGTCCATCAATTCATCACATTAAGTCACGATCCATACATGAAGGTGACACGTCCCGAACACCCACACTCTTCCACACGGTGTCTGGTCAAAATCAAACAAGTTTAATCAGTCGACCGACTCAAGGGTCCCATCACAGCACAACCCACCATACCTCTCTCTCTCCTCCCAAGTCAAACTCCCTCTTAACCACCACTTAACCTCTAATGAGGGTTAGGGATATTACATCCATCCATGGGCAATTGGTATTGGTTGACCAAACGTCGTGGGCCGGATCTTGTCTTTGTTGGTTAGAGCTGGTGAAGGTGCCTTCAACAAGGTCCAATAGTAGATAATCCTGGAGTAGTTGCTTGAAGCGGGTCGTCCAAATAAGGTAATTGGGTTGTCTAGTCGTACATCAATATTAGGGAGAGACGTGGTCATGGGGTGGGTGGGTGTTGTGTCGTCGATGGTGGAAGAGGTTTTATGATGGTGGGTGGTTGGCGGTGGTGGGGGAAACAAAAAAATGCTTTGGAGTCTGTTAGACAAAAGCTCTTGATACCATGAAAGTTTAGAACTCTCCCATGCTGATTGCAATGCTCTGTTTAAAAAGATTAAAAGGAAAAGATAAAACAGGAATTAAAAGATTGTAGGAGAATATTTAGATCCTAATTGTACGCATTTGCTAAAAATAGAAGATGTGCAAGGTGGCAAGATATTCTAGTTGTTAGAGGTGATTTTATTGTTAAACACACAATATTTTTTTTGAAATAATATATATTTTTAAATTTTCATTTCAAATCTCCTTAAGAATTATTTTTCAAAGTAGATTCACTGCCTTCACGTCGCGACAAGTGGTGGCGGCAGGTCTTGAATGACATTGTGTTCTATAAAAATGAAAATTTTCACAAACCATGGTTTTCAGAACCGAACCGGATATCGAACCAGAATTCTCAAAGGTTCGAAGGTTTAGAGGTCAACCGGGGTCGAACCGGTTGAACCGGCGACGTCATAAATAAATAAATATATATTATATATATATTATATATATCTTGTTATGCATGTCTATCCCCTGTTTTGCATGATCCAACCAAAACTCGCCAATATTGTAGATGTGACCAATAAACTATTACATTATATAGGTTATTTGGATATGTTTTGGTTGTGCCTCATATTGCCACATCTGCATACTGAACATGCCTCACGACGAATATATCGCACCGTGACTTTGAAGAAACCGCAACTGCATACTGGACATGTTTCTTTATGTGCCATGTTTGTAGTGCATGCATCCATCTTTCGTAGAAAAAGTGTGTTTCTGCTAGAAAGAATGTCTATCTTAGTTCCTCAAATCATTATTTGAGACATGATTCTTACAATCAAAAAATGAATGTTCAATGACTGAATTCTGAATCCAGTCATCATCGTCAAAGATATTAGGGAGTTCATTCAAAGTTGGAATCATGTCATTGTTAACAAATGCATGATCAACAACGTCGTTCAATGAATCATATATGATTCATTGTGTTTCAGGAAATACTTCGGTTTCAGAATCATGTTTAATCTCATCCTGTTCTTAAAACAATGTTTTGTAATCCCCTAAATCTTCAGTCTCACTGTGCACCTCTTCTTCTTGGTAGTCTTCCTATGGACTTTCAACGGGCATAGGCAAGCGGAATTGAATTAGGTCAGCTTGTGGCAAACCTAGGCTATGGAATAGATATGAACTTGATGATCTTGCTATATACTAATAGACGTGACGGTTGTGTTTCATGGGTTATAGTTGCGACAAACGAAGACCGAGATTGTTACTTGTTGAAGGATCGTCATTAGCATTTTCATGTCATTCTGTGCCGCTATAAAAGCATTGCAACTGGAGGAAAAAACTAACATCTTGGTAACCCGGAACTTTTGTAGAAGGGTTTGGATTTATATTTAGATCTAATCCACTGTCCCACTGGTTGACTTAGCTGTAACATACTCTCGAATATATGAGGGTTGGTTGTCAACGTGGGGTTTGACATTTTGGGTTTTGCTTCTACATAAATTCAACCACCGACACAAAACAACAATGAAGGTTGTCATCACACCTCAACCCACCAACACTTTACTACCCCTATCTATAAAGCTACTCTACCTGCTCGGCCGACTAAAACGACCAAAACAAATTAGGGTTTCGAAAATTACCTAAAACTTGATGATGAAGATTTTAGGGAAGAAAAGGTTTTGTTGTGCGTACGGCCTAAACTCTGCGTTCATGATGCTGAATTCAATACGAGTGCTTAGACTGGGAACTGCCAGTGCATGTTCCTGGCTGTGCAGTTAAAATTATAACACTGAACTCGGCATCTGTTTTATAAATTCGGTGTTGCCAATGCTGAGTTTTATTTGTCCTCCAAATTGGCAGTTCACAATCCAGGGTGTTCGGTTAAAATTTCAAGTGTTAGAACTCATCATCTTAATCGCCGAGTTCAAACAAACTGGACATAGTATCATAAGTGCTGAGTTCTATCAAAATGAACTCGGTGTTGCAAGTGCCGAGTTCATTTTAGAGTCCAACAGTTCTACATAACACATTTACATGGTAATTTTTTATATTATATCAAATTAAAATTCAAAGATTCAAATGCTATCTGGTTCTTTCATGAACCTAGGGCTGTAAACGAATTGAGTTCACGGTGGGTTAGGGTCAACCCGGACCCGATCCGCCAGGAATTGGCAGGTTGCAGGGCAGGTCGACAGGTTGGCAGATCACATATTTTAAAAAATGTTTAGAATGTTATTTTTTATATAAAAAATCATAAAATCATCTAAATAACAATAACTCCTAGATAATAATATGTTTAAGATTAAGTTGTAATTTGTTAGATTAAGAATTAGTGATTTAGTAATGAGTTAACCAATAATTTAATGAGTAATATGTTATATATTTATTTGTATATATAATATTAGTAATATTTATTATTATTTTATTTTTACCGGGTAGTGGTGTTTGGGTTTTTTCTCGACCCTAACTAGATCCATTATGGAAGCAGGTTGGCGGGTTAGTGAGTTCTATTTTCGAAATGGGTCGGAAACTACGACCCTAACTAGGATCTACCAGTCGGGTTTTGCAGGTTGGTGGGTTTGACCCGTCCCATTTACTGACCTACCTGTACCTATGAATTATTTTACTATTTTAATCCTTGAAAATGACAAATAGATAAAGGCTTTGGTGCACATTAATCCATATAAAAATATGAAATGTTTATTTTAGAAGTTACCCTCGCATTGTAATCGACTCCTACCATCCTTTATTATTTTGCAGTTTGATTGAAGAACAAAGTCGTATAAAGGCCGAAGTTTTGGCTGCTAGGGTTGCAGTTGAACGTTATCAGCAGCAAGATCAATTCATGACGGCACAAAATGAATTGCTGAAGGTTCATTATCATTCCGTTTCAAATTAAGCGTAGCCAATAAATCAAATTGAAATTCTACTGATCTGTGTACACCTTTGCAGAGTGAGAAGGTCAATCTTACACGAAAAATTGCAGAACTTGATATATTAATGAAGAATGTAGTTAGATCGCAGAGTGTAGAGGAGCTGATGCAGCACCGAAACTTCATAATGGTAAGAATAAATTAGTACACCTTAATGTGCAAAGTAAGGTGTACACTTTTTGACATTTATATTTAACTACTTGGTATCAAATGAAAATAAGGACCCTGTAAATGCCATTCAAGCATAAGCCTAAGTATGTGATAAGTTTTGTAATTGTTTGCTGCAGGAGAGATTCAGCAGAGGTGAATATGAAGGGTTTTCAGTAAGGCTTGCAAAGGCGGACAAGCTTCTCACGCTTGCAAAAGGCGAGCATATCCATGGTGGTATATTGAGATCAAAAGGAAAACATTATATTGGTACAATGGTTGAATAGCTGGTGGATATCTACATCTGAAACTTCTTTGCCTCGAAGAAGAGACTTATTCCATGTTTTGATTGGTTATGATCATGCAAAAATGTAAATATTTGTATATCATGGTGTAATTCAAATTGAGTAGGCTCCAAGCAAATGTTTCTCAGCTTTTACTTTTTAAAATCCTAGCGTGTACACTATGTAGACGTGTTTTTTGTTTTTTTAACAAAAAAAGCTTGGTACTCAAAGTATCCATTACCAAGTATCGACTAAAGAAGGCAAGTTTTGGTGGTTAATGCACTAAGTTTTGTTGTGAATTGGTGATTCTAAAGTACTGAATTTTGTTCAAAGCTTGGTAACAAAAACACTGAATTCAGATTCCATGAAGTTTTACAACTCTTAAATGAAGAAAATGATTTCAACTCTAATTTGATTGCAGTCAAAGGATTTGGGATGAAGCTTTCGACTTGAATTTAATGAAGTATGGGAGTTGGTGAGGGCTTATGAACTTGGAAATCAAGAGCACAAGTGTAAGATTCAATAGAGTTTCTAAGAGATGTACTTGTGCCTCTTTAATGGGTGTATTTATAGCCCTTCTAGTCAATATAGCTACTTGCAGTGGTAGGTGAGAGTTGGTAAGAAATTTTGGGTACAGACAATTCAAAGTTTGAGGAAAGAAACTGCCAGAATCAATCGTCCGTTCAAGGAACGATTGTCCAAAAAACAATGGTATCCGATTAATTGTTGCTTATCCGGTTACAACACAAAATAAGTCTCAAACAAAGTATGGAGTCAGTCATCAGACAGGAGATCCGGTGCCCGTTCGAAATTCACAGTATATCTTGTTTTCTAACTATTAGGCACCAAACGGTTGTCCGGATCGGATCAAGGAGAACTTCGCAAAGACTTTTTTATGTATCCGTTGAAAATTTCTAACGGCTATATGTCACATGGACCAACCGTAACGATGTCTGAACATATAGAAATGAGTTCAAAGTGTATCAAAGTCAAAAGCATTTTGGTCGTCCAAAATTAGATTTCAATGTGGAATTCCAAGTATAAGTCACATTAGTTTGTTAATCATGAATATTATTTTCAATAGCCCAAAAAGGGCAACAAGAGATTTATTAGATCACTTAGAGAAAAAATTGTAAATTTTACTATTAAATATTAATTTTAATAACCCATTGATAGAAAAGTAACATTGTTGTGAAACAAAATTAACATCGAGCGTTGCAAAATCAAAAAACCCTAAATTTAAAATGAAACTAGGAAAAATATTTAATTATATGATTTTAGATATTGTTCTGGGTTATGTTAAAATTTGATTTATTAAGAAAATTTACATTGATAAAAAAATTCCACGCTATTGTTTGTGTCCAGGGTATTGTGAGAAGTTCTCATTGTCCAGATTTTTTTCGTTTAAACTCCTACTATTACAATGGAAATGATACCCTCAACACATAATGGAAGCTCTCACAAAGTCTTCACAAACACAAACACAAACACAAACACAAACACAAACACAAACACATGTGTGTATATATTATATATATTGAAAGGAATGTGTTCTAAAAGTTTACCGTAAGATTGTCGTGTTGGTCTTCGATTATTGTAGCTCTACAAATATTTGAGGACACGAGTATATAAAAGAGGAAAATAATTACTTTTATATATTGAATAAACCTAACAAGTGAAACATTATAGATTTGTGTTATGTGTCATTAATGCTTTCACTATGTCTTGAATCTTAAGAAATGAGACTTACGTCTTTTCACTTTTTTCTTTCAATTTGATCATTGTCAAAAGCTATCAATGATCATAGTGATAAATGCAATAGTTGGTTGAGCTTAACTTGTGTTACAAAAGATAGCTAGTTAAAAAATTATCATTGCCCCTCTTAATTTGAGTGGTGATATTAGTGGCCCCTTGATAAAGAAAAATTATAATGTGCACAATGTGACTTGAGTTAAGTTACATATTTATAATTAACTTAAAAGATCAAGATATAAATATATGATACAAAGGTGACACATTTCTACTTTGTATATATTCTTAATATCACGAGGCAAGGGATGGACACAAGTGATGTCTTTACATCACTAAATGGATCGTGTTTAGTTCGAGTGAACAATACATCTATGCTAATTGAGTAGTTATAATGTGTAGCTAGATACGCTTATAGTTTGTGATATTAAGTGTTTAATATCACTGCCAATATAACTTAGATCCACATATAGGTCACACCACAAAACTGGGAAACAATAAGCTTGACTTTGTATTCATATGGTGTACCGGATTTCATGTGAAAGAGGATTCACGTGGTGAATCGATAAAATCAATGTCATGAAAATTGACATAATTAGAATCATGAATAAATTCATATGAGATGTATGTATTATGGGGTGTAATAGTTTCACATGATATATAAATTTGCTAAAACCCCAAGAATCAAATTTTACTGGATGTAAATCTAAAATTTGGCAAAGGCAAAAATAGGGTCAAAATGGTAGACCAGGTTCTTCGGAACGGTCGACCGGACAAAGATCGAATGTGCATGGGTCTACCGAAAATCTCCAGGAAATATTTTGGCAATATAACGGTCGACCGGTATAGGGACATGGTCGACCAATTACCAGGAGAAATTTTGGTGGTAAACGGTCGACCGGAGTGAGACGTGGTTCGACCGATATTTACCAGGGAATTTTTCTAGTGAATATTCGGTCAACCGTCTAACTCACGGTCCGACCAAACTTGTCAAAGCAACAACCGTTCGGTCGACCCAGTGGTGATTTCGGTTGACCATTCGACACGATTCTGCCTTGAATTATTAAGAGATTAATGTTGATCATGGGCTGGATTTATTCCAATTGTGGTCAAACGTCTTTAAGGATGATTATGTGTCAATTTGTGATTGGTTTAAGGGAGAGAAAAGCAAGAGATCATAGGTTAATGAGTAACCCATGATGTGGGTGTTATGAGAGTCTATAAATATGTCTCCTCTCCCTACTTGTTTAATGTTAATGCAAAAATTCTCTCTCTCCCTAACCTCCCCACTAATCCATCCGAAGCTTTGGTTATCCTAGACCTAAACCCTAGCCCACCACCTCTACAAGTTTCGCTTTTGGGGGGGCTCAGAAGAAACCCTAAAATCATCTAGAGGTTTTTTCCGACCTCATCTTGTCCTCCTTTCCCCTTGGACGCCATGATATGCTATCTTTTTTGTTTTCCTCTCTCATTAACGACATGGATTTCGTCAAAACCTTCTTGAACGCTTATTGTGTTGTCGTCAACTACTCTAGTTGCTCCTGTTACTGCAACTACTTTTGTTGTTGTTGTAGGAGATTCGTCTTTCCTGCATATTTGTGTGGCGTAGCACAGTTTTTCCCTGTGTGCCTCCCATGTTGCTTTTGTGGTTTGCTCTTTGAGCAAGAAATAATTTTGAATTCTAATGTATTATTCTACATCTTATGTGAAGCTTGGTGTCTTCTTATACACCTAATTTTGAAGTTTGGTGTCTTCCTATACACCACAAACTAATATTGTTGTTGCTGCCTACTACTCTAATTCATGCCTACGAGGTTAGCACTACTACTAGTACTCATGATGTTGCTTCTGCTATTGCCGTTGGGACAACTCCATCAACTTTATCTTGTTTGAAATATTACCTAATATCAATATCTTTGTAACAAACTAGGTATAATTGATAAATATACTCCAGCTTGACGGGAAGTTAGAAAAATAGCTATTAGGAAATAATTAGATTTGGATATTTTAATTGATATTCCCACATTTGACGTTCCTTATTAAAGTTTCCATATTGTTGTTTCCTTATTTTATCCTTCTAACTTCTACATATAGAGAACCCAGTGTTCGGATATGCGGCCGCATATGCGGATGCGGGTGCGATGCGGCCGGGATCCGCATCGCATCCTAAGGATGTGGCCTCCTATATGCGGACCGCATTGTCATCCGCATATGCGGCCGATGCGGGCGCATATGCAACGCATATCAAATAGGTATATTTCAAATCTAATTGGGTCAAAATCCGAAAAATATATGATTATCCGATTATCCATTTAACTTATTTTGCAAACAAAAAAACTTTTAACCAATTTTACAAACAAAAGACCATCCCCAAATTCCCCACTCGATCCCCAAATTCGTGTCACTCCCACATTTTCGACTCCCGTCGGTACCCCGCATTCCGTATATGTAAATGTATATTATTAAATGTATATTCCACATATTATTTTAATATGTAAATGTATATTATTTAATTATTAAATCGCAAACCGCATATGCATAATATCATCGTGACTCGAACACCTGATGACCTTTAGAAAGGATTTTCCACGGACTGTCCTCGTATTTTCAACACTCAAAACCACAAAACAGAAAATAGTGACAATATGTATGTTTTATGATATTGGGTTTAATAGAATTTCACTATTAAGTTCCAACATTTATCCTAAGCATTCTTCCTTTCTTCCTCCACATGGGTGTACTTTAGTATATATAATGTAAGCTATCTTACATAAATACCACAATAATATAATTTCACTATTAAGTTGTAACATTTATCATAAGCATTCCTCCTCCACATGAACAAAGGTGTACTTTAGTATATCTAACGTAAGTTATCTTACACAAATACCACATTTTATTGCAATCACACTAGAAATGCAAACATCTCTTTAGTGCTTTTTATACCTCCATAAATCATCCAGTTTGGGTCATGCTGATTGATATTCAATGATGGAATAAATAGCAATAATAGATTCTAGTAGTTATTCAGGTGGTATGGCACCCATGCAATACTATAACTCTTCTTAAATTAATTTTGGAAAATGTGTCCTCCCTTACCCGAGAATTAGAATGAAAAACACCACTTATTCACATTTCTTTATTTTACTACACTTCTATAGTTCACATTTCATTAGCATAATTCTCGATGCTTAAATTGATAAATAATACCTCGATTCGCTTCAAAACTTTTGGCTTGTTTGATCAACAATATTGGTTTGTGTTATAACACCATACAAGAGTTCCAAGAAAAAATCTTTTTCCATCTAATGACAACTTTTGTTGGTAAAATCAAAGGTTTAAGATCGCATATGCGACCCTGTGCGAGTCGGGTGCCCAGGGTGGCATATGCGACTGTGCGGTCGCATATGCGGCCACACAATGGTAAAAAAGAATTTTTAAAAAAAACATTAAAAAATGGAAAATCATAAAAATATCAAAAAATATCAAAAATATCTAATACAGTAAGTACCACACAGCTGTACTCAACCATATTTCTTCTCCTTCATCTTCACGGCTCCTTCATCTTCACAGCTTCACTTTTTTTTATTTTAACTCCATCAAGGCTTCAACCTCACCTTGCCCCTTCCGACTTCCCATCTCCACCTCCTCCGATGCCTCCGTCCTCCTTCCTTGTTGTCTATGTCCTCCTTCCTGGCGCTCGTCGACGGCATCACATCCTTCCTCCCTTCCCCTCTTCCATCATCAGTCCGGCCTGTGCGACCGCATATGCGGAATGTGTGGCCGCATAAGCCGCATATTTGTCGCATAAGTCGCACCAGGTTTGGTGCGACTATGCGGGGCTCGCATATGTGATCCCAGCTTTTCCGACCGCTTAGTGCGACCGCATATCGATTATGTGGTCGCACTTTGAAACAATGGGTAAAATTGGAAGAGTAAATCAGGCACAGGAAATGACGAAACATCTTCATTCTTTCAAATGGTATATTCATAGTAGCGACTTCTTCAATTTTTTTGTTGACATCATACACCTTTATCCTTTGTTTGTTTCTTTGATTCTTTTCATTGTTCTTTCTTGTGCGTGGTCTTTTTTTGGATACACAATAAAATAATAGTGTATCACTTGCTCTGACAGTTGCATAACACAAATGGTCAGACTCAAGCGACCGCTTTGGAAAAACAAAGACAACAGTGCACTGATTTCACATTTATAAATTACAAAATACAAAATATGTGCTTGAGCACAATGCATTTGAAGAGGTTATTGACAAAAAATATTAAAACTCAAGCAAAAACATTGGTATGCCTTCCATATTTTGATATTGCCTTTTCTTATTCTTTATGCTTTTTCTTTCTCTATAACATCAAAAGAGATATAACTACCAATTTAATGGGCTGTGGACTTTAGCATAAACAAGTGCAATTGAATTGTTTTTACCTCATGATTAAGAGTTATAGAGGGACCAAATAGGGCTAGCTCAGTTGAAAGATCTTTGGTCTTAGAAAAACTAAGACAAGAGATTGAATCCCCATGGGTGAAAGGACGTGTACTGGATTTAATTTCAGAGTTATTTGGACGACATGTCTTCCGTTGCTTAAGCAAAAAGAAATGAAAAAAAGTTAAAAGAGGGAATAATACCTTTAGTTTCTCATGAGCTTCGCGAACAGTTTTTCCATCCTTCTTCTTTCTCCATTTATGGCCATTTTTGCGGAAATATCGCAGAGCTTTTCGATCAAACAAGAACAAAGAACCACCTTGCAAAAAAAATCATCAATCTTAACTTTTTTTGTTTCAAAGTGGATGTTTAATAAATAGGATATGCTGGCAATGACAGATAAATAGCTTAAAGTATTCAACAAATATATGATTCTTAATCAGCTAAAAGTATAGATCAGATTTTCAGATCTTATTAACATTTGCAGATTTCATGTACTATAAACCCCTAAACACCAAAATCTAGGGTGGTTCAAAGCAACACCCACACCACAAGACAACATGAAAGACATTCATGCTGACTCTACAATAGACACAAATGCTATCCATCTTTCTCTTGCCACAGCCTAATGTTTTCTGAAACTACTCAAGATAGAATACAAAAAGAACCTTCAGCCTATTGCATGGTGAAGCACCCAAATAGGTTGCTTTTTACCTCTACTGCACCTTTTAAGGTACAAGTTGCAAACTTGCAACCGCAACATATTTTTTATTGGTTGAAGAAAATTTATTAGATGAAAAGATTGAAGGGTAAAACAAACACACTCCCATGCCCAAGCTACCATTCCACATACTACAGGGTGCAGGAACAGCAATTCATAAAACATTAAAGAAAAAAGATAACAAACTGTCAAACTAGAGTTTGGCCAACAAAACCCAAACCAAATACTCAAAAGAATATGTTATACCCCACTATCAGATCAGACAAAGCTAGACCACAACCACCTCACTTTCGTCAATCAACATTCCAGTCTCAATAACAGCAAAACATGAGCCAGGTATCACTGAGCTAAATCTGATTGGTAGTGCGGCATTCAGTAAAAAACAGTCATTTTTCTTCCATTCCAGATATTCCAGGAAACGGCCGAACATCCAACCAACCATACTTATGCTCTTCTTGAACTTTCTATCATCCTAAATATGCAAAAGGTTCATGAAATCGCAAATTCATGGATCTAAGACCCTGAACCTTGCAGCAAACTGGTTAAAATCTTAGTGGTTATAAGGTTATTCTGCAGGAGGCAAACAGGTGGATATGAACTTCCTCGTATGAGTGATGAAGCACACATTTGTTAGCCAGTGACCACAAACCACCCCCACAATTGGAGGGTCGCCTTGGTAATGATTTTCCCTTAGAGGAACAACCAAGCAAAAGACATAGCTTTTGAAGGTGCTAACTTGTTCCAAATCAGTGGCATAATACCCAATTCGGGATAAAGACAAAACAAGGGGCTAACATCCTCAACAATTTTTTGCACATCTCATAATTCAAGTACTTAACAATACTATGAATGGCAGGACGCATGGAAACAAGGCATTAGGCGTATCACTGTGTAATCTCACAAAAACATACAAGATTCATGGGAACCTAATGATAGGTGAGAACCTAAGATTCTAGGCAATGTTCAGGAGTCGCATATGCGACCCTGTGCGCCAGGGTTGCATACGCGGCCGCACAACTGTAAAATGTTTTTTTTTTTGAAAATATCCAAAAAAATGAAGAAGAAAAAAGGAAAATCACAAAAAATTAAGAAAAATCAGGGAAATATCAAGGACAAAATGAACAATATTTATAAAATACAAAATATACACTTATCACCACAAAAAGACACAAATCCCCTTACTATATTGCAATTAACTTAATTTGAACTAGTTAAAGGAATTACGTGCTTCAAAAACAGTTTACCTTCAGAAAAAAAGAACACATCCCAACCGTCCATTTTCTAACACCAAGTGATTCATGCCCTTTTCTACCCACGTGATTCGTGCCCTCACATCCCATCCCTTTTCTTCTTTCTCCTCTTGCTGAAGTCAAATGAGAGAGAAGCAAAACAGTATCCCACCTACCCACGTGATTCGTGCCCTCACATCCCATCCCATCTGGGGCTTTTGCTGAAGATGGCTTGTGTGACCGCATGTGCGGCCTGCACGGCCGCACAGTGGCTGCACAAGTCGCACTCTGTTGGGTGCAACTGTGTGGGGTGTCGCGTATGTGATCCCCCGGTCGGCCACCGCACAGTGTGGCCGCATACCGAGTATGCGGCCGCACTTTAAAACATGGATTGTAGGAACTGCTTACCAGGAAAAAATCATTAACAAACCATCTCTCTTTCATTATGTATCGAATAGTTATATGACATAACCGAGGTGGCCTAATACTTGCTTGTGTCCACGAGCTCTCATAAGTTATTATATGTTCATTACTTCTCTTTTATTTGAAGAAACGTTATTTTGGAGAAAATGCTTTACCACGTGCAAGATTTCAAATCTTAATACGTAAGTTTGTAACAAGTTATATAGCATAGCCAAACAAACAGCATTCATGATAATCATTGATAGCAATTCTGTAAAATAGCAAATTAGGGTTTGTTGGTGATGCTTATGAATGGACAAGAAATTTGAAGTCCAATAATTTGCATGCAGTGGTCCCATGTAAATTTTGAGTATTGTTTCAACTCTCATTTCAATCAAAGCTCAAGCCTATAAGGCCAAGGGCGACGTTCACTAAAGGATCAGTCATTCCCTCATATCCATGCAAAGAATTATTCAAAAATACATCTAGAACCTCCAAGTCCACACAACATTATCTTCTTAAACTGAGCACTTGATCCGTATGAGATTAATCTATATACGCTTGACAACCAGGTCAATAAGTAAAAGGCTTTAGAGGGGAGGAATTGAGCATTTGTATTCCAATTATCTCTCTTTCTTTACATTTTAAGTTCCAACTGCATTGATCAACGATTGGAAATTCGCACTTCCATCATTATTTCACAAAATATGAACTTATGAAGTTATACTACAGCAAATCAATAACGACGAATCATCAAATACTGAGTACAAAATTCAACATTTGCCTAGCATTTTTACGTTCTATAAATGTTTTTACAAGGTAAATGCTCTGGTGATATTTATGTCAATAAAAGCAATTGCAATTCAAAAGAAATTGTTAGTTTGTCATAAATCCATCACAAGTGCCACTAGTATGACAATGTGTCATGCTGTCTTACCAAGATCATGTACCAACATTTAGTAGCATAGCGTTAACTAGTAAAGTATGATCTCAAGAGGTTAAGAGGTACCAGGAGGTTTCTGTGCTGGATCAAGTGTTAGATTAAACTTTTTGTAGTTCCGCAAGATTTCACAAACTTCATTTGGTCGAAGCCATCGTCTTCCTCCCTCACACAATATCTCTGCAAGGTCTACATACTCCGAAAACTATTAATCTTGTTAGAAAGTGAAATACAAGGATGAAACTTTGTATATTACTGCAAAGTACAATAAGAGAGAAACCAAAAGTACAAGGCTCCCCGCATTATGAGGGTTGGGGAATTGTATGTCCTCTATGCAGCCTTTCTCCTGTCCTTGACGAAGAATAGTTTTCGTGCCTCAAGCATATGACCCTTAGGTTGCAAATCACTAACTTTACCACTACTCTATGCCACCCTCAACCAGCAAAGTACACAATGTATGATATTCCATGATTTATCATTAGCATGTCAACAATTAAAACTTAAATTTAACCCCCATGAATTAGCCTCACAGATGACAAATCAAAAGTTAAATACTTGCAATGATAATTAGCAAACCAGTTTATCCACCAGGCCAACAACAGATTTTTTTACTTGTAGATAGGATAGAAAACAGACGTGGATGGGTGGCAATCTGGGTCAACGGTCGTTTTCGGGATAAACCAACCTCAATTCCAACTTAAACCACCATTAAAGGATCACTATAGCAAAGAAAGCCCAAGAATCATTGTTGAAAAAAAAGCCTCCCCAAAACACCACAACCAAACTAGTCAAACCTTACATTGAGTAATCAACAAACCCCCATTCCAACCCAAACCACAATTAAACCACCACTATAACCACCACAAACCCAAACCAATTTCTCCACAACCATACTTCATAAGAATACATTCTCAAACACCTCAACCATAACCAATTAAACCTAGCGATGACTCATCAAACAAACCTCAATTACAACACAAACCACAATTAAATGCCCACTATAACAAGGAGCGCCCAAGAATCATAGTTGAAAAGAAAAAATATACAAAACAAGCCTCCTCGAAACACCACAACCAAACCAATCGAACCTCGCATTGACTAATCAACAAAGCCCAATTCCAACCCAAACCACCATTAAACCGCCACTATAACCACCACAAAGCGAAACAAATTCTTCCAAAACCATACTTCCATAAGAATACATTCTCAAACACCTCGACCATAACCAATCAAAAGTCACGATGACTCATCAAACAAACCTCAATTCCACCTCAAACCACCATTGAAGGACAACTAAACAAAGAAAGTCGAAAACACCACAATCGAACAAGTCTAACCTCACACTGACCAGTCAACAAACCCCAATTTCAATCCAAACCACCACAATAACCACCAAAAACCCAAACAGATTCCTCCAAACCCACATTTTCACAAGAATGCATTCCAAGAATCACATTTGACTAATCAACAAAACCAATTCCAAACCACCATAAACCAACCACAACCAATCAAACCTCAAAATAACTAACCAAAAATCCAAGTCCACCACAAACCCAAACCGATTCCTCCAAACCAAAGCATGCACCATCCAAAGAGAATCTCGGGCAGAAGAGGTCACCTGATTCAGACGCCATTCGGCTCGGCCATCAAACGAGCTGGGATCGGAGGAACGGAATCGGAAACCCTAGGATGGGATGGTTTTGGGGTTTGGGTTTGGGTTTGGGTTTGGGTGTGGTCCCGACGCGAATCGAATCTGACTTTGGGTTCCGGAGATACGGACGAACAACAGCTTTTTGCGCTCTCCGGTTTCGTCCGTGATTGGTTTGGGTCACCTTTGAATCAGCTTACCGCCGGATAAGGATGCAAATGGTTTTTTTTTACCAGGTATTATGATTCACCATTGGTTGGTTTAATTAAAGGTTGAGGGTTTGTTGGGAAATAATTTTATTAACATGGAAAACGAAGACATTGTGTTTTTCTCTTGGTTGGAGGGAGTAAAGGTCGACCCAGGAGTCGGGTCACGGCTGGTCGGCCTGAAATCGGTAGGGCCAGCCATGTCAGGCCGGCTGGCACGCCCAACATCGAAGTCTAAGTAAAGAAAAGAAATAAATATAAAAGAAGAGAAATGGAGAAAATTATATTGTACAAAATGAACTCTCAACTTTCTCACTTAAATGCAGAGAAATGAAAACTAAACTTTTTTATTTTCTTAAGTTACCCCAAAATTAAATAACGTAATTAAACAAACAAGGGTATTTGGGTAGTATGATGCAATTTTTTTCTTTTCTTCTTTTATCCTTCGATTGTTATCCAAAGACATTATTATGCTTAATTATTTTGAGCTTTACATACATGTTATGAATAATATTATAGTTTTTCTTCGTTTTTTTCCTTGGATCACGTTATATAATGTCATCAACAACATCAACTCAAAATCTCCACGTAACTCACTTTCTCTCTCCACCACGTAAGCGAAAAATATTATACAACTCACAACCCAACCCAACTCATTTTTCACTCCTTAACCTCAACCTCACTTTCAACACACTCTCTCCTCCAAATCATTTTCTTTTTACCTCGTTTTCTATTCCACCACAAAAATACACAAACTATTAAATAATTTATTTTTACAATGACTTTATCTTATTAATTTTCATTAATTATTTACATTTATTTAATTTTCATAAATTGATTCTAATTATATAAAATAATATACATATCAATTAAATATTTTACCTTTTTTTAATATTGATAATAGTTAATAATGTTAATATTTGTTTATTTTAAAGTAATTTTAAATATTTTTTCATTTTTTGTATGGAAATATGTTTTTTATTTGTTTTTATTTTTTTAAAAATTTAATTTTTTTTACCGAAGATTGGTCTCTAAAGACGTAAAAGGGAGAAATGTAGGGTATTTAACAATTTGTTTTAATTTTCAAAAAATAATTCTAATTATATAAAAATATATATATCAATAAAATATTATTAAACATATTAAAAAACTAATTTTTAATCATTTATTACAAAAAACAAAAACAAAATTAACCAACCCCTGGTCCGTCGCCCCATTAAGGGGGGTTGGGTTCGGGTTTGAGGGGGACTCAACACCAAAGAACACTCGTTAAGTGTGCTCTAAGCCAACGAATAGAAAGCAAAGATTACAATTTGAACCTGTAAAATTCTTGTTTCTCAATTTTCTTACTAAATCGTGGCCTCACCCTTGTGTCTGCTACTAGTTTTTGAATGTTCGCAATACATGATAGAAAAATGTGAATTGAATCTTACATTTGAATAAAAAAATTACTGCTACATTTTGAATTTGTAATGTCTTAATAAATATTACAAAAGGTTCACATGCATTCTAATAAATACAATTTATAGTAGGATTTTTTTTGAAATAAAATCATTTTTTTAATTTTTTCCAAAATAGACATCTTCCAAACATATTTCTCAAACTAGACCCGTTGCCACCACGTAGCGACACATGGCGGTGGTGGGTTTTGGTTTTTAGTGTCTATAGAACTCGACGTCGAGTTTTGTAGAGAAACTTCTTTGAAGAACTCGGCATTGCCAACGCCGAATTCTTTATATGGAAAAACGACCTCACAAATACCAACTCCAAATACTTGCACAAAATTTTATCAAATTGAATCGACACTAAAGTTTCCAAGTTTGATTTAGTAGAACTCGGCAAATAGTTGTCGAGTTTTCTTTGATAGAACTCGTCATCCATAATATTGGGTTCACATTAAAAAAGTGAACTCGGTGTTTCTAACGTCGAGTTTCGTTAGGCTATAAAAGCAGTTTGACGCCCCCTCCCCTCTCCTCCATGTTGAGTTGTTGCGATTTTAAGGTTAGGGTTTTGATTTTTGTTCGTTTTCCGCCGTTTTTTTTCATATTCTATGTATTATGATGGTATACATTGTTGTTTTAGATATGATTGGAGTGTTTTTGTTGGTTTAAGAACACGTTTAAGTGCAAACCCGATTCCGATTTCGGGTTTTAGGCCATAATATTTTTTTCTTTGCTTCTTAGTAGATTATTGATTTAGTTTTTGTTGATTGTAGGTTTAAAATGAAAATCTTGAAAATTGTGGAATTTAAGTTTGATTATTGTGCAATTTAAGATTGATTATTGTGATTAAAATTATATTTGTTGTTGTTAAATCTTAATATTTTGATTTGTTTTAAATTGTTTTCCCATATTTCTATTGATCTTACGTGATATTACATATGATAATGTTATGAATGATTTGTGGTTATTTTTAATAAAAAATAAAATGTGATGAGTAATGAATGTATGGGTAATAAAAAATAAAATGAGATTTCACCATCCAAATGTGAGATAGTTTTTCAAACTTCAACACGATGTTAAGCTTGAACTGCTAGCTATTGAAGTTGGAGTCATCATTTGCCAATGAATGTTGTTCAATCATAGATCGGACAATAGGTTTAATGTTCGACATTTCTACAAAATAATTTGTAAGGGTTTTCGTGTCAATTTTATGTTTAAAATATGTACTGCAAATAAATAAATATGTTCATAATTGCAGTCATACGAGATCCTATCATTCATAACATAGACTAGCTAAAGGATATCGAATATGTCATAAACTAAAGGTAAGAAACATTTTCTAATCATAATCATTTTGAAAATTTGCAAAATTTTGCGTTTTTCAAACTCTTATGATTCTCGTCGATTTAATTAAGAGGAAATTTGTCTAAGAAAAACTTTATTTCTCAAAACCAAGCGAGGACTCTGGGTTTTGTTAAGAAAACTTATTTCATTTGATATGAGATACGATTGTCCATTGTATTCATGAACAAATACACTTAGTGTTCACTAAGGGTGAAACTCACTTCATGGACTTATTTATGGCACAATAATGAATATCCTCATATCTCCCATTATTTTCAAAGATGGTGGAAATTTTCTCCCGCTAAGGGCGAACAGAATGTCTCTCGATCGATGACTTCTAGTGAATGAAATAAGAAAGAAAGAACTTCTTAATTTTTAGTTTGGATAGTTAAACATTTTAAATGTGATTTAAGAATTTAGGTGGTCACACAAGCATACATTTATACCTATCCTAACAATTTATTCAATCACATACATGTCAAGCACACAAACGTAATATATATTCATTCACACATTGGTGTGAGTTTATATGTTCCTGCGTCCTCGACTTTTACGTATTCTTCGTGTCTTATTCTTGCACCATTGATGTAAATATTGCAAAATATGAACATGCATCTCTCAATTTGAAACTAATTGTCTAGTGCAAATCTTATATGTAAAAGTCCTCTCATATGCATGCATATAAAATAAATGGTTTTTACATATACATAAGCTCATGTGATTTATAATAATAGTAATAAAGACAATGATATACGCATATCATTCATTCACATATGGCTTTGATTGGAACATATAAACTCACTTATTCATGCAAAACCGAACAAGTGCAACAATATGTACATATATTATTTTACATTATTTAGTTGATCATTCATCTCTCAATTAAATAATTCGAAATCATTTGAAATCCTTTAAAATGATTTAACATCCATATTTAAAGATATTAAAAATATTTCAACTGAAGTTTATCTAAATTCCAAGAACACTTCAAGGAAAAATAAACTTATTTGCTCATTTTTGTTTTGTTGATTCCAAGCAAAACAATCATTTAAAATAAACGAAAATTTTACTAAATTAGACATGTCTAAAACTTAATTTTAATAATAATATGACATGTTTTAAAATATTTAAAACTCTCAAAAGAAAATTTATAATTAAAATCGACAAAACAATCCTATTTTCCCGATTTTCTTTGTTTCGCCTTAAAGATCAAAATTAATTTATTCATCTTAATGGTTAAAATATTTTCTTACATTACAAACTAATGTAAGAAAATAAGAAACCTAAAAATTCATGGTTTCAATTTGATGCATCCATCAAAAATAAAAAAGGACTCGAAAAAGGGCAAAACTCGAATTATTTAATTAAGAAATGACAAACTAAAATATTAAATAGCCTAATCATTGAAAATATGAACAAAAAACTCTGATACTACTGTAAGATTTTGTACTCTATACTTGTGTATATTTTTAAAAAAATTAACAAGCATTTAAGATCAATTTTCATATTTTTCAACAATTTTATGTACACAATTTACTTATTGTATTTCAATATATATAATAAACTATTTAATATTGAAATGCATGGATTGAATCATACCTAGGGGATTATCAAATTTATCTTACCAATCGGAAGTCGGGTTGCACGTCGGATCGCTTCGGAATTACCTCTAAATGTTGACCAAACTCTAAGCAAGATTACAGAGATCGAAGTTAGTCAATCAATATCTAATACGAGGTTAAAATCTAGCTAATAACTCATTCTATGCTCCAAAGAAATTAATTTCTAGGAAACAATTAAAACTAATAGAATTTTGGATGGAATGATATTGAAAATTGGAGAGAGAAGAATTTTGCATTGGTATTAACAAGGAATGGAAGATAGACCTATTTTATAGGATTTCCTCTAACCCACATCATGTGCAAACCACTTACACATGATCTCTTACTAATCTCTCCACTAAACCACATCATATGCAAACCACTAACACATGATCTCTTATTTACCTCTCCACTAAACCACATCATGTGCAAACCACTTTGCACATGATCTCTTGTTTACTTTTCTACAAAACCACATCATATGCAAACCACTTTGCACATGATCACTTGTTTATTTTGCAACATCATCATCCCATAACTAAATTTGACCAAGGTGGATTAAATCTAATAATTAATCAATAGAAATTCTCTTATTAATATGTACAAAAACATGGGCAGACGGTTGAACCATTTACATTGTGTTTGACTCTACCAAATTTTGGATTAATATCCAACAAAATTTGGACTTTGGGGTTTTAGAAAATTCATATGTTATAATGTTGTAGATCACATTATATCATGTAATATATTATCATATATAATGACAAAATATTATACTCCATAATATATATAGATCTCATACGAATTTTATTTATTATTCTAACCATGTCGTTTTTACGACATATTGATTTTATTATTTTACCACATGTATATTATTTCATAACACATGAAACTTAATACATCATATAAAATATAAAATCATATTCCTTGTTTTCCAATTTTGTGGTGTGACCTATATGATGATCTAAGTTATGTTGACTTATATAAAACATTTTATATCATAAACTTTAAGCGATATCTATCTACACATTATAGTTACCAAAATAACAAAGGTGTTTTGCTCACTCGAACTAAACACGATCCACTTAGTGATATGTATAATATCTCTTGTGTCTATCCCTTACCTCATGTTATTATGAATATTATACAAAGTAGAAATGTATCATCTTTGTATTATATATTCATTTCTTGATCTCTGAAGCTAATTATAAATATGTAACTATACACAACTTACATTTTGCACATTATAATTTTGTTTTATCAAGAGCCAACAATATCATAACTTAAGTCAAAAGAGACAATGATAATCTTTTGACGTATCATCTTTTTGGCACAAGTCATGTATAACCAACTAATACTTTTATCACTATACTCATTGATAGCTTTTGATAATAATCAAATCATACACTCCTTATGTGAAAAGATATATGTCTCATATCTTAGGATTCAAAGATACAATGAGACATTAATGACAAATACAATTCCATAATTTTCATTTGTTAGGTCAATTTAATATATAAAAGAAACATTTTCCATGTAGTGCTACAATATCTCTCTTAACCAACATGACAATCTTATCTCGGTAATTAATATTCAATGTTAATCACTTTGATTGTGAATTATTTTTTATTTATGTAAACCATTATCTTTTAGAGCTATATGGTTAATGAACACGAGCATCTTTCTTAACTCTTCCAAAAGACAAATACATTAATTAAGGAATAAAATATTTATATATTCAATTCATAATAATAGACATATAAAAGTAAACTTTTAAAACACATTCCTTTCATATAGTGCCAAGAAGACGATGACACTTATTTTTTACCGGAATGAGATCAACGTGCAGGAAGTCGACCAGGTGACATGGGATCTATATGAATATTTGGATCTTAGTTAGTTACCACCACTATGTACAGAAGGTTCTGAGATTTAGACGAGTCGTACATGGCTTATAAATTTTGGCGAGGTGGTTATGCATTTTCCAAACCAAGTCATGAGGCAGTTCGGTCTACAACAACACATTCCAGAACCGATAGAGAGACATGAAGTGAAATCAGCTCAGGGGAGAGCAGACGTTAATTGGTTGGTGGAAAATCACATATTCATCCAACATTGGTCTCATAGAAGATATCATCTACAGTTTGAGCGACCATTCTTAGGTGCCACTCCTGAAGAGAACACACAGTTTTATATGGAATGGTACTGGAACATCATGGTACGTTGGATTGTTCACCACACTTTGGCTCAGAAACATAACTTGTACAGACTCCGAGCGGGTAGAGAGCGGGAGATGGTAATATCTGAACTTGTGATTAAACAGTTACAATGTTTTTAAATTTTGTGTTTAGTGTTTGTTTAACAACTAAATTGTCTGTAGGTGCACGGAGTTTACGAGTTCCATGAATAACTTCATAAAATCCATGAGGTGATCAAAGATCATAAGACAAGCTCTTCAATGACGGCAAAGTTGAAGGAAAAAACTTGGCTCATATGTTTTGGTGCTGAAGAACCCACACTACGGTTAAGTCAGGACCGCGTTGTTGAAGAAGATGATACTACTAATCCACACACACAAGATGACAGTGGTGGTTTGACTCAGGGTACGAAACAGACAAAAAATGCGACACAAGGAGGGGACGCGCCCGGGGGAGAGGACGTGCTCACAGGCACGTCCTAAAAAGGAGAGATTGAGGGGTCCCTTAGTATGGATATTTTGTTGTATTAAACTTATTTGGTTGTGATTACATTAGTGTTAGTACATGTTAATACATCACGGTCTACTTAAGCCTATGGACTTCACATGACACACAAATGAATTCTTCGCTATTACCTTGGTAAGTAGGTCAACTACCATTCAACTTGTAGATACATGTTTCAACACAACTTTTTTTCTTGCTATAATGCATTTCACAATATAACGTCTAACTTTTAGGTGTTTGGTCACCCATGGTACTTGGGTCTTTAAAATAACAAAGGACAACAATGCTATGACAATAGACAACAACTGACTCCGCAAATCTATGTGTCAACCCAATGTGTTATAGTACCTCTCAAACCAAACAACTCCTGTACCAGAGCAAAGCATGCCACTACTTGCTTCCATGGTCAACACGACAATACAAGCTTGACTTAATTTTTAGGAAAAAAAATCAAAATAAAAAAAAAAATAAAAAAATTGGAAAAATATGCACACCAGAAACTTATTTGGCAAAATATGCACATTGAAAAATGGCACCTCAGATACCATTTTCATTAAGTGAAAACGGCACCTTAGGTGTCGTTTTTAACTCAATTGAAAATGACACCACTAGTGCCGTTTTTAACCGAGTTAAAAATGACATCCGAGATGCCATTTTTCACTTAGGGTTTAAATGGGGCTGGCCAGCCACCATCTTCATTCTCTCACTCCCAAAATTTTCCCCACTCCCCATCACTCTCTCTCTCCGACGACCAACACTGTTGAGGTTTGGTTTTGGTTTTTTTTTTTGACATGAAATACAATGCATGTATAGTTAATGTATTTGTTGTTATGTTCATGTATGAAATGTAGATTTTCTACACTCGAAGTAACGGTACCAGATTGGTTACGGGTTTTTTCGATGGAATTGTTACATTCGTAGATGAGGTACTTGAATATGAAGGTGGTTACAGACGAATGCTTAATATTAATACTGAAATGCAATATGATGATCTCTGTGAAACAGTTTGTCGAGTTTGTGGTTTCCAAGAAGGAGTATTTGATCTAAAGTTAACCTGCAAATGACCACCGTATGAAAACTATACATATGCTGAAATTTTTGATGATCAGAGAACGACTACAATGCTATCTTTATTTAACTTCATGAATACGGTTGTATTGTTTGTTCAGAAACAACCCAAGCACTATACTACTATCCACCACAGTCAGTTGAATGAGGATTATCAACAAATGACACAAATATATAGCCAATATGAAGCAGGTCCGTCGTCGGCAGTTCCTCAGTCCTATTTTGAACTGTATGAGCACATACCAATGGATATTGGTAATCATGAAGCATACGTAGTTCAGTCACATTCTCAAGGAAGACAGGTTGAAGATGCAGATAGTGATGAGACAGATGATGATGAGGCATATGGTGAGATGGATGGTCATGAGATAGACATTGTTGATGTAGATTCAACCCCACTTCCGGAGCTGCAGAAGATGTTTCATCATATGGCAGACGTAGTGAATCGAGACCCTGATAGCAACGTACATGAAGCCATCGTTAGTAATGAATTGCCACATTGCCAGTACTACAAGATTTGAGGCACTTGCTAGACATAGAGCCTGACGAGAACTGGATTGAAGATTCAGTCATTGGAAATGTCGATGGGCGTATTGCTGCGTACACTGAATACAATAACTTAGAAGATGGACAAAGTTATTGGTTGCATAAAACTTTCTCAACAAAAAAAGATTTACTGCATGAGTTCAAAGTGTTAACGTCTGGGCCAAACAGATTTACAGCTGGTTGTTTGAAAAAAGAGTGTGAATGAAGGATACATGCCTCTTACAGTTAGAGCAAAGAATGTTTTCAAGTTAAGAAGTACAAGTTTGAACATACCTGTAGTAACGAGGGACTTTTGCATGACCACGTGCAATGTGATGTCGTTTAAATTGGACTTTGGAGATTAATTGATCCATTAATCAAACCATCAAATCCGCACAAGATTAATAATCATAACAATATAAGATCATCCACACAAGATTAATTAAACAAAATAAGGTAAACTCATCAACCAAATATCAATCAATCCAATTTAATCCAAACAAAATCAAACAAATCCACACAAATCCTAACCAAACCAAACCAATCAAATGCACATGAATACAAACTAATAAAGCAAAACCTTAACAAAAAATGATCTAAAAATACCTGAAATCGTCGCAGATAGGGAGAGGAAAAATGAAAAAATGGATTGGGAAGATTGGAGAAAGGGACATTGGTGTCGTTTTTAACCATAGGTTAAAAAAGTAGTGGTGTCATTTTCAATTTAGTTAAAAACAACACATGAGGTGCCGTTTTCACTTAATGAAAATGGAACCTAAGGTTTCGTTTTTCAATGTGCATATTTTGTCAAACAAGTTTCTAGGGTGCATATTTTCCAATTTTTTATTTTTTTTGATTATTTTGAAAAAAAATCCTAATTTTTATCGTATCTTTTAGATACCACACAACTTGTAGTTTCTTGTATGTTTTAGATACCTCTTGATTTTCTTAAATGATTTCTAATGCTCGATGCTTGGGTTAGGGTTAAATTGACATTGACTCAACATGCACAGAACATGACAATATCTAGCCTTGTACAACACAATATGTACATTAGGCTTCCCAAAATGTAGAAGTACGAAACTCTATCCATTTGGCTTTCTCCGTAGGAGTCTTAGAATATAAATCAAGGCTCAAATACAAACCTTCCCAAATGGGAGTGGTGATTTCTTTGCAATATTTTTCATTTGGTGTTGTTTCAAGATATGATTAATGTAGGTTTCTTAAGACATTCCCATAAGTTTTTTTTACCTATTTGTAATGATCTTTACACCAATGGAAGTAGCTTGTTTCATCCATGTCCTTCGTATCAAATGAAGAGGACAACTACCGTACATGGATTTCAACAACTCTTTGCTATTTCCAGCCAAAGTCAGAATGCCAAATTTACCACTAGATCTTTTTATGTAAACACATTGACCTTCCTTAAGCATAGGGGGGGATCTTCCTTGTAGTTTAATGGAAGAGAATCTTTCATTGTCTAGACGCTTGCTTGAAGCATACATGGACTTTTGAGCATGTACACATTGCGCTCTAGTCCATGGGCTTCAAAACCTTGAGGTTGATCCTAATCAATCTCCTCGTCAAGTTCTCCAATGAGAAGAGTCATATTTACATCCATTTGGTAATGTCTTAGTCAATCAATGTCACTATGATTAGCAAAACGTGGCTTTACGCAAATCTGACCATAAATGGCTTAAATTCGGCCTCCTTCCAGTCCACAACTCATATAAAGTTGAAGGGGCCAATTTGGTTCAAAGTCTCTTGAGAATGTAGGTTACAGTCAACAATGCATCTCCCCAATAGGAGATCGACAAACTTGCTTACGCCATCATGGATCTAACCATGTCTAGCAACATTATATTCCATCTCAGCAATACCATTTTGCAAGAATTGTTGGGTCTTGTAAGTTGTCTACATATTCCCTTTTCATCACACAACTCTTAGAACATATCATAGAGATAGTCTCAACCTTTATCTGTTCTGAATTTTTTTATCTTACAATCCAAATGATTTTCAAACAAGCTCATAATTTTTAAAACATTCTAGAGCTTCTAATTTATGAGAAATAAGATAAATATGACTATACCCAGTAAACTCATCAATAAGTGATGAAGTAATTTTCGGTGCGCATATTCATAGGTCTACAAAAAAATTGATGTAAAAGTTCCAAAGAAGAGGTAACTTTCACAATTTTCCAAATAGTTTTCTAGTAGCTTTTCTTGCTATACAAGATTCACAAGTTGACAACTCAAATTTGGAGCATTCATTGATACCCTCCTTTTGCCAATGCGTCCATTCAAGCAACTCCAATTTGACCGTGTATTGGTAGAATTTTTTGTATGTTACCAACTCTCATGCATTTTGCTCCGAGTGCGTCACTTCTTTTGTGCTTGAAGCTCTCAATCATACTAGCGCTAGCTTTAGCAACACTTTTTGAGCATTCACAACCATGCAGTGAATCTCAATATTAGCATTATAACTAAAGGTTACTACGATGCAGCACAATGTTACCTTCCTCAGTTAGTGATGCATTGCATACATTGCATCATATGTCTTTCATTTAGATTAATTTTATATCAATAAATGCTACTAAGGTATGTGTTTAGTCTTATTTACATAATACAGGGACCTGAATGCAAATTACCCATATCCTGAGCATAAACACGTGCAAAAGACTCATTTCTATCATAAAGACTGGTTCAAGATTATTGGGATTCAAATTGAAGTCCATCCAAGCATAAAAGCATTCAAAGACCTAATTACAAAAAGGTCAGGGACTTAATTGCAAAAGCCGAGGACCCGACTGCAAATTACGAGTACCAAAAGAATATTTTGGAGAAGTTCTAAAGAAAAATCAATTTGGATCTCCAAATATATGAAGAAATTAACTCGGATCTTCAAAGATATGCAATAATTAATTCGGACGCACAAAGGACAGCTAAAACATGCCATAAACAAACAGGAAAAATCCGGATCGATTCCGAGCCAAAAAGGTGGCAATTCCGCCACACCTCATGTACAAAATGGGGAGATTCCACCGCACAAAAGTCGATCCATGCACTCAAATTTTTACCAATGCTGTATTGACGCGTGTACGTTCCGTTTATGTATTAGGATCCCCGGTTGAGGCTATAAATAAGGTCGATTCATGTATTGGAAGGGGCTCTTCTCCTCCTCTTCTTTTTAGCAATAAAATTTTATTCTTTTATTTTGTGTTTTTGGTTTTCTTTTGTAGTTTCTCTAGGACCCCTTCTCCTCCCTCCATCCATGAGTTTATAACTCTCTCCAAAGGGTGGGGTGACAGATTTAGGGTGATGAGAAGATGAATTATGTTATTATTTTGATTTCGTGTTAGTATATTTTGATTACTTGAGTTTATGTTGAATCATTTATCATGTAATGCTTTATAACTAATGTGATTTATTATAAGTTTCAGATTTCTCTAAACAAAACCCGACATCTAAACCTCCACCCGCTGGACTCTCATCCAAATTTGTTTTCTTTTCTTTTTAGTTTTTTCTTTTGTTGTTCTTGCTTTAGATAATTAAAAAAACCAAAAATCTCAAACCAACCATATTTCTCTCTCTTTCTTCCTTAATTGGAAAATCACAAAAATAACAATATCTCTCCCTCCTTGTGTTCGACCCGTACTTGCCACGTCTTCATTGACGCCGTGCACTTGCGGTATAAATTTAATTCACATCAAGTTTTTGGCGCCGTTGCCGGGGAGGCGACGAAGATTTTGTTTATTTTTTGTGAGTTCGATTCTATCCTGTTTATCTTGTGCGCGATCTAACTATTTGGGTTTGCGTTTTAGGAGACAACAGAGTGCGCGGCGAAATCCGGGCACAGTTGGAGCAAGAAGGGCGGCGGAATCGCCACACACCAAGAAGAACCTGCGGCAAAATCGCCGCACGTTTGGGGCATTTGGGCTTCAAACTCTTCTGGGATCGTCTCCATCTCTGAGTGGATGCGTAGAGCATCTGGGAATTTTCGAGAGCGGGCGGCGAACCCGTCTGAGCATTGCGGAGGTAACTTTTCTTGCCTTTCTCGTAAAATCTTAATTTTTGAAAAGTTCATTTTCGTAGAACTGCACGTGTTAGGGCAAAATTCCATAATTGACAATAATTCAACTCTGACCTAAAAATTGGCAAAATTAAAAGGACTTAGTGCATGCATCATATAGTGTTTTCTTTGCATTATTCTTGCTAAATTCTTGCAAATTAATTCTTGTTGAAGAGTGCTGGAGGCAAGGTACGTGCGCGGTTTTTTTTATCGATTGCATTTAAGCATATAATCTAGTTTGCATACAACCTTGCAATTGCCCCCACTAAAAAGACCAATGTTTGACTCTTTTTGCTAGATTTAAGTTAAACTATCTTAAGGGCAACTCCGTAGGAAAAGATACGGTGGGGATTTCATCACCCTTCCGTGACCCACAAATCACAATCCTAAGGTGTCACCAAAGCCTTAAATTAAAATCAATTATACATTGGCCCCTAAGGACTCAGACTCAATTAAGGAGAAGATTGGTTTGACTTGCTATGACCTGAAGCTGATTGAATTTAATTTGGTATCTAGAAAGTGTTTTTGTGTTGACGTAAGTCTTCCAAGCGAAGTTGTTGTCTAATTGGCACCGACTCTGTCGGAAGCGCCCCCACTAGCTATACACTGCCTGGCCAAGTTGGTTTGATTAGTGAGTGAGGTGAATCAAGCGAATCAATTCGACTCAACCAGTTAGGAGTCGTCTAGAATCAATTCGACTCAACTTGCGGTATAAATAAAATTTCCCATCAAGTTTTTTTCGCCGTTGCCGGGGAGGCGACGAAGATTTTGTTTATTTTTTTTGATTTCGATTCTATTCTGTTTATCTTGTGCGCGATCTAACTATTTGGGTTTGCGTTTCAGGAGACAACAGAGTGCGCGGCGAAATCCGGGCACATTCGGAGCAAGAAGGGCGGCGAAATCACCGCACCCAAAGAAGAATCTGACGCGAATCCGCCGCACGTCTGAAGCATCTGGGCTTCAAATTTTTCTAGGGTTGTCTCCATCTCTGGGTGAACGCGTAGAACGACTGGAAATTTTCGAGAGCGGGCGGTGAACCCGACTGAGCGTGCGTAGGTAACCTTTGTTGGCTTTTTCCTCGTAATTTCTAGTTTCAGATAATTTCCTTTTTGTAGAACTGCACGTGTTAAACTCAAATTCCATAATTGGCAATAATTCAACTCTGACCTAAAAATTGGCAAAATTAGAAAGACTTAGTGCATGCATCATATAGTGTTTTGTTTGCATTATTCTTGCTAAATTCTTGCAAATTATTTTTTGTTGAAGAGTGCTGGAGGCAAGGTACGTGTGCGGTTTTTATCGATTGCATTTAAGCATATAATTTAGTTTGCATACAACCTTGCAATTGTCCCCCAACTAAAGACCAATGTTTGACTATCTTTGCTAGATTTAAGTTAAACTATCTTAAGGGCAACTCCGTAGGAAAAGATACGGTGGGGATTTCATCACCCTTCCGTGGCCTACAAATCACAATCCTAAAGTGTCACCCAAGCCTTAAAATTAAAATCAATTAGACATTGTCCCCTAAGGACTCAGACTCAATTAAGGAGAAGATTGGTTTGACTTGCTATGACTTGAAGCTGATCGAATTTAATTTGGTGTCTAGAAAGTGTTTTTGCGTTGACGTAAGTCTTCCAAGCGAAGTGGTTGTCTAATTGGCACCGACTCTGTCGGAAGCGCCCCCACTAGCTATACACTGCCTGGCCAATTTGGTTTGATTAGTGAGGGAGGTGAATCAAGCGAATCAATTCGACTCAACCAGTTAGGAGTCATCTAGATTTAAGCGACATTAGGTCTAGGATTGTTTGAACCGTGCTTGTTTAGGAAACTTCTGACCAACCCTCTCATTTATCTTTTAGAGTTAAGTTTCTTTTCTCCTCTGAGTCATCTTCTTCTCACCTTCTTCTACGAAAGTCTCCTCCCCTTTACACTCTCTGGTAGCGTTTTTAGGGTCGAGTCAAGCACTTTTTACGAGTTTAGCCTCGTGGTGGTGAGAGTGGTCGACTCGAGAGTGTTTGGTTGAGATGGATGGTTACATGGGCGACCATCCATATCATTGTTGGGAGCAGGACAATTCTTCCTGGTATTCTGGACCCATACAACCTGGGGTGGCTCAGACTAACACCCATATGGTTGGGACAATCCTAATTGTGTGACTGAGCAATCTTCATATTGGGGTAACATGAGAGAGGCACCGACTACTAGACCACAATCTAGTTATGTTGGATCATATGCTGGTCAACAAACTGAGACATTACAACAAACTTTTGCCTCCTTCATGCGTATGGTAGACAACATGAGTGCACCGGTGGCTCCAGTAGCCGTACCGTGCGACTGTTGTGGGTTGAGTGGTCATGTTATCAGGGAATGTCCTTATGTTCCCCCAGAGCCTGAGTATGAGCATACATTTTCCCAAAATGCTCAATATGACCATTACGCATCCGCGATCAACCCGAGAGTGATGGATTCGTGGGGAGACAATTCATATCCAAATTCTTATACTTCATTTTCACCCCAGTATCCTCCTCCCGAATACCCATAATTCTACCAACACCCCACTTCAAATCATTGGACCCATTCTCAGCCCATCAACACCCAACCTCAAAATTTCCCAAGCTCTGACTTGAACCTCATAGTTGACCGCATACCTAATTCCTTGGAACAAACTTTCCTTACGTTCATGAAAACCACTCAACAGTCCACACAAAATATGGTACCACGATTGAGTCAAATGTCGCAGCAATTACGTGAACGTAAGGAGAGTAACTTTTCTTGTCAACATGAGGATTCATCTTTTGATATCAAACCACCACTACATCCACAAATTCAAAGCACAATCTTTCAAAGTCAAACTCCTAGTCAGTCTGAGGGACTTGGGGTTTCAATTCACGATCACTTAGTGGAGGATTCGATTCACATTGAGAATAACAAGGACCAATTTCATCATGAGTCGGCACAGGATTGTGCCTTATCTTCTTGTCCCGTGGCCCTTGAGCCACATGATCTTCATGTTGTGCCTCTTAAGGACTCACATCTGGTGGAACAAGAGCTCCCTAGTACCCTCAATTTCAAACAACCTGATGAGAGTTTGCTTCTCACTACTGTTCCTGATCATCTTGGAAATGATGGAACATCAAACAACTACATTGCTCATGAGGGTATTAGGAGTTCCTTGGAGGATACCTTGGGTATAAGACCCACTTTTTGTTCGCCTGGTGAGTCGGACTTGCCTAACAAGGTTCTTGACCTCGCTCCGACGCACCAGCCAGTTGGTTGGAGAGTTTGGATTGACGATCATAACTTCAGCAAAGCAACGAGAGAAACTCTTCTTCCGTTGCCCCTTAATTCCCAAACTCTCGAGAGGTTCAAGCTCTTTCAGTTTGATCCTTTGAATGAGACGCCTTTGCGTCCAATTCATGAACCTCTCATTTCATCAGATGGTCTTTGTGAAGGGGAGACCACGCATGCGTATTCTGGTCCCACGTGGTGTCATGTTCCCTTTCCAAGTGCATTGACCCACTTTTGAGGTTCCCATTTGATGTCCGTTGACAAATGAAGATGAGAACTTATGTTTGTACATAATTATATATATATATATATATATAAAGTACAATAAAAGACTCCTTCAGTGAGCATCGTTTGTGTGGGCTCCAACCCTTGAGTATTTGGGCCCCATTTGTTTCCCGTATTTGAATCCCTTCTTTAGCATCTCACAGGTTTTGAGGGAATTCGGGTTTTGTCCATCAACATAGCCATGAACTTTCCTTTGTACTTCACGTGGGTGAGATCTTTCCTTTTTCATGCATAAATCCATGTAGTATCTTGCTCACATTCATTGAGGACAATGCATGATTTTGGTGTGGGGGGTGTTTATCTATCTATATATTCTGTTTGTTAAAACAAAAATCAATATTCCATGACATAGCTTAAGATTGAACTGCCAAAACCCGTGTACAAAATGCATTGAGTTTTTGTTCCTTATTATATAGTTCTGCTTGTAGAAATTATGACATAAATGTAAGTTCCAAAGAAATAACCCATTACCCTGTAAGACATGTATGCACTTAAATTGGATGAATCAAATCTTTGAAGTGGTTGATAAAAAGCAGAGGTTGAGGAAAATATACCGGGAAGTGTGGACTTCTAATAGCAATTAAGCCTTGAGGAAAATAAAAAAAGAATAAAAGTGAGGAAAGCACATCTTGCAAAATGATTACAAAAGCCCAAGCCTTCGAGTCACTGGTCCGTAGGGGTATCTTAAAACCCGGTAACTTGAGTCTGCCAGCTCGGGATTATCGACCAAACTCGCTACACGAATGCAAAAAAGGTAAAAGTGTCAGAAAAAGCAAATGTGTTGAATCACGGAAAAAGAAAAAAAATATACTTTAAGATACTCAAGGCCCAAAGTTAAAAGAATGATCCATGTCATGGTTGATCCGAATGATACTTCACCACCAGAGGAGGCGTGCAAAATAATTTAAGCGATAACATGTGTAGAAGGGTTAGTGGTGTGAATATTGGAGGAATGAAGACCAAGTCAGAATTCTTATGAGTTAGATTTATATAATGAGCATGCGAGAATTCTAAGTGAGATGTATAAGGTTGATGTGGAGATATTGAGAGTTATTAATGAAATGTTGAATTAAGACTTTGTGGGTGTGTCAACTGAAAACCCTCACGAGACAAAACTCATCCTCTAAGGAAACTTGGGGGTTTAAAGGCTTGTTGCACATGCTAAGTGCAACCGTGATTCCTACGAAAGTGAGTTAGGATTTCCCTGTTTTCATTTTTCTTATATTCTGTTTTGCTAGGGACTAGCAAAATCTAGGTGTGGGGGTATTTGATGCATTGCATACATTGCATCATATGTCTTTCATTTAGATTAATTTTATATCAATAAATGCTACTAAGGCATGTGTTTAGTCTTATTTACATAATACAAGGACCTGAATGCAAATTACCCATATCCCGAGCATAAACACGTGTAAAAGACTCATTTCTATCATAAAGACCGGTTCAAGATTATCGGGATTCAAATTGAAGTCCATCTAAGCATAAAAGCATTCAAAGACCTAATTACAAAAAGGTCAGGGACTTAATTGCAAAAGCCGAGGACCCGACTGCAAATTACGAGTACCAAAAGAATATTTTGGAGAAGTTCTAAAGAAAAATCAATTTGGATCTCCAAATATATGAAGAAATTAACTCGGATCTTCAAAGATATGCAATAATTAATTCGGACGCACAAAGGACAACTAAAACATGCCATAAACAAACAGGAAAAATCCGGATCGATTCCGAACCAAAAAGGTGGCAATTCCGCCGCACCTCATGTACAAAATGCGGAGATTCCACCGCACAAAAGTCGATCCGTGCGCTCAAATTTTTACCAATGCTGTATTGATGCGTGTACGTTCCGTTTATGTATTAGGATCCCCGGTTGAGGCTATAAATAAGGTCGAATCATGTATTGGAAGGGGCTCTTCTCCTCCTCTTCTTTTTAGCAATAAAATTTTATTCTTTTATTTTGTGTTTTTGGTTTTCTTTTGTAGTTTCTCTAGGACCCCTTCTCCTCCCCTCCATCCATGAGTTTCTAACTCTCTCCAAAGGGTGGGGTGACAGATTTAGGGTGATGAGAAGATGAATTATGTTATTATTTTGATTTCGTGTTAGTATATTTTGATTACTTGAGTTTATGTTGAATCATTTATCATGTAATGCTTTATAACTAATGTGATTTATTATAAGTTTCAGATTTCTCTAAACAAAACCCGACATCTAAACCTCCACCCGCTGGACTCTCATCCAAATTTGTTTTCTTTTCTTTTTAGTTTTTTCTTTTGTTGTTCTTGCTTTAGATAATTAAAAAAACCAAAAATCTCAAACCAACCATATTTCTCTCTCTTTCTTCCTTAATTGGAAAATCACAAAAATAACAATATCTCTCCCTCCTTGTGTTCGACCCGTACTTGCCACGTCTTCATTGACGTCGTGTACTTGCGGTATAAATTTAATTCACATCAGTTAGTGACAAGGTTTGGGTTATGGTCTTCAACTTATCTTGATACTCGAGGTGATACTGAATTTATGATACCATATATCATAATTTTCTCATTCAATTCATCTCAACGAGTCAAATCAACAACAATATAATTGGGAGTAGTCATCAAGAAAATTAAAGACACATAGTAAGGTATAAGTTTTAGCGTAAAACTGAAATACAGAAATTTTTTAATCAATATAAATAATTTATAAGCAAACACACATGAATCAAAATAAAACGTTAGTAGTTAATCAAATCCGCATACAAATGCTACATAAATATTTATATTAACTCAATTTCGCGCCACAAACACGATTATATCTCAAATGACCGAAAGATGTATATAAAATCATGTTAAATATGCATCAAATAAATTAAAAAGTGGTTTTTTGAGATTTTGTCTGAATAATGAGATTACACGAGTTTTATAGAGCCTTCTAATCTAGCCTTACGGAGTTTCCTATTCTACTATACAACGTCATCGTGTTCCCTAAATCATTTTTGCTTTATTTGGATGTGGTCTTGATTATCCTTGATGATGCTATAATGAGGATAATGGACCCTTGATTGGTGGTGATGACAGCTGAGCTGATCAACAATCCTCTTCAAGTTGAGTTCGAAAGAGGTTGAAGGTTCCCAACTTGTGAAGAATGCTTTGGAACTTCTTTTAGTCTAATGACTTGGTGAAGATGTCTGTGAGTTGGTCTATGCTTTGGACATAAGAGACTTCAATTTCCTTTGCTTGAATTTTTCTTTCGGATGAAGTGACAATCAACCTCATTGTGTTTGGTTCATTCGTGGAATACAGGATTGGAGACGATGTGGCACGTGACGTGATTATCACAGAACATTTGCATTTGTTCTTAGCATTGTATCTTCATCTCCTTGAGAAGTTGTTTGAGCCAAATCAGCTCGCTGGTGGTGGATGCCATGACTTTATACTAAGCTTTAATGTTGAATCTTGCAACAAGATTTTGTTTTTTCCTTCACCAAGTAAGTAGGTTTCCACCAACGAAGGTACAAAAACCAGTAGTTGACTTGCGATCATGGCTACCTTCCCAATCTGCATCAGAGTAGCCAATTATCGAGTTAGAGTTGCTCTTTTTATCCACATTCCTTGACATGGAGTTTTATTTAAGTATCTAAGGATTTTATCTATGATGTCTAAGTGGTGTGTGTGAGGAATATGCACGAATTGACATACTGTGCTGATTGCATAAGTTATGTCTGGTTTAATGACAATGAGATATATGAATTTTCCTACTAGTCTTTGAATTGTCCTATTCCTTTTAGAGGTTCACCATCCATAGGACTCACCTTTCGGTTTGTCTCGATAGGTGTTAGCCAGTTTTGATCTTAGTTTTCCTGTTTCTTGAAGTAGGTCAAAACATATTTCCTTTGTGATAAGAATAACCCTTTTCTTGAATATGCAATTTCAATCCTTAAAAAATATTTCATGAACTCTAGGTCTTTGATGTCAAATTAGATTTTAGGTATAGTTTTACTAGATTAAATTCCCTATTATTGTTTCCTGTAATTATGATATCATCAACATAAACTAGTATAATGATGGTGATGTTGTTGTATTGTTTGATGAACATAAAAGCATCAACAGAACATTTGAAAAAACATATAACAAGAGAGAGTGGCTTAGCTTGGCATACCATACTTGGGGTGATTGTTTTAATTCATAGATTGAATTATGAAACTTGCAAACCTAATTGTGAGCGGAATTGTATCCAGGAGGAGTCGTGTATACTTCTTCTTCTAAGGTACCCTGGAGAAATGTATTTCTTACATCCATCTGAAATAAGTTCCAATCTGAAAGAACATGAACCGTGTTCCTTTTTGCAATAGGAGTGAAAGTTTCCTAGTAGTTAAGGCCATAAGTTTGAGTGTACCCCTTAGAAACTAGTCAGGCTTTATATCTTTCAATTGTTTCATTATTGTTATACTAATTTTGTAGATCTATTTACATCCTACAAGTTTGATTCCTGATTTTAAGGGAACTATGGTCCATGTCTTATTTGATTCTAAAGCTCAAAGTTTTTCTTTCATGGCTTTTGCCCATTTAGGGTGATTTATGACTTCATGATAGGAATTTGGTTCCCTATGGTCATTTATTTTAGTTAGGAAGGCATGATGAGTAGGGTTTATGAGTTTATATGAATGCAGTGGAAAAGGATCAGAGCATAGTTTGCGATGCAAGAGTCTTCCCACCGGTTAGGTTTCAACTCTCATGAATATGAAACGAAGGTTTACGGAAATTAAGAGGGATGGATTTGGTGTTGGAGGAAGAGAAAACAATTGTCATCTAACAAGAAATTAACCCTAACTCTCCTTTATATATGCAAAGAGTTCGTAACCACCATGTACCCATGATCTTCAATCATGGCTAATCAGATTAAGCCGAGTACCACTCATGTTCCCATATACCACTTGAACGTATTAATCCAATATTTTAATGTACAATATCCTTTTGTCAAGGATATAGATTTTCATTTTCATATGGATATGAGGTCAATATCTGCATTTCAAATATGTATACAAATTAATATGGAAACACCCATATTCATCTGTATTCATTTTGTTTGTGCCCCTTGATAAAATGCTAAGAGTAACCGGTTAAACTTAAATCTGGAATCAATTCCAATAAGGATGCATATACTATACAACAAGAACCAAACTAGGATAGATTTTTCTACTCAACTTACGACACTTGAGTCTAGGAAGACCCAAATTTAGAGATTTACTCTTGAAGTGCTCTTTGACACTGTTAAATTCAACCATTCATTAGCATATTATCCCTCCTCTACAGTACTGGCTCCAAATGCAATTAAAACGGAACCTTAATTACGTGTGTAGTTTTTATGGACCATGGTATTTTGATTCCCCAGCATTCGATAAGTTCTACAACGATCTCAAAACGCATGTAATCTTAACTGAAAGTTGTAATATGTTACTTCATTTTAATCAAAATAAGTTATTTTTTTGGAAGTTTCTTACCTAAAGCTTGTTAACTATAGAAATTTTGACTCTACTAATTAGACATTAGCTTTCTTTTTAATATCTACAATTCAATCATTCAGTGAACCACTATTTCCATTGAATGTCCGAACATTAACTTCTACCAAATGGTCTACATACGACACATGTAATAGACTGATATGCACGACACCATTATTTTCACCCTGCCAGTGACTGGGCATGAGGAAGACGTGGGAATTGTTGAGGTCGGAGAGCAGGTGTTGTGGAATTGGGAGGGGAGAGAGGAGAATTGGGTTATGAGGTCGACAAATTCGTCCTCTTCGTCCAGCCACAACATGATCTGGACTGGTCGGTGGTGGAACATGCGGTGGTGTTGGGAGGGTTGAGTGGGGTCTGTAGTGGGTGAAGGGGAGGAAGAGGAAGAGAGCGAGAAAGAAATGAGAAGAGAGGAGAGTGAGACTTTTTTATGTTTTATGTTTTTTTATTTTTGTTTAATATTAAGGATATTTAGATTTTACAAGGTTTAATTTGTAAATTAATCTAACAACGTTGGACGGAAATGGTGACGGAATATGACCTACTAACGACAGATGTGCATATTGACAAATATGTTTGACTTACAGGTGCATCTCCGACAATACAAAACCCGGATGCATATCACCAATTAGGACACCTACCATGTGCACCAAAACAATAAACCCAATAAAAAACCTGTAAAATGTCAGGGAGGTGTAAATGTTGCATCTCATGAACTTTCACCTATCTTTGAGAACTCTATCTCTAGTAGAGATGCGGGATGTGGATGCGATGCGGGTTCATATGCGGTTTGCTATTTAAAAATTAAATAATATATAGATATCTTAATTATAAATTATATACATGTAACTAAAAATTTAGGTAATTTTTTGAATAATTTCTTTGATCATTAATTCAATATTAAATAAATCTGAGTAAAAAAACAAAAAAAAAACAAAACAAAATAATAGGGTCTTTTGAAATGTGACCGCATCCGTCTGCATAAAAATAATAAAGGGCTTGGATGTAGGCCGCATCGGGGAGATGTGATGCGCTTCTCCCCCGCATTGTGCCCGCATCCGCATATGCGACCGCATCTGGCCGCATTTTAGAACGTAAAAATCTTATTTTCAAATTTTATTATAGCTAGAAATAATCAATTCAATGTCCTTGACTAGGTCTAAAATAACTTGCCCCAAAAGTAGGTTTAAGCGAAATAGTGAAGAAACAATTTTGGGTGGACCTTGACATTTTGGTGAGAGGGATCCATAGTAGTGAGAAACTTTGTATTGGAGGAGATTTCAATGACCATGTTGGTAAAGATAGCGGAGGGTTTGAACGTATCCATGGAGGTTTTGGGTTTGGTGTTAGGAACCAAGAATCAGAAGATTTTCTGAATTTCGCTATAGCATATGACCTGTAAGACCCGCTCTCCTGCCACTCTGTTTTTGGTTTTATTAATCCTTTTATGTGTTTTATTATCTATGTTTTGAGGTTATGTTGGTTTGGTAAAAGTTTCCTTTTTGGGCGAATTTAACCGTCAGGCGCGGTTGCATTCGTTAGACTTAACCGGGTTTATCGGGTGCTTAAACCTGGTGTGCGGATTTATTTGGTTGCTTGAGACGTGTTGGTGAGATTGGGTTGTTGTGGGGCTGGCCTTACCAAATCCGAAATATGGAAAGGAGATCTTGCTAGCATGTGATTTGATTGCATTAAGGAAAGTGCTGATTTGCCATCTAAGCCAATTATCTCTTGCCTTTTCCTAGTTTCTCCTTTCAAACTTGCACCCTTATAAATATAGCACTCATGCCGACTTCCCCTAGACTCTTTTCTCCACCATCAACCACCGAAATTCCCTTGGTGCTCCAGCAGCTTGGAAGAAGAAATCCGGCGGTGCTCTTTGCGTTCGGCTAGGAGGAGAAGGTTCTTGTCGGTCTTCGGTTTAGCTCAGCCTCTCCTCTCTTCAGGTATGCCTCTCTCCGTTAGCTTTAGGATGCATTGTGGGTAGGGAAGGCTGCTGGGTCGGGTTTGATTAGGGTTGGCACGTTTTAACCTTGCAAGAATGGAAGGTTGCGGTGCAACCCTAGTTTCCAGCGGGTGGCTGGAATACTCTTCCGGCTGGTGGCACCATCTTCACGTTTTTCCTTGGGAGGTTGCTGGACCAATCAGGGAAGAAGGAGGAGGAGCCGTAGGGAGCATGTCATGTAGGATTGCTGCAATAAAGTTGTGTGATTTTCCCAACCTAACTTATCTAGGGTTTCATGAGATCGATTTATGTTGTTACCGGTTTTCCTAGATGTGTTACTGATTTTGATTGCATTTTCTTGGGTGGTTCATGTTCTTACGTAAAAGAGATTGCACATATCGTCGCCAAATTCGTATGCCATGTTATGCCCAAATCAGTAGCTATTTACCAAATCATGTCATCTTGAATTGCCTTAGAAGGTGAGCCTCATATTCTCGGAATGAATTCGGGATTCACATGACCCTCACGATTAGTTTGGTTATGTTATTGCATATTGCACATCTTTATTTGCTAGTTACATGATTAATTCTTAAGTTGGTTGATATTAGATGCCATAGGTCATGCATCATTAGGTTGCTGAAATTAGGAAAGTTTCATGACCCGGTTTGCTTCCAGGATTTTGCATAATCACAATCATCTAGTTTCCGGATATCTAGACATCTTAGGTTGCTGGACATATGAGTTATTTCCTGATGTTTGTGTTGGTTTAAGCCGAAAAATTCATACCTTAATGGGTGCTGGAAATCAATAGACCACATGGTTGGATGGTTACCAAAAACTTTGCATAATCAATGTTTCGGATATCTTTAGTTGCTGGATAGAAGGTTCCTTCCTGATTTGTGTCCTGATCTTAAGCCACTTATTTCATGCACTAATAGGTTGTTGAATATAGGAAAGTTCATGGCTGGTCGTTATCATGACATTGCATATTCATTCATCATGTTGTTGTTGGTATTAGGAAACTTCCATGACCGGACTTGTTGCTATATCTTACATGCTCGTGTATTAGGTAATTGCTGGCTACATTTGTGTTTCCTAAATCTTGTGCTAATAAGTTGACGCATAACCATATATTAGGTAGCTACTGGTTACACAATTATTTCCAAATTCATGTGTTGTTTATTTGACAAATAATCATAGATTAGGTAACTACTTCTTACATGATTTATTTCCTTAATTGTTTCTGTTAGATGTAGCATGGTTCGGATGTCAAATAGTGTCTGGTTTGTATATCATTAGGTGGCTGGTTTGCATGGTTAGGACGTTGGGTAGATGGTTGGCTACGCGTTTGTTTCCTAATTCATGTGCTGTAAGGTTGACGGATATTATTAGCTTACTTTGTTGCTGGTTACCTTACTTATTTCCTGATTTGTCTACTTCAAGGATGTGTCATGATATCATGTTAAATATTGCTGGATTCAAACTTGTATGCTTTATTTTGGTGGCTGTATATATTATGGATGCTTATCACACGCCTTATTTCCGGATTTTTGGTGCTTGTTGAATTTAGGAAACAACCATGATTCTTGTTGTGGATCTTGGTGTGATATGGCTGAATTAAAATTCTGTTTTGCTTAGAGCTTGAGGGAGAGATTGCATGTTCTCCTTTGAACTTATTTCTGAATAATTTAGTTGCACTAGCCTATAGAGTAGTTGCATTGCATCTAATCTGATGGAGTAATTCTGGGCACGTTCTGTTTTCTGGGCCGACGGGCCACAGGTGGGTCCTCTAGCTTCAGAGGCCACTCGGTTAAGACCCCTGTAGGGGGCCAGGCCTAAGATAAGTCCTGGGCATGCGCGCTGCCATTCTGTCTCAGGGTAGGTGTTCCCAAGTTTGCGATGACACCATGTAGGTTTATTTCCGTGGATTGGGACGCTTATCCGGCGCACCGCTTTGTGCCGAGCGGTGGGTCACTGACGAGTGACCGCCTTTGACCAGCGAGGCTGGTGTTCTGGTTCCTGTGGAGGAACGATTCAGGTGCGCCCGACCGGCACGACTGGTGTAGTCGTAGCCTTCTGTTGCATTTGATGCGTTCTGTTCTGTTCTGTTCTGTTTCTGAGACCTGCCATATTTGCATTGCATGCCATCTTTCATTTATTGCATTGGCGGGGGCATACTGGGTTTTCTTAATTGAAAACTCACGCATTGTCAAATGCGGTGCTTGCAGGTACTTAGGTTCCACAGGGCAAACTGGACGAGTTCCGAAGATTCTGTACACGAGGGACGCGTCGACCATATTCTTCAGTTATCTTTTGCTTCCGCTTATGTCATTGTATTTCCTTTGAAACTCGATATGATGTAATAAGACTCTTATTTGTTATGATCATTCTATTATTCATATTATGTTTATGTCAGTCCATTTGTGGATGATCTTTTTCACTTTTGTCGAGTTGATTTGGTCCGTCTCTTGTAACCCCTTCGGTCGTCGCGGAGGTCTCTGATCGCGACACTAGTTTCCTTTCCCAGTGTGCGTACCCGCGTGATCGGGGGCGTTACATGACCTCATGGTAGCAAATACTTTCTTTAGGAAAAAAGAAAATCTCATTTAGTCACATTTTTGCAGTGTCAACACCGGAGTCAAATTGATTTTGTGCATACTCGAAAAAGATGATCGAGGATTTTGTATAGATTATAAGGTAATACTTGAAGAGTGTGTGGTAACTCAACATAAGTTGGTAGTAATGGTCTTTCACTTTCATATTGGTGTTATACGAAAGAAGTGTAATAAAGACGTGAAGATTAAGTGGTGGAACATTAAAGGAGAAAGATGTATTAGATTTAGGGACAAGCTTATGGCAGAGGGACCTTGGGATGTTGTAGGAGAGACTAATAGTATGGTGAGAGGGTATGTCATCTTACATTCGAAGAGTGGCTAAAGAGGTTTGTAGGGAGAGTAGAGGAAGTAGATTAGATTCGAGAGACACGTGATGACGGAGTGATGATGTACAACAGGAAATTAAAACCAAGAAAGAATATTATAAGAGATGATTTAAAGATAAAAATGAAACTAACTTAGAAGAGTATAGGTTGACTAATAGAAAAGCTAAGAAAGCAGTAAGGGAGGTTAGAGAGGTTGTTTATGAGAATTTATACCAAAAGTTGGGATCAAATGAGGTAGAGGTTGGAATATATAAGTTGGCTAAAGTAAGAGAGAAGAAAACTAGAGACCTTAATCAAGTTAAATGCATTAAAGATGATAATAATAAACTTTTAGTTAAGTCTGAGGATATCAAGGAAAGGTGGAGAGGGTATTTTGATAAGTTGTTCAATGGAGAAAATGATAGCGACACTTTTGAAGTGAAGAATACAATTGAGGAATCTAACAGACACTAGTGCAGAAAAGTCCATATACGTCGGATATATAGTGGTATAGACGTCGCTTTTCGACGGTCCAAGTACACGACGTCTATTTCCCCGTCGTCTATTCATTGTTGTATAGACGTCGGCTATATACGACCGACGTCTATTATATGTTTATTAACAAAAAATACATTGGAACGTATATCGGGCATTCTGCACTCACATTAATGAAGCCCAAACAACCCAAGTGCCCCTAGTGCCAAACTTTTGACAAATAACCACGAATATCAAGCCCAACATGCGCATGTGCCCCAAGTCGTTCGCGTTCAGCGGTAAAGGAGTGGTGGAGTACATCAACCACACCAACAAAAATAAATTCTCCGATGTGGGACTAAACTTTTACGCCTTATAGACGTCAGATATATAAGTTGACCGACGTGTATACTTAGAGCACGACCTATAGACGTCGGTCATGCTATACATCCGACGTCTATACATTGATATATCAATAATTAATAAAAAAAATACACCCTATAGACGTCGGCCATGCTATACATCCGACATCTATACATTGGTTAATAGTAAAAAAAACGTTGCAACCATTTTGAGCCCAAGATGCCCAAGTGCCCCAAGTGCCAATCTTTTGCTCATTAAATATATATATGTATCTCACTTGCATTTTGTTGTGTGGTACCAAACTACCATTTGGAAGTAAAGGAGTGGTGGAGTACTTCAACTCCACCAATAAAAAACTTTCTCCAATGTGGGACTAAACATGTCACCATATACACACATGTGTACAACACAACACACATGTGATTGTAATTATTTTTAAATCCACATTATTCTTATACAAAATAATCCACATAAATTCTTACATGAAATAAATCCTAAAAATTACGTTATTTCTTATACAAAATAAATTCCAAAAAAATGAGTTAATTTTTACACGAAATAAATCCCAAAAAATTGCGTTATTTCTGATACAAAAGAAATCCACATAAATTCTTATACGAAATAAATCCAAAAAAATAAACAAAAAATATTTTCTTCTTTTAGGAAGTATAGACGTCGGTTATACTAAACAACCGATGTTTCTACAAACCTATAGACGTTGGATGTTTGTATATCCGACGTCTATTTGGTGACGCCTATCGAGCATTCTGCACTAGTGAGACGATTTGTATGGAGGATAAGGGAAGTTGAGATTAAGGAAGCCTTAAACATGATGAAAGTTGGTAAGGCTTTAGGACCAGACGAGATACCGATTGAGGTGTTGAAATGTCTTGGGGATAGAGCCGTAATGTTGTTAACTAAATTGTTTAGTAGTATCTTTGAGAAAAATAAAATACCAAATGAGTGGAGAATGAGTACTTTGGTGCCAATTTACAAGAATAAATAGGATATTCAAAGTTGCACTAACTATAGAGGTATTAAGCTCATGTGTCATACTATGAAATTGTGGGAAAGAGTAATTGAACATCATCTAAGGAAAGATACATGTTTTAGAGATAATCAATTTGATTTCATGCCTAGAAGGTCAACGATAGATGTCATATTTCTTATCAGACAACTTATGGAGAGGTATAGGGAACAAAAGAAAGATCTACACATGATTTTTATTGATTTAGTGAAGGCATATGATAGAGTTCCAAGAAATGTTATGTGGTGGGCCCTAGAGAAGAAGAAAGTATCAACAAAATATGTGAACTTGATTAAAGATATGTATGAGGGAGTTGAAACTAGCATTAGAATTTGTGATGATGTGACTAAAGCATTTCCGATTAAGATTGTACTTCATCAGGGGTCATGTATATCTCTTTTCTTTAGTAATGGACGAGGTGACAAAAGACATACAATGTAAAGTTCCATGGTGTATGCTTTTTTCAGATGATGTAGTATTAATTGATAGAGTAGGATAGGTGTGGAGAGAAAACTAGAGTGGTGGAGAAATACTTTAGAAACAAAAGGTTTTAAACTAAGTAGGTCTAAAATTGAATATATGAAGTGTTGTTTTCGTATCGTTAATACTGATCAAGAGGATATTATATTAGATGGGCAAGTGGTGCACAAAAAAAATATTTTTAGATATCTTAGATCAATACTTCAAAAAGATGGGGAGATCGATGAAGATGTTAACCATAGGATTAGTGCGGATGGATGAAATGACGACAAACCTCAAGTGTCTTATGTGAAAAGAAAATTTTGCTTAAGTTAAAAAGAAAATTTTATAGAACCACAATAACACCTGCAATGTTATATGATGCGGAATGTTGGGCCACTAAAAGACGACATACACAAAACATGAGTGTATCTAAAATGAGGATGTTGAGGTGGATGTGTAGTTATAAGCGAATGAATCAGATTAGAAATGAAGACATTTGTGAGAGAGTCGGAATTGCTCCAATGGAAGAGAAACTTATACAACACAGATTGCGATGGTTTGGACATGTACAAAGAAGACCCATGAAGACACCTATAAGAAGAGGAGTATTGAATCACATCGAAAACACAAAAAGAAGAAGAGGTAAACCACGATTGACGTGAAAGGAAGCGATCAAAAAAGATCTAAAAGATTGGAATGTCTCTCGGGAATTCGCATTGGATAGAAACACGTGGAAGAAGACGATTCATGTGTCTGAACCGTGACTCTCTAGAGTTTTATTTCTAGCATACCACAACTAGTTTGTGATTAAATATTTTGTTGTTGTTGTTGTAGTATCGTAAACTATCCAACAATATTATTCGGATTTTTTAATAACATCGTTCTTATGTATACTGTCATAACATTGTTCTTATGTATACTGTCATAACATCGGTACTAATAGACTCTTAGTTGTTTATCTTTCAAAAAAATAAAAAAATTCACAAATCACGTGAGTGTGTGGTGCACTAGGTATTGGACTTCAGCATTTAAAACGGTAGCTGGTGATCATAATGCAGTTCTGATTCCTGAGCATAACATTAAGTGGTTCAACAGATATGGTGCACTCAATGCAACCTTGAATTCCACCCACCAACAATAGAAGCACTTCCACACCATTCCCATCCACTCACTTCTATAAAAACACAGGTGATATCAAACCTAGAAACTGTGGGTCACCAAGGAGGTGTTAAAAAGATGGCAAAATATATTGTGGTCCTTCTTGCTCTCTATGTTTTTGTTCTTGTCGCTGGACTCGAAGGGAGGAACATCAAATCCAAGCACGAGACAACGTACCAACCTCAGAACGTGTATGGAGGCGTTGGGACGGCAGTTAACGGTCCGGCCGGGGGAATGGGGTCGGGTGTTGGAGTCATGCTTCCTGACCCTAGCAATGTCCAACCGGGGATGGGTCAACCTGGGACGGGTTTACCAGGTTTCAGTATGCCGGGGTTCGGAATGCCGGGTACTGGGCTGCCGGGGTTCAGTATGCCAGGGATCGGATTCCCTGGAATGCCGGGTGGTATTAACGGCGTACCGGCATCTAGTAGCCTCCCCACTAGTCAGAGTGTTGACCGGCCATGAACATTATTGTGTTTAAGATTATGTGGTGTGGTTAGTTTCTGAAACAATGTGCTTCAGGGGTTCTAGAGTTGTAGTAGATAGTTTGTTGCGTTTGTGTTTGTGTTTGGTCTTTGTTGTTGCTTGTGGTATGATACAAGTAGAGAGTCGTGATGGTTTGTTTGAGTATGCTTTTGCTAGTATATATTAGTCAGTTCGCAAGTTATTAGTTTTCTTTCTCTCACTTCTACACTTGCTGCGAAACGAAATAAGGTAGTAGAACAACTAATAACCATGGTTAATAGCATAAGACTTAGAAATTTATAATAATTTATTACGGTTTTATTTCGACAAGCCAACTACACTCGTTGAAATGTTGGAATTAAACTGAGGTCTCAAGTTATATCCTTATTAATTAATAAAGGCACAACATCAAGCTTGACGGTTGACAATATGAAACACTTATTTCTTCTCAACGTCAAATAGATCGAGGATAGAATCCGACCAAATTCAATATATTTGTTAAATAATTAAATAAATCAATTTGTGCTTGCTTCAAAAGCATTAGTAGCATCAAATCTAAGTAGAAAATTATTTAGTAGTAACTTTTAGAAAATAGATGCAGGTCTCCGTGATGCAAAGAATTACTTGATTTCTCCAAAACCCATATTTCCTTAAAACATTGAACTTCATAAGTAGGGATGTGCAAATCCAATAAAGAATTCATGTAGGTGCTTCTGTACATGTATTCCTATACATTCATATATGGATGTACAGATGAAATCATAGACATGAAGAATACATCTCAAGTATCAAATACACAAAGGAAATAAAAAATGCATGAAACTAGCCTTTGAAGTTGTACTTACTAAGCTTGATACAATTGAATGTCTATTTCAACATGAAATATTGAAATGACCATATATAATCATAATTCAGGACCTTCGTCAACTTTGTCTTCGCATGACACTTGGACCCCAGAACTATTAAAGATGTCAATTACCATCTTGTACTTTTCTTTTATCACATTTTGCATGCTGAACTTTAAGAATTCATTTGTTTTCAATACATTAATGATTATTTTGTCAATTATCCTTGGAACCTTAACGTTTTGTTAAAAATTGTATCTAATTGGATTTTAGATTTGGTTCAAATTTAGATAAGTGATTTCGACATCTGGAAATCATCTCAATAACTAAAAGACTCATTTAAATGCAATCGAAGTGTGCATAAATAGAAAAGAGGCAAACGAATAAGATAAAAGATCTAACTTTCCGTAATATAAAAAATTCCACAAAGACTAGCAACAAAGATCAAATATTAATTTTCTAATTGCAAAAGTTTATTTAGTTGATAAATTGTTGGTTTTTAGGTCTTAATCATGTTAATTTTGATGATTTAATCAACCTTAACTTAATCACAATCAAATATGGTCAAACACATTCCATACATTTCACATATACTTGTATTGTGTATACTTCTAACCTAATAGGTGATCAAGACTAAAGAAGAAATGAACTCAAGTCAAGACATGTAATCAAACTTCTGTAAACATGAGCATATTTGTTAGGATATTCATCCACATTCATTTTACGTTCCATCTAAAAATCACACACCAAATCTTACATTATTTGAACTTCAATAGATCACACAATTAAACCTTAGCCAGAAAAAATCACCCAAACTCAACTTCAACCAATCTATGTAAAATGGTCGACCGAAACATAACTTCTGTCCATCGACCGTTTGTAAACAACAATTTCTTGGTTGAACGGTCGACAATTTCATCCAACCGTTCCTTGGTTTTTAAATTTCCTTTTCGAGCCATTTTATTGTCGTTACTCTTCAATGACTATTTTGAAAGATGCACCTTTACCCAATATGGACTTCAGACTATAGGTCGACCAGACCACACCTAGCCGTCGACCGAATCATACGCAAAACTGGATAGTAATTTTTCTTATTTTTGTTTGACCATTTTTGACCCGTCGCTCGACTGATCATCCAATATCTAGTATTGATACTCCCAGTTTACATTGTGTTGGTTCGACCGTTCTGCATATCTGTCCAACCATTAACTTGCAACTTAAGTGAGCTGTTGAATGGATTGACTGAATGGTTGACCGATTGACACCCGACTGACATATCACTTTTGCTCCTTTTTTCAGGTTTTTCTTTATTTTTTGGTTCTTTAGCCCCGACGGCTATATTGATCTTAGAGCTTATAAATATGTGTTCAAACCTTAGTTTAGCACATTCATTACACTCATATTTTCTGCCACCCTTAAAGAGAAACCTCTCCAACTCCAAAGATTAAATTCTACACACTCAAGCCTAACATTCCCACTTGTGATACCAAATCATATCCTACTTAAGTGTGCTCAAGTCTAGACACTACTACAAAATAGGCTTGACCAACAGATAAAGATCCAGCGGTGCAACATTTGTCAGTGAAGTTAACCGTACACCGACTGATGGCGTTTTTCATTGGTGGAGAACTACATCGACGGTTGTTCTCACTACCATCGACGGAAGAAGTTCGTCTGATAAAAAATTGTAGTATTCTTCAGACCATTAACTTACGTTGACGGATACATACTGTCGAAGTTAATTTCAAAAAATGACCGTTACAAACCTTATACGTTTAGATTCACCGATGAATAGCATCCACCAAAAATATACCATCGATGTACGTTTCAGATAAAAGAATACACGGTAAAATGAATTTCTTTCGTGCAAAAACATCCTGTGATGGTTTTCTTACCCTACACCAACGAAATATCAATTAGTGACTATCTTTTAAGATTCACCGACGGAGAGCATCCGTTGGAGCTTATTTCGAAAAACAACCGTTATGAACCTTATATGTTTACGTTCAACGATGGACACATTAAGATTCACCGATAGTCGTTATCTGTTGGTGAATCATTTTTTAAAGAGCCCGATTTGGGCTTCCTCTTCATTCTCCCAAACCCTCTGTCATCGTGGTCTCCTCCTCCTTCGTCTCCAATCCAACCTGCCCCACTGTGCCGTCGTGGCCTCCTTATCCTTTGTGTCTGTAACGTCCCAAAACTAACAGAAAATTTAAAATATTCTCAATGATAATAATATCAGAAAAGATGGGAACATTACTTATAAAATACTTAAATGGTGTATCACTACATTGAAGTTTCAAAAGGTATGATTACATTCGAGTACATGAAATAAGAAATACAAGTAATCATACAACCTCGGAAAATAAGACTGGAGGATCCAATTCCAAGTGCGCTCGCCCTCAGTCGCTACCCAACCCGCACCTACTGCGATCTTGAAATGCAAATAAAATAACAATGCCCGAGTTTCCATAAGAAAACCCTATATACCAAGCACACCTACATGCATATGTAACCACTGTACAATGAACCTATCATACTAGTGTACATGGCATAATAGAATGCAATAGATAAATAGGGACCATAACCCCGACAACATCATCGGGTCTCCTGAGGAGAACTACCGTAGGCACAAACGGTCTTATGGATAGTGCGCTACGCACCCCACACGCAGCTACACTAGACATGGGGTTCGGTGGGGGTTGCACGCACTTCTGGGTCATAGAATCAGATCTGAAACTCGTGGCCAATGCCGCACCTGCCAAAGCCATCACTAAGGGTGATCACTCACCTAGATGTGCCATAGCCAGGCTACCTGTTGGAATACATCGTCAGACAGTCATCACCGCCGCCACTCGCTCGTGTTGAGGTGTCCTCACCTGGTTGTCTCATAGCATAGGTTACCCACACCACCGCCACTCGGTCGCGCAGTCCCATCATCGCTATCAATGCTGGTCGATCGTATCCGTCGCCCATAAGGCCGACCGATCGACTCATCCGAACCGAAGTCCGCTGGGTCATCTTGCTTCGTTGAGTTGTGCAATATCATGCATTGGGATCTACAATCCCTTTGGTCTACTACTCTAGTAGGAGTCAAAGAATGCTCTACTCTACGCCACGGTCCATACAACGGAGGAGGCCCGTGCCCCAATCATCCACACTCTTCCACTCAGTGGTCCCTGGGCAGGCAAGATCATCGCACCTACCGTCACCTCCTGACTTATGCACGAGGCATGGGCATGGGCTTCCGTGGACAGAGTTGACACAACATAAAGGCAAGGACTGAGATCTAGGCTCAAACGGACGACCGAAAAAGGCTAACTGGTCGATCGTTTCCAAAATGATTTGAAAACCTTCGACCCATCGCCTAAACTGGTCGAACTCTGGGTGCATAACTTTAAGTCCCAATGGTCAAACAAAAGGTCAAAAGTGGTCGACCGTTTTGAAGGTCTAGGCCTGAACTAAAGGCAAAACATACAGGAAACGATTGAACAACAAAGGGGCCTCGTTCGACCGAAAATAATAATGATCTTCTACGTTCTACAAGGCTCCAGCCGGTTGGACCGAACATGAACTCTGCTATATCTTTCTTCGTGCCTTTCCACCAGAAATTCCGCTGCAGGTCCTTAAACATTTTCGTGCTCCCCAAGTGGATAGAATATTTTGCTCGATGCGCCTCCTCCATGATTTCTTTCCTTAGAACATCCACCTTCGGTACCCAGACACGGTTCCTGAACCTCAAACCTCCATCTACCCCCACACTGAAGTCAGATCCTTCATTCGCAGTCAACAACAACAGGCTGGCTAACTCATCATCTGTACTCTGGGCCTGCACAACCCTTGAGACCATATGAGGCTCAACTCTTAGTCTAGCAATCACTGCTCCCTCTGGTACCTCTGCGAACGATTTCCATTATGCTAAGGTTTTTAGTAGTCTCCACTCCTGAATGCAGATACTGGCAACTGACACCTCCACCTTCCTGCTTAGGGCATTTGCTATTGAATTTGTCTTGCTCGGGTGATACGAAATGGTGAAGTCATAATCCTTGATGAACTCAAGTCATCTACGCTGCCCCATATTCAACTCCTTCTCTGAGAACAGATACTTCAGACTCTAGTGGTCGTTCAAAACCTCAAACTGCTATCCATACAAATAATACATTCAGGTCTTCAAAGCGCGAACCATGTTTAAACGTTTTATTAATTACTGCAAGTGCACGACCGCGATGAAGCGGTTGCAAGTAGGGGTCAATCCACGGGGAGGTGAGTAGCATCTGGTTTGTTAGAGATCAAGTGGCGAATAAATGGAGAAAAGATGTGATTATGCTGAAGCTAAACTACACTAAATTAGAAAGTAAGAAATGCGAAAGAAAGCAACGAAAGATTGGAAATCAAGAAGAGAAACCCCTAAGGGCTGGAGTGTGTGCACATATGAAGTGAAATTAGTGATGAATGATGCATGTAAGCATGTATGTGTGTGTGTGTCGTGTGTCGGTTGTCATGCATAGGAAATGTCTAAAGATGTGGCAAAACCTATCAATTCATTCACCACAATGTATCGACAATTACTACTTGATTATCATAAGAATAGGCTCAGCATGAGAAGTGTCTAAAGATATGGAAATACTCATCAAAAAACATAAACTCATGTGAAGAACAAAGCTAAGAATGGGAGGTGTCTAAATCTTATGGCAAAACCCATCAAAACAAAGTTTCTTCAATCAAGAAGCAAGCAACCACAAATACAGACACTTAACTAACATGTAACATATTTAACAGGAAATTTCAGTCAATAAACATGAGGAAACTAAGCATGGGAAGTGTCTAAATTTATGGAAAAACCCATCAAAATCTCCCAACATGTAGATGATTAAAATACCCCAATGCATACAAACATGCAAGTCTACACAATCCAAAATTCATCAAACATCTAAACTTCAGAACATATATGTACATCATCTCCACCCCCAAAGGGGATGGATCTACTAACTAGACATTAAGAAATCATTCATATAAATAAAAGGATACATTCTAACTAATTTAGACTAAGATTAAAGAAAAAAAACTAAGCTAAGCATGCAAGAAAAAAAGACAACATGAGAACAAAACTATGAAAAATTATTTTATTAAATGACTAACATTACAAGTAGCATTCTTCTCCACTTGAGTTTTGCTTCAAGGCTTTACTCCAAGTAGAGAGAATGCCACCAAGCAATGAGTGAATACAAAAGGAGAGGAATAATTCTATTTATAGGCATGGAAAAAGATAACCCATGACAATCCCCCGGTATGAGACTAATTGCATACTAGAAATGGACATAAAACAACATAATACACCACCCGACCAAAGCATGTCGTATTTGGCCACATTTGGACCACTGATTAACGGTCTTAGACCCCCAATTGGCGGTCTATATGTGTCTGATCGAGTTTGGATTTTGGTGGCTCGGTTCTGGCTTGATTTCTTGGTGTTTGATGAGCCCGATTTGGTTGTTGATGGTTGGGTTCAGATTTAATTGCCAAAATACTCCTCATTAAGGTATGGAGCTTCTTGATTTGCACATTGATCCTGTTGTTTTACATCTGGGTCATTCTCTCTTTCATCTCAGTCCATAAGTCTTGCAACTTAGTCATTTTCCTTGCTTTTGACTCCTTTTTGAATCTTTTCTTCTCAAACCTATTTATTCCTGAAACTTAAACATAAACTCATTACATACTATTGCTTAGGCTAAAAATAGAGGATATAAGACACAAATATATGCATCATATGATGTTAATCAAATACCCCCACACCTAACTTTTGCTAGTCCCGAGCAAAACAAAGAAAGAGAGAAAGGAAAAAGCATACGTAAAATAGGAAAATTCTAACTCAATTTCGTAGGAATCACGGTTGCACTTAGTACGTGCAACAAGTCGTTAACCCTCCTTGTCGCCAAGGAGGAGGAATGTTGTCTCCTGAGGGTTTTTAGCGGATATACCCACAAAATCCGAACATAGATGCATTATTCAACCTACCAACACGACTCGCTGGACTCATTTTCGTCGATCACTAGACACGGTAATTCTATGGGCTGACTACATATATGTAATCAGTCCACACACCTAGCCTAATGAATCATTCGTGCAAGTTAATTAAGAACTTAAGTGAAAGACAAGGGCAACCTTAACATCCTCAAGTGACACAAAGTGTAAAGTCCATTAAGGTTCTTATTTGCATTACCATTTCCTTTTTTTGTTTTTCTTTTTTTTCCGTCTAGTTGGTGTGTAATTCTCCCAGGGTCAGGTTTCGTGCATCATTGCATATGAGGACTTTCACTATCACGTTTACCTTTCCCCACATCTCTACATAGGGCGATCCCTACCACCCATGTAACAAGAGTTCGATCGGTGCATCCCAAATCAGATGACTCGAAAGCACCAGTCACTAAGTCCCCTCAAACTTAATTTCCCGAGTGATAGGGACCGTGCAAGAAGAGAGAACACCACTTATTTATTTCTTATCTACATGAGAACCAAAACCCCTACACTTAAAGTTTCACAACAAGATTTTAAGGGTCCCTGACTACGATAAACTTTCTTATATTAACATATACTAATTATTGGACTCAATAGGTTTAGGTGGACTTCTTTATTTGTTTGAGTTCTAAAAACTTATGATTACACGCCCCCGAGGGAAGACCGGGGTGCATCCTTACGACTCGATACGACCTAAAACTGGTATACTAGATTTCCTAATGCATAATGTTCAAGACAATTTTGGGAGCTTTCTTTTTACTTCCTCTCAACGGTTTTGCACATGCTAAACACACGCAAAACCCACAAAACATTTTATTTCACAAACACATGAATATTTTGAAAGAAATGTTAATTTTTTTAAAGCACCAGGCAAACAAAAGAAAACAAGTCACCCAAGGATCATGACATGCCGATATATCAATATTAAATGCAATACACTATCATGACCCTAACAATACAAACAAAAGAAAATGAAAAACAAAATGAAAAAGACTCGACTCCGCATATATATAAACATAAAGCACCCCCTCACACTTACTATATGCATTGTCCTCAATGAATGTGAGTACGATACTACATGAATTCATGCATGAAAAAGAAAAGATCTCACCATCGTGAAGCATAAAGGGAAGTTCATGGTTATGTTGATGGACATAAACCCAAATTCCCTCAAAAACATGTGAGATGCTAAAGAAGGGAGTCAAATACGTGAAAGAAATGAAACCCAAATACTCAAGGGTTGGGGCCACAACAACCAATGCTCACTTGGAGTCTTTTGTGTTTTTTTGTTTTCTAAACAAGATATATACATCAATAAGGATATTCTCATATTCATTTGGTCAAGGAACATCAAATGAGAACATCGAGTCATGCGGATCAGAGATTTGCCAAGATGGGCCCGCTTCATTAGTACTCTGAGGTGCCATAATGGGTGAAAGTTCAAAGCTAAAAGGCTCGAACCCCTATGATATTGGTTGGGTGTAGGCAACATGAATGAGTGGAGTTGTGTTGCCTTACTAGGGTTTAATTGCTCATCGAACAAAACCCTCCAACCAATGCCTAACTGCGAGGTCACACGACCTCAACACGCCTCACCTCCCTACGACGAGGACCACAAAGCCCAGTAAGTGAGCCAAGATCCGAAGATCTCGTCTCTCCTACTATCGACAGAGTGGGTGATGCCGATCAGGCCATGACGGTCGTGACCATATCACTCTCCTAATGCGCCCGAGATCCTTAAGGGCCAATGTCTACTTGATTTTACAATTAGGCTCTTGATTAGTGTGGTTTTTGGGGTGAAGGAAAGGGTGATGAAATCCCCCACCTTATCTTATATGAGACAACCCCTCCTTAGTAGCATTTTGGAGTCCTAATCTAGAGATCAACTCTCCAAACAAATGCTCAACTCACACTTGTTGCAATGCAATTCCTACTAACTAATGCATGGTCATACCAAATGCATGAATGAGTGTAGTAGATGCGTACCTCACATCAGCACTCAACAACTGAAAGTAAAGCTAAAACAAAAGACAAACTACGTGTTTAAGTCAAGTACATGATGCATGACCTAAACAAGCAAGAATATCTAATTTTTTGCTTTGGATTTTAGGGTCCAAGTTGCTTAAAATGGGATTGATTATTGATCTGGGGGTAAACTACAAGTCAAAACATATCAAATTGAGCCCCAGATCACTACGTTGAAACAAAAAACAACAACAAGAAAGTAGAGTGCAAGCAGAGCTCACCAGGCCGCCAGTTGGCAATCCACCACTGCTGATTGGCGGTCTTTTTCGCTCTGTTTGCCTCCCAGCTTCTTGTGGTGCCTTCACTTGATCTTTAGACCTTCCTGAAACATAGAAAAACTACAAAACACAAATTAAATACACTCAAATCGTCCAAACCAGAGTCTGGATTGGCACCTTCCCGGCAACGGTGCCAAAAACTTGTTTAAACGTTTTATTAATTACCGTAATCCGCGATGAAGCAATGAAAAGTAGGGGTCGATCCACGGGGAGGTGAGTAGCCTTTGGTTTGTCAGAAATCCAGTGGCTAATAAAGGGAGAAAAAAATGTGATTATGGTAAAACTAAACTACATTAAACTAGTAAGTAAGAAATGCGAAAGAAAGCAACGAAAGATTGGAAATCAAGAAGAGAAACCCCTAAGGGGTGGAGTGTGTGCACATATGAAGAGAAATTAGTGATGAATGATGCATGTAAGTATGTATGGGTGTGTGTCGTGTGTGAGTTGTCATGCATAGGAAATGTCTAAAGATGTGGCAAAACCTATCAATTCATTCACACAATGTATCGGCAATTACTACTTGATTATCATAAGAATAGGCTCAGCATGAGAAGTGTCTAAAGATGTGGCAAGACTCATCAAAAACCATAAACTCATGTGAAGAACAAATCTAAGAATGGGAGGTGTCTAAATCTTATGGCAAAACCCATCAAAACAAAGTTTCTTCAATCAATCAAGCAAGCAACCACAAATACAAATACTTAACTAACATGTAGGATATTTAACAGGAAATTTTAGTCAATAAACATGAGGAAATTAAGCATGAGAAGTGTCTAAATTTATGGAAAAACCCATCAAAATCCCCCAACATGTAGATGATTAAAATACCCCAAATGAACATACAATCATGCAAGTCTACACAATCCAAAATTCATCAAACATCCAAACTTCAGAACATATATGTACATCATCTCCACCCCCCAAAGGGGATGGATCTACACACTAAACATTAAGCAATCATTGATATAAAGAAAAGGAGACATTCTAACTAATTTAGATTAAGATTAAAGAAACAAGACTAACCTAAGCATGCAAGAAAAAGAGACAACATGAGAACAAAACTATGAAAAATTATTTTTTTAAATGACTAACATTACAAGTAGCATTCTTCTCCACTTCAGTTTTGCTTCAAGGCTTTACTCCAAGTAGAGAGAATGCCACCAAGCAATGGGTGAATACAAAAGGAGAGGAAGAGTTCTATTTATAGGCATAGAAAAAGGTAATCTCGATAATCCTCCGGTATGAGACTAATTGCATACTAGAAATGGACATAAAACAACATAATACACCACCCGACCAAAGCATGTCGTATTTGTCCACATTTGGACCACTGATTAACGGTCTTAGACCCCCAATTGGCGGTCTATATGTGTCTGATCGAGTTTGGATTTTGGTGGCTCGGTTCTCGCTTGATTTCTTGGTGTTTGATGAGCCCGATTTGGTTGTTGATGGTTGGGTTCGGATTTAATTGCCAAAATACTCCTCATTAAGGTGTGGAGCTTCTTGATTTGCATATTGATCCCTTTTGTTTTACATCCGGGTCGTTCTCTCTTTCATCTCAGTCCACAAGTCTTGCAACTTAGTCATTTTCTTTGCTTTTGACTCCTTTTTGAATCTCTTATTCTCAAATCTATTTATTCTTGAAACTTAAACAAAAACTCGTTATATAGCATTGCTTAGGCTAAAAATAGAGGATATAAGACACAAATATATGCATCATATGATGTCAATCAAATACCCCCACTATTGTTATCTCCAAGTCATGCGTGGGGTAGTTCTTCTCGTGCATCTTCAATTGCGTCAAAGCATATGCCACTGCCTTTCCATGTTTCATGGGCACGCAACCCAACCCGATCCCTGATGCATCATTGTATATAACGTACCCAGCGCAGCCACTCAGAAGAGTCAGAATTGGCACGGTCGTCAGTCGTCTCTTCAACTCCTAAAAGTTATCCTTGCACTTCTGGGACCAAACAAACTTGACACCCTTCTGCATCAGCACTATCAGTGGTGAAGAATGTTTGGAGAATTCCTTAATGAAATGACGATAATAGACTGCCAGCCCTACAAAACTCTTGATCTCCGCCACACTTGTTGGAGCCTTCCACTGCGTCACTGCCTCTACCTTCGCTGGATCCACTGAGATTCCGTCTTTCGACATGTTATGCCCCAGAAAAGCTACGTGATGCAGCCAGAACTCTTACTTCGAGTACTTGGCATATAACTTTTGATCCCTCAAGATGCTAAGTAATGCTCTCGGTGCTGCTCTCTATTTTGGTGAGTAGACTAGGATGCCGTCCACGAAGACGATGACAAAACTGTTGAGGTGTACGGTTTGAACATTCTATTCATCAAGTCCATGAATGAAGCAGGCACATTCGTCGATCCAAACGGCATCACTAGGAACTCATAGTGTCTGTACCGGGTCCTGAACGTTGTCTTCTGGACATCTGCCTCCTTGATCCTCAACTAATGATAACCAAATCACAGATCTATCTTGGAGAAAACCTTCGTTGTCTGCAACTAATCAAAGAGGTCCTCAATCCTAGGTAAAGGATATCGATTCATGACAATAACCTTATTCGACATCCTATAGTAGATGCACATCCGCAATGACCCATCATTCTTCTTTGCAAAAAGCACTGATGCTCCCCCAAGGTGAAACACTCGGTCATATGAACCCAGAATCCATCAAGTCCTGCAACTTCTTTTTTAGCTCAGCCAACTCTGCAGTTGCCAACTGATACGGAGCCTTCAACTACAAAGTGGTACCATCCACCAACTCTATGCCGAACTCAATCTCTCTATGTGGTGGTCGTCCAGGGATATCGCTGGGACCACCTCTAGAAACTCCTGCACGACTTCTATGTCTGCCAATCTCCTCATCTCGGGATTTGGAACTACAAGAGTAGCCAAGAATGTTCTACAACCCTGTGCAACATCTTCTGTGCCTTCATAGCAGACACGATGATTCAGCCTCCTCTACCTTTCATCCCTTTGATCAGCACATCAGGTAGGTCCTTCCTCAAAATCAGAATCTTCTTCTCATAGCAAAAGACTTGAACATCGTACTATGACAGCTAGTCCATCCCCGGTATGATGTCAAAGTCCTCCATCGGTAGCAAGACCAGATCTGCTGGAAAATGTTGATCTCCCAAAACTCCCCACAGTGACCACCTCACCCATGAGTGTACTAACTTCCAAACTAGTAAGCAGCTGCACAGGAGTGTGACCCAAAATGCCCACAAACTTCTCTGAAATGGAGTGTGTTGCTCCAACATCAAAAAGGACTCTAGCAAGAAGACCATCAACAAGAAGGGTACATTCCACCACGGTGCTGGCGTCCCTCGCCTCTCCAACCTTGATAGTGAAGACCCGTCTATCTCTCCTTCCCTGCTCTAGTGGTGTGATTGTTTGACTGACTATGCCCCTCCCTACAACTGGTGGTCCTGGTCACCTACTGGGCTTGCTTTGCCTGCTAGGACACTCCCGAATGTAGTGTTCATACTGCCAACATCCCATACCCCATGATGGAGAAGGCACCCCTGTCCTGGGTGAACTCTACCGTAAGCTCTACTCGCCTCTGGCTGGTGTGCACCTCCTCCTTAAATTTGAGCCTCTTTCCTAAATTCCATGTGAAACGGCCAGCTGCTCGTCCACTAATAGTCCCCTACGGCATCGTAGTCTCCTGATTGTTCTCCTGGTAATCCTTATCCAGCATGTCGTGCACTTCACAACATCTACTAGGGTCTGCGGCGTGCTGGTGAGCACATAAGATCTGAACTGCTTCCGGAGTCCTCATGTGAACATCATCACCCTCTTCTCCTGTGTGACGTAAATCTCTGGACAATAGCACTTCAGAGTGTTGAACTTGTTGACGTAGCTGCACATTAGAAACTATGTGAGCACAAGATCCGGTATCAATTACCCAATCCTGGACAAAGGTGGCTAAATTTATTTCAATAACAAATATACCTTTGGCCTTTTTGGGGCGCCGACGTTCAATCACTCCGTTGTCAAGGTCTTCCTTGTACTTGGGGCAATTTGGCCGGATGTGTCCTTTTTCACCGCAGTGAAAGCACTCCGTATTGGGAGTTGGAGATTTCTGAGATTTCCCCCTTGAGGCACTCGCACGAGCACCTCCTACTCCCTTGCTCTTGATTGAACCACTTTTGGTAGATTTGCCCTTTCCTTTACCAATCTTATGGCTCCTCCCATGGACGGCAAGGACTTGCTTGTCCCTACCCTTGCCCATGTCAACTTCAGCAGTTTTGAGAGCGTTGTGCAGCTCCTCAAGACTCACCCCTTTTTCACGCACGTGGTAGTGCATCACAAAGTCCTTAAAGGACGGGGCTAGAGAGCCAAGAATCATATCTTCAGCAATGTCCTCGGGCATTGGTGAAGAGAGCTTTGCCAACTTCTCAAGGTATCCATGCATCGTGAGAAAATGCACAGATACCGATGTTCCCTCCGCCATATGGCACCTTGTGAGTGCGATGGTGGTCTTATAGCGCTCCTTTCGGGCACTATCCATGAACATCTTAGATAAAGCCTCCATGGTCTTCTTGGGTTTTGAATCCAAGTATTTCGCTTGGAGCGAGTCACCCATGGATGCTAGCATAAGACCGTGAACCTGGTTCTCTTGGTCTTCCCACTTGGCCTTAGCCTCTTTCTCTTCATCGGTTAATCTCTCATTCCATTTTGGGATTGGACCTTCCAAAATGTGAGATAGTTTCTCAAACTTTAACACGATGTTGAGTTTGAGTTGCCAACTAATGAAGTTTGAGCCATCATTCGCTAAAGGGTGTTTTTCTATCATGGATCGTACGATAGGTTGGATGTTCGACATTTTTCTACAAAATAAATCATATAGGTTTTAATGCCAATTTTATGTTTTAATACACATGCATACATATATCGAATATATAAATGTAAATGTTGTAAATTAAAATCTTGCCCATAAATGCAACAATCCAAGATCCTATTAATTGTAATATAGACTAGCTAAGGGCTATCGAATACATTACAATATCAAGGTAGGAATCATTTTCTAATCACAACCTTTTTGAATTTTAGCAATATTTAGCATCTTCAAACTCTTGTGACTCTTGTCGTTTTAATTATGAGGGAATACGACCTATCCTCGTAAGAAAAACTTTTTCCCAAAACCGAGCGACGGCTCTAGGTAATGTTAAGAAAACTTATTTCCATTTGATACGAGATACGTTTATCTATTGTATTCACAACTAAACATACTTGGGGTTCACTAGGGTGAAACACACCTCATATATTTAATTGTGGCACAACAACAGACAACCTTTATATCTCCCACTATTCCCAAAGATAGAGGGAGCTATCTCCCGCTAAGGGCGAGCAGAGTATCCCTCGATCAATGGCTGCTAGTGGATGAAATAAGAAGGAAAACTATTCATAATTTTTGTTGGACAATTTAACATGTGATTTAGAATTTTAGGTTATCATGCATATTAAAATTTATTCACATCCTAACATTCACCATTCATCACATGCATAGCAGAAATTATAAAAACAGAAATTAAACATTCACACAATCCATATCGCGTGAGTTTATATGTTCCCTTTGATCCTTGATCTTCGATCCCTGATCCTCGATCCTCGATCAATGCGCTATTCGGCGACTTCCTCTTGCACCGGAGATGTAGATTTTACAGAAAAATAAACATGCTCCTCACATTCGATAAAAAACAAACTAGTGCAAGTCCTATGTAAAAACCTCTCACATGCAAATGCAATTCTAAAGATAGAAAATAGAGAATATGGCTTTTACATACATAAGCCCCTGTATAATAATAATTACATACATTTGTAGTGTCTGATTTGGAACATATAAACTCACAATCCTGCAAAGCAACTCAAGCATCCATGCACGCAATTGCTATAAACTACAGAATCTAATTTATCAATCATCCAGAATTCTCAACAATTCTTTGAAAAATATTTTTAAATCCATTAAATTTTTTTTTCATTCATCCATAGTTCAAAACTAATTTTGAACCGCTGTCCATCCAATTTCCAATGGAAAGATGAACTGCAGTTTTTCGGTTTTGTTGATTCTCTTACAACATAAATGTTTTTAAATAAAACGAAATTATTGTAAGTTGGACTAATGTCTTAATCTTAATTCCAATAATCACATGACATGTTTTAAAACTCTTAAAACATTCAGACGAATTATTATGGAGAATTATATCAACAAAACATCCATACACCGAAAAACCGGTATAACCGAATTGTTTAAATCCTAGATGGCAAACTAAATTCGTTTACAGCCATAAATCATAAGAAAATTGAACCCTAAGCTCTGATACCACTGTAGGATTTCATGTTTAATTATACATATATATTTTCGAAATTTTTATGCATAATAAGGATCATCTTCAATTTTCTACGATTTATTTCATGCATATAACGATTTGTTTCGATAACTAGTTTTAAAACTTATCAAAACAAATATGAGTCCACGAATTCATACCTAGAAGTTCTCTAAAACTTCTTGAAGATCCGGAGACAATGTTGATGCTTGTTGCTGCGCCGGATTCCCCCGAGTGTTCACCAAACTCTAAACGAGATTGGAGAGAGAAGAGCTAGCCTCTCGATCTCCAATAGAGTTTAGAATCCAACTACTAACCCCCTTTAGTTTTCTTGAGAAGATCTCCTCTTGAAACTAAATCTAAACTTAAGAATTTGTGGAAATTTCGTGGAGAATTAAGGAGAGAGATTTTGCATGATTCTGCATTAACCGTCTGGACCGGTCGACCGTTTTGGAGGTTTGGTCGACCGCTCGAACCAGTTTCGGTCAACCGTTCAATAGCTCGGTCGACCGTTCGTAACAGGAACTATTCCATCGCAATGTTCGGTCGACCGACCGATCACTTTCGGTCGACCGTTCGAACAGATGAAAAATTCCCTGTTATCGGTCGAGACATGTCCGGTCGACCGTGCCCCACCGGTCGACCGTTTACTGCTAACCGGTCGATCGTTTGAGCACTGTTTTGCAGACTTGTCAAATTTCGGTTTAACCCCTACAAAATTTGACATTTCGGGATTAGTAGTAAATTCACAACTTATGTAACATATTATCCTATGTAATGATCAATCATTACACCCCATAATATTTACATCACATATGAATTTAATTTAGATTCTAATTATGTTATTAATCACAACATAACTTTGATTTTGCTCGTTCACCCCATGTGTCATATTTTCTACATGAAACCTGACACATCCTTATGAACTCAAAATCCCTTTTACTCGTTTCCCAGTTTTGTGGTGTGACCTATGGGAGGATCTAAACTAAGTTGGCAGTGATATTAAAGGCTTAATATCACAAGCTATACGCGGTATCTAGCTACACATTATAACTCCCAATTAGTTAGATGTCTTAATTCCACTCGAACCAAAACCCGATCCATTTAGTGATGGAGTGCACCACTTGTGTCTGTCCCTTGCATCATGATATTAAGAATACACACAAAGTAGTATTGTGTCATCTTTGTCTTAGTATTCATTTCTTGATCTCTTTAAGCTAGTTATAAATATGTGACTTAACTCAAATCACATTGTGCACATTATAACTTTGCTTTATCAAGGGGCCCACTAATATCATCACTCAATTAAGAGGGGCAATGATAATCTTTTGACTAACTATCTTCTCCAACGAAAGTTATACTTAACCAACTAATGCCTTTACACTACACTCATCGATAGCTCAAGACACTAGTCTAATTAAGAACTCCTTAAGCGATCGGATATAAGTCTCATATCAAAGGACCAAAGACACAGTAAAATATTAATGACACAGAAACACATTTCTATAATATTTTACTTATTAGGTCTATTCAGTATACAAAAGTAATATTTTCCTCTTTTGCATACCCGTGTCGTCACTCACTTGTAGAGCTACAATGATCTATGACCAACACGACAATCTTTACTCGGTAATTAATGTCCCATGTTTAATTACCACGATTGCGAATATTTTTTGTTTTATGCAAACCAATATCTTTTAGAGCTCTACGGCTAAGGACCAAGAGCCTCTTCCTTAACACTTCTAAAAGACGAATAACATAAACAAGGAACAAAATGATTTCTCATTCAATTCATAATAATTGGCATTTAAAAGCAAAACTTTTAGAACACATTCCCTTCAACGTTATCTCTCACTCCCTCTCTTCCACACACGTCTTCTTATTTCCTTCGCCTCACCCCGATCCGAGCCGCAAGTGCCTCTGCACCACCACCGTGCATAGGTATTTCCTCTCCTCCCTCCTCCCCGTCCCGACCCCTCCCTCCTCGCGGTCCCATCCCCTCGCTGGGGTTTGAGTTTTGTTTGGAGTTGGTTTTTTTAGGTTTTTCTTTCTTATTTGGATTTTGAGGCTATAATTTCGTTTTCTTTAACTTTTCAAAGGAGGTTTGAAATGTGATTTTTGTGTGGGAAAGATTCTACTTTTGAGGGTTCGAATTGTAGTTTTGCTTTGTTTCTCTCGTTTTAGGGATTTTTTCTTTTCCATTTTGGATTTTGAGGCTGTAAATTTGATTTCTTTACTCATCAGAGGGGTTCCGTTTCTAGGTTTTGTGGTGAAGAACTGAAGATGGTTTCAGGAAGGCCAGGGACAGGGGAGTTGGATTTCTGGTTCAAGAACCTGATGGTAATTACGAGTGGTGGGAAGAGCAAGGTGGGAGGAGCGGGAGTAAGGTTGGTGGGTTGGAAGGACCTTCCCATGGAGCTTCTTCTTAGGATCATCTCCCTTTTGGACGATCGAAAAAATGATCATCGCGTCTGGCGTTTGTACTGGCTGGAGGGAAGCCATTTGCTTAGGGCCCACACAACTCTCCTTGTCTTGGTAATAAGTTTTCCGAATTCCCCTCGAAAGTGTTGTCTTCTATTTTTGTAAAAAAATATGGCATTGGAGGAAAAAATATATTCTATTTTCACAATTCTTGGCACTTTATTTGGCAAATAGTTTGTATTTGACTCATTGGTCGTTCTCGTAATCTTGTTTGCCAGTAAGTAGTTTTATACCAGCTTGAGGAAGCCCAGCTGGTACTTCGTGTGTCTTGGTGTAGCCAGGTCAGTAGTTTGTCAAAGCTAAAATTAACTCTTTGTTGCTACTGTTAGTTTATAACGATCTACAGGTTCAGGAGTACCTTTCTTGGAGAGAACCTATGGCAGCGGAAGGGATCGGCGATCACCTCACAGAATCCTCTGGAGCACCGGTCGGTCTTCTACTCTCTTGGAGAAGAAGCACGAGTCCACAACCCAAGACTCCACAGATTGACTTGGTGGAGGTGGAGGGACGAATGGGAGAGAGAGAGAGAGAGGTGGCGGCTAGGGTTGGTGGGGCTAGGGTTTGCACACATGAACATCCATCCAATGGGAGGCTTCCCTCCTTATATAGATGGCCCCTCCCGAAACCCTAATGTGTAGTCCAATAGGGACGTGCCATGTGTCAGTGCTTTGGGCAAATAGCTTATTAATCCCAGATTAATCCAATATCTCCCACTTGCACAACAACACGATAGCAACATGTCATCTCCTTGTGTCCCCAACACATAAGTATATATCCCTGATACATACAATCACAAGATGACAATTTGTCACCTCTTTATGTGTCCCTGACACATATGTATATATCCCTGATATATACAACTATTCCTCTCTCCAAGTACGCATCCACAATACGCAAGTCTCTGAACATGTATCCTCGATACACGACCATCTGTGTCCCCGACACATGCACTCTTCCGATCATACGGACAAATGGGTCGTGCGACCGGTGATGCACCTGCAATTAGGAGTCACAAACTAGAAACCTTACTAGAAGGCCAGAATGACAACATCCTCACAAAAATAATAATTAAGCAGTCAAATGCACATCACTGTTCCCCAGGTTTACTCAGAAACTCACTTGACATGAACGATATCTCGATCCTTCGGAGAGAATACCTTCTTGTCCTCAAGGTACTTGCTACTGTATCCAATACAGTTGGGCCCAACAAATACTTTTAGTGCAGTCGAGTCAAACCTTTCCCTTCGCCCCAGACCACCATTACACTCAGAGTTGACTCCTTTCCCGAAGATGCCTCTTTAGACCAAATCTCTCATGGTCATAGATAACATCCCAAAGTAGCCACATCAACTCTTTGCTTCATGGTGTCGTCGAAGGTCACTGAGGGTAACTAATGACAATCAAGTCTTGCACTCACACAGTGAAGGAGCAGGGATCCATCCTTTCACTTCCCAATGATCGCTCAGCACATGTTGTATGACAAACATGTTATGGTGGATCATACTGTACATAACAATATGTCTGTCTCTCAACACCATACAAGTCTTAGTCAGTCGCACCCCCTCTGCGCCTGACCCGAGCTTCATCATTGTCGCCTTAACACCATACAAGTGCCACCTGGCACCACATGTGATGCTCGCACTTGGCTTCTACTGGTCACATGAATCGTGGGAACATTCATGTCAATCCTCACCAACATAGAGGATCTCATCTTGATTTCTAATCAAGGCGACTATCCGATCATGAACTTCTCTGGATCTATCATGCAAGATCTCTTCATGATCAGTTTCATCTCTGCTCGCTATCAAAAGCCCCAGAGGCAAATGCTCGTGTGAGTGAGCATTCTTCATCCTATTGACAGAATAATATTTTATGCTAGAACAACTACATCAACCAAACAGATATAGTCGAAAGAAAAAACACAATCACTCATAAAAGGAAGTTAGACATGCCAATACATCAAAGTCTGCGTAAGCCTAAAGACTTCACATGAGACACAAACGAGTCCTTAGCTATAGCCTTGGTAAGAGGGTCAACTACCATAAGACTAGTAGACACATGTCTTAACACAACTTCCTTTCTCGCTATGATGTCCTTCACAAAATGATATCTAACATGTATATGTTTGGTCTTTCCATGATATTTGGGGTCATTCACATAACAAAGGGCAGCCATGCTGTCACAATAGACAACAACATGCTCATCCAATGTCTCTACTAGCCCAGTATGTTGTAAGAACCTCCTCAACCAAACTGCCTCCTGTACTGCTGCAGAGCATGCAACATACTCTGCTTCCATAGTCAACAGGGCTATACAGGTTTGCTTCTTGCTGGACCATGAGATGGCCCCATTAGCCAGCAAGAAAGCATAACCAGAGGTAGACTTCCTTTCATCAATGTCTCCAGCCCAATCAGCATCACTATAGCCAATCAGGCGGAGATCTGATGCTTTGTAATACAACATGTAGTTACTCGTTCCTCTGAGGTATCTCACGATTCTCTTGACCGCCTTCCAGTGTCCCATGCTTGGGCTGGACTGGTAGCGACTCACCATGCCCACAACATAACAAATGTCTGGCCTAGTACACATCATAGCATACAAAGGCTTCCCACAACATTGGAGTATGGAACCTTGCTCATTTTGGCCTTCTCTTCAGGAGTCTCAGGATGCTTATCCAGGCTCAAGTGCAAACCCTTCTCAACAGGAGTGTCGATTGGTTTGCATTTGTCCATATGGTATTTCTTCAAGACGTTGTTAATATAAGTCTCTTGAGACAATCCCAGAAGTCTCTTGGACCTATCTCTAACAATCTTGACACCAAGGACGTAGCTAGCTTCACCCATGTCCTTCATATCAAACGTGGAGGACAACTACTCTTTAGTGGATTTCAGAAACTCTTTGCTATTGCCAGCCATGAGTATGTCATCAACATACAATGTCAGAATGACAAATTTACCATTGGATCTCTTAACGTACACACAATGATCTTCCTCAAGCATAGAGAACGCATTCTCTGATATAGCTTGATGGAAGCGAATGTTCCACTGTCTAGATGCTTGTTTTAAGCCATATAAGGACTTATTGAGCTTGCACACTTTGCACTCTTGTCCTTTGACTTCAAAACCTTGAGGTTGATCCATATAGATCTCCTCCTCAAGTTCTCCTATTGAGAAAAGCAATCTTTACATCCATTTGGTAAAGCTCTAAGTCCATCTGAGCTACAATATCTAGTAGAAGGTGAATGGAGGCAAACCTAACCACGGGTGAAAATGTTTCCTCAAAATCCACGCCTTCTCTTTGGGTGTAGCCTTTAGCTACCAGTCTAGCCTTGAATCTATCAATAGATCCATCCACCTTCCTCTTAATCTTGAGGATCCACTTGGCCCCAATGGCCTTTCGGTTCGGCGGTAAGTCGACCAAGTCCCAGACTCGATTAACTTTCATCGACTCCAACTCTTCCTTTATAGCTTCTAACCACTCTTTCGCATTTGGACCTTCCAAAGCCTCTTTCAAGGTCTCCGGTTCTTGCTCATCGATTACTGTCATCCCAGATGATTCATAATCTATTTCTTCTTGAGCTATCATGAGGGCCTCTTCCTCTAAGCGAAACTGCCTACGAGGAATGATCCCACGTTTACTTGGACGCAGATGGGTATCTGATGGCTCATCCTCCGTGAGAGCTATCGGATCCTCAGCATTGCTGCTCCCACTAGGATTGACTGGTGGAACCTCATGTTCAACTTCCAGATCCTGATCCCGTGGAGTGGCAATGTCATCATCTTGTTGTTCAAAGAAGTCCTCTGACTCTTTGATAGCTCCAGCAAGAGTTGGAAAATCATTTTCCAAGAATGTGGCATCCCTAGACTCCAGTTCCGTCCTTCTTTCATTCTCGTCTAACCCGATAAAAACATAACCTTTGGAGAGATCACTGTATTTTACAAAGATACACGTTTTCCCTCTAGGTCCTAGTTTTCCATATCGGTGACTAGTAGAATGAATGTATGCCACGCATTCCCATGGACGCAGCAGATTAAAATCAGGCTTCCGTCCTGTCCATAACTCATATGGAGTTGAGAGAACTGATTTTGTTGGAACTCTATTGAGGATATAGGCAGCAGTCATTAGAGCATCTCCCCAAAACGAAATTGGCAAGCTCGCATGCGCCATCATGGATCTAACCATGTCTAGCAACGTTCTATTCCTTCTCTCGGCAACACCATTTTGCTGAGGAGTATAAGGCATAGTGAGTTGTCTAGATATCCCCTTTTCATCACATAACTCCTTAAACATTATGGAGAGATACTCCCCACCTCTGTCCGTTCTGAGAGTTTTTATCTTATTATCCAATTGATTCTCTACCAAGCTCATGAATCTCTTAAAGCATTCTAGAGCTTCTGACTTGTGAGAAATAAGATAAATATGACCATATCTAGTGTAGTCATCAATAAATGTGATGAAGTAACTTTGTCCATGTCTAGTACGCACATTCAAAGGTCCACAAATATCCGAGTGAATTAGTTCTAAAGGAGAAGTAGCCCTAATGGCTTTTCCGAACGGTTTTCTAGTTTCCTTTCCAGCTAGACAAGATTCACAGGTCGGCAATTCAAATTTGGAGCATTCTCCTAATACCCCCTCCTTTGCCAACCTGTTCATCCAGTCAACACCAATGTGACCTAGTCTAGCATGCCACATAACTGAATCATTATTCATGGAACTTTGACTCATAAAGGCACTAGTGTTATGATTGAAATCATAAATTGCGTCCAACACAATAAATCCGTCTGAAAGAAAGGCACGCCCATAATAAATGTTAGCAAGGTATAAACCCATATTATTGTTCTAAAAAACAACTTTAAAACCATGTCTCATCAAAACAACAACAAAAATAATATTTCGCCGTATAGCTGGTGCATACAAAACGTCGTGAAGTAATAAGATCCGACCACTTCGCAAAGCCACTTTGCATGTGCCAACTCAAAGAAATTCAATGCTAGTGTTGTTCGCCATGTTTATTCGCCTCTCACTTGGAACACAACGATATTCCACGAAGGCAGAACGATCCTTTGTTACGTGGTCCGTGGCACCTGAATCCACAATCCACACAGGAGAATGATCAGTGAGCATCACAGAACTAGTCACGTTACAATTCGAGGGATTACACACAGTAATTACCTTTTGCTCAGTGCACTCACGAGCAAAATGTCCAGTCTTTCGGCAGTTAAAACAAGTCACATTAGACTTATCTTTCCCACCTCTGGATCCTCGAGGTCGTTTCTTTCCAGCTTTGTTTTCTGTTTTGTCCTTATTTGTACACTTCTTGCCTTTAAAACCCTGAGCTCTATCTCTTTTGCGTTTAAAACTTGCACTCCTCTGAGGAGCGCCAGCTTCAGCAGCAAACACTTCAGTTAGAGGGGCTTCCACAAGCATACGGTCCTCCTCCAGCTCTAGGTGTTTTGCGGCCTAGTCAAATGTCCTGATGTCATCAGCATGGGTCAGATGGACCTTCATATGCTCCGAACTCTTCGAAGGCAATGATCTGATGAGAGCAGACACTTGCTCCTCATCGGTCTTAGCACGACTGGCAGCGCTCAGCTCGCTAATCATGTTTGACATTGCGGTAATATGCTGCCTCATTGTGTGACCTTGGCGTATTTTATACCCATCAAACATGAGCCCAAGCTGGCGGGCCCTTGTGACGGAGGTCACTCCGTACTGAAACTTCACAGCTTCCCACAAGGCCTTTGCAGTTCGCAATTTTTCGAACCGCAGTAACATATCATCTCGCATTGAACTCAGAATTGTAATGCGAGCAATACGGTCTTTCTTTTTCCATGCATTATAGATATCCATATTTCTGCGATGCTGTGCAGTATTCCCCTCCTCGGGGGGAGACATAGTTTGGGTTATATTTTCTAACATGTCCTGATCCTCTAAGAGATACTCAATTTTACGATGCCACATATCGTAATTTCTTTCATTGAGTTTATCTCCTCGAGTCAGATCAGCGACAATGCTTTTGGTAGCAGCCATAAAGAATCTAAGACAAAAACACATAGCGATACATGAGTTCTAGCATAAAATACAATGAGCTACAATAGTCATAAAAAAATAAACTGACTTAATAGCTATAGCATTCAGACCAAAGGAAAACATAAAGCATTCGATCAAATCCTCATGCAATAGTTAATAAAGTCATTTTACTAATCTATATATTGAGCTCCATCATGATTTAGAGACCCCAAAAAACGTTTAAATCATGGCAAATCAGCAAATAAAGAAAGTATTGCCACCGGTTGCAAGGTGGTTTACACAAAACACTTCTACCTTGCAACTCCCATTAGGCATGTAGGTTCCAAAAAAATGTTTCCTTTCAAAAAAAAATCAATCAAGATCACACAGAAATCGATTGCTTCATTACTTCCATATGAAGCTAAGGATTCCCCATAGGGATTTAGCCTTTTAGACGGGAACCTGCATGAGGCTTATAACAATAATATCGCAATAATAAAAATAAAGGAGCCCCTCATCTCCTTAGGGCAATAAACAGTCCACAATCCATAATTATTATAGTCCATAAATATTACAACTTATTGCGATATCTATTACAAATGAAAATGAATGAATGAAATTACGCTCAACTCTCAATAAGGCAGTAAATAAAATCAGCAACCATTCATTCCATACAAGCACAATCTTTCCATACGTTGGCACAATCCGACGTATGAAAAAATACCATAAAGTGTGCACCTCTTTCAATCAAGAAGGAAGTTATGCATAAGGAAACAATGCATTTATGGTGCACAAATATTGGCAAAAAACGTGTTAGGTAATAACAACTAATCTCCACAATAATCATTCTCAAAACAGAATTTTTTCTTCTTTCCCTAATCAATATAATCATGATAGCACAAAAATTATCCTACTTTGATTAGGAAAGAAAAAATCCGAAATTCTATGGTGGAGAGCAACACATATTTTTGCATCAAAGGAAAGCATTCAAAAATATTTTTAAGGCAATAAAACTCCAGCCCATAATATCCCCTCAAAAATTTCAGAATTAGTCAATCTTTCCTTAATCAATATAAGCTTGCAATCAACAATAATTATGCTACTTGTATTGGAAAGAAAAATTCGAAATTCTTTGGTGGAGGGTAACACGTATATGCACATATGATGAAAAGGAAATATTTCAAATGAAATGCATGCTATCATTCCAAAAAATCCGAAAAATCCTTAATGAGATTAACATATATGTGCATTCAATCATAAAGGAAATATTTCAAATGAAATGCATGCTATCATTCCAAAAAAAATATTTCCAAATTATACAATATGGTAACTCAATATTCATGTATGTGCATGCACATGTGATTAAAAATTACATATACATGAATAAGGCAACAAGCATCTAACCTTAGATGTATGTACAAGAGTTTAGAAGGAAAAAATGCACAATCAAATCATACAATCCGAAATGTATGATCACATTATATGTTACATGCAATAATTAACTCTTGTAAAATTATCACCATATTTCAAACAACATATATGCGCATATCATCAAGAACACACAAACTCTTGCCGCAACCTTGAAGGATGAAAGAAATATACGCAACAAACATAGATTAACATGTAACCCTAGGTACATGCATAAAATGAAATCTAAGCTATGCGCAAGAATGAAATAATGATGAAACTTGTAATACAATTCGCATGTAATGAAATGAATCAAGAAAACATGCGCAAGGGTGAGGAAATAAGCCATCAAACCCTAGGCGCATGATGAAGAGAAAAAAAACCACACATGTATGCGATTTCTCTCAAAAGCTACCGAAATTATTTCAACATATATGAAATAAGAAAGTGCTAAAAAAATCGGAGGTGACCGACCTGGCTCTGATACCAATGTTAGTTTATAACGATGTACAGGTTCAGGAGTACCTTTCTTGGAGAGAACCTGTGGCAGCGGAAGGGATCGGCGATCACCTCACGGAATCCTCTGGAGCACCGATCGGTCTTCTACTCTCTTGGAGAAGAAGCACGAGTCCACAATCCAAGAGTCCACGGATTGACTTGGTGGAGGTGGTGGGACGAATGGGAGAGAGAGAGAGAGAGGTGGCGGCTAGGGTTTGCACACATGAACATCCATCCAATGGGAGACTTCCCTCCTTATATAGATGACCCCTCCCGAAACCCTGATGTGTAGTCTAATAGGGACGTGTCATGTGTCAGTGCTTTAGGCAAATAGCTTATTAATCCCAGATTAATCCAATAGCTACTTTGTGATGTTAAAATGTATTTAGAATGGCTGAATCTTCCTTTATCCAATGCCATGTCGTTAGCTTATATATTTTATTATTTGTGGCATGGGGAACAATTGGATTGCTGGTCCTAATGTTATATAGTTGTTGGTATAACATTATAGTTGTTGGTCCTAATATTAGCTTTCTTGTTTCATCTCAAATAGAAAATTGTAGTGTACATTTGTTCATATTTTCAATATATGTGTCTCGTAGCCCTCTCACGACAGTAATTTCACTTTTGAATCACCTAAAGTAGTTTTAAGACCTTTCGACGTTCTTCTTCTAATGGTCAGAGTGATTTATCTCATGAATCATTTAGATATCTGTGTTTTGTCATGAAACAACCACTCCACTGTTTCACACATTATTCCTGGTTTTCTTTGAATTGCCCCCTTGTTATTTTGACTTTCAGGTTCACTAATTGGTGATTTGAGGGATCCGGAATTCGTTCGGCCGTGAGTTTCTCCTTTGAAGAGTGCTCCTTGCTAGCTTGCCTTTTTAATTTGGCAAAATTTTAGGACAATTTTGGTGGGTGATTACCATGGTTAAAATAAGGGTATTTTTGTCACATCGGAATATGATTATCTAAATGCTATTCTTTTTACGGCGAGAGATTAGACTGGAAAAAAAACTTCGTATACAAAATTTAGTGAGCCATTTGATGGTTGAAAGGGCAAGCTACTGTCGATGCTATGTGGCTTACACTTCTAGGTGTCGTTTAGAGTTAACAACCTTTGAATCTGTATTATGTAATCTATGCTGGATAGGAATGCATAAATAGACTTGTTTTGCCATGGGAATGAGTTCTTACTACTTTACAACTTCCAAAACCAACCTTATTCAATAGCCAAATAAACTTCTATTTTTTATGTCTTCTTTCCAGAATAAATCTTGACTTCTACGTTATCCATTTTCAGGTGCAAAGACCACATGAACGATCTTGTCCTGTCACTCGCCCCAGAATTCACAAGACTACAGGTCGCAACATTATTCTTCCAGAATATACACCAGGGTAGTATGCTTCTTGTTTCAACTTAAACATGTCCATCATTTCCTCCTACGGATATACTGGCCTTTTTTATTTCTAACATCTTCTGTATTTATAGTGTGGTAGATCTTTTATCACATCGCACTACTGTAGAAAATGGAATATATGTCGGATATAAGCCTCCCCAGACCCGACGTCTATGTATACGTCGTATATACATAGACGTCGGTCACTTAACAACCGATGTCTATACCTAACAAATAGACGTCAGCTGTTATATACGACCGACGTCTATTCGTTAGGTATAGACGTCGGTCGTATATAACAACCAACGTCTATACCTTTTTTCAAAAGAATAGACGTCAGCTAATACAAACAACCGACGCCTATTACTAAACCTGGACAAAAAAATCATTCTGCACCAAAAACACTGCATAGCAAACACATCCATCCTGCATCAAATTCGTTCACAAACACAAATACGTATCATTCACACTTTCATCCACAAATACACACAAACATACATACGCAAACACATACATATAAGCATACACATAATCATTCAACACACATGACATTCATTCTAAAAGTGAGGTGATTATATTAAGGCATAACATTGTATGTTTGTAATACAAGTGAACTTGTTAAATAAATTACAAAACATGTTAATGACATGAGAACCTCTTAGTTCATCAACATGTTTCTGATAAAATAGCGAGCTCATCGGTCGCGAGTATCATCGAGTATCTAATGCGAGTAGGGATTACTACTTTTTGGGAAGACATATCAAAATACAAGTAAAAATATTAATATCTAAATAATGAAACTATAACTATACAACTGAATAGCGATCTATATTACCTCAAATAGAGATATGTCTTGAGTTGTAAATTTGAGAATTTCCTCCATGTATCTTATCACGTAGTAACCACATTCCGTATTTCCAGTCTTCTTCCGGTACTACAAACATAGAAATTTGCTAAATATATGTTCCTTAATTAACAAAAATGGGAGAAAGAACTTACTCACATCTCATACCATGTTAGTCCCACTTTTGGGGTTCTCCTGACACCTGACGCTCTGTAAACTTTCATTATCCTGAGTAGCACAAGCTATTGAACATGAATTCAATAATACTAATAAAAACCTACGAATTACAAATACGATGACTAAAACGAATTTACAGATTTACAAGTTTCTTTATGGAGCCCCTTGGTTTATTTGACCCCAACGGATCAAACCAATATGCCAATATATATAATTAGAAGTTTATTACAAAATAAAATTTTATTTTGAATTAACAAGTTTACCTCTCGTGATAAGGGAACATATAATATCTTTTGTCTTCTTCTTTCATGAGAGTTCCAAGCTGACCCGATTTATCGTTATTCCCGTATATATAGGTAGATGGACTGATAAATCCAAATACTTGATCGTCGGGAAAGACTGACCTTCTGGCATCGTAAATGTGTCTACAAGAGTAAAAGTTACATTTTATTATAGTTACGATAAAATTATTCAATACATTTCATCTTATACCAAAGAAAACACTTCACTTGCACATCGATAATCATGATGCATAATGAATCCATCGCCAAGAACTGCGTAACATCTTCTTTGGTGACGTACAAAGCCGAAGGAAACCCTTCAACACCTTCCCAGGTACTTAAGGATTGTGATTCCCTACCTACCATACGTTGATACAACATTTTGCACATACTTGGAAGAAAATTAATGTTGATCGGAAGTTGGTTGTTTGACCCTTTGCTCCGGGGGCTTGACACCTTACAAATATATATACAACCGTTAAAAATACAATTGTTAAAAAAATTGAAATTTACAATCTTTCAAAATTAAAGTATACCTTGTGTGTGTCATTTAGCTCTACTAAATGACTAGGTCACCTCACGAACCCACTGATAGCATTGTGGAGGGTAACAATCTCTTCTTCCGGAATTGACACCACAACACCAGCATCTAAGCAACTCCCCACTGCAACCTTCACTTCTCCCTCTCCTACCTCTGTGAAGTGGTGTCTGGAGATGTTATAAACTTTGTCGTGTCCCACAATCTTCAATCAGGATCTTCGACAAATAAAGCACATCTAGATCCATTCTCGAACTTTCCAAACGAGGGACCGCCTACGAGGGCCAATTCTCGAGAATGAGCCACGAAATCATATTGTCGATCGAGGTTGAACACTGGCTGCACCGGAGGAGTGGTCTCCGGGGAAGAAGCGGTCCTCCAATGAGTTGCTAAATGGGTCAAATTATGATTATTGGAAGAATACGATGAAAATATTCCTAATTTCAAATGACCTAAAGTATTGGATGTTTCTTCAAAATCCATACACACCCCCAAATGAAGATGAATTAGATTCACTTACTAGGCCCAAAATGAAAGAAATTGAGATGAACTCAAAAATAATGAACATCTTGTATTGTGGCCTTAATGAGGGTGAATATAATAGGATTAGGGGTTGTGATAGTGCATTTGAAATATGGCATAGATTGCAAATGCATCATGAGGGGGATAGCAAAACTAAGGAAACCCGTATTAGTCTCCTCATCCATAAATATGAGATTTTTTCTATGCAAATCGGTGAAAACATAAGCAAAATGAACACTCGCTTCACCGATATTACTAACTCTCTCTTGATTCTTGGAAGAAAATTAAATGAAGGAGAGATGACAAGGAAATTCCTCTGGTCGTTAAGCCACGATTGGGAAGATAAGGTGGTCACAATTGAAGAAGCACACGACCTTTCCCAACTCAAGTTGGAGGAGTTAATTGGAAATCTCATGGCTTATGAGCTCCAAATTAACCATCGAAAGGAGAAGGAAGCCTCCAAGAGAAAAGAAGAAGGAGAAGAAAGAGAGTGAAAATGAGAGAAGAGAATGGGAGAAGAAAAAGGAGAGAAGGGAGAGGAGAAGAGAGAAGGAAAAGAGCAAGAGAAGAGAAAGGAAAGGAAAGAGGAAGCACACAAGGCTACATGGGATGATTCTTCATCACCATCATCATCGTCGTATTCCTTGCAAAGTAGAAGAGAGATGGCTAACTCATGCTTCATGGCTATTGAAGATGATCAAAGTGAGGTAGAATCTAACTCTTGTTCTAGTAATTCATGCTCAACTAAGTCATATTATAGTGATAGCTCACATTCTAGTGTTAATGAAGAAACCTATACACATTATGAGCTTCAAAATGCATTTCATGACTTAGTTAAACAATATGAGATCATTTGTGATAAAAATAAGAATGTTAGAAAGCTAATCAAAGATCTCCAAAGTGATGAGAATTAAATTTATACCGCAAGTGCACGGCGTCAATGAAGACGTGGCAAATACGGGTCGAACACAAGGAGGGAGAGATCTTGTTATTTGTGTGATTTTCGATTAAGGGGAAGAAGGAGAGAAGAAATAAATTGGGTTTTGAGATTTTTGATTTTTTAATTTCCTAAAGCATGAAACATGAACAAATAAAACTAAAGCAAGAACAAAGATGGTGAATTCCGTTGGGTGGAGGTTTAGGTATTGGGTTTAGATTAGAGAATTCAGAAACTTATAATAAATCATATTAGTTATAAAGCATTACATGATAAATGATTTAACATAAACTCAAGTAATCAAAATATACTAACACGAAATTAAAATAATAACTTTTATTCTTCTTCTCTTCACCCTAAATCCGTCACCTCCACCCTTTGGAAAGAGTTAGAAACTCATGGATGGAAAGGAGGAGAAGGGGTCCTAGAGGAATTACAAAAGAAAACTAAAAACAAGAAATAAAACAACAGAAATTTATTAAACTAAGGAATAAAAACTAGAATATAAGCTAAGGACCCTCACAACATCGTTTCAGGGCTATTTATAGCCGATACAAGGGACTTAGGTATAAAATAGGAAAGTACACGCGTCAACACGCAACCGGTAAAAATTTTAGAGCGTGAATCTAATTTGGTGCGGCGGATTCACCGCATTTTGTACATAAGGTGCGGCGGATTCGCCGCCTTTTTAGCTCCGATTTAATCCGGATTTTTCCTGTGTGTTTATGGTATGATTTCAATATCCTTTGCGCATCTGGATTGATTCTTTCCTTTCTTTTGAGCTCCGACTTTATTTCTTTATATATTTGGAGATCCACATTGATTTTCTTTAGATTTTCTCCATAATAATAAAAGCTACTCGTAATTTGCAATTAGGTCCTTGGCTTTTTGCAATTAAGTCCTTGTCTACTTTTGTGCTTAAGTCCTTGTCCTTTTTGTAATTAGGTCTTGAATGCTTTTATGCTTGGATGCATTTTGATTTGAAACCCGATAATCTTGAACTTGGTCTTTATGCCAGGAATGAGTCTCTTGCACGCATTTATGCTCGGGATATGGGTAATTTGCATTCAGGTCCCTGTATTCTGTAAATAAGACTAAACACATACCTTAGTAGCATTTATTGATATAAAATTAATCTAAATGAAAGACATATGATGCGATGTATGCAATGCATCAAATACCCCCACACCTAGATTTTGCTAGTCCCTAACAAAACAGAATATAAGAAAAATGAAAACAGGGAAATCCTAACTCACTTTCGTAGGAATCACGGTTGCACTTAGTATGTGCAACAAGCCTTTAAACCTCCAAGTTTCCTTAGAGGACGAGTTTTGTCTCGTGTGGATTTTCAGTTGACACACCCACAAAGTCTTAATTCAATATTTCATTAATAGTTCTCAATATCCCTACCTCAACCTTATACATCTCATTAAGAACTCTTGCATGCTCATTATATAAATCTAACTCATTAAAAATTTGACTTGGTCTTTGTTCCTCCAATATTCACACCACTAAGCCTTCTACACATGTTTATCACTTGAATTATTTTGCACGCCTCCTCTGGTTGTGAAGTATCATTCGGATCAACAATGGCATGGATCATTCTTTTAGCTTTGGGCCTTGAGTATTTTATTTTACTTGTTTTCTTCCGTGATTCAACACATTTTCTTTTTGACACTTTTACCCTTTTTGCATTCGTGTAGCGAGTTTGGTCGATAATCCCGAGCTGGTAGACTCAAGTTACCGGGTTTCAAGATACCCCTACGGACCAGTGACTCAAAGGCTTGGGCTTTTGTAATCATTTTGCAAAATGTGTTTTCTTCACTTTATTCCTTTATTTTTACTTTTATTTTCCTCAAGGCTTAATTGCTATTAGAAGTCCACACTTCCCGGTATATTTTCCTCAACTTCTGCTTTTTATCAACCACTTCAAAGATTTGATTCATCCAATTTAAGTGCATACATGTCTTCAAGGGCAATGGGTTATTTCTTTGGAACTTAGATTTATGTCATAATTTCTACAAGCAGAGCTATATAATAAGGAACAAAAACTCAATGCAATTTGTACACGGGTTTTGGCAGTTCAATCTTAAGCTATGTCATGAAACATTGATTTTTTATTTTTTATTTTTTAAAATAAAAGACAGATCTATAGATAAATATATACATAAACACCCCCCACACCTAAATCATGCATTGTCCTCAATGTATGCAAATATAAAGTTAATGCACTTATTACCTGAGTGAATTGCGGTGGAAGGTTGGAATTTGCTCAAAGTCAACCATAGTCAGAACTGGATTGAATGACATCATATTGGTGCATGTATCCAGTTGAGTTGTTCCCCATGTTGCAATGAGAGTCCTGAGTCACAAGTTCCACACCCCTCACATAAATTGGTTCTCTTATTTGCTCGAGTGATGGTGGGTGTGTAGATGAATTCCTCCCCTTTTTCTTACTTCCTTTTTGATTTTGTGATGATTCAGAAATCTTATAGATACGCGATTTCATCACAACGTCACTTTGATTGCATATTATTTCTGGCTCACTATCAATATGAAATATATTAAATTCAGCTTTTAAGTTCCCAAAAGATAATTGCATGAGCCCATTTCGACAGTTTATCAATGCTTCAGAAGTGGCTAAAAAGGGTCTGCCTAGAATTACAGGGATTTGTCGATTATGATTTACAACAGGTGCGGTATCTAGTACGACAAAATCCACTGGGTAAATGAAGTCACCAACCTTGATCAAAACATCCTCTACTATACCTCTTGGTTTCTTAATAGAACAATCAGCAAATTGAAGGGTTGTCTTAGAGGGTTTTAGTGGACCAAGGTTCATTTGCTCATAGACAGAGTACGGGAGTAGGTTAACACTAGCACCAAGGTCTAGAAGGGCTTTGTTGATAAAAGTATCTCCTATTGCACATGAAATTGTGGGACATCCAGGATCCTTATATTTTATAGGAGACGAGTTTGACAGGATAGAGCTTATGTTTGCAGTTAAGAATGCCTTCTTTGGTACGTTCGTTTTTTGCTTTTTAGTGCACAGATCTTTTAAGAATTTAGCATAAGCAGGTATTTGTTGAATTATGTCTAAGAGTGGAATGTTCACCTTAACTTGCTTAAATACTTCCAAGATTTTCTCTATTTGTGCACTTGAGTTCTTTTTGAGTCTATTAGGGAATGGGGCTTTAGGAACATAGACTCGCTCAGGTTCAGGTTGAGCTATGGGTTCAGGTTGAGTAGGTGGGTTGGGCTTTTCAGATTGGACGTCGGGTTCAATGGTTAGGTCATATGTGGTAGCTTGATGGCTAGATTGATCAGACGTTCTAGGATTTTCCACATTGTTATCGACTTGTCTTCCGGACCGTAATGATACTACAACATTTATTTGTTGGAACGGTCCTTCCTCATTAATCATTTGAACCGGTCTAGGGTTGTTATTTCCTGAAGGTGCTTGATAGGATTGATATGAATTATTAGATCTAGGGTTCACCTCAGGTTGACTTGGAAACCGACCCTTTTCTCTTTCACCTACTATTTGTGCTAGTTGGTTGACTTGTGTCTCTAGCCTTTGGAAGGTCTGGTTGGTTGTTTGTATAAAGGTTTTCATCAAATTTTCCAAGCTTGTCAACCTAACCTCATGATCGCCATTGTTACTAAACCCAAATGATGTATTATTTTGGTTATAAGGGTTTGGTTGTTGTCTAGGAGGTTGACCTTGTTGGCTTGATGAGAAATTGGAATTATTACGCCAACCCGAATTATAGGTTGATGCGTACGAGTCATTTCTAGCATGGTTATACATGACATTAACTTGTTCCCAGTCCGCACAATCCTCCATTACATGACCAGTCTGACCACATCTAGAGCAAGGGATAGACGAGGCTTGATTCACTCGAGTTTGGGTTTGTAGCTCTAAACTTTCCATTCTGCGCATAAGGGTAGCTAGTTTTGCTTCAGCCGCTATGTTGACATCTACAGCTAAGACACCTGGTTTGGGTTGACTTGCTATTCTAGATCCAATACTCGGGTTAAGCGGTGTTCTAGCATTGTCCCATTGCATACTGTTTTCAGCTAATTCCTCAAGAAAAGTCCATGCATCATTTTCATTTTTCGACATAAAGTTCCCTTGGCTTACGGATTCTACCATGACCCTAGATGTGGGTGTCAATCCCTCATAAATAATTTGGCATAATTGCCATCTTGGAATTCCATGATGAGGGCATTGGGTCAGAACAGTTTTAAATCTTTCTAGATAGGAATAGAACGGCTCACTCTCAGACTGAACGAATGCAACAATTTCATTCCTAATCCTCATAGTCTTATCATCTTATGGTTGGGGAAATATTTTTTCAGGAATACTTGAACAAACTCAGCCCAACTCCTAATAGATCTTTCGGCTAGACTATATAGCCATTTCTTAGCGTCGTCCTTTAGTGCTAGAGGCACAAATTTCAGACGCACTGCCTCCTCAGGGATATGCTGGTATTGCATAAGAGAGCAGAATTCCTCAAATTCTCTAAGGAAGAGATATGGGTCTTCCCTAGAGGTGAACTTAGGCAACATACTCATGTATTGTGCCTTAAGTTCGAAGTCGCGACCCGGAATGGTGGGCATAACGATGCACGATGGCTGAGCAGCCATCGCTGGATAGCATCGATCCCTCAGAGTTATAGGTTGTGCAACAGGCGGGTCCACTACGTTCTCACCCATTGGATCCGGGTGAGGTGGTGCAGCAGATGGATTGGGGCTAAGTTCCAGACTGGAATCTAGATGAACTCGTGAGAGTCGATTACTCAAGTCCCGAATCCAAATCTGAGTGCACCGGGTTGAATCAATTTTTGAATTCAAATTCGAAATTTAAATTCCAAATTTAATTTCAAGAATTAATTACAATTTTTTATATATTTTTTTTTTATATTTTCGTTTTTTTTTTGTTTTTTTATGTTTTTTTTCAAAAGGGAAACAAACAATAGAATGGGGAAAGATGAGAAAGGAATCCTAATCTAGAGAATTTAGGTGAGAAGAGAAAGAATACTCAGATGAGAAGGAAAACCTAACTCTAACGATAGAAAAGAGGGTTGGTCAGACAATTCCTAAGAAAACACGGTTCAAACAATCCTAGACCTAGTGTCTCTTAGATCTAGACGACTCCTAACTGGTTGAGTCGAATTGATTCGCTTGATTCACCTCCCTCACTAATCAAACCAACTTGGCCAGGTCGTGTATAGCTAGTGGGGGCGCTTCCGACAGAGTCGGTGCCAATTAGATAACCACTTCGCTTGGAAGACTTACGTCAACACAAAAATACTTTCTAGAAACCAAATTAAATTCAATCAGCTTCAGGTCATAGCAAGTCAAACCAATTCTTCTCCTTAAATGAGTCCGAGTCCTTAGGGGTCAATGTCTAGTTGATTTTAATTTAAGGCTTGGGTGACACTTTAGGATTGTGATTTGTGGGCCACGGAAGAGTGATGAAATCCCCACCGTATCTTTTCCTACGGAGTTGCCCTTAAGATAGTTTAACCTAAATCTAGCAGAGATAGTCAAACATTGGTCTTTAGTGGGGGACAATTGCAAAGTTGTATGCAAACTAAATTATATGCTTAAATGCAATCAATAAAAACCGCACACGTACCTTGCCTCCATCACTCTTCAACAATGAATTGATTTGCAAAATTTAGCATACATAATGCGAGAAAATCTTTAAATGATGCATGCACTAAAGCCTTTCTAATTTTGCAAAATTTTAGGTCACAAGTTGAATTAGTGTCAATTATGGAAGTTTGCCCTACACATGCAATTCTACCAAACAAGAAATTTTCCGAAAATGGAAATTACGAGGAAAATGCAACAAATGTTACCTACGCACGCTCAGTCGGGTTCGCCGCCAGCTCTCGATAATTTCCAGTGCTCTACGCGTCCACCCAGAGATGAGTCGCCTTCCGGAGAATTTTCAGGCTCAGATATTCAACCCGTGCGGCGTTTCCGCCGCAAACTCTACTGGTGATGCGGCGTTTTCGCCGCCTGTTCAATTTGGATGGTCTCCGGATTTTTGTGTCCTCTCTACGACTTCCTGAAAAGCACAGAGAAAACGTTAGATCGCGAAAAACCAAAATCCAAACAAAACAAAAAAAACGAAATCACAAAAAAAAACATAAAATTCTCGTCGCCTCCCCGGCAACGGCGCCAAAAACTTGATGAGAATTAAATTTATACCGCAAGTGCACGGCGTCAATGAAGACGTGGCAAATACGGGTCGAACACAAGGAGGGAGAGATCTTGTTATTTGTGTAATTTTCGATTAAGGGGAAGAAGGAGAGAAGAAATAAATTGGGTTTTGAGATTTTTGATTTTTTAATTTCCTAAAGCATGAAACATGAACAAATAAAACTAAAGCAAGAACAAAGATGGTGAATTCCGTTGGGTGGAGGTTTAGGTATTGGGTTTAGATTAGCGAATTCAGAAACTTATAATAAATCATATTAGTTATAAAGTATTACATGATAAATGATTTAACATAAACTCAAGTAATCAAAATATACTAACACGAAATTAAAATAATAACTTTTATTCTTCTTCTGTTCACCCTAAATCCGTCACCTCCACCCTTTGGAAAGAGTTAGAAACTCATGGATGGAAAGGAGGAGAAGGGGTCCTAGAGGAATTACAAAAGAAAACTAAAAACAAGAAATAAAACAACAGAAATTTATTAAACTAAGGAATAAAAACTAGAACATAAGCTAAGGACCCTCACAACATCGTTTCAGGGCTATTTATAGCCGATACAAGGGACTTAGGTATAAAATAGGAAAGTACATGCGTCAACACGCAACCGGTAAAAATTTTAGAGCATGAATCTAATTTGGTGCGGTGGATTCACCGCCTTTTTAGCTCCGATTTAATCCGGATTTTTCCTGTGTGTTTATGGTATGATTTCAATATCCTTTGCGCATCTGGATTGATTCTTTCCTTTCTTTTGAGCTCCGACTTTATTTCTTTATATATTTGGAGATCCACATTGATTTTCTTTAGATTTTCTCCATAATAATAAAAGCTACTCGTAATTTGCAATTAGGTCCTTGGCCTTTTGCAATTAAGTCCTTGTCTACTTTTGTGCTTAAGTCCTTGTCCTTTTTGTAATTAGGTCTTGAATGCTTTTATGCTTGGATGCATTTTGATTTGAAACCCGATAATCTTGAACTTGGTCTTTATGCCAGGAATGAGTCTCTTGCACGCATTTATGCTCGGGATATGGGTAATTTGCATTCAGGTCCCTGTATTCTGTAAATAAGACTAAACACATACCTTAGTAGCATTTATTGATATAAAATTAATCTAAATGAAAGACATATGATGCAATGTATGCAATGCATCACAAAGCCAAATTGAAACATGCATGAATGAGAAAAATGAGGTGCTTGCTAAATTTGAAAATAGTGCATCAAATCTTGATAAATTAAAAGCATCACCTATAGATTGTGAACAACTAGATCTTCAAGCTTGCAATGTGTAATTAAGAAAAAATTTAGAAAGGTTCACACTTGGAACTAAGATGCTTAACATGCTATTAGGAAGTCAAAGACAATCTTTGCAAAAACATGGTTTAGGATACAATGCTAAATTGAAAAACCATGCATCCTATACAACCTTAAATGGAAAGCACTTAGTTGTAAAGCATAGTTCCTCAAGTGTGTGGGCTCCTAAAACCAAAATGGTTTGGGTTCCCAAAGCTAACATTCAAGGACCCAAAGTTGTTTGGGTACCTAAATCTACACTTGTAGGTGCTTGAGGGAGAAATCGGTGGTGACCGGGCGAGCTTAAGAGTCGAATTCAAAGCCGGTTGCATCACCGAAGGATGGATAGAACCAATTCAAGCGTCAAGTGGGTATAATTTCTTATCCTCTAATTTTTTTGATAAAATTGGTTCTAGTCTAGGTTTTATATGCTTAATTGACATATTCATTATTCATTCATTGCAAATCTCAATGCTTGAATAACATCCATAGTTTTAGAGTCAAAATTTTTAAATGGATGTAAATAGGGGAAATAAAAACATCACATGCTTAATTGTAGTATTTACTTGATGTTAATAGGAGAGAAATAGAAATGAACTTAATTGACAAATCATATTCATATCGATAGGGGGAGCTTAATGAATATCATTTTCTTAGAGTAATGAAGTGCAAAATTTAGGGGGAGCAACTTTATTACAAGGCATCCACATTCAACTCAAATCGTATGATTTTTCTTTTATAAATATCATTTTTGATGGATGTCAAAGGGGGAGAGATAATTAAAGGGGTAACTTGGAATTTGATCACTAAATCGAACAAAAACTATGCACATCCATAAGGAGAGCATTAGTATGCATAGTTACATATAAAAATTTCATGTATTAAGTTATAGTTAAGATATAGGTTGTCATCATAAAAAAAGGAGATTGTTGGCTTTTGGCCTTAATCTATGTTTTGATGATTTAATCAACCTAATCTTAACTATAATCATGTAGAGTAGCACACATATTGCATTGCATATATATTGATTTTTGTTAACCTCTACAGGTGATCAAGACTCAAGGAAGAAAGAAAAATCAAGTCAAGACATGTAATCAAGCTCTTTTGAAGACATGTATTTTGTATTTTCTTTGAGTCTTAGGAACTTATGTAAATTGAGCATACTTGAGCTAAAATCAACTTAAACACACACTAGGTTCCCTATAGAAGTCACACACAAAATTTCACATTATTTGGACTTCAATAGATCACCCAAACTTAGACCGGAAAACACTAAACCTGAACCCAAACTGCCTGCCCACTTTCGGTCGACCGATACAGACCGTTTCGGTCGACCGGAGGATCAATTATCCTGTTTGTGTTTTAACTGCCCGGTTTCGGTCGACCGTGTATACACTTTCGGTCGACCGTGTGAACTTATTTTTCGACCGTTAGTTTTGTCGTATATACCAACGGTCGTATTCGTATTAAACCAAAAATACCCCATATACGTTTTCATGTATCAGTCGACAGATGAACTTGTTTGGTCGACCGAATGCCCGTCTCTTGACAAACCCAAATCTCCTGGAGGAAATCGGTCGACCGAATAGATCATTGTTTGTCAACCCCAAAGTGCCTGGTGCAAATCGGTCGACCGAACCCTATTCCGTGTTCGACCGATCACTTAAGTGTACCTGAGTCCTAGCGTTGGGGGTCGACCGTTACCTAACCGGTCGACCGAACTGTGTTCAAAATTGCCTAACGGTCGACCGTTCATCCCGATCTGGTCGACCGAATTAACTGAGAATTGGGTTCTGCGAGTTTCTGTTTTGTGTATCCTACACCAACACTCACCCAATCAACCCCAACGGATATATTCTCTCTACTGCCTATATAAAGAGTTGTAAAACACATTTTAACACAACTCTCCCACACATATTTGCCTCCTACATTAGAGAGATCATTCCTAACTATCCAAGCCTCAAATTTCTACACTTAAGATCAATTCCAATCTTTCTCAAGTGTTCTCAAGTTTAGAGAGTGATTGTCCCACTCAAGTTTGTTGCTGTCAAAGAAGAGTAAAGGTTTCGGTGAAAACCCGAAGCATACCTCTCGGATTGTGAGATGTGTAGCCAAGCTCGGCGAGGGTTGTTCACGAGTTTGAGGATTGTAAATGTGTTCTCTCCCTGCCCGGAACGGGGAGTGGTTAGTGAAGTCGTGAGCGGAGCTCGAAGTGTCGAGCGGAACTTGCAAGAGAGGACGTAGGCAGTGGCTGAACCTCTATAAAAAACCTCGTGTTCCATTGTGGTTTGCTTATTCCTTCCCTACTTACTTGTTTAATTTAAATTCCGCTGCACATATCTTTGATAGTTAAACGAGTAGGTAATTAGGGTAAAAGTGATTAGTATTGTAGACCCTAACGATCCTACACCTTACTCCCTACCCCTCACACACGATTGGAATGTTCGTTATTTCCCAAGGCATTGCATAGAATGTCATTCCGACCATCCGAAGCAAATTCGCCTTGAGATTCTTTGTGACGTACTCCCATCTGAAGTTTACCATCACTCTCTTCCAAGAATCACAACGAGCTACGGGAGAAGATGGAGACAAGTTGCTTGCTCCTCACTTGTACCGGAGTCAATTGCCTCTTGTTTTTTCAAGGTAATTTTTCAGCCATCATTTGTGCTCCAATCTTTTGGTACCCCGCTTGAGACATACGATGCGTATACTTGTTAGAAGATCTAATCTTTTAGTTTTTTGCTCGGATAACCTAAAACCAAGTTTATTAGATTGTCATTTAAAACAACAACTTAATGAGTTCATATTCTAATTAAACTCAGTTACCTCAAACTCCGGGTTATCTCTGGATTTTCTGAATTGCTTCCATTGATTCAGAGTGATAAAGTTATAGATATCGCATGGATTTCTATCCTGGTAGTCTCCGATTATGTACTTGTTCGTTAAATTTGTTTTGAACTCCCTCCAACGAACCAACATGTATGTCATCCACTTTTTCTTCAACTTGTTAGTGGATTGGAACTCAGAAGTTGCCTACAACACGTTAACAACTTTATATATCTCAAAATTTCGACTAAAACTACAAAATTTCATAATGGAATCATTACCTGCACGTCATCCCATATTGTGCCCTTCAACTTTTCATCTACATCGGCCTATCTCGACAAACAAATGTCAACTTTGGCCATCGCTAGGCTACCCAGATAACTTTTCCAATTATCAGACAGCATGCCTGTCGGCTCAAGACGGTCATCAAACTAGATTGGAACTCAACCATCTCTATTTCTTCTCCCTACGAATTCTTTTATAAGGCAAGGACCTTGTGAACTGTATGTCTTCGAGCCTTCGGACTCTGATGGAGTGAGTTTCTTTTTTGGAGTCATGATACTATAAAAGGTAAACTCAAGGCATTAACAATTAAAAATCAAGACATTAAATGATTATTATAATGTATTACAAGAAATTTTGTACCTTTACTATTTCTTTTTTCTTAATGGATTTTCAATCCATATACCTTCACCGTGGTCATCTCTAAACATACAAGTATCAACATTTATTTCCTCGTCTACTATGTTCAACTCAGGTGCTTGCTTAGAGAAAGGTGGTGTCTCTTCATACTCGATAAGACTATCATCTGATAAATTTCATTCTGCAACTTATCTAACTACACGAGATTGACCACTTTACTGTAAATTTTGTTGAAAAATGAACACAACTTTATTATTGCATGTCTAACATCTTTTAGTAATATGGATCTCAGTGCTACGGGTAACAACTGCTGCATTAGAGTGTGACAATAGTGAGACTTCATCCCCACAAGTTTCAAATCCTTCATAACAACAAGACTACTGATATTTGAAGAATAAGCTTGTGGAATCCTTAGATCGTGCAAACACTGACATAGAATCTTTTTCTCCTTTCTACACAATGTATAACTAGCTGGAGGTAAGTAATTCTGGTCTCCTTTCTTCTCTGGTGCGAACATTGCTCGTATACAAAGGTCAACAAGATCAAGTCTTGTATTATATACATTTTTTGTTTTACCAGGTATGTTCAATAAAGTGCCAACAAGACTATCACAAACATTTTTCTTTACGTGAATCACATCAATACAATGTCTAACTTCTAAAGCTTTTTAGTAAGGGAGATCAAAAACTATGGATCTTTTTTTCCAAAGACTTTTGTTGTTTGCTCGTTTGTACGGTTTTCCAAACACATTCAACGTTCATTACTCGTTCATACACATTTTCGACGCTGATTTCAACTGACGGATTTTGAAACTCCTGTTTTCCGTTAAATGCCTTTTTCAACCTACGATAAGGGTGAGAATTCGGCAAAAATATCTGATGACCATGATAGACTGTCATAGAACCATTAACCAGTTGCAATGAGCATGTATTCTCTTCGCAAATTGGACAAGCTTTATGACCTTTGACCGAATATCCAGACAGATTATCATAAGCTAGAAAGTCATTAATCGTGCAAAATATCATTGCCCGCATTACAAACGATTCCTGACGATTAGAACCAAAAACTGGCTCTCCGTAATCCCACAATCTCTTTAGGTCATCAATTAAATGTCTTAAATATACATCGATGTCATTTCAAGGTTTTTTCAGACCAAAAATCATTAAGGACAACATATTATATTTGGGTTTCATGCATAACCACGGGGGCAGAATGTAAATTACAAGTAGAACATGCCAAGAACTGTGAATGCTACGCAAACTACCGAAATGATTCATTCTGTCCGTACAGAGTACAAGTTGTACATTCATGGATTTTTCACCAAACACAAGAAAGTCGCAATCTACTTTTTTACACTAAGGTGAATCTGCAGGATGACGTAGCAAATGATTATTTGGTTTCTCAGGATCAACATTTCATGTCATGTTCTTGGAATCCTCCTTACCCACAAACAAATGTTTAAGTCTTGGTATCATTGGAAGATACCACAAAATATTAGCAGAAGGTCCTTTGATTTTCATCTCATCAGCCTCTACATTGTGGTTCGGTCCACTGTGTTACATTTTGTATCTTGAAACATTACACCTTGGACAGAAATGTAAGTTTTAAAACTCATCCATATACAATATTCAATCGTTCGTTTATGCATGTATCTTCCTACATTCCATTCCCATAGGACACAACACTCTCTTAGCATCATAAGTTCTATCTGGCAGCTCATTATCATCTGTAAGTATCTCTTTCAATAGCTTCAACAGTGATGTGAAACTGACATCAATCCAACCATTTCTTGCTTTTAAATTGTACAACTTCAACACCACTAACAGTCTAGTGAATTTGGTACAACTCTTATACAACGGCGTCTTATTGTCACTCAACAAACTACTAAATAAATCGGGGTTGGAAGAAAACTTTTCATCCATATCCTGAACCATTTCCTATAAGTGATCTCCCACACTAACATTGTCTCCGTCATTCCTGGAACAACTAAATGATTCATTTTCGCCATGCCATATCCCGTCTGTAACTTTGGTCGAAACATTTCTCAAACAAATTATCTTTTATTTTCCAAAAAGTCAGCACTGACATATTATGACACGTATTGCATGGATAATACGTCATGTCGCTGTCATTCATTTTTTTGAATGTTTTTTGGCAACCTCTAAGAACATATTCACTTCGTTCTCATACTCATCACTCAATCAGTTTGAATGAATCCATTCTCGATCCATGTCAATCTAAACATTAAGAAAAATGAGAGTTATTATTGAAGGAAATAAATAAAATTTCAATTTAAAAGAATGTGTTCGTAGATGAGAAGATCCGGAGACATTAAGATGAGAAAAGAATGACTTAGGAGAGAGGAGATGATGTCCTTAATCTAGCGTGAGAATAAGGAAGGTTAGAAACCTAACTAAGCAATCAAGGCCAAAGCAAGACTAAAGTCCACTATAGGTCCTTAGCACTAGACGACGCCTAACTTCACGGTTTCACCGATGACCACTAGTCTGTAGGAAATCAAGAACCCGGAGGTCCCCTAAAATCTCACGGATACTAGATGGGCAACGTTGTTCAGGCCGAAACGGTCTTAAACATCGAGGACTACTAGTCTGTAGGAAATCAAGAACCCAGAGAATCTCAGGGAGACTAGATGGACAACGACGTTCAGGCCATAATAGTCTTAAACAATTTCCTCTCCTTAATGCGTCCGAAAATCCAAGGGGCCAACGTCTAATTGATTTTATTAAGGCTCTTTTATTAAGTATTTTTCATACCTTAATCTAACAAACAACACACCAAACAAACACTCACCTCACTCTTGTTCCAATGTAAGTTCTACTAACTAATGCGTGCTCTCTAATGAATGATGAGTGAAACAGATTACGTACCTTACGCCAGCAATCTACGATAGAAATCGTAAAATAAATAATAAATACGATGAATGGAGATCCTATATTATGATGAATGACTTAGCAAATACTGTCTAATCTTTTGCTTTAGGTTATTAAAGGTCAAGTTGCTTAAGAGGGTTAATGAGTTATTATCATACTACCAACATATTTAGAGACAATATGTAAATAATTTTAAGATGTAAAAACATGTTAAACATAAAATATTATGTTATTAATAACAATTAGGATTATAATATTATTGAAATTTTGGCAGAACCTCCCCTATTTTTTGCTATGTAAAAATATTCAAAAATTGGGATTAACAGGAAAAATGTATAATATTCTTCACTACATCACATTCACATTACAAACATCAAACATTCATATCATGTATTCTAGTAGATTAAATAGGTTCTAGTAGGTATCAATCCAAGTAAAATCCAACTAAAAATGTAGCAATTTAATATCTACAGAAATTCAACAAAAATTTGGGTCATTTGTAAAATTCAACTAAAAAATATACATGTTTTTGCTGATGTTTTTATATATAATAATATACATGTTTTTGCTGAAAAATATACATGTTTACATGTTTTTGCTGTGAACAATATACTTGTTTTTTTGCTAAAAACACATTTATACATGTAATCAAAACCAAATTAACCCTAATGAAAACACATTTATACATTCATAAATGTTTATACATGAAGGAAAACAAAAAAAATCAAACACGAACCAACAGATTCTTCTTCTCAACAGCAAGCACGACGCACCCTCTCCTTCGTCTTCAACCCAATTACCGTCGAACCAAACTGAAACACAACCAAAATCCACCTCAAATCGACCTCACACCAACCAAAACTAACCCAAACCCTTTAACAAAAACCTGGTACTCGACTAAAACGAACAACCTCTTACATGTGGAGGGTCGTTGGTCTTCGCAGAGGCTGCAATGGTGGTCGCGGAGGAGGAGGTCGCGTTGGAGGAGGGGGGGGCATTGATGGTGGTCGAAGGAGGCTACGGTGATTGGGGAAGTGGAGGAAGATGGTAGGTGTTGCAGAGTCTAGGGTCACTTGGCCTTATTAGACTTATAGACGTCAGATTTCACTCTCAGCCGACGTCTCTACCCGACGTCTATATGGGATGGAGAACAAACGTCGGATGTAATACTTATCCGACGTCTATAGGTCAACGTCTAATGGATATAGACGTCGGATGCCAATGCATGTTCCAACACCCGACATCTATAGGTATAGATGTCGGCCGTTAATACATCCAACGTCTATTAGGCGACGAGTATGTACTGTTCTGCACTAGTGTCTCTACCATGATTTTCATACTTTACTTTTGTTATGTTTGTTTGATGTCTGTCATGTAAGTTTTGTTTCTTAAAAAAAATTAACGTGGACAGTGGACACTCACGGAAATGTTTTGCAGATGGGTTTATGTTTGGTTGCTCATGGCTGCTGGATTTGGACTTTTTATCAGTGAAGAGGCACTAAATGTTTGGGTCTGTCCCTTCTACTGGTACCTTCTGTTTTTCCGTCTCAATTAAGAATATTTTGCTGTGATTATCGCATTTGCTTTGGTCTGCACACTACAAGTTAGTTGTGGATTCTTACTTGATTTTTATGCAAAACCCATCTCATGATAAGTTTTTCTGATCATACTTTTGGACTCTTTTTTAGTATTCCTGTTTTAATGTTGCCATTTGTTTATATGTGTTGTTTGCTTTCATGTTCCTGTTGCACATTGTTGTGCATGTGTTAATTATTGTTCATGAATCATCTAGCCTTTTGTTGTTCTTTGTCCTTCTTTAGTCGTCCATCTAAATGCTGGCTTGTTGTCTTTATTTGAGTTGCATAATAACAAATCCTTATTTGTTAACAGGTGGGTCTTAGCTTTTCGTTTTGTTAACGTCCTTAATTACCTCAAGTTGTTGATAACCAACGTGAAATCTTGATCCTATATACAATTCAAATGGAACATTGATATAATATATATATATATATATATATATATATATGAAATATAAGGAATTTTTTTTTGTTCTAGCAAGAACGTCTACGTCGGTTATACAAAAACCGACGTAATATATGAGATTTATAACGTCGGTTTTAGCATAACCGACGTGATTTACCCCCATATCAAGTCAGTTTTTGAACCAATATTGTATCTTCCTCCATATTACATCTCCTAAATATGACGTCGGTATATTGGAACAGTAAATCCGATGTGATATGGCCAAAAAATCAACGTGAATTTTTTTTTCCAGCAATGTATGTTATACTACATATATATAAGAAGTTTTAAATCATAATCTATTCAAACAGAAACACATCACATGTATACTAACTACAACTCAAAAGAAGTCAAATTGGTCGATGGGTCATCCTCTTGCTCAGAAGATGTATCAATGTCACCACTCTATAAAAAATAGATTTTGATTAGTTGGACAATCCCAAACATATATATTATTTTAGGAAATTAAAGAAACAAATTACAAATTCACAATACATACATATACCTGATCTTCACTAAACTGTGCCACCATCAACTTTGTGACTTGAGTCTTCAACTTCTCGTGCTCCTCCTGCAATGTATTTTAATATTATTTTACATATATTGGAAATGTAAATTAAAATAAACCTACGAAGTTAAGTATATAATTACAATTGATATGCATTGCGAAATCTTCGTATGAAGATGCGCCACGTAAGTGCTGCTGCTATGTCGACCTGTCGTTGTCTTGCCTTTCTTGTAGGCTCCAATTCCAGCACCTCACACACGATCTGTCTTCTCTAACCCCAAAACTTCTTCTATTGCCTCCTCCACGATCACCTGCCAAGGCTTCAGGTTACAACACTCACCTCGTTCTTAAGACAATGTTTGTTGTGTTAATTTCTGGTTGACCAATTCTTTTATCTCAACCTACAAGATTTTCAACATTTACGAATATGCTAAAGTCTAAAGTAACACTTAATTTTGTCTTGTAAAAAGTTGAAACTTATCATTCGTGGTTCCTTTGTGTAACAAAGTGCCACCTTCTCAATTTTGGTTAAAGGTGCCATGATTCCATTTTCATCAATCCAATTATTTATAAGAAAACAAACAACACTAAATAAGGATGCAATCAATATTTATCTAAAAATATAAACAATTAATTATTCAAAAGACTACATAAAGTTTCATCTTCTTGCGACCATGATTGATGTTGTTCATTAAGGAGTTTTTATGTGATCAATGAAAATAGTTTGAAGGTAAGAATGTAAGATGTTATTTTACAAGTACAAAATTAAATGTTTAAAGAACAAAAACATTTATACCTTTGCAAATTCGGTGTTCCATTCATCGCATTGAATGATATATTGGTCAAGGTGAACATGTGGATCGCCCTTCGAGTACAAATATGCAATACATTCCTCATTGTTTTCGAAAGGCGTGTAGTATTTATTCTTTACCAAATATCGGTAATCTCTTAGAAACCTGCTAATTTTATTAAAATAGTAGTGTTAGGCTTTTAAACAATTCCCAAAATCAAAACAATCCTACGAATAACATATAATCATTTGTTAATAAGTCATATTAACGTTCATGTACTAAAACTAAAACACAATAACAAATAAACGAAGATGTACCACAAGAATATCCCATGAGTTTAGAAATGCTTGACGACTTTGATGTGACATCTTTACATGTAGTGACCACAACTCAGGCTGCTTGGCTAACAATGCCAATGTGTTGTTAGGATTCTTCCCACAAGGTCCGACTGGAATGAAGTCCTCATTCCATTGTACTTGGAACCGATGACCGAGAGAAAGAATAAGATCAACGTCTCTAGTTGGCCCTTAACCTCTCTTCGTAGAAAGCTCGCCCACATCAGTTTGTCCTACAAAAAAGAACATATTTTTTATAAAATTTAGATGTAATTCAATACTAATGTAAAAAATAAAACATTATTAGCTTCAACGTCGTCGACGATACGTGCTCTAGATTGGCCACGAGACCAACTATCTCTTGGTCTCCTATCTAGTTTACCATGCACCTCCGCTGGTACACCCTCCACTTCCTGAGGCCTAACAACCTCAATGACATAATGATGTGGATCGATTGATTGTGGTTCATCTTCAACTCGATTTGTCGCTTCTCAGGTACGACAACGCGCTACAGGGAGGCATTCCTGTATAACATATACAAAAATTGCTAATAAAAATAAGATCATTATGAACAATATTAGTATCTTATTAGAATTACAAATGATCCAAACAAATTACTTAATAGAAAACATATAACATATAACAAATACAAATAATACATTTCCTAATCACCGAAGAAATCTCTAGGTCGATATTTTAATACAACGTGTCATTTATCCTGAACTGGATCTTGAACATAGAAGCATTGTTCCATGTGACATGATAAGGTGAATGAATCATTCTTGTGCTTCATTCGGGACATGTTGGTGGAAGCAAATCCATTTTTATCAAATTGTATTGTAACATCATCAAACAGCGAAAAAATTAAAAAAATTGTAACATACAATCAACAGATGATATTACTCAAATATAAGGAAACAGGTGCACCAACATATATATACATAATATATATCTGAGTATTTCAAAAGTGTGATTACATTAAAAGGGCTATACAACAAATACAAGTAATCACTCCGACCTCAAAACGAGAGAAAGCTAGATCCAGTAGCGGCGCTCCTCTCCTCGGTCACCACCCCACCTAACGCCGATCACAGTCTGAAAAGTAAACATGCAACAATACCTGAGTTTCCAAAAGGAAATCTTGTATGCCAAACTCTACAATGCATGAAACTGAATCACTCTAGCATGCAATTCTACCCACAATAAAAGCACAACGACCAGGCTGGGTGATGCATTGCATACATTGCATCATATGTCTTTCATTTAGATTAATTTTATATCAATAAGTGCTACTAAGGTATGTGTTTAGTCTTATTTACAGAATACAGGGACCTGAATACAAATTACCCATATCCTGAGCATAAATGCGTGCAAGAGACTCATTCTTGTCATAAAGACCAAGTTCATGATTATCGGGTTTCAAATGGAAATGCATCCAAGCATAAAAGCATTGAAGACCTAATTACAAAAATGACAAGGACTTAAGCACAAAAGTAGACAAGGACTTCACTGCAAAAAGCCAAGGACCTAATTGCAAATTACGAGTAGCTTTTATTATTATGGATAAAATCTAAAGAAGAATCAATGTGGATCTCCAAATATATAAAGAAATAAAGTCGGAGCTCAAAAGAAAGGAAAGAATCAATCCAGACGCGCAAAGGATATTGAAATCATACCATAAACACACAGGAAAAATCCAGATTAAATCGGAGCTAAAAAGGTGGCGAATCCGCCGCACCTTTTGTACAAAATGCGGCGAATCCGCCGCACAAAATTAGATCCATGCTCTAAAATGTTTACCGGTTGCGTGTTGACGCGTGTACTTTCCTATTTTATACCTAAGTCCCTTGTAGCGGCTATAAATAGCCCTGAAACGATGTTGTAGAGGATCTTCTAAATTTTAACCTTAGTTTTTAATTCTTAGTTCTTGTTTTGTTCCATAGTTTTAGCAATAAAATTCTGTCTTTTATTTCTTGTTTTTAGTTTTCTTTTGTAATTCCTCTAGTACCCCTTCTCCTTCCCTCCATCTATGAGTTTCTAACTCTTTCCAAAGGGTGGAGGTGACGGATTTAGGGTGATGAGAAGAGAATAAAGTTATTATTTTAATTTCGTGATTAGTATATTTTGATTACTTGAGTTTGTGTTAAATCATTTATCATGTAATGCTTTATAACTAATATGATTTATTATAAGTTTCTGAATTCTCTAATCTAAACCCGATATCTAAACCTCCACCCAACGGAATTCACCATCTTTGTTCTTATTTTAGTTTTAATTGTTCATGTTTCTTGCTTTAGATAATTAAAAAAGCAAAAAATCTCAAAACCAACCATATTTCTCCCTTTCTCTTCCTTAATCGAAAATCACAAAATAACAAGATCTCTCCCTCCTTGTGTTCGACCCGTACTTGTCACATCTTCATTGACGTCGTGCACTTGCGGTATAAATTTAATTCTCATCACTGGGCTCCATGGCTTTTTCACCCAACCACAACACACATCACCGTTACGGGGCTCCAGGGCTTTTTCACCCAACCACCGCAACAAACAACGTCTCCAAGCTGGGCTCGAGGGCTCTTTCACCCAACCGTAGCTACCACGACACGACCAAGGGCTCCAGGGCTTTTTCACCCATCCCGAACGTCTAAGGGCTCCAGGGCTTTTTCACCCAACCCTTAACACGCGGTCCGTGCTCAGGCTCCAGTGCTCTTTCACCCAATCTGAATGCACTACGGAGCTCCAGGACTTTTTCACCCAACCACGCACAGACGAGCTGGGCTCCAGGGCTCTTTCACCCAACCGCAGCTCTCACACAGTTACGGGGCTCCAACGCTTTTCACCCAACCACCGCAACACACTTGCTCACTAACACACTTGCCGGAAGAACATCGGCACCACAACTCACCTCACACGGACGACCACAACAACCACACCTCCAATGTGCAAAACTGGACACAAACGGTCAACCGAACCAAGAGTCCTGGTCGATCGAATCTCACAATCACAGGGCAATTGCTTCGACCGACACTCCATCGGTCGACCAATTCCCACCAACAACACTCGTTCAGTCGAACCAAAGTCAGGGACCGGTCGACCGTTTAGAAAGTCGCCTCCCAGGTTCAACGAACACAACGACCAATCGGTCGAACGACAAAGGGGACCCGTTCGACCAAAAACCACCAGTGAAATCCACCAACTCTCAACCTTCAACACCGGTCGAACCCCCGAGCACTCTCTGTCGACCGAATTCCACCAGTAGAATCCATCATCGCTCAACATCAACACCGGTCGACCAAACTACCATCGGTCGAACCCAACTACTATTCAACTTAAGTCATCAGTCAGACGAGTTAAACAGGCGGTCGACTGTTTGGATGGTCAATGCCCCAACTAACCTACAACAGTGCAAACGGTCGAACGGCCAAGGGGCCCCGTTCTACCAAAATCAACCAGGTTTGCCTCAAATGCCCAACCGGTCGACCACCCAAGGGCATCGTTCGACCGGTGGGAGGCAGAAATCCAAATTCTCAATAGGAAAGGTCGACCGTTTGCACCAACCGGTCGACCGATCAGGCAGTAAAATCTGCTGCACATTTTCTTGTGACGAGCCTTTCGGCCTACCGCCGACTTCCAAATACTCACACAATAAAAGTGAGCTACAACTACTAGTTTCACATACCGTGAAGGTTTGAAGAAACATTCGAAGAACCTCGACGACGCTTCCACAAGCACTTCTCCCCAAAATCACGATCCACCGACGAACACCTCGCCCGGTCAACGATCACCACGCCTCGTCGAGCCACAGCCGCACAATCACCAACGTCGATCACTTCCCAACCACTCGAAATGAGATGAGTTGAGAGAGAGAAGGGGAAAACGCAATGGACGGGTTAGCAACCAAGAACTCACCTCCACAAGCAACCGACACACCCGACGAACACTGCTGCCTTGCCGGAGCGCAACACCTCTTGCCGGAGCGCAACACCTCTTGCCGGAGCTCAACCCCTGAGGGAGAGAGAGAGAGAAACGTGAGAGAGAGAAATGAGAGGCGTGAGAGAGAGAGAGAGAGCCCACCTAAATATCTTCCATCCATCCATCCAATCCCAACCATCCATCCACTTCACTCCATCTCAGTCGTTCAAACCCATCTCCTCCTAATTACCACCTAAACCATCATTAAAACGCAATTAGGATTAGGATTCTACAATCCACCCTCCTAAAAGAATTTCGTCCTCGAAATTAGAGCAACTCACCAAACAGCTCCGAGAATTTCGTCCTAGCGAAGCCGAGCGTGCACCTCAATCCCACCGTGCATGTGATTCACAAGACAACCCTCAATCTTCTCTCACCGTAGAACTATCACACGTCCTAACGCAACCACGGATCCCAGCCAGGCCGAGCATGCACCTTCGACAAGACCATGCATGCAGCCCACTAGGCAACGCCCTACTCCAACCACGCGCCCGAGTCTTTGAGTAACATTCCCTAATGACCACTCATCACAACGCTGGTGAGATGAAGAGTCCCACATCCAGATTCGGGAGCCGACCACCGGTGAGTAACGCTCCCAAATGGTCACTTGACACAACGTGGGTGGACCCTTCCTGAACCGCCACAACGTAGAGGGAAAACCTTAACATCTAGTCGTACATGTCTCACACATCATCTCACTGTCACCCCACGCCTGAGTCTGCGAACAACGCTCTCCAACGGTCACTCGTCACAACGTGGATGTGCAACTCACTCCACGAACCCCTCTTACAAACATATAAAGTAGTGGTAAACGCAATTTACCCCAAACCTATGAGTCGCACGACCCCAACAAATCATAGAATAAGTTCTACTAAGGCATCCACAAATTATAGGGAAATAAACATAAATCTGGGGGAAAACTGTAAATTACCAACTAATGTAATTGACCACATTATCTGAAAATCGAGGGCAAAATGACAATTTTCCCTAAATTAAAGTATTTCATACAATTTAGCAAAGTCCAGGATTTTTCCAGCAAATATTACAATTATTAGTTAATTAAACAATTACAATTAATTCCAGGATTTTCAAGACAGTTAATTCAGTTATTTATAGTTTAATCAAACATCATTAAATCACAAGACTTATTTTGCAATTAAACCAGATTAACTCATTCTACCAATATTCATAAAATCCACGATTTTCTTTGCAATTAATCCAACCAATTTATTCAATTAAACACAACTAAACTCCATAGCCTTCCTGCTAGGGCTGTAAACGGGTCGGGTTTTTTACCTAACCGCTACCCGACCCGCCTAAAATAAATGGATAATCGGGGTGGGGCGGGGCGGGTAAAAAAAAATCATATGCTACCTAATCAATTTACGGTAGGATAAACGTATATTCGGGGCGGGGCGGGGTGGATAAACGGATAAATGGATAAAACAAATTATTTTTTATTTCTACTCATTTGCTACCAAATTTTTTTACAAAACAATACCTGGTAATCACCAATAACACAAAATCACCAACAATACCTAGTAATCTGAATTTCTAACACCTATCAATCCAAACCAATCACCAATAAGACAAAAAAACAAAATAACTAGAAACATAAAACCGCCGAAGTTAGCCGCTGTCGAGCTGCTCCGATGGGAGGAAGAGGATGAGGGAGAGATGGATTTTGGGGGAAGGTTAGGGATTTGGGGGAGAGAGAGAGGGTTGGTATTAGAGTTTTAAATCAATATCCAAACACCAAGAAAGGTTCCATATTAGAATCAACACAAATCTTATTTCAAATAACACGAGACATGCTTCACAAATCCAAGACCATAGAAATAAAGGTAAATAACTTAAAATGAACAGAAAAATGTATAAGTAAAAGGTATAAGGACATATGCTTTGATTCCTAACACAGTTACACCTATTAAAACCGATAAATTTGTAAAAAATATATAAATAAGTCTCGTTGTTACTCATAGAGGACAACAAATAGAACTAAGACTAAGGTAATAATTATAAGGATCCAAAAGTTTTTTTAGTAAGACTACTATAGCTTTACATTTAAAAAATATATTATAATGATGAATATAACAAAGGGTTGGACCTGAATAATGATAAATAAGCAAGACTACCAGAGCTTTACATTTAAGAAAACAACATCAGGTTCAGGTTGGGTCAACCCGGCCCAAAACTAATGATTTTCGGATTTACCAACCCAACTTGACCCAAACCCCTACCCGACCGATCTAGTTCAGGTCAGTTTTCGGGGTCAACCCGACCCGTGTGCACCCCTATCTCCACCCATCCCCATGGAGGTGCACTGCGGATAGTAGAGGAGGATCAGACTTTTTCTCGCATATTTGGTAGATTTCCATACTGAGACCGGATTTGCAAATGTCTTGTCAAGGCATTTATACTTTGTAATGATTGCCTCAACGTATGGCAACTAATGAGAGGGAAGGGATGCCTTGAGCGGTTGTTCCACGGGCCGCATAGACATTCAGGGTATTTTTGGATGCAATTTGGGTTTAAATGTTTGGGTTGGAAAATAGATATTTCAAGGTAACGTGTAAAAAAAAGATTGGGTAGATTGATCAAAAACATATTTTAATTATGGGGCACTATATATGTGTGTTAGATATTAAAAACCCGTATTGTTTTCCTTCAAAACTAGGCTTAAGTTGTTACATTACCAAACCAGCAAATATATGTGTTTTAACTTTTTGTTGGTTGTGCTCATAGTTGTTGACTTGTTGTGAAGGTGATAGCACTGTTTTTCCATGCATTTTCGTTTGGAGGATTGAAGGATTCTCTGTCCCAAAAGAATCGGAGTATTATCAATCTCGACACTTTCACGCAGGAGGATACAAATGGTGAGAAATCATATCAAGAAAAATTCTATGTTGTTCCATTTAAAATCCCATAACATGATATCGGCAAATAAATCTCCTTAGATTTGTGTTACTCATCCTTATATACTTTTCGGTATAGTTGCACTAATATAATTTCATTTCAATTATTTTCAAGTAATTTCAGTGGCTGGTGGGATAAAAAGTGAAGTTGTTTGTTTCATTTGGTATAAATTAAGCAGTCTTAAAGCCAGAGCATGCAGTAAAAATTTGTACTCAAATTTTAGGTCGACAATATCCGATACTCCCACGTTACAAGATAAGTAAATCATTAAATCGTTATTTCGATGTTCATAAAGAAAATTTCTTTTACCATCACAAAATCTCAAGCTCACCAATGAGTCGCTCTTGTGTTCAGTCCATCTATTTTGATGTTATTTTTAGTGGTGTGGATGTCACTTGTAGTCCCAGTAGAAGTTTTAGATACTTTGCGTCTTTTATTGATGACCACTCAACATTTGTATGGATCTTTTCCTTTTCTAATAAAGATCAAGTTCTCCATATCTTTTGTCAATTCAGAAATTTGACTAAGACTCAATGTAATATGGATATCAAGTTTGTGCACAGAGACTGGGCAGGTGAATATTGGTGGCATTACATACAAGATCTCACCCCCATATACTCCAGAGCAAAATGGAGTGGCCGAAAGGAAAAAATAGGCATTTAACAGAAATGACTCTTTCTGTAACGCCTCGAAACATTGGAAAATTTAGAACTTAAAATGATAGAGATCAAGCACATGGACGTTATGAAAATCACACGCACACATATATACATATATCGACTGGTACACTGTACATGACACATGAAATCAAAAGTCTGATTACAACCACAAAAGATATACAAGTGTAATCATGACAACCTCAAAAGCAAGAAAAACAGGATCCGATCCAGTTGCTCCCGCCCTCAGTCACCACCTCCTAAAGACGCTTACGACCTGAAATGCAACCATAACTATGTCTGAGTTTTCCATAAGGAAACCTCGTATGCCAAACTCCTCTAAAACATGAATAGAACAGTATGAGACATGATATGAAAATGCAATAGATCACAACAACCACCGTCCGACCGGGTTCTCGGGACCTCTCTCCCAACCATATCCAATGCCACAGCACGGGTCTCAAGGGTCCTCTCCCCCCAACCGCACAATCACACGTGCACACAAGGCACCGCCGGAAAATCATCGTCCAACCGGGTCGCAAGGGTCTTCTCACCCCAACCCCACTACTACAAGTGCAGACAAGGCACCGCCGAAAAATCATCAACCAACAAACCACATGTGCACACAAGGCACCCGCTCCTCAGAACCACTACCACGATCTCTCTCAGGTCAGAATGTATGTATTGTTGCCCCCAAAAAGTTCAGGGACCCATTTCCCTTGAGGCAGATCAAAACCACAACATCACAACCAACATATGCAAAACTGGGCGAAAACGATCGACCGAAATCCCCAACCGCTCGACCGAAACCCCACCACCAAAACCGGTTCCAACCGAAACAACAGCCAACTGGTCAGAAGCCAAAGGGGATCCGTTTGGCTGAAAACAACCAGAAAATCCACTTCTCGCCCCAAAGGCACAGATGGTCGAACAAACTAGAAACCACGGTCGACCAGAAAAAGGTAGTAAAATTCAGATTTCAAATCCAAATATATCGGTCGATCGGAACAATAAACGGACAAACAAACATTAAGTTATCATAGGTCGTTGGTCGAACGGGGTCACAGGCCGATCGACCGTTTTGTGGTCTATATCCCCAACCAACATAAAACAGTGTTTTCGGTCAAACGGGAAAGAGGACCCGTTCGACCAAAAACAACCAGAGTCCTCATTTTCTTCACAAAAACACCACGACCGGTCCACCGATACAACAACCTGTTGATTGTTCTATTGCAGAACTCTGCTGCACACCAACTCCGACGAGTCTTTTGGCATACCGTCGACTACTCCAGCACCCACACAACTTAGGTGAGTAAGGAAAACAAAGCTTGACATACCTTTAAGGCTTGTAGAAGCCTTAGACGAACCACGGCGAGCGTTTTCCACAATTCCTCCAAAAACCAGCAAACTCCAACTGATCCACCGACGACCCAGCTCCGGCAACCACGACCACAACTCCTGCTCTCACCGAATCCACGCCAACCTGGAGCTTCTGGCTTGCCCAAGGGAGAGAGAGACGAGTGAGTAGCGAGAGAGAAAACAAACCATTATATACTTTTCTCTCAAGCAATCTCAGTTGTCCATCTAATTCTCCTCTAAATTGTTGGCTTTTTGGCATTAATCTATATTAATTTTGATGAATAATTAAACTAATCTTAATCAATCAACCTAATCAATCAAAGTAGCAAACACGATTACATGCATTGCATATATATTTGTATACTTGCAATCATCTTAATAGGTTGATCAAGACAATCAAGGAAATGAGCCTTGGGACAAAGACATCAAGACTCAAGACTTGTAATCAAAGCTTTGGACCAACACATGTAACTTTGTATTTATTAAGTCCATAAGGTTTTATGTAAACATGAGCACTAGGATTCTGTCCCGACATTCCTTGGTAAACCGAACCTATTTCGGTTAACCGAATCATACCTAGTTCGGTCCACCGAACACCTATCGGATAGCCAAATTCTTCCTACTAGTAAAACTTAGGTGTTCTCTGGAACTACCTTGTGTCGACCGAATAGCTGTAGACCGGTTTTGGACTTTGCTCCGACGGTCGCATTCAAATCGAGTCCCTAAAGCCCAATTAACTTGACCCACTTCGGACGACCGTACACACTTCGGTGTACTGAATCCTTATTGGCTTTAGGAGCCCAACGGCTATTTTACGCATGACACTTAACCGTTATCGATAAACCAATTTCCCATACAATGTCAGCGCAATACCCGAGCTACTTCGGTCTACTGAAGTATACACGGTCAACTGAACTTGACATAATCAGAGCCCAATCAATTCTATTGTCCACCTTGGAACAGTGAACCGAATGTAATTCGGTGAACCGAATTTAATTAGGGCTAAATAGATAAAAGCTACTGGAGATTGGTGAACGGTGATCCGATACATAATCGGTCAACCGAGTTCTTAGTTCAGACCAATTCTTCATACTACCGTTTGGATAACGGTCGACCGAATCTGTCTCGATTTCTGCCCAAGCCTAAGTCACATCTTGCATTCCTATTGGTCCATTCCCCACCAACTCCCAAACGGCTATATGAGTTTGAAGGCTTATAAACAGGACCTCATTTTGTTGCTTTGGACATCTTGAACACTTCCTATCTATCCAATACTCAAAGCCAAATCCTCTCCAACTTAAAGCTCTCAATCCACAACACTCAAGCCTAAACTTCACCACTTGCATATCCAATTCAATATCATATCCAAGTGTGCTCAAGTATAGAGTGTTAGTTAGATTGTGATTCCAATTCCTTATTCAAGAATCACCAAGTTGTAAAGCTTCGAGGAAGCTCCCTCTCGGGTTGTGAGAGGAGACACGAGCGAGGCGAGGATTGTTCGCGAGGCTCGGTGTTATAAACGACGTTGATCTCGGCCCGGAACGGAGATCGGTTAGTGGAACCGTAAGCGAGGCTCGGGGGATCGAGCGAGGCTTGCGAGGAGGACTAGGACTCGGGTGTGGGTGCCGAACCTCTCTAAACTCCAGCGTTGTCATTTTTATGGTTTGCAATTGTCTCTTCCCTTAATCATTCGCTAAGTATTTTTAATTCCGCATTTTTTCTAGCGATTAGAGGGTCGTAGATCCTAACATAAACAACCACTTGAACAACAATTAACCCATAATCAAGGGTTAGGACATAAGAATTCACCCTCCTTAAAAGATTTTCGTCCACGATATTAAGTACAAGATGGCTACCGAACAACCCTGGATACTTCTTCTGGACCTCCTCCTACTGATGCATTGCATACATTGCATCATATGTCTTTCATTTAGATTACTTTTATATCAATAAATGCTACTAAGGTATGTGTTTAGTCTTATTTACAGAATACAGGGACCTGAATGCAAATTACCCACATCCCGAGCATAAACGCATGCAAAAGACTCATTTCTGTCATAAAGACCAAGCTCAAGATTATCTGGTTACAAATGGAAATGTATCCAAGCATAAAAGCATTCAAGATCTAATTACAAAAAAGAACAAGGACTTAAGCACAAAAGTAGTCAGGGACTTAATTGCAAAAAGCCAAGGACCTAATTGCAAATCACGAATAGCTTTTGTTATCTTGGAGAAAATCTAAAGAAAAATCAATGTGGATCTCCAAATATATGAAGGAATTAATCCGGAGCTCAAAAGAATGGAAAGAATCAATCCAGACGCGCAAAGGAGGATCAAATCATACCATAAACACACAGCAAAAATCCGGATGAAATCAGAGAATATATTGCGGCGTTTACGCCGCACAACACAAGGCACATGCGGCGATTCCGCCGCACCCATGTCGATCCGCGCCTCCGAATTTTGTCCAGTCCTGGTGTGACACGTGTACTTTCTAATTTTATACTTAGGTCCTTTGTAGCAACTATAAATAGCCCCGAGAACGATGTAAAAAGGGTCCTTGGTCCCTTAGCTTATGTTCTAGTTTTTATTCCATAATTTAGTAATAAAGTTTTGTTGTTTTATTTTGTGTTTTTAGTTTTCTTTTGTAATCTCTCTAGGACCCCTTCTCCTTCCTCCCATCCATGAGTTTCTAACTCTTTCCAAAGGGTGGATGTGACGGATTTAGGGTGAAGAGAAGAAGAATAAATGTTATTATTATAATTTCGTGATTAGTATATTTTGATTACTTGAGTTTATGTTAAATCATTTATCATGTAATGCTTCATAACTAACATGATTTATTATAAGTTTCTGAATTCTCTAATCTAAACCCTAAATCTAAACCTCCACCCGACGAAATTCACCTCTTTGTTCTTGTTTTAGTTTTATTTGTTCTTGTTTCTTGCTTTAGATAATAAAAACCAAAAATCTCAAAAACCCAATTTATTCTTCTCTCATTCTTTCCCCCAATCGAAATCACACTAATAACAAATCTCTCCCTCCTTGTGTTCGACCCGTATTTGCCACGTCTTCATTGACGTCGTGCACTTGCGGTATAAATTTAATTCTCATCAAGTTTTTGGCGCCGTTGCCGGGGAGGCGACGCAGATTTTGTTTTTTTTTGTTGATTTCGATTCTATTCTGTTTATCTTGTGCGCGATCTAAGTATTTAGATTTGTGTTTCAGGAGACAACAGAGCGCGCGGCGAAATCTGAACGCAGTTTGAGCAACAAGGGCGGCGGAATCGCCGCACATCAAGAGGAACCTGCGGCGGAATCGCCGCACATTTGAAGCATCTGGGCTTCAACTTTTTCTGGGGTCGTCTCCATCTCTGGGTGGACGCGTAGAGCACCTGGAAATTTCGAGAGCGGGCGGTGAACCCGACTGAGCATGCGTAGGTAACCTTTGTTGCATTTTTCCTCGTAATTTCTAGTTTCGGAAAATTTCCTTTTGTAGAACTGCACGTATTAGGGCAAAAATTCCATAATCGGCAATAATTCAACTCTGACCTAAAATTGGCAAAATTAGAAAGGCCTTAGTGCATGCATCATCTAGTGTTTTGTATGCATTATTCTTGCTAAATTCTTGCAAATCAATTTCTGTTGAAGAGTGCTGGAGTCAAGGTACGTATCGTGGTTTTCATCGATTGCATTTAAGCATATAATCTAGTTTGCATACAACCTTGCAATTGCCCCCCTCTAAAGACCATTGTTTGACTATCTTTGCTAGATCTAAGTTAAACTATCTTAAGGGCAACTCCGTAGGCAAAGATACGGTGGGGATTTCATCACCCTTCCGTGGCCCACAAATCACAATCCTAAAGTGTCACCCAAGCCTTAAATTAAAATCAATTAGACATTGACCCCTAAGGACTCGGACTCAATTAAGGAGAAGATTGGTTTGACTTGCTATGACTTGAAGCTGATCGAATTTAATTTGGTGCCTAGGAAGTGTTTTTGTGTTGACGCAAGTCTTCCAAGCGAAGTGGTTGTCTAATTGGCACCGACTCTGTCGGAAGCGCCCCACTAGCTATACATTACCTGGCCAAGTTGGTTTGATTAGTGAGGGAGGTGAATCAAGCGAATCAATTCGACTCAACCAGTTAGGAGTCGTCTAGATCTAAGCGACACTAGGTCTAGGATTGTTTGAACCGTGCTTTCTTAGGAATTTTCTGACCAACCCTCTTTCTATCTTTAGAGTTAGGTTTCCCTTCTCATCTGAGTCTTCTTTCTCTTCTCACCTAAATTCTCTAGATTAGGATTCCTTTCTCATCTTTCCCCATTCTATTGTTTGTTTCCCTTTTGAAAAAAAAACATAAAAAAATATATTAAAAAAAACGAAAATATAAAAAAAAATTTAATTAATTCTTGAAATTAAATTTGGAATTTAAATTTCGAATTTGAATTCAAAAATTGATTCAACCCGGTGCACTCAGATTTGGATTCGGGACTTGAGTAATCGACTCTCACGAGTTCATCTAGATTCCAGTCTGGAACTTAGCCCAAATCCATCTGCTGCACCACCTCACCCGGATCCAATGGGTAAGAACGTAGTGGACCCGCCTGTTGCACAACCTATAACTCTGAGGGATCGATGCTATCCAGCGATGGCTGCTCAGCCATCGTGCATCGTTATGCCCACCATTCCGGGTCGCGACTTCGAACTTAAGGCACAATACATGAGTATGTTGTCTAAGTTCACCTCTAGGGAAGACCCATATCTCTTCCTTAGAGAATTTGAGGAATTCTGCTCTCTTATGCAATACCAGCATATCCCTGAGGAGGCAGTGCGTCTGAAATTTGTGCCTCTAGCACTAAAGGACGACGCTAAGAAATGGCTATATAGTCTAGCCGAAAGATCTATTAGGAGTTGGGCTGAGTTTGTTCAAGTATTCCTGAAAAAATATTTCCCCAACCATAAGACTGTGAGGATTAGGAATGAAATTGTTGCATTCGTTCAGTCTGAGAGCGAGCCGTTCTATTCCTATCTAGAAAGATTCAAAAGTGTTCTGACCCAATGCCCTCATCATGGAATTCCAAGATGGCAATTATGCCAAATTATTTATGAGGGATTGACACCCACATCTAGGGTTATGGTAGAATCCGTAAGTCAATGGAACTTTATGTCGAAAAATGAAAATGATGCCTGTACTTTTCTTGAGGAATTAGCTGAAAAACAGTATGCAATGGGACAATGCTAGAACACCGCTTAACCCGAGTATTGGATCTAGAATAGCAAGTCAACCCAAACCAGGTGTCTTAGCTGTAGATGCCAACATAGCGGCTGAAGCAAAACTAGCTACCCTTATGCGCAGAATGGACAGTTTAGAGCTACAAACCCGAGTGAATCAAGCCTCGTCTATCCCTTGCTCTAGATGTGGTCAGACTGGTCATGTAATGGAGGATTGTGCGGACTGGGAACAAGTTAATGCCATGTATAAACATGCTAGAAATGACCCATACGCATCAACCTATAACTCGGGTTGGCGTAATAATTCCAATTTCTGATCAAGCCAACAAGGTCAACCTCCTAGACAACAACCAAACCCTTATAACCAAAATAATACATCATTTGGGTTTAGTAACAATAGCGATCATGAGGTTAGGTTGACAAGCTTGGAAAATTTGATGAAAACCTTTATACAAACAACCAACCAGACCTTCCAAAGGCTAGAGACACAAGTCAGCCAACTAGCACAAATAGTAGGTGAAAGAGAAAAGGGTCGGTTTCCAAGTCAACCTGAGGTGAACCCTAGATCTAATAATTCATATCAATCCTATCAAGCACCTTCAGGAAATAACAACCCTAGACCGGTTCAAATGGTTAATGAGGAAGGACCGTTCCAACAAATAAATGCTGTAGTATCATTACGGTCCGGGAGACAAGTCGATAACAATGTGGAAAATCCCAGAACGTCTAACCAATCTGGCCATCAAGCTACCACATATGACCTAACCATTGAACCCGACGTCCAATCTGAAACGCCCAACCCACCTACTCAACCTGAACCCATAGCTCAACCTGAACCTGAGCGAGTCTATGTTCCTAAAGCCCCATTCCCCAATAGACTAAAAAAGAACTCAAGTGCACAAATGGAGAAAATCTTGGAAGTATTTAAGCAAGTTAAGGTGAACATTCCACTCTTAGACATGATTCAACAAATACCTTCTTATGCTAAATTCTTAAAAGATCTGTGCACTAAAAAGAGAAAAACGAACGTACCAAAGAAGGCATTCTTAACTGCAAACATAAGCTCTATCCTGTCAAACTCGTCTCCTATAAAATATAAGGATCCTGGATGTCCCACAATTACATGTGCAATAGGAGACACTTTTATCAACAAAGCCCTTCTAGACCTTGGTGCTAGTGTTAACCTACTCCCGTACTCTGTCTATGAGCAAATGAACCTTGGTCCACTAAAACCCTCTAAGACAACCCTTCAATTTGCTGATTGCTCTATTAAGAAACCAAGAGGTATAGTAGAGGATGTTTTGATCAAGGTTGGTGACTTCATTTACCCAGTGGATTTTGTCGTACTAGATACCGCACCTGTTGTAAATCCTAAACAACAAATCCCTGTAATTCTAGGCAGACCCTTTTTAGCAACTTCTGAAGCATTGATAAACTGTCGAAATAGGCTCATGCAACTATCTTTTGGGAACTTAAAAGCTGAATTTAATATCTTTCATATTGATAGTGAGCCAGAAATAATATGCAATCAAAGTGATGTTGTGATGAAATCGCGTATCTATAAGATTTCTGAATCATCACAAAATCAAAAAGGAAGTAAGAAAAAGGGGAGGAATTCATCTACACACCCACCATCACTCGAGCAAATAAGAGAACCAATTTATGTGAGGGGTGTGGAACCTGTGACTCAGGACTCTCATTGCAACATGGGGAACAATTCAACAGGATACATGCACCAATATGATGTCATTCAATCCAGTTCTGACTATGGTTGACTTTGAGCAAATTTCATCCTTCCACCGCAGTTCACCAAGGTACTAAGTGCATTTGCTTTATATTTGCATACATTGAGGACAATGCATGATTTAGGTGTGGGGGGATGTTTATGTATATATTTATCTATAGATCTGTCTTTTATTTCAAAAAAAATAAAAAAATAAAAAAATAAAAAAATAAAAAAATAAAAAAAATCAATGTTTCATGACATAGCTTAAGATTGAACTGCCAAAACCCGTGTACAAATTGCATTGAGTTTTTGTTCCTTATTATATAGCTCTACTAGTAGAAATTATGACATAAATCTAAGTTCCAAAGAAATAACCCATTGCCCTTTAAGATATGTATGCACTTAAATTGGATGAATCAAATCTTTGAAGTGGTTGATAAAAAGCAGAGGTTGAGGAAAATATACCGGGAAGTGTGGACTTCTAATAGCAATTAAGCCTTGAGGAAAATAAAAGTAAAAATAAAGGAATAAAGTGAAGAAAACACATTTTGCAAAATGATTACAAAAGCCCAAGTCTTTGAGTCACTGGTCCGTAGGGGTATCTTGAAACCCAGTAACTTGAGTCTACCAGCTCGGGATTATCGACCAAACTCGCTACACGAATGCAAAAAGGGTAAAAGTGTCAAAAAGCAAATGTGTTGAATCACGGAAGAAAAGAAAAAAAATACTCAAGGCTCAAAGCTAAAAGAATGATCCATGTCATGGTCGATCCGAATGATACTTCACCACCAGAGGAGGCGTGCAAAATAATTTAAGTGATATCATGTGTAGAAGGGTTAGTGGTGTGAATGTTGGAGGAACAAAGACCAAGTCATATTTTTAATGAGTTAGATTTATATAATGAGCATGCAAGAATTCTTAGTGAGATATATAAGGATGAGGTAGGGATATTGAGAACTATTAATGAAATGTTGATTTAGGATTTTGTGGGTATATCCGCTGAAAACCCTCAGGAGACAACACTCCTCCTCCTTGGCAACAAAGAGGTTTAAAGGCTTGTTGCACACGCTAAGTGCAACCGTGATTCCTACGAAAGTGAGTTAGGATTTCCTGTTTTCAATTTTTCTTATATTTTGTTTTGCTAGGGACTAGCAAAATCTAGGTGTGGGGGTATTTGATGCATTGCATACATTGCATCATATGTCTTTCATTTAGATTACTTTTATATCAATAAATGCTACTAAGGTATGTGTTTAGTCTTATTTACAGAATACAGGGACCTGAATGCAAATTACCCACATCCCGAGCATAAACGCATGCAAAAGACTCATTTCTGTCATAAAGACCAAGCTCAAGATTATCGGGTTACAAATGGAAATGTATCCAAGCATAAAAGCATTCAAGATCTAATTACAAAAAAGAACAAGGACTTAAGCACAAAAGTAGTCGGGAACTTAATTGCAAAAGGCCAAGGACCTAATTGCAAATCACGAATAGCTTTTGTTATCTTGGAGAAAATCTAAAGAAAAATCAATGTGGATCTCCAAATATATGAAGGAATTAATCCGGAGCTCAAAAGAATGGAAAGAATCAATCCAGACGCGCAAATGAGGATCAAATCATACCATAAACACACAGCAAAAATCCGGATGAAATCAGAGAATATATTGCGGCGTTTCCGCCGCACAACACAAGGCACATGCGGTGATTCCGCCGCACCCTTGTCGATCCGCGCCTCCGAATTTTGTCCAGTCCTGGTGTGACACGTGTACTTTCTAATTTTATACTTAGGTCCTTTGTAGCAACTATAAATAGCCCCGAGAACGATGTAAAAAGGGTCCTTGGTCCCTTAGCTTATGTTCTAGTTTTTATTCCATAATTTAGTAATAAATTTTTGTTGTTTTATTTTGTGTTTTTAGTTTTCTTTTGTAATCTCTCTAGGACCCCTTCTCCTTCCTCCCATCCATGAGTTTCTAACTCTTTCCAAAGGGTGGAGGTGACGGATTTAGGGTGAAGAGAAGATGAATAAATGTTATTATTTTAATTTCGTGATTAGTATATTTTGATTACTTGAGTTTATGTTAAATCATTTATCATGTAATGTTTCATAACTAACATGATTTATTATAAGTTTCTGAATTCTCTAATCTAAACCCTAAATCTAAACCTCCACCCGACGGAATTCACCTCTTTGTTCTTGTTTTAGTTTTATTTGTTCTTGTTTCCTGCTTTAGATAATAAAAACCAAAAATCTCAAAAACCCAATTTATTCTTCTCTCATTCTTTCCCCCAATCGAAATCACACTAATAACAAATCTCTCTCCTTGTGTTCGACCCGTATTTGCCACGTCTTCATTGACGTCGTGCACTTGCGGTATAAATTTAATTCTCATCACCTACCTCACTCCAGCATATCGGTGATTTGCAAGGCCTCCCGTACAAAGTCTTGTACGACGCCATCCCAATACTCGAATGGTAGCTGTTGTTTTAGACGAACTCGATCAACGGTAAGTGCTCATCCCAAAGTCCTGCCCAATCCAGAGTACAAGCTCTCAGCATATCCTCTAACGTCTAGATGGTCCTCTCGGATTGACCGTCTGTCTGCGGGTGGAAAGTCGTGTTGAACTTCATTTGAGTCCCCCAAAACCTTCTGCGGACTACCCTAAAATCGGGAAGTGAACCTCGGATCTCTATCAGAAATAATGCTCACTGGAACTTCGTGTAGTCGGACTATCTCCTCAATGTACAACCTCGCCAGACCCTCCAAAGGTAAAGTGGTCCTGATAGCCAGAAAGTGCGCCGACTTGGTCAGTCGATTGACTATAACCCAAATCGCGTCGTGGAATCTCCTCGTCTTCGGCAGCCCGGTGACTAAATCTATAGTCACGTGTTCCTACTTCCACTGTGGAAGCTCGATCCTCTGCATCAGCACTGCTGGTCTCTAATGCTTAATCTTCACCTGCTGACAAACCAGACATTTGTCACAAACGTAGTTATTTCAGTCTTCATCATCTTCCAACAAAAAATTCCTCTGAAGATCCTTGTACATTTTTGTGCTGCCTGGGTGTATCAAGTAACAAGACATGTGTGCCTCCTCCATGATTTTCTTCCTCAGGTCTCCTTTCGGCACCCAAACCCGACCTCTGAATCTCAGACCTCCATCAACTACTATACTGAAATCGGATCCATCTCTGGCAGCTAACAGTCACAAACCAGCCAACTCATCATCAGTACTCTGAGCCTGAACGATACTCGTAACCATCTGAGGCTCCACCCTTAGACCTGCAATCACTGGACCTTGCGATTTATCAGTGAACGGCTTCCACTCTGACAAATCTCGAGTAGCCTCCACTCCTGAATGCACAAACTAGCAACTGACATCTCCACCTACTACTCAGGGCATCTGCAACTGAATTTGTCTTCCATGGGTGATACGAAATGGTGAAGTCGTAATACTTTACGAACTCGAGCCATCTGTGCTACCTCATATTCATCTCCTTCTATGAAAACAGGTACTTCAGACTCTGATGATCTGTGAAGACCTCAAACTACTCTCTATAAAGATAGTGTCTCCAACTCTTCAAGGCGTGAACCACTGCTGCTAACTCCAAATCATGAGTATGGTAGTTCTTCTCGTGTACCTTCAACTGCCTCGAAGCGTACGCAACCACCTTCCCGTGCTACATAAGCACACAACCCAGACCAATCCATGATGCATCGTTGTAAATCAAAAATACTCCACTGCAACTGGGGAGAGTCAGAACCGGAGCAATCGTCAATCGACTCTTCAGTTCCTGAAAGTGGACCTCGCAATTCTGGGACCATACGAACTTGACGCCTTTCTGCATCAATGTCGTCAAAGGTGAAGCAAACCTGGATAAATCCTGAATGAAACGACAATAATAACCCGTCAGTCCCACAAAACTCCTGATCTTCGTCTCGCTAGTCGGAGCTCTCCATTGTGTCACTGCGTCAACCTTCGTTTAATCCATTGATATCCCAACTCTCGATACTATGTGCCCCAAAAAAGTAACACTGCCTAGCCAGAACTCGCACTTCGAAAACTTGGCATACAACTGCTAATCTCTCAAAATGTCGAGTACAATCCTCAAGTGCTCCCTGTGTTACTCTACATTTGGTGAGTAGACCAAAATATTGTCTATGAAGACAATCACAAAATTGTCGAGGTACTAACTAAACGTCCTATTCATTAGATCCATGAAGTTGTCGACATGTTCGTCAAGCCAAACGACATCACAAGAAACTCATAGTGTCTGTATCTCGCCCTGAACGCTGTCTACTGAACATTTGCCTCTCTAATTTTCAACTGATGATAACTGGATCGTAGATCAATCTTCGAAAACATCTTTGCTGACTGCAACTGGTCGAAAAGGTCCTCGATCCTGGGTAAAGGATATTGATTCCTAACGGTAACCTTATTCAACATCCTGTAATCAATACATCTGTAACGAGCCATCCTTCTTCTTCACGCATAGTACTGGTGCTCCCCAAGGTGAGACACTAGGTCAGATAAACCCAGTATCCATCAAATCCAGCAACTACTTCTTCAGCTCAGCTAACTCTACAGGCGTCTATCCTATACGACACCTTCGACTGCAGTGTAGTCCCAACTACCAAATCTATGCCAAACTCTATCTCCCTGTGAGGCGGCAGACTAGTGACATCGTCAGCAAACACATCTGGAAAATTCTGGACTACCTCGATGTCCTCCAACCTCCTCAGCTCAGGATCTGGAACTACTAAAGTGGCCACAAAAACTTTGCAACCCTGCTGAATTAACTTCCTTGCCCTCATTGCGGATACCACTATCTGACCTCCTCTGTCTTCCGTCCCACTGATCAGCAAATCAGGTAGACACTTTCTCGGAATCAAAATCATATTCTCTCGGCACAAGACTCAAACATCGTACTAGGACAACCAATCCATCCCAAGTATGACATCAAAGTCTACCATTGGTAACAAGACCAGGTGTGCCACGAACTCATGGTCTCCCAAAACAATCGTGGCACTGGGAATAAAGCTCCCCACAATGCCCACCAAACCCAGGGGTGTGCTGACTTCCAAAGTGGCAGTCAACATCGCAGAGGTACAACCTAACACGCTCGCAATCTGCTCAGAGATAAACGAGTGTGTAACCCCGCAATCAAAAAGCACTCTAGCTAGCAAATCATCAACATAAAGAGTACCTTCCACCACCGTACTAGCGTCTCTAGCCTCCTCCGCCTGGCTGGTGAAAACACGATCGACACTCTTTCCCTGTTGAGATGGTGCACTTGGCCGACTCGGTCCCGCTCCACTGGCTGAGGACGATCTCGGTCGACTACCAGTCCCACCTTATCTGCTTGGGCAAGAACGAATGAAATGACCCAGCTGGCCACAACCATGACAAGCGCCTGGACGGGACTCGTAGCCTTGCCCGGTATGAATTCCACCACACTGCCTACACTGCCCAAACTGCGGTGCTCTACCTTCGTCAATCTGAGGCCTCTTGGCCGGATTCCCTGAAGACTGACCTCCAGGACGTGCACCAGTCTTCGACTGCGTCTTTCTGACTTCACAGCATCAGCTAACGTCTGCGGCATACACGTAGTAACACGAGATCTGAACTGTGACCTCAATCCTCGGACAAACTTCTGAGCCCTCTGCTCCCAAGTAAAATAATTCTCGGGGCAATAATGCTCCAAAGCGTGGAATCTGCTAATATAAGCCGCTAGTGTCATCTCTCGTTGCTCAAGTGCCAGGAACTCCTCACTCTTCCTGTCGCGGACATGCTGCGGAAAATACTGCTGGTTGAACTCCGCAAGGAATTCCTCCAAGCCGACCTCCTCACTGTCCTCGAACACCACTGCAGAAGTAGACCTCCACCAGCTGGCTGCCTCACCATCCAAAACATAGGTGGACAGATCCACCTGTCTCTCTGCAGCACAACCAATTGCTCGGAAGATCTTCTGGATCTTGAAAACCCAATCCTCAGCTGCCTCCGGATCACCGCCACAATAGAAGGAAGGAGGGTGCTGACGCATAAACCGGTCCAACACTGCATGTGCTCTTGCCTGCTCAGACTGGGCAGACTGGCGCTCAAGCAACTCGCCCAGCCTACCCCAAGCACCCTGGAGTGTCCTCCTCCCTGTCCTCCCAACCAGTCTCCTCGCTGGCACCCCTGAAACGTGAAGGTGGCCTCACACGTCTCGGAGGCATCTACACAAGAGGACAGGAAACGAAAATGAAATCAAATGACTATGCATGCATGCTCTATAACAAACTGACGATGCAACACTTCTAAGGTGGTTTCTTCGGACAAGTACACCGGAACAAAAAGCTCTGATACCAAATTGTAACGCCCCAAAACAACCGAATTTTTGAAACTTAAAATGATAGAGATCAAGCACATGGATGTTAGGAAAATCACACGCACACATATATACATATAACGACTGGTACACTATACATGATACAGGAAATCGAAAGTATGATTACAACCACAAAAGATATACAAGTGTAATCATGACAACCTCAAAAGCAAGAAAAACAGGATCCGGTCTAGTTGCTCCCGCCCTCAGTCACTACCTCCTAAAGACGCTTACGACCTGAAATGCAACCATAACTATGTCTGAGTTTCCCATAAGGAAACCTCGTATGCCAAATTCCTCTAAAACATGAATAGAACAATATGAGACATGATATGAAAATGCAATAGATCACAACAACCACCGTCCAACCGGGTTCTCGGGACCTCTCTCCCAACCATATCTGATGCCACAGCACGGGTCTCAAGGGTCCTCTCCCCCCAACCGCACAATCACACGTGCACACAAGGTACCGCCGGAAAATCATCGGCCAATCGGGTCTCCAAGGTCTTCTCACCCCAACCCCACAACTACACGTGCACACAAGGCACCATTGGAAAATGATCGCCCAACAAACCACACCTGCACACAAGGCACCCGCTCCTTAGAGCCACAACCACGATCTCTTTCAGGCCGGAATGTCTGTACCGTTGCCCCAAAAAGGCCAGACACCTGTTGCCCTTGAGGCAGATCAAAACCACAACATCACGACCAACATATGCAAAACGGTCAACCGAAATCCCCAACCAGTCGACCGAAACCCCACCACCAAAACCGGTTCCAACCGAAACAACAACCAACGGGTCCAAAGGCAAAGGGGACTCGTTCGACCGAAAACAACAAGCAAAATCCACTTCTCGCCCCAAAAGCACAGACGGCCGAACAAACTAGAAACCACGGTCGACCAGAAAAAGACAGTAAAATTCAGATTTTGAATCCAAATATATCGGTCCACCGGAACAATGAACGGTCGAACAAACATTAAGTTATCATAACTCGTCGGTGAAATGGGGTAACAGGGCGGTCAATCGTTTTGTGGTTTACACCCCCAACCGACATAAAACAATGTTTTCAGTCGAACGACAATGGGGACTCGTTCGACCGAAAACAACCAGAGTCCTCATCTTCTTCACAAGAACATCACGACCAGTCGACCGATACAAGAACCGGTCAACCGTTCCAGTGCAGAACTCTACTGCACACCAACTCCGACGAGTCTTTCGGCCTACCGTCGACTACTCCAACACCCACACAACTTAGGTTAGTAAGGAAAATAAGTTTGACATACCTTTAAAGCTTGTAGAAGCCTTAGACGAACCACGACGAGCATTTTCCACAATTCCTCCAAAAACCGGCAAACTCCAACCGATCCACCGACGACCCAGCTCCGGCAACCACGACCACAACTCCTGCTCTCACCGAATCCACGTCAATCCGGAGCTTCCGTCTTGCCTAAGGGAGAGAGAAATGAGCGGGAGAGAGAGAGAGAGACGAGTGAGTAGTGAGAGAGAGAAAACAAACCCTTATATACTTCTCTCTTAAGCAATCTCAGCCATCCATCTAATCCTCCTCTAAACCACCACCTGAACAACAATTAACCCATAAGCAAGAGTTAGGACATAACACTTTATCTCTTGGCATTCAGTGGTGTTCCAACAAATTAAGTTTCTGTCCTAAGCTTTAGTTGTGTTATATCATTAATGTGCTTCCCTCTCCTGTCACTGGTGGCTAGCTAAGCTTTAGTTTTGTTATATCATTAATGTGCTTCCCTCTCCTGTCACTGGTGGCCTGACTCCATATCAATGATTATATGGCAAGCTCCTTCTTATGATATGTATAGATGCTTTGGGTGCAGGTGTTTTCCATTGTGGAGGCCATATAATAAGCACAAACTACAATTCAGATTCTTTAGACATGTGAATCTTGGTTTTGGTCCCTCTCCATGCATGCTATAAGTGTCTGAATCCTATAAATGGAAATACTATCTTGGCTATAGGCATGTAGTATTTGATGAATAGACTTATCCTTACTTGAGTTCTCTACATGCCTCCTCTCCACCTCCGGAAGCACAACGTTCTATACCTTTGTGTTCTCACTTTTGAAATCAACTAGTGGATGACCTTTTACCTAATTCGGTTTTTGCTATACATAATTACCTACATTTGAACACTTTATCGTCCAAGATTGATGGACCAAATCCATATACATACTTTGTATCCAATCACTTCTTCCGATTCTTCATAATATAATCGCTCATGACTTTTGATGGAAGAATCTCAATGCGAAGGTGACGACAATGATCTTTCATTTTGTTCCTCCAACTTGCTTTATTGTGGTTTAGTGGTATTTCAACCACTAAATTAACACCCAAATCTCAGGTTGCGTTTCAACTTTATAGAAACCAAGCTGAATCCGTTTATTCTGACAATTTACGGGGAATATTTTTCATAATTTCCTTTTCCCACTTTTTTCCGTAGTTTTCGAAAGATTTTGTAAAAAGAAAAAGAAAAGCTTCTTTTTAGTTTGCTTACTTATAGCATATCCATCAGACTTTTCATATCTGAATTGCTTGACGCAACCTTGAAGGTTTTTGCGCTTATGCCTCTATACGGACAGGACAGTCCAACTCTGGCTCTTCTTGAAAGATCTGAGTGATATTTTTCCTTCAATTAATTCAACACTTAGAGTTACGTGTGAGTTATTTTGGCGGAACCAGAAAGACAATAACGCTCGCATCACGCAACACCGTGAGTTATTACTTATTTATGAGTTCATTAGCTTCTAACTTGAAATGATTTCTCTTAATGTAAGACATGACTTGAATCAATTTTACTTGTTTTTTTGTGTCGCAGGTACTATCTATTGGACGTGCAGACGATCCGCGTTATCAGATCTCCTGTATATAGAAGTGCGTGCTAAGAAGTTAAAGGATCCATCTGCTGGATATATTGTCGACAATTGTCTTGAGTGTGGTGTAGAGATCATAAATATTGTTAAAGAAAGCGCTGTCAAAGAAAGAGTAGAGTGTTTAAGATTAACTGAGCAAGTCAAGAAGCATGAGTTTGCTTGGGTTATAAAGGATTTCTCTAAACTAACACAGCCAACATACTACTCTTCGCCATCAACTTCTTTGGGGTTGACATGGTATGTACACCTTTACCTTTATTATTTTATTGCATAATCAATTTCTATTTTAAGGAAATAATTTACAAAATCAGCTTTAAAAAGTCACTACAATATCATGATATATATGGTTTCCATTTCGTTTCGTTTTGTTCTAGAAACAACTCTAATATTCAGATATGCTTTTCTAACAATTTATTTCAAATTCAAGCTTGTAAAAGAAATTCTAAATAAATTTATAACATCTAAGGTATGTTAAAATTTTATAAAATGTCAGAAAAAATCACCTTTTCTCAAAGTCCAAATTCCGGAATCAATTTCTAGACTTAACTGATATTCCACAACACAAATCATACTCTCCCGACTTTGCCTCTCTGTCTTGAAGTTGAAACAATCAATTTTTCTTTTCCGATATATTCAAGCTATTATTCATCATTTTGGGAGGTAGAATATTTTGTTGTTTGTAGTAAGTTGAGTTATTTATTTAGAGATTGCTAGTGCATTATCTCAACTGAAGTCATTTATTTACTTATGCCAATTGTTTGTTATTAAAGGTTCGAATACCTATTTTTCTTAGTTAATTAATGATTCTTCATGTAATGTGATTGTTTACTTTGATTCTCTCATTTGTTAAAATGACTTACATACCTTTCAGATTGTAAAAACATTTAATGAAAAGAAATAACCCAATCAAGTTCATAACAGTACTCATAATTTGCAACAAAATATGTTGGTTAAAATTTTCATGTTATGATGTACTTTGAAGGTTATCATGAGTTTTTTGTGCTTGTTGTGGTTCACATATCAAGTGGTAATATTATTGTTATTGCCAATTTCAAGTTTTGTACTTGAGACATACTAAATAACATCTACAAAAATAAGTTCTAATTAATTTTTGTTTCCGGGTAGTAACATACTTGTAGTATTTCTTTAGAAAATAATACAACAAATGATGACAATATAGTAATCAAATATCAAGAATCCATGAAAAATCCGAAAAGTGGCAAAAAAATTAATCAAGAGTATAGAATGGATTTGGAGAATCAACTTCTGTTTAAAAGTGTTTGGATGGAAACGTTTGATTCTTTCTAAGAGATTCTCTAGAACCAACTCCTACAAGTTAATCTAAACGGCCCCTAGGTAAAATCATTTGTGCCAAAATAATGATTTTGCACTTTATGTACTCAATTCTAGTTCTACGTAGTTTAAAAATCTTTGACTAAAATATTTCTACATAACTCTTGTAACATCCCGAAACAGCGAAAATTTAAAAATCATTAATAAGACATCAGAGACCAATAATCAAAGACGGGACTGTTACTTCTCATCAAATATATAAGCGGTGCACCATATTACATCACAGTTTGTCAAAACGATACATGATTATAACAGAACAACAAGGGGAGATAAAAGTAATCATGTCGACCTCAGTGGTCCGAAAGAGAGGATCTGATCCCAAGATGCGCGTGCCCGCTGATCACCACCCAACTGGACCTACTGCGGTCCTGAAAAAGATATAAAAACAATGCCTGAGTTTCCATAAGGAAACCCGGTATGTCAAGCTCACATATATGCATGCAGTAGTACAAATGAACCTATCATACTAGTAGCATGTCATGTCATCAACAGTAAGGAAAAACAGTTCCCCCGAAGGGTAACACAGGACATCAGTCCGACAATCATCATCGGGTCTCCCAAGGAGACCTACCGTAGGCACATACGGTCTAACGGAACATGACGTGACACTCCTTACACGCAGCTACACTAATCATGGGGTTCGGCAAGGAGCATCCGCCAAGTCTGCGCCATAAGAAACAAATATGTAACTTCGTGGTCGAAACCACACCAACGGAGCCGTCGCTCGGTCGGTCCAGCATCGACGGCATCACCGGCACAACATCGGTGGTCCATCAATACGTCCGGCACAACATCGGACGGGTCCAGACCGAAGTCTGCCAGGTCATCAGGCTCCACGAGCCGCAAACACCAACCACGCCGCTATAAAAGCAGGGCAAGAACCTCCGTAGTCATCCAGACCGGTAGTCACCTCACCCAACGACAGTTGCGTGCTCGCACAAACAACATACATTGGGATCCGGGATCCCTCAGGCCTGCTACTCTACAATGAGTCCATCAATACATCACATTAGTCACGATCCATACATGGAGGTGACGCGTCCCGGACACCCAAACCCTTCCACACGGCGGTCCCTGGGCAGGCACGCGTAACGCGCCCACCGTCACCTCCCGACTCATGCACAAGGCGAGGACACGGGTTTCCATGGACAGAGTTGGCATCCTAAAAGGACAGGGAATTAAGTTCTGTGCAAAAACGCTCGACCGAAAGAGGCAACCCGGTCGACCGGATCCTCAAGGGAATCGGTCGACCGAAAGTCTGCCACGGTCGAACAGAGATCTAAAATCGGTCGACCGATACGAGGTCAAAATTTGGAGTCTGGTCAACATCAATTCAAAACTACCGGTCGACCGACTCAGGGGTCCCGGTAGACAGAAAACTACCAGGGCAACCGAGCAATTCTAAGTCATATAACGATCGAACAAGCATGCATTTCTATTCAGTACACTTAAGTTCCGGTCGAACGACCCCAAGGAACCGGTCGACCGAAACACAACCGAAGGCCCCCATTCACCAGCACAATGCACAAGCGGTCGACCGCCACAAGGCATCGTTGGACCGGTGATGGTTAAAATCGGGCAAAACACACTACATCGGTCGACCGCCCGAAAGGACCCGGTCGACCGTTGGTCGTCTTCAACCTTGCACCAGCCAAGGATTTACACAAACACGTCGCCGGAGAGGTCTCCGACCTCCCCCGACCGACCAACAAAACCCTCCCACGAGGGTGAGCAACAACAAAACACACTAAGAACCGGCATACCTCAAGAGAACAAAGAATCCGCCAGAGCCTCGCTCGCGTAACGCCGCCTCCGGAGATCTCGCACGCAACACCCCACACCTCTCACACCAGAAACGATCTTCCGCGCTCGCCTCCGACCACACGAACCTCCACGTCCTCTACTGACGCCGGAAAGGAAAGAAGGAATGAGAGTGAGCAAGTGGAATGAGAAAAGAAGGGAGAGAGAGAGAAAAAATGTTTCTCTTAACCCACCCAACTCGATCATCACAGCCACCCTCAACCCATCCCCTACCCAGCCTAAACTCCTCCATTCCCATGCACGTCACTGTGTTGCACCCCTTCCCCATGCAAACCATCTTCTTAACCACCCATTAACACCTAATCGGGTTTAGGGTTCTAACAATCCACCCTCCGTAAAAGGATTTTGTCCCGAAATCAAAGCAAACTACTCACCGAAAAGCTCTGGATACAGCCTTCGGACTTCCTCCTCGATCTCCCAAGTGGCCTCGCGCTCGCTGTGATGCTGCCACCTAACCTTCACCATCGGAATGGTCCTCCTCCTAAGTTGGTGATTCATACGATCAACGATCTCGACTGGTCTCTCCTCGAGCGACAAGTCATGCTGGATCTCTGGCACTGCAATCTCAATCACGTGAGCTGGATCTGCAACGTACTTCCTCAGCATCGATACGTGGAAGACGTTGTGAAGACCCGAAAACTGCGGTGGCAACGCAATCCGATAGGCAACCTGTCCAACTCAATCGAGGATCTCAAACGGCCCCACATACCTCGGACTGAGCTTCCCCTTCTTCCCAAACCTCATCACTCCTCGGGCTAGGGAAATCTTTAGAAACACATGGTCGCCCACCTCGAAACTCAACACCCGTCTGCGTCGATCAGCATAACTCTTTTGCCTACTCTGTGTCGTGGCCAGTCTCCTACGGATCACGTCAACCTTCTCTGCATACATTTGTACAATCTCTGGCCCCACTAACTGCCTCTCGCCCACGTCACTCCAGCATATCGGGGATCTGCAAGGCCTCCCGTACAACGCCTCGTACGGTGCCATCCCAATACTCGAATGGTAGTTGTTGTTGTAGGCGAACTCTATCAGTGGCAAGTGCTCATCCCAACTGTTGTTGTAGGCGAACTCTACAGCTGTTGTTGTAGGCGAACTTTATGTTGATGGCTTGATAGCTAGAGTGCTTTTAGATTGCGGGGCCACACACTCGTTCATCTCTGAGCAGTTTGCGAGCGTGTTAGGTCGTACCCCTGCGTTGTTGACTGCGACTTTGGAAGTCAGCACACCCTTGGGTTTGGTGGGCATTGTGGGGAGCTTCCTCCCCGGCGCCACGGTTGCTTTGGGAGACCAGGAGTTCCCGGCAGACCTGGTCTTGTTACCGATGGTAGACTTCGATGTCATATGTTGGGATGGATTGGCTGTCCCAGTACGATGTTCGAGTCTTGTGCCGAGAAAAGAAGATTTTGATTACGATGAGGGGTCTTCCTGATTTGCTGATCAGAGGGACTAGGAGTGGAGATGGTCGGATTTTGGTTTCCGCAGTAAAGGCTCAGAAGATGATCCACCAGGGTTGCAGAGCGTTTATAGTGACGTTTGTGGTGCCAGATCTTGAGGTGAAGAAGTTGGAAGATATCGAGGTTATTCAGGATTTTCCTGAGGTATTTTCTTATGAGATCACCGGGTTGCCGCCTCATAGAGAGATCAAGTTTGGTATCGATCTGGTAGCTGAGACTACACCGCAGACTACACTGCGTTACTTTCTATATAGGATGGCGCCTGCTGAGTTAGCTGAGCTGAAGAAGCAGTTGCAGGATCTGCTAGATTCAGGTTTAATCAGACCTAGTGTTTCACTTTGGGGAGCTCCAGTGCTCTTCGTGAAGAAGATGGATGGCTCGTTGAGGATGTGCATTGATTATCGGATGCTGAATAAGGTTACCATTAGGAATCGGTATCCTTTACCCAGGATTGAGGATCTTTTTGATCACTTGCAGTCAGCGAGGGTATTTTTGAAGATCGATCTACGATCCGGTTATCATCAACTGAGGATCAGGGATGCAGATGTCCAAAAGACAGCATTCAGGACGAGGTACGGGCATTACGAGTTCTTGGTGATGTGATTGATCGTTTTATTTAAACCGCAAGTGCACGACCGCGTTGAAGCGGTGACAAATACGGGTCGTCCACTGGGAGGTGTGTCGACGTTTGGTTTGTGCGAAGGCGAGTGGTAAAAAATGGAGAGAAAGATTGATTACACTAACTACACTAGAATGCAAAAGGAAATGAATGATAAGCATTAAAAACTAAACCCCATAGGGGGTAGAGAAATAATGTGAATATAAAGATGTGTGTGTGTGTGTTCAATTAAGCTCCTCACAACATGTAGTGCATGAAATCATAAAACTACATCCAACTTTGCCTCCACATGTATTAAGATAAGACTACATCATTAAAACATACAAGACAATAATTGGAATGAAGCTAAATAAACTCATGTATAAAGACTAGACCCTACAATGCCTCCACATGAATTAAGATAAGACTAAATCATTAAAACATACAAGACATTAACTAAGGTAAAGGCAACAAGAGTACATACACTACAAATTGTGTTTCCAATATTAATTTCATCCATATCTGATGTGAATTTTAATTTATACCGCAAGTGCACGGTGTCAATGAAGACGTGGCAAATACGGGTCGAACACAAGGAGGGAGAGATTTGTTATTAGTGTGATTTCGATTGGGGGAAAGAAGGAGAGAAGAATAAATTGGGTTTTTGAGATTTTTGGTTTTTATTATCTAAAGCAAGAAACAAGAACAAATAAAACTAAAACAAGAACAAAGATGGTGAATTCCGTTGGGTGGAGGTTTAGATATCGGGTTTAGATTAGAGAATTCTGAAACTTATAATAAATCATATTAGTTATAAAGCATTACATGATAAATGATTTAACATAAACTCAAGTAATCAAAACATACTAATACGAAATTAAAATAATAACATCTTCTCTTCTCATCACCCTAAATCCGTCACCCCCACCCTTTGGAAAGAGTTAGAAACTCATAGATGGAGGGAGGGAGAAGGGGTCCTAGAGAAACTAAGAAAAGAAAATTAAAAACATAAAATAAAAGAAACAGAATTTTATTGCTAAATTATGGAACAAAAGGAAGAACTCCTCACAACATCGTTCTCGGGGCTATTTATAGCCGATACAAGGGACCTAAGCATGAAATAAGAAAGTACACGCGTCAACATGCAACCGGTAAAATTTTTAGAGCATGAATCTAATTTGGTGCGGCGGATTCGCCGCAATTTGCTCTTGAGGTGCGGCGGAATCGCCACCTTTTTGGCTCAGAATCGACCTGGATTTTTCCTGTGTGTTTATGGTATGATTTCAATGTCATTTGCGCGTCTGGATTGATTCTTGCATATCTTTGGAGATCCGAATTAATTTCTTCATATATTTGGAGATCCACATTGATTTTTCTTTATATTTTCTCCATAATAATAAAAGCTACTCGTGATTTGCAATTAGGTCCTTGACTTTTTGCAATTAAGTCCCCGGCTACTTTTGTGCTTAAGTCCTTGTTCTTTTCGTAATTAGGTCTTGAATGCTTTTATGCTTGGATACATTTCCATTTGAAACCCGATAAACTTGAACTTGGTCTTTATGATAGAAACGAGTCTTTTGTACGCGTTTATGCTCGGGATGTGGGTAATTTGCATTCAGGTCCCTGTATTCTGTAAATAAGACTAAACACATACCTTAGTAGCATTTATTGATATAAAAGTAATCTAAATGAAAGACATATGATGCAATGTATGCAATGCATCAAATACCCCCACACCTAGATTTTGCTAGTCCCTAGCAAAACAGAATATAAGAAAAATAAAAACAGGGAAATCCTAACTCACTTTCGTAGGAATCACGGTTGCACTTAGCATGTGCAACAAGCCGTTAAACCTCATTGTTGCCAAGGGGAGGAGTGTTGTCTCCTGAGGGTTTTCAGCGGATATACCCACAAAATCCTGAATCAACATTTCATTAATAGTTCTCAATATCCCTACCTCAACCTTATACATCTCACTGAGAATTCTTGCATGCTCATTATATAAATCTAACTCATTAAAAATATGACTTGGTCTTTGTTCCTCCAACATTCACACCACTAACCCTTCTACACATGTTTATCACTTGAATTATTTTGCACGCCTCCTTTGGTGGTGAAGTATCATTCGGATCAACCATGGCATGGATCATTCTTTTAGCTTTGGGCCTTGAGTATTATTATTTTCTTTTCTTTTCTTTTCTTCCGTGATTCAACACCTTTGTTTTTTGACACTTTTACCCTTTTGCATTCGTGTAGCGAGTTTGGTCGATAATCCCAAGCTGGTAGACTCAAGTTACCGGGTTTCAAGATACCCCTACGGACCAGTGACTCAAAGGCTTGGGCTTTTGTAATCATTTTGCAAAATGTGTTTTCTTCACTTTATTCCTTTATTTTTATTTTTATTTTCCTCAAGGCTTAATTGCTATTAGAAGTCCACACTTCCCGGTATATTTTCCTCAACCTCTGCTTTTTATCAACCACTTCAAAGATTTGATTCATTCAATTTAAGTGCATACATGTCTTTAAAGGGCAATGGGTTATTTCTTTGGAACTTAGATTTATGTCACAATTTCTACAAGCAGAACTATATAATAAGGAACAAAAACTCAATGCAATTTGTACACGGGTTTTAGCAGTTCAATCTTAAGCTATGTCATGAAACATTAATTTTTTTTTATTTTTTATTTTAAATAAAAGACAGAATATATAGATAAATATATACATAAACACCCCCCCCCCCCACACCTAAATCATGCATTGTCCTCAATGTATGCAAATATAAAGCAAATGCACTTATTACCTTGGTGAATTGCGGTGGAAGGATGGAATTTGCTCAAAGTCAACCATAGTCAGAACTTGATTGAATGACACCATATTGGTGCATGTATCCAGTTGAATTGTTCCCCATGTTGCAATGAGCGTCCTGAGTTACAAGTTCCACACCCCTCACATAAATTGGTTCTCTTATTTGCTCGAGTGACGGTGGGTGTGTAGATGAATTCCTCCCCTTTTTCTTACTTCCTTTTTGATTTTGTGACGATTCAGAAATATTATAGATACGCGATTTCATCACAACATCACTTTGATTGCATGTTATTTCTGGCTCACTATCAATATGAAAGATATTAAATTCAGCTTTTAAGTTCCCAAAAGATAATTGCATGAGCCCATTTCGACAGTTTATCAATGCTTCGGAAGTGGCCAAAAAGGGTCTGCCTAGAATTACAGGGATTTGTCGATTAGGATTTACAACAGGTGCGGTATCTAGTACGACAAAATCCACTGGGTAAATGAAGTCACCAACCTTGATCAAAACATCCTCTACTACACCTCTTGGTTTCTTAATAGAGCAATCAGCAAATTGAAGGGTTGTCCTAGAGGGTTTTAATGGACCAAGGTTCATTTGCTCATAGACAGAGTATGGGAGTAGGTTAACACTAGCACCAAGGTCTAGAAGGGCTTTGTTGATAAAAGTATCTCCTATTGCACATGAAATTGTGGGACATCCAGGATCCTTATATTTTATAGGAGATGTGTTGGACAAAATAGAACTTATGTTTGCAGTTAAGAATGCCTTCTTTGGTACGTTTGTTTTTCTCTTTTTAGTGCACAAATCTTTTAAGAATTTAGCATAAGCAGGTATTTGTTGAATCATGTCTAAGAGTGGAATGTTCACCTTAACTTGCTTAAATACTTCCAAGATTTTCTCTATTTGTGCACTTGAGTTCTTTTTGAGTCTATTGGGGAATGGGGCTTTAGGAACATAGACTCGCTCAGGTTCAGGTTGAGCTATGGGTTCAGGTTGAGTAGGTGGGTTGGGCGTTTCAGATTGGACGCCGGGTTCAATGGTTAGGTCATATGTGGTAGCTTGATGGCTCGATTGATTAGATGTTCTAGGATTTACCACATTATTATCAATCTGTCTTCCGGACCGTAACGACACTACTGCATTTATTTGTTGGAACGATCCTTCTTCATTAACCATTTGAATCGGTCTAGGGTTGTTATTTCCTGAAGGTGCTTGATAGGATTGATAGGAATTATTAGATCTAGGGTTCACCTCAGGTTGACTTGGAAACCGACCATTTTCTCTTTCACCTACTATTTGTGCTAGTTGACTGACTTGTGTCTCTAGCCTTTGGAAGGTCTGGTTGGTTGTTTGTATAAAGGTTTTCATCAAATTTTCCAAGCTTGTCAACCTAACCTCATTATCGTTATTGTTACTAAACCCAGAAGATGTATTATTTTGGACATACGGGTTTGGTTGTTGTCTAGGAGGTTGACCTTGTTGGTTTGATGAGAAATTGGAATTATTACGCCAACCAGAGTTATAGGTTGATGCGTAGGGGTCATTTCTAGCATGGTTATACATGGCATTAACTTGTTCCCAGTCCGCACAATCCTCCATTACATGACCAGTCTGACCACATCTAGAGCAGGGGATAGATGATGCTTGATTCACTCGGGTTTGGGTTTGTAGCTCTAGACTTTCCATTCTGCGCATAAGGGTAGCTAGTTTTGCTTCAGCCGCTATGTTGGCATCAACAGCTAAGACACCTGGTCTGGGTTGACTTGCTATTCTAGATCCAATACTCGGGTTAAGCGGTGTTCTAGCATTGTCCCATTGCATACTGTTTTCAGCTAAATCCTCAAGGAAAGTCCAGGCATTATTTTCATTTTTCGACATGAAGTTCCCTTGGCTTACGGATTCTACCATAACCCTAGATGTGGGTGTCAATCCCTCATAAATAATTTGGCATAATTGCCATCTCGGAATTCCATGATGAGGGCATTGGGTCAGAACACTCTTAAATCTTTCTAGATAGGAATAGAACGGCTCACTCTCAGACTGAACGAATGCAACAATTTCATTCCTAATCCTCATAGTCTTATGGTTGGGGAAATATTTTTTCAGAAATACTTGAACAAACTCAGCCCAACTCCTAATAGATCTTTCGGCTAGACTATATAGCCATTTCTTAGCGTCGTCCTTTAGTGCCAGAGGCACAAATTTCAGACGCACTGCCTCTTCAGGGATATGCTGGTATTGCATAAGAGAGCAGATTTCCTCAAATTCTCTAAGGAAGAGATATGGATCTTCCCTAGAGGTGAACTTAGGCAACATACTCATGTATTGTGCCTTAAGTTCGAAGTCGCGACCCGGTATGGTGGGCACAACGATGCACGATGGCTGAGCAGCCATCGCTGGATAGCATCGATCCCTCAGAGTTATAGGTTGTGCAACAGGCGGGTCCACTACGTTCTCACCCATTGGATCCGGGTGAGGTGGTGCAACAGGTGGATTGGGGTTAAGTTCCAGACTGGAATCTAGATGAACTCGTGAGAGTCGATTACTCAAGTCCCGAATCCAAATCTGAGTGCACCGGGTTGAATCAATTTTTGAATTCAAATTCGAAATTTAAATTCCAAATTTAATTTCAAGAATTAATTAAATTTTTTTTTATTTTCGTTTTTTTTTAATAAAAAAAAATGGAAACAAACACTAGAAAGGTAAAGATGAGAAGGGAAAGAAGACTCAGACTAGAAGGGAAACTTAACTCTAAAAGGTAAATTCAAGGGTTGGCCAGAAATTTCCTGAACAAGCACGGTTCAAACAATCCTAGACCTAGTGTCACTTAAATCTAGACGACTCCTAACTGGTTGAGTCAAATTGATTCGCTTGATTCACCTCCCTCACTAATCAAACCAAATTGGCCAGGTAGTGTATAGCTAGTGGGGGCGCTTCCGACAGAGTCGGTGCCAATTAGACAACCACTTCGCTTGGAAGACTTTCGTCAACACAAAAACACTTCCTAGACACCAAATTGAATTCGATCGGCTTCAGGTCATAGCAAGTCAAACCAATTCTTCTCCTTAATTGAGTCTGAGTCCTTAGGGGCCAATGTCTAATTGATTTAAAATTTTAAGGCTTGGGTGACACTTTAGGATTGTGATTTGTGGGCCACGGAAGGGTGATGAAATCCCCACCGTATCTTTTCCTACAGAGTTGCCCTTAAGATAGTTTAACTTAGATCTAACAAAGATAGTCAAACAATGGTCTTTTTAATGGGGGCAATTGCAAGGTTGTATGCAAATTAAATTATATGCTTAAATGCAATCGTTAAAAACCGCGATACGTACCTTGCCTCCAGCACTCTTCAACAGAAATTGATTTGCAAGAATTTAGCAAGAATAATGCAAACAAAACATTATATGATGCATGCACTAAGGCCTTTCTAATTTTGCCAATTTTAGGTCAGAGTTGAATTATTGCCAATTATGGAATTTTTCCCTAACACATGCAGTTCTATGAAAAGGAATTTTTCTGAAACTAGAAATTACGAGGAAAAAGGCAACAAAGGTTACCTACGCAATGCTCAGTCGGGTTCGCCGCCCGCTCTCGAAATTTCAGTAGCTCCACGCGTCCACCCAGAGATGGTGCTAACCCCAGAAAAATTTGAAGCCCAGATGCTTCAATTGTGCGGCGATTCCGCCGCAGGTTCCTCTTGATATGCGGCGATTTCGCCGCTCGTTTAGCTCCAAATGTGCCCGAAATTCTCCGCGCACTCTGTTGTTTCCTGAAACACAAATCCAAATATTTAGATCGCGCACAAGATAAACAGGATAAAATCGAAATCAACAAAAAAAAACAAAATCTGCGTCGCCTCCCCGGCAACGGCGCCAAAAACTTGATGTGAATTTTAATTTATACCGCAAGTGCACGGTGTCAATGAAGACGTGGCAAATACGGGTCGAACACAAGGAGGGAGAGATTTGTTATTAGTGTGATTTCGATTGGGGGAAAGAAGGAGAGAAGAATAAATTGGGTTTTTGAGATTTTTGGTTTTTATTATCTAAAGCAAGAAACAAGAACAAATAAAACTAAAACAAGAACAAAGATGGTGAATTCCGTTGGGTGGAGGTTTAGATATCGGGTTTAGATTAGAGAATTCTGAAACTTATAATAAATCATATTAGTTATAAAGCATTACATGATAAATGATTTAACATAAACTCAAGTAATCAAAACATACTAATACGAAATTAAAATAATAACATCTTCTCTTCTCATCACCCTAAATCCGTCACCCCCACCCTTTGGAAAGAGTTAGAAACTCATAGATGGAGGGAGGGAGAAGGGGTCCTAGAGAAACTAAGAAAAGAAAATTAAAAACATAAAATAAAAGAAACAGAATTTTATTGCTAAATTATGGAACAAAAGGAAGAACTCCTCACAACATCGTTCTCGGGGCTATTTATAGCCGATACAAGGGACCTAAGCATGAAATAAGAAAGTACACGCGTCAACACGCAACCGGTAAAATTTTTAGAGCATGAATCTAATTTGGTGCGGCGGATTCGCCGCAATTTGCTCTTGAGGTGCGGCGGAATCGCCACCTTTTTGGCTCAGAATCGACCTGGATTTTTCCTGTGTGTTTATGGTATGATTTCAATGTCATTTGCGCGTCTGGATTGATTCTTGCATATCTTTGGAGATCCGAATTAATTTCTTCATATATATGGAGATCCACATTGATTTTTCTTTATATTTTCTCCATAATAATAAAAGCTACTCGTGATTTGCAATTAGGTCCTTGACTTTTTGCAATAAAGTTCCCCGCTACTTTTGTGCTTAAGTCCTTGTTCTTTTCGTAATTAGGTCTTGAATGCTTTTATGCTTGGATACATTTCCATTTGAAACCCGATAAACTTGAACTTGGTCTTTATGATAGAAACGAGTCTTTTGTACGCGTTTATGCTCGGGATGTGGGTAATTTGCATTCAGGTCCCTGTATTCTGTAAATAAGACTAAACACATACCTTAGTAGCATTTATTGATATAAAAGTAATTTAAATGAAAGACATATGATGCAATGTATGCAATGCATCAATATCCTAACCTTATCATTCCCCATAAAATAGGTCCACTAATCAAAGCATAAGCTAAGCTTCATTCAAGAACATTAGCATATCAAAGATAAGATTGAAAAGTCATTAGATGGTTATGGAAATCATATAAAGCTCAAGGGATTAAGATAACACACACTTAATACACTACATGATCATATCACATATTTCTCCACCCCCCAAATGGGGATGGAACTACTCACACATATTTAAACTAACTACTCTAACAAAATGAAGCATTAAACTGAAATGAAACTACACTAATCAAGCAAGAAATATTAAAAAAGAATAAAACAAAACAAACAAGCATGCATGCATGCATATGAAAGGAAATTAAACTAAGAGAGAAACAACACAATTAAAGGAAAAACATCTATTATTAACTCACTCAATACAAGCAGCCCTTCCTCCACCAGAGTTTTGCTTCAAGGCTTCACTCTTAGTAGGGAAGATGACCACCAAAGAGGGAGACAGATTACATGAGAGGAGGGAGAGTTCTATTTATAGCCATAGAAAAAGGTAATCCGGGACAATCCCCCGATGTGGGACTAAACAAATACCAAAAATAGACTAAACATCATCTAATACACACTCTCCAGAAGTTTCATCGGATCCGGGAAGATCCGGACCGCCAATTGGCAGTTCCAGACCGCCAATTGGCGGTCTACAGGATCCAGATCCGTCTGGTTTTGATGTTGGGTTTTGCTTGATGTGTTTGTTGGTCTTTGATGCATCTACTTTGTTTATTGGAGCTCCGACCCGAATCGAATTGTCAAAATACTCCTCATGATGGTGTGGAGTTTTCTGTTTTGCTCTTAGGTCCTTCAGTCTTACGTTCAGGCCCTTCTCCCTTGCATCTCAGTCCCCAGGTCTCACAATTAAGTCATCTTTCCTGCTTTTGGGTCCTTTCATGGCTCTTCTCTTCAAACCTCTTTATTTCTGAAATTCAAACATAAACTCCTCACGTAGCATTGCTTAGGTGTAAGATAATGGATATAAGATACAAATATAAGCATGAAATGATGTCAATCAAATACCCCTACACCTAAGTTTTTGCTAGTCCCGAGCAAAACAAAGAAAGAGAAAAGCAAACGAGAAACAAGAAATCCTAACTCACTTTCGTAGGAATCATGGTTACACTTAGCACGTGCAACAAGTCGTTAAACCTCCTTGTTGCCAAGGAGGAGGAGTGTTGTCTCGTAAGGGTTTTCAGCGGATATACCCACAAAATCCGAACAAGATGCATTATTCAATCTAGACATTCGACTCGTTGGACATATGTTGTCGATCATTGGACGCGGTAATCCTACGGGCCGACTCTATATAAGTAATCAGTCCACGCACCTAACCTAATGAACCATTCGTGCAAGTTAAATAAGGAATTAAGTGAAATACATGGACAACCTCAACATCTTCAAGTGATACAAAGTGTAAGGTCCATTAAGGTTCTTATTTGCATTACCATTTTTTTTCTTTTTCTTTTCTTTTTTTTATTAGTTGGAGTTTTATTCTCTTAGGGTCAGGTTTCGTGCGTCATTGCCCATGAGGACTTACACTATCATGTACACCTTTCCCCAAATCTCCACATAGGGCAATCCTTACCACCCGTGTAACGAGAGTTCGGTCGGCGCATCCCATGTCAGATGACTCGAAAGCACCAAGCAGAAAGTCCCATCAGACCTACTTTCCTGAGTGATAGGAGCCGTGCGAGAAGAGAGAACACATACTCACTTATTTCTTATCTACACATGAACCAAAACCCCTACACTTAATGTCTCACAACAAGATTGATTGACATCATTTCATGCTTATATTTGTATCTTATATCCATTATCTTTCACCTAAACAATGCTATGTTACGAGTTTTATGTTTAGTTTTCAGGAATAAATAGGTTTCAAGAGATGAAGCATAAAATGACTCAAAAGCTGGGAAAAAGGACTGAACTGTGAGATGTGGGGACAAAGATACAAGGGAGAAGGACCTGAACGCAAGACAGAAGGACCTAAGAGCAAAATAGAAAACTCCACACCATCATGGGGAGTATTTTGGCAATTCTATTCGGGTCGGAGCTCAAATAAACGAAGTAGATGCATCCAAGACCACCAAATACACTAAGCAAAGCCCAGCACAAATTCCAGATGGATCCGGACTTTTTAGACCGCCAATTGGCGGTCCATTTTGGCCCAAATCCGCTAAAATTTCTCCAGCACATGTATTAGAGGATGTTTAGGCTATTTTTGGTATCTGTTTAGTCCCACATCGGGGGATTGTCCCGGTTTGCCTTTTTCCATGGCTATAAATAGAACGCTTCACCTTCCATTGTAATCACTCCATATTTTAAGTGGTTATTCTTCCTACTAGAAGTGAGGCCTTGAAACACACACTAAAGTAGGAGGATGCTACTTTTAATGTGAGTCATTTTTAATACAAGTTTTCTTTATTATGTTGTTTGTTTTATGTTTCTTGTTTTGCTTTGCTTAATCTCATTTCATTAGTTTCATTAGCTTAGTTAATATGCTTTCTTTGTTTAGTTTAATAATTAGTGTAATGTTTAGTGAGTAGTTCCATCCCTTTTGGGGGGTGGAGTAGATGTACATACTTGCAAATGAGAATGGATTGAATGCTTTATTTCCAATGTGTTGATAAAACATGAATGTATGCTTGCTTGTTTAGGATAGAATTTATAACTTGATGAGTTTTGCCAAAATGATTAGACACCTCTCATGCTTGTTTAGGTTCTGAAATAAACATCTTGCATATGTAAATGTTAATCAACTAAGTTGGTGAATAGATTAATATGTTTTCCCACAACATTTAGACACTTCCTATGCATGATAACACCACCTTAATTTGTGCTTAAAGAATGTGCTCAACACCCACCTCTTTGCTTGTGTGCACTCACTCCACCACTTAGGGGTTTTCCCATATCTGTATTCCAGCATTCTTCTTTTGTTCTTAGCTTAGTTGTCATTTCATTGTTTGTTTCTTTCGTTCGCATTTCATACTTCTTAGCGTAGTTTAGTGTAGAGTAACATAATCAATCTTTCTCCCCCAATTTTTGCCACTTGATTTCTGATAAACAAGAGGCTACTCACCTCCCTGAGGATGACTCGTACTTGCCACCGCTTCATCGCGGCCGTGCACTTGCGGTTTAATTAAAACGTTCAACAAGTTTTTGGCGCCGTTGCCGGGGAGGTGCCAGTCCATACTCTTTTTTTGGACGATTCGAGTGGATTTAATTTGTGTTTTGTAGTTTTTCTTTGTTTCAGGAGACTTGGAGTCGCCAGGAGGAACACCTGGAGAAATTTGGAGGCATTCTGGGCACTTCAGACCGCCAATCAGCGGTCTGGTGAGCTCATTTTACTCTCTTATTTCTGTGGCGTGTTTACATAATTTATGTAGTGATCTGGGACTTGATTTGGCATGTTTTGACTTATAGTTTGTTCCCAGATCCATAATCAAACCTTCTTTAAGCAACTTGGACCATAAACCTCAAAGCAAAAGATTAGGCATTTTTTTTTGTTTAGGTCATGCATCATGTATGTGACTTAGGCATTTAGATTGTCTTTATCTTAGCTTTATTTTCTGTTGCTGAGAGCTGGCGTGAGGTACGCGCCTTCTACTCTCATTCATGCATTTCGTATGAACATGCATTAGTTAGTAGGAAGTGCATTGAAACAAGTGTGAGTTGAGCGTTTTGTTTGGAGAGTTGATTGTTAGATTAAGACTCCAAAACGCTACTAAGGAGGGGTTGTCCCGTAAAAGATAAGGTGGGATGCTACCCGAGCCGTACCGCTCTACCCTCATGCATCGTATTACCAGAGGCTAATGGGAACCATTTTGAGGTTAAGCCTCAGTTTATTTCCATGCTCCCTCGCTTCACTAGGAAGGGTGACCCCTATATCTTTCTCAGGGAATTTGAGGAGGTCTGTGCTATGTTCAAGCTGCAACAACTTAGCACAGACTCCATCCATCTTAGGCTCATTCCTTTTGCACTAAAGGATGACACCAAGAAGTGGTTGTACAACAACCATGCGAATGCCTTTAAGACTTGGGACGAGTTTCAATCTGCATTCCTCAAGAAGTACTTTCCAAATCATCGGACTCAAAAATTGAGGAACGAAATCAATTCGTTCTATCAACATGAGACCGAACCATTCCATGCATACTTAGAGAGGTTCAAGGAGCTACTATCCTCATGCCCTCACCATGGCATCGAGTTGTGGTGCCTTTGTCAGATTGTTTACGAAGGTCTTCACATCCCGTTAAGAACGCTCCTTGAGTCCATGTGTCAAGGAGAGTTCTTGGGAAAGGATGAAAGGGAGGCATGGGCTTTCCTAGAAGACCTCGCTGAGAAAACCATGCAATGGGAGAGTGTGAGGGAGCCACCTGCATCATCTAGTATAGGAGCAAGGATCGCGAATGCAAACTCGACTAGATCGGGTGCCGCATTTGTTGTCGATACCACTACGGCCACCGAGGCGCGCATGGCGGCCTTAATGCGCCGTATGGATTCGATTGAGCTCCAAAACCAACAAGGTGCACCTCACATGTCCACATCTAGTCCAGTTCCCTGTCATTCATGTGGTAGGATAGGTCATGTAGAAAGCGAGTGTGTGTCTATTCCTCTTGAGATGGAGCGTGTCAACGCCATCTATGACAGAGCTAGGAATGACTCATACTCATCATCTTATAATCCTGGATGGAGGAACCACCCCAATTTTTCATGGAACCAAACTAATGCCCAGGGTAGTCCTTCAAACTCCTCTAGACCACCTTACCAATCACACCAACCTCCCATGCATGCACAATCCTATCAGCCACCCCAAACGCAAACCACCAATCAACCGGGTTTCCCAAATTCCAACAATATGGAAACCCGATTCAATTCGCTTGAGACCTTGACTCGTGGACTTGAAAACTCAATGAAATTTTTTATGTCAACCACGAGTCAAGTTCTCACTTCAAATCAGCAGACCATCAAATCTCTAGAGCTTCAGATGGGCCAATTGGCTCAGTCTGTACATGAAAGAGAGAGAGGGTCTTTTCCTAGCCAGCCTGAGGCTAACCCCCGTGTGTACCAGCAACAACACATGCAAAATGACAATGTGGTACCTCGGGGGAGGCACGTGAACCATGTGGATGAACCTGTTTACCATGTCAATGCCATTGTTACCTTAAGAAATGGAAAACAGGTTGACAATAACATTTCCTTGCCACACCCACCACCATCTATGCAACCCCTCAGTGGGAATGGTGGTGAAGAAGAGGCTGAGGGTGAGGGTAATACACCAAGGCTTCCTTCTCAGGCACCGTAGAAAACCTACATGCCAAAAGCTCCCTATCCAAGTCGGTTAACCAAAAAGCAAAGTGACAACATGGACAAGATATTAGAGGTGTTTAAGCAAGTAAAGATTAACATCCCCTTGTTGGATGTCATCCAACAAATACCTCAATATGCCAAAGTGTTGAAGGATCTCTGCACAACCAAGAGGAAGATCAATGTTCCTAAGAAAGAATTCTTGGCTGCAAATATCAGCTCACTTTTGTCGAATCCTACCTACACAAAATACAAGGACCCTGGGTGTCCTACTATTCAGTGTACGATAGGGGACACTAGAATGAGCAATGTTTTGCTTGATTTAGGATCAGCGGTCAACCTCCTCCCATTCTCTGTTTATAAACAGTTGAACTTGGGAGAATTGAAACCAACAAAGATCACCCTCCAATTGGCGGATAGATCCATTCGTATTCCCATGGGGATTATCGAGGATGTGCTTATCAAAGTTGGAGATTTTATATTTCCAGTCGATTTTGTTGTCCTCGATACCAATCCTGTTGCGAACACCCACTCTCAAATACCTTTGATTTTGGGTAGACCATTTCTGGCAACCTCCAATGCCTTGATTAATTGTAGAAATGGTCTCATAAAGCTCTCATTCGGTAACATGAGTGCCGAGTTTCATGTGTTCAACTTTGGTAAGCAACAGGAACCCATGGATGAACCTTTAAATCTAAATCTCATCCGCCAATTAGAGAAAGCACCGCAAAATCAACAAACACCCCTAACACCAATGCAACCCGTTGAGAATGTTTGTGGGCTCAGCGAAGACTCATTGCCTGTCTTTGCAATGCAACAGAGTGAGCTGGCCTCAAACATGAATGTCCAAAGGGAGTGTTCGTTGCATGAGTCAGTTGAGAGTACTAGTGAGAGTGAGATACCTCATCATATGCCTATACCAGAAGGTGTCTCTACCTCATGTCTCATGGCCATTGAGCCATTTGAGCTTCATATTGACTCCAACAAGGACCCACCTTTGACCGAGCTTATGCTTGATGATATAAATGATGGTTGGAGGTCCTTGTTGGATGACTTGGGGAGAAGCCCCATTTTTAGTGATGCAGGTCTGCTGCATCCATCGAATGAGCTTGAGGAACTCATTCCGATGCACCCGCCTATTGGTTGGAGGGTTTTGTTCGATGAGCAACTAAACCCTAGTGAGGCAACACATCTTCACTCTTTCATGTTGCCTACACCCGACCAATATCATGAGGGGTTCGAGCCTTTCAGCTTTGACCTTTCACCCCTCATGACAGCTCAGAGTACCGGTGAAGTTTGCCCATCTCGGCAAGTCTCTGGTCCTCTTGACTTGATGTTCTCATTTGATGTTCCTTGACCAAAAGATTATGAGAATATCGTTGTTGTTGTACATATAAAAAAACCAAAAAAAACAAAAAAAGTGTAATAAAAGACTCCTTCAGTGAGCATCGATTGTTGTGGGCTCCAACCCTTGAGTACTAGGGCCCCATTTCTTCACGTATTTATCTCCCTTCTTCAGCATCTCACAGGTTTTGAGGGAATTCGGGTTCGTGTCCATCAACATGACCTTGAACTTCCCTTGTACTTCATGTTGGTGAGATATCTCCTTTTTCATGCATATATCCATGTAGTATCTTGCTCGCATTGATTGAGGACAATGCATGAGGTAGGTGTGGGGGGGTGTTTTACGTGTGTACATATTCGAGTCTTTTTCCTTTGGTTTTGTTTTCTTTTGTGTGTACTGCTAGGGTCATGTTAGTGTGCCACATTTAACATTGATATATATGCTTGGCATGATCCTTGGGTGACCTGTCTTCTTTTGCTTGCCGAGTGCTTTAAAATTTCCACATTTCTTTCAAAATCATCATGTGTTTGCGAAAGAAAATGTTTGGTAGGTTTTGCGTGTGTTCAGCATGTGCAAAACCGTTGAGAGGGAAAGTAAAAAGAAAGCTCCCAAAATTGTCTTGAACTTGATGCATTAGGATTTTTGGTTTACTGGCTTTAGGTCTTATCGAGTCGTTAGGATGCACCCCGGTTTTCCCTCGGGGGGCGTGTAATCATAGGGTTTCAGCACTCAAACATTTAAAAAAGCCCACCCTGAACCTAGTGAGTCAAATAATTCGTGTCTTTTAATATAAGGAAGTTTGTCGTGGTCGAGGGCCCTTAATCTCTTTTTGTGAAACTTAAGTGTAGGGGTTTTGGTTCCCATGTAGATAAATAAATAAGCGGTGTTCTCTTTTCTCGCACGGCTCCTATCACTCGAGAAAGTAGGTCTGAAGGGCCTTTGTGCGTGGTGCTTTCGAGTCATCTGACTTGGGATGCACCGACCGAACTCCCGTTACACAGGTGGTAGGGATCGCTCTATGTGGAGATTTGGGGGAAAGTGTACGTGATAGTGTAAGTCCTCATAGGCAATGATGCACGAAACCTGACCCTGGGAGAATCAAACACCAACCAATAAACTGCTCCAAAGAAAAAGAAAAAAAAAGAAAAAAAAGAGAAAAAGAAAAAAAGTCAAATAAGAACCAAAATGGACTTTACATATTGTATCACATTCAGAAGTTAAGGTTGCCCATGTCTTTCACTTAAGTCCTTAACTAACTTTCATGAATGGTTCATTAGGCTAGGTGTGTGGACTGATTACCCATATAGAGTCGACCCGTAGTATTACCGCATCCCATGATCGACAAAATGAGTCCAACGAGTCGTGTAGCTAGATTGATTAATGCATCTTGTTCGGATTTTGTGGGTATATCCGCTGAAAACCCTCAGGAGACAACACTCCTCCTCCTTGGCGACAAGGAGGTTTAACGGCTTGTTGCACGTGCTAAGTCCAACCGTGATTCCTACGAAAGTGAGTTAGGATTTCTTGTTTTTCGTATGCTTTTCTCTTTCTTTGTTTTGCTCGGGACTAGCAAAAGTTAGGTGCGAGGGTATTTGATTGACATCATTTCATGCTTATATTTGTATCTTATATCCATTATCTTTCACCTAAACAATGCTATGTTACGAGTTTTATGTTTAGTTTTCAGGAATAAATAGGTTTCAAGAGATGAAGCATAAAAGGACTCAAAAGCTGGGAAAAAGGACTGAACTGTCAGATCTGGGGACCAAGATGCAAGGGAGAAGGACCTGAACGCAAGACAGAAGGACCTAAGAGCAAAACAGAAAACTCCACACCATCATGGGGAGTATTTTGGCAATTCTATTCGGGTCGGAACTCAAATAAACGAAGTAGATGCATCCAAGACCACCAAATACACTAAGCAAAGCCCGACACAAATTCCAGATGGATCCGGACTTTTTAGACCGCCAATTGGCGGTCCATTTTGGCCCAAATCCGCTAATTGGCGGTCCTGACCGAATCTCCCTTCCTCTCGAGTCAGAGGAGGAGAAGGAGGTCTACGTGGTGGTGGGAGCGGTCCGAGGTAATCGTTGTACGCCACCACGAGACGACTCGACCTCTTGCTCCAAAGGAGCACGAGGCGGAGATGGTCGATCACCAAGACCGTCCATCTCAGAAATATGCACTCTCTCTAGTCGAGCGCTCTCACCAGAACGAGCCCAACCTCGCATAAAAATGCTCGACTTGAGTCTAAACAACACACAACAGAAGGTGTACTCAGAGGAGGAGACTACACATAGAGAATAGAGGAGGAGAGGACTCAGATGAGGAGGGAAGAATCCTTAGATCTAACGTGGGTAGTGGGATCAGGTAGAAGCCTAACTAGCAAGCACGACTCAAACAACATAAGGCTATGGGTCCTTAGGCTAGACGACGCCTAACTTCGAGGTCACTAGCCTCGACACGCCTCACCTCCCTACAACGAGGACCACAATGCCCAGCAAGTGATACCAGATCTGGAGATCCAGTACCTCCTACTATCGACAAGGTAGGCAACGCCGATCATGTCATGACGGTCTCAACTAGATTACTCTCCTAGTGCGTCCGCAATCCTTAGGGCCAATGTCTACTTGCTTTTAGTTAAGGCTTGATTAAGAGTGATTTTTGGGGCTAAGGAAAGGGTGATGAAATCCCCCACCTTATCTTTTATGGGACAACCCCTCCGTAGTAGCGTTTTGATCCTAAATCTAGCAATCAATCGCTCCAACCAAACGGTCAACTCACTCCTGTCCTGATGCAATTCCTACTAACTAATGCATGGGCATACAAGATGCATGAATGAGTGTAGGAAATGCGTACCTCACGCCAGCGCTCGACAACTAAAAATAAAGCTAAAAGAAAAGACGACTATATGCCTAAGTTAAGTACATGATGCGTGACCTAAACAAGTAAGAACGTCTAGTCTTTTGCTTTGGATTTTAAGGCCAAGTTGATTAATGGGGGAGTGATTAATGATCTGGGAGCAAACTAGAAGTCACAACATGCAAAATAGGGCTCCCAGATAACTAAAATGAAGCAAACAACTACCAAAAGAAAAATGGAAGCAAGAAAACCTCTCCAGGCCGCCAATTGGCGGTCTCAGACCGCTGATTGGCGGTCCCTTTTGATGTTTAGGTGCTCCAACTCCTCCAATAGCCTCCCCTTGAGCTCTAGGATCCCTGAAACTAAGAAAAACTGAAAACAAATAATTAAAAGCCACTCAAATCATCCAAACCAAAGTCTGGACAGAGCACCTCCCCAGCAACAACGCCAAAAACTTGATCGATCATTTTATTTAAACTGCAAGTGCACGGCCGCGTTGAAGCGGTGGCAAATACGGGTCGTCCACTGGGAGGTGTGTCGACGTTTGGTTTGTGCGAAGGCGAGTGGTAAAAAATGGAGAGAAAGATTGATTACACTAACTACACAAGAATGCAAAACGAAATGAATGATAAGCAATAAAAACTAAACCCCATAGGGAGTAGAGAAATAATGTGAATATAAAGGTGTGTGTGTGTGTGTTCAATTAAGCTCCTCACAACATGTAGTGCATGAAATCATAAAACTACATCCAACTTTGCCTCCACATGAATTAAGATAAGACTACATCATTAAAACATACAAGACAATAATTGGAATGAAGATAAATAACTAATGTATAAAGACTAGACCCTACTATGCCTCCACATGAATTAAGATAAGACTAAATCATTAAAACATACAAGACATTAACTAAGGTAAAGGCAACAAGAGTACATACACTACAAATTGTGTTTCCAATATTAATACCATCCATATCCTAACATTATCATTCCCCATAAAATAGGTCCACTAATCAAAGCATAAGCTAAGCTTCATTCAAGAGCATTAGCATATCAAAGATAAGAGTGAAAAGTCATTAGATGGTTATGGAAATCATATAAAGCTCAAGGGATTAAGATAACACACACTTAATACACTACATGATCATATCACATATTTCTCCACCTCCCAAATGGGGATGGAACTACTCACACATATTTAAACTAACTACTCTAACAAAATGAAGCATTAAACTGAAATGAAACTACACTAATCAAGCAAGAAATATTAAAAAAGCATAAAACAAAACAAACAAGCAAGCATGCATGCATATGAAAGGAAATTAAACTAAGAGAGAAACAACACAATTAAAGGAAAAACATCTATTATTAACTCACTCAATACAAGCAGCCCTTCCTCCACCAGAGTTTTGATTCAAGGCTTCACTCTTAGTAGGGAAGATGGCCACCAAAGAGGGAGATAGATTACATGAGAGGAGGGAGAGTTCTATTTATAGCCATAGAAAAAGGTAATCCGGGACAATCCCCCGATGTGGGACTAAACAAATACCAAAAATAGCCTAAACATCATCTAATACACGCTCTCCAGAAGTTTCATCGGATCCGGGAAGATCCGGACCGCCAATTGGCGGTCTACAGGATCCAGATCCGTCTGGTTTTGATGTTGGGTTTTGCTTGATGTGTTTGTTGGTCTTTGATGCATCTACTTTGTTTATTGGAGCTCCGACCCGAATCGAATTGTCAAAAACTCCCCAAGATGGTGTGGAGTTTTCTGTTTTGCTCTTAGGTCATTCGGTCTTACGTTCAGGTCCTTCTCCCTTGCATCTCAGTCCCCAGGTCTCACAATTAAGTCCTTTTTCCTGCTTTTGGGTCCTTTCATGGCTCTTCTCTTCCAACCTTTTTATTTCTGAAATTCAAACATAAAACGCGTCACGTAGCATTGCTGAGGTGTAAGATAATGGATATAAGATACAAATATAAGCATGAAATGATTTCAATCGTGATGTCGTTTGGGCTGACGAAACACCTGCGACGTTCATGGATCTGATGAATCAGACTTTTCAGCCGTATCTTGGCAGATTCGTGATTGTCTTCGTGGATGATATACTTGTATACTCACTAGACAGAGAGTAGCACCGTGAGCACCTGAGAGTTGTGCTTAGCATCTTGAGAGATCAGTAGCTCTATGCTATGTACAAGAAGTGTGAATTCTGGCTAGATCGGGTGGCCTTTCTGGGACATATGGTGTCAGCAGACGGGATATATGTAGATCCAGCGAAGGTTGAGGCAGTGACTCAGTGGAGAGCTTCGACCAGCGTGTTCGAGATCAGGAGTTTTGTGGGTTTAGCAGGTTATTATCGTTGGTTTATTCAAGACTTCTCTAGACTTGCTTCCCCACTGACGGCTTTGACACAGAAGGGTGTCAAATTTGTTTGGTCCCAGAAGTGCGAGGACTGTTTCCAGAAGCTGAAGAGGCAACTGACTACAGCACCGATTCTGACGTTACCGAGTGGTAGCGAAGGCTATGTGATTTACAGTGACGCTTCAGGCGTTGATCTGGGTTGCGTGTTGATGCAGGATGGGAAGGTGGTCGCATATGCTTCGAGGTAGTTGAAGGTTCATGAGAAGAATTACCCGACTCATGATCTGGAGTTGGCAGCGGTGGTTCACGCGCTGAAGACCTGGAGGCATTACCTATATGGAGAGCAGTTTGAAGTCTTGACAGATCACCATAGTCTGAAGTATATGTTCTCGCATAAAGAGTTCAATATGAGGCAGCGCAGATGGCTTGAGTTTATAAAGGATTACGACTTCACCATTTCGTATCATTCGGGGAAGGCGAATTCTGTCGCAGATGCCTTGAGTAGGAAGGTGGAGTTATCGGCAGCTAGCTTATGCATTCAGGAGTGGAGATTGTTTGAGGCCTTGACGGAGTGGAGACCTTTTACGGAGGACTCTGCGGGGGCAGTGATTGCGGGACTTCGAGTGGAGCCGCAGACAATTTTGGGAGTTGTTCAGGCTCAGAGAGCAGATGATGAGTTGGCCAGTCTGATGCAGTTAGCTGCTAAGGACGGATCAGACTTTGGTGTCGGAGTCGATGGGGGCTTGAGGTTCAGGGGCCGGATCTGGGTACCGAGAGCAGGTGATCTGAGGAATACCATCATGGAGGAGTCACATAGAGCCAGATATTCCATTCACCCGGGGAGTACCAAGATGTATAAAGACTTACAGCGGAGTTTCTGGTGGAAGGGGATGAAGCGAGACATAGCAGACTTCGTATCCAGGTGTCTGGTTTGTCAGCAGGTGAGGTTTGAGCACCAGCGGCCAGCACGACGCGATGGATTTCGTCACCGGGTTGCCCAAGACGAGGAGATCTCACGATGCGATTTGGGTTATAGTTGATCGATTGACCAAGTCAGCGCATTTTCTGGCGATCAGGACGACCTTACCTTTGGAGGGTTTGGCGAAGCTGTACGTCGAGGAGATAGTCCAGTTACATGGAGTGCCGGTGAGTATTATCTCCGATCGAGATCTGAGGTTAACCTCCAAATTTTGGGGTAGTCTGCAGAAGACGGTGGGGACTCAGTTGAAGTTCAGCACAGCTTTTCATCCGCAGACAGACGGTCAGTCGGAGAGGACCATCCAGACGCTGGAGGATATGCTGAGAGCGTGTATCCTGGATTGGGCAGGATTTTGGGATGAACGGAATGTCACCGTACGAGGCTCTGTACGGTCGGCCTTGTAGATCACCGGTATGCTGGAGTGAGGTAGGCGAGAGGCAGCTGGTTGGGCCAGAGATTTCTCAGATGTATGCTGAGAAGGTTGGCGTGATCAGGCAGAGGTTGGCGACGGCTCAGAGCACACAGAAGAGTTACGCAGATAGGCGTAGACGAGAGTTGAGATTTAAGGTGGGCGATCACGTATTCCTGAGGATTTCACCAGCTCTTGAAGTGATGAGATTCGGGAAGAAGGGGAAGCTCAGTCCGAGGTACGTCGTACCGTTTGAGATTCTGGATCGCGTAGGAGAGGTTGCCTACCGTGTTGCTTTGCCGCCGCATCTTTCGGGTATTCAGAACGTTTTCCACGTTTCGATGTTGAGGAAATACGTTGCCAATCCGTCGCATGTGATTGAGATCAGTGTTCCCGAGATCAGTCAGGATTTATCACTCGAGGAGAGGCCCGTGGAGATTATAGATCAGATGGAGCACCAGCTCAGAATGAGAACCATTCCGATGGTAAATGTCAGGTGGCAGCACCATAGCGAGCGTGAAGCCACTTGGGAGATCGAGGATGAGGTCAGGAAGAAGTATCTGGAATTGTTTGGTGAGGATTTGGTTCTAATTTCGAGGACGAAATTCTTTAAGGAGGGTGTATTGTTACATCCTAACCCTTTTCTTATGGGTTTAATTGTGTTTAGGTGGTGGATTAGAGGAGATTGGGTTGGATTGAGATGGACGGCTAGGATGAGTGGAGGAGAAGAGTATAAAAGCTGACTTTCTCTCCCTTTCTCTCATTTTTTTCTCTCTCTTGTGCGACTCTCTCTCCCGCTCAACTCTCTCTCCCTCTCAGCTACTCGGGCGTGGTGGTGTGGATTTGGCGAGGAAGACGTACTCGGTGGAGTGCGCAAGGATCGTGTTGATCGGTTGCACGGTTGGGTTCGCCGGAGAAGGAGAAGAGCGCTCGTGGAAGCGACCTTTGTGGGTTCTTCAAAGGCTTCTTCAAGCCTTAAAGGTATGCCAAGCTTTAGTTTAATCCTCCCTTTAGCCTTTGTGAGGATTCGCGTGGCCGACGGTAGGTCGAAAGGCTCGTCAAGGGTCTTGCAGCAGTTTTTCTGCTAGAAACGGTCGACCGGCGGGTTGGTGCGGTCGACCGGGCGTAGTGTTTTTCGGGCAAAATTCCTTGTACCGGTCGAACAATATTCTAGGAGTGGTCGGCCGGTGGTACATTTTATGCAAGAGGAAGAGGCTCTGGGTGTTTTTGGTCGAACGGGTCCCCTTTGCCGGTCGACCGAAAGCACTGTCGTAAGTCGGTTGGGGCGTTGACCATCCAAACGGTCGACCGCTCGTTGACTTCGTCCGACCGATGACTTAAGTAACTTAATGGCCGGTCGACCGGAAGAGTGGTTTCGGTCGACCGTGTAGTGCGGTTTGTTGGTGAGTCTTACTGGTGGGAATCGGTCGACCGTGAGTTTTTGTTGTTCGACCGTTGTTGCTTTTTGAGCAAGAGAGGTTTTCACTGTTGGATTTCGATCGAACAGGGGCCCTTTCTCGTTCGACCGGTTGGACGTTATTTCGGTTTTATTGCGGAACAGTAGTGGAGTTCGATCGACCGTTTAGGGTTTTGATTCGACCGTTGGGGCACAGTTTTGCATATGGATGCTTGTGTCGTGTGTGGTTGGATCTGCCTCGAGGGCAACGGGTCCCCGGCCTTTTTGGGCGACGGTACAGACATGCCAGCCTAAGAGGAGATCGTGGTTGTGGCTCTACGGAGTGGTGCCTTGTGAGCACGTTGTTGTGGCCGATGTTTTTCCGGCAGTGCCTCGTGAGCACGTTGTGGTGGCCGAGACTCTGACCGGCAGTGCCTTGTGTGCACGGAAGTTAGTTATGCTTTTATTGCATTCTTCATTTCATGTTTCATATATACATGTTATGTTCATATCTTAGGGGTTTGGCATACAGGATTTTCCTATGGGAGACTCAGGCATTGTTGTGTTAAATGTCAAGTCGTGCACGTCAGTAGGTAGGGGAATTTCCGTGGAATATGCCTGTTAGGATCGGAGGCACAAAAGTTATTTTTATGGTGACACAAAAAATTAAGAGTTTATGTTTCACTTCAACATAATTTATGGGGCAATCGGCTTATAATTTGTCCCCTATTTTTTCCTCCATTTCACTTTTAAAACCTAAATTTAGCCCTTTTCGTAACAGTTTTAAAAAGTAACTTTGTTGGAGTCAGAAGTGAGGACCATTCTGGGAACATTATTACATTCAAAATGAGGAAAAGTGAAATTACTTCACAAATGAGGAGAGTGAACTGTAACATAAGCAAAAAATGTACTTATATAAAGCACTACAATTAACTGGAGTTTTTATAAATAGACTCCTGAGAGTTAAGTTCTAAAATGAAGTGCTAGAGTGCTTAACTTTCCTTAACTTCCTGTAAACCATTTACACTAAAATTAGCTATGAGCGAGGAAGGAAGATTGATTAACCATGTTGTACTTAATATGCACAAACTTCTGTACTTCCTTTTGATAAAATTACATATCTCATCTATCTTTTTTGGAAATTCAACTTTCCAATGCAGAAAGCAAAAAGAAAGCCAAATGCTAGAGGAAATACAAGAAGCATTACGGCCACAAGTGGTAGTTGATCTCTATGAAAACCATAGTAATCATTTATGAAAGAAGCAATTGTCTTGGTTTGGCCAAACACTGTGATTTCCTGTTGTATGTCTCCATATTGTGAAGTGAAAAAACCATTGAGAGACCATGATGTGGGCATGATGTAATACAACCAAATCCACCATTTAGGAATTTGCTGCCAAAAAATACAGAACCGTGAATAAAAGAAGTATTTGCATCTGACAACAAATAAAACTTGAGTATTCAAGCTATGTTCCGTCAAAATAATATAAGTGTATGAAATTAATCTTCAACTTAGAAAACGTTATGAGAGCCACTATGACTCCAATTCCAAGTAGCCCCTTGAAAAGATTTCCAATGGATAAACATTTTAAAATATTTTATATTCACTGGCTAAAATCCAATTAGGAATTTACAATATCAGTAAAAAAATGTCAAATTAATGTTATAGTATTCAAGAATAACATATGGCATTTACAAATGACAATATATGTTATTTTACATCCTTTAACTAATACAACAGTACCGATAGTTTTCAATCAAAAAATAAAAGAACAAATAAGCAATATATGATGTATGAAAACTATTTCCGACTAATGTGGAATCAAACTATTATTGATGTATTAAAAGGAAATTACGCATCTAATCATATTTGAAGAGCATCACCGGACTATATCCAATCCATATGCTTAAAAAATAATGATTTATTATATACGTTATTATTAAAAGAAATAAAAATACATACCTTTACAGGTATTATGAATCCAGAAAAGAGATTCAGAAACGTGTAGAAGGTTGATGCTAGTATAGAAGCTACTTGGGTATTCGGAGTTAAGGAAACAGTCAGCATGCCAAGGTAGTTGAAGTAGAGCAATGTGAAATACATAGTGTAGAAGAACCAGAAAAACTTTGTAGCAGACATGTAGTATCCTATTGCTGGATATGCAATCACCATGAATATGATAACTTGGACTAGAGAATATGGGATTTCAATTGTCATCTGAAAATGAAGAACATACCGAAAAACTTAATTAAACATAGTCAAATAGTATTATAAATTAATATTTTCCAGCTAACCAATTGTTATTGAGTGAAGACACCAACAATAATAAAAATTACAAGAATAGTCAAATTTACAAATTTAGTAGAAATTAGTTAAAGTAGATTTTACCTGAGCAAAGGAGTAGGCCCATGGAGAGTACATCCCCGCAAATTTTTCTCGGTAGAGAACATTCCGTTCAGTAGCAACAAACGGTAGAACTGAAGAGCAATTGTTGATGCCCAAGAAAATAGTAGCCATGAACATCGACCCAAGCATGTTGAACAAGTCTTGTTGTGAACTCCTTCAGCACATAAAAGTACAATTCAGATATATGAAGTTTGTTTGTAATTTTCTATCGTACTAGCTATACATAACAAGGACTTACAGTCTCTTCCCATGCTGCCAAAAGATCACTGCGAAAATCACAGACATAGACGTCATAAACATTAAGCGGATGAAGTTATAGGATGGAGTCCTCCAGTAAGACAAGTACTGCTTCCAAAGACAAGCTTTGTATTGTCCCCAATTGTTTTGTGTAAAACTACTCGAGAAATGAAGGTCTTCAGATTCTGGTGGGGGTGCACGGAGTTGCTCTACAAGCTCTTGGTTGTCCCTAGACATTGGATAACAATGTATTAGTTCAACAATTTTATGAATTCCATTTGTTTGATCTTCTTCTTTTTCTCCCAAAATCGTAGAGATATATAGATGCATACTTGTGCATTGATGATTGATTGTAGAGTTGTGAGTAATCAACTCCAAGTTGCAGTTCCATTGATGGTGAGGTGACTTCTAACATCCATGTAGCAGGATTGTAGTTATCTTTGATCTTTGGTACCCCAGGAATAGCCTGATCAATAAATACATAAACAAACAAGGACAAATATGCCTCAGATTCTGAAGTAAAAGCCAAAAAAAGTTATATAAAAAAAGGCCATCAGAAGAGATTGGTTACAAACTCAAATGACAAAAACTAAAACTTAGTATCTTTAAAGTGCAATGGAGAACCAAAGATACCCAAACACAACCTACATGATTGTAGAATACTTACTTCGAAATACGAGATAACTTTACAAGAATGTTGACCCAATGGTCCAGAATAGATCAAGCGCCCGCCTGTTTTCATCAGAACCATCTGCACAGTAGAATATTGATATGTATGTTATCAGATAGAGAGATGCAATCTTTGTTTAATACATAACTTTCAGTTTAATGATTTCCCATCAAATCAACTCACTCCCAAACATTTTCTTTAGCGTGCAGTAGCTTTGGAATTATGTCCATTTTCTTATCTAAATACATAAATTTAACTATAACTACTCAATTCTTTGAGCTGGATATATTTAGTAAAGTTCCAAGTGTATCGTACATACCCTTTCTTAAAGCGGGCGTTACTTAAGTCTACTTGTTAACGATAATGTGTTACCACATCTACCGCATAATACACCACCAAAATTTGGTTATTTAAAATGTTTAAGCTTGAAATTGTTATACTAGTCCTCCATCAGTGCCAGTAGAGGCTGGACTAGCATTTTCTGCCAGGGTAGTTGTAGACTATTGCTATGGTATTACAATCTACCTTGTACAATGCATTACGTTCTCATTCAAATCATATTACTTCCTTCGTTAGGTAACACATTACCGTGTGTTAAAGGCAGTTATATTTTTGAAATAGCAATGTAAGAATTTAAATCACACTAGAAAATTGAAGGGGGGTACCACTTGGTTTCCTTGTTAAACTTAGCTCCACTTTCCTGCTAGTTTAAGGTTTAACATAATTTTTATGCATCCATTGTCCGGTCCCATATGATAGCAATGCAATTCATTGGCTCAACAAATGTCAAAAAAATTATTGTCCTTTAAGTTGTCAGGGAAGTAATCTCGTGTCCTTAGAGCCCTGACCAATTTTTCATATCTAGGTGGTGTAAGACTTTAACTCAGAATTTTACATACTGCTTTCTTTCTTTAGTTCCTGTTCTTGGGTTTTTTTTTTTTTTTAAATTTAGCTCACCTCATCGAATGCCTCAAATATATCAATGCTAGGCTGATGGATAGTGCAAACCACAGTCCTTCCAGTTGCAGAGACATTCTTCACTGCTCTCATAACAATTGCTGCAGCTCTTGCATCCAATCCGGATGTCGGCTCATCCATAAATATTATAGAGGGGTTCGAGACGAGTTCCACCGCGATTGTAAGTCGCTTTCTCTGCTCTGTTGACAGACCACTGATTCCCGGTATCCCAACCAGAGTGTCCTTTATTCCTTCAAGCTCTATCGTTTCGAGAACTTCATTCACAAAGTTCTGAAAATCAAATGAAATCCATGTGATTATAGCTCATGTATCATCATGTATCAACATTGAATCACAACTTTAGCAGAGTAATTGTGTTGAACAATACTTACAGCACGTGTGGTAGGATCGATATCAGACGGCAAACGTAACCAAGCGGAATAGATAAGTGATTCCTCGACAGTTATTTGTGGAGAATGGATGTCATGTTGTTCACAATAACCAGAGATTCTGGCAAATGTGTTTTGCACCTTTGGATACCCTCCAATTCTTATGTCTCCTTTGATGTATCCGCCTGTCTTCCTTCCCGAAAGAACATCCATTAGAGTTGTCTTTCCTGCCCCACTCACTCCCATTAGCGCGGTGAGAATGCCTGGTCTGAATGCGCCAGTTATGTCGTGAAGCAACTGAAGTTTCTTTTCGGTGTATCCTTGTTCTCTCATTGCCTGAAATTTTAAAAAAAAATCCAAAATATTTATTTTGCCCAATTTGTGACAATTTGGAGGTTCTATTGTTGATTACCGGAGGAGTATCAACGTAATATTGAACATCTTGAAACGATATTGTAAGTGGTTTGAATGGTAAGACCATTTTTCCTGCAACAAACATGAGTTCAGGCAAAGAACAAATTTGCTCTTATTTTGTTCTGATCAATTCATGAAAATAAATAAACACACCAGGCTCATTAGGTTGATTCGCAGAAGTTATAGGAGACATCGAAGGCATTGTGTTTGTCTGTGTTCCGTTATCTTGCAGTTGTAAGAGCTTTTCGCGGGAAAGAATTGCACGTGATCTCCCGGAAGCTAAATGCAACACATTTTATGTTCCAAAGGTGAACAATTTATTGAAATGCAGATAATTGGTGCTAACATACTTTAAGTTGAATTTACCTTTTTGAAATGTTAGAGCAAGCGTGAATCCCAAATTGAGAAGCATGGTAATTCCAAACAATCCTCCTAGCGAAATCCAATAGTAGTAGCTAGGATAATTCAAGCCGCGGCTCGTTAAAACTTGTTGTGCAATAGTTGTGTTAGCCGATGTTTTCTGTTAATCAAATGTAATACGTCACTAAATGACACTTTGCTCGGTGTTACAGAAACTGAACTATACCTTTTGCCATCTAGGGGATAGAAACTCATTAACCGTTATGCCAATTTCTGCATATGACATAGGGGAAACCCAGAACCCCCACTTCAGCCAAACAGGTAGAGAAGCTACAATAGAGAAACAATTTTAGTGTTATAAGAGTTTCAGTGCTAAAAGAATTTATGTTTAAAATATGGAAAATTTTCTTACGTTTAGGTAGAATAAAGCCACCAAACAGAAATAATAGCAGCAAAGTCAAAATGGCACTGGATGTAGTTCTGACAGCAGTCTTAAAGATGGAAGCAATGAGCCGAAACAACGCTAGCGACATTTGATGCACGGCAAAAAGAAGAAGGAAATGGCGGAAAAATCTGCAAAGACCGTAGGTTTTGAACTTAAAACAATAAAACGCGACATTACATTTTAAGAGGCATGCCTTGATTACCTTCCAACCTCAGGACTGTAACCGATACCGTGATAAGTCACACAAGTCCACGATAAAGATTCGATTAGGGAGATTGGAACCTTCATAAGAGAAGCTGGAACGGAATATGCCCATGCAGGGTAGAAATAGAGATCCCTTTGTTTGTAGAAAACAGGAAGTCGGGACACGGTCAATGCGGCTTCTGGAAAGCCATTCACTGTTAGAAAGATTAGTGTGAAAAAAAGTGATCCCATATAGTAATTGGAATGGATCACATCAACTCCCATCTGTGTCCTTAAGAACACTGTCATTGTAACAAGGGCAGTCACCATGAGCTGCATTCATTAAAAAAACAATACCAATTAAAACAACTCAAGTTAAAGTCAACAATATATATCTTTTGAGTGGTTTAGCTTTGAAGTTTAGAATTGGGAAAAAATTAAGGGGAACCTGAATTGTTTTGAGTATATAAACCAATGAGTTTCTTTTCATCAGGAGGAATTCTCTTGCCATGCAGGCTTTGAAGAGCTCCCACTTGGGCAAAGAATATATGTTAAAAGATAGAGCATCTTTGTGGCACTTGGCTTTATCGTATGACTGCGACGTGTTCCGTTCCAAATTCCGTCCAACATGAAATGTTCTGAATTTGTTTGATAAGTAGTCTACTGAAGCATAGGTATAAGGTTGGTCAGTTGGATACCAGTATTGTTGTTGGTCTTTTCTTGATAAAACCTGAACAAATTTCATAGTTTCTTAGTACTAAAAAGCGAAAAGACGATCTGAATTGGATAAAAAATTACTAATAAAGTGAACCTCTTGAAGGAAGTCAGCAGTTCCTTTTCTTTCTGGGCATTTAAAGCCGCATTCCACAAAAAACTGAAGAATGTCTGAGCGAGGGCCATGATAGACGATCTTGCCTTCCGCCATTAAGATGACATCATCGAACAACTCATATGTCTCTGGGGCTGGCTGTAGTAGAGAAACTAATAGTGTGGTTTCTGAAATGTGTGCTAGTTGCTGAAGATATTTGACAATTTGAAACGTCGTCGAGGTGTCTAAACCGGTTGATATTTCGTCCATAAAAAGCACTTTTGTCGGACCAACGATCATTTCCGCTGTAAAATCTCAAGGAATAAAATGAATTCCAAAAACTAAACAGATTAACAAAATGTGCATTTGGAATTTTGTGGTAACCTGTTGTGACCCTTTTCTTTTGGCCTCCTGATACTCCCCTCCTCATGGCATCACCAACCATAATATCAGAGCAAATGCCTAGTCCCATGATCTGCTCCTCAAAAATATGAGTACAAATAAATCAATTCATCAAACTAGAAATAAAAATGTAGAGACACCTTTGGTAAGGATATATTTCACAATTCCTTGATGTAAAACGTCATTTTAATTTGCGATTTCATGAATAAAATTTGAATCCTCCAATACAATTTTGCTAATGATCCAATCTGAACTCATATATTTGTTTGGCTTTCTGTAAAATTAATTTTGATCCTTGAGCTACAACCTAGAATATTGATAAATGGGCTCATCATGCACTTGAACCAAATGCTTCGTAAAAGTAATTCATAGAGTACGTGATTAGTTGATTATATCAGTAATACATTCGAAGAGTATAATGTCTTCAATACAAAAAAGCTCACCTTCAAAATGTAGTCAGTCTGGAGGCTTCTTTTCAATCCCTCCACAGAAATTGCCTGTCAATCAAATCTACTTCAATTATTAAAATCTAGAAATAGGAAGAAAAAAAGTACATGATAAATGTTGAATTGTACCTTCATATAGGTATCAATTTGAGGTTCTGGAACAATCCCAGCCTCTTTCTCTCTTCTTACCACTTCCTTCATTATTTCTTCAAGAGCAAAATCATTGATAAAATTTTACATAATTATAGTGCATGTCTGCTACAATAACAATTATGTATGTTTAAAATGTAGTTTAAATTTGTTTTACCTTCTCTGTTTACAACCCCTTGAAATCTAGCTGAGAAATCTAGTGTCTCTCTAACAGTCATTTCAGGAATGTGGAGATCATACTGGCTTATGTAGGCTGCAGTTTTCTCTGGGACAAATTCTTCCATCTTATAACCATTGTAAGTAACTTCCCCTGTAACCTGAAATCGTCATTTTTAAGCTCACTCAGAGAAGGTTTTATGTTATCTTTATTATGTTACTCTGTGTTGTCAAAATAATCCTAAGAATGCAAATCAAGAAGTTTTCTTTTCTATGATTGAATTGTATACACTAACTTCCTTTCAAGTGGTAGAGTTTAGAGAGAAAGTGGATAATTAACCAACCAAATTTGACATGATAATTGAATATCTCGTCTTTAAAGGAATATTGGAATAAAATGGTCTTAAAAATGTTAAATTTGAATCATTGAATTGCAGTGGACCAAAAATAAAGTTTTTGGTTCAACTATGACTATGAGTTTATACCTAAGTTCAGAAATACGGATTGGATGTGGCGAGGCAGCGCATCTTGTATGTGCGGAATGCAATTGCATATCCGGTTTGCGATTTAATAATAAAATAATATAATATACATATATTAATTATAAATTATACATGTAACTAAAAATTTAGGTCAAAATTTGAATAATTTCTAACATCAATAATTCAATATTAATCAAAACAAAGTTAAAACAATGTTGTTTTGAAATGCACCGCATATGAGACCAAAGACCCCGCATCCACGCGTTCGACCACATCTTTCCGCATTTTTGAACAGAGGTTGAGACATTGTGTACTTGTGTGCATACTTCTACTGAATTGCTAAACATCGCCCCAAAATTACTTAAATCGCCCCTTGAAATTACCAAATTGCCCTTCTCTCATTTCTACTGCTATAACGCGACATTTTACCATCCTATCACACATTTCTCTTCATTTTCCTCTTATAATCATAAAAAATAATGTTTTGAAGGTCAGTAATGAGCCAACGGACGCCCCAGTGTACTCGAATCTGGTAAAATATCTAACATCTTTTTAATAAAAAAATAATAAAAAATAATAAAAATTTACGGGCGTCCGACGGAACCGCCCCCACGTAGGAGGGGGCGTCTGGGTAAAAACATCGTTTTACCCAGACGCCTCCCCCATGGGGGAGGCGTCTTACCCAGACGCCCCCTCCTACGTGGGGGCGGCTCCGTCGGACGCCCGTAATTTTTTTTTTATTTTTTTATTAAGATAATTGATTATAATTTTAGATAATTGTTAAATTAATTAATTAATAAGTTAATAATTACTATATTCGGGTGACTGATACCCCTTCAGTACACCGAAAATTCAAAAATTTCCAGATCCAACAATTTCAAAATCCAAAAAATTTCCAGGGGGCGCTGCCCCCTTGCCACCCCCGCCACCTCACCGGCGAGGTGGAATGCCGCTCGCTCACCGGGGAGCGAGACCCCCGACCGACCTGTCGAGGTGGTATTTGTAAGTAAGGATGTTTTACCGCCGGGGGATTTTGGATCTTAAAAAATGTTGAATCTGGAAATTATTTGAATCTTCATCACTTGCAAAAAACTCATTGTAATCCGACCGGTTACCACCAAAAACTTGCAAAGAAACGTCAAATAATTTGAGATAACACACCGTATAATTTTAATTTAATAAAAAAATTAAAAAAAAACGGGACGTCTGGCTAAGACGCCTCCACCATGGCTTAGGCGTCTGGCTAAGACGTTTTAACCATGGTGGAGGCGTCTTAGCCAGACGCCTGTACCATGGTCGGGACGTCTGGCTAAGACGTTTCAACCATGGTGGAGGCGTCTTATCCAGACGCCTCCACCATGGTACAGGCGTCTTAGCCAGACGCCCGAGTCGGAAAAAAAAAATCCGCCTCCGTTACTTCGCCTAATCTAGGTGGTTCGTCAGACATTTTCGTGGTGTTGGTACTAGGAATGTTAGTAAAACTGAGTCAAAAACCTTGTTTAAAGACACGGGACGATATGGGTATTAAATATATTGTTAAGGGCAATTTGGTAATTTCAAGGGGCGATTTAAGTAGTTTTGGGGCGACGTTTAGTAGTTCCCTACTTCTATGGTCAATTAATTAATAAATGATGTATGATTTTACCTTGAGAGATTTGTCTAATTTCCCTGCTAGAGCCAACAAGAAAGTTGTTTTACCACTACCAGGTGGTCCAAGCAACAAAGTCATCCTGCAAATAAAACAAATCCATCAGCAAATTTTGTCATTTCTTATATATTTTCTAAACTTCATATCCGAATTTTTTTAATAAGTGACTTCATATCAGAGTTGGAGGTCCCAATCAACCTGTTCCCATCTCTTTCCACCAACTCGTTTTAGGGTGAGCTTCGGATGGGAGAAGAGGGGGGGACAGATTATTGGGGGGAAATGTCTTTGTTAGAATGTTTGGTAGTGGAGTAAATATTACGAAGGATAATCATTCACTCCATACAGGGTTATTCTTTTTGGGAAATAATTATCGAAATTTATTTTATTTTTCTTCACTCCCAACCAAGGTTTTAAAAACCGGACCGGACCATTCGACACGGTTGGGCCGGAAACTGATTGTCCAACGACCGGTTCAGCTAAAAAACCAAGCCTCTAGTCGAACCGTTCTGAATTGGATTGAACCGGGTCGGACCATTTGGTTGGATCGGTTGTCGGACTGGAAATAAAAATATTCCAAATTTCCCTAATTTTTTAAAATCAGAAAATTTGAGGATTATTTTTGCAATTCTTACAAACAAAAATCCACACTCCACAAACCCTACTCTTCCTCACTAAACTCTTTCATAAGTATGATGTCATAGATAGTATTGAAGGTTGATTTTGATTTTAGATTTTTAATCAAAATATTGTTTTCTCTATTTCTTATTCAAGCAAATTTGTTGAGTTAAGTAAAGATAGTAAAATTGCTCAGTTAAGCAAATTGTGTTTGATATCATGAATTATATTTAACGTTTGATGTGTATATATTAAATGATTCTACAGAAATTGGTTCAAACCGGTCCGACCACTGATACGACCATTAATATTTATTCGGTCTGGTTCAACTTCGGGTCTCAAAAATGTTGACCGTGGTTCAACTACATTGAACCAAAATCAAAACTTCATCGGTTCGATGACCGATTTGGTTCTGATGAAAACTTTGCTCGTAACACTTGTATTTGGTAAAAATATATATTGTTCGACAACTAAAATCCACAACTTACACGATTTATACTGTTTGCAAGTTTAATTTTCCAAGTTTAATTTTCTTAGTCCAGGAAAATTTCTTTTGCCGTACCAAACATAAGTTTAGTAATTATTACCCCCTAAACAACTAACTTTTACTCCCATTGCAAGCGCACCCTTAGATTAATAGAGAAAACTTGGCTTAAAATGTCACAAAAGTTCAAATGTCAGTGCCCTTTCCACAACTCCATTTTAAATTGATACTGTTTGCAAGAACACCTCCTTGAAGGTAATTTATTGACTAATGTTTTGCTCAATTATTTCTAAAAAACAACATAAATTAATGAAGCATAATTTATCCGAATCATTTCGAAACTGAATCAAGCATATATAAGAATATTCTTAACCTTAGCCTTTCAATTTTGAACGATGTTTTTCTTATAAATGAGAAAGGACATACGTCTGTAACTATAGCTTTCAAGGCCTGGGATAAATGTAATATCCAAAAATTAACTTAATTGTTAAAGGTCGTCAAAATTACTTAAATCGTCCGTGTAAATTATCTTTTTGCTCTTCTCCCATTTTTACTTATATCTCTCTTCATTTCACTCTCCTATCACAACTCTCTCTTCATCTTCCTCTCATAATCATCAAAAATAATGTTTCGGGGGTTAAGAATGGAACTAGCGGACGCTCCGGTGCACTCGAATCTCGTAAAATATCCAACTTGTTTTTAGTAAAAAAGTAAAAAATAAAAAAAATCGGAGGCGTCTGCCGGAGCTGGCACCTATTTTTTTGTAAATTAGGGGTGGCGTCTGGCTTAGACGTCACTATTTTTTTAAAATAAAATTCTAAAAAATTATACGGTTTGTTATCTCAAATTATTTGAGGTTCTGTTCCAAGTTTTTTGGTATTTATGGGGTGGATTAAAGTGAGTTTTTTTTGTAAGTCGGGAAGTTTACCAAATACAACCTTGACAGGTTGGTCAGGGGTCTTGCTCACCAGCGAGCGAATAACATTCCACCTCGCTGATGAGGTTGCAAGGGGGCAGCGCCTCCTGAAAAATTTCTAGATCTTGAAATGATTGGATCCCCCATGGGGGTGTTTTATCTAGATGCCCCACCCATTTTTTATTTTTTTTGAAATTCGCATAGTTAAGAAGATTCACCGTACAATTTCGTGGTGTTGGTACCGGTAAAGTTAGGAAAACGTAGACAGAGACATTAGTTTAAGAGACGGGACGAAATGTGTATTAAAAATATTGTGAATGGCAAAATGGGTATTAGACGGACGATTTAAGTAATTTTGGGACGATGAATAGTTTTTCCCAAAATTAAACATACGACCTTTTTTTTTGATAATCCAAAATTCCCCAGCACCTGCCCCCACTTTGGTTAGGCAGACTGCGGTTCTAAACTGAAGGTGGTTCACACCGTTTTTATCGGAACGTTTGACGTGCAGAGCGAGATTCAAACCTGCGATCGCACGGGTTCCTAACCACTCCACTACGTTCCAGTGAACTAACTATAGATGTCCAATTGATAGTGACTTGGTGGGACAAAACAAAGTATATTTATTGGACTGATGTGGAATTTTGACAAATTTATCTAGAAATTTGGGAAAGTTTCAAAAACTTATCCAAAAATATGATATTCATAAATTCAGAGTTTTGAAGGGATAGCTTCGCAGAAGAATCCTTTAATAATAATTTTTTATACTAGGAAACCTCCTGTTTCCGTCTAATAGTAAAATCCCGAGACAAGGAACCCACCCCCACAAGAACCAGTGAACCACCCACCAGTCAAAAACACATTGGAAGCCCCCAGTAACAACTCCACTATACTCTGGTTAGCCTTTAATAATCACATATGCTTCCCTTCATCTGAAGCAATAGGAACTAAAATGTGCACCCGCATGTTGAGAAATTTGGTATCCACATTCACCAACAATTTGCATAGAATATCCTTTAAACTTGAATATATGCATGTTCAATTAGAAAAGTCTTGCTTTACAGCAGGACATTTGACTTCAGAACACCAAACAATTGTTTCACACTTGTTTGGTGTCCACAAACATGTTTACGTGTTGCTTGGATTGGTTCAATAATGCAAATAGGAAGGGAAGTAGTAGGTGGTACGTGTTTGGTATGGAACCTAAAATTTTCATGTTTAAACTACTATTTTAAAAATCAAACTAAACGGGCAGTCTCATAGAAGTTCGAAGGAAAATCTAAAGTTACCCGCCAGTTTCACCAAAAAAAACGAAGTCTTCATTAAATTGGTTCCAACTGAGTTAGATAGGAAAAAACCAGTAAATTTGGTCAAAGGTTGAACCACAACAAAAAAATGTTTAACTGCAGTTTGCATCCTAAACTATGTAAATAATAATTTATCTCCAAGAACAATTATTTTGTTACGATTAAGTTCAAAAATATTATTTTCTTTCGGTTACTAAACTTTTCAAATATAATTAATATTTTAGGTAGGTAGATTATAACAAAAAATAATATTAATTAACATTATGTAACATAAACTTTATTTTTGTTGTTGATGGTTGATTATCACTATATAATAACTAATATGTTTCAATATTTATGTAAACTTCGTAGTTAATTTTAGTTACATATGTTGCATAAAAACTTTAACAACTTAAATATTCGATAAATACATGTAAAATTCGATTTAATCAGTTAGACCACTGGTTTAACTGTCATCTTAGAATCAATCGGTTCAACTCTTGATTCACAAAATAATGATGTCATGCTGACGTCATTACCGGTTCGCCAATCATTGTTGCTGGAGATCCATTGGATCAGGTTGATTCATTTTGAACCAAACCGAGCATTTATCGGTTCACTTATCGGTTTGATTAGAAAAACTTGGTCTAAACATTTTGCATCGCCATTATTTTAAAAAAAAATCTCATGTGCTCCACGTCTTTTGACTTTACATAGAATTTTATGTCATAACAACTCTTAAGTAAACTTATAGCGTCAATTTACTTGCCTGGATGGTTTGATTGTGCCACTCACGTCCTTGATAATGCTTACTTTTGCTTCCTGTGATTTTGAACCAGACAACTTCCCAAACACCTGTTTTGTATCAAGAAAGTCCACTATCTATCACATTTAGTGGGGAAATAGGCGTTGTACTTGTAAAACATAACATTGTAATTTGTAACACAAACATTAGAAAAGTATATTCGAAAAACCATCCCGGTTAAGGAGGATTAAACTCCATCAACAAAAGATACATAATTTCATAAATGTCTTCCTAATTGTTAAGAAATATCAATGACATTTTTTAATAATTTATGGTATTTAAATGTTTCATAAATTTTAGCACGTCTCTATTGTCATGGAAACTCACCTACTAATTAAGCAGGCTCTTGGGAATAGATGTCATTCTTTAACATCACCAAATTTCTCAACTACCTTCTTTGTTAAACTAATTAAGACCTTCATAATACTTTCTTTCTCATTCTATCACTAAAATGATGAACCGAAAGCTTATAACGTCAATATCAGTTGCAGTTAAATTTCATCCGTCTAAATTAAGATGAAAAGAGTTTCGCTACAAGTTTGAGTTCTATTAGAGACTGCCTAAGATATTTGGAAATACTAGAAGGTACTAATGATATCTCCAATTCAAGTACAATTTTTAGAGCGAATAGAAAATCATGTGCACTTTGAGATCAGAAAGGTATGTAATATGTCTAAAACTAAAATGTAAATATACTCACAGAAAAGAAGCTTTTGACGGTATTCCACAAAGTTGGGAGAGGCTTTCCTTCTACAACTTCACACATAGCTTCCACACACAAGTTCTTGTATTGGACTTCAATTGTAGGTTGCTTAACACCAACCCTATATAGTACATACAAAATATTTCAATTATTTTCCTTTCTTAAAACAACATTTTTGTAACAATATTTTCTTAAAAGAAATGACATATATTAATATGTAAAAGTTAGTTTATAAAAGAAGGATATGTGCAAATTATAGGATATTGTGGCTCCATGATAAGAAAAATCAGTCAAATATGGTTTGAGATATACTAACAGATCTCAACGGTTTTTGTAGGATTACATGAATCAACAAAAGTAATTACCTATCCATCCTCTCCTTTTGCTTCTCCAGCAACAATAGGTTGTCATCTTCAACATGCTTAATGAGGTTCTCAATTATCATGTGTCTCTCCACAGCCTTAAGTTTAGTCACGTCCACTATCTTCAGTTTGTTTTGGTAGTCGAAGACGGACGCACGTAAGCGTTTGACCGTCGGAAGACGGTCAATTGCCGCCCATTGCAAGGTGTGCTCGTCGTTCTCAGCAATATCTTCTCTCATAGAAGCGATGCTAGAACTTCTCTGTGAAATGGAGAGGAAGTGGAGAAGAGAAGGATTTTGGGTTTTCTCCCCACTTTCTTCCAATTCAAAAATAGTATCCCCCATTTTTTCTTCAAGGGTGGAGATGAGGAGGTTGAGGGGACACAGAAGGATTAGAGGCTATATATATAACACAATGTTGTTAAGGGAATCAAACATAAGGTTATTTAGGTTGGGAACCTTGAGAGTGAGGGAAAATTATATTTTATATTAAAAATGAAACATTTGTATGAATCACCAGGTTTATAGGTATATTTATGAAGTGGATGTATCTTCTCTTTTTCAACAAAAGCCCTCTTAAAGTCTGCAATTGTGCAATCTTCCCCAAGCTAAGTTATGCAATAACAAGGATGTGCTAGTGTTGTTGATTTGTGAACTCCCTACGTGGAATCCATACGTAGTGGGATTATATCTCCTCTCTACTACCGTAAGGGCAAGAATGTCCAAGCATTCTTCCTCACTTTTTTCTTTGTAAAGCATTACTAGTTTATTATTATATTACTAATATGTTTATTATATTTGTAATATATTATATCCAACATTGTAGTTTACTAGACATTATTGTTGTATCGTATTTATTATATTTTACTAGAATCAATAAAATTATATTATATATGATTTTGTATTATATTAAGTCTAAAATTTAGAGTCTTAATAATCTCATTTTTGCTTTGGTGCGTCCTCTATATATGCTTCAAATTGACCTAATGTAATAAAGTATTATGTCTTTAGAATTTAGCATGAATTATATCAACAAAAAAAATCTACATTAATCATTAGATTACTAAGGTGGGGCTCCAAAAGTGAACGAGGCTCGTGGACAGAATTAGGACGTGGGTACGTGTCGGACATCCACGTATCTGGTGTCTAGGGGTGAGCAAAATTCGGTTCGGTCTGGGAGACCACGGGAATTCGGTCTTCGGTACGGTCCAGTTCGGTTCGGTCAGGTCAAAGACCAAAATTTTAAGGGTTAAATTCGGATTTTGGACCGAACCGAACCGAATTTATTCGGTCCGGTCTTCCGAAAAGTTCGGTCTTCGGTCCGGTCCGGTCCCGGACCGAAGCTCACCCTGCTGGTGTCCTTCCGGGGTATGCGGTTTGTTTGTTTCTTAATTAGCTTTAAAATTTACGTTAATCACATAGATTTAAAAGTTGGATTTGAATTATTTTCAACTTGTTTAGGTCTATTCATCTCATCTCCTCTCCTATAACTTATTTAGACCTTAATAATTAGCAAGTGATCAGGTCAAAACTTTCTGGATGTTCATTTGCACTTACCCAAGGTTGGTTTTCTTAGGACATTTAATCTATGTAGAGGGTGTGTTAGGGTTGGAAATGACAATGTAGAACCAACGCTCACCCAGAACACTTAAAAGTACTCAGATGTTACTTAGGCTTCTAGGAATATGGTATGGAGAATTTGATTTTTTATGCCCCAAATGACCCAACCTCTGGAAAAAAGTCACAACTTTGACATCATCTGAGAAATATGCTTATCTTTCCACTTCTTCCCAAAATACCCTATAATATCTTTCCACTTCTCGATATTTAAAATTGTTGTAGAGTTTATAAGAGAAACTTCTTTGTTGGGATTGATGACGCCGATATGTCCTCTATACGATGAGCTCGATATGCACTCGATAATTTACTCGACTCACAACGGCACGATTACTCCAGAACGTTTTCGACGGTTCGGTTTCCTTCCCTCCAGACGTCACGTCAGTAATTAAGAGCGAAGCGTGAAACTGCACAATGGCGGTACGATGTGACCTCGATATGATGAAGCAAGAGAGTCGTCCTTGTTTGGATCGATGAACTCGATATGCACTCGATAGTGACTCAATAGTTTACTCGACCAACAACGACATGATTATTGAAGATGTTTTGGTCATTTCACTTACCTTATCACCAAACGTCAACTCAGCAATTAAGAGTGAAGCATGAAAATTGTACCAAAGTGTGGTTCGAGGTGACTCAATGTTGGGATCGATGAGCTCAATATGTACTCGATATGAGCTCGATAGGTTACGCGACTATCAATGACACGTTTTTAGGGTGTTTTCGACGGTAGGGTTTCCTTCTGTGGAAACGTCTCATTAGTTATGAGCAAAGTTTGAAAAACCATACCAGTTGGAGGCTCGATATGCGCGCGATATGATGAAGAAAGATAGTTCTCTATGTTGGGATCGATGAGCTCGATATGTACATGATATGAGCTCGATAGGTTACGTGACTGAAATGGTGCGGTATTCGTGGGTGTTTTTGACGGTTCGATTACATTCTCTCCAAATGTCGCGTATGTTATTAGGATAGTATAAAACACCATTCCCTTCTTTCAACCTTACACCATTACACTTCTCTTGCCAACATCTTATTCTCTCAACTACATTCCAGTCCAAGAATGATGCGCAACGATGACATTGCCGAGGTCTCACCCATCGACGACATCCTCTGCTTCTGTGGTTACCCCGCACGACAGGTGTATGTTGGGTCCTCAACCAGGGTGGTGCAACAGACCTGGCATTGCGGGGGCCCACGACGCCAGAAATGCACATTTTACGTGCATGACGCCATGTCTCCAGCTCGACCACCCCCGGAACTACTGAAGGAGGTCAAGCAGACCATGGCGGAACTCCATCGCATGATAGCCGGCGTGGAGCATCGTTTGGCCGCCATACAAGACACGGTGGTAGACCTCCTCATCGACAATAGTAAGTTTTAATCATTTCTTTCTTTATTTTTCAGTTACTTGTGGTTATAAGTTAATGTACATTGATATTTTGTTATTTGGTTTGCGTAGTTTCCAGTCTGAGGACACCAACCCCAAGACTCCTCTTCCTAGAGCACCTACCCCGACTGCAAGATGACCTGCATCGCCGAGACACCCATCCCTGACCACACACCCTCACCACTGCATGAAGTGCCTCCTGGCTTCGAAGAACACACCGGGTGGACTAGGAAGCGGGCAAAATTATTTAGTTATTTTAGTTAATATTTTATTCTATGATGTTTTTGGTTTTTGTTGTGTATGTGTTATTTGCCAACATTGACAACCCTATTTGTTTGCAAATGTGTAGTCAATACAAAAACAATTATGTTGTTTACGTTGTTTTTTGTTAATATTTGAATGTTGTGAATGATTGTGGATGGTGTGACTGTTTCAATCTTCCTCATGCAAACGACAATGTCAAAGAGGTTATAGAATAACCATTGACCAACGTCAAGCAACCGTCGAGGTCTCGAGGTAGAAGGACATGACTGACTTGAACGGGCAAAGTTGTTCGTTTTAAACTGCACAATGACAGAAACTTTGATTGTTTGTTTGAAAGATTCAACTAAATGATTTATAGTTTAAGTCATAGAGTATCATTGATTTCTAAAACAATTTAGAATATCGAGACATAGAGAGATAAAAAAAATAAGTTCCAGGCATAAGTTGTTCCATGTTAGTGGTCCTGCGATTTAGGTAGGAGTATTTTAGGAAGAAATGAAAAGATAAGTATATTTTTCAGAAGATGTCAAAGTGAATGTTTTTTCCCGAGGTTGGGCAACTTTGAGCTTAGTTAGTCAAATTTTCCTATGATATTATCCTTTTACCACTTCGTTTCTCATGAAAATTTGTGAACAACTTAGTAGATTACCGGTTGTCACCATTGAGGAGCATATGGTATTGGTTGTACTGAATACGCAATGTCATTTGTTTTGGAATGTGATGCTTCTGGTACTAAAGTGTGCAACAGAGCAGGGCTGTGGAAGGCACCTACCTACGGTCCCGAAAAAAACTTCAATCGAATACAATTTTTTATTTTTTTAATGCAATTAAGATTGAAGGATTTGGACAATCACTTAAATGTTCCTCGTCAGTAATGGATTTGAAAACTCGATTTTAAGCGGCCTAGAAAATGGGTTCATGGTTTTAAATCGGCTTTAAACTCCACCAAAAAATGGGTAATAGCAATGGATATAGAGCCTCAATTTCGTGAGAAACATGTCATTCATAGGAAAAAAATTGATGAAAATGTAAATGAAGAAGTCGTACATTCATAAGAATTTTTTTTTCGTGTTGAAATTTTTCTATATATAGTAGACCGATCTATTTCTTCTGTTGAATGTAGGTTTGAGCAATTTCTAAACTATGAAATTATTTTTGGTTTTTTATTTGAGCCTACAAAATTCAATTTTTTTTATGATCATGATGAATTGAAGAAATGTTGTTTTAATCTTGAAAAGTTTTTAAGTTTTGTTGAGCTTGCTGATATTAATGGTCTTCATTTATTTTCCGAAGTAAACATTTTGAAAAAGTTTTACCAAAAATCAATACTTCAGTAGAAATATTAAATTATATAAAGAGATTAGATTTTTTCCCAAATACATGTATTGCTTATGAATACTCTATACATGTGATTGTTTCTACTTTGGAAAGAAGTTTTTCAAAATTAAAACTGCTTAAATCTTATTTGAGTCCAACTATGTTACAAGATAGATTGAATGGATAGCCATATTATCTATTCAAAGTAGAATGCTAGAATTACTTGATTATAAAACTTTGATTAATGATTTTGAAACTTAAAAGGTAGAAGAATGAGATATCGATAAGGTTCCATTTTAAATTTTGTGTAAGGACTCAAGATCGTTAGACACCCAACAAGAGAGGATACCTATGTATCTAGGGGTGTAAATGGGATGGGTAATACCCAGTCATCCGTTCCGGTCGGGTACGGGTCTAAAAATCATACTAGTTTAAAAATTCATACTCGTATACTTGTACCCAATTACCCGGTTAATAAACGGGTCGGGTATGGGTGTACACAATACCCGTGCTCGTTTACAAGTATACCTCTTAAGTATACCTCTTAAGATATATTTTATATCTAGGGGTGTAAATGGGATGGGTAAGATATATTATATATTTTGTATATTATATATTTTATATATTATATATTTTACATATAATATATTTTTATATTTTATATATTGTACCCACTATACCCGTTTACGTGACCCATACCTGCTAATTTAATCAAGAATGGACCGGACCCGTTTAAACCCCTATATATATCTCATCTAAGTAGGCATTTCAAGGGAGGTAACTGGTGGGAGCAACTGGGGTGTAACTGGGCAGGGATTACCCATTTACCCACCTATTTAATAAGCAGGTATGTGCACGATTTTTGTACCTATTTAAAAAATTATACTCGTTTACCATACCTGCTTTATCTGTTTAATAAATTGGGTGGGTACGAGTATACCTCTATCTATACCCATTTACCTAATAAATTATTTAATTAGTATATAAATTAATATATAATATAAAGTTAAAATAATTAAAATATAATTAACAGAGGTTTTTTGTATGTTGCAATGTGTTTAGTAGTAGACTTTTAACTACTTTTTTGTATGTTACAACTCCATGTGATTTATGATCAAAGTTATATATATCTTTTATTTGTTTTTTTGCATGTTTGAAATGATAAATTGTGACAGGTTTTTTAGAAAATTTAGAAGTTGGTGTAATCATATCCGCATACCCATTATACCTGGCTCTTACCCATTTATAAAACATGTATGAGGTAAGTACGGGTACAACAACATTTAAACGGGTATATACATGTACCCGTTTAGTTAGGCAGGTATGAATACGAGTATGATTATACCCACCCTATTTACACCCGTAGGCGCAACTTATGAAAAAGAGATGGAATCAATCCTCATGGCAATACGAAAATGAAACCCTACCTTTTATAACAACGCTTCACAATTTTTGTGAATCACCAAAGCTTCAAGTACTTGCTCACCCTCAAAATAGTTCAAAAGTTACTCTATTTAATATACAATGAGTTGACAAAATTCCCAGAAAAAAGATCTAAAAGAGCCTAAGTGGGTACACTACTGGAAAAAAGGCTATAACTTTGGATATTAATGGGGTATAATGTCGGGTTCACCACCTTACTTGATTGACGTGGTAAGTGGGAGACATTATACAAGGGCACTCTTTCACGTCGGTCTAAAATCCAACGTGGTAGTTGGGGTCTACCACGTCGGTTATCAAGCAGACCGACGTGGTAGACCTCTCCTCAATTTTTACCTGTAAATCGACGTGGTAGAGTATGAATTATTTTAAAAAAAATTGAGAGATCTACCACGTCGGTCGTGATTTGAAATCGACGTGGTAGGATGCAAATTATTTTAAAAAAAATAAAAATATCTTACAACGTTGGTTTTAGAGGAAAGCCGACGTTGTAGGGTATTTCTTTTGATTTTTTTCATATTTGTTTTTTATTTATTTGATGCATGTAATTCAGACTCAAACCTTTCAATTCATATTCAATCTAGCAATTCACAACAAGGAATCACAACATTCATATATATCAAATACACAACATTCATATCTAGCTTATATGTAACATACAAATGCACCTAATTAATACTACAACAAGGCAAACAAACAGCTATTACTATGACGTTTAACGTCAATATGAATCGGCAACGGTAACTTTACTTGAAATTGAACATTTTTTTGACGTTTTTTGTTTTTTGCTCATAGGATCCTTGATTTATATTCCTCCATGATAATCATCTCAGATAAGTAAGTTGTCACTAGTTCTGTCGTCATCGAGCGATTTAAGTTAAGGTACTTGTGCAAACGGGAAATTTCTCCAATCTCATTAACATCTTCTTGAGAAACGATTTGTCGTTTTCCTTCTAAAACTACCGATCATTCATTAGCACACATGTCTATTACATAAAAAATGTTTTACTTGAGATGCCAGAATAAAAGGATCTTCCTTAAAACCTTTTTTTAAGGTTCACCAAAGTAAATTCCAACTCATCGACTCGAAGACCATTCTTATTGTCCGCAACATTGAATTTAGTAAAATTCAACTCCCATATTTCTTCAATGTGACCATAATAAGACATATTAGCATATATGAAATTTCTATCTTTCAAACTGAAAATGTGCAACGATTCAGCTACCAAAGTGACCCCACTATTCTGCATTGTGCTTTTGTCGTCCTCCATTTTGGTATAGAAAGAAAAGTCATTGATATCGTAGCCAATATAAGATGTCACTATAGGATTAGGTCTATATGTCAATCACTTCAAATTTTCAGAAACATCACGACCGTACACAGTTTCCCTGAACCAATCAACGAAAGCTTTATTGTGAGAATTAATTACTTATTGATCAACCTATGTAGGATGTTTTTCCTCCACTATGATCATGTGCTCATCCAAATAAGGTTGACCTTCATCAGAATTGCACAACACATAGAAATACGCTTTCAAGAGATCCTCACATTTTGGACTTATCATCTTCGTACAACGCGTACATTTACCTCCAATCCTATCTTCGAGTCGGTTCTTAGGAAGTTTGACACTCTTTGTATGAGTCAAGTACTCATTACAAAACTCAATTACCTCTTGAGCTATGTAACTTTCAACGATGCTCGCATCTGACATTCGTCGATTGTTATGATAATCTTTCAACTCACCCATGTAACGCGCGAAATGAAACATCCACCTCAAAAATAATAGACCAAGTAGCTTAACTTCTCTAACCAGATGAACCACCAAATGAACCATAATGTCAGAAAAAGATGGCGGAAAGTACACCTCTAATTGACATATCGTAACAATCACTTCATTCTGCTACTTATTCAAATACTTTGGATCAATTACTTTGCTTCAAATGATAAATTTTTGTTTGAAAGAAATTAGGTGGTAAAACTAAAGATTCCTAAAAAACTCAAATCTCTAACATTTTTAAGATAAATGATACGATTTTTTGCTTGGGGGTTATTCTAAAACTCATAATTCTCAACACCCCTCCCTCAGTTCACCATTATTTTTATTTGTCACTCAAAAATCACTACCCATTCACAAATATCATTAAGTATTCAACTCTAGCTCTAATTTTTTTTAAGATAAATCATATTCTGACACGTCTGTTATTTAGGTTTTAACATAAAATAACAATGAAAACAATACGAACTCTTTATGCAGAGCAATCAAAGTCAACAAACTTCACTTTAAACTTAAAAGGTTTTGCATAGTACTTCTTGCTCGCTCTTTATGTTTGGACTTTGCCATTGTATGTATTTAGTTTTGTAACTATGATGAAAGGTGGAAATAGAGTGAATACGGATCAGGTATGGATGTATCCACATCCATATTCATTTTTGAATCCGGATACAAACGACCTAGACCGGTTGTGATACATTCTAGAAATGGAGAACTTCGGATACAAATTGGATATAAAATAGATATTTATATTCTAAATTTATATGACAATATATTAGAATATTATATATCTAAAATCTTATGTAAACTCCATACATGTTGAAGATAAATTATTAAACTTATCTTCCTTTTGTTAGGATCGATGACCCTCTAATTACTAGATAAAATGCAGAATTAAAACACTAATTGAGGAATTAAGAAATAAAACAAGCAACCCACAAAATCGACGACACCGGAGTTTAGAGAGGTTCGGCACCGCACCCGGTCCTAGTCCTCCTCGCAAGCCTCGCTCGGTCCTCCGAGCCTCGCTTACGGTGGACGTTTCCACTAATCGATCTCCATTCCGAATCGAGATCAACACCTTCTAGAACCACCAAGCCTCACGAACAACCTCGCCTCGCTTGTGTCTCCTCTCACAATCTGAGATGGAGCTTCCTCGAAACTTTACAACTTGGTGATTCTTTGATATGGAAGTTGAATCACAATTTAACTAAACACTCTAACTTGAGCACACTTGGATATATGATTGGAATGTATATGCAAGTGGTGAAGTTTGGCTTTGAGTGTAGGAAGATGAGAGCTTGAATATGTAAAGGATTTGACTTTTACTATAGATCAATAGGGAATGTTCAAGAGTTCTAAAACTAAGATATGACTCTATTTATAAGTCTTCAAACTCTACTAGCCGTTTGGGAGTTGGTGAGATTTTGGACGAATGAGAAGCAAGAATTGCTTTAAGCTTAGGCAGATGTCTCCTCTCACAATCTGAGATCAAGTGGTGAAGTTTGGCTTTGAGTGTAGGAAAATGAGAGCTTAAAGATATAGAGGATTTGACTTTGAGTATAGATCAATTGGGAATGTTCAAGATTTCTAAAACTAAGATATGGGACTGATTAGTAGCATTTCATGCATCATATTCATGCTATATATGCTTAATTTTACCCCAATATCGTGCTACTCGAGTGCTTGTTATTATATTTCAGGTATTAGGTAAAAAAGAAGAGAATGGAAGAGAAAAAGACTGAAATGTAAGAATGAAAGACTTAAAATGAAGCAAAATGGACATCTCTGACATGCAAAATGACCTTTTTGCAAGAGAGAATGACCTGGACGTAAGCCCGGAGGGACCAAATAGCTAACTAAGAAACTCCACACCATCATGAGGAGTATTTTGACAATTAGATTCGGGCGTAAACTCAAATGGCTGACCTGGGCACACCCCACGTGCATAATTGAAGAGATTAAGTAGTGGAACAAAAATAAGTCGCATATGACCAACTTGGATTGCCAATTTGCGGTCCCTTTTGGTCAGAATGCGACCCAATTTCACACGGATATGAGTTATGTGTTTATGTCTATTCCGGGAATGTTTCATTAGTCCCACATCGGGGGATTGTCCCCAATTGTATTTTTCATGTCTATAAATAGAACTCTTCCTCCTCCTTTGTAATTCACTTATTGCTTGGTGGTCATTCTCTCTACTTGGTGTAAAGCTTTGGAGCAAAACTCAAGTGGAGAAGAATGCTACTTGTAATGTGAGTCATGTAAATAAAAAAAATTCTTAGTTTTGTTCTATTAATGTTGTCACTTTTAATTTTTGCATGTTAAGCTTAGTTAATTTTGTTCTCTTAATCTTAGTATAATTAGTAAAATGTCTTCTTTCCTTAATACAATTGTTAGCTTAATGTGTAGTGAGTAGTTTCATCCCCCTTTGGGGGTGGAGATGATGTTTATACATGTAATGAAGAATGAAAGTGAATGTTATCTTATGCAATATGTGATGAATGTGATGTATGCTTGTTTGTTTAAAATAGAATACTTAACTTGATGGCTTTTGCCATAATATTATGTACTTCTCATGCTTGTTTAAGTTCTTAAAAAATAACTGGTTTATGCTCATGTTAATCAACTAGGTTTGTGATTGGAATGATAGGTTCTGCCACAACCATTAGGTATTTCCTATGAATGAAAACACAACCTACACTTGTGTCTTACTCAATGCATCATTCACCACCTTATTACATGTGTACACACACTCCACCCCTTGAGGGTTTTCTTCTTGAATTTCAGCTTACTTTGATAGTTACTTAGTTTAGTTTCAATTCTCCTCATGCTTTCATCTTCCTTGTTTGTTGCTTGCTTGTTTATGTAGGATTTCGCACTCCTATGTATGTATATATATTTTAAAAATTTATACATGCATACAAGATCGATTTCCATATTTTCGACGATTTCAGTACATTATAATACATTTTATTTTAATACAATGTAATCTACATTATATTAAAATAAATAGAAGAGGATCACACCCAAAGCCTCTCTAAAACAATTATGAAGATCCGTAGTTGCGTTGCGCGTTGAATCGTCCACCGATTCGCCTCCAAGTGTTCACCAAACTCTAAACAAGATTTAGAGAGATCGAAGCTAGTCAATCAATCTCTAATACGAGGTTAGAATCTAGCTAATATCTCATTCTATGCTCCAAAGAAATTAATCTCTAGCACACAATTAAAACTAAGAGAATTTTGGATAGAATGATGGAAAAATTGGAGAGAGAAATTTTTTGCATTAGTATTAAAAGGATTTATTCTAACCAACATCATGTGCAAACCACTTACACAAGATCTCCTGTTAATCTCTCCATCAAACCAGATCATGTGCAAACCACTTACACATGATCTCTTGTTTACATCTCCACTAAACCACATCATGTGCAAAACACTTTGCACATGATCTCTTGTTTATTTTGCCACATCAGCATCCCATAACTACCTTCCAGCCATTAATCAGAAAAAAAATCTTTTATTAATATATGCAAAAATATGATCAAACGGTTTGACCATTTTTCACTGTTTTTGACTCACCAAAATTTGGATTAATATCTAACAAAATTTGGACTTTGGATTTTTAGCAAACTCATATGTTATAATTGTAGGATTTCTAGTTTAATTACACATATTTATTTTCGAAATTTTTATGCACAATAAGAATCAATTACAATTTTTCTATGATTTGTTTCATGCATGCTTCGGTTTGTTTCAATAACTAGTTTCAAAACTTTATTAAAACAAACATGGGCTCCGAAATTCATACCTAGAAGTTCTCTAAAACTTCTTGACGATCCGGAGACGTTGAAGATGTTTGTCGTTGCGCCGGATGCCTCCGAGTATTCACCAAACTCTAAACAAGATTGGAGAGAGAAGAGCTAGCCTCTCAATCTCCAATAGGGTTTAGAATCTAACTACTAACCCCTCTTTAGTTCCCTTGAGAAGAAGCTCTCTGAAAACTAAAACTAAACTCAAGAATTAAGGTGAAATTCGTGGAGAATTATGGAGAGAGATGTTTGCACACAAAGATAATGAATTAATTGAATAAGGTAATGAGATAAACTTGTATTTATAAGTTCTCTCCAAATTACATATTCATGTGCAACCTCTTGCCCATGATTTCATGCAAACTTCCATCTAACCATCCATTATTTGCTAACAAATAATCTTAGTCACGAATTAAATCAGTTATGGACCAATTCCATGCATGATCTAATTAATTCTTAAATTTATTCTGTAGTAACCGTCTGAATCGGTCGACCGTGTTAAGGGTTCGGTCGACCGTTTAGACCAAGTTTCGGTCGACCGTTCATGAACTCGGTCGACCGTTCGCAACAAAAAATATTTCATCGCAATGTTCGATCGACCGAAAACGAACAGACGAAATTCTTGTAGCGATCGAGACACATCCGGTTGACCGTGCAACATTTCGCTCGACCGTGCCACATTCGGTCGACCGTTTAAGGTTTAGCGGTCAACCATTTTTGCACAGTACTGCAGACTCGTCAAATTTCGGTTTAACCCCTACAAAATTTAACATTTCGGGATTAGTAGTAAGTTCACAACTTATGTAATATATTATCCTATGTAATGATAAATCATCACACCCCATAATATTTACATCACATATGAATTTAATTTAGATTCTAATTATGTTATTAATCACAACATAATTTTGATTTTGCTTGTTCACCACATGTGTCATATTTTCTACATGAAACCCGACACACCTTATGAACTCAAAATCCCCATTTCTTGTTTCCCAGTTTTGTGGTGTGACCTATGGGAGGATCTAAACTACGTTGACAGTGATATTAAAAGCTTAATATCACAAGCTATAAGCGGTATCTAGCTACACATTATAGCTCCCAATTAGTTAGATGTCTTAATTGCACTCGAACCAAAACCCGATCCATTTAGTGATGGAGTGCACCACTTGTGTCCGTCCCTTGCCACATGATATTAAGAATACACACAAAGTAGTATTGTGTCATCTTTGTATTAGTATTCATTTCTTGATCTCTTTAAGCTAGTTATAAATATGTGACTTAACTCAAATCACATTGTGCACATTATAACTTTGTTTTATCAAGGGACCCACTAATATCATCACTCAATTAAGAGGGGCAATGATAATCTTTTGACTAACTATCTTCTCCAACAAAAGTCATACTTAACCAACCAATGCCTTTACACTACACTCATCGATAGCTCAAGACACTAGTCTAATTAAGCAATTCTTAAGTGATCGGATAAAAGTCTCATATCAAAGGACCAAGGACACAGTAAAATATTAATGACACAGAAACACATTTCTATAATATTTTACTTATTAGGTTTATTCAGTATACAAAAGTAATATTTTCCTCTTTTGTGTACCCGTGTTGTCACTCACTTGTAGAGCTACAATGATCTATGACCAACACGACAATCTTAACTCGGTAATTAATGTCTCATGTTAATTACCATGATTGCGAATATCTTTTGTTATATGTAAACCAATATCTTTTAGAGCTCTATGGTTAAGGACCAAGAGCCTCTTCCTTAACACTTCTAAAAGACGAATAACATAAACAATGAACAAAATGATTTCTCATTCAATTCATAATAATTGACATTTAAAAGTAAAACTTTTAGAAGACATTCCCTTCAATCTCCCACTTGTTATTAAAGGTTTCTTTCACATACATAATCAATGTATAAAACAATAATAACTAGGGTAAACCCCATTACATATCAATCATCAAGCCAATCTACATGGTTCCTCAATCTCATGGACTCGAAATGCATTTCGCCCTTGACTTGGGATAAAAGTTTTGTGAATGGATCAGCTGTGTTGTTGTTGGTGTACACCCATAATAGATTTATTTTGCCTTCGGTGATGAGGTCACGTGTCACGAAATACTTACGATACATGTACTTCACTTTGTGGTGTGATCTAGGATCCTTGATTTGCGAAATAGAAGCACTATTATCGCAAAACAGCTCAATTGGTCCCTCGCTTGTGGGAACTACTCCAAGCTCTTCAAGGAACTTCTTGATCCACACTCCTTCCTTGCTCGCTTCAGCGACAACCATTACTTCGGAAGCAGTGGTTAAGTCGGTCGTAGTGCTTTGCTTCCAACTACGCCAACTCACAGCTCCACCATTTAGAAGAAAGACGTATCCTGATTGCGACCTTCTATCGTCTGGATCACTCATGAAACTCGCATCCGAGTAACCTTCGGCTATCAACTCCCTTTGTCCTCCATAAACAAGAATCTTATCCTTAGTCCGATTAAGGTACTTCAGGATATTCTTGACCGCAGTCCAATGCTCAGGACATGCGTTGGATTCGTGACGACTTGTCACACTTAGAGTATACGAGACATCGGGTCTTGTGCAAGTCATCGCGTATATGATCGACCCAATTGCCGAAACGTAAGGGACATCCTCCATGTACTCTAAGTCCTTACGTGATTGCGCACGTTGAGACTTCTTGAGTTGCACACCCATACTCATTGGCACACTGCCTTTTTTGGAGTTGTTCATCTTGAACCTTTCCAAGACCTTGTCAATGTATGTACGTTGACTGAGGCCAATGAGTCTACGAGATATATCTCTATATATCTTGATTCCCAAGATGTATTGAGCACCACCCATATCTTTCATTGAAAATGCAGATTTCAATGAACTTCTCGTTTGCTCAAGCAAAGGAATATGATTGCTCATAAGCAATATGTCATCGACATATAAGATTAGGAATACTACATGGCTCCCACTAACCTTCTTGTATATACAAGGTTCTTCCTTACTTTGAATGAAGTGAAGCTTCTTCACTTCCTCATCAAAGCGTTTATTCCAACTCCTTGATGCTTGCTTCAATCCATAAATGGATCTTTGAAGCTTGCATACCTTCTCGCTATTCTTTGGATCTTCAAAACCTTGAGGTTGTACCATGTACACATCCTCTTCCAAATTCCCATTAAGGAACACTGTTTTGACATCCATTTGTCATATTTCATAATCATGAAATGCAGCTATTATGAGCATTATCCGAATAGACTTGAACATGGGAACTGGTGAAAAAGTTTCATCATAGTCAATTCCTTGAACTTGAGTGAAACCTTTTGCTACAAGCCTCGCTTTGTAGGTTGTCAAGTTCCCATCCATGTCCATCTTCCTCTTGAAAACCCATTTATTATGAATGACCTTTTTCCCTTGAGGAAGGTCAACCAAGTTCCACACTTGATTATCATACATGGATTCTATTTCAGATTCTATGGCCTTAAGCCATAGTTTGGAGTCTTCCCTTTCCATTGCTTCTTGGAAGGTCAATGGATCATTGGTATCAAGTACCATGATTTCATGAAGTCCCAAATACAAGTCGGGTTTCTTCCTTTCCCTCGTTGACCTTCTTAGTTCTTTTGGTTCTTGTCGTGTCTCTCGAACTTCTTCCACAATTTCTTGAGGAGTGGGTTCACGTTCACTCTTGAACGTACACTAGGTGGGGATGATTGAGATTCTCTCACAATTTGTTGCGAGGGTCTCTTACTCACGCTCCCACTAACCAAAGGAATCTCGGTTGGGCCTTCATGATCTTGAATGTCATCATTCATGTCATGATCTTGTAGAGTATCTTGAGTTTCCTCAAGCACAACCCTACTCCCACTACTTTTTACTCTTTCCAAAAATTCCTTTTCCAGAAATGTGGCATCCCTCTCTACAATCACTCGATTGGAGGTGATATGCCAAAAGTAGTATCCTCTTGTCTCACGAGGATAACCAATAAAGAAGCACTTATCCGCTTTTGGTTGAAGTTTGGTCGACATCAATCTCTTGACGTAAGCCTCACAACCCCAAATCTTGAGAAAATTGAGCTTAGGTGTTTTACCACTCCATAGCTCATAAGGAGTTTTCTCCACGGATTTGGATGGAACATTATTTAGTGTGTAAGCCGCAGTTTGTAGTGCATAACTCCAAAAGTAAAGAGGTAATTCCGCATGACTCATCATTGACCGAACCATGTCGAGCAATGTCCTATTCCTCCTTTCGGATACCCCATTCCATTGGCTCCTCCCATGGACGGCAAAGACATGCTTGTCCCTACCCTTGCTCATGTCAACTTCAGCAGTTTTGAGAGCGTTGTGCAGCTCCTCAAGACTCACCCCCTTTTCACGCACGTGGTAGTGCATCACAAAGTCCTTAAAGGATGGGGCTAGAGAGCCAAGAATCATATCTTCAGCAATGTCCTCGGGCATTGGTGAAGAGAGCTTTGCCAACTTCTCAAGGTACCTTTGCATCGTGAGAAAATGCATGAATACCGATGTTCCCTCCGCCATATGGCACCTTGTGAGTGCGATGGTGGTCTTATAGCGCTCCTTTCGGGCACTATCCATGAACATCTTAGATAAAGCCTCCATGGTCTTCTTGGGTTTTGAATCCAAGTATTTCGCTTGAAGTGAGTCACCCATGGATGCTAGCATAAGACCGTGAACTTGGTTCTCTTGGTCTTCCCACTTGGTTTTAGCCTCTTTCTCTTCATCGGTTAATTCCTCATTCCATTTTGGGATTGGACCTTCCAAAATGTGAGACAGTTTCTCAAACTTTAACACGATGTTGAGTTTGAGTTGCCAACTTATGAAGTTTGAGCCATCATTTGCTAAAGGGTGTTTTTCTATCATGGATCGTACGATAGGTTGGATGTTCGACATTTTTCTAGAAAATAAATCATACAGGATTTTAATGCCAATTTTATGTTTATCATACATATATACAAATGTAAATGCTGCAAATAAAAATTTTGCCCATAAATGCAGCAAACCAAGATCCTATCAATTGAAATATAGACTAGCTAAGGGCTATCGAATACATTACAATATCAAGGTAAGAAAAGCATTTTCTAATCACAACCTTTTTGAATTTTAGCAACATTAGCATCTTCAAACTCTTGTGATTCTTGTCATTTTAATTATGAGGGAATATGACCTATCATCGTAAGAAAAACGTTTTCCCAAAACCGAGCGAGGGCTCTAGGTAATGTTAAGAAAACTTATTTTCCTTTGATACGAGATACGTTTATCCATTGTATTCACAACTAAACATACTTGGGGTTCACTAGGGTAAAACACACCTCATATGTCTAATTGTGGCACAACAATAGGTAACCATTATATCTCCCACTATTCCCAAAGATGGAGGGAGCTATCTCCCGCTAAGGGCGAGCAGAGTATCCCTCGATCAATGACTACTAGTGGATGAAATAAGAAGGAAAAGTACTCTTAATTTTGTTGGACAATTTCATATATTAACATATGATTCAGAATTTTAGGTTATCATGCATATTATCATTCATACACATCCTAACATTCAACACATTCATCACATGCATAGCAAGATTAAAAACAGAAATTAAACTATTCACACAATCCACATCGTGTGAGTTTATATGTTCCCTTTGATCCTTGATCCTCGATCCCCGATCCTCGATCCTTGATCGATGCGATACAGTGGCGACTTCCTCTTGCACCGGAGATGTAGATTTTACAGAAAATAAACATGCTCCTCACATTCGATAAAACCTCACTAGTGCAAGTCCTATGTAAAACCTCTCAAATGCAATGCAATTATCTAAAGATAGAAAGAGAGAATTTGGCTTTTACATGTAAATAAGCCCCTGTATAATAATAATTACAAACATTCATAGGTGCTGATTTGGAACATATAAACTCACAATTCCTGCAAAGACAACTCAAGCATCCATGCACGCAATATTGCTATAAACTATACAACCTAGTTTATCAATCATCTAGAATCCCAAACAATTCTTTGAAAAACATTTTGAAATCCATAAAAAGGTTTTTCATCCATCCACAAGTTCAAAAAACAATTTTGAACCGCTGTCCATCCAATTTCCCAAAAGAAAAGACGAACCGCGGTTTTTCGGTTTTGTTGATTCTCTTACAAGACAATCGTTTATGCTTAAAACGAAATTATTGCAAGTTAGACTTATGTATAAATCATAATTCTAATAATTACATGCCATGTTTTAAACCACTTAAAACATTCAAAACGAATTATTACAAAGAATTATTCCAACAAAACATTTAAAGACCGAAAAACCAGAAAATCGAATTGTTCGAACCCTAGATGGTAAACTAAATTCGTTTATAGTTTCAAATCATTAGAAAATTGAACTCTAAGCTCTGATACCACTGTAGGATTTCTAGTTTAATTGCACATATTTATTTTCGAAATTTTTATGCACAATGAGGAACAATTACAATTTTTCTATGATTTGTTTCATGCATTCTTCGGTTTGTTTCAATAACTAGTTTCAAAACTTTATTAAAAAAACATGGGTTCCGAAATTCATACCTAGAAGTTCTCTAAAGCTTCTTGATGATCCGGAAACGTTGAATAAGCTTGTCCCTGTACCGGATGCCTCTGAGTATTCACCAAACTCTAAACAAGATTGGAGAGAGAAGAGCTAGCCTCTCAATCTCCAATAGGGTTTAGAATCTAACTACTAACCCCTCTTTAGTTCCCTTGAGAAGAAGCTCTCTGAAAACTAAAACTAAACTCAAGAATATATAAGGTGAAATTCGTGGAGAATTATGGAGAGAGATGTTTGCACACAAAGATATTGAATTAATTGAATAAGGTAATGAGATAACTTGTATTTATAAGCTCTCTCCAAATTACCTATTCATGTGCAACCTCTTGCCTATGATTTCATTTAAACTTCCATCTAACCATCCATTATTTGCTAACAAATAATCTTAGCCACGAATTAAATCAGTTATGGACCAATTCCATGCATGATCTAATTAATTCTTAAATTTATTCTGCAGTAACCGTCTGAATCGGTCGACCGTGTTAAGGGTTCGGTCGACCGTTTAGACCAAGTTTCGGTCGACCGTTCATGAACTCGGTCGACTGTTCGCAACAAAAAAAATTTCATCGCAATGTTCGGTCGACCAATAACGAACAGACGAAATTCCTGTAGCGATCGAGATACATCCGGTTGACAATGCAACATTTTGCTCGACCGTGCCACATTCGGTCGACCGTTTTTGCACAGTACTGCAGACTCGTCAAATTTCAGTTTAACCCCTACAAAATTTGACATTTCGGGATTAGTAGTAAGTTCACAACTTATGTAATATATTATCCTATGTAATGATAAATCATCACACCCCATAATATTTACATCACATATGAATTTAATTTAGATTCTAATTGTGTTATTAATCACAACTTAATTTTGATTTTGCTTGTTCACCGCATGTGTCATATTTTCTACATGAAACCCGACACACCTTATGAATTCAAAATCGTCATTTCTTGTTTCCCAGTTTTGTGGTGTGACCTATGAGAGGATTTAAACTACGTTGGCAGTGATATTAAGAGCTTAATATCACAAGCTATAAGCGGTATCTAGCTACACATTATAGCTCCCAATTAATTAGATGTCTTAATTCCACTCGAACCAAAACCCGATCCATTTAGTGATGGAGTACACCACTTGTGTCCGTCCCTTGCCACATGATATTAAGAATTCACACAAAGTAGTATTGTATCATCTTTGTATTAGTATTCATTTCTTGATCTCTTTAAGTTAGTTATAAATATGTGACTTAACTCAAATCACGTTGTGCACATTATAACTTTGCTTTATCAAGGGGCCCACTCATATCATCACTCAATTAAGAGGGGCAATGATAATCTTTTGACTAATTATCTTATCCAACAAAAGTCATACTTAACCAACCAATGCCTTTACACTACACTCATCGATAGCTCAAGACACTAGTCTAATTAAGCAATTCTTAAGTGATTGGATAAAAGTCTCATATCAAATGACCTAGGACACTGTAAAATATTAATGACACAGAAACACATTTCTATAATATTTTACTTATTAGGTTTATTCAGTATACAAAAGTAATATTTTCCTCTTTTGCATACCCGTGTTGTCACTCATTTGTAGAGCTACAATGATCTATGACCAACACGACAATCTTAACTCGGTAATTAATGTCTCATGTTAATTACCATGATTGCGAATATCTTTTGTTTTATGTAAATCAATATCTTTTAGAGCTCTACGGTTAAGGACCAAGAGCCTCTTCCTTAACACTTCTAAAAGAAGAATAACATAAACAAGGAACAAAATGATTTCTCATTCAATTCATAATAATTGACATTTAAAAGTAAAACTTTTAGAACACATTCCCTTCAATAATTAGGGTTGTAAATGGGTAGGGTCAAAACCATTTAACTGTCTAACCGAACCGATAGGTAGGGTCACGGGTTCTAAAATCATAACCGTTTAATAAATGGACGGATAAGGGTTGTGAAAATCATAACCGTCTAAAAAATGGGCGGATAAGGTTCCATGAGTTAACCCGTCCGTTTAACCGTTTAACCTCGAAACATAATGAATATATATAATATTTTGTTATATATACTATATACATATAATTTTTTGTATTGTTATTGTCATTATGTGTGGATATTTGATGTTGTTTTATATGAATTTGTGGATATTTAGATTATGGATTTTTTGAGCTTTTGATTATCAATTTATGGATGTTTGATGTTTTTAACAAGTTTGACAATTTTTTATCCATTTAACCAATTCTTATATTGATTTTATTATCTATTAAGTTTTAACCATATAACCATTTAACCGTCCACAACTGTTTAATTAAATTAAGCGGGTAGGGTCATGAGTAGAGGTAAAAATAAATGAGTTTCTAACCGAACCGCGAACCATTTAATTAGGCGGGTAGGGTCGCGGATGAGCCCTACAACCGCCCATTTACAACCCTAGTTATAATATTGTAGATCATATTATATCATGGAATATATTATCATATATAATGTCAAAACAATATACCCTATAATATATATACATCTCATACAAATTTATTTATTATATTAGTCATGTCTTTTTTATGACATATTGATTTTATTATTTTACCACATGTATATTATTTCATAACACATGAAATTTATTACATCATATAAAATATAAAAACATATTTCTTATTTTCCAGTTTTGTGGTGTGACCTATAGGAGGATCTAAGTTATGTTGGCAATGATATAAAACACATTATATCATAAACTATAAGCGGTATCTAGCTACTCATTATAGTTACCCAAATAACAAAGATGTTTTGCTCACTCAAACTAAACACGATCCATGATTGAACGTTTTAAATTTAGAGTGCAAGTGCACAGCCGTCGGTGAAGACGGGGTAAGTACGGGTCAATCCGCAGGTAGGTGAGTAGCCTCTGGTTTGACCAAAATCAAATGATGAATAAAGGGAGAAGAGATTTGGGTATGCTAATCTAAGCTACACTCAACTAGTAAGAAGAAATGCGAAGGAAAGCAACAACTAGTGATTCAAACTAAACCAAAAGAACTTAATGTAAAGCTGCAATTCAAGAAGAGAGACCCCTAAGGAGTGGAGTGAGTGTACACATGCAATAAGATGGTGAGAATGCAATCAATAGGCACAAATGTAGGTTGTGTTTTCATGTATAGGAAGTGTCTAATGATTATGACAAAACCTATCAATCCAATCACTAACCAAGTTTATTAATATTCACATACACAAGTTGGTTATTTCAGAACCTAAACAAGTATGGGAGGTGTCTAATAGTTGTGGAAAAGCCCATCAAGTGAAGTGTTCTACTCTAAACAAGCAAGCATACATTCATGTTTATCACACGTTTCCAAACAAAGCATTCATTTCCATTCTTTATTGCATGTATAAAACATCATCTCCACCCCCAAAGGGGATGGAACTACTCACTAATCATTAAACTAACTATTATCTTAAGAAAGGAAACCATATTAACTATGTCTACTAAAATTAATGAAACGAAATTAAACTAAGCATGCAAGAAACATGAAAGAAGTAACATAACAAGGAAACATTTATTAATTTCAGACTCACAATACAAGTACCATCTCCCTACTTGAGTATTTGCTCCAAGGCTTCACTTCAAGTTGAGAGAATGACCACCAATCATGTAGTGGATTACAAGGGAAGATGATGAGTTCTATTTATAGTCATTGAAAAAGGTAATCAGGGGCAATCCCCCGATGTGGGACTAATACAACACCAAAAATAGACATAAAACACCCTGATACATGATCTACCCGAAGCTTGTCGGATCCGGAGCTGACCCGACCGCCAATCAACAGTCCCAAACCGCCAATTGGCGGTCTATGGAGTTTGGATCCGGTCTGGCTTTTGCGTGTTGTTGTCTGGCTTGATTTATCAATGTTTGATGCACCCAAGTTGGTTGTTGGAGTTAGGACCCCAATTGAATTGCCAAAATACTCCTCATGATGGTATGAAGTTTCTTGATTTGCTCATTGGTCCTTTGGGCTTTCATTCTGGTCCTTCTCTCTTGCATTTTAGTCCACAAGTCTCACAACTCAGTCATTTTTCTTGCTTTTAGGTCCTTTTATGCCTCTTCTCGTCAAACTTGTTTATTCCTGTAACTCACATAAAACTCGTTATGTAGCATTGTTTAGGTTCAAGATAATGGATATAAGACACAAATAAATGCATGAAATGATGTCAATCAAATACACCCACACCTAACTTTTGCTAGTCCCGAGCAAAACAAAGAAAGGAAAAGGCATACGTAAAACAGGGAAATCCTATTTCGTAGGAATCACGATTGCACTTAGCATGTACAACAAACCGTTAAATCTCCTTGTCACCAAGGAGGATGAGTGTTGTCTCCTAAGGGTTTTCAGCGGATACACCCACAAAATCCGAACATAGATGCATTATTCAACCTAACAACTCGACTCGATGAACTCATTTCCGTCGATCCTTGGACACGGTAATTCTACGGGCCGACTCTATATATGTAATCAGTACACACCTAGCCTAATGAATTATTCGTGAAACTTAGTTAAGGACTTAAGTAAAAGACATGGGCAACCAGATCTTCTTAAAGTGATATGTTTGAACGTTTTAAATTAAACCGCAAGTGCACGACCACGATGAAGCGGTGGCAAGTACGGGTCATCCTCAGGGAGGTGAGTAGTCTCTTGCTTGTACGAAATCAAGTGGCAAAGATTGGGGGAGAAAGATTTATTAAGCTACTCTACACAAAACTACGCTAAGAAGTATGAAATGCGAACGAAAGAAACAATCAATGAACTAACAACTAAGCTAAGAACAAAGGAGGAATGCTGGAATACAGAAATGGAAAACCCCTAAGGGGTGGAGTGAGTGCACACATGCAAATAGGTGGGTGTAGAATACATTCTTTAAGCACATGAAGGTGGTGTTTATCAAGCATGGGAAGTGTCTAAATGTTATGGCAAAACCTATCAATCTATTCACCAACTTAGTTGATTAACATTTACATATGCAAGGTGTTTATTTCAGAACCTAAACAAGCATGAGAGGCGTCTAATCATTTTGGCAAAACTCATCAAGTTGTAAATTCTATCCTAAACAAGCAAGCATACATTCATGTTTAATCAACACATTGAAATTAAAGCATTCATCCCATTCTCTAATGCATGTATGTACATCTACTCCACCCCCCAAAGGGGATGGAACTACTCACTAAACATTACACTAATTATTAAACTATGGAAAGAAAACATATTAAAACTAAGCTAGAATTAAAAGACGATTAAACTAAAACATGCACAAACAATAAAAGAAGCATAAAACAAACAATGAAAGAAACACAAAACTTTATTGATAAAATGACTCACATTAAAAGTAGCATCCTCCTACTTTAGTATGTGCTTCAAGGCCTCACTTCTAGTAGGAAGAATAGCCACTTAAAATATGGAGTGATTACAATAGAAGGTGAAGAGTTCTATTTATAGCCAAAGAAAAAGCCACTCTGGGACAATCCCTCGATGTGGGACTAAACCAATACCAAACATGGACTAAATATACACTAATACGTAACCCAGAGAAATCTTAGCGGATTTGGGCCAAAAGTGACCGCCAATTAGCGGTCTTGGACCGCCAATTGGCGGTCTAAAAAGTCCGGATCCATCTGGAATTGTGCTGGTCTTTGCTTAGTGTATTTGGTGGTCTTAGATGCATCTACTTCGTTTATTGGAGCTTCGACCCGAATAGAATTGCCAAAATACTCCCCATGATGGTGTGGAGTATTCTGGTTTGCTCTTAGGTCCTTCTGTCTTGCGTTCAGGTCCTTCTCCCTTGCATCTTGGTCCCTAGATCTCACAATTCATTCCTTTTTCCCAGCTTTTGGGTCCTTTTATGCTTCATCTCTTCAAACCTATTTATTCCTGAAAACTTAACATAAAACTCGTGACATAGCATTGTTTAGGTGAAAGATAATGGATATAAGATACAAATATGAGCATGAAATGATGTCAATCAAATACCCCCACACCTAACTTTTGCTAGTCCCGAGCAAAACAAAGAAAGAGAAAAGCATGCGAAAAACAAGAAATCCGAACTCACTTTCGTAGGAATCACGATTGCACTTAGCACGTGCAACAAGCCGTTAAACCTCCTTGTTGCCAAGGAGGAGGAGTGTTGTTTCCTGAGGGTTTTCAGCGGATATACCCACAAAATCCGAACAAGATGCATTAATCAATCTTGCTACACGACTCGTTGTACTTATTTTGTCGGTCATGGGACGCGGTAATACTACGGGTCGAGTCTATATATGTAATCGGTCCACACACTTAGCCTAATGAGTTATTCGTGAGAGTTAGTTAAGGACTTAAGTGAAAGACATGGGCAACCTTAACTTCTGAATGTGATACAATGTGTAAAGTCCATTTTCGTTCATATTTGACTCTTTTTTTTCTTTTCTTTTTTTTTCTTTTTCTTTGGAGCAGTTTATTGGTTGGTGTTTGATTCTCCTAGGGTCAGGTTTCGTGCATCATTGCCCATGAGGACTTACACTATCACGTACACCTTCCACCAAATCTCCACATAGGGCGATCCCTACCACCCGTGTAACGGGAGTTCGGTCGGCGCATCCCAAGTCAGATAACTCGAAAGCACCAGGCACAAAGTCCCCTCAGACCTACTTTCCCGAGTGATAGGAGCCGTGCGAGAAGAGAGAACACCACTTATTTATCTACATGGGAACCAAAACCCCTACACTTAAGTTTCACAAAAAGAGATTAAAGGCCCTTGACTACGACAAACTTCCTTATACTAACATATACGAATTATTGACTCACTAGGTTCAGGGTGGACTTCTTTAAATGTTTGAGTGATGAAACCCTATGATTACACGCCCCCCGAGGGAAAACCGGGGTGCATCCTAACGACCCGATAAGACCTAAAGCCAGTAAACTAGAAATCCTAATGCATCAAGTTCAAGACAATTTTGGGAGCTTTCTTTTTACTTTGCCTCTCAACGGTTTTGCACATGCTAAACACACGCAAAACTCACAAAAATATTTTCTTTCACAAACACATGAAGATTTTGAAAGAAATGTGAAAAGTTTAAAGCACTAGGCAAACAAAAGAAGACAAGTCACCCAAGGATCATGGCAAGCAGATATATCGATATTAAATGCGGCACACTAACATGACCTTAACAATGCACACAAAAGAAAACAAAAAAATCAAAAGAAAAGACTCGACTATGTACACACGTAAAACACCCCCCCACACACCTACTTCATGCATTGTCCTCAATGAATGTGAACAAGATACTGCATGGATATATGCATGAAAAAGGAAAGATCTCACCAACATGAAGTACAAAGGGACGTTCAGGGTCATGTTGATGGACACAAACCCAAATTCTCTCAAAACCTGTGAGAAGCTGAAGAAGGGAGATAAATACGTGAAGGAAGTGGGCCCAAGTACACAAGGGTTGGGACCCAATACAATTGATGCTCACTGAAGGAGTCTTTTATTACACACTTTTTTTTCTTTTTTTTCTTTTTTTTCTTTTTCTTTTTCTTTTTTTGTTTTTTTACAAGATATATACATCAACCAAGATATTCTCATAATCATTTGGTCAAGGAACATCAAATGAGAACATCAAGTTTTGAGGACCAGAGACTTGCCGAGATGGGCAAACTTCACTGGTACTCTGAGGTGTCATGAGGGGTGAAAGGTCAAAGCTGAACGGCTCGAACCCCTCATGATATTGGTTGGGTGTGGGAAACAAAGAATGAAGTTGTGTTGCCTCACTAGGATTTAGTTGCTCATCGAACAAAACCCTCCAACCAATAGGCGGGTGCATCGGAATGAGTTCCTTATGCTCATTCGATGGATGCAGCAGACCTGCATCACTAAGAATGGGGTTTCTCCCCAAGTCATCCAATAAGGACCTCCCACCATCATTTAGATCATCAAGCATAAGCTCAGTCATAGGTGGGTCCTTGTTGGAGTCAATATGAAGCTCAAATGCCTCAATGACCATGTGACATGAGGTAGAGACACCTTCTGGTATAGGCATATGATGAGGTGTCTCACTCTCACTAGTACTCTCAACTGAATCATGCAACGAACACTCCTTTTGGACATTCATGTTTGAGGTCAGCTCACTCTGTTGCATTGCGAAGACAGGCAATGAGTTTTCGCTGGGCCCACGAACATTCTCAACGGGTTGCATTGGGGTTAGGGGTGTTCATTGATTTTGTGGTGCTTTCTCCAATTGACGGATGAGATTTAGATTTAAAGGTTCATCCATGGGTTCATGTTGCCTACCAGAGTTGAACACATGAAACTCGGCACTCATGTTACCGAATGAGAGCTTCATGAGACCATTTCTACAATTAATCAAGGCATTGGAGGTTACTAGAAATTGTCTACCCAAAATCAAAGGTATTTGAGAGGGGGTGTTCACAACAGGATTGGTATCGAGGACAACAAAATCGACTGGAAATATAAAATCTCCAACTTTGATAAGCACATCCTTGATAATCCCCATGGGAATACGAATGGATCTATCCGCCAATTGGAGGGTGATCTTCGTTGGTTTCAATTCTCCCAAGTTCAACTGTTTATAAAAAGAGAATGGGAGGAGGTTGACCGCTGATCCTAAATCAAGCAAAACATTGCTCATTCTAGTGTCCCCTATCGTACACTGAATAGTAGGACACCCAGGGTCCTTGTATTTTGTGTAGGTAGGATTGGACAAAAGTTAACTTGTTTTTGTCAGCCAAGAATGCTTTCTTAGGAACATTGGTCTTCCTCTTGGTTGTGCAGAGATCCTTCAACACTTTGGCATATTGAGGTATTTGTTGGATGACATCCAACAAGGGGATGTTAACCTTTACTTGCTTAAACACCTCTAATATCTTGTCCATGTTGTCACTCTGCTTTTTGGTTAACCTACTTGGATAGGGAGCTTTTGGCAGGTAGGTTTTTTGCGGTGCCTGAGAAGAAAGAAGCGTTGGTGTATTACCCTCACCCTCAGCCTCTTCTTCACCACCATTCCCACTGAGGGGCTGCATAGATGGTGGTGGGTGTGGCAAGGAAATGTGATTGTCAACCTGTTTTCCATTCCTTAAGGTAACAATGGCATTGATTGGTGAACAGGTTCCTCCACATGGTTCACTTGCCTCTCCCGAGGTACCACATTCTCATTTTGTATGTGTTGTTGCTGGTACACACGGGGGTTAGCCTCAGGCTGGCTAGGAAAAGACCATCTCTCTCTTTCATGTACAGACTGAGCCAATTGGCCCATCTGAAGCTCTAGAGATTTGATGGTCTGCTGATTGGAAGTGAGAACTTGACTCGTAGTTGACATAAAATTTTTCATTGAGTTTTCAAGTCCACGAGTCAAGGTCTCAAGCGAATTGAATCGGGTTTCCATATTATTGGAATTTGGGAAACCCGATTGATTGGTGGTTTGAGCTTGGGGTGGCTGATAAGAATGTGCATGCATGGGAGCTTGAGGTGACAACAATTTCATTCCTAATCCTCATAGTCTTATGGTTGGGGAATTTTTTTTTTAGGAATACTTGAACAAACTCAGCCCAACTTTTAATGGATTTTTCGACTAGACTATATAGCCATTTCTTAGCGTCGTCCTTCAATGCTAGAGGCACGAATTTCAGACGCACTGTCTCCTCAGAGATATACTGGTATTGCATAAGAGAACAAATTTCCTCAAATTCTCTAAGGAAGAGATATGGGTCTTCCCTATAGGTGAACTTAGGCAACATACTCATGTATTGTGCCTTAAGTTCGAAGTCGCGACCCTGTATGGTGGGCATAACGATGCACGATGGCTGAGCAGCCATCGCTGGGTAGCATCGATCCCTCAGAGTTATGGGCGGGTTCACAACATTCTCACCCATTGGATCCGGGTGAGGTGGTGCAGCAGATGGATTGGGGCTAAGCTCTAGACTGGAATCTAGATAAACTCGTGAGAGTCGATTGCTCAAGTCCCGAACCCAAATATGAGTGCAATGGTTTGAATTATTTTTTTATTTTTTTTTGAATTCAAATTTCAAATTCAAATTCCAAATTCAATTTCAAGAATTAATTACAATTTTTTTTTCGGTTCTTTTATATATTTTTTTTAAAAGGGAAACAATCAATAGAAAGAAGAAAGATGAGAAAGGAAACTTAACTCTAAAAGATAGGTTCTAGGATTGGTCAGAAGTTTCCTGAACAAGCACAGTTCAAACAATCCTAGACCTAGTGTCGCTTAAATCTAGACGACTCCTAACTGGTTGAGTCGAATTGATTTGCTTGATTCACCTCCCTCACTAATCAAACCAACTTGGCCAGGCAGTGTATAGCTAGTGGGGGCGCTTCCGACAGAGTCGGCGCCAATTAGACAACCACTTCGCTTGGAAGACTTACGTCAACACAAAAACACTTTCTAGACACCAAATTAAATTTGATCAGCTTCAAGTCATAGCAAGTCAAACCAATCTCCTCCTTCATTGAGTCTGAGTCCTTAGGGGCCAATGTCTAATTGATTTTAATTTTAAAGCTTGGGTGACACTTTAGGATTGTGATTTGTGGGCCACGGAACGGTGATGAAATCCCCACCGTATCTTTTCCTACGGATTTGCTCTTAAGATAGTTTAACTTAAATCTAGCAAAGATAGTCAAACAATGGTCTTTAGTGGGGGGCAATTGCAAGGTTGTATGCAAATTAGATTATATGCTTAAATGCAATCGATAAAAACCACGATACGTATCTTGTCTCCAGCACTCTTCAAGAAGAATTAATTTGCAAGAATTTAGCAAGAATAATGCAAACAAAACATTATACGATGCATGCACTAAGTTCTTCTACTTTTGCCAATTTTTAGGTCAGAGTTGAATTATTGCCAATTATGGAATTTAAGCTTAACACGTGCAGTTCTACAAAACGAAATTTTCCGAAACTAGAAATTACGAGGAAAGAGGCAACAAAGGTTACCTATGCAATGCTCAGTCGGGTTCACCACCCACTCTCAAAATTTCAGTAGCTCCACGCGTCCACCCAGAGATGGCGCTAACCCCAGAAAAATTTGAAGCCCAGAAGCCTCTGTTGTGCGACGGATCCGTCGTAGCTTGTGCTTGATATGCGGCGATTTCGCCGCCCTGCTTGCTCCGGCTGCGTTCAGATTTCACCGCGCACTCTGTTGTCTCCTGAAACACAAATCCAAATACTTAGATCGCGCACAAGATAAACGGAATAGAATCGAGAACACAACAATAAACAAAATCTACGTCGCCTCCCCGGCAACGGCGCCAAAAACTTGATGAGAATTAAATTTATACCGCAAGTGCACGACGTCAATGAAGACGTGGCAAGTACGGGTCGAACACAAGGAGGGAGAGATATTGTTATTTGTGTGATTTTCGATTAAGGAAAGAAAAAGAGAGAAATAAGTTTGGTTTGAGATTTTTGGTTTTTAATTAATTTCTAAAGCAAGAACAACAAAAACAAATTAAAAATAAAGTAAAGATGGATGAGAGTCCAGTGGGTGGAGGTTTAGATATCAGGTTTAGATTAGAGAATTCTGAAACTTATAATAAATCATATTAGTTATAAAGCATTACATGATAAATGACTCAACATAAACTCAAGTAATTAAAATATACTAACACGAAATTAAAATAATAACTTTATTCTTCTACTAATCACCCTAAATCCGTCACCCCCACTCTTTGGAGAGAGTTAGAAACTCATGGATAGAGGGAAGGAGAAGGGGTCCTACAAAAACTATAAAAGAAAACTAAAAACAAGAATTAAAAGAACAGAATTTTATTACTAAAATTTGGAACAAAAACTAAGACCCCTTTACAACATCCTTTCGGGGCTATTTATAGTCGATACAAGGGATCCAAGTATGAAATAGGAAAGTACACGCGTCAACACGCAACTGGTAAAAATTTGATCGCACGTATCCACTTTTGTGCGACGGAATCGCCGTAATTTGTACATGAGGTACGGCGGAATCGCCACCTTTTTGGCTCAGATTCGGTTCGGATTTTTTCCTGTGTGTTTATGGTATGATTTAAATGTCCTTTGCGCGTCTGGATTATTTCTTTCCTTTCTTTTGAGCTCCGAATTTATTTCTTCATATATTTGGAGATCCCAATTGATTTTTCTTTAGAACTTTTCCAAATTAATATTTTGCTACTTGTAATTGCAGTCGGGTCCTCGGCTTTTTGCAATTAAGTCCCTGGCTACTTTTTGTAATTAGGTCTTTGAATGCTTTTGTGCTTGGATGGACTTCCATTTGAATCCCGATAATCTTGACTTGGTCTTTATGATAGAAGTGAGTCTCTTGCGCGCATTTATGCTCGGGATATGAGTAATTTGCATTCAGGTCCCTGTATTATGTAAATAAGACTAAACACATACCTTAGTAGCATTTATTGATATAAAATTAATCTAAATGAAAGACATATGATGCAATGTATGCAATGCATCAAATACCCCCACACCTAGATTTTGCTAGTCCCTAGCAAAACAGAATATAAGAAAAATGAAAATAGGGAAATCCTAACTCACTTTCGTAGGAATCACGGTTGCACTTAGCATGTGCATCAAGCCTTTAAACCCCCAAGTTTCCTTAGAGGACGAGTTTTGTGTCATGAGGGTTTTCAGTTGACACACCCACAAAGTCTTAATTCAACATTTCATTGATAGCTCTAAATATCTTCACCTCAACCTTATACATCTCACTTAGAATTCTTTCATGCTCATTATACAAATCTAACTTATAAAAAGTCTGACTTGGTATTTGTTCCTCCAACATTCACACCACTAACCCTTCTACACATGTTATCACTTAAATTATTTTGCACGTCTCCTCTGGTGGTAAAGTATCATTCGGATCAACCATGGCATGGATCATTCTTTTAGCTTTGGGCCTTGAGTATCTTAAGTTTTTTTTTCTCTTTTTCCCGTGATTCAACACATTTGTTTTTTCTGACAATTTTACCCTTTTTGCATTCGTGTAGCGAGTTTGGTCGATAATCCCGAGCTGACAGACTCAAGTTACCGGGTTTTAAGATACCCCTACGGACCAATTACTCGAAGGCTTGGGCTTTTGTAATCATTTTGCAAGATGTGCTTTCCTCACTTTTATTCCCCTTTTATTTTCCTCAAGACTTAATTGCTATTAAAAGTCCACACTTCCATGTCTAAATCGTAGATTTTATGTTATAACACATTATTAGTATGCATGTAAATAAAGTTTGAATGTTGTTTTATATAAGATCAAGTAATGTCATTTTTTTAATAAATCGGTTGTGTTGATTTTTTTTATCCTTGATATCATATATAGTTGTATGGTTTCCACAATTCTTTTGCAATTCAAATTGATCTCAGTCCGTTGATTTTTTTGTACTTTAAATCAATCTTGATCAACTAATTTTTGATCCTCCGCATCAGATATGACTATATGAGTCATTCGTTGATTAATATTTTTCAACCCTCAAATCGATCTTGATTGTATTTTTCTATTGATCCTTGAAAGTGATATCAACTGTTTGTTAAATTACTTTTAGAAAGAAAAGTTACTCTTTTTTTATAAAGAAATTCCAATTATTGTAAGCAATCTCATCCTTCCGTACTTAAGATTTGTATGATCACAACCATTCATTTTTGTAATTTCTCCCTTTGACGCATCCACTAAGCCCACTAATTTTCAAATAATTGTTTTTTTATTTCCTAATTACTATTAATTTGAAATATAAAAATTTCTATGAAATGTCACCATTAATCCCACTATTACAGTATTACGACAATAACTTGCTACTATAAATTCTATTACAAACCCGAAATTTCATCACAATCATAGCTGTAAGTTCATCAACTTTATTCAAGTTAATTATTCTTAAAGAAAATTCTAACACCCTAATTCTTTTTCTCCAACAACCAAATCGTTCATTTCAAATGCCAATAGGGTACAATACGTACATAACACTTCATGCTATGTTTTATTTGTTCTGATTTTATTCTTTTTTGGTGTTTATTTTCTTTGTATATCTTTTGTTATTTTCTTTTTCAAACATAACATTTTCTACATGACCTTTACTAATGATTTCTTATTCATTATTATTTAGGTACTGATATTTAGATAATCTTAGTTTAGTCTATTACAACACCTCCCAAAACGTAACCATAAATTAAATATTCTTCTCGAAATCATTAATAATCCATGAAACCCATGGAACTTTTATAACAATTTTTTTCATGTTATGCAACGTTTATATGAAAGAAAACTAATTGTTTATTTAATCAAGGTTAATGCACTTTGTTACTTGTTAGGAACTAAATTTAATCTTGACTATTAAAATTAATGCTTATATCAATCCAATAAATAAAAAAATCTTTTAGACTCTAACGTATTGATAACATTTAATTTTTTTTGTTAGGAACTAAATTTAATCTTGACTATTAAAATTAATGCTTATATTTAATCCAACGGAAAAAAACTCTTTTAGACTCGCGTATTGATAACATTTAATTTTTTTTATCTTCACATAATTATTTGGGAAAAAACCCTTAATTAGCAACAAAAAGTTAAAAGAAATCCCCATGCAACGTTTTTTTAGAAAAAACCAAAGCTACCATTTCAGTATAGAAACTAATAACCGACTTCCGAAGTCATTCAATACCCACCCATTAATACTAATAATAAAATCTATTAATATAAATCATTTCGGGTATTCATATTAATCATCTACAATTGTATATTGTAGTATGGTTCTCGCTTATTTTTTAGAATTACTCTCTTAGCACGTTCAATATTTGGTCTTGAAATTCTTCCTCTCACCTTTTGTCATTCTTAGTGTTTTTTTCAAACCAATCTCAAATGTCTATGATTTGGGTAATTGGTCCCTAAATTTCATCCTGATCATGTGTCCACTTTCACTCATTTTAACATGAAAACGATAGTAGCATGACTCTCACAAATAAATTCATGCAAGTTCATTTCTATTTGCATCAATACAATTACACTTTGAAAAAATTAAACGTTGCATAAACAATAATTCTTGCTTGCATACTTGAAAGTATGTTTTTGTAAGTATTATTAAGAGCTGAATTTTGTCCGTACTCACTGAATTTTTATAACCAATTGAAATTTTCTTCAAAAAAAAATTAATTAATTTTTATTATTTGTCCAACAACACACTCATGATTTTCTTTCAAATCAAAAAATTTAAATAAATTTTTATCTTGCATTTTAAATGTTATTTTACTTTGTTCAAAACATTTTTTGAAAACCACTATTAGCTGACTTTAGGATTGATGATTAGTTGTGGTTGATAAATTAATATAGAAAAATATACATATTTTAAGATATTTGATTTCGTATTATTCCAAACAAAGAGAATATTTTAATTGAAAATAATATCTTTGGATTAGTTAAAGGCTTATAGATGTATTCTAAGTTTGGACCTCAATTGATTGTAGCTGAAATTCATATTTACGTATTATTTATCTAGCCCCGAAACTTACAAATTTTGTTCTTCTAAAATCTTCATTATATTTTGGATTTTTTTAACATTATTATGTTAACATTACAACTTAACAAAAATATACTTTACTTTTTTAAAATGAAAATATATTATGATTCGTCAATCCAACTTTACCTTTCTTTAAGAAACTAATTCGAATCTACTCATGAAAATCTACTCACTTTCCGATGTTATTTTAATTAATTTATAATTCAATATATAGTTAGTAGATACGTACTTCATAAAAACTATTTTGATCTATTTACGACAATTTCATAATGCTACCTTCTATTGAGATTGATTTCCCATGTATCATGTTAAACAATATGATTTACGATGTATTAATCTTTGTTTGATATCAATCTAGAATTCACATTAATAATGAGATACATTGTTATGAAATCTATATTGGCTTTCAGGCTTTAATCTATATTAATTTTGATGATTAATCAAACTAATCTTAATCAATCGACTAAATTAATCAAAGTGAGCAAACACAATTACATGCATTGCATACATATTTATATACTTGCAATCATCTTAATAGGTTAATCAAGATTCATCAAGAGAATGAGCATTGGGATAAAGACTCAAGAATGAAAACTTGTAACATTATATCTATTGAGTCCATAAAATTAAATGTAAACTTAAGCATTAGGATTCTGCCCCAACCAAGTTCGATCAACCAAACCCCTAATGGATAACCAAAATGTTCCCATTAGTAGACGTTAGGTTACTCTCTGGAATTGTCTAGTCGGACGACCGAAAATCATTCGGTCGACCGAAATGCCTTGAATCGTTTTTGAATTTTACTACAACGGTCCCATTTGTATATTGTCTTAGAGTCCAATTAACTTGTCCTTTTTCAGACGATCAATCTTATATCAGTCAATTGATTCCTTCTTGACCTTTGGTGCAACAACTATTTACACGTGACATATGACCATTGTATTCAACGAATATTTGAGCCATAATTGTAAGCACAAAACCTATATTAACTACGGTCATCCGAATAGCCAACGGTCTACAAAACGCGTTTAATCATAGTCCAACAAATCCTTACTATCCACCCAAGAACGATGAACCGTACTCCATCCGGTTAATCACACTTTAATTGGTCGAAATTAGAAAAAGTTACTGGAAATTGGTGATCGGCTAACCGAACCTTATTCGGTGCTCCGAACACTTAATGATGACCAAATGAACCATCTTGTCTCATACAACCATTTGTCAAACGGTCGACCGAACCAAGCCAGATTTCTACCCGAGCTTTAAGCAAACTCTTACTTCTCATTGGTCTGTAACTATACAAACTCCCTAACGGCTCTATTAGTTTTGAAGTCTATATAAACACCACTCAAGAGACACAAACAAGAACTTTACATCCTCTATTGATTCATACTCCTTGTGTTCTCAAATCATCTTTAAAACTCATACTCACTTCAAACTTCATCTTCACCACTTGCATATTGATTCCATATCTATATCCAAGTGTGCTCAAGTTAGAGTAGTTAGTTAGATTGTGATTCAACTTTCATATTCAAGAATCATCCAAGCGTTGTAAAGCTTCGAAGAAGCTCCCTCTTGGGTTGTGAGAGGAGACACGAGAGAGACGAGTTTGTTCGCGAGACTTAGTGTTGTAGAAGGTGTTGATCTCGACCCAAAACAGAGATCGATTAGTGGAACCAGGCTCAGAGTATCGAGCAGGGCTTGTGAGAAGGACTATGACCAGGTGGGGTGCCGAGTTTCTCTTAATACGGCGTCCAATTGTGGTTTGCTTGTTCTTATCTCTAATCCCTCATTTAACACTTTATTTCCGCATTTACATAGAGATTAGACACTATAGGAGAACTAGTCTTCACGGACGGACCATAACCGTTAGTGTATAGTAGTTTTCGTTGGTGATGTCTTACACTAACGGATGTTTGTCCGTCGATGTTACGTCAGTCGGTGTACATTTACACTAACAAATGCACTGGCGGACAGGTACCGTCGGACTTGTTTTTGGCGCCAATTTTCCTGCCCTTTTTTGTGTGTGGTTTGATCGAAAGGTAGAACACTGATGGATATATACGGACGGAGAGTCCGTCGGTGTTTAAGTCTGACGGAATGGTCCATCGATGTAAGGACACCAACCCATAAGTAATAGTAATTTTATTCGACGAAAGTTGATATACTCTAACGGATATGTACCGTCGGTGTATATCAACGAGATATACATCGGGACATCTGTCAGTGAATTAAAAATAAACTTTAATTACACTGACGGATATCCATCGGTGTAAACTCTTACCAGAATTCGAAAAGAGCCCATTGGCTTTTCGCGAATTCTAGTTTTCCTTATTCCAAGAAAATGAAATGTGTTCCTTTTATTCACAACCATTCACACAACCATTCATTCATTCATTAAGTTGAAACCAAACAATCCATAAAACAAAACATTCATTAAAAAACAGTTTGATTCACAGATGAGTTTGATTCATTCATTCTATAGATGATAAAAGTAACAAAATAAATACGACTAGGCCGTCAAACCTCTCGTCCCTACTCCGCCTGCAGGCCCGTGATCTTCATCTCATCTCGGCAGAGACAACGGTGTGCAAAGAGAGGTCACGTCGTAATCCTACATATTACAAATATTTGTATTGATAAAATATTGGACATAAACTACTAAATGCGACAATTTAACTAAAGAATGTGTATATTACCTCGCTCATGAAACTTGCTTTCTCGAGGAGAAAGATCATTTGGAGCTGCATCTTGCTAAGCGTGGATTGTGTCGTCTTCAGCGTATCTTGACTCATCGTGAGCTCACTGCTGACACACTTCAACTCTGCAGTTGCTTCGTCATTCCGCTCCACATCCGCTATGGCATTGCGTTCTCCTCTGCTTGGCATCCATGAGGCTCGTACATATCAACATGCGTGACGTAGCTGGAATACATACGAACTCGTCCATGTCTGACGAATATTAGGATGGTAAAACTTTATCCGATCGTCGGTCCATTCGTCCAGTCATTGGTCCATCGTCTAGCCGTTGGTCCAGTACTTCCGTCCATATCCAGACGTCAGCCTATTCGTCCAGCCATTAGTCCATTTGTCCAGTCGTTGGTCCAGTCGTTAGTCCATTCGTCCAACCATTAGCCAACACTTCTGTCCACGTCCAGACGTCAGTCCATTCTCTCTCTTCTCTGTCTCTCTCTACTATCTCTTGTTCTCTCTCTCTCTCTCTCTTGTTCTCACTTCTCCCCCTCTCTCTCTCCCTCTCTCCTGTTCTCTCTTCTATCTCTCACTCCTCTCCCCTCTCTCTCATGTTCTCTCTTCTCCTTTTATTGTTACTTTTTTCTATTTTTCATTTGAGCTTTTCTATCACTAGTGAAGAAAATGCCATATACGTCGGATATACAGGGGTATAGACATTGGATTTTAGCGGTCTAAGTACCCAACGTATATTTCCCCGTCGCCTATTCCTTGTTGTATAGACGTCGGCTATATACGACCAACGTCTATTATACGTTTAATTACCCCCAAAAAATTCATTACATCCCATATCGGGCATTCTGCACTCACATTAATCAAGCCCAAGTGCCAATCTTTTGACAAATAACCACAAATATCAAGCCCAACATGCCCAAGTGCCCCAACTCGTTCACGTTCAGCAGTAAAGGAGTGATGGAATACATCAACCACACCAAGAAAATAAATTCTCCGATGTGGGACTAAACTATTACGCCCTATAGACGTCGGATATATAGGTTGACCGACGTCTATACATACAACACGACCTATAGACGTCGGCCATACTATACATCTGACGTCTATAGAAGAGTAAATAGTAAAAAAAATATTGCAACCATCTTAATACCCAAGTGCCAATCTTTTGACCATTAAATATATATATATATATATCACTTGCATTTTGTAATGTGGTACCAATCTCCCATTTAGAAGTAAAGGAGTGGTGGAGTACTTCAACTCCACCAATAAAAAAAATTCTCCAATGTGGGACTAAACTTCAACACATGTGATAGCTACATTGATGTAACTATTTTTAAATCCACATTATTCTTATACAAAATAAATCCTAAAAATTGCATTAATTCTTCCACGAAATAAATTCCAAAAAATTGTGTTAATTCTTCCACGAAATAAATCCCAAAACATTGTGTTAATTCTTATACAAACTAAATCCACTTAAATTCTTATAAGAAATAAATCCAACAAAATAAACAAAAAACATTTTCTTCTTTCAGGAGGTATAGACGTCGGTGATACTAAAAAACTGACATTTATACAAACCTATAGACGTCGGATGTCCAAACATCCAACGTCTATACCTATAGACGTCGGATGTTTTTATATCTGACGTATATTCGGTGACGTCTATTGAGCATTCTGCACTAGTGTATTTTTATGGTTTTCAACATTGTTCAAGTCCATTTGTCTGATCTTTCATCGAGAGAGAGAGATAGGAGAGAGAAAGACAAAGATATAGAGAAATAGAGGAGAGAGAGAGGGAGAAGAGAGAACAGGAGAGAGAGGGAGAAGAGAGAATGGGAGAGAGGGGAGAGAGAGAGGACAGAGAGAACTAGAGAGAGGAGAGAGAACAAGAGAGAGAAAAGAGGGTGTGTGTGTAAAGGGAATTTTTGTTTTGTGTTTTCTTATTTAATATTAAGAACATTTACATTGTAAATGGTGTGTTTTGTTAATGTACCAAAAGAAAAGTTAACGAAATGGGGCCCACAAACGGTCCAAGGGTATGCAAGCAATAATGTTTGAAATATATGTGCACCCAAGTGAATAGTAAAAGCGCATGGATATTTCAGCCATTGTGCACTTTTTGAGGTGTACCCAAGCAAATCTCCATATCTCTATTCTGAAAGACATGATATTTACTCCATAGTAGACCTGAAAATCGGGTTGTGCCGACACAACACTGTTCCAACGGCTCTCTGAGAACCATTGGAGGTTTTTTATATACCTAAATTACCCTTTCTCTAGCCTATATAAACCCCCAACCCCTCTCGTTCTGTTCACACAAAACTCAACCCTTCTCATTCTTTTCAGACAAATCTCTTCAAATCTTCTCTAATTGCTTTGATTTTGGTGGAGCTGGGTCGAGTTTGAGCTAACGTGTGAAGCCTGAAGCTACAAACGGACCGCTTACTGCCAATTTCACGACTTCTCTACTTTTCATTTCCCATGTTTTTCTAATCTTTTTAGTAGTTAATTTTAGTTAATCAACCATAATCATGACTTACTCATTTATGAAAAATTTAATTTTTATTTGCATATTTAGTAATTTTCATGACTTTATCATATGATTCTGACGATAATGATAACCCACCACCTCTCCCTCCTGTTAATCCACATAAGACAAAAGGTAATACATGTACTAGAGAAAAAACTAGTCTAGTATGGGTTGATTTTGGGGAAGGACGGGATGAGCTGGGTAATCCAACTGCTACTTGTAAATGACGTGGTAAGGTATATTCGGCTATGTCTAGTGGAGGAATCAGTCATTTAAGTAGACATCAACTTTCATGTAAAGTTAAGAATAATCCTGGATCGGTAGTGTGTTCACGTCAATCGGTTTTAGACACAACTAGTTGAACTTTAAATTTCAGAAGATATTTCCCAATTAAATGTAGAAAGATAATTGTTGATTTCATAATCAGGGATGAACTACAATTTAGCATATGTGAATCTAAAGGCCTTAGAGAAGCAATTCTCTACCATAATCCACGATCTAAACAATTTTGTAGAAAAACACTTAAAAATATTACATTTGATAAATTCGGTAAACAAAGATCGAAGACAAATTAGTTTAACCATTATATTAAATGAGTAATTTTTTCCTAATACCTCTTAGGTTTTTTCATTACTTGTTTCGTTTAGCTAGCATTTGGGTGTTTAATTATTTGTAACCAATATATTGTTTCTCTATTACTAATAAATAAATTGGTTAATTTGGGGCAAAAAAATTGTGTTTCTTTTTTATTAATTCGGTTGTGGTTGTATACTTATTTCAAATTTAAAAAACACCCAAAAAATCAAAAATCGATACGCACATATGAAGAAAACCCGACCCAACCCCGGAACGGATCCGGCATGGCCCGATACCCAGCTCTACTCCATAGACGTAAAGATAGTGAGGTTGAAATACTGTGCAAAATACCAAATTCAATAATGTAAGCACGATAACGAAATTTTGATTACTCCGAAATAATAAAGTTGGTCTGACCTACTACATACCCGACGTTTGGTGAAAATCTTGGGGCGGGTACTTTTGAAAGTGTCGTTGGGACTTAGAAGTGTTCTTACCATTTTCTAAATATAATATCACATAGACTCTGGCTTCATCGGTACAAGCAACCATCAGAGTATACCTACCATAGCTTTTTTCCCCTTATTTTAGAAGTGTGTACCTACCTCATCTTGGTGTTTTTTGATTCATATGGAAATCGAATCTCAAATTTAGATGTTACCGAAAATAAAAGAATACAAAATTAAAGGAAATTTCATTACTATTTTGCTAAACATTAAACATTGAAATTTCATATATATAATTGTATTAATGATGGTGCCACGTAAGGTAAGGACGACCCCTTAGATTTTGAGATTTCTTCCCATTTGTGAGACAATTTGTGTTCCAACATCATGAATTTATTTATTTATTAAATTTCGTTTCCTCTAGATTTTGAGATTTTGTCCTTTCGTAAATAACTTTTGAGATCCGACCACTTGAGTTTGTCGAATACCAACAATGAGATATGTAGATTAGTTTTATATATCTAATTAGTCCAGCTAGTAAAAAAAACCCAATAAAAACCAATTAAATATATATTTGTAGGTAAAGTACCCAACTATAATTAAGTATTGAAAAAGATAATTGTAGTATTTTAGGTTTATGCTTTTTAATGTTCCTATAAACTCCGACCCTTCTAACTTGAAATTCTAATAGCGTCCCAAGTTTGTATTCGTATCTAACTACTAACCCGTTTGGATTGCTGGCACATCACGCTCTGAAGTCGCTTGTTAATTAGGGGCGGCATAGTTGAGGAAAAGGAAAGAAGAAAACAATAGTGGTGCCTTCGAAAAATTAAAGTTTATAAACTAGAATTGTAATCAATCATGAACTTTGGTGTTACCGAAAATAAAAGGCGAGCATAAAATTTTCAAAGATGGAATGCTGCATTAAGTCATTTCCAGACATTACAATATCCGCTTAATAATCATTAGCTAGTTGAGCAAATTAACATCAGTCGACATGTTAAAAATATTTTCTTTTGGATGCTCTAATCACGACGTATCCCAACTGAAAGCTTCAAGCCTACCACTGGTGGACCTTTCGAATTTTGTTGGAATGACTTCCTTTGGAGGAGTTTGCAAGGGTTCCCTTTCAAAAATAGATATTTATCAATATTACCTTTATTCGAATTTTTATCAGCAGCAAACTAGTTTAGTTTGTAGATTCATAGTTTCTGATGATTTGTTAAATTTTCAGAAAAAAAACTTAGAGCACCCACTACGGTGGTTTTTTAATCGGGCGTCCGATTTCGTCCCCCACTGGGGACCCCACTTATATTCGGTGGTTGGTTTTTTGTGTTGATTTTTTAAATTGGGTTTTCAATTTTTTTTTAAAATTTATTTTCTTGTTTTCTCCATGATCAGCGAAAGTTTTAACGAGAAACATTTTAATTATTGTAATATGTAGTTGTCAATTATTAATTAGCAATAATATTTTTTGGTTTTAATCGTAATACTTATTATTTAATTACATTAACTAATTGTAAAATTAATTTATAATGTGGATTATTGTGAAATAATAGAAAATGAGATAAAAAGAAATGATGTGGAAGAAATAGATGGTTGAAAAATGAGGGATGATATTTAAGGGTTTTCGTGTGGAAATTGGTGGATAAAATAGAAGATCAATGGACACAATTATGTAACGAAAAGAGAGTGTTGTGATTTTTGTGTGATTTAAGGGGAGGGATGGTGACCTTACAAAATATTGCTGATTTTTAGGGATTTGTGCCTTTATATATTATTATTAGATTGATGTAATTTGCTTTCTGAAGTAATCACAATGAACAAAGTCAAACCATCTGAGAGGTTAGCAGTACTATGAATTTGGTATGTTAAATGGACGATTGGTTGTGATCACCTCTTGTCAAACTTATTGGGACCACAAGACATTTTTTGGTGAGTTAGTGGTAGTAGGAGTTGTTGGGAGGTTAGACATATCACGTACGCATGGTTTTCTAACGGAGAAGGTGCTCCAACTTCAAATATATGAGTTCAATACACCTTGTAAATATCTAATGTCAAAAGTATTTTCTAATTTGTATGAGTTTCTTCGACTGTATCCTCGAGCCACAAGCAATATCCTTATATTTAATTAAATTTTCCAGTTGTAGATTTTTTTAGACACCGAAAACCTTTTGATTCACCTTTGTACCAGTTTACGCGGTATCATAGAAAATTAATATAAAGCTGCGGGCCTATTTTAGACTCTGGTTAACCTAAACTCCGAGGGCATAAGAAAGTCTTCCCCAAAAACCCGGAAAAAATTGGGAACTTAATAATACGATCTAAAAATATAGGTGCATGGAAGGCGGCAACATCGACGTGCACACTTCCATCTCTATCTAAGTTATCATTTTTGTAAAATAATCCTACAAAATTGTGTATTGTTGAGTATCGGTCTTACCTTAAATAACCCTTTCCCCCCTAATGAAATACAAATTTGAGTTGCACGTAGAAAACCGAGTTAATTGAAAATCTTATTTTATAGTGTTGTATTCAGTTAAGACCGGTTACAATTGATGGTTTATTATATGAAAACGAGATGGATTTTTTTAGATACTCTTATCTCATTCCATTCTCTAAATCCAGACTTTGCGAACATGTGAATGAGACTACTGAGATTTGATCCCGACCTAGTCTTGATTATCCTAAGATTAAGAATCTCACGATTGAGCTAACCCTACTTAGATTGTGATTGATATCTAGACAACTTCGAGGGAGTGTGGAACTATACTTTTAAGATGAGTTTGTGGGATTGATAGCATGGAAAACTTTAAAAAAAAAGTCACGATCCTCGAAGATTTATAAAACTTAAAAATATGCACCAAAAGTGACGTCTACAATTTTCACTTTAAAATCACGAGAAGACATGGAAATAAAGTTCTAGACATCTCCCAACTTCTTAAGTACCTTATACCACAAGTAGGAGATAGACTTGGATTCTTAGAGTTAATGGGAAAACAATGGAAAATGAAACCAACATAATTTATTTTTATTTTGATAGAGTTTTTGTTGTTTGCATGTTACTGAAATCTTTTGGAAAAAGTTAAAATATAATAATTATAAGATTTATGAACAAGATGATGTTGACTTTTAGATAAATTATAATGAGTAATGTTTGTGCATTTTTATAATTTTTTTATTTAATATTGCGAATATTTAAAAATAGGAAAAATGAGGTTGTAGCACCACATTTTCACCCACTTCCTATTACTTTTTCTATGAAAATTTATGAGTGGGATATACCACATATAAGGAACATGTGGTAAAATGTTCAGATCAAATGGATCATCGTAGATCTTGATCCGAACACGTTCAAATTCAGTAAATTTCAGTTGTTCAAATATAAGTATTTTAGATTAACAGTGAAATTACCTTAGATTGACCTAAAAATTTAACATGTCATAACTTAAGAGATTACAATGCATGTGATTAAGTTCGATTTAAAAAATCAACTTTAAAATGTCTTAATTTTGAGTGTCACAGCCAAGTTGACTATGTGAGCTCCTACAATCCTATTGGTCTCTTAAAAATATTAATGTAAATTGTGTTTTTTATTTTTCAAAAATAGTTTTGATGTTTTTGTTATTAAATTTTTTATATGATATACCAAATTATAAAGTTATTTGACAAGTTTATATATGATTCTTAGTTTTCCTACATTTTTCTTTTGTTTCGAGATACATGAGAAACACAGGAAAAAACAGTCCTATATATTCAGTATTGCAGAGAGAAACAAAGGGGAAATATATTCTTTTTTTCAGAATTGAGACAAACGCTTGAAAAACATTTAATGAAAGAAAATTATTTTGTTTTCCCTCGTTTTCCGTTTGCACAATCCCTTTTAACTGTGGGAGACTTGATATATTTTTGCAAATTTAAGAGGTCATTCGCTGCAAATAATTTAGATAGTTGAATTTGCTACTTGGGATTAATTTTTGCACAGTTTGTTCCGCACCCTAAGCAAGATATATAGTTGAATTTGCTACTTGAGATTAATTTTCTCAATAAAAACATGTATCTTGTTTAGTAACCAGATACCTACCGTTTTCCTGGATAGACCTAAGATCCGTCTGAGGAAATTAGTTTTTGGAATTTTGATCTAAAAAGTAGATTTTGAGGTATTGTCCCTTAACTTCCCAAAAAGTTAGCATTCCGAATATTGTTTCAATTTAAATGTGTCAATTTGTGTTTGGATAAGAATAATTTAAATGTGCTAATTTAGATAAGAATGACTTTTTGGCAAAACTACCATGAAAATTTACTTAAGTACTTACTTGTTTGGTATGTCGTTTTTAATCCAGCTCAAGCACAAAGCTCGGGTAAAATATGTACAAGATGACTACTTTTTATCCCTCTTAAAGGGAATCAACAGATAGTTAATTTATCTAAACCACCCAAAAGAAAAGAAAAGGCAATAATATACCAATCACCTTTATATGTTGGCTCCTAACCTACTTTTTTTTTTTGGTGACCGGGAACTCATCGAATCACCACCCTTTGGATGCCGGTTAGGCTACAAACACCGGGGTTCGTGGGCCCACCTCCTTTATTACCCTCTGCCGAATCGAGCTCATTCACCATAAAATGGGCAAGAGGCACCTGAGGAGACTTGAACCTCTGACATCATGTTCCATGATCCTTCACCGACTGAGCTTTCCGGTGGGGGGCCCTAACCCACATTTTCAAAGCAGGGTTAATTATAATTTACCCCTTTGAATAAACCTTAATTTCACTTTACCCCCTGAACTTTAAAACATGACAATCAACCCCCTTATAATTCCATTTTATAACACTTTGGTCCCTCCCTTTTCCTGAACTTTAAGAACTCAATACTTTAGAACACATTCCTCGTTATCTTTTAATTTTTGTTTGTTTGTCTAACACACTCATAATCCTGAATTTATATTAAGGTTTGGATCAAATCAGATGGCTGATTTGGCTAGAATTGGATCCATAATGGTATTCATTCAAACATAAATTCAAACTAGATCTGACTTTTAATTTGATTCAAACTTTAACATAAAGTTAGGACTATGAGTGTAATAAGTATATAATGGAAAAAAATAAAAAATAATGGCAAATATGTGGAAAATAATGATCTCAAAGTTTAGGATGAAAAAATGTTACAAAATGAAAGTACAATGAGATGATTGTTGTATTTTAAAGTACAAGACGAGGAAATAAATCGTAGCATAGTGTAGAGGGCAAACCTTAAATAACCCTTTTAAAGCATGATATTTTTTAGATAATTTTTAACATGCAAGATCCTAAGTCGGGATTGAATCCCTAATCAAAAACCAAAGTTCTACCAACTCACTTACCCAAATTAAATATTACATTTGTCCAATCCGCACAATTTATACTATTTACATTGAATCTACATAAATATTATGCTTCAATTTCACTTTACATTACTGAAATTTAAAATGTAACAATTACATTATTTGAAAATTCATTTTTAACATTTTACCTCCTAAACTTTAAAAATCATTACTTCTCCACCAAATTGCCGTTATTTTGTAATACACTCATAATACTAACCTCACGTTAAAGTTAAAATCAGACGGATATCAAATTTGTTTTGAATTTGAGTGAGATTCAGTATCAACCTGACTCAAATTCGAAGAAGATCTGATATCCGTTTTGATTCAAACTTTAATATTAAGTTGAGATTATAAGTGTATTAGGCATATATTGCAAATTCCAAGAATAACGACGAATGAGTGGATAATTAATGGATTATTAAACTTCAGGAGGCGAAAGGATTACAAATGTGTATGCCACATTTTAAAGTTGAAGGGTGCAAAGTGAAACATTACTCAATTTAGGGGGGCAAACTGAAACAAGACACAATTTAACCATATATAATTAACCCTATAGTTTTATATTCCGTAGAAAAAACATATAAAGTTTTATAAATAGCTTTAAGGTGCTTTTACAATTTTTTCAAAAAAAGAAGCATACAACCTGGTTAAAAAATTTAGTTGTCAGCAAGAAAAAAACGAATTTTGCGGGGCTTTGCTTGATAAAGGCTGCAGACCTGCAGTTGAATCTTTTAGATGAAATTCAAAAATCAGAATGGAATATTTGAACCACAACACTTCAAAACGGAACTTGAGAGAATGCTTAAGATGAACAAACGTGACAATCAACAAACATATGTTACACAGCAGAGCATAACCACATTGTTAAAACTCACCATTACAGATTTTCAGTTCCATTGAGGCAATCTTGCCTTCATGATTATGTAAACATGACCATAATGTGTCTGCCACCACAATCAGATTCTCATATCAACATTACAAGACAACCTATTTCTGACATTGTACACAAAGTTGGTATTCGTTCCGAACGAATGTAATAGGTCATAGAATAACTTACGAACAAACAAATCGAAGATCTGAAAGGAAAAAAACAAAAGTAAGGAATGGTTGGCTACATGTCTTTGGAGAGTATAAATACATGCACATACAACTGTCCCAAATAAACAAGCACGTGCTGGAGCTTTCTAGATAGCTAACCTTTTAGATAGTAGAAACATAATATGCAACCAGCATTTACCAAGATCTGACCAACATCTTATTTTGCCCGGGCTTCAGTTGATAACTCTTGTTCTTGATTCTTGCACAGTACAAATCATTCAAAAATCATCTGCTCAAGAATGCGGAGTGGCCAACAGGAATACTCCAGTTATTTCTTTTGTTGAGGCGTTAACATGAAAATTGTGCTCGAATGAAGTATTGAAGTGATCCGAAGGCAAAAACCTTATGGCTTATGCGATTGAACCGTCAAACAAATTGCCGGAGTGGGGACACGTAATTTACAGAATTTACCTAGGTACAGAAGTTTGTAGTTTCTCTTTCTCCAAGTCATATATTTTGTCTGTCATACCTTCCTTCTCATAAGCTTCAATCATGGTAGAATAAGTACCAGAATTTGGAATGTGGTGCATATTTTTCATGTGGTTAAAAACCCTTTCCATCTCAGGCAAATCCCCTGCCTTTGCGCACGCAGAGATCACTGCATTGTAGTATGAAGTGTTGGTTGGTATCTCCAACTTCTCTCCCAACTTGATGCTGTTAACTACTTTGTGAAACAGGCTAGCATTGCTGAATCCGTTGATCAGGCAACGAAACGTCTTTGTATCTGCTTTCATCCTCTCAGCACACATCTGATTAAATGCCTCCATATTTTCAGCATCACCTACATCAGCAAATGCCTCTATAACATTATTATATGTTGAGGCCGTCCAAGGGAATGCTAACTTCCTCATATACTCCATAACAGTACTCATTTTGTCATACATCTTCCTCTTCCCATAAGCACCGATAAGAATATTAAATGTACGGGTCTCTGGTTCAATTCCTATGCTGCGGAATTTTTCATACCATTTCTCCATCATATCAATGTCACCTGTGCTGCCGTAAATGCTGAGGGTAGTATTGATAGTCCAGACATCAGGCTTTCATATGTTCCCCACAAGCATAGCAGAAACAATCTCCTCGATCATGTCAAATTTCCCAGCTTTTCCATATCCATTCAGTAGTGTGTTCCATGTAACGATGTTAGGAGTTGTACCTTGATCAACCATTTCCTTAAACAGGGAGTCAACGAGTTTGAAGCAAGACTCTCCTACACAAGCTTTTATAATGGTACTGTATGTATAAATGTCGGGCTCGCAATGAGGTAAAGTCTTCATTTTATTTAAGACTGTAATCGCCCCATCTACAAGGTTACTTCTGCAGTAAGCTGCAATAAGAGCGGTGTAAAGCCCAGTTGTGGGTTTGATTCCTTCTTGAACCATGGTATCGAAGACTTCATGAGCGCGTGTAGCTTGGCCACATTTACCAAGAAGGACTAGCATATTCATGTACGCCCCTTCTTTTGGTTGGTAAAAGGGTTGTTGCCTTACCATGTCGAACACCTATCCAAGACAAAACTGAACTCAAAAAATTCTAAAAACAAAGATAAAAATGCAACTTTGTATGTTTACCAAAATTTACAGACTCGTAACAAAAGCAAGAAGGTTGTCTTTAGCCGAGTTAAAAGGTGGATATATGCCAAACCCATGTGGAAAACCTTCAAGGAATGTAAGTACAACCTTACACAACTCCAAGAAACAGGAGGTTTTGAAAACAAAATACTCAAGATAATCATAAAAGTCATGAATGCCACTTGCACATTCTTATCATAAACTACAACTATTACGAAAATCTTGGTGTCCTTCACCAATATTAGTATACATCTAAGTAAATTTTATAACAAAGGGGTAAAGGATAGTTGTCGCAGTTACCGACCAGCAACCATTGATGACCCTTTCTGAATGTGGGCTCATTATTATTTTTCTGTTACAGATTTTGAGTAAGTTAGGTACTCAGATGGGAAAATTGTATCAATTTATTACACAACTCTTCCAAGTATACTGTATACTATACAAATTTTAGGTGACGAAATACAAAAAAGCTGAGAAGTTTCTATTCTTTCACCCCAATTGCTACAATTATTTCCAAAGCCTCGACGAAAGCCAATTGGGTGTTCGTCACTACTTCCTCTCATGGAATATGTCAAAAAGTTAACAGCAATCAAACTCTCTCTCATTTCACAACAAATTTGATTTTTCACCATATTCGCTGAGTAATGATGTCTACTACATTGAGACAAATGACTAAAATCAGTATAATGTAGGTTCACCTCATATAACATTACAATGAACAAACAGTTAATAGATAAAACAACTTCAAAGATAGATGCATGTAAGTAGATAATTCTTGTAATACTAGTATATTATAAATATGCTCAACTTCCAGGAGAAAAACTCATCACACCGGGAGAACACCGAACACTATCTCCAAACGTAGCATGTCCAGAATTAGCAATATACATGTGTTTTTCCTTTCTATAGTAGGTACACACCAAGTATCTATCCAAGATTTTAACTTCTTTCAACATTGAAATGCCGACTTTTTGGATCATGAAAGAACTCCGACACAGCCTATAAATTTAAATTCGTATCATTTGATTCACTTCATAATTATTCCAAACAGATCTTGCTGGACACCACCATGCTATGTCATCCTTATCTCTAAACCTGATTACATCTTTATTTGAAACTTAACAAACCTTTAATGTTTAGATTTCTTGTAGATTGATTGGATATACTAGCACAATCCATTTTGAAGGTTGAGATGCGTATTTATCTCCTAAATGATCAGAAAAAGGATTGCCTGACTTTCATGAGCAACACTCGTAAAGAAGTTAGTGAAATAACAGCCGATTTGTCTGATAGTGCAAAATGTTATTCGATAACTGCAATTATTAGATCATATTCGTAATTCAACATCCAAGTCCATGAATTGCATGTTGAAGCAAACGATTGTATAATTGCACATAACACCTTGATCGCACTTGCATCTAGTGTGCGTATGTGGTTGGTTTAGAGGAAATTCTTAAAGTTCAGAATTTTTTTCTCTCCAAACTATAATCTGAGAAGTGGGTATATGAATCGTTATTTGGTTAATAACTTAATTTTATTAAATCTAAACTCAAATATAGTAAAGCATCCTCTTTTGACTTATGAGTTACGTGGGGAAGAGGAGGATGTCATATACATGTACACAAAAGTCGGAATCTCAAGTTCCAGAACTTCTAGCAAACTAATCGCACACAAAACAATTCCAGCATTTCGCTTCCCACTATTATCCTACAAAACCCATCCAAATCCCTAAATTTTAGAAACTCTTCTTTCCAAAGCTACATACAATCCTAATAGGCGGATCGAATACGCTATTTGGTTTCGGAATTATAAAGTAGACGATATTTAATTTCACCACATTTGCATTTCTCGATCCGAATCTCAATTTCCATGAAAAACAAACTCATTCGAATTCCTAAATTTTGAAGAAAAAAACACCACTTTCAGAAGTTACAATCCAAACAACCCACATCTTACCACATGTACATTTCCAACCGAAAAAAACAACAATTCGGAAGAAAAAAAAGCCGAAACCGAACCTCGAGCGCCTCGACCCACTGCATCTTCTTGACCTTCTCGGCCAACGTCTTCATCACGGTGGCCGCCGACACCTTAACCCCAACCTCCTTCTTTCCCCTTGTTGAAATAAACGAAGATCTTCTTCAGATTTCAGCTGGCATCCTTGCCATCATCGCCACAATCCAATGAGTAATCTGCTCGTTGCAAAACCCACGAAGGAAACCATTCATGCCAAACATCAATTCCACAGTCATTGCCAATCAAGCATAATATGAAACATGGTAACGGTCCTCTTAAAGATCTCATATATATAACAAGTCTGTAATTTAAACAAATACAACACAATATACAAAAACATACCCTTTCTTTCCGGTCGTTTTCTACATGGTATCAGAGTGTCGTGCAACGATCTCAGGATCCTCAAACTCATCATAGATCGGTCTAGGGTCTCGGATATCTCGAGATTTTTCACAGACCAGGTCCCTTTTTCCCCTTACAAAACAAAAACCACCACAAAACTGAGAAAAGATGACCTCGCTAGGTCTACCGGAGGGCAACATGAGCCAGAGGCTCGTGTCGCAACTACTCAACGGCAACAACTTCCTCTCTTGGGCGTGGGAAGTCACTTTGTCCCTCAGCGGCCGAGGGAGACTCGGCTTCATCACTGGTAGGGGTGTAAACGGGTCGGGTACGGGTCGGGTATGCCCCTACCCGTACCCGTACCCGGCTAAATTAGCGGGTACGGGTATATACCCGGCAAAAAACATATAAACTCGTACCCGACCCGTACCCGTTAAGTTAGCGGGTACGGGGCGGGTAAACGGGTATAGCGGGTATAATATATAATATATAAAAATATAATATATATTATATAAAATATATATTATATATAAAAATATATAATATATAACAAATAAAATATTAAAAAAATATTATATATATAATATAATATATCTTAACGGGTATACGGGTAAACGAGTACGGGTAACGCTTATACCCGTACCCGACCCGTTTATTAACCGGGTAAACGGGTACGGGTATACGGGTTTGAATTTTTAAACGGGTATGGATTTTTGTACCCATACCCGTACCCGCCCGGGGCGGGTGACCGGGTAAACGGGTATTACCCGCCCCGTTTACACCCCTAATCACTGGGAAACTCAAAAAACCAACCGGAGAAGGCAGTGAAGCCAAACAAGAGGAGTGGAACTCCAACAATGATCTAGTGAGGTCATGGCTCCTACAATCAATGAAACCCAACATTGCAGAGATCTTCATGTACTCCACCACAGCACAAGAACTATGGGAGGCTGCTCAGACACTTTATGGTAAACAAAAAACTTTGTTCACATTTTTAAACTCAAAAATGACAATTCACACACCAAGCAAGGAAAAAGCTATGTCGCTGACGACGTCGGGACACTCAAAGGAAAATTGGATGAGCTAGGGGTTTATGAACCACCCAGCTCAGATCCAGTAACGATTCAGACAAGGCAAGACCAAAACCGTGTATACCAGTTTATGTTTGGACTCGATTCAAGTTTCAAGCAACTAAGAAGCCAAATCCTCATGTCGACGGAGTTACCTTTGCTTACAACAATCATCGCAACAGTTCAAAATGAAGAATCCAAAAGAAATACAATGACGCAACCACAACAAATCACATCAGAAAACCATGTCTTCGCTGCCTCAAAACTTGATCAAAACCAAAACACATGGAAAATGTATGGTAATAAACCACATGAAACTTGCGATAACTGAAAAAAAACAGGTCACACACGGAACAACTGCTAGTTCCTGTTTCCCCACCTCCGACCACCCCGCGACAGAGAAAGAAGAGGAGATGAGAAGGACGGACAAAACCACGGACGCGGCGGCTTCGCCGGCCAAAACCCAAGCGGATCTGGCGGCGACCACTCAACCTTTTTTTCTCTCGCAAACCCTAGCTTTGGTGGAGAAACCACAAATGAGAGGTATGGAAACAAATCCAGATCATCCGGTTTTTATACGCAAGCATCACAATCGGGTATTCCACCACCCGACCAAATATAGCGAAGACCCAACTCTGGATCCGGATCTCGTCCGGGTGCACCTACTAATCCGACATATTTGAAGGACTTGTTTGCCCACCTCAACGACTTTTTGCACAATCAACCCTTATAAACAGGTAATCATCAAGGTATGGATACACCTATGGCTAATTGCTTTCAAGTCCAGTCTCAGCATAACCTATCTAAACCTATGTGGATTATTGATTCTGTTGCAACTGATCACATGACTGGTAATCCTAACATGATTAGAAATATTCAAGCAACTATAACTCTATTAAATAAATTTGTTACTGTTGCAAATGGAAATCAAGTAGAGATTAAGGGATTAGGAGATATAAATCTATTAAATAACATTGAAAAAGTCTTGTATATGCCCAATTTGGATGCTAATCTCATACCGGTTGCCAAAATTACAAAAAACTTAAACTGTAATGTTATTTTCTCACATTGTGATGTGACCTTTCAGGATCGTACCACACGGAGGATGATTGGTAGAGGAATCTTGACCAATGGACTCCACGTTTTCGATACTTCAAAAATAGGATGTTATACCGCAAACTTTTCTAGACAGGATCTTTGGCACCGACGCATGGGACACCCATCCCACATTGTTTTGAAAAGACTCTTTCCTAACAGTAGACTTAATTTATTATGTGATATTTTTCGTTTCTCAAAGCAAACTAGCCTTCCTTTTTACAACTCTGAAACTAAGACAGGTCGGCCTCTCGAGATGATACATTCAGACATTTGGGGACCAGACCTAATTGAATCTCATGAGAATTTTAAATATTTTGTTACATTTATTAATGATTTTTTTAAACTTTTTTTTGCGAATTTGTGTCATTTGTTGGAAACATGTATAATGCTAGGATTAAAATTCTTAGGTCCGATAATGGTTCGGAAGACACTAGCAATGATTTTCAAAATTTCTTGAAAAAACATGGAATTTTTCATCAAACCACATGCATTAATACTCCTCAACAAAATGGTGTTTCTGAAAAAAAGAATCATCACATCTTGATTGTCACAAAATCTTTATTGCTTCAAAATAATGTTCCCAAACCTTTTTGGTCTGATGTTGTCCTAACTGCCACTTATCTTATTAATCGTCTTCCCAGCCACACTCTTGACAATAAACAACCTCTTGAACTCCTTTACAATCGAAAAATGCATGTTGATCATCTTAGAGTTTTTGAATGTGTTTGCTTTGTTCATAAACCTCGTTCCGACAAATTAGATTGTAATTCTATTAAAACTATTTTTCTTGGATATTCTGTTCAAAAAAGGGATACAAATGTTATGGTCCCAACAAATGTAAAATGTCTATTTCCAGGGATGTATCCTTTTTTGAGACTGAATCCTACTTTAAACCAAGCGAAACCCCCAATAATCAAGAAAATTTAGGAATCAATGGAGTTCTCCCAGAAGCTTTTTTTCCTCCTGAAAACAATACCCTCAAACAGGGGAAGATGAAGACAACATCGAAGAAGAAGACAATCACAACTTCAATACCAATGATGATGAACCTCCTGTTCGAAGATCCAACAGACGCACCCAAGCCTCAAGTAGAGTTCGGGGTTATGTGACCTACAAAGTCGCATATCCAATCCAAAAGTTTCTTTCTTATCAAGCCTTTAAACCATCATATCGTGCTTTTTTAAACCAACTAGATAATCATAAAGAACGTAGGGTCTATCATGAAGCAGTTAGTCATCTAGAATGGCTTAAGGCCATGAAAGATGAATTAAATGCTTTAGAAACTAATAAAACCTGGACTACAGTACCATTAGAAAAAGGGATTAAACCAGTAGGCTGCAAATGAGTTTATAAGATAAAATACAACAGTAACAGCTCCATCGAAAGATACAAGGCTTGTCTGGTAGCCAAAGGGTATAGTCCAACCTATGGGATAGATTATCAAGAAACATTCGCCCTTGTAGCAAAAATGAACACAGTTCGGGTCCTTCTCTATAGCGGTCAATAAGGGTTGTAACCTTTATCAAATGGATGTAAAGAACGCATTCCTCCAAGGTACTCTCGAGGAAGACATTTATATGACACCTCCTCAAGGCATCATCATAGGTAAGAATCAGGTTTGTAAGCTTCATAAATCCATCTATGGATTGAAGCAATCACCCCACGCCTAGTATGCAAAAATTAGCCATTCTCTTATCATTTATGGTTTTTCAAAATGCTCCGTAGATGCATCCATATTCATAAAACAACATAATAACAACACCACCATAGTACTTATTTATGTTGACGACATCATTATTACAGGGGACAGTGATGAGATATAACCTTAGTCAAACAATATTTAAAAAACAAATTTGATATGAAGGACCTCAGACACTTGAAGTACTTTCTGGGTATAGAATTTGCATACTCAAAAGGGGGTTTATTCTTGTCTCAAAGAAAATATGTTCTAGATTTACTTAAAGAAACTGGAAAAATTGGATCTAAACCTGCCAACACATTCCTTGAGACTAATCGAAAGGTTGGACCAACCGATGGTGAACCAATCAAAGATATAGCTCAATATCAAAGGCTAGTAGGAAAACTCATCTATCTCACTGTAACCAGACCTGACATAACGCATGCAGTAAGTATCGTTAGTCAATTCATGCATGCACCTTACACTCATCACTTAGTCATAGTGGATAGAATCCTTCACTACCTTAAAAAAACTCCGGGCCAAGGCCTTCTGATGAAACAAAATAACTCTAACACCATTATAGGATACTCTGATGCAGATTGGGCTGGGAGTCATGATCGAAAATCTACCACAGGATTTTGCAGATTTGTTGGAGGGAACCTTGTCAGCTGGCGAAGCAAGAAGCAAAATGCGCTCGCTAGGTCAAGCGTTGAAGTTGAGTATCGAGCTATGGCATCCACCGCTAGTGAACTCATTTGGCTTAAGCAACTCCTTAAAGAACTAAAACAACCCTATCACGAGCCTATAAAGATGTTCTGCGACAACAATGCAGCTCGACACATAGCCACCAATCCTGTCTTTCATGAAAGAACAAAACACATTGAAGTAGATTGTCATTTCGCTCGAGAGAAAGTTCAAGCTAAAATAATTGACGTTCCCTACGTCCACAATAAAGAGCAACTGGCAGATATCTTTACAAAGGCAGTAGATCAACAACATTTTGAAGACACACTCCACAAGTTAGGCTCCTCCAAACTATTCCGGAATCAACTTGAGGGGGAGTGTTGAAATAAACGAAGATCTTCTTCAGATTTCAGCTCAGGCTCAGCTGGCGTCCTTGCCATCATCGCCACAATCCAAGGAGAAATCTGCTCGTTGCAAAACCCACAAAGGAAACCATTCATGCCAAACATCAATTCCGCAATCCTTGCCAATCAAGCATAATAGGAAACATTTTAACGGTCCTCTTAAGGATCCCATATATATAACAAGTCTGTAATTTAAACAAATACGATACAATATACAAAAACTTACCCTTTCTTTCCGGTCATTTTCTACACCCCTCCTCTCCTTCTCCTTACGCGGTGCCACGAGGGAGTAAGCAGGGAAGTCTTTCTCCTCCTTCTACTTCCTGTCCGGACGAGGGTTTGCATTGTTGTGGAGGAGCGGAAAGGAGAAGGATGGCTGGAGGCGGATGGGGAGTGGAGAGGGAGAGGTGAGGTAGAGGGTTTGGGTGCTGGAAGGAAGATGGAGAGAGAAGAGGACGCCATTGGTGAAGTTGGAGTGGAGGTGTTTCAGGGTTTATCACTTCAACATAACGCAACATGATAAACACGGATTTGGTATATTATGATTCAACCATTCAGGTCACAATTGGATTAACATGATTGACTCAATAGTTAATTTTGTTGGATCCTTCAAACATGAATCCTAAAAGATATGTTTATTTATCAGATTATACGATCCAACTCACGAGAACATGAATTGTACGACAATTAAATTTTTTGAGGTAAACGAAATATTAAATCACCGCATCGACAACAATTGTACAAAAAAATAATTAATGTCAACCTAAAATAGGACCGTCAACCTTAATTTAACTTGAAACTCGACTCGAAAAATGTTCAACTCTGGTTTAACTTGAAAATGAAGCATCTTGGTTCGGTAAACGAGCCACTCGAACTCGAAAAATTTGAGACTCGTCTCGAAAGCTTGATTTGAAGTTTTTATTGTTCAATTTATAATTACGTTTTGTATTTGATAATAACATATGTTAATACTTAAGGAGACTTGACTCGTTTACACCCTTAACCCTGAACAGTAATTACGCTTATTTACACTACCACCACTGTAGATTTACAGTGTACACTTCCATGGTCCATTCACTCTACTCTGAAAATGACAATATACCATTTGCTTTGCATCCATGTTTCGATACCTTTGATCAAAACACAAAAGAGAAGTGCTAAACAAGCTCAAAATTAGGCTCCAAACATAGCTTAATAGTGCACATAGTCATTTTTGCAAAATACCCACTCAAATAATATCCAAATATGAAGAGGACCACTACGGAAATTACCCAGAGGTAACTCTTCTATGGTTGCTGGGACGTGTGATGGCTCATGTCAAATCACCCTTGGGCGGACAAAAAATATTTGAATGAAAAAACCTTTGAACGAAGAAACCTTTCGTTTATTTCCTCTTGCGATTTTTATGCCCGAAATACCCTCCCGGAGCCGACTACTCCTTCCCCCTCCCATCTGGCACCGACGAGAACAACTTTAGCTTCTCCTTCCCATAGCTCTCGCTCCGGCAGAGGCTCGGTTTTTTAGTCAAAGGTTGCGATGACTCAGGAAGAAGGAATCACAGGCTAGTTTTCCGTGTTAAATGTAAAACTCATGTTTCATTTTGCTTTCTTTGCATTTGTTGAAGTTATGGTTTGTTGATAGATATGTATGAAAGTCTTTTTTTGTGAGTTACAAACGGAGAACGATCTCCGGACATAAAGCTTGTATTTTGGGCATTTCTGGACATTTAGGGTTTAGTTGACACAAAATCTGGATCGTCGTTTGGTGATTTAAATATGACAATATATGCATTTACCATTCTTACTCTTTATATTTGCATAGTTATGTCTGGATTTGATAACACATGGACGGTTTGGATATTTAATAGTATTAGATTTTGTTTTCTTACCTATGTCTGGATATTTAATAAATTTTGTCTGGTTCGTGTTTAGTTTGTCTAAGTAAGTATTTGTCTGGATTCTCTTTAGCTACGTCTGGAATTTGTTACCTATGTTTGGATATTTTGTCAAATATCTCCAAAGTTATGTCTGGATTTCATTATAACATTTGATGACTGAATATTTATGTATGTCATAATGTAATCTATAATATGTAGACCAAAAGATTGTGTTATGCCTATCAATTTTGTGGAATCTTTGCAATGTGGAATTGTGATATGTAATATCCATACTACTATGTGTTACTTGTCTGACAAAATTATAAGTTAGGGTTCAATATTTTGTTGATATCTGAACATGCATGTCTTGATATCTGAGATTTAATAGAATAAATATCATCACTCATTAAATCACTTTATTTGACAGGTGATCTGAAAGACGTCAGGACAAGATGCACAATCACGAAGACTCTCACCTACCTCGAAAATCTGAGTACGGAGCACAAGAAGCTATTTATGGAGACACCATTCGACTTCCTATTTGATCTACAAGGACTGTCACCCGATCGTAGATTATTTACTGAGATGGTGGACGTATTTGACTGAGAAGCGAAGACTTTTCAGATTGGCGGGAAGAAGCTGACAGTCAATGAGAGGGAATTCAAACTGATCATGGGTCTAACGTTAGAGGGAGAAACACTGGACTGGGGATCGAAGTCTAAATACGTAGAGCCCAAGTATTTCAAGCACTTGGAGATTTTTGTCAACACTATAGCTGGACACATGGGCAAACTCATAAAAATTGACAAATCGGAGGAGATGAAGGATTTCGTAAGGATGTTGATTTTGTTCTTCTTTGCGCAGTATTTATTTGCACGGTCGAACCGAACCGTCGATGAGGCATTTGTTGGCAGTGGTAGAGGATGGAGAGTTGCTACACAACATTGCTTGGGGTAGGGAAGTGTGCAAATTTTGGGTGGAGGATTTCCAAAGATATAAGAAAGGAAAGGAAGATCAAACCACTTTGGGTTGTATGAACGGTTGCACTGCATTCCTTGTGATACGCGTCTTCTACATTTAGAGATGATGAGAATTAAATTTATACCGTAAGTGCACAGCGTCAATGAAGACGTGGCAAGTACGGGTCGAACACAAGGAGGGAGAGATATTTTTATTTTCGTGATTTTCGAATTAAGGAAGAAAGAGAGAGAAATATAGTTGGTTTGAGATTTTTGGTTTTTAATTATCTAAAGCGAGAACAGCAAAAACAAATTAAAAATAAAGTAAAGATGGATGGGAGTCCAGTGGGTGGAGGTTTAGATATCGGGTTTAGATTAGAGAATTCTGAAACTTATAATAAATCATATTAGTTATAAAGCATTACATGATAAATGACTCAACATAAACTCAAGTAATCAAAATATACTAACACGAAATTAAAATAAGAACTTTATTCTTCTTCTCATCACCCTAAATCCGTCACCCCCACCATTTGGAGAGAGTTAGAAACTCATGGATGGAGGGAAGGAGAAGGGTTCCTAGAGAAACTACAAAAGCAAACTAAAAACAAGAAATAAAAGAACAGAATTTTATTACTAAAATATGGAACAAAAACTAAGACCCTTTACAACACGTTTCGGGGTTATTTATAGCCGATACAAGGGACCTAAGTATAAAATAGGAAAGTACATGTGTCAAGACACGACTGGACAAAATCCGGAGCCACGGAACGCAAGGGGTGCGGCGTTTCCGCCGCACAATACATGTAAGATGCGGCAATTCCGCCGCATTATCTGCTCTGATTTAATCCGGATTTTTCCTGTGTGTTTATGGTATGATTTAACTATCCTTTGCGCGACTGGATTGATTTCTTTCCTTTCTTTTGAGCTCCGAATTAATTCCTTCATATATTTGGAGATCCAAATTGATTTTTCTTTAGAACTTCTCCAAAATAATATTTTGGTACTTTAATTTGCATTCGGGTCCTCGGCTTATTGCAATTAAGTCCATGGCTACTTTTGTGCTTGTCCTTGGCCTTTTTTTAATTAGGTCTTTGAATGCTTTTATTCTTGGATGGACTTCCATTTGAATCCCGATAATCTTGACTTGGTCTTTATGATAGAAATGAGTCTCTTACACGCATTTATGCTCGGGATATGGGTAATTTGCATTCAGGTCCCTGTATTATGTAAATAAGACTAAACACATACCTTAGTAGCATTTATTGATATAAAATTAATCTAAATGAAAGACATATGATGCAATGTATGCAATGCATCAAATACCCCCACACCTAGATTTTGCTAGTCCCTAACAAAACAGAATGTAAGAAAAATGAAAACAGGGAAATCCTAACTCACTTTCGTAGGAATCACGGTTGCACTTAGCGTGTGCAACAAGCCTTTAAACCCCCAAGTTTCCTTAGAGGACGAGTTTTGTCTCGTGAGGATTTTCAGTTGACACCCCCACAAAGTCTTAATTCAACATTTCATTAATAACTCTCAATATCTCCACCTCAACCTTATACATCTCACTTAGAATTCTTGCAAGCTCATTATACAAATCTAACTTATAAAAAGTCTGACTTGGTCTTTGTTCCTCCAACATTCACACCACTAACCATTCTACACATGTTTTCACTTAAATTATTTTGCACGCCTCCTCTGGTGGTGAAGTATCATTCGGATCAACCATGACATGGATCATTCTTTTAACTTTGGGTCTTGAGTATCTTAAAGTATTTTTTTCCCGTGATTCAACACATTTGCTTTTTCTGACACTTTTACCCTTTTTGCATTCGTGTAGCGAGTTTGGTCGATAATCCCGAGCTGGTAGACTCAAGTTACCGGGTTTTAAGATACCCCTACGGACCAATGACTGAAAGGCTTGGGCTTTTGTAATCATTTTGCAAAATGTGCTTTCCTCACTTTATTCCTTTATTAATTTTTTACTTTTATTTTCCTCAAGGCTTAATTGCTATTAGAAGTCCACACTTCCCGGTATATTTTCCTCAACCTCTGCTTTTTATCAACCACTTCAAAGATTTGATTCATCCAATTTAAGTGCATACATGTCTTAAAGGGTAATGAGTTATTTCTTTGGAACTTAGATTTATGTCATAATTTCTACAAGCAGAATTATATAATAAGGAACAAAAACTCAATGTATTTTGTACACGGGTTTTGGCAGTTCAATCTTAAGCTATGTCATGGAACATTGAATTTATATTATTTATTTTTTCTAAGAATATATATATATATATATAGATAGATAGATACATAAACATCCCCCCACACCTAAATCATGCATTGTCCTCAATGTATGCAAAGATAAAGCAAATGCACTTATTACCTGCGTCAACTGTGGTGGAGGGATTGAATTTGCTCAGAGTCAACCATAGTCAGAACTGGATTGAATGACACCATGTTGGTGCATGTATCCAGTTGAATTGTTTCCCATGTTGCAATGAGAGTCCTGAGTCACAGATTCCACACCCCTCACATGTATTGGTTCTCTTATTTGCTCGAGTGATGGTGGGTGTGTCGAAGAATTACTCCCCTTTTTCTCACTTCCTTTTTGATTTTGTGATGATTTATTTGATTCAGAAATCTTATAAATACGCGATCTCATCACAACATCACTTTGATTGCATACTATTTCTGACTCATTATCAACATGAAAGATATTAAATTCAGCTTTTAATTTTCCAAAAGATAGTTGTATGAGCCCATTTCGGCAATTTATCATAGCTTCAGAAATGGCTAAAAAGGGTCTGCCTAGTATCACAGGGATTTGTCTCTTATGATCGACAACAGGTTCAGTGTCTAGAACGACAAAATCCACTGGGTAAATGAAGTCACCAACCTTAATCAAAACATCCTCTACTATACCTCTTGGTTTCTTAATAGAGCAATCAGCAAATTGAAGGGTTGTCTTAGAGGGTTTTAATGGACCAAGGTTGAGTTGCTCGTAGACAGAGAACGAGAGTAAGTTAACACTAGCACCAAGGTCTAGAAGGGCTTTGTTGATAAAAGTATCTCCTATCGCGCATGAAATTGTGGGACACCCAGGGTCCTTATACTTTATAGGAGATGAGTTTGACAGAATATAGCTTATGTTTGCAGTTAAGAATGCCTTCTTTGGTACGTTCGTTTTTCTCTTTTTAGTGCACAGATCTTTTAAGAATTTAGCATAAGCAGGTATTTGTTGAATCATATCTAAGAGTGGAATATTCACCTTAACTTGCTTAAATACTTCCAAATTTTTCTCCATTTGTGCACTTGAGCTCTTCTTGAGTCTATTGGGGAATGAGACTTTAGGAACATAGACTCGCTCAGGTTGAGCTATAGGTTCTGGTTGAGTAGGTGGGTTGGGCTCTTCAATTTCGACTTCAGGTTCAATGGTCAGGTCATATGTGGGTGCTTGACGGCTAGGTTGACTAGGAGTTCTAGGATTTACCACATTGTTATCAACTTGTTTTCCAGACCGTAATGATACAACTGCATTTATCTGTTGGAACGGTCCCTCCTCATGAACCATTTGAACCGGTCTAGGGTTGTTATTTCCTAAAGGTGGTTGATAGGGCTGATATTGATTATTAGATCTTGGGTTCACCTCAGGTTGACTTGGAAACTGACCCTTTTCTCTTTCACCTACTATTTGTGCTAGTTGGGTGACTTGTGTTTCTAGCCTTTGGAAGGATTGGTTGGTTGTTTGCATAAAAGTTTTAACCAAATTTTCCAAGCTCGTCAATGTAACATCATAATCTCCATCGTTACTAAACCCAGATGATGTATTATTTTGGTTATACGGGTTTGGTTGTTGTCTAGGAGGGTGACCTTGTTGGCTCCATGAAAGATTAGGGTGATTACGCCAACCCGGGTTATAGGTTGATGCGTATGGGTCATTTCTAGAATGGTTAAAGGTGGCATTAACTTGTTCCAAGTCCGCACAATCCTCCATTATATGACCAGTCTGACCACATCTAGAGCAAGGGATAGAAAATGCTTGATTCACTAGGGGTCGGGTGTTTAGCTCTAGACTTTCCATTCTACGCATAAGGGTAGATAGTTTTGCTTCAGCAGCTACGGTACCATCTACAGCTAAGACACCTGGTTTGGGTTGACTTGCTATTCTAGATCCAATACTCGTGTTAATCGGTGCTCTAGCATTGTCCCATTGCATGATGTTTTCGGCTAAATCCTCAAGAAAAATCCAAGTATCATTCTCATTTTTGGACATAAAGCTTCCTTGGTTTACAGATTCTAGCATAACCCTAGATGTGGGTGTCAATCCCTCATAGATAATTTGGCACAATTGCCATCTTGGAATTCCATGATGAGGGCATTGGGTCAACAAACTTTTAAATCTTTCTAAATAGGAATAGAACGGCGCGCTCTCAGATTGAACGAATCAATTTTTGAATTCAAATTCGAAATTTAAATTCCCAATTAAAAAATTCAAGAATCAATTGATGTTTTTTTTTTAATTTTTTTTTTATTTTATTTTTTTCAAAAAAGGAAACAAACAATAGAATGGGGAAAGATGAGAAAGAAGTCCTAATCTAGAGAATTGAGGTGAGAAGAGAAAGAAAACTCAGATGAGAAGGGAAAATTAACTCTAAAGATAGAAAAGAGGGTCGGTCAGAAATTTCCTAAGCAAGCACGGTTCAAACAATCCTAGACCTAATGTCGCTTTACTCTAGACGACTCCTAACTGGTTGAGTCGAATTGATTTGCTTGATTCACCTCCCTCACTAATCAAACCAAATTGGCGAGGCAATGTATAGCTAGTGGGGGCGCTTCCGACAGAGTCGGTGCCAATTAGACAACCACTTCGCTTGGAAGACTTACGTCAACACAAAAACAATTTCTAGACACCAAATTAAATTCGATCAGCTTCAAGTCATAGCAAGTCAAACCAATCATCTCCTTAATTGAGTCCGAGTCCTTAGGGGCCAATGTCTAATTGATTTTAAATTTTAAGGCTTGGGTGACACTTTAGGATTGTGATTTGTGGGCCACGGAAGGGTGATGAAATCCCCACCGTATCTTTTCCTACGGAGTTGCCCTTAAGATAGTTTAACTTAAATCTAGCAAAGATAGTCAAACATTGGTCTTTTTAGTGGGGTGGAATTGCAAGGTTGTATGCAAACTAGATTATATGTTTAAATGCAATCGATAAAAACCGCACACGTACCTTGCCTCCAGCACTCTTCAACAAGAATTAATTTGCAAGAATTTAGCAAGAATAATGCAAACAAAACACTATATGATGCATGCACTAAGTCCTTCTAATTTTGCCAATTTTTAGGTCAGAGTTGAATTATTGTCAATTATGGAATTTTGTTCTAACACGTGCAATTCTACGAAAGGGAACTTTTCGAAAATTAAGATTTTACGAGAAAGGCAAGAAAAGTTACCTCCGCAATGCTCAGACGGGTTCGCCGCCCGCTCTCGAAACTTCCCAGATGCTCTACGCGTCCACCCAGAGATGGAGACGACCCCAGAAAAAATTGAAGCGCAGATGCTTCAGATGTGCGGCGGATCCGCCGCAGATTGTACTTGAGATGCAGCGATTTCGCCTCCCTTATAGCTCCGAATGTGCCCGGATTTCGCCGCGCACTCTGTTGTCTCCTGAAACGCAAATCCAAATAGTTAGATCGCGCACACGATAAACAAAAAAATCGAAATCACTAAAATAAACAAAAATCTTCGTCGCCTCCCCGGCATTGGCGCCAAAAACTTGATGAGAATTAAATTTATACCGCAAGTGCACGGCGTCAATGAAGACGTGGCAAGTACGGGTCGAACACAAGGAGGGAGAGATATTGTTATTTTCGTGATTTTCGAATTAAGGAAGAAAGAGAGAGAAATATGGTTGGTTTGAGATTTTTGGTTTTTAATTATCTAAAGCGAGAACAGCAAAAACAAATTAAAAATAAAGTAAAGATGGATGGGAGTCCAATGGGTGGAGGTTTAGATATCGGGTTTAGATTAGAGAAATCTGAAACTTATAATAAATCATATTAGTTATAAAGCATTACATGATAAATGACTCAACATAAACTCAAGTAATGAAAATATACTAACACGAAATTAAAATAAGAACTTTATTCTTCTTCTCATCACCCTAAATCCGTCACCCCACTATTTGGAGAGAGTTAGAAACTCATGGATGGAGGGAAGGAGAAGGGTTCCTAGAGAAACTACAAAAGAAAACTAAAAACAAGAAATAAAAGAACAGAATTTTATTACTAAAATATGGAACAAAAACTAAGACCCTTTACAACAACGTTTCGGGGTTATTTATAGCCGATACAAGGGACCTAAGTATAAAATAGGAAAGTGCATGTGTCAAGACACAACTGGACAAAATCCGGAGCCACGGATCGCAAGGGGTGCGGTGTTTCCGCCACACAATACATGTAAGATGCGGCAATTCTGTCGCAATATCTGCTCTGATTTAATCCGGATTTTTCCTGTGTGTTTATGGTATGATTTAACTATCCTTTGTGCGTCTGGATTGATTTCTTTCCTTTCTTTTGAGCTCCGAATTAATTCCTTCATACATTTGGAGATCCAAATTGATTTTTCTTTAAAACTTCTCCAAAATAATATTTTGGTACTTTAATTTGCATTCGGGTCCTCGGCTTTTTGCAATTAAGTCCATGGCTACTTTTGTGCTTATGTCCTTGGCCTTTTTGTAATTAGGTCTTTGAATGCTTTTATGCTTGGATGGACTTCCATTTGAATCCCGATAATCTTGACTTGGTCTTTATGATAGAAATGAGTCTCTTGCATGCATTTATGCTCGGGATATGGGTAATTTGCGTTCAGGTCCCTGTATTATGTAAATAAGACTAAACATATACCTTAGTAGCATTTATTGATATAAAATTAATCTAAATGAAAGACATATGATGCAATGTATGCAATGCATCAAGAAACAAAATATTTTATTAAACTATGATATTAACAATAGAAAATTAATGTTGTATTTCAGACATGGTTCCTCGAGAAGGTGGAGATTCTAGGAGTGGAGCCAGATAAGTCAAATGTACCAAGGGCAGCGTAATGGAATGAGGCTTACAAGCGTAAAGCAACAACTAGTGTTGAGTTTGACAAGATCAATGAAAGTATGATAAAAGGTGTAGAACTAAAGTCCACAAAAACTAACACAAGAATGGATAGAACAAAGGAATGATATGATGAAAGCAAGGGCAACAAAGTATCGGCTAGAGAAGATGTAAGCAAAGAAAATCATCGGGAAGGACCAAACCAGCACCTCAAGGGGTGGCAGTGAAGAAATAACAAGGGCATTGTTGAAAGACGTTGTGTAGGAAAATGTTGAGAGACACGTCATGAAGAAGGAGAAACAAACCCAACTGAAACTGAAGAGAGTGGTGATTGGGGGAGAACAAAAATAGGAAATATCAGAGAAGAAGGTGTCTCTAAGGAAGCCAATGAAGGTGATAGCACCCAAGAGGGCAGGAACGACGCCAACTTGCAAGAGCCCCAGAAACTTGGAGACTTCAAAGGAGTCACGTAAGAAATTGAACTTGGAAGAGCCTGAGACTGTAGTGCTTGTATCTGGAGAAGTAGAGTCATCAGAGGAGACTGGCCAGAGGGATGAGCGTATTGTGACAATCAGTTGTCCAGACATTACCATGGGATCTGCAAGTGAGGCGGCGACGAGGACATTTGGGGCAGAATATATGGACATGTCAAGACATCCAACTCTTCAAGAGGAAGACCCTAAAGTTCCATCTTTAGTGATATCTGGACAAAAAACAATGTCCATGTCCAGGCAACAGGCTTCTGCAGAACAAGCACCACCAGTTATCTGTCTGGATATAAAAAGCCTAAGACAAGTCTCAGCTGTCAAGATGTCCAGAGAACCATCTAATGCATATCTTACATCATCAGTTCCAACGCAGACTACCGGGTTGGTTACAGAACTGAACTCCGCAGAAATTGGTCGTAGGTTAAACGAGATGGATTTTGAAAGGAAATGGATGCTAGAAACACTCACGAGGATAGAGGAGGAGAAAATACAAGACAACAATATCCACGATGCAGGAAGAGTATGAGAGGAAGTTGGCAGACTACAAAATCAAAGAGGATAGTAGAGAGGAGGAGGAATTACGGGAGTGCTATGAGCTGAAGATAAGGGAGGTAGAGTTGAAGTACAACAATCAGATGGCAAAATGAGAGATCAAACTCAGAGAGGAATATGAGTCTAAAATCCTCAAATTGAAAGATACTACGAGAGAGAACGAAGCAAAGTATAATAAGGTTGTGGCAGAGATGGAGAAACGGTTCACAGAGGATAGGAGGGAGAAAGATGACCTGCTAATATCGTTCGTTGGCATGCCTCAAAAGAGAGAGAAAGAGGTGGACATGCTTACACAGAAGCTGAGAAAAACGGAGTAAATAAACATCAATAGAGCATTGGGGACAAGTAAATGACAAAACAAGGATGTCACACATGTTTACTCTTCTTTGAAGACAAAAGACATCTCTGAAATGAAGAAGAGGCATGTAAGTATTAAATTTTGATAGTAATATATTCTGAAGAAAGTCACGATAATTATTTTGTTTGTAATATAGGACAAGGTTAATGAGAAGTCGAAGGGAAGTAGTAATATGTAGGTGAAAGATAAGGAGGATACCTATGCACACAACCCCGGATGCAAAATCAGAAGAGGTGAGGGGCCTGATTTGGATGAGTTTCTTTTGGATTGCTGATTTGTTTTTTAATTCTGTGTCAAATTGTAACATGTTAGCGATGACAAAAGCCAATGCCCAGATGCAGATGAGGATGTACCACTATTGCGAAGGAATCCTCAACGCTCTAAAAGGGCAACACATGTTGTGGTAGAGACACATACCAGGAAGGAGAAGAAGCCGAAGTCTGGTTTGGACCTGATAGATGAGGAGAAAGGAGTTTCTATCGACACAAGTAAGGACACGAACAAGGTGTACGAAAGAAAAGGAAACAAGGGGAAGATAGTGGACCGGAAAGCCAAGGGAAGGACTAAGATGGTGGACGAACAAGACACAATCATCAGCTAGGTGGTAGAGCAGATACAAAGGCAGACCCAAGCAGTTGAAAATGAAGAAGACAAAGAAAATGTATATTTTAGTTGTTCTGGTTGGGCATATCTATGAAGGTTAGGACCTAATGGTAGTGGATTTGTCTGGAAAAATAGGAGGAAGAGAAGGAGTCATGCTTGGAGAAGGAATGGAGTACTTCTGCACCCGCTGTGAGTCCTAAACAAAATATATATGTAGCTTTGGGAAATCAAATATGTGGATGAGATGTGTTTGCTTTGTTAGTTTATAACATTAGCTTGTTTGTTTGATTTTATAGACTATTGTAACTCTATGATAGTGTTATTATTGCTTGTTTTGGAATTATTGTGTTGGGATATCAACATCCGAGTGGGAAAATAAATGTATGACTCGTGGTTGTTTTCTATATGTATGAACCTCTGTTACCGATATCTGGATATTTATGGACACATAAACTATTGTGTGGATATACAATACATGCTGACTGGATATGTAGGACATGTGTCTGGATAGTTCTGAACACAGCGCCAAAATGTACAGACGATATATATACATCATTCAACTAAATTGAGGCAGTGTTGGGTGAAGAAAGTTATTCATGGTTTCTGGTGGCTGAAATCCAGGAACATTCTACACCAACAAAAGCTGAGGTGATACAAAACGAAGAAAGGAGTTATGGGAAAATTCATTCATACTTGGTGACTCAGCATGATGTCTACAAAAAGCTTGACTGAATTGCAGTAGGATTTTTTTTTGCAAAGCAAAAAGGAGGTGTAGCCTCTAATTTATATATGTGTGGAAACCATTTACAACCTACGAAATTGTCTATTACAGCCATCGAGTCATGGTTAATACATAACTGGAATCTACTCTAATATATCATATACTCGTGACGAATTGACATCATATCATGCATATATTTGTGTCTTATATCCTTCATTTTTAGCCTAAGCAATGCTATGTAACGAGTCTTATGTTTAAGTTTTAGGAATAAACAAGTTTGAGAAGAAGAGACTCAAAAAGGACTTAAAAGCAAGGAAAAAAACTGAATTGCAAGACTTATGGACTGAGAAGCAAGAGGGAAGGACCTGTATGTAAACAAAAATGACCAATGAGTAAATCAAGAAACTCCACACTATCATGAGGAGTATTTTGGCAATTAGATCCGGGCATAAACTCCAATAACCGATCCAAGTGCACCCCATGTGAAGAATTGAAGAATTAAAGAAGATATCTGAAAGTAAGTCAAATCCGGGAAAAAAGAACCGCCAAGACCGTCAATTAGCGATCTATTGTTTTCTCAGAATCTGACCTGGTTTCGCCCGGATATGGGTTATGTGTTCATGTCTATTCTGGGAATGTTTCATTTGTCCCACATCGGGGGATTGTTCTCGATTACCTTTTTCTTTGACTATAAATAGAACTGTTCCTTCTCCCTTGTAATCTACTCATTTCTTGGTGGCATTCTCTCTACTTAGAGTAAGGCTTGGAGCAAAACTCAAGTGGAGAAGAATGCTACTTGCAATGTGAGTCTGTAAATAAAATATTTTTTTCTTAGTTTGTTTTAATGTTGTCTTCTTTTTTAATTCTTGCATGTTTAATTTAATTTTGTTTTGTCTTCTTTTCTTAATCAGTAATGAATAGTTTCATCCCCCTTTGGGGGTGGAGATGATGTACATATATGTTGTAAAGTTTGGATGTTTGATGAATTTTTGATTGTGTAGACTTGCATGTTTATATGTTCATCGGGGGTGTTTTAATCATCTATTTGTTGGGATATTTTTTTATGGGTTTTGCCATAAGATTTAGACACTTCTCATGCTTAGTTTCCTCATGTTTATTGACTGAAATTTCCTGTTGAATATGCTACATGTTAGTTATGTGTTTGTATTTGTGTTTGCTTGTTTGCTTGATTGATTGAAGAAACTTTGTTTTGAAGGGTTGTACCATAAGATTTAGACACCTCACACGCTTAGTTTTGTTCTTCACATGAGTTCATGGTTTTTGATGAGTCTTGCCATATCTTTGTACACTTCTCATGCTGAGCCAAGTCTTATGCTAATCAAGTAGTAATTGCTGATATGTTGTGTGAATGGATTGATAGATTTTGCCACATCTTTAGACACTTCCTATGCATGAAGACACACACATGACACACACATACATGCTTACATGCATCATTCATCACTTATTTCACTTCATATGTGCACACACTCCACCTCTTAGGGGTTTCCATTCCTGATTTCCAGCTTGCTTTTATTAGTCACTTAGTTTAGTTTTATTTCATATCGTACTTTCATCTTCTTTGTTTGTTTCGTGGTAGTTTAGCGTAGTTTAGTTTAATCAATTTCTTCTCCCCTATTTTCCCACTTTCCTTCAAACGAACCAGAGTCGACAGACCTCCCTGTGGATCGACCTGTATTTGCCACGTCTTCACCGACGCCGTGCACTTGCGGTATTTGAAACGAACACATCAAGTTTTTGGCGTCGTTGCCGGGGAGGTCCTCTGTCCAGATTTTGGTTTGGACGATTTGAGTGGGTTTAATCTTTTCTTTTTAGTTTTATGTATTTCAGGGACATCTCAACATCCAGGGGAGGCACCAAGAGAAATTTGGAGAAGTGGAAAGCAATTTGGACCACCAATCAGCGGTCTGGGACCGCCAACTGGCAGCCTGGTGATCTTCTCTTGCTCCAAATTTTGTTATGGTTGTTTGTTATTTCAATCTAGTGGCATGTGAGGTCAATTTGCATGTTGTGACATGTAGTTTGCTCCCAGATCAATCAATTCCCCTTTTTAAGACAACTTGGACCATAAAACTCGAAGCAAAAGATTAGACTAATTGTCATTTAGGTCATGCATCACTTGTAGACCTCGCATGCACATTGTCTTTCATTTGCTTTGAATTCCTGTTGTCGATTGCTGGCGTGAGGTACGTGCACCCGTTCTTTCATTCGTGCATGGTTAGAGCATGCATTAGTTAGTAAGGTGCATTATAACAAGAGTGAGGTGAGTACTTGTTTGGTGAGTTGCTTGTTAGCCTAAGATTAGAAAACATCTTTAAGGGGCATCACCTATAGTCTTCAAAGATAAGGTAGGGGATTTCATCACCCCTCCCTTGGCCCCAAAAAGCACACTCAAGTAAAGCATTAATCAAAAAGCAAGTAGACATTGGCCCTAGGACTCGGGCGTATTAGGAAAGTGATCTGGTCACGACCATCATGGACTGATTGGCGTCGCCCACTTTGTCGATAGTAGGAGAGACGAGATCTCCGGATCTTGGCTCACTTGCTGGGATTTGTGGTCTTCATCGTAGGGAGGTGAGGCGTGTTGAGGTCATGTGACCTCGTAGTTAGGCATCGTCTAGCTGTAAGTACCTATAGTGATCGTAGGTTGCTTGGCTCATGTTTGCGAGACTAGGCTTCTACCCTCACCCTTTACCCATGCTAGCTTTAGTGATTCTTCCTTTCTCCTCTGAGTCATCTTCTTCTCACCTACTTCTACGTTCTAGTCTCCTCCCCTTTACACTCTTTGTAAGCGTTTTAGGGTCGAGTCGAGCACTTTTGCAAGCTTGGCCTCGTGATGGTGACAGTGGTCGACTCGAGAGTTCTTTGGCGGGATGGATGGTCACATGGGCAACCATCCATATCATTGTTGGGACCAAGACTATTCTCCATGGTACTTCGGACCCATGCATCCTGGGGTGCCTCAAACAGACACCCTATATGGTTGGGACAATCTTGATTGTGTGACTGAGCAGTCTTCAAATTGCGATAATATGAGAGAGGCACCGACTGCTAGACCACCATCTAGTTACGTCGGATCATATGTTGGTCAACAAACTTAGACATTACAAGAACCTTTGGCCTCTTTCATGCATGTGGTAGATGACATGAGTGCACTGGTAGCTCCTGTAGTTGGACCGTGTGACTGTTGCGGGTTGAGTGGTCAGTTTCGGAGAATGTCCTAATGTTCCCCAGAGCCTGAGTATGAGCACATTTTTTCCAAAATGCTCAATGTGACCAATGGGTGGGGAAACCGTACCGTTATAGCACTTCCTCGAGGAATTTCCATGAGATAGAATCATATGCCTTTCTAAGGTCCAGCTTCAAGCACATCCACCCCCTTCCTCCTCTCAAGTGCATATTGTGGCATATCTCGTGAGCTTACAAAATATTGTCACTAATTTGCCTTCCACTCACAAATGCACTTTGCATTTTCCCCACCAAACTTGGAAGAAGTACCTTCAATCGATTTGCCAAATTCTTCGACAAGAAGTGATACACCATGTTGCAAAGAGAAATGGGTTGATAATCATCAACCGTGGCAGGCATTGTCGTCTTTGGAATAATGGTAATATATGTATAGTTGACTCATTTCAGGAGGTTTCCATTGCTTATGAAGGAGTTGGCAGCTTTGAATAGATCTCCCTTCACACAATCCCAATAAGCTTTGAAATTTTTTGCATTAAAACCATTTGGTCCCAGTGCCTTGTCGAAGTTTGAATTCTTCACCACCTTTTCTAGTTCCCTCATATCAAGTGGCCGGATAAGTGCACATGCCTCGTCCTCCCACCTGAGGAAGACATAATGATGGGTCGATATGTTGTACCTGAAAACCACTAGCAAACAAGTCAGAGTGACCCCTCCGGAAGGCCACCCGAGTAGCTTCCTCATCCTCAAGAACCACCCCTTCCGCATTCACTCTCCTCACATTGTTGGTGGCTCTCCTCACTCTACGGGAAGCATGAAAAACCTCAAATTTTGGTCACCTTCAAGCAGCCATCGAACCCTTGATTTCTGCCTAAATAATGCCTCCTCCCTTACCAAGGCTCGGTCCAGCTCCTCCTTACATTAACCCTCACATTGTAAGAGCTCCTCATCTCTTAGATCCCCCCCCCCTTTGCCTGATTTCTGCAAGCAAAAGCTGAGCTTCACCTACCTTTTGTTCAACATTACCGAAGACCTCCTCACTCCACCTCTTTAGTGCTTCCTTCAACACATTTAGCTTCACCATCAATCTAAACATGGGAGTGCCTTCCACCCTCGTCACGTACGCCTCCTTTACAACATCTTTAAACATCTCATGTTCAGCACAGAAATTCACAAACCTAAACATTCGCTTCTTCCTAGGACCATCCTTTTCTGTGGCCATAATGAGCATCGAGTGGTCACTCAAGTCCCTATCCCTCACGACATAGAATGAATCTGGGAAATCTTCTAACCACACATAATATATGAAAATTCTATCAATAAGCGTCTCAATGCTTGCCTCCCATGCCAAGAATTGGACCACGTAAATTCACCTCCGGTTGACGGGACCTCAACAAGTTGAAGTCGATCCACACAAGCATTGAACTCATCCATGGCCACCAGGTTGAGTCCCGCACCCCCTCTTCTCATTAGCATTTAGAATGCAATTGAAATCACCACAAACCAGCCAAGACGTCGAATCTGAAGGAACGAGTCGACCAAGATCTTCCGAAAGTAATCACCGCTCCACGTGCCCATTTTCAGCATAGACCGCCGTGATAACTAAGTTTTTCCCATTCCTATTCTCCCTACCCTCAAGCTACAGGATTTGCGTGGTTTCATAAGTGACCATGTTATATCCTAACCCTTGCTTAATGGGTTAATTGTGTTTAGGTGGTGGATTAGAGAAGGTTTGAGATGGACGGCTGAGATTTATTTGGGATGAGCATAAAAGGTTTGATCTCTCTCTTCTCACTCGTCTCTCTCTCACTCTCCCGTTCAACTCTCTCTATTTTCTCTCTCAACTTTTGGAAGCTCCGACGAGGATTGGGAAGCCGAGTGCACGTGGTTGCGGTTGTGTTGCCGGAGTGAGGTGATCACGTTCGAGGTTTTCGCCGGAGAAGAAGAGGTTTTACGAGGAAGTGCTCGCCGTGATTCTTCAAAGGTTTCTTCAAGCCATAAGGGTATGCCAAGCTTCTTTTAACACTCACCTAAGCCTTTGCGAGTGTTGGATTTGATCGACGGTAGGCCAGAAGGCTCGTCGAGGGTCGTGCAACAGCTATTCTGCACTGGAACGGTCGACCGGGGGGTTGGCGCGGTCGACCAGGCGTAGTGTATTTTTTAGCAATATCTTTTTCACCGGTCGAACAATACCCTAGGGTGGTCTACCAGTGGTGCAATTTTAGCAAGAGAAAGAGGCTTTGGGTGTTTTCGGTCAAACGGGTCCCCTTTGCCGGTCGACCGAAAGCACTGTCGTAGGTCGGTTGGGGCGTTGACCATCTAAACGGTTGACCGCCTGTTTGACTCGTTCGACCGACGACTTAAGTTAACTTATTGTGGGTTTGACCGATTCCTTGGTTCGGTCGACCGGAGTGATGTAGATTGATGGGGTTTTTACTGGTGGAAATCGGTCGACCGTCAGCTTATTTTAGTTCGACCGTCTGTGCTTGTTGTACAAAAGAGGATTTCACTAGTGGAATTCAATCGAACGGGTCCCTTTGCTGTTCGACCAGTTGGACATTTTTTCGGTTATTTTCGGAATAGTAGTAGAGTTTTGGTCAATCGTTTTTGGTTTTCGTTCGACCGTTTGGGCACAGTTTTGCATATTATTGCTTGTGGTGTGTGGTTTGGATCTGCCTAGAAGGCAACGGGTCCGCGGCCTTTTTAGGGTGACGGTACAGACATGCCGGCCTGAGAGAAAGATCGTGGTTGTGGCTCTACAGAGCGGGTGCCTGACTGTAGGCACATTTATTGTGGCCGAGGATTTTGCGGCAGTGCCTTAGGAGCACGTGTGTGGTGGGGTTGGGGTGAGAGGACCCTTGAGACTCGTGGCCGATGATTTTCTAGTGGTGCCTTGTGTGCACGTGTTGTGGTGTCGACTGTGGTTGGGAGAGAGATCCCGAGAGCGCAATTGGACAGTGGCGGTGGCGTTTCTTATTACATTTCATTTCATGTCTCTCATATGTGTTGTATTCATATTTTAGGAGTTGGCATACGGGGTTTCCCAATGGGAAACTCGGGCATAGTTTTGTTGCATTTAAAGTCGTAAGCATTTATAGGAGGTGGGGACTCAGGGCGGGAGCACTTGGACCATATAATGTTTTCTGTAGTTTAGAGGTTGATGATTACACTTGTATCTATTGTATATCTTTTGTTGTTGTAATCATCTTTTGATTCCTATATCACAAACAATGTACCAGATCATATATATGTATGAATGTGCCTGTGGTTTTCATAATGTCCCCGTACTTGATCTCTATCTTCAAAGTTTAAATTTTCCACTGTTTTTGGGGCGTTACAATTTGGTATCATAGCTTTAGGGTCCAGTTTACTTGTCCAAAAAACCACCTTAGAGGTCTTGCATTTAGTTGTCGTCCATCATGCATGCATAAGAATTAATTCATTTCATTTCCTGTCCTCTTGTAAAGATGCCTCCGAGACGTGTGAGGTCACCTTCCCGTTATAGGGGCACCAGTGAGGAGGTTGGTGGAGAGGACATGGAGGAGGATAGGAGGACCCTTCAGGGGACTCTAGGTAAGCTGGGTGAGCTTATTGAGCGCCAGTCTGCCCACTCTGAGTAGGCGGGAGCTGGAGCAGTGCTGGATCGATTTATGCTTTATCACCCTCCTTCTTTTGATGGTAGCGATGATCTGGAGGCAGCTGAGGATTGGGTCTTCAAGATCCGGAAGATCTTCATAGCGATCGGATGTCCTTCTGAGAGGCAGGTGGATCTGGCCACCTATGTGTTGGACGGAGAGGCAGCCAGCTGGTGGAGGTCCACGCTGGCTGTTGTTTTAGAGGATAGTGAGGAGGTGGGCTGGGAGGAATTCCTTGTGGAGTTCAACCAACAATATTTTCCACAGCATGTCCATGACAGGAAGAGGGAGGAGTTCCTGGCACTTGAGCAGCGAGAGTTGACTTTGGCAGCATTATTAGCAGGTTTCACGCTTTGGAGCGTTATTGCCCAGAGATCTATGTAACGCCGGAGCAGAGGGCTCAGAAGTTCGTCCAAGGGTTGAGGTTGCAGTTCCGGTCTCGTGTGACTACGAGTATGCCACAGACTTTAGCTGATGCAGTGAAGTTTACGACGATCATGGATCAGGACTACCATGAGACGGTAGAGGCCAGGAAGGTGCAGACGAAGGCCAGTGTGCGTCCCAGAGTTTAGTCTTCGGGGAATCCAGGAAAGAGGCCCCAGGTTTATGGAGGTTGATTTCAGCAGTCAGGGCAGTGCAGGCCATGTGCTGGAGCTCACCCCGGACGCGGGTGTGGGGCTCGTTTTGGTGCTTGTCACTGTAGTGGCCAGATGGGTCACTTCATTCGTGCTTGCGCGAGCAGATCAGGCGGGACTGGGAGTCGACCGGGATCGTCCGCAGCTAGCGTAGCAGATCAGAGTCGATCAGTTGTTCCCTCTCAGCACGGGAAGAGTGTTGGTCGCGTTTTGACTATCCAGGCAGAGGAGGCTAGGGACGCTAGTGCAGTGGTGTAAGGTACGCCTTATGTTGATGGTTTGATACCTAGAGTGCTTTTGGATTGCGAGGCCACACACTCGTTCATCTCTAAGCAGTTTGCGAGCGTGTTAGGCCATACCCCTGCGATGTTGACTGCCACTTTGGAGGTCAGCACACCCTTGGGTTTGGTGGGCATTGTGGGGAGCTTCATCCCCGGTGCCACGGTTGTTTTGGAAGATCAGGAGTTCCCGGCGAATCTGGTCTTGTTACCGATGGTAAACTTTGATGTCATACTTGGGATGGATTGGTTATCCCAGTACGATGTTCGAGTCTTTTGCCAAGAAAAGAATATTTTGATTCCGAGGAAGGGTCTTCCTGATTTGCTGATCAGGAGGGACAGGGAGTAGTGATGGTCGGATTATGGTTTCTGCGGTGAAGGCTCAGAAGATGATCCACCAGGGTTGCAGGGCGTTTATAGCTATGCTTGTGGTGCGAGATCGTGAGGTGAAGAAGTTGGAGGATATCGAGGTCGTTCAGGATTTTCCTGAGGTATTTTCTGATGAAATCACCAATTTGTCACGTCATACGAAGATCGAGTTTGGTATCGATCTGGTAGTTGGGACTACACCGCAGTCGAAGGTTCCGTATAGGATGGCGCTTGCTGAGTTAGCAGAGTTGAAGAAGCAGTTGCAGGATCTGCTGGATACAGGTTTGATCAGGCCCAGTGTCTCACCTTGGGGAGCTCTAGTGCTCTTCCTCAAGAAGAGGGATGGCTCGTTGCGGATGTGTATCGACTACAGGATGCTGAATAAGGTTACCATTAGGAATCAATATCCTTTACCCAGGATCGAGGATCTTTTCGATCAGTTGCAGTCAGCAAAGGTATTTTCAAAGATTGATATGCAATCCGGTTATCATCGGTTGAGGACCAGAGATGCAGATATCCAGAAGACAACGTTCAGTACGTGGTATGGGTACTACGAGTTCTTAGTGATGTCGTTTGTGCTAACGAATGCACCTGCAGCATTCATAGATATGATGAATCAGACTTTTCAGCAGTATCTCGACAGATTTGTGATTGTCTTCGTGGATGATATACTGGTGTACTTACCAGACAGAGAGCAACACTGGGAGAACGTAAGGATCGTGCTTGGCATTCTGAGAGATCAACAGTTCTATGCTAAGTATAAGAAGTGTGAATTCTGGTTAGATCGGGTGGCCTTTCTGGGACATGTGGTGTCAGCAGACGGGATATTTGTAGATCCAGCGAAGGTTGAGGCTATAACTCAATGGAGAGCTCTGACCAGTGCGTCAGAGATCAGGAGTTTTATGGGTTTAGCAGGTTATTATCGTCGGTTTATTCAGGACTTCTCCAGACTTGCTTCCCCACTGACGGCGTTGACACAGAAAGGTGTCAAGTTCCTTTGGTCCCAGAGGTGCGAGTATTATTTTCAGGAGTTGAAAAGGTGATTGTCGATAGCATCGATTCTGACATTACCCAGTGGTAGCGGGGGCAACGTGATATACAACGATGATTTAGGAATCGGTTTGGGTTGTGTTCTGATGCAGCATGGGAAGGTAGTGGCATACACTTCTAGGCAGTTGAAGGTACATGAGAAGACCTACCCTACCCATGATTTGGAGTTAGCAGCGGTAGTTCACGCGCTGAAGACCTGTAGGCAGTACCTGTATAGAGAGCAATTTGAGGTCTTCACAGATCACCAGAGTCTGAAGTATCCATTTTCACAAAAGGAGTTGAATATGAGGCAACGCAGATGGCTCGAGTTCATGAAGGATTATGACTTCACCATTTCATATCATCCGGGGAAGGCGAATTCTATCGCAGATGCCTTGAGTAGGAAGGTAGAGTTGTCAGCTGATAGCTTATGCATTCAAGAGTGGAGGTTGCTTGAGGCCTTGTCAGAGTGGAGACCGTTTACGAAGGACTCCGAGGGGGCAGTGATTACGGGACTTCGAGTGGAGTCGCAGCCAATTTCTAGAGTTGTTCAGGCTCAGGGAGCAGATGATGAACTTGTCAGTCTGATGTAGTTAGCTGCTAAGGACATATCAGACTTCAGTGTCGGAGTTCATGGGGGCTTGAGATTCGGGGGCCGGATCTGGGTGCTGAGAGCAGTTGATCTTAGAGATAATATCATGGAGGAGGCACATAGAGCCAGATATTCCATTCACCTAGGGAGCACCAAGATGTATAAAGACTTGCAACGGAATTTCTGGTGGAAAGGGATGAAGTGAGACATATCCGACTTCGTGCCCAGATGCTTGGTTTGTCAGCAGGTGAAGATTGAGCACCAGCGATCAGCAAGGCAGTTGCAGAGTATAGATCTGCCGGAATGGAAGTGGGAACACGTGACGTTGGATTTCGTCACCGGGTTGCCGAAGACGAGGAGATCTCACGACGCGATTTGGGTTATAATTGATCGACTGACCAAGTCAGCGCACTTTCTGGCGATCAGGATCACCTTACCTTTGGAGGGTCTGGCAAGGTTGTACATTGATTAGATAGTGCGATTACATGGGGTGCCGGTGAGTATTATCTCTGATCGAGATCCGAGGTTCACCTCCAGATTTTGGGGTAGTCTGCAGAAGTCTTTAGGGACTCAGTTGAAGTTCAGCACAACTTTTCATCCACAGACAGACGGGCAGTCAGAGAGGACTATCAAGATGCTAGAGGATATGCTGAGAGCGTGTACTCTGTATTGGGCAGGACATAGGGATGAATACTTGTCGTTGATCGAGTTCGCCTACAAAACCGGTTACCATTCAAGTATTGGGATGGCACCGTACGAGGCTCTATACGGTCAGCCTTGTAGATCACCAGTATGCTGGAGTGACGTAGGCGAGAGGCAGCTGGTTCGGCCAGAGATTTCTTAGATGTATACAGAGAAGCTTGGCGTGATCAGACAGAGGTTAGCGATGGCTCAGAGCAGATAGAAGAGTTACGTAGAAGGCGTAGGCAAGAGTTGAGGTTTGAGGTAGGAGATCATGTATTCCAGAAGATTTCACCAACTCGTGGAGTGATGAGATTCGGGAAGAAGGGGAAGCTCAGTCTGAGGTACGTCAGACCGTTTGAGATTCTTGATCGAGTAGGAGAGGTTGCCTACCGTATTGCTTTGCCGCCGCACCTTTCGGGTATTCACAACGTTTTTCACGTTTCTATGTTGAAGAAATACGTTGCCGATCCGTCGCACGTGATTGAGATCAGTGTTCACGATATCAGTTAGGATTTATCTCTTAAGGAGGGGCCCGTGGAGATTGTAGATCGATGGAGCACCAGATCCGAAGGAGAACCATTCCAATGGTAAAGGTGATATCGCAACACCATAGCGAGCGTGAAGCCACTTGGGAGATCAAAGAGGAGGTCCGGAAGAAGTATCCGTAGTTGTTCGGTAAGGATTCGGTTCTAATTTCGAGGACAAAATTCTTTAAGGAGGGTGGATTGTTATATACTAACCCTTGCTTAATGGGTTTATTGTGTTTAGGTGGTGGATTAGAGAAGGTTTGAGATGGACGGCTGAGATTTGTTTGGGATGAGTATAAAAGGTTTGATCTCTCTCTCACTTCTCTCTTTTCTCACTCGTCTCTCTCCCTCACTCTCCCGTTCAACTCTCTCGATTTTCTCTCTCAGTTTTTGGAAGCTCCGACGAGGATTGGGAAGCCGAGTGCACGTGGTTGCGGTCATGTTGCCGGAGTGAGGTGATCATGTTCGAGGTTTTCGCCGGAGAAGAAGAGGTTTTGTGAGGAAACGTTCGTCGTGATTCTTCAAAGGCTTCTTCAAGCCTTAAGGGTATGCCAAGCTTCTTTTAACACTCACTTAAGCCTTTGCGAGTGTTGGATTTGATCGACTGTAGGTTGGAAGGCTCGTCGAGGGTTGTGCTACAGCTATTCTGCACTGGAATGGTCGACCGGTGGGTTGGCGCGGTCGACCCAGCGTAGTGTATTTTTGGGGAATATCTCTTTCACCGGTCCAACGATACCCTAGGGTGGTTGACCAGTGGTGCAATTTTAGCAAGAGAAAGAGGCTCTGGTTGTTTTCGGTCGAACGGGTCCCCTTTGTTAGTCGACTGAAAGCACTGTCGTAGTTTGGTTGGGGCGTTGACCATCTAAACGGTTGATCGCCTGTTTGACTCGTCCGACCGACGACTTAAGTTAACATACTATGGGTCCGACCGATTGCTTGGTTCGGTCGACTGGAGTGATGTAGATTGATGGGGTTTTTACTGGTGGAAATCGGTCGACCGTCGGCTTATTTTAGTTCGACCGTCTGTGCTTGTTGTGAAAAAGAGGATTTCACTGGTGGAATTCGGTCGAACGGGTCCCCTTTGTCGTTCGACCGGTTGGACGTTTTTTTGGTTATTTTCGGAATAGTAGTGGAGTTTCGGTCGACCGTTTATGATTTTCGTTCGATCGTTTGGGCACAGTTTTGCATATTATTGCTTGTCGTGTGTGGTTTGGATCTGCCTAGAGGGCAACGGGTCCCCGGCCTTTTTGGGGCGACGGTACGGACATGTCGGCCTGAGAGAAAGATTGTGGTTGTGGCTCTACGGTGCGAGTGCCTGTGTGCAAATTTGTTGTGGCCGAGGATTTTACGGCAGTGCCTTAGGAGCACGTGTGTGGTGGGGTTGGGGTGAGAGGACCCTTGAGACCCGTGGCCGATGATTTTCCGGCGGTGCCTTGTGTGCACATGTTGTGGTGTCGACTGTGGTTGGGAGAGTGATCCCGAGAGCCGAGTTGGACAGTGGCGGTGGCGTTTCTTATTGCATTTCATTTCATGTCTCTCATATGTGTTGTATTCATTTTTAGTAGTTGGCATACGGGGTTTCCCAATGGTAAACTCGGGCATAGTTTTGTTGCATTTCAAGTCGTAAGCATTTATAGGAGGTGGTGACTCAGGGCGGGAGCACTTGGACTATATCCTGTCTTCTGTAGTTTAGAGGTTGATGATTACACTTGTATCTATTGTATATCTTTTGTTGTTGTAATAATCTTTTGATTCCTCTATCACAAACAATGTACCAGATCATATATATATATATATATATATATATATATATATATATATATATATATATATATATATGTATGAATGTGCTTGTGGTTTTCGTAATGTCCCCGTACTTGATCTCTATCTTTAAAGTTTAAATTTTCCACTGGTTTTGGGGCGTTACAGACCCGAAGGTACACCTTACGCTCATTCCACAACATAAGAATTCTATCGGAGTTGACCACCTAATTGTTTGACGCCCACTCATGCCCCCAAATTGCTTTCCGAAAACGATCAAGCTTCTTAAGCTTTACTTAATGTTTGACGAGGCATACAATATCCGCTTTGGCCTCCTTTATTCGTCCCCAAATCATATGCGCACAACTGGGGAGATTTACGTCGTTCACATTCCACACGAGTACATTCATGGCTTCGCAATATGGGACTTTCGTCCCTTACCGCCCCAGATTGCCTTTTGTTGTTCCAGCCCCTTCTCTCGAATAACACGAAATGTCTTGGATTGTAGTGAGAGTACTTCAAGATCCACTGGAGGTGGTGAAGATATAGCCTTGCTTCCATTCCTCTTTTTCCCAACCTCTCGCTGAAGGAGAGCCTTATGTGCGCATTCTTCATTCATTTCCTCACTTGCATTATCTATTTCATTCCTTCTTCCTTCAAGTTCTACAAGGACCTCAAACCTACCCAAGCCCCTTATGTTTGTCTTATCCCTCATAGCCATCGATCTAGAAATGATGTTTCCCCTTCGACGCATGTGGCTGGGGTTGGAAGTGCAGTCATACACCCCACTCAGCCCATTTGATTGCTTCTCCCCACAACCCGTCGTTTCTTTTCCTTTATGCATGTCACGTGCTTTTTCTCTAAGAACAACTTTGCTACCACATGGTAATTCTCCAGCCATATTTCCTTCCCTTGGAGCAAAAGAAACACCTTTAGGATCCTCCCCAATGATTTGTGGATCAGAATTTTGTTTGTGCTCCACACCAAGTTGTTGTCCACTCATGATTGGCTCCCTCATTGGGCTCACATGGGTCCATGTTGCCTCCTTTTGTGCATTAAACCATAGATTCGAATATATCTAGAGTAACCAGATATATCTGGGGAGACATGGAGTGTCAAAGATCATTATATCGCCAGATATATCCCGGGTTTTGCAAAAGAGCCCACAAAAAAGAGACCACCTAGCATTGCTCTTTGTGTTTTGAGGTTTTGAATGTTTGACGAATTTAGATTGTGTAGACTTGAATGTTTGTATGTCATCGGGTTTGTTTTATTCATCTACATGTTGGGGGATTTTTTATGGGTTTTGCCATAACATTTAGACACTTCTCATGCTTGGTTTCCTCATGTTTATTGGCTGAAATTTCATGTTGGATATGCTACATGTTAGTCATGTGTTTGTATTAGTGTTTTCTCGCTTGATTGATTGAAGAAACTTTGTTTTGATGGGTTTTGCCATAACATTTAGATGCTTCCCATGCTTAGCTTTGTTCTTCACATGAGTTCCTGGTTTTGGACGAGTCTTGCCATATCTTTAGACACTTCTCATGTTAAGTCGAGTCTTATGATAATCAAGTAGTAATCGCTGATACGTTGTGTGAATGGATTGATAGGTTTTTCCAAATCTTTAGACACTTTTTATGCATAAAGACACACACATGACACACATACATGCTTACATGCGTCATTCATCACTTCTTTCTCCTCATATGTGCACACACTCCACCCTTACGGGTTCATCCATGTTTCGTTCCATATCGTTTTCTGCATTTCTTTAGTTTTCATTTTCATTGTAATCTAGTTTGTTTTGCATTCTAGTGTAATTGTCTTTTTACGAGTAGCATAATAATCTCTTCTTCTCCCTTTATTTTCCACTTGACTTCCAAAGAACCAGAGTTGACACACCTCCTGTAGACTCGACCCGTACTTGCCACCGCTTCATCATGGTCGTGCACTTGCAGTTAAAGCTTAATTTCAATCAGTAGCACAATACAATATAGTTTTATGCATAGTGTGTGCTACACTACATTTGATTGTGATTTTTATTAGATTAGTTAAATCATCAAAACATAGATTAAGGTCAAAAAGCCAATAGAAATATCGTGTCAAACTGAGGATAGTAATAGTAATGACAGTGGTGTTTTAGTCATGCATTGGATGGAATGCTTCACCATGCATAAGAACCCGTTGGAGCTTAGGGACTTCAAGACTTTACATGGGATGAGGGGACATTTGCTGATTAGTCTTATGAAAGATATGAATGGCACCGCCAAAAACATCTTTAAGTATTAATAAGTTGTTTATGTATATCTTTGGTTATGTAACTTTTAAGTTGTTAATGTAGATCCAGACAGATGAATATAGACAAGGTATATTTTTGCAGAATGTTTATCAAACATGTTATCTATATGTAGACATGTTATGAACATGTATCTCTACAACTCATTCCTGTTTAGATATTTGATTACAACATCTCTTTTGGATTTATACATTTTATGTCCAAACATGTTTGACATGTCTAGCAAGCACAACTGTAAGGCAATATATCTGATTAGGAAGGGACAATAGTGTGTGCAAATGGAAATGGTGATACAAGTTAACTGGTAACTTATATGTATGGAATAATGATGATACAAGCTATTGAAGGTGTAAATATATTACCAACCTATATCTGAATAACTGGATATCCATATATTTGATTACGATATATCTTGTTCAAACATTTCCTCACATGTCTAGCAAACACAAGCATATTAAAATCTAAATGGCAGACATCGATCTCTCGCTAATAATCACTTTCATAAACTTGTTAATCTATATCTAGACTAATAAATATAGACACTCTATATATTTGCAGATCTCATACTGATTTGGAAAAGGTGGGGGTGGTATATGTCTGGAAAGTGATGATACAAGATAATTGTGTATTGTTAAACGTTTTATACGCATGAAAAAAGGTAACTAGGGACAATACCCCGATGTGGGACTAATGAAACATTCCCAGAATAGACATAAACACATAACCCATATCCGCGCGAAACTAGGTCGGCTTCTGAGAAAAACGAATCGCCAATTCGCAGTCACTTTTTCACGGATTCGACCCATTTTTTGATATCTTCTTTAGTGCTTTAATTCTTAACGTGAGGTGCACTCGGATTGGTTGTTGGAGTTTAGACCCGGATCTAATTGCCACAATACTCATCATGATGGTGTGGAGTTTCTTGATTTGCTTATTAGTTCTTTTGGTTTACATCCGGGTCCTTCCCTCTTGCATATCAGTCCAGTCTCACATTTCAGTCTTTTTTCTTGCTTTCAGGTCCTTTTGTCTCTTCTTCTCAAACATGTTTATTCCTGAAACTTAAACATAAAACTCGTTACGTAGTATTGCTGAAGTTCAAAATAGAGGATATAAGACATGAGTATATGCATGATATGATGTTAATCAAATACCTCTACACCTAGTTTTTGCTAGTCCCGAGCAAAAGAAAGATAGAGGAAAATGAAAGAAAGGAAAAACATACGAAAAACAGGATATTATAACTCACTTTCGTAAGAATCATGATTGCACTTAGCATGTGCAACAAGCCTTTAAACCTCATTGTCTCCAAGGAAGAGGAGTGATGTCTACTGAGGGTTTTCAGCGGATATACCCACAAAATCCGAACATAGATGCATTATTCAACCTATCAACACGACTCGATGGACTCATTTTTGTCGATTATTGGACACGATAATTCTACAGGCCGACTCTATACATGTTTTCAGTCCACACACCTAGCCTAATGAACCATTCGTGAAAGTTAATTTAAGGACTTAAGTGAAAGACATGGGAGACCTTAACTTCTTAAAGTGATACATCGTGTAAAGTCCATTAAGGTTCTTATTTGTCTTCTTCTTTTTTCTTTTTCTTTTTTTCTTTTTGGAGCATTGTGATTTATACTAGTTGGTGTTTGATTCTCCCAGTGTCAGGTTTCGTGCATCATTGCCTATAAGGACTTACACTATCATGTACACCTTCCCCCACGTCTCCACATAGGGCGATCTCTACCACATGTGTAATGAGAGTTCGGTCGGTGCATCCCAAGTCAGATGACTCGAAAGTACCAGGCAATAAGTGTAAAATCCCTAACATTATTTAGAACCTAATGGGAGATTAGTTGGTGATTTGCATGGGTTTTACAGAGGGGTGGTTGAGGTGACGTGAGGGATGGGGGGAAGCATGGGTTTCCATGCTTGGGCAGGGTGTGTGGTGGTTTATAAGCACAAACACATTCTCTTCTCTCTTTTCCCCTCCTCTCCTCTCCTCTCACCACACCATCCTCCACTCACTCAACTCTCCTCCCTGGTGACGGAGGCGCGACCGGAGGAACCCGAGCATGGTCGAGTGGAGGTGATGATCAGAGTGTGAACGTGTCGGCTGAGGGCCTGAGGCACGTGGACAAGGACTCCAACGAGAACATTTGAGGTATGCCATGGGTTTTAAGGTGTTGGGGTGAAGGAAGTGTAGTTGCACCACGTTTTGCTGGTGGCGGAGTCTTGTTGCACCACTAGGTTGGGCATGGGTCGGACATGCGTGCGGGACCATGCAAGCTGGCTGGTCGGGCACTGGTGCGTGACCATGTGTGTGGGTGGCTCGGTCTCGCTGGTGCTGGGCTGAGGCCGGCAGAGGCTGTTCATTGGGGCTGGGCTCGGGAGAGGTTCCAGCGTGAGTCGCTTGCGATGGGACAGCCTCTCGGCTGCATCATTGTTGTGCAATTGCTGGGTTCTTGTTAGAAATATTTAATGGTTATCCTGATCCTTTGTCTTGCTTGTGTTGGCATCAATCTCTTGTTGCATTGATATCTTTGTTAGTAATGAATGAGTAGTTGAATGGATAAATATATGTATATATTTAAATGATTATTTTCTTTGAACCGTGAAACCAATTTAGAAAAGCTATTCATTTAGTTGTACATGTAATGTGATAATGTGTTGACAACTTGTGATTGCTTATAGCATGATTAATGCGTGAGCTGGAGTCACGAGGATAATGACGTGGAACATGATTTTATTCCATCACTAGCCAAATGCATATCGACTACTGTGATGCTACTACCCTTTCTTTAATATAAATATTATGATTAGTGATGGTTACTGATGGGAACTTAGTATAAGCATGTGAGCATTTCATTGGATTACATTTCATGTGTGCATTAACACTATTTGATTTCATATGCTGCCACGTTGACTCTATCTATGATGTTGGCATTAATATTACTTCTTTAGTTGACACATCACTCTATATTACATATGAGTTGTATTCAAAGTTGGTTGTTACATTGCGAAGTAGTATTGCATCCATGATTTATATGACTTGATATTTTGGTTGGGTTTTGCATGCTTACATATTAGTGACCTTGGGAGGACTTTTATTTTCTTGCATGCTATGTTGATTACGTGTGGGGACGTCTGAAGAAGGCACGAGAGGTGGAGCCTCGACAAACTTCAGGGATCTAAAGAAGAAGGTATGCCAAGTTCATTAATGGTGCTCACCCGAGGAATGTGAGGTGTTGGTTGGACGGTGGCCGGTGGCCTCATCGGTGTTGTTGTGCAGCAGTTTGCTGCACTGTTTCGGTCGACCAGCGTGTGCTTCAGTCGACCGGTCGTAGTGTTAATTTAGGAATCTACCTTGCATCAGTCGAACAATGCTTCCGAGCGGTCGATCGGTTAAGCATATTAGGGAAACTCTGGGAATTTTCGGTCAAACGGGTCCCCTTTGCCCTTCGACCGGCTGGTAGATATTTCTGTTGGACCCAGGCCTTTGTGTGGGGTTTCGATCGACCGTGGGGTTGGACTGAGCACCTCCCCGGCAACGGTGCCAAAACCTTGTTAAACGTTTTATTAATTACCGTAAGTGCACGACCACGATGAAGGGTGGCAAGCGCGGGTCGATCCACGATGAGGTGAAACATGATACCTATGCATGGTCGTAATGCATCAACCCTATAGATTGCAGTATAACCGGCTTGGTGTTCTCAATGGACACCTCTACAACAAAGATTCAAGTTCAAGACTTCATTTCACTTAGTTCCTGTGTAGATAAAGTTGAAGAATTTAGGCAGTGGTTCAAACCCGAAAGGTACTATCGATGAAAGTACTAGACTACAAGGTTTGGTCACTTAGATTAACAATGGATTTGTAGGGGTTGTTGGACTTTTGAATATTGGGGTTAAACCCAATTAATATGAAATTGGAAATCCAATGTTGAGTTGTAAAGGTGGATCATAGGATTCTCTCCCTCACTTTAGTCTCACGTTGGAGAATTGGGAAGTGGAGAAATATTTATATACCTAGGCTTCCTATACACCTTTGGAGGGTAGAGCGAGGTAAATGAGGAGAGAATGGAGTGTGCACACACACATGCCCTGTCCGTTCGGGATAGTGTGGTTTTCTCTTTCTCGTGTGCATTCAATTTTTTGGGAGCTTATCTTATATTGTCTTTGACAAAAATTGATTTTTTAAATAAAAAATTGATTCTAGTGGTTACAAATTTAGTAGTCACTAAGACCACGTCCTCGACTATTCGGGCGGGTGCAAATTGTGTGGATATAAAAGTCAACGTTCTCAATTCAGGATATATATATATATATATATATATATATATATATATATATATATATATATATATATTACATTGCCCCCACAAATTTCATATACAACAATCATCTCCCTTCTCTCGATCGTTCTCAAGTGATTGTCGTGCGGGTCTCGATCTGCTATTGTGCTTCGTCTACAGTCGGAGTGCGCCGACAAAGACGTTGCGATCATTCTCTCCTGAGAGAAAGCGTTTGCACTTATCGTACCGGTACGTGGGGCAATAATTTCTCTAAGGGGAGTCTTAAAAATGTAGCTCGGTCAAGGTGCATTCTAATCCTAACATGTGTTTTTTTCGTTGTTTTGTCCTCATGGTGATGTTCATTTAGCTTTGTACGGATTGTACTCGAATTGTTAATCGACATATGTTATTCATTGTTATACATGTTATTTATTTTATTAACAACAGAATGTGGGAACGCTGCTTCCAATAAATCCCAAGTTCTTCGAGTGCAATTTCATACTCACGTCCTGGGGTTATGACCATTCGCTTTTCGATGTCAGTAAGCCCCTCATGTTGGTCCTTTGCCGGCATCAGCAAGGCAGCCTCAAGTCGTGTTAGCTTTAGTGCAGGTTATTTTTTGGGAAACAATTCAAAATAATAAGTTAAAAAGAAAAAATTGGAAAAATATGCAGGTGAGAAACTTAATTGGCAAAATATGCACCTTCAAAACGGCACCTGTGGTGTCGTTTTCATTAACTAAACACGACACTGTAGATGTCGTTTTTACCCTTAATGAAAACGACATCACTGATGCCGTTTTTACTTGGTCAAAATTTTTCTTGGTTTCGAGATGTCGTTTTATCTAAGACATGTTGAACTAGAAACAGTATTAGATAAAACGACATCTCGAAACCAAGAAAAAATTTGCCCAAGTAAAAATGGCATCAGTGATGTCGTTTTCATTAAGGGTAAAAACGGCATCTACAGTGTCGTGTTTAGTTAATGAAAACGACACCACAAGTGCTGTTTTGAAGGTGCATACTTTGTCAATTAAGTTTCTCACGTGCATATTTTTTCAATTTTTTTCTTTTAACTTATTATTTTGAAAAAAATTCCTTATTTTTTCCTTGATAGCTTTTTTATTTGTCTAAGGTTAATATGCAGGCGATTAGAAACAGAGTTGTGTAACGCTTTTTGTAGAACTTCCTTGAAATCGGTATGCGCTATGCAACGATCCTCAACGATGAAGTGTTATTTTCTTATGATCGATGCTTTAATTTGTGTCTAGGAACACAGGTATGTGGTCTGAAGTGAACCTAGGGATTCCAAGGCAAATGGATGCGGGATATTTGTCTTCCTAATCTTTTGAGATAAGGAATCTATGAAGTCTCACCCAGCTTTGGGAATCTTGCATATTCATCTAGGTGAACTCCAGATGGTCCCACGCCACCGGAGAGAGAAGATGAAAACAAGAAAACCATTATTGCAACCAAGTGCGACTAAATTGGAACCCTTCATTCAGGGGCGGACCTAGGCGTGGGCACGCGTAGGCAAGTGCCCACGTCAGAAATTTGAAGTTAATGTAAGATCTTAATCAAAATTAATGTGTGCCCACGCTTCCAATTAGGCCCATTATGCATTGTGAGTGTGTGATCAACTCACAATAAAGTGGAGAGCTATAAACTTATAAAGACCATCTAACAATTAATGATTTTCGATGTGGGACTATTCTAAAATTGTTATACACTTAAACAAATTAAAATTAAATTACATTGTATCTTTAATCCCTAAAATTAAAATTTTCTCCAAAATCCGTCCACCTTCCCAACCAAGACTCCACTCCACGTCTCCACCACCAAAATTCATCCCCTTCTCAATCCAGTGATTCTTTCCCTCCCCTTCTCCACTCCTCCGCACTTCTCCACCTCCTCCACATTTCTCCGTCTCCTCGGCTCCACGACTCCACGGCGCCGCCTCTCCACCCGGGCTACGCCCCCATCTCTCAACGCCCCTGTCCGCGCCTCCACCTCTCCACGCCTCCGCCTCTCCGAGTTCTTCGATCAGGTACTGCCGTACTGTCTCTCTTGTGCTTGTAGTCGTTGTTGGGTAGGAGTTGGATTCAGGGATTGGTGGGAGAATTCCGGGAAAGATGGGATCTTTTGGGGTTTTGGTGGTGGTGGTGGTCCTGGTGGAGGAGTGGGGATGGCTTGGATTTTGGAGTTTTGTTGTGTTAATTTTAATCACCGAAAAGTGTAGTACAAGTGAAAAATAAAAAAGATACTACCTAATAATTGTTTTTGATTTGGCTTGAATTTTGTCAAGCACTGTCAAAATTCAAAAGGAACTGTAAGTCTGTAAGTTTCTCACCACCAATGCAAGTCAGAAACTTTCCATGATATCAGATTATCAGATATTCAATATTGAATTCTATTGCTTAGGTTGTAAGTTGTAGTTTAACTATATACTTGGACTTGAAACAAGTTCGATTCAAAAATAAAAAAAGTCAAGCTGAATCTGGTGTTTTTGCTCAATTACTAAACAAGCTGAATCGAATGAATGTAAGTTTGATGCGACTCGTTAACACCTCTAGGCATCGTATGTTTATGATCAGTGTTTTAAATTTGAATAAGAAGTCGACTTAGAGAAAGTCCATGGTACAAGTTAGAGGTTGCATGCCCACGAGTTCAAACAGATTCAACTATGACAACATCTGCATGACATCTTGAAACCAAAAACCATATCAGATTTAACCTGTTAACTTCGGGAACACTGTCCAACTGAATTTGATTTGGTGTAACAAAATATTCATATACTTTCGTAAGATAATGGTTTGTCTCTGAGACAGATAAAAAATTTAAAAAAGAGTTTTTCCTGACCAATAATATAGCTTGGATTGGATCTTGACAATAACATACATTTTTTTATTAATAAAACAGTTGTTTGAGCTTCTAACGCAAGATAAATATAATAGGTATTATTATATTTATTACACCAGTGACAATAAAGTTCCTGATGGACAATTACAGGAGTACAGGACAATAATATAGCTTGGATTGGTTCTAGAAGTTGAGTTGGAAAAAGACACCTACAGGAGTACAGGACTTAAACAGACATGTTAAGAATGAAATAAGTAATGTTTCTTCTGAATTTCATTGTATTTCATTGCTTTAATTTGTATTTTTTGTTGTTGTAGTTGACAACCACTTGACGAGTTGACGTGAACTTCTCCGGGTTCTTCGGTCAGGTACTCTCTCCAACCAAGTCCCTAGTGGGCCCTTCTGCTGGTGTGTGGGACGATACTCGTCTCGCCAGCAGAGATTGAAGGTGTGTGGGACGGCGAGAGTTTGCTCTCTAGTCTCGCCTTTGATCATTGGGGGTTCCTATGAATGTGTCTATCTTATTTTTTGAATTGCATCTCCTGCTAGATTTAATTTTCGATTACGAATTTTGATTTAAGAATAAAATAACTCCTCTTATTTAGTGTTTGCTTTTGAAAAATTTGATCATTGTGTTGTTTTAGAGTATGGAGTCTGATCACAACTCTATTCAATTTTTGTTTTTCAGTCAGGAATGGATAAGTTTTTGATTAAAAAACCCAAAGAAACACAACCACCGGAAAAGCGAAGTCGAGTTGAAATAAATTTAGCTGAATTGGTATCAGATCCAGGAGAAAGAAAACAAATATCTGAATTTCATCCTACTATGCATAATGAAATTCGTAGAGAATATTACTTAAGAGGACCTTACCTCCCTTCTGATCCTAAGCATGAGTTCCCAAAGAATTTTCTGATTCTGATCTCATTGTTCTTGAGAGTCAATTGGAGACTTATGTTCTTGATGTCAGATCCAATCCAGAATTTGGAAATTTGAAAAGTTTAACAGAACTCGCAGAGAAGATGGTTCAAAAGAAGAAAAATTTAACTTTTCCGTTGGTTTTCTTGTTGATTACCTTGGCATTGGTCTTGCCAGTTGCAACTGCAACAGTTGAGAGAGTGTTTTCGGCCATGAATGTCGTGAAAAACAGATTGCGGAACCGGATGGGAGACGAATGGGTTAATGATGCTCTCGTTACGTACATCGAACGAGAGATTTTCGATACGATTAGTGATGAAGTTATAATGAAAAAATTTCAAAGCATGAAACCTCGTAGGATTACCTTGTAACAAACATGTTTGAATTTAATATAAAAACTTTTTTAATTATTATTATTTGGTTGATATATTTTTAAAAGGTGTCCACCCCTAAATATCGTCCTGGGTCCGCCCCTGCCTTCATTGTTGCATCCAAGTGCAACTAAATTGGAGCTCTTCTTAATTTTTCTCCATCGATTCGGATACATACAAGTTGCATATCGTTTGTGCGCATCTGCAATCACGTGGAGATCCTTAGTCTGATTTGAGGTAGCTTTATTGGAGTGCACGTAGGAGTTTCTATATTTCACACATTGCAATCTCGATTCTCAACATCAATTTAAGTTAAAGATCCCTCACCGTGTTACAGGATGATATATTTGCCAAAGGACTGAGGTAAGGCTTACACACATCCATACGTGGATAACTACTAATAAAAACAGATTGTCAGCAAAATGTGCTTTCTTATGGGCCAAACATTACAGCTGTTTAGAAGTTCAGAATCCTGTACATACCACCGTTGAGGAACTCCTTAGTGAACAACATACATACATCAAAATAATCGGCCTCTTAACTAAAAACAACATATTTATATATAGAAGAAATGGCAATGATACATAATCAGCCTCTGCTGGGAATATGCAGGGCACGAGCTTAATCAGGGTGCGTTAACCAACAGCAAGTCAAATGGAACTAATTTAAAAAGAATGCAGCAGTTAGAAGTAGGCATTAGTTGTAAGCTTCTTCGTGACAGTTGTCTCATGTCGATCTGTAACCCCGGTCTTCAGTGCCTGAATCAGGGTTGTCACTCTTTTCTGTGTCAGAATTTTCTCTCTGGGATCCAGCAGCTCCTATGCTTTGTCTGCTCCTTCGATGTCTACGGTCCTAGAATTTAGAAGCATAAATGAGAAGTTGTTCGAGCAAAGAATAGAAAGAAATTATGATTCTGAGATTGTGTTATATTTTTGCTGCAGAGAGTTGCAGAAAGATTGGTACGAATTTATAAAGTTCACAAGTGGGAAATGATGTATTTACTGTTCATGTAAATGTTGGCAACTTATGTTTTCACACAACTTTAATGCTGTTATAATTACTTATCAAGAAAATGGCTGAGCTAATTTTGCAAACTGAACTGAAAAACATATCCACAAAACCACAAGGCATACTACAAGGGCTTATGTTACCATGTGGATAATGTATCTTAGCATCTGCAGGTCAATAAATATCAATACATACATGGATGTTGATGCTAATTAACAAGCAGGAGCATACAAATAATTCTAACAAACTAACCTCGCGTGGTATTGGTTCATCAGATTCCAGCATGCGGACAACCTGGCCCATTTTTGGTCTTTTCTCGGAGTCTGGATCTACACACCTAAGTGCAGTCAAAAGAGCACGCTTGAGAGCTCTGATGGATGGCCTGGTCTCAATGTTTGGATCAACAACTTCTTCTGATTGCCTACTACCAACCATCTTTTTGAGCCACTCAACAAGGTTCACCTGATAATAATAAAAAAGGCAATCAAAATCAAGTTATCAGAACATAATCTTTGATGAGAATATGGTTTGGCATTATTGCAGATCCGAGCTAACCATTCAAACTTCATATAGTATGGAAAGAATATCTATTGATTTGCTTATACATGGATATTAACTTTGTGTGGCGGAATGGGGTACATTGTGTAAATATTCATATCAGCATCAACTTTCATCAATGAGTAGCTCTTTCACAAAATATCTATCTAGATTCAAAGGAGACGCACTCACAAGGAAACAAGTTTTAGGGAAAGTTATAATGTTTACAATAGCAGTAGCATGGGTCCCATATAACGCAGCATTATTGTTTTGTTTTTATTTTGAACTGCATATAATTACTAAGAAAAAATAATGAATTTAAGGACAAAAACTTGGATAAATAAATTATTTCAAGGGAAATCGCCTCATTCTTCTTATTTTGGAAAGCTTCAAAGCTTTAATTAAGCATGTAATAAATTGCTAGCAACTACCCTCTTCTAAAGTTGGTTGTGACTACTTAGGAACAACTTTTGATTATCAAATAGTCACAATCAACTTTTGATTTCTTCAATGTACTTTCTTCTGTAATAAAGATAACTATTTGATCCTACTCAGTATTGTAACTGTATTTTTTATCAAATTATCATATTTTTTAAAGGATTTTTTGCTTGGATGCAACTTTAAAACACTATGTTTCTACCATCTCTCTAGATATTTCTAAATCTACCACTCCAAAACCAAAACCATTCCATTCCATTAATGCCATTGCTTTTTTGGAAGTGCCACTCCGTTAGCCTCATGTCGTTGACGCCGTGAGCAACTTGAGATTATCCCCTAAACATCCTCAACTCCAACTAACTACCTACCTTAACCCCCTAAACCCTTCCCTCCCTTTTTTCCTACTACCTATTATTCTTCTTTCTTCCACTTTCTTCTTCTTTCTTTCCTCTCCCACTTCCCTCCATCAACCAAAGCATTCCCAACATGCACATTCAAATCCAACCCATTTTTAAAGACAAACCCATGCACTCTATCTCCCCAATGCAAGCGCCCCAAGCTCTGCGCACGCGCCAAGCACCCCGACAACTGTAAACCCATCCGGCCACTTCCCCACATAAATGCCCCGTTCGGCCTCTCATTAACACAAAACCCATTAACCACTGTATTGAGTGCATTCCAACCGACAAGCGTCCTACAAGAATTTCCGCGAACACCTGATGTGCACTCTCGAAACACCCACAAGCACTATACAAACTCACGAGCGCAATCCCAACGAAAGTCGACCCATAATGCCCGTCCCTAACACTCAAACAATGGATCTTCTCACCTTGGTTCAGATCCAGGAGACAAGCGCATGCCTTGAGGAAAGGGTAGGTGTGGGAATCCAGCAGGATGTTATGAGAGCGCATGATGAGGTAGAAGCGGAGGGAGGGTGATGGGTCAGGGGCGTGGTGGGCGAGGAGACGGATGAAGGTGTTGAGGACGAGGGTCTTGGTGGTGGCGAGGGGGAAGGAAAAGAGGGTTGAGGCGTAGGGGAGGGGAGAGGGAGAAGGAGGCGATGAGGAGGTGTTTGATGAGGAGAGGGTGAGGGTTGGGAGGAGGTGGCGGAAGGCGTGCACGTGGACTTGAAGGAGGGTGGAGGTGGAAGTGCATTGGGAATGCTTTGGTGGATTTGTACCGGAAGTGGGATGGAGGGAAGGGGGAGGAAAGAAGGAAGAAGAAAGTGGGGAAAAAATTGGGGGTGGCGGGAAAAAAAGGGAGGAAAGGGTTGGGTGTGTGTGTGTTAAGTCAGGTAGTTAGTGGCAATTGGGGTGTTTAAAAAATCAGGAATATCAGAAACAAGACGAAAGATCAGGAAAAATATGGGAAATCTCAAGGAGATAAGGAACAATATATATATAAAAAAACGTAAGGTGATTTGACTTCGACCGAACATTCAGTTCATTGGCGTCATTGCCTCATTGGAAGTCCAGTCTACTCACCAAACCACTAGATATATTTTCATTGAATAACTTTTAACTAGTACAACTTTACAAGGGTTAAATATATTGTCCCTTATCTACTTGTCTCCTTCACTAGGTATGATATATATATATATATACACCAAACCACTAGGTATGTTATATATATTGTTCCTCATCTCCTTTAGGTTTCTTATATTTTTCCTAATTTTTTTCCTTTTTTCCTTTATTTTATATTTTCCTCATTTAAAAATTAAAAAAAGAGTACAATTGTGCGGCCACATATGCGACCGCACACTCGAGTATGCGACCCTGGCACACTTCATCGCACCACGTCGCATACTCAGTACCTGAACATTGGTTTCCACGAACCAAGGATGATCTTTCAACAAGTTCGTCCTCTCCGTGAACCTCTGCCTCAAGCTTTGGTTGTAGTTGACAAAGACCAGATCGTTCAACTTTTTCACATAAGATTCCTTCTTTGTGTGTGTATTTGCTCAAACACACTCCAACTTCTCTCCCACCCGGAAGTTGAAGTTAGACCGAAAACGTTCAGTACCAACTCCTTTAAAGAACAAATCCCCCCACTAACATCCCTTCCATAATCAGACCACCAATCAGTAGAGATCTTTCTAGTTTGTTGTCGTATCACGAATTCTCGACCAAACATTCCTTCACTCTTCTTGTACCGATCCAATTGTCTTCAAATGTGATCCTTGATCTTGAGGGTTTGGAACCATCCTCTCCACAACATCCAATCATCTTGGCAAGTGAGTGTTGATTGCCTATGATTGGTTCTCACAACCGAAAAATGTAGTCGGGTTCAAGAGAAAGTTGGTAGAGTACAGCGGACTCGACATTCGGTGTCCTCGTCTTTTATCAATGACATCAATAATGTGCTAGTATAATTGAGATATGAATTTGTAGTTGTCATTGATCTGCAACTTGGTCTTATCCATTGTGTCATATAGGAAACCCATTACTAGTTTCTCGTCACCATCCACCAATTTAAGAATAGTCACCAACGGTTGCCTTCCCTTTAAAGCGTTGGTGATGTTCCAAAAGGTCGTCGATATGATTGCTTCGTAAACACGATCTCTCCCTTCACGTTGGCATTTTTTTGCCAAAAACATCTAGATCGGCGAACTCAGCTAACACAATGAATGCCTTCAAAGCCTGCCGTTTCACCCAAAGTCTTTGGAGTACGGCTTTCTTCAACCTATCGTTTAGTTGAGTGTGCGCCTTGAAGTAGTTGACGATCTTCTAATCTGTAGTAACAGTCCTAATGTACAACTTGTCGATATCCTCTAAGATGAGATTGATGCAGTGAGCTACCCAAGGAGTCCAGAATAACGACCGCCTCTTTAACATCAACATCCTCTCAGCATATACATACGTAGTGGCACTATCTGTGACTACCTGCACCATATATGGTTCTCTAATTTCTCCCACAACCTTATCGATCAACTTACAGTAATTTGCGGTGTGGGAATGAGAAGAGGCATCTACAGACTTCAAAAACATGGTGTTTGTGGGGCATTTCGCTAAAAAAAATTATTACTTCTACCACAAACATCAGTCCACCGGCGAGTCATTATTGTACACCCAAACATCTTCCAATATGCCCTGTATGAGTCTAAAAGGGTTTTGGTTTCAGCTATCTCCCTTTTCAGACGCGGTTCGGCAACCTCGTGCGGAGTCATTTGTTTTAAATCATGCCCAAAGTTGAAAGTTCGATCAATGACACCTTTAAATTTTTTTTGTATGAACATGCATTGAAAGACAAACATGCTCTCAAGAAAAAAAAAGGTAAAAATTGAGTTACTTCTTTACTCTCCTATTTTTTAAAATGGTTGTACATGGTGGTTTGGGTGGGACCTCCATTTCGGTCGACAACATCCACTACAGAAACGGTCCATTGGTCTATATTTCGATCGGTCACTTTGCCTCTTTTGATGTTGAACCACGAGACGTGGGGCGGAAGATGAACTATCACCACGACCTTGTTCGGAACCCGAACCGGACCCGGTGTTCCTGAACCCCTCTACATTATCTAAGTCTATAAAATCATCTACAATTGTTTTTTCATTGTGATAAGCTCTAGATCTGGCTCTCATATTATGTTCAATTTCTTCACGGTAACAACTTTGATGCATACACACATGATTTGACATTACTACTTTTTGGGTGAGATGTATGTTGTCTATGCCTATTTATTCCACCACTACTGATAAATCCACATTGTTCACATACAAGTTTTGATTTTTATTCGTTTGAAAGGTAATTTGCGATTTTCCAACTTGGGTCGTTCAATTTTGTGAGACATAGGTGGTTAAATTTTTAATGATTCATGGGTAATCCATTACCACTATGTCCACTATATGTCATCATACACTAAAATGCAATATTACACTAAAATAGAGTTGAAAAGAATGCACTTGGATGGTGGAGGTAGCTTTGGAATCGAGATTCGGCAAAATTTTGCTTCCAAAATCCACCCAACGATCACCAAATCCGTCTTTCTTCCAACCAAAACTACGGACTTTAAAGCTTGAGAAATTGGAAAATCGAGAATGGGAGAGATTGAGAGAGTTAGAGTTACAGTTTGAGAGTGAATGAGAAAAGAGAGAATGAGAGGTGTAAGGAGAATAGAGGAGTGGGGGTATTTATAGGGGTGTGGAGGGGGGAAACTGCCCCCCCCCCCCACCCCACCCCCTAAATTTGGGCTCCACAACCGCACAGTGGATTGTGCAGGCGCACATAGCCGTTGGGCCCAACTATGGGCCGCACATGTCACACCCTAATGGGTGCAACTGTGTGGGGGTCTCGCATATGCGACCCCCGCTGCTTGGCCGCACTTCTCTACATTGAAAGTTGGTTGGACATTTATGTAGAATCATCAAGTACCTTCAACGGAGTAATGGACAAATAATAAATAAGGGAGCCAAATTAACCTCAGTAGTTTGGTTGTGTTATACATGCAAAAGCTATTGGTTGATTAAACCTCATAACTACAAAAAAAATTGAAGTTACATATTGTGTAAAGTATAAATAAAAACTACTTGCAATCCCATATATGATGGATGACAAATAAGTTTAGAGTTTGGATTACCTCACTAGTTGGACGACCATAATCAACAGGATCACGTCCAGTGATTGCCTCCAGAACCACAACACCAAAACTGTAAACATCACTCTTTTCATTGAGAAGACCCGTGTTTGCATATTCTGGAGCAACATACCTACAAATGATGACAAAACATAAAATTGTTCATATCCAAGATCTGTTCTGCAATTAAGGCGATGATTGCCTGCATCTTACAAGTAAAATTGCGGACATAGATAGTTACCCAAAGGTGCCCATAACACGTGTTGTTATATGGCTCTTTCCAGCACCTAACAGCTTAGCCAACCCGAAATCAGACACTTTGGCATTGAAATTGTCATCAATTAATATATTACTTGACTTAATGTCTCGATGCACCACTTTTGGCTCAATGGCTTCGTGTAAATATGAAAGACTACAAGACCAGGAAGCAACACCAACAAACAATTAGTAAAGAAAGGAAATAATAAGCATCTAAAATAACATTACTAAAATCATGCTTTTACAAAAACAAGTTATCCAACTTACGCTTTAGCTGTACCAAGCAGAATCTTTATACGAGCCTCCCAAGTAAGTGAACCCCGCTGCCGCATAGCTCCATGAAGCCACTGCTCTAGATTTCCATTGTTGACATATTCATAGACAAGCATCCTGGACAATTCTCAATTAGTTAGTTTTAGATAAAAGTTTTAAGGTGCTATTTGCAAATCAGTATCGGGGTATACAAGCATATAACTCGAGATGTAGTATCAACAAAAAACAAAATATTGGAGGTAGAAAGTCAGTAACGTGTATGCAAAACAGATATGCCTTAAAGAGTGAAAATTGTAGTGTCGTGAACAATGATTTAATAGTAGAAAAATAACAGAACTAAACAAAGAAGTAAGGACCTTTGAGTTCCTTCTACACAATATCCTAGAAGACGAACCAGGTTCTTGTGCCGAACATGACCAATTGCCTCAACTTCCACTCTGAATTCCTTCTCTGCTTGACCTCTAATTAAAGATAGAACATGTTTTCAGATGCTATGTATAGTTATAGTAATAATGATTAAAAAAATGCACAAGAGCTTCCCTAAATGTTACAGGTTGCACAAACAATAATAGTGAAGAATCTGTTAATAGTAATGTTATGTAAACTTACAGATTGTTAAGGAGCTTCTTTACAGCAACAGGGGATCCATTAATTAGAGTACCACGGTAAACAACACCATATCCACCCTCCCCCAACACATTGTCTCTGGAAAAGCGGTTTGTCGCATTCTCTAAGTCTCTCAAAGTGAACCAATGACCCCATCCAAGGTGAGAAAATTCAGGTAAACCAACCAGAGGTGAAGGGGCAGTAATAGGATGTGAAGATGATGCTCTATAAAGGGACATACTTCCCGAATCATCACCAGATTGAGAGCTGCAATCTCTATCCGTATGGTGAAATGATCCTGAATGACTATCAGTCCCTGTATGTCTTGATTTACTCAAGCCGAGATGAACTGTTACCTTGTCAGATTCTTTTGTACTAGATTTGTCATGAACTGTCAGTAGAACACCATCGCAGGGAGCATAGTCATTAATCGCAACTTGTTCCACTCTAACCTCTTTAATTTCCTTTGAGATGGGAGGAATTTGAGTTACCGGTAAGTTGTTTGAGGCTCTCCTTGATTTCCTTCCGTTGCGAGCAGCAAGACATATTGCTAATAGAGAAAGAATAAAAATAATGAAGAATCCAACTCCAATGCCAATAAGAACCCAGAGCTTTAGGCCAAAAAAGAATGTTTTTTGTGATAACTCTTCGTTTAGATTCTTTCCAGATGAGTCCATCTCTTTTCCAAATTATGGATCCTATACAGTAGAAGTAGTTAACAAAACGCTGCTCTTATGTTCAGATAAATAAAATAAAAGAGCATACAAACAAGATCCAAAACAAAGCAATTACAGAAAGTATATCCGTAAGCATTTAAACAAATATATTAAGTGAAGAAGTTCTACGAGCATTGCATGGCTATGACACAGTTACCAAGTATATTTCCCATATAGAAACTTCAAAACAAAAGAGGAGAGGTAAGTTCATTGATTCATCCTATCATTGGAATAGTAATTTTCTTTCCTAATTAATTTACATACAGTAAGAAATAAAGCATTACATATGAAGGAAACTATAAGGAAACCAGTTTTGTCAGCCAAACTCCTTTAAGCTGAGAATCCAATTTAAAATTAACGCCTAAGCCTACAACATATATTTGAAATCAACATATATTTTCTTTCCTAATTCAACCAATAAGGCAACATCTCATTGTGAAAATAGAAATAAAAGGTTACAGATAGAAACCGGAACATTCTCTACTGTCCCCCTCCACACTCTGGACACACAACATAGCAGTTGCAACATGAAAGATCCCACCACTTCCCCTCGGTCATCACTCATCATCGCCAATCACATTACCTATATAGCGCACAAAAGAAATAAAAAACACACTAATTTCCAGGTAAAGAACCGCTACAGCAGCAAAGAACCACAACATTAACAGTTAAAACATCACAATCGAAACCTAAACAAAAGAGTTCGCTAAAACACCAAACTAACTAAACCAAATGCAGCACAAAAAAAGAAACGGCCAATCCCACATTATTCTCCATAATCAAACACCAAAACCACAAAACAGCAATAAAAATCGAATCTTTAAGGCAAATGCAACAAATCAACAAACAAAACTACAAACAAAAAAGAACCCGAAAACTACCCAAACCACGTTTCAATACCTCAACTCCACAGATCTCTCCAAACACCAAACCCTAGCTTTCAGACCCCTAAAAAGGCAGGTCTTCGGCCCGCATTCCCATCGAGTCCCCGTTCCGAAGTGGTCCCCGAGGATGTGCGGATCGGAGTAGGGTTGGGGTCCGGAAACCCTAATTTGGAGGGGAGTTAGGAGAGGTGGGATGGGAGTTATCAGCGGTAGGTGAGTGGAGTTTGTCAGTGTGAGAGAGAAACTGCTTTACTGCTTGAGTTGAAAAAACAGCTGGAACTGGGAACGGATTTTCGGATGTGGACCTCTTTTGCAAATTATTTTCTTGGGGAATTTATGTTTAAATCCTGGAGTTATTATTGGGTGTTCATATGTGATTTTTTTTGTTTGTTTTTGAGATGTTTTACCGGGATTTGAATTTTTACAATCATTGTGAAAACATAGATGAAGTGGTTGGATGGATTCTAATCTAAAATAAAACTCACAATAAAGATATCCTCTGATGCCAAATATTATTTCACAATACCCTTCAATTCCAAATCTTCATTAACTTATATTTTTCATCTCTTTCAGGTGAGCATGAGTTGAATTTAACACTTAATTCGTGTATCTTAATGATAAAAATGAGATATTTAACTATACCAATAAAACCAACGCAGGTTTATGTATTGTAAGGTCAAATTTAACTAAAATTAAGTGCAGTGATAAAGACTTGAGCAAAAACTCAAAATGACAAAACTAAAGTATTTTTTCGTACTCAGAAATAAATTGCATACTCTTGTCCATTTTTAAAATTCAATATTCATTTTTTTTACACACAAAAGGTAAAAGAATCAATATTCATTTTGTAATCGTGTCGTTTCGTGAAACTATAAACCCAAACCTGACACAATTTTTCCACCCAAAATGACACGAAAATACATCCTCATGTTGCTTCTCTCAACAATTATGCACTCAAACACTCCTGAAGGGAATTGCGCACACAATATAAAGTATAGGATCTGAAAGCCTACCATCGATGTGGGACTAATTCAGGTGTATATGGAAAGTTTGTACGTTCTAAATATTAGTACAAATCATGTCAATTACACAAGTTGGCAGCGTTGTCTTGGTGGTATGGATCGTGATCTCCGAACAAGAGACCTACCACTACGCTAACAATCAAAACTGAAGTATTACGAGATTAATAATATATAATAGATGTGTGTACTTTCGGGTACCCAACCTGTTGAACACGACACGGAAACAATTTTGTGCATCACTTACACGACACGAAATCAGTAAACTCAAACACGAATTTTTCGTATCGTGTTTCGTGTCAAATTGTCAGACCTACCTATCCTGCAATTCTGAATCTTTTTTCATCAATATCCTTCAATCCCAATCTCTTCCGATTGGTATCTTTTTTTGGCCCTCTCAACATAAGCTTGACTTTAATTAACTCTTAAAGTTTGAATTTGCATTTTCCCCTAATTTTTTTACAAATATCAAATATAAAAAATCTATTAAAAATGGTGTAAATGAATGTTAAAAGAAAAACAATGGACTCAACTTCAAATCTTTCGTAACTAGTCAAGAAGAGCCCCAAACATTGTGTTCCTACTTCTCTCATTTTTCTAACATAAGAATTTAATTATATATGAAATTTGTAAGAAAATCAATGACAAACTTGGAATTCAACTCCTATATGTTAAGTCAGCACAAGTTTATATCAAACAATTGATAGAACGATATTGGTGAAGGAATGTTTGAAATCAAATGGTATATATACATGAAACCCTATCTAATTGAAGGGTATGGTGAAATTAAAGCTCAAATGCATGGTATCATGAAATTCCCACATTTGTTTCTTCCTATGTTAAGAAAAATAATATTCATAACCTTCAAAATTGATGTAGAGACAGCTTGTATGCGGGTTATCTGTATTTGTATGCAACTTAGTATTCATTGTTGAAAGCTCAATAAACCACATTGAGCTTTAGAGGCATAACTATAAGATCTCCCTAGTGTAAGAATTTTTGAAATCAAATGGTATATATACATGAAAACCTATCTAATTGAAGGTGTAACATCCCTGAACAGCGGAAAATTTAAACTTTTTAAACTCAAGGAACCACAAGGATAAAACCATCAAGAGTGGGGACATTACTCAAAGAAATACCCAAATATATCTGGTGCACCATATTACATAAGAGTTTGTCAAAAGAGTGATTACATCATAACACAAAATACATAAAACATGTAATCACGACAACCTAAAATAGGCAGACAACAGGATCCAGTCCCAAAGTGCAATCTCCCTCGGTCACCACCCGTCGGAACCTAAAGCGTTCCTGAAAATAATCATAACAACAATGCCTGAGTTTCCATAAGGAAACCTCGTATGACAAGCTCACCTATATGCCCTATCATACTAGTATAGCATGACATGAAATACAAAGCAGGGCACAACATTCCCACAACGTTCCCGCTGCCACACAGGCCCCGCGGTCTACAACCGCCACCGCAGCCACACAGGCCCAACGGTCCGCAACATCACCGTCGCCACACAGGCCGCACGGTCCACAACCACCGGTACCACACAGCCACACGGTCCACAGCATCGCCGCCGCCACACAGGCCGCGCGGTCCAAACATCGGGTCTCCGTAGAGACCTACCATAGGCACATACGGTCTAGCGGACAGTACGCAACACATCCCCACGCGCGACTACACAAGCCAAGGGATCGGTGAGGAGGCGTTCGCACTTCCGCGCAAGTAGAATCAGGTCTGAAAACATCGTGGTCCACCACCACACCAACGAAGTCGTCGCTCAGGTTGGTCCATCACCGGCGCCACACAGACCGCACGGTATCTCACTCGATAGGTGCCCAATCGAGCTACCTGCCGGAACACATCATCGGCAGTCCATCGCCGCAACCACACAGGTCACGCGCGATCCTCCCTACCGCCACAAAGGCCGCACAGGGGCCCTCCCGCCGCCACACATGTCGTAATGGCTCGTGTAATCACTGCCTATCAAGGTCAGTCGAACATATCCGCCACACAAAGAGCCAGACAATCGACAGATCCGAACCGAAGTCCGCAGGGTCAATGAGCTCCACGTGCTGACACCAACTCCACCGCTATGAAAGCAGGGCAGCAGCCTCTGTAGCCCTCCAGGCCGGTAGTCACTTCACCCAACGACAGTTGCGTGCCCGCTGAAGCAATGGGATCTGCAATCCCTCAGGCTGCTACTCTAACACAAGAAACATTGAACAAACTACGTCACCCTCTATAATGCAGAGGCGACACGTCCCAAGTATCCACACCCTTCCACACGGCGGTCCCTGGGCAGGCATGAGCAACGTACCCACCGTCACCTCCCAGCTCACGCTCCGAGCGAGGACACGGGTTTCCGTGGATAGAGTTGACACTTCACTAGAACCAGGATTCTGTTATGGGCTCAAACGATCGACCGAAAAAGGTATACCGGTCGACCGCTTCCGTAAAGGAATCGGTCGACTGAATGCCTACACCAGTCGAACTCTGTGCTCAAAACTAAATCCCCAAAAGTCGAACAAATGTCTAAATTCGGTCGACCGAACGTGGTCAAAATCCGGAGTCTGGTCAAAATCACACAAGTCTATTCGGTCGACCGACTCAGGGGTCCCGGTCGACCGAAAACTACCATGGTTAACCTAATAGTCTAAGTCATATACCGGTCGAACAAAACACGACAAACGGTCGAACAACATACTATATACTTAAGTTCACTTAAGTTCCGGTCGGACAAAAGGTCAAGAACGGTCGACTGTTTGGATGGTCAACGTCTCGTCCAAGCGAAACACGAAGGAATCGGTCGAACGACACAAGGGTCCCGGTCGACCGAAAACTCCCATACAACCCCCCACCCACCAGCACCAGCACGACCGGTCGACCGCCACTCAGGCATCGTTCGACCGGTGTTGGTTAAAGTCAGGAAAAACACTAAACCGGTCGACTGCCCTAAGGAGACCGGTCAACTGTTGGTCGACAACAACCTTGCGCCAGCCAAGGATTTTACGTCGTTTCCTCGTCGTCGGCGAGGTCTCCGACCTCCCGCGACCGACCACAACTCCACCCCAACTTGAGTGAGCAAAAAGGCATCTAATGCAAGAACTTGGCATACATTCTTCGCAAGAACAACGACTTCCCCGGAGAACTCTGGAGCTCTAACGACCAACTCCGTCCACACAGCACGCACTTCCTTGCTCCTTCTTCCCGCCGCGCCCTTGCCTCGCGCGCCTTCCTCTGCAACCCTCACTACCGGAGCACAAAGATCTTGGAGGAGAGGAAGAGATGGGTGGAGAGGAGAAAGGTTTGAAGAAGAAGAAGTTGGTTTCCTCTTAAACCAACCAAGCCACCCATCCATCACCTCAGCCGCACCTACACCCAGCTGCCACTGTTCACCCATGCCTCCACTATTCCTTCCCCCAACTCCCATGCAAAGCCATCATTAAACTCTCCTAATCACCCATTAAACCAAGCAAGGTTAAGGTCTTTACAGAAGGTACAGTGAAATTAAAGCTCAACTAAATCATATAATGAAATTCCCACATTTGTTTCTTCCTTTGTTAAAATAATAATAATATTCATAACCGTAAAAACTGATAGCAAGATAGCTTATAGGGGTGCACATGGGTCGGGTTGGGTCGAGTTTGGGCCTCAACCCGACCCAACCTGAAATTTTCGGGTTGGGAAAAAACCCAACCCAACCCGAACCCGAACCGGTTTGGGTTCAACCCAACCCGACCCGAAATTTTCGGGTTGGGTCGGGTTGGATCGGGTTGAACCCGAATTCGGAAATTTTCTCCCAAACTTGGTCGGGTTCGGTCGACCGGTGCTTAAACGGTCGACCGGTGGCTTGAAAACCCGAAATTTTCGGGTTGGAAACGGTCGACCGAGTGATGTTCGGTCGACCGAGTGATGTTCGGTCGACCGGTTTATTTGGGAAAAAATAAAAATTAAAAATTAAAAAAAATAAAAAATCGGGTTCGGGTTGGGTTGGGTCAACCCGACCCCCTCAACCCGAACCCGACCCGAAAATTCGGGTTTTTGATTTTCCCAACCCGACCCGACCCGAACCCCTCCCCAACCCTCCCCAACCCGACCAGTCGGGTTCGGGTTGGGTTTCGGGTTGAACCCAACCCATGTGCACCCCTAATAGCTTACTTATGGGTATCTGTATTTGTACGAGACTTAGTAATTTAGTATTTATTGCCGTATGCTCAACGAACCACCTTGAGCTTTAGAGGCATAGCTCAAAGATCTCCCTCATCTCCTCCTCAACTTGTACAAAATTGTAATAATAGAAGAAGACAATAATATGCTTTATTGAATCTATAAATTTGCACTCTATTAGAATCTTAAAATGCCAACTTTGAGTGTACTATAAGGAAAATATAAAAGGATATTATAAAAATACTTCACAACGGGAAAAATGAAAGTCTTATTTAATTTTGAAACCTATAAATTTGAAATTATAGAACTAAATTTGAATCCATCTCGGACAAGGTATTGATGCCTATGCTCCTTGCATCACCATGAGATATGACTAGTAGCCGAAATTTCTAATAATGTTTTAAAATTGATAAAATATAATATTTATGTTTAAGCTCCAAATGATTTAAAAACCCAATTTAAACCGTTGTCTATAAAAGTTATTATAGTTACTTTAGTTTGTGAGAAAGACCTTATTTATGACTTGATTTCAGTTTTATCCTTCAATTTTAAAATGTTATAGTCATAAAACTTTGGATGTGTAATATTTACGGCCTTCTCCATCCAACTCAATATATAAGTATTATTTTATGATTTGTGTGTATTTGTTGTAAAATGGTAGATATGACATAAACTAATAAATTGTTTCATATATCTAGTATATTATTGAAACTCACATGGTTCAAACGGTCGGTTGAATTTAAGATGTGATGATCAAAATAATAAGAATGCCAAAAGAAGATTCAATGCAAGAGCACCCTAACAACGTCCGGTTTTTCCTCCTTTGGACCATTACTAACAGCGTCGAGATACTTTCTGGGCGTCATATTTTCTCTCTCAGCCACATCAACTTTTCTCTCCGTCACATCAGCACAAATCAACTCTCCCAAATTTTCCTTAACCACACCCAGAAACAACTTAAGTGCCCTACATTATCTCTCCCTCCACGTCATTTGGGGATCAATTTTGGACAAAACATAAAAACAATATTAATTTTAAAAATATATATAAACAAATAAAAAAATAAATTTTCATAAAAAATAATTTAAAAATGATTTAAAATAATTATTAACATATTTTAATATTAAAAAAATCAAACACCCTACCCACCCATCCACTCGAGCGGGTGGAAAATTCCCCAAACACCCTACGTGACCGAGCACGTTACAGTGCTGCTCGCGCTATAGTAGCCTGTTAAGGATGCTCTTAATGGGAGGGCGGTTCATTTATTCCCGCCTGTCGCCCCAAGGTGGGGCAACACCCCCCACCCCCGAATTCGTTTAATTTTTTTTTAATATTTTAAATCTTCTAAAAAATGTTTTAAAAATTATTTTAAATTGTGTTTTTCAAAAAAATGAAATTTTGTTTTTTATTTGTTTATACTTTTTAATATATTTTTATATTTTACCCAGAATTTATCCCCAAATGACGTGAATGTGAGAGAATGTATGACATTTGGGTTGTTTCTGGGTGTGGTTAAGGAAAATTTTGGGGGTTGGTTTGTGCTGACGTGGCGGAGAGAGAAACTGACGTGACTGAGAGAGAAAACATGACACCCAGAAAGTACGCGTGCGCTGTTAATGATGGTCTAAAGCCATCCAAACTCATTCTACCATTGTGTTTGTTAGCGCTAAAATTTAAGTCGCACTTCAAGAATTAATCCTAATATGCGCACCTCACAGGCAAATTGACTATTCCATTTCCAGCATCAAATCAGTAGCATTAATTAAATCAAAGGCAATATAACATAATTCGAATTAGGGATGAGCTTCGGTCAGTCTCGGACCGAAGACTCAATTTTCGGTATACTCTGGATCGAAGATCGGACCGAAAAAATTTGATCCGGTTCAATGCGATCCAAAAATCCAGACCAAATCGAACTTTGCTCTCCCCAAATTTGAACGCTGGACAAAGCATTTTTAGCCTGGACGTTCATATGAAATTAAGAGACATAAATTTCATCTCGTTTCCAGACTCTTCCTGTCACACCCCCATTAACTAATTTCTTGCCGGGCTCTTAATTTGTTAATTCAGAGCAGCACATTTACTTTTGTGGGTCAATCAAATATTCATATCCTTTTACTACTATCCGCACTAACTTAGGAGTCAGCCATTTATTACATCCTCAATTGCCATTATTAGCTTTCTTCGTGTAAAACCCCATCCTTGTGAATTCTTGCGTGTAGACACCCCCCTATTTTTGTTGTATCAAGTTTTATAAAATATTTTGCTTCCTTAAATTGATGGATTACAATTTGACTCGGATTTCTCTCAAATCACTTCCCAAATCACCCTCGTAAGCCCTTACCCACCCCTAACCTCCAAAACTTCACCCAACCTAAAATCCCAAACCAAAACTTAGGCGTATAACTCACATAAAAAACATTTAACTAACAATCTTAAAAGCCTTAAACCCAACCAAACCCTAATCCACTCTCTAAACAACACTAAAATCCACTAAAACACTGGAGTCCAGATCTGAAAAGAAGAATCTGAAAATCAGTAACTAAAACTAAAACACACACACGACACTTAAAAACAACTAAAATTAAATCGGTAAGCAAATTAAAGTGGAATTAGACCCAGTTAACAAATCTCAACCCTAATCCACCAATTCAAAACACTAATTCGCTTAATTTAACCTATATCTGAATCCAGGAGTTCCAACGGGCAGGAGTTCCAACCTACAAAATCATAAAAACAACTAAGGGTTAATTACAGTTTGTCTCCTAAACTATATCACTTTGCACCTCTGAACTTTCAAAGTTTATAGTTACCTTCCCCTCAACTTTCGTTTTGTAACACTTTGCCCCATGTACTTTAAAAATTAATTATTTAAACACACATTCGTCGTTTTTTGCATTTTTTTTCCGAGAGGCCATCCATAAGCAACTTACAAAATTATAAAAACAACTAAGGGTTAATTACAATTTGCTCCTGAACTATACATTGATATCAGTTTGCCCCCTGAAATTTCAAAGTTGAGAGTTACTCCACTGAAATTTCATTTTGCAACACTTTGTCATTCTGAACTTTAAAATTCTATTATTTAAACACACATTCGCCGTTTTTTTGTAATTTTTTCCGTTGTATTCCTAATACACTCCTAAACATATATTTACATGATAGTTCGAATCCAAACGGATGTCAGATATTGTTGGAATTTGGGTCAGAATGGTACTGAATCCAACCCGAATTCCAACCAAATCCGACTTCCATTTCGATTTGAACTTTCACGTAAATATAAGTTTATGAGTGTATTAGGGATACAACGAAAAAATTGCAAAAAGGTAAATGTGTGTTTTTATAATTGATTTTTAAAGTTCAGAAGAGCAAAGTGTTACAAAACGAAAGTTTTGAAGGTAATTGTCAACTTTAAAAGTTCAGGAGTAGAAAATGATATCAGGTATTGATGCATTGCATACATTGCATCATATGTCTTTCATTTAGATCAATTTTATATCAATAAATGCTACTAAGGTATGTGTTTAGTCTTATTTACATAATACAAGGATCTGAATGCAAATTACCCATATCCCGAGCATAAACACGTGCAAAAGACTCATTTCTATCATAAAGACCGGTTCAAGATTATCGGGATTCAAATTGAAGTCCATCCAAGCATAAAAGCATTCAAAGACCTAATTACAAAAAGGTCAGGGACTTAATTGCAAAAGCCGAGGACCCGACTGCAAATTACGAGTACCAAAAGATTATTTTGGAGAAGTTCTAAAGAAAAATCAATTTGGATCTCCAAATATATGAAGGAATTAACTCGGATCTCCAAAGATATGCAATAATTAATTCGGACGCGCAAAAGACAACTAAAACATACCATAAACACACAGGAAAAATCCGGACCGATTCCGAGCCAAAAAGGTGGCGATTCCGCCGCACCTCATGTACAACATGCGGCGATTCCGCCGCACAAAAGTCGATCCGTGCGCTCAAATTTTTACCAATGTTGTATTGACGCGTGTACGTTCATTTTATGTATTAGGATCCCCGGTTGAGGCTATAAATAAGGCTGAATCATGTATTGGAAGGGGCTCCTCTCCTCCTCTTCTTTTTAGCAATAAAATTCTATTCTTTTATTTTGTGTATTTAGTTTTCTTTTGTAGTTTCTCTATGACCCCTTCTCATTCCCTCCATCTATGAGTTTCTAACTCTCTCCAAAGGGTGGGGTTGACGGATTTAGGGTGATGAGAAGAAGAATTAAGTTATTATTTTAATTTCGTGTTAATATATTTTGATTACTTGAGTTTATGTTAAATCATTTATCATGTAATGTTTTATAACTAATGTGATTTATTATAAGTTTCAAATTTCTCTAAACAAAACCCGACATCTAAACCTCCACCCGCTGGACTCTCATCCATATTTGTTTTCTTTTGTTGCTTTTGCTTTAGAAAATTAAAAACCAAAAATCTCAAACCAAACCTTATTTTTCTCTCTTTCTTCCTTAATTCGAAAATCACAAAAATAACAATATCTCTCCCTCCTTGTGTTCGACCCGTACTTGCCACGTCTTCATTGACGCCGTGCACTTGCGGTATAAAATAAAAATCTCATCAAGTTTTTGGCGCCGTTTCCGGGGAGGCGACGAAGATTTTGTTTATTTTTTGTGATTTCGATTCTATCATGTTTATCGTGTGCGCGATTTAACTATTTGGGTTTGCGTTTCAGGAGACAACAAAGTGTGCGGCGAAATGCGGGCACAGTTGGAGCAAGAAGGGCGGCGGAATCGCCGCACACCAAGAAGAACCTGCGGCGGATTCGCCGCAAGTTTGAAGCATCTGGGCTTCAATTTTTTCTGAGGTCGTCTCCATCTCTGGGTGGACGCGTAGAGCATCTGGGAATTTTTGAGAGCGGGCGGCGAACCTGACTGTGCGTGCGTAGGTAACCTTTGTTGCATTTTTCCTCGTAATTTCTAGTTTCGAAAAATTTCCTTTTCGTAGAACTGCACGTGTTAGGGCAAAATTCCATAATTGGCAATAATTCAACTCTGTACTAAAAATTGGCAAAATTAGAAGGACGTAGTGCATGCATCATATAGTGTTTTGTTTGCATTATTCTTGCTAAATTCTTGCAAATTAATTCTTGTTGAAGAGTGCTGGAGGCAAGGTACGTGCGCGGTTTTATCAATTGCATTTAAGCATATAAATTAGTTCGCATACAACCTTGCAATTGTCCCCAAATTAAAGACCAATGTTTGACTATCTTTGCTAGATTTAAGTTAAACTATCTTAAGGGCAACTCCGTAGGAAAAGATACGGTGGGGATTTCATCACCCTTCCGTGGCCCACAAATCACAATCCTAAAGTGTCACCCAAGCCTTAAATTAAAATCAATTAGACATTGACCCCTAAGGATTCAGACTCAATTAAGGAGATTGGTTTGACTTGCTATGACCTGAAGCCGATCAAATTTAATTTGATGTCTAGAAAGTGTTTTTGTGTTGACGTAAGTGTTCCAAGCGAAGTGGTTGTCTAATTGGCACCGACTCTGTCGAAAGCGCCCCCACTAGCTATACACTGCCTGGCCAAGTTGGTTTGATTAGTGAGGGAGGTGAATCAAGCGAACCAATTCGACTCAACCAGTTAGGAGTCGTCTAGATCTAAGCTACATTAGGTCTAGGTTTTTTTGAACTGTGCTTGTTTAGGAAACTTCTGACCGACCGTCTTATCTATCTTTTAGAGTTAAGTTTCCCTTCTCATCTGAGTCTTCTTTCTCTTCTCATCTCAGTTCTCTAGATTAGGATTCCTTTCTCATCTTTCCCATTTCTATTGTTTGTTTCCATTTTTTATTTTTTTTATAAAAAAATAATAAAAAAAATCAATTGATTCTTGAATTTGAATTTGGAATTTAAATTTGGAATTTGAATTCAAAAATTGATTCAAACCAGTGCACTCAGATTTGGGTTCGGGACTTTCGCAATCGACTCTCACGAGTTCATCTAGATTCCAGTCTGGAACTTAGCCCCAATCCACCTGTTGCACCACCTCACCCGGATCCAATGGGTGAGAATGTAGTGGACCCACCTGTTGCACCACCTATGACTCTGAGGGATCGGTGCTACCCAACGATGGCTGCTCAGCCATCGTGCATCGTTATGCCCAACATACCAGGTCACGACTTCGAACTGAAGTCACAATACATGAGTATATTGCCCAAGTTCACCTCTAGGGAAGACCCATATCTCTTCCTTAGAGAATTTGAGGAAATCTGCTTCCTTATGCAATACCAGCATATCTCTGAGGAGACAGTGCGTCTTAAATTCGTGCCTCTAGCACTGAAGGACGACGCTAAGAAATGACTATATAGTCTAGCCGAAAGATCTATTAGGAGTTGGGCCGAGTTTATTCAAGTATTCTTAAAGAAATATTTCCCCAACCATAAGACTATTAGGATTAGGAATGAAATTGTTGCATTCGTTCAATCTGAGAGCGAGCCGTTCTATTCCTATTTAGAAAGATTTAACAGTTTGTTGACCCAATGCCCTCATCATGGAATTCCAAGATGGCAATTGTGCCAAATTATCTTGAGGGATTGACACGTACATCTAGGGTTATGCTGCTAGAATCTGTAAGCCAAGGGAGCTTTACGTCCAAAAGTGAGAATGATGCTTGGATTTTTCTTGAGGATTTAGCCGAAAATAGTATGCAATGGGACAATGCTAGAGCACCGATTAACACGAGTATTGGATCTAGAATATCAAGTCAACCTAAATCAGGTGTCTTAGCTGTAGATGCTACTGTAGCTGCTGAAGTTAAACTAGCTACCCTTATGCGGAGAATGGAAAGTCTAGAGCTAAAAACCTGACCCCTAGTGAATCAAACATCTTCTATCCCTTGCTCTAGATGTGGTCAAACTGGTCATACAATGGAGGATTGTGCGGACTTGGAACAAGTTAATGCCGCATTTAACCATTCTAGAAATGACCCATGCGCATCAACCTATAACCCGGGTTGGAGTAATCATCCCAATCTTTCATGGAACCAACAAGGTCAACCTCCTAGACAACAACCAAACCCGTATAACCAAAATAATACATCATCTGGGTTCAGTAACAATGGAGATTATGATGTTAGATTGACAAGCTTGGAAAATTTGGTTAAGACTTTTATGCAAACAACCAACCAATCCTTCCAAAGGCTAGAAACACAAGTCAGCCAACTAGCACAAATAGTAGGTGAAAGAGAAAAGGGTCAGTTTCCAAGTCAACCTGAGGTGAATCCAAGACCTAATAATCAATATCAACCCTATCAACCACCTCTAGGAAGTAACAACCCTAGACCGGTTCAAATGGTTCATGAGGAGGGACCATTCCAACAAATAAATGCAGTTGTCTCATTACAGTCCGGAAAACAAGTTGATAACAACGTGGTCAATCCTAGAGCTCCTAATCAATCTAGCCGTCAAGCACCCACATGTGACCTAACCATTGAACCTGAAGTCCAATTTGAAAAGCCCAACCCACTTACTCAACCTGAACCTATAGCTCAACCTGAGCGAGTCTATGTTCCTAAAGCCCCATTCCCCAATAGACTCAAGAAGAACTCAAGTGCACAAATGGAGAAAATCTTGGAAGTATTTAAGCAAGTTAAGGTGAATATTCTACTCCTAGATATGATTCAACAAATACCTGCTTATGCTAAATTCTTAAAGGATCTGTGCACTAAGAAGAGAAAAATGAACGTACCAAAGAAGGCATTCTTAACTGCAAACATAAGCTCTATTCTGTCCAACTCATCTCCTATAAAGTATAAGGACCCTGGGTGTCCCACAATTTCATGTGCGATAGGAGATACTTTTATCAACAAAGCCCTTCTAGACCTTGGTGCTAGTGTTAACCTTCTCCCGTTCTCTGTCTATGAGCAACTAAACCTTGGTCCACTAAAACCCTCTAAGACAACCCTTCAATTTGCTGATTGCTCTGTTGAGAAACCAAGAGGTATAGTAGAGGATGTTTTGATTAAGGTTGGTGACTTCATTTACCCAGTGGATTTTGTCGTTCTAGACACTAAACCTGTTATCGATCCTAAGAGACAAATCCCTGTAATACTAGGCAGACCCTTTTTAGCCACTTCTGAAGCTTTGATAAATTGTCGAAATGGGCTCATGCAACTATCTTTTGGGAACTTAAAGGCTGAATTTGATATCTTTCATGTTGATAATGAACCAGAAATAGTATGCAATCAAAATGATGTTGTGATGAGATCGCGTATCTATAAGATTTCTTAATCAAATAAATCATCACAAACTCAAAAAGAAAGTGAGAAAAGAGGGAGAAATTCATCTACCCACCCACCATCACTCGAGCAAATAAGAGAACCAATACAGGTGAGGGGTGTGGAATTTGTGCCTCAGGACTCTCAGTGCAACATGGGAAACAATTCAACTGGATACATGTACCAACATGGTGTCATTCAATCCAGTTCTGACTATGGTTGACTCTGAGCAAATTCAATCCCTCTATCGCAAGTTGACTCAGGTAATAAGTGCATTTGCGTTATCTTTGCATACATTGAGGACAATGCATGATTTAGGTGTGTGGGGGGGGGGGGGGGGGGGGGGGGGGAGGGTGTTTATCTATCTATCTATCTATATATTCTGTTTGTTTAAAAAAATAAAAAAACAAAAAAACAAAAAAAAATATCAATATTCCATGACATAGATTAAGATTGAACCACCAAAACCCGAGTACAAATTGCATTGAGTTTTTGTTCCTTATTATATAGTTCTGCTTGTAGAAATTATGACATAAATCTAAGTTCCAAAGAAATAACTCATTACCCTGTAAGACATGTATGCACTTAAATTGGATGAATCAAATCTTTAAAGTGGTTGATAAAAAGCAGAGGTTGAGGAAAATATACCGGGAAGTGTGGACTTCTAATAACAATTAAGCATTGAGGAAAATAAAAGTAAAAATAAAGGAATAAAGTGAGGAAAGCACATTTTGCAAAATGATTACAAAAGCCCAAACCTTCGAGTCACTGGTCCGTAGGGGTATCTTAAAACCCGGTAACTTGAGTCTGCCAGCTCGGGATTATCGAACAAACTCGCTACACGAATGCAAAAAAGGTAAAAGTGTCAGAAAAAACTGTTGGCTTTTTAGCCTTAATCTTTATTTAGTTTTGATGATTAAGTAATCTAATCTTAATCTATATTTAATCAATCAACCTAGACAATCAAAGTAAGCAAACATGAATACATGCATTGCATATATATTCGTGTACTTGCGATATTCTTAATAGGTTGATGAAGAATCAAGCTAAGGAGCTTGGGGACAAGAAGATAAAGACTCAAGACATGTAATCAAGCTTTGGACCAATATGTAATGTAGTATAATTTGAGTCCTAAGGATTAATGTAAACTTGAGCACATTAGGATTCTGTCCCGTATCCCCACGGTTAACCGACCCCTTCTCGGTAAACCGAATCTTGTAGAGTTCGGTCCACCGAACACCTTGCGGTCAACCGTGTAGAATCCTTTAGGTGTTCCCTGGAATAACCACCTCGGTATACCGAACCGCCTTCGGTAGACCGAATTAGCCTGGACCAGTTTTGGACTTTGCTCCAACGGTCGTATTTAAATCTTGACCTAAAGCCAAATTGACTTATCCATATTCGGTACACCAAACTTCATTCGGTCAACCGAATCATATTGCTTTAGGAGACCAACGACTATTTAACTTGACCGTTATTGGTAAACCAATCTCCCACGCTTTGTCAGCGCAATTCCCGCGCTACTTCGGTCTACCGAAGTATACACGGTCAACCGAACTTGAGTAGATCAGAGCCCAATCAATTCTACTGTCCACCTTGGAACGGTGAACCGAATGGACTTCGGTGAACCAAAATTAATTAGGGCTAAATAGATAAAAGCTACTGGAGGTTGGTGAACGGTGATCCGATACATAATCGGTCAACCGAGTTCTTTGTTCAGACCAATGTTTCGGACTACCGTGTGGATAACGGTCGACCGAATCTGTCTCGATTTCTGGCCGAGCTTAAGTCACATCTTGCTTTCTCATTGGTCCATTCCCCACAAACTCCCAAACGGCTAGATGAGCTTGAAGGCTTATAAATAGGACCTCATTTGGTTGCTTTGGAGATCTTGAACACTTCCTATCTATCCAATACTCAAAGCCAAATCCTCTCCATCTTCAAGCTCTCAATCCACAACACTCAAGCCAAAACTTCACCACTTGCATATCCAATTCCATATCATATCCAAGTGTGCTCAAGTATAGAGTGTTAGTTAGATTGTGATTCCAATTCCTTATTCAAGAATCACCAAGTTGTAAAGCTTCGAGGAAGCTCCCTCTCGGGTTGTGAGAGGAGACACGAGCGAGGCGAGGTTGTTCGCGAGGCTCGGTGTTGTAAACGGCGTTGGTCTCGGCCCGGAACGGAGATCGGTTAGTGGAACCGTAAGCGAGGCTCGGGGGATCGAGCGAGGCTTGCGAGGAGGACTAGGACCCGGGTGTGGGTGCCGAACCTCTCTAAACTCCAGTGTCGACGAATTTGTGGTTTGCAATTGTCTCTTTCTTAATCCTTCGATTAGTATTTTTTAATTCCGCATTTTTCTATCGATTAGAGGGCCATAGATCCTAACAATTGGTATCAGAGCATTAGGTTGCTAATTTCATTTACTTAATCGTAATTTAGCATGACATCTACTTCTAATCATTGTGAAGGATTATCCACATCTAAGCCACCTTTGTTTAATGGGTTAAATTATGACTATTGGAAGAAAAGAATGAGAATATATTTGCAATCAAATGATTTGAAATATTAGACATTCATATTAAACTCATATACACCTCCTAATGATGATGAAATTGTATCCTTAACAAAACCCAAAATTAAGGAAGCGGAGATGAATTCCCGCATTATGAATATCTTGTATTGTGGGTTAAATGAAGGGGAATACAATAGGGTAAGAGGTTGTGAAAGTGCTTATGATATTTGGCATACATTAGAAATGCATCATGAGGGTTCAAATAGATTGAAAGAAACTAGGATTAATTTGCTCATGCATAAATATGAATTATTTCGTATGCAATCCGGTGAAAACATAAGTGAGATGCACACTCGCTTCACCGAGATAATTAACTCTCTTAAAGCACTTGGCAAGGATTTTAGCAAGGGAGAGATTACTCGAAAGATTCTCCGATCACTCACCGACGATTGGGAGGAGAAGACGACCGCCATCGAAGAAGCACAAGATCTCACAAAATTATCGGTCGAGGAGCTAATGGGTAGTTTCATGACATATGAGATACAAATGAAAGACCGCATCGAGAAGAGAGTCAAGAAATCCTTAGGGCTACACGTCGTCGCCAATTCGATAAAAGGAGATAGTGATATCGAGGAACAATTGGCGACACAACAATTTAAGGAATTTCTCAAAGAAGAGAAAGAAAGAAGAAAAAAGAAGAAGAAGAGCAAGAGAAAAGAGAAGAAGAAGAAAGCTCTTAAAGCTACTTGGGACACTTCATCATCTTCATCAATTGAAGGCGAATTCGCCTCAATGTGCTTCATGGCAATAGAAGACGATGATAGTGAGGTATCTTCTTGCTCTAGTCATGATTCAAATGATTCAAATGCATATAATGAACTTCAATGTGAATTCAATGAATTGCTTGAAAATTTTGAGAAAATTTGTCAAAAGAATAAACTAGCAATAAAGAAAATCAATGAGCTACAATCTCAAATTGAATCTATCATGAATGATAAGAACGAATTACTTGCTAGTCATGATAAAATTGCATTAGAGAACACTCAATTAATTGATGAAATTGCAACTCTAAATGCAAAACCTTCGTGTAGTGTTGATATTCAAGATCTAATTGCTAAGAATGTTCTATTACAAAAAGATCTTGAAAAATTCACAAGTGGAAAGAAAATGCTTGAAATGCTTATTGGTAGTCAAAGACAATCACTAGATAAACATGGTATAGGTTTTTATGCTAATAACTTTAAGAACCATGTTATTCACACTACTTTGAATGGAAAGCATTTTGTAGTGAATAAAACTTCCTCAAGTATTTGGGCACCTAAAACCAAAATGGGTTGGGTTCCAAAAACTAACATGATTGGACCCAAGCAAAAATGGGTACCAAAATCTTCAATTGTAGGTACTTGAAGGAGGAAATCGGTGGTGACCGGATGAGCTTCAAAGAAAAATTTAAAGACGGTTGCATCACCGAATACGGGTTGAGTCAATTCAAAGCGCCACGACGGTATAAATTTTGATTGATTGTAATCTAAATTTTAGAGCTTAATAGACATATCTTATGATATAATTCATTGCATATCTTATACCCTATTCATTGCATATCGTATAACAACATCCATAATCATAAATGTAAAATTGTAAAATGGATGTTAAATAGGCTAAGAGGGAGAATAGAAATGCACTTAATTGTTAATACTCATTGTTGCTATTTAGCCTAATTGATAGGGGGAGCCTTAAAGTACAAAATCATATAATTAAGTGGGAGAGTTAGATATCTCTTACCTTTGCATCAAATGCTTAATGTTTGCTTTTTGATTGATGTCAAAGGGGAAGAAGAATTAAGATGAGCTTCAATTTTAAATAAACTATGCATGTTGTTAGGGGGAGAAATCTTGTAAATGCATAGATTACATATATGTTAAGAAACAAAACATATAGAAAGGGGAGAAATACAATTGAACTCAAAATATTAAGATATAGATTTGCCATCATCAAAAAGGGGGAGATTGTTGGCTTTTTAGCCTTAATCTTTATTTAGTTTTGATGATTAAGTAATCTAATCTTAATCTATATTTAATCAATCAACCTAGACAATCAAAGTAAGCAAACATGAATACATGCATTGCATATATATCCGTGTACTTGCGATATTCTTAATAGGTTGATGAAGAATCAAGCTAAGGAGCTTGGGGACAAGAAGATAAAGACTCAAGACATGTAATCAAGCTTTGGACCAATATGTAATGTAGTATAATTTGAGTCCTAAGGATTAATGTAAACTTGAGCACATTAGGATTCTGTCCCGTATCCCCACGGTTAACCGACCCCTTCTCGGTAAACCGAATCTTGTAGAGTTCGGTCCACCGAACACCTTGCGGTCAACCGTGTAGAATCCTTTAGGTGTTCCCTGGAATAACCACCTCGGTATACCGAACCGCCTTCGGTAGACCGAATTAGCCTGGACCGGTTTTGGACTTTGCTCCAACGGTCGTATTTAAATCTTGACCTAAAGCCAAATTGACTTATCCATATTCGGTACACCGAACTTCATTCGGTCAACCGAATCATATTGCTTTAGGAGACCAACGACTATTTAACTTGACCGTTATTGGTAAACCAATCTCCCACGCTTTGTCAGCGCAATTCCCGCGCTACTTCGGTCTACCGAAGTATACACGGTCAACCGAACTTGAGTAGATCAGAGCCCAATCAATTCTACTGTCCACCTTGGAACGGTGAACCGAATGGACTTCGGTGAACCAAAATTAATTAGGGCTAAATAGATAAAAGCTACTGGAGGTTGGTGAACGGTGATCCGATACATAATCGGTCAACCGAGTTCTTTGTTCAGACCAATGTTTCGGACTACCGTGTGGATAACGGTCGACCGAATCTGTCTCGATTTCTGGCCGAGCTTAAGTCACATCTTGCTTTCTCATTGGTCCATTCCCCACAAACTCCCAAACGGCTAGATGAGCTTGAAGGCTTATAAATAGGACCTCATTTGGTTGCTTTGGAGATCTTGAACACTTCCTATCTATCCAATACTCAAAGCCAAATCCTCTCCATCTTCAAGCTCTCAATCCACAACACTCAAGCCTAAACTTCACCACTTGCATATCCAATTCCATATCATATCCAAGTGTGCTCAAGTATAGAGTGTTAGTTAGATTGTGATTCCAATTCCTTATTCAAGAATCACCAAGTTGTAAAGCTTCGAGGAAGCTCCCTCTCGGGTTGTGAGAGGAGACACGAGCGAAGCGAGGTTGTTCGCGAGGCTCGGTGTTGTAAACGGCGTTGGTCTCGGCCCGGAATGGAGATCGGTTAGTGGAACCGTAAGCGAGGCTCGGGGGATCGAGCGAGGCTTGCGAGGAGGACTAGGACCCGGGTGTGGGTGCCGAACCTCTCTAAACTCCAGTGTCGACGAATTTGTGGTTTGCAATTGTCTCTTCCTTAATCCTTCGATTAGTATTTTTTAATTCCGCATTTTTCTATCGATTAGAGGGCCATAGATCCTAACAAAAACAAATGTGTTGAATCACGGAAAAAGAAAATAAATAAATATACTTTAAGATAATCAAGGCCCAAAGCTAAAAGAATGATCCATGCCATGGTTGATCCGAATGATACTTCACCACCAGAGGAGGCGTGCAAAATAATGTAAGTGATAACATGTCTAGAAGGGTTAGTGGTGTGAATGTTGGAGGAACAAAGACCAAGTCAGACTTTTTATAAGTTAGATTTGTATAATGAGCATGCAAGAATTCTAAGTGAGATGTATAAGGTTGAGGTGAAGATATTGAGAGTTATTAATGAAATGTTGAATTAAGACTTTGTGGGTGTGTCAACTGAAAACCCTCACGAGATAAAACTCGTCCTCTAAGGAAACTTAGGGGTTTAAAGGCTTGATGCACATGCTAAGTGCAACCGTGATTCCTACGAAAGTGAGTTAGGATTTCCCTATTTTTATTTTTCTTATATTCTGTTTTGTTAGGGACTAGCAAAATCTAGGTGTGGGGGTATTTGATGCATTGCATACATTGCATCATATGTCTTTCATTTAGATTAATTTTATATCAATAAATGCTACTAAGGTATGTGTTTAGTCTTATTTACATAATACAAGGACCTGAATGCAAATTACCCATATCCCGAGCATAAACACGTGCAAAAGACTCATTTCTATCATAAAGACCGGTTCAAGATTATCGGGATTCAAATTGAAGTCCATCCAAGCATAAAAGCATTCAAAGACCTAATTACAAAAGGGTCAGGGACTTAATTGCAAAAGCCGAGGACCCGTCTGCAAATTACGAGTACCAAAAGATTATTTTGGAGAAGTTCTAAAGAAAAATCAATTTGGATCTCCAAATATATGAAGGAATTAACTCGGATCTCCAAAGATATGCAATAATTAATTCGGACGTGCAAAGGACAGCTAAAACATACCATAAACACACAGGAAAAATCCGGATCGATTCCGAGCCAAAAAGGTGGCGATTCCGCCGCACCTCATGTCCAAAATGCGGCGATTGCGCCGCACAAAAGTCGATCTATGCGCTCAAATTTTTACCAATGCTGTAGTGACGCGTGTACGTTCATTTTATGTATTACGATCCCCGGTTGAGGCTATAAATAAGGCTGAATCATGTATTGGAAGGGGCTCCTCTCCTCCTCTTCTTTTTAGCAATAAAATTCTATTCTTTTATTTTGTGTTTTTAGTTTTATTTTGTAGTTTCTCTAGGACCCCTTCTCCTTCCCTCCATCCATGAGTTTCTAACTCTCTCCAAAGGGTGGGGGTGACGGATTTAGGGTGATGAGAAGAAGAATTAAGTTATTATTTTAATTTCGTGTTAATATATTTTGATTACTTGAGTTTATGTTAAATCATTTATCATGTAATGTTTTATAACTAATGTGATTTATTATAAGTTTCAAATTTCTCTAAACAAAACCCGACATCTAAACCTCCACCCGCTGGACTCTCATTCATATTTGTTTTCTTTTGTTGCTTTTGCTTTAGAAAATTAAAAACCAAAAATCTCAAACCAAACCTTATTTTTCTCTCTTTCTTCCTTAATTCGAAAATCACAAAAATAACAATATCTCTCCCTCCTTGTGTTCGACCCGTACTTGCCACGTCTTCATTGACGCCGTGCACTTGCGGTATAAAATAAAAATCTCATCAGGTATAGTTCATGGGGGCAAACTATAATTAACCCAACAACTAAAGCACATTCACTTAATGGGTAACACAACTTTAACTTTAATTCAAACTTCAAAACCAGACGAAAACCATATTCTAAAACACTCCTAAAACAACAATCAAAACAATCAAAACACTTAAACACACCTTGACTCACTTTAAAACAATTTAAACATCGAAAACACCAACTTAAACCAGTAAATAACTACCTAAATCCCTTTCACACCTACAAACTTCTTGGTTGAAACACAAACCATCTTGATACCTAAAGTCCCAAGAAACAACCTCCCAATAAGCACCTCCCCCAACGCTTTCAAATGACCAAAACACACTCAATCGACCCTCCCCCAGTAGGAGAGCACCCCAAACTCCTATAGAAAAACCACCTCTCCTTGCTCATTTCTCATCCCTATATATTCAAAATACCCTCTAAAAGTCCCACAGCAAACCCTAGAGCGATCTAAGAGAGAGAGAGCATTCATGTCCCTTATCTATAAATGTGAACTGCTATACGTTGCCCGCGATTTACTTAAATCGCACGCGTCATTTACCATTTTGCCCTCACACCTATACTGTTTTTTTTAAATGCCAAAAAAGGGGAGGCTGCGGGAGACACCTCTCACATGGTGGAGGCGTCTGCAAAAAACACCCCCCATGGCCAGACGCCGCGGCCAAAATTTTTTGTAGACTTATCGTGCCAGATTTAGACGGTTCGCCAAACATTTCCTTGGTGTTGGTACTGATAAAGTGAGGGTAATTGAGAGAGTGAGGGTAATTGAGAGACTGGACATAATGAGAATTAAATGAAAAGTAAAGAGCAAAATTCCATGAGCAATTTAAGTAATTCGCGGGCGACGAATAGTAATACCCTCCGTAAACTCATATCCTAATATTGTGTTATCTTTAGCTTATTCAAAACCCCCTATATATTTGTCCAAATTTAGTGAAATCACTTTTATTCACTTCTCCATATCACCCTAAACAAGCCCTCCAAATATGAGTCCGAATCTCTAACCATCTGGGATATACAACCTTCACAAAATCGAAGAAAAGTTTGTTTTCCTTTTTTTCACTAATAGAATGAGGTTTTGACCAAAACAATTAGTTTCTATACATTCTAGAAATTTTCATTTCTTTTGCGATAAACCTGAAATATATATTGAGTGTTTGATCGACTGAAGTCAAACATTAACGAGACTCCACCTGATTCTCTCCAAAAACAAGGAATGAGCCAATATTTCCCATCAATGCACAAATAAGTCAGTTTACATTAATCTTCTCTGAGCGTTACGACCCGCACTTGGGTTTTCGTTTGTAATTGATTGGTTTTCCTGTTTTTTCTCTTTTCTTTTTCGTATTTGTTGTGAAAACCATTTCAAAAGATAAATGGTGACTCCTTATTTCTCACGTAGGTTTTATGCACTTGATATGATTGATATTAACATATATCTTATGATTTATAGTAGTAGATACATATGATTTCCTATGATCCACATGATTCATTATTTCATTATATATGATTAATCATATCAAATTTTATTCATTCTATCAAAAAACAGGTTCTATTTGCAAATTTGATTTATAATAAATGTCATCACACTATCAATTTTGTAACATCCCCGAACAATGGAAAATTTAAACTTTTAAAATCAAGAGGACCACAAGGATAAAACCATCAAGAATGTGGACATTACTGAAAGAAACACCCAAATACGTCTGGTGCACCATTGATGAGAATTTAATTTATACCGCAAGTGCACGACGTCAATGAAGACGTGACAAGTACGGGTCGAACACAAGGAGGGAGAAATATTATTATTTGTGTGATTTTCGATTAAGGAAAGAAAAAGAGAGAAATAAGTTTGGTTTGAGATTTTTGGTTTTTAATTAATTTCTAAAGTAAGAACAACAAAAACAAATTAAAAATAAAGTAAAGATGAATGGGAATCCAGTGGGTGGAGGTTTAGATATCGGGTTTAGATTAGAGAATTCTGAAACTTATAATAAATCATATTAGTTATAAAGCATTACATGATAAATGACTCAATATAAGCTCAAGTAATCAAAATATACTAACATGAAATTAAAATAATAACTTTATTCTTCTTCTCATCACCCTAAATCCGTCACCCCACCCTTTGGAGAGAGTTAGAAACTCATGGATGGAGGGAAGGAGAAGTGGTCCTAGAGAAACTACAAAAGAAAACTAAAAACAAGAATTAAAAGAACCGAATTTTATTACTAAAATTTGAAACAAAAACTAAGACCTCCTACAACAACGTTTCATGCTATTTATAGCTGATACAAGGGACCTAAATATAAAATAGGAAAGTACATGTGTCAAGACACGACTGGACAAAATCCGGAGCCACGGATCGCAAGGGGTGCGGCGGAATCGCCGCATTTTACATGTATGGTGCGGCGGAATCGCCGCACATTTGACTCAGATTTAATCTGGATTTTTCTTGTGTGTTTATGGTATGATTTAGCTGTCCTTTGCGCGTCTGGATTGATTCTTTCCTTTCTTTTGAGCTCCGACTTTATCTCTTCATATATTTGGAGATCCAAATTGATTTTTCTTTAGAACTTTCTCCAAAATAATAAAAGCTACTCGTAATTTGCAGTTGGGTCCTCGACTTTTTGCAATTAAGTCCCTGACTACTTTTGTGCTTAAGTCTTTCGCCTTTTTGTAATTAGGTCTTTGAATGCTTTTATGCTTGGATGAACTTCCATTTGAATCCCGATAATCTTGACTTGGTCTTTATGATAGAAATGAGTTTCTTGCACGCATTTATGCTCGGGATATGGGTAATTTGCATTCAGGTCCCTATATTATGTAAATAAGACTAAACACATACCTTAGTAGCATTTATTGATATACAATTAATCTTAATGAAAGACATATGATGCAATGTATGCAATGCATCAACCATATTACATAAGAGTTTGTCAAAAGAGTGATTACATCATAACACAAAACACATAAAACATGTAATCACGACAACCTAAACTAGGTAGACGACAGTATCCAGTCCCAAAGTGCAACAACAATGCCTGAGTTTCCATAAGGAAACCCCGTATGACAAGCTCACTTATATGCCCTAACATACTAGTATAGCATGACATGAAATACAAAGCAGTAAACAACATTCCCACAAGGGCAAAATCGGACATCCGTCCTGCAATCGTTCCCGCTGCCACACAGGCCCCGCGGTCTATAACCGCCACTGCTGCCACACAGGCCCAACGGTCCGCAACATCGCCGTCGCCACACAGGCCGCACGATCCACAACCACCGGTACCACACAGGCCACACGGTCCACAACATCGCCGCTGCCACACATGCCGCACAGTTCAAACATCGGTCTATGTACAGACCTACCGTATGCACATACGGTCCAACGACAGTACGCAACACATCCCCACACGCGACTACACAAGCCAAGGGATCAGTGAGGAGGCGTTCGCACTTCCGCGCAGATAGAATCAGATCTGAAAACATCGTGGTCCACCACCAGACCAACGGAGCCGTCGCTCAGGTCGGTCCATCACCGGCACCACACACACCACATGGTACCTCACTCGATAGGTGCCTAGTCGAGCTACCTGCCGGAACACATCATCGGCAGTCCATCGCCGCAACCACACAGGCTACGCACGATCCTCCCTGCCGCCACACAGGTCGCACAGGGGCCCTCCCGTCGCCACACCGGCCGCACGGGTGTTGAACGTTTTAATTAAACCGCAAGTGCACGGCCGCGATGAAGCGGTGGCAAGTACGGGTCGTCCTCAGGGAGGTGAGCAGCCTCTCGTTTGTACGAAATCAAGTGGCGAAAAAATGGAGAAGATGATTGATTATGCGACTCTATACTAAACTACTCTAAGAAGTATGAAAGGTGAAAGAAGCAAACAAACGATGAAATAAGAACTAAGCTAAGAACAAAACAAGAATGCTGGAATTTCAGGAAGGGAAAACCCCTAAGGGGTGGAGTGAGTGCACACAAGCAAAGAGGTGGGTGTAGAATACATTCTTTAAGCACATGAAGGTGGTGTTTATCAAGCATAGGAAGTGTCTAAATGTTATGGCAAAACCTATCAATCTATTCACCAACTTGGTTGATTAACATTTACATATGCAAGTTGTTTATTTCAGAACCTAAACAAGCATGAGAGGTGTCTAATCATTTTGGCAAAACTCATCAAGTTATAAATTCTATCCTAAACAAGCAAGCATACATTCATGTTTGATCAACACATTGAAATTAAAGCATTCATCCCATTCTCTAATGCATGTATGTACATCTACTCCACCCCCCAAAGGGGATGGAACTACTCACTAAACATTACACTAATTATTAAATATGGAAAGAAAGCATATTAAAACTAAGCTAGAATTAAAAGATGATTAAACTAAAACATGCATAAACAATAAAAGAAGCATAAAACAAACAATGAAAGAAACACAAAACTTTATTGATAAAATGACTCACATTAAAAGTAGCATCCTCCTACTTTAGTGTGTGCTTCAAGGCCTCACTTCTAGTAGGAAGAATAGCCACTTAAAATATGGAGTCCTTACAATAGGAGGTGAAGAGTTCTATTTATAGGCATGGAAAAAGCTAATCCGGGACAATCCCCCGATGTGGGACTAAACAGATACCACAAATAGCCTAAACATCCTCTAATACATGTGCGGGAGAAATTTGAGCGCATTTGGGCCAAAAGTGACCGCCAATTAGCGGTCTTGGACCGCTAATTAGCGGTCTACAGTGTCCGGATCGCTCTGGAATTTCTTGTGGGCTTTTCTGGAAGGCTTTGTTGGTATTTGATGCATCTATTTTGCATGTTGGAGCTCCGACCCGAATAGAATTGCCAAAATACTCCCCATGATGGTGAGGAGTATTCTGTTTTGCTCTTAGGTCCTTCGGTCTTGCATTCAGGTCCTTCTTCCTTGCATCTTGGTCCACAGATCTCACAATTCAGTCTTTTTTCCCAGCTTTTGGGTCCTTTTATGCTTCATCTCTTCAAACCTATTTATTCCTGAAAACTAAACATAAAACTCGTAACATAGCATTATTTAGGTGAAAGATAATGGATATCAGATACAAATATGAGCATGAAATGATGTCAATCAAATACCCCCACACCTAACTTTTGCTAGTCCCGAGCAAAACAAAGAAAGAGAAAAGCATGCGAAAAAAACAAGAAATCCTAACTCACTTTCGTAGGAATCACGGTTGCACTTAGCACGTGCAACAAGCCGTTAAACCTCCTTGTCGCCAAGGAGGAGGAGTGTTGTCTCCTGAGGGTTTTCAGCGGATATACCCACAAAATCCGAACAAGATGCATTATTCAATCTAGCTACACGACTCGTTGGACTCATATTGTCGATCATGGGACGCGGTAATACTACGGGTCGACTCTATAAATGTAATCCGTCCACACACCTAGCCTAATGAGTTATTCGTGAAAGTTAGTCAAGGACTTAAGTGAAAGACATGGGCAACCTTAACTTCTGAATGTGATACAACGTGTAAAGTCCATTTTGGTTCTTATTTGACTCTTTTTTTTTTCTTTTTCTTTGGAGCATTTTATTGGTTGGTGTTTGATTCTCCCCAGGGTCAGGTTTCGTGCATCATTGCCTATGAGGACTTACACTATCACGTACACCTTCCCCCAAATCTCCACATAGGGCGATCCCTACCACCCGTGTAACGGGAGTTCGGTCGGCGCATCCCAAGTCAGATGACTCGAAAGCACCAGGCACAAAGTCCCCTCAGACCTACTTTCCCGAGTGATAGGAGCCGTGCGAGAAGAGAGAACACCACTTATTTATCTATATGGGAACCAAAACCCCTACACTTAAGTTTCACAAAAAGAGATTAAGGGCCCTCGACTACGACAAACTTCCTTATACTCACAAACACGAATTATTTGACTCACTAGGGTCAGGGTGGACTTCTTTAAATGTTTGAGTACTGAAACCCTATGATTACACGCCCCCTGAGGGAAAACCAGGGTGCATCCTAACGACTCGACAAGACCTAAAGCCAATAAACTAGAAATCCTAATGCATCAAGTTCAAGACAATTTTGGGAGCTTTCTTTTTACTTTGCCTCTCAACGGTTTTGCACATGCTAAACACACGCAAAACCCACAAAAACATTTTCTTTCGCAAACACATGAAGATTTTGAAAGAAATGTGAAAATTTTAAAGCACTCGGCAAGCAAAAGGAGACAAGTCACCCAAGGATCATGGCAAGCAGATATATCAATGTTAAATGCGGCACACTAACATGACCCTAGCAGTACAAACAAACGAAAATAAAACCAAAGGAAAAAGACTCGACTATGTACACACGTAAAACACCCACCCACACCTACTTCATGCATTGTCCTCAATGAATGTGAACAAGATACTACATGGATACATGCATGAAAAAGGAAAGATCTCACCAACATGAAGTACAAAGGGACGTTCAGGGTCATGTTGATGGACACAAACCTAAATTCCCTCAAAACCTGTGAGAAGCTGAAGAAGGGAGATAAATACGTGAAGAGATTGGGCCCAAGTACACAAGGGTTGGGGCCCACAACAATCGATGCTCACTGAAGGAGTCTTTTATTACACACTTCTTCTTTTTTTTGTTGTTTTTTTTGTTGTTTTTTTTCTTTTTTTTTAAAGATATATACATCAACCAAGATATTCTCATAATCATTTGGTCAAGGAACATCAAATGAGAACATCAAGTTAGGAGGACCAGAGACTTGCCGAGATGGGCAAACTCCACTGGTACTCTGAGGTGTCATGAGGGGTGAAAGGTCAAAGCTGAAAGACTCGAACCCCTCATGATATTGGTTGGGTGTGGGCAACAAAGAATGAAGTTGTGTTGCCTCACTAGGGTTTAATTGCTTTTCGAAGAAAACCCTCCAACCAATAGGCGGGTGCATCGGAATGAGTTCCTCAAGCTCATTCGATGGATGCAGCAGACATGCATCACTAAGAATGGGGCTTCTCCCCAAGTCATCCAACAAGGACCTCCCACCATCATTTAGATCATCAAGCATAAGCTCGGTCATAGGTGGGTCCTTGTTGGAGTCAATATGAAGCTCAAATGGCTCAATGGCCATGGGACATGAGGTAGAGACACATTCTGGTCTAGGCATATGGTGAGGTGTCTCACTCTCACTAGTACTCTCAACTGAATCATGCAACGAACACTCCCTTTGGACATTCATGTTCGAGGCCAGCTCACTCTGTTGCATTGCAAAGACAGGCAATGAGTCTTCGCTGGGCCCACGAACATTCTCAATGGGTTGCATTAGGGTTAGGGGTGTTCGTTGATTTTGTGGTGCTTTCTCCAATTGGCGGATGAGATTTAGATTTAAAGGTTCATCCATGGGTTCCTGTTGCCTACCAGAGTTGAACACATGAAACTCGGCACTCATGTTACCGAATGAGAGCTTCATGAGACCATTTCTACAATTAATCAAGGCATTGGAGGTTTCCAGAAATGGTCTACCCAAAATCAAAGGTATTTGAGAGTGGGTGTTCGCAACAGGATTGGTATCGAGGACAACAAAATCGACTGGAAATATAAAATCTCCAACTTTGATAAGCACGTCCTCGATAATCCCCATGGGAATACGAATGGATCTATCCGCTAATTGGAGGGTGATCTTAGTTGGTTTCAATTCTCCCAAGTTCAACTGTTGATAAACAGAGAATGGGAGGAGGTTGACCGCCGATCCTAAATCAAGCAAAATATTGCTCAGTCTAGTGTCCCCTATAGTACACTGAATAGTAGGACACCCAGGGTCCTTGTATTTTGTGTAGGTGGGATTGGACAAAAGTGAGCTGATATTTGCAGCCAAGAATGCTTTCTTAGGAACATTGGTCTTCCTCTTGGTTGTGCAGAGATCCTTCAACACTTTGGCATATTGAGGTATTTGTTGGATGACATCCAACAAGGGGATGTTAACCTTTACTTGCTTAAACACCTCTACTATCTTGTCCATGTTGTCACTCTGCTTTTTGTTTAACCTACTTGGATAGGGAGCTTTTGGCAGGTAGGTTTTCTGTTGTGCCTGAGAAGAAAGCTTTGGTGTATTACCCTCACCCTCAGCTTCTTCTTCACCACCATTCCCACTGAGGGGCTGCATAGATGGTGGTGGGTGTGGCAAGGAAATGTGATTGTCAACCTGTTTTCCATTCCTTAAGGTCACAATGGAATTGACATGGTGAACAGGTTCCTCCACATGGTTCACTTGCCTCCCCCGAGGGACCACATTCTCATTTTGCATGTGTTGTTGCTGGTACACACGGGGGTTAGCCTCAGGCTGGCTAGGAAAAGACCCTCTCTCTCTTTCATGTACAGACTGAGCCAATTGGCCCATCTGAAGCTCTAGAGATTTCATGGTCTGCTGATTTGAAGTGAGAACTTGACTTGTGGTAGACATAAAATTTTTCATTGAGTTTTCAAGTCCACGAGTCAAGGTCTCAAGCGAATTGAATCGGGTTTCCATATTATTGGAATTGGGAAACCCGATGGATTGGTGGTTTGCGCTTGGGGTGGCTGATAGGAATGTGCATGCATGAGAGGTTGGTGTGATTGGTAAGGTGGTCTAGAGGAGTTTGAAGGACCACCCGGGGCATTATTTTGGTTCCATGAAAAATTGGGGTGGTTCCTCCATCCAGGGTTATAAGATGATGAGTATGGGTCATTCCTAGCTCTGTCATAGATGGCGTTGACACGCTCCATCTCAGGAGGAATGGACTCACACTCGCTCTCTACATGACCTATCCTACCACATGAATGACAAGGAACTGGACCAGATGTGGACATGTGAGGTGCACTTTGTTGGTTTTGGAGCTCAATCGAATCCAAACGGCGCATTAAGGCCGCCATGCGTGCCTCGGTGGCCGTAGTGGTATCGATAGCAAATGCGGAACCCGATCTAGTTGAGTTTGCATTCGCGATCCTCGCTCCTATACTAGATGATGCAGGTGGTTCCCTTACACTCTCCCACTGCATGGTTTTCTCAGCGAGGTCTTCTAGGAAGGCCCATGCCTCCCTTTCATCCTTTCCCAAGAACTCTCCTTGACACATGGACTCAAGGAGCGTTCTGGACGGGATGTGAAGACCCTCATACACAATCTGACAAAGACGCCACAACTCAATGCCATGGTGAGGGCACGAGGATAGTAGCTCTTTGAACCTCTCAAGATATGCATGAAATGGTCCGGTCTCATGTTGATAGAACGAATTGATTTCGTTCCTCAATTTTTGAGTCCGATGATTAGGAAAGTACTTCTTGAGGAATGCAGATTGAAACTCATCCCAAGTCCTAAAGGAATTCGCCTGGTTGTTGTACAACCACTTCTTGGCATCATCCTTTAGTGCAAAAGGAACGAGCCTAAGATGGATGGAGTCTGTGCTAAGTTGTTGCAGCTTGAACATAGCACAGACCTCCTCAAATTCCCTGAGAAAGATATAGGGGTCACCTTTCCCAGTGAAATGAGGGAGCATGGAAATGAATTGAGGCTTAACCTCAAAATGGTTCCCATTAGCCTCTGGTAATACGATGCATGAGGGTAGAGCTGTACGGCTCGGGTAGCAACGATCACGTAGAGGTATGGGAACGACAACTGGGAGCACTGGTCGAACAAGTGGGTCCAGCAACTGCTCCTCCTCACGGAAATTAGCAGCCATTGGACCCGAACTACGTGCGACACGAGAGGAGGGAGGTGTCGAGAAATTGATGACCGAAGCCGGATTGACAACGCTCCTCGTCAAACGACCACTCTCGTCTCGTGTCCACGAAAGCATGCACAAAGGTGCACACACACAAAACAAAACTTTTTTTTTCTTTTTTTCTTTTTTTTCTAACAAAGAATGTGCGTAGAGGAGAAGACGGGGGAACACAGGAGAGAAAGAATGACTCAGGAGAGAAGGGAAGAAGTCCTTATGCTACGGCGGATGGGTACAGGTAGAAGCACACAAGCAAACAAGGCTCAAGAAATCCTAAGGTCGCTATAGGTCCTTACAGCTAGACGACGCCTAACTGCGAGGTCACACGGCCTCAACACGCCTCACCTTCCTACAACGAGGACCACAAAGCCCAGCAAGTGAGCCAAGATCCGGGGATCTCGTCTCTCCTACTATCGACAAAGTGGGCAACGCCGATCAGGTCATGACGGTCGGGACCGGATCACTCTCCTAATGCGTCCGAATTCCTTAAGGCCAATGTCTACTTGATTTTAAAATTAGGCTCTTGATTAGTGTGGTTTTTGGGGCGAAGGAAAGGGTGATGAAATCCCCCACCTTATCTTTTATGGGACAACCCCTCCTTAGTAGCGTTTTGGAGTCCTAATCTAGCAATCAACTCTCCAAACAAAACGCTCAACTCACACTTGTTTCAATGCACTTCCTACTAACTAATGCATGTTCATACGAAATGCATGAATGAGAGTAGAAGGTGCGTACCTCACGCCAGCTCTCAGCAACAGAAAATAAAGCTAAGATAAAAGACAATCTAAATGCCTAAGTCACATACATGATGCATGGCCTAAACAAAAAGAATGCCTAATCTTTTGCTTTGAGTTTTAGGGTCCAAGTTGCTTAAAGGAGGTTGATTATGGATCTGGGAACAAAATATAAGTCAAAACATGCCAAATTAAATCCCACATCACTACATCAATTATGAAAATCGACCAAAGAAATAAGAGAGCAAACAGAGCTTACCAGACCGCCAATTGGCGGTCTCAGGCCGCTGACTGGCGGTCTACAGTGCTCAGCTTGCTTCAAAACTTCTCCAGGTGCTCCTCCTGACCACTCCAAGTCTCCTGAAACAAAGACAAACTACAAAACAAAAATTAAATCCACTCGAATCGTCCAAACAAGACTCTAGACTGGCACCTCCCCGGCAACGGCGCCAAAAACTTGTTGAACGTTTTAATTAAACCGCAAGTGCACGGCCGCGATGAAGCGGTGGCAAGTACGGGTCGTCCTCAGGGAGGTGAGCAGCCTCTCGTTTGTACGAAATCAAGTGGCGAAAAAATGGAGAAGATGATTGATTATGCGACTCTATACTAAACTACTCTAAGAAGTATGAAAGGTGAAAGAAGCAAACAAACGATGAAATAAGAACTAAGCTAAGAACAAAACAAGAATGCTGGAATTTCAGGAAGGGAAAACCCCTAAGGGGTGGAGTGAGTGCACACAAGCAAAGAGGTGGGTGTAGAATACATTCTTTAAGCACATGAAGGTGGTGTTTATCAAGCATAGGAAGTGTCTAAATGTTATGGCAAAACCTATCAATCTATTCACCAACTTGGTTGATTAACATTTACATATGCAAGTTGTTTATTTCAGAACCTAAACAAGCATGAGAGGTGTCTAATCATTTTGGCAAAACTCATCAAGTTATAAATTCTATCCTAAACAAGCAAGCATACATTCATGTTTGATCAACACATTGAAATTAAAGCATTCATCCCATTCTCTAATGCATGTATGTACATCTACTCCACCCCCCAAAGGGGATGGAACTACTCACTAAACATTACACTAATTATTAAATATGGAAAGAAAGCATATTAAAACTAAGCTAGAATTAAAAGATGATTAAACTAAAACATGCATAAACAATAAAAGAAGCATAAAACAAACAATGAAAGAAACACAAAACTTTATTGATAAAATGACTCACATTAAAAGTAGCATCCTCCTACTTTAGTGTGTGCTTCAAGGCCTCACTTCTAGTAGGAAGAATAGCCACTTAAAATATGGAGTCCTTACAATAGGAGGTGAAGAGTTCTATTTATAGGCATGGAAAAAGCTAATCCGGGACAATCCCCCGATGTGGGACTAAACAGATACCACAAATAGCCTAAACATCCTCTAATACATGTGCGGGAGAAATTTGAGCGCATTTGGGCCAAAAGTGACCGCCAATTAGCGGTCTTGGACCGCTAATTAGCGGTCTACAGTGTCCGGATCGCTCTGGAATTTCTTGTGGGCTTTTCTGGAAGGCTTTGTTGGTATTTGATGCATCTATTTTGCATGTTGGAGCTCCGACCCGAATAGAATTGCCAAAATACTCCCCATGATGGTGAGGAGTATTCTGTTTTGCTCTTAGGTCCTTCGGTCTTGCATTCAGGTCCTTCTTCCTTGCATCTTGGTCCACAGATCTCACAATTCAGTCTTTTTTCCCAGCTTTTGGGTCCTTTTATGCTTCATCTCTTCAAACCTATTTATTCCTGAAAACTAAACATAAAACTCGTAACATAGCATTATTTAGGTGAAAGATAATGGATATCAGATACAAATATGAGCATGAAATGATGTCAATCAACGGGCACGTGCAATCACTGCCTATCAAGGCCAGTCGAACATATCCGCCACACAAAAGGCTAGACAATCGACAGATCCGAACCGAAGTCCGCAGGGTCAACGAGCTCCATGTGTAGACACCAACTCCGCCGCTATAAAAGCAGGGCAGCGGCCTCCGTAGCCCCTCAGGCCGGTAGTCACTTCACCCAACGACAGTTGCGTGCCCGCTGAAGCAATGGGATCCGCAATCCCTCAGGCTGCTACTCTAATGTGAGTCAAATCAATCCCTCACATCTGTCATGATCCATACATGGAGGTGACGCGTTCCGGACACCCACACTCTTCCACACGGCGGTCCTTGGGCAGGCACGCGTAACGCGCCCACCGTCACCTCCCGGCTCAAGCATAAGGCGAGGACACGGGTTTCCGTGGACAGAGTTGGTATCCTAAGCGGAACCAGGAATTCTGTCCTGTGCAAAACGGTCGACCGAAAGAGACAACTCGGTCGACCGTTTCCTCAAGGGAATCGGTTGACAGAAAGTGACATCCAGTCGACCGCTTCCACAAGGGAATCGGTCGACCGAACGTGACAACTCAGTCGACCGTTTCCACAAGGGAATCAGTCGACCGAAGCGTCTGCAACGGTCGAACTCTTTGCGTAAAACATAAGTCCCAACGGTCTACCAAAGGTATAAAACCGGTCGACCGAAACGAGGTCAAAATCCAGAGTCTAGTCAACTTCAAAATCAAATCTATCGGTCGACCGACTCAGGGGTCTCGGTCGACCGAAACCTATCAAGGCATCCTAGTATTTCTAAGCCATAAAAACGGTCGACCGCACACAACAATAAAAGGTCCAGTACACTTAAGTTCCGGTCGACCGAACACAAGGACCCGGTCGACCGAAACACCACAGACAGTCAAAATACACTACATTCGGTCGACCGTCCGAGGGACCCGGTCGACCGTTGGTCGTCTTCAACCTCGCGCCAGCCAAGGTTTCTTTCTGCAAACTCACCGCCGGGGAGGTCTCCGACCTCCCACGACCGACCACAACATCACCCCAACGTGGGTGAGCAACTAGGCCTCTAATGCAAGAACTTGGCATACCTTCTCTTGGAAGAACGACGAAGAACACCGGAGCTCACCGCCTTGCTTGCCTCCGACGCTCACCACCTCGCACTGCACCACGCCCAACACTCCTTGCCTCACGCATGCCTTGCTCGTACCACTACGCCGCCCGAGCTTCAGAGGGAGAGGAAGGAATGGATGGAGAGGAGAAGAAGAAACGAAAGAAGGAAAACGTGAGAGAGAGGGAGAGAAGATGAGATGTGTGTTTTCTCCCAACACAACACCCGAACCCATCCCCCTACACCACTAGCCCATGCCTCCTTCACCTCACCCATCACTCCTCCTATTCCCCATGCAAACACAACCATTAGCCACCTAAACACCAATTAATCCCTAATCAAGGTTAGGGTCATAACAAATTTCGTTTGCAAATATGCCATTCACAATCGACAATGTAAATTCGAATATTCTTTCATCTAGTCTCCACACATCATATTTATGTAGTTTATACTTCATTATTACTATTCATCCAATATATCATTGCAGAAATGATTGTTTTCGTTCCAAATATGATTACCATCAAACTAAAGCACCCTAAAAGTCATTGGATGCACGGTTGGAAAATTGGTCTACCACATTGCCCCTAGCACGCCAGACATTTCTAATCCGACGTGGAAGACCCCCTACAACGTCGGTTTTAGTAATCCGACGTGGAATGATGGTCTTCCACGTTGGCTTTTAAATAGTCCGATGTGGCAATTGTAGATTTTCGTGTCCCTAAGTATGTATATATTTTAAAATTTTTAATATAACATACAAGATCGATTTTGGGATCTCACCATCCAAAATATGAGACAGTTTCTCAAACTTTAACACAATATTGAGCTTGAGTTGTCAGCTTATGAAGTTTGAGCCATCATTTGCCAAATGATGTTTTTCAATCATAGATCGCACAATGGGTTGAATATTCGACATTTCTACAAAATAAATTATATGGGATTTAATGTCAATTTTATGTTTTTAAAAATAATACCGCAAATAAAATTTGTCCATAAATGCAGCAATCCAAGATCCTATCAATTATAACATAAACTAGCTAAGGGCTATCAGATATATTATAAAATAAGGTAAGAAAACATTTTTCTAATCATAACCATTTCGAAATATCGCAACATTTGAATTTTCAAACTCTTATGATTCTTGTCGTTTTAATTAGGAGGGAATATGACCAATCCTCGTAAGAAAAACTCTCTTTCCCAAAACCGAGCTAGGGCTCCGGGTCTTGTTAAGAAAACTTATTTCATTTGATACGAGATACGTTTATCCATTGTATTCACAAACAAACATACTTGGTGTCTGCTAAGGGCGAATCGCACCTCGTATATCTATTCGTGACACAACAATAGACAACCTTATATCTCCCACAATTCCCAAAGATGGAGGAAACTATCTTCTGCTAAGGGCGAGCAGAATATCTCTCGATCGATGGCTGCTAGTGGATGAAATAAGAAAGAAAGATACTCTTAATTTTTGGTTGGACAATTTAAATATTTATATGTGATTTTAGAATTTAGGTGATCATGCATATTTATTATCTATACACATCCTAACATTCATCCATGCAATCACATATATATCAAGCACACAAACATAAATAAATCCATTCACAAAAACATTGCGTGAGTTTATATGTTCCTGCGTCCTTGATCCTTGATCCTTGCGCTTCTTCAGCGTCTTCCTCTTGCACCATGGATGTTGATATTGCAAAAATATAAACATGCATCTCTCAATTTTGAAAATTGTCTAGTGCAAGTCCTATGTAAAAAACCTCTCATATGCATGCATATACATAGAAATAAAATTTGGCTTTTACACACATAAGCCCCTGTGATTGAATAATAATAACATACACATTCATTCATTCATTCACACATGGCTTCGATGGAACATATAAACTCACATATCCCTGCATTAGAGAACGCGAGCAACGCATGTACATATACTATATATTACTCGATTTAGTTTATCATGCATCTCTTAAATCAAACAATTCTAAAATCATTTGAAATCCTTAAAAAATGATTTTATGCATCCATAGTTCAATTTATAAAATATTTGAACCACTGTTTATCCAATTTCTAAAATTAAACATTTAAAGAAAGATAAACATATGCCTTTTTTCGTTTTGTTGATTCCTTATAAAATAATCATTTAATGTAAAACGAAAATTCTATAAATTAGACATAAGTCTAAATCTTAATTCTAACATTCATATGATGTGTTTTAAAACATTTAAAACTATCAGAGGAATCAATTTAGAATTAAATCAACAAAACTATTGAAAACTCGAAAAAGACATAAAACATGAATTGTTTTGAATGTAGATGGTAAACTAAAATTAATTATATAGTCTAATTGTTGAAAATAAGAACTAAAAACTCTGATACCTCTGTAGAATTTCATTTCCCTATGTATGTATATATTTTAAAAAGTTTAATATAACATACAAGATCAATTTTCATATTTCAGCAATTTTATGTACATCTATTTGTGTTTTATTCTAATAACATGCAATCCTACATTTATTAAAATAAATCACAAAGGAGAATCATACCTAAAGGTTCTCTAAAACCTTTTGATGATCCAGAGTCGCGTTGCACATTGTGTTGCTCACGGAATTGCCTCCGAGTGTTCACCAAACTCTAAACAAGATTAGAGAGAAAGGAGCTAGCCAATCAATCTCTAACAAGGTTTAGAATCAAGCTAATAACCCCTCTTTAAGTCTGCTGCGATTCTAATCTGCAAACTTAATTTTACTAAGAGAAATTTCGTGGTGATTAGGGAGAGATTAATGAGAGAAAGATTTTGCATTAGTATTGAAACAAGTAGGAATATGTGCCCTTTTATAGGCTCCCAAAATATCCTTATCAAGAGCTATTATTTAGCCATGATCCCTTGTTTTTCTTTCCTAAAATTAATCTCTAAATTCCACTTAATCACCCAAAAAAAAATGTTTTAATTAAATCTGGAATTTTTCCACCCATGATTTAATTAATCTCTTAATAATTCAGGTAGAATCGTTCTTGTTCGGTAGACCGATTATTATTCGGTCAACTGAACCATTCGGTTATAACACGTGTTCGGTGCACCGTGAGCTAGACGGTCGACCGAATCTGTATGAGAAAAATCCCTAGAATAATTCGGACGAACCACGTCTTGTAATCGGTTTACCTTTGACCCACCAAAATCGCTCCTGGAACATAATCATCGGATGACCGGGTCACATTCGGTCTACCGAAAATACTTCTCAGTTGACCGTTTCCAATCGGTTAACCGAACCCGATTGTCCAGGCACTCTGGGCAATCTCGGTCAACCAATTGCGCTTACCCGTTCCCTATTCGGTTAACCGATCCGAAGATGCCCCGGTCGACCGAACCATGAACGGTTCACCGTGTTTGACCCCGATTTTACCTTTTATCAAATTTTGGATTTATTTCCAACAAAATTTGATCTTTTGGGTTTTTTAGCAAATTCATATCTTATGTAATATTATCCTATGTAATATTTAATTATTACACCCCATAATATATACACCTCATATGAATTTATTATGATTCTAATTATGTTAATTCTCATAACATATTGATTTTAATTAATTCACCACATGTGTCCCATTTTCATAAGAAACTCGACACATCATATGAACTTAAAATCAAACCTCTTGTTTCCCAGTTTTGTGGTGTGACCTATAGGAGGATCTAAGCCTAATTGGCAGCGATATTAAACACTTAATATCTCAGACTATAAACGGTATCTAGCTACACATTATAGTCACCCAATTAGCATAGATGTATTTGTTCCACCCGAACCAAAACACGATCCATTTAGTGATGTAAGTGTACCACTTGTCTCCGTCCCTTGCCTCATGATATTAAGAATATATACAAAGTAGAAATGTGTTACCTTTGTATTATATTCATTTCTTGATCTCTCTAAGTTAATTATAACTATGTGACTTAACTCAAGTCACATTGTGCACATTATAATTTTGCTATATCAAGGGGCCCACTAATATCATCACTCAATTAAGAGGGGCAATGACAATCGTTTGACTAGCTTTCTTTTCCAGCACAAGTCATGTTCAACCAACTATTGCTGTTATCACTACACTCATTGGTAGCTTTTGACAATAATCAAATTAAACACTTCTTGAGTGAAAAGATATAAGTCTCATATCTCGGATACCCCATTCCACTGAGGTGTACCGGGAGGGGTGAGCTGTGGTACAATACGACACTCCTTTAGGAATGAGTCAAATTCGGTACTTCCTCCACGATCCGTTCGTAGAGACTTGATTTTCTTGTTGAGTTGGTTCTCTACTTCATTCTTGAATTCCTTGAACTTGTCAAAGGATTCACTTTTGTTTCTCATTAGATAAATATAGCCATAACGACTATAGTCATCCGTGAACGTAATGAAGTACCTAAAACCGTCTCTTGCACTAGTACTCATCGGACCACATACATCGGAATGTATCAAATCCAACATGTCATTCGCTCTCGGTCCTTTCTTCTTGAAAGACCTCTTGGTCATTTTGCCCATTAGGCAAGGTTCGCACGTCTCCAATGATTTAAAATCAAGTTGACCAAGAAGGTTAGCTTCTTGCAATTTCTTGATGCGTTTTTCATTTATGTGACCAAGACGATAGTGCCACAAGAGTGCATCATTCACGTGAGTAGTTTTAAGTCTTTTGTTATTGATGTTTCGGATTAGTTTATTATTCAATTCAAGCAAATAGAGACCATTCCTTACGAATGTATTTGCATAGAAAATACCATTCTTCGATATAGACAAGCAAGAATTTGAATTATTTATTTTAAAATTATCCATATCCAAACATGATACAGAAATAATGTTCTTGCTATTCGAAGACACATAATAAACATTCTTTAAACATAAATTTAAACCACTAGATAATTGAAGCTCCACAGAACATTGTGCAATCGCAGCAACGCTTGCACCATTTCCGACCTTCAAGATCATCTCATTCTTTACGAGTTCCTTCCTATCCTTTAGTAGCTGCACATTAGAAATTATGTGAGCACAAGATCTGGTATCAATTACCCAATCATAGACAGAGGTGGCTAAATTTATCTCAATAACAAATATACCTTTGGCCTTTTTGGGGCGCTTACGTTCAATCATTCCATTGTCAAGGTCTTCCTTGTACTTGAGGCAATTTGGCCGGATGTGTCCCTTTTCACCGCAGTGAAAGCACTCCGTGTTGGGAGTCGGAGATTTCAAAGATTTCCCCTTTGAGGCACTCGCATGAGCACCTCCTACTCCCTTGCTCTTGATTGACGTATGTTTGGTGAATTTGCCTTTACCTTTGGTGATCTTCTTGCTCCCTCCATGGACGGCTAGGACGTGCTTGTCCCGACCCTTGCCCATGTCAACTTCAGCCATTTTGAGAGCGTTGTGAAGTTTTCAAGACTCACCACTTTTTCACGCACATGATAATGCATAATGAAGTCCTTGTAGGACGGGGCTAGAGAGCCAAGAATCAAATCTTCCGCAATGTCATCGGGCATCGGGGAAGAGAGCTTCGACAACTTCTCAAGGTATCCTTGCATCGTGAGAAAATGCATGGATACCGATGTTCCCTCCGCCATGTGGCACCTTGTGAGTGTGATGGTGGTATTATAACGCTCTTTTCTAGCACTATCCATGAACATCTTTGTTAAAGCTTCCATGGTCTTCTTGGGTTTTGAATCCAAGTATTTCGCCTGAAGCGAGTCACCCATGGAGGCTAACATTAGACCGTGAACCTGCTCTTGGTCTTCCCACTTGGCTTTTGCCTCTCTCTCGCTGTCGGTTACCCTCTCATTTAATTTTGGGATTTCACCATCCAAAATATGAGACAGTTTCTCAAATTTTAACACGATATTGAGCATGAGTTGTCAGCTTATGAAGTTTGAGCCATCATTTGCCAAATGATGTTTTTCAATCATAGATCGCACAATAGGTTGAATATTCGACATTTCTACAAAATAAATTATAGGGGATTTAATGTAAATTTTATGTTTTTAAAAATAATACCGCAAATAAAATTTGTCCATAAATGCAACAATCCAAGATCCTATCAATTATAACATAAACTAGCTAAGGACTATCAGATATATTATAAAATCAAGGTAAGAAAACATTTTTCTAATCATAACCATTTCGAAATATCGCAGCATTTGCATTTTCAAACTCTTATGATTCTTGTCGTTTTAATTAGGAGGGAATATGACCAATCCTCGTAAGAAAAACTCTCTTTCCCAAAACCGAGCTAGGGCTCCGGGTCTTGTTAAGAAAACTTATTTCATTTTATATAAGATACGTTTATCCATTGTATTCACAAACAAACATACTTGGTGTCCGCTAAGGGCGAATCGCACCTCGTATATCTATTCGTGGCACAACAATAGACAATCTTATATCTCCCACTATTCCCAAAGATGGAGGAAGCTATCTTCTGCTAAGGGCGAGCAGAATATCCCTCGATCGATGGCTGCTAGTGGATGAAATAAGAAAGAAAGATACTCTTAATTTTTGGTTGGACAATTTAAACATTTATATGTGATTTTAGAATTTAGGTGATCATGCATATTTATTATCTATACACATCCTAACATTCATTCATGCAATCACATATATATCAAGCACACAAACATAAATAAATCCATTCACAAAAACATTGCGTGAGTTTATATGTTCCTGCGTCCTTGATCCTTGCGCTTCTTCAGCGTCTTCCTCTTGCACCATGGATGTTGATATTGCAAAAATATAAACATGCATCTCTCAATTTTGAAAATTGTCTAGTGCAAGTCCTATGTAAAAAACCTCTCATATGCATGCATATACATAGAAATAAAATTTGGCTTTTACACACATAAGCCCCTGTGATTGAATAATAATAACATACACATTCATTCATTCATTCACACATGGCTTCGATGGAACATATAAACTCACATATCCCTGCATTAGAGAACCCGAGCAACGCATGTACATATACTATATATTACTCGATTTAGTTTATCATGCATCTCTTAAATCAAACAATTCTAAAATCATTTGAAATCCATTAAAAATGATTTTATGCATCCATAGTTCAATTTATAAAATATTTGAACCGCTGTTTTTCCAATTTCTAAAATTAAACATTTAAAGAAAGATAAACATATGCCTTTTTCGTTTTGTTGATTCCTTATAAAATAATCATTTAATTTAACACGAAAATTCTATAAATTAGACATAAGTCTAAATTTTAATTCCAACATTCATATGATGTGTTTTAAAACATTTAAAACTATCAGAAGAATCAATTTAGAATTAAATCAACAAAACTATTGAAAACTCGAAAAAGACATAAAACATGAATTGTTTTGAATGTAGATGGTAAACTAAAATTAATTATATAGTCTAATTGTTGAAAATATGAACTAAAAACTCTGATACCTCTGTAGAATTTCGTGTCCCTATGTATGTATATATTTTAAAAAGTTTAATATAACATACAAGATCGATTTTCATATTTTCAGCAATTTTATGTACATCTATTTGTGTTTTATTCTAATAACATGCAATCCTATATTTATTAAAATAAATCACAAAGGAGAATCATACCTAAAGGTTCTCTAAAACCTTTTGATGATCCGGAGTCGCGTTGCACATTGTGTCGCCCACGGAATTGCCTCCGAGTGTTCACCAAACTCTAAACAAGGTTAGAGAGAAAGGAGCTAGCCAATCAATCTTTAACAAGGTTTAGAATCAAGCTAATAACCCATCTTTAAGTCTCCTGCGATTCTAATCTCCAAACTTAATTTTACTAAGAGAAATTTCGTGGTGATTAGGGAGAGATTAATGAGAGAAAGATTTTGCATTAGTATTGAAACAAGTAGGAATAGGTGCCCTTTTATAGGCTCCCAAAATATCCTTTTCAAGAGCTATTATTTAGCCATGATCCCTTGTTTTTCTTTCCTAAAATTAATCTCTAAATTCCACTTAATCACCCACAAAAAACGTTTTAATTAAATCTGGAATTTTTCCACCCATGATTTAATTAATCTCTTAATAATTCAGGTAGAATCGTTCTTGTTCGGTAGACCGAGTATTATTCGGTCAACTGAACCATTCGGTTATAACACGTGTTCGGCGCACCGTGAGCTAGACGGTCGACCGAATCTGTATGAGAAAAAACCCTAGAATAATTCGGACGAACCACGTCTTGTAATCGGTTTACCTTTGACCCACCAAAATCACTCCTGGAACATAGTCATCGGATGACCGGGTCACATTCGGTCTACCGAAAATACTTCTCAGTTGACCGTTTCCAATCGGTTAACCGAACCCGATTGTCCAGGCACTCTGGGCAATCTCGGTCAACCAATTGCGCTTACCCGTTCCCTATTCGGTTAACCGATCCGAAGATGCCCCGGTCGATTGAACCATGAACGGTTCACCGTGTTTGACCCCTATTTTACCTTTTATCAAATTTTGGATTTATTTCCAACAAAATTTGATCTTTTGGGTTTTTTAGCAAATTCATATCTTATGTAATATTATCCTATGTAATATTTAATTATTACACCCCATAATATATACACCTCATATGAATTTATTATGATTCTAATTATGTTAATTCTCATAACATATTGATTTTAATCAATTCACCACATGTGTCCCATTTTCATAACAAACTCGACACATCATATGAACTTAAAATCAAACCTCTTGTTTCCCAGTTTTGTGGTGTGACCTATAGGAGGATCTAAGCCTAATTGGCAGCGATATTAAACACTTAATATCTCAGACTATAAACGGTATCTAGCTACACATTATAGTCACCCAATTAGCATAGATGCCTTTGTTCCACCCGAACCAAAACACGATCCATTTAGTGATGTAAGTGCACCACTTGTGTCCGTCCCTTGCCTCATGATATTAAGAATATATATAAAGTAGAAATGTGTCACCTTTGTATTATATTCATTTCTTGATCTCTCTAAGCTAATTATAACTATGTGACTTAACTCAAGTCACATTGTGCACATTATAATTTTGCTTTATCAAGGGGCCCACTAATATCATCACTCAATTAAGAGGGGCAATGACAATCGTTTGACTAACTATCTTTTCCAGCACAAGTCATGTTCAACCAACTATTGCCGTTATCACTACACTCATTGGTAGCTTTTGACAATAATCAAATTAAATATTTCTTGAGTGAAAAGATATAAGTTTCATATCTTAGGATCCAAGACACAGTAAAACATTAATGACACGAAACACAATTCCATAATGTTTTACTTGTTAGGTCTATTCAATATATAAAAGTAATCTTATCTCGGTAATTAATGTTCCATGTTAACTACCATGATTGTGAATAACTTTTGATTTATGTAAACCATTATCTTTTAGAGCTCTACGCTTAAGGACCAAGCGTCTCTTCCTTAACACTTCCAAAAGACGAATACTATAATCAATGAACAAAATGTTTGTACATTCAATTCATAATAATTGACATATAAAAGTAAAACTTTTAGAACACATTCCTTTCAGAAATGTTCTCTTTTAAATAAAAATATCAAACAATTCATATGTCTTCCACGTCGATTTTTAAATAGTTTGATGTGGAAGGGTTCTTTTTTTTTAAAATTAAACAATTCATATCCATACCACGTCAGTTTTGTCGGATCGACGTGGTAAGGTAGTCTTCCACGTCGTCTTTTAAATAATCCGACGTGGAAGGTTTTTTTTATTTCAGAGGTTGAAAATGGTTGGACGGTGTGCCAGACCGTCCGACCGATTTTTTCAAGGACTTTTATAGTTTCGACGTGGTCGACCGACGTGGCACACCGGTCGACCGGAATGCTTCAGAGACCAATGGAGTGGTCGACCGGAATGCTTCAGAGACCAATGGAGTGGTCGACCGGTTTGTGGCACCAGTCGATCAAATTATCACGAACTTTTCTTGGTAATGGACCATCGACCAGGTGGAGGAAACCATTCGACCATTTTTTTCAACCATTCTTGAACAATTTAAACAATTCATACCCTACCACGTTGGTTGTTTCTGAAGGACGTGATAGGGTGGTCTTCCACGTCAGCTTTTAAATAATCCGACGTGGAAGGGTTGATTTTTTTGTGTGGTATAAGCCACGTAAACCAAAACGAAACCCCGCCGATCTGGAAATCAACAAACATAAACCCTAGTCGTCAACCTCTCCCCGACCCAGTCGGCATCCCTCTTCCCCACCCCAACAGCCCCTTCCCTCTTCCCCCACTCGAGCAACCTCTTCCCGACCCCATGCCAGTAGCCTCCCTCTCCCCCTACTTGACTCCAACCGGCCTCCCTCTCCCCCTACTTGACTCCAACCGGCCTCCCTCTCCCCGAGCCCAGTAGGCCCTTCCCCGCGCGACCTCCCCTCCTCGGCAACCCCCTTACCTGTGCGGCCTCCGCTCCCCGACAACCCCTTCCCCACGCGGCGTCCCTTCCCCAGCAACCCCCTTCTCCGACAAGTATAGGTTTACATTTTTAAAAATTAAAGGATCTCATTTTGTATACATTGATTGATGTTTAGATACTTCTGATTGTTGTTAAAATTTTGTTTGTTTTTTCACATATATTTGTTTTTGATACTACGAAATTCATATTTTTGTAAAACTTGAATAAGAATGTGAAATATTGTGAGTATTTAGAATATGAATAAGATGTATTATTGTTCATCAATTTATTGGCAGAAATTTAAAATTTAATAGTAGAAATTTAGATGAAGTGTTGCCAAATGTTTTGGAAAATTTGATTATATTGGTGATGTTTTAAATTTTGATCGGTTCTATTGATGTGTAGATAAATATTATGGATCAAAATTAGATTTTTGCTAGTCGATTGAGTGATGAGTATGAAATAAGGGTTACTTTGAATAAGATGTTGTTGCATTAATTTTTTGTTGTTGTGTTCTTTCAATTTAATGGCTCCCAGCAAGATGAAATCGCCCCCAAACTGGCGATGAATGCACGATATCGGTTCCTCCACATGGAGCAACTCTAATGTTAGAGTTGCAACAAAAGATAAAGCATGAAGGTCCATTGCCTTTTGATTTTTCAATTTTTCAATTTTTAAACCACTATCACATTGGTTTTGGTTTTCCTCCGACGTGGTAGTCGGGGTCTATCACGTCAATTTCACACCACAACCTACGTGATAGTGGTATAAAAAAATTAAAAAATTAAAAAAAATTGATAATGGGTATACCACGTCGGTTCTTCTTGATAACCGACGTGATAGACCCCTACTACCACATCAGATGTTAGACCGACGTGAAAGAGTACTCCCATATAACATCCCCACCTACCACGTCGGTCAACCAAGGTGGTAAACCTGACGTTGTACCCCTTAATATCCAACATTATAGGCCTTTTTCCAACAGTGATGGGATAAATAGAATTTTTTTTTGATGTTGTTTGCAATTTAAATATGAGAAACAAATGGAAAATATAGTTCTTTAGTTTTTGGTGGTGGTGGTTGTAGTGATTGTGATGGATGTAAAAAAATTAACCTTCATAAAAATATATGCATCATTTAATTAAAATGTTTATTTTTTCTTCTAGTAACATCAATATTAACAGTAAATACTCATGGTTCTAGTACTCATAATGATGATAGTGGCGTAACAAACTCTAAGTAAAATCTTTTATTGATGGCTTCATGCTTGTGGTGACAGTAGTTATCGTGCTTGTAACGTACCCAAATACGTGTTTAAACAACAAAAAATTTAAACGAAGTTTCAAGAAATAAGACTAGAGTGAATGGGGAAGTTACTCATAAAAATATTCAAAAAAGGTGCACCATTACAAGAAAGATTCGAAGTCTGGCTATATCCAGGAATAAGAAAAGACATAATACAGATAAAGACAATAACATAAAGATAATACAGGAGGATACGGTCAGGGTGTACTCTCATCCTCGGTTGCCACTCACTCAGCACCTATCAAGGCCCTGAAAAGCAACATGATAAAATGCTTGAGTTTTCATAATGAAAATTTCGTACACCAAGTCCATCTATACATATATGAATATACAGTACAATGATCCTATCACATGACATAAGTGCAAGAACATGGAAAACATATCCCAACCCGAGGCATAAGGTCAAAAGTCTCACAAGAAACATCGGGTTACCCGAGGGCACCCACCCTAGGCACACACGGTCTTAAGGAGAGCACGTGACTTACCCCCACTCGTAGCTATACTAACATGAAGGTTCGGTGAGGGTAGCAAATGTTACTGTTTTTCTTTGGCATCATGTCAAATAATTTATTTCTGATGGCATATCTCAAATCGTAAGTTAGTTTCATGCAAGCAAATCACCAAAAAAAAAAATACGATGTTTTTTATAGAATTTGAAAAGTTCTAAAAGAGTTGGAATGAGAAAAATATTCTTAATGTGAAAATACGTAGTGACAATGAAATGGAATTTAAAAATAATATTTTGAAATTTATTATGGATCTCATGAAACAGAACATAACTTACACCCCTAGTCGCCTTAGAACTCTTCAACAAAATGGGGCCGTTGAGAGAAAGAATCGTACACTTTAAGAGATGACAATGAGAATACTTTGTGAAAATAATCTTCCAATGTACTGTGGTATGAAGTTAGTAACATGTCTTGTTACATTTTCATGTTTCAATTCGTCACATTTTGAACCAAACACCTTTTGAACTTTGGTTTAGAGAGATTCCCAAAATCTCTTACTTAATTTTAAGTTTTTGGTTCAAAAGCAGGAATAACATGACATGGAATGAGAGTACGTTCTATCCCATTTTTGTTAATTAAGTTAGGAACAAATATTTAGCGAATTCCTATGTTTGTAGTACCGGAAGCAGGTTGGAAATAAAGAATGTGGTTACTACGTGATGAGATACATGGAGGAAATCCTCGATGTGGTAACTCAAGACGTATGTCTAACCGAGGTAATGTAGATCGTTATTCAATTGTATAGTTGTGTAGTTTCAATATTTAGTTATTAATAGTCAACACACTTGTATTTTTTTGATAGGTTTTCCCAAAAAAGTAGTGATCCCTTCTTGCAACAGGAGCTCGATGAAACTCGCGACCGATGGGCTCGCTATTTCATCAGAAACATGCTGACGAACTAAGAGGTTCTCCTGCCAATTGTATTTTTTGTAATTTAGTTAACAAGTGCACTTGTATTACAAACCTACACTTTATGCCTTAATATAATCGCCTTAATTTTAGAATGAATCAATTGCAAGTGTGTTGAATGTCAATTGTGTATGCTTTGTATGTTTGTGCATGTATGATATGTTTGTGTTTGTGCATGTATGCTTGTTTGTTTGTGCTTGTATGTATATGTGCATGAAATTGTGAGTATTATGAACAAATTTATGGGTGAACGAATTTGGTGCAGTTGTATGTACACGAATACGATGACTAAAAACAATTTCGCCGGATGCTATTTATTTTTTTTGTCCAGGTTTAGGAATAGACGACGGCCGTTATTATTATCCGACGTCTATCCCTCTGAAGAAAGGAATAGACGTCAGCTTTCTATGGAATCCGACGTATATTCATTACGAGTGGACGTCGCATGTTAGTTCACCGACGTCTATCCCTAAAGCATATACGTCGTCTGTGACATAACCGACGTCTACTCTAAATCATATACGTCGTCTATTATATGACCGACGTCTATACCTAAAGCATAGACGTCGGTTTTTGTCTAGGCCGACGTCTATTCTTTAGGTATAGACGTCGGTGATATAATAGACGATGTCTATGTATAGACGACGCACACATATACGTCGGATCGGGGAGTGCTTATATCCGACGTTTATAGCCACATACATCCGACGTATATTCCCTTTTCTGTAGTAGTGCTTGTTCGCCTTCGAAGGTCGATTTGCTTGGAAAGAGAGTAGAGAGAAGATAGGAAGAGAAGAGAGAAGGAAGAGAAAAGAAAGGAAGAGTGGAGAACAGGGGAAATAGGTAATTTAAATCGTATAAGGTCGAACTTAAATAAAAAAAGTATTAATTTTATAACTCGGGTAAGGGACAATGATTGTGTTAATGGAGTGGTAGATCTAAAAATATAATGGCACTCTAGATATTAGACATGTTTTCGATTGACATTAACAGAAATAGCTACGAAGTGATACAAATTAAGAATTTTACAACGAAGGTCGATTTGCTTAGAAAGTGTAGAGAGAAGATAGGAAGAGAATAGAGAGAAAGAAGAGAAAAGAAAGGAGAGAGAGGAAGATAGGGAAAATAGGTTATTCAAATTGTATAAGGTAGAACTTCAAAAAAATTATAATTCAAGTATTAATTTTATAACTCCGGCAAGGGAACAATAAATGCGTTAATGGAGTGCTAGATCTGAAAATATAATGACACTCTAGGCATTAGACATGTTTTCGAGTGACATTAGTAGAAATAGCAATAGCAATGAAGTGACACAAATTTAGAATTACGTTATTTTTTGAGTGTCACGTTCCTTGTCCAATGTTAGTGACATCGCCAAAATTTCCTTCTCCATATAACCATTTGCAAGTGCTACAAATCGTAGCATGGACCCCTAGCCATTTGGGAGATACACCTTCACAAATCAAACAAGACTTTGTCTTTCTCCGTAGGAGGCGTTCGACACTTTATGCCCGACACCTATCCCCCGTTTAAGCCCAAAAAATCAATAAATTCGATAATAAACTTGAAATAATGTATGTCCAATACGTTGAACAAAAACATCAACAAAACTCTGCTTAATTCTCTGAGGAAACAAATAGTGATGCCAAAATTTCCTGTTAAGGCATAGATAAGTCCTTATCGGTTATTTCTAGTTTGAGATATATCACGTTCTCTGGTACAACTATTGGTGCAATTATACAATTTTCTAAACTCAAGTTTTCAATGGGACCTATCATGCACGAAATTCCATATTTAGATTATATCAGAAGTTTAATGACCGAGAACAAGTGGGAGGGACATGTAACCAGAAAACAACAAATTGTGGAGTTTTCCCACGATAACCAAGTCTAGAAACCAGACCTTCGGAAATGGACTCCGCTCGTGGGTTTTTAACTTTTTTTTATCGATTAGGTTTTCTTTTCTTTTTTCTCCTTTTGTTTTTTATATAAGTTCGCAGATCTTAGAAGACGGGGTAGTGATGCTATATGTCTCAAGCAGGTCTCTATTTTAACTGACCCTAGGAGCCGTAATTTTTTTATATAATAAAAAAAAATTTAAAATTTCGAAATCTAGGAAAAAATTTTTTTTTTTTCGAAAAGTAGGTGGATCGCGGGTGGAAACCGCGATCCGTGGTGCACGGATCGCGGGTGGGAACCGCGATCCGTGCCCCACGGATCGCGGTTCCACCCGCGATCCGTGGGGCACGGATCGCGGTTCCCACCCGCGATCCCTCGTTCCCGCCAAAAAAAAATTTTTTTTTAAATTTTTTTAAATTTTTTTATATCTGTTTTTATTTTTTATTATAATTATTTTTAATCTTTTTTAAAATCTTTTTTTTTCAAAATATGTTTTCTAATTTATATTATTTTTTAAAAATTTAAAAATTTGTTTTTAATTTTTTCAAAAATCGACCTCCAAATTACGTCGATAACCCGACGTATTGAATTGTTAGGGTATTTTATACAATAAAAAAACAAAATTTCTTTGTCAGAATAATAAATTATTTACAACTAAATATTAAACAAACACTAAAATTAATTAAAACAAAAAATTGGAAACGTTGTCAAAAATTCATAGGGTGTACACACATTACAAACATGTTTTGAGGTCGATACAGCAAAAAATTTAAAACACAATTAAATTTTTTTAAAATTTATTAAAAATTACAAAACATATTTTGAAAGCAAATATGATAAAAAACATAGTTAAAACGATTTTAAAAAAATCAAAACATCAAATACTATAACTAAAATCCGTCACTCTTTTTAATTTCTTTTATTGTTTTTGATTTTTTCGGTTTTGTTTTTTTACAAATCATTTTAACTATGTTTTATATATATATATATATATTTCAAAATATGTTTCCTAATTCTTATAAATAATTTAAAATATTTTAATTATGTTTTAAATTTTTTGCTGTATCGACCTCCAAAATGTTTGTAATGTGTGTACACCCTACGAATTTTTGACAACGTTACTAATTTTTTGTTTTAATTAGTTTTATGGTTTGTTTAATATTCAGTTGTAAATAATTTATTATTCTGACTAAGAAATTTTGTTTTTATATTGTATAAAATACCATAACAATTCAATACACGTCGAGTTATCGACGTGATTTGGAGGTAGTTTCTTGAAAAAATTAAAAACAAAATTAAATTTTTTTTAATAAATAATATCAATTAGAAAACATATTTTGAAAAAAAAGATTTTAAAAAAGATTACAAATAATTAAAATAAAAAAGAAAAACAGAATAAAAAAAACTAAAACAAAAAACCGAAAAAATCAAAAACAATAAAAGAAATTAAAAAAAGTGACGGATTTTAGTTGTAGTATTTAATGTTTTGATTTTTTTAAAATCGTTTTAACTATGTTTTTTATCATATTTGCTTTCAAAATATGTTTTGTAATTTTTAATATTTTTTTAAAAATTTTAATTGTGTTTTAAATTTTTTGCTGTATCGACCTCAAAACATGTTTGTAATGTGTGTACACCCTACGAATTTTTGACAACGTTTCCAATTTTTTGTTTTAATTAATTTTAGTGTTTGTTTAATATTTAGTTGTAAATAATTTATTATTCTGACAAAGAAATTTTGTTTTTTTATTGTATAAAATACCCTAACAATTCAATACGTCGGGTTATCGACGTGATTTGGAGGTCGATTTTTGAAAAAATTAAAAACAAATTTTAAATTTTTAAAAAATAATATAAATTAGAAAACATATTTTGAAAAAAAAAGATTTTAAAAAAGATTAAAAATAATTATAATAAAAAATAAAAACAGATATAAAAAAATTAAAAAAAATTTAAATTTTTTTTTTTTTGGCGGGAACGAGGGATCGCGGTTGGGAACCGCGATCCGTGGGGCACGGATCGCGGTTTCCACCCGCGATCAAACTACTTTTCGAATTTTTTTTTTTTTTTTCCTAGATTTCGAAATTTTAATTTTTTTTTTATTATATTAAAAAATTACGGCCCTAGGAGTGCCACTTCAAAACCACAACGGACACTGATCCCTAACCGGCTCCTAAGGGAGGGGATCACATGATTCGCCACGATCACAGAATATTGAGGTTTCGACATAATCTTGTCTCTCTAAACCTTACGATGCAAGCAAGTTTCACAAACACTTGTGCAATGATTTTTCCTAAACAAAAATCACAATCCTAGGTCCACTTTGTACAAGTTACTCATGACATATGGAAGGTAACCAACAAGTGTGGGTTTTTTAAGCAGACAAGACACGGTTGAAAAAATATTCTATCTTTTATAATGAAATCTCAGAATGCAACATACAGGGTATGTTCTATAGAACATGAACCTTATATCGACTAATCAAAGATGAGAGATTTGTCTTTGTTAAAGAAGGCGTACTCCAACTTTATAATTATTGAACACAATGTGTACATTGCAAGTAAATATATCTACCAGTCCAAACTGGGATGAGACCATATTCCCGAGATTTCCCTGGTCGAGGATCGGACTCTGTAGGTACCATTCCAGTTTTCGTTCGGTTTATCTTTCAATAATATTTTTTTTATATTTTGAAATATCATTACTTAATGTTAATTTAAGTACAAAAATATTAGTTTGACTTTAGAGCCGGTTTGAGTTAATTAGTATGAATAATAATAACAACACCTAATTAAATGAGGCAATTTTTTTCAAAATAATATATTTTTAATTGTTTTTGCCAAAATAGACCTCAATAAAAAGTATTTGTCAAACTAGACTCGCTGCCACCACGTGGTGACACGTGGCGACGACGGGTTTTGTTTTTTGTGCATAGGAAACTCGACATCACCAGTGTCGAGTTCTACTTGGGAGAACTCGACACTGGTGATGCCGAGTTCTATTTAGCATAATTCGGCATCACCAGTGTTGAGTTCTCTCTGGTTTTTTATTACCCAACACTTCATATTCCACTCGACGTGAGTTGTCAGGAGAATATTGATTCAAATAGAACTCAGCAGTGTGGATGCAGAGTTCGATTTGGACCTGTTCTCCTGGCACTCAGATCGTGTATGAAACGGTTGGACGGCCAGGAGAAGTCTACATTAGAACTCGACATCTATGATACCGAGTTTAATAGGCATAACTCGGAGTTTAATAGGCAGAACTAGGCAAATTTGCAATCCTAAAAAATACATTACATTAATTCAAGTCTTACAATTAATCAACTCTTCAAAATGATTTAAGTCGTACATTCATTCAATTCATAACAAAATACATTACATTAATTCAAGTCTTACAATAATCAACTCTTACATTCATTCATCTCACTAAATAGTTACATACAAAATATTCAAACTATTTCGCTATATAGGTTCCTTGCATCGCTTTCGGTTATGCCCTATACCGCCACATCTCCCACACCTTACCCTTCTTCGAGAGTGTTCGTCCATCTCGTTTCGGATTCGCGTTGATTTAGGCAGACCGGGAGGTCTTTTGGTTTGGGGAGGCTTCATTGTGATGTTGCCTCGATCTGGCCAATACCTCACATCAGGAATTGGGATAAATATCGGTTTGTACGCCTCCCTGTACATTTGAACCTCATAATATGGGGACACCAAATGTGAAGTGTTGACATTTGCATGTCTGCCACTGCAAACTGCTAGTACATGTGAACATGGGACGCGCATTGAATTATGTATCCACAAGTGCAAGTAATAACTCCTTCAAATTTCACGAGGTATTTTTTCTGGTCATTGGCTTCAACCTGGTACATCAGCTGGTGGTACCAAGTTACTGTATGTGTTCTGGCCAGATTGCTGTTTGCTGTCACCACGGTGTAGACTGTCGGTACATATGTTTCATTCCACGACTCGACGACGTCCCTTCTTTTAACAAAGAATTTGTTCAAGCGGAGAAAGGTCATCCAAATCATGGTTGTAATTGGCATACCGCGTGCCCCTCGTAAGACATTGTTGAAGCTTTTTGACATGTTTGTAGTCATACATCCGAAACGTCGACCCCCGTCGTGACAACAAGTCCATCTTTCCAAAGGACCTTGATGCTGAATCCACTTGTATATTGGTTTATGTTCCTCTGCAATAGCCTTCATTAACTCTTCAAATTTCATAAATAAATGAGTCTTACCCGCTTCGTAAAACTTGATTTGTCCCAATCTTTCCTTGCAATTTCGATGTTTAGCAAGATTTGCTTTCATCTGTCGAAGACAGAATCGATGTATGATTGATTCGTTTTATATTAAACCGCAAGTGCACGGCCGCGTTGAAGCGGTGACAAATACGGGTCGATCCACAGGGAGGTGTGTCGACTTTTGGTTTGTGCGAAGGCGAGTGGTAAAGAAAGGAGAGAAATGTTGGTTACACTAAACTACACTACAATGCAAAAAGGAAATGGAAAATAAGCGATAAAACTAAACCCCATAGGGGGTAGAGAAATAATGTGAATATAAAGATGTGTGTGTGTGTGTTTAATTATGCTCCTCACAACATGTAGTGCATGAAATCATAAAACTAAATTCAACTTTGCCTCCACATGAAATAAGATAAGATTATATCGTTTAAACATACAAGACAATAATTGGAATGAAGCTAAATGAACTCATGTATAAAGACTAGACCCTACTATGCCTCCACATGAAATAAGATAACCCAATATCATTAAAACATACAAGGCATTAACCAAGGCAAAGGCAACAAGAGTACATACACTACAAATTGTGTTTCCAATATTAATTCCATCCATATCCTCACCTTATCATTCCCCATAAAATATGTCCACTAATCTAAGCATAAACTAAACTTCATTCAAGAGCATTAGCATATCAAAGATAAGAGTGAAATCCCATTAGATGGTTATGGAAATCATATAAGGCTCAAGGGATTAAGATAACACACACCTAATACACTACATGATCATATCACATATTTCTCCACCCCCCAAATTGGGATGGAACTACTCACTAATCATTACACTACAACCTACATTAAAATGAAACATTCTACTGAAATGAAATTAGACTAAGCAAGAAATGAATATTAAAGAAGCTAATTGAAAGGAACATAAACTAAAGAAACATGCAAGAATTAAAAGACAAGATTAAAAGAAACTAAGAACAATTATTTTATTAACAATGACTCACATTAAAGGTAGCATTCTTCTCCACCTTGAGTTTTGCTTCAAGGCTTACTCCTTAGTAGAGAGAATGCCACCAAGCAATTGGTAGTTTATAATAGAAGGTGATGAGTTCTATTTATAGCCATAGAAAAAGGTAATCCGGGACAATTCCCCGATGTGAGACTAAACAAATACCAAAAATATCCTAAACAAACACTAATACATACGCTCCAGAAATCTTAGCGGATCTGGGAAAATCCGGACCGCCAATTGGCGGTTTACAGGATCTAGTCGAGCTAAATTTTGTTTTGGACTTTCCTTGATATATTTGTTGGTCTTGGATGCATCTACTTCGCTTGTTGGAGCTCCGACCCGAATCGAATTGCCAAAATACTCCCCACGATGGTGTGAAGTTTTCTGTTTTGCTCTTAGGTCCTTCAGTCTTACGTTCAGGTTCTTCTCCCTTGCATCTTAGTCCAGGTCTCACAAATAAGTCATTTTTCCCTGCTTTTGGGTCCTTTCATGCCTCTTCTCTTCAAACCTCTTTATTTCTGAAATTCAAACATAAAACTCGTCACGTAACATTGCTTAGGTGTAAGATAATGGATATAAGATACAAATATAAACATGAAATGATGTCAATCAATGTAAATGCCCCTCCGAAGGTGGAAATACGGCTCGCACACAAGCATTTATTCCCGAAAAATCTGTCGATGATAATACATAAATCGGGTCGCCTTGTAACTTTACTTGTCAGCAATTGAAGGAATCACGTCCACGACTCTGTATTCTCGCTCTCTACAACAGCAAATGGAAAAGGAAAAATTTCGTTGTTTGCATCCGTGCCCACAACAATTGGCAATAAACCTCTATATTTGCTATAGAGGTGCGTTCCATCCACACTGACAACAGGTCTACAATATTGAAACCTACTAATTGAAGGCCCGAATGCCCAAAACACACGCTTAAACATCTCCTCATCTGAATTTACATGGACAGACTCTATTTCGACAACAGATCTTTCATTGTTCTGATAGAGAACTATGACGAACCTTCGCAAATCTTTAAAACTGTCTTCTTCGGCACCATTTATTCGGTTCAACGTTTTTTGCCTAACATGCCTTTCTTATCGTAACCGATTTCAAGTGAGTATTTGGTCTTCACCCTTTCCATTTTTTCAGCAGGAGTAATTGTGAACTTAGTTCTAACAGATGACATTATCAAGTCGCATACAAAATTAGCACTGCATTGTTTGTTGTCGTTTAGCAATATCGGATTGGAACAAGTGTGCTCGGCGTCGTATGTTTTAACTTGAAAATATCTACAGCCTTTTGGGACAGACGTATGTAGACGCCATTTGCAGTTATCTTTATCACGACGAATACAATGAACAGTATACCGTTTCGTTGAAGAAACCACAACTGAATACTGAACAAACTTTTTAATGTGTCACGATTGCAGAGCATGAACCAAATCATCTTTCGTTGGGAAAATTCGTTTATCCCATAAAGAAATACCATCTTCCGTACGTCAATCACTATGTTCCAAATTGATCGCAGCATCGAAGAATGAGTGTTCAATTACCGAATTCTCTATCCAGTTGTCATCCTCAAAGATATCGGGAAGTTCATTAAGAGTTGGAGCTATGTCGTTGTTAGCAACTGCATCATCAACAACGTCGTCGTTTTCACGGTTTATGGATTGTCCCATCGCATATATGACATCCTGCGTCTCCGGAACGACTTCATTAGCAGAAACACATCCAGGTTCATCTTCTATAGCGAAGGGTGTGCTGTAATCCCCTAAGTCCTCAGTGTCATCATCTTGAACGCTATGCATCTCTTCCATGCCTTCTGATCGACTAAAATGAATTGGGTCAATAGCTGAGAAACCAAGCCCAAGGGAAGGATACGAGGTAGATGGTCCAGCCCTTCCAGCAAACACATCAGACTGTAATGCATGACTTCAAATTGCGACAGACCAGGATAACGATTTGCACTGCTGGAAGGAATGTCACACGCATTTTCTGGCCATTCGTTGCTTGTTTGGAAGTTATGTGATTGGAAAAATGGAATTTGCTGGTATGCTAGAACTTCGGTTGTAGGATTTAGACTTATATTCAAATCTATTCCACAGTCCCAACCGGTCGACCTTACTGTACCATACTCCGGCGAATGAGTGTTCGTTGTCAGCGTAGGGTCGGTCACTTTAGGTTTAGCTTCCACATACATTCCAATCACAGACATCCGTTTAAACAAACACATCAATCCATAAACCGACCTATCATTGGTTAATGGAACGTATGTCCAATCATTGTTTAATGACAATTTTGCCGTCAACTTGACATCAAACATACTGTGTGGATAACAACATTCAGATCTTATAATATCCATTAAATCCGCATATTTTATGTTCAACGGAACAACTACCAATTTGCGGTCAGATCATGTATATTCTGCCACATCTCCGTTACATTCTAATTTCCCATTATACATGACCAACAAAGATCCTTCATCATCTTTATCCATACCAAACATATATTAATTAAATTTGAAAATGTGTTCAAGTGAGATGGTTGTTCTTCATTACTAATTACTTAAAAAGTTGAAAATACTCAAATGGTTTAGAAATTACCTCAATCGAGTGTAGTAGCAAACGATTGTAAATGTCGAGCAATCTCTCCAATAAAATCAACTACAATAAACAATGTTACGAATCATGTAAGAATTTTTTGAACGGATACATTCATTCAAAGTAACATACATTCAAACCAAAATAACAACAAAAAATCTAATTTCAATCACATTAATCAAACTTAAATTCAACTATTTTTAAGATTACTACCGTAGACCTACAATCAACAAAACTAAAATCAATAATTAACTAACAAACAAGAAATAAAAGGTTTGGCCTAAAAACCCAAAATCGAAATCGAGTTTGCACCAAAACGGGTTTCTAAACCAACAAAAACACTACAATCATACCTAAAACAATAATGTATATAATCCTAATACATAAAAGGCAAGAAAACGGTGGAAAACGAAAAACAATCGAAACCCTAACCTTAAAATCGCGAGAACTCGGCGTGAGGGAGAGGGGGCGTTGGGCTGCTTGTATAGCCCTCCAAAACTCGGCGTTAGGAACTCCGAGTTATGCCTACTAAACTCGGCATCTCAGATGCCGAGTTCTATTTTAGACACTGTTCTCCTGGCCGTCCAACCGTTTCATGCACGAGCTGAGTGCCAGGAGAACAAGTCCAAATAGAACTCGGCATCCCCAGTGACGAGTTCTATTTGAATCACTATTCTCCTGACAACTCACGTCGAGTGGAATATAGGCAATAAAAAACCAGAGAGAACTCGACACTAGTGATGCCGAGTTCTATTAGTGTGAACTCGGCACTTGTAATGCCGAGTTCACATGAAGAGAACTCAACATCCTCAGTGCCGAGTTCTCTTGAAGAGTTCATTAATTTAAGAACTCGACAAATATATTTTTTCATGTTTGACAACAAAGACAATTTCATTTCCTGTTTGACAACAAAGACAATCATTCCAATTACCAAAACACAATTCAACCACGAAACACAAACAACTACGACAAAACACAATTCATCCATAAAACCAAAACAACAAACGTTTTAAACAACAAACAACCACAATAACGAGTTTAACATTTTAACATAAAACCAAAAGTAGTGTAATAACAACCAAATAAGTTTAACACAACTAAATATCTATCCTAAGTGACCTCTCAATCTCTTCTTCCTTTTAGGACGTGCTTGGGCACATCCTCTCCCCCTGTCGTGTCCCCCTCCTCGTGCTGCATTCTCAGTATCCTGAGTCAGACCGCCAGCATCTTCTTGAGAGTGTGGATCTTCTTCTTCTACGACGCGATCCTGACTCAAATGTAATGTGGGTTCTTCAGCACCAAAACACATAAGGCAAGCCTTTATTTTTTCCTTCAATTTTCCAACCATCGAAGAGCCTGTCTTGTGATCTTTGATCGCCTCGTGAATTTGATGAAGTTCTTCGTGGCACTCATAAACTCCGTGCACCTACAGATAATTAAAAGTTAATCAAACACTAAACACAATTTTAAAACGTGGTAATTGTTTAAATAAATGCTTAAATCTTACCATCTCTTGCTCTCTACCTGCTCGAGGTCTGTATAAGGTATTAGTCGGAGCCAAGGTGTGATGAACTATCCAACGTATGGTGATGCTTCAGTACCATTCCATATACAGTCGTGTGCTCTCTTCAGGAGTGACACATAGGAGTGGTCGCTCAAACTGTAGATGATCTCTTCTGTGCGACCAATGTTGAATGAATTGGTGATTTTCCGCTAACCAATTAACATCCGACCTCCCCTGAGCCGATTTCACTACATGTCTCTCCATCGGCTCTTGAATGTGCTGCTGTAGACCGAACTGTCTTATCACTCGGTCTGGACAATGCATAACCACCTCACCAAAATTTATAAGCCAAGTACGGCTCGTCCAGATCTCTTAACCTTCCATACATAGTGGTGGTAACTGACTAAGATCCAAATGTGCATAAGGGTCCCAGATCACTTGATTGAATTCCTGCACGTCCATCTCATTCCGATAAAAATCAAGTGTCGTCGTCTTCACACTACCCTTGAATGTTCTTGGTCGTCTCCAACGGCCACCTAATGGTGCCATCTCGTCCTCCGGGTATACTAATGGTCTGCTCTTCAAAGGTCTCCCAATGTGTAGATGTTCCCAGCACCACAACTGCAGGAACGTAAGAAAACCACACAGATGTTTCATCGGAATCAGTGAGGCTTCGTCTAACATGTGATATAAGTGGGTCAGAGCCGCACTACCCCAACTGTACTCCGATGTGACGACCAAATCTCCGAGCAAAGACATGTACTTTAAGTGAACCATCGTGCCACTCTTATCTACCAAAATACTGCATCCCAGCTGGAACAAAATGAAGGCTCTGGGGTATCGTGTAACTGTCTCCTTGTCAGCATCAAAAGACAACTGCTGAAACTGAGCTTGCAACCAACCCAAAGTTACGGAACCCTTATGACCCAAGTCATCAGGGACCTGACCCAATAAATCCATTCAGACCTCTGACCAAACGTACTCCTGAGACTCACACACCGGCAAACCATCTACGCGCAAGCCGGTAATCATAGAGATGTCACGCATGGTGCACGTGATCTCACCATGTTGCAGGTGAAATGAATGAGTCTCCGGTCTCCAACGTTCGACCATCGCCCCCAGCAAGGTATGGTCCAACTGAACTCGGCCCAACCGAGTGACTGTGTCAAACCCTGCCATATCTAGTAGAAACAACATCCTCTCATCAGTGATCTGCCATTCGTTCAGCTTTGATCCATGCTCAACGCATTTTACACCATCAACCTCCTTCTGCATAAATTTAGAGAAATGTCAGAATATTGAAACCCACGTGCAAATATTTAACTTGAAGACGTAAAATGCTTACAAAATCATTGAACAAGTCAGACTTGTGGTTGGCCTGCAAAACCAACACTGATCTGTCTACCAGACTCTGTGAAGCGTAGCTACCTCTAACCAAACCAGTACTGGAACCACCAAACTCCATCTGTACATAACACGTTAAAAAGTGAGATGATTGTTCTTCGTTACTAACTACTTAAAAAGTTGAGAATACTCAAATGTTTTAGAAATTACCTCAATCGAGTGTAGTAGCAAACGGCTGTAAACGTCGAGCAATCTCTCCAATAAAATCAACTACAATAAATAACGTTACGAATCATGTCAGAATTTTATTTAAAATTTTGACAGAACCTCCCCTATAGTTTTCAAATTCGTAAATTTAAACATGCACGGTAGAACAAACTAACAATACTACAAATAACATCATCACATTCTAAACATCAAAGTAACTACGTATTTCTCAACATGGAAAGTCACATACATTATTACTCAATTTTTAAGACTAAAAAAATCAAACTTCAATTCCCACATACATTCAAACTCACATACGGTTAAACTCAAATAAATCATTTTTAAGTTTACATTCATTCAAAGTAACATACATTCAAACCAAAATAACAACAAAAAATCTAATTTTAATCACAATAATCAAACTTAAATTCAACTATTTTTAAGATTACTACCGTAGACCTACAATCAACAAAACTAAAATCAATAATCAACTAACAAACAAGAAATAAAACGTTTTGCCTAAAAACCCAAAATCGAAATCGAGTTTGCACCAAAACATGTTCATAAACCAACAAAAACACTACAATCATACATAAAACAACAATGTATATCATCCTTATACATAAAAAGGCAAGAAAATAGTGGAAAACGAAAAAAATCGAAACCCTAACCTTAAAAGCGCGAGAACTCGACCGGGGGGGGGGGGGGTCGGGCTGCTTTTATAGCCCGATGGAAATCGACGTTTGTAACGCCGAGTTCTATGTAAGACACTGTTCTCCTAGCCCTCCAACCGTCTCATGCACGATCTGAGCGTCAGGAGAACAGTAAAAATAGAACTCGACACTCCTAGTGACGAGTTCTGTTTGAATCACCTCCTGCCAACTCACGTTGAGTGGAAAATTTCAAGTGTTGGACAATAAAAAACCAAGTAGAACTCGACATCACCAGTGTCGAGTTCTCCCAAGTAGAACTCGACACTGGTGATAGTTTTCTATGCACAAAAAAACAAAACCCGCCGCCGCCACGTGTCACCACGTGGTGGCAGCAAGTCTAGTTTGAAAAATATTTTTTACTGAGGTATATTTTGGCAAAAAAAAGTTAAAAAAAATATTATTTTAATTTTTTTTACTTAAATGAAAGCCTACAAAAGAACATAAAAAATCCGATTTGGACCGAATTAGATTCACGTCCATCTGGACTGGGCTGGTCATCAGCTCCTATTCAGTTTCCCAGCCCAAACTAGTATATGGTCACCCGTAATCACTCTTAACACCCAAGTCATAAGTGGTGGATTTATTAGGGTAGAATGCAAGTTCACCCCTCACCTTTAACAAAAACGAACCATTCAAAATTTCAAATACTTCAGAATATTCATTTAATTTGTAAAGAATATCCTAGCAGTCTTGCACTACATCGTGGGGGGAAAAACTTTACTTTGCAAAGATATGTCCACATGCATGGGTATTGGCCGCGGCCGACATCCACGTTCAGAAAAAGAAGTCCACGTCCTACCAGATAAGGTGGTGTCATAAAGTTGGCTCAAAGGATTGGTATGTTCATTCTTTTTGCTGTCGATGACGATGGAGAGACCAAAAGGAAGAGTGGAAAGGAGGGTATCTTCTCATTATGATGATGCCATGCATTTCACTTTTACTTCGTGATCTAATTAAGATCTATCCTATATATACATGTCTATCAAAAACACATGCACACTTTGTGACTTTATGTAAATTCAATCCGTTAGTGGTTGTTCGTTCGGCGGTTTTTATTAATTGTGTGAGACTGTGTTATGGACTTTTGCATCACTATACGTAGTGGACTAAATATTGAGAATTGAACTTAATCCTAGGTGGCGAATTAACCCAATGTGGCGTCCTAGTCACCCGCCACATCATCATTGCTTGATGACTCATCAAGGGGTGAAGAGTCAACACATGAGAAGACAAAAGGTTGAGGGAGTGAAAGAGACAAGAGTCTTTTCATTTTTGTGTAATTTTCGTCCTAATTATGTATGCAATTTAAGTAGAGGGTGTAATGATCTTGAATGATCATGTTTATGTAGTCTTTATATTTGGAAGTTGTAGGGTCATGTAAGTGCCTATATAAAGCACTAGAATTCACCATTTGTAGTAGAACAACAATATATATCAAGCATTAGAAGTTGAGCCATGAAATTGTATGAGAAAACAGTGAGTATGTGAGTAGAAAAAAGAAGAAGAGTGTGCATTTCAAAATCATTTTATTGCTTTGTGAGTGTCAAGGAGAGAGTCACCTTCTTTCCTTCGTGCCCCCCAGTAGAATAGATCAAGAATGGATCTAGTGGTGTCAAAAGAAGGCAAAAGGAATGGTGATCAGGGCGGTCTAAGGCAGCGCACGAGGCACGCCTTTTAGACCGCCAATTGGCGGTTGGGGACCGCCAATCAGCGGTGCCAGTAGCCCAGGAGACGGGCATTCTCCTGTGGTGTGTTGATCAGTAGCTCCCCGTCCTCCTCCCTTCCTCCAACACTAAAAACTTATGACTCAAGGTTGTGTACAACCTTATCCTTGTGTAGGTGAAGAAATAAAACTTATAACGAACCACCAAACCATTGCTAACAAACTTCTCACAAACAAAAGTCAATCTCCACATGATTTGTGCGCTCATGTGGTGGTCAAGTACTTATATAGGTCCAATTTCGTCATACCACATCACAGGAGCAGCTGGAAGAGTGATGCCCATCTGAAAGGGAAGATAAAGCAATCAGAAGAGTTTAGACTTCTCATTTGCTAAGGCACAATACTAAGCCTCTGTAGAGTAACAAGAGATCATCAGTTTCTTCTCGGAAGCCGAAGAAATAAGATGCGAGCACATGAACACTGCAAACCTAATTGTGGATCGTCGATCATCTACTCATCGGCATAAGCCGACAGACGCTGAGTGAAGACGGAAGAATACGAGAGAAGAAAGCCATGAGTAGTACGTAGTACCTTAAAGGTACCTCAAGAATATCTTTAAAGACACTTAATGAGCCATGGTTGGTGAGTGCATCATCTGGCATAAATTATTGACTATGAAATATCTGGGGATGTGAACCCAGGATATTGAAGAGAGATGAGAAGGGCGTGATACTGAGTAAGGTCTGAAAACGGTGGATCACATCCATTGACAAGAAAAGGATGCCATCGAAGTACAAAATGGCTTGCTAGCTTCTAGTGTAGCTCGGCCTAATACGCCGGATGTGTCCTCTGTTGCGAGAGTGAAGCCTTTTTTTCTTATGAACATGTAACAAACCTCAGTCCCAAGAAAGTAGCTTGGATACCCCATATCCTTAATCGGAAAATCTCAATCAATTGACTTCATTAGCTCATTGGCAGCATTAACATTTTTCCCCGCACGATTTATGTCATCCACGTAGACAAGAAAATACGTGAGAAGACCTGAGCGTTGAATAATGAATAATTAAGCTATATTTTCGAAGCCACACAGTCATGACCAAGGAGATGATTGTTTAATTTCTGGAACCATGCATGATGCGGTGCCTACTCAAGTCCATACAGTAACCGGTAGAAGCGAAAAACATGATCTGGTCTGTTGGTATCAACAAATTAATCCTTGTTTGTGAAGCATGTATACCTCCTCATTGAGGTCATCATGCCAGAATGCATTCTATGTTGAGTATATGGGTCTAATCGGAAATAACATGGGGTGGCAGCCCCCTGCATGTATTTATAAATTGATGTATGATGCAGATTGCACCGAGATTAAGGTTTCGTGTAAATACATGTGTCTTCCTTCCCCTTATTGTACCTTTCTGACGATATAGTGGATTTGTGAACCTGTGGTGGTCGTGGTTTTTTCCCACAAGAGTTTTCCACATAAAATTATTTATCTTGCAGTCTGCACATTTTTCTTTCCTTTGCTTCATTTGTCTACTCCTACATGGTAGAATTCTTAACATTCCACATATCCAATTATAGGATTTCGTGTCCCTATGTATGTGTATATTTTAAAAAAATTAATACAAGCATACATGATCGATTTCATATTTTCAGTAATTTTATGTTCATTATTTTGTGTTTATTCTAATATCATGTCACTCTACATATATTAAAATAAACAAATAAGAGATGATCATACTCAAAGGTTCTCTAAAACCTTTACGAAGATCTGGAGTTCCGTTGCCCGTCGAATCTCTCGACGATTCGCCTCTAAGTGTTCACCAAACTCTAAACAAGATTAGAGAGAAATGATCTAGCCAATCAATCTTTAATTAAGCTTAAAATCTAACCAATAACCTTTCTAAAGCTCCACGAGATTTAATCTCCAAAAGCTTGAAACAATTAAGAGAAATTCGGATGAATTAGCGAAGAGGTTAGGGAGAGAGAGAATTTCACATTCGTATATGAAACAAGTATGTGAGAGGACATATTTATAACCTCCCAAATCACCCACATCATGAATTATTCTCTAGCCATAATCCCTTGCTATTTTCTCCCTTAAATCAATCACAATTTTTCACATAATCATCCTTAAAATGTTTGACCATAGCTTGAATTAATCCAGCCAATTATCTGAATTATTCTCTTAATAATTTTGGCAAAACCGTACTGAATGGTTGACCAAAACTAACTAACCGGTCGATCGATTATCTGAATTTTACTCTTTTATATACTCGTGTCGTCAAATATTTGTAGAGCTACAATAATCGATGACCAACACGACAATCTTATCTCGATAATTAATGTTCAATGTTAATTACCATGATTGTGAATAACTTTTGATTTATGTAAACTATTATCTTTTAGAGCTCTACGGTTAAGGACCAAGAGTCTCCTCCTTAACACTTCCAAAAGACGAATACAATAATTAAGGAACAAAATATTTACTCATTCAATTCATAATAATTGACATATAAAAGTAAAACTTTTAGAACACATTTCTTTCACAATTGTCGCATTAACCAACTATGCCGCACGACCAAATAGAGAACCATCCGGACAATCGTGGGCTTCATGACCGGGCTGAAGGTGTAAGAACCCAAACCCTTGTTTAGGGTCAAGCTTGGTTTAGTGGAGGTTTAGGGCTTGCTTTGCATGGGGAAGTGGTGTGCATGGGGAAGAGGAGGTGAGGCGCGCACTGTGGACGTGAGGGGGAGGCGTGGGCTGCCGAGTAGGGCACTGTAGCGGGGGAGTGTGTTGGGTTAAAACGTGATTTCTTCTCTCTCTCTCTCATTTTCTCTCCATTCACTCATTCTCTCCCTTTTCTCTTGTGTGGCGAGAAGCTGAGGAGGAGACGATGTCAGTGGCGTGAGGCGTGCGGGGGACGCGCGCAAGGAGGTCACCGGAGGCGACGGGCGCGAGCGGAGCTCCGGCGGTTGCGTTGTCTTCGTTGAGGTATGTCAACTTAATAGTGTGATTTTGTGTTTCCTAACCCTTGTGGAAGGGTTGTGTTGGTCGGACGGGGAGGTCGGAGACCTCTCCGACGTGTTTTTCCATGAAAACCTCGGCTGACGCGAGGTAGGAGACGACAACCGGTCGACCGGACCCTTCGGGCGGTCGACCGAATGCATGAAGTTTTGCCTGCCTGTTGTGTTTCGGTCGACCGGGGTCTTGTGTTCGGTCGACCGGAACTTAAGTTATTCGGATTATTATGCATGCTTGTTCGACCGTTGCTTCTTGTCGGTCGACCGTTATATGACGTAGAAATGTAGGTTGACCCTAACTGTTATCGGTCGACCGAGACCCCTGAGTCGGTCGACCGATGGATTAAAATGTTGTAAATGATGTACTGTTAGTTTTCGGTCGACCGGGACCCCTGAGTCGGTCGACCGATAGATTGGAATTTAATGTTGACCAGACTCTGGATTTTGACCTCGTTCGGTCAACCGGTTTTAGACCTTTGTTCGACCGTTGGGGGGTTCTGTTTTGAGCGCAGCGGTAGACCGTTTTAGGAGTACGGTCGACCGATTCCTTTCTGGAACCGGTCGACCGAATCACCTCTTCCGGTCGACCGTTTGGGCCCAGGACAGAATTCCTGGATCCCTTTTTGAATGCCAACTTTGTCCACGGAAACCCGTGTCCTCGCCTTGTGCGTGAGCCGGGAGGTGACAGTAGGCGCGTTCCTTCCATGTATGGAGCGTGACTAATGTGATGGATTGATTGGACTTATTGTAGTGTAGCAGGCCTGAGGGATCGTGGATCCCAGTGTTGTTTGTGCGGGCACGCAACTGGCGTTGGGTGAGGTGACTACCGGCCCACGGGCTACGGAGGTCGCTGCCCTGCTTTTATAGCGGCGCGGTTGGTGTTTGCGGCTCGAGGAGCCTGATGACCTGGCAGACTTCGGTCTGGACCCGTCCGATGTTGTGTCGGACGTTGTGGTGGACCACCGATGCTGTGCCGGTGATGCCGCTGAGGTTGTGCCGGCGATGATGATTGTTGGGCCGAGGCTGTGCCGACTATGTTGATCCCTCGACTGGGCGACGGCCCCGTTGGTGCCTGTGGCTCCGACCACTAAGATTTGCAGATCTGTATTCTATCGGCGCGCAGGCGTGACAGAGGCTCCCTGCCGAACCCTTGAGTAGTGTAGCCGCGTGTGGGGGGTGCGATGTCGCGTGCTGTAAGGCTGCATGTGCCTGCAGTAGGTCTCCTCGGGAGACTCGTTGTTGATTGTCAGACTGATGTCCTGTTTTACCCTTCGGGGGAACTATTTTCATTTCTGTCGATGCCATGACACGCTACTAGTATGATAGGTTCATTGTGTAATGCATGCATATAGGTGAGTTGGCGTACGGGGTTTCCTTTCTGGAAACTCAGGCATTGTTGTTGAATCTTTTTCGGGACCGCAGTAGGTCGTGTGGGGTGGTGACCGGTGGGCGCGCGCATTTGGAGTCGGATCCTCTAGTCGGACCACTGAGGTCAACATGATTACGTTTATCTTCCCTTGTCGTTTTGTTGTAATCATGTATTCATTTTGGCAAACTCTGATGTATTCTGGTGCACCACTATTTGTTTATGAGAAGTAACAGTCCCGCCTTTGATTATTGTGTTCTTTGTCTTGATTATGATTTTTTAAAATTTCCGCTGTATCGGGATGCTACAATTTGGTATCAGAGCGGTCGATTCCTATGCGGTTCCCAATGAAATCACCCTTGTAGTAATAAGACTCATGCATTTTATATTTTTGGCATGCATACATGGCTGAAGTTGTGATTGTTTCTTCTGTCAGATGGCACCTAGGCACGTGAGGAGTTCTCCACGCGATCGTGATCCCAATGACGACACATTTGGTGCTCATTGGGACAGGTTGGGCGAGTTTCTGTAGCGTCAGGCAGCTCAGAGCGCCCAGGGCGGAGTGGGAGCTGAGCACGATCGGTTCATGCGTCAGCACCCGTCGACTTTTGATGGCAGGAGGGCCCAGAGGTTGCGGAGGACTGGATCTTTCGGATGGAGAAGATCTTCCGCGCTATTGGAGTAGCACCTGAGAGGATGGTGGAGCTGGCCACCTATGTGTTCGATGGCGAGGCCGCCAACTGGTGGAGATCTACGTCCACAATTCTGTTTGATGACCGTGCAGATGTCAGCTGGGAGGAGTTCTTGGAGGTGTTCCACGAGCAGTACTTCCCCCAGCATGTCAGGGATCAGAAGAGGGAGGAGTTTATGTCGCTCGAGCAGAGGGAGATGACTCTGGCGAGCTACATCAGCAGGTTCAACGCCTTGGAGCGTTACTGCCCAGTGATCTGCGTGACCCAGAGCAGCGGGCGAGGAAGTTCGTGAAGGGATTGAGACAGCCGCTTCGATCTCGGGTGATCAACAGCATGCCGCGGACCCTTGCAGATGCGGTGAAGCATGCTACGATCATCGAACAGGACCAGAGAGAGTGTCTTCAGGAGGCGAGGAAGGCGCCAGTGAGCACCGGTAGCAGAGTAGCTGGTCGTGGAGCAGGGAACCTGGGCAAGAGGCCCAGGTTCGATGGAGGAGGAGCACGTCAGTCAGGAGCGTGCACTTACTGCGGGAGGTTTCATCCAGGACATGAGTGTCCCCGTCGGACTGGAGCATGCATGGGTTGTGGTCAGATGGGACATTTCGTCCGTGATTGTCCTCAGAGGCAGGGTGAGCCGAGCAGGAGGCCAGGACCACCAGCAGTAGGAAGAGGCGGAGGCAGCCGATCATTGGTTTCACCGGGCCAGGGCAGGAAGACCGGGCGAGTCTTCACTATTCAGGCAGAGGAGGCGAGGGACTCCAACACCGTCGTGGAAGGTACGCTTTCAGTTTCTGGTTCAGTAGCTCGGGTGTTGTTTGATTGTGGCGCCACTCACTCCTTCATTTCAGAGAAGTTTGCTGGCGAGTTGGGTCGGACCCCTGTGCTGCTGACTGATGTTTTGGAGGTCAGCACGCCCATGGGTGAGGTGGGCACTGTGGGGAGCTTTTTCCCTGGCACCACAGTTGCTTCGGGAGACCATGATTTTCCGGCAGATCTGGTCTTGTTACCGATGGAGGACTTCAACGTCATACTGGAGATGGACTGGCTGTCACAGTACGACGTGCAGGTCTTTTGCCGTGAGAAGAAGATTCTGGTTCCGATGGAGGGCTTGCCAGATGTTCTGATCAGAGGTGCGAGGAGCAGAGGGGGTCGTCTGATTGTGTCTGCGGTTAAGGCACAGAGACTGATACAGCAGGGATACAGAGCGTTTGTGGCCACGCTGGTAGTTCCTGATCCTGAGACGAGGAGACTGGAGGACATAGAGATTGTGCAGGAGTTCCCGGATGTGTTTCCAGCAGAGATTCCAGCGTTACCGCCGCATCGAGAGATCGAGTTCGACATCGAGTTGGTAGCGGGTACGACACCTCAGTCGAAGGCACCGTATCGTATGGCGCCTGCAGAGTTGACAGAGCTGAAGAAGCAGTTGCAGGAGTTGATGGAGTCTGGGTTCATTCGACCGAGTGTTTCTCCATGGGGAGCGCCTGTGCTCTTCGTGAAGAAGAAGGATGGATCGTTGCGGATGTGCATTGACTACAGGATACTGAACAAGGTTACCGTTCGGAACCGGTACCCTTTGCCCAGGATTGATGATTTGTTTGATCAGTTGCAGACGGCGAGAGTGTTCTCGAAGATCGATCTGCGTTCGGGTTATCACCAGTTGCGGATCAGGGAGGCAGATGTTCAGAAGACAACCTTCAGGACGCGGTACGGCCACTACGAGTTCTTGGTGATGCCATTTGGACTGACGAATGCGCCTGCAGCATTCATGGATCTGATGAATAGGACCTTCCAGCCGTACCTCGACAGATTTGTCGTGGTGTTCGTGGACGACATCTTGGTGTACTCGCCTGACAGGGAGCAACATCGAGAGCACCTGAGGACTGTACTTGACATCTTGAGGGATCAGCAGCTTTATGCCAAGTACACGAAGTGTGAGTTTTGGTTGGATCAGGTGGCTTTTCTGGGGCATATTGTGTCAGCAGATGAGATTTCAGTGGATCCGGCTAAGGTCGAGGCAGTGACTCAGTGGAGAGCCCCGACGAGCGTGACGGAGATCAGGAGTTTCGTAGGGCTGGCAGGGTACTACAGACGGTTTATCCAGGATTTCTACAGAAGGGCGTCAAGTTCGTTTGGTCCCAGAAGTGCGAGGACAACTTTCAGGAGCTGAAGAGGCGATTGACGACAGCACATGTTCTGACTCTACCGAGTGGCAGTGGAGGCTTTGTGATTTACAGCGATGCATTGGGGATAGGCTTGGGTTGTGTTCTGATGCAACATGGGAAGGTGGTCGCGTACGCTTCGAGGCAGCTGAAGGTGCACGAGAAGAACTACCCTACTCACGATCTGGAGTTAGCAGCAGTAGTTCACGCGTTGAAGACCTGGCGGCACTATCTGTATGGCGAGCAGTTCGAGGTCTTCACCGATCATCAGAGTCTGAAGTATTTGTTCTCGCAGAAGGAGCTGAATATGAGGCAGCGCAGATGGCTTGAGTTCATTAAGGACTACGACTTCACCATTTCCTATCATCCGGGGAAGGCGAATTCGGTTGCAGAGGCGCTGAGCAGGAAGGTGGAGGTTTCAGTTGCGAGTCTGTGCATCCAGGAGTCGAGGCTACTCGAGGCATTGTCAGAGTGGAGACCGTTCACAGAGGGTACAGAGGGAGCAGTGATTGCTGGGCTTCGGGTAGAGCCGCAGACTGTCTCACGGTTGGTTCAGGCTCAGCAGGGGGATGATGAGTTAGCTGGTATGCTATAGTTGGCTTCCAGAGATGGATCAGACTTCAGTGTGGGGATTGATGGTGGTCTGAGGTTCAGGAGTCGGATCTGGGTGCCAAAGTTTGATGGGCTGAGAGATGACATCATGGAGGAGGCACACAGAACTAGATACACCATTCACCCGGGGAGCACGAAGATGTATAAGGACCTGCAGCGGAACCTCTGGTGGAAGGGCATGAAGAGGGACATTGCAGAGTTTGTGGATCGATGCTTGGTCTGTCAGCAGGTGAAGATTGAGCATCAGAGGCCAGCAGGACCGATGCAGTGTATTGAGCTTCCTGAGTGGAAGTGGGAGCACGTGACGATGGATTTTGTCACAAGATTGCCGAAGACGAGGAGATTCCACGATGCGATTTGGGTGATAGTCGATCGACTGACCAAGTCGGTGCATTTCTTAGCGATCAGGACCACGTTGCCTTTGGAGGGTCTAGCTAAGTTGTACGTGGAGGAGATAGTCAGGTTGCATGGAGTGCCAGTGAGCATCATCTCCGATCGAGATCCTCGATTCACTTCCAGATTTTGGGGGAGTCTGCAGCAGGCTTTGGGAACACGTCTGAGGTTCAGTACAACGTTTCATCCGCAGACCGATGGTCAGTCAGAGAGGACGATTCAGACCTTGGAGGATATGCTGAGAGCATGCACACTGGATTGGGCAGGGCACTGGGATGAGCACTTGCCGCTGATAGAGTTCGCCTACAACAACAGCTACCACTCGAGTATTGGGATGACACCGTACGAGGCATTGTACGGGAGGCCTTGCAGATCGCCGGTATGTTGGAGTGATGTGGGCGAGAGGCAGTTAGTGGGGTGAGAGATTGTGCAGATGTACTCAGAGAAGGTGGATGTGATCAGGAGGAGACTGGCCACAGCACAGAGCAGGTAGAAGAGTTATGCTGATCGACGCAGACGAGTGTTGAGTTTCGAGGTGGGCGACCATGTGTTTCTGAAGATTTCCCCAGCCAGAGGTGTGATGAGGTTTGCGAAGAAGGGGAAGCTCAGTCCGAGATATGTTGGACCGTTTGAGATCCTCGACCGAGTTGGAGAAGTTGCCTACCGGATTGCATTGCCACCACAGTTTTCGGGTCTTCACAACGTCTTCCATGTATCGATGCTGAGGAAGTACGTTGCAGATCCAGCTCACGTTATCGACATAGCAGTGCCAGAGATTCAGCAGGACTTGTCGCTCGAGGAGAGGCCGGTCGAGATTGTTGATCGCATGGATCACCAGCTCAGGAGGAGGACCATTCCGATGGTGAAGGTCAGGTGGCAGCGTCACAGTGAGCGCGAGGCCACTTGGGAGATCGAGGAGGATGTCAGAAGGTAGTATCCAGAGCTTTTCGGTGAGTAGTTTGCTTTGATTTCGGGACGAAATCCTTTTAAGTTGGGTGGATTGTAAGAACCCAAACCCTTGTTTAGGGTTAAACTTGGTTTAGTGGAGGTTTAGGGCTTGCTTTGCATGGGGAAGTGGTGTGCATGGGGAAGAGGAGGTGAGGCGCGCACTGTGGACGTGAGGGGGAGGCGTGGGCTGCCGAGTAGGGCACTGTAGCGGGGGAGTGTGTTGGGTTAAAACGTGATTTCTTCTCTCTCTCTCTCTTATTTTCTCTCCATTCACTCATTCTCTCCCTTTTCTCTTGTGCGGCGAGCAGCTGAGGAGGAGATGACGCCAGTGGCGTGAGGCGTGCGGGGGACGCGCGCAAGGAGGTCACCGGAGGCGACGGGCGCGAGCGGAGCTCCGGCTGTTGCGTTGTCTTCGTTGAGGTATGTCAACTTAATAGTGTAATTTTGTGTTTCCTAACCCTTGTGGAAGGGTTGTGTTGGTCGGACGGGGAGGTCGGAGACCTCTCCAACGTGTTTTTCCGTGAAAACCTCGGCTGACGCGAGGTAGGAGACGACCAACGGTCGACCGGACCCTTCGGGCGGTCGACCGAATGCATGAAGTTTTGCCTGCCTGTTGTGTTTCGGTCGACCGGGGTCTTGTGTTCGGTCGACCGGAACTTAAGTTATTCGGATTATTATGCATGCTTGTTCGACCGTTGCTTGTTGTCGGTCGACCGTTATATGACGTAGAAATGTAGGTTGACACTAACTGTTATCGGTCGACCGAGACCCCTGAGTCGGTCGACCGATGGATTAAAATGTTGTAAATGATGTACTGTTAGTTTTCGGTCGACCGGGACCCCTGAGTCGGTCGACCGATAGATTGGAATTTAATGTTGACCAGACTCTGGATTTTGACCTCGTTCGGTCGACCGGTTTTAGACCTTTGTTCGACCGTTGGGGGGTTCTGTTTTGAGCGCAACGGTAGACCGTTTTAGGAGTACGGTCGACCGATTCCTTTCTGGAACCGGTTGACCGAATCACCTCTTCCGGTCGACCGTTTGGGCCCAGGACAGAATTCCTGGATCCCTTTTTGAATGCCAACTTTGTCCACGGAAACCCGTGTCCTCGCCTTGTGCGTGAGCCGGGAAGTGACGGTAGGCGCGTTCCGCGTGCCTGCCCAGGGACCGCCGTTGGGAAGAGTGTGGGTGTTCGGGACGCGTCACTTCCATGTATGGAGCGTGACTAATGTGATGGATTGATTGGACTTATTGTAGTGTAGCAGGCCTGAGGGATCGCGGATCCCAGTGTTGTTGTTTGTGCGGGCACGCAACTGGCGTTGGGTGAGGTGACTACCGGCCCACGGGCTACGGAGATCGCTGCCCTGCTTTTATAGCGGCACGGTTGGTGTTTGCGGCTCGAGGAGCCTGATGACCTGGCAGACTTCGGTCTGGACCCGTCCGATGCTGTGCCGAACGTTGTGATGGACCACCGATGCTGTGCCGGTGATGCCGCCGAGGTTGTGCCGGCGATGATGATTGTTGGGCCGAGGCTGTGCCGGCTATGTTGATTCCTGTGGCTCCGACCACTGAGATTTGCAGATCTGTATTCTATCGGTGCGCAGGCGTGACAGAGGCTCCCTGCCGAACCCTTGAGTAGTGTAGCCGCGTGTGGGGGGTGCGATGTCGCGTGCTGTAAGGCTGCATGTGCCTGCAGTAGGTCTCCTCAGGAGACTCGTTGTTGATTGTCGGACTGATGTCCTGTTTTACCCTTCGAGGGAACTGTTTTCATTTCTGTCGATGCCATGACACGCTACCAGTATGATAGGTTCATTGTGTAATGCATGCATATAGGTGAGTTGGCGTACGGGGTTTCCTTTCTGGAAACTCAGGCATTGTTGTTGCATCTTTTTGAAGACCGCAGTAGGTCGTGTGGGGTGGTGACCGGCGGGCGCGCGCATTTGGAGTCGGATCCTCTAGTCGGACCACTGAGGTCAACATGATTACGTTTATCTTCCCTTGTCGTTTTGTTGTAATCATGTATTCATTTTGGCAAACTCTGATGTATTCTGGTGCACCACTATTTGTTTATGAGAAGTAACAGTCCCGCCTTTGATTATTGTGTTCTTTGTCTTGATTATGATTTTTTTAAAATTTCCGCTGTATCGGGATGTTACAGAAGGTAACCTAAAGATACTTCACACACAAATCAGACCCTTTAGCCACAAGGCACGCCTTGAAACGATCAATCTAACCATTTTGCCGCTTTACAGTGTACACCTAGTTGTTACCGAACATATTCTTGGATAAAGTGCAGGGAACCAAGGACCAATCGTGAAACACAACCATACTCTAATCCAATGAATTCAAGCTCTAAAACCACAAAATACTGAATTTTAGATGTAAAAAACTTTAAAACAGTAATTAAAGTTAAGAAACACATTAAGAAACCAAAAACACCTAAAATAAAAAAATCGATAGGCAACTCAAACCATAAATTAGGCGTAAAACCAAACCAAAACATGAACCAATCTAAGATATATTCCAATCCACCCCTATAATGCCAATTTAAACAACCAAAATACTTAAAACACATCTTAACACATTAGAATAACTTAAACACTTAAACACCAACTTAAAGTTGTAAACAACTACGTAAACCTTTTTCACACCTCCAAACACTAGTGCAAAATAGAGAATATACGTCGGATATAAGGCTTCTATATGTCGGTTATTGGCGTTCCATAACCGATGTCTATCTATGGGTCATCTATACTCAAACATCAGTCACTAAAGGCTGATGCCTATTCTAGGGGAATACACATCGGTTATCCGTACAACCGACGGCTATTGTAAGGGAATACACGTTAATTATACTCACAATCGACGTCTATTCTAGGTGAATACACGTCGGTTATCCTCACAACCGACGTCTATCGTAAGGGAATACACGTCAGTTATCCTCATAGCCGACGTCTATTCTACGTGAATACACGTCGACTTTCCCACAACCATCAACAAACAACTATATGGCAAACAAAACTGAGCAAAATATGGAAAAAACCGAACAAAATATGGAAACCAATGCAACATAAGAGACAATACATACTGTCGTGGCTGTTGTGGAGGGTCGGGGGTCGTGGCTGTTGAGGTCGCAGAAGTGTCTGCAGTGGCGGAGGTTGGCCGAGGACGCAGAGGCTGCAGTGGCAGAGGAGGTCGACCGAGGTCGCGGAGCTTATAATGGCTAGGATTTGGTTGGAGATTTGTCGCAGTGGCTAGGGTTATAAAATTAATGAAACGGTTTACGTCTAAACGATTTCATATTTGACCTATAGACGTCGGCTATAGAGCCCACTCGACGTCTATACTCCTTTATGGGGATATAGACGTTGGTCATAAAGACCACGCAACGTCTGTACTATAGGCGTCGAATAATTTGAAAACTGACGCGTATACCCCTTTACGGGGAATAGTCGTCGACCAATTGAACCAAACGACGCCTATTCTGTTTAAATTTTGGATTGGAGTAACAATTACTTGAGTTATGTTAGTTTAAATGAGTTTCAACTTTGAAAGTTTGTGAGTTTAAAATCTTGGTTCTTTTTTTTAACATTTTTTAAACGAGGTATAGACGTCGGTTATTAAAAAAACGACGTAAATATGTGAGTATAGACGTCGGCTACCAGTAAACGCGACGTATATACTTATAAACATTGCATTTATGGGATACCGACGTGTATTGTGGGACGTTTATTTCCTATTTTGCACTAGTGACTTAAATTCCTAACCTTGTTTCACACTCATGGACACAAAGAAACTAGAGCTCCATGAAAATATCTTCTCCTCCCCTTACAAAATGACTTCAAGCCCAAAAATAACTTCCTAAGTGAATAGGAAACCATTACAAAATCTTACATAAGCATCCCCCCTCGACCCCCATCCCATCCTTCATACATGATAAACCAACCTCGATCTGATGTCTTATAGCTAGTCACTTCCATGTCATTTGAGAAAAAGGGGCTTCACAAGTTCAATTAGGTTGAGCATCGGTACGGACCCGGACTGGACCGAACCGGACCCAAATGCTCTCCGGGGTCTGGACCGGAGACCAGACACTGAACCGAACTCGGACCGATCGGTCCGGTCTAAAAACCTGGGCCGGACCGGATTTTTGTGGGGAATTTGGGGTTTTAGACCGGACCAGACCAAAACCCGGAGCAGTTGGATTCGGTCCGGTCTGGTCCAAAAAACTGGACCGAACCAAAAAATGCTCCTCTGAGTTCAATACTGATTAACATCCTAAATTTTAGTTGGTTTTTTTGCTTGCGTGCCAGCACAAAAACAACATAGTTCTAATATGCTATCACTCCATAGCTACTAATGCCACTCCAAAACTGGTCAAAAACCTAGAGTGTCACTGTGTTTTTGGATCTGCCGCTTTTTTTAACTTTGTCATTAACATCGTTATTGTTCCATTAACGGAATTAGTAAAATTAATATTTTAATTTTAACATTTAAAAGTTCAACACTATATACTCGAAATAACTTATTTTCCCTGATCCTCCTCTCTATCATCTTTTTTTCTTTACTATTTCTTTCTCTCTCGTGTAGGTAATTTAAATGTCCTACACTTGTGCAATGATTCTTCCTAAACGAAAATCACAATCCTTGTCCACCTATGTACAAGTTACTCACGACAAATGGAAGTTAACCAACAAGTGTGGGCTTTCTAAGCAGACGACACAGTTGAGTTGTTAAGTTAGTTAGAGGTAATGTGATTATTTGAAAATCATTTGAAAACTCTTCTATGTGTTACAATCAAATCTCAGAACGCAAATACATGTGATCCGTTTGGAAGCCTCAAAGGTTGCATATGAGGTTTCCAAAACTTGAGTTTTGGGGAAGAGGTTTGAATGTAGTAGTTTGAGTTTTCCAAACCATAACTCCTATCTCTCAAACAATCTACTTTAGAGGTATCAATTTTTAGAGTTTTTGGTACCCCTCATCTAAAAAAGCAACATCTACTACTTGTTTGGGTTCCATTTTGGCGTTTGGAGTTTTAGTTTGTTGGTATAAACCATGAGAATATTGCAATGACTACTTTCATCCTTAGGTTCTTGACACAAATGTCAGACCTTACTAGTTGTTATAATTATTATTATAAGTATTTTGGAAGACCTTAGTAGTAGTTATTACTATTATTTTTAAAATAATGAGCTATCAAAATTGAGCTAAATTGGTAAACATGCACTACATGTCAAACATTATCAAATGAAACCTACATTCAAACATTAACATTAATTGGTCCAATTAATAGGCCGGAAATTACCGTTAGTCTATTAACATTAACATTAAAAGGGACATGAGTTGGAAATGGTGTAATTGTTGGGGACCAACTGGTCAATTTTTATGCGTTTTGCAAAACTCACTCTAATGGTTTAATTTTCCAAAATGCCAATTTGTTTACGACTGAAATTTATAACCACTAAAACCTGAAAACGCCAAATGGGGTAGATCTAATCCTGTAGGTACCATTCCAGATTTGGATCGGTTTATCTTCCAATAATAGAGTAATAATAACACCTAATTAACGAAAGCCTACAAAAGAACATAAAAAATCCGATTTAGTCTGAATTAGATTCATTTCGATCTGGACTGGGCTGTTCATCAGCTCCTATTCAGTTTCCCAGCCCAAACTAGTATATGGTCACCCGTAATCACTCTTAACACACGTCATTAGTGGTGGATTTATTGGTGTAGAATGCAAGTTCACCTCTCACCTTTAACAAAAATGAACAATTTAAAATTTCAAATACTTCAGAATATTCATTAAATTTGTAAAGAATATCCTAGCAGTCTTGCACTACATCTTGGGGGGAAAAAACTTTACTTTGCATTGCAAAGATATGTCCATATGCATGGGTATTGGCTGCGGCCGACATCCACGTTTAGGAAAAGAAGTCCACGTCCTACCAGATAAGGTGTTGTGTCATAAAGTTGGCTCCAAGGATTGGTGTGTTCATTATTTGTGCTGTCGATGACGATGGAGAGACCAAAAGGAAGAGTGGAAAGGAGGGTTAGGTTTTTTTTTTGCTCTTATGTTGATGTTTTCTTTCCGATGCCATGCATTTCACTTTTGCTTTGTGATCTAATTAAGACCTATCCTATACTTACATGTCTATCAGAAACACATGCACACTTTGTGACTTTATGTAGATCCAATGCGTTAGTGGTTGTTCGTTCGGCGGTTTTTATTAATTGTGTGAGATTGTGTTATGGAGTTTTGCATCATTGCGGACCAATGACTTACGACTCAAGGTTTCGTACAACCAACCGTATTTTATGTACGTTCGAAAGCTGATGATGTTGGACAGAAGGGATAGACTTTTTTGACCGAAAATTTAAATTGTTTTGTGGAGAGCCTGTTTCTTTTTGAAAAATTGAAACAATATTGCAAAAATGAAATTAAGGAACCTTTTTGCCACTGCTAAGAACCTATATTGTCAAAATGGTAGATAGCATAAAACCATGCGAATGAAGAGAGAGAGAGAGAGAGAGAGAGAGACCAAATTGGAGGATATTTTGCAAATTTAAATAAATTAGAAATAACTGGTTATTTTTAGATTGCTCACGGTAGGTTTTGCAAAATTTAAATTACATATTAATTTAGTTAATGAAGTTAAGAAGAACGTTGTAGAAATTATTGAATGTGATGTTTGTTTGTATTATTTTTGGATGTATTGTTACAAGAATGATACGTGGATTATATACAAGAGATTGTAGTTGTTGGAGACTAAATACGTTGTCTAATTTGGTGATTATCTTTTGTGTTGAGATCTTGGATGGAGGTTGCCTTTTCTTCTAGATTGCGGGTTTGGTGATGATGACCGTTAAAATCTGAGCCTGGATTTGGTATGTTCAACACTCCCCCTAAAGTTGGGACCGAAAGAGATTGAATGATCCCAACTTGTGGAGTATACTTTGGAATTGTTTCTGGTCTACTGACTTGGTGAAGATATCCGTCGCGTGTTGGAACATAGGGAACTTCAATTTCCTTCGTTTGGATTTTCTCATTGATAGATGACAATCAACTTCTATATGCTTCGTTCTCTCGTGGAACACGGGTTTGGAGGCGATATGGCGAGCGACATGATTATCGCAGTACATTTGCATATGTTCTTAGTGAGGAATCTTCATTTCATTAGCATGGGTTTTAGGAGTTGTTTGAGACAGATGAGCTTGTTAATGGTGGATGTCATAACTCTGTATTCGGCCTCATCACTGGATCTGGCAACGATATTTTGCCTTTGCTTCTCTAAGTGACTAGATTTCCACCAACAAATGTGCAGAATCCAGTGGTGGAGTTGCGGTCGTGGCTACTAGCCCATTCTGCATTAGAGTAACCAATTATAGAATTAAAGTTGTTTCTTTTCATCCATATTCCCTGACCTGGAGTGTATTTTTAGATATCTAAGGATTCTATCTATAATGTCCAAGTGGTGTGTGTGAGGAGCATACATAAATTGACTTACTGTGCTAACTGCATAAGTGATGTCCAGTCCTAGTGACAGTGAGATAAATAAGTTTTCCTACAAGTCTTTGGAATTGGCCTATGTCGTTTAGGGGATCTCCATCGGTAGGATTTACTTTTCGGTTTGCCTTTATAGGAGTGTTAGCCGGTTTGGACCTAGTTTTCCGGTTTCTTTGAGAAGATCGAGGACATACTTCAGTTGAGACAAAAACAACTCTTTCTTAGAATATTCAATTTCAATGCCTAAGAAATATTTCATGTGTCCTAGATCTTTGATGTCAAATTTATGCTTTAGATATGATTTTACCATATCAATTTCTTTATCACTGTTTCTTGTGATAATGATGTCATCTACATACACAAGAATAATGGTGGTGATGTTATTATAGTATTTGATAAACATGGATGCATTAACAGAATATTTAGTGAAACCATAAAGAATGAGAGAGAGACTGAGTTTTGCATACCATGCTCGCGGAGATTGTTTCAATCCGTAGATTGATTTGTGGAGTTTGCAAACCTGATTGTGATGGGAGTTGTATCCCTGAGGAGGGGTCATATACACTTCTTCTTCTAATGTGCCTCTAAGGAAGGCATTTCGAACATCCATCTAAAAAAGGTTCCATTCATAATTGACAGCAATAGAAAGGACACTAACAATGTTCATTTTTTCCATGAGTGCAAAAGTTTCCAGGTAGTCCAGCCTATAGGTTCAAGTGTATCCCTTAGCAACAAATCTAGCTTTGTATCTATCAACAAACCCATTACTGTTATACTTGATTTTATATATCCATTTACAGCTAACAAGCTTAATTCCTGGTTTTGAGGGAACTAAAGTCCAATTTCATATTTTTCTAAGGTTGCTAGTTCGTCATTCATGGCTTTAACCCAATTTGGATTCCTAACGGTTTCATGATAGGTGGTGGGTTCACTTAGATTATCAATCACATTCAAAAAGTTTTGATGAGAAGAATTTATGGCTTTGTAGGATATGTAGTTTTGGATAGGGTAAGTAGTGCTATAAGTGACAAAATCTTGAAGATGAGCCGGAGAGCGTGTAGGTCTTGTGGACCGTCTCGTGGGAACCACTTCTTGTGGTCTTTCTTGGTCTTGTTCGTCATTTTGTTCACCTGTACCACTTCCTTCTCCCCCTTCTTGAGATCCAGGAGTATTCTCAAGAGGAGAAAAAAACTCATCACCCAAGTCGATGACAGGGAGAGGAGTCGTGTTACCTGTGAAAGAGATTTTTGTAGAGTCTAAATATGAATGATTTTCAAAGAAGCATACATCTCTAGAAATGTACAATTTACAACCTATGGGATCATAACATTTGTACCCCTTCTTTGGGAAGAAATACCCAAAATGGATAGTTTTGACAAAATGAAAATCAAATTTAGCAATCTATTTTTTATAGACAAAGCAAGTGCAACCAATTTTTTTAAGGTGGTCCACACTCATTCTTCTACCATTCAAGATTTCAAGGGGTTGTTTGTTTTAAATTATAGGACTATGGTAAAAAAATTATAAGATAAACGACAATCAAAATAGCTTTAGACCAATAATTCTTAGGGACCTTAGTTTGAAATAAAAGAGCTCTAGTGACATTAAGGAGAAGTCGATTTTTCCTTTCTGAGATACCATTTTGCTTAGGGGTGTTAATGGAGGTAGTTTGATGAAATATTCCTTTGTCTTTCAATTTATTTTGAAACATGTGACTGGTGTATCGAGACCCATTATCAGACCTACGGATTTTTATTTTAGTGTTGTACATGTTTTCTACCAAGGCTATTGATGCATTGCATACATTGCATCATATGTCTTTCATTTAGATTAATTTTATATCAATAAATGCTACTAAGGTATGTGTTTAGTCTTATTTACAGAATACGGGGACCTGAATGCAAATTACCCATATCCCGAGCGTAGACGCGTGCAAGAAACTCATTTCTGTCATAAAGACCAAGTTCAAGATTATCGGGATTCAAATGGAAGTTCATCCAAGCATAAAAGCATTCAAAGACCTAATTACAAAAAAGCCAAGGACTTAAGCACAAAAGTAGTCAGGACCTAATTGCAAAAGCCAAAGACCCGACTGCAAATTAAAGTACCAAAATATTATTTTGGAGAAGTTCTAAAGAAAAATCAATTCGGATCTCCAAATATATGAAGAAATAAATTCGGAGCTCAAAAGAAAGGAAAGAAATCAATTCAGACGCTCAAATGACATTTAAATCATACCATAAACACACAAGAAAAATCTGGATCGAATCTGAGCCAAAAAGGTGGCGATTCCACCGCAACCCATGTACAAAATGCGGCGGATTAGCAGCACAAGAGTCGATCCGTGCGCTCAAATTTTTACCAATGCTGTATTGACGCGTGTACTTTTCTTTTATGTATTGGGTGTTGGCTTTTTGGCCTTAATCTATGTTTTGATGATTTAATTAACCTAATCTTAATTATGATCATGTAGAGTAGCACACATATTGCATGGCATATATATTGCTTTGTGCTAACCTCTACAGGTGATCAAGACTCAAGAAAGAAGAAAAATCAAGTCAAGACATGTAATCAAGCTAGGATTGAAGACATGTAATTTTACATTTCTTTGAGTATTAGGAACTTATGTGAATTGAGCATAACTTAAGCTAATATGCATGCATTCACACACTAGGTTCCTTGTAGGAGTCACACACAAAATATCATATCATTTGGACTTCATTAGATCACCTAAACACCTAAAACATTGGTCGCCAGTCTGCCTGAGTTCGGTCGACCGGTTATACACAATATTTGTTATACCAGACCAATCAGTTCAACCGATCACACTTCTGTTAACCGTTTACCCAGACCTGTTCGGTCGACCGGTAGACCTTCGGTCAACCGTTTCGTTTGCTATTTCTGGTAAAACTACGACCGTTGTATTTGTCGTATTATACAACGGTCGTATACACATTTTTCTCTTAATACACCCCAAATACTTTTGCACCGGTCGAACAAAATACCTTGTTCGGTCGACCGTTCTATTAGGTAAAATCTACCTGCTATCGGTCGACACAAGTTTAGTTCAACCGATCGAGTTTTCCCTCTACCGAACCCTGTAGTTCGGTCGACCGGTACCTGTTCGGTCGACCGTTGACTTATAGAACTTAAGTGTTAGGTAGACCAGTACCTATGTTCGGTCAACCGATCCTTTAACTTACTCAAGGGTTCGGTCGACCGTTTCTGGACCGATTTGTGCAATCCGATTTTCTGTTTTGTGTACTTTGCACAAACCCCAATCAAATCTTGTCCAAACGGCTAGAAATCTTTAGGAGCTTATAAATAGAGGTTCACACTTAGTTTTCCACAAGATTTCACAACTCCAAAGTGTCAAACCTATAGTGAGATTTTCCACAACCTCCAAGCTCCAAATTAGTCATCCAAAGCCTAATTTCCACATCATTCATCATACAATCATCTAGCAATTGTTGTGCTCAATTAGAGAGTGAGTTCCACACTCAAGTTACCATTGTTGTAAAGTGAGCAAGGGTCTTGGTGAAAGCCCAAGACAAAGTAGCAAGGACTTCGGTGAAAGCCCGAAGTGATTCTCTCGATTTGTGAGAGGTGGTGCCAAGCTCGGTGAGGGTTGTTCGCGAGCTTGAAGACTTGTAAAAGGCGTTGCTCCCGGCCCGGAACGGTGAGGCATAGTGAATACGCAAGAGGGGCTCGAACGGAGATTCGATAGGTGCTTGTAAGAGAGGACGTAGACGCGGCCGAACCTCTATAAAACCGACGTGTCTTCTTGTGGTTTGCATTACCTTTCTACTTGTGTTTGATTTAGTTTAAATTTCCGCTGCATTTCTTTGATCGATCAACCAAGTAGTAAATTAGGGTTTAAGTGTGATTAGTCTTAATTGTGGACCCATAACCCACACGATCCTACATTTGGTATCAGAGCCTTGTTAGCTAAATTTCATTACTTTACCGTAATTTTAGCTTAATTTTAGCATGGCTTCAACATCTAATCACTTAGAGGGTTTATGCACCACAAGGCCTCCTTTGCTTAATGGGTCAAATTATGATTATTGGAAAAATAGAATGAAAATCTTTTTAATATCAAATGACCTTAAGTATTGGAAGTTTATTCAAACTCCATACATCCCCCCAAATGAAAATGAGTTAGATTCTTTATCTAGGCGTCAAATGAAAGAAATTGAAATGAATTCAAAAATTATGAATATTCTTTATTGTGGCCTTAATGAGGGAGAATACAATAGAATTAGGGGATGTGAAAGTGCCAATGAAATATGGCATAGGTTACAAATGCATCATGAGGGTGATAGCAAAACCAAAGAAACTAGGATAAGTCTCCTCATGCATAAATATGAAATATTTTCTATGCAAATCGGTGAGAACATAAGCGACATGAACACTCGCTTCACCGATATTACTAACTCTCTTTTGATTCTTGGAAGAAGGATAAATGAAGGAGAGATGACTTGGAAATTCCTCCGGTCATTGAGCAACAATTGGGAAGACAAAGTCGTCGCAATTGAAGAATCGCACGATCTTTCAAAATTGAAGATCAAGGAACTCATTGGAAATCTCATGGCCTATGAACTCCAATTGAGTCATCGAAAAGAGAAGGAAGCTTCAAAGAAAAACTCCACGGTGGCATTGCATGTAAACTTTGATGAGCCAAGGAGAGTGGAAGAAGAGGACATTGAGGTCCTTGCCCAAGACTTCTTCAAATACCTCAAGAGGGATAATGGAGAAAAGAATGAAAGAAGAGGTAGAAGAAGTGAGAAAAGAGAAAAAGAAAAGGAGAAGGAGGAAAGTGAAAATGAGAGAAAAGAGAGGGGGAAGAAAAACGAGAGAAGAGAGAGGAGAAGAGAAAAGGAGAAGAGTAAGAGGAAAGAAAGGAAGGAGGAAGCTCACAAAGCTACTTGGGATGACTCTTCATCTCCATCATCATCATCATCTTCCTTGCAGAGTAGAAGAGAGGTTGCCCATTCATGCTTCATGGCCATTGACGATGAACAAAGTGAGGTAGCTTCTAACTCCTCTAAATCTTATTCCACTAGAAGTAATTCATGTTCAAGTAAATCATACTCTAGTGCTAGCTCTAATTCTAATGCTAATGATGAATCATATACACATGATGAGCTACAAAATGCATTTCATGATTTAGTTAAACAATATGAGATCATTTGTGAAAAGAACAAAAATGCTAGAAAAACTATAAATGATCTCAAATGCCAAATTGAATTAATCATGAATGAAAAGAATGAGGTGGTTGCTAGACTTGAATCAAATGAATCATCACTTGCTAGTCTAAGTAAAACACCGATTGTTGATGAACATTTAGATCTTAGAGCTTCAAATATGCAACTAAGGAAAGATCTAGAAATGTTCACAAAAGGAACAAAAATGCTTGATATGCTTTTAAGTAGTCAAAGACAATCCTTAGCTAAACATGGTTTAGGATACAATGTGCATTTGAAAAACCATGTATCTCATACTACCTTAAATGGCAAGCATTTATGTGTTAAGTCTATTTCCTCAAGTGTGTGGGCACCCAAAACCAAAATGGTTTGGATCCCAAAAGCTAATGTTCAAGGACCCAAAGTTGTTTGGGTACCTAAGTCTACACTTGTAGGAGTTTGAGGAGGAGATTGGTGGTGACCCGGTGAGCCAAAGCGTCGAATTCGAATCCGGTTGCATCACCAAGTCAAGATTGGAGCTATTCAAGATTCAAGTTTGGTATAAATTTCTATCTTTGAAATTTCTGAAAATGTAGCTCTAATCTAGTCTATATGCTTAATTGTCATATCTTTAGAAGTTCAATTCATTGAAAATCATTGACCCTATTCATTGCAAATCAATTATCACATCCATTGATTTTAATTGTCAAATTTTAAATGGATGTTAGAATAAGGCTTAAGTTGAAACTTAAATGAACTTAACTTGAATCATACTCATAGTTTCCATGTAGGCTTATTGATAGGGGGAGCTTAAATGTTATATCTTTTAGAGTAATGAAGTGCAAAATTTAGGGGGAGCAACTTCATTACAAGACATCCAAATTCTATGCTTAAAGTCTTAATTGTAGTTGTTTTTTATGGATGTCAAAGGGGGAGAGATAATTAAGGGGGTAACTTGGAATTTGGCATAAAATTGAACAAAAAATACACATCCATAGGGGGAGCATTAATATGCATAGTTTACATATACAAATTCCATGTATTTAGATAGAATTAAGATATAGGTTGCCATCATCAAAAAGGGGGAGATTTTTGGTTTTTGGCCTTAATCTATGTTTTGATGATTTAATTAACCTAATCTTAATTATGATCATGTAGAGTAGCACACATATTGCATTGCATATATATTTCTTTGTGCAAACCTCTACAGGTGATCAAGACTCAAGAAAGAAGAAAAATTAAGTCAAGACATGTAATCAAGCTAGGTTGAAGACATGTAATTTTACCTTTCTTTGAGTATTAGGAACTTATGTGAATTGAGCATAACTTAAGCTAATATGCATGCATTCACACACTAGGTTCCTTGTAGGAGTCACACACAAAATATCATATCATTTGGACTTCATTAGATCACCTAAACACCTAAAACATTGGTCGCCAGTCTGCCTGAGTTCGGTCGACCGGTTATACACAATATTTGTTATACCAGACCAATCAGTTCAACCGATCACACTTCTGTTAACCGTTTACCCAGACCTGTTCGGTCGACCGGTAGACCTTCGGTCAACCGTTTCGTGTGCTATTTCTGGTAAAAATACGACCGTTCTATTTGTCGTATTATACAACGGTCGTATACACATTTTTCTCTTAATACACCCCCAAATACTTTTGCACCGGTCGAACAAAATACCTTGTTCGGTCGACCGTTCTATTAGGTAAAATCTACCTGCTATCGGTCGACACAAGTTTAGTTCAACCGATCGAGTTTTCCCTCTACCGAACCCTATAGTCCGGTCGACCGGTACCTGTTGGGTCGACCGTTGACTTATAGAACTTAAGTGTTAGGTAGACCAGTACCTATGTTCGGTCAACCGATCCTTTAACTTACTCAAGGGTTCGGTCGACCATTTCTGGACCGATTTGTGCGATCTGATTTTCTGTTTTGTGTACTTTGCACAAACCCCAATCAAATCTTGCCCAAACGGCTAGAAATCTTTAGGAGCTTATAAATAGAGGTTCACACTTAGTTTTCCACAAGATTTCACAACTCCAAAGTGTCAAACCTATAGTGAGATTTTCCACAACCTCCAAGCTCCAAATTAGTCATCCAAAGCCTAATTTCCACATCATTCATCATACAATCATCTAGCAATTGTTGTGCTCAATTAGAGAGTGAGTTCCACACTCAAGTTACCATTGTTGTAAAGTGAGCAAGGGTCTTGGTGAAAGCCCAAGACAAAGTAGCAAGGACTTCGGTGAAAGCCCGAAGTGATTCTCTCGGTTTGTGAGAGGTGGTGCCAAGCTCGGCGAGGGTTGTTCGCGAGCTTGAAGACTTGTAAAAGGCGTTGCTCCCGGCCCGGAACGGTGAGGCATAGTGAATACGCAAGAGGGGCTCGAACGGAGATTCGAGAGGTGCTTGTAAGAGAGGTCTTAGGCGCGGCCGAACCTCTATAAAACCGACGTGTCTTCTTGTGGTTTGCATTACCTTTCTACTTGTGTTTGATTTAGTTTAAATTTCCGCTGCATTTCTTTGATCGATCAACCAAGTAGTAAATTAGGGTTTAAGTGTGATTAGTCTTAATTGTGGACCCATAACCCACACGATCCTACATTGGGATCCCCGGTTGAGGCTATAAATAAGGCTGAATCATGTTTTTAAACGAGTCTTAGTTTTTATTCCATACTTTAGTAATAAAATTCTTTTGTTTTATTTCTTGTTTTGAGTTTTCTTTTGTAGTTTCTCTAGGACTCATTCTCCTTCCGTCCATCCATGAGTTTCTAACTCTCTCCAAAGGGTGGGGGTGATGGATTTTGGGTGATGAGAAGAAGAATGATGTTATTATTTTAATTTCGTGTTATTATATTTTGATTACTTGAGTTTATGTTGAATCATTTATCATGTAATTCTTTATAACTAATGTGATTTATTATAAGTTTCAGATTTCTCTAAACAAAACCCGACATCTAAACCTCCACCCGCTGGACTCTCATCCATATTTGCTTTATTTTCTTTTTAGTTTTTGTTGTTCTTGCTTTAGATAATTAAAAACCAAAAATCTCAAACCAAACTTATTTTTCTCTCTTTCTTTCCCTAATCGAAAATCAAAAAAAATAACAATATCTCTCCCTCCTTGTGTTCGACCCGTACTTGCCATGTCTTCAATGACGTCGTGCACTTGCGGTATAAATAAAATTCTCATAAAGTTTTTGGCGCCGTTACCGGGGAGGCGACGAAGATTTTCTTTATTTTTGGTGATTTTGATTCTATTCTGTTTATCGTGTGAGCAATCTAACTATTTGGGTTTGCGTTTCAGGAGACAACGGAGTGCGCGGCGAAATCTGGGCACAGTTGGAGCAAGAAGGGTGGCGAAATCGCCACATCTAAAGCACAACCTGCGGCGGATCCGCCGCACGTCTGAAGCATCTGGCCTTCAATTTTTTTCTGAAGCTAGAAATTTTCGAGAGCGGGCGATGAACCCGACTGAGCGTGCGTAGGTAACCTTTGTTGTCTTTTTCCTTGTAATTTCTAGTTTCGGAAAATTTCCTTTTTGTAGAACTGCACGTGTTAAGCTCAAATTCCATAATTGGAAATAATTCAACTCTGACCTAAAAAATGGCAAAATTAGAAAGACTTAGTGCATGCATCATATAGTGTTTTGTTTGCATTATTCTTGCTAAATTCCTGCAAATTATTTTTTTAGTTGAAGAGTGCTGGAGGCAAGGTACGTGCGCGGTTTTTATCGATTTCATTTAAGCATATAATTTAGTTTGCATACAACCTTGCAATTGTCCCCCAACTAAAGACCAATGTTTGACTATCTTTGCTAGATTTAAGTTAAACTATCTTAAGGGCAACTCTGTAGGAAAAGATACGGTGGGGATTTCATCACCCTTCTGTGGCCCACAAATCACAATCCTAAAGTGTCACCCAAGCCTTAAAATTAAAATCAATTAGACATTGGCCCCTAAGGACTCGGACTCAATTAAGGAGAAGATTGGTTTGACTTGCTATGACTTGAAGCTGATCGAATTTAATTTGGTGTCTAGAAAGTGTTTTTGCGTTGACGTAAGTCTTCCAAGCGAAGTGATTGTCTAATTGGCACCGACTCTGTCGGAAGCGCCCCCACTAGCTATACACTACCTGGCCAATTTTGTTTGATTAGTGAGGGAGGTGAATCAAGCGAATCAATTCGACTCAACCAGTTAGGAGTCATCTAGATTTAAGTGACATTAGGTCTAGGATTGTTTGAACCGTGCTTGTTTAGGAAACTTCTGACCCTCTTATCTATCTTTTATAGTTAAGTTTCCCTTCTCATCTGAGTCTTCTTTCTCTTCTCATCTCAATTCTCTAGATTATGATTCCTTTCTCATCTTTCCCCCTTCTATTGTTTGTTTCCATTTTTGAAAGAAAAAAATTCAATTGATTCTTGAATTTGAATTTGGAATTTAAATTTCGAATTTGAATTCAAAAATTGATTCAAACCGGTGCACTCAGATTTGGGTTCCGGACTTGAGCAATCGACTCTCACGAGTTCATCTAGATTCAAGTCTGGAGCTTAGTCCCAATCCACCTGTTGCACCACCTATGACTCTGAGGGATCAGTGCTACCCAACGATGAATGCTCAGCCATCGTGCATCGTTATGCCCATCATACCGGGTCGTGACTTCGAACTGAAGGCACAATACATGAGTATGTTGCCCAAGTTCACCTTTAGGGAAGACCCATATCTCTTCCTTAGAGAATTTGAGGAAATCTGCTCCCTTATGCAATACCAGCATATCTCTGAGGAGGCAGTGCGTCTTAAATTCGTGCCTCTAGCACTGAAGGACGACGCTAAGAAATGGCTATATAGTCTAGCCGAAAGATCTATTAGGAGTTGGGCCGAGTTTGTTCAAGTGTTCTTAAAGAAATATTTCCCCAACCATAAAACTATTAGGATTAGGAATGAAATTGTTGCATTCGTTCAATCTGAGAGCGAGCCGTTCTATTCCTATTTAGAAAGATTTAAGAGCATGCTGACCCAATGCCCTCATCATGGAATTCCAAGATGGTAATTATGTCAAATTATTTATGAGGGATTAACACCTACATCTAGGGTTATGGTAGAATATGTAAGCCAAGGAAACTTCATGTCCAAAAATGAGAATGATGCTTCGACTTTTCTTGAGGATTTAGCCGAAAATAGTATGCAATGAGACAATGCTAGAGCACCGAATAACCCGAGTATTGGATCTAGAATAGCAAGTCAACCCAGACCAGGTGTCTTAGCTGTAGATGCCACTGTAGCTGCTGAAGCAAAACTAGTCACCCTTATGCGTAGAATGGAAACCCTAGAGCTAAAAACCCAACCCCTAGTGAATCAAGCATCTTCTGTCCCTTGCTCTAGATGTGGTCAAACTGGTCATACAATGGAGGATTGTGCGGACTTGGAACAAGTTAATGCCGTATTTAACCATTCTAGAAATGACCCATACACATCAACCTATAACCCGGGTTGGCGTATTCATCCCAATCTTTCATGGAACCGACAAGGTCAACCTCCTAGACAACAACCAAACCCGTATAACCAAAATAAAACATCATCTGTGTTTAGTAACAATGGAGATTATGATGTTAGATTGACAAGCTTGGAAAATTTGGTTAAGACTTTTATGCAAACAACCACCCAATCCTTCCAATGGCTAGAAACACAAGTCAGCCAACTAGCACAAATTGTAGGTGAAAGAGAAAAAAGGTCAGTTTCCAAGTCAACCTGAGGTGAATCCAAGACCTAATAATCAATATCAACCCTATCAACAACCTCTAGGAAGTAACAACCCTACACCGGTTCAAATGATTAATGAGGAGGGACCGTTCCAACAAATAAATGCAGTTGTATCATTACTGTCCGGAAGACAAGTCCATAACAATGTGGTAAATCCTAGAACGTCTAATCAATCTAGCCATCAAACAACCACTTATGACCTAACCATTGAACCTGACGTCCAATCTGAAACGCCCAACCCACCTACTCAAACTGAACCCATAGCTCAACCTGAGCGAGTCTATGTTCCTAAAGCTCCATTCCCCAATAGACTCAAGAAGAACTCAAGTGCACAAATGGAGAAAATCTTGGAAGTATTTAAGCAAGTTAAGGTGAATATTCCACTCCTAGATATGATTCAACAAATACATGCTTATGCTAAATTCTTAAAAGATCTGTGCACTAAAAAGAGAAAAATGAACGTACCAAAGAGGGCATTCTTAACTGCAAACATAAGCTCTATTCTGTCCAACTCATCTCCTATAAAGTATAAGGACCCTGGGCGTCCCACAATTTCATGTGCGATAGGAGATACTTTTATCAACAAAGCCCTTCTAGACCTTGGTTCTAGTGTTAACCTTCTCCCGTTCTCTGTCTATGAGCAACTAAACCTTGGTCCACTAAAACTCTCTAAGACAACCCTTCAATTTGCTGATTGCTCTGTTGAGAAACCAAGAGGTATAGTAGAGGATGTTTTGATTAAGGTTGGTGACTTCATTTACCCAGTGGATTTTGTCGTTCTAGACACTGAACCTGTTATCGATCCTAAGAGACAAATCCCTGTAATACTAGGCAGACCCTTTTTGCCACTTCTGAAGCTTTGATAAATTGTCGAAATGGGCTCATGCATCTATCTTTTGGAAACTTAAAGGCTGAATTTAATATCTTTCATGTTGATAATGAACCAGAAATAGTATGCAATCAAGTGATGTTGTAATGAGATCGCGTATCTATAAGATTTCTGAATCAAAAAAATCATCACAAAATCAAAAAGAAAGTGAGAAAAAAGGGAGTAATTCATCTACCCAACCACCATCACTCGAGCAAATAAGAGAACCAACACATGTGAGGGGTGTGGAATCTTTACCTCGGGGCAACATGGGGAATAATTCAACTGGATACATGCACCAACATGGTGATATTCAATCCAGTTCTGACTATGGTTGACTCTGAGTAAATTCAAATCCCTCTACCGCAAGTTGACTCAGGTAATAAGTGCATTTTCTTTATCTTTGCATACATTGAGGACAATGCATGATTTAGGTGTGGGGGTGTTTATCTATTTATCTATCTATCTATCTATCTATCTATCTATATATTCTGTGTTGGTTTAAAAAAAATAAAAAAAATTATTCAATGCTCCATGACATAACTTAAGATTGAACTCCGTGTACAAATTGCACTGAGTTTTTGTTCTTTATTATATAGTTCTGCTTGTAGAAATGATGACATAAATCTAAGTTCCAAAGAAATAACCCATTACCCTTTAAGACATGTATGCACTTAAATTGGATGAATCAAATCTTTGAAGTGGTTGATAAAAAGCAGAGGTTGAGGAAAATATACCGGGAATTGTGGACTTCTGATAGCAATTAAGTCTTGAGGAAAACAATAAAGGAATAAAAGTAAGGAAAGCACATCTTGCAAAATGATTACAAAAGCTCAAGCCTTCGAGTCACTGGTCCGTAGGGGTATCTTAAAACCCGGTAACTTGAGTCTGCCATCTCAGGATTATCGACCAAACTCGCTACACGAATGCAAAAAGGGTAAAAGTGTCAAAAAAAGCAAATGTGTTGAATCACGGGAAAAAAGAAAAAAAATACTCAATGCCCAAAGTTAGAAGAATGATCCATGCCATGGTTGATCCGAATGATACTTCACCACCAGAGGAGGTGTGCAAAATAATTTAAGTGATAACATGTGTAGAAGGATTAGTGGTGTGAATGTTGGAAGAACAAAGACCAAGTTAGATTTTTTTTAGTTAGATTTATATAATGAGTATGCAAGAATTCTAAGTGAGATGTATAAGGTTAAGGTTATGATATTGAGAGTTATTAATGAAATGTTGAATTAAGACTTTGTGGGTGTGTCAACTGAAAACTATCACGAGACAAAACTCGTCCTCTAAGGAAACTTAGGGGTTTAAAGGCTTGTTGCACATGCTAAGTGCAACCGTGATTCCTACGAAAGTGAGTTAGGATTTCCCTTTTTTCATTTTTCTTATATTCTATTTTGCTAGGGACTAGCAAAATCTAAGTGTAGGGGTATTTGATGCATTGCATACATTGCATCATATGTCTTTCATTTAGATTAATTTTATATCAATAAATGCTACTAAGGTATGTGTTTAGTCTTATTTACAGAATACAGGGACCTGAATGCAAATTACCCATATCCCGAGCGTAAACGCGTGCAAGAAACTCATTTCTATCATAAAGACCAAGTTCAAGATTATCGGGATTCAAATGGAAGTTCATCCAAGCATAAAAGCATTCAAATACCTAATTACAAAAAAGCCAAGGACTTAAGCACAAAAGTAGTCAGGACCTAATTGCAAAAGCCAAGGACCCGACGGCAAATTAAAGTACCAAAATATTATTTTGGTGACGTTCTAAAGAAAAATCAATTCGGATCTCCAAATATACGAAGAAATAAATTCGGAGCTCAAAAGAAAGGAAAGAAATCAATCCAGACGCTCAAAGGACATTTAAATGATACCATAAACACACAGGAAAAATCCGGATCGAAACTTAGCCAAAAAGGTGGCGATTCCACCGCAACCCATGTACAAAATGTGGCGGATTAGCCGCACAAAAGTCGATCCGTGCGCTCAAATTTTTACCAATGTTGTATTGACGCGTGTACTTTTCTTTTATGTATTGAGATCCCCGGTTGAGGCTATAAATAAGGCCGAATCATGTATTGAAATGAGTCTTAGTTTTTATTCCATACTTTAGTAATAAAATTCTGTTGTTTTATTTCTTGTTTTGAGTTTTCTTTTGTAGTTTCTCTAGGACTCATTCTCCTTCCCTCCATCCATGAGTTTCTAACTCTCCTCAAAGAGTGGGGGTGATGGATTTAGGGTGATGAGAAGAAGAATGATATTATTTTAATTTCGTGTTTGTATATTTTGATTACTTGAGTTTATGTTGAATCATTTATCATGTAATGCTTTATAACTAATGTGATTTATTATAAGTTTCAGATTTCTCTAAACAAAACCCGACATCTAAACCTCCACCCGCTGGACTCTCATCCATATTTGCTTTATTTTCTTTTTAGTTTTTGTTGTTCTTGCTTTAGATAATTAAAAACCAAAAATCTCAAACCAAACTTATTTCTCTCTCTTTCTTTCCCTAATCGAAAATCACAAAAATAACAATATCTCTCCCTCCTTGTGTTCGACCCGTACTTGCCACGTCTTCATAACTTCATTGACGCCGTTCACTTGCGGTATAAATAAAATTCTCATCAGCTATATATTCAAAAATATGGGAAAAATATCTGATTTGGATTTAAGCAAGTATAACCAGGTAGTACAAGAAAAATCATCGATAAACGTAATAAAATACTTAAAATCATTATAAGACTCAACAGGGGCAGGGTCTCATATGTCAGAATGAATCATCTCCAGAGGTCTCCCTGTCTTAGTAGTTGAGGAATTAAACGGTAATATAGACTGTTTTGCAAGCTGACAAGTCTCACAACATAATTCAGAATTTAAATTTATACTAGGAAATAAATGTTTTAAAACAGAAAAAATGGGTGTCCCATATGTTTCGGTGCCTGATGAGACACATTATTAGCAAGAAAAAAATTATTCGGAGTGTCTAGCACATAAAATCCATTTATGAGATGCCTCTACCAATCATCTTCCCTGATTATCGGTCTTGAAATAGCACATCAAACGGTGAGAAGATCGCGCTACAGTTCAAATTTCTTGTTATCCTTGAAACAAACAAGAGGCTAGATGTGAATTCAGGAACATATGATACATTTTCAGGGGTGTCGTTCCGAAATATTGATTGTCCTATTCCGTTAATTTTCACTTGATTTCCATTAGCAACAGTAACAAATTCATTTAAGTTTGGGTCATAATATATATTGCATACAAGATTTTTATTCTCAGTCACATGTTCAGTGGCAGCTGTATCTATAATCCAAGAATCATGCGTAAATGTGTAATTAGCAAGAGGATTAATACCTGAGATGTTACCTTGCAAATTTTGATTTTGACCATAATACTTGAGGAGACATGGTTTATTTCATGCTGCACTGATCTAGTCCCACGAGTACTTGACGTCTGCACCCCTAAACCTGTATCTGGACACGGATTGGGATTTGGGACCCACACTTGTTCTCCTCTGGTTCGGTTGTAATCGGGCGTGGTCGAATCCGCAAAGAGTTCAGACATATAACCTCTGCTACCGGAGCCCGACCTGATCTGCTCTGATTTTTGTGTTTCATCTCATGCGTTAGGGTTTGCGTGTTTCCTACCTCCGCCTCCACTTTCATCACCCCTCCTTTCTCTGTCTTTTGGTAGTCGGAGGTGCGGGTAGAGGAACTAACAACGATCACGGCGGTGACCTTGCTTCTTGCAGTTGTCGCAGTGCTCGTCTCTTCTCATCCCGAATTGCCCTTTGTTTTTTGTGTGTTTGGTTTTGATGATGTGTGGCAGCGAAAGCTTGATTTTCTTTTTCTGTGTTTTGATGCATGCCATGTCATCAGGTTTCTTCTCATTGTACCATCACTATGATTTGGCTGAGGGGCGGAAGCTCCGATGATGACAATATTTGCGATCTTAGAGTCTTATAGCTAGGGTTGAGTCCCACTAGAAAGTGGTAGATATGATCTTGCTTGACTCTTTCCTGGATGATCTTAGGGTTTGAGCTTGACTGTTCGTAGACAGTCTTTTGCCATTTACTTGTTTGCTTGATTTTGAAGACGTGGGAGAAGTTTTGTTGCATTCCATATAAGTTGTGAGTCTCATTCCATAACTCCTTGGCTGAGTTTGAATAGATAAACATGTCTGCGATTTGTGATTGCGTGGAGTTGAGCACCCATGTCATCACGAGATGATCTGCGATTTTGGTATTGTCGGTGGTCGGTTTTGGTGTCTCCGGTGATGTGGCCTAATTTGCATTTGCCACTGAGGAACAAGATGATGGATCTTTCCCATGTTAGATAGTTCGTCCCGTTGAGAAGTTGCATGGTCAACCTTTGCGATGTTGCTCCTTTTGAGGCCTTGTGCGTCAACCCCCTCTCGCGAGTTGGAATTCTGGTCTGTTTGGTTTTGGTTTGTGGGATGAGAGGAGCCAGTGATGATTTTGGGTGGATCTTCTGAGGTGATGATAAGTGATCTTCGTCGGTGATGAGTGCCAGTGTCTGAGATGTCCGTTACTGCTCTGATACCATGTAAAAATTATTGAATGTGTTGTTTGTTTTTATTATTTTGGATGTATTGTTACAAGACTGATACAAGGATTATATACAATAGATTGTATCCATTAGTCTCTAAATACATTATTTCCTAATTTGGTTATTGCCTTTTGTGTTGAGATATTGGATGAAGGTTGCCTTTTCTTCTAAATTTCGGATTTGGTGATGATGACCGTTAGAGTCTGAGTATGGATTTGGTATGTTTCAACAGACGTTAAAGAAGTTGGCAGAGAAAGAAATACGAATGACATTTACTCGTATAACTGATATTTTCTTGCAACAAGTTTGCCTCTTTGCGTAAACGGTAAACTAGTCAAGTTTTTTGGAATATAAAATGTTTCGATTAAAGTTTAAACCGCAAAGTGCACGACCGCGATGAAGCGCTGATATGTATAGGTTGAATCCACAAGGAGGTGTGTCAACTCTGGTTCTTTAGAAATCAAGTGGAAAATAAATGGGAGAAGAAGTTTGATTACACAAAAATTGGCTACACTAAACAAACAATTAACCAACAAGAAAGATGAAAGCACGAGAGTAATTGAAACTAAACTAAACAACTAGCAAAACAAGATGAAATTCAGTAGGAAAAACTCTCAAGGGTTGGAGTGTGTACACACATGTGATAAGGTGGTGAAAAATGCATTCAATAATGCACAACTGTAGGTTGTGTTTTCATGCATAGGAAGTGTCTAATGGTTGTGGCAAAACCTAGCATTCCAATAACTAACCTAGTTGATTAACACGAGCATAGACAAATTGATTATTAAGAACCTAAACAAGCATGGGAAGTACCTAATAGTTATGACAAAACTCATCAAGTTAAGTATTCTCTTTTAAACAAATAATCATACATTCACATTCATCACATATTGCATAACATAACATTCATTGTCATTCTTTATTACATGTATAAACATCATCTCCACCCCTAAAGAGGGATGAAACTACTCACTACAAATTAAGCTAACAATTGTATTAAGGAAGCAAGACATTCTAACTAATTATACTAAGATTAAGAAAACAAAATAAGCTAAACATGCAAGCATTAAAAGAGAACATTAGAACAAACTAGGAAAAAATATTTTATTGAGAACTCACATTACAAGTAGTATTCTTCTCCACTTGAGTTTTACTCCAAGATTTTACTTTACTCCAAGTAAAGAGAATGACCACCAAGCAATGATTTTTTTTTACAAATGAGGAAGAATAGTTTTACTTATATACATGAAAAAGGCAATTGAGGACAATTCCTTAGTGTGAGACTAATGAAACATTTCCCGAATAGACATAAACGAATAACCCATATCCGTGCGAAATAGGGTCAGATTCTGTTCAAAAGGGACTGCCAATTGGCTGTCACAATTGGTCAGATGTGATCTAATTTCGTGCCTATACTTAAGTTCTTCAATTCTTCACGTGGGGTGTGTCCTGGTCAGTAATTTGAGTTTGTGTTCGAATCTAATTGTCAAAATACTCATCGTGATGGTGTGAAGTTTCTCGATTTGCTATTTGGTTCCTCCGGGCTTATGCTCAGGTCATTCCATCTTGCAGATGGGTTATTGTGCATGACAGAGATGTCCATTTTGTTTCATTTAAGTCATTTCTTCTTACGTTTTAGTTTTTTTCTTCTTCAATTCTCTTTTTATTACCTAATACCTAATACCTAAAATATAACAATAAATACTCGAGTAACACAATATTGAGGTGAAATAAAGATATATGACATGAATATGATGCACAATATACTACTAATCACGAGACAACATCCAACAAACTTCACTTTATAGCTCCAATTCTTATTTCCAAGTCAACTTCAGTCAAACTTCTTTATTTCTTTTTCCCTATTCCACCAGAGAGCTTTCTTAGCTCAACCCTCTAAAGTGCTCTCCACACCATCTCACTAACATCGGACTTTGAGAAATCTTGAGAAAAAGCTCGAACTTCTCACGTGGCCCTCCTCAATAAAGGATCATGTGTTACCATACTTCAATGTGCCTTGTTCTCAAATTGAAATTGGCATCTTGTAAGCCAAATATATTGCACTTTGGTTATCACAATTCAACGTAGTCCGCCTTTGACACACTTTAATTTCAACGGTAGGGCCTCCTTTTCGGATCTAAGCCTCTGACCACAATTGTGTACTCTGTTATCATTGTGGATGTTAAAACGTTTTGAAGGAACTAGTCGTCAAACCATAGTCTTAAGGATAATCGGATGGTAAAGAGAAGGGGAAAGAGAGTTTTCCCCACTACGCTAGAACAATAAAGGAAATGAAACTACTTTAATTAACTACTAACAAAGAAATTAAACATTGATAAGTAACCTGGGTCCTGAGAGTGTGAGGGGTGGAGAGTTGACATCAAATAGAACAGTAAATGTAGCGGACTGTGTCAAGAAGCCCATGTTTGTGTAAACTGTCAACGTAAGCATGAAAGGTGTCAAATCAAGAAGACAAAACTCATAAAATGAACATGATTTGTCCGATTAGATAAATAAAGCATGCCAATCAACAATATCTCAAATAATGTAACCTAGATCTAAGCATGGAAGGTGAAATATCTATAATTTTTTTAGATCTACCCACTTGAAACATGTAAACTTGCACATTAATAATCCATCTACGAATCCTAGACCAACAAGTTGTATGGCAAAATCATAATATGAGGAAGCAAAACACCTCAATCTAAGTATGACATGTAAATTTCAACAAAGGATTAACTTACGGTCAAAAGTCTCAAGCATTAAAAATTCCCACAATCCCACATATATAGATATACACAAATAACATGTGAATCTACACTAACATTATCTGCAATTACGTCATTGTTTCTTTGATTTGAGGATAAAGTGAGGGAAGAGAAAAGAAGAGAAGAAGAAAAAAGTATTGTCATTTTACCTTGTTTGGATAGGAATGGGTAAAAACAGAGAAGAAAAAGAAACTTTCGATATCATATTACTAAAGAACCTAATATTTTGGCCACGTAAGGATTGCTTTCGATATCATATTGCTTCTTCGACCTAATATTTTGCTCGAAATTGTGATTTATTCTGGAGAGAAAGAATGAAGAAGAAAGAAAGAAAGTCATCATATTTGTATTTGGGTGGAGAGAGAGAACGTGCTGAGTTGAAACGCATTTAATGTGATTTGAGTGGACATCAGGAAGAAAAAACAAAAAAACATTCATGCTTTGGCCACGTAAGGGCTGACATGGATGTCCACGTAGAGCGCGTCCGTGACGCGCTGCGTTCATAAATCATTTTCCATTACTAAAGTACCCATGGTTGGGTTAACCTCCTTATTTTATTTTGTGTTATTTTAGGAAATCAAGAGAGAAATCAACACTCTCCAAATATCTCCACCTCAGAAGAAAATGTTGAACGTCCTAGGAGACTTTCTCCATTTCCCTCGCTTTCTCTAACTTTCTCTCCTTAAAAAGTTTATCAAGACAAGTGATATCTTACTTTCTCTTTATTTCTCTTATTTTCTCTCCCTTTCTTTCCTATCCAAGTGCACCATTAGTCCTTAATTACTTCAGTAATTAAGTCATTGTGGCTATTATTTCAGAAACAAGCACAAACCAGCACTAGCACTTTTATTGGATATAGGAAGAAAATAAGGGTATGTTAAACTACAAAAAATACAATTTAACAACAGAAAAAAAGATGATACTTTGAAGACTAAACTTCCAACAAACTATTCCTCAACCAAATGGGAAGACATGCTACATATAAACCTTCTCTTTTCCAAAGCATAATTTGAATCGACGTAGCCCTTCATCTACCTTTGTACCCCAAACCAAGTGCATCAACAATTACACATCAATGATTCCCTTCAAGTAACTCAACAACCACATTATTGCCTTAAGGTTCTCTCTACTCGGTTAAGCTATACATCGATTTAATAGGCTTACTGCATGTGAAATGACTATGGAAGACTAGACCATAACATCCATGACATATTCCATTACTCTAGCATATGAAGTTTTATCCACACTCCTCTCTTGTTCGTTTGTAGAGGGACAATACTTTGAATATGTAACATCCGGAAACAGTGAAAAATTTTGAAATTTAAACAACAAGAAATCTCAAGGTAATAATCATCAAGCGGAAATGCTACTCATAAATATAACCAGCCGGTGCACCAAAATACAACAGAGTTTGTCAAAATACATGATTACATCAATACAACGACAGACAAATACAAGTAATCATGACGACCTCGAAGAGTCCGAAGAGGATCTTGGACTCAAAATGTGTGTGTCCGCTGTCACCATCCTACAGAACCTACTGCGGTCCTGAAACATGAATCAAACAACAATGCCTGAATTTCCCATTAGGAAACCCCGTATGCCAAGCTCATCTATATGTACGCAACAGTATGACAATGGACCTATCGTACTAGTAGCATGTCATGTCATCATCACCAATGTAACAAATCCCCTCCAAGAGTAAAAAAGGCTCTCAGTGCTGCAGCAACAATAAAATGCCCAAATGGTCAACAAGGACTTCAGTCCAGCAACAACATTGGGTCTCCCTCGGAGACCTACCGTAGGCACATACGGTCTTACGGACAGTACGCGACGCACCCCCACACGCGACTACTCGAGCCAAAGGATTCAGTGAGCAGATTATGCACTTCTGTGCACAAGGAAACCACGTGATCTACACCACTCGTAGCCTGGTCGGTCCAACCATTCCCCGATAGGTGACCAATCGAGGAATCATCGTCGGAACAATATCGGCAACATCGTCGGCAAAATATCGGCGGTACAACATATGGGTTCAAAATCCGGAGTCTGGTCAAAATCATACAAGTCTAATCGGTCGACCGACTTAGGGGTCCCGGTCGACCAAAAACTATCAGGAGCATCTTAATAGTCTAGGTCATCTATCGGTCGAACAAGATATAACAATCAGTCGAACATCAAACAATATACATAAGTTCACTTAAGTTCCGGTTCGACCAAAAGTCAAGAACGGTCGACCAGAATCTAACAAGCAATCCTCCGACCCACCAGCCCACGCACAACCGGTCGACCGCCACATGGCATTGTTCGACTGGTGTTGGTTAAAGTCGACAAAATACACTAAACCGGTCGACCGCCCGAAGGCACCGGTCGACCGTTGGTCGATAACAACCCCGCGCCAGCCGAGGATTTTACGTCGTTTCTCATCGCCGGTGAGGTCTCTGACCTCCCGCCACCGACCACAACTCCCCACCATCGTGGTGAGCAACAAAACCAAGCTATTAAACCGGCATACCTTTCAAGTTCGACAGAGCACGCCGGAGATCACTCAACTCGTCCGCAACCTCGAAACCGCGCTCGAGCACCTCGCCCCACCATGCTACTTCTCCACCTCCCAGCTGTTGTAGGCTGGAGCTTCCTCCGCAGGAGAACACGAACACTGGGGAAAGGGAGAGAATGAGTGAGAGAGAGAGAAGCAAGGGATTGTTGGTTTTCTCCACACAAAACCCAACCCAACCCATCACCCTACCCCCTACACCCATCACGCCACCACTCCGCTCACTGTTCACCTCCTCCTTCCCCATGCAAAATCCCCCTAATCACGGGATTAGCCTTAAGTAAGGTTAGGGACATAAGTTTGCTCAAATATGTTAAGTGCATGTGAAATGTCTATCCAGTGACGATCATAACAGGCATAACAGATCCCACAATATGAGCACATGAAGCTTAATCCGTTCTCCAATTCTCTTCGTTAATTTGTAGAGGAACAATGCTTTGTCGACAATCAAAGTGTACTTGTCACACGTAATGACTTCCTTGCAATCATTGATCATAAGTATCCTAATAATTCATCGGATAAATTTTCACAAGTATCATAAGATTCTATAGAATCTCCATTCTCAAAGAAATTAATTTCTTGACATTGGGAGGTTTTTCATCTCAAATTATTTGGATTTGGGACCTCGATTAAGTGAATTTTCATTATTAACAACTCACGTAATCTTATATTGACTGCTACTGAAATTTCTGTGTCAAATTGATCAAAAGCGCACAAAACATATGCATATTTGTGCACATCATTCATGTAGGTGACAAAGAATCAAAGTATCAAGTATTGAAGACTCAGGACATGTAATAACTAATAAAGCTTATAAGAAGACTTCTAATTTTTTCATTTATTTAGTCGATAAGATTATATGTCACTTGAATTCGCGAATATTGCCGAATCCGGTCAACAGGACCCCTTCAAGTCAGACCAAACTTTATCCAAGCCTATTGCTCAAATTTTAATTGCCTACAACCATGGTTGACTGAACCGCATGTATTGTGTTGACTGCTCCTTGAATTTGTTGTCCAATTAAATCCTCTTACTATTTCCAATTCGGTCTAAAGTTCCATTTTACGTCACAGATCTTACATAATTGTCTTTTAACCACATAAACCCCTAATGGCTAGAACGATCTTCCCTCAATCGACCTTATCCTCCCTCAATCGACCTAAAAACAGTTGTGATCACTTCCTGAAAAGTGGTTGTACATTTTAAACTGATACGTTAGGATCTTTAATGACTATAACTAACTAGGCGTTGTATGAATGAGATTACACACTCATTTCATCAACTGGTTTTGTTCATAACACTTCTGCCTTGTTTTGAAACCCCAAGACCAGGCCACCACCATTTTGGTCCTCCTGGCTTTTACATTCTCTAAAACAATTATCCTTGTTGACCGCTTCTTTCTCCTGTATATCTTTCTTTATGCATGGACTCTAAATAATTAACTTGACTTGAACATGATACTGAATCTGTAACATCCCGAAACAGCGGAAATTTAAAAATTTAAACAATCAAGAGATTACTCAGATAAAATCATCAACGGGAATGTTACTCATATAAATCAACAGTCGGTGCACCAATAATACAACAGAATTTGTCAAAAGACGTGAGTACAACAATACAATGAAAAGACAGGTAAAACAATCACGACGACCTCGAAGAGTGCGATGATGATCCTGACCCCAAAATGTGTGCGCCCGCTGTCACCACCCGACAGAACCTACTGCGGTCCTGAAACATGAATCAAACAACGATGCCTGAGTTTCCCATTAGGAAACCCCGTATGCCAAGCTCACCTATATGCATACAATAGTACGGTAAATGAACCTATCATACTAGTGACATGTCATATCACATTTGCAATGCATCAAATCCCTCCAAGGGTAAACGGGAATTCAGTCCAACAACAACGGCCCTCAACAGGGTCCACAAAGATATCCGTCCAACAACAACAACGAGTCTCCCTCGGAAACCTACTGTAGGCACATACAGTCTAACGGACAGCACGTGACGTGTCCCCCCACACGCGACTACACGAGCCTAAGGGATCGATGAGGAGCGTCCGCACTTCCGCACAAGGAACCACGTGGTCTACACCACCTTCGACAGAGCCGTAGCCTGGTCGGTCAACATCCCAGGATAGGTGCCCAATCGGGGATCATCGCTGGCACAACATCAGCGGCATCACCGACACAACATCAGACGACACAACCACAATCCGGAACATCGTCGACACCATCATCGCCAGCAAAAACCTCGGCGGCATCGCCGACACAACCTCGGTGGTACAAGATACATCCGACACAACATCGGACGGGTCCAGACCGTAGTCTGCAGGGTCATCATGTTCCACGAGCCATGCGTCACACGCATTGGGATCCGTGATCCCTCAGGTCTGCTACTCATCAGAGAGTAAGGCAACAACACGTCACACCACGTCCAATATGGAGGTGGCGCGACCCAAGTGTCCACACTCTTCCACACGGCGGTCCCTGGGAGGTACGTGCACGTACCCGCCGTCACCTCCCGGCTCACGCTCTAAGCGAGGACACGGGTTTCCGTGGATAGAGTTGACACAACATGAGGACCGGGAATTCAGTTCCGCACAAAAACAGTCGACCGAAAAAGCCTAACCGGTCGATCGTCCCCAATAGGTTCGGTCGACTGAAAGTCTACAACGGTCGAACTATTCTGCGTGTCATTTAAGTCCAAACGGTCGAACATAAGTCTAAAACCGGTCGACCGAACACAAGGTCAAAATCCGGAGTTTGTCAAAATCAACAAGACTATTCGGTCGACCGACGCAGGGGCCCGGTCGACTGAAAACTACCAGGGTCATCCTAATAGTCTACGTCATATAACGGTCGAACAAGATATATAAATCGGTCGAACAACATGCAGATTCATCAAGTACACTTAAGTTTCGGTCGACCCCAAAACAAGGAACGGTCGACCGAAATCCAACAGCAAACCTCCAACTCACCAGCACATAAGCAACCGGTCGACCGCCACAATGGCATCGTTCGACCAGTGTTGGTTAAAGTCAGGCAAAAAGGTAAAACCGGTCGACCGCCCGAAGGCACCGGTCGACCGTTGGTCGACAGCAACCTTGCGGCAGCCAAAGGTTTTACGTCATTTCTCGTCACCGGCGAGGTCTCCGGCCTCCCGCAACCGACCCAAACTTCCCACCAACGTGGGGAACAACAAAAACATACTAGAAGCCGACATACCTCGACGAGAAGACGGAGCACACCGGAGTTCGCTCGACGTCGACGCTTGATAGCAACCTTCGCACCCACGCCTCACGCTCGCACCTCCGCGACCCCGAGCTCGCCACCACACGCCGGAGTTGCCTCGTCCACCTCTGGAACGCCGGACAAGGAAGAAGAAAGGGTGAGAGAAATGGTTGAGTGAAGAAGAAGAAGAAGAAGAAAGGAATTGAAGAGATGATGGTTTTCTCCTCAAAACCATCACCCCAACAGTACCGGCCCCCTACCCTCATCACCATCATCATTCTCTCTCCCATTCCTCATGCTAATCCCCCACTAAACCCGGGATTAGCCCAAAAACAAGGTTAGGGTCTAACAGAATCAGACTTGATAACACTTGGAATATAATGGTTCCAACCTTTCTTCGAGTTTCACAATCATGTTTTTTCCCTTAGTTTAGGTCTTCCAATTTAGGATCAAATTCTTGCTCTTTAGATATCAATGCAACCCTCTTTTTCTGGTTTAAATCGTTGTACTTTCGTCTATTAATTTATTGCTAAAATACACATGACAGACACGAGTAGCATTTCCAGTTCACAAATAACCAAAATTACGATCGTAATTAAGTAAACATGATGATTAATTAACAATATATTAAAAAATTATTAATTGGTATCACGATTAAATATTAACCTTATTGAAATGCTTATTCAAATTAGGCAACCCAACACATAACCAACCCTGAGTATTGAAATCTACTACAGTTCATCTTCCTGTAAGATGGCAAGAAACAATAACAATAAGCATAACTTGAACATATCTATGTTTATGGATATATCCTTAGCCCCATCATTGATAATATATTCTAAGCAAAACCAAGTTACGTTAGTTCCACTAATTACCTTATCGCAAGCTCAACCAAAAGTTATATTCGAATTTCATCAACGATTCGTATCTATGATTTTGTGGTCCGGCCCTCTCTTTATATATATTATCTTTAAGGTTCACGTGTGTTACCTTTGCTTCGTTATATAATACTAATACTTTAAAGGACAGAATATTAGTCTATAAATTTCTTTATGGATGAGCGTGAATTATGCAAAGTCTTTGGCTCCAGCTCTCTTTAATTACTCTTCACTGAGCAACTGGAATGCACAGATGACAACAGAATCTAGTATAATTGGAAGATATGATCAGGCGTAATAATTTAAATATAAAGCCTTTGAGTTAATAACACGAAATATTTCTTACACCTTCCAATTGAAGTTAATATCTTATATAGTCTTTAACTTTATTTTTATTATCCAATTATACCAATTATACCAATCCGTGACCCTCTTTGGAGCATCACTATTTGATATGTAGAAATATGTAATGAAATTCCATCTGCGACCTTAGATTTAGACTGCGTTTGGAATGGGGGAATTTATTAAGGGGAATGATTTCAAGTGCAACTACTATGAAAGTAGATTTTTAGGAGGGAATCATTACCGTGGTGTAAGTACGTTTTGTATGTTAGGAGAATTGTAATAAGAGAATACTTTCAAACTTAAGAAAACTCAATTCGACACCCTCCAATTGGTGTCAGTCGGGTCAAGTTTGGTTTTTAGTCGACCTTACATAGATCTACAATTGATAAAAGTGATCTGAGAAGATAAAAACAAGTGAAAACACATTCCCTCTGTTGAGAATTTCAATGGTCTTGTGGATGATTCATCTTCACTAACTCCCAATAGCTTAAGTAGATTTTACTCTTATTAATATGGTGTAATTCCATTTATTTTGGTTGTAACCCCTACTACATCCTCACCCTATATATAAGAGACTATTGTACATATTTTGAGAGATGAAAATGAAATACATACCTCTCTTCTCTCCAATCTTTTCTTCTTTAGATTGTTTGTTTTACAACACGTTATCAGCACGATAGTTTCTTGTATGATCGACCGGAGCATGAGCTGATTATAATCATGGTAATTTCTCAACAAAAAATGTTATTATTTTGAGATTTTATATATTTCAGTGTTTTCTCATGCATGCTTTTGTTTATGCAAGTAATTGATGATTTCTGAATAGTATTGACAATTAGTCATGACACAAATCAATATTTTATTTGGAATATTTCTTGCTCACAATATTATTCATGTTATATGTAAATCTACGATTGTACTTTAGCATTTTCTATTCTTGATTCCCTTAATGAAAAAGAGATAGTTAATTAGGACTTTATAATTCATGTATTTTTAAAGGTTTCTTCACATGTCTCAATAAATCAAGAAATCCATTTTTAGTTTGCTCGTTGTAGATCCACGAGTTTATGAGTACATGTACATCTTATTTGCACCTTAATTTGAATAATATTCAAGGTAACTATTTTAAATAATTGTTTTACATAGCTTTAGTTCTTCACTTGGTGTATATCAATATATGTCATCAAAGATCAATTTTATCGGTGCTTGGTTTCAAGTCTCAGTTTTCTTTAGTTTTGATGCCTCTAGTGCATAATATTGGTATTACAATATTATAATATAATCTCAGAGTTCTTAAGTTTACAAATGAGAAATCTTTCTAATTCTTCTTTGATGTTGTATTTCTCCAATCTAACTCTGATTTGAGTGTTTAAAACTCCATTTTATGGTTACAACGTGGTCATTGAATTATATACTTATTTTGTTTATAAGCTTTTTTTAAAATTGTAATACCTGCGGCCTGCTTAAATATTATGTTCCCAAAAGAAATATTATTAATTGCAATTGGCATTAAACGGATTTCATTATGATATTAATCAAAATATGGAAGGATGAATCTTTTTTTGGAGCCTTTGAAACTTGATTTGAAATATGAGTGTGAATGATATTTGGGTTTAAGGTTCTTATAAATCTAAAATATTTATAATGTGTTAAAAAAGGGGGAAATGAGTTCTAACTCATGTGACTTTTTATAGATTCACTTGCTTGATATTTACAATGTATATGAGTTTAAAAAGGGGTAATAAGTTGCATGTACCAATTATACTTAATGATTGTATGTTATGACTTTTAACTTTATACTTGACATCTTGGATACGAATGACGTCTTATGATGGATTATGGATGTTGAACCCAACCCATTTAAAATATCAATGACTAGAGAGAAAAAAGGGCATCAAATCAAGATAAAGAGGAGGTTGTAATTTTCTTTTACTATCTTATTTGTTAAAACGATATAAAAGTATTATAATTTAATCTCATGTCTATTTTTGTGGTTGGACAAAACATCAAGTTATTGATCAAAATTCCATGATTTCTCGATCAAATGAAGCATGAAAATAAATAGTTACATATTTAGTAGTGCTTCTAAAATTGAATGATATATATCTCATGCAACTTTGTATTGATTCACTTGCTTAGTATAAGTTATATGAATTCTTAGTATCATGTTGATTAAAAGAGTATTTGTAAAGTGGTTCAAACATGCGATTATTACTTGTTAATTTTCATGCATCACATGCTCATTCACAACTATTACAAGAATTCATCTCGTGAGTACATAATATTCATTTTGATAGATGTATATATATAATAAAATGTGATCATTGTTATTGAAAATGATATGTATTGGCCCAGAAGGCGAATATATCTTGTGATCATTGTTATTATAAATGATATGCATTTGCCCAGAAGACGAATATCTTAATATTCATAAAATGCTACTATACAAAGATTTAGAGATTATTCATTTAAAGAGGGTTATGAAATTCTATGATAATCCCTGAAGGATTCATATGGTCATCTAAACAACGTGCAAATATCTAATTGAGTAAAAATGCACGTCGATCTCTAAATCAATCCCTATGACCAGAAGTTCATAGATATTTAGAGATTAGTAGTAAAAGAAGAAAAAAAAATTATTGATCACTTTACAAATTAATGACTCAATACTCTTCTGGGTTATGCATCATCGATTATTGAAGGTCGTGAGAGTTGTTGGAAAATCACGATACATTTCTTGTTTTTTTTGGTGTGCCGGAAGTACACACTACAAAGTATCGTGGAAAAAGAGAGCATAAGAAGTAGACTAAATTTTGTGCAAATAAGAAGTATGAAATAAAGATGACATCAACGAGACGAAACATGCCCAGAAGTGCCTAAATAAAATAATATCTTATATTAATTATGGATGTCATCATTAGTATTATTTTTGTGAAGCTTTAGATAATGAGGTCGAATTTGTCGACCGATTTGCACAATAAAATGAGAGTCACTCTATTTTTAAAATATCTCTCAATATTGATCATTATGGGATCTTAGAATTTATACATTATACATTAATGTTCATATATACCTGCTAATATTATTCATTAATTTTTATGGTTGATATACATCATGTTATGAATCTTCCCCTACTTTACTTGTACAATAATGAATAAAATGTTTCCCTCCTGCGATTTAAAGCTCCTGAATGGCTAAGTTTTATTGTCCAATCCAATAATCATATATATATGATATACATTTTCTGGCATTAGGGGGAGAAGATAGAAAGTTAAAGAATGTCAAGAAAATGTATTATATTGAACCTGAAGTTCATAAGAGAATATACGTACAAGTATGATTGAACCTGAAGTTCATAAAATCATTATCTTGCAATATTTAGCAAGTAATTGTCATACATTTGTATTGATCACAAAAGAGCGACTACTCCTTAGATTACTATACATAGACCACATAATATAAAGTGAAGATCTCCACATGATAAAATATATTTGATCTCAACCAACGCCAGAAGCGTGGACCATAACATATATTATTTGTGGAAATAAAATAAAAGTTAGTCACTCTCATTGCACCTCCTGAAGAGGTTATTCCTGAAGAATATAAACCCGTAAAATACATGCAGATGCTAAACAAAAGATTAATGAAATTACGGGGATACAGAACGGTCAAATCCTAAAATTTTGGGAAACGACGAGGATTTGATTATTATTGACATAAAACTTGCAATCAACTATATATGTTGATATGAGAGATATTAAATAATTATTAAAAGTATTGTCGACAATTCATTCGCCTTCTTAATAGCATTCTATCTCAAGAAAAGAAAAATGGATCCAAAACCTATGATATTATAAGAATGCCAGAAGCATTCGTATTTGATATAAACAAAAGAAGGCGAACAATATATAATAAACTCGCTGAATAAATATACTATTTGGACCTGTAGTCCTAATTCCTGAATTATATCCCTGAAGGATAAAAATAGAAATCAGAAAAACATGTGATACATTATAAAGCGAGGAGTAATATAAGGGTATTCGCAGGACCCAACATCCATCATGATGTTACTCATTCTCTCGTAATATTGATAATAAGTTCTGTTACATGATCAATATGATATGCATATAAGATATGTTGTGACTTTAAAATTTTATAAGTCACTTACTATTGGTAATTATATGAGAGTCCCTGAAGGACTAATATGACAAAAATATATTATATGATGACAAGAATCAAAAGATGCACTATACAATTTTTGAAAAGATCGTTATATAAAGAAACAAGTAAGAGTGTGCATATAACCTCTTCAATCAAAGTCATCATGAAGAATGATGTGAAGTTTATCTTAGTCGTCCATATATTTCATCCAATAACAAAAATTACTGTTATTTATTATATTTATAACATGCTTGATGTCATAGGACCTCCATCAGAGTTTTTGAAAACTCATGAAATATTTAATGAACAATTTTTGGAATAAATGACCAGAGAAAACCCAATTATTTTTCGACCTGAAGTTCGAACATTCTCTGGATAGAATTTGTACAATGATTCAATTGTAGAAAGTGAATATTGTTGAATACTCACATTGAAATGACACTAAGAAAGGACGTCTATTGTATATCAACAAAGATCCGATTGTAATAGGACCTGAAGTTCCTTATAAAAATGTCATGAACATTTTCTTATAACTTGAAACCTAATAAGGTTTACAGTAAAAGTTTTATCTAAGCATAATGTTCATCTGAAAATATTTAGATGACGCTCAATGATCTACCAATTTCTAGTCATGCGATAAAGATTTACGTTAGCAATGTTCCTTATATGTCCGATCCACATCAATTACAATCACAAAAATTTGGTGTCATTGCGTGGACTCATTACAAGTTGGTGAATCAGTTATTGATTCTTACATTCTCGTATCGCTAGGACATCAATATAATTATGAGACATCTTTAAATTGTCCTTAAATAATATCTTTTGAGGTAACATATTCATATCAAAAGTTACCACAATTTGTATTACTCCCAGTATATTATTTGAGAAAAATTGCGCAAACATATTTCACAATCTTATTATCTAAGTGAAATATAGTAAATATTCATTAAATCCGTTAAACTATCATGTATTTGTTTATTGAATCCCCATGCAATTTTTTGTTTGAGGATTTCGTAAAATATATTCGTAAGTTTGGTAAACTACGAATAAGGAGAAGCGGATTTGTATTTATCGTCCCTGAAGGACGGATATCCCTGAAGGATAAAGCCCGGAAGGCTTGTAGTTGCACTATTTTCCCTTTTTTCCAATTTTTGTCCTAAAATGTTTTATTGGTTAAAGGTTTTCAATGATGCAACTTGTGCAATTTTGTTAGCGTATGTTATGCACTTTTTTTCTTAGCTACCTTTTCCCACAGGGTTTTGTAGCAAGGTTTTTAACGAGACATAAATATAACGCATATTATATAAGAGAGTGTTATAAATGTATGTTGAATTGAGACAGAAAATTATACGGTGCACTCTTTTTCCTTCACCGAGTTTTTATCCCACAAGGTTTTACTTGGCAAAGTCTTAATAAGGCGGACCGATCAAGTGACAACTGATCAGATCCAATCAAGTGATAATTTGACGGATTTATTTACAAAGTCATTGCCCGCCAAAGTCCTTAAGAAGTTTGTCTTCAAAATTGGTGTTCAATGTATGTTGAAGTGAGGGGGAGCATCATACGCGTTGCACTCTTTTTTCCTTCACCAAGTTTTTATCCCATCGGGTTTTTCTTGGTAAGGTTTTTAACGAGGCAACATCCTTAGCGTATAAATGTGATCATCCAATGGGGAGTGTTGAGAATTTCAATGGTCTTGTGGATGATTTATCTTCACTAACTCCCAATAGCTTAAGTAGATTTTACTCTTATTAATATGGTGTAATTCCATTTATTTTGGTTGTAACCCCTACTACATCCTCACCCTATATATAGGGGACTATTGTACATATTTTGAGAGATGAAAATGAAATACATATCTCTCTTCTCTCCAATCTTTTCTTCTTTAGATTGTTTGTTTTACAACAACCTCATAATTATTACTTTATAGAGGTAGGAATTAAGGTAATGGATTACTCTCATACGAGGTTAACAATTTCTCCCACATAATTATTCCCCCTCAATCCAAACACTCTTGGGTGGAGCAACGATTACCCCCCTTAACTTTTCTCCTCCTATATTACCCACAGTCCAAACGCACCCTGAGTATGACAAGGCATATATTATTTACATTACATGTATAACTATCTCCTCTACAAGGATAATGGTCTTGTAAATATTCTGCAACGATTTACAAAATAAGAGATCAATGTGAATATTTTCCTTTTCTTGTGCACGACGGTATTGGTGTTATTATGCATGTGATTTTTTTTGGGAGTATGTTATTAAAAAAGTTGGGAATTTTTTTTAAATTTCTAAGCACATAGAAATAGAAGAACACCCATTATTATTGAAAAATGATTAACGGACGCGCGCGTCACGAACGCTGCCTATTTGGCTGCTGATGTGGAATTTATTTTAAGATTTCTCATATGCGTGGATGACGTGACTATCAATGCGTCGGTTCCATTCCAAATGTAGTTTTAAATACTGAACTGTTATTCATTGCTGGAAAACTATTTAAATCACCTCAACCAATTACCATTTAGTCATTATGTCTTTTCTACTTATATAACTCTTCATTTCACTATCCTAACATTACTATATTTTCATATTACACTCATATTCACCCAAAAACATATCTCGGAGGCCCGGAAAAGAGTCAGTGGACGCCCCGGTCTACTCAAATCTGGTAAAATGCCTTGTTTAGTTTTTGTATATTTTTTAAAAAAATTACGTATTTTTAAAAAAAATCAGGAGAGCGTTGTACATAGTTTAGCAGATGAGTCAGATCCCCGTCATCCATGTCTTGGGCGGGATAGCTCATTGTAGAGTGACGGTAGTGTTAGCATCGACGTTGTGGACGACTGTTGCAGACGGTAACGACCACCACAGACTGAGGATACACAGATGACTGCCTACCTCTTCTTACTGCTAGGCTGTGTCTTGTTTGTCGAAAAGAGTGGTTGCAGAGTCAGACAACGCGACTTATTGGAGGCGAGGGACCCAGATACCATTGCTCAGTACTCATGGGGGTCGGCTACATTGGCATATCTATATCGCTAGTTGGGGATAGCGAGCCGTGCTGATTGTTCTGACATTACGGGTTGTGTTACGCTACTGCAGGCTTGGATATACGAGTATTTTCCTGCTTTCCGCCTGCATCGGGAGCAGAAGATCATTGAGGATGGTCATCCTCGTTTGCATATGTGGGTTGTCCGGACCGAGGATAAGAGCAAGGGACGACTCCTTTCCATTCGTAGACGGCTAGATCAGATGACTGCATCGCAGGTATAAAATTTATATATCATTCAAGTTTATTTAAATTTCAAGTTTATTATTATTAACGTATAAACGTTTAGGTGGAGTGGTTGCCATATAGTCCTCAGCTCGCTGTAGCTGTCGAGGACTACATTTATGGGCATTATTCGTTATCAGGATATCACAGAGCCTTATTTACTTGATCGCGTCTTGCGTCAATTAGGGTATGTTCAGGTGATTCCGGTTGACATCTCGATACCAGAGTAGGCAGTACGGTCTGCGTTTGCGACGACGTACGACGTCAGACACAATGCTTTGAGCGTGGACGACTTCACCTGAACGATTTGATGCGTAGTCGCGACCCCTCCACTTATGATGCAGATTATTTGCAGTGGTTCAGTAGGTGCTCACATCCAGTTATCGTTCGTGGTACCATTCCGAGACCGGAGAGACCACTGGATAGGACATGTGGCGACGCTGTAAATTTATCTAATTTAATTTTTAATTATAATGTATATTTTGTTTTTATTGTTAATGTACGCTAATTTTTATGTTACATACAGTGGATGAGTAGGGCGATACAATATATGCAGCCGTTCTTGAAGCACAGCGACCGGATGCCGAACTAGGAGCCGAGAGATGCATGTAAATATTGGGATGACCTCATTGAGGAGTGGAACAGTCAGTTGGACTTCGGACAAGGATTCGGATGATGAGTTGTAGTTTGCTGGAAAATTATTTATTTTATTCTATGTTGAACTGTTACTACATTTGTTGGTATTTGCTTATCTGTTGTACTCTTATTATTTATTTCTAACGAACATATTTTCTCCTTAATTTTTTATCTGTTGTACTGGGCATTGCTTATCTGCATGTACATATCTGTAACATCTTCAAACAACGGAAGAATTTAAAATTTAACATACAAACAAAGCAGAGGATATTACTCAAATATAAGGAAACAAGTGCACCAACATATATATATATAATATATATCTGAGTATTTCAAAAGTGTGATTACATCAAAAGGGCTATACAACAAATACAAATAATCACTCCGACCTCAAAACGAGAAAATGCTGGATCTAGTAGCGGCACTCCTCTCCTCGGTCACCACCCCCTAATGCCGATCACGACCTGAAAAGCAAACATGCAACAATGCCTGAGTGTCCATAACAAAACCCTGTATGCCAAACTCTACAATGCATGAAACTGAAACACTCTAGCATGCAATTCTATCAACAAAGAATGCACAAACAACAAGGCTGGGCTCCAGGCCTTTTTCACCCAACCATAACACACACCACAGTTACGGGGCTCCAGGGCTTTTTCACCCAACCACCGCAACACACAACGTCGTCAAGCTGGGCTCCAGGGATTTTTCACCCAACCGTAGCTACCACGACACGACCAGGGCTCCAGGGCTCTTTCACCCAACCCGAACGTCTAAGGGTTCCATGACTTTTTCACCCAACCCTTATCACGCGGTCCATGCTTAGGCTCCAGGGATTTTTCACCCAACCTGAACGCACTACGGAGCTCCAGGGCTTTTTCACCCAACCCCGCACAGACTAGCTGGGCTCCAAGGCTTTTTCACCCAACCGCAACTCTCACAACAGTTACGGGGCTCCAGGGCTCTTTCACCCAACAATCGCAACACCCGTGCTCACTAGCACACTTACCGGAAGAACATCGGCACCACAACTCGCCTCACACGGATGACCAAAACAACTGTACCTCCAATGTGCAAAACTGGACACAAACGGTCAACCGAACCAAGAGTCCCGGTCGATCGAATATCACTAAAATAGGGCAATTGGTTCGACTGACACTCCATCGGTCGAACAATTCCCACCAACAACATACGTTCGGTCGAACAAAAGTCAGGGACCGATCGACCGTTTAGAAAGTTGCCTCCCAGGTTCAACGAACATAACGAGCAATCAGTTGAACGACAAAGGGGACCCGTTCGACCGAAACCTACCAGTGAAATCCACCATCGCTCAACATCATCAACGGTCGAACCACCGAGCACTCTCGGTCGATCGAATTCCACCAGTAAAATCCACCATGTGTCCAAACAACATCAGTCGACGGAACCACTATCGGTCGAACCCAACCACAATTCAACTTAAGTCGTCGGTCGGACGAGTCAAACAGGCGGTCGACCGTTTGGATGGTCAACGCCCCAATCGACCTACAACAGTGCACACGGTTGAACGACAAAGGGGCCCCGTTCGACCGAAACCAACCAGGCTTGCCTCAAATGCACAACCGGTCGACCGCCCAAGGGCATCGTTCGACCGGTGTGAGGCAGAAACCCGAATTCTCACTAGGAACAGTCGACAGATCCAACAATAAAATCTGCTGCACGTTTGCTTGCGACGAGCTTTTTGGCCTTCCGTCGACTTCCAAATACTCACACAACAAAAGTGAGCTATGACAACAAGTTTGACATACTGTGAAGGTTTGAAGAAACCTTCGAAGAACCTCGACGGCGCTTTCTCGAGCACTTCTCCCAAAATCACGATCCACCGACAAACGCTCGATCAACGATCTCACCTCCTCGTTGTTTCACAGCCACACCTCCACCTCCGTCAATCTCCACACCAACCACAACAACTGGAAACGAGGAAGGTTAAGAGAGAGAAAAAGAAGAAGAAACAATGGATGAGTTTAGCAACCAACACTCACCTCCACCAACCAACACCGCCAAACCCCACTTCTCCTCGCCGGAGAACACCTCCACGCCGGAGCACAATCGTTGAGAGGGGGAGAGAGAGATGCGTGAGAGAGTGGAAGAGAGAAGAGTGTGTGTGTGAGAGAGAAAATCCACCTTATAAGCAACCCACATTTTATCTCAACCACTCATCCAACACCACTCCATCTCAGTCGTCCATCTCATCTCCTCATAAACACCACTTAAACAACAATTAAAAACCCAATTAGGATTAGGATCTCACAATATCACTAGCGGTGCAAAGGGGATACAGACTATCCACGGATAGTCCGTATCCGTGACGTTTTTTCTACGGATATGGATATAATTTTTTCATATCTGAGAGGATAAGGATATGGATACCGATATCAGTTTTCATGTATTTGTGGATACGGTTATGGATATGAAATTTGGAATTTTGGTGGATACGAATACCGATACGGATATGCATATTTTGGTAGGATATGAATACAACTACGGTTATCTGCAATATTAATATAATGTTTTTCCTTATATACGTGTGAATTAGTGATTTTTTCATGATTCATCTTCACTTTGACTTAAAAATTTACTACTACAAATAAATTTTGTTACATTTCTAAACCAATATAGTTAAGATTTGTTTTTATCCAAATTGAAGAGCTAAACCTCTATGTGAATTACCGTGATATACAATCATTTTATATTGTATGTGTACACCGTACATATAGATTTTTGTATGTGTATCCGTTTATAAATTATTTGTTCCATATCTGTATCCAGTTTTTAAAGATATGAATATGCATTTTTCATATCCGAGGCGATCTGTATCCATATACGTATTCACAAATCAAATATAGATATGGATATGGTAATACTCCTATCGAATTCATACATGATCCATTTGTACCCCTACATATTGCACTTTACAAAGGGTCAGTTTTGCAATAATGTCAAAGCGAATTATTTATTAATATGGCAAGTCATCGTAGTTTCACAACCTCGCTCGAAAAGTTAACAACATGCGTCATTTATGTATTAATATCAGAGTCACGTTGTTCTTGTTTTTTTTAAATAAAGGATTATTATGCTAAGTTTAGAAACTAATGCAACCTTAGAGGTACAAGAAAATACTGTTTATGTAATTCACATCTGAAGCTGGAATTGAAAAAATCTACGAACAACGGTATTCTTTGATCATGCTGGACTCTTTGGCATCTTTGATAGCGAGTGCGCAGAGATCAAAGCTACATTTGTCTTTCAGAGAATGGTTCCACTCTAGAATAAAGTATAAACTAGGATCATCTACAACGCTAAATCACCAACTACCAAGGTGGATCTTAAAATGTAACTGTTTCTTTCGGAAAACATAAAATTGGACTTTTCTGAACATTTCGGAAGGATTTGATCATAAGCATCAAGTGATTAAAACAAAATTGCTAAACATCACAAGATCAAATGGTTGAGCAGCCTGATTCTGGTTCACTAGAAAATCTATATATATATATATATATATATCTCACTTTTAAATTTCAAAAGATAATCCAATATAATGTGTAGATATAATATGTAATATTAGCTCTAGCAAAAGACTTGGGCAGTGCTCCTCAGGATAGTCAATCGACTTTCTATTGAGGTTTTTTTTATAAAGAACTTTCTATAGAGTATTTAAGTAACTCAAAAGAAGTTAAGTATTCTATTTATCTGAGAGGGCATCCATACAAAAAAACCTTGTTTTATCTAATTAAAAAATACTGCGAATCTATTCGGTGGAGTAATCAGATAGTAGATAAAACTCTTTCAATCTCAATGCTAGCTACCCAACAAATTCCCCTTTTCCTTTTCTCATTTCACCTTTCTTTCTTCACCTCAGCTTTCTCTCTCTCATTTTCTCTCTCTCATCTTTCCAGACACTACATAGAAGAAACCCATATGGTCTCCACCCTGAGCCTCTTCTCACCCACACTCACCACTTTCCACTCCAATGGCCACAAAGTGTTCCTTCTTCCTCCTCTCTCTCCACCTTCTTCTTATATCATTCCCTGGTCAGTAGAACACCATCATTAATTTCCAATAACATGTTCTAATTTCATTCTTGTGACATTTCACATGTTGGGCTTTTGTGTGTGTTTTCTTATTTCTTGAGGGGTGAAAAGATATTTTCATGGGCATTTATTTCAGGTACTATGATGGGCTTCTCCTTGGATGGCAAGAGATTTGCTGATCATAATAGGGTGACATATGTTGAAGGCAATTTTGTGCACCGCCTTTGTATTTCTACAAAAGAGCTCAAACAACTTCAAGCTGCTCTTCCTTTGTTCAAAAGCAAGATACAAGATTTTCCTACATATTTAAACATAAGTTGCATTTTCGTTAGTAGTGATGAGATCATACATATTGGTAGTTTCAAATTAGATAAAAAGGTTAAGACGGCAACTATGTTTTCAACTCCTCACCTGAAAATTTTATGCCAAAAACATGTGCCAAGATTTTGTAAGGTCATCAAGTTTCTAAAGAGATCAGAGTCCCTCATGGTTGTGGAGATCCCAATACACCAACTTGGTCAATCCATAGCAAAAACGGTTATGTCCAACAAAGATCCTCTCAATTATTTTGACATGACCTTAGTTGTTAAAATCCATCCTTCAATTGTCCAAATTAGTGTTAACGAAGTCCCACTTGCTAATCTATTGGCTGAACCATCGAAGACTAGTATTGGTGATACAAATGTTGGAAAAGAACAAGAACAGATGCATTTACCATCTGACAGAAAGCTACTTAGCAAACATCACAAGCACAAAACCAAAAACACACAACATGATCTCATGCCTCCCATAACCAACCCTGTAACAACTCCAATCACACCTTCGGGATTCGTTACAACTCCGACCGCCGATCCGGTCACTGTGTTACCAACGCCTATAACCGTCCCTCCGACAACTCCCAACTCCGTACCACCGCAACCTGAGGTACCCGTTACCAATCCGGTCACGAGTCCAACTCCCAATTCTCAGAATCAGCCTACTAGTTCGCAAGGGACTTGGTGTGTCGCGAAGAATGGAGTACCAAGTGATCAACTTCAGGTTGCGCTAGACTATGCTTGTGGCACGGGAGGTGTGGATTGCTCGGTTATACAACAAGGTGGTAGTTGTTATGAGCCCAATACGCTTCACGATCACGCGTCGTATGCGTTTAATAGCTACTACCAAAAGAATCCGAACCCTGCAAGTTGCGAATTCGGGGGGGCTTCGGCATTGGTTAACAGTAATTCAAGTAAGTTTTGCTCGCCTTTATTTATATATAAATGTACTCTTCACTATCTAAATTCAAACTGGTCAATGAAACTTCCAATTCAGATGTGAATCCTCATTCTATTTGTCCAACCTTTATTTGGACATGTGTTGATCATTATTTGTTGTGAATTCTGATTAAAAACTTTGTACTTTCCTTTAAAGTTGCTTGCAGCAGTCCAACTGCGATTCCTACTCCAGTCTCAGTCCCTTCAACAAACTCCCCAATTCCTATTACAGTGCCAGATACCATGCCACAACCATCGCTACCGCCACCGGTTGTTACACCAATAACAACTCCAGTAACTACGCCCATCGTTTCTTTGCCTCCCCCTAATTTAAATCCCACATTGCCTCCTCCAATTGGCGGAAACATCCCTCTTTCGCCGGGCAATTCAGGACAAACATGGTGTGTGGCTAAAAAAGATGCATCTGATTCTGCGCTTCAGATTGCCGTTGATTACGCTTGCGGAATGGGAGGGGCAGATTGCTCGGCGATACAACCAAATGGAAATTGTTATAGTCCGAATACTCTTCGTGATCATGCGTCTTATGCGTTTAACAGCTACTACCAGAAGAATCCCGCTCCTACAAGTTGCGATTTCGAAGGGATCGCGACCTTGGTCAACACCAATCCAAGTGAGATATCCTTTTTTTAGATGATATTCATTACTCTAGTTGCTCTTGTTTTAGTTTCTTTATATATAACCGATTTCTTAGTCGATTGTCACAAGCTTGGTTTCAAAGTCCAGCCAACATTTTAATTAGAATTTGAACTCCATGACTAATTTCTGAATCCACACCTGCTTTGCTGCATAAACTTTATATGAGTTTGCGATTAATTATCCTGTTCAAGCAAACCTTTCTATTCAAAGTTGAAACAAAGAATTAGCTGTAATAATAGTCTCAATTTTGTTGCTTCTACGTTCCCCTTAGGCTGCACATATCGTATTGGTTTTACTAGGATGTATCTATGAAAAACTTGATGCCTTTAATATTAATTTTTGCCTAATTTGTGTTTACCAGCATGCTTAAGCAAGCAAGTGTTGCCAGCAACTAATAGCAGTGTTGTTTGTTAACGAAGGCATTATCCGAAGCACTCACTCACAGGAGTTTATTGCTATGTTAATATAAACTAAAACTCATCTCAAACATATAACTACATTACTTTCTCTTTTGCCAATTTAGATTGCAAATAAGATATGCTCTTCCTTTCACAGATTCTCTGTTGTCTATGTTAATGGCTACCCCCCATGGTATAATAAATGCATGGTCTCTATAATAGAATAACTACGACCCCTGTTAGGGTTCTATCTTCTATTCTTCTATGCTGTGTTGTAGACTTGTAGATGACTTTGTACCGCTATTATTAGATATAAATGATTGTTTGATTTACTTTTCTCAACTATGTTTTCTGGTTTTAAAGAGATGATTGACCCACAATATTTCACACCCTTATTAAATTGGTATATTTATAACCATAGATACTTTTTGTTCATCTTTTTAACATCAATGCTGAAATTGACCCTGCATTTTCATACAAATGAATTTCCTCTAAAGAAAAAGAGTGCATGGATTATTTTCTTACTGGTATCTAAAATGACTTTCATTTTGACAGGTTCAGGTGGCTGCACATACCCATCATCAGCAAGGTGATCTCTTAACTCACAATTATTACCACATCAACAAATGATTATTTCCGAGCAAGTTTTGCATAACCATTATTAATTTATTAGTAGTGTTGAATAAATAGTTGGCCTACTGCAACGAGCAATCATAAACTTTGGGCATCATTATTACATTATCAAATGATATATTTGTATTAATCTGCTTAATTTTTGTGAATGCAGTTCAAGTTCATCAACCACAAATGGAGCATCACCAACCACAGTAACACCAACCACAAATGGGGAAACACCTCCGACTGGCGGCACTACAACTGTAATAGGGCAAACCAACCCATTAGGCCCAAGCAGCCCATTTGGGTTAGAAAGCTCAGCATCCACCGCAACCAGTGGATCACACTATGGTCCATATACTAGTTCATTTTTATTTATTGCTCTTGTAACAACACTTATGTTTTTTAACTGAACTAGGTAGAACCTTGTGAATTTGGGACTAAACTATTGTAGTGATAGAAAGGTATATGATGTTTGTAAGGCAAGATGGAGTCTGTCCATCGTTTGTATATGAATATCTAGTTTAATTTCAGCTTTCCTATGCGTTTTTGCCTTTTAGAGTATAGTCAAATCTCTCAACATTCGGTAAAGTGGTTTGTCCTTTTTGACAAACTAGAATTTGGTGCCCTCTTGCATAAGGTGTCAATACTAGAATTTGGTGCGATACAATACGGATGTGGGGATTCGGCAATTTCCTAAAAACAAGGAGTACCAGGATACAACAAAAATATTAAATATTATTAATATAATAATATACCTAAAGGGGGCTTAGGTTTCGAAGAATCTCTACTACCCAAGTGTGAACTCATAAATATTTTTGGAAAGGAAGTTTGGAGGTGTACGCAATTGCTGGGTCGCAATGCAAAGCATAGACGTGGCTCACATGGCACCATTATGTAGGGGACAATTTCCTTGATAATCGCTTGATGATGTTTATAAAAGAAAACCCAAGTAAAACGAGCACACACCCCCTGTAAGCCGTAATTTTTTTATATAATAATAAAAATAAAAAATTTTCGAAATTTAGGAAAAAAATTTTTTTTTTTCCAAAAGTACTCCGATCGCGGGTGTAACCCGCGATCCGTGGAGGCACGGATCGCGGGTGTGACCCGCGATCCGTGCTCCACGGATCGCGGGTCACACCTGCGATCCGTGGAGCACGGATCGCGGGTCACACCCGCGATCCGTGTTCCCGCCAAATTTTTTTTTTTTTTTTTTTTTTGATTTTCGTTTTTTTTTTGTTTTTTTTTTCTGTTTTTCTGTTTTTATTATAATTATTTGTAATCTTTTTTTAAATCTTTTTTTTTCAAAATAAGTTTTCTAATTTATATTATTTTTCTAAATTTTTCAAAATTATTTTTAATTTTTCCAATAATCTACCTCCAAATCACGTCGATAACCCGGCGTATTGAAATGTTAGGGTATTTTATACAATATAAAAACAAAATTTCTTAGTCAGAATAATAAATTATTTACAACTGAATATTAAACAAACCATAAAACTAATTAAAACAAAAAATTGGTAACGTTGTCAAAAATTCGTAGGGTGTACACACATTACAAACATTTTGGAGGTCGATACAGCAAAAAATTAAAAACACAATTAAAAAATTTAAAAAATTAATAACAATTACAAAACATATTTTGAAAGCAAATATGATAAAAAACATAGTTAAAACGATTTTAAAAAAATCAAAACATCAAAACACTACGACTAAAATCCGGGACTTTTTTTATTTTCTTTTATTGTTTTTGTTTTTTTCGGTTTTCTGTTTTAGTTTTTTTTCTTCTGTTTTTTTTTTAATTATTTGTAATCTTTTTTGAAATCTTTTTTTTTTCAAAATATGTTTTCTAATTTATATTATTTATTAAAAAATTTTAATTTTGTTTTTAATTTTTTCAAGAAACGACCTCCAAATCACGTCGATAACTCGGTGTGTATTGAATTGTTAGGGTATTTTATACAATATAAAAACAAAAAATTCTTAGTTAAAATAATAAATTATTTACAACTGAATATTAAACAAACCATAAAACTAATTAAAACAAAAAATTGGTAACGTTGTCAAAAATTCGTAGGGTGTACACACATTACAAACATTTTGGAGGTCGATACAGCAAAAAATTAAAAACACAATTAAAATTTTTTAAAAATTAATAACAATTACAAAACTTATTTTCAAATATATATATATATATAACATAGTTAAAATGATTTGTAAAAAAACAAAACATAAAAACAAACAGAAAACCGAAAAAAACAAAAACAATAAAAGAAAATAAAAAAAGTCCCGGATTTTAGTCGTAGTGTTTTGATGTTTTGATTTTTTTAAAATCGTTTTAACTATGTTTTTTATCATATTTGCTTTCAAAATATGTTTTGTAATTGTTATTAATTTTTTAAATTTTTTAATTGTGTTTTTAATTTTTTGCTGTATCGACCTCCAAAATGTTTGTAATGTGTGTACACCCTACGAATTTTTGACAACGTTACCAATTTTTTGTTTTAATTAGTTTTATGGTTTGTTTAATATTCAGTTGTAAATAATTTATTATTCTGACTAAGAAATTTTGTTTTTATATTGTATAAAATACCCTAACATTTCAATACGCCGGGTTATCGACGTGATTTGGAGGTAGATTATTGGAAAAATTAAAAATAATTTTGAAAAATTTAGAAAAATAATATAAATTAGAAAACTTATTTTGAAAAAAAAAGATTTAAAAAAAGATTACAAATAATTATAATAAAAACAGAAAAACAGAAAAAAAAACAAAAAAAAAACGAAAATCAAAAAAAAAAAAAATTTTTTTGGCGGGAACACGGATCGCGGGTGTGACCCGCGATCCGTGCTCCACGGATCGCAGGTGTGACCCGCGATCCGTGGAGCACGGATCGCGGGTCACACCCGCGATCCGTGCCTCCACGGATCGCGGGTCACACCCGCGATCCGTGCCTCCACGGATCGCGGGTTACACCCGCGATCGGAGTACTTTTGGAAAAAAAAATTTTTTTTTCCTAAATTTCGAAATTTTTTTATTTTTATTATTATATAAAAAAATTACGGCCCTGTAAGTCCGATTTGATAGTGTTGAAAAAGAAAACAACAAATTAAAGTAACTACTTAATTACTTTTTTCACCCATTTGGCGGTGGTTCAAATCGGTCGAAACACACCCTATTTCAAAAATAGGTCTTCAGTTCCACAACCCAATTTGTTGTGCTTTTTAAGAGAAGTGACATCTGAAGAGAAACAATATTTATCTTTCTTCATCCCGACAAAAAAGGCTACACTGCAATGGTGAAAAGGAAGAGGTAAGGTGGTTCGAGTATTGATAAGATAATTAAAAGGGTCTTCCATTCGACGCTTAATATGGAAGTCATAAGGTCCTATTATCATTTCACGCGTTCCTCCAATAGAAACGTAGATTTTGTGTGTAAATCTATGAAGAAAAAATTGTATTTAGTGGGACCTGTAGTGAAACTATTGGACCGACGAACAACCTAACCCTAACTACATTTTTTTCAGGTTTCACAATGTAGACATTCCTTTGCGAGAAGGGCAAGACTCAAGATGCACGTTGGTCCTGTGGCTAATGGAGACATTGAACATAAGAGGCAACCATGAAATGGTATTGGAGCACACTTCGTTCGGGCATTTCCTTGAAATATGTCTTGTAACCGTTGATAGCTTTTTGGTCGAAGAACTGGTGAAAATGTATGATGCAGTGAAAAAGGGATTTTGAATGGCGAAGAAATTGTTCACGATGGATAAAAATGATGTTGCTTGCATAATGCAACTAACTTTTGCAGGGCAAACGCTGGATAAGAAAAAGAAAGGTGGAACACTACATGAGAAGTCCTTCAACAAGGAGTGATCCCTGAGACACATGACGAATCTTGGAAAAATACTAAGTGACTTAGAATACCCAACTAATGTAGTCGACTACATGAAAATTCTAATAGTTCACTTACTAGCATGTTCCTCTCCCCCACCACAAAGAGGAATGCTTAACAACAAATGGTCGTCGTCACAGATGATCTCAATCATTTAGGACATATTATAGGAGGACGAGAGGTTTACATGGTACTACACAACGCTCTGAGGATACCAATTGGAAATATGTACGAAACAAACGTGAGAAAAAGAAAAAGGGTATACAGTAGGTTATTGGTAAAAACACAGGGATCTAATCTTTTACGGATCTAACTCTTATGCAACGAAAAACGAGATCAAGTTGGTTGCCTTATAGTATCGTTCGTTTCCTCCTTTTACCAAATGATCTTCTACTTTCTTGGAGAGGAAGCACAAATCCACAACCTAACAATCTGTTATTGGTGCACTCGGGAGAGGAAGTGAAGCCCTAACCCTAATTAGAGGTCGACGACTATAGAGACGTGGGGAGAGTGTGGAGGTTAGCAAACCTTTCCTTACATAGAGGGGAGCTAGGGTTTCCCAAAAAATTGACCAATAACAAGACGACATGTATCTTGCCTACATGTGTCCTTTGAGAATATTTCTATATAATGAAATAGGATACATAAAAGGATCATTTTGGCCCAAACGTACCCCAATTTCTTCAGCAACTTAAGTTCTTTATTTTGCACGTGGGGTGCACTCGAGGTCCGCTGGTTTAAGCTCGTTTGACCTTAATTTCCCAAATACTCTTCAAGATCATGGTATTAAGGGATTTTTGCACCAAAAATATTTTTCTTTCGTTCAGGTCCCTCTGGGTTTCATCTGGGTCATTCCTGAATTGCAGATGGGTCACTGAGCATGACAAACATGTCCAAGATGTTTCAATAAGGTCATTTATTCTGCATTTAGGTCATTTTTTGTTCATTTCTCCTCTTTATTACCTAAAACATGAAACTCATCAAACAAACACTTGAGTAACACAAAATTGGTGTAAAATAAAAGATATCTAGCATGAATACAATGTATGATATGCTACTAATTACATGACGACGTATCTGCCTACATGTGTCTTTTGGGAATATTTCTATATAATGAAATAGGATACATCAAATGATGCACAACTATCTTAATGGTAAAGTCTGATCCTCTTCGTTCAAAATATTGGGTATCTATATTAAATTGCATGGTAAAAATGTGTAAACCAAACTACTAGGTCGATGCATGCATTTACAAGGTCCTTACCAAATAACTAAGAGTCCCTTTCAATTGGGACCCCAAGATTAATTAAGTAGAAGGACCCATTTGTAAAAGCAGCAAAACCAAGATAAAATAAGCAACCTAACAGTTCCCCACGTTATGTACGCAAGTCTGGGTCTATGAGCACCTCAAGTATGACCTTGACAAAGAAGATCCACCTGTGCTATCACCTAGGAGTAAATGTTAGAGCATCGTTAAGGGCGCCTGGGCAGTTTCCGGGCGCCCTCGTTTCTCTCTCAGCCACGTCAGCTTTTCTCTCCGCCACATCAGCACAAACCAACCCCCCCTACAAAATCATTAACTATTATCCAATCCACCCAGTTACGCTACAGTATTTGTTGCCACGTCATTATTTTTATTCTTTTCTCTAAAACTCTTTCAACAATCAATAAAATCTTTTAATAATCATTATCATAATTATTTAATATCAACAATTCATTCGTTTTTAATTAACATTTAATATATAAATACGAAAATATTATTAAAATTTAGGAAACCGCATTACATAGTACATTAACTGGAAATATAAAAACTAAAACAAAAAATACATCATTAAATGCTAAACTAAAATACGAAACTTAAAATACATCAAGTCGCATTTCCTCCAAATCGTTGCCATATATTGTCGATCAAATCGGCTTGAAGGTTCAAATGTGTGGTGTGATCACACAACTGATCTCTCCTTCTCAAGTACCTAGTAATATCCACTACACGTTCAGTGGAATACCGAACTGGCTCGTGCACGGAATTTCCAAGTTGGTCGTCAACAAATTCGTTCCAATCTCTGAAATTACCGAAGGAATCATGTTCATCGTCCACTATCATATTATGCATTACAATGCAAGCTGTCATTATTTTGTTAAGCACAACCTTACTCCATGCCAGAGATGGCTTCTTCACTATCGTGAACCGTGCTTGCAAGACTCCAAATGCACGTTCTACATCTTTGCGTGTTGCTTCTTGTCGTTCAGCAAATAACCTGTCCTTCGGTGTTTGTGGATGGACGATGAACGGAATGAATGTTGCCCATTTTGGATAAATACCATCAGTAAGATAATATCCCATATTATATCGAGAACCGTTTACCTCAAAATTAACAGGTGGAGCTCGTCCTTCCATTACGTCGTCAAAAACCGGAGATCGTTGTAGGACATTTAAGTCATTGCATGAACCTGGTGTGCCAAAAAACGAGTGTCATATCCACAAGTCAGCCAATGCCACTGCCTCGAGGACAAGAGTGACATTACCACTACGCCCTTGATATTGGCCCCTCCAAGCAACCGGGCAATTTTTCCACACTCAGTGCATGCAATCGATACTTCCCATCATGCCTGGGAACCCACGCTTCTCACCAACGTAAAGTAGTCGTGCTAGGTCATTTGCATTAGGTCTTCGGAGGTACTCACCGCCGAAGTTGTTAATTATACAATCGCAGAATTTTTCAAGTGCGTTTTGTTGGCTTTTTGGCCTTAATCTATATTAATTTTGATGATTAATTACATTAATCTTAATCAATCAACCTAATCAATCAAAGTGAGCAAACACGATTACATGCATTGCATATATGTTTGTATACTTGCAATCATCTTAATAGGTTGATCAAGACAATCAAGGAAATGAGCATTGGGACAAGGACATCAAGACTCAAGACTTGTAATCAAAGCTTTGGACCAAGACATGTAACTTTTATATTTATTGAGTCCATAAGGTTTTATGTAAACTTGAGCACTAGGATTCTGTCCCGTCATTTCTCGGTAAACCGAACCTATTTCGGTTAACCGAACTCTACCTAGTTCGGTCCACCGAACACCTATCGGATAGCCGAATACTTCCCAACAGTGAAACGTAGGTGTTCTCTGGAATTGACCCTACGGAAGACCGAAACACCTTCGGTCGACCGAATAGCCCTGGACCGGTTTTGGACTTTGCTCCAACGGTCGCATTCAAATCAAGACCCTAGAGCCCAATTAACTTGACCCACTTCGGACGACCGTACATACTTCGGTCTACCGAATCCAAATTGGCTTTAGGAGCCCAACGACTATTTAACTTGACCGCTATCTATATAACAATTTGCCACGCATTGTCAGTGCAATTCCCGTGCTACTTCGGTCTACCGAAGTATACACGGTCAACCGAACTTGAGTAGATCAGAGCCCAATCAATTCTACTGTCCACCTTGGAACGGTGAACCGAATGGACTTCGGTGAACCAAATTTAATTAGGGATAAATAGATAAAAGCTACTAGAGGTTGGTGAACGGTGATCCGATTCTTGATCGGTCAACCGAGCTCATAGTTCAGACCAATGTTTCGGACTACCGTCTGGATAACGGTCGACCGAATCTGTCTCGATTTCTGGACGAACTTAAGTCACATCTTGCTTTCTCATTGGTCCATTCTCCACTAACTCCCAAACGGTTGTATGAGCTTGAAGGCTTATAAATAGGACCTCATTTGATTGCTTTGGACTTCTTGAATACTTCCCATCTATCCAATACTCAAAGCCAAATCCTCTCCATCTTCAAGCTCTCAATCCACAACACTCAAGCCTAAACTTCACCACTTGCATATCCAATTCAATATCATATCCAAGTGTGCTCAAGTATAGAGTGTTAGTTAGAGTGTGATTCAACTTCCACATCAACGAATCAAAGAGTTGTAAAAGCTTCGAGGAAGCTCCCTCTCGGGTTGTGAGAGGAGACACGAGCGAGGCGAGGTTGTTCGCAAGGCTCGGTGTTGTAAACGACGTTGGTCTCGGCCCGGAACGGAGATCGGTTAGTGGAACCGTAAGCGAGGCTCGGGGGATCGAGCGAGGCTTGCGAGGAGGACTAGGACCCGGGTGTGGGTGCCGAACCTCTCTAAACTCCGGTGTCGACGTTTTTGTGGTTTGCAATTGTCTCTTCCTTAATCCTTCGATTAGTATTTTTAATTCCGCATTTTTCTATCGATTAGAGGGCCATAGATCCTAACACGTTTCTTGTCATGGATTCACTTAGCCTCAAGTATACGCTAGCATACGAATCGCCGCGGTACATTTCTGCAGGCCAGAGATGCTCATCTTACCGGTGGCGTCTGGATTACGTTGGAAGAAGGCATCACACGCCTCAATGGAACTCACAATGCGAAGAAAGACATGCTTTCGCATCCTAAATCTTCTCCTGAAAATGTTGTCAGGATAAACAGGGTCGTTAGAAAAATAATCGGCAATCAAACGGTTGTAACCAAGCTCCTTATCTCTATCTGGATTCGAAGTTCGCCTTCTGCGCCTCTTAGGACGTCGCTCCACCACTTGGGAGACATACTCCGTTAAGCAGTTCAACACTTGGTCGTAAACTTCGTCATTGGATGTTGAAGATGATGAAGACTTCGAACTTAAAGACTTATCGGGTGAAGACATTGTTCGTAGATGAATGAGAGAGAACCAACAAGAAGGAGTAGATTTATAGTTGTGAGAAGTAACCTACAGTGTACGCGTGACTAGGCAAAAGACAAGACGATTGCATCGAGGCTTGGACTTCTCAAGCATCGAGGACCTACAGTATGCGCGTGACTCACTGTTGAACGTTTAATTTTAAACCGCAAGTGCACGGCCGCGATGAAGCGGTGGCAAGTACGGGTCGTCCTCAGGGAGGTGAGTAGCCTCTTGCTTGTACGAAATCAAGTGACAAAAATAGGGGGAGAAAGATGTTTATGCTACTCTACTCTATACTACACTAAGAAGTAGGAAATGCGAAAGGAAGAACCAAACAATGAAATAATAACTAAGCTAAGAACAAAGGAAGAATGCTGGAATACAGAAATGGGAAAAACCCCTAAGGGGTGGAGTGAGTGCACACAAGCAAAGAGGTGGGTGTTGAACACATTCTTTAAGCACAAATAAAGGTGGTGTTATCATGCATAGGAAGTGTCTAAATGTTGTGGCAAAACCTATCGATCTATTCACCAACTTAGTTGATTAACATTTACATATGCAAGATGTTTATTTCAGAACCTAAACAAGCATGAGAGGTGTCTAATCATTTTGGTAAAACTCATCAAGTTATAAATTCTATCCTAAACAATCAAGCATACATTCATGTTTTATCAACACATCAAAAAAATAAAGCATTCATCCCATTCTCTAATGCATGTATGTATATCTACTCCACCCCCCAAAGGGGATGGAACTACTCACTAAACATTACACTAATTATTAAACTAAGCAAAGAAAGCATATTAAAACTAAGCTAGAAATAAAAGACGATTAAACTAAAACACGCACAAACAATAAAAGAAGCATAAACAAACAATGAAAGAAACACAAAACTTTATTGATAAAATGACTCACATTTCAAGTAGCATCCTCCTACTTTAGTGTGTGCTTCAAGGCCTCACTTCTAGTAGGAAGAATAGCCACTTAAAATATGGAGTGATTACAATAGGAGGTGAAGAGTTCTATTTATAGGCATGGAAAAAGCTAATCCGGGACAATCCCCCGATGTGGGACTAAACAAATACCAGAAATGGACTCAATACACACTAATACGTAACCCAGAGAAATCTTAGCGGATTTGGGCCAAAAGTGACCGCCAATTGGCAGTCTAAAAAGTCCGGATCCATCTGGAATTTGTGTTGGGCTTTGCTTAGTGTATTTGGTGGTCTTAGATGCATCTACTTCGTTTATTGGAGCTCCGACCCGAATCGAATTGCTAAAATACTCCCCATGATGGTGTGGAGTATTCTGTTTTGCTCTTAGGTCCTTCTATCTTGCGTTCAGGTCCTTCACCCTTGCATCTTGGTCCCTAGATCTCACAATTCAGTCCTTTTTCCCAGCTTTTGGGTCCTTTTATGCTTCATCTCTTCAAACATATTTATTCCTGAAAACTAAACATAAAACTCGTGACATAGCATTGTTTAGGTGAAAGATAATGGATATAAGATACAAATATGAGCATGAAATGATGTCAATCAAATACCCCCACACCTAACTTTTGCTAGTCCCGAGCAAAACAAAGAAAGAGAAAAGCATGCGAAAAACAAGAAATCCTAACTCACTTTCGTAGGAATCACGGTTGCACTTAGCACGTGCAACAAGCCGTTAAACCTCCATGTTGCCAAGGAGGAGGAGTGTTGTCTCCTGAGGGTTTTCAGCGGATATACCCACAAAATCCGAACAAGATGCATTAATCAATCTAGCTACACAACTCGATGGACTCATATTGTCAATCATGGGACGCAGTAATACTACGGGTCGACTCTATATATGTAATCGGTCCACACACTTAGCCTAATGAGTTATTCGTGAGAGTTAGTTAAGGACTTAAGTGAAAGACATGGGCAACCTTAACTTCTGAATGTGATACAATGTGTAAAGTTCATTTTGGTTCTTATTTGACTCTTTTTTTTCTTTTTCTTTGGAGCAGTTTATTGGTTGGTGTTTGATTCTCCCAGGGTCAGGTTTCGTGCATCATTGCCCATGAGGACTTACACTATCACGTACACCTTCCCCCAAATCTCCACATAGGGCTATCCCTACCACCCGTGTAACGGGAGTTCGGTCGGCGCATCCCAAGTCAGATGACTCGAAAGCACCAGGCACAAAGTCCCCTCAGACCTACTTTCCCGAGTGATAGGAGCCGTGCGAGAAGAGAGAACACCACTTATTTATTTATCTACATGGGAACCAAAACCCCTACACTTAAGTTTCACAAAAAGAGATTAAGGGCCCTTGACTACGACAAACTTCCTTATACTAACAGACACGAATTATTTGACTCACTAGGTTGAGGATGGACTTCTTCTAATGTTTGAGTGCTGAAACCTTATGATTACACGCCCCCCGAGGGAAAACCGGGGTGCATCCTAACGACTCGACAAGACCTAAAGCCAGTAAACTAGATATCCTAATGCATCAAGTTCAAGACAATTTTGGGAGCTTTCTTTCTACTTTGCCTCTCAACGGTTTTGCACATGCTAAACACACGCAAAACCTACAAAAACATTTTTTCTTTCCTAAACACATGAAGATTTTGAAAGAAATGTGAAAATTTTAAAACATTAGGCAAGCAAAAGAAGACAAGTCACCCAAGGATCATGGCAAACAGATATATCGATATTGAATGCAGCACACTAACATGACCCTAACAATGCACACAAAAGAAAACAAAAAAAATCAAAAGAAAAGACTCGACTATGTACACACGTAAAACACCCCCCCACACCTACTTCATGCATTGTCCTCAATGAATGTGAACAAGATACTACATAGATATATGCATGAAAAAGGAAAGATCTCACCAACATGAAGTACAAAGGGACGTTCAGGGTCATGTTGATGGACACAAACCCAAATTCCCTCAAAACCTGTGAGAAGCTGAAGAAGGGAGATAAGTACGTGAAGAGATTGGGCCCAAGTACACAAGGGTTGGGGCCCACAATAATCGATGCTCACTCATGGAGTCTTTTATTGCACTTTTGTTTTTGATTTTTTTTAGTATGATATGTACAACAACAACGATATTCTCATAATCATTTGGTCAAGGAACATCAAATGAGAACATCAAGTCATGAGGACCAGAGACTTGCCGAGATGGGCAAACTTCACTGGTACTCTGAGGTGTCATGAGGGGTGAAAGGTCAAAGCTGAAAGGTTCGAACCCCTCATGATATTGGTTGGGTGTGGGCAACAAAGAATGAAGTTGTGTTGCCTCACTAGGGTTTAATTGCTCATCGAGGAAAACCCTCCAACCAATAGGTGGGTGCATCGGAATGAGTTCCTCAGGCTCATTCGATGGATGCAGCAGACTTGCATCACTAAGAATGGGGCTTCTCCCCAAGTCATCCAACAAGGACCTCCCACCATCATTTAGATCATCAAGCATAAGCTCGTTGTTGGACTCAATATGAAGCTCAAATGGCTCAATGGCTATGTGACCTGAGGTAGAGACACCTTCTGGTATAGGCATATAATGAGGTGTCTCACTCTCACTAGTACTCTCAACTGAATCATGCAACGAACACTCCCTTTGGACATTCATGTTCGAGGCCAGCTCACTCTGTTGCATTGCGAAGACAGGCAATGAGTTTTCGCTAGGCCCACGAACATTCTCAACGGGTTGCATTGGGGTTAGGGGTGTTCGTTGATTTTGTGGTGCTTTCTCCAATTGGCGGATGAGATTTAGATTTAAAGGTTCATCCATGGGTTCATGTTGCCTACCAGAGTCGAACACATGAAACTCGACACTCATGTTACCGAATGAGAGCTTCATGAGACCATTTCTACAATTAATCAAGGCATTGGAGGTGACCAGAAATGGTCGACCCAAAATCAAAGGTATTTGAGAGTGGGTGTTTGCAACAGGATTGGTATCGAGGACAACAAAATCGACTGGAAATATAAAATCCCCAACTTTGATAAGCACGTCCTCGATAATCCCCTTTGGAATACGAATGGATCTATCTGCCAATTGGAGGGTGATCTTAGTTGGTTTCGATTCTCCCAAGTTCAACTGTTGATAAACAGAGAATGGGAGGAGGTTGACCGCCGATCCTAAATCAAGCAATACATTGCTCAATCTAGTGTCCCCTATCGTACACTGAATAGTAGGACACCCAGGGTCCTTGTATTTTGTGTAGGTGGGATTGGACAAAAGAGAGCTTATATTTGCAGCCAAGAATGCTTTCTTAGGAACATTGGTCTTCCTCTTGGTTGTGCAGAGATCCTTCAACACTTTGGCATATTGAGGTATTTGTTGGATGACATCCAACAAGGGGATGTTAACCTTCACTTGCTTAAATACCTCTAATATCTTGTCCATGTTGTCACTCTGCTTTTTGGTTAACCTACTTGGATAAGGAGCTTTTGGCAGGTAGGTTTTCTGCGGTGCCTGAGAAGAAGGAAACGTTGGTGTATTACCCTCACCCTCAGCTTCTTCTTCACCACCATTCCCACTGAGGGGCTGCATAGATGGTGGTGGGTGTGGCAAAGAAATGTGATTGTCAACCTGTTTCCCATTCCATAAGGTAACAATGGCATTGACATGGTGAACAGGTTCCTCCACATGGTTCCCTTGCCTCCCCCGAGGTACCACATTCTCATTTTGCATGTGTTGTTGCTGGTACATACGGGGGTTAGCCTTAGGCTGGCTAGGCAAAGACCCTCTCTCTCTCTCTCATGTACAGACTGAGCCAATTGGCCCATCTGAAGCTCTAGAGATTTGATGGTCTGCTGATTTGAAGTGAGAACTTGACTTGTGGTAGACATAAAATTTTTCATTGAGTTTTCAAGTCCACGAGTCAAGGTCTCAAGAGAATTGAATCGGATTTCCATATTTTTGGAATTTGGGAAACCTGATTTATTGGTGGTTTGCGCTTGGGATGGCTGAGAGGATTGTGCATGCATGGGAGGCTGGTGTGATTGGTAAGGTGGTCTAGAGGAGTTTGAAGGACCACCCGGGGCATTATTTTGGTTCCATGAAAAATTGGGGTGGTTCCTCCATCCAGGATTATAAGATGATGAGTATGGGTCATTCCTGACTCTATCATAGATGGCGTTGACACGCTCCATCTCAGGCGGAATGGATCCACACTCGCTTTCTACATGACCTATCCTACCACATGAATGACAAGGACTTGGACCAGATGTGGACATGTTAGGTGCACTTTGTTGGTTTTGGAGTTCAATCGAATCCATACGGCGCATTAAGGTCGCCATACGCGCCTCGGTGGCCGTAGTGGTATCGACAGCAAATGGATCTAGTCGAGTTTGCATTAGCGATCCTTGCTCCTATACTAGATGATGCAGGTGGTTCCCTCACACTCTCCCATTGCATGGTTTTCTCAGCGAGGTCTTCTAGGAAAGCCACATGCCTCCCTTTCATCCTTTCCCAAGAACTCTCCTTGACACATGGACTCAAGGAGCGTTCTTGACGGGATGTGAAGACCCTCGTAAACAATCTGACAAAGGCGCCAAAACTCGATGCCATGGTGAGGGCATGAGGATAGTAGCTTCTTGAACCTCTCGAAGTATGAATGAAATGATTCGGTCTCATGTTGATAGAACGAATTGATTTCGTTCCTCAATTTTTGAGTCTGATGATTTGGGAAGTACTTCTTAAGGAATGCAGATTGAAACTCATCCCAAGACCTAAAGGCATTTGCCTGGTTGCTGTACAACCACTTCTTGGCGTCATCCTTTAGTGCAAAAGGAACGAGCCTAAGATGGATGGAGTTTGTGCTAAGTTGTTGCAGTTTGAACATAGCACAACCCTCCTCAAATTCCCTGAGAAAGATATAGGGGTCACCTTTCCCAGTGAAGCGAGGGAGCATGGAAATGAATTGATGCTTAACCTCAAAATGGTTCCCATTAGCCTCTGGTAATACGATGCATGAGGGTAGAGCGGTACTGCTCGGGTAGCATCGATCACGAAGAGGTATGGGAACGACAACTGGAAGAACAGGTGGAGCAGGCGGGTCCAGCAACTGCTCCTCCTTACGGAAATTAGCAGCCATTGGACCCGAACTACGTGCGACACGAGAGGAGGAAGGTGTCGAGAAATCGATGACCGAAGCCGGATTGACAACGCTCCTCGTCAAACGACCCCTCTCGTCTCGTGTCCACGAAAGCATACACAAAGGTGCACGCACACAAACCAAAACCTTTTTTTCCTTTTTCAAAGAATGTGCATAGAGGAGAAGACAAGGGAACACAGGAGAGAAAGAATGACTCAGGAGAGAAGGGAAGAAGTCCTTATGCTACGGTGGATGGGTACAGGTAGAAGCACACAAGCAAACAAGGCTCAAGCAATCCTAAGGTCGTTATAGGTCCTTACAGCTAGACGACGCCTAACTTCGAGGTCACACGGCCTCAGCACGCCTCACCTCCCTACGACGAGAACCACAAAGCCCAGCAAGTGAGCCAAGATCTGGGGATCTCGTCTCTCCTACTATCGACAAAGTGGGCAACGCCGATCAGGTCATGACGGTCGGGACCGGATCACTCTCCTAATGCGCCCAAAATCCTTAGGGCCAATGTCTATTTGATTTTAAAATTAGGCTCTTGATTAGTGTGGTTTGTGGGGCGAAGGAAAGGGTGATGAAATCCCCCACCTTATCTTTTATGGGACAACCCCTCCTTAGTAGCGTTTTGGAGTCTAAATCTAGCAATCAACTCTCCAAACAAACGCTCAACTCACACTTGTTTCAATGCACTTCCTACTAACTAATGCATGCTCATACGAAATGCATGAATGAGAGTAGAAGGTGCGTACCTCACGCCAGCTCTCAGCAACAGAAAATAAAGCTAAGATAAAAGACAATCTAAATGACTAAGTCACATACATGATGCATGACCTAAACAAAAAGAATGCCTAATCTTTTGCTTTGAGTTTTAGGGTCCAAGTTGCTTAAAGGAGGTTTGATTATGGGTCTGGGAACAAACTATAAGTCAAAACATGCCCAATCAAGTCCCAGATCACTACATCAATTATGTAAACACGCCACAGAAATAAGAGAGTAAAATGAGCTCACCAGAACGCCAATTGGCGGTCTCACGCCGCTGATTGGCGGTCTGAAGTGCCCAGAATGCCTCCAAATTTCTCCAGGTCTCCTCCTAGCGACTCCAAGTCTCTTGAAATAAAGAAAAACTACAAAACACAAATTAAATCCACTCGAATCGTCCAAACAAGAGTCTGGACTGACACCTCCCCGGCAACGGTGCCAAAAACTTGTTGAACGTTTAATTTTAAACCGCAAGTGCACGGCCGCGATGAAGCGGTGGCAAGTACGGGTCGTCCTCAGGGAGGTGAGTAGCCTCTTGCTTGTACGAAATCAAGTGACAAAAATAGGGGGAGAAAGATGTTTATGCTACTCTACTCTATACTACACTAAGAAGTAGGAAATGCGAAAGGAAGAACCAAACAATGAAATAATAACTAAGCTAAGAACAAAGGAAGAATGCTGGAATACAGAAATGGGAAAACCCCCTAAGGGGTGGAGTGAGTGCACACAAGCAAAGAGGTGGGTGTTGAACACATTCTTTAAGCACAAATAAAGGTGGTGTTATCATGCATAGGAAGTGTCTAAATGTTGTGGCAAAACCTATCAATCTATTCACCAACTTAGTTGATTAACATTTACATATGCAAGATGTTTATTTCAGAACCTAAACAAGCATGAGAGGTGTCTAATCATTTTGGCAAAACTCATCAAGTTATAAATTCTATCCTAAAAAAGCAAGCATACATTCATGTTTTATCAACACATCAAAAAAATAAAGCATTCATCTCATTCTCTAATGCATGTATGTATATCTACTCCACCCCCCAAAGGGGATGGAACTACTCACTAAACATTACACTAATTATTAAACTAAGCAAAGAAAGCATATTAAAACTAAGCTAGAAATAAAAGACGATTAAACTAAAACACGCACAAACAATAAAAGAAGCATAAACAAACAATGAAAGAAACACAAAACTTTATTGATAAAATGACTCACATTTCAAGTAGCATCCTCCTACTTTAGTGTGTGCTTCAAGACCTCACTTCTAGTAGGAAGAATAGCCACTTAAAATATGGAGTGATTACAATAGGAGGTGAAGAGTTCTATTTATAGGCATGGAAAAAGCTAATCCGGGACAATCCCCCGATGTGGGACTAAACAAATACCAGAAATGGACTCAATACACACTAATACGTAACCCAGAGAAATCTTAGCGGATTTGGGCCAAAAGTGACTGCCACTTCCTTTTCCATTGACTTCCAATAGTTCGACCTATCCAGAAAAATTGTCGGCCCACGAATGTGGTTCCGATCCCTCCGGTGATGCCAGAAGTCGCTTCGATATACGATTTTATCTGGTTTCCATTGCAGTCTAAAAAGTTCGGATCCATCTGGAATTTGTGCTGGGCTTTGCTTAGTGTATTTGGTGGTCTTAGATGCATCTACTTCGTTTATTGGAGCTCCGACCCGAATCGAATTGCTAAAATACTCCCCATGATGATGTGGAGTATTCTGTTTTGCTCTTAGGTCCTTCTGTCTTGCGTTCAGGTCCTTCACCCTTGCATCTTGGTCCCTAGATCTCACAATTCAGTCCTTTTTCCCAGCTTTTGGGTCCTTTTATGCTTCATCTCTTCAAACATATTTATTCCTGAAAACTAAACATAAAACTCGTGACATAGCATTGTTTAGGTGAAAGATAATGGATATAAGATACAAATATGAGCATGAAATGATGTCAATCACTCACAAAAGACGAGACGATTGCATCGAGGCTTGTACTTCTCAAACATCGAGGACCTACAATATGCGCGTGAAGACGAGACGATTGCATCGAGGCTTGGACTTCTCAAACATCGAGGACCTACGGTATGTGCGTGACTGACAAAAGACGAGACGATTGCATCGAGGCTTGGACTTCTCATGCATCGAGGACCTACAGTATGCGCGTGACTCCCAAAAGATGAGACGATTGGATCGAGGACCTACAGTATGCGCGTGACTACTTGAATATATATACCCCAACCACCTTAATTCTCTACTCACCTCTATTCCGATCTTACTTCTTCCACCATAATCTCACAATGTCCTCTTCAGAAGGCAATGGTTCACCAGAGTACCGACGATCTCCATGTCGTCCACTCCCAACCCAACACTTTTTCCCCTACCAAAATGTCCTACAACCAGGATTCCACCCGTTATACCAAAGCCAATTTACCCCATAACCAGGATTCCACCCGTCACACCAAAACCAATTTTCCCACACCCAAGGTTCTACCCGCACAATCAATACCAACCGCCAACTCAGGAAGAAGGGCAAACTCAATTCCTAATGGGTATGTATACTCGCCTCCTAAGTGGCGAAAGTAGTGGAAATGCAAGCAGCATTACACCCGATGTGAATGACGAAAATGTCGTTCAACCTACAAGTCGTGAGGGAACACGCAAAACCGCGACGATGAGGTCACAAAAAACGTGGTCCACACAAGAGGATCAACGACTCGTCTCGGCTTACATGGTTGTAAGTGGCGATGTTATGGTTGGGACAAACCGAAAAATGAAGTCCTTCTGGGGACGTGTGGAGCGCATCTTCAATGACTCAGGCGACCCAAGTGCAGTAGAGCGTAACGATGAATCATTGAAGGGGTGATGGAGGCGTACATCGCCATCTGTGAACCAATGGGTCGGTTGCTTCGACCAGGCGGTGCGGAGGAAGAGAAGTGGTTACAACGAGGACGGTGTCATCCATGATGCGCACACCATCTACGAACGAACACACAACGCCAAATTTCAGTACATGCATGTGTGGCTTTTGTTACGCAGGTACCCTAAATGGGAGTCTGCTGCGCTTGAACTTCCCACCTGAAACGTCACTATAGAAAGTTCGGAGAGTTTTAGCAGCGGGAAAAGAAAAAAACACCGACGACGATGTGAGTCACGCAACACCGTCAATAGATGAAATGATGTTCGAAACATGTCCTTGTCCTCAAAGTGTTAAAAAAGCTAAAAAAGAAGGGGAAACAACCATTTCAGGCACAACTTGATCCTGATATGTTAGAACTGAGAAAACAAATTGAATATAGTGCAAAAGTGAAAAAGGAAAAATACTTGCATTACGAAGAACGGGTGGAGAGGAAACGCATCGAAGCTGAGGCGAATTTCCAAAGGGAACTCAACAGCAAGAAACTTGATATCCTATTTGCTCTGATGAAGAAGGAAAACAAGGACGAATTCGATAAAGAAACACTTGCTGAACTCAAGGAGTGGGCTAAAGCACAATGATATCTGTAGGTGCTCATGTTTTCATTTGTAATATCAATATGTCTGTTGTAGTTTATCAGTATTGTGGTAGTTTAAATTTCGTATCCGTAGGAGGACTGTCTTTCCTTTCCTTATTTCTGTTGTATTTCGTATTATGTATTTGTATTGTATTTTGTTTCCGAAGTGTATAAGTATTGTACTACTATTTCTTATTTTGTTTATGATTTTTTTAATTTTACTTTTATCTAAATAAATAAAAAAAAAAGTTAATTAATCATAAAATATTTTTTCAATTAATTTTCAATACCTAATTAATTTAATTCAATTTACCTAATTAATACATTATCCTAATGGGGACCAATAGGGAAGCCACGTGCCCCCCCGCTCGGGCGCCTCGCCCTGGACGTGCCCTCCCGTTAAGGGAGGGCAATTCGAGCGCCCTTCCCGGGCGCCCGAGTAAAGAGCACCCGTTAAGGGTGCTCTTAGTGTCTTGAACTCAATGACAAGAAAACCTATATAGGAAAATGTCGGGTAACCTTTGATTGATCATCTAAACACAAAATTCGTCCAAGTATACAAATCAACCAACGTCAATAGAGATAGATATGTTCAGACTCGAAGGAGGTTCCGAAAAAAAACAATAGTAGAAGGGCTAAGCAACAAGAGTAACTAATTTTAAGCATGGTTTGTGTGTTGAACGACGACGTGCTTGTAGCAATGGAGCCAAGGTACAATAAAATACTTTGTTGGTTGGGAAACAATGACTTGGTAAACTCGTTAAGGATCAAAGGAAGGAAATCGAGAATCTCAAACGAGGTAGCCCGTGATGCATTCCCCCTGGTCTGCAAAGACGACTCAACACAACCCATACAACCAACATATCGAACAACTGACCCCATGCAAGGAAGCCATAACACGAGGAATGTAGATTGTATCTACTAGTACTTGTTGGCTTTTTGGCTAATGATCGTTAATCCGTTTTGATGATTAATCAACTTCTCAATAAAAACATGTATCAATTGAAATATTATTACTTGCATATATATGTGTTATCTAACATTTCAGGATTCAAGTTTGAGTTAAACTAAAGATGAAGATCGAAGAGTAGCTAGGTTTCAATTCCATGTATTTAGGTTCTAAATGTAACTTGGCACTTGAAACTCATGATTCATTGCATTACACATCACTTAGGATACTTATAGAAGTCTCACATTATCTTCCATATATCCTAGACTTCATTAGAAACTCAACCAAACTCATTAGAACCATAGAACAGGAAATCTGCACATAATCGGTCGACCGCCAGAGCTTTTTGGTTCGACCGTTTTCCACCAGTCTTTTCCAGGCAACGAATATTTGTCCCAAACGGTCGACCGAGTTACCTCATCCGTTCGACCGTTTCGCCTATCCTTTTTGCCTGTTAGGAATCGGTCGACCGACACATACCTTTTGTTCGACCGTTTCTTCATATCTTGTTTTACCATCTTTGTCGGTCGACCGATAGTCCATATCTGTTCGACCGTTTATTTTCCGTATTTGTATTTATTATGACCGTTATACTTGTCGTATACTCCAACGGTCGTATACACATTTTTCTAACTAACCTAAGTTTGGATTTAGTGTTTCGGTCGACCGGAATTACCTTTACGGTCGACCGAATGTTGATTCTTCCTCGTCTCTTTTTCTACTGGGCATATTCGGTCGAACGTTGCACTTACCTCGTTCGACCGATTACACTTGTTATTATCGGGTCTCAAATCAAACATGCCTACCGGTCAACCGAAACTCTTTTCACGGTCGACTGAACCTTAACTCTTTTCCAAACCCAGAGCTACTGTCTCATTTCGGTCGAACTGGTATTCGAAACCGTTCGACCGATCACTTAAGTTCCAACCCAATTAGATCGACCGTTATCATTTTCGGTCGACCGAATGAAGCACTGCCTTGAATCGGTCGACCGTGCAACTCGATCCGGTCGACCGTTAGTCGCCAGAATTCTGTGCTGTCTTTTCTGATTTGTGTTTTCTTACACATCTCTCCATCACTTAATCCCCAATGGCTAGAACTTGTTTGGAGCATATAAATAGAGCTTAGAACACTCTTTCAAGGTAACCAATCTTTCTGTAAGCTCAAAATCTCATTACTACTTCCAAAGTGCTCAAAACCCTTGTGCTCACAAATCTTCTCACTTGAAACCATCCTCATTAGATTGCATCATCCTTTTCAAGTGCCAAGATTAGTTGCTGAAGTTTCATTCTTCAAGAGTTGTACAAGCTTCCGGAGTGAAGCTCTTCTCGGGTTGTGAGAAGGTGGTCCAAGCTAGGCGAGGGTGTTCGCAAAGCTTGTGGTGTAAAGGCGTGATCTCGGCCCGCAACGGAGATCGGATTAGTGGAGAACGCGAAGTTGCTCGAGTAAGAGCAATTCGTAAGAGAGGACTAGGATCCGGTGGTTGGATCCAAACCTCTATACATCCGGAGTAGTGGTTTGTTTGTTCATCTCTTCTACATTATTGTCTCATATTTTGAATTTGGCATAGTTATCACCAATACCGTAATTAGTCTAGTCACCCCCCCCTTTAGACTAAGTTTAGGGGCTAGTAGATCCTACATTTGGTATCAGAGCCTTGTTAATTGCATTTACACAAATTCACGTTTGTAGCAATGGCCCAACAAAGAGAGGGATTTCGCACCGGAAGACCTCCTTTGTTTGATGGAACAAACTATGCCTATTGGAAGAAACGTATGACCACATTCATACAATCTTATGATGTTAAATTATGGGTGTTCTTCCAAATACCTTATAAACAAGACAAACCATTAGAACGTATGGATGATTATGAATTAGCCATGATTCAAATGAATGCTAAACTCATGAACATAATTATGTGTGGCTTGACCGAAGAACAATATAGTAGAATTAATGCATGTGATTCCGCATTTGAAGCTTGGCATATGTTAGAAAGTCACTTTGAAGGTCGATCATCCGTTAAGGAAACTAGAATAGATTCATTTATGCAAAAATATGAAATGTTTGCTATGAAACTGAATGAATCCATTAGCGAGATGCATACTCGCTTTACTCTTATTACTAACTCTTTGAAGAACCTTGGTAAGGTTGTGATTGAAAGTGATAGGGTACGAAAGTTTCTTAGGTCTTTGACTTTGGATTGGGAGAAAAAGACTACGGCTATTGAAGAAGCCAAAGATCTCTCAAAGTTGAAGATGGAGGATCTCATTCGAAGCCTCATGGCGTATGAGATCCAAATGGAAGAAAGAAGAGAGAAGGAGAAGGAACGGGAAGGATATAAGCGTAAAGAAAAACAAATTGCCTTAAAAGCAACCTCGGATTCAGACGCAATCGAAGACGATGACACCGATGAAGATGTTGCTTTCCTAACCCGCAACTTCAAGAAGTTCCTCTCCAAGAAAAAATTTGCAAAAGGAAGAGGAGAAACTTCTCGGACATTCACTTGCTATGAGTGCAACAAAACCGGCCACATGAAGAAGGATTGCCCTTTGCTTAGGCCAAGGGATCGTGAACGAAGAGAAGAAAGGAGATATCCTCCTAGAAGAGAAAGGGATGAGAGACCAAGAAAAGATAGAGATGAAAGGCCACCCCGAAAGGAAAAGGAAGAGAGGCCTAAAAGACGTGACGATTACAAGAGAAGGGATCGTCGCGAAAAGGATGGGAAAAAGGCTCTCAAAGCCACTTGGGATGACTCAAGTTCATCAAAGGACTCCGACTCCGAATACTCCCAAGAAGAAGAAGCACACATGTGTTTTATGGCATCCAATGTTGATTCCGACTCGAGTCCTCCTCCATCACCAAAGACAAGTGATCAACCTCACGTGGTGGAAATCGACGACGATGAGGTATCCCTCCTTATGATGATCTATTAGATGCTTTTCAAGAACTTGCCGAACATTATGAAATGATTTTTCATAAAAACAAATTAGCTAGAAAAGTTAATCTAGATCAATCTACCAAATGTGATATGCTAACCAAAGAAATTGAGGTTCTAAATGATGAGATCACAATTCTGAAATCTACAAAAGATAATCATCTAAATGAAGATCTCATTGCCAAGAATATGCAACTCACGAAAGACTTAGAGAAATTCACCTTAGGTAGAAAAATGCTTGACATGCTTCTTGGAACTCAAACTCAATCTTTAACAAAACATGGTCTAGGCTATAAGGGAGGTAAACAAAAGAAACCCACTTCCTACTTTGTTAAAATGAATAACTCTCTTATTAGGAAAACAAATTATTCAAATGTTTGGGTACCTAAGACTACACAAGTTTGGGTACCAAAAGCTAACCCTCAAGGACCCAAACAAATTTGGGTACCAAAGTCTTCACTTGTTTCTTTGATTGTAGATAAAAGCAAGGAGAAAAGGGAAGTGGATTCTCGATAGCAGGTGCTCGAGGCATATGATGGGAGACTCCCAAGTTCTATCCAACTTAAAGCCTAAGAAGAGAGGAACCGTCACATTTGGAGATAATGCTAAAGGACACATTGTCGGCATCGGCAATGTTGGTAATTCTAATACTCCTAACATTGAAAAAGTTTTATTAGTAGATGGGTTAAAACATAGCTTGCTTAGTGTTAGTCAATTGACCGATAAGAATTTTCTAGTTGTTTTTGACAAACACACTTGTCATATCATCTCTAAAAATGACATGAAAATTGTCTTTAATGGATATAGATCAAATAACATCTACATTGTGCATGTTGATAATCTTAGAAACCTAGGTGTTGAAACATGTTTAGTTGCCTCACATGACGAAGCTTGGTTATGGCACAACCGCTTGGGACATATTAGTATGTCACAATTGCACAAATTATCCAAACTTGAATTGGTTAGAGGACTACCAAAAATTGATTTCAAAAAGGACAAACTTTGTGATGCATGCCAATTTGGAAAACAATTTAAATCTTCTTTTAAATCTCTAAATGTGGTGTCAACTTCAAAACCTCTCGAGCTTTTACACTTAGATCTTTTTGGACCCTCAAGGACCGTAAGTCTAGGAGGGAAAAGATATGCTTTTGTAATTGTTGATGACTTTTCGAGATTCACTTGGGTTTTATTTTTAGCTAACAAGTATGACGCTTTTGAAAAATTTAAAAGTTTTTGCAAACGTGTTCAAAGAGAAAAAGATTCTAACATAATCATTGTTCATAGTGATCATGGAGGAGAATTTGAAAATGAATCATTTCAAAAGTTTTATGAAAAGTATGGAATTGAGCACAATTTTTCGTTTCCTCGCACTCCTCAACAAAATGGGGTAGTTGAGAGGAAAAATAGAACTCTTCAAGAAATGGCAAGAACAATGCTTGTGGAAAAAGGACTTCCGAAATATTTTTGGTGCGAAGCCGTTAATACTTCTTGCTATGTGTTGAATCGTGTTCTCATTAGACCTAGTTTGAAGAAAACTCCGTTTGAACTTTGGCATGACCGGACTCCTAAAATTTCATATTTTAAAGCTTTTGGTTCAAAATGTTTTGTCCTCAATACTAAAGACAACTTGGATAAATTTGATTCAAAATCTGATGAGGCTATCTTTTTAGGGTATTCCGATAGGAGTAAAGCATATAGAATCTATAATAAACGAACAAATTGTGTTGAGGAATCTCTACACGTTAACTTTGACGAGTTAGCTTGTGTGGATAACTCCTCTCTTGATGATTATTGCATGGATATAATTAGACATGTATCATCACAAGATGCTCCTCTTGAGTCTCATCAAGAGTCTCCAAGTCTTCCACAAGAGGACGTGGAGGATCTTCCTAAGGATTGGACCTATAGAAAGGATCATCCGAAGGACTTTGTGATTGGAGATGTTTCTCAAGGTGTGACGACACAATCTAAAGCTCATGTAGTTTGTGATTCTTATGCATTTATCTCTTCATTAGAACCTAAGAAAGTTGATGAAGCATGTAATGACGAATTTTGGCTAATGGCTATGCATGAAGAGCTAAATCAATTTGTTCGAAATAATGTTTGGGAACTTGTTGAAAAACCGTCTAACCAAACGGTTATTGGAACTAAATGGATATTTCGAAATAAACTTGACGAAGATGGGAATGTAATAAGAAACAAAGCTAGACTCGTCGCTCAAGGCTATCGCCAAGAGGAGGGTATAGACTTTGATGAAACTTATCCTCCCGTCGCTCGAATGGAAGTCATTCGCATGTTATTAGCTTATGCATCTTACATGGACATAAAATTATTTCAAATGGATGTCAAAAGTGCTTTCCTAAATGGCTTTATAAATGAAGAAGTTTTTGTGGCACAACCCCCCGGATTTGTAAATGAAACTTACCCAAACCATGTGTTTAAACTTAAGAAGGCTCTTTACGGCCTCAAACAAGCTCCTAGAGCTTGGTATGAGCGATTAAAGAACTTCCTAATCGACAAAGGTTTTTGTGTGGGTAAAGTGGATACCACTCTTTTTGTTAAAACATATGATCATGATTTACTAGTGGTACAAATCTATGTTGATGATATAATATTTGGTGCGAGTAACCCGCGTCTTTGCAAAGAATTTTCCAAGTCTATGCAGGGGGAGTTCGAGATGAGCTTAATTGGTGAACTAAACTTTTTCCTCGGACTTCAAATTAAGCAAACTAAAGATGGGAACTTCATACACCAAGCTAAGTACACAAGAGAGCTTTTAAAACGCTTTGGTCTTGAAGATAGCAAACCACATAACACTCCGATGAGCACTAGCACTAAGCTAGACAAAGATGAAAATGGCAAGGAGGTGGATATCAAGAAATATCGAGGTATGATTGGATCCTTGCTTTATCTTACCGCCAGTCGTCCGGATATTATGTTTTCCGTGTGTTTGTGTGCACGTTTTCAAGCTTGTCCTAAAGAATCTCATTTCAATGCTTTAAAACGTATTTTTCGTTATCTTAAAGGTTCTCAAGAATTTGGTTTGTTTTATCCCAAATCTAGGGCTTTTGATCTTGTTGCCTATAGTGACGCCGACTATGCCGGTTGCATTTTAGATCGAAAAAGTACTAGTGGCACTTGCCAATTCTTGGGAAAATCTCTTGTCTCTTGGTTTAGTAAGAAACAAAATAGTGTTGCATTGTCAACAACCGAGGCCGAATACATTGCCGCCAGTTGTGCATGTGCACAAGTCTTGTGGATGAGGCAAACCCTCAAGGACTTGAAACTTGAGTTTCAAACTACTCCTATATTATGTGATAATACTAGTGCAATAAATCTTTCGAAAAATCCCATATTGCATTCTAGAACTAAACACATTGAGGTTAGACATCATTTTCTTAGAGATCATGCAACAAAGGAAGACATTAAGCTCATATTTGTTCCCACTAATGATCAACTTGCGGATATCTTCACAAAACCTTTAAACGTTGATCAATTCATTCATATAAGGTAAATCTAGGCATGTGCAACTTAAATGACGTATAACTTGAACATTTCTTGTGACTCTGTTGTATTTTCATTCTTGGTTGTGATTTCTTTCAAATTGCTTGCGGATTTATTGGGTGTTTATCAAATTTGGGCTTTTCAGACGTTATTCGGTCGAACCGAAAGCAAGTTTCGTTCGACCGGATTACTGTTTTAATCAAGCAGTTTTTCAAATTTTCTCGGTTTCGGTCGACCGTTGTATTTTGTTCGGTCGACCGGTCCCAATGCTGTGTCGTTTTTTAGTTTTCCTGGTGTGTTTCGGTCGACCACTTATTCCACTTCGTTCGACCGTTTCTCACTTGGTCGACCTGACTTAAGTTCACTTAAGTTTCGGTCGAACCTTTGTTGAGTTTTGGTCGACCGTTGATGTTTTGCGTTCGACCGTATGTGTGTTTTTGTCCAACCGAAAATCACCCAGCAACTTTCACGGATCGTTCGGTCGACCGAACGTCTTCTTCCGTCCGACCGAAAATCGTCAGTACTTCCACCTTCCTTGAATCTTCGTGTTGCGGTCGACCCTGTACATCTATTCCGTCCGACCGAAAAGCTTCAGTAGCTTCCCTGGTTTTGAATTTTTTTCTCGCGGTCGACCGTTTCGTAATGTTCGTCTGATCGATTTTGACCAGTAGCTGTGCTGTCGTGGGTTTTCAAAAATTTTTAACTCACCGGTCGACCGAGTAATGCGAGCGGTCGACCGTTCGTGTTATTTTCTGTACTTTTAGGGCTTCTACGAGGCTTTCTCCTCATTTCACCCCTTTCCACTCCTCAAACCCTAAGTGCCGCCCCTCCCTTTCCGGTCGACCGCCACCCTTTCCAGCCGTCCTGCTCCACTCGTTCGTCCATCTTTTTCGACTCCCTTCAACCACCTTCTACCTTCTCCACCATCTTCCTCCAATGGTTCGCTCAAAACTCACCATCTCCAAGAAACGTCCCTCTCAAGAGAAGGCTTCCGAGCATCGCTCCAAGAAGAAACAAGACGCTCAACCTTCCTCTTCTCGTGCTCCGGCTTCTCCGATACCGCACTTGCTTCATTTCTTCCTGGTTGATGATGTCGCTCAGAAAGCTTGGGACGAATACTTTTCCGTTGCCAATGTCATACCCTGTCGGAAAGTTGAGGTAGCCGATTTCACCTCATTTTCGTTAAAATCTCTTTTAGATGCAAATCGGTTAACCTATTTACTCACAAAGATTGCATGTAAACCTTACTATCCTTTCCTTGTCCAACAATTTTATTGCAATCTTAGAGAAGTCCCTAATCATCAATATCTTACCACCATGATTAATGGCAAGACTTATTGTGTTACCCCTGCCCTTTTATCCGACACTCTTCATCTAGATTCGGGGGGCATCCACATTTACCTTGAGCATCCTCTCGGTGCTCTTCCTCTCACTGAACTTGATAAAATTGTCACCGATTTATATACCACTCCACCTCCTTTAGTGAACGGTCAATACAAGCACAATGCCTCATTATTACATCCCGTTCCTTGTATCCTTGCCCAAATCGTCTCATACAATCTTCTTCCTAAATTTGGTCATCGGAATGAGATATCCAACATGGCACTCATGTGCATTTACTATCTCTACAAAGGAATTTTGGTGGATTGGCCAACCTTTATGATTTTGCATATGACAAATCGTAGTGGTTCATATCTTCCCTATCCTATGTGGCTCACTGCTGTGTTTGAGCATTGGCAAATCGATGTGACGAAATATCCTTCTTTGGTCTACAAATTTCCTATTTGTAAGACCACTCTTGCCAAAATGAAATCCATTGCTCCTTCTTCTCCATCTCTTTCCTCTGCTGAGGATTCTGACCTTAATTCCGAAGAAGAAGGCGAAGAAGAGGAAGAAGAGGTCTCCGAAGATCCGAGATGGATGCCTCGTAATGTCCCTCACGTTTCTAGCTCCTGGTGGGGTGAGGGGGACTCTGCTGCTTGGGCTCAAGGGCAGTGGTCATCTTCCTCTTCCATTGATCAGTATCGTTTTCAACATCTTTCGGATCAAGTTCAATCTTTCGAGGCCTCCACTTCTGCTCGCTTTGATGCGCTTGAGGCCTCCACTTCTGCTCGCTTTGATGTGCTTGAGGCCTCCACTTCTGCTCACTTCGATGCGTTTGAGGCGTCCACATCCGCTCAGCTTGGCCGGATTGAAGCCTCTCTTGACTCCCTTTCATCGTTGTTGCGTGATCAGAGGCTTGGGTGATTTGATGTTGTGTTTTGTGGAGCGTGTGTGTCGTTTTGTCGTTGTATTTCGGTTTATGATGTTGTTGGTTCAAACATTGGTTTATTGATGTATTTTGTTTTGAACCTCTTTGTAGTATTTGCTTTCGACGTTGTTATTGATGTTTGTTATGAATTCTAAGTTAATTGCATGGTTTATTGTTGTCTCTTCTATGTTTTGGCTTGGCTAAATAATCTCGCTTCCGGTACCATATCTTATTTGCTTAAATCGCTTATCACATTATCTGATGGGTCTTTTTGCTTATGCCAAAGGGGGAGAAATAAATACATGCTTATAGATAGGGGGAGCTATAAAATAGGGGGAGATTTAGTCATTGATTGTGTATGATAAAAATCAAATCTAAACATGTATTTAGGTTGATAAGTTGTCATCATCAAAAAGGGGGAGATTGTTGGCTTTTGGCTAATAATCGTTAATCCGTTTTGATGATTAATCAACTTCTCAATAAAAACATGTATCCATTGAAATATTATTACTTGCATATATATGTGTTATCTAACATTTCAGGATTCAAGTTTGAGTTAAACTAAAGATGAAGATCGAAGAGTAGCTAGGTTTCAATTCCATGTATTTAGGCTCTAAATGTAACTTGGCACTTGAAACTCATGATTCATTGCATTACACATCACTTAGGATACTTATAGAAGTCTCACATTATCTTCCATATATCCTAGACTTCATTAGAAACTCAACCAAACTCATTAGAACCATAGAACATGAAATCTGCACATAATCGGTCGACCGCCAGAGCTTTTTGGTTCGACCGTTTTCCACCAGTCTTTTCCAGGCAACGAATATTTGTCCCAAACGGTCGACCGAGCTACCTCATCCGTTCGACCGTTTCGCCTATCCTTTTTGCCTGTTAGGAATCGGTCGACCGACACATACCTTTTGTTCGACCGTTTCTTCATATCCTGTTTTACCATCTTTGTCGGTCGACCGATAGTCCATATCTGTTCGACCGTTTATTTTCCGTATTTGTATTTATTATGACCGTTATACTTGTCGTATACTCCAACGGTCGTATACACATTTTTCTAACTAACCTAAGTTTGGATTTAGTGTTTCGGTCGACCGGAATTACCTTTACGGTCGACCGAATGTTGATTCTTCCTTGTCTCTTTTTCTACTGGGCATATTCGATCGAACGTTGCACTTACCTCGTTCGACCGATTACACTTGTTATTATCGGGTCTCAAATCAAACATGCCTACTGGTCAACCGAAACTCTTTTCACGGTCGACCGAACCTTAAGTCTTTTCCAGACCAAGAGCTACTGTCTCATTTCGGTCGAACTGGTATTCGAAACCGTTCGACTGATCACTTAAGTTCCAGCCCAGTTGGATCGACCGTTTTCATTTTAGGTCGAACGAATGAAGCACTGCCTTGAATCGGTCGACCGTGCGACTCGATCCGGTCGACCGTTAGTCGCCAGAATTCTGTGTTGTCTTTTTCTGATTTGTGTTTTCTTACACATCTCTCCATCACTTAATCCCCAATGGCTAGAACTTGTTTGGAGCATATAAATAGAGCTTAGAACACTCTTTCAAGTAACCAATCTTTCTGTAAGCTCAAAATCTCATTACTACTTCCAAAGTGCTCAAAACCCTTGTGCTCACAAATCTTCTCACTTGAAACCATCCTCATTAGATTGCATCATCCTTTTCAAGTGCCAAGATTAGTTACTGAAGTTTCATTCTTCAAGAGTTGTACAAGCTTCCGGAGTGAAGCTCTTCTCGGGTTGTGAGAAGGTGGTCCAAGCTAGCGAGGGTGTTCGCAAAGCTTGTGGTGTAAAGGCATGATCTCGGCCCGCAACGGAGATCAGATTAGTGGAGAACGCGAAGTTTCTCGAGTAAGAGCAATTCGTAAGAGAGGACTAGGATCCGGTGGTTAGATCCAAACCTCTATACATCCGGAGTAGTGGTTTGTTTGTTCATCTCTTCTACATTATTGTCTAATATTTTGAATTTGGCATAGTTATCACTAATACCGTAATTAGTCTATTCACCCCCCCTAGACTAAGTTTAGGGGCTAGTAGATCCTACAGTACTAACCCAATCGATCCACTGCAACATCTTTAGGAGAGGATGATTAGGGAGAAGTACAAACTGTCGACTTGGTGACGAACAAGAGGAAAAGGGAAACCCATGGCCAACAGAAAAAGATGGGCGTAAATAATGTCCCCCACGACCAGGATTAGAAGAAGAAACATAACGAGTAATTACATTTGGACACCACAACCAAACAAAGAGAACAAAGGATGGATGGATGTCAAAGGGGGCATCAGAACAACGTTCCCAGCAAGCAGGGCCGTCTCGGGAATTTTCGAGGCCCTGTGCGAAAATCAACAATGAGACTCTTAAATTTGAAAAAAAGTGTCCTCCTAGTTTAAATAAATAAAAATTCACTAACTTAGTGCAATATCACTTGATTTTTTTGTTTTCTTAGCATTATTTGAGACAAATTTATCAATGTTTATGTACTATATTCTTAATATTAATCTTCTTTGCAACCCAATAAGTCCATATACATAAATAATTTTTGTCCTCTTAGCACTAATCTTCTTTGCAATCCAATAAGTCCATATGCAGAAATATTTTTTGTCCTTTTAGCACTAATCTTCTTTGCAACCCAATAAACTCATGTACATAAATCATTTTTTTTGAACCCCCCTCAAAATGAGGCCCGGAGCAGGAGCTCACCCTGCTCTGCTATGGACCGGGCCTGCCAGCAAGAACGGGCAAAGGATGATGGTCTAAGAGGACACACCGTCAACTGAAAGGACAATCGACGAAAAGAAAGATATTTTTCGGTATGGATGTTGTATGTTCATATATGGTCCTTGAGATTCCGTATATTTGAACCTGTAAATGGTAGAATGGATGCGAGGCCCTTTGGTTTACCTCATGGGCCTTGTAGATTAAACTATTAATTGCTGCATTTTAGTTGTGGTTTATTTCTTATACCACCAAATTAGGTTGGGCTAGCAACACTAGAAGAAGAGATACTCCAAGAAACAAGCATGCTTCCGCCTCCAAGAATCATTTGAGCCTTCTTGTACAAATACAAATTCGTATACGATCTTTTTCCAATTTTTATAATATGTAACTATATATTGACGTGAATCATATATTATCTTAGCATATAAATTTATGAAAAATCATTAAATTAAGAAATAAGATACGAACTCAAATAAGATATTTTCTTACGCAGTCTTACTATATTTGTTACCATATTTAATAACATTCTACATTTAACTACTATATATCCTACTAAACAAGTCCAGATTTATTGGTTGGAGTAGAAATTATTTGGACCATTTTCACCCTGCTTCCTCGAATCGAAGTGATCAATAAATTGCATATCATACAAATTGAGCCGCCTCCTAATTTTTTATATAAATCAAACACATCCAAGGCATCGTTCACGAGAAGTGTTCACGTAGGCTACCGCCTTTTGGCGTGGTCGCCTGGGCGACTGTAACTTCCCGAAACAGCGGAAAATTTAAAACTTAAAACAGATATAAGAATCAACACCGGGGTCGTCACCAAACCACAGGTATATTTATAATATAAGGTGTAAATTGTACAATACAAGAGTCAAGGATGATTACAATCCAACACAAAAGATATACAACACATGTACAAGGGAAAATCATCCACCTTGAACGATAAAATGACAGGATCTGGTCTGGGTGCTCCTGCCTGCAGTCACCACCTCCTACTGACGTGCACGACCTGACATGTAAACAAACAATGCCTGAGTTTCCCCTAGGGAAACCCCGTATGCCAAACCCCTAAATATGAACATAACATGCGTATATGAAACATGAAATGAAGAATGCAATAAAAGCATAACTAACTCTCGTGCACACAAGGCACCGCCGGAAAACATCGGTCACGGGTCTCAAGGGTCCTCTCACCCCAACCTCATAATCACACGTGCACACAAGGCACCACCGGAAAATCATCGGTCACGGGTCTCAAGGGTCCTCTCACCCCAACCCCACAATCACACGTGCACACAAGACACCGCTCCGTAGAGCCACAACCACGATCTCCTCTTAGGCCGGCATGTCTGTACCGTTGCCCAAAAAGGCCGGGGACCCGTTGCCCTCGAGGCAGATCCAACCACACACGACACAAGCATCCATATGCAAAACAGTGTCCAAACGGTCAAACAGAAGACCATAAACGGTCGACCGAACACCACTACTATTCCGCAATAAAACCAAAATAACGTCCAACCGGTCGAACGGCAAAGGGGCCCCGTTCGACCGAAATCCCACAGTGAAAATCCTCTCTTGCTCAAAAAGCATCAACGGTCGAACGATCAAACATTCACGGTCGACCGATTTCCACCAGTAAGATTCACCAACAAACCGCACTACACGGTCGACCGAAATCACACTCACGGTCGATCGGCCATTAAGTCACTTAAGTCATCGGTCGGACGAAGTCAACGAGCGGTCGACCGTTTAGATGGTCAACGCCCCCAACCGACTTACTACAGTGCTTTCGGTCGACCGGCAAAAGGGACCCGTTCGACCGAAAATACCCAGAGCCTTTTCCCTTTGCTAAAATGTACCACCGGTCGACCACTCTAATCCTCGCAAAGGCTAAAAGGAGGATTAAACTAAAGCTTGGCATACCTTTAAGGCTTGAAGAAGCCTTTGAAGAATCCTGGCGAGAGCTTCCTCGCAAAACTCTTCTCCTCCGGCGAAAACCCGAACGCAATCACCTCGACTCTGGCAACTCCTGATCTCCTCCGAGCTTCGCCGGCCTCGCCTCCGCGTCTTCCTCAGCTGGATGAGAAAGGATCGAGAGAGAGACGATCGAGAGAGAGAGAAAGACAAGTGAGTGAGAGAGAAAGACAAGTGAGTGAGAGAGAGAAGGAATCCAAACCTTATATTCTTCTCCCAACCAATCTCAGCCGTCCATCTCAACCTCTTCTAATCCTCCACCTAAAACACAATAAACCCAATTAGCAAAGGGTTAGGATGTAACAACGACCACCGCCTTTCGCCCAGCAAAGCTGGGCGAAATGGGCGGTCGCCTCTCCTAGGCGATAGCCGTTGGAGGCATTCCAACGACTATCTTTTTTTTATTTTTTTTCAAAAATTACAAGTTTGCCACTACCCCAAATCCTATATAAACCCCTCCAAACCTCTTCATTTTTCACACATCTCTCATTCTCTTTTTCTTCATAATTCTATTATAATCATCAAGTTTCCTAATCATCAAGTTTTCGCGATTAAGTCTCCGGTCTGGTGCTTAGTTTTGAAGTTGGAAAGTGAAGTCTCCGATCCGGTTCTTCATTCTTCAACCGCCAAAATCAAGTGCACTCTTTCTAACTTCTCTTTAGAATTAAATTAATTAGTATTTCATTTTCATATTAGTCTAAATTTTTATATTAGTCTAGTTTTAAGATATGGCATACGTACCCGACACTAGTCTCTTCATGCATCACGAGAGTTACGATGACCTAAGACCTACCCGTACAAATGACCCCAGTTGGAATACTGCCCATTACATTAGTGCTAATGATAAAAACTGCATTGTTTGTGAGTTATGTGGTAAGAAAACTAGAGGTGGTATAGCCCGTCACAAACAACATCTTGCACACACACCCGGTAGCAATGCTAGACCTTTTGATAAAGTTCTCGACTCTATTAAACAAGGCATAACTGCATACATGATTAGAAACGGTAAGACATTACAAAACGAAAATGTATGTCTTGATGATTATGTAGACAGAGAAAACATAGAATTTGATCTGGAAACCGGGTCGGGTTCCGGTTCTGCTCGGACCCCAACCTCCCATCCTCGCCCCGTTCCTGGTCGAAAGAGACAAAAACAACGTTTGTGGGGACCATTTTGCAGACGTGGGAAGAACGTGATTTCCAGCGCCCAACAAACAACCATCGAAAGAACCTTTAAGAAAGAAGATAGGAAAACAATTAATCAAAAATGGTCTAGGCTTTTCTATAGATGTGGTATATCATTCAACACTGTAAGGACGCCTGAGTGGAAGGAAGCAATATCCGCTACTTGTACTTACGAACCCAGACTTAAACCCATGATGTATCATGAAGTTAGTGACTCGTGCCTTAAATAGGAAATTGACTACACTAGAGGTATACTAGAGTCGTACAGATAAGATTGGGCAACATACGGGTGCACGTTGATGACAGATGGCTGGACTGATAGGTCCGGTAGGAATATAATCATTTTTCTAGTAAAATGTCCAACAGGTACCATATTCATGAGGTCTGTAGATGCTTCCGGTCACTCTCATACCACAGACTACCTGTACAAGCTGATGGACAAGGTAGTTGGCGAGATTGGCGAAGAACACGTTGTTCAGGTGGTCACCGACAACGCCGTCGCGTACGTACTTGCCGGTAGGAAGTTGCAGCAAAAAAGAAGGAGATTGTTTTGGACTCCCTGTGCAGCGCATTGCATCGATCTCATCTTGGAGGATATTGGCAAGCTGTTTTTGAAGACTATTTCTTTGGCTCGTAATCATCAAACATTTCAACAGCTCTGCCATGTTGTTGAAGAGGATGCGAATTGCCATTGAAGGGAACCTGCTACGCCCTACTGTCACGAGATTTGTCACCGCCTTTCTGACTTTGCAAAGGTTGTTTCTGAAGAAAGACAAACTCCGAGCCTTTGTTGTTTCCCCGGAGTACAACGATCCTAATGCAAGTTGGATAAAGAACAAGAAAAAGAAGGAGATCTCTACTGAAGTTGCCGAGACCATTCTACAAAGTGGCTTCTGAACCAACGTCGTGAAGGCATTGAAGGCCTCACAACCTATGGTCCAGGTTCTTAGATTTGTTGACGGCGATGAGAAACCACTGATGGCATATCTGTATGACGCAATGGAGAAAGCCAAAGAACAAATCATGAGGAACTTTGACGGAAACCTGAGGTTGTACAAGCAAGTCATCGACCTCATCGACACCAGGTGGGGTCCAGGGAAGATGATGTCCTCACCGCTACACTCAGTTGGTTTCTTACTCAACCCTGGTACCTTCTTCTCCGTCCCACCTCAGGATCGAAATGTAGCTTTCAATGAGCATATGCCTGGATTCATGGATGTCGTAGAGTGACTCGTCCCCACTCCTGCAGAACAAGACAAGATTTGCGGTCTACTTGATCGTTACAAGAACTCCCTCGGAATATTCTCGAGGGATATGGTCGTCAGACAAAGGACGGAAAGAAGACCTATAGATTGGTGGCAATCTTATGGCGCAGACATGGGAGAGACCGTATTACAGAGGTTGGCCCTGAGGGTGTTGGGATTGACATGCTATGCATCAGGTTGTGAGCGGAGTTGGAGTGTCTTCGAGCAATTGCACTCAACGAGAAGGATCAGGTTGGCCGTGAAGAAGATGAATGACTTGGTGTATGTGAACTACAACCAAAAGTTAAGGCAAAGGTTTCAACAAAGGATGGAGAAGCCCGGATTTTATGACCCCATCAGTGTGGACTACGATCTCTTCGACGAGCATCCATGGTTGGTAGAAACTGAAGATCCGGTCTTTGCTGGAGAGGAGCTTACATGGGCCGATGCTGAGGAAGCAGCTTTAGGACATTCTTCTTCACGGAGACGCTTTGCTCGATCCACGTCATCTGACGCGTGGTGTTCCACTGCATCTGACGCGCCATTATTAGGTGTTGGCATGGATGATGTCATCATTCACATTAGTTCTAGAGATTCAGGTGCATCGAGTTCTCAACCACCGATGGACATCGACGAGCAATATGTCCAATCCGACGATGAAGAAACTGAAGAAGATGATGTCTACGTCAACAATCCGAACGAGAACAACTCCGACGACTCTGATGGTGGTGGAGGATATGATATGGTTCCCAGTTGGACATTAGATCAATGTGTCCAATGGAATTAGTTAGTTAGCTTGTAATTCTAATTTCTCTCTTATCTACTATTATATGAACTCTGAGTTACCTTTGTAATCGTACTACTAAGCAATAAATTGTATACCTAAGTGTTTAGGTGGGTAGAGGGGGTGCCTAGTGAGGTCTTGGTCGAGGAACTAGGTGTCTTTTTGAAGCCTAAACATGTATGGTATTTTTAGATAATATTTGTACATTTTTTCCTATTTATTTTCCCAATTTTTCTTGTTTTTTTAATCTATTTTATCAAATTTAATTGAATTAAATTTTAAAACAAATAGACTGCCCAGAGTTGGGCGGTCGCACAAACGCCTAGGCGACCGGACTCACCCGGTCGCCTAGGCTCACCTAGGCGTTCCCTGAACACTGTTCAGGAGTTGCCTACGACGCCGAGAGCAACTCCAAGGTTGTGTTGGGTGGTAAAAAGTTAGGAAGCAATTCACGTCACCCTTTAACGCACACCAACTTCAACTGTAATGCAAATTTTCAGCATAAAATTTCACCGGTAACTCCCACCACCACATTTTGTTGTTTGTGTGTGTTTTCTTGCGTTGGGGTTAATATGCACAAAATCCCACTCCCACCGTCTCTAATACGAGTACTGGGGCTACAAGTGGGGTAGTTTAAACCTGCCAACCCACTAAACTCGACACTATGGATCTAGGTTAGGGTTGAAATTTTCAACCACTTAAAAACATAAAACGCTAACCCACAAACTTGTCGAACCCACTTCCTTTGTAGGTTAGGTTAGAGGTGAGCAAAAACTCTAACCTTAACAATATTAATATTAATAATATTATACTCATACAATTTAACATACCACGCATTAACTTGTTATTTAAGTTAATATTAAACCTTAACCCATAAATTACAATGTCATTAATCATTAAAAAATACTATTATTGTTGTAAAAGTAATTTAAGAGTTTAAATCATCTATTTTTTTCTTTAAAATATTGTTATTTAGATTATTTTGAAGTATTTTATTTAAGAAATAATATTTACAATTATTTTTCAAACAAAATTCACTACTAACCTGTCCCGCAACCCACTAAGGCCACCTCTAACGGTGGTCATCCCCCACGACCCGGTCATCCAGAGACGACCCGGTCGTTAACGACCGGGTTGTTTTTTTTGTTTTGGATTTTCGAAGTTTTTGTTTGATTTTTTTTGAAAATACGTTTTATAATTGTTTTGATTTTTTTATAATATTTTTTAATTTTTTTTCTAAGATAAACCTCGAAATGATATGGAGGAGAAAAATATGTTGTTGTGGGTTGTGATTGAGACGTGAATAGTGTAGGAAAGATAAGAAAGTGAGTTATGAAGAGAGAAACCTGATGTGAAAGAGAGAGAACGCTCATGACCAGATCATTCAGGTCATGGTTAGTCACGATATGAGAAGACGGATTATAACCCAATCGGTGACCTGTCAATTTCTGACAGGTCAGATGATGCGGTTCGACCCCGACCTGACAGATTCTAACAAATGGCGTGGCATCCAATCCATCGATTCACTTTAGTCGAATCCAATTAACCATTCCCTCAAGCCACACCCACTCCAATCAACCCCCCTACTAACCCCCTAACGAGCCCAAAGAAAGCGACACCTGTACCTACCCCATCAACGAACGTGAACCTAGTAGATTCCCCTTGGGCCCCACCCACCGGAGATGGAGCCGGAATTCGCGTCGGCGAGGACGTCGGTGTGGTGGGACATCGAGAATTGCGCCGTCCCGCGCGGCTGCGACCCCAACGCCATCGCCACCAACATCGCCGCCTCTCTCGCCAACGCCGGCTACAGAGGCTCCGTCTCCATCTCCGCCTACGGCGACTCCAGCCGCATCGAGACGGCCGCCCAACACGCTCTTAGCAGTACCGGCGTCGCTCTCAACCACGTCCCCGCTGGTAACTAAATCCTGACGGTTTGTTTTCGGGCTCCGGAAAGGGATGGTGGAAATGGAGGATTTATTTATTTTTTATTTTTTTTTTTGAAATTTTGGATATGTGCTCGTTTTGGATGGTTTGTGGGTTTACGATCATCGTGGAAATTTGGGACTTCTGAAATGACTTCTGGATATTGGTTGCAGGAAAGCTTCAGAAAATAGGGAACTGGAGTTCCAATTGGAGTTTCAAAACTTGAAATTTTGTATTCTGAGTGAGTTCCTCCACGTATACTCTAAAACAGAGGGAAGTTATACGGAATTAGGGATTTCTGAAATGACTTCTGTAGGAAACTTGAAAATAATATGGAATTGCAGCTGTAATTGGGGTTTCTTAATTTATTTGAAATTTCGCAAATATGTCTGTTGAATTTTCTAGGATTTACGTCTATTACGCATGTGACCGCATCATGTGCTTGAAAAACTGTTTTTGTTTAGGACGTGGAGCTTTTTTGAGCTTTTCATTTAAGGTGTTATTGGTAATGAAGGGATGTCTAACGTGGAAGTGTGGGAAGTACATATTTTAAGCCGTGTAACTTCTTTGGGGGTTCAATTTCTAGAATTTTTAAAGTTTTTGTTATTACCAATTGCCTAGGAGTTAGTTTAGAAGTCTAGTACCCAACTTCCTTTATGTTTTCCATTATATAGCATGGTTGAATTGCTAGAAAATAATAAGGAATTAGTAAGGAATTAGGGACATCTGAAATAACTTCACGTAAAGTTTATGGAACTGGAGTTCCATCGGGAACTCTCTATTTCCTGCAAACCAATTGCAGCTTAAGAAAGGTGAATTCAGTAAGTTAGTTTGTTGAAAACTCTACTGCCACCCACTGTGTTCACCATTTGAAATTTGGGGAGGTAAAATTGGAAGGGTTCGGAATTGGAAATGCCTGAGTGGAATACTTTCAAGTTCTTATTGAACTAAAAGCCTTGTTTGCCAAGTTCACATTCCTGCAAAAAGATCTCATGACAATAGATCTATATATTTCTACCATGGGCTTAACTCTGCAATTATTTCCAACATCAACATCAACATAACTCCAATGCCTCAGAAGAGGCTCCCGCCTAAGCGAGGTAAGAGGGGGTCGGATGTACGCAACCCTACCACTGTATAACAGTGAGGTTGTTTCCAATTGACCCAAATGATGCAAATGCAACTGACCATCTGCGATTCCACAATAAAAGAAATGCAAATCGTTTAAATAGCCATTTGATATAGTCCATGATGCTCCAAATGTCAAAAAACAACTTAATCTTTGACACAATGGAAATTGACATCTCTGCAATTATTTCCAAGTGACAATATTTCAAAATTTTCTTCCAGAAAATAAAGAAAGTTGTTTTTTTTCTTCTAATATCTTTAAGTAAGAATATGGGGGAGAAAATGAAAAAATGTTCTATCAAATGAAATATTTTCTTCTTTTATTGGTAAACGCCTATAAATTGAAACATACTAAAATGACCTCGTGCTTTGTTGAAACTATAGAATTAGAAGGGTTTTAGGTTAAGAGATAATATGAGAATAAAGTCAAGACACATTTTTTGCATTTTCTCTAATTTTGAGGATAATGTGAAGTGCATGTATGTTGTAGAGAATTGTTCTATGGTGCATTTCAGAAATAATTTTCTGTGATCTTCATTTTCAAGAATCAAATGTATGCCAGAACTACTTTGAAATGCTAGATTTAGATATGGATTCCTTACCGTGATTACATTGCTACAAAAATTATAGCTAAAAATCTTATTTCAACTATCCCAAAAAAAAACATATATTTTCAAAATGAACACTTGGATCTCATGATTTTGTAGAATCAAAGTTTCAATTTTTTCCCTTTAAGTATCTCTAATTTGTGTGCTTCTGCAAATAGGGTTGGTTGCACATCAACCATGAGAATAGGATTTGCTAGTCTTGAATTGCTTGCAAATGGTCCTCTATAGAAATAAATTTTGGGAAAAAGACCCCATATCTAGCCTTTGTCATCTATCGGAAATTTTGTTCATTAGGATTAATTTGGTACTTAAGTCATTTAACAACTTTGTAGTGTGGTACGGTGAGGTGTTGCTTTGGTGATTTTACATGGCTATTTGTGTCAACTGTGAGGATATGGGTTTTGCCTGTATTCTTTGAGGTGTTTTACTTTATTTTTTGGATTTGACAGAGGTTTAGTAATTAAGAGAAGCATTTTCGTATCACTTTCCAGCTTGTCTCCAACATTATTTTCACTTTTTTGACTGCCTCTATTGCTTAGTGCACATTTGTGTTTGGGCGAGGGTTTCATGATTTTGTAAGGTCACTTGGGGGAATGAAGGTTTGCTTTGTATAATTGTATGCTGTGATGTTTTGTTCTCAATTTCAGTAACGAGAATCAGTCATTGATGGGAACTTTGTTTGTAGCATGCTTAAAATCCTTATATTTGCATGCTATACTGGTATGCACCAGGATTGCTTTTTTAAAAGGGTTATTGGTAACAATTTTGGTTCACTAGTATGCTTTGATGGTGTGTGCTCGTTTATTTTTTTTGGGTTGTTTAGATAATATTGACCAGAAGAAACATTTGTTCAGACCTCATTCAAATAAATTATTGCTGTATTTTTCTTTCACTACTTTATTGGTTGTGCTTTAGTTTTGGCTTCAGTCATGGAATTAGAGATTTGCTCATTTGCTTTGGTGTGTCTCATTTTTCTCTTTTTCCTTATTGCATTTTAGGAAATGATTGTGTTATTAGAGAATGTGTGAAGTAATGATAAAAAAAAGAAAATGTGTGTGGAGTTGGCGATTGAAGGTCAAAACAACTACCGAGTCATTGGTTTTGCAAATGGTTACATTTTTTCTTCTTCTGAAGGACCGATGTCTCTATTATTGTTTAGTTTGGAGGATAAATACAAGCATTATTCATATGTAAACGATTGATACATGATAATAATTTTGCTTGCTAAGACTCCATTGGTGCTATTAATTCCTTTGAAGACCCTTTCAGATCACTATTCAATGAAGCAAGCCATCAATGTATAAAGTCATGATTGCAAATGGTTATGTTTGAAACCTAAGACTTTTTGAGAGGGATGACTGTTCATGATTTTTTTTTTGTCATTGTGGAGATAGGCAGTGTTGTCATGTTTGAAATTCTGCGAAGGGTATGTTTGGTTTGTAAAAACATTGTCTAGAAGAAGAGAACTAAACTTTTAAAACTAACTTTTATGTGATTGATATTTTGGAAGTTCTGGAACTGACTTTCTGTTTTGGAAATTAACATTTAGTGACTTCTCATAATTCCCTTTAAAACCGTAGGAAATCATCGAGAACCCTAAACAATTTCAAAGGTAGACGAGTTATCTCACTTCTCACTTGTGACAAATTTGAAATTAGCAACCAAAATGTCACCCTACTTCTTTAAGTTGTAGTTCTCACTTCTTAGTTCTTCAGTTGCTAAAGTTCATGTACGTCTTTGAAAGCAATCACATCCTGATAGTTTTGATTCACATGAAATATTAATATTGCAGGTGTCAAGGATGCCAGCGACAAAAAGATTCTGGTCGACATGTTATTTTGGGCAGTTGATAACCCACCTCCAGCCAACTATTTGCTAATATCTGGTGATCGTGATTTCTCAAATGCCCTCCACCAATTAAGAATGAGGCGATATAATGTTCTTCTAGCACATGCACCTAATGTTTCCCAAGCGCTTGTTGCTGCTGCAAAGTGTGTATGGCACTGGTCAAGCCTTGTAGCTGGGGGCCCACCGTTGAACAGTGAACTGTCCTCAAGTAGTAGTGTCACAGACAGTAATTCGTCAGGCACTCAGACACCAAGAGCCATTACCTATGAACAAACACAATCTGGAAAAATTTCTTCTGGGAGCTACACACAGAATGCTTATGGCAAAGGCGGGATGGATAATGGGCCGAAAGTTAAGAAGACACGGAGATCTGTAGTAAGTACTTCCAATTCCTTTCGTCCTGCTACACAAGATGAGACGAGTGAATGCCCTGATAAGCACAGTTCAAATGCAAAGCATCCTATGGAACAACCAGTGTTTTCTGCAACTACTGCAACCACATCTCAAATGCTTGGAAGTGAGCAAAGAGGCACTAATCTTGTTTCTCCTGTACCACAAGCGCCTTCTGAACGTCCAGTAGGGGCAAATTCATTCAGGGTAGCACCACACAAATTCTATAATGGTTCAAACAAATCCAACACAGCTTGTAGACCCATGACCTGTCATACCTCTTCCATTTCAAATTGTTCACCAGCTTCAGCTCCTCTTGGAAATAACCATCCCATCAATGGTCCCCGTCCTTTTCTTAGGCCAATTGGTCCGCCTAATAACGAACCTTTTTTTGCACCTACAACGTCAAATGAACCAAGCTCTCTTTCAAGTTTTTCTCAATCGCCGAGGACTAACAGTGCATTGCCCCCTCCAGGCTTTCCTGATTTCAACAAGATGAGCATATCTGGTTACCCTGGTGGTGGTAATTATACAGGTACGTCTCACAACACTTACCAGAAGAGGCCTGAAATCTGGCCAAGTCCTATGAATCCTTCATGTGCCGCGGGTAGCAACCATTCGCGAGGAGTTGCCCCTCCTTTCCACCCAAAACCTGAATATCAGATAGCTTGCCCTACTCCTAGTACTAATGCTTATAACAATGAAATTCCGAAGATGACAGAATGTCATCAACCAACCAATGAAATGCAGTTCCATCTTGAAACTGTACTATATGCATTGCAGTATCTAAAAGCTGATGAAATGGCTCCAACTGAAGAAAACATAGCAGATTGTATTCACTATGGGGAGATCCACCTTCCCAATTTTAATGTTAAATTTGGACTACACTTCGGCATGAGCCAGCAAAAGATTGTCAAACATAGTTTAGGTGATTCTTTGCCATTATATGTTGAAAAAAACGACAGGCTTTGGAAATGTGTAAATATAATGGATGCAAATGCAAAGCCCACTAAAGAAACACGAAAGGCTGCATATAAATTCATTTCATCTACAGATGGGCAAACTTTCTTGATGAATACTAACTGCAGGTAAGTAATTAACTCAGCGCGTTGTTCTTATTTTTTATTTTTTTCCTTATCCATTATTTTCATAAAGGATATCCTAAAGCCCTTCTTTTTTATTCAGTTTTTCCCTGGATGAATTTAATACGTAATAAGTACTGCTAGTCCTTTTTTAACTGTTCCAAATTTTTCTGTGCTTATTTAATTATTATTTTTTTGGCTTTTCTTTGTCTTCAGGTATGAAGCTGCTATTGTTCTAAGAGAACACTGTCTCAAACATCGTCCTTTGGGAGTGATACTCCAGTTTCTGCACAGGATAATCAAATACTATAAGTGGATCAAACCGAATTCTCCTTCTGGTTGGCAGCCACTTTTAATTAAAACACCTGTTGACATAGATGCAAGTTCAAACACTTCACTTTGAGAAGGATGTGACCGTGCCCCAAATGGCATGCCACACAATAGGATAATACAACGAAGTTGACTGAAATTCTGAATCGATTTAGTTCATTAGAATTTGCATTTTACACGATATTGTTCTCGTGCTGCTCTATATAGGGATGGTGGCACGATCTTTAGTAATGAATTTAGCGGAAACTCGTTCTAGTAGGAATTGTAGACATCGTATATTAGTTGACTTTGGAATCTGCCTTATTCACTTGCAACGCCCAGGGTTGAAGAATCAGTACTTCACAGAATTCTTCCAGTTCCAGTTGGAGTTAGTTGCAAAATCTTCGTGGATAGCTCAAATGAAATTGAGTTATCTATTTGTTTCAAATGTACTCAGGTCTTGATATTTTCGAATTGTTATTTCGCTATTGACTGTTCAAAGTTTCAGGTGGTACAGATGTATGGCATTTTCTATGAAGATAGTAGGTGGGTCTGCAGTTGAGTGCTGAAGATGAAGTTATACCTGAAATTGGTTACGAAGATTAATGTTTTTCGTTAAAGGATGTCAAGGTGTGCAAGTTCATGTTGGTTTTGTTCTGCTTCTACTGTAACAGTACTTATATCTTGTGTGGTGGTTTGTAGTACTTCGTACCGAGTTTATGTGAATATTTCGGTTATGTACTTGCTGATGTGCTTGTTTAGAACAATGCAGCTTCTTGTGATCCTGTTTCCAGACATCCATTTTGTGTGTGGACAACATTGAGGGATTGCTATTTTGAATTTGGCTTGACATTCTATTGCCTGCGGGGTTGTTGTTGTTGGATGATTATTTTGATGTGTGGCTCTTTTCAGAATATTTTCGGCTGGTGGTCGAGTTCAATTTTACTTGATGAATTTCGATGATGTATTTTCAAAGCTAGAAGAAGCTTTTGCAATGAATGTTGAAATAACAAGCCGTTTGGACTCGTCTTGAGGCGGTTTTAAGGAGAAAATGTGTAGAGTTGTTTTACCCTTTACTTATCTCTGATCTTGAGGCTTTTCATGATTTAATTACAATATTTGAAGGTAGATTGTAATACCACACTGAAGGTCATGTCCAATTTCACTACTACGTAATTTATTTGTTTCAAATTTACGAAAAGTTTGTTTCATCGTTGGAACTCAAACTCGATCATGCAGGCATTGGTGACTTTCATTAGACATGTACCAGAGCTATAAAAACTAAAGGATGTTTTAATTGCGTTGGAAATTCATGTGTGAATTCTATGGTGGTGTCAAATTATGTAAATAAACTGCAAAACTATTCCAAGCTATTAAAAAGCTAAAGGATGTTTCAATTGCGTTGGAATTTCATGTTGTGAATTCTATGGTGTTGTCAAATTATGTAATTAAATTGCAAAGCTATTCAAACCATTTGATTACAACATCTAATCAAGCAAGTCCTTAGATTTAAAAGGATATCAAAGTAAAGTTAAAAAATGTTCTAAGTACTTCACTCTTAGTGCACTGTCCAAAAGTGCGAGATAAGGGTGAACAAAAACGAAATGGAAAATATTTTCGAAAACTAACACACCTGAAAGATCAAGTCAAAAGGAGGAAATTATTTTATTTGTCCATCTGTTTCCCTATGCACAAACCCAACATAAGTTTCAAGTTAAACTTAAATGAGCTCAAACCAAAACAAACTTGAGCTAACTTGGTTCAGTAGACATTCTTATATTCTTAATAGTAAGGTGAAAACGTGTGAACGAACAGCACAACACAAAAAATTGATGTGCATATCGACCTTTGACAATGTTCAAAATGTTGGGCAACTTTCGATATGCATGAGTTCACTTTGACAATGTTCAAAATGATTGAAATGTAATTTGATCGACTGTTTGTCAAGTTATAGTTACTCCAAGAACATGCATTGATTCACAGATGGGACAAAGTTCTTAAATAGGTTAATACAAATGTTGGTGAAATGCACAAACCTGGATAATTTTCTTTGCAGCATCAAACATGAAAGCAAATACCAAAAGCAATGTAACTTCGTCGTTATATGACCATACATATTAAATCTGCAACAATTCAATCATTTTCTTAGTAATAACATAAGCCACGCAACACCATTAGAAAATGCAATCGAGATTTTACAAGACCTTACCTATAACTCTATAAGATACTAATAAGATTAAAAGGTTGTAAGAAAACAAAAAAAGCGCATAAATCTATATCAGAATTATTCACAATTTTTATATCATTTCTCGTAGAATAAATCCAAGAAAATAATGATGTTTACCTGCACATAAGCCAATTTTCAGGCTGATACGTCATGATTGCTTCTTTCTAATTTTGTAATAAATGGTCACCCTTGTCCATCACCTCAATGCAATTCCATAAGTACATAACTTTGCGGAACAAAACATTAAGGAATTGCAGCTCGACATTTTCGGATCAAAGTTTATTGTGAATTAGCAAAAAGTTGTATGCGGTTCTTATTTATTGTGAATTAGCATATGGTTGTGTAACATCCTCGAACAACAGAAAATTTTAAATTTAAAACATACAAACAACGGAGGACATTACCAAGAAATACACTAGGTGCACCAACGTGTGTGTATATATATATATATATATGTATATATATATATATGTGTATATATATATATATATATATATATATATATATATATATACAGATCTGAGTTTACAACAAAAGGTGATTACATCAAAAGCTATAAGATAAATTATACAACGTAATCACAACGACCTCAAAAGGAGGGGAAAGCAGGATCTGTCCCAGAAGCTCTCCTCCGCAGTCACCACCCCCTAACGCTGCTCACGGCCTGAAAGCAGACAATAAATGCCTGAGTTTCCAGAAGGAAACACAGTATGCCAAACCCTAACACATATATGAACAATAATGAAATATGTAATGAATAATGAATAACACCACAGACACGGTCCGGTCACAGGGGTCCTCTCACCCCAACCCACCAACACACGTGCACACACGGCACCGCCGGTACAGTCACGGCCACACAACCGGGTCTCAAGGGTCCTCTCACCCCAACCCACAACACACACGTGCACACACGGCACCGCCGGTACAGTCACGGCCACACAACCGGGTCTCAAGGGTCCTCTCACCCCAACCCACAACACACACGTGCACACACGGCACCGCCGAAAAATCATCGGTCACGGGTCTCAAGGGTCCTCTCACCCCAACCCACAACACACACGTGCACACACGGCACCGCCGGTACAGTCACGGCCACACAACCGGGTCTCAAGGCTCCTCTCACCCCAACCTACAACACACGTGCACACACGGCACCGCCGGTACAGTCACGGCCACACAACCGGGTCTCAAGGGTCCTCTCACCCCAACCCACAACACTCGCACCACCATCGGGCGACAGTCTGTGCCGTTGCCCAAAAGGCCGGAGAGACGAGCCACTTTCAAGCGTACGAGCACCCAACTATCGGGCGCCAGTCCGTGCCGTTGCCCCCCGTGAGGCCGGAGAGACGAGGCGCCGTCAATTGAACTCATAAAACCACGAATCCGCCAAAAACAGCAGAAACGGTTGAACGAAAACTGTTAATCGGTCGACCGATTCTCACCTAGAGAACTGGCCCAACCGAAAAACCCGCCAAACGGTCGACCGGCAAAAGGGGTCCCGGTCGACCGAAAAGCACCAGTAAGAAAATATTTTCGCAAACCAAACACCAACGGTCGACCGACCCAACACCCCCGGTCGACCGAAAACCACCAGTACAAACCTCCAAACAAACGATCTCCACGGTCGACCGAAACAACACTACCGGTCGACCGGACAATAAGTTAACTTAAACGTCGGTCGGACTAAGTCAACGAGCGGTCGACCGTTTAGATGGTCAACGCCCCCAACCGACCGACAACAGTACTTTCAGTCGACCGGCAAAGGGGTCCCGGTCGACCGAAAAGCACTAGGACGTCTTCCTCTTGTTAAAATTGCACAACCGGTCGACCGCCCAAAGGGCATCGTTCGACCGGTGGAAGGGAATCGCCCAAAAATACACTACGACCGGTCGACCGAACCCAAAATGTCGGTCGACCGATTTTAGTGCAGAAACCACTGTGCAGGTCCGACGAGCCTAAACGGCCTACCGTCGACCGCTCTCACTCCCACACTAAAGATATGTGAGCTTGAAAGCAAGTTTGACATACCTTAAGGCTTGAAGAAGCCTTGGAAGAAACCACGGTGAGCGCCTCCTCGCGGAAAAGCTCGAACTCCGGCGAACTCCGATTCCCGAACTCTACGACGATTCCGGCGACTCCAACACTCCGATCCCCGCCTCTACCAACACCGACGAAGCACTAGGGAGAGAGAGACGCGTGAGAAAGAGAGAGATCGTGAGAGAGGGAGAGAGTGAAGAGTGAGGGGGAGAGAGAGATCCAAACCTTATATACTTTTCCCCGAAACGATCTCAACCGTCGATCTCATCCATCACTAATCCTCTCCTAAACATCATTAACACCATAAGCAAGGTTAAGATATTACAGGTTGCGTGCATTCGACCCCCCCCCCCCCCCCCCCCCCCCCCCCCCGTACCTAGCTTAATGTGGGAGCCTCTTTTGAGGTTTTGTGGTAATGTTGATGTTGACAAAACACAAACTTCTTGTTTGCTAGTTCCCAACTTGGTTTTGGACTTGTTCAAATCAAGGAAGAAATGGGTTTCTTGAAATCGAAGGGTTTTCCTCCTTTTGACGGCGATACACCCTTAACAGAAGAGCCACAAATGAATAATTGTTAGTAGAAAGTGTTAGATCCTAACCCTTGCTTATGTTTTAATTGTGTTGAGGGGAGGTTTAGTGATGGATTGAGATGGACGGCTGAGATCGAGTGGGAGAAAAGTATATAAGGTTTGGGTTTTTACTCTCACGATTTCATCTCTCTCACTCACTCTCTCTCTCCCTAGACTCGTCTCTCTCGACAGCAAGTGGAAGGTCGGCGGGGTGTGGCGATCGGAGAGCACGAGAGTTGTTGTTAGAGTCGCCGGAGGAGCGAGAATCGTCGATTGCGGGAGGTTTCGCGAGGAAGCGCTCGCCGTTGTTTCTTCGACGGCTTCTTCAAGCCTCAAGGTATGTCAAACTTGCTTTTACGCTCACCTATTATTAGTGTAGGGGTGGGAGCAGTCGACGGTAGGCCGTTTTAGCTCGTCGGACCTACACAACAGCTTCTGCACTAAAATCGGTCGACCGGTGTTCTGGGTTCGGTCGACCGGTTATAGTGTATTTTGGGTGAATTCCTCGCACCGGTCGAACGATGCTCATTGGGCGGTCGACCGGTTGTGCAATTTTAGCGAGAGAGACGTCCTGGGTATTTTCGGTCGAACGGGACTCCCTTTGCCGGTCGACCGAAAGTACTGTTGTAGGTCGGTTGGGGGTGTTGACCATCCAAACGGTCGACCGCTCGTTGACTTCGTCCGACCGACGCATAAGTGAACTTAATGGTCAGTCGACTGGAAGTGTGGTTTCGGTCGACCGTGAAGTGTGGACTGTTGGTGAATCTTACTGGTGGTTTTCGGTCGACCGATAGGATTCGGTTGTTCGACCGTTTGATTGTGGATTGCGAAAATATTTTCTTACTGGTGCTTTTCGATCGACCGGGACCGCCTTTGTCGGTCGACCGTTTGGCGGGTTTTTCGGTTGGGTCAGTTCTCTGGGTGAGGATCGGTCGACCGGAAGACAGTTTTCGTTCGACCGTTTTACACTGTTTTCGTGTGTGTGTGTGTTACTATTGATTGGCTAGAAGACGACGGGTTCACCGACCCTTTTGGGGCGACGGACGGACAGTCTGGTCCTATAGTGATTAGTAGTGACACGTGGAGGGAGATTGTGATAACTGTCGCCGTGACTCCGGCAATTGAGGCAAAATCGTGGCTCCGACGAATGATGCAAAATCGTGGCTCCGGTAACACTGAGGCAAGAAAGGGGTTGTTTGGCCGTGATTTGGACCGGCGGTGCCTTGTGTGCACGAGTGTTGGTGGGGTTGGGGTGAGAGGACCCTTGAGACCCGTGTTGTTTGGCTATGGCCGGGAGAGAGGTCCCGGGAACTTAGCGGGTGTATCAGTTGTGGTATTTATGGTTCTTTGCATATTTCATTTTGTCCATTTATGTGTTAGGGTTTGGCATTCTGGGTTTCCTCCTGGAAACTCAGGCATTTATTGTCTGCTTTCACGCCGAGAGCGACGGTAGGTGGGTGGTGACGGCGGAGGGAGCGCTCGAGATCGGATCCTTCTTTCCTTATCTTTTGAGGTGGTCGTGATTACTTGTGTATATTTTATGTATATGATCTTTTGATGTAATCACATTCTTTTGTAAACTCGTTCACATATATATATTATATGTTGGTGCACCGGTGTGTGTTTTTCTTTGCGTAATGTCCTCGTTGATTGTATGATTTAAATTTGAAATTTTCCGCTGTGTTTGAGGACGTTACAACTTGGTATCAGAGCGGTTAGTTTCGGTGTTTTCGTCCAATGGAACCACCCTTAGAGTTGTGTCGAGCATGCATGCATTGTTCTGATTCATGTTTTGTGTCTTCTGTGTAGATGGCTCCGAGACCCGCGAGACCTCCTCCCCGAGATCGTAGCCCCAGTGTTGAGGCAGATGAGGGGAGCAGGGGTGAGGAGTGGAGGACGTTCCAGGGCACGCTGGGTAGACTGGGCGAGATTCTCGAGCGCCAATCTGCCCAGGCTGAGCAGGGAGGAGCGGGCGCAGTGCTTGATCGGTTCATGTGTCAGCATCCCCCATCCTTCGATGGTTGCGGCGACCCTGAGGCAACAGAGGACTGGGTCTTTAAGATCCAGAAGATATTTCAGGCGATTGGGTGTCCTCCTGAGAGGAAGGTGGATCTGGCCACCTACGTGTTGGACGGCGGTGCAGCTAACTGGTGGAGGTCAACTTCTACTGTGGTTTTCAAGGACAATGAGGAGTTGGGCTGGGAGGATTTCCTGGTGGAATTCAACCAGTAGTATTTTCGGCAGCACGCCCGTGACAGGAAGAGAGATGAGTTCCTAGCTTTGGAGTAGAGGGACATGACTCTAGCTGCCTACATCAGCAAATTCCACGCTTAGGAGCGATATTGTCCAAAGATTTATGTGACACAGGAGCAGAGGGCTCGGAGGTTTGTGCGCGGTCTGGGGCCGCAGTTCAGGGCTCGTGTTACCACGAGCATGCCACAGACGTTAGTAGACGCTGTGAAGTTTGCGACCATTATGGATCAGGATAGCCAGGACATCGAGGAGGCTAGGAGGTCGCAGGTGATGACCGGAGTGCGTCTGGGGAGTCAGTTGTCAGGGAATCCGGGCAAGAGGTCGCGGATTGATGGAGGTGGACCACCGCAGGCGGGGCAGTGCAGGCAGTGTGGTGGAGTTCATCCGGGACGCGGTTGCGGGCCCCGTTCTGGCGCATGTGATGGTTGTGGCCAGCTGGGTCACTTTATTCGTTCTTGCCCGAGCAGGCCGAGTGGGCCTATTGTTCGACCGGGATCATCCACAGCTGGTGGAGCTGGACCGAGTCGCCTAGCAGCACCACCCCAGCAGGGGAAGAGAGTAGGTCGCGTATTGACTATCCAGGCGGAAGAGGCTAGAGATGCGAGCATGGTGGTGGAAGGTACGCTACTTGTTGCAGATTTGGTAGCTAGGGTGTTGTTCTCTGAGCAGTTTGCGAGCGTGTTGGGTCGTACCCCTGCGATGTTGACTGCCACTTTGGAAGTCAGCACTCCCCTGGGTTTGGTGGGCACGGTGGGGAGATATCTTCCCGGCGCCACGATTGCTTCGGGAGACAAGGAATTTCCGGCTGACCTCGTCTTGCTACTGATGGTGGACTTTAATGTTATACTTGGGATGGATTGGTTGTCCCAGTATGACGTTCGAGTTTTATGCCGTGATAAGAAGATTTTGATTCCGAGGCGAGTTTTGCCTGATCTTCTGATCAGAGGATTGAAGGACCGCGGGAGTCGGTTGATTGTCTCTTCAGTTAGAGCTCGGAAGTTGATTCAGCAGGGTTGCAAAGCTTTTGTAGCCACTTTGGTAGTTCCGGATCCGGAGTTAAGGAGGCTGGAGGACATCGAGATTGTTCAGGATTTTCCCGAGGTGTTTGCTGATAATGTCTCCGGTCTACCACCCCCCACAGAGGTGTTTGCTGGGACTACACCGCAGTCGAAGACTCCGTACAGGATGGCGCCTGCAGAGTTGGCGGAACTGAAGAAGCAGTTGCAGGATCTGATGGATACTGGGTTTATCCGACCTAGTGTCTCACCGTGGGGTGCGCCGATTTTATTTGTGAAGAATAAGGACGACTCGTTGCGGATGTGTATAGATTACCGGATGCTGAATAAGGTTACCGTGAGGAATCAATATCCTTTGCCCAGGATCGATGACTTGTTTGACCAGTTGCAATCAGCGAAGGTGTTTTCAAATATTGATCTGCGATCCGGGTACCATCAGTTGAGGATCAGAGAGGCAGATGTTCAGAAGACAGCTTTTCAGACAAGGTACGGGCACTTTGAGTTTCTGGTGATGCCGTTCGGGTTGACGAACGTGCCTGCATCTTTTATGGATCTGATGAATAGGACATTCTGTCAGTATCTCGACCGTTTCGTGATTGTCTTCGTGGACGATATCTTAGTCTATTCACCATATGGATCAGCACCGGGAGCATCTGAGGATTGTACTTGGCATTCTAAGAGATCAGCAGTTGTATGCCAAATTTTCGAAGTGCGAGTTCTGGCTTCACAGTGTAGCATTTTTGGGGCATATAGTGTCGGGAGTCGGGATATCAGTGGATCCAGCGAAGGTTGAGGCAGTGACGCAGTGGAGAGCCCCGACGAGCGTGACGGAGATTAGGAGTTTTGTTGGATTGACGGGTTATTACCGTCGGTTCATCAAAGACTTCTCGAGACTTGCTTCACCCATGACAGCGCTGACGAAGAAAGGAGTGAAGTTTGTTTGGTCTCATAACTGCGAGGAAAGTTTTCAGGAACTGAAGAGTCGGTTGACGACTGCTCTAGTTCTGACTCTTCCCAGTTGTAGCGGAGGTTATGTGATTTACAGCGACGCCTCAGTTGTTGGTTTGGGATGTGTATTGATGCAGCACGGGCAGGTAGTGGCGTATGCATCGAGGCAGCTGAAAGTGCACGAGTAGAATTACCACACACACGATTTAGAGTTGGCAGCCGTGGTTCACGCTCTGAAGATTTGGCGTCACTATTTGTATGGAGAGCGGTTTGAAGTATTCACTGACGATCAGAGTCTGAAGTACATGTTTTCACAGAAGGTGCTGAATATGAGGTAGCGCAAATGGCTTGAGCTGATTAAGGATTTTGATTTCACTATCTCCTATCATCCGGGGAAGGCGAATTCAGTTGTAGACGCGCTGAGCAGGAAAGTGGAGGTGTCAGCTGCGAGTTTGTGTATTCAGGAGTGGAGGCTACTCAGACATTGTCAGAGTGGAGGCCGTTCACAGAGAACTCGGGGGGAGCAGTGATTGCGGGTCTTCGAGTGGAGCCACAAACCGTCAGTCGAGTTGTTCAGGCTCAGCACAGTGATGAGGATTTGACTAGTTTGCTACAGTCAACTGCCAGGAATGGGTCAGACTTCACTGTGGGAGTGGATGGAGGTCTGAGGTTCAGGAGTCGGATCTGGGTGCCGAATGTCGATGAGCTGAGAGATGACATCATGGAGGAGGCACACCGAGCCAGATATTCCATTCACCCGGGGAGTACGAAGATGTATAAAGATATGCAGCGGAACTTCTGGTGGAGAGGGATGAAGCGTGATGTGGCTGATTTTGTGGCTAGATGCTTGGTTTGCCAGCAGGTGAAGATCGAGCACCAGAAACCAACGGGACCGATGCAGAGTATAGAGCTACCTGAGTGGAAGTGGGAGCACGTGACGATGGATTTCGTCACCGGGTTGCCAAAGATGAGGAGCTCTCATGACGCGATTTGGGTTATAGTCGATCGACTTACCAAACCGGCACATTTTCTGGCCATCCGGACTACTTTACCTTTGAAGGGTCTTGCGAGATTGTATATTGAGGAGATCATCAGACTGCATGGGGTGCCTGTGAGTATCATTTCAGATCGAGATCCGAGGTTCACTTCCAGATTCTGGGGGAGTTTGCAGCAGGCTCTGGGAACTCGTCTGAAGTTCAGTACAACATTTCATCCACAGACTGACGGTCAGTCGGAGAGGATTATTCAGACGTTAGAGGACATGCTGAGAGCGTGCACTCTGGATTGGGCAGGGCACTGGGATGAGCAGTTGTCGTTGATCGAGTTCGCCTACAACAACAGTTACCATGCGAGTATTGGCATGGTACCGTACGAGGCTTTGTACGGGAGACCTTGCAGATCACCGGTGTGCTGGAGTGAAGTAGGCGAGAGACAGCTGGTCGGGTCTGAGATTGTACAGATGTATGCTGAGAAGGTTGATGTGATCAGGCAGAGGCTAGCGACAGCTCAGAGTAGGCAGAAGAGTTACGCAGATCGACGTAGGCGTGTGCTGATTTTTGAGGTTGGCGATCATGTCTTTCTGAAGATCTCACCGTCGCGTGGGGTGATGAGATTCAGGAAGAAGGGGAAGCTCAGTCCGAGGTACATTGGGCCGTTCGAGATCTTAGACCGAGTTGGAGAGGTCGCCTACCGGATTGCGTTGCCGCCACAGTTTTCTGGTATTCATAACGTCTTACACGTTTCGATGCTGAGTAAGTACGTATCAGATCATTCTCATGTGATTCAGATTGAGGTTCCAGAGATCCAGCGGGATTTGTCTCTTGAGGAGAGACCGGTGGAGATTGTGGATCGGATGGAGCACCAGCTCAGGAGAAGGACAATTCCGATGGTCAAGGTCTGGTGACAGCATCACTCTGAGCGGGAGGCTACTTGGGAGGTTGAGGAAGAAGTCCGGAAGTTATATCCGGGGCTGTTTGGGTAAGCGCTGGTTTTAATTTCGTGGGCGAAATTCTTTTAAGGATGGTGGATTGTTAGATCCTATCCCTTGCTTATGTTTTAATTGTGTTCAGGGGAGGTTTAGTGATGGATTGAGATGGACGGCTGAGATCAAGTGGGAGAAAAGTATATAAGGTTTGGGTTTTTACTCTCTCTCTCTCACGATCTCATCTCTCTCACTCACTCTCTCTCTCTAGACTCGTCTCTCTCGACAGCAAGTGGAAGGTCGACGGGGTGTGGCGATCGGAGAGCACGAGAGTTGTTGTTAGAGTCGCCGGAGGAGCGAGGATCGTCGATTGCGGGAGGTTTCGCGAGGAAGCGCTCGTCGTTGTTTCTTCGACGGCTTATTCAAGCCTCAAGGTATGTCAAACTTGCTTTTACGCTCACCTATTATTAGTGTGGGGGTGGGAGCGGTCGACGGTAGGCCGTTTTGGCTCGTCGGACCTCCACAGCAGCTTCTGCACTAAAATCGGTCGACCGGTGTTCTGGGTTCGGTCGACCGGTGTTCTAGGTTCGGTCGACCGGTTATAGTGTATTTTGGGCGAATTCCTCGCACCGGTCGAACGATGCCCATTGGGCGGTCGACCGGTTGTGCAATTTTAGCGAGAGAGACGTCCTGGGTATTTTCGGTCGAACGTGACCCCCTTTGCCGGTCGACCGAAAAAACTGTTGTAGGTCGGTTGGGGGCGTTAACCATCCAAACGGTCGACCGCTCGTTGACTTCGTCCGACCGACGCATAAGTGAACTTAATGGCCGGTCGACCGGAAGTGTGGTTTCGGTCGACCGTGAAGTGTGGACTGTTGGTGAATCTTACTGGTGGTTTTCGGTCGACCGATAAGGTTCGGTTGTTCTACCGTTTGATTGTGGATTGCGAAAATGTTTTCTTACTGGTGCTTTTCGGTCGACCGGGACCCCCTTTGTCGGTCGACCGTTTGGCGGGTTTTTCGGTTGGGTCAGTTCTCTGGGTGAGGATCGGTCGACCGGAAGACAGTTTTCGTTCGACTGTTTTACACTGTTTTCGTGTGTGTGTGTTACTATTGATTGGCTGGAAGACGACGGGTTCACCGACCCTTTTGGGGCGACGGACGGACAGTCTGGTCCTATAGTGATTAGTAGTGACACGTGGAGGGAGATTGTGATAACTGTCGTCGTGGCTCCGACAATTGAGGCAAAATCGTGGCTCCGGCGAATGATGCAAAACCGTGACTCCGGTAACACTGAGGCAAGAAGGGGGTTGTTTGGCCGTGATTTGGACCGGCGGTGCCTTGTGTGCACGAGTGTTGGTGGGGTTGGGGTGAGAGGACCCTTGAGACCCGTGTTGTTTGGCTATGGCCGGGAGAGAGGTCCCGGGAACTTAACAGGTGTATCAGTTGTGGTATTTATGGTTTTTTGCATATTTCATTTTGTCCATTTATGTGTTAGGGTTTGGCATTCTGGGTTTCCTCCTGGAAACTCAGGCATTTATTGTCTGCTTTCAGGCCGAGAGCGACGGTAGGTGGGTGGTGACGGCGGAGGGAGCGCTCGAGACCGGATCCTTCTTTCCTTATCTTTTGAGGTGGTCGTGATTACTTGTGTATATTTTATGTATATGATTTTTTGATGTAATCACATTCTTTTGTAAACTCGTTCACATATATATATTATATGTTGGTGCACCGGTGTGTGTTTTTCTTTGCGTAATGTCCTCGTTGATTGTATGATTTAAATTTGAAATTTTCCGCTGTGTTTGAGGATGCTACAAAAAGCATCACCTAATTGCCATTATAAATTTGACAAAATATGGTCAGTGAATTCTTACCTTGAAGCATTTAGCCCTCCAAGAGAGATGGTTCCAAATATGAGAAGAAGAAATGGCACCTTAATCAGAGCACTGTTTTTTCTATTTGTGGAGGGAACTCCCCTTCTCACGACACGTACATACGTTTCTGTATGAAGAAGGTTCTCAGAAAAATCAAAGGCAAATAAATTAGAACATAGTCACTACATGGCCGAATACGTTACCTCCTATGTTATTTCGAGATCCTGCCCCTGCAAGCATCACAAACAAAATTCATCATTCATTGACTATAAAATATTCACCTCTGATTAGTTTAATGGGACTGTTCAAGTTTGATAAAGGTATCTTTCAATATGAAGAAAACAGATTGTGATTTAGAGTCAGAAGTTTGTAAAGTTCTAGCATATTAAGGTGATTTTCCGTTAATGTACCACTTATCATACTGTTTATATACAAAATCTACTTTCCTTCCTATAAAGATATACAACTCTAAAGTAATAGCCCTGATCAGACTTAAGAATAAGATAAATAGAACATTAATATCTTTGTCTTCAGATAGCAATTTTGATGCCAATAACCTCCTTACATGTTAGGGTAGTCATCCTAGAACTTTATCTCAAGAAATGGATCATAACTCCGAACTTTTAACTTAAATGATGATATCCTCTATTTCCTCTTGGTAGCCTACAAGAAGTTGAAAAGTACTAAAGAGTTGAGTACAAACACCATAAGAAGAGCCAAGAAAGTTATTTTCTGAAAGAAAAATATATGCCCCAAGAAGAATAAAGACAAAGAAACCTAGGCTATGGATTAGAATCGATAAAACAAACGAATCTGGGTTGCGATAGAAACTTCATAGATTTCTTCATCTTGAAGGTGTTTCTCAGGGAAAATTTTCTTGTGAAGTAGCTTCACTCTAGTTCCCAGATCGTAAGAAGTATTAAGATCTATATAGCTTCTATACATGGTCTGATATTTTTATATCTATCCTCGCCATTCTGATTTGTGAGAGATGTTCAGAGTTTGTTGCTAATAGGACAAGAAATAATTGTTTTGGTCCCCAATCGTTAAAGTATAGTCATAATATCTAATGCACCAAAATAAATTATATGATGAGTATGACAGACCATCACGAAGCAAGATGCGGTGAAATAAATTCTTGGATATTATCAAATGCATAGACATCACTATTCAGAGCCTAAAAGAGGTAGCAGAACAAGAAAATATAATATTATATTCAAATGAAAGAAAGCTTGAAGAAAGTTACCAGCTTGAAGACATTCATATGCTTCGGATATCTGTAACAAAGAGCTTATCGAAATAAGTTAAAACACAATAAAAAAAGAATAGAAGTATTTGATATCATAAACAAAACAGCAAAATGAAAACATGTTTGCATCATTAGCATAGTATATCGATTTCAAAAGCACAATATATCCATCTATAATAAAGGTAAACATCTATGTTCTTCATAAATTCATTCAATTTGGGCATAGCTTCCATGAAAAGTTTACTCATAAAAACCATCAGCCAATCAAGCACCTTATTTTGAAATATCCAAGGAAATCCTTCAAAATTCTAGTACGATTACATGCTAGAAGCCACTGAAAAGAAAATCAACCACACAAGCCTGACCTCCTCAGTCCATTACCTATAGAAACTCAACCCCAATCTGCTTATGAGCTTACTATTTCACATTTTTGCACACATCCCAGGCAATCTTTGTATTGCCAAAAATGATACATAATGTTCATTCGTTACTCTTGTAAACGCTTAAATTTTTTACTGAATTTTGAGGTTATTGAAACAACACCAAAATGGGATGCAGATTGAGGAGAATTTGCGTTCTCTGGAAGTGGAAGCAGGGAAAGCATAAGCTTTTCATCCATAACTTTGGTACATTCTCCTCATATCTCGATGCACAAAATCATAACACCATATTGCACGGTGTTGTACGTATCGTTTTACAATCCCGTGCCGAAAATTGCCTAACCTACTCGTAAATTGGATTAATTTCCCCCGGACGGGCAAAAATATTATACCGAAAATCTTATCTGTTTCCTTCTTACAAATTCCCAGTCAACTCATATCCACAGGGCATAAACCCTGGCTAGCATACCCAATACACATAACATGAATTGCAATCTCGTAGCTCAATTTTCCAGCACAATTTTGCTAAAAGAGGAATTTTGAAAAACCAACCAGAATCATACCAATTTGAACCTGGATTCGGCATCGACTTTGTGAGCCGCAGCGAACCTGTCAGGGTGAGTCTCCCACACCTTCTTCCTGTACGCTGCCTTAACCTGCAAAACAATTTTTTTTTAAAAAAAAAATCACCAAAATCAAAAGGAGAAAACTGGAATTTTATTTTGAGAAAGCAAATGGAACCTGGGATGGTGTGAGGGGCGTGTCGGATGGGAAGCCGAGAAGCTCCTTCGCCTCGTCGCCCCTCATTCGCTTCGGGTCTTCTCTGTTTCTCCTCTAACTCGTGTTGTGTAGTTTGTTCGGAGGAAAAAAAGGAGTTTTTTTTTCTTTTGGTTGGTGACTTCACGTACTTCGTTTTGTACGTGTGTGCTTTGCTGGGAGGGGAAAGTACACGTTCGTGACGTAAGGATGTCAACCCAGCGGATTCGAGGCTCCTGAGATCCGCTAATATGATCTCGGACTCTCGGGTCATGCTCAGCCACTTTTAGTTTTAACGAGAGTCACGATATCTTATAATTTGTCTTCATTTCTTGTAAAGTAACAACCTTTTACGTATAAATCTGTCATTAGTTAAACAGATATCAGTTTAGTATGGAAAAAATCATACCAGCATATGCCACCTCGATTCGAGATGATGTGCCACGTATTTTTATTTGAAAATTTATAAGGACATTTGTATCCGTTTGTATGTTTATTTGGATGTTAATGATGATATGTATCGGTATTTGTCCAAAATAGATCAAATATGGATATCATCCCAACCTTCTGACTGGATATTTGAATTCAATCATGATATCCACCTCCATTTTTTTTGTTTTACACCGAATATTAGAAACACATCCAGTGGTGGCGGATCCAAGAAAGAAGTTATCGGTGACCATGATAAAAATAAATTCTTAGTAAAAACAAGCATATAAATATTTCAAATATAATATTATTCAAAACAAAAGAAATACTTTTTACTTCTTATTTTCTTGTTACAATTTCATCGGTAAGTTTTCGTACTTTGAAATCTTTTGGCTATAACTTCATTGTCAATCTTGTTAAAAATCTTTTTTTCAATATATGTAACCAGAGCATCATTGATTCAATCATCTCCCATCCGATTACGCAATATATTTTTTACGATATTCATATCTGAAAAAACTATCTCGACACTTGTCGTTGTAACCAGTAACACCAAAGCTAATGTAATAAGCAAAAAAACCAATGGAAAAGTGATATTTTTTTCTTCCTTTGAACTATCTTTTCTACAAGTTCTGTTAAGTTCTTTAAATTCTCAAAGTCTAAATCAGATATGACATCATGGACATAAGTCTCTAATTGATTGCCAAGAACAAAAAATATAAATGCTGAAAATTCTGTAGGATAAAATTTAGCCAGCTTAAGTAACATTTGTTTGTCAAACGCAAAGAAGGATTTTTCCGGACTCAAACATGCTAAGCAACAAAGTAACTTTGTGCTCCCTTTGATGAAGCGAGTGTTCAATTCTTGAAGCTGCATATCAATTACCGTATTGAAGACTTCAGCACGGTAATGCTGTAGATTTGAGATCTCTTAGAAGCCATCATCGGCAACGACGCCCTCGAGGTTGATACACTTCATTCACAATAGGAACCACAATATCATGCTTAATACAAAACATTGTAGTTCTCTCAAATCCTGGAGTATTTGTTTTGCCACTTTAATTAAGCTAATAGCATTTATAAGTTTTCATACTAAACGCTAAAGTAAAAAAAACCCACAAAAATGATCATCTAGCGGCTAGTGGTGTGGTTGGCCGACCCTTGTTGTTCTACATGCTTCCTGCTAGGCTACTACCTTGGCAATCGTCCAACAGTTCAAGTGGGAGATTTGTATGTATTGTGGGGTTGTGCCTTTGGAGTTGTGAAGGTGGATCGTGTGTGATTGTGTGAAGGTTTTGCGGAGCAGGAGAGATAGGTGTTTTTTTCCCAATTTAATTTCTACTTTTGTTGTTGAATTTGAAAAATTGTAAGAGACGTTTATGGTATAACATTTTGTGTTGTTGGGAATAGGAAATGATAAATATGTATATTTTAGGAATATGAAAGGTAAATAAGAAGTTGACTTAGAATTAGAGACAAATGAAAATTGAACTTCAGTTTTGGGTTGTCTTATTATTGGGCTTGCTTTTGTTTTTTAAATGATTTTTAAATGAATGTAGTGCCCTAGTAAATAATATTATGGTAGTGACATTTTCATTTTAAAAAATAAACTTAATAAATACCGGAAGTTATAATATATGAGTTTTTTTCTCTTCAATGGGCACAGAGCACACTAGTGCAGAATGGGGAATACGTGTTGCCAAATATATATTGGTCTCCCGTAAACGCGACGTCTATAGGTATATACGTCGCATGTAAGGGAGGTCGACGTTTATAGTTATGTATAGGCGTCGGTTGTAGTATAACTGACGTCTATGTTATATATAGACGTTGGTTGTTGTATAACCGACATCTGTGCTATATATAGACGTCGATTGTTGTATAGCCGACGTCTATGTTATATATAAACGTCGGTTTTTGTAGTATAACTGATGTCTATACCTCTTTAATCATTTACTAGATAAAATTATAATAAGAAAAGTATGTAACTATTCCAATTTTAAACGAAGACATTCAATGCTTCAAAGTAACTATCTCATATGTGTTGTAGTTTAGTCCCACATCGGAAAAAGATTTTTGGTTGGTGGGGTTGATGTACTCCACCACTCATTTACTTCTAAATGAGAGTTGGTGTAGGATCGATATGGGTCGCTAAATCTAATCAATTTGAAGTTTAATCTCTACTTGCTTAGCAAACAAAGATGCACAGCGGAATTTAAACAAGCAAGCAAGTAAAGAAGGAAAATATGCAAACTACAATGGACACAGAGATTTTTATAGAGGTTTGTCCTCCCGCCTACTTCCTCTCTTGCAAACTCTGATCGGCTATACAAGCTCCACTCACGACTTCACTATCTGCTCCCCATTCCAGGATGGGAGACAATGCCTTACAATCTTCAAGCTAGCAAACAACCCTCGCCTAGCTTGGAATCCTCTTCTCATGATCCGAGAAGGATGCTTCAGGCTTTCACCGGAGTCTTTACAAACTTTACTTGACTGAGAACTTGAGTGGATCATACTCTCTAAACTTGAACACGGTTTGAGTGGATATGAAATGGATCAAAGCTGTGGAATTTAGGCTTGGAGAGTAAGATTGTGGAATTGAAAGCTTGGGAGTTTTTCTCTTAGATGTGTATGACAATATGAAGTGTAAGAGTTGTTGAATTGTGTTTTGGTAACATCTATTTATAAGCTCCTGACAAAGTGGTAGAAGAGTGTGTGAGAAACACAAAACAGAAAAGCACAGGTCACTATTTTGGTTAAGTTCGATCGACCAAAACGGGTAAAACGGTCGACCGGATTCTGTGCAAAAAAGACGTCCAAATAGTTCCAGAAACAAACGGTTGACCGAACAATGAGCCATCGAACGAATAGGGCTATAACTTAAGTTAACAGTCAACCAAATGTGGAACAGTCGACCGATTAGGCAGTCCAGATTTATTGTCTAGGAAAGTCCAGGGACAATCGGTTGAACAAAAAGGTTTGTTCGGTCGACCGATAAAAACTGACACTACGGGGTTCAAGAGATGTCTAAGTTTGGTCGACCGAAACTAGGTCCACAATCGACGATGATCAAATGTATTTCTGGGGTATGGATAAATATGTGAATACGACCGTTGGTATAATACGACAAGTCTAATGGTCAAATGACACGTGTAGACGGTCGACCAAGAAAGGTCACGATTAACTGGTCGAGCAGTTAAAATACTATTGGTTAAAAGATCAATTGGTCGAACGAAGGTGGACCAGGTTTGGTTTAGTGATTTCCGGTCTGAGTTTGGGTGACCTATTGAAGTCCAAATGATCTGAGATTTTGTGTGTGACTTCTATAAGGAACCTAGTGTATATGTGATTAGTTATTTACTCTAGTATGCTTAAGTGCACAAAGTTCTTAAGACTCAAAAGAAATGCAAAATTACATGTCTCAATAGCTTGATTACATGTCTTGACACGAGTTCCTTTCTTCCTTGAATTTTGATCACCTGTAGATGTTAGCATAAAGATATATATATGTTATAAAATATGTGTGCTACTCTACATTGATTATTATTAAGATTAGGTTGATTAAATCATCAAAACATGGATTAAGGCCTAAAAGCCAACAGTTGGGTACCATACTACAATAGGTTATTGCAATACATATATTTAATGGTCAAAAGATTGGCACTTGGGGCAACTTGGGCTTAAGATGACTGAGGATGTACTTATAAATATGGTAGTATTGCAATGTATTTTCCTTTAAATAGTATATTTCGTTTTCGTTTTCATCGGTTTTATAGGGTAGCCGACGTCGATTTTGTTTTTTCTATAAATAGTATATTTGGTTCCCAGTGCCCATTGGAAAAAATATATGTTGGCTTTTCGGTTAATCATATATTTATTTTGAAGATAATAGCTAAACTTATCACTACACATGCTTTAATCAAGTAGAAACTCTCACATGCATATATCATACTATATATTTGTATATATATTGGATGTAAAAAGTTTCAGGTTTGGAAGTGAAAATATTTCACCATAATATGCGCAAAAGGATCAAGAAATGAAAACTATATTGAATGTAATTTTGATTTTCTCGAGTCCTTAGATTTCCACCAGTCAAAAACATCAAAAGATTTTGATTCTGCAAAAGTTAAATACATTTCACTATTTTAATATCCAACTAATTCGTTATATATTTTATATTGCTTTGTGTGACAGTGAGCTAAATTGTTATGTTCTTTAATTCAGATATGACTCGACGACGCAACACTCGTGAGGATGACATGGATAACACATCTGTACGTCGTCGACATACAAATTCGCAGGAGTCTGATGAAGAGTACATACATCTGTACGTCGTCGACATACAAATTCTCAAGAAGTCTCTACGGGACTTGTAGTACATGAAAGATATCCCTTATGCTTCGGCAATAGGATCGATCATGTACGCGATGACTTGCACAAGACCCGATGTCTCGTATGCTCTAAGTGTGACAAGTTGTCACCAATCCAACGCATGTCCTGAGTATTGGATTGCGGTCAAGAATATTCTGAGGTACCTTGACCGGAGCAAAGGTAAGATTCTTGTTTATAGAGGACAAAGGGAGTTAATAGCCGAGGGCTATTCGGATGGGAGTTTCATGAGTGATCCCGACGATAGGTCGCAATAATGATATGTCATTATTTTCGAAGGTGGAGGCATGAGTTAGCGTAGTTGGAGCAAATCACTACGGACGACTCAACCACCGACGAAGGCAAAATAAATTTACTATGGGTGGACACAAACAGCAACACAGCTGATCCATTCACCAAACCCTTATCCCAAGCCAATGGCGAAATGCATTTCGAGTCCATGGGTCTGAGGAACCATGTGGATTGGCTTGATGAGTGATTAGAGAGGGTTACCCTAGTTATTATTGTTTTATACATTGAGAATGTATGTGAGAGAAAACTTTGATAACAATTGGGAGACTTAAAGGAATGTGTTCTAAAAGTTTTACTTTTATATGTCAATTATTATGAATTGGATGTGCAAACATTTTGTTCATTGATTATGGTATTCGTCTTTTGGAAGTGTTAAGGAAGAGGCGCTTGGTCCTTAACCGTAGAGCTCTACAAGATAATGGTTTACATATATCAAAAATTGTTCACAATCATGGTAATTAACATGGAACATTAATTACCGAGATAAGATTGTCGTGTTGGTCATTGATTATTGTAGCTCTACAAATAATTGACGACACGAGTATATGAAAGAGGAAAATATTACTTTTATATATTGAACAGACCTAACAAGTAAAACATTATGGAATTGTGTTTCGTTTCATTAATGTTTTACTGTCTTGGATCCTAAGATATGAGACTTATATCTTTTCACTCAAGAAGTGCTTAATTTGATTATTGTCAAAAGCTATCAATGAGTGTAGTGATAAAGGCAATGGTTGGTTAAATATGACTTGTGCTGGAAAAGATAGCTAGTCAAACGATTATCATTGCCCCTCTTAATTGAGTGATGATATTAGTGGGTCACTTGATAAAGCAAAATTATAATGTGCACAATGTAACTTGAGTTAAGTTACATAGTTATAATTAGCTTAGAGAGATCAAGAAATGAATATAATACAAAGATGACACATTTCTACTTTGTATATATTCTTAATATCATGAGGCAGGGGACGAACACAAGTGATGCACTTACATCACTAAATGGACCGTGTTTTGGTTCGGGTGGAACGAAGACATCTATGCTAATTAGGTAACTATAATGTGTAGCTAGATACCACTTATAGTTTGAGATATTAAGTATTTAATATCTCTGCCAATTTGGTTTAGATCCTCCTACAGGTCACACCACAAAACTGGGAAACAAGAGGCTTGATTTTAAGTTCATATGATGTGTCGGGTTTCATGTGAAAAATAGGACACATGTGGTGAATGAATAAAATCAATATGTCATGAGAATTGACATAATTAGAATCATAATAAATTCATATGAGGTGTATATATTATGGGGTGTAATAATTTAATATTACATAGGATAATATATTACATAAGATGTGAATTTGCTAACAACCCAAAAAGATCAAATTTTGTTGGAAATAAATCCAAAATTTGACAAAGGCAAAATCGGGGTCAAACACGGTAAACCGTTCAGGGTTCGGTCGACCGGGGTATCTTCAGATCGGTTAACCGAATGGGGAACGGGTAATCACAATTGGTTGACCAAAATTGTCTGGAGTGTCTGGACAATCGGGTTTGGTTAACCGAGCGTGAACGATCAACCGAGAAAGAGTATTTTTGGTAGACCGAAGGTGACACTGTCATCCGATGACTATGCTCCCGGAGAAATTTTGGTGAGTCAACGGTCGACCGAAGAGAAGACGTAGTTCGTCCGAATTTTTCCAGAGAATTTTTCTCATGCGGATTCGGTCGACCGTCTAGCTCACGGTGCACCGAACACGTGTTTAAAACCGAACGGTTCGGTTCACCCAGAAAAATTCTCGATCAACCGGACAGTGCGATTTCTGCCTGAATTATTAAGAGATTAATTAGATCATGGGTGGATTAATTCCAGATTTAATTAAAACGTTTTAGAGGATGCCTATGTGGCAATTAGAGATTAATTTTAGGAGGGAATAAGCAAGAGATCATGACTAAGGAATAGTTCTTGATAAGGATGTTTTGGGAGCCTATAAAAGGACCCCTCCTCCTACTTGTTTATGTTAATGCAAAAATTCTTTCTCTCATTAATCTCTCCTCTAATCACCACGAAAATCTCTTATTAATTTTGAGTTTAAGAGATAGGAATCTCAGGAGCTCAAAGAGGGGTTATTAGCTAGATTCTAAGCCTTATTAAAGATTGATTGACTAACTCCTTTCTCTCTAATCTTGTTTAGAGTTTGGTGAACACTCGGAGGCAAATCGGTGAACGATTTTACGGGCAACGCGACCGGATCTTCGAAAGGTTTTAGAGAACCTTTAGGTATGATTCTCTCTTTGTGATTTATTTTAATATATGTAGGATTGCATGATATTAGAATAAACACAAAGTAATGTACATAAAAATTGTTGAAAATATGAAATCGATCTTGTATGTTGTATTAAATTTTTTAAAATATATACATACATGGGGACACGAAATCTTACAGTGGTATCAGAGCTTTTAATTCATATTTTCAATAATTAGACTATATAGTTAATTTTAGTTTACCATCTACAATCGAAACAATTCAAGTTCTATGTCTTTTTCGAGTTTTCCGATAGTTTTGTTGATTTAATTCTAATTGATTCTTTTGATAGTTTTAAATGTTTTGAAACACATCATGTGAATGTTAGAATTAAAATTTAGACTTATGTCTAATATATAAAATTTTCGTTTTTAATTAAATGATTATTTTATAAGGAATCGACAAAACGAAAAAGGCATATGTTTATCTTTCTTTAAATTTTTATTTTTGGAAATTGGATAAACAACGGTTCAAATGTTTTATGTTTTGAACTATGGATGCATAAAATCATTTTTAATGGATTTCAAATGATTTTAGAATTATTTGATTTAGAGATGCATGATAAACTAAATCGAGTAATATATAGTATATGTACATGCGTTGCTCGAGTTCTCTTATACAAGGATATGTGAGTTTGTATGTTCCGATGAAGCCGTGTGTGAATAAATGAATGAATGTGTATGTTATTATTATTCAATCACAGGGGCTTATGTATATGTAAAAACCAAATTTCTATTTCTATGTATATGCATGCATATGAGAGGATTTTTACATAGGACTTGCACTAGACAATTTTCAAAATTGAGATATGCATGTTTATATTTTTGCAATATCAACATCCATGGTGCAAGAGGAAGACGCTGAAGAAGCGCGAGGATCAAAGACACGGGAACATATAAACTCACACAATGTGTGTGTGAATGGATTTGTTTATGTTTGTATGCTTGACATGTATGTGATTGTATGGAAGAATGTTAGGATGTGTATAGATGATAAATATGCATGATCACCTAAATTCTAAAATCACATGTAAATGTTTAAATTGTCCAATCAAAAATTATGAGTAATTTTCTTTCTTATTTCATCCACTAGCAGCCATCGATCGAGGGATATTCTGCTCGCCCTTAACGGGAGATAACTTCCTCCATCTTTGGGAATAGTGGGAGATATAAGGTTGTCTATTGTTGTGCCATGAATAGATGTATGAGGTGCGATTCACCCTTAGTGGACACCGAGTATATTTGTTTGTGAATACAATGGATACACGTATCTCGTATCAAATGAAATAAGTTTTCTTAACAAGACCTGGAGTCCTAGCTCGGTTTTGAGAAAGAGAGTTTTTCTTACGAGGATGGGTCAAATTCCCTCTTAATTAAAATGACAAGAGTCATAAGAGTTTGAAAATGCAAATGTTGCGATATTTCGAAATGGTTATGATTAGAAAAATGTTTTCTTACCTTGATTTTATAATATATCTGATAGTCCTTAGCTAGTTTACATTATAATTGATAGGATGTTGAATTGCTGCATTTATGGACAAATTTTTATTTGCGGTATTGATTTTTAAAACATAAAATTGACATTAAATCTCATATAATTTATTTTGTAAAAATGTCGAATATTCAACCTATTGTGCGATCTATGATTGAAAAACATCCTTTGGCAAATGATAGCTCAAACATCATAAGCTGGCAACTCAAGCTCAATATCGTGTTGAAGTTTGAGAAACTATCTCATATTTTGGATGGTGAAATCCCAAAATTAAATGAGAAGGCAACCGATAGCGAGAGAGAGGCAAAAGCCAAGTGGGAAGACCAAGAGAACCAAGTTCACGGTCTAATGTTAGCCTCCATGGGTGACTCACTTCAAGACAAATACTTGGATTCAAAACCCAAGAAGACCATGGAAGTTTTAACAAAGATGTTCATGGATGTGGTAGAAAAGAGCGCTATAATACCATCATCGCACTCACAAGGTGCCACATGGCGAAGGGAACATCGGTATCCACGTATTTTCTCGCGACGAGAGTGACGATAGGGGACGGTACAACTTAGAGCCACATGAGGAGGCGATAGAGCAGTATGGTTGAGGATGTGGGCGACATTGTAGTAATTCGGCTGAGTGGGTCGTTAGGAAGGGTCGAGGTGGCCGGTTTGTGACAGGTGATTCGAGTTTGTGCACTATAGACGCCCGAACTCAGAAAAAGAAGAGGAGTGGGGACGATTCTTGGATCGTGACGGATATGATGCCCGGTGGTCCACTAGATGGCAGCATCATTCCAAGTTTCGGAGGCCACATCGCCAGACGCATTTGGGAAGGCGAGGATCGAAAGGTTCTGAAGTGCCATAATCGGCATAGAGCCTGTATTACATTACAGGCTTGTCGTTCAGTGATGACTGATGATATGATGACGACCATTAGTGAGAGTGGATTGGGTCACTTGTCGTACAACATGTTTTCCAGCCTTGACATGCCGTTGATTTCGGCATTCGTGGAGCAGTGGCAGCCTGACACAATACTTTCCATTTGCCGTTCGGAGAGATGACAATCATGTTGCATGACGTCTTCTAGATTCTGCACATTCCTGTTGAGGGTCGTATGGGCAGTGTGCAGGCACCGACGTATGAGCTGAAGTTTTTTGTATCAGAGTTGCTAGGGGTCAACCTCGAGGGTCTTGGGCGGGATAACTCATTTTGGAGTGGCGGTGGTGTTAGCATCGATGTTGTGGACGACTGTTGCAGACGGGGACGACCACCACAGACTGAGGATACGCAGATGACTGCCTACCTTTTCTTACTGCTAGACTGCGTCTTTTTTGTCGACAAGAGCGGTTGCAGAGTCAGACCACGCGACCTATTGGAGGCGACGGAGCCAGATACCATTGGTCAGTACTCATGGGGGTCAGCGACGTTGGCATATCTGTATTGCCAGCTAGGTATATCGAGTCGTGCTGATTGTTTTGGCATTACGGGTTGTCTTACACTGCTGCAGGCTTGGATATATGAGTATTTTCCTGCTTTTCGCCCGCATCGGGAGCAGAAGATCATTGAGCATGGTCATCCTCGTTCGCATAAGACTGAGGGACGACTCCTTTCTCTTCGTAGACGGCTAGATCAGATGACTGCATCGCAGGCATATAATGTATATATCATTCACGTTTATTTAAATTTCAACTTTATTATTATTAACGTCAAACGTCTTGGTGGAGTGGTTGTCGTATGGTCCTGAGCTTGCTGTAGTTGTGCCGAAGACTACATTTATGGGCGTTATTCGTTATAGAGATATCACAGAGCCTTATTTACCTGATCGCATATTGCGTCAGTAAGGTTACGTTCAGGTGATCCCGGTTGACATCCCGACGCCCGAGCATGCAGTACGGTCTACGATTGCGATGACGTACGACGTTAGGCATAATGTTTCGTTCGCGGAATCGGTTTGGAGGACATTTCCGAGAGTAGGACGACTTCACCTAGACAATCTGAGTTATAGCCGCGACTCCTCCACTTGTGATGCAGACTATTTGCAATGGTTCAGTAGGTGCTCACATTCACTTATCGTGCGCGGTACCATTCCGAGACCGGAGAGACCACTGGATAGGACATGTGGCGATGTTGTAAGTTTATCTAATTTAATTTTTAATTCTAATGTATATTTTGTTTTTATTGTTAATGTACGCTAATTTTTATGTTACTTACAGTGGATGAGTAGGGCGATACGGTATATGCATCCGTTCTTGCGATAGAGAGACCGGATGCCGATTGAGGATCGAGACTTGCATGTACAGATTGGGATCGCCGCATTGAGGAGTGGAACACTTAGTTGGGCATTTCGGACCATGATTCGAGTGATGAGTTCTAGTTGACTTGCTCTTACTTTCGTTTTATTATATCTTGAACTGATACTATATTTGTTGGTATTTGCTTATGCTTATCTGTGTACTCTTATTATTTATTTCTGACGAACATATCTTCTACTTATTTCTTTAGCTATTGTATTTTTAATACTTATTTATCACGAGCAAATCATAGTAACTTAAATTAAATTTAAAATCTGGTAAAAGAACAACACGATATAAGTACAAATACACGATATATTATACATTACAAATGCATTACAAATTACAATCAAAATGTACTACGTAACCGGTTCCAATACGTTATCCTACTTTCGTACTCATCCTACAATCTAACAACACTCTCATCTCGCATTTGATACCACAAGGTTGCTATAGGAGGTACTGAGAATCCCTCAACTAATTCCAAAAGAATAAAATGTTTGAAACTCCCTAAATGAGCAATGACCAACTATCTGACCGGCCTCGTCATGGCAGACTGACTCTCCCAAGGTAGCACAGTGAGACTCGGGAACAACAAACCATCCATTCCCATTTAAAAATACATGACCGCACACTTGTAAAAATTAGCAATCGGGAACAAGTCGGTCCAAACGTCTATATAATGATCCTCGTCACAAGCTCCATTGCCCCAATCAATTCGTTGACGAGCCTGTACACATTGCCGTAATAGACGTTCTCATAAATAGGATGCACACCTATCTCATTAGAAATCGCACGACGGGCGTACTACCAGTTGTCTTGACCACCATGGAAGACATCGGCAACACATCGAAATCTATAGTTGTCATCAGCACGTACATCATTCCACCTCTCCAGAAATGGTAAAATGATTCCTGACAGTCTATCAACATATGGGAAGTTATCCAAGTCAGTCCGTCCGGACACTGTAAGATAGAGAAATAACAATTCATTAAAACAATATAATTAGAAAATAATCTATTCAACCCTCTCTAGATTAGTGATATATATTAAATAACAACAAACATATCATCACACCAAATTATGTGCCCGTGTTCACGGACGATCGAGAGGAATTGGAAGACCGACCACGACCCCTGCTCCCACTACTGGCAGACTGACCACAACCTCGCTCAGCATACTCGAAGGCACTCGGATCCCGACGTGTCGACTTTCCCCTAGGTCGACCTTGTGCCTTAGTATTTTCTGCGGGTTCTCCATAGTTCGACTGATCAGGGTGTAACTGTTCGTATAAAATACGAGAGGCACTACGAATTACTGCATGGTCGGTCCTCGAAATCTCATCAACGAGCTTGCGTAAATGCTCAACGTCTTATGTTGACTGATCCACAAACTCTGACATCTGAACTCCTTCTCCAATGACAAGTGTTTTCCAGAATGGATGAATCTGCTCTAAATAAATTTCATCACCTGAGGCAAAACACTCGTGCATGGTATAGGCACAAAGAATCCCATGTGATGTCAGACAAGCACACCCGCAACGATATTCAACTTGATTGCTTAAGTCCTACATTCTCTTCAACTCCTGAGTCAATAATGACAAGCAGTGATGCGAAACTCGACCATTTATATCCTGAAACAAAGGACCTATGTAGTTTGTCAAATTTCGACGTCTTGAATCTTCAAGAAAGTTCCGAATATTCGTCAGTTGCATTTCAATAGCCGAGTTCACGCGGTCTAAAAGAGTGTCCAGAGCGGCAGTCGATGTAGTGATCCACTCTTTCAGAGCCGAATGTGCACTTTTCACCCTATAGTTCGTAGTGTTGCCGAAATGAAGGACTTTATTCGTTCAATTCAACACAAACTTTTCTTTATGCACCAACCACGTGTCTTCCACATACTCTGTGAGCACTGGCCAGAACGTGAAAAAATCTTTCAGATTACAGACTGATCTATCATAATCCGTCTGTGAATCAGAAACCATAACTATCCTCCAGTTTCCACGCCTAAACATTTCTGCAGACTTCTTGTCATTGCCGAAAACGTGGTATGCGTAGTTATACACGTCTTTGTTGATATGCCAAGTGCAAAGTAAATGAGCAGACTCAGGAAAAACCTATGCACTGGTCGCATCCGACCCAACTCATGGTCCGTTATTATTGTAGTCGGGCTAATAGTATCCAATTACAGATCTCGAAACCTCTCCAACACCCACCGGTAACTAGACTCGGTCTCATCCTTCAAAATCGCATATCCGACGAGGAAATTCATGTTTGTTGGAGTAACCTCAACCATCTCAAACAAAGACATCTTGTACTTGTTCGTCTTATACGTCGAATCCATGCAGATTACGAAAGGGTATGTACGCAAAAACTGAACTGACGTCGAATGTGCCAAAAATGCGTGAGTGAGAAAATTAGTTTCTTCATCTGCCACAATCTAATTCAAATACTTATACTGCACTGCCTGACTGAGAAACTGCTGAGTGAGATTTCTGTCTTCAGATTTCCTCCTCCTCATGTACTCTCTGAAGTTATAAATGCGTCTTTGAATGAGATTATCCTCCGGGAATTTCTCCTTTACTGCCAACAAAATGTTATGTGGTCTTGCTTGTGCCTCAGTCATATTACGAACAAATTGTTTGGCTCCAGAACTAAGTACGCTGACTTGTTGGTGACACTCTGAATAAACTACAAGTGTGTGGTTGTGCTGCCTATTGGTGGTATTAGAAACAACGACCCATCCATCACGATCCCGTCGCTCGACTACTTTTACCAAAAAACGACAACCGCAACATTTTCTTTTTGTGTTCTTCCTTAGTGCAATACTCGTATCACGAGAACTCATTTCACGTCTGCGATCACATCTCAGGCAACAATCCGTCCAGTTATCTGCTTTTGATTTTTATGATGATATAACCAAAAAAATCCGACTCTTATGGCAACTTATTTTGCCCATTTACAAGCTTCCTCGATTGTTATAAACATTTGCTTACTATCAAAAAGCTCACTGTCTATTCCATCACCACCGAAATTTTGTAACGGAACAGAAAAGTAAAAAAGGGCGTTTGTGCCAGACGCCTCCCCTATGGTGGGGGCATCTGGCTAAGACGCCCGAGATGAAAAAATAATAATCCGTATCCATTACCTCACCGGATTCGGGCGCTTCGTCAGACATTTTCGTGGTGTTGGTACTTGGAATGTGAGTAAAACTGAGTCAAAAACCTTATTTAAAGACTCAGGACAAATTGGTATTAAGTGATTTGTTAAGGGTAAAAATGTAATTGTTGGGACAATTTAAGTAGTTTTTCGACGACGAATAGTAACTTCCTATTCTTACCGGCATAAAAATTTACTCAGAGGGGTAAACCGTAAACAAACAATTGTTTCGTATCTGTCGGCACCCAATGAAATAAGGATATTATGCATTCTGAAATAAAATTTGGTATTGGATAATACAAATGTATATATCTCACTAACATTTATTACAAATTTTGAATATGTATGTCTTAATATGGATATTCATCTGATATCGAATGCTATTATGCTCAGATGTACCGATATCTCTATCCGTTCCACGAGTTCATGGAGATTTAGTTTTGAATACCAGTACACTATTGCAAATGTGAGATTGTTGGATAAAACGAACACCGACGCAAAATGATCTCTTACTTTGAGCATCGATTGTCACCCCTGATTAGTGATTACACGTTTCATTTTTTCTAGTTTCCACTGGGGTGTTGTATATTTGTAAAATCGGACCTACATTGGATATTTGGATTTGACTGATCGACAAACAAATTTTCCAAACCCAACGGATTGTGACAGGTTCTATTTATTCTAGATTTTACCACTCTAGGGTGCGTTTTTTTGTGATGCAAAATTTTCCAGTACCTACTGGAGTTTGGGATGGATGAGTTTTTTTTATTGGTTAATAAAATCCAGGCCCACTAAGGTAAGAAGAATACAAATCATGGTTTGAACCTGACTACCTCAGTTTGCGAGTAGCATGTCATTTGACCAACTGGATTACGCCTTGAGGGTCAGAATTAGGGGTTGCAAATACATACGGACTATCCGTGGATAATCTGTTTCAATATTCGTTATTTTAAGGATATATACATCATTTTTTTCATCTGCGGGCGATATGGATACGTATATGGGTATCATTTTCCAAATTTTTGCAGGTACGGATATGGATATGAAAATTTTAATTTTGGCGGATATAGATATGCATATACATATTTTGGTTGGATACGAATATGGATACATATATCCACATGATTAATATAATGTTTTTTGCTAGATATGTATAAATTAGTGAGTTTTCATGATTCTTTTTTACTTTTACTACTATACATCAAATTTGTTATATTTCTAAAATAATATAGTTAAGATATCAAAAAAAATCAATTTAAGAGGTAAATATTTTTGTAAAATACCATGATATACACTCATTTTATATTGTATATGTACACCATATATATGTTTATAAAATATCTATATCTGTATTTGCAAATCAAATATGGATATGAATATGATAATACTTATATTTGATCCGTTTGCACCCCTGCTCAGGATAACTTGAAGGACAATGGTGAAAGTTTGATTTGACAACGATATGATGCATGATTCTGATGAGTTTTAAAATTTAACCGCAAGCGCACAAGCATACAGGACGGGTTGGGTAGAAGAGAAGGAGATGTTGCAAATTTCAGTCGATATTATTTTTCAATGAAGCACGAGTAATAATGATGATAGATTCAATGATGGTTTATATTTTTGGTATTTTGTTTTTGAAGAGATTAAGAGATAATGTAAATATTTTTTAATGAATTTTTCCTATAATAAGAATGCAATAAAAATTACGATGAAATGAAACACTTAGAAGGTGAAAACATTTGCATATGCACGAATTGGGAAAGGTGTTGCACATTTCATTAAGCACACGAGATTAGGTTTTGTAAGCATGACTTGAAGTGATTAGACTATCAAATCATCAAACACCAACTAACTAGATCTAATTACAACTTTACGAATTCTTACATGCAAAGAAGCAATGATGATGTAATTCTAAGCATAAATTAAAAAAACTTACAAGTAACATTAACCTATCAAATAATTATAAATCATCTACCTCTTTCAAGAGAATTAACAAAAGTAATAACAAATCAAAATAATAACATGATGACAAACCCAAATTCGTAATTCATCCTAGCTCATATTTCTACCTTCTAAGAGATGAATTTTGTTACACATGATGAAAGAAAACATAAAAGAAAAAGAAAAAAATACATGACAAGAAAAGAGAAAATTTATTTAGCTAATAATAAAAATAAAAACTAAGTACATACAACATGAAACTCTCTCTCCATTGGAAAAAATGAAAATTAAACTAAAGGGGAAGAACTCCTTTGATTAGAGAATAGAAGACTTTATATAAAATTTTGTCTCTCTCATGTCAGTTGTCTTTCATGCACTGTTTGACCCATGACACGTTTGAATTTGGAATATCTCATGAAACAAAATCGAGATCCTTCAAACTATCTTGCCAATGCCGCTTGAATCACTTGATTTGAATTTCAGAGGAGAAAGTTATGCACAAATTACTGATGTTATTTCGATTGTTTGGTTTCCAAATACATTCTGTCTTGACATGCATTTTTCACCCTTCTATCACTGGAATTTGGAAGTCTCAAGAGAAATGAATATTTTATCCTTTAAATTATCTTTCCAACGGATTTAGAATCATAAAAATTGGTATATGAATGTGGATGTTACGAATAAAACAAGTGTCATGTGCTGGTAGTCTGGATTTTCCATACTTGAACTTTCCTATTTGATATTGATTGCATAATTCGAATTTACACCTATAATTTGCGTATTTCCCATAAATTCGCAGCATAATAGAGAACACAAATATGTGGAGTGATTTTTTTTTGCATCATGCCCTCCAACTTTGAATTTATTTATTTAAGTCATTTTATTTTCCAATATTTTCAGTAATTGTATCTATTTTCTTCTAACCTATAAAATAAAAACAAAACACTCGACATAGTATCATTCAAATAAAAAAAGATAATAGTGAAGTTAAAAATGATAAATTATGATAATCATCAAATTCCTAGTGAATCATGGGGTTGATTTCACCTTAATCATCCAGATTTTGCTACCAGGGACATGTTTGGTTTGCCGTAATTAAATGTGAAATGTACTCTGATTACACATGTGATTACATTTCACTGATTGGTTATGAAAATTGAAGGTTACAATGGTTTCATAATTGAGGTAATCCAGTCGGAGTGGATCTAGAAACTTTTTAAAATTAAATTCGTAGGACAAATAGTAAACAATATAACATTGTAAACTTTCTACACATTTTTTGTAATTATCGTATCCTTTGATCACCATGAACTAACTTAAAAAGATAAAAACACATCCAATATATTGCATTTTTTTCAATGTTGTATTCTAACCAACCAATAAATTCATTGAACAATTTGATAGCAAAATAACGATTCCTACCACCGTCTTCACTTTGAGGAAATGTACTATAACAAGGTTGGCAAGGATATCTAGAATATAAGAAACATCATTGTCTTTTTATGACTTTTTGTGTTGTTTCAATGTTAGACTATTGGGTTGTGATTGATGTCTGCAACAATTAATTTCCTTACAATATCTTAAGAATCATCTCACACCTTAACAAAATGACAATTCAAAATGTTAACTGTTTTCAATCAAATTGCTTGACTCTTTAATATTCAACTTCGCCATTAATGCAACATCATAAAATTTTAAAATAACAAAAAACCAGCATTGGCCTTTGCGAAATTCATGTGGGGGCCATGGCCCCCACATCTTACACTCTGCCCTTGGTTCCAGTTACACCTTTTCAAGTTATTTGGGTTAGCTTAAGAGTGGTCGTCATCCAATTACATTAGTACGTAATCAATTTGTCTTAATTGTTGCAAAAGCTTGTAGCACAGTCGAAAGTCGAAACTATCCCTGACCACGCCCAATGCTAGATGTCTAGTGGAGCTCCCACAACCATTTTTCTACCATATCTACTTAATTTCAAAATTATATTTGAATTACATTAACATTGATAGCGAGTTCCACCTACCAAATGATGTAATTCGATTTTAAGGAATTCAATTCATAGAAATGTAATCTAGTATTAAGCCTCTTTAACAAGGCAATAACACTGTCTCTGTACGTCACTAATCAAATTCTCAAAACTCCGAAAACTGTGGTGAAAATTGTCCAAAACAAGAAAAAAGACAAAAAATGTAACGCCCCGAAATAGTGGAAAATTTAAAACTTTAAACAGATAAGAAATCAACAATGGGGTCATCACCAAACCACGAGTACATATATAATATAATATGATACTGTACGATACAACAGTCAAGGATGATTACAACCCAACACAAAACATATACAACACATGTACAATGGAAAATCATCCACCTCGAAGAACAAAAGGAGACAGGATCTGGTCTAGGTGCTCCTGTCCGCAGTCACCACCTCCTACTGACGCGTACGACCTGACATAAAACATGAATATGCCTGAGTTTCCCGTGGGAAACCCCGTATGCCAAACCCCTAAAATATGAACATAATATGCGTAATGAAACATGAAATGAAAATGCAGTAAAAGCACATCAATCTCCCGTGCACACCAGGCACTGCCGGAAAACATCGGCAACAACAACACCTGTGCACAAAAGGCACCGTCGGTCAGAGTCTCGGCCAACGCTCCGTAGAGCCACAACAACGTGCACACAAGGCACCGCCGGTCAGAGTCTTGACCAACGCTCCGTAGAGCCACAACACGACCCTCCTCACAGGCCGTCAATGTCTGTACCGTCGCCCCAAAAAGGCCGGGAACCCATTGCCCTCGAGATGGATCCAACAACACACGACACAAGCATCCATATGCAAAACAGTGCCCAAACGGTCGAACAGAAGAACCCAAACGGTCGACCGAACACCACAACTATTCCTCAGAAAAACCGAAATAACGTCCAACCGGTCGAACGGCAAAGGGGCCCCGTTCGACCGAAATCCAACAGGGAAAATCCTCTCTTGCTCAAAAAGCACCAACGGTCGAACGATCCTCAGATCACGGTCGACCGAAATCATCCAGTAGAAATCCCCAACTAAACCGCACTACACGGTCGACCGAAACCACACTCCCGGTCGACCGGCCAATAAGTTAACTTAAACTCCGGTAGGACGAAGTCAACGAGCGGTCGACCGTTTAGATGGTCAACGCCCCCAACCGACCTACAACAGTGCTTTCGGTCGACCGGCAAAGGGGACCCGTTCGACCGAAAACACACAGAGCATAAATCCCCTGGTAAAACGCACCACCGGTCGACCACTCGAAGAGTATCGTTCGACCGGTGCAAGGGTTTTCCGCCCGAAATACTCTACAACCGGTCGACCGAACCATGCCACCAGTCGACCGATTATAGTGCAGAACGCAGCAGCACGGGTCCGACGAGCCCTCCGGCCTTCCGTCGACCACCCCAACCCCACCAAAGGCTAAAAGGAGGATTACACTAAAGCTTGACATACCTTGAGGCTTGAAGAAGCCTTTGAAGAACCCACGAAGTCGCCTCCACAAGCGCTTCTCCTCCTTCTCCGGCGAATCCAACCGAGCCACCGATGTACACGATCCTCGCGCACTCTACTGAGTCCGACTTCCTCGCCAAAATCCACACCACCATGCTCTAAACTCTGAGAGGGAGAGAGCGAGAGAGAGTTGAGCGGGAGAGAGAGTTGCACGAGAGAGAGAAAATGAGAGAGAAAGGGAGAGAAGTTACCTTTTATACACATCTCCTCCACTCATCCCAGCCGTCCATCTCAATCCAACCCAAACTTCTCTAATCCACCACCTAATCACAATTAAACCCCATTAGCAAAGGATTAGGATGTAACAATCCACCCTCCTTAAAGAATTTCGTCCTCGAAATTAGAACCAATTCTCACCGAACAATTCCGGATACTTCTTCCGGACCTCATCCTCGACCTCCCAAGTGGCTTCACGCTCGCTATGGTACTGCCACCTGACCTTCACCATCGGAATGGTTCTCCTCCTGAGCTGGTGCTCCATCCGGTCTACAATCTCCACGGGCCTCTCCTCGAGAGATAAATCCTGACTGATCTCCGGAACACAGATCTCAATCACATGCGACGGATCGACAACGTATTTCCTCAACATAGAAACATGGAAAACATTGTGAATACCCGAAAGCTGCGGCGGCAAGGCAATACGGTAGGCAACCTCTCTGACACGATCAAGAATCTCAAACGGTCCGACGTACCTCGGACTGAGCTTCCCTTTCTTCCCGAATCTCATCACTCCACGAGCTGGTGAAATCCTCAAGAAAACGTGATCGCCCACCTCAAATCTCAACTCTCGTCTACGCCTATCTGCGTAACTCTTCTGTCTGCTCTGAGCTGTCGCCAACCTCTGTCTGATCACGCCAACTTTCTCAGCATACATCTGAGAAATCTCTGGTCCAACCAACTGCCTCTCGCCTACATCACTCCAGTATACCGGCGATCTGCAAGGCCGACCGAACAGAGTCTCGTACGGTGTCATCCCAATGCTCGAATGGTAGCTATTGTTGTAGGCGAACTCGATCAACGGCAGGTGTTCATCCCAATATCCTGCCCAATCCAGAGTATACGCTCTCAACAAATCCTCTAGCGTCTGGATAGTCCTCTCTGACTGCCCGTCTGTCTGTGGATGAAAAGCCGTGTTGAACTTCAACTGAGTCCCCAAAACCGTCTGCAGACTACCCCAAAATCTGGAGGTAAACCTCGGATCACGATCAGAGATAATACGCACAGGCACACCATGTAACCGGACTATCTCCTCGATGTACAGCTTCGCCAAACCCTCCAAAGGTAAGGTGGTCCTGATCGCCAGAAAATGTGCTGACTTGGTCAGTCGATCGACTATGACCCAAATCGCGTCGTGAGATCTCCTCGTCTTCGGCAAACCGGTGACGAAATCCATCGTCACGTGCTCCCACTTCCACTCTGGCAGATCTATACTCTACAACTGCCCTTCTGGCCGCTGGTGCTCAATCCTCACCTGCTGGCAAACCAAGCACCTGGATAAGAAGTCTGCTACGTCTCGCTTCATCCCTTTCCACCAGAAACTCCGCTGTAAATCTTTATACATCTTGGTACTCCCCGGGTGAATGGAATATCTGGCTCTATGTGCCTCCTCCATGATAGTATCCCTCAGATCACCTGCTCTCGGTACCCAGATCCGGCCTCTGAACCTCAAGCCCCCATCGACTCCGACACTGAAGTCTGATCCGTCCTTAGCAGCTAACTGCATCAGACTGACCAGCTCATCATCTGCTCTCTGAGCCTGCACAACTCCCGAAACTGTTTGCGGCTCCACTCGAAGTCCCGCAATCACTGCCCCCTCAGAGCCCTCAGTAAAAGGTCTCCACTCCATGAAGGCCTCAAGCAATCTCCACTCCTGAATGCATAAGCTGGCAGCTGATAACTCTACCTTCCTACTCAAGGCATCCACGACAGAATTCGCCTTCCCCGGATGATACGAAATGGTGAAGTTATAATCCTTTATGAACTCTAGCCATCTGCGCTGCCTCATATTCAACTCTTTCTGCGAGAAGAGATACTTCAGACTCTGGTGATCTGTGAAAACCTCAAACTGCTCTCCATATAGGTAATGCCTCCAGGTCTTCAGCGCGTGAACCACCGCTGCCAACTCCAGATCATGAGTCGGATAATTCTTCTCATGAACCTTCAACTGCCTCGAAGCATAAGCGACCACCTTCCCGTGCTGCATCAACACGTAACCCAGACCGATGCCAGAAGCGTCACTGTAAATCACATAGCCCCCGCTACCACTTGGTAACGTCAAAATCGGTGCTGTAGTCAATCGCCTCTTCAGCTCCTGGAAACTGTCCTCGCAGTTCTAGGACCAAACGAACTTGACACCCTTCTGTGTCAAAGCCGTCAGTGGGGAAGCAAGTCTGAAAAAGTCCTGAATAAACCGACGATAATAACCTGCTAAGCCCACAAAACTCCTGATCTCAGACACACTGGTCGGAGCTCTCCACTGAGTCACAGCCTCGACCTTCTCTGGATCCATAGAAATCCCGTCTCCTGACACTACATGTCCCAGAAAGGCCACCCGATCTAGCCAGAAATCACACTTCTTGTACTTAGCATAGAGCTGCTGATCTCTCAGAATGCTAAGCACAATCCTCAGGTGCTCCCGATGCTGCTCTCTGTCTGGTGAGTATACCAGTATATCATCCACGAAGACAATCACAAACCTGTCGAGATACGGCTGAAAAGTCCGATTCATCAGATCCATAAACGTTGCTGGTGCATTCGTCAGTCCAAACGACATCACCAAAAACTCATAATGCCCGTACCTCATCCTGAACGCTGTCTTCTGGACATCTGCATCCCGAATCCTCAACTGATGGTAACCGGATCGTAGATCGATCTTCGAAAAGACCCTCGCTGACTGCAACTGATCGAAAAGATCCTCGATCCTGGGTAAAGGATACCAATTCCTAATGGTAACCTTATTCAACATCCGATAATCAATACACATCCTCAGCGAGCCATCCCTCTTCTTCACGAAGAGCACTGGAGCTCCCCAGGGTGAAACACTGGGCCTGATCAAACCTGAATCTAGCAGATCCTGCAACTGCTTCTTCAGCTCAGCTAACTCCGCAGGCGCCATCCTATATGGAGCCTTCGACTGTGGTGTAGTCTCTGCCACCAAATCGATACCAAACTCGATCTCTCTGTGAGGCGGTAACCCGGTGATCTCATCAGAAAATACCTCAGGAAAATCCTGAACAACCTCGATATCTTCCAACTTCTTCACCTCCAAATCTGGCACCACAATCGTCGCTAAGAACGCTCTACAACCCTGGTGAATCATCCTCTGAGTCTTCACTGCCGAAACCAAAATCCGACCATTTCCACTCTTAGTCCCTCTGATCAACAAATCAGGAAGACCCTTCCTCGAGATCAGAATCTTCTTCTCTCGGCACAAGACTCGAACATCGTACTGGGACAGCCAATCCATCCCAAGTATGACATCGAAGTCAACCATCGGTAATAAGACCAGGTCTTCCGGGAATTCCTGGTCTCCCGAAGCAACTGTGGCGCCGGGGAGGAAGCTCCCCACAATGCCCACCAAACCCAAGGGTGTGCTGACTTCCAACGTGGCAGTCAACATCGCAGGGGTACGGCCTAACACGCTCGCAAACTGCTCAGAGATGAACGAGTGTGTGGCCCCGCAGTCGAAAAGCACTCTAGCAATCAACCCATCAACATAAAGCGTACCTTCCACCACAGCGCTGACGTCTCTAGCCTCCTCCGCCTGAATGGTGAAGACACATCCCACACTCTTCCCCTGCTGGGAGGGTGCAATAGGTCGACTCGGTCCAGCTCCGCTAGCTGAGGAGGAACCCGGTCGTCCACTAGGTCCACCTGACCTACTCGGGCAGAAACGAATGAAGTGACCCGTCTGGCCACAACCATGGCATGCACCTGATCGAGCCCCACACTCGCGCCCGGGGTGAACTCTACCACACTGCCTGCACTGCCCCGACTGCTGTGATCCACCACTATCAATTCGGGGCCTCTTGCCTAGATTTCCCGAAATCTGATCTCCAGGTCGCACACTGGCCTTCGTCTGCACCTTCCTAGCCTCTACCGTCTCCTGGTAGTCCTGATCCATGATCGTCGCAAACTTCACTGCATCAGCTAAAGTCTGCGGCATACTCGTGGTCATACGAGTCCGGAACTGCGGCCTCAATCATCCAGTAGAAATCCCCAACTAAACCGCACTACACGGTCGACCGAAACCACACTCCCGGTCGACCGGCCAATAAGTTAACTTAAACTCCGGTCGGACGAAGTCAACGAGCGGTCGACCGTTTAGATGGTCAACACCCCCAACCGACCTACAACAGTGCTTTCGGTCGACCGGCAAAGGGGACCCGTTCGACCGAAAACACACAGAGCATAAATCCTCTGGTAAAACGCACCACCGGTCGACCACTCGAAGAGTATCGTTCGACCGGTGCAAGGGTTTTCCGCCCGGAATACTCTACAACCGGTCGACTGAACCATGCCACCGGTCGACCGATTATAATGCAGAACGCAGCTGCACGGGTCCGACGAGCCCTCCGGCCTTCCGTCGACCACCCCAACCCCACCAAAGGCTAAAAGGAGGATTACACTAAAGCTTGACATACCTTGAGGCTTGAAGAAGCCTTTGAAGAACCCACGAAGTCGCCTCCACAAGCGCTTCTCCTCCTTCTCCGGCGAATCCAACCGAGCCACCGATGTACACGATCATCGCGCACTCTACTGAGTCCGACTTCCTCGCCAAAATCCACACCACCACGCTCTAAACTCTGAGAGGGAGAGAGCGAGAGAGAGTTGAGCGGGAGAGAGAGTTGCACGAGAGAGAGAAAATGAGAGAGAAAGGGAGAGAAGTCACCTTTTATACACATCTCCTCCACTCATCCCAGCCGTCCATCTCAATCCAACCCAAACTTCTCTAATCCACCACCTAATCACAATTAAACCCCATTAACAAAGGATTAGGATGTAACAAAAAAACTAATTGAGATTAGTTCAGTTGGAATATCTCTTGTCTTGAGATGGTATAAACTTGGGATCGAGCGAATCCCAACAGTCTCTTGGGAATTTGAGATTTAAAATGCCATGAGGTGTTGTAGATAAAAAAAAACTAAAAATACCTCGGGTTAAAAAGGAAGTTCGCCTAAAGGGTGGCACCATAAGCCTAACTAGAGACATTATAATCTTACTTTTAATGTTAGGTACAGTTTTAGCAATATTAGATTCCTATAGATACCGTTAATAGGAGGATAAAAATTGAGGAGCTTCCAGTTTACCACAAGCTTCGTAGCCCATTTCATCTAGCTAGATCTAGTTTAATGACGAGGTACTAGGTCCAGGCAAATGATGTAATGGACCTACAAATGTAGATGGACAAGTTCACTAGACGTTTTTGGGTTCAACTCGCTAAATAGAGCTCTAGCATGACGGGTTGACTTTGTACTGACTTAGTTATCTAGTTAAGTATGATACAATTCATCTCTTTTGATGTAATTAAGCTGTGTACTTGCATAGTTGCATGGGGAATCGGAGTTCATCTGCCCCACTCTCTCGGTCCACGTTCTGGGCGTGTTCTCTATTAATAGTTTAACCCATCCAAGATTCTCTATTACATGTACTTCATGTACGTCCGCAATACATCTCATCTCAGGACTCCACCCTTTTGTAGTACAAACCTTATGTAGCACTTCTTATTACACTAAAATAGATTCAGTTAATTTTGCGACATGAGTAGTTGGGAGCAAAGCTGTGGGAAAACCGTATTAATTATTTGTTAATGATAATATGAAGCCTTAAGTCAACACGCAAGAGCCATGGCTATCATCTCCCACACATAAATTCTAAAGCCAAAGAAAAATAACAACAAGAAAACAATTACAAAATAATAAAAAGCAACATAATCCTGGTCCACTTGGGATGTTTATGCATGCCTAGAGGTGTCGAGATCAAATCCAATACTTAAGGGTTGATTGTTATAGACTACATCGGTCATCTTGTATTTCAGATTTATACCTCCATTAAGTCAAGGCTCCTCGTAGTGATGCAAAATGATGTATAAATGCCAAGAAATAAAAGATCATTCTCGTGTAGACGTAACGTTGTATTTATAGATTGTCAGTATGCCCGACTTACATCACCACGCAATAGCACCGTTGAAACTAGGTAGCTTGTAACCCTAGCTCGATCATGTCCTTATGGGATTTCTCCACCACCTTGGAGAAGGACCTGCTTGGGGAAAACAGTTCTTTGGGGAAAGAGGGAGAGGAAAAGGGCCAACAATCTGTTTCGCCTTCGCAAGAGTCTCTCGACGGTCATCAACAAAATCCGAGTGCTATGTTGACCGGGAAGTCTTCAAAACAAAGCCACAATGCTTACGAGCGTGATCAAAGACAGAAATTGAGTGGTCTGTACTCTTCCTTGCATTCCATGCTTCCTGAAGCCGAGCAACGAGTAAGTTAGCATAGCTTTATCCACTTACATAAGCTCAAAATTGCATCTCAAGTTTGCTCAAATATATCTTTAGAGGATTGATGTTTGTTTGATGATTGCAGAAGGTAAGCTTTTGGTGTGGTCTATAAAAATTGGAGGACATGAATTTGCTTCTTATAAACTATGAACAACATGGAAAGAGTTATCTTCAAACTAGTTAGAGACTTGTATTTATAAAAGTGCATGAATTTCATGCAAATGCTATCACGATTGTGGCTTCATTTCGTTCATCATACATGAAATTTATGTGATTGATTTAATTATTTTAAATTTATGTAGTTTATAGAATCAATAACGGTGTTTCTCTTTTCGTGCCGTTTGTAATGAGTTAACCCATAGAATGTCTACCCTTTTACTTACGCTATTCAACTATCCCGCAACAATGCTCATTTTTTGAAAGGGTGGTATTAAGAATTCATGTTGGGGGCAAACTTTTTTTTGACTGGACTTATAATTCTCTATTTTTTATGCATGTACCTTTCTTCTTGTAAGTTTTGATAAAAACAAAGGGTTAAAATTTACTAACTTCTATAAAAAAATTATAAATTTTGTCCGTACAAACCTGGTGATTTTCCAAAATCCAAACCATAAACCCTATCTGAATGCATCTTGCTAGTACTATCCCATACTACTTGCTTGAGGAATGACTCTACTAGAAAGAAAGAAAAAAAACTGTTTCAAATGCACAACCACTATTATATAAACCATTCTACTACTGCACAAAGTTATTATGTATATGTTCTTTGTTCTTGTTTCTCTTACTAATGTGTAACATTGGCTCATAGTTATGATGTGATGTACATATGTATTTTGAGTAATTCCTATCATTTGATGTGTAGACAAAACCAAGCATGCCATACACTGTCTCTCGAACACTCGAATACATACCCAAACTCCAGAAAGACATTAACGAGCTTAAGCAGAAAAAAGATGACATCTTAATTCAAACCAGCCAACAAGCTAGCACAAGTGAAGGTGCTAATCAGTACCCGGTGGTTTCAGCAACTTGCATTGGCGACAGGGAAGTAATGATACAAATATGTTCATTGTGCACTACCACAAGCCACTGTTCGATTTCAAATGTTCTCGAGTGTCTTGAAAGAGAGGGGCTTCATCTCATTCACGCTTCAACTTCAGCTATTGGTGATGGTAGAGAATCATACCATCTCCACCTTCAGGTTCTTCGAATTTATATTATTATTACTATTTTTCACGACCTTTAATTTGAATTTGTTTCTGAATAATTTACATAATTTGGTCTAATTTTACATTGTTGGATATTAATTGGTATGTAGGGTTATGGATAATGTCCATTAGACGGGTTAGTATTGTTTTAAATCATATATGATTAGTTCTTTCTTGTGTTTGAAATAGATTTAAATTGTTCTCCCAACTTTTTTTTGAGAGACTACAAAATATATTTGAAACTACATAATCCATGACATAGGGTTTATCAGGGAATTGAAAAATTAATACCAAAAGAAAAAAATTTGAATAGTGTCGTTTTGAAAACTCCAATTTTTTTTGGAATGCATATTATTATAATTTGGTGAGATAACATGCTATTCTTTTACCAGAGTGGAGGAATCTAGAAAAAAGCTATTTCTGTAAGAAGCCATAATCTAATTTCAATATAAGGAAATTAACTTGTTTGAACTATATAAATGAATAGTTACCCTCAACTTTAGAACTCAATGTGGTCAGGAGTTCGTTTGTGCTTTGGCGATCAAACATAGTGTTAGAAAAGATGTCTCGAAAACAAGTCTGGAATGGTCGACCGCCACTCAATCGGTCAGTAGTTGATGGAAGCACATAGTACGGTAGAAGCAATAGGAATGGTCGACCTCTCAACCAAGAGTTTGTAACGTATGACCGGTGACTTAAACTGGTTGTACATTTGGAGATAAGAGGTTCGCCAACTTCCCAAAACTATAAAGACAAGTCCACCGGTCGTATTGGCTTGAGAAAATTTTGTTTAAGAGCACTTTGTGCATTTTTTTCTTAGATAGACTTGCGCTAAGCTCCTCCTATGAATACTTTTGCTATGTTTAGAACCCTCAGGGTCATTCAAAGAAAGAGAGCCACCATTTTGAGAGATAGGTTTAACCACCACCAAAGCTTAGGGGTTTTAGGATTTTGTAATCTTTTTGTTGGTGGTTTCACAATCCAACTCTCAATCTTTCCGAGCTAGCCTTTTTCGGTTTCATTCTCCATATACTCCAACTATTTTCCCGCAATGGTTTGTAAAAAATCAGTGTTGTGCTAGCTTTCCTTTTGTGATTGATTGTTTGTGTTGCTCGTTAGATGCTTGCTAGGTGTTTAGAAATTATCTAGCTTGAGTTTGATTGGTATTTTTGTCGCTTCCATTACAGGGACTACTACTAACAATCCTAGAACATATGTTGTGGATCCTCTAGACGTAATTAAATTATATGGACCTACAGTTTTTGTAATCTAATTTGCTACATTGCATTATATTCTATATCCTCTAATTACACGAAACCAAACATAGCCTCAAGGCTATCATCCACAACCAACGAGTAGAGGCAGGATAAAGTGAGATTTTTATGTGTTTATGTGGATCCATGTTAAGAATGCGAACGAAGATGATGACTAAGTGGGTGGAAGAAAAGAGAAGAATGATGTGTGAGAACTTGGACGATTAGAGTTGAGACTTGTGGTATCACCGATATTGAGTTTTGTTCAAAAATATAACTTTATCCAAAAGCGTTAGGCAAATAAAACTATACATAAATTTTCAAGTATGGTTTAATATCAAAATGTAAGGAGCTAAAACCCCTCGCACGAGGATGCATTCTGAAGTATCCCTTTCCACGAAAACATGAGAAGAAACTGCGAGTTCTTCAATATTGTTGGTCATTTAGGACTTAATTTTTAAGGTTTCAAGGTTACCACTTAATTTATAATTTCAGAGGGGACAAAAGGATGAAACGTATTCGTAAAGTAACTTGATTATATGTTCTATTGAACTGGAGTTTGACCATGATCTCCTGTAGTGATGTTTTGTAAGCCACTTTCAGCAACTATATATAGATAGCTGGATTTATGGTCATAGGGGTTGCTAACATGGAGTTATCAATAGCGGGATACTAATCATATTCTTATCTTTACAGACCGTCACAATTTCTGTTGTGTTTATGATCTAATTAGTACAGGTACGTTCCTCTGCAGAGATGGAAGATTTTAAGAAAACCGTGATCAGCATCCGTCCCTTGAGATGTAAATTGTGCACTTGCTTGAGAATATCAAACCCACAAGCCTAGCACAACTTGCCAAAAGTGGATCTTTTACGAGACATCCACCAAGTCTATTCAAAAAAAAAAAACCCCTTGAACTACAGGTCGTACTCAATTGACACGGAGCAATAGGTGCGTCAAAGAAAAGACATTAAAACAACAAATCTAATATAAGCTCCAAAATCTCTTAACAAGATTTAAACAAAAACTCTAATGTAAGAGTCCCATTATGACATTAATTCCATTTTTATCCACGTTCGTTGACATCGCGATACCCTTGCCTTCACACATTTTATTTTAAAATCAAATTTTCGTGAGCAATGATCAAGAGTTGAACATGCGACGGGGTCGCATATTCGGCTGCACAATTGTAACAAGAATAATTTATTTATTTTTAAATGAAAAAATTATAAAAAAATGAAGAAATTGGAAGAAAAATAAAAAATAGGAAAAATCAAGAAAAATATGAGAAATATCAAGGAGATAAGGAAAAATATTTATAAAATACCTAAGATAGATTTGACTTCGACCGAACCTCCAGTTCATTGACATCATTGCCTCATTAGAAGCCTGTCTACTCACCAAACCACTGATATATTTTCATTGATTAACTTTTAACTAGTACAATTTTATAACTTTTCAATTGTACAAGGAAAACACTAATTGTGTAACACATGTAGTAGGCACTAAGCGGTGCCTGACTACCTGTGATCTTAGTCTACAACATAAATGTTTGGTCCTTATACCCACTGAGGTATGTCAAAGTTAGGATCAACCTCTACGTTGTCGGAATCTTCTGAGTCATCTGGGTTCTCGTTATAGGTCTCATCTTCCTTGGTCTCCTCATCGTCTGTACCCATGAATTCCTCGTATATGTCTTGAACTGCCACCGCTGACGAAGTGGATGCCTCATAGTGATTTCTGAAATTGAAGTCCTCTTCTACAATAGTTTGTAGAATCCTAGAGATTAGTGTTGCTACTCCAACCATGATGGCAAGTGAGTGTCGATTGACTCTAATCGGTTCACAATCAAAAAATGTAGCCGAATTTAAGAGGAAGCCGACAAAGTAACAAACAAAACATTTGGTGACCTTCTATCAATGACCTCAATAACGGGTTGGTATAATTGGGATCTCAATGTGTAGTTGTCATTGATCTGCAACTTTACCTTCCCCATTGCATCGTACAGGTATCCCATTGTGGGTTTCTCGTCACCATCCACCAGCCTAAGAATAGTCACCAATGGTTTTCTTGCCTTTAGAGCGTTGGCGATGTCAATCCAAATGAGCGGTTTTTCAACCTAGGTCGTTCAATTTTGTGAGACGAAGGTGGTTAAATTCTTCATGATTTTAGAGAAATCCCTTACCACTAGGTTCACAATATGTTATTATACACTAAAATGCAATATTACAGTAATAGAGACTAAGAGAGTTGAAGAGAGTTCACTTGGATGGTGGAAGAGGTCACCTCAGAATCGAGATTGAGTGAAATTTTGCTTCCAAAATCTGCCCCATGATCACCAAATATGTCTTTCTTCCAACCAAAATTCTGAACTTCAAATCTCCAGAATATGGAAAATGGGGAATGGGAGAGTTTGAGAGATTGAGAGTGTTACGAAGGGATCGATGACCCCTAATTCTAATTACTTTTAAGCTTAATTCTCTACCTAAACAATCAAAGATGCAGCGGAAACAATTTAAACAAAGGTAGACATAAACATGCAAACCACAAAGATGACCCGCAAAATTTTTATAGAGGTTTGGCCTCCCGCCTACTTCCTCTCTTGCAAGCTCCGCTCGACTCCGTGAGCTCTGTCTACGTCTTCACTATTCAATCACGTTCCGAGCCGAGATTAAGCATTCACACCACAAACTCGCGAACAATCCTCACCGAACTTGATTTTTTCATCTCACAACCCGAGAGGAAACACTTTAGGCTTTCACCGAAATCCTTGCTTCTTGAACAACAATGTTGAGTGGGACAACACTCTCTATCTTGAGCACACTTTGAGTATGATTTGTATATGATCAAATGTGTGGAGCTTTAAGGCTTAGAGTGTAGTATGGGAGCTTTGAGGATTGTGAGGCTTCTCTCTCATGTATGAGACATATGTGTGTGGGAGAGATGTCTAAAAAAATTGTTCAATCATGTATTTATAAGCTCCTAAGATGTTATAGCCGTTCGAGATGAGTGTGGTAAAAGATTGTGCAATAAACACAAAACAGAAAAGTTCAGCACACTATTTTGGGTAAGTTCGGTCGACCGAACAAATCTAACGGTCGACCAGATGCTGTCCAGAAATGGAGTCTAGCAAACTCCATAAAAGATACGTTCAACAGATCAAGGGACGGTTGACCGAAATACGGCTACAACTTAAGTTCACTTAAGTTAACGGTCGAACAAAATGTGGGACAGTCGACCGTTCATGGAGTTTTGGCAGTCCAGAAAAGTCCAAGGACAAACAGTAGAACAAGATGGTTGGGAACGGTCGACCGGAAACTTTCAGGCACTTAGGGGTTCAAGAGATGTTTATGTTCGGTCGACTGAATATAGGTGCACGGTCGACCAGTGGTCACTTGTAATATGGGGGTATGGATAAAAATGCGAATACGAACGACAAGTCTAATGGTCAAATGACACGTGTAGATGGTTGAACGAAAAGGTCACAGTCGACCGGTCGAGCAATTAAAATCACTATTGGTTAAAAGATCAATCGGTCGAATGAAGGTAGTTCGGTCGACCGAATTTGCACAGGTAGTTCAAGTTTGTGGTTTAGTGATTTCCAGTCTATGTTTGGGTGTCCTATTGAAATCTAAATGATCTAAGATTATGTGTGTGACTTCTATAAGGAACCTAGTGTCTATGTGAATAAATTTTAACTCTTGTACGCTCAAGATTGCATAAATTCCTAAGACTCAAAAGAAATATAAAATTACATGTCTTCAATAGCATTATTACATGTCTTGACTTGAATTCATTTCTTTCTTGAGTCTTGATCACATGTAAATGTTAGCACAAGACAATATATGTGTTATGCAATATGTGTGCTACACTACATTTGATTGTGATTAACAATAGGTTGATTAAATCATCAAAACATAGATTAAGGCCAAAAGGCCAACAATCTCCCCTTTTTTAATGATGACAACCTATATCTTAATACTTGAAATTTCTAGATGTAAAATATGCATATAAATGCTCCTCTTATGAGTGTGCATAGTTTTTGTTCCATTTTAAGCAAATTTCAAGTTACCCATAATATTCTCTCCCCATTTGACATCCATCAAAAATAAGATTTTTCAATGAATTTATTCTCTCCGCCAAGGTTCTTGTAATGAAGTTTCTCCCCCTTGCACATTGAATGAAGATGATTGTCGCTGATACTTGAAGCTATATGTCGAGTAACCTTGTAGTCCTACTTTTTTTGTCCACCATTGAGTCCTCCCTGAAAACAACATTCGACTTACATGTGTTAAGCATCTAGCGGGCGTTCTTGCAGGCAGTACTTCTATGCTTCCTTCCACTTTCGGGTAGTAGGCTATAGCTTCCTTCATTCATTACCCAATTTAAAAGATATTCATTAAGCTCACCCTATCAATATGAATATGATATGATAATTAAGTTCAATTCTATTCTCCCCTTTTACACATCAATCAAATTTGAACATGAAGGTACGTGATGTTTTATCCTCTTTTGACATCCATTTGAAAATATGACAATTAAGCATAGAATGTGTTTTTCCCCAAATTTATAAGATGTGCAATGAATGATATAAAGTTCAATTAAGCATAGTAATCATTTTTCTTCCCTTTCATGATTTACATGAAGCATATCCTAATTGATCAATGAATGTGATAAAGGATATAACAATTAAGCATCCGACCACATATCTAAATTAGTCATGGATCTTAAGTATATCTTCATTTTACTTTTTCATGAACAGAAATTTGTTCCATCCAAAATGATGGTCTAGAAGAGCATGTAGGTGATTCTAAATCACAAGAGGTGGATGTTGACGCAATTTCGGTCATGCTTACTACGGTTAAGTAATTGATTTGAGCACCTATGCTCTGATACCAATTGTTAAGGAGAGATCGATGACCCCTAATTCTAATCACTTTTAATCTTAATTCTCTACCTAAACAATCAAAAATGCAGCAGAAACAATTTAAACAAAGGTAGAGAGAAACATGCAAACCACAAAGATGACCTGGAAGATTTTTATAGAGGTTCGGTCTTCCGCCTACTTCCTCTCTTGCAAGCTCCGCTCGACTCCGTTAGCTCCGCCTACGTCTTCATTATCCAATCTCGTTCTGAGCCAAGATTAAGCCTTTACACCACAAACTCGCAAACAATCCTCGCCGAGCTTGATTTCTTCATCTCACAACCCCAGAGGGAACACTTCGGGATTTCACCTAAATCTTTGCTTCTTGAACAACAATGTTGTGTGGGACAACACTCTCTAGCTTGAGCACAGTTTGAGTATGATTTGGATATGATCAAATGTGTGGAAGTTTAAGGCTTAGAGTGTAGTATGGGAGCTTTGAGGATTGAGAGACTTCTCTCTAATGTATAAGACAAATGTGTATGAGAGAAATGTCTAAACAAAATGTTCAATCCTCTATTTATAAGCTCCTAAGATGTTATAGTTGTTGGGGATGAGTGTGGTAAAAGGTTGTGCAAGAAACACAAAATAGAAAAGTTCATCACATTGTTCTGGGTAAGTTCGGTCGACCGAACGGGTCTAACGGTCGACCAGATGCAGTCTAGCAAAGTCCAGAAAAGAGAGGATCGACCGATCAAGGGACGGTTGACCAAAATACGACTACAACTTAAGTTCACTAAAGTTAACGGTCAAACAAAATGTGGGACAGTCGACCGTTCATGGAGTTTTGGCAGTCCAGAAAAGTCCAATGACAAACAGTCGAACAAGATGGTTGGGAACGATCGACCGGAAACTTTCAGGCACATAGGGGTTCAAGAGATGTTTATGTTCAGTCGACTGAATATAGGTCCACGGTCGACCGGTGGTCACTTGTAATCCGGGGGTATGGATAAAAACGTGAATACAAACGACCAGTCTAACGGTCAAATGACACGTGTAGACGGTCGAACGAAAAGGTCACGGTCGACCGGTCGAGCAATTCAAATCACTATTGGTTAAAAGATCAATTGGTCGAACGAAGGTGGTTCGGTCGACCGAATTTGCACAGGCAGTTCAAGTTTGTGGTTTAGTGATTTCCAGTGTATGTTTGAGTGTCCTATTGAAATCTAAATGATTTAAGATTATGTGTGTGACTTCTATAAGGAACCTAGTGTCTATGTGAATGAATTTTAACTCTTGTACGCTCAAGATTGCATAGATTCCTAAGACTCAAAAGAAATATAAAATTACATGTCTTCAATAGCATGATTACATGTCTTAACTTGAATTCATTTCTATCTTAGGTCTTGATTACCTGTAAATTTTAGCACAAAACAATATATGTGTTATGCAATATGTGTGTTACACTACATTTGATTGTGATCAACAATAGATTGATTAAATCATCAAAACATAGCTTAAGGCCAAAAAACCAACAGAGTGCTCATGGTGAATGATAGAATGAGAGAATAAGAGGTGTGAGGATTAGACATATTGGGGGTATTTATAGGTGGTTTCAACGGGGGAATTTCCCCCTTGAATTTCATGCTCCAACGATTGTATAGTCGTTGGATTTGTGCGATCACAGTTGGGTTGTGTGTCGTACAATACCATTGGCTCAATGGTTAGTCGCCCAACTAGTCGTTAGGCCACATATGTGATGCACCAGTCGCACCCTATTGGGTGTGACTGTGTGTGGTCGCATCTCTAGCCGCATATTGACACAATGTTCGTGAGAGTTTCCCTCTATTCTTCTTTTGCTTCCTCTTTTTTCTCTCCTCTGCACATGTCATCGTCCGAGCTAATGTCACATAGTTCCTCCACATCATAGTTCTACTGGTGCGCACTCGTGGACCTGCTTCAATCTCACCTCATTAGGTGCCAAGCTCATAATATGATGCTGAAAGCCCATGTCGATCCATTGTAGGGCCCACACATGCCCATCTATGGGCTCCTTATAGGGCTGTCAAGTTCTGCTCGGGATCGATAGATCGCTCGATGTTCGCTCGATTTTGCTCTGATTTTGCTCGAAATTGCTCGGATCGGTTAGTAACGAGCCGAGCACGAGCAGACCCCGCTCGCTCGATGCTCGCTCAATTATCGCTCGAAACCTGATTACTATATCCAATTATTTGATTAACCTGAATATTCTATCCAATTACCTAATCGGTAAATTGTTAAACTCATTAAATAAACTAATTTACCAAACCCAACAATCCATTTAACAAACCAAACCAAAATACTCATTAGAATCAAAACCATATTAGTACTAAACTTTTCATTTTTTTCATTATTATTTTTTTTCTCATTCTTTTCTACACCAAAAGTTCAAATAAATTAAGATTTGGGTCAGGTAGATGATCTTATTCATAAGATGTTGTTGTGAGTTGTCCTACAATTTAGAAGATTGTGTTTGATTTTAATATTGTGTTGATTTTGTTTGATCCAAGTGTATAATCTTATTTATAAGATGTTAATGTTGTCGTATAATTTATAAGATTGTGTTTTATTTTAGGTGTTAATTTTAAGATTGTGTTAGTAACTATTATTATATTTGTCTTATGTAATTTTATAATTTACTTATTAAGACAATATTATTAGGAATTCAATACCAAAAAAAAGTTTAGGTTAACGAGCCGCTCGTGAGCCGCTCGCGAGCTGATCGAACCGAGCACGAGCAGAATTTTCCGCTCGAAACCCTTAACGAGCCGATCTTGAGCAGACTCGGATCGTTCGTTTAGAGATCGATTACACCCCTAGCTCCTTACATCTTTAAAATCGGTCGTCGTGAGGCCACCCGGTGCACTTGCTCTGGCCCTTTTTGTGGCATGCAGCAACCAAAGCAAAACCCTTGCTTACATCATCAAAAAGGGCATGTAGGCCATATAATCGACCTAAACTCGGGTCTAGGTCAATTGGTGCACAAATACCACGATTTTGCAGCCCAAATCTAGGTTTGCAAGGTAGCCGTACGTGGTAGCTTTTGTCACCAACAAATCTGTATTATGTTCTACATTCAAAAATATCTAACATCTTCGAAAATACAATGCAAGTGTTTTAAAAAAATTCTAGTCATTCGAAGGCCTCGGTTTTGAAGACATTTTGGTAAAAGTATTTTTGAAGTATGTCTTTTTATTATATATCATTGCATAATGCAGGCGGATAATTCCTTCGAGAATGGACCCGAAGTCAGGAAATATCTAGAGAAAATTGTAGCGAAAACAATTGTGTTTGGCTTACAAAGTTATCGAACGGACAAATATTGAAAAGCATCCATATCGCCACTTGCATTCTAGTAGTGTTGAGTAAGTTTTTTCAATATTCTTTCTAATTTATGATATCTGTCGGTGTTCACTTAAATTTGCCTACTAAGACGTTCAATTTTATTTGATATATTTGATTATTAACAATATTGTGTTATTGCACATTCCAATATAGAGAATTTTGCTAAGTTAGAGTTAAACTCAAAAAGCAGTTGCATAAAATTAAAGAAGTATTGTTTCTATATAATATAACATATAAGTACTATTACAAAATTTACTTAAAAGACCCATTAGAAAAATGTCATTGAAAATATTTAAATAGGTTTCTCAAAAAAATTCTTTGGAAAGTTTTTTAAAATACATTTTTAGGTAAAAAGTATCTTGGAAACGTTTGTGTTGCGTTTTTTTGCTACACTGGAATGTAATAAGCCTGAAATGGAATGAAGTTCGCAACGAAATCAAGGTGGGAATTGAATAACAATTGCTATTCTTTTCTTGTATTTCTAATCACACTTGCAAGTTAGCCTTGAAATGGAATGATGTTTCCACTCTTTAGTTTGGTATTAATTGTTTGTGAGGGAATGGACTTTGTTTGTGGTGCATTTATTAATACTTCAATTTACATAAATTGTTTTAAAAATAACAAACTAATACTAATCAAATAATAGTTTATCTTTCATTTTTAATATTAATTTATTACTTTTAAAATCATTTCGTAAATGAGTTTTTGTTGAAATTTTAAAAAAAATCACCTACCAAAAAGTGAGTTGCTGAAAAATAACACAACGTATAAAAACTAGTATATCATAATTGAAGACAGATTGTCAAACAACAAATTTATAATTGGAAAAAATACATTTGTAAAATTAAAAAGGTTTAGGTAAACTATATTTCATTAATTTTACAAGTATCAATCAAATATTCTTGTAAAATTGATTCCAATACATACACATGTACAAGTTCACAGCGGAATAAAATGACGTAAACTGAATTAATTAAAACATTTATAGTTGCAAACATTAAAATATGATCAAATTTATGAATAAGCTGAATTACATTAAATACATTTATTAATAAGAAAAAAATGTCTATTTGGAATCTGTTTTTAAAAAAAAGATAGGTATAATCACCTGAAATAGATTGACAAATCCCGGTGGGATGTTAGAGCACCCTTAACGGGTGCCTCTAAATCGGGTGCCCGAGTTGGGCGCCCCATTTGCCCTCCCTTAATGGGAGGGCGGTGCCCGGGCGGAACCGCCCAGACACTCTTTCGGGAATGTATCCGCCCGGAAACCCGCCTAGGCATTCGATCCAGGGGGGGGGGGGGGACGTGGCCCTCAAGGTTGAATTATTTTTTGGTTTTTTTATTAAGTTAAAAGAAAAATATTAGATATATATTTAGGTTAATGTATTGATTAGTTAAAATGTGATTTAATTAATTAGGTTTTGTAATGTAATTGTGGTTAATGCATTGATGTTGTTTGAATTTTATAATAATTGTACATTTGTTTTATAATTAATTAAATTGTTTTCGATTTATTAAGATTTAGTTAAATTTAAAAATTAGGTTTTAGTATTTAATGATGTATTTTTAAGTTTTAGTATTTAAATTTCCAATTAATGTACTATGTAATGCAGTTTTCTAAATTTTAATAATATTTTTTTTCTTTTTATATATTAATTGTTAATTAAAATCGAATGAATTAATTAAATTGAGTAATTACAATAATGATTATTAATATATTTTGTTGATTATTGTGAGAGTTTTAGAGAAGATAATAAAAATAAGGACGTGACAACAAATACTTAACATAATTTGGTGGATTGGATAATGGTTAAGAATTTTGTGAGCGGTGATTTTTGTTGACGTGACGGAGAGAGAAGTTGACGTGGCTGAGAGAGAAAATTGGACGCCTGTAAATTGTCGGGCGTTGTTAACGTTGGTCTTAGCAATCATCATTCCTTTGTACAAGGGCCTTTGGATTCCAAGGAAGAATTATTTCTTCCCATGAATCAAAACCAAATATTATAATGGAATTAAGTATAAAATGGTGATTCAATTCCCTCCCAGTGCTATCATGCCAGCCAAACACACTAGTTTTGAAACACACTTAAAAAACCTTATTGAAAGTTTCTTGATAATATTTCTCGATCTTTCAAGAACATATTGCCTTCGAAAACAATTATTTAAAGTTTCAGAAACTTACTTAAATGAGACTTGGAAAACATTAAAATGTGTTTCTAAAAAAGTGTCTAATTAAACGCACTTTTAAAGATACTTGTTCAAAATGTGAGTTGAAAATCTCAAAATGACAATTTTCAAAAAAAGCCATTAAAACCCCTTTAGAAACACTATTACCATTACATACACATTTTAAAAAAAACTGGAAAAGCGTTTGAGAATATATATTTTTTGAAAATTCTCTCTAATAATAATTTTTTAAAGAAACATGTGAATGGTGTGTCTAGAAGATTGTCATCAAATTCAGTATTTTTAATCTATATTTCACTGAATACAATGTTTAATATGCGTAAATACAATGTGTCTCAAATATAATTTAATTATATATTTTACTTAATAAAGTATTTTATGTGTGCAATAATAATGCACCTCAATAATAATGTAATTAGCATAAGATAAATATAGTAATATTGTAGAGAAGTGCCAAATATCCTAATATATATGAAAATTATATATGAAAACGATTTTAAATAAAATAAACTCTAATAATACATGTGTCATTATAATTAGTATATTTTTTAAGGAACATTTTTCAAAAAAATAAAATTAACAAATTGAAAAATATGCACCGCAGAAACTTATTTGGCAAAATATGCACATTGAAAATGACACCTCAAGTGTCATTTTCATTAAGTGAAAACAACACCTCAGCTGTCGTTTTTATCTCCAAATGAAAAAGGCACTAGTGGTGCCATTTTTAACCAAGGAAAAAATAGCATCCGAGATAAATACAAGTAAAAACGACACTGCTAGTGCCGTTTTAGCATAAGATAGAGTTCCAAAGCGTTCGCTTTGGTCGTTTTAGTTTGAACACAAGTATTATATTTTAAGATTCGTTTTACAACACAAGTATTATCGTTCTTGTAGCGATGATTACCATAAAATCCACACCACCATGCTCTAAACTCTGAGAGGGAGAGAGCGAGAGAGAGTTGAGCGGGAGAGAGAGTTGCACGAGAGAGAGAAAATGAGAGAGAAAGGGAGAGAAGTCACCTTTTATACACATCTCCTCCACTCATCCCAGCCGTCCATCTCAATCCAACCCAAACTTCTCTAATCCACCACCTAATCACAATTAAACCCCATTAGCAAAGGATTAGGATGTAACAATCCACCCTCCTTAAAGAATTTCGTCCTCGAAATTAGAACCAATTCTCACCGAACAATTCCGGATACTTCTTCCGGACCTCATCCTCGACCTCCCAAGTGGCTTCACGCTCGCTATGGTACTGCCACCTGACCTTCACCATCGGAATGGTTCTCCTCCTGAGCTGGTGCTCCATCCGGTCTACAATCTCCACGGGCCTCTCCTCGAGAGATAAATCCTGACTGATCTCCGGAACACAGATCTCAATCACATGCGACGGATCGACAACGTATTTCCTCAACATAGAAACATGGAAAACATTGTGAATACCCGAAAGCTGCGGCGGCAAGGCAATACGGTAGGCAACCTCTCTGACACGATCAAGAATCTCAAACGGTCCGACGTACCTCGGACTGAGCTTCCCTTTCTTCCCGAATCTCATCACTCCACGAGCTGGTGAAATCCTCAAGAAAACGTGATCGCCCACCTCAAATCTCAACTCTCGTCTACGCCTATCTGCGTAACTCTTCTGTCTGCTCTGAGCTGTCGCCAACCTCTGTCTGATCACGCCAACTTTCTCAGCATACATCTGAGAAATCTCTGGTCCAACCAACTGCCTCTCGCCTACATCACTCCAGTATACCGGCGATCTGCAAGGCCGACCGAACAGAGTCTCGTACGGTGTCATCCCAATGCTCGAATGGTAGCTATTGTTGTAGGCGAACTCGATCAACGGCAGGTGTTCATCCCAATATCCTGCCCAATCCAGAGTACACGCTCTCAACAAATCCTCTAGCGTCTGGATAGTCCTCTCTGACTGCCCGTCTGTCTGTGGATGAAAAGCCGTGTTGAACTTCAACTGAGTCCCCAAAACCGTCTGCAGACTACCCCAAAATCTGGAGGTAAACCTCGGATCACGATCAGAGATAATACGCACAGGCACACCATGTAACCGGACTATCTCCTCGATGTACAGCTTCGCCAAACCCTCCAAAGGTAAGGTGGTCCTGATCGCCAGAAAATGTGCTGACTTGGTCAGTCGATCGACTATGACCCAAATCGCGTCGTGAGATCTCCTCGTCTTCGGCAAACCGGTGACGAAATCCATCGTCACGTGCTCCCACTTCCACTCTGGCAGATCTATACTCTACAACTGCCCTTCTGGCCGCTGGTGCTCAATCCTCACCTGCTGGCAAACCAAGCACCTGGATAAGAAGTCTGCTACGTCTCGCTTCATCCCTTTCCACCAGAAACTCCGCTGTAAATCTTTATACATCTTGGTACTCCCCGGGTGAATGGAATATCTGGCTCTATGTGCCTCCTCCATGATAGTATCCCTCAGATCACCTGCTCTCGGTACCCAGATCCGGCCTCTGAACCTCAAGCCCCCATCGACTCCGACACTGAAGTCTGATCCGTCCTTAGCAGCTAACTGCATCAGACTGACCAGCTCATCATCTGCTCTCTGAGCCTGCACAACTCCCGAAACTGTTTGCGGCTCCACTCGAAGTCCCGCAATCACTGCCCCCTCAGAGCCCTCAGTAAAAGGTCTCCACTCCATGAAGGCCTCAAGCAATCTCCACTCCTGAATGCATAAGCTGGCAGCTGATAACTCTACCTTCCTACTCAAGGCATCCACGACAGAATTCGCCTTCCCCGGATGATACGAAATGGTGAAGTTATAATCCTTTATGAACTCTAGCCATCTGCGCTGCCTCATATTCAACTCTTTCTGCGAGAAGAGATACTTCAGACTCTGGTGATCTGTGAAAACCTCAAACTGCTCTCCATATAGGTAATGCCTCCAGGTCTTCAGCGCGTGAACCACCGCTGCCAACTCCAGATCATGAGTCGGATAATTCTTCTCATGAACCTTCAACTGCCTCGAAGCATAAGCGACCACCTTCCCGTGCTGCATCAACACGTAACCCAGACCGATGCCAGAAGCGTCACTGTAAATCACATAGCCCCCGCTACCACTTGGTAACGTCAAAATCGGTGCTGTAGTCAATCGCCTCTTCAGCTCCTGGAAACTGTCCTCGCAGTTCTAGGACCAAACGAACTTGACACCCTTCTGTGTCAAAGCCGTCAGTGGGGAAGCAAGTCTGAAAAAGTCCTGAATAAACCGACGATAATAACCTGCTAAGCCCACAAAACTCCTGATCTCAGACACACTGGTCGGAGCTCTCCACTGAGTCACAGCCTCGACCTTCTCTGGATCCATAGAAATCCCGTCTCCTGACACTACATGTCCCAGAAAGGCCACCCGATCTAGCCAGAAATCACACTTCTTGTACTTAGCATAGAGCTGCTGATCTCTCAGAATGCTAAGCACAATCCTCAGGTGCTCCCGATGCTGCTCTCTGTCTGGTGAGTATACCAGTATATCATCCACGAAGACAATCACAAACTTGTCGAGATAAGGCTGAAAAGTCCGATTCATCAGATCCATAAACGTTGCTGGTGCATTCGTCAGTCCAAACGACATCACCAAAAACTCATAATGCCCGTACCTCATCCTGAACGCTGTCTTCTGGACATCTGCATCCCGAATCCTCAACTGATGGTAACCGGATCGCAGATCGATCTTCGAAAAGACCCTCGCTGACTGCAACTGATCGAAAAGATCCTCGATCCTGGGTAAAGGATACCAATTCCTAATGGTAACCTTATTCAACATCCGATAATCAATACACATCCTCAGCGAGCCATCCCTCTTCTTCACGAAGAGCACTGGAGCTCCCCAGGGTGAAACACTGGGCCTGATCAAACCTGAATCTAGCAGATCCTGCAACTGCTTCTTCAGCTCAGCTAACTCCGCAGGCGCCATCCTATATGGAGCCTTCGACTGTGGTGTAGTCTCTGCCACCAAATCGATACCAAACTCGATCTCTCTGTGAGGCGGTAACCCGGTGATCTCATCAGAAAATACCTCAGGAAAATCCTGAACAACCTCGATATCTTCCAACTTCTTCACCTCCAAATCTGGCACCACAATCGTCGCTAAGAACGCTCTACAACCCTGGTGAATCATCCTCTGAGTCTTCACTGCCGAAACCAAAATCCGACCATTTCCACTCTTAGTCCCTCTGATCAACAAATCAGGAAGACCCTTCCTCGAGATCAGAATCTTCTTCTCTCGGCACAAGACTCGAACATCGTACTGGGACAGCCAATCCATCCCAAGTATGACATCGAAGTCAACCATCGGTAATAAGACCAGGTCTTCCGGGAATTCCTGGTCTCCCGAAGCAACTGTGGCGCCGGGGAGGAAGCTCCCCACAATGCCCACCAAACCCAAGGGTGTGCTGACTTCCAACGTGGCAGTCAACATCGCAGGGGTACGGCCTAACACGCTCGCAAACTGCTCAGAGATGAACGAGTGTGTGGCCCCGCAGTCGAAAAGCACTCTAGCAATCAACCCATCAACATAAAGCGTACCTTCCACCACAGCGCTGACGTCTCTAGCCTCCTCCGCCTGAATGGTGAAGACACATCCCACACTCTTCCCCTGCTGGGAGGGTGCAATAGGTCGACTCGGTCCAGCTCCGCTAGCTGAGGAGGAACCCGGTCGTCCACTAGGTCCACCTGACCTACTCGGGCAGAAACGAATGAAGTGACCCGTCTGGCCACAACCATGGCATGCACCTGATCGAGCCCCACACTCGCGCCCGGGGTGAACTCTACCACACTGCCTGCACTGCCCCGACTGCTGTGATCCACCACTATCAATTCGGGGCCTCTTGCCTAGATTTCCCGAAATCTGATCTCCAGGTCGCACACTGGCCTTCGTCTGCACCTTCCTAGCCTCTACCGTCTCCTGGTAGTCCTGATCCATGATCGTCGCAAACTTCACTGCATCAGCTAAAGTCTGCGGCATACTCGTGGTCATACGAGTCCGGAACTGCGGCCTCAATCATCCAGTAGAAATCCCCAACTAAACCGCACTACACGGTCGACCGAAACCACACTCCCGGTCGACCGGCCAATAAGTTAACTTAAACTCCGGTCGGACGAAGTCAACGAGCGGTCGACCGTTTAGATGGTCAACACCCCCAACCGACCTACAACAGTGCTTTCGGTCGACCGGCAAAGGGGACCCGTTCGACCGAAAACACACAGAGCATAAATCCTCTGGTAAAACGCACCACCGGTCGACCACTCGAAGAGTATCGTTCGACTGGTGCAAGGGTTTTCCGCCCGGAATACTCTACAACCGGTCGACTGAACCATGCCACCGGTCGACCGATTATAATGCAGAACGCAGCTGCACGGGTCCGACGAGCCCTCCGGCCTTCCGTCGACCACCCCAACCCCACCAAAGGCTAAAAGGAGGATTACACTAAAGCTTGACATACCTTGAGGCTTGAAGAAGCCTTTGAAGAACCCACGAAGTCGCCTCCACAAGCGCTTCTCCTCCTTCTCCGGCGAATCCAACCGAGCCACCGATGTACACGATCATCGCGCACTCTACTGAGTCCGACTTCCTCGCCAAAATCCACACCACCACGCTCTAAACTCTGAGAGGGAGAGAGCGAGAGAGAGTTGAGCGGGAGAGAGAGTTGCACGAGAGAGAGAAAATGAGAGAGAAAGGGAGAGAAGTCACCTTTTATACACATCTCCTCCACTCATCCCAGCCGTCCATCTCAATCCAACCCAAACTTCTCTAATCCACCACCTAATCACAATTAAACCCCATTAACAAAGGATTAGGATGTAACAAAAAAACTAATTGAGATTAGTTCAGTTGGAATATCTCTTGTCTTGAGATGGTATAAACTTGGGATCGAGCGAATCCCAACAGTCTCTTGGGAATTTGAGATTTAAAATGCCATGAGGTGTTGTAGATAAAAAAAAACTAAAAATACCTCGGGTTAAAAAGGAAGTTCGCCTAAAGGGTGGCACCATAAGCCTAACTAGAGACATTATAATCTTACTTTTAATGTTAGGTACAGTTTTAGCAATATTAGATTCCTATAGATACCGTTAATAGGAGGATAAAAATTGAGGAGCTTCCAGTTTACCACAAGCTTCGTAGCCCATTTCATCTAGCTAGATCTAGTTTAATGACGAGGTACTAGGTCCAGGCAAATGATGTAATGGACCTACAAATGTAGATGGACAAGTTCACTAGACGTTTTTGGGTTCAACTCGCTAAATAGAGCTCTAGCATGACGGGTTGACTTTGTACTGACTTAGTTATCTAGTTAAGTATGATACAATTCATCTCTTTTGATGTAATTAAGCTGTGTACTTGCATAGTTGCATGGGGAATCGGAGTTCATCTGCCCCACTCTCTCGGTCCACGTTCTGGGCGTGTTCTCTATTAATAGTTTAACCCATCCAAGATTCTCTATTACATGTACTTCATGTACGTCCGCAATACATCTCATCTCAGGACTCCACCCTTTTGTAGTACAAACCTTATGTAGCACTTCTTATTACACTAAAATAGATTCAGTTAATTTTGCGACATGAGTAGTTGGGAGCAAAGCTGTGGGAAAACCGTATTAATTATTTGTTAATGATAATATGAAGCCTTAAGTCAACACGCAAGAGCCATGGCTATCATCTCCCACACATAAATTCTAAAGCCAAAGAAAAATAACAACAAGAAAACAATTACAAAATAATAAAAAGCAACATAATCCTGGTCCACTTGGGATGTTTATGCATGCCTAGAGGTGTCGAGATCAAATCCAATACTTAAGGGTTGATTGTTATAGACTACATCGGTCATCTTGTATTTCAGATTTATACCTCCATTAAGTCAAGGCTCCTCGTAGTGATGCAAAATGATGTATAAATGCCAAGAAATAAAAGATCATTCTCGTGTAGACGTAACGTTGTATTTATAGATTGTCAGTATGCCCGACTTACATCACCACGCAATAGCACCGTTGAAACTAGGTAGCTTGTAACCCTAGCTCGATCATGTCCTTATGGGATTTCTCCACCACCTTGGAGAAGGACCTGCTTGGGGAAAACAGTTCTTTGGGGAAAGAGGGAGAGGAAAAGGGCCAACAATCTGTTTCGCCTTCGCAAGAGTCTCTCGACGGTCATCAACAAAATCCGAGTGCTATGTTGACCGGGAAGTCTTCAAAACAAAGCCACAATGCTTACGAGCGTGATCAAAGACAGAAATTGAGTGGTCTGTACTCTTCCTTGCATTCCATGCTTCCTGAAGCCGAGCAACGAGTAAGTTAGCATAGCTTTATCCACTTACATAAGCTCAAAATTGCATCTCAAGTTTGCTCAAATATATCTTTAGAGGATTGATGTTTGTTTGATGATTGCAGAAGGTAAGCTTTTGGTGTGGTCTATAAAAATTGGAGGACATGAATTTGCTTCTTATAAACTATGAACAACATGGAAAGAGTTATCTTCAAACTAGTTAGAGACTTGTATTTATAAAAGTGCATGAATTTCATGCAAATGCTATCACGATTGTGGCTTCATTTCGTTCATCATACATGAAATTTATGTGATTGATTTAATTATTTTAAATTTATGTAGTTTATAGAATCAATAACGGTGTTTCTCTTTTCGTGCCGTTTGTAATGAGTTAACCCATAGAATGTCTACCCTTTTACTTACGCTATTCAACTATCCCGCAACAATGCTCATTTTTTGAAAGGGTGGTATTAAGAATTCATGTTGGGGGCAAACTTTTTTTTGACTGGACTTATAATTCTCTATTTTTTATGCATGTACCTTTCTTCTTGTAAGTTTTGATAAAAACAAAGGGTTAAAATTTACTAACTTCTATAAAAAAATTATAAATTTTGTCCGTACAAACCTGGTGATTTTCCAAAATCCAAACCATAAACCCTATCTGAATGCATCTTGCTAGTACTATCCCATACTACTTGCTTGAGGAATGACTCTACTAGAAAGAAAGAAAAAAAACTGTTTCAAATGCACAACCACTATTATATAAACCATTCTACTACTGCACAAAGTTATTATGTATATGTTCTTTGTTCTTGTTTCTCTTACTAATGTGTAACATTGGCTCATAGTTATGATGTGATGTACATATGTATTTTGAGTAATTCCTATCATTTGATGTGTAGACAAAACCAAGCATGCCATACACTGTCTCTCGAACACTCGAATACATACCCAAACTCCAGAAAGACATTAACGAGCTTAAGCAGAAAAAAGATGACATCTTAATTCAAACCAGCCAACAAGCTAGCACAAGTGAAGGTGCTAATCAGTACCCGGTGGTTTCAGCAACTTGCATTGGCGACAGGGAAGTAATGATACAAATATGTTCATTGTGCACTACCACAAGCCACTGTTCGATTTCAAATGTTCTCGAGTGTCTTGAAAGAGAGGGGCTTCATCTCATTCACGCTTCAACTTCAGCTATTGGTGATGGTAGAGAATCATACCATCTCCACCTTCAGGTTCTTCGAATTTATATTATTATTACTATTTTTCACGACCTTTAATTTGAATTTGTTTCTGAATAATTTACATAATTTGGTCTAATTTTACATTGTTGGATATTAATTGGTATGTAGGGTTATGGATAATGTCCATTAGACGGGTTAGTATTGTTTTAAATCATATATGATTAGTTCTTTCTTGTGTTTGAAATAGATTTAAATTGTTCTCCCAACTTTTTTTTGAGAGACTACAAAATATATTTGAAACTACATAATCCATGACATAGGGTTTATCAGGGAATTGAAAAATTAATACCAAAAGAAAAAAATTTGAATAGTGTCGTTTTGAAAACTCCAATTTTTTTTGGAATGCATATTATTATAATTTGGTGAGATAACATGCTATTCTTTTACCAGAGTGGAGGAATCTAGAAAAAAGCTATTTCTGTAAGAAGCCATAATCTAATTTCAATATAAGGAAATTAACTTGTTTGAACTATATAAATGAATAGTTACCCTCAACTTTAGAACTCAATGTGGTCAGGAGTTCGTTTGTGCTTTGGCGATCAAACATAGTGTTAGAAAAGATGTCTCGAAAACAAGTCTGGAATGGTCGACCGCCACTCAATCGGTCAGTAGTTGATGGAAGCACATAGTACGGTAGAAGCAATAGGAATGGTCGACCTCTCAACCAAGAGTTTGTAACGTATGACCGGTGACTTAAACTGGTTGTACATTTGGAGATAAGAGGTTCGCCAACTTCCCAAAACTATAAAGACAAGTCCACCGGTCGTATTGGCTTGAGAAAATTTTGTTTAAGAGCACTTTGTGCATTTTTTTCTTAGATAGACTTGCGCTAAGCTCCTCCTATGAATACTTTTGCTATGTTTAGAACCCTCAGGGTCATTCAAAGAAAGAGAGCCACCATTTTGAGAGATAGGTTTAACCACCACCAAAGCTTAGGGGTTTTAGGATTTTGTAATCTTTTTGTTGGTGGTTTCACAATCCAACTCTCAATCTTTCCGAGCTAGCCTTTTTCGGTTTCATTCTCCATATACTCCAACTATTTTCCCGCAATGGTTTGTAAAAAATCAGTGTTGTGCTAGCTTTCCTTTTGTGATTGATTGTTTGTGTTGCTCGTTAGATGCTTGCTAGGTGTTTAGAAATTATCTAGCTTGAGTTTGATTGGTATTTTTGTCGCTTCCATTACAGGGACTACTACTAACAATCCTAGAACATATGTTGTGGATCCTCTAGACGTAATTAAATTATATGGACCTACAGTTTTTGTAATCTAATTTGCTACATTGCATTATATTCTATATCCTCTAATTACACGAAACCAAACATAGCCTCAAGGCTATCATCCACAACCAACGAGTAGAGGCAGGATAAAGTGAGATTTTTATGTGTTTATGTGGATCCATGTTAAGAATGCGAACGAAGATGATGACTAAGTGGGTGGAAGAAAAGAGAAGAATGATGTGTGAGAACTTGGACGATTAGAGTTGAGACTTGTGGTATCACCGATATTGAGTTTTGTTCAAAAATATAACTTTATCCAAAAGCGTTAGGCAAATAAAACTATACATAAATTTTCAAGTATGGTTTAATATCAAAATGTAAGGAGCTAAAACCCCTCGCACGAGGATGCATTCTGAAGTATCCCTTTCCACGAAAACATGAGAAGAAACTGCGAGTTCTTCAATATTGTTGGTCATTTAGGACTTAATTTTTAAGGTTTCAAGGTTACCACTTAATTTATAATTTCAGAGGGGACAAAAGGATGAAACGTATTCGTAAAGTAACTTGATTATATGTTCTATTGAACTGGAGTTTGACCATGATCTCCTGTAGTGATGTTTTGTAAGCCACTTTCAGCAACTATATATAGATAGCTGGATTTATGGTCATAGGGGTTGCTAACATGGAGTTATCAATAGCGGGATACTAATCATATTCTTATCTTTACAGACCGTCACAATTTCTGTTGTGTTTATGATCTAATTAGTACAGGTACGTTCCTCTGCAGAGATGGAAGATTTTAAGAAAACCGTGATCAGCATCCGTCCCTTGAGATGTAAATTGTGCACTTGCTTGAGAATATCAAACCCACAAGCCTAGCACAACTTGCCAAAAGTGGATCTTTTACGAGACATCCACCAAGTCTATTCAAAAAAAAAAAACCCCTTGAACTACAGGTCGTACTCAATTGACACGGAGCAATAGGTGCGTCAAAGAAAAGACATTAAAACAACAAATCTAATATAAGCTCCAAAATCTCTTAACAAGATTTAAACAAAAACTCTAATGTAAGAGTCCCATTATGACATTAATTCCATTTTTATCCACGTTCGTTGACATCGCGATACCCTTGCCTTCACACATTTTATTTTAAAATCAAATTTTCGTGAGCAATGATCAAGAGTTGAACATGCGACGGGGTCGCATATTCGGCTGCACAATTGTAACAAGAATAATTTATTTATTTTTAAATGAAAAAATTATAAAAAAATGAAGAAATTGGAAGAAAAATAAAAAATAGGAAAAATCAAGAAAAATATGAGAAATATCAAGGAGATAAGGAAAAATATTTATAAAATACCTAAGATAGATTTGACTTCGACCGAACCTCCAGTTCATTGACATCATTGCCTCATTAGAAGCCTGTCTACTCACCAAACCACTGATATATTTTCATTGATTAACTTTTAACTAGTACAATTTTATAACTTTTCAATTGTACAAGGAAAACACTAATTGTGTAACACATGTAGTAGGCACTAAGCGGTGCCTGACTACCTGTGATCTTAGTCTACAACATAAATGTTTGGTCCTTATACCCACTGAGGTATGTCAAAGTTAGGATCAACCTCTACGTTGTCGGATTTTCTGAGTCATCTGGGTTCTCGTTATAGGTCTCATCTTCCTTGGTCTCCTCATCGTCTGTACCCATGAATTCCTCGTATATGTCTTGAACTGCCACCGCTGACGAAGTGGATGCCTCATAGTGATTTCTGAAATTGAAGTCCTCTTCTACAATAGTTTGTAGAATCCTAGAGATTAGTGTTGCTACTCCAACCATGATGGCAAGTGAGTGTCGATTGACTCTAATCGGTTCACAATCAAAAAATGTAGCCGAATTTAAGAGGAAGCCGACAAAGTAACAAACAAAACATTTGGTGACCTTCTATCAATGACCTCAATAACGGGTTGGTATAATTGGGATCTCAATGTGTAGTTGTCATTGATCTGCAACTTTACCTTCCCCATTGCATCGTACAGGTATCCCATTGTGGGTTTCTCGTCACCATCCACCAGCCTAAGAATAGTCACCAATGGTTTTCTTGCCTTTAGAGCGTTGGCGATGTCAATCCAAATGAGCGGTTTTTCAACCTAGGTCGTTCAATTTTGTGAGACGAAGGTGGTTAAATTCTTCATGATTTTAGAGAAATCCCTTACCACTAGGTTCACAATATGTTATTATACACTAAAATGCAATATTACAGTAATAGAGACTAAGAGAGTTGAAGAGAGTTCACTTGGATGGTGGAAGAGGTCACCTCAGAATCGAGATTGAGTGAAATTTTGCTTCCAAAATCTGCCCCATGATCACCAAATATGTCTTTCTTCCAACCAAAATTCTGAACTTCAAATCTCCAGAATATGGAAAATGGGGAATGGGAGAGTTTGAGAGATTGAGAGTGTTACGAAGGGATCGATGACCCCTAATTCTAATTACTTTTAAGCTTAATTCTCTACCTAAACAATCAAAGATGCAGCGGAAACAATTTAAACAAAGGTAGACATAAACATGCAAACCACAAAGATGACCCGCAAAATTTTTATAGAGGTTTGGCCTCCCGCCTACTTCCTCTCTTGCAAGCTCCGCTCGACTCCGTGAGCTCTGTCTACGTCTTCACTATTCAATCACGTTCCGAGCCGAGATTAAGCATTCACACCACAAACTCGCGAACAATCCTCACCGAACTTGATTTTTTCATCTCACAACCCGAGAGGAAACACTTTAGGCTTTCACCGAAATCCTTGCTTCTTGAACAACAATGTTGAGTGGGACAACACTCTCTATCTTGAGCACACTTTGAGTATGATTTGTATATGATCAAATGTGTGGAGCTTTAAGGCTTAGAGTGTAGTATGGGAGCTTTGAGGATTGTGAGGCTTCTCTCTCATGTATGAGACATATGTGTGTGGGAGAGATGTCTAAAAAAATTGTTCAATCATGTATTTATAAGCTCCTAAGATGTTATAGCCGTTCGAGATGAGTGTGGTAAAAGATTGTGCAATAAACACAAAACAGAAAAGTTCAGCACACTATTTTGGGTAAGTTCGGTCGACCGAACAAATCTAACGGTCGACCAGATGCTGTCCAGAAATGGAGTCTAGCAAACTCCATAAAAGATACGTTCAACAGATCAAGGGACGGTTGACCGAAATACGGCTACAACTTAAGTTCACTTAAGTTAACGGTCGAACAAAATGTGGGACAGTCGACCGTTCATGGAGTTTTGGCAGTCCAGAAAAGTCCAAGGACAAACAGTAGAACAAGATGGTTGGGAACGGTCGACCGGAAACTTTCAGGCACTTAGGGGTTCAAGAGATGTTTATGTTCGGTCGACTGAATATAGGTGCACGGTCGACCAGTGGTCACTTGTAATATGGGGGTATGGATAAAAATGCGAATACGAACGACAAGTCTAATGGTCAAATGACACGTGTAGATGGTTGAACGAAAAGGTCACAGTCGACCGGTCGAGCAATTAAAATCACTATTGGTTAAAAGATCAATCGGTCGAATGAAGGTAGTTCGGTCGACCGAATTTGCACAGGTAGTTCAAGTTTGTGGTTTAGTGATTTCCAGTCTATGTTTGGGTGTCCTATTGAAATCTAAATGATCTAAGATTATGTGTGTGACTTCTATAAGGAACCTAGTGTCTATGTGAATAAATTTTAACTCTTGTACGCTCAAGATTGCATAAATTCCTAAGACTCAAAAGAAATATAAAATTACATGTCTTCAATAGCATGATTACATGTCTTGACTTGAATTCATTTCTTTCTTGAGTCTTGATCACATGTAAATGTTAGCACAAGACAATATATGTGTTATGCAATATGTGTGCTACACTACATTTGATTGTGATTAACAATAGGTTGATTAAATCATCAAAACATAGATTAAGGCCAAAAGGCCAACAATCTCCCCTTTTTTAATGATGACAACCTATATCTTAATACTTGAAATTTCTAGATGTAAAATATGCATATAAATGCTCCTCTTATGAGTGTGCATAGTTTTTGTTCCATTTTAAGCAAATTTCAAGTTACCCATAATATTCTCTCCCCATTTGACATCCATCAAAAATAAGATTTTTCAATGAATTTATTCTCTCCGCCAAGGTTCTTGTAATGAAGTTTCTCCCCCTTGCACATTGAATGAAGATGATTGTCGCTGATACTTGAAGCTATATGTCGAGTAACCTTGTAGTCCTACTTTTTTTGTCCACCATTGAGTCCTCCCTGAAAACAACATTCGACTTACATGTGTTAAGCATCTAGCGGGCGTTCTTGCAGGCAGTACTTCTATGCTTCCTTCCACTTTCGGGTAGTAGGCTATAGCTTCCTTCATTCATTACCCAATTTAAAAGATATTCATTAAGCTCACCCTATCAATATGAATATGATATGATAATTAAGTTCAATTCTATTCTCCCCTTTTACACATCAATCAAATTTGAACATGAAGGTACGTGATGTTTTATCCTCTTTTGACATCCATTTGAAAATATGACAATTAAGCATAGAATGTGTTTTTCCCCAAATTTATAAGATGTACAATGAATGATATAAAGTTCAATTAAGCATAGTAATCATTTTTCTTCCCTTTCATGATTTACATGAAGCATATCCTAATTGATCAATGAATGTGATAAAGGATATAACAATTAAGCATCCGACCACATATCTAAATTAGTCATGGATCTTAAGTATATCTTCATTTTACTTTTTCATGAACAGAAATTTGTTCCATCCAAAATGATGGTCTAGAAGAGCATGTAGGTGATTCTAAATCACAAGAGGTGGATGTTGACGCAATTTCGGTCATGCTTACTACGGTTAAGTAATTGATTTGAGCACCTATGCTCTGATACCAATTGTTAAGGAGAGATCGATGACCCCTAATTCTAATCACTTTTAATCTTAATTCTCTACCTAAACAATCAAAAATGCAGCAGAAACAATTTAAACAAAGGTAGAGAGAAACATGCAAACCACAAAGATGACCTGGAAGATTTTTATAGAGGTTCGGTCTTCCGCCTACTTCCTCTCTTGCAAGCTCCGCTCGACTCCGTTAGCTCCGCCTACGTCTTCATTATCCAATCTCGTTCTGAGCCAAGATTAAGCCTTTACACCACAAACTCGCAAACAATCCTCGCCGAGCTTGATTTCTTCATCTCACAACCCCAGAGGGAACACTTCGGGATTTCACCTAAATCTTTGCTTCTTGAACAACAATGTTGTGTGGGACAACACTCTCTAGCTTGAGCACAGTTTGAGTATGATTTGGATATGATCAAATGTGTGGAAGTTTAAGGCTTAGAGTGTAGTATGGGAGCTTTGAGGATTGAGAGACTTCTCTCTAATGTATAAGACAAATGTGTATGAGAGAAATGTCTAAACAAAATGTTCAATCCTCTATTTATAAGCTCCTAAGATGTTATAGTTGTTGGGGATGAGTGTGGTAAAAGGTTGTGCAAGAAACACAAAATAGAAAAGTTCATCACATTGTTCTGGGTAAGTTCGGTCGACCGAACGGGTCTAACGGTCGACCAGATGCAGTCTAGCAAAGTCCAGAAAAGAGAGGATCGACCGATCAAGGGACGGTTGACCAAAATACGACTACAACTTAAGTTCACTAAAGTTAACGGTCAAACAAAATGTGGGACAGTCGACCGTTCATGGAGTTTTGGCAGTCCAGAAAAGTCCAATGACAAACAGTCGAACAAGATGGTTGGGAACGATCGACCGGAAACTTTCAGGCACATAGGGGTTCAAGAGATGTTTATGTTCAGTCGACTGAATATAGGTCCACGGTCGACCGGTGGTCACTTGTAATCCGGGGGTATGGATAAAAACGTGAATACAAACGACCAGTCTAACGGTCAAATGACACGTGTAGACGGTCGAACGAAAAGGTCACGGTCGACCGGTCGAGCAATTCAAATCACTATTGGTTAAAAGATCAATTGGTCGAACGAAGGTGGTTCGGTCGACCGAATTTGCACAGGCAGTTCAAGTTTGTGGTTTAGTGATTTCCAGTGTATGTTTGAGTGTCCTATTGAAATCTAAATGATTTAAGATTATGTGTGTGACTTCTATAAGGAACCTAGTGTCTATGTGAATGAATTTTAACTCTTGTACGCTCAAGATTGCATAGATTCCTAAGACTCAAAAGAAATATAAAATTACATGTCTTCAATAGCATGATTACATGTCTTAACTTGAATTCATTTCTATCTTAGGTCTTGATTACCTGTAAATTTTAGCACAAAACAATATATGTGTTATGCAATATGTGTGTTACACTACATTTGATTGTGATCAACAATAGATTGATTAAATCATCAAAACATAGCTTAAGGCCAAAAAACCAACAGAGTGCTCATGGTGAATGATAGAATGAGAGAATAAGAGGTGTGAGGATTAGACATATTGGGGGTATTTATAGGTGGTTTCAACGGGGGAATTTCCCCCTTGAATTTCATGCTCCAACGATTGTATAGTCGTTGGATTTGTGCGATCACAGTTGGGTTGTGTGTCGTACAATACCATTGGCTCAATGGTTAGTCGCCCAACTAGTCGTTAGGCCACATATGTGATGCACCAGTCGCACCCTATTGGGTGTGACTGTGTGTGGTCGCATCTCTAGCCGCATATTGACACAATGTTCGTGAGAGTTTCCCTCTATTCTTCTTTTGCTTCCTCTTTTTTCTCTCCTCTGCACATGTCATCGTCCGAGCTAATGTCACATAGTTCCTCCACATCATAGTTCTACTGGTGCGCACTCGTGGACCTGCTTCAATCTCACCTCATTAGGTGCCAAGCTCATAATATGATGCTGAAAGCCCATGTCGATCCATTGTAGGGCCCACACATGCCCATCTATGGGCTCCTTATAGGGCTGTCAAGTTCTGCTCGGGATCGATAGATCGCTCGATGTTCGCTCGATTTTGCTCTGATTTTGCTCGAAATTGCTCGGATCGGTTAGTAACGAGCCGAGCACGAGCAGACCCCGCTCGCTCGATGCTCGCTCAATTATCGCTCGAAACCTGATTACTATATCCAATTATTTGATTAACCTGAATATTCTATCCAATTACCTAATCGGTAAATTGTTAAACTCATTAAATAAACTAATTTACCAAACCCAACAATCCATTTAACAAACCAAACCAAAATACTCATTAGAATCAAAACCATATTAGTACTAAACTTTTCATTTTTTTCATTATTATTTTTTTTCTCATTCTTTTCTACACCAAAAGTTCAAATAAATTAAGATTTGGGTCAGGTAGATGATCTTATTCATAAGATGTTGTTGTGAGTTGTCCTACAATTTAGAAGATTGTGTTTGATTTTAATATTGTGTTGATTTTGTTTGATCCAAGTGTATAATCTTATTTATAAGATGTTAATGTTGTCGTATAATTAATAAGATTGTGTTTTATTTTAGGTGTTAATTTTAAGATTGTGTTAGTAACTATTATTATATTTGTCTTATGTAATTTTATAATTTACTTATTAAGACAATATTATTAGGAATTCAATACCAAAAAAAAGTTTAGGTTAACGAGCCGCTCGTGAGCCGCTCGCGAGCTGATCGAACCGAGCACGAGCAGAATTTTCCGCTCGAAACCCTTAACGAGCCGATCTTGAGCAGACTCGGATCGTTCGTTTAGAGATCGATTACACCCCTAGCTCCTTACATCTTTAAAATCGGTCGTCGTGAGGCCACCCGGTGCACTTGCTCTGGCCCTTTTTGTGGCATGCAGCAACCAAAGCAAAACCCTTGCTTACATCATCAAAAAGGGCATGTAGGCCATATAATCGACCTAAACTCGGGTCTAGGTCAATTGGTGCACAAATACCACGATTTTGCAGCCCAAATCTAGGTTTGCAAGGTAGCCGTACGTGGTAGCTTTTGTCACCAACAAATCTGTATTATGTTCTACATTCAAAAATATCTAACATCTTCGAAAATACAATGCAAGTGTTTTAAAAAAATTCTAGTCATTCGAAGGCCTCGGTTTTGAAGACATTTTGGTAAAAGTATTTTTGAAGTATGTCTTTTTATTATATATCATTGCATAATGCAGGCGGATAATTCCTTCGAGAATGGACCCGAAGTCAGGAAATATCTAGAGAAAATTGTAGCGAAAACAATTGTGTTTGGCTTACAAAGTTATCGAACGGACAAATATTGAAAAGCATCCATATCGCCACTTGCATTCTAGTAGTGTTGAGTAAGTTTTTTCAATATTCTTTCTAATTTATGATATCTGTCGGTGTTCACTTAAATTTGCCTACTAAGACGTTCAATTTTATTTGATATATTTGATTATTAACAATATTGTGTTATTGCACATTCCAATATAGAGAATTTTGCTAAGTTAGAGTTAAACTCAAAAAGCAGTTGCATAAAATTAAAGAAGTATTGTTTCTATATAATATAACATATAAGTACTATTACAAAATTTACTTAAAAGACCCATTAGAAAAATGTCATTGAAAATATTTAAATAGGTTTCTCAAAAAAATTCTTTGGAAAGTTTTTTAAAATACATTTTTAGGTAAAAAGTATCTTGGAAACGTTTGTGTTGCGTTTTTTTGCTACACTGGAATGTAATAAGCCTGAAATGGAATGAAGTTCGCAACGAAATCAAGGTGGGAATTGAATAACAATTGCTATTCTTTTCTTGTATTTCTAATCACACTTGCAAGTTAGCCTTGAAATGGAATGATGTTTCCACTCTTTAGTTTGGTATTAATTGTTTGTGAGGGAATGGACTTTGTTTGTGGTGCATTTATTAATACTTCAATTTACATAAATTGTTTTAAAAATAACAAACTAATACTAATCAAATAATAGTTTATCTTTCATTTTTAATATTAATTTATTACTTTTAAAATCATTTCGTAAATGAGTTTTTGTTGAAATTTTAAAAAAAATCACCTACCAAAAAGTGAGTTGCTGAAAAATAACACAACGTATAAAAACTAGTATATCATAATTGAAGACAGATTGTCAAACAACAAATTTATAATTGGAAAAAATACATTTGTAAAATTAAAAAGGTTTAGGTAAACTATATTTCATTAATTTTACAAGTATCAATCAAATATTCTTGTAAAATTGATTCCAATACATACACATGTACAAGTTCACAGCGGAATAAAATGACGTAAACTGAATTAATTAAAACATTTATAGTTGCAAACATTAAAATATGATCAAATTTATGAATAAGCTGAATTACATTAAATACATTTATTAATAAGAAAAAAATGTCTATTTGGAATCTGTTTTTAAAAAAAAGATAGGTATAATCACCTGAAATAGATTGACAAATCCCGGTGGGATGTTAGAGCACCCTTAACGGGTGCCTCTAAATCGGGTGCCCGAGTTGGGCGCCCCATTTGCCCTCCCTTAATGGGAGGGCGGTGCCCGGGCGGAACCGCCCAGACACTCTTTCGGGAATGTATCCGCCCGGAAACCCGCCTAGGCATTCGATCCAGGGGGGGGGGGGACGTGGCCCTCAAGGTTGAATTATTTTTTGGTTTTTTTATTAAGTTAAAAGAAAAATATTAGATATATATTTAGGTTAATGTATTGATTAGTTAAAATGTGATTTAATTAATTAGGTTTTGTAATGTAATTGTGGTTAATGCATTGATGTTGTTTGAATTTTATAATAATTGTACATTTGTTTTATAATTAATTAAATTGTTTTCGATTTATTAAGATTTAGTTAAATTTAAAAATTAGGTTTTAGTATTTAATGATGTATTTTTAAGTTTTAGTATTTAAATTTCCAATTAATGTACTATGTAATGCAGTTTTCTAAATTTTAATAATATTTTTTTTCTTTTTATATATTAATTGTTAATTAAAATCGAATGAATTAATTAAATTGAGTAATTACAATAATGATTATTAATATATTTTGTTGATTATTGTGAGAGTTTTAGAGAAGATAATAAAAATAAGGACGTGACAACAAATACTTAACATAATTTGGTGGATTGGATAATGGTTAAGAATTTTGTGAGCGGTGATTTTTGTTGACGTGACGGAGAGAGAAGTTGACGTGGCTGAGAGAGAAAATTGGACGCCTGTAAATTGTCGGGCGTTGTTAACGTTGGTCTTAGCAATCATCATTCCTTTGTACAAGGGCCTTTGGATTCCAAGGAAGAATTATTTCTTCCCATGAATCAAAACCAAATATTATAATGGAATTAAGTATAAAATGGTGATTCAATTCCCTCCCAGTGCTATCATGCCAGCCAAACACACTAGTTTTGAAACACACTTAAAAAACCTTATTGAAAGTTTCTTGATAATATTTCTCGATCTTTCAAGAACATATTGCCTTCGAAAACAATTATTTAAAGTTTCAGAAACTTACTTAAATGAGACTTGGAAAACATTAAAATGTGTTTCTAAAAAAGTGTCTAATTAAACGCACTTTTAAAGATACTTGTTCAAAATGTGAGTTGAAAATCTCAAAATGACAATTTTCAAAAAAAGCCATTAAAACCCCTTTAGAAACACTATTACCATTACATACACATTTTAAAAAAAACTGGAAAAGCGTTTGAGAATATATATTTTTTGAAAATTCTCTCTAATAATAATTTTTTAAAGAAACATGTGAATGGTGTGTCTAGAAGATTGTCATCAAATTCAGTATTTTTAATCTATATTTCACTGAATACAATGTTTAATATGCGTAAATACAATGTGTCTCAAATATAATTTAATTATATATTTTACTTAATAAAGTATTTTATGTGTGCAATAATAATGCACCTCAATAATAATGTAATTAGCATAAGATAAATATAGTAATATTGTAGAGAAGTGCCAAATATCCTAATATATATGAAAATTATATATGAAAACGATTTTAAATAAAATAAACTCTAATAATACATGTGTCATTATAATTAGTATATTTTTTAAGGAACATTTTTCAAAAAAATAAAATTAACAAATTGAAAAATATGCACCGCAGAAACTTATTTGGCAAAATATGCACATTGAAAATGACACCTCAAGTGTCATTTTCATTAAGTGAAAACAACACCTCAGCTGTCGTTTTTATCTCCAAATGAAAAAGGCACTAGTGGTGCCATTTTTAACCAAGGAAAAAATAGCATCCGAGATAAATACAAGTAAAAACGACACTGCTAGTGCCGTTTTAGCATAAGATAGAGTTCCAAAGCGTTCGCTTTGGTCGTTTTAGTTTGAACACAAGTATTATATTTTAAGATTCGTTTTACAACACAAGTATTATCGTTCTTGTAGCGATGATTACCATAAAATCCACACCACCATGCTCTAAACTCTGAGAGGGAGAGAGCGAGAGAGAGTTGAGCGGGAGAGAGAGTTGCACGAGAGAGAGAAAATGAGAGAGAAAGGGAGAGAAGTCACCTTTTATACACATCTCCTCCACTCATCCCAGCCGTCCATCTCAATCCAACCCAAACTTCTCTAATCCACCACCTAATCACAATTAAACCCCATTAGCAAAGGATTAGGATGTAACAATCCACCCTCCTTAAAGAATTTCGTCCTCGAAATTAGAACCAATTCTCACCGAACAATTCCGGATACTTCTTCCGGACCTCATCCTCGACCTCCCAAGTGGCTTCACGCTCGCTATGGTACTGCCACCTGACCTTCACCATCGGAATGGTTCTCCTCCTGAGCTGGTGCTCCATCCGGTCTACAATCTCCACGGGCCTCTCCTCGAGAGATAAATCCTGACTGATCTCCGGAACACAGATCTCAATCACATGCGACGGATCGACAACGTATTTCCTCAACATAGAAACATGGAAAACATTGTGAATACCCGAAAGCTGCGGCGGCAAGGCAATACGGTAGGCAACCTCTCTGACACGATCAAGAATCTCAAACGGTCCGACGTACCTCGGACTGAGCTTCCCTTTCTTCCCGAATCTCATCACTCCACGAGCTGGTGAAATCCTCAAGAAAACGTGATCGCCCACCTCAAATCTCAACTCTCGTCTACGCCTATCTGCGTAACTCTTCTGTCTGCTCTGAGCTGTCGCCAACCTCTGTCTGATCACGCCAACTTTCTCAGCATACATCTGAGAAATCTCTGGTCCAACCAACTGCCTCTCGCCTACATCACTCCAGTATACCGGCGATCTGCAAGGCCGACCGAACAGAGTCTCGTACGGTGTCATCCCAATGCTCGAATGGTAGCTATTGTTGTAGGCGAACTCGATCAACGGCAGGTGTTCATCCCAATATCCTGCCCAATCCAGAGTACACGCTCTCAACAAATCCTCTAGCGTCTGGATAGTCCTCTCTGACTGCCCGTCTGTCTGTGGATGAAAAGCCGTGTTGAACTTCAACTGAGTCCCCAAAACCGTCTGCAGACTACCCCAAAATCTGGAGGTAAACCTCGGATCACGATCAGAGATAATACGCACAGGCACACCATGTAACCGGACTATCTCCTCGATGTACAGCTTCGCCAAACCCTCCAAAGGTAAGGTGGTCCTGATCGCCAGAAAATGTGCTGACTTGGTCAGTCGATCGACTATGACCCAAATCGCGTCGTGAGATCTCCTCGTCTTCGGCAAACCGGTGACGAAATCCATCGTCACGTGCTCCCACTTCCACTCTGGCAGATCTATACTCTACAACTGCCCTTCTGGCCGCTGGTGCTCAATCCTCACCTGCTGGCAAACCAAGCACCTGGATAAGAAGTCTGCTACGTCTCGCTTCATCCCTTTCCACCAGAAACTCCGCTGTAAATCTTTATACATCTTGGTACTCCCCGGGTGAATGGAATATCTGGCTCTATGTGCCTCCTCCATGATAGTATCCCTCAGATCACCTGCTCTCGGTACCCAGATCCGGCCTCTGAACCTCAAGCCCCCATCGACTCCGACACTGAAGTCTGATCCGTCCTTAGCAGCTAACTGCATCAGACTGACCAGCTCATCATCTGCTCTCTGAGCCTGCACAACTCCCGAAACTGTTTGCGGCTCCACTCGAAGTCCCGCAATCACTGCCCCCTCAGAGCCCTCAGTAAAAGGTCTCCACTCCATGAAGGCCTCAAGCAATCTCCACTCCTGAATGCATAAGCTGGCAGCTGATAACTCTACCTTCCTACTCAAGGCATCCACGACAGAATTCGCCTTCCCCGGATGATACGAAATGGTGAAGTTATAATCCTTTATGAACTCTAGCCATCTGCGCTGCCTCATATTCAACTCTTTCTGCGAGAAGAGATACTTCAGACTCTGGTGATCTGTGAAAACCTCAAACTGCTCTCCATATAGGTAATGCCTCCAGGTCTTCAGCGCGTGAACCACCGCTGCCAACTCCAGATCATGAGTCGGATAATTCTTCTCATGAACCTTCAACTGCCTCGAAGCATAAGCGACCACCTTCCCGTGCTGCATCAACACGTAACCCAGACCGATGCCAGAAGCGTCACTGTAAATCACATAGCCCCCGCTACCACTTGGTAACGTCAAAATCGGTGCTGTAGTCAATCGCCTCTTCAGCTCCTGGAAACTGTCCTCGCAGTTCTAGGACCAAACGAACTTGACACCCTTCTGTGTCAAAGCCGTCAGTGGGGAAGCAAGTCTGAAAAAGTCCTGAATAAACCGACGATAATAACCTGCTAAGCCCACAAAACTCCTGATCTCAGACACACTGGTCGGAGCTCTCCACTGAGTCACAGCCTCGACCTTCTCTGGATCCATAGAAATCCCGTCTCCTGACACTACATGTCCCAGAAAGGCCACCCGATCTAGCCAGAAATCACACTTCTTGTACTTAGCATAGAGCTGCTGATCTCTCAGAATGCTAAGCACAATCCTCAGGTGCTCCCGATGCTGCTCTCTGTCTGGTGAGTATACCAGTATATCATCCACGAAGACAATCACAAACCTGTCGAGATACGGCTGAAAAGTCCGATTCATCAGATCCATAAACGTTGCTGGTGCATTCGTCAGTCCAAACGACATCACCAAAAACTCATAATGCCCGTACCTCATCCTGAACGCTGTCTTCTGGACATCTGCATCCCGAATCCTCAACTGATGGTAACCGGATCGCAGATCGATCTTCGAAAAGACCCTCGCTGACTGCAACTGATCGAAAAGATCCTCGATCCTGGGTAAAGGATACCAATTCCTAATGGTAACCTTATTCAACATCCGATAATCAATACACATCCTCAGCGAGCCATCCCTCTTCTTCACGAAGAGCACTGGAGCTCCCCAGGGTGAAACACTGGGCCTGATCAAACCTGAATCTAGCAGATCCTGCAACTGCTTCTTCAGCTCAGCTAACTCCGCAGGCGCCATCCTATATGGAGCCTTCGACTGTGGTGTAGTCTCTGCCACCAAATCGATACCAAACTCGATCTCTCTGTGAGGCGGTAACCCGGTGATCTCATCAGAAAATACCTCAGGAAAATCCTGAACAACCTCGATATCTTCCAACTTCTTCACCTCCAAATCTGGCACCACAATCGTCGCTAAGAACGCTCTACAACCCTGGTGAATCATCCTCTGAGTCTTCACTGCCGAAACCAAAATCCGACCATTTCCACTCTTAGTCCCTCTGATCAACAAATCAGGAAGACCCTTCCTCGAGATCAGAATCTTCTTCTCTCGGCACAAGACTCGAACATCGTACTGGGACAGCCAATCCATCCCAAGTATGACATCGAAGTCAACCATCGGTAATAAGACCAGGTCTTCCGGGAATTCCTGGTCTCCCGAAGCAACTGTGGCGCCGGGGAGGAAGCTCCCCACAATGCCCACCAAACCCAAGGGTGTGCTGACTTCCAACGTGGCAGTCAACATCGCAGGGGTACGGCCTAACACGCTCGCAAACTGCTCAGAGATGAACGAGTGTGTGGCCCCGCAGTCGAAAAGCACTCTAGCAATCAACCCATCAACATAAAGCGTACCTTCCACCACAGCGCTGACGTCTCTAGCCTCCTCCGCCTGAATGGTGAAGACACATCCCACACTCTTCCCCTGCTGGGAGGGTGCAATAGGTCGACTCGGTCCAGCTCCGCTAGCTGAGGAGGAACCCGGTCGTCCACTAGGTCCACCTGACCTACTCGGGCAGAAACGAATGAAGTGACCCGTCTGGCCACAACCATGGCATGCACCTGATCGAGCCCCACACTCGCGCCCGGGGTGAACTCTACCACACTGCCTGCACTGCCCCGACTGCTGTGATCCACCACTATCAATTCGGGGCCTCTTGCCTAGATTTCCCGAAATCTGATCTCCAGGTCGCACACTGGCCTTCGTCTGCACCTTCCTAGCCTCTACCGTCTCCTGGTAGTCCTGATCCATGATCGTCGCAAACTTCACTGCATCAGCTAAAGTCTGCGGCATACTCGTGGTCATACGAGTCCGGAACTGCGGCCTCAATCATCCAGTAGAAATCCCCAACTAAACCGCACTACACGGTCGACCGAAACCACACTCCCGGTCGACCGGCCAATAAGTTAACTTAAACTCCGGTCGGACGAAGTCAACGAGCGGTCGACCGTTTAGATGGTCAACACCCCCAACCGACCTACAACAGTGCTTTCGGTCGACCGGCAAAGGGGACCCGTTCGACCGAAAACACACAGAGCATAAATCCTCTGGTAAAACGCACCACCGGTCGACCACTCGAAGAGTATCGTTCGACCGGTGCAAGGGTTTTCCGCCCGGAATACTCTACAACCGGTCGACTGAACCATGCCACCGGTCGACCGATTATAATGCAGAACGCAGCTGCACGGGTCCGACGAGCCCTCCGGCCTTCCGTCGACCACCCCAACCCCACCAAAGGCTAAAAGGAGGATTACACTAAAGCTTGACATACCTTGAGGCTTGAAGAAGCCTTTGAAGAACCCACGAAGTCGCCTCCACAAGCGCTTCTCCTCCTTCTCCGGCGAATCCAACCGAGCCACCGATGTACACGATCATCGCGCACTCTACTGAGTCCGACTTCCTCGCCAAAATCCACACCACCACGCTCTAAACTCTGAGAGGGAGAGAGCGAGAGAGAGTTGAGCGGGAGAGAGAGTTGCACGAGAGAGAGAAAATGAGAGAGAAAGGGAGAGAAGTCACCTTTTATACATATCTCCTCCACTCATCCCAGCCGTCCATCTCAATCCAACCCAAACTTCTCTAATCCACCACCTAATCACAATTAAACCCCATTAACAAAGGATTAGGATGTAACAAAAAAACTAATTGAGATTAGTTCAGTTGGAATATCTCTTGTCTTGAGATGGTATAAACTTGGGATCGAGCGAATCCCAACAGTCTCTTGGGAATTTGAGATTTAAAATGCCATGAGGTGTTGTAGATAAAAAAAAACTAAAAATACCTCGGGTTAAAAAGGAAGTTCGCCTAAAGGGTGGCACCATAAGCCTAACTAGAGACATTATAATCTTACTTTTAATGTTAGGTACAGTTTTAGCAATATTAGATTCCTATAGATACCGTTAATAGGAGGATAAAAATTGAGGAGCTTCCAGTTTACCACAAGCTTCGTAGCCCATTTCATCTAGCTAGATCTAGTTTAATGACGAGGTACTAGGTCCAGGCAAATGATGTAATGGACCTACAAATGTAGATGGACAAGTTCACTAGACGTTTTTGGGTTCAACTCGCTAAATAGAGCTCTAGCATGACGGGTTGACTTTGTACTGACTTAGTTATCTAGTTAAGTATGATACAATTCATCTCTTTTGATGTAATTAAGCTGTGTACTTGCATAGTTGCATGGGGAATCGGAGTTCATCTGCCCCACTCTCTCGGTCCACGTTCTGGGCGTGTTCTCTATTAATAGTTTAACCCATCCAAGATTCTCTATTACATGTACTTCATGTACGTCCGCAATACATCTCATCTCAGGACTCCACCCTTTTGTAGTACAAACCTTATGTAGCACTTCTTATTACACTAAAATAGATTCAGTTAATTTTGCGACATGAGTAGTTGGGAGCAAAGCTGTGGGAAAACCGTATTAATTATTTGTTAATGATAATATGAAGCCTTAAGTCAACACGCAAGAGCCATGGCTATCATCTCCCACACATAAATTCTAAAGCCAAAGAAAAATAACAACAAGAAAACAATTACAAAATAATAAAAAGCAACATAATCCTGGTCCACTTGGGATGTTTATGCATGCCTAGAGGTGTCGAGATCAAATCCAATACTTAAGGGTTGATTGTTATAGACTACATCGGTCATCTTGTATTTCAGATTTATACCTCCATTAAGTCAAGGCTCCTCGTAGTGATGCAAAATGATGTATAAATGCCAAGAAATAAAAGATCATTCTCGTGTAGACGTAACGTTGTATTTATAGATTGTCAGTATGCCCGACTTACATCACCACGCAATAGCACCGTTGAAACTAGGTAGCTTGTAACCCTAGCTCGATCATGTCCTTATGGGATTTCTCCACCACCTTGGAGAAGGACCTGCTTGGGGAAAACAGTTCTTTGGGGAAAGAGGGAGAGGAAAAGGGCCAACAATCTGTTTCGCCTTCGCAAGAGTCTCTCGACGGTCATCAACAAAATCCGAGTGCTATGTTGACCGGGAAGTCTTCAAAACAAAGCCACAATGCTTACGAGCGTGATCAAAGACAGAAATTGAGTGGTCTGTACTCTTCCTTGCATTCCATGCTTCCTGAAGCCGAGCAACGAGTAAGTTAGCATAGCTTTATCCACTTACATAAGCTCAAAATTGCATCTCAAGTTTGCTCAAATATATCTTTAGAGGATTGATGTTTGTTTGATGATTGCAGAAGGTAAGCTTTTGGTGTGGTCTATAAAAATTGGAGGACATGAATTTGCTTCTTATAAACTATGAACAACATGGAAAGAGTTATCTTCAAACTAGTTAGAGACTTGTATTTATAAAAGTGCATGAATTTCATGCAAATGCTATCACGATTGTGGCTTCATTTCGTTCATCATACATGAAATTTATGTGATTGATTTAATTATTTTAAATTTATGTAGTTTATAGAATCAATAACGGTGTTTCTCTTTTCGTGCCGTTTGTAATGAGTTAACCCATAGAATGTCTACCCTTTTACTTACGCTATTCAACTATCCCGCAACAATGCTCATTTTTTGAAAGGGTGGTATTAAGAATTCATGTTGGGGGCAAACTTTTTTTTGACTGGACTTATAATTCTCTATTTTTTATGCATGTACCTTTCTTCTTGTAAGTTTTGATAAAAACAAAGGGTTAAAATTTACTAACTTCTATAAAAAAATTATAAATTTTGTCCGTACAAACCTGGTGATTTTCCAAAATCCAAACCATAAACCCTATCTGAATGCATCTTGCTAGTACTATCCCATACTACTTGCTTGAGGAATGACTCTACTAGAAAGAAAGAAAAAAAACTGTTTCAAATGCACAACCACTATTATATAAACCATTCTACTACTGCACAAAGTTATTATGTATATGTTCTTTGTTCTTGTTTCTCTTACTAATGTGTAACATTGGCTCATAGTTATGATGTGATGTACATATGTATTTTGAGTAATTCCTATCATTTGATGTGTAGACAAAACCAAGCATGCCATACACTGTCTCTCGAACACTCGAATACATACCCAAACTCCAGAAAGACATTAACGAGCTTAAGCAGAAAAAAGATGACATCTTAATTCAAACCAGCCAACAAGCTAGCACAAGTGAAGGTGCTAATCAGTACCCGGTGGTTTCAGCAACTTGCATTGGCGACAGGGAAGTAATGATACAAATATGTTCATTGTGCACTACCACAAGCCACTGTTCGATTTCAAATGTTCTCGAGTGTCTTGAAAGAGAGGGGCTTCATCTCATTCACGCTTCAACTTCAGCTATTGGTGATGGTAGAGAATCATACCATCTCCACCTTCAGGTTCTTCGAATTTATATTATTATTACTATTTTTCACGACCTTTAATTTGAATTTGTTTCTGAATAATTTACATAATTTGGTCTAATTTTACATTGTTGGATATTAATTGGTATGTAGGGTTATGGATAATGTCCATTAGACGGGTTAGTATTGTTTTAAATCATATATGATTAGTTCTTTCTTGTGTTTGAAATAGATTTAAATTGTTCTCCCAACTTTTTTTTGAGAGACTACAAAATATATTTGAAACTACATAATCCATGACATAGGGTTTATCAGGGAATTGAAAAATTAATACCAAAAGAAAAAAATTTGAATAGTGTCGTTTTGAAAACTCCAATTTTTTTTGGAATGCATATTATTATAATTTGGTGAGATAACATGCTATTCTTTTACCAGAGTGGAGGAATCTAGAAAAAAGCTATTTCTGTAAGAAGCCATAATCTAATTTCAATATAAGGAAATTAACTTGTTTGAACTATATAAATGAATAGTTACCCTCAACTTTAGAACTCAATGTGGTCAGGAGTTCGTTTGTGCTTTGGCGATCAAACATAGTGTTAGAAAAGATGTCTCGAAAACAAGTCTGGAATGGTCGACCGCCACTCAATCGGTCAGTAGTTGATGGAAGCACATAGTACGGTAGAAGCAATAGGAATGGTCGACCTCTCAACCAAGAGTTTGTAACGTATGACCGGTGACTTAAACTGGTTGTACATTTGGAGATAAGAGGTTCGCCAACTTCCCAAAACTATAAAGACAAGTCCACCGGTCGTATTGGCTTGAGAAAATTTTGTTTAAGAGCACTTTGTGCATTTTTTTCTTAGATAGACTTGCGCTAAGCTCCTCCTATGAATACTTTTGCTATGTTTAGAACCCTCAGGGTCATTCAAAGAAAGAGAGCCACCATTTTGAGAGATAGGTTTAACCACCACCAAAGCTTAGGGGTTTTAGGATTTTGTAATCTTTTTGTTGGTGGTTTCACAATCCAACTCTCAATCTTTCCGAGCTAGCCTTTTTCGGTTTCATTCTCCATATACTCCAACTATTTTCCCGCAATGGTTTGTAAAAAATCAGTGTTGTGCTAGCTTTCCTTTTGTGATTGATTGTTTGTGTTGCTCGTTAGATGCTTGCTAGGTGTTTAGAAATTATCTAGCTTGAGTTTGATTGGTATTTTTGTCGCTTCCATTACAGGGACTACTACTAACAATCCTAGAACATATGTTGTGGATCCTCTAGACGTAATTAAATTATATGAACCTACAGTTTTTGTAATCTAATTTGCTACATTGCATTATATTCTATATCCTCTAATTACACGAAACCAAACATAGCCTCAAGGCTATCATCCACAACCAACGAGTAGAGGCAGGATAAAGTGAGATTTTTATGTGTTTATGTGGATCCATGTTAAGAATACGAACGAAGATGATGACTAAGTGGGTGGAAGAAAAGAGAAGAATGATGTGTGAGAACTTGGACGATTAGAGTTGAGACTTGTGGTATCACCGATATTGAGTTTTGTTCAAAAATATAACTTTATCCAAAAGCGTTAGGCAAATAAAACTATACATAAATTTTCAAGTATGGTTTAATATCAAAATGTAAGGAGCTAAAACCCCTCGCACGAGGATGCATTCTGAAGTATCCCTTTCAACGAAAACATGAGAAGAAACTGCGAGTTCTTCAATATTGTTGGTCATTTAGGACTTAATTTTTAAGGTTTCAAGGTTACCACTTAATTTATAATTTCAGAGGGGACAAAAGGATGAAACGTATTCGTAAAGTAACTTGATTATATGTTCTATTGAACTGGAGTTTGACCATGATCTCCTGTAGTGATGTTTTGTAAGCCACTTTCAGCAACTATATATAGATAGCTGGATTTATGGTCATAGGGGTTGCTAACATGGAGTTATCAATAGCGGGATACTAATCATATTCTTATCTTTACAGACCGTCACAATTTCTGTTGTGTTTATGATCTAATTAGTACAGGTACGTTCCTCTGCAGAGATGGAAGATTTTAAGAAAACCGTGATCAGCATCCGTCCCTTGAGATGTAAATTGTGCACTTGCTTGAGAATATCAAACCCACAAGCCTAGCACAACTTGCCAAAAGTGGATCTTTTACGAGACATCCACCAAGTCTATTCAAAAAAAAAAAAACCCTTGAACTACAGGTCGTACTCAATTGACACGGAGCAATAGGTGCGTCAAAGAAAAGACATTAAAACAACAAATCTAATATAAGCTCCAAAATCTCTTAACAAGATTTAAAGAAAAACTCTAATGTGTAAGAGTCCCATTATGACATTAATTCCATTTTTATCCACGTTCGTTGACATCGCGATACCCTTGCCTTCACACATTTTATTTTAAAATCAAATTTTCGTGAGCAATGATCAGGAGTTGAACATGCGACGGGGTCGCATATTCGGCTGCACAATTGTAACAAGAATAATTTATTTATTTTTAAATGAAAAAAATTATAAAAAAATGAAGAAATTGGAAGAAAAATAAAAAATAGGAAAAATCAAGAAAAATATGAGAAATATCAAGGAGATAATGAAAAATATTTATAAAATACCTAAGATGATTTGACTTCGACCGAACCTCCAGTTCATTGACATCATTGCCTCATTAGAAGCCTGTCTACTCACCAAACCACTGATATATTTTCATTGATTAACTTTTAACTAGTACAATTTTATAACTTTTCAATTGTACAAGGAAAACACTAATTGTGTAACACATGTAGTAGGCACTAAGCGGTGCCTGACTACCTGTGATCTTAGTCTACAACATAAATGTTTGGTTCTTATACCCACTGAGGTATGTCAATGTTAGGATCAACCTCTACGTTGTCGGAATCTTTTGAGTCATCTGGGTTCTCGTTATAGGTCTCATCTTCCTCGGTCTCCTCATCGTCTGTACCCATGAATTCCTCGTATATGTCTTGAACTGCCACTGCTGACGAAGTGGATGCCTCATGGTGATTTCTGAAATTGAAGTCCTCTTCTACAATAGTTTGTAGAATCCTAGAGATTAGTGCTGCTACTCCAACCATGATGGCAAGTTAGTGTCGATTGCCTCTAATCGGTTCACAATCAAAAAATGTAGCCGAATTTAAGAGGAAGCCGACAGAGTAACAAACAAAACATTTGGTGCCCTTCTATCAATGACCTCAATAACGGGTTGGTATAATTGGGATCTCAATGTGTAGTTGTCATTGATCTGCAACTTTACCTTCCCCATTGCATCGTACAGGTATCCCATTGCGGGTTTCTTGTCACCATCCACCAGCCTAAGAATAGTCACCAATGGTTTGCTTGCCTTTAGAGCGTTGGCGATGTCAATCCAAATGAGCGGTTTTTCAACCTAGGTCGTTCAATTTTGTGAGACGAAGGTGGTTAAATTCTTCATGATTTTAGAGAAATCCCTTACCACTAGGTTCACAATATGTCATTATACACTAAAATGCAATATTACAGTAATAGAGACTAAGAGAGTTGAAGAGAGTTCACTTGGATGGTGGAAGAGGTCAACCTCAGAATCGAGATTGAGTGAAATTTTGCTTCCAAAATCCGCCCCATGATCACCAAATATGTCTTTCTTCCAACCAAAATTCTGAACTTCAAATCTCCAGAATATGGAAAATGGGGAATGGGAGAGTTTGAGAGATTGAGAGTGTTACGAAGGGATCGATGGCCCCTAATTCCAATTACTTTTAAGATTAATTCTCTACCTAAACAATCAAAGATGCAGCGGAAACAATTTAAACAAAGGTAGACATAAACATGCAAACCACAAAGATGACCCGCAAATTTTTTATAGAGGTTTGGCCTCCCGCTTACTTCCTCTCTTGCAAGCTCCGCTCGACTCCGTGAGCTCTGTCTACGTCTTCACTATCCAATCACGTTCCGAGCCGAGATTAAGCATTCACACCACAAACTCGCGAACAATCCTCACCGAACTTGATTTCTTCATTTCACAACCCGAGAGGAAACACTTCAGGCTTTCACCGAAATCTTTGCTTCTTGAACAACAATGTTGAGTGCGACAACACTCTCTATCTTGAGCACACTTTGAGTATGATTTGTATATGATCAAATGTGTGGAGCTTTAAGGCTTAGAGTGTAGTATGGGAGCTTTGAGGATTGTGAGGCTTCTCTCTCATGTATGAGACATATGTGTGTGGGAGAGATGTCTAAAAAAATTGTTCAATCATGTATTTATAAGCTCCTAAGATGTTATAGCCGTTCGAGATGAGTGTTGTAAAAGATTGTGCAATAAACACAAAACAGAAAAGTTTAGCACACTATTTTGGGTAAGTTCGGTCGACCGAACAAATCTAACGGTCGACCAGATGCTGTCCAGAAATGGAGTCTAGCAAACTCCATAAAAGATACGTTCAACAGATCAAGGGACGGTTGACCGAAATACGGCTACAACTTAAGTTCACTTAAGTTAACGGTCGAACAAAATGTGGGACAGTCGACCGTTCATGGAGTTTTGGCAGTCCAGAAAAGTCCAAGGACAAACAGTAGAACAAGATGGTTGGGAACGGTCGACCGGAAACTTTCAGGCACTTAGGGGTTCAAGAGATGTTTATGTTCGGTCGACTAATATAGGTGCACGGTCGACCAGTGGTCACTTGTAATATGGGGGTATGGATAAAAATGTGAATACGAACGACAAGTCTAATGGTCAAATGACACATGTAGATAGTTGAACGAAAAGGTCACAGTCGACCGGTCGAGCAATTAAAATCACTATTGGTTAAAAGATCAATCGGTCGAATGAAGGTAGTTCGGTCGACCGAATTTGCACAGGCAGTTCAAGTTTGTGGTTTAGTGATTTCCAGTCTATGTTTGGGTGTCCTATTGAAATCTAAATGATCTAAGATTATGTGTGTGACTTCTATAAGGAACCTAGTGTCTATGTGAATAAATTTTAACTCTTGTACGCTCAAGATTGCATAAATTCCCAAGACTCAAAAGAAATATAAAATTACATGTCTTCAATAGCATGATTACATGTCTTGACTTGAATTCATTTCTTTCTTGAGTCTTGATCACATGTAAATGTTAGCACAAGACAATATATGTGTTATGCAATATGTGTGCTACACTACATTTGATTGTGATTAACAATAGGTTGATTAAATCATCAAAACATAGATTAAGGCCAAAAGGCCAACAATCTCCCCCTTTTTAATGATGACAACCTATATCTTAATACTTGAAATTTCTAGATGTAAAATATGCATATAAATGCTCCTCTTATGAGTGTGCATAGTTTTTGTTCAATTTTAAGCAAATTTCAAGTTACCCATAATATTCTCTCCCCATTTGACATCCATCAAAAATAAGATTTTTCAATAAATTTATTCTCACCCCCAAGGTTCTTGTAATGAAGTTTCTCCCCCTTGCACATTGAATGAAGATGATCGTCGCTGATACTTGAAGCTATATGTCGAGTAACCTTGTAGTCCTACTTTTTTTGTCGGCCATTGAGTCCTCCCTGAAAACAACATTCGACTTACATGTGTTAAGCATCTAGCGGGCGTTCCTGCAGGCAGTACTTCTATGCTTCCTTCCACTTTCGGGTAGTAGGCTATAGCTTCCTTCATTCATTACCCAATTTAAAAGATATTCATTAAGCTCACCCTATCAATATGAATATGATATGATAATTAAGTTCAATTCTATTCTCCCCTTTTACACATCAATCAAATTTGAACATGAAGGTACGTGATGTTTTATCCTCTTTTGACATCCATTTGAAAATATGACAATTAAGCATAGAATGTGTTTTTCCCCAAATTTATAAGATGTGCAATGAATGATATAAAGTTCAATTAAGCATAGTAATCATTTTTCTTCCCTTTCATGATTTACATGAAGCATATCCTAATTGATCAATGAATGTGATAAAGGATATAACAATTAAGCATTCAATTTGTTCCATATTAGAACCAATTTAATATGAATGTAAAGGATAGATAAATTTTACCCAATTTGATCCTTGAATTGGTTCCAATCTCTTTCGATAGTGCAATCGGCTTCGAATTTGACTCTTCAAGATTGTCCAGTCACTACCGATCTCCCTCCTGCTAGTTACCTACAAGTGTAGATTTTGGTACCCATTTTTGTTTGGATCCACTCAATTTAGCCTTTGGTAACCATACCCAATTGGATTTAGGTACCCAAATACTTGAGATTCTTTTCATGGAAATATGATGCTTTCCATTTATACTATCATGAACAAGATGATTTTTCACATAAAAGATATTATAACCTAAACCATGCTTGTCTAACGATTGTCTATGATTTCCTAGAAGCATATCAAGGTTCTTCTTGCCATTTGTGAACTTATACAAATCGTTAATCATTGTTTCATTTTTAGCATTATGTTCATCATTTCTAAGCACAAGATATTTATTTATGCATTTTAGATTTCCAATTAAAGAAATGTGTTTGTCATTCATTTCATCCATGTGAATCTCGAATTCAATAAATTATTCATTTATGCAATTCAAGTCATTCAATAAGTTTTTGCTTTCAAGATTTGATTCTTCAAGTTTCTTAAGCAAGTCATTCTTTTCATTTTCAAGCATATGACTATCAATAACATGAAATGAGTTGGGTTTAGTTTTCAATTTCTCAATCTCATCTTTTAAGCATGCATTCTTCAAAATGATTTTATCAAGTTTAAAAAAGCAAATCATTTTTCTCATTTAAGAGAGATTCATTTTGACAATGGAGATCATGATTTACTTCTCTAGCTAACTTGTTCTTTTGACAAAGTAGTTCATATCTTTCAACAAGCTCATGAAATGCATTTTGTAGTTCTTTAAAAGAATATGAGTCATTGTTAGAACTAGAGCTAGATGAACTAGATTTGGAAGATACCTCAGTTTCTTCATCTATTGTTGCAATGAGGCATGTGTGGGCATTTTCTCCCTTGGACGAGCTTGATGAGTAATATGATGTTGAGGTGTTCTTATCCCATCTCTCTTGAGCTTCATCCATTTGGCTCAATTCTCCCTCTTTCCCGGTTGGTGATTCTTCATTTTCACCATAATTAGCTTGAAGCATTTGCCAAATATCATGTGCACTTTCACAAGAAGCAACATAGTCAAAAAGTTCAAACTTAAGTGCACAATCTAATACATTCATAACCTTGACATTTAAGCAAGCTAATTTCTCTTCTTCTAAACTCCATTGTTTATAATCATATTTAGGCATATCATATGGAGTTATAATCATGGACCACATATCTAAATTAGTCATGGATCTTAAGTATATCTTCATTTTACTTTTTCATGAACAGAAATTTGTTCCATCCAAAATGATGGTCTAAAAGAGCATGTAGGTGATTCTAAATCACAAGAGGTGGATGTTGATGCAATTTCGGTCATGCTTACTACGGTTAAGTAATTGATTTGAGCACCTATGCTCTGATACCAATTGTTAAGGAGAGATCGATGACCCCTAATTCTAATCACTTTTAATCTTAATTCTCTACCTAAACAATAAAAAATGCAGCAGAAACAATTTAAACAAAGGTAGAGAGAAACATGCAAACCACAAAGATGACCTGGAAGATTTTTATAGAGGTTCGGTCTCCCGCCTACTTCCTCTCTTGCAAGCTCCGCTCGACTCCGTTAGCTCCGCCTACGTCTTCATTATCCAATCTCGTTCTGAGCCAAGATTAAGCCTTTACACCACAAACTCGCAAACAATCCTCGCCGAGCTTGATTTCTTCATCTCACAACCCCAGAGGGAACACTTCGGGCTTTCACCTAAATCTTTGCTTCTTGAACAACAATGTTGTGTGGGACAACACTCTCTAGCTTGAGCACAGTTTGAGTATGATTTGGATATGATCAAATGTGTGGAAATTTAAGGCTTAGAGTGTAGTATGGGAGCTTTGAGGATTGAGAGACTTTTCTCTAATGTATAAGACAAATGTGTATGAGAGAAATGTCTAAACAAAGTGTTCAATCCTCTATTTATAAGCTCCTAAGATGTTATAGTTGTTGGGTATGAGTGTGGTAAAAGGTTGTGCAAGAAACACAAAATAGAAAAGTTCATCACATTGTTCTGGGTAAGTTCGGTCGACCGAACGGGTCTAACGGTCGACCAGATGCAGTTTAGCAAAGTCCAGAAAAGAGAGGATCGACCGATCAAGGGACGGTTGACCGAAATACGGCTACAACTTAAGTTCACTAAAGTAAACGGTCAAACAAAATGTGGGACAGTCGACCGTTCATGGAGTTTTGGCAGTCCAGAAAAGTCCAATGACAAACAGTCGAACAAGATGGTTGGGAACGGTCGACCGGAAACTTTCAAGCACATAGGGGTTCAAGAGATGTTTATGTTCAGTCGACTGAATATAGGTCCACGGTCGACCGGTGGTCACTTGTAATCCGGGGGTATGGATAAAAACGTGAATACAAACGACCAGTCTAACGGTCAAATGACACGTGTAGACGGTCGAACGAAAAGGTCACGGTCGACCGGTCGAGCAATTCAAATCACTATTGGTTAAAAGATCAATTGGTCGAACGAAGGTGGTTCAGTCGACCGAATTTGCACAGGCAGTTCAAGTTTGTGGTTTAGTGATTTCCAGTGTATGTTTGGGTGTCCTATTGAAATCTAAATGATTTAAGATTATGTGTGTGACTTCTATAAGGACCCTAGTGTCTATGTGAATGAATTTTAACTCTTGTACGCTCAAGATTGCATAGATTCCTAAGACTCAAAAGAAATATAAAATTACATGTCTTCAATAACATGATTACATGTCTTAACTTGAATTCATTTCTTTCTTGAGTCTTGATTACCTGTAAATTTTAGCACAAAACAATATATGTGTTATGCAATATGTGTGTTACACTACATTTGATTGTGATCAACAATAGGTTGATTAAATCATCAAAACATAGCTTAAGGCCAAAAAACCAACAGAGTGCTCATGGTGAATGATAGAATGAGAGAATAAGAGGTGTGAGGATTAGACATATTGGGGGTATTTATAGGTGGTTTCAAGGGGGGAATTTCCCCCTTGAATTTCATGCTCCAACGATTGTATAGTCGTTGGATTTGTGCGATCACAGTTGGGTTGTGTGTCGTACAATACCATTGGCTCAATGGTTAGTCGCCCAACTAGTCGTTAGGCCACATATGTGATGCACCAGTCGCACCACCCTTTTGGGTGTGACTGTGTGTGGTCGCATCTCTAGCCGCATATTGACACAATGTTCGTGAGAGTTTCCCTCTATTCTTCTTTTGCTTCCTCTTTTTTCTCTCCTCTGCACATGTCATCGTCCGAGCTAATGTCACATAGTTCCTCCACATCATAGTTCTACTGGTGCGCACTCGTGGACCTGCTTCAATCTCACCTCATTAGGTGCCAAGCTCATAATATGATACTGAAAGCCCATGTCCACAATAAGACACATCCATTGTAGGGCCCACACATGCCCATCTATGGGCTCCTTACATCTTTAAAATCGGTCGTCGTGAGGCCACCCGGTGCACTTGCTCTGGCCCTTTTTGTGGCATGCAGCAACCAAAGCAAAACCCTTGCTTACATCATCAAAAAGGGCATGTAGGCCATATAATCGACCTAAACTCGGGTCTAGGTCAATTGGTGCACAAATACCACGATTTTGCCGCCCAAATCTAGGTTTGCAAGGTAGCCGTACGTGGTAGCTTTTGTCACCAACAAATCTGTATTATGTTCTACATTCAAAAATATCTAACATCTTCGAAAATACAATGCAAGTGTTTTAAAAAAATTCTAGTCATTCGAAGGCCTCGGTTTTGAAGACATTTTCGTAAAAGTATTTTTGAAGTATGTCTTTTTATTATATATCATTGCATAATGCAGGCGGATAATTCCTTCGAGAATGGACCCGAAGTCAGGAAATATCTAGAGAAAATTGTAGCGAAAACAATTGTGTTTGGCTTACAAAGTTATCGAACGGACAAATATTGAAAAGCATCCATATCGCCACTTGCATTCTAGTAGTGTTGAGTAAGTTTTTTCAATATTCTTTCTAATTTATGATATCTGTCGGTGTTCACTTAAATTTGCCTACTAAGACGTTCAATTTTATTTGATATATTTGATTATTAACAATATTGTGTTATTGCACATTCCAATATAGAGAATTTTGCTAAGTTAGAGTTAAACTCAAAAGGCAGTTGCATAAAATTAAAGAAGTATTGTTTCTATATAATATAACATATAAGTACTATTACAAAATTTACTTAAAAGACCCATTAGAAAAATGTCATTGAAAATATTTAAATAGGTTTCTCAAAAAAATTCTTTGGAAAGTTTTTTAAAATACATTTTTAGGTAAAAAGTATCTTGGAAACGTTTGTGTTGCGTTTTTTTGCTACACTGGAATGTAATAAGCCTGAAATGGAATGAAGTTCGCAACGAAATCAAGGTGGGAATTGAATAACAATTGCTATTCTTTTCTTGTATTTCTAATCACACTTGCAAGTTAGCCTTGAAATGGAATGATGTTTCCACTCTTTAGTTTGGTATTAATTGTTTGTGAGGGAATGGACTTTGTTTGTGGTGCATTTATTAATACTTCAATTTACATAAATTGTTTTAAAAATAACAAACTAATACTAATCAAATAATAGTTTATCTTTCATTTTTAATATTAATTTATTACTTTTAAAATCATTTCGTAAATGAGTTTTTGTTGAAATTTTAAAAAAAATGACCTACCAAAAAGTGAGTTGCTGAAAAATAACACAACGTATAAAAACTAGTACATCATAATTGAAGACAGATTGTCAAACAACAAATTTATAATTGGAAAAAATACATTTGTAAAATTAAAAAGGTTTAGGTAAACTATATTTCATTAATTTTACAAGTATCAATCAAATATTCTTGTAAAATTGATTCCAATACATACACATGTACAAGTTCACAGCGGAATAAAATGACGTAAACTGAATTAATTAAAACATTTATAGTTGCAAACATTAAAATATGATCAAATTTATGAATAAGCTGAATTACATTAAATACATTTATTAATAAGAAAAAATGTATATTTGGAATCTGTTTTTAAAAAAAAGATAGGTATAATCACCTGAAATCGATTGACCAATCCCGGTGGGATGTTAGAGCACCCTTAATGGGTGCCTCTAAATCGAGTGCCCGAGTTGGGCGCCCCATTTGCCCTCCCTTAATGGGAGGGCGGTGCCCGGGCGGAACCACCCAGACACTCTTTCGGGAATGTATCCGCCCGGAAACCCGCCCAGGCACCCGATCCGGGGGGGGGGGGGGGGGGGGGGGGGGACGTGGCCCTCAAGGTTGAATTATTTTTTGGTTTTTTTATTAAGTTAAAAGAAAAATATTAGATATATATTTAGGTTAATGTATTGATTAGTTAAAATGTAATTTAATTAATTAGGTTTTGTAATGTAATTGTGGTTAATGCATTGATGTTGTTTGAATTTTATAATAATTGTACATTTGTTTTATAATTAATTAAATTGTTTTCGATTTATTAAGATTTAGTTAAATTTTAAAATTAGGTTTTAGTATTTAATGATGTATTTTTAAGTTTTAGTATTTAAATTTCCAATTAATGTACTATGTAATGCAGTTTTCTAAATTTTAATAATATTTTTTTTCTTTTTATATATTAATTGTTAATTAAAATCGAATGAATTAATTAAATTGAGTAATTACAATAATGATTATTAATATATTTTGTTGATTGTTGTGAGAGTTTTAGAGAAGATAATAAAAATAAGGACGTGCAACAAATACTTAACATAACTTGGTGGATTGGATAATGGTTAAGAATTTTGTGAGCGGTGATTTTTGTTGACGTGACGGAGAGAGAAGTTGACGTGGCTGAGAGAGAAAATCGGACGCCTGTAAATTGCCGGGCGTTGTTAACGTTGGTCTTAGCAATCATCATTCCTTTGTACAAGGGCCTTTGGATTCCAAGGAAGAATTATTTCTTCCCATGAATCAAAACCAAATATTATAATGGAATTAAGTATAAAATGGTGATTCAATTCCCTCCCAGTGCTATCATGCCAGCCAAACACACTAGTTTTGAAACACACTTAAAAAACCTTATTGAAAGTTTCTTGATAATATTTCTCGATCTTTCAAGAACATATTGCCTTCGAAAACAATTATTTAAAGTTTCAGAAACTTACTTAAATGAGACTTGGAAAACATTAAAATGTGTTTCTAAAAAGTGTCTAATTAAACGCACTTTTAAAGATACTTGTTCAAAATGTGAGTTGAAAATCTCAAAATGACAATTTTCAAAAAAAGCCATTAAAAACCCTTTAGAAACACTATTACCATTACATACACATTTAAAAAAAACTGGAAAAGCGTTTGAGAATATATATTTTTTGAAAATTCTCTCTAATAATAATTTTTTAAAGAAACATGTAAATGGTGTGTCTAGAAGATTGTCATCAAATTCAGTATTTTTAATCTATATTTCACTGAATACAATGTTTAATATGCGTAAATACAATGTGTCTCAAATATAATTTAATTATATATTTTACTTAATAAAGTATTTTATGTGTGCAATAATAATGCACCTCAATAATAATGTAATTAGCATAAGATAAATATAGTAATATTGTAGAGAAGTGCCAAATATCCTAATATATATGAAAATTATATATGAAAACGATTTTAAATAAAATAAACTCTAATAATACATGTGTCATTATAATTAGTATATTTTTTAAGGAACATTTTTCAAAAAAATAAAATTAACAAATTGAAAAATATGCACCGCAGAAACTTATTTGGCAAAATATGCACATTGAAAATGACACCTCAAGTGTCATTTTCATTAAGTGAAAACAGCACCTCAGCTGTCGTTTTTATCTCCAAATGAAAAAGGCACCAGTGGTGCCATTTTTAACCAAGGAAAAAATAGCATCCGAGATCAATACAAGTAAAAACGACACTGCTAGTGCCGTTTTAGCATAAGATAGAGTTCCAAAGCGTTCGCTTTGGTCGTTTTAGTTTGAACACAAGTATTATATTTTAAGATTCGTTTTACAACACAAGTATTATCGTTCTTGTAGCGATGATTACCATAAAATATTGTTTCCCTTACATGGGGTACAAGGGAAATTTAGGCTTATATAAACAACACAAATGAACATACTAAATAGTCTCTTTACATGTTTTCCTGTTGTGACCTAACTTGCGACAATGCCCACATCGTATTACTTGTCCACTTTGTTCGTCCATGTTGTTTCTGATTCTTTTTGTTTTCGGTCGTCCACTTCGTCCTACGATAGAGGGCGTTATTAATGCTATATGTCATTCCTCTGCCCAAAACATTTTGTCTAGTATTGGAAAGAAAATATGTGCATATGCTTTCCTGTAAGCTTGAGTGGCTAGGTATTCCGAGACGATAAACGAAGTATGAATGTTCGCGTGACGATTGCTGCATACGGCCAACACATGTGAGCATGGAATATGGTGTGCATCTATGAACCTGCAGGAGCATGTTGGGCATGTTTCCGTCAAAATAACCGGATAGCTACTAGATTGGTTGCTTTCGACACTGAAGATGTTATGACTATGTCTAGTGACACAAAGTTGTGCAGCCAACTGCCGTTGGTTTGTGATTTCCTCGTTGATTTTTTTAGGATAGGCCAATATCATATTCTCCCATTCATCTCTTCTACTGACAAAATATTTATTCAGTCGCAGATAACTCATCACGATGAGAGGACAAAGTGGTAAGCCACGTACACGCTCTAACACATTGTTGAAGCTTTCTGATAAGTTTGTGGTCATTATACCAAAATGGCGGTCAAAATCATGACCCAATACGAAACGTCACCTTGTTCTTTAATCCACTTAAAGCCATGATGGTAATTAACCTCAATATCCTTTAGATGCTCTTCAATTTTTTTTTCAGGAGCGACACCAGCATGCCAAAAGTTATGTTGCAATTCGACATTCCTGCACGGAGCATTTCTTGACATATTTGCACTCGTATGTCTCAGACAGAACCTGTGAATGTGACCTCTCTATGGGGGAAAAAGTCTTCACAATATTTGTAAGACCCGGAAACCGGTCACCAATAATACACAATCTATCTCGTGTGCATGCTCTACTGGCCAAAATACTTAAGAACCACTGCCATGAGCTGCCCGATTCTTTTTCAACAACAGCAAACGCCAAAGGAAACAAATCGGAGTTCGCGTGTGTACCCAAAGCAATCAAAAGAGTCCCCTCAAACTTGCCAAACAAATGAGTCCCATCAACGCTCAACACAGGTCTATAGTACTGAAAACCATCAATTGAGGCCGCGAAGGACTAGAAAATTCTTTGAAACTGCTCAATGTTGTGATTTATCCTCTATGTCTGAATCTCGACTCCGGTGTTGGGGTTGGTGGTGCAAATATTAGACATAAAGCATCTTAAATTACGATAAGATGTCTCATCAACTCTGTATACTTGTTCCAATGCTTTCTTGCGGGCGTACCAACCTTTGTCATACTTGATATCTATGAAGTAATGAGTCTTCACTAAAGCTTGAATTTCTGCAGGAGTAATAGTTATGTTTGTTCGAATGGTAGAAATAATCATGTTAGAAATTAAATCGCCATCACATTGCACGTGGTCATGCAAAAGGCCCTCGTTGCTATAGGTGTGTTCAGACTTGTACTTCTTAACTTAAAACATTCTTTGCTCTGACTGTAAGAGACATGTATCCTTCATTCACACTCTTTTTTCAACACAACCAGCTGTAAATCTTTTGGCCCAGACGTTAACACTTTGAATTGGATACTTTTTTGCAAATGTCATTCCTTCAACTCATGCAACAAATCTTTTTTTTGTTGAGAAAGTTCTATGCAACCAATAACTTCGTCCATCTTCTAAGTTATCGTATTCAGTGTACGCAGCAATACGACCATCGACATTTCCAATGACTGAATATTCAATCCAGTTCTCGTCCGACTCTATGTCTGGCAAGTGCATCAAATCTTGTAGTACTGACAAGGACAATAATTCATTACTAACGACGACTTCATGTACGTTGCTATCCGGTTCTCGATTCACTGTGTCTGCCATATGATGAAACATGAATAGCAGCTCCGGAAGTGGGATTGAATCTACATCAACATTGTCTATCTCCTCACCATCCCCCTGACCATCTGCTTCATCATCATCTGTCTCATCACTCTCTGCATCTTCAACCAGTCTTCCTTGAGAATGTACTTGAACTACATATGCTTCATAATTACTAATATTCATTAGTGTGTGCTAATACGGTTCAAAATAGGACTGAGGAACTGCCGATGACAGACCTTCTTCATATTGGCTATATGTTTGTGTCATTTGTTAATAATCCTCAGTCAACTGACTTTGGTGTACAGTAGTATAGTGCTTGGGTTGTTTCTGAACAAACAATATAATCGTATTCATGAAGTTAAACAAAGATAACATCGTAACCGTGCTCTGATCATCAAAAACTTCAGCATGTGTATACTTTTCATACGGTGTCTTTTTGCAGTTTAACTTCATATCAAACTCTCCTTCTTGGAAACCACAAACTCAACAAATTGTTTCACAGAGATCATCATATCGCATTTCAGTAGTAACATTAAGCATCCGTTTGTAACCACCTTCATATTTTGGTACCCCATCTACGAAAAAACCCCCATAACCAATCCGGTACTGGAGCTCATTAATTCGAGTGTAGAAAATCTACATTTCATACATGAACATAACAACAATACATTAACTATACATGCATTGTATTTCATGTCAAAATCAAAAAAACCAAATGAAAACCAAACCTCAACAATGTTTGTCGCATGAGAGAGGGAGTAATGGGGAGTGGGGAAAAATTTGGGTGTGGGAGAAAGAAGATGATGGCTGGCCAGCCCCATTTAAGCCCTATGGAAAAACAGCATCTCGAATGCCGTTTTTCCCTTGGTTAAAAATGATACCACTAGTGTTGTTTTCATTTGGAGATATGTCGTTTTCAATGTACATATTTTGTCAAATAAGTTTCTGCGGTGCATATTTTTTTGATAAAAATTCCTTTTTTAAATATATGATAACTATTTTTATTTGTTAGTTTAAAATAAAACTATAATTTAGGCATTCTAAATATTGCATTGTGAATATTGCATTCTCCATAAGAAAGACATTCCAAACGTTTGGAACATGTAGATCATGTAACATATCATTTTAAATATTCAACCAAGGTAATTCAATTTTTAGCATAATATGGGATTAAAATTTTAATTTCCTTAAATATGTATGAAAACTGAGATGTTGGGTTTCAGGAAGGCCAATCTACAAAATCTTAGCATATGAAGATATTTTAATATAAGGAAACAATATTGTAGAAAACTATGGATCGAGTTTAAGGAAGAAGAAGAAAGTTTATTGACTATTTTTTATTCTTACAAAAAAAACTTGATTACATTTTAATTGCTTGTGTATATATATGTTGTATTATTTCCGTTGGGTTCGTTGTATGCGAAGGGATGCATAATGAATGTTGTTGGTGTCCGAGGAGGTGCATAATAAATGTTGTTCTAGCCGTTGTAATCTTCAATACGCCCCCTCAAGTTGGGTCCTGAAATAGGTTGAATATACCCAACTTGGAAAAGATGGATTTTGCTTGTGGTTGATCGAGAGCCTTGGTGAAGATATCGGCGAGTTGATCTTTGCTGGGAATGTAGGGAACTTCGATTTCGTGGGCTTGAATTTTCTCACGGATGAACTGACAGTCAACTTCAATGTGCTTGGTTCTTTCATGAAATACCGGATTTTGAGCTATGTGTCGAGCTGCATTGTTATCACAGAACATCTTCATAGGGAGATGGTAAGGGTGTCCCATGTCGAGAAGTAGTTGTCTAAGCCAGATGAGCTCACTAGTAGTGGATGCCATGGCCCAGTATTCAGTCTCGGCACTGGATCCGGCAACAACAGTTTGCTTTTTGCTTTCCCAGGTTACCAGGTTTCCTCCAACAAATGTGCAGAAACCTGTAGTTGATTTCCGATCGTGGCTTCCAGCCCAATCTGCATCAGAAAAACCAGTTATCGAGTTAGAATTATTGTTTTTCATCCATATCCCTTGCCCTGGAGTTTTCTTAATATATCTAAGTATCCTAGTGATTATATCTAAGTGAGGAGTCCGAGGTGAATGCATGAATTGGCTGATGATGCTAACAACATAGGTTATGTCGGGTCTTGTTACAGTGAGGTATATGAGTTTCCCGACAAGCCTTTGATATTGTTGAATATCTTTTATGGGTTCTCCTTCAGTAGTGTTTATTTTTAGTTTAGTTTCTATGGGTGTATTTGCTGGTTTAGCTCCAAGTTTTCCTGTTTCTTTTAAGAGGCCGAGGGCATATTTTCTTTGTGAGAGAAAGTCCCTTTTTTGAATGTGCAATTTCTATTCCTAGAAAATATTTTAAACGTCCTAGGTCTTTAATATCAAATTTTGCTTGTACGTATTGTTTTATTTTGGTGATTTCATACCTATTGTTTCCAGTGATTATGATATCATCTACATATACTAGGATTATGGTAGTGGTGGTCTGATGATGTTTGGTAAACATAGATGCATCAGCGGAAGATTTTTTGAAACCATAAGAAATAAGGCAATGCCTGAGTTTGGCATACCAAGCGCGAGGAGATTGTTTTAACCCGTAGATTGCTTTGTTGAGTTTGCAAACCTGGTTTGTAGAGGTGTACCCGGGTGGAGGAGTTATATACTTCTTCTTCCAAGTTCCCCTGAAGAAAAGCATTTTTTACATCATTTGATAGAGTTCCCAATTTCTATTTACGGCGATGGAGAGTAGAACACGAACTGTGTTCATTTTGGCTACTAGGGCAATGGTTTCTAGGTAGTCTAGGCCATAGGTTTGTGTGTATCCTTTTGCTACTAGTCTTGCTTTATATCTCTCTATTGTTCCATCACTATTGTATTTGATTTTATATACCCATTTGCATCCTACGGGTTTAATTCCTTTTGGGATTGAGGTTAAGATCCAGGTATTATTTGTCTCTAAGGCTTGGATTTCATCTTTCATGGCGTTGCACCATTTTGTATCTCTTATGGCCTCATTGTAGTTTGTTGGTTCTATGTGAGTATCTATAGTCCCTAGAAATGCTTTGTGATGTGATTTTAATTGTTTATATGATAGGTATTCCTGGATAGGGTAGGTGACGTGAGAGGTGATATAGTTGTGCAAGTATTTTGGTGGACGGGTCGGTCGGGTTGATCTCCTTAAAATGTTTTCTTCTTCGTCGTCAGTTGGTGCTTCATTGTTTTCTTCTTCAAGATCAGGTGTCCTCATGGTGATTCTGGATCGCAGTTGATGGGTATCGGAGTATCGTCAGAGTTTGGTGATGCTGGATGTCCGTTGTCTTCAATTTCAGAGCCGAAAAAAGAGCTATTTTCTACAAAGAGGTACATCCCGAGAAATATACAATTTACAATCTTTGGGGTCATAACATTTGTACCCCTTTTTTTTAAAAGAATATCCTAAGAAAATACATTTATTTGAATTGGAATCAAACTTGTCGTCTCTTTTCCTGTGGACAAAAACAATACTTCCAAAAATTCGTAAGTGATCAAATCGACATTTTCGACCAGTCAGAATTTCTAAAGGTTGTTTGTTTTGGAGGCGAGCACTTGGTAGTCGGTTAATAAGATATGCAGCGGTTAAAATAGCATCGGACCAAAACATTTTTGGAACGTGATTTTGAAAAAGTAGGGAGCGTGTTATGTTTAAGTGGTGACGATTTTTTCTTTCTGCTACACCGTTTTGTTGTGGTGTGTTAACACACATAGTTTGATGAAAAATGCCTTTTTGTTTTAGAAAATTTTGAAAAACCTTACTGGTGTACTCAGATCCGTTGTCGGACCTTAAGATTTTAATTTTGAAATCATACATGTTTTCCACAAATCTTGTAAAAGTACAAAAAATATCAAAAACTTCAGATTTTCATTTTAATAAGTAAATCCATGTAGTACGAGGAAAATTGTCAATAAAAGTGACAAAATATTTGAAGCCATTATAAGATTCGGTTGGGGCTGGTCCCCAGATATCGGAGTGTATTAGTTCTAATGGGTGTCTTGTTTTGATAGATGATAAATGAAATGGCAATCGAGTTTGTTTTGAAAAACTGCATACATCACACAAAAATTATGTTCTAATAGACGGAAAAGCGATTTTAAAACTGAATGTGATGGATGTCACATTCTTTTATGCCATAACTCATGTTTGGATAAATTTCCAACATGTAATGCCTGTATGTTTTGATCTAGAATATATAGATTATTAACGAGTCGACCACTACCAATCGTCTTCCCGGAGATACGATCCTGAAATACAACATCAACAGGTGAGAAGATAATATTACAATTCAGTTCTTTCGTGATTTTTGCGACAGATAACAAATTTGATTCAAAAGAAGGTACATACAAGACATGTTTTGCAATTTTATCAAGTAATTTTATATTCCCTTCTCCTTCTATTTCTACTTGATTTCCATTAGCCACACTAACAAACCTATTTACTAGGGATAAGTTTCTTTTAAGATCTAGTAATAAGTTTGGATTGCTAGTCATGTGATCGGTGACGCCAGAATCAATAATCCATACATTGTTTTTATTTTTCCTAGATTGAAGTGCTGAAAAGTAATTTTCCAGAGTTTTTATCATACCTGCGGAATTACATGAAGTGGAGGGTTGATTGTGCAAAACTTCATTCAGTTTGTTTATAAGAAGATGGATATTCTCTGAGCCCATTGGGCCCGTGTTTGCTGGATCTGTGCGTTTGTGTGGAGAAAAGAGGTTTCTGCTGGTCGGGTTCATAGCCGACCCGATAGCGTTATCCGGATTCGTCGACATATTTATTTCACCCGATCCGACTGCTGACATTCCAAATACTTCCTGCGAGAAAAAATAGGTTTAGGGTTGGGTTGGTGGCTGCCGCCGCTACCTCCGGCGGTGGCGAAATAGCCGCTGCCCCCCGATGATCCCCCGTGCGATGAGTTTCTCCCATCCCCTCCTCAACTGTCGTTGTCTTTTGGTGATCGGAGATGCGGATGGAGAAACCAACAGTTTTTTTGTTGTGTCTGGTTTTTTTGCAGTTTTCGCAGTGCTCGTCCTTCTGATTTCCATACCGTTTTTTGTTGTTTTGATGCTGTTTTTGTGATTTTCCAGTAAAGAATGCTTGATTTTCGGCTTCTGTTGTTGATTGGTTTTGCAAAGGAGCGGTGGTCCTTCGTCGCGATTCTTCGCGAAGGATCATCGCAATGACTGAGGCAAGCGGCGGTAGTTCGGGGGCCATGAGCACCTGACTGCTGATGTTTTCGAAAGATGGGTCTAGACCTACCAGAAACTGGTAGATCCGGTCTTGTTCAGTCCTTTTTTTGAGTGTCCGTGCGTCGGTTGTTGGTGGTTCATAGATCCCCAACTCGTCCCATGCCTTTCTGAGAGTACCGAGGTACTCAGTGATGTTTTTGTGGTTCTGACGGGACTGCGCAATGTCTTGTTTGAGTTTGAAGATGTGCGCGAAGTCTTGTGCCTTCCCGTAATGCTCTTGGACCGCATCCCAGAGTTCTTTTGCGTTGTCTTTGTAGAGGAAGATCTCCCCTATCTGTGGTTGCATGGACGCGATTATCCATGACATGACCAGGTGGTCGGAGGTCTGTCATTCTTCCTGCTTTGCCTTCGTTTATGGTTCCTCCGGTCTTTTTGCAGTTCCGGTGATGTGGCCGATTTTCCCCCTGCCGCTGAGGGAGAGGGAGACCGCCCGCGCCCAGGACAGGTAATTTGTCCCGTTGAGTAGTGTTGATACGAGACGGGAGGGGTTTTCGTGGTTGTTTCCCGACATGGTTTTGGTGGTTTTGTTTTTTTTTGTGTGGTTTTTTGAGGGTTTGGATGTGGGTTTGCGCCTTCAACCCCCTTAGTGAGGTGAAGATCGGTGATGATTCTTTGGGGATCTGAGATCGAGTCAATGCTCTGATACCATGTAGAAAACTATGGATCGAGTTTAAGGAAGAAGAAGAAAGTTTATTGACTGTTTTTGATTCTTACAAAAAAAACTTGATTACATTTTAATTGCTTGTGTATATATATGTTGTATTATTTCGGTTGGGTTCGTTGTATGCGAAAGGATGCATAATGAATGTTGTTGGTGTCCGAGGAGGTGCATAATAAATGTTGTTCTAGCCGTTGTAATCTTCAATAAATATGGAGGACATTTTGGCAAAACACAAACACTTGGAGAGTATTTAAGCTAGCGAACATGATAGTAGTAGGGAGGATATTTTAGTATATATGAGATGCACGAAATGTATTTAAGCGAAAAAACCCAATTTACAGTAGTATGTAATGAAGCACTAGTTATCATATATTACATATTTTTATATTTATATACATATATGTATATATTACTAATTTATGTCATATTATATGTAAACGATAGCTGTCATGAAGAATTGAACTTCATATCTTGTTTGATTAAATAAATATTTCTAACATATTGTATATATGTTTGATAAACAAACGTACATCGCACATACAATTATGGTCTAGTAATAAGAGTGTTTAATGTAGATGTTGATGGAGGTTCGAATATAAATAGTTCAAAAATATAAGTGACGTGAAAATATAATTAAAATATATTACGCGTCGTCATGATGTTCATTTTGATACTTGTTCTTTTTTAGCCTTCGTATGTTTCATTCTCAAAGTGTAGTCTCTGCGCACTTCGTTTTAAGGCTCCAATATTAGTGGATACATCGATTGATGTTAATCCTTTCCTCAAAGGGGATTTCGTTGAGTAAGTTTTTGGATTAATGAATGTTGGGAATCAGTACCCACCTTGCTGCAAAATTGATTAAACAAGTTATAGCTATCCCATGTGAGGACGTCTTAAAAGTATTAGTTCGTCAGATTTTGGGTTGGGTACAAGTATGCTATATGCATTGTTGATATATGCATTCGAGAAACAGGATAAGATAGCCATTTGAAAAGTCGCATTACCACAATAAAGTTCTTTAGAAAATTCCTGGACTACTTATTAGTATTGAAATACATGTTTTTTATTGTGTTTCTATTAAAGTACAGAACTAAGCATGTAGTACAAAATGTACTCCTTCCTGAAGTAAAACAAACCTTGCAGTACGATATTAAACAAGCTAATGTCAAAATTAATTAATTCCCTACGACATTAGGGCTCTAGACAAAATTGAATTTGATTATCTTAAATAATCACGACCTCATTGAAATAGGGACGTGAGCTTGAAAATGGTGATTTGACTCAAAGATATTACGATATTTAGCCCAATGGATAATGACTTGTTTTAAGGTTTTTGGTTCACATATCAGATATAGTAGAATAGCTTCGACTAAATTTTTGTCATTCAAAACGATCTCAATCATTCTTTCATTGATCTTGTTTGCCCCTCGAGTCTATGTCTCGGCCATCCGAATGTTTATCTTTTGAGTTGATCTCAAGTGTTCATTAATTAAGTTTTTTACTTTCAAATCAATTTTGACCGTCTATTATTTTTGGTCCTTTAAATCAAACTTAGTCGTTTATTAATTAATATTTACCTTTTGTTTTTATTTATATTATTTATATGTTTACATGGAAAATTTGATGTATTATTATGATGTTTTACCACTAAATTTGTCCTAAATTAATCTTAAACTAAAAAAATTAGTACAACAACATAATCTCACAAAAATCAAATAAGAAATTAGTCCAAAACAATATGTTGTACTAACAAAATATAATTATTTTTTTGAAAAAATAATAAAATATTGTCCAAACCGATCCGGTCCAAGACCAGTTCTGACCGAAATGGTTTGGTCCCGGACCGGACTTGGCCTGTCCGGTCCCAGATCCCCTGGGTTCTGAAAAATTTGTCGATATGTTCCGGTTTGGTTTTGGACTGGTGTACACCTCTAACCATAGGTTAGTGAGCGTTATTTTCACATTGTCCACATAGCTTTGGGAAATAACATTTCTAAAAGTGATGTTTTTTTTTTTTTGCATTTGGTCCATATATACAAGATGAAAGCATCATGATATGGTGTTCATTATTTTGTTTTTCATTTACCCCATTCCCGGTGTTTAAGAATGTTTTACTTACGTTAGCAATGATTTTTGACAAATTTCATTGTGCACTATGTTTAGTAATTATTAAGATTTATTTAACAAAATTTCATGACAAGCTAAGAAAATCAAAATCTCGTTGGATAAATTAAAATGATTGTTTTGAATATTAAAGCCTTTTGTTGTGCAAGTACAAACCAAAATATCATAATTTGAAACATCAACTACATATTAGTGTTTATAGTCCACGACTAATTTTTATTTACAGACTATTAATATATTTTATACCTGCAATTTACATAACCTTATCATTTTTATGCACAAGGACTAATTTTTATTTACAGACTACTAATATATTTTATATATAGAGTTATAATTTTTGTACTTATTACTCATGCTTGTATGATCGTAACATTTTTGTTTACACAAGTCATATAATCACATATAATCACATTTTTGTTTACACAAGTCATATAATCACATGATTCGTGATCGCAGTACCTATGTGATTCACGAAACAAATCGACTGGTACTAAATATCATCCATCCCATCCATGTGATTAATAAGAGGGGAAGCCGGAGTAGAAAGTCGAAGTAGGAAAGTCAAAAGTTACATAAGTTGTATAAAATTCTTTTGAAGACCGAACATTTAATATATTTCCAATTTTATTCTTAAAATATCCCATCATAACAATCCCAACTCCCAAACAAAATAACCACTAAAATTTTCTCATTTCCACATCAAATCCCAAACATTCCAACCGGCGACAACCCCGCCCCTACCCTCGAATCATCGTTCCCGTACGTTTCGACCGAACGACCCCAATCGTTTGGTGAAAACTGTTGGTATTTTGGCCTTAATAAATGTTTTGATGATTTAATCAACCTAATCTTAATTATAGTTAATGTAGAGTAACACACATATTACATTGCATATATATTGTATTGTGCTAACTTCTATAGGTAATTAAGACTCAAGGAAGAAAGGAAATCAAGTCAAGACATGTACTAAAGCTATATTGTACTAAAGCTATATTGAAGGCATGTAATCTTGCTTTTTTTGAGTCTTAGGAACATTGTGTCATTGAACATACTTTGGCTAAAATCAACTCACATACACACTAAGTTCGCTATAGAAGTCACACACAAAATTTCACATCATTTGAACTTCAATAGATCACCCAAACTTAGACCGGAAAACACCAAACCAAAACCAAAACTGTATGCCCACGTTCGGTCGATCGAGTGATTCATTATCCTGTTAGTGTTTTACTGTCCGGTTTCGGTCGACCGTCCAGACCTTTTCGATCGACCGAGTCAACACAAATTTCTGACTGTTAGAATTGTCGTTTGATACAAACGGTCGTATTCGTATTATTTACATATACCCCTAAATACTTTTTCCTATCGGTCGACCGAACCAAGTTCAAATTTGCCTATCGGTCGACCATTCTCCCCATCCGGTGGACCGAACTCATTCAGTTTTGGGTTCTGCAATTTGCTATTTTGTTTTCTTCCACAAACACTTACCAAACTTATCCCAACGGCTATAACCCACTTAGAGCTTATAAATAGGTATTCCTATGACAAAATTACACAACTCTTACACTTCCATTCGTCATACACACTTAAGAGAGAACCCAAAGTCTCCCGATCCCAAAATCTACTCTCCAAGCCTAAACTTCCACATTTTAGTATCAATTCCACATCCTAAGCTAAGTGTGCTCAAGTTAGAGAGTGTGTTCCACTCAACATCTCTGTTGTAAAGAAGCAAGGACTTCGGTGAAAGCCCAAAGTGTTCCTCTCGGATTGTGAGAGAAGAAAGTCAAGCTCGCGAGGGTGTTCACGGAGCTTGTTTTGTAAAAGGCTTAATCTTGGCCCGGAAAGATGTTGATAGTGAAGACGTGAGCAGAGCTCGAGGGAGATCGAGCGGAGCTTGCAAGAGAGGAAGTAGGCGGGAGACCGAACCTCTATAAAAATCTGGTGTCATCATTGTGGTTTGCTTTACTTTCTTGTTTTAGTTTTATTTCCGCTGCATTTACTTGATTGTTTAAACAAATAGGTAATTAGCCTAAAAGTGATTAGAATTAGAGACCCCCACGATCCTACAAAAACAAGGCCGATCGTTTGGTGAAAACGACTCAGCTCGTTGGTGCATCCGACGCTGGACTGACGTGTCCTAGCTTTTTTTGAGCGGAAAAACGACCCAGCTTGTTTGGTTGAAAAATGACACAACTCGTCTTAATGTTCGTCTTTGTACAAGTTAATTTTTTACAAGTTGGTTTGTTCCATTTTCAACTCGTTTGTATTAATTGAATTTGAATCTTACAATGGTGCCATAAAGTTGTTTAGAAACATATCATTTTTCATAACCACGTAAATAATGGAGAAATTAAACATAACAAGTTCACCTAGGAAATTAAATTGTACACATATTAATGATCTAACACTCAAAACCAACCATCCGTAGTTGTATATGTCATTAGTTAAGTTGTATCATGTAGAACAAAATGTTTCATGTATAAGAGAGAAGTATTTTTTTGTGAAAATGAGTCAGGTTGTTAATTAAGCTGCAACAACCCAACTCGTTTGGTGAAAACAACCCAGCTCGTTGGTGCGTCCCGCCAGAGACTGCTGCGTCCCAACTGGTTAGGGGGAAATGACTCAGCTTGTTTGGTGAAAACGACCCAACTCATTTCGTGAAAGCAAACCCGCTGGTTTGATAGAATGACCCAACTTGTTTGGTGATTTTATTAATTAAGTTGTGTCATGTAGAACAAAATGTTTCATGTCTTAGAGAGATTTTTTTTGGGTTAAAACGAGTCAGGTTGTTAATTAAGCTGCAACGACCTAGCTCATTTGGAGGAAACGACCAACCACGTTGGTGTGCCCCGCCAAGGACTGTTGCGTCTAGGGGTGCACACGGGTCGGGTTGAACCCAAAAACCAACCCGAACCCGACTGGTTGGGTCGGGTTGGGTTGGAAAAATATGAAAACTAAAATTTCGAGTCGGGTTCGGGTTGGGGGGTCGGGTTGACCCAACCCAACCCGAACCCGAAGAAATTTTGTTAATAAAGTAATTCCCAAATAATCTGTGTCATCACCTAAACAGAAAGGTCTCCTAACCGTAAATCCGTGCCGCATATCGCATATCTCAAATCCCTACTCCCTCAACTCGCGGAACCCTAGTCGCACATCCCAAATCCCCGCCCCCTCTCCAAGTAGCCTCGCCTCCTCTCCGTCGATCCCTCCTCACGCATGTGCACGATCTTTGGCCCGGGCTGGTGATTCTGGGTCGTCGTCGTCGTCTGCGGCGCTGTCAAGGTTTCCTTCCTCCACTTAGTCCACTACCTCCCCGGTATCGTAATTGCATCACAAGCTCTATTTTTAAGAGCCCACCAACGTATATCAAATATTGGGTTAAATTTGTTGCAACACTATCAATCAAGGTATGTGTGGAAATACATTTCAATAAACATGTTTTTTATACTTGTGCTGCGCACCACAAGAAATCCTGCACAGGAAGGAGTTTCTATAATTATCTTGACTTGCCATTCATCATCAATAGTCTTTATTAGTGGTATATGTTTTACGAATACTAACTGCATCACAGTCTACAATTTTAATGTGTTCTTTGACTTTACATTTTGCAGAAGTTCGTGGCCCATCTTTTCTACTTCAGAAGTAGAAGAGTTGTTATTGATACTTATTAGTTATTGATTTTGTACTTCAAATGGAATACAAAGTTTTTTCTGGTATGCCTTGATGTGTTCTGTAACATCCCCGAACAGTGAAAAATTTAAACTTTTTAAATTAAGAGAAACACATGGACACAACCATCAAGAGTGGGGACATTACTGAAAGAAATACATAAATAAGTCTGGTGCACCAGAACACAATACGAGTTTGTCAAAAGAGTGATTACATTACAACACGAAACACAAGGTACATATAATCACGACAACCTAAAAGTAGGCAGACGACAGGATCCAGTCCCAAAGTGCAATCTCCCTCGGTCACCACCCGCCGGAACCTAACGCGGTCCTGAAAATAAACATAACAACAATGCCTGAATTTCCATAAGGAAACCCCGTATGACAAGCTCACCTATATGCCCTAACATACTAGTATAGCATGGCATGAAATACAAAGCAGTAAAACAACACGCCACCAAGGGCCAAACCGGACATCCGTCCCGCGATCGTTCCCGCTGCCACACAGGCCCCGCGGTCTACAATCGCCACCGCTGCCACACAGGCCTCACGGTCCGCGACACCGGTACCACACAGGCCACACGGTCCAACCTCACCGCCGCCACACAGGCCTCACGGTCCAAATATCGGGTCTCCGTAGAGACCTACCGTAGGCACATACGGTCTAACGGACAATACGCAACACATCCCGACACGCGACTACACGAGCCAAGGGATCGGTGAGGATACGTTCGCACTTCCGCGCAAGGTAGAAATCAGATCTGAATACATCGTGGTCCACCACCACCACACCAACGGAGCCGTCGCTCAGGTCGGTCCATCAACCGGCGCCACACAGACCGCACGGGATATCACTCGATAGGTGCCCAATCGAGCTACCTGCCGGAACACATCATCGGCAGTCCATCGCCGCAACCACACAGGCTACGCGCGATCCTCCCTGCCGCCACACAGACCGCACAGGGGCCCTACCGCCGCCACACAGGCCACACGGCACGTGCAATAACTGCCATCAAGGCCAGTCGAACATATCCGCCACACAACGCCAGACAATCGACAGATCCGAACCGAAGTCCGCAGGGTCAACGAGCTCCACGTGCAACACCAACTCCGGCTCCAACAAGCAGGGTCGCGACCTCCGTCGCCGTCAATAGGCCGGTACCTCTCTGGACCTCCGTCGCCATCGGCCGGTAGTCACTGCACCCGTCGCAGTTGCATGTTGCTGAAGCAATGGGATCCGTAATCCCTCAGGCCGCTACTCTAACGCGAGTCAAACGATCCACCAGATTTGTCACGATCCATACATGGAAGTGACGCGTTTCGGACACCCACACTCTTCCACACGGCGGTCCCTGGGCAGGCACGCATAACGCGCCCACCGTCACCTCCCGGCTCACGCACAAGGCGAGGACACGGGTTTCCGTGGACAGAGTTGACATCCTAAGTGGAACCAGGAATCCTGTCCTGTGCAAAACGGTCGACCGAAAGAGACACGGTCGACCGTTTTCCTCAAGGGAATTCGGTCAACCGAAGTGACAAACGGTCGACCGCTTCCACAAGGGAATCGGTCGACCGAAAGTGACAACTCGGTCGACCGTTTCCACAAGGGAATCGGTCGACCGAAGCGTCTGTCACGGTCGAACAATTTGCGCAACACATAAATCCCAACGGTCTACCGAAGGTCTAAACCGGTCGACTGAAAGAGGTCAAAATCCGAAGTTTGGTCAACGCTCAAAACGAATCTATCGGTCGACCGAACACTTACATGGTCAACCTAATATTTTCTATGTCATCAAACGGTCGACCGAAAACGAATATCCTACCGGTACACTAAAGTTACGGTCGACCGAACACAAGGTCACGGTCGACCGAAACACGACAGGCAGACTAAAAATACTGCGATCGGTCGACCGTCCAAGGGACCCGGTCGACCGACAGACGTCTTCAACCTCGCGCCAGCCGAGGTTTTGACGCCCAAACTCGTCGCCGGCGAGGTCTCCGACCTCCCGCGACCCACCAAAACATCACCCCAACGTGGGTGATCACAATAGGCCTCTAATGCAAGAACTTGGCATACCTCTTCTTTGAAGATCGACGAAGAACACCGGAGCTCCGACTACCACGCCTCCGGCCGCAACCTCCACTCACGTCCTCCTTGCACCGCACCACACCCAGCACTTCTTGCTTCACGCGCACCTTCTCCACCAACTCAGCAGCCACCAAGGAAGAGGAAGGAATGGGTGGAGAGGAGGAAATGAAGAAAGGAAGAAGGAAGGAAAAGAGAAGAAGGAACCCTTAAAACCCCTCTCCTTGCTACAGTGCACGTCACTCTCTCTCCCCTCATCTACAGTGCTCGCCCCTTCACCTTCCCATGCAACCCCTGCCATTTACCTTCCCCATGCAAACCACACCTTAAACCTCCACTAAACCAAGCTTAACCCTAAACAAGGGTTAGGGACATAACATGTTCAATTGGCCTACTTGAAACTTTTCTAATGCAGAGTTTCGATGGACCTTAACTGCTTACAAGTTGTTGAATGCATTTCACATCTTAATACTGTTACCAAGAAATTCAAAAGTGAACTTGCCTTCATAAATACGGGTTCAACCCGATCCGACCCAACCCAACCCGAAAATTTCGGGTCGGGCTGGCTTGAACCCGAATCGGTTCAGGTTTCGTTTTCCCAAACCCAAAATTTTCAGGTTGGGTTGGGTTCTGGCCTAAACCCGACCCATGTGCACCCCGAGCTGCGTCCCAACTCGTTTAGGGGGAAACCGACTCAGCTTGTATGGTTAACACGAACCAACTCATTTGATAAAATGACCCAACTTGTTTGGTAATTTTGTTAATTAAGTTGTGTCATGTAGAAAAAAATGTTTCATGTCTTACTCTTAGACAGAAGTACTTTTTGTTAAAATGAGTTAGATTGTTAATTAAGATGCAACAAAGCAGCTCGTTTGGTGGAAACAACCCAGCTCATTTGGAGGAAAACCTACCCAACTCGTTTGAGGTGAAAACGACACAACTCGTTTGGGGTTCAAACGAACCGGATCGTTTGATAGAAAGACTCAGCTTGTTTGGTGATTTTGTTAATTAAGTTATGGCATGTAGAACAAAATGTTTCATCTCGTAGAGAGAAGTATTTTTTGTTAAAACGAGTCAGGTTGTTAATTAAGTTGACTCATATTGGACAAGTCACAATTACATGTTAATGGTCTATCACTAGAAAACAATCATTCATGAAAAATATTAAATTGAACTATATGGACATATTTGCATCCCGAGCGGTCCACAGGGGGACATACTCGTCTTGAGTGGGATACTTGTGTCCCGTACCAAATTGTTTGGACCAAACGAGCCAACTTGTTTGGACTAGACTAGCTAGTTTGCTTGGGCCCAATGGACAAATTTGCATTCCGACCGGTCTAGAGAGGGGCATACTCTTCCCGAGCGGTAAACTTGCATCCCGAACAAACTTGTTTGGAACAACTAGCCAACTTGTTAATTTGGATGAAACAAGCCAACTTGTTTGTACCAGTGTGACAAATTTTTGTCCCGAACCGTTCAAAACGGGACAGACTCCCGGAACACATGTGTCTCGAACCAACTTAACGACCCAGCTTGTTTGTAACAAACGAGACAACTTGTTTGAACCAAACGAGACGACTTCTTTGGTCGACCTGACCAGTATGCTTGGACTGAGCCAACTAGTTTGTGGCAATGAGTCAGCTTTTTTGGACCAAATCGGTGATGATCCAAACCCAATGGAAGATAGCCGAAAATAAATCACGAAATGGTCCAAATATCAAGTGATAAAACTGAAAAAAAGATAAAAATAAAACTTACATGATGGAAATTGATCTTAATACTACCGTGTGTTAGGTAGGATGGTTGGAGTGAGATTTTGTAGGAAAAAGGGGAGAATTGGAGATGTTGGGAAAGAAAATTATATGACTTGTAATTAAGACAAAAATAAGGACAAATTTGACAATTGGTATTCTTTTTTATGCCAGAAAATGGCAATGATTCTCAAACAAATAGAACCTCAGTCAATGACATTTTAATATATTTTCGGTTAATAAAATGGTTCTATAGAAAGTGATTCATACAACCAAATAAACAACTTCTATTTCCACATTATAAGTATATTGCGATTTTAAATTTAATGAATTTTAAAATTAAAGTCCGATAACATTGCAAAATGCATGTTTTAATTTTATTTCAACGTAATATTGTGCAACTAAGCATTGTTTACACGAAAGCCTTCTAATATGCATTTTTTTGTTTTATTATTGTGCAATTATGGTCATTGTTTGTGTTACAAATTTATGAAATGCTCAATAATGTTTGACCATTTCAAATCTAAGGTTACATTCAAATAAATTTTATTTAGTTTTATTAATTTATGAAATGCTCAATAAGTTTATTTAATTTATTTTTGCAAGAGACGTTCACATTATTCTAGGATTGTATATAGTGTTATCTTCTATGGACTTATTAGTAAATTGTATTCTACATGTTTTAAAAATAACTTGTGCAAGGCATGGAGCAAGGCTTATGTCTATCAATCGTGTCTTATCGTGTCATCTCTGGTCGGATGTTAATGGGTTTTGGGTATACACGAACCCGACACTTTAAGGAATCGTGTACACGAACCCAGACACAAACACAACACGGTAGTTGTCGTGTATACACGACATGATTTGTACACGAATTCTTATCGTGTCGTGTAACACGATAAAACCCGAACAGATACTAGTACCTGTGTGCAGGGTAAATACCTACAAACACAATAAATACCTATATACACGATAAGGAACTAATACACGATATGGTAAAATAGGATCGTGGAGTTTCTCATATGCAGTAGCTCGGAATCGCATTTATACAAGGATCCATTAATCAACAAGAACACCAAAAATAAGTTACCGATCATAAGAAGAAAAAACCCTACAAAAGTCACAGACAAAGAAAAGATGCGCAAATTTTGCAAATCCAAATATGATAACATAACATGTGATTTGTCAGACCATCTTTAGTCATGAAGTTGACAACCTGGACATGAACTTTCTCTCTCTTCTCTCTCTCTTCCACGTTAGCTTTCTCTCTCATCCACATTAGCTTTCTCTCTCCCCAACCTACTTTTGTCTTTTTCCTATACTATTCACCTCTTAACCCTACATCTCTCATTTACATCATTTTGGGGTCGATCTTGGAAAAACATTAAACAAATTCTAAAAAGCAAAAAATAAAAACCATATTTTCAAAAAAATAATTAAAAAAACATTAAAACTAAATTTAAAAAATCAAAACAAAAAAAATCACACACGCATGCGTGAACAGTGACGGCCGGGTTGTCACCCCCCGGTGAATGGGCGACGACTCGGACGACCGGGTCTTCAGGGTTCGTCAAGCTGGACAACCCCCCGTTACTAGTGCTCTCAGACTCCTAAAAATCTAAATATCACCATTCTGGTGAGATTCAAAAATCCAAATGTGATGGATAACGTAACATAGACTTGTTTCTAGTGGCTCAAATCCTAAATCTCATAACAAGACAACATAATACAATCTCATTTGAAAAGTAGAAGAACATGACAAGTAGAGAAGTAGATATGGTGTGAAATTCATGAACCTTAAGAATCATGAAAATAAATAAAATACAAAATTGCCTAACAAACATGCAATTCTTTAACCGATCGAAGAAAAAAATAATACAATTCTTTCGAATTCACACAACCACATCATCTTCGTCTGCACATACTAAGCATAAAAAACTCAAAATCACCAAAACGAATCAAACCCTAGCACGAATTCGCGGATCCAAACGAAAAGTCGTGAAACACTCTTGAGATCACACATTGCTCAGAGAAGAGAAAAAAACGACAGAAAACGGAACAAAAGCGGTGGCCGACGAAGGGACTGGGGTGGGAATTGAGCGTCGGCCGGCGAAGGGACTGGGATGGGGACTGAGCGATGGCCGGCGAGGGGACTGGGGTGAGGACTGAGGCACTGAAAGGAGGCCGAGCAAGAGTTAGGGTTAGGACTGGTAGGGATTTTGCAAGATTGGGTATTGGATTGGAATTTGGGATTGGGAATCGGGGCACTGAGAATTTGAGCCGCGGGTTCCGGTTCGAGTAACTGGGTTTGGGATTGGGTATTTGGGTTAGGGTTAGTTGGTTATGCAAATCTGAGTTCTAACGTGTATATCGTGTATCGTATCTTAACGTGTCTACTCATATCTTAATCGTGTTCATCGTGTATCGTATACAACCGTGTCTATCGTGTATATTGTGTATGGACCTTTATACACGAACCCGACACGATAAGGATTCGTGTATCGTGTCATGTATGCTTTTCATGTATTCGTGTACTGGTTCTTGTACACATACACTAAATTATCGTTTCGTGTCTGATTTTGGCAGGTCTAACAAGGCTAGTTATTCATGATCGATATGATTCATCATATCAAAACTTGGTTTGCAAAGATGATTTTGCAATTTTTCATGTAACTTTTACAGCAAACATTATAAACGTGAATTTTCAGTCATCTAGTTTATACTACTCATCTATTTATTTCATGTATTTCCCTCCTAATCACGATTTACTCAAAATATCATTGCAAGTATGATTCTTATTTTGCCAAATACGATTACCTTCAAACATATACACCCTAAAACATATTGCATGTAACATAATTTTTGTTTCTTCCTTCTTAAGTAAATATGGAAAATTTATAATTTTAAGTGAGGAAATACATCAAGAACTTATTAGTACGGTTGTAAATGAGCCGAGTTCGTACGAGCGAGGCTGGCTCGAACTCAGCTTGTTTATTTTTGGGCCTGCTCGTGGCTCGTTTCTTGCTCGCAAACTGCTCAACTCGGATCGCTTGCTCGCGATTCTACTCGTCAAATTAATCAACAATTCAAAATAGATTTCAGAAGTTAATATCTTCCACTACCAATCATCCCAACATGTTGATGCCATCACAGAGGCCAACAGAATGAGCAAATATGTTCAATTAATCAACAATTCAAAATAGATTTCAGAACTTAATATCTTCCACTACCAATCATCCCAACACGTTGATGCCATCACATGGGTCAAGAGAGCGAGCAAATATGTTCAATGATAATAAAGAAAGTCACAAACATTTAAAACTCGTCTAACATCCTATTGTTGGCGATGTGCGACTAATATTTGGTTTTAGGGATGACACTTCAATTCTTGGTAATGTGGATGTTACTTCAATTTTAATTGTTTTGGAGATTTTTCAATTCAACTACTATGTTTGTCTTCACCTATTTTAAACTAATTTATTTTAACGTCATATTTAAAGAACTATAAGACAATTTTCTATGTAATTAATCATCTTATTATTTTCAAAGCATTATTTTCTTACAATAATATTGCAGAAATTAATTTCTATGTTTTCATTCATTCTCTATGTATAAAGATGTATATTTGTAATCACTAGTGCATAATAAGGAATAGACGTCACAGTATATACGTCGGATGGGTCAACGACCGACGCCTCATATTATAGACGTCGGGTATTATTGTAACCGACGCCTATAGGTTTGTATACATGTCGGATATTACTGTAACTGACACCTATATGTATATAGACGTTGGTTGTTGTATAACCGACGTCTATAGGTAAAGTTTTTGAAATATAATTAAATAATAATTTGCTTTCAAAAGAATTTTCCGTTAATTAATTTAGTAGAACAAAATAAAAAATTATGCATTTAAGTCACTGACATGATACCTCGTGTGTTGTAAGAATTGGTCAAGTTGTCGTGACATCTATAGGTAAAGTTTTGGATTGATTTAAAAATAGTTACATCAATGTAACTATCATATATGTGTTGAAGTTTAATCCCATATTGGAGAATGATTTTTGGTTGGTGGGGTTGATAAACGTCACCACTTCTTTACTTCTAAATGGGAGTTGGGTACCATACTACAATAGGCAAGTGAATCTTATATATTTAATGGTCAAAAAATGGTTGCACTGTATTATTTTTATTTGAAGATATAGACGTCAGTTTTATAGGGTAGCCGACGTCTACAGGTTGTAATGTATGTTTTTTATTATTATTTAAAAGTATAGACGTCAGTTTATAGGGTAACCGACATCTATAAGTCGTAATGTATTTTATTATTATTATTTAAAGGTATAGAGTCAGTTGTTAAACATTTTACTATTAACCGCAATTGCACGACCGTCGTTAAAGACGGGTCAAGAACGGGTCGATCCGCATGGAGCATTTTCAACCTTTGAGTGAGCGAAATCAAGTGGGAAATAATGGTGGAAGAAGAGATTATTACGCTACTACTAAAAAGACGACTACACTAAGAATGCAAAACAAACTAGATTACGATGCAAATGAAAACTAAGAAATGCAGCAAACGATGTGGAACGAAATATGGATGAATCCCCTGAGGGATGGGGTGTGTGCACATATGAGGTGAGAGAATTAGTGAATGTCACATGAAAGCATGTGTGTGTGTCATGTGTAGGATCGATGTGGGTCTTTAAAAGAATATGAGTCATTGTTAGAACTAGAGCTAGATGAACTAGATTTAGAAGATACCTCACTTTCTTCATCTATTGTTGCAATGAGGATGTGTGGGCATCTTCTCCCTTGGATGAGCTTGATGAGGAATACGATGTTGAGGTGTTGTTATCCCATCTCTCTTGAGCTTCATCCATTTGGCTTGATTCTCCCTTTTTCTCGGTTGGTGATTCTTCATTGTCACCATACTTAGCTTGAACTGTTTGCCACATATTATGTGCACTTTCACAAGAGGAAACAAGGTCAAAACGTTCATACTTAAGTGCACAATGTAATACATTCATAACCTTGGCATTCAAGCAAGCTAATTTCTCCTCTTCTAAACTCCATTGTTTATAATCATATTTAGGCATATCACATGGAGTTATGATCATGGACCACATTTCTAAATTAGTTATGGATCTTAAGTATATCTTCATTTTACTTTTCCATGAGCAAAAAATTGTTCCATCAAAATATGGTGGTCTAGAAGAGCATGTAGGGTGATTCTAAATCACAAGAGGTGGATGAAATTTCGACCATTCTTACTACGGTTAAGTAGTTGATTTAAGCACCTATGCTCTTTTACCAAATGTAGGATTGATGTGGGCCACTAAATCTAATAATTTTTTGTTAGGATCTATGGCCCTCTAATCACTAGATAATTGTGGAATAAAAATACTAATTGAGGATTAAGGAAAGAGACAATTGCAAACCACAAATTCGTCGCACTTGAGTTTAGAGAGTGTTAAAACATTTTACTATTAACCGTAAGTGCACAGCCGTCGGTGAAGATGAGGCAAGTACGGGTCGATCCACAGGGAGGCGAGTAGTCTCTGGTTTGTCAGAAATCAAGTTGTGAAATAAGGAAGAAGAGATGTGCTTACACTAAACTAGACTACACTAAACTAATAGTTAACAAATGCAAAAGAAAACAACTAAAGATTGACTAAAACTAGCTAAAGATCTAATAAAGAGATTTGAATTCGGGAAAAGAAACCCCTAAGGGGTGGAGTCCGTGCACATATGAAGTGAAAAAAGTGATGAATGATGCATGTAAGCATTTATGTGTGCGTGTCATGTGTGTGTCTTCATGTATAGAAAGTGTCTAAAGATGTGGCAAAACCTATCAATCCATTTACACAACGTATCGGCAATTACTACTTGATTATCGTGAGAGTAGGCTGATCATCAGAAGTGTCTAAGTATATGGCAAGACTCGTCAAAAACCATGAACTCATGTAAAGAACAAAGCTAAGCATGAAATGTGTCTAAATCTTATGGCAAAACTCATCAAAACAAAGTTTCCTCAGTCAATCAAACAAGCAAACATAAATACAAACACATAACTAACATGTAGCATATTCAACAGAAAATTTCAGTCAATAAACATGACGAAACTAAGCATGAGAAGTGTCAAAACCTTATGGAAAAATCCATCAAAAATCCCCCAACATGTAGATGGTTAAAATACCCCCAATGAACATATAAACATGCAAGTCTACAGAATCAAAAAGTTCATCAAACATCCAAACTTCACAACATATATGTACATCATCTCCACCCCCAAAATGGGGATGAAACTACTCACACATTATTAAGCTAACATTCATATTAAGGAAAGAAAACATCCTAATTAATTCTACGAAGATTAAAACAAACGAAATTAACTAAGCATGCAAGAACTAAAAGAAACAACAACGAACTAACAAAATATTCTTTATTGCTCAATCACTTTACAAGTAGCATCTCTCAACCAGAGTTTTGCTCCAGGACTTTACTCCTAGTAGAGAGAATGACCACCAAGAGAGGAGTAGATTACAAGGGAGGACGAAGAGTTCTATTTATAGTCATACAAAAAGGTAATCAGGGACAATCTCTTGATGTGAGACTAATGAAACATTCTCAGAATAGGCATAAACATATAACCCATATCCACAAGAAACCAAGTCGGATTCTGAGAAAAAGGGACCGCCAGTTAGCGGTCACTTTTTCTCGGATCGGACCATTCTTGCATATCTTCTTTATTGCTTCAATTAGTCACATGGAGTGCACTCTGATCGGTTATTGGAGTCTAGGCCCGAATCTAATTCCCAAAATACTCATTATAATGGTGTGGAGTTTCTCGGTTTGTTATTAGTCGTTTCGGGCTTACGTCCATGTTCTCCCCTCTTGCAGATGGGTCCTTGTGTATGACTGAGAGGTCCATTTTTCCTCATTTAAGTCATTTCTTCTTACGTTTCAGTCTTTTTTCTCTTCCCTTCTCTTCTTTATTACCTAATACCTGAAATATAACAACAAACACTCGAGTAGCACAATATTGTGGTCAAATGAAGGATATATAGCATGAATATGATGCATGATATGCTACTAATCTAATACCCCCACACTTACCTTTTGCTAGTCCCGAGCAAAACAAAGAAAGAAAAAAATGAAATAAAGGAAAAACATACGAAAATAGGGAAATCCTAATTCACTTTCGTAGAAATCACAGTTGCACTTAGCACGTGCAACAAGCCGTTAAACCTTCTTGTCGCCAAGGAGGAGGAGTGTTGTCTCCTGAAGGTTCTTAGCGGATACAACACAAAATCCGAACATAGATGCATTATTCAACCTAGCAACACGACTCGATGGACTCATTTTCGTCGATCATTGGACACCGTAATTCTACGGGCCGACTTTATATATGTAATCACCTAACATTTGTGCAAGTTAGTACACAATGTAATACATTCATAACCTTGCTTGAATGCCAAGGTTATGAATGTAATCACCTAACATTCGTCCACACACCTAGCCTAATGAATCATTTGTGCAAGTTAGTGAAGGACTTAAGTGACAGACATAGGCAATCTTAACATCCTCAAGTGATACAAGTGTAAAGTCCATTAAGGTTCTTATTTGTCTTTTTTCTTCTTTTTTTCTATTATTATTTTTTCTTTTTGGAGCATTATGCTTTACACTAGTTGGTGTTTGATTCTCCGAGGGTCGGGTTTCATGCATCACTTCCTGTGAGGACTTACATTATTACGTACACCTTCCCCCAAATCTCCACATAAGGCGATCCCTACCACCCTTGTAATGGGAGTTCGGTCGGTGCATCCCTAGTCAGATGACTCGAAAACACCACACACTGAGTCCCCTCGAACCTAATTTCTCGAGTGATAGGAACCGTGTGAGAAGAGAGAACACCACTTATTTATTTATTATCTACATAGGAACCAAAACTCCTACACTTAAAGTTCCACAACAATATTTTAAGGGTTACTGACTATGACAAACTTCCTTATACTAACACACACGATTTATTCGACTCACTAGGTTCAGGGTGGACTTCTTTATTTGTTTGAGTACTGAAATCCTATTATTACACGCCCCCCGAGGGAAGATCAGGGTGCATCCTTACGACTTGATAAGACCTAAAGCCGATATACTAGATATCCTAATGCATCATGTTCAACTCAATTTTAGGAGCTTCTCTTTTAATTGCCTAAAAACGGTTTTGCACATGCTAAACACACGCAAAACCCAGAAAACATTTTCTTTCGCAAACACATGAAGATTTTGAAAGAAATGTCAAAATTTAAAGCACTAGGCAAGAAAAAAAACAAATCACTCAATGATCATGACAGACAAATATATCGATATTAAATGCAGCACACTAACATGAGCCTAACAATGCACACAAAACAAAACAAAAATCAAAGGAAAGGACTCGACTTTGTACACACGTAAAACACCCGCCCCCCACATACACACTTACTTCAGGCATTGTCCTCAATGAAAGTGAGTATGAGGGGATTCCGTTGAGACAAAGTTGGATCGGTCGAACGAAGAGTGTGTCGACCGATAGCAGGGAATTTGGTTTCTTGAAAAAATGTTCAACTGGTCGACCGAAACAAAGTCGTCGTTCGACCGGTTACCGAATGTATTTTGGGGTTAAGTTTGTTTTATCCGAATACGACCGTTATAGGAATACGACAAGGAAAACAGTCATATTAAAATCCGGGATCGGTCGACCGAAAAGGTAGAACCGGTCGACCGATAGAGTTCGGTAAAATCACTGTGGAGAGTTTGTTATAAACCGGTCAAACTGAGAACTGGTTCGGTCGACCGGTTCACACAGGAATTCTGGGTTTTGGTTTAAAGTGATTTCCGACTAAGGTTTGGGTGATCTAATGAAGTCCAAATAAGGTGAGATTTTGTGTGTGACTTCTCTAAGGAACCTAGTGTGTATGTGATATGTTTTAGCTCTTGTATGCTCAATTTACATATGTTCCTAAGCCTCAAAATAAAATCAAGATTACAAGTCTTCATATAGCTTTATTACAAATCTTGACTTGATTTCCTTCCTTCCATGAGTCTTGATCACCTGTAGAAGTTAGCACATGCAATATATATGCAATGCAATATGTGTGCTACTCTTTTTTACTTATGATTAAGATTAGGTTGATTAAATCATCAAAACAAAGATTAAGGCCAAAAAGGCAACAATCTCCCCCTTTTTGATGATGACAACTTATATCTTAATACTTGAAAAGTTTAGGTGTAAACTATGCATATAAATGCTCCCCCTATGGATGTGCATAATTTTTGTTCAATTTTAATCAATTTTCAAGTAGCTCCCCTTTAATTATCTCTCCCCCTTTGACATCCATCAGAAACAAAAATAATTATGACTTTAAGCATAGAATTTGGATGTCTTGCAATGAAGTTGCTCCCCCTAAATTTTGCACTTCATTACACTAATAAAAGATATAATATTTAAGCTCCCCTATCAATAAGGTTATATGGAAACTAAGAGTATGATTCAAATTAAGTTCATTTAAGTTTCTACTCAAGCCTTATTCTAACATCCATTCAAAATTTGACATTTATAATCAATGGATGTGATATATGATTTGCAATGAATAGGGTTAATGATTTGCAATGAATTAAACTTCTAAAGATATGACAATTAAGAATATAGACTAGATTAGAGCTAATTTTTCAGAAAATTCAAAGATAGAAATTTTATACAAAACTTGAATATTGATTAGCTCCAATCTTGACTTGGTGATGCAACCGGATTCGAATTTGACTCTTTGGCTCGTCCGGTCACTACCAATCTCCTCCTCAAGCACCTACAAGTGTAGATTTAGGTACCCAAACAACTTTGGGTCCTTGAACATTAGCTTTTGGGATCCAAACCATTTTGGTTTTGGGTGCCCACACACTTGAGGAAATAGACTTAACAAATAAATGCTTGCCATTTGAAGTAGTATGAGATACATGATTTTTCAATTGCACATCGTATCCTAAACCATGTTTAGCTAAGGATTGTCTTTGACTACTTAAAAGCATATCAAGCATTTTTGTTCCTTTAGTGAATATTTCTAGATCTTTCCTTAATTGCATATTTGAAGTTCTAAGATCTAAATGTTCATCAACAATAGGTGTTTTACTTAGACTAGCAAGTGATGATTCATTTGATTCAAGTCTAGCAACCACCTCATTCTTTTCATTCATGATTAATTCAATTTGGCATTTGAGATCATTTATAGTTTTTCTAGCATTTTTGTTCTTTTCACAAATGATCTCATATTGTTTAACTAAATCATGAAATGCATTTTGTAGCTCATCATGTGTATATGATTCATCATTAGCATTAGATTTAGAGCTAGCACTAGAATATGATTTACTTGAACATGAATTACTTCTAGTGGAATAAGATTTAGAGGAGTTAGAAGCTACCTCACTTTGTTCATCTTCAATGGCCATGAAGCATGAATGGGAAACCTCTTTTCTACTTTGCAAGGAAGAGGATGATGATGATGGAGATGAAGAGTCATCCCAAGTGGCTTTGTGAGCTTCCTCCTTCCTTTCTTTCCTCTCCCTCTCCCTCTTCTCCTTTTCTCTTCTCCTCTCTCTTCTCTCATTTTTCTTCTCCCTCTCTTTTCTCTCATTTTCACTTTCCTTCTTCTCCTTTTCTTTTTCTCTTTTCTCACTTCTTCTACCTCTTCGTTCATTCTTTTCTCCCTTATCCCTCTTGAGGTATTTGAAGAAGTCTTGGGCAATGACCTCAATGTCCTCTTCTTCCACTCTCCTTGGCTTATCAAAGTTTGCATGCAATGCCACCGTGGAGTTTTTCTTTGAAGCTTCCTTCTCTTTTCGATGACTCAATTGGAGCTCATAGGCTATGAGATTTCCAATGAGTTCCTCCATCTTCAATTTTGAAAGATCGTGCGATTCTTCAATTGCGACGACCTTGTCTTCCCAATCGTTTCTCAATGACCGGAGGAATTTTCGAGTCATCTCTCCTCCATTTATCATTCTTCCAAGAATCAAAAGAGAGTTAGTAATATCGGTGAAGTGAGTGTTCATGTCGCTTATGTTCTCACCGATTTGCATAGAAAATATTTCATATTTATGCATGAGGAGACTTATCCTAGTTTTTTGGTTTTACTATCACCCTCATGATGCATTTGTAACTTATGCCATATTTCATTTGCACTTTCACAACCCCTAATTTCATTGTATTCTCCCTCATTAAGGCCACAATAAAGAATGTTCATGATTTTTGAATTCATTTCAATTTCTTTCATTTGAGCCCTAGATAGAGAATCTAACTCATCTTCATTTGGGGGTTTGTATGGATTTTGAATAAACTTCCAATACTTAAGGTCATTTGATATTAAAAAGATTTTCATCCTATTTTTCCAATAATCATAGTTTGACCCATTAAGCAAAGGAGGCCTTGTCGTGCATAAACCCTCTAAGTGATTAGATGTTGAAGCCATGCTAAAATTACGGTAAAGTAATGAAATTTAGCTAACAAGGCTCTAATACCAAATGTAGGATCGTGTGGGTCGGGTTAATCTAATCCCTTTTACGCTAATCCCTAACTAATCAAACAATAAACGCAGCGGAAACAATTTAAAGACTAGTATGGAAAAGGAACAAGCAAACCACAAATCGACTCGGCTTTTTTATAGAGGTTCGGCACCCCACCCGGGTCCTAGTCCTTTCTTGCAAGCTCTGCTCGACTCCACGAGCTCCGCCTACGACTTCACTATCTGCTCCCCGTTCAGGGCCGGGAGACAACGCCTTACAACCGTCAAACTCGCGAACAACCCTCCCCGAGCTTGGAATCCTCTTCTCACAATCCAAGAAGGATCACTTCGGGCTTTCACCGAAGTCTATACTCTTTTGACAAACTTTGTAACTGAGTGAGATTCACTCACTAATTGAGCACACTTTGAGTAGGATGAGTGATTGATCAAGTGTGTGTAGTTTAGGCTTATGGAGTGTAGAAATGGGAGCTTTGAGTTTTGATGTTTCTCTCTAATGTATTGGGACAATTGGAGTTGGAGAGTTGTTTTAACAACAAGTCTTGATCCTCTATTTATAAGCTCCTAAAGATTTCTAGCCGTTTGGACAAAATTTGATTGGGTTTTGTGCAAAGCACACAAAGCAGAAAATCGGGCTGCAAATCTGTCCAGAACCGGTCGACCGAAACTAATAAATCGGTCGACCGTTCACTTGATTTCAAGGAGAATGGTCGAACAAATAAATATTCGGTTGGACAAACGAGCTAGAACTTAACTCTACTTAAGTGAATCGGTCGAACCAAAGTATGGGGCGGTCGACCGTTAAGGGGATTCGGTTGAGACAAAGTTGGATCGGTCGAACGAAGAGTGTGTCGATCGATAGCAGGGAATTTGGTTTCTTGAAAAAATGTTCAACCGGTCGACCGAAACAAAGTCGTCGTTCGACCGTTTACCGAATGTATTTTGGGGTTAAGTTTGTTTTATACGAATACGACCGTTATAGGAATACGACAAGGAAAACGGTCATATTAAAATCCAGGATCGGTCGACCGAAAAGGTAGAACCGGTCGACTGGTAGAGTTTGGTAAAATCACTGTGGAGGGTCTGTTATAAACCTGTCGAACTGAGAACTGGTTCGGTCGACCGGTTCACACAGGAATTCTGGGTTTTGGTTTAAAGTGATTTCCGACTAAGGTTTGGGTGATCTAATGAAGTCCAAATAAGGTGAGATTTTGTGTGTGACTTCTCTAAGGAACCTAGTGTGTATGTGATATGTTTTTAGCTCTTGTATGCTCAATTTACACATGTTCCTAAGACTCAAAATAAAATCAAGATTACAAGTCTTCATATAGCTTATTACAAATCTTGATTTGATTTCCTTCCTTCCATGAGTCTTGATCACCTGTAGAAGTTAGCACATGCAATATATATGCAATGCAATATGTGTGCTACTCTACATTACTTATGATTAAGATTAGGTTGATTAAATCATCAAAACAAGGATTAAGGCCAAAAAGCCAACAGGACTTAGGATTCATGTCCTATTTTCTTGACCTTGAGTTCAAGCAAGGCGATGATGGTATATTCGTGACACAAGAAGGCTATGCGAAGGAGAGCTTGAAGAGGTTCAAGATGGATGATTGCAATCCCGTGAACACACTGGTGGCGTGTGGTCTAAAATTATCCATGCATAAGAAAGGAGAGTTGGTCGATGCAACCTTGTTCAAGAGTGTGGTTGGGTGATTACGTTACTTAACTTGCACTCGACTGAAATTTGTGTATGAAGTTGCTTGGTAAGTCGCTACATGGAGAAGCCAACAATGAAGCATGAGATGGCAGTCAAACGAATTTTTTGCTATGTCAAAGGCACTTTAAAGCTTGGCTTCTTCTATGGTGCATCTGATAACAAAGAAGCTCTCTTTGGGTATTCGAGCGGGGATGTAGATGATCGAAAGGGCACCTCTGGATTTGTGTTCTATTTTAGTGACACGGCATTCTCATGGTCATCCAAGAAGCAACCGATTGTTGCACTATGTACTTGTGAAGCCGAATATGTGGCGGCTAGTGCATGTGTTGGCCATGCAATATGGCTTAGGGATTTATTAAAGGAGTTGGAGTTGGCTCAAGATGGAGCTACCAAAGTATACATGGACAACAAGTTAGCTATGGAACTAGCAAAGAACCTGGTGCATCATGAAAGAAGCAGGCATATCGACACCCAATCTCACTTTATCTGAGAGCATATAAAGGAGAAAGATGTGAATTGATGCACATGAGAAGTAAAGACCATGTTGTCGATATCTTCACTAAACTGTTGCCTATACAGTTGTTTGAAAAGCTACGTGATCTACTTGCCATGTTGCATGGAGAAGAATTAAGTTCAAGGAGGAGTGTTGAATGTTTAACTTAATGTGGAAGCTGAAACGATAGGTCATAAAACAGTTGTAATAACTCGTTTTGAATAGTCTTCATTGATTGTTATCATTAGCATAGAAGATAGAATGTCTAAATGTCCTCATAATGTAGAGGAGGTCTAAGAGTCTTTGTAGTAGTATAAATAGCACACAAGTCATGTGTGTTGTGTGTAGAAGAAAGTATAGAGAAAGAGATGTATTTCTTGTTAAGAGTTAGAAGAAAAGGAGAGTTTCGGCATATCCCCTCTTGTCCATCTACTTCTTGGCCTCCACCAAATACGTAGACAAACATTGTCTACTTCTAACAATGAACTGCAACCATTCCAGCCAAGAAGCCCTCAAATCGTTACGGTTTGATCAGATTCATAATCCGTCTCCCACAACAAGTAGTTGGACTTCGTCAACTGGATCGAAACAAAGTTCAACACGTCTATAGGAGTTGGGAAGGGAAAGGTATGAGAATCTGGAGCAATCTTCAACATCACCTTGTGAATCATCGAATCAGTGGAATTAGGGGTCACAGGAGTGGCATCTGGAGTGGTCACCATCACGAAAACATCCCAACAACACTCGACGAGGCTCTCATAACAAGATGAGAATCAAGCTAAGCTCTGATCTAGATGGAAACCAAATCGATCTCACAGGAATGAAGGCGGAGAGGTGAAGAGGAGTGAGTTCACTTGCAAACACACAAGTTACAAACCTAACAATGGTGGCACAAGGACTAGATGAAACCCTAGCAAGACTCTAGGATCTGCTGCTACTTCAATTAAATATAACCAAGGGTTACATAATCGTTTTAACCGATTAATTAACTACATAATGGATAACCTAACGGAGTTTAGAGAAAGCTTTAAGAATTTGTTTTGTCTCAATACTTATGGATGAATTAATACGAAATGGATCCCAAAACAAAGTACACAAGATATGATAAGTGGTCTTCGAGTTGCCCGGCCTATAGGAGGCCTAATGGCGCCGATAAGTCCACTACAAATTTACAAAATGGATGGTTGAAATTTAATGAATTTGAGATGATTATGATCCCCTAATGCGTATTTTGTAACTTTCATCACTAAACATGAACCAATTCTCTTGCAATAGAGAGTTGCGTAGCCCTGAGACGGAGCTTTAAATTTTTTCTCGTGGACATGCTCGTAGACCACATCATATAGGAGTTAAACCATACGTTTCTAACAATATTTTTTGTGGATTTCAAAAAAAAATCATTCTTGGTTTTCAATTGATAAAGTTGATAGAGAACAACATAAGCCTAGTGATATGATTAGATAATGTTTTTAGCTAAAGATTACTAAATACTATTCTATATGAGAATTTCTATTAACTTTTTAGTTTCGTTTTTTCTGTCAACCCACCCCAACATAATGGCGGACGCGGAGGTACAAACCCAGAGAGACATATGTTTAACTGACAAGCTTGTATCTTCAAATGTGAATATCCTTATAAAACGGAATCCCTTATTGTTTTGATTTCGGGTACACGTAATTAATGCTTGACTAAATCTGATTTTTGTTTTAATAAACATAAAATCAATTAGAAAAACCACCGTTAAAGAAAAAGAACCTGAAAATTTCGTTGGAGTGAGAAAAACCTGACAGAATACTAGCAGTAAAGGATGACGGGCATAAGAATTTAATATCCACATTTCATTTATGTATAAAACCCAGTGGAGCAAAATAATATTGTTTCTGTTACAGTTTTCTCTATACTCCTAAGCTTCTGAGCTTCTATGTTGATCGTATTGTTTGCCTGCAGAAATCAAACAAAACCCAGTTCAGATCAGCAGTTACATCAATCCAACAGCCGTATTAGCGAATTTAAGGGTCCGTTTAGGTGAATCTCTTGGTTCAGATTACGTATATTTTGAAAAAGAAACTTTGACAAGTAGGTCTGGTCGTCCAAAACCAAACACTCTAAACACTATTTCAGTTTCTATAAAATGCATGAGCCTAAAGAGAAATTTGTTCCGTAGAAATTAGAATTTGGAAGCTCATGAACCGAACTCCTGAGCTTCCATATTAGTATGCATTCTGGGTACACTTGCAAACCAAATTTTACCAACCCATATCCATAATTAAGCAACTTAAACGGACCCTAATTACAACTCAAATTCAAATTACCAGCATAGAGACTAACCTGAAGGTGGAGGTGGTGTGAAACTCTACCACCACTAATATTTGACGTTGAAGCATGAATCAGTTGAAGCCCTTGTCTCTCTAGACAAGCGAGAACTTTCGAAATGTAACAGTTGTTTGAGCCATTGGGAAGGGTACATATTTGAATCATCATTTCTCTATCACCAACACAAGTTGCAGAGACCACTGGGTAAGTTTTGTTTTTGCCGTTTTCGGGCTGGCCAGCCATGCCTCGTCTTGTCGTTTTCGACAAAAGCTCCTCCTTTCTCCTCTTTAGCTGGCGAATGCTCTTCTGGAGCTCTGGTATGTACTCGAGCGCTCGATACACAGTGCACGGAATGCTCAGTTTCTTCTAACATCAGTAAGAAGGTAAAGATTAGTAATTTAACATAAGACGAGACACCAATATTGTCTAATTTTCTGAAGCTAAGTTTTAATATTTTTAGCGTCCTTATCAGCTAATGAATCTGAGCGAAGATCTCGTTTTCAAAACCTTTATAAAGAATTATGTCAACGTCAGTAATCACGAATATCAGGAATATTCCTAACTAATCAATCATAAACAACCAAGTAATGATGCAAATGATCACATAAAGCAACAATGGACTTCAGCCAACTAATTTATTAATTTTGAGGCACATAACGGCAAAAAGACATATTGATTTCAACTCTATAAACTGAGTTAAGTATTTTAGTACTCTCAAACAATTTGACCAATATCTTCAAACTTTTCATGATACCTTATATACTCAATCCGGAGCTAATTTCCAATTGTACCCATAGTATTTTAAATTGTCTTCTCTTGTTCATTGTGAGGTTAAGTAGACAACTACTCCAGATTGAAATTAAATCTTGGACTTCACATAAAAAATAAGGTTAAAACATGACTTGTGCTTACCTTATTTTCCAAAGAGTTTTTGAAAGCAAAGCATACTTTTCTATTTAGCTTTTTCCTCTTATAAGCATAGAGGAGAAAAAAGCAACCCAAGTGATGTGTTTGCTCTAGTTGTTAATATCACATTGGATTTCTTGAGACGTACAATGTAATCACACTAGAATTATAAGTTGTGCCACGGAAAATGACCGAATGAGACGGGCAAATCCATGACAAACGAGAATACAGAGCTTGCTAAAGCAATGAGAAACTTTCAAGAGCGGCTTGTTGAGACATAAGTTTGGTCACAGGTAATTAAATGAGCTTTTGGTATATAAGTTTGGGACAAAAGTCACTACCAAATAATATGTGTTTAAGATATTATATTATGTTGTTTTTCATAGGCAGAACAAGAATGTTTAAGATTGTAGCGTAATTATTATTATAATGTTTTTCATAGATAGGAAAGGAAAGTTTACAATAGCTTCCAACAAGATCCTAATGATAATCTCATATCAAATATGAAACCTTTGACGTTCGGGAGAGGGGAGGCACTTTGTGTTCAAGTCAAGTACGTACCCCCACGTGTCCTATGTAATTATTTGGTATATATGTTTGTTATTGTGATCAGATATTGTTTTTGCTTATCAGAGAGAATTAAAAAATCGTGTCATAACATGCCCCAATCGTTCGTCACTTTCGTAAAACATAATCCTGAAGGCGTACCTCCCAATCTCTTTCACAAAAATAACACGAACAAGTAAACATGTTTATAACAAATGGAATTAAATGCTACTTTTATCCAAGAAGAATAGAAGAGCTCGTTGCTGTAGTTTGCAGGATTGAAATTGGATTTAAACCTTTTCCCCATAAGATAGAGATAGACTTCTGTTTGGCTTAGCTATATTTAAGGGGTTATATTAAAGAAAATTAGGCTACATTGTTCGGGTTTGAGAAGTTGAAATAACTTAGATGGTCATCTTAGTGTATTATGAACTAAAGGTCCGTTTGGATAACTCGAGTTTTGAGTTAGAGGTTGAAGCTCAACATTTTCAGGCTAGTGTTAGGTCTCGAAATTTTACATATGTTTCGTACCCAATCCTGAAATCCTAAGATTACCTGTTTGATTTTGAGTGTTGAAATATAGAGTTTTGATACCACTAATAAAAACACAAAACGTCAACATCAAAAATCATGTTTGGGAGTGATAAATAAGGATGTTAACTAGGATTATTGTGGAATGAATTCACCATTTTCAAAAGAATGGTCTTTGTTGGTATTTTACAAAATGCAAAATACAAACTTAAATTCCAACACAAAATTACTTAACCCCCATATAAGTATATTTGAATAACGAAATATGAGTCTTGGGGTATCTAACCTTAAAACTCATCCAAACCTTAAAATTCAATTTATCCAAACCACCCCAAATGTTGCAAGTTGGAATCTAAGACGTGGTTTATATGATACTAACAGTTGAAAAAACTTTGCTTGAAAAACACTATTTTTTATTTAGTTAAGCATAAAGTTAATTTTTTCCGACAATAAACACTTGGTTAATAGCGATTGTGAGATGATAAAGTTAATAAGGGACATTAATAGCTAGCATGAAAAGAACATCTTCAAAAGAAATTCTAGATAACTGTAGTATACGGAAGAATACATAATTGTAATAATAAGAATACGTGGTTATATATATATATATATATATATATTCTATTATAGCCTTCTTTGTTGGTGATAATTCTATACATGTACCCTTCTTTGGAAGGATATCTATATCCAAGAATGCTTTCAAATTTGTCAGATAATAATACTCCCAAAAGGAGAGTATATATTGTCTTTGGTATTGTAACCTCCAATTGAAACTCTTTGCGAAATCGTGATAAGATGAGCTAGAGTTATTTATACAAAAAAGAAAAACAAATTAGTTTCTTAAAATGTTTTTCTAATTAACCAACACTAAAAAAGTCTATACTACATGTTTAAACCTTACCTGTTGATCAGCCCGGGGCAACAAGGACCGCAACGACGAGTACAGTCCATTCAATTTCTTCCTTCGATCGCGCTCGCAAGCGTTGTGGCTCAACTTCCTCTCTACAGTTGTGGCAGTACGAAAATTGTCACCGTAGTCAACCGGAGAGTCAAACTGCAAAGGAGGAAGGTGGAGACAGTCTCCATCCGGCTCCAACACTGACCCCCACAACCCACCACTGGCCCCAAAGCCCCCATCCCCATAGGTAGAAGAGAATGCCCAAGTTGACATCAAATTAGGGTTTCAGCAAAAACAATGTGCACAATTATTGGTTGGATTGTGTTAGTGGGGCACACTTGCTATCTCTATATATAGGGTGATTGCAACGCTGATGGTTATGTGTTAATATAATGGGGTCACAAGAGAAAGCGTGCAGAGTGTGTGTTTTGAGGCGGTCATGCATGGTTTCCACGAGCTTAAGATGGATTAACGTGTGCGGTGTGTGAGTTGACTCTGAGAACCACGAGCTTAGCGAATTTTTACTTTTTAAAACGCTCACATTTCTGTGGGGAACAACGTTGTTTGACGGAATAATGTGTTGGTCATCGGATATTTGTTGAAGTTTCGATAGGCAGTGTCCATCTCTTCGTGATCCACATATCTTGTTAAACTTTCTTTAGAATTATCTCCTTTGTCCAAAACTTTAGGATGACTTAGTATGATTTAAAATTATACTTGACTAGTTTTACTTTTCGTGTGTCATATTACTTGTTTTCTACCCATCCATTTTTTGTAAAAATAACTTTCCCTTATACATGGTAATCAATGTATCACACAGTAAAAGAAGTATTAGCCAAGTATGGTTGAAACTTTAAACGCATAATATTAGATGGTCTCATTAAAATATTTAGTGGACGCGGGCGTCAAGGACGTCCGTAAAAAGGACAACTCCCTCTATTTAAAAAGGACACCCCTAATTAAAATATACCCCCAAAAGTGATGAAATACGCTGCAAAATGATGGAATGCCTTATGTTTAAAAATAACCCCCTATATAAAAAGGACAAACATCATGTTTAAAAATGTAGCGCGTCCGCCTATAAGGGTTATTTTAACATTGTTCCACTCAATTCATTATTTGTTTAGTGTTTTCACTAAGATGTGGAAATGAAAATCTATTCCACCTTTTTTTGCAAGCAAGGTGGAACCTGTAAATGTATTAATTCTGCAAATTGTATAGTCATGTAGCGATCAATGATCCTCAAATACCTGCACCAAAGTACATTTCTTGACATTTATCGTCAAAAGCAACCGTGTATCAACCAGATCTTTTGTTTGAATTTCCATTTTAAGTTAAGTTAACAATAAAAGTAAATTAATATCAAAGAATTTTAGGGCAGTTGATCTCTCCTAGCATAAGAATCATTTGAATATTCTTGTCAACGTTCGGGTTTCAAATAACATGATCATTCTTTTGGTTAGAATTTACATACAATTAGAAAAGTAATGCTGATTAGGATGACTATTGAAATGTGAGTATCAAACTTAAAATCAATCAATTATGATAGAATGACCTTACAACTTATAATCTAGAAGAAAATCTCTAAATTAACTAATGTTTGATTATTACCGTACTTACCGTAGTTAAGAGGTAGTAGAAACTTAGCCTCACTAGATCCATTCGTGTTCGTATGTGACATAACTGAATTATTTGGCATGTGTTACAGCTCAGGTTAAACCTTCGTAGCCAACGCATTAATTAATATTAATGTGTGTCTATGAGACGAAGGCGGGCATCATCATGTTGTCATTTCTGTATCAATAGATTAATATAGCATTGAGATCATATTCGGTTCACATCTTTCCTGTTGACTTGCAATTAGATCTTTAACCTGTTAACTGTAGAGATCTCCGATTCTTCCGTATTCGTTTCCTTAAATTAGTGGTCTCTCTATTTGGGTAAATTACATGAAATATTGGTATTGATCGAAGTTGATATAATTTATATCTACAATATCTAATATGTCGAATTGTCGATAGGTTTTCACTTTGATTTTAGAAAGAGGACCAGACGTGTAATGACTTCGAAAGACTGAAATAGCAGGAATCATTAATATAGGAAGCTGTATCTGTCGATAGAACGTAACCACTTGGGTAATCGCTAGGCTCAATAACACGAAGCATGTTAATTTATGAATTTTTTTTGCTTAAATGTCATTATAAAATAATTTATTTCATTTTATGTTTGCACCAGTACGTCCAAATGTCATTACTTTTTACAACTAAATAGTCTAATGTTATTAAAAATATGGGTCCACTAATTAACCTAGCGCTATCACATTTGCTGCTAGAAGATTATTTGGGGTAAATTGTAACAACCCCCTCAAGTACCAATATTTTGAAATGAAACCAAAAATTTAACAAAAGTATTCTAAAGTACTCGTGAAGCAAATAATCCCAATGACTCTACTCCTCCCCATCGGAAGACCTCGTGAGTCGTGAGTTCGTAACCCATACCAACCCTTTTTCTACTCCTCCCCATCCAAAACCCTAACCTTAACGATATTAGTGTGTTGATTTGAGACCTACATTTTTAATGACATTAGACCAATTAGTTATAAAAAGTAATGACATTGGAACAAATACCGGTGTAATGATGACATAAAATGAAATAAAGTATTTTGAAATAGCATGTCCAGGTAAAAATTATAATCAAAACTTATACCAATTATGTTAGTAAAGAAAAAAAGAAGATAGAACTTCGTTCATTCGACGTGCGGGCAGAAAATAGAACATGGAATCATATGGTAGGTGGAGAGAACATCTTTGAAAATAAAGGCAATCAATCAAAGGCGACAAGTGGAAGTGGTTGGTGGAGATTTTTGTTCATTCTAATTTGTGTGGTTTGAACCTCTAAGCCTATAAGCAACTTGCTCACGCAAATTAGAAAGTAGTTGTTTACACCATTGAGCAGCATTGTGTTTGCTGGGAAATGGGAAATAACATTTCTTAACACACTTGTCCTTTTGCTGGTTTCTTAAATGTCAACGATAATGTCTTTTATTACAAACAAAAAAGTGTATCCGGTGCAATTTCGGAACATATTGAAAGACCTCCGGTTTGTGCACCTAAGGGGTAATTTGTATCTCCTTTTTTAATATAGTAAATATTGGGAACTACTATTCGTCGTCCCAAAACCACTTAAATCGTTCGTCTAACTACCATTTTACCCTTCATAATTTATTTAATACTCATTTCGTCCTATCTCTTAAACTAAGGATTCTGCCTACGTTTTCCTCACTTTATCAGTACCAACATCACGAAAATGTCTGGCGAAGCATCTGGATCTGGTGAAGTATGCCCAACAAAAAAAATCGTGCGGGGCGTCTAGGTAAGCCACAACCCCCATGGTGGGGGTGTGTGGCTAGGACGCCCCCTAGGGGGAGTGTCCTAGCCAGATGCTTTTTTTTAAATGTTGTGTTATTTTAAATTATTTCAGGTTCTGTTGCAAGATTTTGGTGGTGATGGAGCAGATTACAGTGTATTTTTTTGTAAGTACACAAGTATTTCCAACAATCGATGACGCGAATAAATGGGTGAAACAAGTCATCGGAACCGGGTTTTTTTGGTAATATCATTCTATAAATCACATGCAGATAATCGGATGGATTATTATCTGAGATGCGATCGCAGAAATGAAATGGGTTCTCGGGATATAGATATTGCAGTACGGAAGAACACGAAAAGAAAGAGTTCCGGTTGTCGTTTTTTGATAAAGGTGGTCGAGCGACGAGACCGTGACGGATGGGTCTAGTTTCTAATAGTACTCATGTTCAACACAACCACAAACTTGCAGTTTATCCAGAGGGTTACCGACAGATCAATGGTCTTAGTCCTGGAGTCAAGAAAATTGCTCATGATATAACTGAGGCACAAGCAAAACTACGTAACATCTTGTTGGCAGTAAAGGAGAAATTCTCGGAGGATAATCCTAATCAGAGACACATTTATAACTTCAAAGAATACATGAGGAGGACGAAATCTGAAGACAGGAATCCCGCTTAACAGTTTCTACATCAGGTAGTGCAGTATCAATACTTACATTGGATTATGACGGATGAAGAAACTAATGTCATCACTCACGTATTTTTGTCACATCCGACGTCAGTTCAGTTGTTGTGCACATATCCTTTCGTAATCTGCATGGATTCGAAGTATAAAACGAACTACAAGATGTCTATGTTCGAGATGGTTGGGGTGACACCAACAAACGTGAACTTTCTTGTCAGCTATGCGATTATGAAGGATGAGACAGAGTCTAGTTACCAGTGGGTGTTGGAGAAGTTGTGAGATTTGTTATTGGATATTGTCAGCCCGACTGCAATAATAACGGACCAGGAGTTACGGCTTATGCGACCAGTGAGAGAGGTTTTTCTTGAGTTTGCTCATTTACTTTACACCTGGCATATCAACAAAGATGTTTACAACTACGCATACCACGCATTCGGCAAGAACAAACAGTTTGCAGAGAATTTGAAGTGTGGAAAGTGGAGGAAAGTCATGCTTTCTACTTCAGAAAACCGAGTACGATGGAGTTGTCCGTAATCTGAAAGATTCTTTTTATTCTTGGCCGACTATCACGGAGTATCTGGAAGACACGTGGTTAGTGCACAAAGAAACGTTTGTGTTGAATTGGACGAACAAAGTCCTTCATTTCGGCAATACTATGAACTATAAGGTCGAAAGCGCTAATTTGGCTTTGAAACAGTGGATAACTACATCGACTGCAGCCCTGGACACTCTTTTCGACCGCGTCAACGTGGCTACTGAAATGCAGCTGACGAATATTCGAAACATTCTTTAAGAGTCGAGACATCAAAAATTGACTAACTACAGAAATGCTTTTGTATCAACATATAAATGGTCGAATTTCGCATCACTGCTTGTCGTTATTGTATGAGGAGTTCCAGAGAATGCAGGGTTTAAGCAATCAAGTTAAATATCGTTGTGGGTGCGCTTTTCTTACATCACATGAGATTCCTTATGCATGTACCATGCACGGTTATATTGAGTCAGGCGAAGGAATTTATTTAGAGCGGATTCATCCATTCTCGAAAACACTTGTCATTGGAGAAATTTGGGGGGGGGGGGGCTCTCGCGGATGCCCATCCCAAAAAAAAAATTAATTTAAATGAGACATTTTACCAGATTCGAGTACATTGGGGCGTCCGCTGGCTCATTTCCTGGCCTCAGAGACATTCTTCTTGATGATTATGAGAGGAAGATGAAGAGAGAGTTGTGGTAGGAAAGTGAAAGAAAGAGATATATAAGTAGATGAGAGAAGGGCAAAACGGTAATTTGCACGGGCAATTTAAGTAGATTTCCGGCGACGAATAGCAATTCAGTAAATATTGTAATATCGTGGATTTTGAGCAAACTCCAAATAACCCATTGAGGATTAGTGGATCGTTTGTGTTGGCTTGCTCCGAGTTTTTTCTCTTTTCTACACTTAAATTGGATTTTCCACATAAATCTTTTGGCTCGTGATTTGTGTGTGCTTAATTCATTGTGCGTCATGATTTATTTTCACTATGTATTTTTGTGCTCTACTTCGTTTGCATAGATTGCACCTGACTGATTTCTTAACGAGTGAAATCAGAGTTGCAGTTATTTGAGGATGATTAAGACAAATCATTCTTGTATTGACTTTCATGATTTCTAGAAAATCAACAATTAATTCTTAACACATATTCCATACTTACAAGCTTGGCTCGTAGGGGTGTATATGGGGCGAGACGAGGCAGGTTTTTGCCCCACCGCTACCTGCCCCGCCTAAGTTATTTGGGTAAGCGGGGCTGGGCAAACATTTAGGGACAACTACCTGCCCCGCCTAACAATGGAATAGGCGGGGCGGGTTGATTGACATCATATCATGCAAATATTTGTGTCTTATATCTGTTATCCTTCACCTAAACAATGCTACGTAATGATTTTTATGTTTAACTTTCAGGAATAAGGAGGTTTGAGGAGAAGATGCACAAAAAGGACTCAAAAGCAAGGAAAATGACTGAGTTGCAAGACTTCTGGACTGAGATGAAAGAGAGAAGAACCCAGATGTAAAACCAAAAGCACTAATGAGCAAATCAAGAAGCTCCACACCTTAATGAGGAGTATTTTGGCAATAAAATCCGGGACCAACCATCAACAACCACATCCGATTCATCAAACACCAAGAAATCAAGGTAGAACCAAGCCAAACAAATCCAGACCCGATCAGGAAAATACAAACCGCTGATTGGAGGTCCTAGACCGCCAATCAGCGGTCAAGATTGCTTCAGAATGCACATGCCTTAGTCCGGTGTTAGATTAGGTTGTATGTAGTCAATTTTTGGTATGCTTTTATTCCTATAAAGGGGGATTGTCCCGGATTAACTTTTTTCATGCCTATATATAGAACTCCTCACCTTCCTTTGTATACATCTCCTCTCTTGGTGGTCATCCTCTCTACTAGGAGTAAAGCCTTGGAGCAAAACTCTGGTGGAGAGAGGCTACTTGTAGTGTGAGTGAGTAATAAAATATGTTTTGTTAGTTTTTCATATTGTCTTTTTTTTCAATTCTTGCATGCTTAGTTAACTTTATTTGTTTTAATTATAGAATTAATTAGCATGTTGTCTTTCCTTAATATGCATGTTAGTTTTACAATGAGTGAGTAGTTCCATCCCCCTTTGGGGGTGGAGATGATGTTTATACATGCAATCAAGAATGCAAATGAATGCTTTATTTTGAAATGTGTTAATAAATGTGAATGTATGCTTGCTTGTTTAGAGTAGAACACTCTACTTAATGGGTTTTGCCACAACTATTAGACACCTCACATACTTGTTTAGGTTTTGAAATAACCAACTTGTGTATGTGAATGTTAATCAACTAGGTAGTGATTGGATTGATAGGTTTTGTCATAATTATTAGACACTTCCTATACATGAAAACACTACTTACATTTTGTAGGATTTCAAGTTTAATTACACATATATATTTTCGGAATTTTATGCGTAATAAGGATCTATAGCAATTTTCTATGATTTATTTCATGCATGCATTGGTTTGTTTCAATAACTAGTTTCAAAACTTTATTAAAACAAATATGGGCTCCGAAATTTATACCTAGAAGTTCTCTGAAACTTCTTGAAGATTTGGAGACGTTGGGGATGCTTCTCACTGCGCCGGATGCCTCTGAGTATTCACCAAACTCTAAACAAGATCGGAGAGAGGGAAGCTAGTCTCTCAATCTCCGATAGGGTTTACAATCTAATTACTAACTCCTCTTTAATTCCCTTGAGAAGATGATCTCTTAAGAACTAAAACTAAACTTAAGAATTAAGGGAATTTTGTGGAGAATTATGGAGAGAGTTTTTTGCATGAGAAAAATAATGAATTAATTAAGGAGGTAATGAGATAAACTTGTATTTATAAGTTCTCTCCAAATTACCTATTCATGTGCAACCTCTTGCCCATGATTTCATGCAAACTTCCATCTAATCATCTGATGAGAATTAAATTTATACCGCAAGTGCACGGCGTCAATGGAGACGTGGCAAATACGGGTCGAACACAAGGAGGGAGAGATTTGTTATTAATGTGATTTCGATTGGGGAAAAGAAGGAGAGAAGAAATAATTGGGTTATGAGATTTTTGGATTTTAATTATCTAAAGCAAGAAACAAGAACAAATAAACTAAAACAAGAACAAAGAGGTGAATTCCGCCGGGTGGAGGTTTAGATTTAAGGTTTAGATTAGAGAATTCAGAAACTTATAATAAATCATATTAGTTATGAAGCATTACATGATAAATAATTTAACATAAACTCAAGTAATCAAAATAGACTAATACGAACTTAAAATAATAACATTCATTCATCTTCTCTTCACCCTAATCCGTCACCTCCACCCTTTGGAAGGAGTTAGAAACTCATAGAGGGAGGAAGAAGGGGTCCTTGAGACATTACAAAAGAAAACTAAAAGTAAGAAATAAAAGACAGAATTTTATTAATGAAAAGAAGAGTACAAAACTGAAAATAAAAACAACTAAAAACTAGGTCTAAGGCCAAGGACCCTTCTAACATCGTTCTCGGGGCTATTTATAGTTGTTACAAGAGACCTAAGTATAGAATTGGAGAGTACACGTGTCCAGACACGACTGGACGAAATTGGAGCACACGGATCGACTAGGGGGCGGCGGAATCGCCGCATGGTGTGTGTGATCTGCGGCGGAATCGCCGCACATCATGCTCTGATTTGGTCAGGATTTTGGTTGAATGTTTATGGTATGATTTGATCCTCCTTTACGCGTCTGGATTGATTCTTTCCATTCTTTTGAGCTCCGGATTAATTCCTTCACATATTTGGAGATATACATTGATTTTTCTATATATTTTCTCCAAGAGAATAAAAGCTACTCGTGATTTGCAATTAGGTCCTTGACTTTTTGCAGTTAAGTCCCCGGTTACTTTTGTGCTTAAGTCCTTGTTCTTTTTGCAATTAGGACTTGAATGCTTTTATGCTTGGATACATTTCCATTTGTAACCCGATAATCTTGAACTTGGTCTTTATGATAGAAATGAGTCTTTTGCACGCGTTTATGCTCGGGATGTGGGTAAATTGCATTCAGGTCCCTGTATTATGTAAATAAGACTAAACACATACCTTAGTAGCATTTATTGATGTAAAAGTAATCTAAATGAAAGACATATGATGCAATGTATGCAATGCATCACCATCCATTATTTAATAATAAATAATCTTAGCCACGAATTAAATCAATTATGGACTAATTCCATGCATGATCTAATTAATTCTGCATTAACCGTCTGGACCGGTCGACCGTTAAGAGGTTCGGTCGACCGCTCGAACCAGGTTTCGGTCGACCGTTCAATAACTCGGTCGACCGTTCGTAACAGGAACTATTTCATCGCAATGTTCGATCGACCGACCGATTACGTTCGGTCGACCGTTCAAACAGATGAAAATTCCCTGTTATCGGTCGAGACATATCCGGTCGACCGTGCCCGATCGGTCCACCGTTTACTTCTAACCGGTCGACCGTTTGAGCACTGTTCTGTAGACTTGTCAAATTTCGGTTTAACCCCTACAAAATTTGACATTTCGGGATTAGTAGTAAATTCACAACTTATGTAACATATTATCCTATGTAATGATAAATAAATACATCCCATAATACTTACATCACATGTGAATTTAATTTAGATTCTAATTATGTAATTAATCACAACATAATTTTGATTTTGCTTGTTCATCCCATGTGTCATATTTTCTACATGAAACCCGACACATCTTATGAACTCAAAATCCTCATTTCTTGTTTCCCAATTTTGTGGTGTGACCTATGGAAGGATCTAAACTAAGTTGACAGCGATATTAAGAACTTAATATCACAAGCTATAAGCGGTATCTAGCTACACATTATAGCTCCCAATTAGTTAGATGTCTTAATTCCACTCGAACCAAAACCCGATCCATTTAGTGATGGAGTGCACCACTTGTGTCTGTCCCTTCCTCATGATATTAAGAATACACACAAAGTAGTATTGTGTCATCTTTGTATTAGTATTCATTTCTTGATCTCTTTAAGCTAGTTATAAAAATGTGACTTAACTCAAATCACATTGTGCACATCATAACCTTGCTTTATCAAGGGACCCACTAATATCATTACTCAATTAAGAGGGGCAATGATAATCTTTTGACTAACTATCTTCTCCAACGAAAGTTATACTTAACCAACTAATGCCTATACACTACACTCATCGATAGCTCAAGACACCAGTCTAATTAAGAACTCCTTAAGCGATCGGATATAAGTCTCATATCAAAGGACCAAGGACACAGTAAAATATTAATGACACAGAAACACATTCCTATAATATTTTACTTGTTAGGTCGATTCGGTATACAAAAGTACTATTTTCCTCTTTTGTGTACCCGTGTTGTCACTCACTTGTAGAGATACAATGATCTATGACCAACACGACAATGTTAACTCGGTAATTAATGTCCCATGTTAATTACCACGATTGCGAATATCTTTTGTTTTATGTAAACCAATATCTTTTAGAGCTCTACGGTTAAGGACCAAGAGCCTCTTCCTTAACACTTCCAAAAGACGATTAACATAAACAAGGAACAAAATGATTTCTCATTCAATTCATAATAATTGACATTTAAAAGTAAAACTTTTAGAACACATTCCCTTCAATCTCCCACTTGTTATTAAAGTTTTCTTTCTCATACAAACTCAATGCATAAAACAATAATAACTAGGGTAAACCCCATTACATATCAATCATCAAGCCAATCTACATGGTTCCTCAATCCCATGAACTCGAAATGCATTTCGCCCTTGGCTTGGGATAAGGGTTTTGTGAATGGATCAGCTGTGTTGTTGTTGGTGTCCACCCATAAAAGATTTATTTTGCCTTCGTCGATGAGGTCACGCATCACGAAATACTTACGATCCATGTACTTTACTTTGTGGTGTGATTTGGGATCCTTGATTTGCGAGATAGATGCACTATTGTCGCAAAATAGCTCTATTGGTCCCTCGCTCGAGGGAACTACTCCAAGATCTTCAAGGAACTTCTTAATCCACACTCATTCCTTGCTCGCTTCAGCAACAGCCATTACTTCGGAAGCAGTGGTTGAGTCGGCTGTAGTGCTTTGCTTCCAACTACGCCAACTCACAGCTCCACCATTCAGAAGGAAGACGTATCCTGATTGCGACCTTCTATCGTCTGGATCACTCATGAAACTCGCGTCCGAGTAACCTTCAGCTATCAATTCTCTTTGTCCTCCATAAACAAGAATCTTATCCTTAGTCTGGTTAAGGTACTTCAGGATATTCTTGACAGCAGTCCAATGCTCAGGACCTGCGTTGGATTGGTGACGACTTGTCACGCTTAGAGCATACGAGACATCGGGTCTTGTGCAAGTCATCGCGTACATGATCGACCCAATTGCCGAAGCATAAGGGACATCCTTCATGTACTCTAAGTCCTTACGTGATTGCGCTCGTTGAGACTTCTTGAGTTGCACACCCATACTCATTGGCACACTGCCCTTTTTGGAGTTGTTCATCTTGAACCTTTCCAAGACCTTGTCAATGTATGTACGTTGACTGAGGCCAATGAGTCTACGAGATCTATCTCGATATATCTTGATTCCCAAGATGTATTGAGCCTCACCCATATCTTTCATTAAAAATGCAGATTTCAATGAACTTCTCGTTTGCTCAAGCAAAGGAATATGATTGCTCATAAGCAATATGTCATCGACATATAAGATTAGAAATACTACATGGCTCCCACTAACCTTCTTGTATATACAAGGTTCTTCCTTACTTTGAATGAAGTGAAGTTTCTTCACTTCCTCGTCAAAGCATTTGTTCCAACTCCTTGATGCTTGCTTCAATCCATAAATGGATCTTTGAAGCTTGCATACCTTTTCGCTATTCTTTGGATCTTCAAAACCTTGAGGTTGTACCATGTACACATCCTCCTCCAAGTTCCCATTAAGAAATGCCGTTTTGACATCCATTTGCCATAATTCATAATCATGAAATGCAGCAATAGCGAGCATTATCCGAATAGACTTGAACATGGCAACCGGTGAAAAAGTTTCATCATAGTCAATTCCTTGAACTTGAGTGAAACCCTTCGCTACAAGCCTCGCTTTGTAGGTTGTTAAGTTCCCATCCATGTCCATCTTCCTCTTGAAAACCCATTTATTTTGAATGGCATTTTTCCCTTGAGGAAGGTCAACCAAGTTCCACACTTGATTATCATACATGGATTCTATTTCGGATTCCATGGCCTTAAGCCATAGTTTGGAGTCTTCCCTTTCTATTGCTTCTTGGAAGGTCAAGGGATCATTGGTATCTAGTACCATGATTTCATGAAGTCCCAGATATAAGTCGGGTTTCTTCCTTTCCCTTGTTGACCTTCTTAGTTCTTTTGGTTCTTCTCGTGTCTCTCGAACTTCTTCCACAATTTCTTGAGGAGTTGGTTCACGTTCAACTCTTGAACGCACACTTGGTGGGAATGATTGAGATTCTCTCACAATTTCTTGTGATGGTCTCTCGCTCACGCTCCCACTAACCAAAGGAATCTCGGTTGGGTCTTCATGATCTTGAATGTCATCATTCATGTCATGATCTTGTAGAGTATCTTGAGTTTCCTCAAGCACAACCCTACTCCCACTACTTTTTACACTTTCTAGAAATTCCTTTTCCAGAAATGTGGCATCCCTCTCTACAATCACTCGATTGGAGGTGATATGCCAAAAGTAGTATCCTCTCGTCTCACGAGGATAACCAATAAAGAAGCACTTATCCACTTTCGGTTGAAGTTTGGTCGACATCAATCTCTTGACGTAAGCCTCACAACCCCAAATCTTGAGAAAATTGAGTTTAGGTGGTTTACCACTCCATAGATCATAAGGAGTTTTCTCCACGGATTTGGATGGAACATTATTTAGTGTGTAAGCCGCAGTTTGTAGTGCATAACTCCAAAAGTAAAGAGGTAATTCCGCATGACTCATCATTGACCGAACCATGTCGAGCAATGTCCTATTCCTCCTTTCGGATACCCCATTCCACTGAGGTGTACCGGGAGGGGTGAGTTAAGGTACAATACCAAACTCCTTTAGGTATGAGTCAAATTCGGCACTTAAGTACTCACCTCCACGATCCGTTCGTAGAGACTTGATTTTCTTGTCGAGTTGGTTCTCTACTTCATTCTTGAATTCTTTGAACTTGTCAAAGGACTCACTTTTGTTTCTCATTAGATAAACATAGCCATAACGACTATAATCATCTGTGAACGTAATGAAGTACCTGAAACCATCTCGTGCAATAGTACTCATTGGACCACATACATCGGAATGTATCAAATCCAACAAGCCACTCGCCCTTGGTCCTTTCTTCTTGAAAGGCTTTTTGGTCATTTTTCCAATTATACATGGTTGGCACGTCTCCAATGATTTAAAATCAAGTAGACCAAGAAGGTTAGCTTCTTGCAATTTCTTGATGCGCTTTTCATTTATGTGACCAAGAGGATAGTGCCACAAGAGAGTATCATTCTCGTGAGTGGTTTTAAGTCTTTTGTTATTGATATTAAAGATTTGTTTATCATTCAACTCAAGCAAATAGAGACCATTCCTTATGAATGCATTTGCATAGAAAATACCATTCTTCGATATAGACAAGCAAGAATTTGAAATATTTATATTAAAATTATCCATATCTAAACATGATACAGAAATAATGTTCTTGCTAATCGAAGGCACATAATAAACATTCTTTAGACATAAATTTAAACCACTACATAATTGAAGCGCCACAGAACCTTGTGCAACCGCAGACACGTTCGCACCATTTCTGACCTTCAATTCTACCTCGTTCCTTACGAGTTCCTTCCTATCCATGAGTAGCTGCACATTAGAAACTATGTGAGCACAAGATCTGGTATCAATTACCCAATCCTGGACAGAGGTGGCTAAATTTATTTCAATAACAAATATACCTTTGGCCTTTTTGGGGCGTCGACGTTCAATCACTCCGTTGTCAAGGTCTTCCTTGTACTTGGGGCAATTTGGTCGGATGTGTCCTTTTTCACCGCAGTGAAAGCACTCCGTATTGGGAGTTGGAGATTTCTGAGATTTCCCCCTCGAGGCACTCTTATGAGCACCTCCTACTCCCTTGCTCTTGATTGAACCACTTTTGGTAGATTTGCCCTTTCCTTTACCAATCTTTTGGCTCCTCCCATGGACGGCAAGGACATGCTTGTCCCTACCCTTGCCCATGTCAACTTCAGCAGTTTTGAGAGCGTTGTGCAGCTCCTCAAGACTCACCCCCTTTTCACGCACGTGGTAGTGCATCACAAAATCCTTGAAGGACTGGGCTAGAGAGCCAAGAATCATATCTTCAGCAATGTCCTCGGACATTGGTGAAGAGAGTTTTGCCAACTTCTCAAGGTACCCTTGCATCGTGAGAAAATGCATGGATACCGATGTTCCCTCCGCCATATGGCACCTTGTGAGTGCGATGGTGGTCTTATAGTGCTCCTTTCGGGCACTATCCATGAACATCTTAGATAAAGCCTCCATGGTCTTCTTGGGTTTTGAATCCAAGTATTTCGCTTGAAGCGAGTCACCCATGGATGCTAGCATAAGACCGTGAACTTGGTTCTCTTAGTCTTCCCACTTGGCTTTAGCCTCTTTCTCTTCATCGGTTAATTTCTCATTCCATTTTGGGATTGGACCTTCCAAAATGTGAGATAGTTTCTCAAACTTTAACACGATGTTGAGTTTGAGTTGCCAACTAATGAAGTTTGAGCCATCATTTGCTAAAGGGTGTTTTTCTATCATGGATCGTACGATAGGTTGGATGTTCGACATTTTTCTACAAAATAAATCATATAGGATTTTAATGCCAATTTTATGTTTTAATACACATGCATACATATATTGAATATGAATGTAAATGTTGCAAAAAAAATTGCCCATAAATGCAACAATCCAAGATCCCATCAATCGTAATATAGACTAGCTAAGGGCTATCGAATACATTACAATATCAAGGTAAGAAAACATTTTCTAATCACAACCTTTTTGAATTTTAGCAACATTTAGCATCTTCAAACTCTTGTGATTCTTGTCATTTTAATTATGAGGGAATACGACCTATCCTCGTAAGAAAAAAAATTTCCCAAAACCGAGCGAGGGCTCTAGGTAATGTTAAGAAAACTTATTTTCATTTGATACGAGATACGTTTATCCATTGTATTCACAACTAAACATACTTGGGGTTCACTAGGGTGAAACACACCTCATATATTTAATTGTGGCACAACAACAGACAACCATTATATCTCCCACTATTCCCAAAGATGGAGGGAGCTATCTCCCGCTAAGGGCGAGCAGAGTATCCCTCGATCAATGGCTGCTAGTGGATGAAATAAGAAGGAAATTTATTCTTAATTTTTGTTTGGACAATTTAACATGTGATTTAGAATTTTAGGTTATCATGCATATTATTAATCATACACATCCTAACATTCAACACATTCATCACATGCATAGCAAGATAAAAACAGAAATTAAACATTCACACAATCCACATCGTGTGAGTTTATATGTTCCCTTCGATCCTCGATCCTCGATCCCTGATCTTCGATCCTCGATCGATGCGCTACAGCGGCGACTTCCTCTTGCACCGGAGATGTAGATTTTACAGAAAATAAACATGCTCCTCACATTCGATAAAAACCGACTAGTGCAAGTCCTATGTAAAAACCTCTCATATGCAAATGCAACTATCTAAAAGACGGAAAGAGAGAGAATTTTGGCTTTTATATACATAAGCCCCTGTATAATAATGATTACATACATTCACAATTGCTGATTTGCAATATATAAACCCACAATTCCTGCAAAGACAACTCGAGCATCCATGCACGCAATATTGTTATAAACTATGCAATCTAGTTTATCAATCATCTAGAATCTCAAACAATTCTTTGAAAAACATTTTGAAATCCATTATTTTTCATGCATCCATAGTTCAAAAATTAATTATGAACCGCTGTCCATCCGATTTCCAATGGAAAGATGAATCGCAGTTTTTCGGTTTTGTTGATTCTCTTACAAAATAATCGTTTATACTTAAAACGAAATTATTGCAAGTTAGACAAATGTCTAAATCTTAATTCTAATAATTACATGGCATATTTAAACACTTAAAACATTCAGAACAAATTATTATGGAGAATTACATCAACAAACATCCATAGACCGAAAAAATGGAAAATCGAATTGTTTAAATCCTAGATGGTAAACTAAATTCGTTTACAGCCCTAAATCATGAGAAAATTGAACCCTAAGCTTTGATACCACTGTAGGATTTCAATTTTAATTACACATATATATTTTCGGAATTTTATGCGTAATAAGGATCTATAGCAATTTTCTATGATTTATTTCATGCATGCATTGGTTTGTTTCAATAACTAGTTTCAAAACTTTATTAAAACAAATATGGGCTCTGAAATTTATAGCTAGAAGTTCTCTGAAACTTCTTGAAGATTCGGAGACATTGGGGATGCTTCTCGCTGCGCCGGATGCCTCCGAGTATTCACCAAACTCTAAACAAGATCGGAGAGAGGGAAGCTAGTCTCTCAATCTCCGATACGGTTTACAATCTAATTACTAACCCCTCTTTAATTCCCTTGAGAAGATGATCTCTTAAGAACTAAAACTAAACTTAAGAATTAAGGGAATTTCGTGGAGAATTATGGAGAGAGTTTTTGCACGAGAAAAATAATGAATTAATTAAGGAGGTAATGAGATAAACTTGTATTTATAAGTTCTCTCCAAATTACCTATTCATGTGCAACCTCTTGCCCATGATTTCATGCAAACTTCCATCTAACCATCCATTATTTAATAATAAATGATCTTAGCCACGAATTAAATCAATTATGGACCAATTCCATGCATGATCTAATTAATTCTTAAATTAATTCTGCATTAACCGTCTGGACCGGTCGACCGTTTAGAGGTTCGGTCGACCGCTCGAACCAGGTTTCGGTCGACCGTTCAATAACTCGGTCGACCGTTCGTAACAGGAACTATTCCATCGCAATGTTCGGTCGACCGACCGATTACGTTCGGTCGACCGTTCGAACAGATGAAAATTCCCTGTTATCGGTCAAGACATATCCGGTCGACCGTGCCCGATCGGTCGACCGTTTACTTCTAACTGGTCGACCGTTTGAGCACTGTTCTGCAGACTTGTCCAATTTCGGTTTAACCCTACAAAATTTGACATTTCGGGATTAGTAGTAAATTCACAACTTATGTAACAAATTATCCTATGTAATGATAAATCAATACATCCCATAATACTTACATCACATGTGAATTTAATTTAGATTCTAATTATGTTATTAATCACAACATAATTTTGATCTTGCTTGTTCATCCCATGTGTCATATTTTCTACATGAAACCCGACACATCTTATGAACTCAAAATCCTCATTTCTTGTTTCCCAGTTTTGTGGTGTGACCTATGGGAGGATTTAAACCAAGTTGGCAGTGATATTAAGAACTTAATATCACAAGCTATAAGCGGTATCTAGCTACACATTATAGCTCCCAATTAGTTAGATGTCTTAATTCCACTCGAACCAAAACCCGATCCATTTAGTGATGGAGTGCACCACTTGTGTCTGTCCCTTGCCTCATGATATTAAGAATACACACAAAGTAGTATTGTGTCATCTTTGTATTAGTATTCATTTCTTGATCTCTTTAAGCTAGTTATAAAAATGTGACTTAACTCAAATCACATTGTGCACATCATAACCTTGTTTTATCAAGGGGCCCACTAATATCATCACTCAATTAAGAGGGGCAATGATAATCTTTTGACTAACTATCTTCTCCAACGAAAGTTATACTTAACCAACTAATGTCTTTACACTACACTCATCGATAGCTCAAGACACCAGTCTAATTAAGAATTCCTTAAGCGATCGGATATAAGTCTCATATCAAAGGACCAAGGACACAGTAAAATATTAATGACACAGAAACACATTCCTATAATATTTTACTTGTTAGGTCGATTCGGTATACAAAAGTACTATTTTCCTCTTTTGTGTACCCGTGTTGTCACTCACTTGTAGAGCTACAATGATCTATGACCAACACGACAATCTTAACTCGGTAATTAATGTCTCATGTTAATTACCACGATTGCGAATATCTTTTGTTTTATGTAAACCAATATCTTTTAGAGCTCTACGGTTAAGGACCAAGAGCCTCTTCCTTAACACTTCCAAAAGACGAATAACATAAACAAGGAACAAAACGATTTCTCATTCAATTCATAATAATTGACATTTAAAAGTAAAACTTTTAGAACACATTCCCTTCAATCTCCCACTTGTTATTAAAGTTTTCTTTCTCATACAAACTCAATGCATAAAACAATAATAACTAGGGTAAACCCCATTACATATCAATCATCAAGCCAATCTACATGGTTCCTCAATCCCATGAACTCGAAATGCATTTCGCCCTTGGCTTGGGATAAGGGTTTTGTGAATGGATCATCTGTGTTGTTGTTGGTGTCCACCCATAAAAGATTTATTTTGCCTTCGTCGATGAGGTCACGCGTCACGAAGTACTTACGATCCATGTACTTTACTTTGTGGTGTGATTTGGGATCCTTGATTTGCGAGATAGATGCACTATTGTCGTAAAATAGCTCTATTGGTCCCTCGTTCGAGGGAACTACTCCAAGCTCTTCAAGGAACTTCTTAATCCACACTCCTTCCTTGCTCGCTTCAGCGACAACAAAAGATTAGGCATTATTGATTGCTTAGGGCATGCATCATGTACTCAACTTAGGCACGTACATTGTCTTTTATTTTATCTTTACTTTCAGTTGTTGAGCATTGGCGTGAGGTACACATTTCTTACTCTATTTCATGCAATGTGTATGATCATGCATTAGTTAGTAAGAATTGCATTGCAACAAGTGTGAGTTGAGCGTTTGTTTGGAGAGTTACTTTCTAGATTAAGACTCCAAAACGCTACTAAGGAGGGGCTCTCCCATATAAGATAAGATGGGGGATTTCATCACCCTTTCCTTGGCCCCAAAAAACACACTAATCAAGAGCCTAACTTTAAAATCAAGTAGACATTGGCTCCTAAGGATCTCGGGCGCATTAGGAGAGTGATCTAGTCACGACCATCATGGCCTGATCGGCATCACCCACTCTGTCGATAGTAGGAGAGACAAGATCTCCAGATCTTGGCTCACTTGCTGGGCTTTATGGTCCTCGTCATAGGGAGGTGAGGCGTGTTGAGGTTGTGTGACCTCGTAGTTAGGCGTCGTCTAGCTGTAAGGACCTATAGCGACCGTAGGTTGTTTGAGTTTTGCTTTTTTGTGTGCTTCTACTAGTACCTACCCGTTGAAGCATAAGGACTTCTTCCTTTCTCTCCTGAGTCATCCCCTCTCATATGTGTCTTCCCGTCTTGTCATCTACAACATTCTACTTTAGTGGTTTAAAAAAAGTTTTCTTTATTTTTCGTCTGACTCGTGTGGGTGCGCATCTTTGTGCATGTCAGTGTGGTCACGAGACATTGCGGGTCGTTTGACGAGATACGACCTCGATTTGTCTTCAATTGTCGACTTTACGAACACATCCCCGTCCAGTGTCCTACACAGTCCCGAGACCATGGCGAGTCGTGGACCATACGAGGATGACTCAGGTTTTGGACTTCCACCACCCTTTGGTCCAGAATGTGGTGGTCTACGACCTCATCAATCGGTGCCTCGGGTTCCCATTCCCCTTCGTGATCGATGCTACCTGAGTCGTACTGCTCTACCTTCTTGCATACTATTGCCAGAGGCGAATGAGAATCACTTTGAGGTTAAACCTCAGTTTATCTTCATGCTCCTTCACTTCACTGGGAAAGGTGACCCGTGTATATTTCTCAGGGAATTAGAGGAGGTATGTGCTATGTTCAAGCTGCAACAACTTAGCATAGACTCCATCCATGTTAGGCTTGTCCCATTTGCACTAAAGTATGATGCCAAGAAGTGGTTGTACAGCAACCGGGCGAATCTCGTTAGGACTTGGGATGAATTTCAATCTACATTTCTCAAGAAGTACTTTCCAAATCATCGGACTCAAAAATTGAGGAACAAAATCAATTCGTTTTATTAACATGAGACCAAATCATTTTATGCATACTTAGACAGGTTTAAGGAGCTACTATCCTCATTCCCTCACCATGGCATCGAGTTGTGGCGCCTTTGTTAGATTGTCTACGAGAGTCTTCACATCCCATCCCAAACGCTCCTTGAGTCTATGTGTCAAGGAGATTTCTTAGGAAATGATGAAAGGGAGGCATAGGCTTTCCTAGAAGACCTCGCTGAGAAAACCATGCAGTGCAAGAGTGTGAGGGAACCATCAACATCATCTAGCATAGGAGTGATGCATTGCATACATTGCATCATATGTCTTTCATTTAGATTAATTTTATATCAATAAATGCTACTAAGGTATGTGTTTAGTCTTATTTACAAAATACAGGGACCTGAATGCAAATTACCCATATCCCGAGCATAAACACGTGCAAAAGACTCATTTCTATCATAAAGACCAAGTCAAGATTATCGGGATTCAAATGGAAGTCCATCCAAGCATAAAAGCATGCAAAGACCTAATTACAAAAAGGCCAAGGACTTAAGCACAAAAGTAGCCAGGGACTTAACTGCAAAAGCCGAGGACCCGACTGCAAATTACGAGTACCAAAAGATTATTTTAGAGAAGTTCTGAAGAAAAATCAATTTGGATCTCCAAATATGTTAAGAAATTAACTCGGATCTCCAAAGATATGCAATAATTAATCCGGATGCGCAAATGACATCTAAAACATACCATAAACACACAGGAAAAATCCGGGTCGATTCTGAGCCAAAAAGGTGGCGATTCCGCCGCACCTCATGTACAAATTGCGGCGATTCCGCCGCACAAAAGTTGATCCGTGTGCTCAAATTTTTACCAATGTTGTATTGACGCGTGTACTTTCCGTTTATATATTGGGATCCCTTGTATCGGCTATAAATAGCCCCGAAACGATGTTGTAAAGAGTCTTAGTTTTTGTTCCAAATTTTAGTAATAAAATTCTGTTCTTTTAATTCTTGTTTTTAGTTTTCTTTTGTAGTTTCTCTAGGACCCCTTCTCCTTCCCTCCATCCATGAGTTTCTAACTCTCTCCAAATGGTGGGGGTGACAGATTTAGGGTGATGAGAAGAAGAATAAAGTTATTATTTTAATTTCGTGTTAGTATATTTTGATTACTTGAGTTTATGTTGAGTCATTTATCATGTAATGCTTTATAACTAATATGATTTATTATAAGTTTCAGAATTCTCTAATCTAAACCCGATATCTAAACCTCCACCCACTGGACTCCCATCCATCTTTACTTTATTTTTAATTTGTTTTTGTTGTTCTTGCTTTAGAAATTAATTAAAAACCAAAAATCTCAAACCAAACTTATTTCTCTCTTTTTCTTTCCTTAATCGAAAATCACACAAATAACAATATCTCTCCCTCCTTATGTTCGACCCGTACTTGCCACGTCTTCATTGACGTCGTGCACTTGCGGTATAAATTTAATTCTCATCAAGTTTTTGGCGCCGTTGTCAGTGAGGCGACAAAGTTTTTTGTTTATTTTAGTGATTTCAATTTTTTTCTGTTTATCGTGTGCACGATCTAACTATTTCGATTTGCGTTTCAGGAGACAACAGAGTGTGCGGCGAAATCCGGGCACATTCGGAGCTATAAGGGCGGCGAAATCGCCGCATCTCAAGTACAACCTGCGGCGGATCCGCCGCACAACACAGGCTTCGGGGCTTCAATTTTTTCTGGGGTTAGCGCCATCTCTGGGCGGACGCGTGGAGCTACTGAAATTTCGAGAGCGGGCGGTGAACCTGACTGAGCATTGCATAGGTAACCTTTGTTGCCTCTTTCCTCGTAATTTCTAGTTTCGGAAAATTACCTTTTGTAGAACTGCACGTGTTAAGCTTAAATTCGATAATTGGCAATAATTCAACTCTGACCTAAAAAATTGGCAAAACTAGAAGAACTTAGTGCATGCATCATATAATGTTTTGTTTGCATTATTCTTGCTAAATTCTTGCAAATTAATTCTTGTTGAAGAGTGCTGGAGGCAAGGTACGTATCGCGGTTTTTATCGATTGCATTTAAGCATATAATCTAATTTGCATACAACCTTGCAATTGCCCCCCACTAAAGACCATTGTTTGACTATCTTTGCTAGATTTAAGTTAAACAATCTTAAGGGCAACTCCGTAGGAAAAGATACGGAGGGGATTTCATCACCTTTCCGTGGCCCACAAATCACAATCCTAAAGTTTCACCCAAGATTTAAAATTAAAATCAATTAGACATTGGCCCCTAAGGACTCAGACTCAATTAAGGAGGAGATTGGTTTGACTTGCTATGACTTGAAGTTGATCGAATTTAATTTGGTGTCTAGAAAGTATTTTTGTGTTGACATAAGTCTTCCAAGCGAAGTTGTTGTCTAATTGGCACCGACTCTGTCGGAAGTGCCCCCACTAGCTATACACTGCCTGGCCAAGTTGGTTTGATTAGTGAGGGAGGTGAATCAAGAAAATCAATTCGACTCAACCAGTTAGGAGTCGTCCAGATCTAAGCGACACTAGGTCTAGGATTGTTTGAACCGTGCTTGTTCAGGAAACTTCTGGCCAACCCTCTTTTCTATTTTTAGAGTTAAGTTTCCCTTCTCATCTGAGTCTTCTTTCTCTTCTCACCTCAATTCTCTAGATTAAGATTCCTTTCTCATCTTTCCCCATCTTATCGTTTGTTTCCATTTTTCAAGAAAAAAAAATTAAAAAAATTTAAATAATAAAAAAATATTTATCAATTGATTCTTGAATTTGAATTGGGAATTTAAATTTCGAATTTGAATTCAAAAATTGATTCACACCGGTGCACTCACATATGGGTTCGGGACTTGAGTAATCGACTCTCACGAGTTTATCTAGATTCCAGTATGGAGCTTAGCCCCAATCCACCTGTTGCACCACCTCACCCAGTTCCAATGGGTGAGAATGTTGTGAACCCGCCCATAACTCTGAGGGATCGATGCTACCCAGCGATGGCTGCTCAGCCATCGTGCATCGTTATGCCCACCACACAGGGTCGCGACTTCGAACTTAAGGCACAATACATGAGTGTGTTGCCTAAGTTCACCTCTAGGGAAGACTCATATCTCTTCCTTAGAGAATTTGAGGAAATCTGCTCTCTTATGCAATACCAGCATATCTCTGAGGAGGCAGTGTGTCTAAAATTCGTGCCTCTAGCACTGAAGGACGACGCTAAGAAATGGCTATATAGTCTAGCCGCAAAATCCATTAAAAGATGGGTTGAGTTTGTTCAAGTATTCCTAAAAAAATATTTCCCCAACCATAAGACTATGAGGATTAGGAATGAAATTGTTGCATTCGTTCAATCTGAGAGCGAGCCGTTCTATTCCTATCTAGAAAGATTTAAAAGTGTGCTGACCCAATGCCCTCATCACGGAATTCCAAGATGGCAACTGTGCCAAATTATTTATGAGGGATTGACACCCACATCTAGGATTATGGTAGAATCCGTAAGCCAAGGGAACTTCATGTCAAAAAATGAAAATGAAGCCTGGACTTTTCTTGAGGATTTAACTGAAAACAGTATGCAATGGGACAATGCTAGAACACCGCTTAACCCGAGTATTGGATCTAGAATAGCAAGTCAACCCAAACCAGGAGTCTTAGCTGTAGATGCCAATATAGCGGCTGAAGCAAAACTAGCTACCCTTATGCACAGAATGGAAAGTCTAGAGCTACAAACCCGATCCCGAGTGAATCAAGCCTCGTCTATCCCTTGCTCTAGATGTGGTCAGACTGGTCATTTAATGGAGGATTGTGCGGACTAGGAACAAGTTAATGCCACATTTAACCATGCTAGAAATGACCCATACGCATCAACCTATAACTCGGGTTGGCGTAATAATTCCAATTTCTCATCAAGCCAACAAGGTCAACCTCCTAGACAACAACCAAATCCGTATAACCAAAATAATACATCATCTGGGTTTAGTAACAATGGAGATTATGATGTTAGGTTGACAAGCTTGGAAAATTTGATGAAGACTTTTATACAAACAACCAACCAGTCCTTCCAATGGCTAGAGACACAAGTCAGCCAACTCGCACAAATTGTAGGTGCAAGAGAAAAGGGTCAGTTTCCAAGTCAACCTGAGGTGAATCCTAGATCTAATAATCAATATCAGCCCTATCAACCACTTCTAGGAAGTAACAACTCGAGACCAGTTCAAATGGTTAATGAGGAAGGACCGTTCCAACAAATAAATGCAGTAGTATCATTACGGTCCGGAAGACAAGTTGATAATAATGTGGTAAATCCTAGAACGTCTAATCAATCTAGCCATCAAGCAACCACATATGACCTAACCATTGAACCTGACATCCAATCTGAAATGCCCAACCTACCTACTCAACCTGAACCCATAGCTCGACCTGAGCGAGTCTATGTTCCTAAAGTTCCATTCCTTAATAGACTTAACAGGAACTCAAGTGCACAAATGGAGAAAATCCTGGAAGTATTTAAGCAAGTTAAGGTGGATATTCCACTCCTGGATATTCAACAAATACCTGCTTATGCTAAATTCTTAAAAGATTTGTGCACTAGAAAGAGAAAAACAAGCGTACCAAAGAAGGCTTTCTTAACTGCAAACATAAGCTCTATTCTGTCCAACTCATCTCCTATAAAATATAAGGACACTGGGTGTCCCACAATTTCATGTACAATAGGAGATACTTTTATCAACAAAGCCCTTCTAGACCTTGGTGCTAGTGTTAACCTACTCCCATTCTCTGTCTACGAGCAACTCAACCTTGGTCCACTAAAACCCTCTAAGACAACTCTTCAATTTGCTGACTGCTCTATTAAGAAACCAAGAGGTGTAGTCGAGGACGTTCTGATCAAGGTGGGTGACTTCATTTACCCAGTGGATTTTGTCATGCTAGATACTACACCTGTTGTAAATCCTAATAGACAAATCCCTGTAATACTAGACAAACCCTTTTTAGCCACTTCTGAAGCATTGATAAACTGTCGAAATGAGCTCATGCAATTATCTTTTGGGAACTTAAAAGCTAAATTTAATATCTTTCATGTTGAGAGTGAGCCAGAAATAATATGCAATCAAAGTGATGTTGTGATGAGAGCACGTATCTATAAGATTTCCGAGTCAAATAAATCATCACAAAATCAAAAAGAAAGTGCGAAAAAGGGGAGTAATTCTTCGACACACCCACCATCACTCGAGCAAACAAGAGAATCAATACATGTGAGAGGTGTGGAGCCTTTACCTCAGGGCAACATGGGGAACAATTCAACTGGATACATGCACCAACATGGTGACATTCAATCCAGTTCTGATTATGGTTGACTCTGAACAAATTCCATCCCTCCACCGCAGTTCACCCAGGTAATAAGTGCATTTGCTTTATATTTGCATACATTAAGGACAATGCATGATGTAGGTGTGGGGGGGTGTTTATCTATATATCTATATATTCTATTAGTTTTGTTCTTTAAAAAAAGAAAAACAAAATCAATATTGCATGACATAGCTTAAGATTGAACTGCCAAAACCCGTGTACAAATTGCATTGAGTTTTTGTTCCATATTATATAGTTCTGCTTGTAGAAATTATGACATAAATTTAAGTTCCAAAGAAATAACCCATTACCCTTTAAGACACGTATGCACTTAAATTGGATGAATCAAATCTTTGAAGTGGTTGATAAAAAGCAGAGGTTGAGGAAAATATACCGAGAAGTGTGGACTTCTAATAGCAATTAAGCCTTGAGGAAAATAAAAGTAAAAAAATAATAAAGGAATCAAGTGAGGAAAGCACATTTTGCAAAATGATTACAAAAACCCAAGCCTTTGAGTCACTGGTCCGTAGGGATATCTTGAAACCCGGTAACTTGAGTCTGTCAGCTTGGGATTATCGACCAAACTCGTTACACGAATGCAAAAAGGGTAAAAGTTTCAGAAAAAGCAAATGTGTTGAATCACGTGAAAAAAAATACTTTAAGATACTCAAGGCCCAAAGTTAAAAGAATGATCCATGCCATGGTTGATCCGAATGATACTTCACCACCAGAGGAGGCGTGCAAAATAATTTAAGTGATAACATGTGTAGAAGGGTTAGTGGTGTGAATGTTGGAGGAACAAAGACCAAGTCAGACTTTTTATAAGTTAGATTTGTAAAATGAGCATGCAAGAATTCTAAGTAAGATGTATAAGGTTGAGGTGGAGATATTTAGAGCTATCAATGAAATGTTGAATTAAGACTTTGTGTGAGTGTCAACTGAAAACCCTCACGAGACAAAATTCGTCCTCTAAGGAAACTTGGGGGTTTAAAGGCTTGTTGCACATGCTAAGTGCAACCGTGATTCCTACGAAAGTGAGTTAGGATTTCCATGTTTTCTTTTTTCTTATATTCTGTTTTGCTAGGGACTAACAAAATCTAGGTGTCGGGGTGTTTGATGCATTGCATACATTGCATCATATGTCTTTCATTTAGATTAATTTTATATCAATAAATGCTACTAAGGTATCTGTTTAGTCTTATTTACAAAATACAGGGACTTGAATGCAAATTACCCATATCCCGAGCATAAACACGTGCAAAAGACTCATTTCTATCATAAAGACCAAGTCAAGTTTATCGGGATTCAAATGGAAGTCCATCCAAGCATAAAAGTATGCAAAGACCTAATTACAAAAAGGCCAAGGACTTAAGCACAAAAGTAGTCAGGGACTTAACTGCAAAAGCTGAAGACCCGACTGCAAATTACGAGTACCAAAAGATTATTTTGGAGAAGTTCTGAAGAAAAATCAATTTGGATCTCCAAATATATGAAGAAATTAACTCGGATCTCCAAAGATATGCAATAATTAATCCGGATGCGCAAATGACATCTAAAACATACCATAAACACACAGGAAAAATCCGGGTCGATTCTGAGCCAAAAAGGTGGTGATTCTGCCGCACCTCATGTACAAATTACGGCGATTCCGCCGCACAAAAGTTGATCCGTGTGCTCAAATTTTTACCAATGTTGTATTGACGCGTGTACTTTCCGTTTATATATTGGGATCCCTTGTATCGGCTATAAATAGCCCCGAAATGATGTTGTAAAGAGTCTTAGTTTTTGTTCCAAATTTTAGTAATAAAATTCTGTTCTTTTAATTCTTGTTTTTAGTTTTCTTTTGTAGTTTCTCTAGGACCCCTTCTCCTTCCCTCCATCCATGAGTTTCTAACTCTCTCCAAAGGGTGGGGGTGACGGATTTAGGGTGATGAGAAGAAGAATAAAGTTATTATTTTAATTTCGTGTTAGTATATTTTGATTACTTGAGTTTATGTTGAGTCATTTATCATGTAATGCTTTATAACTAATATGATTTATTAGAAGTTTCAGAATACTCTAATCTAAACCCGATATCTAAACCTCCACCACTGGACTCCCATCCATCTTTACTTTATTTTTTAATTTGTTTTTGTTGTTCTTGCTTTAGAAATTAATTAAAATCCAAAAATCTCAAACCAAACTTATTTCTCTCTTTTTCTTTCCTTAATCGAAAATCACACAAATAACAATATCTCTCCCTCCTTGTGTTCGACCCATACTTGCCACGTCTTCATTGACGTCGTGCACTTGCGGTATAAATTTAATTCTCATCAAGGAGCGAGGATCGCAAACGCAAACTCGACTAGATCTTGTGCCGCATTTGCTATCGATATCACTACGGCCACTGAGGCACGCATGACGGCCTTAATACGCCGATTGAATTTTATTGAGCTCCAAAACCAACATGGTGTGTCTCATGTGTCTGCATCTGGTCCGGTTCCTTGTTATTTGTGTGGTAGGATAGGTCATGTAGGAGGCGAGTGTGCATCCATTCCTCCTGAGATGCAACATGTCAATGTCATCTATGATAGATCCAGGAATTACCCATACTCATCATCATATAATCCCGGATGAGGAACCACCCAAACTTTTCATGGAACCAAAACAATGCCCCAGGTGGTCCTTCAAATATCTCTCGGCCACCTAACCGACCACACCAATCTCCCATACATTCACAGTCTTATCAGCCACCCCAAGTTCAAATCACCAACCCACCGGGTTTCCCAAATTCTAACAACATGGAAAACCATTTTAATTCGCTTGAGAACTTGACTCGTGGACTTGAGAACTCAGTAAAAAAATTATGTCATCAACAAGTGAAGTCTTCACTTCGAATCAGCAGACCATCAAATCTCTCGAGCTTCAGATGGGCCAACTCGCTCAGTTTGTACATGAGAGAGAAAGGGACGCTGCCTAGCCAACCTGTGGCTAACCCCCATGCTCAACATCACTCAAACATGCAAAATGCATGCTCAAGACCGCAGTGGGGGCAAGTGAGTTGTGTGGAAGAACATGTGGACCATGTCAATGCCATTGGAAGAAGCAGGTCAACAACCATGTTTCATTGCCACTAAATCCATCTATGCAGCCCTTTTGTGGAAATGATGTTGAGAATAGGCCGAGGGTGAGAGTAATACACCAACGCCTCTTTCTCAAGCACCGCAGAAAACATATCTGCCAAAAGCTTCATATCCTAGTAGAGTAACTAAGAAACATAGTGACAGTGTTGACAAAATGCTAGAGATATTCAAAAAAATGAATGTCAACATTCCTTTGTTAGACATTATTCAACAAATACCTCCCTATGCAAAATTCATGAAGGATCTCTGTACAACTAAAAGGAAAACCAACATCCCTAGCAAAGCCTTTTTGGAAGCTAATGTGAGCTCGATCATTTCGAACTCAATGTGCGTAAAATTGAAGGGCCAAGGTCGTCCAACAATTTCATGTGTCATTGAGGACTCTAGCATTAATATTGTCTTGCTAGATCTAGGGTCAGTGGTTAACTACTTACCAGCTTTTGTGTATCAACGATTAAGCCTAGGCGAGCTCAAGCCTACAAAAATAACTTACAGTTGGTCGATCGTTTGATCAAAGTCCTGATGGGGGTCATCGAAGATGTCCTAATCAAGGTTGGTGATTTTAGATTTTCTGTTGACTTCGTCGCCCTTGAAATTGAACCAGTCAAGACTTCCCACTCTCATATTCCATTTACTTTGGGTAGACCATTTCAAGCGACGTCAAATGCCTTAATCAATTGTCGAACTGGACACGTGAAATTGCCGTTCGGGAACTTGACCGCGACATTCCATGTGTTCAATATGTCTAGGCAGTCGACATCTTTCAAGGATCCCATGGAAATAATTCTTATCCGGGACATTGAAGAAGAAATAGAAGAAGAGTAGCCCCCGAGTCATGAGAATTTAAATGCTTACATCATGGATGATTCCGATCACGAAGAGGACGGGGGCGAGTTGCGCGATGATGCGCATGATGTTCAGTACATGCGAGCTCCTCCTATCTTACATCTCAAGCTAGATATCACGGCTCGCTTAGAGGAGCCACCCACAATTGAGCTTAAAGAACTCCCTAAGGAACTGAAACACGTTTTTCTTGGTCTCGATAGGTCATTTCCAGTGATTATTTCATCGACATTGACTGAGGATCAGGAAGAACGTTTGATTCAAGTATTAAAGGAGCACAAATCAGCCATTGGGTGGTCCTTGAAGGACATTAAAGGGATATGTCCCGACGTCGTGCAGCATCACATATTTATGGAGGATGAGGCACGACCACGTCGCGACCCCCAAAGGCATCTAAATCCAGCCATGACAGAAGTAATTAAGAAAAGATCATCAAGTGTTTAGACCATGACATCATTTTCCCCATTTCGGACAGTGCTTGGGCAAGTCCTGTCCATGTTGTGCTCAAGAAATCGGGCATGACTGTTGTCCAGAATGACAACAATGAGCTTGTACCCACACAACTTCAAACTGGGTGGCGAGTCTGCATTGACTATAGGAAGTTGAACGTGGTCATGCGTAAGAACCACTTCCCTCTACCTTTCATCGACCAGATGTTGGAGAGACTTTCCAGACACACCTATTATTGTTTCCTCGATGGTTATTCGGGGTACAATCAAATCCTAGTTGCCCCTGAAGACCAAGAGAAAACCACGTTCACCTATCCTTTTGGGATGTTTGCTTATAGACGTATGCCTTTCGGATTATGCAATGCACCAGCAACATTCCAACGTTGCATGTTAAGTATCTTTTCCGACATGGTCGAGAACTTCCTTGAGATTTTCATGGATGACTTCTCGGTTCATGGTACCTCCTTTGATGAGCGTTTGCACCACCTGAGCCTTGTTCTCAAGAGGTGTTCGGAAACGAACTTAGCCCTTAATTGGGAAAAGTGTCATTTCATGGTTACAAAAGGCATCGTACTGGGTCATGTGGTATCTCGTGAAGGTATCGAGGTGGATAAGGCAAAGAATCCGGTCATTCCTTGGACATGCTGGTTTTTACCGGCGTTTTATTAAAGATTTCAGCAAGATAGCTCGTCCTTTGACGAGCTTGCTTTCTAAATGCACATCTTTCGAGTTCACACCCGAGTGCACTATTTCTTTTGAGTTTTTGAAGCGTGAGTTGACCTCCGCTCCTATTATTAAAGCAGGTGTGGACTCTACCTTTCGAGCTGATGTATGATGCATCTGATTATGTGATAAAAGCAGTGTTGGGTCAGAAAGTTGACAAATTGCCTCATGTAATCTATTATGCAAGTCGTACTCTCAACGACGCCCAACTTAACTACTCAATTGCTGAGAAAGAGTTCATCGCGATCATATTTGCATTGGAAAATTGTTTTCAGTACCTCATTGGGTCGCAAGTCATCATCTACACTGATCACTCAGCTCTTCGCTACCTTTTGTCCAAAAAGGATGCGAAACTCTGTCTCCTTCGTTGGATTTTGTTGTAGCAAGAATTCAACCTTGAGATGCGGGATAAGAAGGGATGCGAGAACGTCGGGGCAGATCACTTTTCTCGCATTCCAGTTGAACTTTCATCAGATCCACCGGTGAACGAGTTCTTTCCTGACGAGAACTTTATGGCAATAGTCTCACCCCCTGGTTCGCTGACATTGTGAACAATTTAGCAATTGAGGAGGTACCAGCTCATTGGACACAAAATGAGAAAGCCATATTCAAGTTGTTAGTCAAACACTTCTATTGGGATGATCCCTACTTGTTTAAGTATTGTGCCTATCAAATCAAAAGAATGTGCATTCCTAATGATGAGATTCAGAGTGTCTTGTCTTTTTGACACAAGGAGGCATGTGGTGGGCACTTTGGTGCCAAGAAAATTGTTGCCAAAGTGCTCCAATGTGGCTTTTACTGCCCCACGTTGTTCCAAGATGCTTTTGCATTTTGCAAGGCATACGATAGGTGTCAACGTGTGGGCTGCATTGGAAGATGTGACATGATGCCACTCAATCTTATCCTAGTGGTCAACATCTTTGATGTTTGGGGAATTGACTTCATGGCCCTTTCCCGGTGTCCCATGGTTACACCTACATTCTGGTGGCAGTTGATTATGTGTTGAAGTGGGTTGAAGCATTCCCCACTCCCACTAACGATCTCAAGGTTGTGATCAAATTTCTTAAAAAAACACATTTTTGCGAGGTTTAGGACACCTCGTTGTATCATAAGTGATCGGGGGACACACTTTGTGAACCGATCCCTCGAGGTAGTGTTGAGGAAATATTCCATCACGCACAAGTTGGCCACACCTTATCATCCTCAAACTAGTGGCCAGGTGGAAATTTCCAACCGTCAACTCAAGCAAATTCTAGAGAAAATGGTTAACGCTTCGAGGAAAGATTGGTCGGTTAAGCTTAATGATGGATTGTGGGCCTTCCAAATTGCATTTAAAACCGACCTTGGCATGTCCCCCTACCGGATAGTTTATGGAAAACATTGTCATCTTCCGATAGAGCTTGAGCACCAGGCATTATGGGCAATCAAACATCTTAGCATGAGTCTTGTTTTCGGTACCAATCGCAAGTTGGACCTCAACAAGTTGGAGAAGTTGAGAAATGAAGCTTATGAGAATGCCAAGATTTGCAAGTCCCACACTAAAATTTTCCACGGCCGCTTGGTCAGAATCAAACGGTGGGACAAAAGGTCTTGTTGTATAACTCTCGCCTCCACTTGTTTCCGGGAAAACTTCAGAGTCGTTGGTTTGGACCCTTTATTGTTTTAACCATTTCCCCTCATGGACCCAAGTACCAACGATGTGTTCAAAGTTAATGGAAATCGGCTAAAATCATACTTTGAGGGGACCACGATAGAGATCAAGGCAGAAGTCTTGTCTTTACACGAACTTACCGAGGATGTGATCACTTGAGGTGATTTATCCTTTCATTTAGTTGTACATATATTCAAACCCCAAAAAAACCAAAATAAAACACAGAAAAAAGAAAAAAAGAAAAAATAGAAGTGCCTTTTGATATTTTTCCATGCTTCTTGATGAGATTTTTATTTATACCGCAAGTGCACGGCGTCGATGAAGACGCGGCAAGTACGGGTCGAACACAAGGAGGGAGAGATTCTTTTATTTTTGTGATTTTTGATTAAGGAAAGAAAAAGAGAAATATGGTTGGTTTGAGGTTTTTGGAATTTTTTTTGAACTTTTCTAAAGCAAGAACAACAAAAACAAAAACTAAGAAGAAACAACTATGGATGAGAGTCTAGCAGGTGGGAGTTATGAATCTTAGAGTTAGATTGGGGATCACGAAAATTATTATAAATCAAGTGAGATATTAAACATCATATGATAATTGATTTAACAAAAACTCATATGATCAAAACACTAACAAGAAATTAAAATAAAAACGATATCTTCTCTAACCCTAAATCTGTCACCCCCACACTTTGGAGGGTTTTAGAAACCCATGGGGAGAAGATGAGGAGAAGGGGTCATGGAGATCATCGAGAGACTACAAAAAAATATTATACTAAACTACGATCTACGAAAACAAATGCAATTATTCTAAGCATGCAACAAATTATTCTAAGAGAAGAATAAAGAACAACAAAATTACTCTACTGGAATTAAGAACATGAAATATTAATCTAAAACTAAGCTTACAAAAGACAAAGACAAGGGAGAAATAAATGGGCAGAATTTTATTGCTATAGAATTCAATACAAAAAAGTTCCCCTCACAACAATATTTCGGGGCTATTTATAGCCGATACAAGGAACCCTAGGTATGCATAAGGAAGGACACGTGCTATGAAACAACTGGACGAAAATAGGAGGCACGGATCGCAAACCGAGCGGCGTTTCTGCCGCACATTGACCGTCTGATGCGGCGGAATCGCCGCATGGATAGTCCAGATCAATTTAAGACTTTGCGGGTGTGTTTTTGGTATGTGCTAGATGGCCTCCACGCGTCTAAATCAATTATTTCATATCTTTGGAGATCCGAATTTGATTTCTTCTTGAATACTCCTCCAAAATAGCTTTTTAGTCCTTCTAATTTGCGATCAGGTCCCTGGCTTTTTATGCAATCACTTGGATTTCAACTTGCTTGGATCTCTAGCTAATTGGTCTTTGTGATCTATTTGAGTCCATTGCACGCGTTTTAGCTCGAATATTGGTAAATTGCATTGTAACACCTGAATTCTGCACAATTGCTCAAAACAATACCTTAGTAGCATTTATTTATATAAAAATAGTCTAAATGAAAGACATATGATGCAATGTATGCAATGCATCACTTCTTTGTTAAAAACGCATGTTCATTACCCTATCCATCATCCACCCTAACCAAAATGTGTTTTCACTTTCTGGTCGCCACCCAAATATTTTTCCCCCCAGATCTGATAACCAGACCACCGATCAGCGGTCCCAGACCACCTATCATCGGCTTGTTAAGCAGACCTGCTCTTGGATCTTTGGCTGGGAGTTGATTGTTTTGGGGAAGTCGGTTTCGGTTGGTTTTGAGGGTTTTTTGTTACTGTTTGCATTGACGTACTTTGGTCTCGACCCCTCGAGCGTCGTGTTTGTCTCAACCACCATTTATTCCTCTGTTAAAGCTCTCCAAGTTAGGTACAGGTATGACCAGTCCATATTTAATTCCAGAACTTAATTTTTCCTCCCTGATAAGCGATTTCGGAGAATCCTTCTACGATAGAATCGTAGCAAATGGGTGGAGTCATTTCATGTATGAGGGTGATGAAACCATGTACGTAGAATCTCTCGTACGTGAGTTTTATTCTAAACTAGAGTCTGACCAGACCGGACAACTCGAGTTTAGTGTCACCTTTAGAGGGGTTAAAGACACTGACACCCCAATTTATCTCCGACGTGACTGAGATCCCCTTAGTTGATGATCTTGCACCCACTCGTGATATTAATTTTTACCGATGTATGCTTGGGCATGGGCAACCCATTTCATCACATGGGGGAATACCCAATGCGCACATCTACTCCAATGTGCACATTGTAGCCAGGTGGGTATGTAGGAATGTGTTGTGTCAAGAGCAGACCTCCACATTCTTCACACCTAGTTTGCGAATACTGTATAGTCTCATGGATGGTTCACCTCACTGCATTTGTCGAACGTTGTTCGATGTGTTGGTGAACGCTAAGCTTAAAGAAATATATTGTTTGCCTACTCTGGTGATTAAATTATGTGGAATGTTGGACATCCCACGGTTTGAGCGCTTGCTGTAGCGCAAAGGCATCAACCTCAAGGTTGCGAAGATAACCCCGTCATATCACCATTGCCTTCAGGAGGCATGGGTGCCTGATAACATGGAGGAGGATGTTAGATCCAGTTCCCCAAACTCATCTGTGAGCTCGGGAACGCTCTTCAACACCGACATATCTGACATGGCGGTTGAGCAGCAAAATGTCATTTTTGCCAAGCAAAATCGGAAGATTTATAGGAAGTTATCGGCTCTTGAGCGAGGTGCCTCTTTGAGCACCTCTGGCCACCATCATTAGTCTGGTACACCTTGTCCATGCATTGGCGTCATTCTACAATACTTTGAGGATAATGCATGGATTAGGTGTGGGGGGTGTTTTCACGTATGTACATATTTTGTGTGTCTTTTGTTTTATTTTGCTTTTTTTGTTTACCTTTCTAGGGTCATGTTAGTGTGTTGCATTTAATATTGATATATCTGTTTGTCATGATCATTGGGTGCCTTGTTATCTTTTGTTTGCCGTAGTGCTTTCATTTCCTATTTCTTTCAAAAATATGATGTGTTTTCGAAAGAAAATGTTTTGTGGGGTTTGTGTATGTGTTTAGCGTATGCAAAACCATTTTGAGGCAATCAAAAGAGAAGCTCCCAGAATTGACTTGAACATGATGCATTAGGATATCTAGTATACTGGATTTAGGTCTTATCGAGTCGTAAGGATGAACCTCGGTCTTCCCTCGGGGGGCGAGTAATCATAGGGTTTCAGTATTCAAACAAATAAAGAAGTCCACCCTGAACCTAATGAGTCAAATAATTCGTGTCTGTTAGTATAAGGAGGTTTGTCGTAGTTAGGGACCTTTAAAATCTTGTTATGAAACTTTATGTGTAGGTGTTTTTGTTCCCATGTGGATAAATAAATAAATAAATAAGTGGTGTTCTCTCATCTCGCACGACTCCTCTCAATCGGGAAAATAGGTTCGAGGGGACTTAGTGCCTGGTGCTTTCGAGTCATCTGACTTGGGATGTACCGATAGAACTCTCGTTACACGGTTGGTAGGGATTGCCCTATGTGGAGATTTGGGAGAAGGTGTATGTGATAGTGTAAGTCCTCACGGGCAATGATGAACGAAACCCGACGCTCGGAGAATCAAACACCAACCAATGTAATGCTCCAAAGAAAAGAAAAAAATTATGAATGAAGAAAAAAAGAAAGAAAAAAAGTCAAATAAGAACCTTATTGGACTTTACACAATGTATCACTTTAAGAAGCTAAGGTTGCCCATGTCTTACACTTAAGTCCTTAATTAACTTTCACGAATGATTCATTACGCTAGGTATGTGGACGGATTATATATATAGATTCGACTCGTAGAATTACTGTGTCTAATGATCGACGAAAATGAGTTCATCGAGTCGTGTTGCTAGATTGAATAATGCATCTATGTTCGGACGACACTCCTCCTCCTTGCGACAAGGAGGTTTAACGACTAGTTGCACGTGTTAAGTGCAACCGTGATTCCTATGAAAGTGAGTTAGGATTTTCCCTGTTTTACATATGCCTTTGTCTTTCTTTCATTTTTTTTCTTTGTTTTGCTCGAGAGTAGCAAAAGTTAGGTGGGCGGTATTTGATTGACATCATATCATGCATACATTTGTGTCTTATATCCGTTATCTTTCACTTAACTATGCTACGTAACGAGTTTTATGCTTAAGTTTCAGAAATAAGCAGGTTTGAGGAGAAGAGGCACAAAACGGACTCAAAAGCAAGGAAAGTGACTAAGTTGTAAAACTTCTGGACTGAGATGGAAGAGAGAAGGACCCGGAAGTAAAACCAACAGGACCAATGAGCAAATCAAGAAGCTCCACACCTTAATGAGGAGTATTTTGGCAATTAAATATGTCACCAACTATCAACAACCACATCGGGTTCATCAAACACCAACAAATCAAGGTAGAACCAAGCCAAACAAATCCAGACCCGATCTGACAAATAGAAACCGCTAATTAGCGGTCCCAGACCGCCAATCAGCTGTCAATATTGCTTCAGAATGCACATGCCTTGGTCGGGTGTTAGATTAGGTTGTATGTAGTCAATTTGTGGTATGCTTTTAGTCCCATAAAGGGGGATTGTCTCGGATTAACTTTTTCCATGCCTATATATAGAACTCTTCACTTTCCTTTGTATACATCTCCTCTCTTGGTGGCCATCCTCTCTACAAGGAGTAAAGCCTTCGAGCAAAACTCTGGTGGAGATGCTACTTGTAGTGTGACTGAGTAATAAAAGATGTTTTGTTAGTTTTTCATATTGTCTTTTTTTCAATTCTTGCATGCTTAGTTAACTTTGTTTGTTTTAATCATAGAATTAATTAGCACGTTGTCTTTCCTTAATATGCATGTTACTCTAATAATGTGTAAGTACTTCCTGTTGGCTTTTTAGCCTTAATCTTTATTTAGTTTTGATGATTAAGTAATCTAATCTTAATCTATATTTAATCAATCAACCTAGACAATCAAAGTAAGCAAACATGAATACATGCATTGCATATATATTCGTGTATTTGCGATATTCTTAATAGGTTGATGAAGAATCAAGCTAAGGAGCTTTGGACAAGAAGATAAAGACTCAAGACATGTAATCAAGCTTTGGACCAATATGTAATTTAGTATAATTTGAGTCCTTAGGATTAATGTAAACTTGAGCACATTAGGATTCTGTCCCGTATCCCCACGGTTAACCGAACCCTTCTCGGTAAACCGAATCTTGTAGAGTTCGGTCCACCGAACACCTTGCGGTCAACCGTGTAGAATCCTTTAGGTGTTCCCTGGAATAACCACCTCGGTATACCGAACCGCCTTCGGTAGACCGAATTAGCCTGGACCGGTTTTGGACTTTGCTCCAACGGTCGTATTTAAATCCTGACCTAAAGCCAAATTGACTTATCCATATTCGGTACACCGAACTTCATTCGGTCAACCGAATCATATTGCTTTAGGAGACCAACGGTGATTGACATCATTTCATGCTTATATTTGTACCTTATATCCATTATCTTACACCTAAGCAATGCTATGTGACGAGTTTTATGTTTAGTTTTCAGAAATAAAGAGGTTTGAAGAGAAGAGCCATGAAAGGACCCAAAAGCAGGAAAAAAAGGACCTAATTGTGAGACCTGGGGACCAAGATGCAAGGGGGAAGGACCTGATCATAAGACAGAAGGACCTAAGAGCAAAACAGGAAACTCCACACCATCATGAGGAGTATTTTGTCAATTCGATTCGGGTCGGAGCTCCACTAAACCAGCTAGATGCATCCAAGACCAAGAAACAAACCAAGGCAAGCCCACCAGAAGTCCCAGCCGGATCTGGGCCTTATAGGCCGCCAATTGGCGGTCTGGAACCGCCAATTGGCGGTCTGGTTAAGCCCAGATCAGCCAAGATTCTTGCTGGACTTGTATTAGTATGTGTTTAGGCTATTTTTGGTATTGGTTTAGTCCCACATCGGGGGATTGTCCCGGATTAGCTTTTTCCATGCTTATAAATAGAACTCTTCACCTCCCATTGTATCCATCTCCCTCTTGGTGGCCATCTTCCCTACTAAGAGTGAAGCCTTGAAGCAAAACTCTAGTGGAGGAAGAGCTACTTGTAATTGAGTGAGTTAATAATATAAGTTTTCTCTTAATGATGTTGTTTCTCTCTTAGTTTAATTTCCTTTCATTTGCATGCTTGTTTGTTTGTTTAGTTTTATGCTTCTTTAATATTTCTTGCTTAAGTAGTATAAATTTCATTTCAGTATTATGTTTTCCTTTGCTAAATTAGTTAGTGTAATGAGTAGTGAGTAGTTCCATCCCCATTTGGGGGGTGGAGAAATATGTGATATAATAATGTAGTGTATTAAGTGTGTGTTATTTTTATCCCTTGAGCTTTATATGATTTCCATAACCATCTAATGGGTCTCCACTCTTATCTTTGATATGCTAATGCTCTTGAATGAAGCTTAGCTTATGCTTTGATTAGTGGACCTATTTTATGGGGAATGATAAAGTTAGGATATGGATGAAGCTAATATTGGAAACACAATTTGTAGTGTATGTACTCTTGTTGCCTTTTCCTTAGCTAATGTCTTGTATGTTTTAATGATGTAGTCATCTTAATTCATGTAGAGGCATAGTAGGGTCTAGTCTTTATACTTGAGTTCATGTAGCTTCATTCCAATCATTGTCTTGTATGTTTTAATGATGTAGTCTTATCTTAATTCATGTAGAGGCAAGATTGGATGTAGTTTTATGATTTCATGCACCACATGTTGTGAGGAGCTTAATTGAACACACACACACACACACATCTTTATTTTCACATCAGTTCTCTACCCCCTTTGGGGTTTAGTTTTATTGCTTATCTTCATTTCCTTTGCATTTCATTTCAGCTTTGTAGTTTAGATTAGTGTAATACATCTTTCTCCCTTCTTTTTACCTCTCGCCTTCGAATAAACCAAGTGTCGACACACCTCCCAGTGGACGACCCGTATTTGCCACCGCTTCAACGCGGCCGTGCACTTGCGGTTAAATTTAAAACGATCAATCAAGTTTTTGGCGCCGTTGCCGGGGAGGTGCTCTGTCCAGACCTTGGTTTGGACGATTCGAGGGGTTTTTGATTTTTTGTTTTCAGTTTTTCTTAGTTTCAGGGAAGCATTGGATCAAGGGGAAGCTACTAGGGAAGTTGGAGCGAAAGAGTCCACAAAGGGACCGCCAATCAGCGGTTGCAAACCGCCAATTGGCGGCCTGGTGAGGTCTGCCTCCTCTCAAATTTCTTCTGGTGGTTTATTGCTTTACTTTAGTTATCTGGGAGCCCAATTGTGCATGTTGTGATCTTTAGTTTGCTCCCAGATTTAATTTCAATCCCCTTTAATCAACTTGGACCATAAAACTCAAAGCAAAAGATTAGACTTCTTGCCATCTAGGTCATGCACCATTGGTAGACCTTGCATGCATTTGTCTTTTCTTTGCTTTTCATTTTGTCGTTGATTGCTGGCGTGAGGTACGTGCACCCACATCCCTCATTCATGCATGTTTCTTTCATGCATTAGTTAGTAAGGTGCATCGGGACAAGAGTGAGAGAGCGTTTGATTGGAGCGATTGATTGCTAGATCTAGGATCAAATCGCTACTAAGGAGGGGCTGTCCCATAAAAGATAAGGTGGGGGATTTCATCACCCTTTCCTTAGCCCCAAAAATCACTCTTAATAAAGCCTTAACTAAAAGCAAGTAGACATTGGCCCTAGGATTGCGGGCGCACTAGGAGAGTAATCTAGTTGAGACCGTCATGACCTGATCGGCGTTGCCTACCTTGTCGATAGTAGGAGGTACTGGATCTCCGGATCTGGTATCACTTGCTGGGCATTGTGGTCCTCGTTGTAGGGAGGTGAGACGTGTCGAGGCTAGTGACCTCGAAGTTAGGCGTCGTCTAGCTTAAGGACCCATTGCCTTACTTTGATTGAGCCGTGCTTGCTAGTTAGGCTTCTTCCTGATCCCACTACCCTCGCTAGCTCTAGGGATTCTTCCCTCCTCACCTGAGTCATCTCCTCATCTATTCTCTACGTATAGTCTCCTCCTCTAGTACACCTTCTGTTGTGTGTTTGTTAGAGTCGAGTCGAGCATTTTTATGCGAGGTTGGGCTCGTTCTGGTGAGAGCGCTCGACTCGAGAGAGTGCTTATTTCTGAGATGGAAGATCTTGGTGATCGACCATCTCCGCCTCGTGCTCCTTTGGAGCAAGAAGGCGAGTCGTCTCGTGGTGGCGAGGGAGACCGGGTTCCATACATGGACTACCTCGGTCCATTCCCACCACCACGTAGACCTCCTTCTCCTCCTCCTCTGACTCGAGAGGAAGGGAGATTCGGTCAGGATCGAGTTCTAGGTGCACCACCACCTTTAGCTCGACAGGATAGGCCGATGACGTTGTGGGAGCGGACCCATCCTGTTCGGGCCGCGCAACCTTCTTGCATAGTTGTTCCCCCTGCTCGCGGGAACAACTATGAGCTGAAACCTCAGTATGTGAGCATGCTTCCAACCTTTACTGCCAATAAGGAGGATCCGTATATTTTTATACGTGAATTCGAGGAAGTATGCTCCATGTTCAAGCTTCAACAGCTTGACGAGGATTCTGTCCGGTTGAGGATGATTTCGTTCGCATTGAAGGATAATGCGAAGAAATGGATGTATAGCCTCCCGGCGAGCTCGATTCGGTCATGGGATGAATTTGTGACCGTCTTTCTGAAGAGATTTTTCCCTCAAAGGAAAACTCAACAGATACGGCACCAGATACATCAGATGTATCAAACCGAGACCGAATCGTTTCATGGTTTCTTTGAGAGGTTCAAGGACCTTCTCCAGCAATGCCCTCATCATGGACTTGAGCTATGGCAGCTGTGCCAGATTGTTTATGAGGGCATCAACTACAACACCCGCACATTGTTGGAGTCGATGTGTCAGGGTGACTTCCAAATGAAACCCATCGAGGAGGCATGGGACACTTTTGAATCCATGGCTGAGCGCACCTTCGAGTGGGACACCATGAGAGAGCCACCAGCCGCCAGGTCTTCTGGTCGAGCTGGATCATATCATGTTGAGTCGACTATCGCGTCTGAGGCGAAAATGGCTGCTCTCATGCGTAGGATAGAGAGTTTGGAGATGGACCGAGCTCCTGTAGCTCAGGTCGCTACTCCCGGGTGTACTAGGTGTGGACTGTCGGGACATGATGACTTGGAGTGCGCTTACGCTCCAAGAGATACTGAGCATGCAAATGCGATGTATCATCAAAGGCCCCGAAACGACCCGTACAGTCATTCCTATAACCCGGGATGGCGTAACCATCCTAACTTCTCTTGGGGGTCTAGTGGAGGACACGGTCAGAGCTTGCACGCTCAACCTCAACCTCCACCGTATCAACCTCCACGCCCATCGGCGACCTACCAACCCCCACATCAAAGGTCTCAGCACCAAAATTACCAACCTGGTCAGGCCTCTTCGTCGGGGTATTCTAACCAGACTCCACCACCTCAGCGGGTTGACCCCAAGGACCCTTCTAGTGATCCGACCCTTCAAGCATTCATGCAGAGCATGCAAAGTACAGTCAAGGCTTTGGAAATGCAAGTTAGCCAATTGGCTCATCAATTCCATGAACGCGAGAAGGGTCAGTTCCCGAGTCAACCTGTGGTAAATCCCAGGGGTCAGCCTGCTAATACCAGGCAAAATGTACACAATGTTGAAAGTGACCCTTCCCAACATGCTAATGTTATTCATACCTTGAGATCGGGAAGGGTCGTTGACAACAATGTGAACATGCCGGAAGCCAACCCTGTTGGCAAGTCTTCCGAGGAGAGTCTTGATCCTGTCAAGGAACCTAATTCTGAGACTCCTCCTCGTGATTCCTATGTCCCCAAGGCACCATTCCCTCATCGGTTGACTAAAAAACGTGATGAGCATTGGGATAAGATCGTTGAGGTACTTAGGCAAGTAAAGGTGAACATCCCGTTGTTGGACGTTGTTCAACAAATGCCACCGTATGCCAAGTTCCTCAAAGACCTTTGCACCACCAAGAGAAAAACAAATGTGCCCAAGAAGGCCTTCTTGGCCGCCAATGTGAGCTCCATATTGACACAACCCATGACTGTCAAGTACAAGGACCCTGGTTGTCCAACTGTCTCTTGCATGATTGGGAATGTGACCATCTCTCAAGCTCTATTGGATTTGGGGGCATCTGTGAATCTCCTGCCTTACTCGGTCTATGTCAACCTTGGGATAGGCGATCTTAAACCAACGAGGACAACCCTCCAGTTGGCTGATAGATCCGTCAAAATCCCACGAGGGAGTGTGGAGGATGTCCTTATCAAAGTGGGTGAGTTCGTATTTCCAGTTGATTTCATCATCTTGGATACCGAACCCGTGTCCAACCCACAAGGACAAATTCCTGTAATCCTTGGGAGGCCATTTCTTGCGACATCTAATGCCTTGATCAATTGTCGCAATGGCTTGATGAGGTTGTCTTTTGGAAACCTCACGGCGGATTTCAACATCTTCACTCTTGGTAAGCAACCTGGGCTCTTCGACGACTCAGTCGGAGCCAATTTCATCCAGGACACGGATGAGCCCGATTCATTAGGCATGTTCGACTCACATCGACATATTATTGAGGTGCCTAATGATCAGGTTGCGAGTGAAGAGGATCTTGAGGAATCCGCCAGCATATCTCTGGACGAGGAGGCACATCTGGGTGCTTGCTCCTCTTACCCCGTGGCCCTTGAGCCACTTGAAATTAACTCTGAATCCGACAAGGACCCACCTCTGGTCGAGCTTAAACCGCTCCCCGATAACCTAAAGTACATCTTTTTAGGGGATAATGAGACCTTGCCACTCATTATTGCTTCTGATCTTGAAAAAGATCAAGAGGTTGCCCTCAAAAGAGTACTCTTTGAAAACAAAGAGGCGATCGGGTGGTCCTTGAAGGATATCAAGGGAATTAGCCCTGGTATTGTTCAGCATCGGATCCACATGGAAGAGGATTCTAGGCCCCGCAGGGACCCACAACGGAGATTGAATCCTGTACTGAAAGAAGCCGTCCGAAAGGAGGTTCTTAAGTGCTTGGATCATGGCATAATTTATCCTATCTCTGATAGTTCGTGGGTGAGTCCTGTCCATGTGGTTCCCAAGAAGTCAGGCGTGACGGTTGTGGAGAATGAGCATAATGAGCTTATCCCGACACGCCTGCAAACTGGCTGGCGAGTTTGCGTTGATTATCGCAAGCTCAATGCGGCAACGCGGAAAGATCATTTCCCGTTGCCATTCATTGATCAGATGTTGGAAAGGTTGGCCGGACATGAGTACTATTGTTTTCTTGATGGATACTCCGGTTACAACCAAATTCCCATCGCCCCCGAGGACCAAGAGAAAACCACATTCACTTGTCCCTTTGGCACGTTTGCCTACCGTCGCATGCCCTTTGGGTTATGCAATGCGCCGGCAACGTTTCAGAGGTGTATGATCAGCATCTTCTCCGATATGGTTGAGCGTTTCCTTGAGATCTTCATGGACGACTTTTCCATATTTGGCGCTTCCTTTGATGAGTGCCTTCATCACTTGAGCCTTGTTCTCAAGCGATGCCGTGAGAAGAACCTCGCTCTCAATTGGGAGAAATGTCACTTCATGGTGAAGCGAGGGATTGTACTTGGACATGTGGTCTCAAGTAGGGGAATTGAGGTCGATCCCGCCAAAGTGGGTATCATTGCTAATCTCCCACCGCCACGTAATGTGAAGGATATCCGCGCCTTTTTGGGGCATGCTGGATTCTATCGGCGGTTCATTCGGGATTTTAGCAAAATCGCTCGACCTCTCACTGCCTTGTTGGCTAAGGATGCCATTTTTGAGTTCACACCGGATTGCCACCATGCCTTTTTGACCTTGAAGAAAGAGTTGACTTCAGCTCCCATTATTAAGGCACCGGTGTGGATTGAACCCTTTGAGTTAATGTGTGATGCATCTGACTTCGCTGTGGGAGCAGTGCTTGGGCAACGATTGGACAAATTGCCTCATGTGATCTACTATGCCAGTAGAACACTCAATGATGCCCAATTGAACTACACTGTGACCGAGAAGGAATTCTTAGCGATCATATTTGCTTTGGAGAAATTCCGGTCGTACTTGATTGGCTCCCACGTGATTATCTATTCTGATCACACAGCCATCAAGCACCTCATGGCGAAGAAAGATGCAAAATCCCGACTCTTGAGATGGATCTTGTTGTTACAAGAATTCGATCTCGAGATTCGGGACAAAAAAGGGTGTGAAAACGTTGTAGCTGACCACTTGTCTCGTCTAGAGACGACCAACCCACAGGACCAAATCATTGACGATAAATTTCCTGACGAGCAGTTGTTCATGATCGAAGATAACCCTTGGTTTGCCGACATCGTGAACTACCTCGTGACCGAGCAATTTCCTGTGGGTTGGTCAAAATCTGACCAATCCAAATTTAGATCGTATGTCAGATTCTTTCACTGGGACGACCCCTACCTATTCAAATACTGCTCTGACCAAATTTTCAGGCGGTGCGTCCCAGATACCGAGTTCCAAAGTGTGCTCCATTTCTGCCATTCCAAGGCATGTGGAGGACACTTTGGAGCAAAGAAAACTGCTGCCAAGGTGCTCCAATCTGGATTCTACTGGCCCTCTCTTTTCAAGGATGCTTACGACTTTTGTAAGCAATGTGATAGGTGCTAGCGCCTTGGCAGGATTGGTCGACGTGACATGATGCCTTTGCAAAATGTCCTTGTTGTCGACATCTTCGATGTGTGGGGCATCGATTTCATGGGTCCCTTCCCGAACTCTTTCGGGAATGTTTACATTCTGGTGGCCGTTGACTATGTGTCTAAGTGGGTTGAGGCTATACCCACAAAGACCAATGACAACAAGGTGGTCACCAAATTCTTGAGGGACATTTTTGCGCGATTTGGTACTCCTCGTACCATAATCAGCGATAGGGGTACCCACTTCTGTAATCGCTCCTTTGAAGCGCTTATGAGGAAATATTCGATCACCCACAAGCTTGCGACCCCATACCATCCGCAAACTAGTGGGCAGGTCGAAATCTCTAACCGTCAATTAAAGCAAATTCTTGAGAAGACGGTTAGTTCCTCGAGGAAGGATTGGTCTACCAAATTGAATGACGCATTGTGGGCTTTCCGCACCGCGTACAAGACCAATTTGGGTATGTCCCCTTATCGGGTAGTGTACGGCAAGGCTTGCCACCTACCCGTCGAGCTTGAGCATCGTGCTTTCTGGGCGATCAAGAACCTGAATATGGATCTTGATCAAGCAGGAGTACAACGTAAGTTCGACATTGTGGAATTAGAAGAGTTACGCAATGATGCGTACGAGAATGCCAAAATTCATAAGTCCCGAGCCAAGATGTTTCACGATCGCATGATTATGCGAAAGGTGTTTACGGCCGGGCAGAAGGTGTTGCTCTACAATTCCCGGCTTCATCTGTTTGCGGGTAAGCTCCGCAGTCGCTGGTCTGGCCCATTTATTGTCCAAACCGTTTATCCTCATGGAGCGGTTGAAATCTTGAACCCAGGGAATGGGGACGTGTTCAAAGTTAATGGACAACGCCTCAAACCCTACTTGGAGGGGGCACCAGCCGAAGTCGAGGAGGTCATGTTCCTTCATGAACCTCCCTCGCACTCAACCATTCATGCTCCTACATGAGTGGTTGAGCTTTCATGTTTGTACATAGTTAAAAAAAAAAAAAAAAAAAAAAAAACTCATTCAGTGAGCATCGATTGTTGTGGGCCCCAACCCTTGAGTATTTGGGCCCCATTTCTTTCACGTATTTGTCTCCCTTCTTCAGCTTCTCACAGGTTTTGAGGGAATTTGGGTTTGTGTCCATCAACATGACCCCGAACGTCCCTTTGTACTTCATGTTGGTGAGATCGTTCCTTTTTCATGCATGTATCCATATAGTATTTTGCTCACATTCATTGAGGACAATGCATGAAGTAGGTGTGGGGGGGTGTTTTACGTGTGTACATAGTCGAGTCTTTTCTTTTGATTTTGTTTTCTTTTGTTTGCATTGTTAGGGTCATGATAGTGTGCTGCATTTAATACCGATATATCTGCTTGCCATGATCCTTGGGTGACTTGTCTTCTTTTGCTTGCCTAGTGCTTTAAAATTTTCACATTTCTTTCAAAATCTTCATGTGTTTTCGAAAGAAAATGTTTTGTGGGTTTTGCGTGTGTTTAGCATGTGCAAAACCGTTGAGAGGCAAAGAAAAAAGAAAGCTCCCAAAATTGTCTTGAACTTGATGCATTAGGATATCTAGTACGTGGCTTTAGGATTTATCGAGTCGTTAGGATGCACCCCAGTTTTCCCTTGGGGGTGAGTAATCAGTGGGTTTCAGTGCTCAAACATTTAAAGAAGTCCACCCTGAACCTAGTGAGTCAAATAATTCGTGTTTGTTAATTTAGGAAGTTTGTTGTAGTCAAGGGCCCTTAATATCTTTTTGTGAAACTTAAGTGTAGGGGTTTTGGTTCCCATGTAGATAAATGAATGAATAAGTGGTGTTCTCTCTTCTCGCACGGCTCCTATCACTCGGGAAAGTAGGTCTGAGGGGACTTTGTGCCTGGTGCTTTCGAGTCATCTGACTTGGGATGCACCGACCGAACTCCCGTTACACGGGTGGTAGGGATCGCCCTATGTGGAGATTTGGGGGAAGGTGTACGTGATAGTGTAAGTCCTCATAGGCAATGATGCACGAAACCAGACCCTGGGAGAATCAAACACCAACAAATAAATGCTCCAAAGAAAAAAGAAAAAAAAAAAGAAAAAAAAAAGAAAAGAAAAGAAGAGTCAAATAAGAACCAAAATGGACTTTACACTTTGTTTCACATTCAGAAGTTAAGGGTTGCCCATGTCTTTCACTTAATTCCTTAGTTAACTCTCACGAATAACTCATTAGGCTAGGTGTGTGGACTGATTACATATATAGAGTCGACCCGTAGTATTACCGCATTCCATGATCGACAAAATAAGCCCAACGAGTCGTGTAGCTAGATTGATTAATGCATCTTGTTCGGATTTTGTGGGTATATCCGCTGAAAACCCTCAGGAGACAACACTCCTCCTCCTTGGCAACAAGGAGGTTTAACGGCTTGTTGCACATGCTAAGTGCAACCGTGATTCCTACGAAAGTGAGTTAGGATTTCTTGTTTTTTTCGTATGCTTTTTCCTTTCTTTGTTTTGCTCGAGACTAGCAAAAACTTAGGTGTGGGGGTATTTGATTGACATCATTTCATGCTTATATTTGTACCTTATATCCATTATCTTACACCTAAGCAATGCTATGTGACGAGTTTTATGTTTAGTTTTCAGAAATAAAGAGGTTTGAAGAGAAGAGCCATGAAAGGACCCAAAAGCAGGAAAAAAAGGACCTAATTGTGAGACCTGGGGACCAAGATGCAAGGGGGAAGGACCTGATCGTAAGACAGAAGGACCTAAGAGCAAAACAGGAAACTCCACACCATCATGAGGAGTATTTTGTCAATTCGATTCGGGTCGGAGCTCCACTAAACCAGCTAGATGCATCCAAGACCAAGAAACAAACCAAGGCAAGCCCACCAGAAGTCCCAGCCGGATCTGGGCCTTATAGGCCGCCAATTGGCGGTCTGGAACCGCCAATTGGCGGTCTGGTTAAGCCCAGATCAGCCAAGATTCTTGCTGGACTTGTATTAGTATGTGTTTAGGCTATTTTTGGTATTGGTTTAGTCCCACATCGGGGGATTGTCCCGGATTAGCTTTTTCCATGCTTATAAATAGAACTCTTCACCTCCCATTGTATCCATCTCCCTCTTGGTGGCCATCTTCCCTACTAAGAGTGAAGCCTTGAAGCAAAACTCTAGTGGAGGAAGAGCTACTTGTAATTGAGTGAGTTAATAATATAAGTTTTCTCTTAATGATGTTGTTTCTCTCTTAGTTTAATTTCCTTTCATTTGCATGCTTGTTTGTTTGTTTAGTTTTATGCTTCTTTAATATTTCTTGCTTAAGTAGTATAAATTTCATTTCAGTATTATGTTTTCCTTTGCTAAATTAGTTAGTGTAATGAGTAGTGAGTAGTTCCATCCCCATTTGGGGGGTGGAGAAATATGTGATATAATAATGTAGTGTATTAAGTGTGTGTTATTTTTATCCCTTGAGCTTTATATGATTTCCATAACCATCTAATGGGTCTCCACTCTTATCTTTGATATGCTAATGCTCTTGAATGAAGCTTAGCTTATGCTTTGATTAGTGGACCTATTTTATGGGGAATGATAAAGTTAGGATATGGATGAAGCTAATATTGGAAACACAATTTGTAGTGTATGTACTCTTGTTGCCTTTTCCTTAGCTAATGTCTTGTATGTTTTAATGATGTAGTCATCTTAATTCATGTAGAGGCATAGTAGGGTCTAGTCTTTATACTTGAGTTCATGTAGCTTCATTCCAATCATTGTCTTGTATGTTTTAATGATGTAGTCTTATCTTAATTCATGTAGAGGCAAGATTGGATGTAGTTTTATGATTTCATGCACCACATGTTGTGAGGAGCTTAATTGAACACACACACACACACACATCTTTATTTTCACATCAGTTCTCTACCCCCTTTGGGGTTTAGTTTTATTGCTTATCTTCATTTCCTTTGCATTTCATTTCAGCTTTGTAGTTTAGATTAGTGTAATACATCTTTCTCCCTTCTTTTTACCTCTCGCCTTCGAATAAACCAAGTGTCGACACACCTCCCAGTGGACGACCCGTATTTGCCACCGCTTCAACGCGGCCGTGCACTTGCGGTTAAATTTAAAACGATCAATCAAACGGCTATTTAACTTGACCGTTATTGGTAAACCAATCTCCCACGCTTTGTCAGCGCAATTCCCGCGCTACTTCGGTATACCGAAGTATAAACGGTCAACCGAACTTGAGTAGATCAGAGCCCAATCAATTCTACTGTCCACCTTGGAACGGTGAACTGAATTTAATTAGGGCTAAATAGATAAAAGCTACTGGAGGTTGGTGAACGGTGATCCGATACATAATCGGTCAACCGAGTTCTTTGTTCAGACCAATGTTTCGGACTACCGTGTGGATAACGGTCGACCGAATCTGTCTCGATTTCTGGCCGAGCTTAAGTCACATCTTGCTTTCTCATTGGTCCATTCCCCACCAACTCCCAAACGGCTAGATGAGCTTGAAGGCTTATAAATAGGACCTCATTTGGTTGCTTTGGACATCTTGAACACTTCCTATCTATCCAATACTCAAAGCCAAATCCTCTCCATCTTCAAGCTCTCAATCCACAACACTCAAGCCTAAACTTCACCACTTGCATATCCAATTCCATATCATATCCAAGTGTGCTCAAGTATAGAGTGTTAGTTAGATTGTGATTCCAATTCCTTATTCAAGAATCACCAAGTTGTAAAGCTTTGAGGAAGCTCCCTCTCGGGTTGTGAGAGGAGACACGAGCGAGGCGAGGTTGTTCGCGAGGCTCGGTGTTGTAAACGGCATTGGTCTCGGCCCGGAACGGAGATCGGTTAGTGGAACCGTAAGCGAGGCTCGGGGGATCGAGCGAGGCTTGCGAGGAGGACTAGGACCCGGGTGTGGGTGCCGAACCTCTCTAAACTCCGGTGTCGACGAATTTGTGGTTTGCAATTGTCTCTTCCTTAATCCTTCGATTAGTATTTTTTAATTCCGCATTTTTCTATCGATTAGAGGGCCATAGATCCTAAAAATTGGTATCAGAGCATTAGGTTGCTAATTTCATTTACTTAATCGTAATTTAGCATGGCATCTAATTCTAATCATTGTGAAGGATTATCTACATCTAAGCCACCATTGTTTAATGGGTTAAATTATGACTATTGGAAGAAAAGAATGAGAATATATTTGCAATCAAATGATTTGAAATATTGGACATTTATATTAAACTCATACACACCTCCTAATGATGATGAAATTGTATCCTTAACAAAACCCAAAATTAAGGAAGCGGAGATGAATTCCCGCATTATGAATATCTTGTATTGTGGGTTAAATGAAGGGGAATACAATAGGGTAAGAGGGTGTGAAAGTGCATATGAAATTTGGCACACATTAGAAATGCATCATGAGGGATCCACTAGATTAAAAGAAACTAGGATTAATCTACTCATGCATAAATATGAATTATTTCATATGCTACCCGGTGAAAACATAAGCGAGATGCACACTCGATTCACCGAAATTATTAACTCCCTTAGTGCTCTTGGAAAGATTTTTAGCAAGGGAGAAATAACAAGGAAGATTCTCCGGTCTCTCAACGACGATTGGCAAGAAAAGACAACCGCAATAGAAGAAGCGCAAGATCTAATGAAATTGTCGATTGAAGAACTCATGGGAAGTCTCATGACATATGAGATACAAATGAGAGACCGAAATGAGAAGAGAGTCAAGAAATCCTTAGGGCTACACGCCGTCGCCAATTCGATAAAAGGAGATAGTGATATCGAGGAACAATTGGCTACACAACAATTTAAGGAATTTCTCAAAGAAGAGAAAGAAAGGAGAAAAGAGAAGAAGAAGAAGAGCAAGAGAAAAGAGAAGAAGAAGAAAGCTCTTAAAGCTACTTGGGACACTTCATCATCTTCATCAATTGAAGGCGAATTCGCCTCAATGTGCTTCATGGCAATAGAAGACGATGATAGTGAGGTATCTTCTTGCTCTAGTCATGATTCAATTGATTCAAATGCATATAATGAACTTCAATGTGAATTCAATGAATTGCTTGAAAATTTTGAGAAAATTTGTCAAAAGAATAAACTAGCAAGAAAGAAAATCAATGAGCTACAATCTCAAATTGAATCTATCATGAATGATAAGAATGAATTACTTGCTAGTCATGATAAAATTGCATTAGAGAACACTCAATTGATTGATGAAATTGCAACCCTAAATGCAAAACCTTCATGTAGTGTTGATATTCAAGATCTAATTGCTAAGAATGTTCAATTACAAAAGGATCTTGAAAAATTCACAAGTGGAAAGAAAATGCTTGATATGCTTATTGGTAGTCAAAGACAATCACTAGATAAACATGGTATAGGTTTTTATGCTAATAACTTTAAGAACCATGTTATTCACACTACTTTGAATGGAAAGCATTTTGTAGTGAATAAAACTTCCTCAAGTATTTGGGCACTTAAAACCAAAATGGTTTGGGTTCCAAAAACTAACATGATTGGACCCAAGCAAAAATGGGTACCAAAATCTTCAATTGTAGGTACTTGAAGGAGGAAATCGGTGGTGACCGGATGAGCTTAAAAGAAAATTTTAAAGCCGGTTGCATCACCGAATACGGGTTGAGTCAATTCAAAGCGCCACGACGGTATAAATTTTGATTGATTCTATCTAAATTTTAGAGCTTAATAGACATATCTTATGATATAATTCATTGCATATCTTATACCCTATTCATTGCATATCATATACCACATCCATAATCATAAATGTAAAATTGTAAAATGGATGTTAAATAGGCTAAGAGGGAGAATAGAAATGCACTTAATGGTTAATACTCATTGTTGCTATTTAGCCTAATTGATAGGGGGAGCCTTAAAGTACAAAATCATATAATTAAGGGGGAGAGTTAGATATCTCTTACCTTTGCATCAAATGCTTAATGTTTGCTTTTTGATTGATGTCAAAGGGGGAGAAGAATTAAGATGAGCTTCAATTTTAAATAAGCTATGCATGTTGTTAGGGGGAGAAATCTTGTAAATGCATAGATTACATATATGTTAAGAAACAAAACATATAGAAAGGGGAGAAATACAATTGAACTCAAAATATTAAGATATAGATTTGCCATCATCAAAAAGGGGGAGATTGTTGGCTTTTTAGCCTTAATCTTTATTTAGTTTTGATGATTAAGTAATCTAATCTTAATCTATATTTAATCAATCAACCTAGACAATCAAAGTAAGCAAACATGAATACATGCATTGCATATATATTCATGTATTTGCGATATTCTTAATAGGTTGATGAAGAATCAAGCTAAGGAGCTTTGGACAAGAAGATAAAGACTCAAGACATGTAATCAAGCTTTGGACCAATATGTAATTTAGTATAATTTGAGTCCTTAGGATTAATGTAAACTTGAGCACATTAGGATTCAGTCCCGTATCCCCACGGTTAACCGAACCCTTCTCGGTAAACCGAATCTTGTAGAGTTCGGTTCACCGAACACCTTGCGGTCAACCGTGTAGAATCCTTTAGGTGTTCCCTGGAATAACCACCTCGGTATACCGAACCACCTTCGGTAGACCGAATTAGCCTGGACCGGTTTTGGACTTTGCTCCAACGGTCGTATTTAAATCCTGACCTAAAGCCAAATTGACTTATCCATATTCGGTACACCGAACTTCATTCGGTCAACCGAATCATATTGCTTTAGGAGACCAACAGCTATTTAACTTGACCGTTATCGGTAAACCAATCTCCCACGCTTTGTCAGCGCAATTCCCACGCTACTTCGGTATACCGAAGTATAAACGGTCAACCGAACTTGAGTAGATCAGAGCCCAATCAATTCTACTGTCCACCTTGGAACGGTGAACCGAATGGACTTCGGTGAACCGAATTTAATTAGGGCTAAATAGATAAAAGCTACTGGAGGTTGGTGAACGGTGATCCGATACATAATCGGTCAACCGAGTTCTTTGTTCAGACCAATGTTTCGGACTACCGTGTGGATAACGGTCGACCGAATCTGTCTCGATTTCTGGCCGAGCTTAAGTCACATCTTGCTTTCTCATTGGTCCATTCCCCACCAACTCCCAAACGGCTAGATGAGCTTGAAGGCTTATAAATAGGACCTCATTTGGTTGCTTTGGACATCTTGAACACTTCCTATCTATCCAATACTCAAAGCCAAATCCTCTCCATCTTCAAGCTCTCAATCCACAACACTCAAGCCTAAACTTCACCACTTGCATATCCAATTCCATATCATATCCAAGTGTGCTCAAGTATAGAGTGTTAGTTAGATTGTGATTCCAATTCCTTATTCAAGAATCACCAAGTTGTAAAGCTTCGAGGAAGCTCCCTCTCGGGTTGTGAGAGGAGACACGAGCGAGGCGAGGTTGTTCGCGAGGCTCGGTGTTGTAAACGGCATTGGTCTCGGCCCGGAACGGAGATCGGTTAGTGGAACCGTAAGCGAGGCTCGGGGGATCGAGCGAGGCTTGCGAGGAGGACTAGGACCCGGGTGTGGGTGCCGAACCTCTCTAAACTCCGGTGTCGACGAATTTGTGGTTTGCAATTGTCTCTTCCTTAATCCTTCGATTAGTATTTTTTAATTCTGCATTTTTCTATCGATTAGAGGGCCATAGATCCTAACACTTCCATCCCCCTTTGGGTGGTGGAGATGTTGTTTATACATGCAATAAAGAATGGAAATGAATGCTTTATTTTGAAATGTGTTGATAAATGTGAATATGTGCTTTCTTGTTTAGAGTACAACACTCCACTTGATGGGTTTTGCCACAACTATTAGACACCTCCCATACTTGTTTAGGTTCTTTATTGAATCAGTTTAATATACCGCAAGTGCACTGCCACGTTGAAGCGGTGGCAAACACGGGTCGATCCACAAGGAGCGTGCTCGAGTCGGATTCACGATACTCGAGTGGGAAAACAAGAGGAGAGAGATATTATCGGAATCTGTTTGATACGTTTTAATTACCGCTAGTGCACGACCGCGTTGAAGCAGTGGCAAATACGGGTCGATCCACAGGGAGGTGAGTAGCCTCTGGTTTTTCAGAAATCAAGTGGCAACAAAAGGGGGAAGAGTATTGTTTATGTCAATCTACGCTACACTAAATTACTAAGAAAAAAATGCAAAGTAAAGCAACTAACGATTACTTCGAATCAAAACTAAAAGAATGGAAAACTAAGCTGGAATCAAGAAGAGAAAGACCCCTTAGGGGTGGAGTGTGTGCACACATGTAAAAATATGATGAATAAAGCATTCTATAGGCACAAATGTAGGTAGTGTTTTCATGCATAGGAAGTGTCTAAAGGTTATGGCAAAACCTATCAATCCATTCACTAACCTAGTTGATTAACATTCATATACACAAGCCAGTTATTTTAGAACCTAAACAAGCATGGAAGGTGTCTAAGATGTGTGGTAAAACTCATCAAGTGTAGTATTCTACTCTAACAAGCAAGCGTACATTCACATTTATCAACACAATCAAAATATAAAGCATTCATATACATTCTTTAATGCATGTATGAACATCATCTCCACCCCCAAAGAGGGATGGATCTACTCACTACACATTACTCTAACAATTAAACTAAAGAAGAAAATAAACATTCTAACTACCTTAGCCTAGAATCAAAGAAATAAAACTAAGCAAAGTATGTATAAAGAAACAACATAAGAACGAAACAATGGAAAAATTATTTTATTAGATGACTCACATTGAAGGTAGCATTCTTCTCCACCTTGAGATTTTGCTCCAAGGCTTACTCCAAGTAGAGAGAATGCCACCAAGCAATGGGTGATTACAATAGAAGGTGAAGAGTTCTATTTATAGTCATAGAAAAAGGTAATCTGGGACAATCCCCCGGTATGGGACTAAACAAATACCAGAAATGGACTAAATACACACAAATATGCAACCCACCAAAATCTTAGCGGATTCGGGCCAAAAAGACCGCCAATTAGCGGTCTTGGACCGCCAATTAGCGGTCTTGGACCGCCAATTGGCGGTCTATATGGTTCGGATCACGCTGGATTTTCTTCTGGGCTTTTCTGGATGGCTCTTTTGGTCTTTGATGCATCTACTTCACTTGTTGGAGCTCCGATCCGAATAGAATTGCCAAAATACTCCCCATGATGGTGTGAAGTATTCTTGTTTGCTCATTGGTCCTTTGATCTTACATTCAGGTCCTTCAATCTTGCATCTTAGTCCTTGAGTCTCTTGATTGATCGTTTTATTTAAACCGCAAGTGCACGGCCGCGTTGAAGTAGTGGCAAATACGGGTCATCCACTGGAGGTGTGTCGATGTTTGGTTTGTGCGAAGGCGAGTGGTAAAGAAAGGAGAGAAATATTGATTACACTAAACTATACTAGAATGCAAAAGGAATTGAAAGATAAGCAATAAAACTAAACCCCAAATGGGGTAGAGAAATAATGTGAATATAAAGATGTGTGTGTGTGTGTGTTTAATTAAGCTCCTCACAACATGTAGTGCATGAAATCATAAAACTATATCCAACTTTGCCTCCACATGAATTAAGATAACACTATATCATTAAAGCATACAAGACAATAAATGGAATGAAGCTAAATGAACTCATGTATAAAGACTAAACCTTATTATGCCTCCACATGAAATAAGATACCATATTATCATTAAATCATACAAGGCATTAACCAAGGTATAGGCAACAAGAGTACATACACTACAACTTGTGTTTCCAATATTAATTTCATCCATATCCTAACCTTATCATTCCCCATAAAATAGGTTCACTAATCTAAGCATAAGCTAAGCTTCATTCAAGAGCATTAGCATATCAAAGACAAGAGTGAAACCCATTAGATGGTTATGGAAATCATATAAGACTCAAGGGATTAAGATAACACACACTTAATACACTACATGATTATATCACATATTTCTCCACCCCCCAAATGGGGATGGAACTACTCACTAATCATTACACTACAACCTACATTAACAAGAAACATTCTACTGAAATGAAATTAAACTAAGCAAGTAAAAATTATTAAAGACTAAAATAACATTAAAAAAACAAGCAAGCATGCATATGAAAGGAAATTAAACTAAGAGAGAAACAACACAATTAAAGGAAAATATCTATTATTAACTCACTCAATTACAAGTAGTCATTCCTCCATCAGAGTTTTGCTTCAACGCTTCACTCTTAATACGGAAGATGACCACCAAAGAGAGAGATGGATACATGAGAGGAGGGAGAGTTCTATTTATAGCCATAGAAAAAGGTAAACCAGGACAATCCCCCGATGTGGGACTAAACAAATACCAAAAATAGACTAAACATCCTCTAATACACACGTTACAGAAGTTTGAGCGGATCCGGGAAGATCCGGACCGCCAATTGGCGGTCTACAGGATCCAGAGCACGTTGAAATTTGTTTTGGGCTTTTCTTGGTATATTTATTGGTCTTGGATGCATCTACTTTGCTTGTTGGAGCTCCGACCCGAATCGAATTGCCAAAATACTCCCCATGATGGTGTGGAGTTTCCTATTTTGCTCTTAGGTCCTCCGGTCTTACGTTCAGGTCCTTCTCCCTTGCATCTTAGTCCCCAGGTCTCACAATTAAGTCTTTTTTCCTGCTTTTGGGTCCTTTCATGGCTCTTCTCTTCAAACCTCTTTATTTCTGAAATTCAAACATAAAACTCGTCACGTAGCATTGCTTAGGTGTAAGATAATGGATATAAGATACAAATATGAGCATGAAATGATGTCAATCAATACCCCCACACCTAAGTTTTTGCTAGTCCCGAGCAAAACAAAGAAAGAGAAAAACAAACGAGGAACAAGAAATCCTAACTCAATTTCATAGGAATCGCGGTTTCACTTAGCACGTGCAACAAGCCGTTAAACCTCCTTGTCGCCAAGGAGGAGGACTGTTGTCTCCTGAGGGTGTTCAGCGGATATACCCATAAAATCCGAACAAGATGCATTATTCAATCTAGACACTCGACTCGTTGGACAAATATTGTCGATCAATGGACGCGGTAATCCTACGGGCCGACTCTATATAGGTAAGCAGTCCACACACCTAGCTTAATGAATCATTCGTGCAAGTTAAATAAGGAATTAAGTGAAAGACATGGACAACCTGAACATCCTCAAGTGATACAAAGTGTAAAGTCCATTAAGGTTCTTATTTGCATTACCATTTTTTTTCTTTTTTTTTCTTTTCATCATTTTTTTTTCTTTTTATTAGTTGGAGTTTCATTCTCCCAGGGTCAGGTTTCGTGCATCATTGCCCATGAGGACTTACACTATCACGTACACATTTCCCCAAATCTCCACATAGGGCAATCCCTACCACCCGTGTAACGGGAGTTCGGTCGGCGCATCCCAAGTCAGATGACTCGAACGCACCAGGCACAAAGTCCCCTCAGACCTACTTTCCCGAGTGATAGGAGCCGTGCGAGAAGAGAGAACACCTACTCACTTATTTCTTATCTACACATGAACTAAAACCCCTACACTTAATGGCTCACAAAAAGATTCCAAGGGTCCTTGACTACAACAAACTTCCTTAAGTTAACAAACACGAATTATTGACTTACTAGGTTCAGGGTGGACTTCTTTAAATGTTTGAGCACTGAAACCCTATGATTACTCACCTCCAAGGGAAAACTGGGGTGCATCCTAATGACTGGATAAATCCTAAAGCCACAGTACTAGATATCCTAATGCATCAAGTTCAAGACAATTTCGGGAGCTTTCTTTTTACTTTGCCTCTCAACGGTTTTGCACATGCTCAACATACGCAAAACCCAAAAAACATTTTCTTTCGCAAACACATGAAGATTTTGAAAGAAATGTGAAAATTTTGAAGCACTAGGCAAGCAAAAGAAGACAAGTCACCCAAGGACCATGGCAAGCAGATATATCGATATTAAATGCAGCACACTAACATGACTCTAACAATGCAAACAAAAGAAACAAAATCAAAAGAAAATACTCGACTATGTACACACGTAAAACACCCCCCCCCCCCACACACACACCAACTTCATGCATTGTCCTCAATGAATGCGAGCAAGATACTACATGGAATTATGCATGAAAGAGGAAGGACCTCACCAACGTGAAGTACAAAAGGAAGTGCATGGCTATGTTGATGGACACAACCCAAACTCCCTCAAAACCTATGAGATGCTAAAGAAGGGATACAAATACGTAAAAGAAATGGGGCCCAAATACTCAAGGTTTGGAGCCTACAACAATCGATGCTCACCGAAGGAGTCTTTCTTTTCTTTCTTTTTTCCTTTTTTTAACTATGTACAAAAATGGGCTCCCATCTTCATATGTCAAGGGACATCAAATGGGATACCCGCCATCTCTCAAGCCAAAAATGCACATGCATGGGCTCCGGACATACAAAACATAATTACTTGACCACCTGATACCCTTATAAGTGTTGTGGTCGTTTGATGCCTCTTGAGAGTGAGCAAGATAGGAGGCATGAATGAGAGGTGAACCTCTATCAGGTTGAAGGGTATCAGGTGGTTGATTCTAAACCCACATGTGGTCCTCAGCAGATACAGCATGTGGCCCAGAGGCCATAAAAATGGTATCTTGTGGCTCAAGAGCCACATGATCAGAAGAATGTGGCTCAAGAGCCACATAATCGAAAGGATGTGGCTCAAAAGCCACGTGATCAGAAGAATGTGGCTCAAGGGCCACGTGATCAAAAGGAGGTGGCTCTAAGGCCACATGATCAGAATATAAGGCACCTTCTTGTGCCAGCCCAGGTGAGACATCTTCACCACCTTCAGGATCTCCATCGAACAATTCTCTGAAGTACTTGAAGGTGCCCTCAACTTCAATCTCATCCAAGCCCTGGATAAGGTTGACCCCAACATGATCATTGAAGGCACCTGGCTTCTTGCCGATGGTGAAAATGTTGAAATCAACGCATTGACTACCATAAGTCAAGCGTATCAGACCATTGCAACAATTGATCAAGGCATTGGAAGTCGCAAGAAGTTGTCGCCCCAGAATGACAGGAATTTGTCCAAGTGGGTTTGGCACGGGTTCATAATCCAAAACAAAGAAGTCAACTGGATAAATGAACTCTCCCACTTTGATCAGCACATCTTCTACCACACCCCTCGATTTCTTAATAGACCTATCAGCCAATTGAAGAGTGGTTTTGTTTGTTTGAGGTCTCCAAGACCGAGGTGGATGTAGACAGAATATGGCAGAAGATTAACAAATGCACCAAGGTCCAATAAGGCTCGATGTATGGACACATGACCAATCACACAAGAGACAGTAGGGCAACCAGTGTCCTTGTATTTAACTTGCATGGGTTGTGCCAACAAAGAACTCAAGTTAGCCGCAAGAAAAGCTTTCTTTGGAACATGAGTTTTTCTCTTCTTGGTGCATAAGTCCTTGAGAACCTTGGCATAAGGTGGCATTTGCTGAATCACCTCCAACAGGGGGATGTTCACCTTAACTTGCCGAAACATCTCAAGCATCTTGTCATGCTGATCCGAGGTTTTCTTTTTAAGGCGCTCAGGAAATGACACCGTCGGGGCATAAGGGTGTTGCGAAGGAACCTCAAAATTCTGGTCCAAAGAAGCATGAGTGGGGACCTCAGAATCTGGTTTCTTCGACACAAGAGGAGACAAGGGGACCTCAGGGTTCGACCCCTTTGTCAAAGGAAATGTAGAACGAACCTCAGGATCAGGCTCCTTCCTGGAAGTATTTGTGGAGAGAACCTCAGGATCTCGCTCCCTCAGAGATGCAGAGATGGTGATGACAAGGAAGGCACCCCAATGTGGTTATCCACCTCCTTACCAAACCTCAAAGTATGAATCACATTAATATGATGGGTCGGTTCAGAGGTAGCATGAGGTACAAGTGGCCTTCCTTGAGAATGGGTACCCCGAGGATTCACCTCGGGTTGACTCGGTAACTGATCCTTCTCGTGTTCATGGAACTGAGTAGCCAACTGGTAACTTGCATTTCCAAAGCCTTGACAGTACTTTGGATGCTCTGCATGAACGCTTGAAGGGTAGGATCACAAGAAGGGTTCTTCAGGTCAACCCGCTGGGGTGGTGGAGTTTGGCTAGAATAACCCGACGATGAGGTCTGAGGAGATTGGTAAGTATAATGCTGAGACCTTTGATGTGGGGGTTGGTAGGTCGTCGATGGGCGTGGAGGTTGATAAGGCGGAGGTTGAGGTTGAGCGTGCGAGCTCTGACCGTTACCCCCACTCGGCTCCCAAGAGAAGTTAGGATGGTTACGTCATCCCGGGTTGTAGTAGTGACTGTACGGGTTGTTACAGGGGCCCTGTTGATACATCGCATTTGCATGCTCAGTATCCCTTGGAGCGTAAGCGCATTCCAAGTCATCATGGCCCGTAAGTCCACACCTACCACATCCGGGGGTAGCAACCTGAGCTACAAGAGCTCGGTCCAACTCTAAACTCTCAATCCTACGCATGAGAGCAACCATTTTTGCCTCAGACGCGATAGATGACTCAACTTGATAAGACCCAGATCGACCAGAAGACCTCGCGGCTGGTGGCTTTCTCATGGTGTCCCACTCAAAGGTGTGTTCAGCCATTAACTCAAAAGTGTCCCATGCCTCATCGATGGGTTTCATTTGGAAGTCACCCTGACACATCGACTCCAACAATGTGCAGGTGTTGTAGTTGAGGCCCTCATAAATAATCTGGCACAACTGCCATAGCTCAAGTCCATGATGAGGGCACTGCTGGAGAAGGTCCTTGAACCTCTCAAAGAAACCATGAAAAGATTTGGTCTCAGTCTGATACATTTGATGTATCTGGTGCCGTATCTGTTGAGTTTTGCTTTGAGGGAAAAATCTCTTCAGAAATACGGTTACAAAGTCATCTCAAGACCGAATAGAGCTCGCCGGGAGGTTGTACATCCATTTCTTCCAGTTATCCTTCAACGCGAAAGAAATCATCCTCAACCGGACTGAATCCTCGTCAAGCTATTGAAGCTTGAACATGGAGCATACTTCGCGTATAAAAATATACGGATCCTTCTTATTGGCAGTAAAGGTTGGAAGCATGCTCACATATTGAGATTTCAGCTCATAGTTGTTCCCGCGAGCAGGGGAAGAACTATGCAATAAGGTTGCGCGGCCCGAACAGGATGGGTCCGCTCCCACAAAGTCATCGGTATATCATGTCGAGCTAAAGGTGGTGGTGCACCAAGAACTCGATCCTGACCGAATCTCCCTTCCTCTCGAGTCAGAGGAGGAGGAGGAGAAGGAGGTCTACGTAGTGGTGGGAGCGGTCGACTCAAGAGTTGTTTGTTGAGATGGATGGTTACATGGGCAATCATCCATATCATTGTTGGGACCAGGACAATTCTTCCTAGTATTCCGGACCCATGCAACCTGGTGTGGCTCAGACGAACACCCCGTATGCTTGGGATAATCTTCATTGTGTGACTGAGCAATCTTCATATAGGGGTGATATGAGAGAGGCACCAACTGCTAGATCTCCATCTAGTTACGTCGGATCATATGTTGGTCATCAAACTGAGATATTGCAAGAAACTTTGGCCTCTTTCATGCGTACGGTAGACGACATGAGTGCATCGGTGGCTCCAGTAGCCGTGTCTCAGTTTGACGACCAACATATGGACATACTCAGGCTCTGGGGGAACATAAGGACATTCCCCGATAATATGACCACTCAACCCACAAGAGTCGCACGACACGGCTACTGGAGCCACCGATGCACTCATGTCGTCTACCGTACGCATGAAAGAGGCCAAAGTTTCTTGCAATGTCTCAGTTTGATGACCAACATATGATCCGACGTAACTAGATGGAGATCTAGCAGTCGGTGCCTCTCTTATATCACCCCTATATGAAGATTGCTCAGTCACACAATGAAGATTATCCCAACCATACAGGGTGTTCGTCTGAGCCACCCCAGGTTGCATGGGTCCGGAATACCAGGAAGAATTATCATGGTCCCAACAATGATGTGGATGATCGTTTATGTAACCATCCATCTCAACAAACAACTCTCGAGTCGACCACTCGCACCACCACGAGGCTAAGCTCGCAAAAAGTGCTCGACTCGAACCTAAAACGCTAACACAGAGTGTAAAGGGGAGGAGACTATAACGTAGAAGAAGGGAGAAGAAGATGACTCAGAGGAGAAGGGAAGAATCCCTAAATCTAGTGTGGGTAAAGGGTGAAGGTAGAAGCCTAACTAGCAAGCACGACTCAAACAATGTAAGGCAATGAGTCCTTAGGCTAGACGACGCCTAACTTCGAGGTCACTAGCCTTGACACGCCTCACCTCCCTACAACGAAGACCACAATGCCCAGCAAGTGATACCAGATCCGGAGATCCAGTACCTCCTACTATCGACAAGGTAGGCAACGCTTATAAGGCCATGACGGTCTCAACTAGATTACTCTCCTGGTGCGTCTGAAATCCTAAGGCAAATGTCTACTTGCTTTTAGTTAACGCTTGATTAAGAGTGATTTTTGGGGCGAAGAAAAGGGTGGTGAAATCCCCCACCTTATCTTTTACAGAACAACCCCTCCTTAGTAGCGTTTTGATCCTAAATCTAGCAATCAACGCTCCAATCAAACGCTCAACTCACTCTTGTCCTGATGCAATTCCTACTAAGTAATGCATGGGCATACAAGATGCATGAATGAGTGTAGGAAATGTGTACCTCACGCCAGCGCTCAACAACTGAAAATAAAGCTAAAAGAAAAGACAACTACGTGCCTAAGTCAAGTACATGATGCGTGACCTAAATAGGTAAGAATGTCTAGTCTTTTGCTTTGGATTTTAAGGCCAAGTTGATTAATGGGGATTGGTTTAATGATCTGGGAGCAAACTAGAAATCAAAACATGCAAGATTGTGCTCCTATACAACTAATATCAAAGCACAAACTACCAAAACAAAAATGAAGACTAAAGATGCTCACCAGGCCGTCAATTGGCGGTCCCAGACAACTGCTTAGCTGTCCTTTTTTAGGCTTTTGTGCTCAAACTCGTCCAGTAACCTCCCCTTTATCCGGTGATTCCCTGAAACAAAGCAAAACTAAAAAGAAAAAATTAAAACCACTCGAATCGTCCAAACCAAAGTCTGGACAGAGCACCTCCCCGGCAACGGCGCCAAAAACTTGATTGATAGTTTTATTTAAGCCGCAAGTGCACGACCGCGTTGAAGCGGTGGCAAATACGGGTCGTCCACTGGGAGGTGTGTCGACGTTTGGTTTGTGCGAAGGTGAGTGGTAAAGAAAGGAGAGAAATATTGATTACACTAAACTATACTAGAATGCAAAAGGAATTGAAAGATAAGCAATAAAACTAAACCCCAAATGGGGTAGAGAAATAATGTGAATATAAAGATGTGTGTGTGTGTTTAATTAAGCTCCTCACAACATGTAGTGCATGAAATCATAAAACTATATCCAACTTTGCCTCCACATGAATTAAGATAACACTATATCATTAAAGCATACAAGACAATAAATGGAATGAAGCTAAATGAACTCATGTATAAAGACTAAACCTTATTATGCCTCCACATGAAATAAGATACCATATTATCATTAAATCATACAAGGCATTAACCAAGGTATAGGCAACAAGAGTACATACACTACAACTTGTGTTTCCAATATTAACTTCATCCATATCCTAACCTTATCATTCCCCATAAAATAGGTTCACTAATCTAAGCATAAGCTAAGCTTCATTCAAGAGCATTAGCATATCAAAGACAAGAGTGAAACCCATTAGATGGTTATGGAAATCATATAAGACTCAAGGGATTAAGATAACACACACCTAATACACTACATGATTATATCACATATTTCTCCACCCCCCAAATGGGGATGGAACTACTCACTAATCATTACACTACAACCTACATTAACAAGAAACATTCTACTGAAATGAAATTAAACTAAGCAAGTAAAAATTATTAAAGACTAAAATAACATAAAACAAAACGAGCAAGCATGCATATGAAAGGAAATTAAACTAAGAGAGAAACAACACAATTAAAGGAAAATATCTATTATTAACTCACTCAATTACAAGTAGTCCTTCCTCCATCAGAGTTTTGCTTCAACGCTTCACTCTTAATACGGAAGATGGCCACCAAAGAGAGAGATGGATACATGAGAGGAGGGAGAGTTCTATTTATAGCCATAGAAAAAGGTAAACCGGGACAATCCCCCGATGTGGGACTAAACAAATACCAAAAATAGACTAAACATCCTCTAATACACACGTTACAGAAGTTTGAGCGGATCCGGGAAGATCCGGACCGCCAATTGGCGGTCTACAGGATCCAGAGCACGTTGAAATTTGTTTTGGGCTTTTCTTGGTATATTTATTGGTCTTGGATGCATCTACTTTGCTTGTTGGAGCTCCGACCCGAATCGAATTGCCAAAATACTCCCCATGATGGTGTGGAGTTTCCAGTTTTGCTCTTAGGTCCTCCGATCTTACGTTCAGGTCCTTCTCCCTTGCATCTTAGTCCCTAGGTCTCACAATTAAGTTTTTTTCCCTGCTTTTGGGTCCTTTCATGGCTCTTCTCTTCAAATCTCTTTATTTCTGAAATTCAAACATAAAACTCGTCACGTAGCATTGCTTAGGTGTAAGATAATGGTTATAAGATACAAATATGAGCATGAAATGATGTCAATCATCTCTCAACTCACTCTTTTTTCAGGCTTTTAGGTCCTTTTATGCCTCTTCTCTTCAAACCTATTTATTTCTGAAATTCAAACATAAAACTCGTCACGTAGCATTGTTTAGGTGAAAGATAACGGATATAAGACACAAATGTATGCATGAAATGATGTCAATCAAATATAAACTACAACACGTAAGAAATCGAAAACAAACAATAAAACTAACCCCTCTTGGGGTAGAGAAAGAATGTGATTATGACAATGTGTGGTGTAGTGTGTGTTCAAATGTGCTCATCAAAACATGTCATACATGAAATCTACAAAACTCAATTCCAATTTTGCCTCCACATGAAATAAGATAAAATATTATAATTAAAACATACAAGACAATAATTGAAATGAAACTATTATATTCACATGCAAAATGACTCTAATCCAACTATGTCTCCACATGAAATATGATTTATCACAATCAATAAAACATACAAGACATTAATTTGGATAAAGCCAACATGAGCAACATGCATGCACATGTCTTGTTCCCTTCTTCCACTCCATCATTATCCTAACTTCATCATTCCTCATAAAATATGCCCACTAATCTAAGCATGTGTTAAGCTTCATTCAAGAGCATTACCACATCAAAGATAAGAGTGAAACTCATTAGATAGTTATGGAAGTCAAGTAAGGTTCAAAGGATTAAGATTAACACACACACTAATCCATCACATGATCAATCACCTTCTTCTCCACCCCCAATGGGGATGGACTACTCGTTGCTCATCTCTACACTAAAGAAAGCATAAAAACAACAAGAATCCATAATGTAAATAACTGAAACCAAGATTAACTAAACAACAACATCAAAGAAATTGCATCAAAGTAAAAGACATGTATTTAAAGAACACAACTCACTATTGATTGAAATGAAAGGATGACCCGACAATCACCTTCTTCTCCAAGAATGCTCTGACCCGACAACCCGAACAACGACCAAAATTTCAACCGAATTGGAGCATTTTGATCCGCCTGTGGCGTTTCAAATGCGTCTGATCCGGTTGAAATTTTGCGTCCCACTTTATTTCTTCATTTAACTAGTCTTCTGGCTCAAATACGTTGAGTTTAATTGGAAAAATACCGATTTGATTCAAGTCATGTGTCACCATATTTTGCACTTCACAATCAGGTCCCTCCAGGTTTGCACTTGGGTCCTTCCTAGTTTGTGATCTAGTCCTTGTGCATTACAAATATTTCCAGAACCTTCCAAATCAGTCCATACTAGTTACTTTTAGGTCATTTTTTATATGATGAGCTTCGACAAAATTCCAATTGGGGTGGGCAAAGATGTTGATAAAATCCGAAAGAATTACATGTTGAACAATTCAAATGAGAATACAAATACCAAAACACTTGTAAGCTGGAAAAAACTTGTCGACCCAAGAACGGAGAATTCTCAACATACAAATACACAACCTAAGTTAAACAACTTTGGGATCTCAAGCATGGTTACGACAGGTTATGTAATGATATTATTCAGGCTAAATATGGAAAAGATGATGGTTCCATAACCCTACCAAATGAGTCCAATCAACTGTGTCAGTTCAGCACCATCACACTACATGTCATTGTTGGAAAATATAGGTACCACATCGTCCTTATCACGTCGGATTTTGAAACACGACGTAATATGAGACTTACAACGCTGGTTTTGCCTCAACTGGCGTGAATGGTCAACATACCATGTCAGATGTAGAACACCCGACGTGGTATTAGGCTTACCACGTCGGATATCAAAAATCTGACGTGGTATTAGGCTTACCACGTCGGATATCAAAAATCTGACGTGGTATTAGCTTACCATGTCAAGTATAAGGTAACCGGTGCAGTCTATATGGATTCACCACATCATTATGATAGTAAACCAACGTGGTAGTGTTATCAATAAATTGTATATGCTTTCACTTTTAGTTTTCGCCCCAAAATCAAACACACAAACCGCTCCGAGCCAAACATGATCAACCCCATTCACATCCCCCTTTTCCATCTGAGCCGACCAGCCTGCCCGATCAGCCCATCTCACCCGTCGAGACATCTTCGGATATTTCGGGATCCAGATCGGTCAAGCCTCAAGTTGGTATGCTCGCGATCGATTTGCTTCTTTTTTTGTTGTTTGATGTTTAGTTTAGAATTGTGAGTTCTTTAAGTAGTAAGTAGATTTGTGGAGGTGATATGGTATGGTATTGGTTCAGTATTGATCATCAACTACTCATCTAGGATAAGTGACGATATAACTTAAGAGCATCGGCAATCGATATCATCTATTAATGTTATTTCTTAACCTTACACCATCATGTATTGTATATGCTTGTGTTGTATCTGTAGGATTTCGTGTCCCCGTGTATGTATATATTTTAAAAAAATTAATACAACATACAAGATCGATTTCATACTTTCAACAATTTTTTGTACATTACTTTGTGTTTATTCTAATATTATACAATCCTACATATATTAAAATAAATCACAAAGAGAGAATCATACCCGAAAGGTTCTCTAAAACCTTTCGAAGATCTGGAGTCGCGTTCCCGTTGAATCGCCTACGATTCGCCTCCAAGTGTTCACCAAACTCTAAACAAGATTAGAGAGAAAGGAGCTAGCCAATCAATCTCTAATTATGCTTAGAATCTAGCTAATAATCCATCTTTAAGATCCTGAGATTTTCTATCTCTAAAACTTAAAATTACTAAGAGATTTTCGTGGTGATTAAGGAAGAGATTAATGAGAGAAAGAATTTTTGCATTAACATAAACAAGTGGGATGATGGGTCCTCTTATAGGCTTCCAAAACATCCTCATCAAGAACTATTCTTTAGTCATGATCTCTTGCTTATTCTCTCCTAAAATTAATCTCAAATTGCCACATAATCACCCATAAAAACGTTTGATAAAATTTGGAATTAATCCAACCCATGATCTAATTACTCTCTTAATAATTCAAGCAAAAATTGCATTGTTCGGTTGACCGTGAATTTTTCTCGGTTAACCGAACCATTCGGTTATAACACGTGTTCGGTGGACCGTGAGCTAGACGGTCGACCGAATATGCATGAGAAAAAATTCTATGGAAAAATTCGGACGATCCGCGTTCTTGCTCGGTCGACCGTTGACCCACCAAAATTTCTCCTCGCAAACATTCAACGAACGACCGTGTCACCTTCGGTCTACCAAAAATATTCCAAGATATTTTCTCTCGGTTGACCGCTCATGCTCGGTTGACCGAACCCAATTGTCCAAGCACTCCAGACAATTTCGGTCAATCAATTTTGCTTACCCGTTTCCCGTTTGGTTGACCGTTCCGAAAACACCTCGGTCGATCGAACCTTAAACGGTTCACCGTGTTTGACCCCGTTTTTGCCGTTGTCAAATTTTGGATTTATTTCCAACAAAATTTGATCTTTTGGGGTTTTAGCAAATTCATATCTTATGTAATATATTATCCTATGTAATATTAAATTATTACACCCCATACTATAGACACCTCATATGAATTTATTATGATTCTAATTATGTCAATTCTCATGTCATATTGATTTTATCCGTTCACCGTATGTGTCATTTTTCATATGAAACCCGGCACATCATATGAACTCAAAATCAAGCTTCTTGTTTCCCAGTTTTGTGGTGTGACCTATAGGAGGATCTAAGCTAAATTGGCAGCGATATTAAACACTTAATATCTCAAACTATAAGCGGTATCTAGCTACACATTATAGTTACCCAATTAGCATAGATATCTTTGTTCCACCTGAACCAAAACACGATCCATTTAGTGATGTAAGTGCACCACTTGTGTCCGTCCCTTGCCTCATGATATTAAGAATATATAGAAAGTAGAAATGTGTCACCTTTGTATTATATTTATTTCTTGATCTCTTTAAGCTAATTATAACTATGTAACTTAACTCAAGTTACATTGTGCAAATTATAATTTTGCTTTATTAAGGGTCCCACTAATATCATCACTCAATTAAGAGGGACAACGATAATCGTTTGACTAGTTATCTTTTCCAGCACAAGTTATGTTTAACCAACTATTGTCTTTATCATTATACTCATTGATAGTTTTTGACAATAATCAAATTAAGCACTTCTTGAGTGAAAAGATATAAGTCTGATATCTTAGGATCCAAGACACAGTAAAACATTAATGACACGAAACACAATTCCATAATGTTTTACTTGTTAGGTCTATGCAATATATAAAAGTAATATTTTCCTCTTTTATATACTCGTGTCGTCAATTATTTGTAGAGCTACAACAATCGATGACCAACACGACAATCTTATCTCGGTGATTAATGTTCCATGTTAATTACCATGATTGTGAATAACTTTTGATTTATGTAAACCATTATCTTGTAGAGCTCTACGGTTAAGGATTAAACGCATCTTCCTTAACACTTCCAAAAGACGAATACCATAATCAAGGAACAAAATGTTTGCACATCCAATTCATAATAATTGAATTGACATATAAAAGTAAAACTTTTATAACACATTCTTTTCAGTATCTCACAGGGTAAATTTTATTAGTAAAACTTTTAGAGGATGTTCTGCCGAAACTTAGGATAATTCATTTATATCAATCATATTTTACATTGAGATTGTTTCTTTTGATGTCTAGATAACTATGGATCCAAATTGGATTTTCACAAGGTGATTGAGTGACGAGTATGAGGCCGGGGTTGATAAATTTCTAGAGTTTGCCCAGAAGAATGCACATGTTGGAAATGAAAGAATTGTCTTGTGTCCATGTAGGAGTTGTCTTAACATGTTCTTACGATATGTAAAAGAGATAAAAAATCATTTGTTTGAGAAACGTTTTGATAAAGGATATACACATTGGATATGATATGATGAAAATGAAATACATACAAAGGACGAAGGTGATAGTGAGTCGCTTGAGTATGTCAACGACGAAATCGGTTAAGAGTATATGATCCAAGATGTTGCCAATAATTTTGGTGATAAACTTGATGTACTTGGTAGTCTACTGTCTGACAATGAAAAACCCTTGTATCCAGGTTGCACCGAGTTTAGTACGTTTATCTGCAGTTTTAAGGATGTATACCTTGAAAGCAGTAAACGGTTGAAGTGATGTCAGTTTTACTATCTTACTAAAGTTGTTGAAAGATATTCTTCCAGATAGCAATGAACTTCCAATCATACCTATGAGGCTAAAAAAATATTGTGTATGATGGGAATGAAGTATAGGAAACCACATGCATCTCGTAATGATTGTATACTATATAGGTGTGAGTTTGAAAAGCTGCACTATTATCGTGTTTGTAATGTCTCACGATACAAACAAAAGAAAAACGTGAGTGGTGATGAGAACAAAAAATTACAAGGGTCGCCTGCAAAGGTGTCGTGGTATCTTCCTATAATTCCAAGGTTTAAGCGTTTGTTTGCATGTTCTAAGGACTGGAAGAATCTGACATAGCATGCAAATCAGGAGAGCGAAATGATCAGTTTCTTTGTCATCCTGTAGATTCTCTATAGTGGATGAAAATTACTTCTGACTTTCCATTATAATGAATGATCAGTACTTTTAGAAGGAAAACATCAAATTATTTCTCAAGAAGATGTCAATGATATTGAATAAATTCCCCCATTTTCACAACAAATGTTTGAACTCAAGTCAGTCCATGATGATATAAATGTTCATAACTTACTTATTCTGGATGAACATCATGAAGGAATATGGATCGAAGTTCCTAAAAGAAAAAAGAAAATCATAAGGTTAAGTTAGTATTTCATTAGTTTATGTTAAGATCTTATAGGTTTATTGTGTTTACGAACAAACCATTACAATTTATATTGCATTAACTCTTTTTAAGGGGAACGAATGCGTTGCAAAAAGAACATATTGATAATTTACATTGAATAATTGCTAGCAGATTGCGTCGCAAAAGATGTATGGTGCCAAGAAGGAGTGTTTTAAGGCCAGATTTACGTAGATTCTTGAATGTAGTTTGTCAAATTAATCTAAAGACCGTAGTTGAAATACAAGCACAAAGATTGAAAGGAGAGGTTTAATCATGTCTTTTGGGCTTTCGATACTTCTACTACTGATTTCAATTCTGCACACTGGTGGTTAGTGTTGATGGGACGCATCTGTAAGTTGGATCGATCACTAATCTAGAGGGGGTGAATAGATTACTTGAAAATTAAGCTACACAAACCACAATTAAAAACAGAAATAAAGGAAATACAAACCACACATCGACTCCAAAGATTTTATAGAGGTTCGATCACACCACTGTGATTTAGTCCTCTCCTTGAGTTCTGATCGATCTTATGGTCCCTACTCGAGAATTCACTAATCTCTTCGTTCCAGTCGAAGATAAACCTTATTACAATTGGAGTCTTGAGAACACCCTCGCCTTGCTCACATCTCCTCTCACAACCCGAGAGTGAGCTTCCTTGAAGCTTTACATACAGTGGAAAGGTTCGGAGATATGGATGTGCCAAACTTGGCTTATCAATTTCTGAGGGGTGGTCATGCATTGTCCAGATCATGTAATGTTGTAATTTGATTTACAACAACACATTCCGGACCCAGCGGAAAAATGTGGGCAGACGTGAATTGACTCGTGGAAAATCCCAAATTTATTGAACATTGGTTTCACATAATGGACCGTGTATAGTTAGAGTGTGCACCATTAGGTACCATTGTTGCAAATGGTTGACGGATATATATGGAATGATATTGGAACACAGCGGTACATTGGATTGTTCATAACATTACGGTTCTTCAACCAATGACTACAGACCACGAGATGGTAGAGAACGAGAGATGGTAAGAATACAAATGTTGTTATGATAATTAGATGTTTACAACATGTATATGATGTGTTCCTAATGTCGAATTTTTTGTAGGTGTATCAGGTTTACGAGTTCAGCAAGGAACTCCACAAGATCGAAGAAGTAATCAAAGACCCTAAGGTTGGCTCTTCGATGATAACGAAACGAAAGTATAAAATGAAGGATTTCCTTACATATTTCAGTGCCCAAGACCCAACGCTAAAGTTATGCCAAAATCGAGTGGAAGAAGAATAGGGAGAAGACAATACTACCATTCTGCCTACACAGGAATGTGGAGATGAGGGTGTTCTCACTCAGTAAACATGAGGTGGGAAATGCAGGTCGAGGTAGTGGTTGTGGGCATGGTAGAGGATGTGCTCAAGCATGCCCCAAGAAGAAGAATAAGAGATTAAGAGGTCATTTAGGGTAGTCGATGTTTGTTATATGTGTTGCTACTTGTGTCGATACTTGTTTGCAAACAGAACTTCTGGTTGTCTCAATTTTGAGATAAACAAAATATTTCTTTGTTTCAATGTTGTTATTTAGTTGAATGTTTTAAATATTTGTCATGGATGAGTTTCAAACGATTGTTATGAATTGTCTATGATAGGTTGAATCATATGAAAATGATACAAGTTGCAAACAAACCTGTCAACGAAGAATTCGATATTCAATGTGCGAACTTCTGTTTTATGAAGCTGACAAGAAAGAAGCCGTTTTCAAAAAATGTCACCCAAGATGCCAATTTCTGTTTCATGAAAGCTCCGTGGTTTATGAAGCTGACAAGAAAGAAGCTGTTTTCAAAAAATGTCACCCAAGATGCCAATTTCTGTTTCATGAAAGCTCCGTGAAAAAATTTAAGCCCACAAACTCAGTATTGTAACTGCCAACTTCTACTGAACTCGACTCCTTATTGCCTTGTTCCGTTTATTGAACTCGACTTCACTACTATCGAGTTTAATTCATATCTCGCAAGTGGAAAAATTGTAAGTATTTGAAGTCGACATCCTAGATGACGAGTTCTTTGGGCTCAATCTTGATAAACACGACACAATGACGATGTTTTCATTTTAAAGACTAAAATCCAAGGCCAACCTCCACCACATGTCACGTGATGACAACAGATCTAACGTGAGAAATATTTTTTCAGGAGATCTGCTATGAGAAAAAAATAAAAACTAATATTTAAAAAAAATCCATTATTTACTATTCATTTATGTTTTCAAAAATCAAAACATGGTTGAAGATTATTATGTTAGGGTCAAACTCTAATGAACTCAGGGCTCATCAAATTTAGTTTAAACTCATACAATCTCACCATTGGATCTTATTTACAGTTAATCTCATCATTCATTAGCATAACCGTTTTTTTCTTAATCTAACTTACATTTTGAAATGAGTAGTGGATATTGTGGGGACTTAATTTTTCTAAATTAAGCCCTAAGCTCACTAGAGAATTCCTGTATTATATTAAAACTAATTTAAAGTTAGTGTGCTATGACATATAAAAAAAATTAAAAATTAACAAACACATTAAAATTTAAATTTAACATACCGGTAAAAATCGAACCAAACTGGTTCCTAATCATCTCGGACCCAAAACTTTGGAAACACACAAACCAGGGTTTCACACCAGCTCAGGGGCCAAGCTTGTCGAGAGCTGGAGTTCCACTGATACTAGTATGGAAGAAAAAAAACCTAAAATTCGGTCCAGACCACCAACTGAAAGTCCAGTTTTAGTCTAGTTAACCAAGCTAGATTGCATGCAACACCAGTTCGAACATCCGAAGTTCACTTGAATAAAATAAATTAGACTTTCGAACAAAAATCTCTTTATTATTGATTGTTCTAAATACAAACCATATTAGGGTTCTCATTTGCAAGATAAATCGCTGATGGAAATTTAAAAAGTGTTAGCATAACCAGCCACCAATCTTGCTTGCAGATAAGCAACTCAACCTATCAAGTCTCAATGCCAATCACGAAATATCAACTTTAAACAATAAAATACCCCTTAAAATGTTAAATAAAACAAAATCAAATTAACACAACAATCAAACCAACCTTGCACGGCTACATCACAATGGAAGAACTTGAACCACAACCTTTCGTAACAAATGCTTCTAGAAAACAAAAATCGTAAATATATTACACGTTTATAAATAAAAATTACAAAATTTGACAAGGAAAAAAGACAATTACGGCAGATAGATAACAAACGTTAATAGCTGACTTGGAACGCGTTGGACAAGCTAATCTGGAATTCTGGATAAATAATTTGGGGAATGAAGAAGCTCACTCTGCAGTGTTGCGAAGCTTCCTTCTAACAGTAAAGCTTGTTAATTCGTTCCACATCTGTTCTCCAAAGGCCAACTAAAGCCGACACTACCATCATCAGTTTAAGTACAATGTCATCTGGACCACAAACAATTCTGCAAGGACTTCAATCATGTCATCGATTAAAGATGTTTTTTGTTGCCTTTTGGGTTCGCTCTTTGTTTTTGTTGCCCACGAACCCTTTTGTTGTTCTGTGGTTTCTGAGGATCTGAATATACAAATTTACTTCTTCGGTCTGATTGCTGTCTTCCACCTCCTTTAGCTGGTCTACTTGGATGACTATTTGTTGAATTTCTTTTCTGGTTTCCCTTGTGGTACTTTCGAGGTGGTCCAGATTGTTTGTCTTCTGATGTGTGACCATGCTTCCTTTTCATGCCCCTGATATTGTCAAATCAAATTTGAGTGAGATGCACAAGCAAGAAAAAACAATTACAGAAAAGTAGAATTAGAAAACAGACCCTTTCGATGATGGCTCTAAAATCACTGTGGTAGAAGCAGACACGGCTCCCTTTGTTTTATCATTTTGCCGATGCTAAGTGGAAAGTACAATGAAAAATCATAAAAGAAAATTATGAGTTAAGAGGTGCAGGCGTGCATTCTCAAAAGAAAATCATGGAAAGAAACTGATTAAATAACAATCCCGCAATGAACATGATATTAGGCTGCATTGAGGCCGAAGACGATTTATTTCTCATACTTATTCACATTGAAAGATGTTACCTATCAGAGTGATTGTTATAGTTGTTTACCTATGTTTCTAGCTTATAAATTTTGAGTAGAAGAGTTGCTTCCAAGCGATCCCATAGAACACCATGTGCTCTACAACGAATTAGACTATCACATTACATAGTGCATTTCCAAGTCTAAGATAGAAATCATGAGGTTGCATTACCTTGGAAGCAAGAAATATTCATATCCAAATTGTATCATGAATTAAAACTACATAATTGGGATTAAATGAAAGCTGATATAGCAGCAATATATGAAACATTTAGAACTTACCTCATCAACACTTTTAATGAATCCCATGTATCTCCCAGGAACAACCAGTTTGAGAGAATCAACACCACATTTCCGCATAATGATCTCAAAGATTAACTTTACCTGGTACAGATAAATGCAAAAAAGTATAGATCGTAACCAGGAAGAAAAAAAATATTAAAAAAAAAAGAACCAAAGAAGACACCTTTGATTTGAAATGGTTTTTCGAGACAGACGACCAAGGAAGAGTAACCTTAGCAATATCAGGAAGCAATTTACTAAGCTCACTGGCTTGTAAAGAGGACACTAGCACCTTAAGAAATCCCAAGGCAGCCTACATAACAAAAGGGAAGCCAAAACGACTGTAAAGAGTCTGAGTAAAGCAGCAACTAACACACCAATACTAAGAGGATGGGTTGCTCACTTTTATAACTTCAGTAGCTTTGCCCTTGAGTAAAGAAAGAACAGAAGGTAGAAGGTTCGGTACTGAAAGGCAGAGATCAGCATCCTTGTATATAAGCAATGACAGAGCAGCAACTGCTCCACTTATTATTTGAGGAGAGGAACCAGAAAAGTAGCCCATTATCTGAAGGGGAAATGTCAAACATCCAGGAAACGTAGTTATTTCTTTCTAAAATTGTGTTTGCCCGAAAACAAAACAAAAATAAAAAATCACACCTGTTATCACCTTGGATAATAAAAAATTATCGCTTTTAATTCCACCTCAATTAACCAAAATTTATCTACAGAAGGTCATCAATACAGAGAAAACCCTTGCTTGGTACCAATAAACAGCTAGATAAGAGAACCATATGAAAGTGCAGATTCATAATTTCTGTTTCACGCAAGATACAACACGATACGATAATACATGTCACTATGTCAGGGTGACAACATTGTTACTCCCTGAAACCTATGCAACTATTACTCCCTTGAGAAAGACAGCAATACACATGCCATAACACTTTTCCAAGTTCTAAGAAACCTACTTTGTTACTTTTTTCATTTTTTGCATATTGGTGCAGTATTTGGGAATCTTTTTATGAATTAAAATTATCAGCACACTTAGTAATAGAGACAATCCAAATTGTATAAGAAATTAGTAAAAATAAAGCCAATAGCAGATTAAAACTGCGCTAAATTGAACTACATTCAGACTTCCATTCCTTATAATTCCTAACATTGCTTCAACTGCACGACCCAGCAAGAAAAATTACTAAGTATCATCTACCTCTATTCGAGGAATGTGGATGTCAACCTCAATTTTGTAAACAAAAGATAGTCATATAACACATTGTGACATGCATCCACAGATATAAAATGATGTTACACAATTACAGTGTTCATTTATTCTGTCCTTCGAAAATTATAACATGTAAGAGGATGGGATCCGTTGCTTTAGTGTTGGTATGATCTGTTGCTTTAATAACATGTACTGAGGATCATTAATACATAATTACCTTACCAATAAAAAACATGTACTGAGGATGATAGCGAGTGAATGATTGCAATCTTATACAAATGACATCAACAGCCGGTAACATCAAAGTAGGAAGAAAACCATGTATGACACTGACATTGTAATGAAATACCGAAATGTCTAGATTGTACAGCATTACCATAGTAAACAATTCATGCAGATGGTACTCGGAATCAGCACTGTGCATGTCCTTAAAACTGCGAGCCAAGGCAAGCAACAAATCATAAGCTGTCTTCCTAACTTCTTCGTTGGACTGGAAAAAAATGCTTGCTAATCAGCAAAATAAATGCAAACCAAAGTCACAAAAGGAATTATTTAATTGATTTTGATGAGCAAATAATTAAAATTAAGACATCAATTTTATGGCCATGAAATTTGCAGATTACTTGGAAATTCACATGGAATTATAGGCTGAACAATATACTCCACTTTTATTTGTTATATCAAAAATAAGATAGCAATTACCATACTGATCAGAAATTTGAATCCTATTTATCCAAATCGATTAAGGCACTCATATCTCCCAATAATCAGGATTATGCACAAAAACATCTGTGTATTTTTAGCACCGTATTTTTCAATAGTAAACAGCCAGTAGCATCCATAAATTAAATATAACGATAATATGAAATCATTCTCTAACATTTACGCATTGGTTACACAAATTATATTGCATCCTAACAGCACTAAGTAAACCAAGTAAAGCTTTCCCACACTGAAATACGACAGAAAATAACTTTTTAAGTGAACTCAGCAAGCATCAGTTTTCTCCACATCTATACGCAAGAATTTCAGCATGGCATTGTCGATGAAGACTGGAGTCTGGAAACCTCCTTTATAACAAATTAAGTTATAATTTCAAGTTCACAAGAGGTTTGAAACAGAAGTTTAATAAGCTATGATGTTTTATGAGTAATAAACATATAATACTTCGAACGAATCCACACAAACAAGGAATAAAGATACGCAAGAGTTAATACTTAAAGATGCCAATTTTAGCATCAGTACTGAGTTACATTACAGAGTTTCACATAATAATAAGGTTGGTTAGTTGCAGAGACGTTGGATGGCAACTGGCAAGGATGAATAAAAGAGATAGTGATGTCATCATGTTGTGAAATACAGTATTACAGTATAATTTAGGGTTTAGTAAAGGTAGTAATACAGTAGTAAAGGTACTGAGTAAGTACTGAAAGAAGTCTTGATAAAGGTAATGATTGTTGACTATTAATAATAACGGCACATGTGGTATATGTTCCATAAAGATGACGGTGGTGATAACGGGCAATCCCTGATTTATAGAAAATCATGTCCAAAAATAATGCTCTTTAAGCCAATAGAATAGATAAGGTGGTGGATAAGTGGATAGGTGTTATGCCTAGTGCTGAAGAAGTAAATTTTCATTTGAAAACTTTGATCCAAATATTTAAGCAAGACCAGCAAAAGTATAGTTAGAAGAATCCAATTTGAGATTGCAGCACAAGCTCTCAAGGTTTTCTTAGAACTCATTATGTTATAATTTGGACATGTACCACCTTGAAGAACCATGAGCGACGCTGTTCTGAAAACCGGACCGGACCGGCCGGTTCAACCGGTTGAACCATGAACCGGAGGCCTGTCCGGTCCGGTTCACCTCCTAAAACTGTTTGTGCCTAGAACCGGGTTGAACCGCCGGTTCAGGAAAAAAACCCTGTTTTTTTTTGTTTTTTGAATATTTTTTTGCTTAATAAATAATTAAATATGACTATTATATTTATAATATATATTTATGACGTCATGCTGACATCACCGGTTCAACCAGTTCGATTCCGGTTCGACCCCGGTCGAACATTTGAACCTTTGACGTTGCCGGTTCGACGTCCGGTTCGGTTCTGAAATCCTTGATGAGCGATGATATCATCCCAGTTTTCAATTAACAAAGAGCCTTTCAAATGAGTATTAACACAACGGATATGGCTTTCAAATCATTCACCAAATGAGAACGCAAAATTTAATATATTATGCAATAAATGTAAGGATGAAAACTTGCACATTTTCACTGGATCCTGTCTATCCAAATTGGATGATGGCCATGAGGCACTCGGCGCTCATACTTGGCAATAATTGAGATTATGGACAAGATATCCCTTTTGTATTCTTCAAGAGGGATATGTTTCGCAATAGTAGACAAACAGTTATCATCCACAAGTTTAATAACACAATAATACGAAGTTACAGTAAAAGACGACCCGTGCAAGCAACATCAATATTATTTTAGATATGTGATAGAATAAACTGAAATTTTAAACGAGAAAATGAGTAAATAAAGCTTACATCCTTTAATGTTAAAATGATCTCGTTCAAGATTAGAAATATCATCTTCTTTGATTTCTCGTCTTCTTTCTGCAAGATATTTGAAAAAAAAATGTATAGCTAATCACAGGAATACAAAGTGAATATACTTATGAAATAGAAATCCACCGGAAACATAAGTAATCATCCCATAAATAATGTACTAAAATATTGCATCAGAACAGATCGGTTAGCAAGAAAAAATAATGAATTTCAATCTGCCACTATTCAACTTCAGGATCTTCCAGATAGCAGCATCTTACCATGATTAAGTGATAATACGTTTTTTTCCAAATTGTATGCCGTAATGCCCATAACCAAGGTTCAACGATGCACAATGCAGAAGAGATGCGGCAACTGCAAGCCATCACATAACGCATCTGCGGCATGCAGGAATTATGCAGGTGCATGTGCGGTTTAAGATTTAAATAATTACAATATTATACATACTATACTTTATTTCTGCATATGTGGGTGAATATATACACACAAAATTGATGTTGCCTTTAGGAAAAAATATAAATAATTCTAATCATGCATATCTTATAATAATACAAGTGTACAACAAGAAATACAAGCCGGCAGAAGCCGACGACTAGCAAGAGGCAGGACTAGGTGTTTGGTGGGTTACGGTTTGGTTTATGGAGAGAAGAGAAGAGTTGGAGTTTTTGGGTTATGAACAAACAGGTAAATTGATTCTTATTCGGATCTTTTACGTCTAATTAAATTAAAAAAACATTGTTCAGAACTGCAATGTATATGTGCCCACATCACCCTGTTATACGCCGCATAATGCGGACTAACATTTTCCTAGTCGCATCAAGGTAATGCAGTGGGTGACCGCCTGCATCCCTGCATCAACTGTATTCCTAAACAATGCCCATAACACAACATAATCTTCAACTTCCTATAGCAAACAGATATTATGTGAAATGTTATGCTTAGTGTATCTCTTTTTCTAAGTTAAGGCAGGTTCAAGCTCTCAAGAGATATTCTAGAATGTCACCGACATTGCAAAGAATGATTCGGAGTTTACAATCCAAGATAAATTATTGTAGGAGTTACAAGAATTCAGCATAAGAATTCAACTGTAACTGCTTCTAAGGAACTTCCACAGAGAAGGTGTATTGAGTCCGTGGCTTGCCTTCTTTTTTCAATGAGATACTCCTTCCTTGTGAAAACTCTTAAATTAAGAGTCATTGTTTCTAGATCAAGTCAAAGTTCGCTTGAGCATAGTACAAAGGAAATGAAAGATCAGTCAAGATCGAAGATCAGCCTGCTCACTCCAGAACACAATCAGCACCTAAATGCAAATAAGGAAGCTTCAACATATGTCAACTCCTGTCCAGTAATTAATGCAGATAAGGAATGGAGTAGGTCATTGTTCGAAGAAGCAAACACCAGACAGTAGTGCCTCTCATTTGCCAAAGAGATCAACATAGTACTCATCTTCTTATGGGGTGTGTTTGGATGCATTATGATTATGCATCATTTATTAAACCCAGCGAATCTCAAGTCATGAGTTTTACATTCTAAAATATATCATCGAAATGATCTATGTTCACTTGTTGGAATAAACATGCCATTCACCACACAAAACATACTAAATATCTCTTGAGAGCTAATTAAATATCGGACACACGTACATATTTTTCCAATTGCCCTTCTACATGATTTTTTAAATTTTTTGTAGATTATACTAAGTATTTGCAAATGAAATACCTTGAACTTAATGTCCCAAGGAAATATACAATTCCAAGCTAAATCACAGCCGCAGCATCTAACCACATCCTTAGATACTATTATTGTGAAGCAAATAACTGTTGAATTTTTTTTTGGTCTAAACTGTGGCTGAACTAATTCTCTGCCTCTAACATGATAAGATGTTTAGGTTCTAACTGCTGTTAATCACTACACAACTAATTAATAAAATTAGAAGGTGAAATGCTACTACTTAAATGAAACACACGTAAGTGCATAAGATCTTAATATAGAATTAAATGAAACACATCAAGAGCAGATCTTTGGTTTGTGCAGAAATTTGCAAATGTCCTGGTTCCTCGAACAAATCCTAGCCTTAGCTAAGTTCATACATGTGATATTAACGGTAAATTTGGTAACTTAATTTCCTGGTTTTTGCATGGATTTTCATCTGTCCTCTACTTTCGATAATCCATGACCCTGCTCCCACCGTTCATCCATACAGATAATTGATTCCAATACCTCCTTTAACCTAGACATGAAGAACCAATGTGGCAACATCTGCAATCATCGATGTTAGCAACGGACTTGCCTTTGTTGCAGCCATGAAAGCTCAAATGCAACCCTTGTTGCGCACACCTTATTACGGTGGCTTGTGTTAGATGAGAATGGATACTGATATTGAATTGTATCACAAATCTATGAGAGATAATGAGATGGGATGGCATCACCGTATCTATTGTCATAGGGTTTCCACATAGTCCTATACTCCAATTAATATTAGCCTATCTGGCAACTGGAACTTGTTATCCCATTGATATTGTAACAAAATCAAAAGTGTAAATGCCATTGATATTGTAACAAGATCAAAAGTGTAAATGCCATTGATATTGTAACAAGATCAAAAGTGTAAATGTCATTGATATTGTAACAAGATCAAAAGATTGTACAAGTGAAACATTAAGATTAATTGAAATGGCAAGGATAGAAAGAAATTTCAAAACTTGTTAAGAGATTAACCATAGTACACTAGAAGTTATATATAGGTGGTTTTGCAGGTGAGGCCAACCTCATTTAAGAGTAAATGAGGTTGTTTAATCTAGTCCATTAGATATATATTTAAGCAACTCAATCTATTAGATTAACATTAATTAAAGATTGAGCAAACTAGGTAATTTCATATGTTACAATATACAAAGCCATGGTATCTCGTTTGCAAATTTTCCAAAATTTGAGTTTGAATACAACTTTACACACAAGGGTGTGCGGTTTGTGATCGCCTAGGCGATCGTCTGGTTGCCTAGGCGATGTGCATTGTTGTGCACAGCACTGTGCACAGTGAACGTTCGTCTTCTTCCCTCCTTTCGCCGAAGCACTGTGCATTATTGGTGACCTTCTTCTTCCCTCCTTTAAAGTGGTTACGGTTTGGAGGAGAGATTGAAGAGGGTGGCGGCTGGGTTAGGGTTTGGGGGAGAGAGGGTTATATAGTGAGTGGCTTTAGGGTTTAGGTGTGATGCAATCTGGCCGTTCATTTTCTTCTTCTTTTTTACCCTCTACCCTACCTCTCTTCCATTCCTATAAATTCCTAGTGGGTTGGTGATTTAAGTTTTTATTTTATACCCAAACATGTAAGATTTTTGTCTATATTTTATTTGTATTTTTCATAATTTTTCTAAGTTTTTAAATAAAAACAAAATAAAACAACCAACTGCCCAAATTTGGACGGCAACCCAAACGCCTAGGCGATAGGCTTTACCTGAGCATTGGAATATATGATTCTCTCTTGCTTCATTTTTGTATTTTTATCTTTTTATAATCACTAATTATACGAGTCTTGTCATAATACAAAATGCACTTTGTGAAGTATATACACTTTTGTTATAATTTTAACATTTTTTTATTTTAACATAAATTATTATAATTTGCTCGAAATTCTATGATTCAAAATGGTGTTTTTCGTAATTATATTTAATGTTTGCATTTTTAATTAATTGCATTGTTGAAATTTACCTACTGCATTATATATATACATTTTTTAGTTCAATATGCATTTGTTGACTTCATTAAATTTGCATTTTTTGATAAATTCATTTTCATTTCTTTAATACAAAAATATGCATCTCATATTCTCATCATCTTTTGGAATGATGAAACGTTCATGGTAAAATGCATGTATTTATTAAAGTGAAGGATGAATTAATGAGGAATGTTCCTTGATGTATGGGATATAGTGTTGCGTTTTAAGATTTTCAAAATCTTGCAAATTGAAGACAACTTCTAAAGTTTGTATTGAGATCAACTGTTTGTCAAATTAAATCACTTCCAAATTTGACCGTGGCAAAAAATCCTTTGGATTAAAATCTTACGGTTCGTATTGGGAAACTCCATTTAGCTAAGGTTGACCTCACCTGAAAATGCCTATATATACGTATATATAAGTATAAGACCTTGAACTTTTCATGTAAAAGCAACTAAAAAGGCAAAGATCGCTGCCACGGGATAACACTTGGTGAAAACATACTAAGACATAAATATTATGAAGCTGAAAAGAATTTGCTATGATGTAAACTAGGATATAACACAAGACAGTAACACTAGATAACAACATATTTGGATAGCAGGGTAATGAAATTGAAAAACAAAGTAATGTAATAACTATGAAGTAAGCACTTGCTTCTAAATTAAATGAATATTCTCAATAACAAGTGCATGTGTAAGTGTAACACTTAACGCCAACTTAAATTACTTTTACTCATTTATACTTAGATCAATCAGTAATAACGAATGGATGGAATAATGAAAAAGACTATATGTGGAATGTAAGCAGTTTACCTCAAGTAGATGGACTAAGAAATATTGTATGCACTCGAAGCGACTTCTCAAAATGTTAGTGTCATGAGTCGAATTCACAGCTCGAAGAAGTAGATCCACCAACTCATCTGCTTTTCCCAAGGAAAACCATTTGTGTTCCTGCAAAGTGTCCACTCTTCTTAGAAAATCATAATATTTTGATATATAAAGGAAAATCAAGAGCCATTTAAGGTCCTTGGGCAATTTGAATGGGCTTCTAACCTTCATAATTCTGCTTAATGAAGAGTAAGCTATAGAATGGAATGACTTATCCATCACCTGTAAAAAAAATAGAAACGTGGCAACATTAAAGTTTTATAATGCATTTTGACAATATGGACAGTTAGTGCAATAATAACAACATATTACCTCCAATGAATGCCTGATAAAATCGTAGATTTTATAAATGAGATCTTCATCTGCCCCCAACACAAAGCAGGACCCAATCTCTATGACTGAACAACTGCAATCAGTTTGATGAAAATAATGGGGTTTAAGGAACAGATTGTTATGCCCATGATACTGTTAGAAGATTATTGTTCGTGAATGATTAAGGGGCTCTGGAATCTCAATGACATGAACTCATGAATCTCAAGCTACTTTAAGATCAGAAGTCCGAAAGGAAGAAAAATTGATTGTTTTCCTGGCTTTACCAAAAATTTAGCATGGGCAGTAGTAGATTAAAAAGGATAATAATTTACTTTTGCAATGGATTAACTATTATTTAAGATGCCAGAGCTAATCAATACTGGATAATCATATAACCAAAAATATTTATTTAAGTTCCAAATTTATCTACAATCAAAGACAAATAGGAGACCAAGGCTCTCTTAGTTAGGTGTTGATCCTTGTCAACTGATCGAGCAAAGTGAATTACACTTCATTTTATTGTTGTAATGGAACACAAGAATCAAAAGTGAAACAGTCAAAGCAATACCGTCTCTTACTGGTGATCTTCTCTTCTGCAAATTTTTCTACATTTTCACATCCACTCCCAGGCTGAACATCGTTAGCTGAACCTTCAGTCTCACGAATGGTATCAACATCCTCAATATTCCTTGATAGGGAAGCAAAAACCTTATTCAGATTTGAACTCTCTATAACTGATGATAAACTCTGGATAGCTTCCTAAAAAAAACAAAAATGTTAAGATTTTTGAGGTGCAAGGTTGTTCCGACAACATAATCAAGAAATCCTGCAGCTTCTGTTTTGCAATTAAACATTTGGTGCTATCTTTCAGGGAGAAAAAAACATACACATTATTTGTCATCCTAAGTTGAGCCAATGATGGATGAATATGGATCATCACTCAAAAGTACATTCATGAGAATTTTTAATATTATAATAGCCAAAGACAGATAACTGTCAGTTCTAGAGCGTAGTGGCGTACACTGCGCTCGCTCACCCAAGTGATAACTGATTTTGAACTTCAAAGTTGTGACCTCCTACCCTAAATGCCCAAACTTCAGCTCTTCCGAGAAACACACTAGTTCTAGAGCATAGTGGTGTACACTGGGTTCACTCACCCAAGTGTGAAGTGTTACTAATTTTGAACTTCAAAGTTGGACCTCCTACCCCAAATGCCCAAACTTCAGGCCTTCCGAGAAAGACTCCCACTCTCAATCTCAAGCTCTCTTCTCTCAAATTATGTATTCTTTGTTACCCATCTTTCATATTTGGCAAGTCATCCCGAACAATATTTGCATCTTTGGGTGGATGTCTTTTAAAATAGGCAAGCTGTGACCCTTTCCAGAAAATTGTGGATCTGATTTGCATGCTGCATGCATGTAGTTCAATGTTTGGTTCTCTAAACAAAGGGAAAGAGCATATAAGAATGGATGCTCGAAGTAGAGGAACCAGCACATAATTTGTTCTTTGTTCAGAAATAATTTTTCTCGCTGTTAACGTTATAAAAAAATTGTCTAATTGTTGAATTTCAAACTACAGATTGTTATTTCACACAATAACACACTTATGTGCAAGGCAATCTTGATGCTTCAAGAAGTATATACTTAAAAAGGGGGGAAAACACTTCAAATGGTGTACAAGAAAATCTAGGAGAAAAAGATTAGGCCATTTATGGATCATGCACATAAGAAAGCCAAGGGCGTTACTGTGGACTATGACGAACTTTCATCAGATCTATGATATTTTAGAGTTTTAGATAACTTTGCTATGGTAGGCAACTCAAGGTTCATAAAGATTCTATCCTGATGACAGAAATGATTTTAAAGACCAACAGGAATGAGTAATTTACACTGATGGAGAAATAAATGAATCCTGCAACTGCACTAGTTGGGATAAAATGGAGCAAATTTAAAACATTTTAATTGGAAAAAAAGGAGCAAGTGAACCTTCAGATGTAAGAGACACTGGGGAGGAGAAACAAAGAAAGCCTCTACAAGGGCTTCAAGTAGCGAGACGGAACAAGAAGCAATGACTTTGATGTTCTCAGATGCAATTTTCTTAGAGTAACAATGATGTGATTTTATCTGTTTCACATCTGAATCATCAGTAGCAATACTTCCAACTTTGCTTGCTCCAAGGGCGTCTCTATTTTCATTTACAAGCAGCTGGAGGGACAAGACAACAAAAATCATTCAGCAATACAATCTACATAAAGTTCAATTAGTAAGTTCTAAATTTCCTCACTTTTACCTGCAATGATATCCCTATGGTTTCATGGGAAGACTGATCCTTCTTAATTGCTACCGATAGTAGTTGGGCCAAGGAATCAAAACTTTCCAATATGTCTGTTGGATAGTGACAGAATGCAGGCAGCAAATTCCACAGATTTTGGCTGCATACCCGCAAATTTTCAACAGCTTGCAACTGCTTCGCTAAAAAATGTATATAGACAATTGTGTAAGAACATGGCAAATTTCAAGTACAATGATCAAGAGAATGAAAGCACCTTTTTTGGAAGTCACTTTCAGTGAATTTGCAAGAGGTGCAATGTGCTCTATAAAGAATTTCAATGGCGCTCCACAAACATATTCCCCCAAGATCGGAATCAGCCATGCGTTAGAACAAACTAATGTATCCTTATTAAGGACGATCGGCAATATGTCAAGCATTTGTGCGGGCCCCATGGCAATTATAGCAGATCCTAAGCACTCCTGAAGCTAGAATGCAAATTGCGTAAGGCTTTTAGCATTTGGATTAAATCATACTCTAAATTTAGAGGATCATGATAAAAAGGTAGTACGTAAATTAGAACAAGCAGAAAAGGTATTTGATCTATTCAATTACTAATACACAAAAATTGTTTGGATGTGCTCACTAAGAGTAACCAAGGATTTAAAACCGCATATGCGACCCTGTGCAGCTTGGTGCCAAGGGTCGCATAAGCGGCCGCACATCTGTAAAAATAATTGAAAAAAATCGAAAAAATAATGAACAAAAGCATAAAAAATCATAAAAAATCGAAAACAGACAAAAACAGTTGTCCCCCACAGCACCTTTTTTCTTCTTCCTTCTTCAAGACTTCAACCTCATCTTCCCCTCTCCTCTCTTTTTCCCCCCTCTCAAACTCCTCTCTCATTTCCATTCTCCACCTACCCCACCCCACCAACCCCTCCACCATGCCTTGTGCGGTCGCATATGCGGCTTGTGCGGCCGCACAAGTCGCACCCTATTGGGTGCAACTGTGCGGGGGTCGCATATGCAACCCTAGCCTCCCAGACCGCATTTTGCGGCCACATAGTATGCGGCCACACGTATAAACGTTGAGAGTAACACGCAAAAAAATCAATAGCAATGAAAAATAAAAATATGACGTGAGACAGGAGTACTGAAATGTTGGTAAATGAAGTAAAATTAGAAATCCCTCTTTAAAAAGAAAACAATTTTCCGTGCTACATTTTTTATTACCAATATATCCTTTATAATTTGGAAATTTCCTTTGTATCCTAACCACAGCATCATCTTCTTCCCCATCCCATTTTTCTCTCTTTTCTCTTATCACTATTCCTTCCACCGCCTTCTTCTACCACCACCGGCCTTCCAATTACTGCAGCAACATTGTGCCCTTTCCCACACCACCCAATACCCATGCACTATTCTTTACTTCTCATCTTCCATCAGGATCACCACTGCCATTGCCTCCCTCTTCATCTACCCTGTCCCTCCTCCCTAGGTCATCTAAACAAAGGCTGATATGGATGGAATTGGAGGATGATGTGGTGGCAAAGGCAACGTCAATGTGGCTCCAGAGCCAAAGGCAACATCACATGATTGGTGTAGCTTCTTGATGGAACGTTTTTATAGATGCTTCTTCGTGGAACTCGGTTCATGTTTGAGTTGATTCTCTTAGCACAAGGATCCCAATACACTTTTTTGCAATAACATCTTTTCAGATATGATTGTAAATATCTTTTATGCTTCTTTTATTAATAATAATTACCCATTCAATTATTTTGATGATAAAATTGCCCCATTTCTTATGACATTGCAAAAGCAACATTTCATGTACATCAACATCATCAACATAACCCCAATGCCTCAGAAGAGGCTCCCGTCTAAGCGAGGTAAGGGGGGTCGGATGTACGCAACACTACCACTGTAAAACAGTGAGGTTGTTTCCAATTGACCCAAATGATGCAAATGCAACTGACCATCTACGATTCCACAATAAAACAAATGCAGATCGTTTAAATAGCCCTTTGATATAGTTCATGATGCACCAAAAGCAACATTTCATGTAATCTATTTTAAATTAAAGCAGTCTTGATGTGTCATATGGTATTCAACTTCCCAATCCTTAATGTCATTAACAACAAAATCAGGTCAAATTGAAGTTCGAAAATGATTTGTGAATCCTAGGTTACAAGATTTGGCTCGTGTTTGGATTTATAAATAGTCAAATCAAATGTTTTGAATACATAAGTAACTAATCACTTCATCACCAATCAAGTTTATATTAGATCTGAAGTCAGTTTTCTCTTAACTGTCAAGCATCTTAAAATACAGTGTTACTATAAATCAAGTAAGGTAGACATGTTCAAATGAGAAAATTTTGTTACACCATAATAACGTCATTTCAAGCAATCTTGCCTTCAAATCAGATCAAGATTAAAAAATGTTATGTTCCAAACAAGCTTCTGGCTTCAGCCAATTTCTCTAGCATCGCATGCATAGCATGTGCTCATTCTAGTTATGTTAAAAGCAAAATAACATCTTACTTGGGAAGGAACAAAAATGAAAAACCAATCTTTCACCATGCAGTTACTTACATGAATTGTCTTCACTTGATCCTTCGTACCTGTTAACCAGTGTGCAATTTTAAGCACAATATTCCTCATGCAGAAATATGAGGATCCACCTACACAATCAATAAAAATTAATAAGATGTTTCAAATCTTTCCAAAGCAAACTAAATAACAAATATTGTAGAAATTGAATTAGTTCAATTATAGATTGGACCAGAGAGCATGAGAAAAACAAGTAAAAAGTGTATTTTCACATACAAACAAACTATAGTCTCCTTTTCTCAATAGCCATTTTGCCTAAACATAAGGATTTATAATGATTGAGATGTTACTAAGACAAGAAACCACAAAAACATAATATCATAAACCAATATACGATAAAGTAAGAACATGCTGGACTAAGAAACGTTTTGATGGTCAAAATCAAGAATGTCTTGTGCTCTAGGGATAAAACAGATATGTTATTCAGGACTATCATTATTACCATAAAGTTAATTTTCAGCTAAATATCGAACTGGTTCTAGAATATTCAGTCGAAAAAACTCTATGACATGCTTGTGAAAACAAGTTTTCAAAGAGTATTTTCTCCCGAACAAGCATAACACTATAATCCACCAAAGACTAACGGTTAGCAATCAGACTAAAACACCATCATACAGAAGAATTAGATATTGACATTCTATATTGGTTTCTACAAAATAGAGGTATTGGGATATAGATTTTCAGGTATGACAAGGGAATATTTTGCCAAACGTAACGGAGGAATCAAGGAAATCTATGAAGCGAAAAAGGCCGTGTAGAGAAAACGGACCAAGTTTGAGGAACAATTCTGAAGTGACTACTAAAATATGCTCATTGGGAATGTCACTGCAAGCAGATACCACATTTTCCAACAAACTACATATCGAGCCTACTGTCTCTGTACATGTTCCTGTAGAGTTTAGCATCGTATTGTTGCAAGAAACTTCAGCATCCACAGGCAAAAAATTGCAATCCAAGTTACAATTGATTAAGTCTACTAAGATAGAAGCAACGTGCTTTGCAGTATCAACCTCTGAATGAAGCAAACCTGTTTAAAGTCAAAGGTTAAAAATGATTCACCTTCTCTGTTGTTCTGGAGATGCAAAGTAACTAACACAAAATATAAACATTCTTGGTTAGAATGCTCTATGTAACACCATCTGTGACATCCATCACAAGCCCGATATTGACAAAAACTTCTGGAATATTAACATCCCACCAATCAAGAAATTTAGCAAATCATAGGGCAGTATATGATATGGCAACAATAGAAATAGGACTAAAAAGAGTAATTAGAAATAAATCGAGGTTCATAATTTTATATTTTTAAGAACCTGAATTGATTTTTTTATCAGAAGAAAGAACCTGTATCGGTTAACAATGAATAATTACAATATAGCATACATAGCTTCACAGTTTCAATGAGCAACAGACATGACTTGTTGCCAGTTGTCTGTTCTGTCTATTCGTGGTGAAAGCAGAATCACAACTGTGCAATTGCCTGAACCTTGTTATGATTTCCAAATTTATCTTACCCATGCTCATCTATCATGGTAAACAATATAACAGTGCATTATAGTGGATAAGAATTATTTCATTCATACATCTACAACTAAATAGATTATTATATAAGTTTTATCTCTCAACTAAATATATGCTTATATAAATATATCCCTGCTTGTCGTTGGTGGTTTGATTTTGTGTACTTATTGCATACAAAGTTTCTCATCTTCTTATCAGGAAGTTAGCAAATAAATCTCCATCTAATCTCCAACTTATCATACAGTTTATCACATATCATTTGCAAAAATGCAAATTTTGGATTGTTATAAACCACTTCAGTTGGGTTTGCCGCTCTTTTACATTTGCTTAACTTGACTACCACCTCAATGCTTGAATGGTAGGTCCATAAGTGGTAATAATTTATAATAATGCTCGGAATTCATAGGTTTAGAAACTTTACTGCATACTAACTGATTGTGGAAGGAAGATTTTTAGAAACACTGAGAATTAACATAGGCAAAAGCAAAAGTTGGAGTTCAAAATATCAATGAAATCAAAATTCTATGAAAGCAGAAATATCCAAGGAGCAGAGTTCAACAACAAAAATGCCAAATAATATAAAAATGATAACAACAACAAAGCTTTTAGTCCCAAAAACTGACAAAAGCTAAATATTTAATTCTTAGATTTAATGACATCACGGTAACATATCAGGGCAACATGAGCGTCTAACAAAACATGTTCAAAAATTTTCAAATAGACACAAGGGAAGGCAGAAAGGTACCTGCAAGTGAGCTGAATATTACAGGTAAATTCACCATCCCTATATTTGGTTTTGCATGATGAATCTTGTTAAGCAAATTCCTCAATAGACTTGCTGCACAAACTAAGGTATCAATAGGATTCTTTTTATCGGAACACATGTATGACAATAGTGAAGAAGTAATTCTATCAGCATCACTCAAAAGATTGTCAGACTCGAGATGTTCCAGCATAACTTCAAGAACGTTAAGCACATGCCTGGTGAATAACGTAAAATGGCAATCAAAAACCATATAGATTCCTGGTAGAAGCTTCACAATAGCATCTTTATGAAGAACTGGTATAATCATTGCTATTGTGTTTAGCATGTACACTGCTTCAATATGTTGAGATTTCATGCTCACTTTTTTTCTTGATTCTTCTGTAGTATCTTCAGAAATGTAACTGTGAGGCAAAAAAATTAGAAACTTCCCAGCTTTTTTACTACTTTTGGAATCCCTAAGAGCAATGAAAACTTTCTCAATAGACTCTTGTGCGCATCTACGGACCTGCAAATACGAAATTATAAGCTACTATGAAAAATTGAAAATTAGCAACCATGATCATATAGTAAGCTGTAAAGGTAACAAATTTCTCACCATATTTTAACTCGTTGTACCTAAATTTCATCTCACAATACAACCAAATACAACAATATGAGCTATAATATGAAAAACATAAACCATGGAGTCTCCCCTTAAATACCCTTAGATACATCAAGTGGTTAACAGTCAGAAGAAAAGCATTTAGCACAGATAACATGATGACCTGAAGATAAAAAGTTAAAAACAAGTTCATAATTGGAAGAGAGAGAAAAAAATCAAACTCCATCCATGTCATCAAGTGAACCTCACGGTCTGTTGGCAACAGCTTTTCCGATGGAGATTTTAGGAAAAATCTGATTTTTCTCAAAATCTCCAAAAAAGCAGATTTTTTAGAAAAGGAATTTTCAGTTTTTTTGTTTGGATTTGGTAATTAGATTTTACTTTTTCAAATAGTACTATAATACCCTTTATACATAAAGCTAACATTTATTAAATATAACAATTACGATATAACAATTTTTTGCAATTATTAATGGTAAAACATTTCTTTCTTATATTTCTTAATAATAATTACAGAGAAATGACGTGATTTTGTTTGCATTATATAGATAATTTAAATTAGATAATATTAATATTTAGAATAATATTGCTTTGTAATATCGTAAATTATCAATATTTGAAATAATATTCTTCCGTAAGAATAGTGAAGGCAAAAGAGTAAATTCAGGAGGTAACAATCAAAAAGCAACCTCAAATTAACTTTTTGAAGGAGAGAAATGTATAGGAATTGAGGGCTTAAAAAATCATTTTTTCCCGAAAATCTCTCCATCCATTTTTTTTCATGTGGCAATTGCTTTTCAAAATCTCCATAGATTTTCCAAAAATCAACCCAAAAACTTGTTGCCAAACGGACCCTCAAATGTATTAGAGTAAACTCTTGTCAACAACAACAACAACAACAACAAAACCATTAATTCCAAACTAGTTCGGGTAGGCTAGAAATGAACTCAAAAGTGTCACGGTTCAGGCGCGTGCATATCCTTCTTCCACGCACTCCTATTAAATAGAGTAGACTCTTGTCATTTGAATTTATTCATCTCACATCGAGTGAACAAGTTATGCAAGACTTGTGTGGAACTCAACAGAAGGGGAACAATAAGCATCAAAAGGTAAAGCCTTTGCACAATTTATCATGTACTGCTAATTGCTACTCTATTGTAATTTAATACACTTCTAAGAACTAAGCTTCTCTAAGTTGAAGCACTACCACTGGAGTGTTTTAGTAAACCTAAATGATTCCTTGTATTGACATGTTGGGTTAAAATAATCCATTTTAGACATTTAGTCATTATAAAAATAACACGAGGAAATTAACCATCTAAGGAGCAATATCCTAAGCTAAAAAGTAAGCCATGATAAAATATAAATATAAAGGGAATATTTTACTCACCACTCAAACCATCTAAGGAGCAACATACTTATACTAGTTGCCCTGTTGGTACCTCCTAGGATGTCTTTTTTTTTGGATCAGTGTACCTCCTGCGCTCATTAGCACTTCTATTCAAGGTTACATCACAGTAAGAAACTAACCACTATTTCTAGACACCCTTATAAAATACACACAAAACTTTTTTCTATCACATGAGATGTTTAGGCTGAATGTTAATCGTACGTATTCTACAATCTACATGATCGAAATAAAACCAGTTCTGGCTGAAAGTTTTATAGTATCTATTCTACATGATCAAAATAAAAACCACATTGTTCGTAGAGAGTCTCAACCACAACAACAATAAAGTCTTTAACTCCTAAACTGGTTGGGGTAGGCTTGAAATGATATTCATCAAAATCACGATTCCAGCATGCGAATCACCTTTCATCCACGCACTCTTATCCAAAGTCAGGTTTCAAGCTATGTTGTAAAAGTGTCTCCTCAATCAAAGCTACACCAAAAAAAATTTGAACATCCTCATTTCTAATCGGATCCATCCTCATAGGTAATGTCCACACATCCACCTCAACACAACATCATTTATGCAGCAATCATCATATTCATGTGTTGCTTTATATTGATTCCACACCCGGCTCCATATATCATGATAGAAAATTTTCTACGACACAAGACATTTGATACTTGCAGGCATTTCCACCCAGTCTTATGGTCTTACCACATCGCTAACATCTTCATCGAAATATATTTTTTGGATGCTAACTAGTCGACTAGTCATTCTAATCAAGGACTAGATGTCACCCATCCTTACATTGTCATTCTTTGCAGGAGTTACAAAGAAGAAGTTGCATTTCAATTAGTTTTGGTCAAACCTAATTTGAAGTCACTTGATTCTAGCATATCTCTTCACAGCTCTACTTACCTACCATATTGATAAGCACCATATGTAAGTCAATTCTTTTTTATCGGTATATGTTTGTCTACTTTGTTCTTTGAAACTACTATCTCTCCATTAGTTATCTAATAAAAAGTATGACCTCAGTTATTAACTTTCAGACATGAAACGAAATTGGTTTTCTATTATGTTTCTCTCATATGATGATTGCTCAATAGTCAATTGCTTGGTCTCAGGTCCTGGTATCGAACTCTCAATTGGGTGCAAAGGAATACACCTCAGGTACCTGATGTTGGGTCACCCCCAATTTGGAACCGCAACTCACCTCACAAAGTTGATTGGGTGTCGGGGATTTCATGGTCAAAAAAAAGGTTGCTCTCAACTCCAAGTAGCACACAATTTTACACCCCTGTAGAGTCCTAACATTTATATTTATACTTTAAATTGTACAGTGTAGAAATTTATTCTCAGATATTTGTGTAGTTCTACAGAAATATTTTTGCTAACGTGCAAACCTACTTCCAAAAGATCAAGTTCACCAAACATGATGCATGTATTGTACAACCCTAAGCGCGTCAACTTCGCATGCAACACGCATGCTTTTGAATTGTAGTGGATTGATGTCTTTCATTACGGAATTTTAATAAAACTTAAAATTTAGACAGACGTCGTGGTGGAATTAGCTAAACGCCACTCTTATGTACAGGAATCCCTTATGCATTTACAGAGCATTAAAGGTCACACTTATTCTTATTTCTTGGTCTCATGGAGTTCCTTTAGGGTGCGGGTTGTTTGCGAAGGTCAGACGAAGAAAAAATTTGAAATTCCTTCATTTTGGAGAAGAGTAACCTAGGGGAACTCTTTCTAGTGTCCTTTTTGGTCTAAGGATTTTTTAAGTTTTCTCCTTACCAATCATTTAAACAGCACAAGTAAATTCCAAAGTCCAATTCTTTACTTCCTATTTTCACATAGCTAGCAAACTATGACAAACCCAAAATTCACTATTTTGGTATCAAATTAATGACAGAATGGTGTTTCATTGTCTTGGATATTGTTGCAAAATGTCATACTCATTCTCATAGTTTTAACTTTTAACATCAACATCAACATAACCCCAATGCCTCAGAAGAGGCTCCCGCCTAAGCGAGGTAAGGGGGGTCGGATGTACGCAACCCTACCACTGTAAAACAGTAAGGTTGTTTCCAATTGACCCAAATGATGCAAATGCAACTAACCATCTGCGATTTCACAATAAAAGAAATGCAGATCGTTTGAATAGCCCTTTGATATAGTCCATGATGCTCCAAATGTCAAAAAACAACTTAATCTTTGACACGGTGGAAATGGACAAATACCAAGTACCAAACCCCAACTTAATATTTGCCCTTTTTAACTTTTAACGCTTAGCATAATTTATAAACTGGCAAATACCAAATATAAAAAAAGTCTCCTAGCAAACTCACAACCTCGCTCACACTTCAAAATTCCATCACCAGACCAATGATCAAACAACACAAATCCTGTCATACCTTAGGCCGCCGGTCCACCGCGAACTTAAATAGCAAACGGACCCTCTTCTTAACCAAATCCCAGTCCTTCAGATCCAAGCAAAGAACCAGAAACCCTAGGCACTTAACCAACGCCCTCACAGCCGCCGCCCTCAACCCCTCCTTCTCCAAAACCCCCATGACCTCCCGAGACGCGTCCTCGGCCTTCTCCGGCCCCATAGACCGGGTGTCCAACAGAGGGAGCAGGACGGAGAGGAAAGCCGAGAGTGCGGCGAGGGCGTCAGAGTCGGACGGGTCGGTGGTCCGGAGAGCGGAGACGACGGCTCCGAAGTAGGCAGAGTGGGTGGGCGCAACGCCCTCGTCGGCGAGGAGGGAGCGCATGGCGCACGCAGAGGCGCAGAGGTGGCGGTGCTGCGGGGAGGAGGAGTTAGAGTAGCGGTGAATGAGGGTTTCGCAGACGTCGGGGGTGGAGTGTGGGGTTGAGTCCGGCATCTCCTCGTCGGAGTCGCTGGGTTTGGGGGTGTTTGGCTTCATCGAAGGGGAGGGGAGGGGAGGGGAGGACCGGAGGAGTTGGGTTCTAGGGTTTTATCCCTTCCGTTTATTCAGTATTTAGTTTGTTAAATACGGTGAAAATCTAGCGAATTATCTTATTTATTTAAACTTCTATCGTACCGTTAGTCGATTAATCTGGTTAATAATCACAATTAAATTATTTTATTAACATAACCGTCATGATCTTAATCTACCTTATAATTTAAGATGAACGGTGGATAAAATAAAGGCTTTTAAAAGTTATATTAAACCTCGAGCTCACAGAAGAATTATTGTTCTTAAATATATTGTCAAAAAAATGTCAATATGCATTTTAATTCCACTTATGTTGCTATTTGACATTTTCATGGCTCCTCTGGATGGACACGCAATCTAGGCATATGTAGAGGTGGGTATCGGGCCGGGCCCGTGGACTCGTTTAGTTAAACGGGCCGTGCTCCGGCCTAACCTAGCCCATTTCAAGGGTGTCGGGGCTGGGCCGGCATTGCGGGCCAAATGGGCTGGATCGGTCGGGTCGGGTCGAATCATGTTCGATTGAGTTCAGGTTTTATCGATTGGATTTGCATATATTCATATAAATGTCATAACTTATAAATTTTCAATAAAAACACTATCAAATTAGGATTTCAACAAAATAATCGGTTCATCGACGTCATTGACTCACTGACGACCCCGTCTACTCATCCCAACCGATATTGAAATTTTATTAAGTACAAATTACATATACAATAATACAATTTCTAATGTATTAAGCATTACAATTACAATTGTATATAATTTATTCGTTCTCGTCGGTGCTCTCATTGATTTGCATGTTATGCATTCTCTCTTCCGCGTCCAACCAATCCTTCAAGCAAACACTTGTCTCTAGTGATTTAACGAATGTGTTGCACTTCTTATCGGTCAAAACTCGTTTACCTGCGCTAAATGTAGTCTAAGACACCACAGTTGACGTCGGCGGAGTTAATAAATCGCGTGCTAATAAAAAAAACTATTGGAAATCTAGCATAGTTAGATTTCCACCAGTTTAAAACATCAAAATATTTGCAACCTGCAGTAGTTAAGTACATATCCATATTTCAATCTGCAGTAGTTAAGTACATATCCATATTTTAATATGCAGCTAATTCTTTATGTGATTCAGTTTGTTCTAATCTTAATATTTTTTAATTTAACCAATTCCATTGAAAGTTTTCATCGTCATCTTCATCCAAAAGTAGGTGTTGTTGAGATGATGATGAACTAGTAATGTTTGAGCTCATTTGATTACCATGATTTAATCGTTCATATAAACTAAAAAATCTATTAAGGTGAGTTTTAATTTGTTTTAAGTAATCTTCACAACTTTCTTAATTCATGTTTTCAAAAATAGTTTCTAAATAAATTTGTAAACCGGTCATTCTAAATCTAGAATCCATGACAAAAGCCAAACAAAAACTTAATGGTGGAGGTTTCCAATATTTATTAAACTTAGCCTTCATTACATTAATAATTTCTACAAAACTTCAATTATTCCTATATTTGCTAGATACTTTAGTAATTGGAAGTAATTCACATATAAATAAGTTAGCAGTTGTGTAATACGTTTCACTTAATGTGTTTGTGAAGTTGAAAAATGGTTTCAAAAAATCTAACATAATTTTACAATTTTCCCAATCTAGATTAGTTAAAATTCTATCATTTTGTTTTTCATTATAAAAAGTTATAATCAAAGATTTATAAGGAAAATAACATTTCAACGTTTCATAAGTAGAGCTCCATTTATGAGAGACGTCTAATTTAAATTTTCTAGATTTAACATCATTACTCGAGCGCAATTCTCTAAATTCTTGATATTTGTATGTACTATTACTACCTAAATATGTGATAGCATCTCTAATACTTTACAAATAAGGTTTTATTATTTCAAGTTCACCTTGTACAATTATGTTTAAACATGACAAACACATCTAATATGAAAAAGAATATCATCTTAGGGTGGATTACATAATGTTACAAGTAATTCTACTGCTCCAGAATTATTACTAGCACTGTCAAAAGAAATTGCACAAATTTTATTTGTTATTGAATATGCATGCAGTACATCTCTTATTTGGTTATATATAATCATAGTAGTATGTGGGTGCAAAATCGGTGCATAAGATTTAATAATTTTATGTAAAACCCATGAATTATCTAAAAAATAAGTAGTTACGCAGCCAAAAAGAAAAAAAAAAGAAAATTTGAGGTCCAAATATCACTTGTTAATGTTATCTTATAAGGTATTGATTCAAATGTATTAATTAAGTCTATTTCCCCATTATCATATTTTGTAGTTGCAGCAACCCCTAATGTGCGTCGGGTATATGGTTGAAATTGTGGATTATGGTAAGTAAATGTCTTTCTAAGATTTGAAGATTCAACTTGGCTAAATGATAATTCATCTCTAATTTTATAATCAACAATTACATCTCTGCATTTAATTGGATCATATTTCCTAGTTTTTAGAGTTCCAGAACTATAATCTAAAATAGATTGTTATGAACTAGATGTTCCAACATTTTTTAGTTAACATTTTTTGCATGTCTACTCAGATGGGTAGTTCCTTGAGCACCATTTGCAATATGTACAACATCACATATTTTATATAGCCCATTTTTTCCCATTTTTATCTTGCGATATGTCAAAATCATTCCAAACCTGACTAGTTTTCTTCTAGTACTTTTGCTTCTACTTGATGCACTAACAGGTGGATTACTAACCCCCTCAGGTTCAGGTGATGAATTAATTGATGGGTCGGATGCCATGGAGATTAAAAAGTAGGCAAACAAAAATCTAAATTTTCTGACCAACGATAAATTTATGATAATTAATCAAATAAACTAATTATACTAAATAAAGTAAAAGGGTAAAGAAATGCAAACAAAAAGGTGAGAAACGGAGAAGATTGTGTTAGGCGTCAGCGTGTCGTGAAATCAGACGACTCGGGCAACAACTTTAGGCGTTTGCTCAAACTCGACGTCTCGACCCACTTGTAGCAGAATAAGAATACTTAGTGAAAGATTAAGAAGATTGAATTTGGAAGAAGAAGATTAGAAAAAGAAGAATTGATGTGAAGAAATGAATGTAATTGGGGGTTTATATAGATTTTTCTGTAATGACATTTCTGTAAATAATGGAGGAGATTTTTGTATTTTAAAAAAACACCAACAACGTCGGACACATAACTAACTGACATGGAAGACACCCTACAATGTCGGATTAATTAAAAACCGACGTGGTAGGGTATGAAATTTTTAACCCTACCACGTCGACTTAATTAACCACCGACATGGTAGGGTATGCATTATTTAAAAAATAATAATAAATGGACATTTCTTCGTTGGTTAACGTAAACGCCGACGTGGAATACCCTTTACCACGTCGATTCTAAGATCGACGGGGTAGGATATTAAAAAATGGACCCTTCACGTCGGTTTGCTAATATCCGACGTGTTAAAGGGTATGCCACGTTAGTTTGGTAACATCCAATGGGGATGTTATTTAAACTTGTTGGGCTTGACTCGTTTAGGATCGTTTACATGCCTACATGGTAATTGGTAAAAACTAAATCTAAATCTAGTCGATTTATAATTTTACAAAGTATACAAATATAATAATTTTACGAAACATACAAATATTACATCCCTATGCAACACGAGGCTTCTAATATTTTGCTTTACAAAATGAGATTGTAAATTTCCATGAGAAATGAACGGACAAGGACAATTGTGAAGGTGTACTTTTTTGGTAAAATGATAATTGTTTCTGTTTCATTAAGGGTGTGATTGGTACTCAGGATGTTAGATTGAAAGTGGAGAAGTGAAGTTCTAAGTTGAGTTGTGTCTTATTGGTAGTCAGGAAGTTCTAGAAGTCAAATGGTGAGACTTCCTTCGTGACTTTTGAGATGTATACAGAGAGACTTCCAGAACTTCTAGTCCAAAACCAAGGGAAGACAAGTTCAAGCCCCCATGAAGTTTGATATTAGCTGCCTTTTTTTATTATGATTTTTCTTTCTCAAATATATATAAATATAAGCATGCTCATGTTCATTGATCGCATAACAAAGTTTTTTTGGGCTTTTCGGTAAAGGATTATAACAATGAACGTTATTAGTATGCCATGAAATGTTTTATTTGATATTTCTTTGTAATTCTGATGTTTTTATTCATTTCTTTCTTTATTTTTATTTTTCAGTTGTAATATATGTTTTTTTTCCTCTTTCTCGTGGATGTTAAGTATTTTGCACTTTAAAGATATAACTAGTGTCAAATTAAACTAATTTAATTTTTTATTATTTATTTATGACTTTAAGTTTGATTAATGTATTAATGTTGTCTTCATATTTATTAGGTAAGATTACTGAATTTTTGAAGTTCTAGATTTCTATTAACCAATCATTCAAAAGTACAGTTTTATTTAATACTCTAGTTGTAGGAAAAACACATAAAAGTAGAATTCTCGTAAGTACAGTTCTGGAACTTTAAATTGTAGGAACTCACATTCTGAACTTCTACAAACTTCCTCGGTACTAATCACACCTTAATACAAAGCATTAATGTTGATGAATACCCGAAGCAAATTATGTAAGCATTACCCTCAAACCCCAACCTAAACTCGAAAGGCTGAACTAAGAGCAAGAACAAAACCTAGTGGAAAGGGTATACCTATACCCCACCGATACGGTGTAAGTTGTTACCCTTGTCAAATAAGGTAGAAACAAAACAGAACCAACTAATTATAATATAATTGGCGTTGGATGTATATCTGTTTGTTTAACTGTTATATAACTGTTTCAGCCTAAGCAGGCAATCGAAAGCTTTAATATCTGAAGCTACCGCGTAATAAATGAAGTTACAAGTTACAACTCGCCAGTTGTAACAAACCGCTTGGATTAAGAAATGACGTTCATCTTCAGACACAGGGATACTTAATATCTGACCTTGATTTTTAGCTTACGAAGTGGTGGATTGAGACCTTCCTCATGGATTCGTAGGCCAGTGGATAACATTGCCTGAAGTGTAGACAAGTCAAGCAGGATGATCTTTTCGCTCCTCAGTCAACAAATCAAATGGGGATATTTAAGAAACAACTTCCAGTCAGCAGACCTCAACGACGGCCATGACTGGAGTTATTATGTTTCAACTAACATAGACCTTTTCTCCCCCTAACTTAATGGTTTGTGACATTGAATCTAAATATCTGATTGTTTGTGACATAGACCTTTTCTCCCCCTAACTTAAGGCAAACATCACTTCCACTGTAATCACTATGCAAAATTCCATGTGATTTTTATTTGGCAACGTTAGGTGAGTTCTTTTTTAGATTCTTGCGTAAAACCTGGGATATATCCGGTGATATAATGATCTCTGACACTCTACGTCTCCTCAGATATATCTGGTGATATAATGATCTCTGACACTCTACGTCTCCTCAGATATATCTGGTTACCCTCATATATATCATGTTACCCCCAGATATATCTGGTTACCTTAGATATATTCGAATATAGGGTTTAATACATATCTAGGGTAACCGAATATATCTGGGAATAAAAACCCAGGATATATCTGGGGATATAATGATATCTGACACTTCACGTCTCCTCAGATATATCTGGTTATCCCAAGATATATCCCGTGACCCTTAGATATATTCGAATCTAGGGTAACTAAATATAACTAGGGTGACTAGATATATCTGGGGATAACCAGATATATCTGAGAAGACGTGGAGTGTCAGAGATCATTATATACCCAGTTATATTCCGGGTTTTGTCCAAAAATCCAAAAAAAACCCCCACAAAAATAAAGCATTCGTAGCATTTCTCACTGGTTCACGTAACACGTCCGAAGAAGTGTCCATGCGACCCAATAGTCAAACTGCCGTTCATTTCAGGGCATATCAAATTTTAGCAACTTCTAATAAATTAGAAGTTCACTTTTGAACAAATATCATTGTGTTAATTTTAAACGATTATATTCATCTCTTAATATATTCCATTTGAATCTAAAAGATGTGCAATCCAACAAAAAAAAACCCTAAGCCGACAGAGCTGAAGAAAAGTCAGCAGGGATTAAGTACTACTATTCTTCGTCGGCTATTAATTATTGTGGTCTGTGGACAGTTCAAACATTCTCGTATGAAGTGTTCCAATTATAATTTTATATCAACTGGGCATAGCTCCATTGGTAGGAGCTCTGACTTCGGATATAAAAACACTCGGAAATTGGATTAAAATATAAAAGGGTTTTCTTTGGCTTGCGCATCATGTAAAATCGCGGATTTACATTTTCCCCAATCAATATCTAAAAGTTTATCTGCTAAGTATGTTTTGCAACTAAATTGTATTTTAGAGAGTCGTTTATGTTGATATGCATGTGCAAAATGCTGCTAAACATCATATTAAAATAATATCGATTTGTATTATCTTATGTCTGATTTTTCGCTGGGTACACATCCAATCAATTGATATGAACTAGAAAAGGGTTTTCGTTTGCTTGTGTACCATGCTAAATAATGAAACGTAAAAAAACCTCACCTAATTTTGAATTGTCCAAACAAAAACTTTATATTAGAGTGGAAGTCCCAAAGGGAGAATTAGGTATTCGATTTTCCTCTATCAATCTATGAAAATTAGTCTTATAAAATATTTCCCTGCTAAATTATTTAGTACAACATGTTAATGTTGTTATGCATGTGCATACAGTTGTTAAAATTAATATGAAAGTAATATTTAAATTTTATGACCTCAAATTAATTTTTATTGGCTACACATCCAAACAAGAAATTCCACATGAAATTTTTAAAAGGGCTTGAGTATATTTTTTGTTTTGTTAGGATCCCTTCTAGTCACTTTTTTGGTCCCTTGTTTATAGGTGCGTAATCTTATTTTGTTGTGTTCTGTAAGTAATAATGTGAGTGATGCAGTAATTCACATTTTTATTGTTAATTTCGATAAGTAATACTAATGTAGTAATTGACATTTTTATTCGCTTGAATGACATCCACAGATCCATTCACAAACAAAATATAAATAGTCATCGCGTAAGATATGTCAAAAATTCTTGTGGAAATACGTACAAGTAAAGTCTGAGGAGGTAGCTAAGGTTTTGCTAGGATCCTGAACTAACCTCGATTCTAGTTGACACCTCAAAACTGTAAGATGTCTCAATCCCCCCACCCCCACCCCACATGCGTGTACACACAAATTGTTTTTTATTTTAATGTACGCCATTTTTCTCAATAATATCTTAAATTTAAATATATTCATCGTTATTTTTTAGTTTGTTTTTTAAACAATACTACTAAACTGAAAATCTAACAAAGAGAAATTGAAAAGTTAAAATCACTTCACAACTTCACTATTTACCAAGAATTCCAAAATTCATATATATAAAAAAATTGTTAAAAACTAACAAAATATCTCACAATCAAATTGGACTAAAATAGAAAGGGTCATTTTTTGCTTCTGTATCGTATAAAATAATGAAATTGGATTTTCAGCTATCAATTTATCAAAATTTGTCTGATACAAAGTTTTCATGGCTAATTTTTTGATGAAAATTAATCTGATACAAAGTTGTCATGGCTAAATTGCTTTAGTAGAGTACATTAATGTCGTTATACATGAGCATAAAGTTGTCCCCGTGATATTGCAAAACCTTTTGAAAAATATTGTATATTACTGCTCCTTTAAATATTTTCAAATTTTCAGGAAGGACGACTGTCCCCGTGCATGCCACCTTTGGTTCCACCTTTAGGCGCGTAGATTTTTTAGAAGATATGATTGGTATCTTTTGTGTGTTGAGGCTCTTTAGCAAATAGATTGTAGAGCAGTCGACCATCAATTTTTGTTGCTATAAACGTTGTTGCGGATAGGCGGACTTGAAAGCCCAAAGTAGAGGTTAAAGACAGTGGGAATCGCGCCAAGTGGAAGAAATTTTGAAAGCACAGTAGATTTGTGGAATTAAAAAAGAGAGGAGTACTCTTCGTCGTCGGAAAATTACTTAAATCGTCCCAAAAATAATATTTTTGCCTTTAACAAATCAATTAATACCTATTTCGTCCCGTGTCTTTAAACAAGGTGTTTGACTTAGTTTTACTCACATTCCTAGTACCAACACCATGAAAATGTCTAGCGAAGCACCTGAATCCGGCGAGGTAACGGGGGCGGAATTTTTTCCCGACTTGGGCGTCTGGCTAAGCCGCCTCCACCTTAGCCAGACGCCCGTTTTTTTTAAATTTTTTTTTTAAATTTTTTAAATTCAATTTTTTTAGGTTCCGTTGCAAGATTTCGGTGGTGATGGAGTAGATTACAGTGAGTTTTTCGACAGTAAAGAAATATTTACAACAATCGAGGAAACTTGTAAATGGGCGAAACAAGTTGCACTAGCAGCCGGATTTTTTTGGTTATATCATCACACAAACCAAAAGCAGATAACTGGATGGATTGTTACCTAAGATGTGATCGCAGACGTGAAATGAGTTCTCGTGATACGAGTATTGCACTGCGAAAGAATACAAAAAGAAAAGGTTGCGGGTGTCGATTTTTTGGTAAAAGTGGTGGAGCGACGGGATCGTGATGGATGTGTCATTGTTTCTAGTAGCATCTATGGGCAACAGAACCACCCACTTGCAGTTTATTCAGAGGGTCACCGACAGGTCAGCTGACTTAGTGTTGGGGCAAAGCAAATTGTTCGTGATATGACAGAGGTACAAGTAAGACCACGTAACATTTTGTTGGCGGTAAAGGAGAAATTCCCGGACGATAATCCTAATCAAAGACACATTTATAACTTCAGAGAGTACATGAGGATGACGAAATCTGAAGAAAGGAATCCCGCGCAGCAGTTTCTCAGGGAGGCAGTGCAGCATAATTATTTGCATTGGATTGTGGCAGATGAAGAAACTAATGTCCTCACTCACGCATTTTCGGCACATCCGTCTTCAGTTCAGTTGTTGCGTACATACCCATTCGTAATCTGCATGGATTCGACGTATAAGACGAATAAGTACAAGATGCCTTTGTTTGAGATGGTTGGGGTTACTCAAACAAACATGAATTTCCTCGTCGGATATGCGATTTTGCAAGATGAGACCGAGTCTAGTTACCGGTGGGTGTTGGAGAGGGTGCGAGATCTGTTATTGGATATTGTTAGCCCGACTGCAATAATAACGGACGGAGAGATGGGTCTGATGTGACCAGTGACAGAGGTTTTTCCTGAGTCTACTCATTTACTATGCACCTGACATATCAACAAAGACGTGTACAACTACGCATACCACGTATTCGGCCAGGACAAGCAGCTTGCAGAGAGTTTTAGGCGTGGAAGGTGGAGGAGAGTCATGCTTTCTGATTCACAGACGGATTATGATAGAGCAGTCCGTAATCTAAAAGATTCTTACAAGTCCTAGCCAGTGCTGACGGAGTATGTGGAAGACACGTGGTTGATGCATAAGGAAAAATTTGTGTTGAATTGGACGAAAAAAGTTTTTCATTTCGGCAACACTATGAACTGCAGGGTGAAAAGTGCACATTCGGCTCTGAAAGAGTGGATCACTACATCGACTGCCGCTCTCGACACTTTTTTCGACCGCATGAACTCGGCTATTGAAATGCAACTCATGAATATTCGGAACTTTCTTGAAGATTCGAGACGTCGAATTGTGACAAACTACATAGGCCCTTTGTTTCAGTATATAAATGGCCGAGTTTCGCATCACTGCTTGTCGTTATTGACTAAGGAGTTGAAGAGAATGCAGAACTTAAGTGATGAAATTGAATATCGTTGTGGGTGTGCTTTCCTGACAACACATGGGATTCCTTGTGCATGTACCATGTACGAGTGTTTTGAGTCAGGTGATGGAATTTATTTAGAGCAGATTCATCCATTCTGGAAAACACTTGTCATTGGAGAAGGAGTCCAGATGTCAGAGTTTATGGATCAGTCAGCACAAGACGTCAAGCATTTTCGGAAGCTAGTTGATGAGATTTCGGAGAGCGGCCCTGCAGTAATTCATAGTGCATCTCGTATTTTATACGAACAGTTACACCCCAATCAGTCGAACTATGGAGAACCCGCAGAAAATATTAAGCTACGAGGTCGACCTAAGGGAAAGTCGACACGTTGGGACCCGAGTGCCTTCGAGTATGCTGAGCGAGGTCGTGGTCGGTCTGGCATCAGTGGGAGCAGGGGTCGTCGTCGGTCTGGCAGTAGTTGGAGCAGGGGTCATGGTCGGTCTTCCAATTCGTCTCGATCGTCCGTGAACACGGGCACATGATCTTCTGGTATGACGATATCTTTGTTGTTATTTAATATATATCAGTAATCTAGATGGGGTTGAATATATAATCTCCTAATTTTGTTGTTTTAATGAATTGTTATTTACGTATCTTACAGTGTCCGGACGGATTGACGTGGATAACTTCCCAAATGTTGATAGACTGCGAGGAATCATTTTACCATTTCTGGAAAGGTGGAATGACGTACGTGCTGATGGCAATTGTGGATTTCGATGTGTTGCCGATGTCTTCCATGGTGGTCAAGAGAACTGGTCGTACGCCCGTCGTGCGATTTCTAATGAGATAGGTGCACATCCTATTTATGAGAGTGTCTATTTCGGCAATGTGGGAGAGACTCGTCAACGAATTGATTGGGGCGGGGGAGCTTGTGCCGAGAATCATTATATGGAGGTTTGGGCCGACTTTTTTTTCTATTGCTAATTTTTACAAGTGTGCGGTCATGTATTTCGCAATGGGAACGGATGGTTCGTTGTTCCCGTGCCTTACTGTGCTACCTTGGGAGAGTCCGTCTGCCATGACGAGGCCTGTCAGAGAGTTGGTCATTGCTCATTTAGGGAGTTACAGACATTTTATTCATTTGGAATTAGCTGATAATTTTCCAGTACCTCCTATAACGACCTTATGGTATCAAATGCGAGATGAGAGTGTTGTTGGATGGGAGGATCAGTACGAAAGTAGGATGGAGTATTGGAATCGCTTACGTAGTACATTTTGATTGTAATTTGTAATGTTTTTGTAATGTATAATATATCGTGTAGTTGTACTTATATCGTGTTGTTCTTTTACCGTATTTTAAATTTAAATATTATTTGATATCTAAAGAAATAAGTTGAAGATATTTTCGTGAAAAATAAATTTTAAAAATTCGATAGTCAAAGAAATACGTAGAAGATATGTTCGTAAGAAATAAATAATAAGACTACACAAATAAGCATAAGCAAATACCAACAAATGTAGTAACAGTGCAACATATAACAAAATGATAGTAAAGCAAGTCAACTATAGCTCAGCATCTGAATCATGGTCCGAAATGCCCAACTGGTTGTTCCAATCCTCGATGAGGCGATCCCAATCTGTACATGCAAGTCTCGTATCCTCAGTCGGCATCTTGTCTCTCTGTCGCAAGAACGACTGTACATCCCAATCTGTACCATATCGCCCTACTCATCCACTGTATGTAAAATAAAAATTAGCGTACATTAAGAATAATAACAAAATATACATTACAAATTAAAAATAAAATTAGATAAACTTACCGCATCGGCACATGTCCTATCCAGTGGTCTCTCCAGTCTCGGAATGATACCGTGTACGATAAGTGGATGTGAGCACCTACCGAACCACTGCAAATAATCTGCAGCACAGGTGGAGGGGTCGTGGCTACGACTCAGATCGTCCAGGTGTAGTCGTCCTACTCTTGGAAATGTCCTCCAAACCGATTCTGCGAACGAAACGTTATGCCTGACGTCGTACGTCGTCGCAGTCGCAGACCGTACTGCATGCTCGGGCGTCGGGATGTCAACCGGGACCACCTGAACGTAACCTAACTGACGTAACACGCGACCAAGTAAATAAGGCTCTGTGATTTCCCTATAACGAATAACGCCCATAAATGTAGTCCTCGGCACAACTACAGCAGGCTCGAGACCATACGGCAACCACTCCACCTAAACGTTTATACGTTAATAATAATAAAGTTAAAATTTAAATAAACGTGAATGATATATACATTATATACCTGCGATGCAGTCATCTGATCTAGCCGTCTACGATGTGGGCGGAACGTTTATAGGACCATACGGCAACCACTCCACCTAAACGTTTATACGTTAATAATAATAAAGTTAAAATTTAAATAAACGTGAATGATATATACATTATATACCCTCTCTCTTATCCTCGGCCCGGACAGCCCACATACGCGAACGAGGATGACCACGCTCAACAATCTTCGACTCCCGATGTGGGCGGAAAGCAGGAAAATACTCATAGATCCAAGCCTGCAGTAGTGTAAGACAACCAGTAATCCCAGAACAATCAGCACGACTCGATATACCCAGCTGGCGATACAGATATGCCAACGTCGCCGACCCCCACGAGTACTGACCAATGGTATATGAGTCTCTCGCCTCCAGTAGGTCGCGTGGTCTGACTCTAGAACCGCTCTTGTCGACAAACAAGACGCAACCTAGCAGTAAGAAGAGGTAAGCAGTCATCTGCGTATCCTCAGTCCGTGGTGGTGTCCCCCGTCTGCAACACTCGTCCACAACATTGATACTAACACCACCGCCACTCCAAAATGAGCTATCCCGCCCAAGACCCTCCAGGCTGACACCCAACAACTCAGATACATATAACTTCAACTCAGATGTTGGCGCCTGCGCACTGACCATAGGACCCTCAACAGGAATGTGCGGAATCTGAAAGACGTCATGCAACATGATTGTCATCTCTCCGAACGACAAGTGGAAAGTGTTGGTGTCAGGCTGCCACCGCTCCACGAAAGCCGAAATCAACGGCATGTCGATGCAGGGAAACATGCTATATGGCAAGTGACCCAATCCACTGTCAACCATGGTCGCCGTCATATCATCAGTCATCACTGAACGTCGTGCCTGCAATGTCGTACAAGCTCTGTGCCGATTATGGCACTTCAAAACCTTCCGATCCTCGCCATCCCAGATGCATCTGGCGATGTGGCCTCCGAAACTCGGAATGACGCTGCCATCTACAGGACCACTGGGCATAATATCCGTGACGATCCAAGAGTCGTCCTCACCCCTCTTCTTCTTCTGAGCTCGGGCGTCTGCAGTGCGCGAACTCGAATCACCGGTCACAAACCGGCCACCTAGATCCTTCCTAATGACCCACTCAGCCGAAGGACCACAATGTTGCCCCCGTCCTCGACCGGACTGATGTATCGCCTCCTCCTGGGGCCCCAAGTCACACTGGCCCCCATCGTCACTCTCGTCGTGACTCCTCAACTCATCTGAATCATCCTCGTCGTTGAAAGAATCCCCAGGTGTCTGACGACGACGTAACAAATCTCTCTCTCCTAACTGAAGCAGAAATACCACGTGTACGTGGATGACGAGGACCTGACTCGTCTGCTACACTACATACACGTAAGGGAATTGATTTCCCTTTTCCTCCACGGTAACCCGATGACTATTAATTCAATTTTAAAAATAAAATTTTATTAATGGATTTACTAAAATAATTAAACTCATTATTAACTTAATAATCGATTTATTTAGCAATTATCACAATTAATCAATAATCCTTTACAAAAATCGTACACAACTAATTATTAACATAATAATAAATTTATTTAGCTATTCTCACAACTTTTAATCAATAATTCATTACTAAAATAATTAAACCAATTAACTTAATAATCAATTTATTTATTAATTTTCACAATTTATAATCAATAAAGGATTTACTAAACTAATTTAACTCATTATTAACATAATATTCAATTTATTTTAAATTTATCACAATTTATAATCAATTTAAATAAATTCAAAAAAAAATCGGGGCGTCTGCGGGAGACGCCTACCCTACGTGGGAGGCGTCTCCCGCAGACGTCTTGGCCAATGTTCGGGCGTCCGCGGGAGACGCCCGACCCAACGATCGGGCGGCCGCGGGAACCATCTCTTTTCCACTCCTGCCACGTCTATTCCTCCCATCATCTTCCTAAAAAAGTTTTTTTCCATTACTCCCATCTCTTTTCCTTAACACTATTGTGCCCCATCCAAACCCTTCTCATTGTGTCCCTTTGTGTTCCCATCCAAACGGCGATAACTTTTTGGTTCTTCAATTCCCAACCTAACCCCCCCAAAGGTACTGAACTCCCACGCGAGAGTGAGTCATTGCCGTGATCAGGGGATCCATGTCTTCCGACGCTAGCGCTCACGGTGAGTTCTATAGAGCACATTTCATGTTATCGGGGGTATAGGGTTTCCAACAGTGGAAGTTTTTTTTTTCGTTTTTGTGTCTCACCATGATCAGTGGAAGTATTGATCACATTTTAGTTAGCGATGTTGAGTAGATTATTTTTGGGTGCCCTTTTGTCAAATTTTTGGGTCTCTTTTTTAGGTTGAAAGACGTTGATTTTTGGTTCAAACACGTTGAAACCATGAATCGGAGATGTCAAATTTCTAGGATCGTTTTTTAGGTTGAAACATGTCGAAACCGCGAATCGGAGATTTAGGTTGAAACACGTTGAATTTTGGTTTCAGCATTGAACTCTGTCTTAGTTCGTTGTCAAAATCATATATCTTAGTATGAACGAAAAACCAAAGCGAGATATCTGACCCAATGCACAGATCGGTGATAAAATCCAAATCTACAACATTGAACATGTATATATAATTTTGTTCCGATAGATCCCATGTTTAAACTATAGAGTTTAGTCTTCTATTTTTTAGTTCAATGTAGATTTTTCTTCGTATTTAGAAACCGAATTAGGTCAGATATATCTAAAATCCAAAAATGGGACAATATATTTGAAAGAAAAATATAAAGAGATATGTAACTTATATCTAACTCATTTTGGTAGTGATACATAAGGTAAAACAAAGGAATAGTTATATCGGTAAAACATTACATGTAACGGATATCATCTTCATACGAATTTGTGCATTGTTGAAGGCACGTGATATATCTAACAAAATAGATTTCGTTTTGATTGGCTTGTGTTGTGCTCTGAGTTCTAGATATATTTGAGTCAATAATTAAGCATTTGTGTAATGATCATTGTATCTCTTCGAAATGATCATTGGTTTATTGGTCAGAGTGGCTATGATATATCTTATTGCATCTTCTAACATATCTCTGTCCTTAGCATTTTGCCTTCTAACATATGAGTAGGTGGTAGATATATGTGAGACTTGGTATTGTGATAAATTATTTTCCAGATATATCACATATTGATGTCAATTTTACATCAATTTCTATTTTTCGGTATCCATATTTCAGTGTTCAACGCTTTGCCCTCATTTTTTTGCTAATATTTTTCTTGCATTTTACAAAAGGTCCTCATTCATTTACTAATATTTGTCTTGCATTTTACAAAAGGTAACATTAAAGACATAAACACTAGATGTACGTTCAACAAGACTAGAAGTTGTTTTAAAAGTTTCACTGAGCGTCAGCAAATGTTATTGAGAGAGACTCCTTTCGGAAACCTTAGTTTTGTGGGGCCAAATACATATCGTACACTGCTGACAAAGTTGGTTAAGGTGTATGATCTTGAATAAAAAGTTTTATGTTTTGGACCCTGTGAGTTGGGATTGAAGGCAGAGGAGTTCGAGCTTATGATGGGTCTTCCAATCAGCATAAGTAGAGTCGATAAGAAGGTGAAATCCAAGGTGCTGAAGCAAAAGTACTTTCACGACGGTGATATGTCAGTTGGTGCAATCAATCAAGCTATGGAGAAAATTAAGTCCTCCGAAAAGGAAGACAAGGATGAATAATATATTCAGCTTTCGATATACTTGATTTTGGTGCAGTATTTGTTTCCACATTCCAATCAGAAAATTAATGAGCATCTTATTGCTGCAATTGAAGATGCAGAAACAGTAAACAAGATAACATGGGGCCTCGAAAGCATTGAGTACTTACAAGATGAACTCGATCGGTACATGCATCGATACATCCAGAAACAAACGAATCCCAAAGTCGCCCTTGGATACTTGAACAGCTGCACTGCTTTCTTATCAGTGAGTGTACATTTATAGATGATATTTTTTGGTGTAGGTGTGTTTTATTTAGTCTTTCATATAGATGACATTAGTGGTATATCGTTATTTCATATCGTCTTTTCATATCGTTGCTTCAATATGTTAGAACACATGGGAACATATAGATCATCTCAAGATATACCAACTGACTACATTGGATGTTAGATATATCTGACGTTGTCGTAACATACATTTCGGTAAGAAGTAATCTGAGCAAGATCATATTTTTCCACAAAGAGGTTCAACACTTAATCAATCCTTATGAGGATATATTTGTAGTTGTGCTTGATTTTATCTTTGATATAGAATTGTTATTTTAGTGTGTAGGCTTAAATTTGTTATCTCATGTATTTCATAACTGATTATCAATGGTCCGTATCTATAACTTGGTTTTGTTTCATTAAGGTTTGGTTTTTGGAGAAAGTTGAGCTCATTGCCTTCCAACCTAAAGCTTGGTTGATACCAAGAGCATCGCAGTGGGAGGAGGCATATCGTAAAGGCATCTCTAAAAAGTTGACCGAAGAAGAAGAAGTAGACTTAACTGACATTGAATCATCCCTTTTCAAGACAACAAAAATCCTTCTCACCGAGGATGAAATTTCCTTCTTTCGCAAATCAGAAGAAGAACATGAAGAAAGATTAAAAAAATATCGTTCAAGAAAGGAGTTGGATCCAACAAAATTTTGGATAACAACCTCTGTGGCTGGCAAAGAAGAGAGTCAGCACAGTACGAACGACAACGCAAAGAAAGCGTTGCTGACTCAACCAAAAGGCAGGCAAAAAATTACTCACACTTCACCCAAGCTTAAAAAAGTTGTAAAAGACTGTGGGGAAGCAAGTGGGGGTGGTACAAGAGAATTCACCAAAGAGGACAAGGAACGTGTTGTCAATGAAGAGGCCACCACCCACTCCCACCAGAAAGAGTACGAGGATTTCATCTGCACCGAAACGTGTTCGAAAGGAGTTGCACTTGGAACAGAAGCAAGAGGCAGAGATATCAGTGGAAGGGGATCCAAGGCGGGCAGATATATCTAGAGAACGAGTGCCGGGAGTCTCAGATATATTTGAACTGCCTAAGAAAGAAGTACAACTATCACCATGCCTCTAACTCCAGACAATATATATAACAGAAAAGGTAGAACAATTGCCAGATTCTGAACAAATGTGTCCATCTGAAGGTCTTGTCCATCTGAAGAAAGATAGGATGACGGAACTGTAGGATCGTGTGGGTCGGGTTAATCTAATCACTTTTACGCTAATCCCTAACTAATCAAACAATAACCGCAGCGGAAACAATTTAAAGACTTGTAGGGAAAAGGAACAAGCAAACCACAAATCGACTCGGCGTTTTTATAGAGGTTCGGCACCCCACCCAGGTCCTAATCCTCTCTTGCAAGCTCCGCTCGACTCTGCGAGCTCCGCCTACGACTTCACTATCCGCTCCCCGTTCCAGGCCGGGAGACAACGCCTTACAACCGTCAAACTCGCGAACAACCCTCGCCGAGCTTGGAATCCTCTTCTCACAATCCGAGAAGGATCACTTCGGGCCGTCACCGAAGTATATACTAGTTTGACAACCAATGTAACTGAGTGTGATTCACTCTCTAATTGAGCACACTTTGAGTAGGATGAGTGATTGATCAAGTGTGTGTAGTTTAGGCTTATGCAGTGTAGAAATGGGAGCTTTGAGGATTGAGGTTTCTCTCTAATGTATTGGGACAATTGGAGTTGGAGAGTTGTGTTAACAACAAGTCTTGATCCTCTATTTATAAGCTCCTAAGGTATTCTAGCCGTTGGGGATAGATTTGGTTCGGTTTTGTGTAAGATACACAAAGCAGAAAATCGGGCTGCAAATCTGTCCAGAACCGGTCGACCGAAACCAATAACCGGTCGACCGTTAACTCGATTTCAAAGAGAACGGTCGAACAAACGAGCTAGAACTTAACTCTACTTAAGTGAATCGGTTGAACCAAAGTATGGGGTGGTCGACCGTTAAGGGGATTCGGTTGAGACAAAGTTGGATCGGTCGAACGAAGAGTGTGTCGACCGATAGCAGGGATATTATAAGTGTTCAACCGGTCGACCGAAACAAGGTCGTCGTTCGACCGGTTACCGAATGTATTTTGGGGTTAAGTTTGTTTTATACGAATACGACCGTTATAGGAATACGACAAACGTAACGGCCATATTAAAATCCAGGATCGGTCGACCGAAAAGGTAGAACCGGTCGACCGGTAGAGTTTGGTAAAATCACTGTGGAGAGTCTGTTGTAAACCGGTCGAACTGAGAACTGGTCGATTGATTTTCTGGTTTTAGGTTTTAAGTGATTTTCGACTAAGGTTTGGGTGATCTAATGAAGTCCAAATAAGGTGAAATTTTGTGTGTAACTTCTCTAAGGAGCCTAGTGTGTATGTGATATGTTTTTAGCTCTTGTATGCTCAATTTACACATGTTCCTAAGACACAAAATAAAATCAAGATTACAAGTCTTCAAATAGCTTTATTACAAATTTTGACTTGATTTCCTTCCTTCCATGAGTCTTGATCACCTTTAGAGGTTAGCACATGCAATATATATATATATGCAATGCAATATGTGTGCTACTCTACATTACTTATGATTAAGATTAGGTTGATTAAATCATCAAAACAAGGATTAAGGCCAAAAGCCAACATGAACCATTGTCACTGAGGGAGAGAATTCAAACTAGGATGGAGGAATTGGATTTTGGAAAAAAAATGGCTGCAAGAGATGGGGTTGAGATTGGATTTGGAGGATAAATTGAAGAATATGGAGCGAGAAAAGAACAACGAGATTGATTCAGCCCTTAAAGGTTTTGCAATGAAGATAGCAGAGAATGAAGATCATGTAAAGCAGATATCGGCTGAGAAAGACATGGTCATTGAAGCATTGCAACATGAAGTGCAACAACTGATGAAAGAAGCAAATATTAGAGAACAGGAGCATGAGGCTCGTCTAGAGGAGCAAAAAGTTATGTTGCAGGCATAATTCAACAAGCAAGGGAATACCATTGAAGCAAGCAACGAAGAGCAAGAGAAGGAACTTAGAGAGAAAGAAAGACTCATATTGAGATATGTAACCAAGGCTGATAAGTTGGAGAAGGAACTGAGCCAGCTAAAAGAAACCCTGACAAAGGCGGATGAAGTGAAGACAAATGTTGTAGTTGAGGTTCCGGTGAAGGAGACAACTGATAAGGTTCCGGTGGAGCAGACAACCGATCTTCAATTTGCAGTGTTAAAGAACTATGCAGTAAGTCAGCTTTCAAATATATCTTGACATTCAGGTTTACTTAAGCAGACAAAATAGAATGGTCGTGCACTACATATTGTTTCCTGCATTTTATCCAAACCTTCATAATATAGTAACTAGAATAAATGTGAGCAAACCCAAACATTGGTAATTTAATGAACAATATGGTAATTTAAGTGCACTCAATACCCAAAAGAACAATTGTTTCATATTGACATCTAACAAATTTGTTTCTCAGGAAGTAAACCTCTCTCTTTCGGAGGTGACGACTGCGCGTCGATACCCCGTGCGATCAAAGAGAAACACATTGGCAGCCGGGAAGGAGTCAACAGTGGAGCAGAAAGAAGAAATTCTCGAGGGCCAATAATATGAAAGGAAATCAGCAAGGATAAGAACAACGACGGAGAAGGAAGAATTACTGAAAAATTTGGGAGAGGTTGACAAGATCATTGAAAAATTAGAGAAAACCAATCCTGACGTAAATTAAGTGTTGCTGTAGTGGTATTTCACTCATTCCTACTTTATTGTTATTGTTAACTTGTAGTTTTCAATTACTAGGCCAAGGTTGAAGAAAAGGAGGAGGCTGAGGTTGAAGAAAGGGGACAAAAGAAGGAATTTCCTGGAAGCTCCAAGACATTGATTACTTCTGTGAGTGAGAAATGAACATGAATCCATTTAGCAAGATTGTTATGTCGGAAGTGTATGAAGTGTTTTCTATTAGTGTACTTTTATATAATATATTTTTAGGGAAATGCTAAATATGTTGGCATTGCCTTTTTTATATTTGTGTGAAAACCGATCTTAATGGCTTATACTTTGGAATATGTATTTTTTTCTTGCTTAAGAGCTTGGTTCTATATCTTCAAATTGGTTTTAATTCCTAACTTTGTTTTGTGGTACTGTAAGTAGCACGCTAGGCGGATATATATGCAGTTTATATATCCGTTTAAGTCATTTTATCACATGTTCGAAATATCTAAGATAGTTGTTGGACATGACATATGACTTTAATTGATTGGAATCCGTTTATTAAGTGGAAGATATATCAAGTTTCGAGATGTATCGTGTTAAGTCATTTGTTGATGGAAGATATATCCTGTTTCTGGAAGCCATTTATTAAGCTAAAGATTCTTTTCGGGCGTATGAGCTTAAACACAGTCTATTGTTGATGGTTTTAGGTAGGTGAAACCATGAGCGATGGCTGCGAAAGCTCCCCGGAGAGAGTAGCAGAGGAACTTTCACCCATTTTGAGCAAAGGAACATATAGTAATGAAAAGTTTGTGAATTGGCCGGACTTGGATAGCATGGCCATTGCTGATTTGAAAAGGAGTCACAAAACGTTTCTGGAGTTTGTTACTTCTATGGGGAAAAATCAGGAAGAACTTGTTTGGACTGGACAAACAACTTGCCTGAAACGGTCAGCTTTTAGAGAAACACTTACTTGGGGAAGACCGATAAGAAATGAGGTAAAATTTTTCACAACACGAAAGTAATGAATCCAGACAGTAATGAAATCATATTGTAGATAGATCACTTCGATTTAAACCCATGCGTTCAGATGATATATTTGTACCTATATCTGAGCATATCTCCTGCACATATATCACGATCATTGGAGCTATCTTTTTAAATTAGGTGGGTATACAGATATATATGATATAGAAGAATCGTTTGGATATATCTTAGAGATGTTATATATGTTCCACTGTAATTGTTAAATATAAAGTTAATCCCTAAAGTTAATGATCTGTAGATTAAAACCAAAGATTGCACTGGATAGTAGATCCGATTATATGTCCTGAACAATTGTCACGATCTTGGGATATATGTGGAACACTGGATAGTAGATTTCTTGTTAATATCTGAGATACATGATATATCCGAAATATGTTAGATTGCAGATATATATATAGTTTGTCTATGACATCTATGATATCTGACATGATGAATGACTGCAGATGATGAATGCTTTCATGGAAGTAATGGATGGGCAATTAAAGTTGGGAAAGTTTACCGAAAAATCGGTCTTTGTCTCTGTTGAACTATGACAAAATATTATTTGCCTAAATTACAATGGCAATGCAGCACACATTTATGAACAGATTGTACTTCGCTGGAACGATACGCAGTGTCCCAGGTATATCTTCCAACCAGTGTTGGCAATGGGAAAGTGGCACCTGCTTGTGGTAGACTTGGGGAAAAGCATGATACATTTAGGGAACACAACATTGACCTTTACTGCCGTAGATAACATAAAAAACCAAGTGGCTTTATCGACGGAGCATTAATGAGGGTGAAGGCCTTTTGGATCCGTTTTTAAAGGGTCAGAATGGGAATTAAAGAAAGAGAATCATTTGATTGGAAATTTGAAAGAAGCGTTCAATTAGAGAGCTCAAATAGCAATGACAGTGGAACTTTGGTTATGTATTGGATACACTGCTTAATGAAGAACGTGAACCAGTGGCAACCCTGTGAATTCAAGAAGCTTCATGGAATTAGAGGTCGAGTACTCATTGAGATTTCCCGAAGCACAAACGCACATGACAATGTGTTTGATTAAGTGTTAAAATTATGACTATTCCTAATATAGTCTTTTTGGGTTTTGTTATGTAATAGGTCATGTGTTCCTATTTATGTAAAGTGTTTAGGAAAAATTAAACTCTGGTATGGGTTGTGGTTGGTATCTCGGGAAACTCTAAGAGATATCTTTGTACAACCCATTTTACTATACGTAAACTAGGTTTTTGGTGGTATTTCAGAGTATGTAATTGGACATTTGAAAGATTTGAACTTTAGTAACAAACCCCAACAATCAATATAAATTGTCATGGTTTGCAATCATTCATGTTCTACTTGATTTTATATCAGATGGACTCCAACTTCGCATGTCACTGAATTAATGTTGAGATCCTCATTATCTGTATAGATATGTCTGAGATATATCTGGAAGTATATCTGAGATATATCTGAGATATATCTGTATGTTGCGATCCTCTTTATCTGTATAGATATCTGAGATATATCTAAGACGTCATGGAAGTATTTGTCGTAAAAATTAAATTTGGAAAACTTTGAAAGATATATCTTCACTAAGTTCAATCTTAGATAACCCAAACATTACTTCCTCTGTCAACCTAGATATATGCTGTGAAGTAGGGGTGAGGATCTATCTTAAATAAAGTCAAATAAGCAGGGGTGAGAATATATCTGGAACTCATACGAGCAAACTACACATAACAAACACGACAGGAAAAACTTATTCAATAACATGACCCATACTTGGCTCACCAAATTAGATATACGTAGAACATTTACAAGAGATAGTCCACTGAGTCTCACAACAAGTACTACATCACCAAAAGTTAGTTAGGATTTAGGTTACATATCAACCGCATAAACAGTGTGAAAGAAAACATTTCACTTCAAATTATTACCTTGACATGTCGTTGTTTGGTTGTTTGCTCTCTTGGATTTTTTTTCCTAAGCGAGGTGGGTCTGCCAGGTCTCTTGACATTGATCGGATTGTTGATGGTTGGCCCATTTTCGGACGGTCTAGATTGACCACACGCCCCACATGTCTGTGAATTAATGGGTGAAGAATCCAAATGAAGCATTGCAATGGCAGTATCAATAGCTTTTAGAACTTGCTCATATTTTTGCAATGACAAAACAACAGTCTCAGCAAATACCTCACAACGTTGATGTACTTCATGCCTAGCAACAACATTGTTGCATGATTTTAAATGTGGAAGATTAGGAACAGGAGCATAGGGACGCAACCTATCTTTCATCCATCGTTGTAGAACATACTCTCCTCCAACTTCATCCACATGCCAATGAGTCAAAACTAAAAGAGCATGGCAACATAAGATACCGTCTGTCACAGACAAGGAACATATGTAGTCAACTTTCCCACCGTCCGGTTCATATGAAACTGAAAATATCTTGTGATATGATTCGCATGTTTCCTTATTTTTGCACATTTGAGTTACAGTATGCTGGAATACTATTCCCTACGATGACTTGTACGTAATCTCACAGTACAACATGTGGGCTAGTTGTTTCTGAAATCTTCTAAACATAGTGGGTGTGTACGCATCCCTGAATTGTTCCTCAAGGTTATATTCAGTACGACAAGGCTTGATTTTATCCATGCTCTCAAAGTCAGCATGGCTTTCCTTCTCAAACTTCTTATGTAGAGCAAGATCATATTTTTCCACAAAGAACTTCAATGACAATTGGGAACATAGATAACCATCGAAAAAAGAATTCATGCTCTCAGATCGTTGTGTAGAGGACATACCTGTGAATATTACTTTGATAGTTAGAAATGGTTCTAGGTCTTAGTAGATAGATATTATGCGATGGCTATTCAGATCTATCTGGACGTTGGATATATCTTTGCAAATATATTTACATATAACTTGAGGTATATTTACAGATTGTTTATTCTCGCACGTTCATATAGGAATGTAAAATAGGAACCCAATGAGCATTGCTCTTCCTACTTTCATAGAAGAAATATCCAGATATAGTCAACGTATGGGTGGTGTTACATTCGTACAGATATATCTGTAAACATTCCTACTTACTTTAAATATGGAAGAAAAATCCATATATATCCATTGTGTGGGTGGTTGTACTTAGTTTATGTTCCTATCCAAATCTATCTGAATGGATTTAGGTATGCTACAATTCAAAAACACGACATGTTTTCGTAACAAAGAAACTTGTATACCTGCCCAAAATTGATCTTTGAAATAACATGGTACCCACTTCTCCTTCAACTCATACATTGAAATCAACCAGGAGTTGTCTTGCAATTGGTGTGTGGATATAAAGTACCCACATTGATTGGTATCATTTCATGTTTATATTTGTATCTTATATCCATTATCTTTCACCTAAACAATGCTATGTTACGAGTTTTATGTTTAGTTTTCAGGAATAAATAGGTTTGAAGAGAAGAGCCATGAAAGGTCCCAAAAGCAGGAAAAAAGGACTTAATTGTGAGACCTAGGGACAGAGATGCAATGGAGAAGGACATGATCGTAAGACCAAATGACCTAAGAGCAAAACAGAATACTCCACACCATCATGGGGAGTATTTTACCAATTCCATTCGGGTCGGAGCTCCAACAAGTCAAGTAAACGCATCAAAGACCAACAATACCAAAAAGAAAAGGCCACAACAAATTCCAACGCGATCCGAAGAGTTTGGACCGCTAATTGGAGGTCCATATTACTCAGGATCCGCCCAAATTTCTCCTGGACTTGTATTAATGTTCGTTTAGGCTATTTTTGGTATTGGTTTAGTACCACATCGGGGGATTGTCCCCGATTAGCTTTTTCCATGCTTATAAATAGAACTCTTCACCTTCCATTGTAATTACCCATTGCTTGATGGTATTCTCTCTACTAAGGAGTGAGCCTTGAAGCAAAAACTCAAGGTGGAGAAGAATGCTACTTTCAATGTGAGTCATTTGTTAATAAAATAATTCTTCTAGTTTCTTTTAATCTTGTCTTTTAATTTGTGCATGTTTGTTTAGTCTTTCCTTTCCTTTTATGTTTCTTTAATGCTTCTTGCCTTCTTAGTTAACTTTCATTTCAGTATTATGCTTTCCTTTGCTAATATAGTTAGTGTAATGAGTAGTGAGTAGTTCCATCCCCATTTGGGGGGTGGAGAAATATGTGATATAATCATGTAGTGTATCAAGTGTGTGTTATCTTTATCCCTTGAGCTTTATATGATTTCCATAACCATCTAATGGGTTTTCACTCTTATCTTTGATATGCTAATGCTCTTGAATAAAGCTTAGCTTATGCTTTGATTAGTGGACCTATTTTATGGGGAATGATAAGGTTAGGATATAGATGAAGTTAATATTGGAAACACAATTTGTAGTGTATGTGCTCTTGTTGCCTTTACCTTAGCTAATGTCTTGTATGTTTTAATGATGTAGTGAAATCTTAATTCATGTGGAGGCTTAGTAGGATATAGTCTTTATACTTGAGTTCATGTAGCTTCATTCCAATTATTGTCTTGTATGTTTTAATGATGTAGTCTTATCTTAATTCATGTGGAGGCAAAGTTGGATGTAGTTTTATGATTTCATGCACTACATGTTGTGAGGAGCTTAATGAACACACACACACTTCTTTATGTTCACATTATTTCTCTACCCCCTTTGGGGTTTAGTTTTTCTTGCTTCTTTTCCATTTCCATTTGCATCTTAGTGTAGTTTAGTGTAACCAACCTTTCTTCCCTTTCTTTACCTCTCACCTTCGCACAAACCAAGTGTCGACACACCTCCCAGTGGACGACCCGTATTTGCCACCGCTTCAACGCGGCCGTGCACTTGCGATTAAATATAAAACGATCAATCATGTTTTTGGCACCGTTGCCGGGGAGGTGCTCTGTCCAGACGTTGGTTTGGACGATTCGAGGGGGTTTTAATTTTTTGTTTTCAGTTTTTCTTAGTGGCAGGGAACCTGAGGATCAAGGGGAAGCGACTGGAGGAATGGGAGAGCAAAAGACCCCAAAGTGACCGCCAATCAACGGTCAGGGACCGCCAATTGGCGGCCTGGTGAGCCTCAATTGCTCTCAAATTTGTTCCAGTTGTTATGTTGTTTATTTTATTTATCTGGGAGCACAATTTTGCATGCTGGAACTTCTAGTTTGCTCCCAGATTTAATTTCAATCCCCTTTAATCAACTTGGACCATAAAACTCAAAGCAAAAGATTAGACTCCTTGCCATCTAGGTCATGCATCATGTGTAGACCTTGCATGCATTTGTCTTTTCTTTTCTTTACATTTTGTTGTTGATTGCTGGCGTGAGGTACGTGCACCCAAATCTCCCATTCATGCATGTTTCGATCATGCATTAGTTAGTAAGGTGCATCGGGACAAGAGTGAGAGAGCGTTTCATTGGAGCGATTGATTGCTAGATCTAGGATTAAATCGCTACTAAGGAGGGGTTGTCCCATAAAAGATAAGGTGGGGGATTTCATCACCCTTCCCTTGGCCCCAAAAACCACTCTTAATAAAGCCTTAACTAAAAGCAAGTAGACATTGGCCCTAGGATTGCGGGCGCACTAGGAGAGTATTCTAGTTGAGACCGTCATGACCTGATCGACGTTGCCTACCTTGTCGATAGTAGGAGGTACTGGATCTCCGGATCTGGTTTCACTTGCTGGGCATTGTGGTCCTCGTTGTAGGGAGGTGAGACGTGTCGAGGCTAGTGACCTCGAAGTTAGGCGTCGTCTAGCCTAAGGACCCATTGCCTTACATTGTTTGAGCTGTGCTTGCTAGTTAGGCTTCTTCCTGATCCCGTTACCCACGCTAGCTTTAGGGATTCTTCCCTTCTCCTCTGAGTCATCTTCTTCTCACCTTCTTCGACGTTTTAGTCTCCTCCCGTTTACACTCTCTAGTAGCGTTTTAGGGTCGAGTCGAGCACTTTTTGCGAGCTTAGCCTCGTGGTGGTGAGAGTGGTCGACTCGAGAGTTTTTCTTGAGATGGATGGTTACATGGGCGACCATCCATATCATTGTTGGGACCAAGACAATTATCCCTGGTACTCCGGACCCATGCAACCTGGGGTGGCTCAGACTAACACCCCGTATGGTTGGGATGATCGTAATTGTGTGACTAAGCAATCTTCATATTGGGGTAACATGAGAGAGGCACCGACTGCTAGACCACAATCTAGTTTCGTCGGATCATACACTGGTCATCAAACTGAGACATTGCAAGAAACTTTGGCCTCTTTCATGCGTGCGGCAGACGACATGTTTGTACCGGTGGCTCCAGTAGCCGTACCATGCGACTGTTGTGGGTTGAGTGGTCATGTCTCTAGGGAATGTCCTTATGTTCCCCCAGAGCCTGAGTATGAGCATACATTTTCCCAAAATGCTTATTATGACCATTACGCATCCGCGTACAATCCGAGAGTGATGGATTCATGGGGAGACAATTCATATCCAAATTCTTATACTTCATGTTCACCCCAGTATCCTCCTCCCGAATACCCAGAATTCTACAAACACCCCACTCCAAATCATTGGACTCATTCTCAGCCAATCAACACCCAACCCCAAAATTTCCCAAGCTCTGACTTGGACCTCATCGTTGACCGCATACCTGATTCCTTGAAACAAACTTTCCTTACGTTCATGGAAACCACTCAACAGTCCATACAAAATATGGCACTTCAAGTGAGTCAAATGTCGTAGCAATTACGTGAACGTGAGGAGAGTGACATTTCATGTCAACATGAAGATTTATCTTCTGAAATCGAACCACCACCACATCCACAAATTCAAAGCACAATCTTTCAAAGTCAAACTCCTAGTCAGTCTGAGGGACTTGGGGTTTCAATTCACGATCACTTGGTGGAGGATTCGATTCCAACTGAGAATAGCTTGGACCAGTTCTATTATGAGTCGGCACAGGATTGTGCCTTACCTTTTTGTCCCGTGTCCCTTGAGCCACATGATCTTATTGTTGTACCTCCTAAGGACTCACCTTTGGTGGAGCAAGAGCTCCCTAGTACCCTTAATCTCATACGACCTGATGAGAGTTTGCCTCTCACTATTGTTCCTGATCATCTTGGAAGTGATGGAACATCAAACAACTACATTGCTCATGAGGGTATTTGGAGTTCCTTGGAGGATACCTTGGGTATGAGACCCACTGTTTGTTCGCCTGGTGTGTCGGACATGCCTAACGAGGTTCTTGACCTCGTTCCAACGCACCAGCCTGTTGGTTGGAGAGTTTGGATTGCCGATCATAACTTCAGCAGCGCAACAGGAGAAACTCTTCTTCCGTTGCCCCTTATTTCCCAAACTCTTGAGAGGTTCAAGCTCTTTCAGTTTGATCCTTTGAATGAGACGCCTTTGCGTCCAATTCACGAACCTCTCATTTCATCTGGTGCTCTTTGTGAAGGGGGCCCACACATGAGTATTCTGGCCCCGCGTGGTGTCATGTTCCCTTTCCAAGTGTATTGACCCACTTTTGAGGTAACCATTTGATGTCTTTTGACAAATGAAGATGGGAACTTATGTTTGTACATAGTTATATAAAAAAAAGAAAAAAGAAAAAAGAAAAAAGAAAAAAAGTACAATAAAAGACTCCTTCAGTGAGCATCGATTGTAGTGGGCCCCAACCCTTGAGTATTTGGGCTCCATTTCTTTCACGCATTTGTATCCTTTCTTTAGCATCTCACAGGTTTTGAGGGAATTCGGGTTTGTGTCCATCAACATGGCCTTGAACTTCCCTTTGTACTTCATGTTGGTGAGATCTCTCCTTTTTTCATGCATAAATCCATGTAGTATCTTGCTCACATTCATTGAGCACAATGCATGAAGTAGGTGTGGGGGGTGTTTTACGTGTGTACATAGTCGAGTCTTTTCTTTTGATTTTGTTTTCTTTTGTTTGCATTTTTAGGGTCATGTTAGTGTGCTGCATTTAATATCGATATATCTGCTTGCCATGATCCTTGGGTGACTTGTCTTCTTTTGCTTGCCTAGTGCTTTAAAATTTTCACATTTCTTTCAAAATCTTCATGTGTTTGCGAAAGAAAATGTTTTGTGGGTTTTGCGTGTGTTTAGCATGTGCAAAACCGTTGAGAGGCAAAGTAAAAAGAAAGCCCCCAAAATTATCTTGAACTTGATGCATTAGGATATCTAGTACAGTGACTTTAGGATTTATCGAGTCGTTAGGATGCACCCCAGTTTCCCTTGGGGGTGAGTAATCATAGGGTTTCAGTGCTCAAACATTTAATGAAGTCCACCCTGAACCTAGTGAGTCAATAATTCGTGTCTGTTAACTTAAGGAAGTTTGTTGTAGTCAAGGACCCTCTAAATCCTGTTGTGAGACATTAGTGTAGGGGTTTTGGTTCATGTGTAGATAAGAAATAAGTGAGTAGGTGTTCTCTCTTCTCGCACGGCTCCTATCACTCGGGAAAGTAGGTCTGAGGGGACTTTGTGCCTGATGCTTTCGAGTCATTTGACTTGGGATGCGCCGACCGAACTCCCGTTACACGGGTGGTAGGGATTGCCCTATGTGGAGATTTGGGGAAAGGTGTACGTGATAGTGTAAGTCCTCATGGGCAATGATGCACGGAACCTGACCCTGGGAGAATGAAGCTCCAACTAATAAAAAGAAAAAGAAGAAAAAAAATGTGAAAAGAAACAAAAACAAAATAAAAATATGATAATGCAAATAAGAACCTTAATGGACTTTACACTTTGTAGCACTTGAGGATGTTGAGGTTGTCCATGTCTTTCACTTAATTCCTTATTTAACTTGCACGAATGGTTCATTAGGGTAGAGGTGTGGACTGATCACCTATATAGAGTCGGCCCGTAGCATTACCGCGTCCATTGATCGACAAAATATTTCCAACGAGTCGAGTGTCTTGATTGAATAATGCATCTTGTTCGGATTTTGTGGGTATATCCGCTGAAAACCCTCAGGAGACAACACTCCTCCTCCTTGACAACAAGGAGGTTTAACGGCTTGTTGCACGTGCTAAGTGGAACCGTGATTCCTACGAAAGTTAGTTAGGAATTCTTGTTTTTCGTATGCTTTTTCCTTTCTTTGTTTTGCTCGAGACTAGCAAAAACTTAGGTGTGGGGGTATTTGATTGGCATCATTTCATGTTTATATTTGTATCTTATATCCATTATCTTTCACCTAAACAATGCTATGTTACGAGTTTTATGTTTAGTTTTCAGGAATAAATAGGTTTGAAGAGAAGAGCCATGAAAGGACCCAAAAGCAGGAAAAAAGACTTAATTGTGAGACCTAGGGACAGAGATGCAATGGAGAAGGACATGATCGTAAGACCAAAGGACCTAAGAGCAAAACAAAATACTCCACACCATCATGGGGAGTATTTTACCAATTCCATTCGGGTCGGAGCTCCAACAAGTCAAGTAAACGCATCAAAGACCAACAATACCAGAAAGAAAAGGCCACAACAAATTCCAACGCGATCCGAAGAGTTTGGACCGCCAATTGGCGGTCTTGGACCGCTAATTGGAGGTCCATATTACTCAGGATCCGCCCAAATTTCTCCTGGACTTGTATTAATGTTCGTTTAGGCTATTTTTGGTATTGGTTTAGTCCCACATCGAGGGATTGTCCCCGATTAGCTTTTTCCATGCTTATAAATAGAACTCTTCACCTTCCATTGTAATTACCAATTGCTTGGTGGCATTCTCTCTACTAAGGAGTGAGCCTTGAAGCAAAAACTCAAGGTGGAGAAGAATGCTACTTTCAATGTGAGTCATTTGTTAATAAAATAATTCTTCTAGTTTATTTTAATCTTGTCTTTTAATTTGTGCATGTTTGTTTAGTCTTTCCTTTCCTTTTATGTTTCTTTAATGCTTCTTGCCTTCTTAGTTAACTTTCATTTCAGTATTATGCTTTCTTTTGCTAATATAGTTAGTGTAATGAGTAGTGAGTAGTTCCATCCCCATTTGGGGGTGGAGAAATATGTGATATAATCATGTAGTGTATCAAGTGTGTGTTATCTTTATCCCTTGAGCTTTATATGATTTTCATAACCATCTAATGAGTTTTCACTCTTATCTTTGATTTGTTAATGCTCTTGAATGAAGTTTAGCTTATGCTTTGATTAGTGGACATATTTTATGGGGAATGATAAGGTTAGGATATGGATGAAGTTAATATTGGAAACACAATTTGTAGTGTATGTGCTCTTGTTGCCTTTACCTTAGCTAATGTCTTGTATGTTTTAATGATCCATTGAAATCTTAATTCATGTGGAGGCATAGTAGGGTATAGTCTTTATACTTGAGTTCATGTAGCTTCATTCCAATTATTGTCTTGTATGTTTTAATGATGTAGTCTTATCTTAATTCATGTGGAGGCAAAGTTGGATGTAGTTTTATGATTTCATGCACTACATGTTGTTAGGAGCTTAATGAACACACACACACTTCTTTATGTTCACATTATTTCTCTACCCCCTTTGGGGTTTAGTTTTCTTGCTTCTTTTCCATTTCCATTTGCGTCTTAGTGTAGTTTAGTGTAACCAACCTTTCTTCCCTTTCTTTACCTCTCGCCTTCGCACAAACCAAGTGTCGACACACCTCCCAGTGGACGACCCGTATTTGCCACCGCTTCAACGCGGCCGTGCACTTGCGGTTAAATATAAAACGATAAATCACCCATCCATACTCAAATTGGGATGGCGTCTGGGACTCGTAAACCAAACACTTAAAGGACAATCTTACATAATCATCATCTTGAACTCCAAACTTGCCGGGGTTCTTGTTCATTATATACCAAATGCATAGACGGTGTCTAGTGGTTGGAAATACAATTTCCACTGCCTTCATGATTGCACGAGACTAATCAGTTAAGATCGCCATTGGTTGATGACCTAAAAAGTGTAAGATTACATACAAAGAGGTTATCTTAGTTATAATATATCAACAATGATACCGAAATATTGTATTTTTGGAAATGTAATCTTTTCCAAATCATGTGATAAGTAGAACTAACCGTGCATACAATCAAGCCAAGTTGAAAAAAGCCAAACATAATTTTGGGTAGTCTCCTCACATAGTAAACCACATCCAAGCAAGATCGATTGAGCATGGTGATTGATTCCCACAAATGGTGCAAATGGCATTTCAAATTTATTGGTTAGGTACGTGGTGTCAAAAGACACAACATCACCAAAATACTTATAGGCAATATGTGACCGTCCATCCGCCCAAAAAACATTTCAACCATTATCATCAAGATACATTATGTAATAAAAGCTAGAATTCATTCTTTGTTGCTTCTTGAAGTAAGTGTGAAGGGCTTCGGCGTCTCCCTCGCCAAGGTGTAAATTCTGTTGTTTACGTACTTCGTTCCTAAACATAAGACAATAAATCATTCTAGAAGGACTATCAAGCGTTACACATCATAATATAATTGAGTACTGACCTAACATCTTTCTCAATAAAAGGAACATTAGCATAACTCCCGGCTTCCACAACGAAGGATGCAATGGTTTTGCTCGGTCGTATACCCGCACGATCATTAACTTCAATTCTTTTACGTAGTTGGTCAGCCACCTTTCTTTTGAAAATCAGATATCGCACCCCAGAGGGTGCAAGGAAGTTATGATTATGATCGGGTATGATCTTCCCATATTTATAGCCTCCATTGGATGTACGTGAAAATCTGATGCTAGCCAGACATCTTGTTTTCGCTCTAGGGCGCATATGATAAAGATGGCAATTTGGATTCTGCAAATACAGGCCATATATGATATATGAAACAGATCAATTTGATGTAACTTGTTCAGTTTTTCAACTACAAGATATATCTATGATTTCATAACTCTTATGACAGATATATCTAGTGATATCTCTTGGGAACTAATTCATAGCATTTTATTACACATATATCTGTGATATAACTGATATGTCCACCGATAAACCAGATATAATCGGGACATAATTCAGTAACACAACTATAACACAAATATATCACAATGAATTATTACTGTACAAGTGAGATGTTATTGCAATGTGTTAACGAATCATATATATTTGATGTAACTTGATCAATTTGACAACAAAATCGGATATATCTGAGTGCGATAACAGGTAAATTAAGTTCAGATGTGTCTATAACACAAAAATCTTAATATCTGAGTTACATATAAGGTATATGAAGGTGCATAAAGAATTCATGTTCTCAGGTCAGATCGGATCATCAGTCAGATATATCTAAGGAATTGTTTATTATGTGATATATGCAAATGTTCCATACCCGTGGTGGGTTCCCAGATTTGTGAGAGGAAAACTTCCCTCTCATCAACATACCTTCACGCCACACACAATTTCGTTCCTTGATTCCAAACCCCAATGTTGTGGCATAATGCTCGTAGAATTGCATCACAGACTCTATATCAACGAATAACATACCACTCGATGGAAGTTGGACGTCTGGGGTTTCTGGTACTTCTAGAACAGATATATTTGAGTCAGATACAACCATACCAACTGACTCAGGAACATAAATATTATGTGATATATCTAGGTCCTTATCGTCGTGACTAGGGACTGATTGATCGTCATTAGAGTTGGCATCTCAATCCTCTGACAACCAGACACTACGAGGAACTATGAAAAAACATAAGTGTAAAGATTAGAGAAAGAAAAAAATGCAAGTGTAAAGATTAGAGCACTACTTCCTAACCGTAATCAGAAGCCAATAATGCGGAATAGAAGTACATGGGTCAAGAACAAGGTTTTCCCATTGAATGTTAAATGCTTAAGGACATGAAGAGGTTTTGGAAGGAAAATCTCTGCTGAAAAACTTCACATGTATATACCTCTCATACCCAAGTGGAGTAAAGGAAAACAAGATGGAGAAGAAATCTGAAGGCAGATCTTTGTAGGGTAAATCTTTAATAACAAGAAGAACTTTTGGAGGGAAAATCTTGTGCGAAAAAATTCACACCTATATGCCAAAGTCGGAAGCTCCATAGGTTTAGGAAAAGAACACGTTTAGAATTTTCTTTAGGAAAGTAGGATAATAAAATAAGATAGACTAGCAATCATTTCTTCTGCAATTGGGATAATAAAATAAGAAACAAAAAGCTTGAGAGTAGGAGAGAGAGTTAGTGGAGTTGGAATTGTGAAGGAGACCCCGGAAATGAGCCCAGAAAAAGAGCACGTTTAGACTTTTCCGTCAAGAAATCATACTGAGTGACTTCTTTGTTCCATCGAAAATTGCGAATGGCTTTACGTTGGGATTTGTTGTGTAAAGTAACATTCATTTTATAAGGAGGTTACTATTCGTCGCCGCAAAACTACTTAAATCGTCCTAAAAATTACCTTTTTGCCATTAACAATTCATTTAATACTCATTTCGTCACGTCTCTTAGAACAAGGTTTCTACCTACATTTTCCTAATTTTCCTAGTACAAACACCACAAAAATGTCTGACGAAGCGTCTGGATTCGGTGAAGTAAGGTCAGCAAAAAACAAATCGAGTCGGACGTCTAGGTAAAATGCCCCCCCCATGGGGGAGGCGTCTTAGCCAGACGCCTCCCCCATGATGGGGGCGTCTTACCAATTTTCGGAAATAATTGAATAAAGATGCAACTTTAGTAATTTGCATGTGTATCCAAGCAAAATAAATAAAATTCAGATAGTTTTTAAAAACTTTCCATGAAGCCAAGCGATCAAGTCGATAATCTAAAGGGGACCCGATGTTTATCTAGAGAAACTGTCACACGGTGTTTGCTTTTACCATATGATATTGTGAATTTATGAAGTCATCCATGTATAAAACCTCAAAAGATTATTTCGAATATGACCTCAAAATATCAACAACGAATAAATATTGGAAAGCGATCGTAGCGAGGTAGAACAAGTAAATTAGCAGCCTCAATACGTTGCATGCGGTAGATATATAGTAATTCGCAGCCTCAATACGTTGCACGTCATTTCGCAATCACTATTTCATTTATTAATTAGTGAAGTAATCGATTAATCGAGTCATGTTTATCCACAGTTTCGGTGAACAAACCTCCGCCTGGCTCTTCTATATAATACCCCAAACACCAGTGTTTTCATCACACTCAAACCTAGCTAATATGGGAGCAAAGAAACTGATAGCTCCCGGTGCCTATCTAGTGTGGGAGGACCTCACGGTCGCCTTGCCGGGCTATGGCGGAACCCATCTTGAGAAGAAGCTTATACAAGGATTAGTGGGGTACGCGATGCCCGGTCGAGTCACGGCCATCATGGGGCCTTCTGGCTCGGGAAAATCCACTCTTCTTGACTCTCTTGCAGGTAATTGGACAAGTAATTAAGTAAATAGATTAATATTTTATCAATAACATGAAAACATTGAAGTAAGAATTCAACCAAGTGTTACGTTAAATGTTGTCCGTTGGTTTGTTAAAATGTGTTTTAATTAAGCAGGGAGGATTGCTAACAACGTTGTCACGACTGGAACGGTTCTCCTCAATGGGAAGGAGAGAAGGTTGGATTTTGGAGTTGTGGTAAGACTTTTTTTATCCACTGATAATTGCACGGTATAAATTGTTGGTCAACTGTTCTTCCTTTGTTTAGGAATATAGGTGAATATCGCTTTCTCAATCAATGCTATAAATAGGACAATAAAAAAAATGAGCTATCCTATACCGACGTGGGTTCGACGAATTGTACTTGTGTTGGCTTGTAAGCATTAATTGGTTAATGTGTTTTAATCAAAGAAAAGGATTAGACCAGATCAATGAAGCCGCAAACAACTACTTTTGCAGTACAAGAGGGATCCTCAAATAATTTCCAAAATTGAATAGGCCAATCTGCAATTCGTTCTTCTGTTTGAAAACCTATTTTGGCAAAACAGAATTTAATATTAAACTTAAAGTCGTTTAACACGCCTGAGGCGATATTAATGAGTAATTTACAAACACATAATTAGTACGTATGTTGTATAACCAAATTAGACATAGAGAAAATGTTTGAAATTAATTTTCAGAAATTGATGGACAAAGATTTGATTTCCTTATTTTTGCACTCTTACGAAGGCCAAAAGAAACCCCTTCAAAAATCAAAATAACTCACTATGCAAACCATCCATTCAATTACTCTCACTTTTGACATGTTTTTACTTGTTCTCATGAACCAAGGCATATGTGACACAAGAGACCACCCTCCTGGGAACCCTAACGGTGAGGGAGACCCTAAACTACTCGGCCAACCTCCGGCTCCCAAGCACCATGTCCAAGGAAGACGTAGCCTTAACGGTCGAGTCCACCATAGAGCAAATGGGTCTATCGGACTGCGCCAACACCCCGATTGGATGTTGGCATCTAAGGGGCATAAGCGGTGGAGAGAGGAAGCGTCTAAGCATTGCACTTGAATTGCTTACAAGACCACAATTTCTGTTCCTCGATGAACCCACTTCCGGCCTAGACAGCGCATCGACGTTGATGATTATGATGACACTTAAACAGATGGCCGAGGATGGCAAGACCGTAGTTACTTCCATTCATCAGCCTAATAGTGAGGTTTTTACTCTTCTTGATGATCTTTGCCTATTATCCGGCGGGGAGATGGTGTACTTTGGTGAAGCGAAGAGAGCTACACAGGTATTTTACATTTCATTTGATATTTACACCAGAGCTTCCAATTCAAAGAACTACGTTTTGAATGTACATAATTAATTACGACTGCGCACATCTTATCACACCAATTGGACTGATCACAAGGACCTCATTAAAACTTGAAGTTAGTTAGAATTAACTATAAATCTTTTAAAGAAACATCCCTATATTTTGTTATTTATTGGTATCCATCAAGTATCAGAATTGCTTTATTCTTGTTGAATAGAATGTGGGCATGACAAGAAAGTTTTATTGAACTTCCTCTAGATAAGTTGACCTACAAGCGATTTCCTCAACTTTAGTTAATGGGAATCCCAGTAGCTGCATTTTACAATTGTATGTGTAATTTTCTTTTCCTTATACTTTCGGGAATTATGCGTGTTCATCTTCATTCCATTAAATAATAAAAACGTAAAAAATATAAACCTGAGAATATAGTTTGGCTTGGATCAGGAAGTCAACACATCACGCGAAACCCGAACGTGAACTCCACGGTACTTGATTACACACATTCCTCGTACTGTACAGTTAACCACAACATTATATATACTATACAAATAGAAGGCCGAACAAGCCCACAACGTATTATTGACGATGCGGTGTAACTCGGACGGGTATTATCCGTTTATCAGTCTCATGTAATAAGATGATACGAGTACAAATAGGTTTTGGTACACATTTAACAATTTATATCCGTTTACTCATACCTATTTTACTCGTTTAATAAAAGAGGCAGGTTCGGGTATGCTTCTACCCACCCCCTTTAACCTATTTACCCATTTAATTATTTAATTAGTATATAAATTAATATATAATATATAATTAAAATAATAAAAAGTTAGGTTCTTGTTAGTTTTTGTTGGCAAAAGTGGTTGTTTCGAGACTTGTTTATGAGAAAAATGGTGATTTATCATCGTTTTGGTTTAATTCTTAATATCAAAAATCGTAAATTTAGTATCTTTTTGGCTTAAATCTCTCATCCGATAATTAGATTCTTCCAAGTTGCGTTTTGTTGGCAAAATTATCCCATACCCAAGCTTCAACGCTCCCCAAGACAACTAAACGGATATGAGACCGGTATTGACACAACAATATTTAAACAGATATATACCCGTATCCGTTTAGTTAGACGGGTATGGATACGAGTATGACCATACCCGATCCTTTTACACCCTAATTGAGATGTCCATCGACAAACCCATGTTGCCACTTGGTCTTATCTCCAATCTCCGGTGGCACTTGGAGATCCCAGCACTCCACTTGTAAGATTCATGAATACAGGTAAAAGTACATTTGTTCTTTTAACATTATTGTTATTTAACGATAAAATGTAAAGTAGCTAAGTACCGAGAAAAGGAAACAAAGAAATTAGTAGTTATTTTGCAGCTAATAGAATCCAAAATGACCAAAATTTAGTTATTTAACTTGTTTGGAAAAAATCATCCCATTTTAGGTGCATATATGTACATTAGTTGGATAAAGCGGTAGTGAATCTAGGAATGCAACATCAATTGGTTACTTTCGTCAATAATGTCCATCAACGATCCCAGTTGCCAACCTTTGGCAAAGATATGCACGACACAACACAGTCCACATGCCAATGTAACATATCACATCTCCATAATATCGTAATAATTATGACAAAAACTTGACATGTGGTTCCTTTCAAACAGTGGAACAGTGGGGCTGTACTTTGTTTTTTAAATATTTCTTAGACTTATACATCCATTCAAGCTTGGAATGGTCTGTTGTACTTGAAATAACTACCTACATTAAGAGTTGGAATTTTAGGTTCACCGTTTGGCATCACCATGCAGTTGAAGTAAGAGTAAGGATAAGCTCGTGCACAGTTCAAGGAGAACAATATAATTATATGTAGTGTTTAGTAATCACCTTTACCGATTGAAACTCGTCTTAAAGTTTGTTTATAACGTCCGGTCTCCCAACCCGCATCAAGTTCGAGTGTGGTCCATCACCTACAAGTCCACTAACCCACAACACCATCCCTTAATTATTACCACAAAAGCTTAAGCCAATTGAGTGGTGTAGTACTAGACTCATGTCATCATTATATCTCACACTACTAATTTTTCATTAGCGGATTTGAAACTAAATATTGTGATTTTATAGCCTATACAACTTGAACACCTGACGTCATCGTCGGGGTTAAGCCATTATCAGTTAATAAGCACTGTGAGATTCTACAAGTAGCTCACATTCTCTTGGTGTGACACTTAGTTCCAACAATTCCAGCTAGTCAAAACTCTAATACTATTTGTAACGTCTTGTCATCCACGAGTTCAATAGCTAACAACACCATTTCTTAGTTATTGTCACAAAAACCTAAGCCGATTGGGTAGTGTAGTAGTAGACTAATGTCATCGTTATATCCCACGCTACTAATTTTTCAATAACCGATGTAGGACTAAACATTGGGTGTTACATTATGGATGAATTTTCAAAATAGAATTTTTTTAATTTTTTTTTGCCAAAATAGACCTCTATTAAAACTATTTGTCAAACTAGACCCGCTGCTACCACGTGGTCACACGTGGCGGCGGCGGGTTTTGTTTTTCGTGCATAGAGAACTCGGCATCACCACTGCCAAGTTCTCTTTGGGAAAACTCGACACTGGTGATGCCGAGTTCTACCGAGGAGAACTCGGCACGGGTGATGCCGAGTTCTCTCGAGGAGAACTCGACACTGGTGATTCCGAGTTCTACCAAGGAAAACTCGGCATCACCAGTGTCGAGTTCTCTTTGGGAGAATATTGCCCAACACTTCATATTCCACTCGACGTGAGTTGTCAGGAGAATAATGATTCAAATAGAACTCGACATCCTCAATGCCGAGTTCTATTTGGACCTGTTCTCCTGGCACTCAGATCGTATATGAAATGGTTGGACGGCCAAGTCTACAATAGAACTCGGCATCTATAATGCCGAGTTTAATAGGCATAAGTCGGAGTTTAATAGGTTGAAGTAGGCAAATTTGCGGTCCTAAAAAATACATTACATTAATTCAAGTCTTACAATTGATCAACTCTTAAAAAGGATTTAAGTCGTACATTCATTGAAGTCATAACAAAATACATTACATTAAGGAAAAGTCTTACAATTAATCAACTCTTACATTCATTCGTCTCACTAAATAGTTACATACAAACTATTCAAACTATTTTGCTATATAGGTTCCTTGCATCGTTTTCGGTTATGTCCTATACCGCCGCATCTCCCACACCTTACCCTTCTTCCAGAGTGTTCGTCCATCTCGTTTCGGATTCGCGTTGATTTAGGCCGACCGAGAGGTCTTTTGGTTTGGGGAGGCTTCATTGTGATGTTGCCTCAATCTGGTCAATACCTCCCCTATATTTTTCAAATTGGTAAATTTAAACCTGCACGGTAGAACAAATTAACAATATTACAAACTTCAATTCTCACATACATTCAAAGTCACATACATTTAAACTCACATACATTTAAACTCAAATAAATTATTTTTAAGTTTACATTCATTCAAAGTAACATACATTCAAACCAAAATAACAACAAAAAATCTAATTTCAATCACAATAATCAAACTTAAATTCAACTATTTTTAAGATTACTATCGTAGACCTACAATCAATAAAACTAAAATCAATAATCAACTAACAAACAAGAAATAAAACGTTTTTCCTAAAAATCCAAAATTGAATTCGAGTTTGCACCAAAACGGGTTCCTAAACCAACAAAAACACTACAATCATATATAAAACAACAATGTATATCATCCTAATACATAAAAAAGTAAGAAAGCGGTAGAAAACGAAAAACAATCGAAACCCTAACTTTAAAAACGCGAGAACTCAGCAAAGGGGGAGAGGGGGCGTCAGGTTGCTTTTATAGCCCGATAGAACTCGGCGTTGGTAAAGTCGAGTTTTTTTTAAGTGAACTCGGCGTTACGAACGCCGAGTTCTTCCTTTAGAACACAACATCTAGGATGTCGAGTTCTATTTAAGAAACTGTTGTCTTGACGCGTCAACCGTCCCATGCACGATCTGAGCGTCAGGAGAACAGTTTCTTAAATAGAACTCGACACTCCCAGTGCCGAGTTCTATTTGATTCTCCGGATTGAGAAATTTCAAGTGTTGGCCAATAAAAAAACCAAAGTAGAACTCGGCATCACCTGTGCCGAGTTCTCCCAAGAAGAACTCGACACTAATGATGCCGAGTTCTCTATGTACAAAAAATAAAACCCGACGCCGCCACGTGTGACCACCTGGTGGTAGCGGGTCTAGTTTGACAAATACTTTTAATAGAGGTCTATTTTGGAAAATATTTTAAAAAAAATCTATTTTGAAATTTTTTCCTTACATTATTAGTCTGTAATTGATTTTTACTCTAAAGATACAGTATACTCGTGTTAATTCTAGGATGAATATACTGTGATGATGCAAGTATATTCGACTGTGGTATCAATTGAATGAACATGATTAAGTACTTAATTCTTTGTCAGATAATTCCCGATAACTATTGGATGTCGTTCTCAGCGTTGATCAAATTAGGTTGTATTTGAATGCAATAGTTAAATTGTGACGTTTGTAAATGACATTCTAATTCAATGATTACTTTTAAATGTCATGTCTAAATAAAATTATGTAGCAAGTTAAAAGGTGAATTTTGGAAATTCCATCTCACAGTTTCTTTTATTTGTCAAATTAGATAATTATTGATTCTCATCAATTATATAATTAACTCAAAAAAGAGTCGTATTTTTTGAATTGTCATAGTTTTTCGAAGAAACTGGCTTCCCTTGTCCGATGCGTCGAAACCCCTCGGATCACTTCCTCCGGTGTATCAACTCCGACTTCGACCTTATCATGGAGAAACTAAGAGGCTCAAGCCGATTTCGCAGCATAACGATGCTGAACGCTGTGGTTCAAGAAGAGCAGGAAAAACCCGTAGACCCCTTAGAGAACATTGAAACCTCCCACATCAAGACCACCCTCATTCGGAGCTATCTAAGATCAGAGCATTTTTCTTTGGCCAAGAAACAAATCATGGAGATCAAGAAAATAGTAAGAACATATTTCTCAGCCTACCTTGATTAAGAAGACGTTAAGTACATAGTTAAACTATCTAAGAGTAGGATAGTTTTTTGACGAACAATATATGACTAACGATTTTCCAACAAACAAACGCTACAGGATTGTTGCATGGATGGACTCAACAAAGGCACCGAAGCGACATGGTGGAAACAACTCACCACCTTGACCAAAAGATCTTGTTTAAACATGTCTAGAGACTTTGGGTATTACTGGTTGAGAGCCATAGTCTACGCCATGGTCTCCTTCTGCATAGGCACAATCTTCTTCAATGTGGGCACTGGTTACCACTCCATTCTCGCCCGATCTTCTCTTGTCAGCTTCGTCTTTGGCTTCATGACAGTGATATCAGTCGGTTGGTTTCCCTCCTTCCTCTTAGAAATGCAGGTCTTTACTTCCGAACGCCTCAACGGCTACTATGGTGTCTTTGTCTATGTGCTCTCCAATACCATATCTTCCTTCCCTTTCCTTGGTGTGGTGGCGTTGAGTTCTTCGACGGTGATTTATCAGATGGCTAATCTTCACCCAGGGTTGTCTCACTTTCTTCACTTCGTGGCCAACCTCTTTGGTTGCTTGGCAGTGGTGGAAAGCATAACTATGATCATTGCATCACTTGTGCCTAATTTCTTGATGGGGATTATTGCCTCGGCCGGGGTCATGGTAAGTTTTTTTTTTTGGATTGAGATGTCACATTGAATCACAATAACTAAGTTTCATACATGACAATATGCCGTTATTTTTATAATCATCTTGAAAAAATGGATTTTAAAATAAAAATTGTAACGTAAAAGAAAATACTAATTTAAGCATGTCTACGTTGGAAATGGAACATTATCATTTTGCTTAAATGGAATGTCATTTGGAACCACCAATTTAATTTCAGGGAATCATGATGTTAGCGGCGGGTTTCGCTAGGACCCTGCCTGACCTTCCGAAACTATTTTGGCGCTATCCCACTTCCTACATAAGCTATGCATCTTGGGCATTACAGGTATTTTTTGCAATTTAAAAATATTTTCTTTCGAAAAATTTCACTTCTTTCAATCCAAACTCATATCTCTTAATATAATAACATCTTAATCTAGTGAGGCTAGCACAATTGGTAAACTATCGATCATACATTAGCTTGGATAAGGGATCAATTCGCAACGTCGTGAGTTAAGTGTCGGGATTAAGTTAACCATTGAATCTTTTGAAAAACATAATCACATGTTTCCCGCAAATGTTAGCATCTCTATCTTCTATTAAATGTTGTTGCCTTATATTAGGCTGTTTCTATGAAATTTAGCGGTAGAAATAGAGACATTATTCCACACAGTTTGGGAAAACATTGGAGTTTAATTATTTAGTCTATAAAAGTTATTATTACGACAAAGGAAAAATTAGATAGAGATTTTAGTCTTCTAGCCAATAAAAGGGTGAAAATCCTCTTTGCATTTAACCATGACTTACAGAAGTCTTATTATGCAGGGACAATACAAGAACGACCTTCTCGGACTTGAATTCGAACCCCTACAACCAGGCAGTCCCAAGTTGAAGGGAGAGAACATTATTGAAGGATTACTTGGGGTCAGCTTAGACCACTCCAAGTGGGTTGATCTAAGTGCAATCTTTGTCATACTAATCTCATGCAAGCTTATCTTCATCATCATTATTAAGTTGAAGGAGGCTACTTCCCCGTTGCTCCGTTATATCCACAAGAAAATAGCAACCTACAAGCAGCCATGTCATGCTCTAAAGCACGATCCTTGGCATGTTTAAAACATGGATCACAGTTCCATGTTCCACAAGAGGAAACCTGGTCTTCCTTAAAAAAATTAGTGATTTCATAGGGTTGTCGAGGTCGTTTTTATGGTTTTTGATGGATATAAAAGTGTAGGCAACAAGAAGCATGTACATCTCGCACTTAGACGAGAAAGTACATCCTATACTTCTGCACACAAGTGTGAGCAAGTGAGAGTTGAAGAGTGTGAATCATCAGAAAGTGTAAATAAGTGAGTTGTATTTAGTTTTAATGAAAGAATAAGATGTCTAAGGAATTGATGTTGTAGAACTGAAAATATGGAGAAATTATTATGAATATCTGACCTACAAGAGCTTTATAGGTCCAAATGAAAACATGACATGTGACATGCTTAACTCTTATTGATTTCCATGAAGAATAACATGCGTTAGTCTATTTATTAATTACTATAAAAACATTATTGTATTTCTAGTATGTAAGTAAACTCTTATATATTACATAAAATGGATTGTATTTGAAAAAATACGGTCAACATTGCATTGCATGTAAGCTAATTGGGCCCGAATGATAAAAAAAGTTGATGTAAATTGTTCGTTCTCTACCGTTGGTGTTTATCCTGTCTATTCTTGTACACAACCACGAAATCAAGTATTGTCCTACCGACTATTTTATATGTTCTTATGTTTTATGTAATATTTTCTTTTTTCTGATCCTAAATATTGGTTGCGTGTCACAAAATTGTAAAGCTCTAGATAATTATTAATTAAAATAAATATTGTTAAAATTTTAAAATATTGAGTCGCAATTTACACATTTGTATTGACATCTAAAGGCAGACAACAATAGATGATTATGAAAAGAAAGTAGAAAAAAAACTAAAATAGTTTTTTGAGCACTACAAACATTGATTTTTTAACATGTCCAATGTGTTAATCAGACCAGAAATGCACAACTGCAATGAAGCAGTGCTAAATATAGGACGTTTGAAGAAAATGATTTGGGTGTTTATTTTCTTGTATCAGCGATTACAATTGTGTATGTATCTATAGGCCTTGTTTGGAACTAGCCGTTTGAATACAGAGACGCTAATTTATGTTTATGTGATGCTTGATATCCTTTGGTTGATGATGATGATTAACTGCTTGTGTCGATTTGTATTTCGAGGTTGGACGAGGATGACTTTTGATGTCTGAGCTGCGTATTTAACACTCCCCCTCAAGTTGAGTCCCGAAGAGATTGAAGGAGCCCAACTTGTGTAGAATGCTATGAAATTATTTTTGATCCAAGGCTTTGGTGAAGATATCTGCGAGTTGGTCTTTACTTGGAACGTAAGGGACTTCGATTTCTTTAGTCTGAAGCTTTTCTATGATAAAATGTCAGTCTACTTCTATATGCTTTGTTCGTTCGTGAAATACAGGATTGGAGGCGATGTGACGAGCAACATGATTGTCACAGTACATTTGCATTGGTTCATGGTATGGAACTTCATTTCTTTGAGGAGTTGTTTAAGCCATATTAATTCTGGTGGTGGATGCCATAGCAAGATATTCTGCTTCAGCGGTAGATCTTGCAACAACATTTTATTTTTTGCTCCTCCAAGTGACTAGGTTGCCCCCAACGAACGTGCAAAATCCCGTGGTGGATTTGCGATCGTGACTACCCGCCCAATCTGCATCAGAATAACCAATTACTGAGTTAGAGTTGTTTTTTTCATCCATATCCCTTGTCCTGGAGTTTTCTTTAAATACCTGAGTATTCTATCGATGATGTCTAGATGATGTGTGTGGTGCATGCATGAACTGACTTATCGTACTAACAACATAAGTTATGTCAGGCCTAGTGACAGTGAGATAAATGAGTTTCCCTACTAGTCTTTGGAATTGGCTTATGTCGTTCAAGGGTTCTCCATCGGTGTGACCAACTTTTCGATTGGTCTAAATAGGTGTGTTGGCAGGTTTGGATCCTAATTTCCCAGTTTCTTTGAGTAGATCAAGAATATACTTACGTTGAGATAGGAATAATCCTTTTTTTGAGTATGCTATTTCAATGCCTAAAAAATATTTCATGAATCCTAAGTCTTTGATGTCAAATTTATTTTTTAGATATGATTTCACGATATCAATCTCTTTGTCACTATTTCCTGTGATTATAATGTCATCTACATATACAAGGATAATGATGGTAATATTGTTAGCATGTTTGATGAACATGGATGCATCAGCAGAACATTTAGAAAAACCAAATTGGTTGAGAGAGAGGCTAAGTTTTGCATACCAGGCTCGTGCTGATTTTTTCAATCCGTAGATTGATTTGTGAAGTTTGCAAACCTGATTGTAAGAGGTGTTGTACCCTGGAGAAGAAGTCATGTAGACTTCTTCTTCCAAGGAGCCTTGGAGGAAGGCATTCCGCACATCCATCTGAAAAAGGTTCCACCCATAGTTAACCGTTATAGATAGGAGAACGCTAACAATGTTCATTTTAGCAACCGGGGAAAATGTTTCTTGATAGTCGAGACCGTAAGTTTGAGTGTATCCCTTGGCGACTAATCTAGCTTTATATCGGTCAATTGACCCGTTGCTATTATATTTAATTTTATAAATCCACTTACAACCTACGGGTTTGGTTCCAGGTTTAGGGTTGACCATGGTCCAAGTTTTATTTTTTCCTAAGGCCTCTAGTTCCTCTTTCATGACTCTTGTCCAATTAGGATCCCTAAGGGCTTCTTGATAGAAGGTAGGTTTCTTAAGGTTATCAATTGTATTTAAAAAGGCTTGGTGGGAGTTTGCTATGGCTTTGTAGGATATGTAATCTTGGATGGGATACATAACATTATAAGTAACAAAATCTTGAAGGTGGGATGAAGAACGTGTACGTCTTGTAGATCTTCTTGTGGGAACCTTCTATTGGACTTGTTCAGTGTGGTGTTCGCCTTGTCTACCCGGAGTACTATCTTCTCCCCCCTCTTGAGGTACAAGAGTGTCCTCAAGTTGAAAGAAGTCTTCAGAAAATAAGTATGTGGTGGGAAGAGGGAAGGTTGTACCTGCAGAAGTGTTGTTCATAGATTTGAAATATGATTCATTTTCAAAAAAGGAGACATCCCTAGAAATGTAAGGTTTACAATTCGTAGGGTCATAACATTTGTACCCTTTCTTTTGGAAAGAGTACCCAAGAAAAACAACTTTGACAGAGTGAGAATCAAATTTATCAACCCGTTTTTTATGCACATAACAAACACAACCAAAAACCTTAAGATGATCAATGCCCATCTTTCTTCCATTCAAAATTTCTAAGGGATGTTTATTTTCAAGAATAGGACTAGGTAGTCAATTGATAAGATAGACAACGGTTAAAATAGCCTCAGACCAGAATTTTTTGGGAACTTTGGTTTGAAATAAAAGGGATCGAGTGACATTCATGAGATGTCAGTTTTTTCTTTCGGAGATACCATTTTGTTCAGGGGTATTTATACAAGTGGTTTGATGATAAATACCTTTTTCTTTTAAAAAGATTTGAAACAAATTGCTAGTGTATTATGTGCCATTATCTGACCTAAAGGTTTTAATTTTCGTGTCGTGCATGTTTTCAACCAAGACAACATATTCGCAAAAAATAGAGAAAACTTCAGATTTGTATTTAAGCAGGTATAACCAGGTGGTACGAGAAAAATCATCGATAAAAATGATAAAATACTTAAACCCATTATATGACTCAACTGGAGCAGGGCTCTAGATGTCAGAGTGGACCAGTTCTAAAGGTTTCCTAGTTTTAGTGGTAGAGGAATGAACGGGTAACATGGTTTGTTTTGCAAGACGACAAGTCTCACAACATAATTCAGTGTTTAAGTTTATGCTAACAAATAAACGTTTCAAAACAGAAAATGACGGGTGTCCCATGCGTTTATAAAGAAGGTCCGGGTGTATAGCGGGACACATTATTTGCATGAAATGAATTATTCGATTTTTCAAGCACATAAATACCATTGATGAGAGTGCCTCTACCAATCATCCTCCCTGATACTTGGTCCTGAAATAACACATCAGATGGTGAGAAAATAACATTACAATTTAAATTTTTGTTATCTTTGCAACAGAGAGAAGGCTAGATGTAAATTCGGGAACATATAATATATTTTCAGATGTGTTATTTAAGAATATTGATTGTCCCGTACCACTATTTTTTACTTGATTGCCATTTGCCACACTCAAAAATTTGTTTAAGTTTGGATGATTTTGAATATTGCATATAAGGTCTTTATTTCCAGTCATGTGGTCAGTAGCTCCAGTGTCTGTAATCCATGAACTAGGAGTAATAGTATGATTACAAGTGGTGTGATTTGTAAGAATACCTGACCTATTACCTTGTTGATTCTGACTTTGACCGGATATGTGCAGCAGGTTGTTGAGGTGGGCCAGAACGTAACCTAATTCCTTGTGTATTGATCCTGGCCCATGGTCACCAAAAGATTGAAGCCCATAACCAGTGGGCCCGAGCCCATCAGCAGGAACACGTGGATCCGGATCCAACCCATTTTGCCTGCTCACCTCATTATGGATATCAGGTAGATGGATATCCGCGTAAGAGTCGGATAAATACCCCCGACTTCCGGATCCAGACCCAGTTTGTGCCCATTTTTGCTTTTCTCCTCCGAAGCTAGGGTTAGGATTTTGGGAAAAACGTCTGGTCTGCTGCCGGTGTTAGGGTTTCCTCTACTATCGCTCCTTTTTTCTCCGGTTCCATCTTTTGGTGCCCACATGTGCGGGTAGAGAAACCATCACCTGTCACAACTGTGTCCTTGTTTCTTGCAGTTGTCACAATGTTCGTCCTTGCGTTTTCCGAAGTGTCCTTTTCCTTTTTGGTTTTGTGTTGCGGCGAACGCTTTGTTTTCTCTGTTGATGGTTTGAGGCATGGCATGTCTTCGGGTTTCTTCCCGTTGTACCATTGCGAGGATTTGGGTGAAGGGCGGAAGCTCTGATGATAATAGTATTTGCGATTTTAGAGACTCATATCTAGGATCGAGTCCTACCAAGAACTGGTAGACCCGATTCTGCTCGTCTCTTTCCTTGATGATTTTAGGATCATTGCTCGGTGGTTCATACACCCCGAGCTCGTCCCACCGGCTTTTAAGTGCACCGAAATATCCGGTTACAGATTTTTACTCTTGTTTTGTTTGCGCTAGTTCTTGCTTGACTTTAAAAACATGGGCGAAGTTTTGTTGCTTACCATACAGATCGTGAATGGAGTCCTAGAGCTCTTTGGCTGAGTTGGAGTAGATGAACAATTTCGCTATCTGAGGTTGCATGGAGTTGAGTACCCATGTCATTGCGAGATGATCGACGGTCTGCCACTCTTTGATCTTGGCGTCATTGATGGTTGGTTTTGTCGTGCGTCCAGTGATATGGCCAAGTTTTCCCTTGCCGCTGAGAGACAAGTGACTGATCGAGCCTATGACAGGTAATTTGTCCCGTTGAGGAGTTGGGTGGTAAACCTTTGAGGCGCTACTCCTTCTGATGTCATGGCGAGGGGTTGGAGGTTGCGATTTGCGTCAACCCCCCTATCCGTGACATTGAGTGTGAGGTCTGACGACCGATGATGGACGAGATTGGCTGGGGTCTGAGGTCAGAACGACCGATGATGGTTTGGGATTGATTGTTTTTTTGGGTTTTGGGTATTGGGGTGATCAGATTTGTGATGAATAGGGAGGTCTGAGGTGGTGATTGTGGGGGTCGCCGTCGGTGATGCAACCCTAATTCTGAGATCGTTGCTCTGATACCATTAAGAAAATGATTTGGGTGTTTATATTCTTGTATCAGCGATTACAATTGTGTATGTATATATAGGCTTTGTTTGGAACTAGCCGTTTGAATACAGGGACGCTAATTTATGCTTAAGTGATGCTTGGTAACCTTTGGTTGATGATGATGATTAACTGTTTGTGTCGATTTATATTTTGAGGTTGAGTGATGATGACTTTTGATGTCTGAGTCGCGTATTTAACAACGTTCGAGAAGACGTTCGAGAAGAAGCGGAATAATCAAACCACAAAATCTTCGGAATGAATTGGAGACCAGAACAGCAGCGGAGAAGATTTGTTATTATACTATTTGACTTAAACTAGTTGTAAACTAACTGAAAACTGATTTCTAAACGTACACCGGAATGGAATCAGTACGGTAGAATAGTGATCCGAATGGAATCAACGTGTTAATGGAATCAAACTGTGATTCCATTCCTGTGTTTGGTTGTCCCACTTGGGAATTAATCTATGTAATAAATTATAAATTCATTCTTTTGTTCGGTATCACTTTTTTTAAAGAGAATGAAATTAATTTAGGTTGCATTTCTAAATATGCCCTTACATGTATAACAGATGTTACTAATAAAAATAATACAATATTATCTTCTAAATTACAAATGTATTAAGAAAAACTAATTAAATATTTAAATAAAATATTTTCATTAATTCTGATAAATATAAACTTAATAGATGTCATCCATAGAGAAATTCCCTTAGAAAGTGTTCCTTCTCTGCCGGTGATATTAAAAAGTTTATTGTTTTATCGTCGTCATAGAGAATTCGTGCAACTTTGACTTATTTTATTATAATTTTATTATTACATATTGGATCGGTTATTGAGGATATTAGATATATTATGAGATAACTAGTATGTTCTTATGCACGTATTCCACTATTATTAAATATTATTATTATTATTATTAGAATGACCTAATATATGTTTGATCCAAGCCGAATTTAAGACAAATGAAAGTTTATAATATCAATCGTAAGGTTTGTAACATCACGTAGAACTTTGGAATTAACTCACAATTGAGAAAAACAATGAAATAGAATTGTACATACATAAATAAAATAAAAAATACATGCATAATGGAAATATCACAATGTAATCAAGTACATATATACATACTTCTCTATATACATTTATTAATTTAGATGAATACATAAATTAAAATATAGTATGGTATATTCGGAAACTAATTTAAAAAAAAGGTAACGTTTGGAACGGAATCACCATTCCCAGGGGATGGAAGAAATCACCGTTCCTTCAAAAAAATCCAAACGAAACATTGGAATGGAATCAGCGATGGAATGATGATTGTCTTTTTTGATACTGTAAACCTCGCAGGTTAACTAATTAGCAATACTTACCTGAATTTTTAATATTGCCGGATATACATTTGTAAATCGAACATATTTACTCATATACACCTATGCCATTAGTGGACCCCATTTCGTCACTATTTTCTTGCAACGCCGTTAAATAATTTGCAAATTAAGTATCGTAATATCCAAATGTCCTTAATATTAAAAATAAATTAGTTAAAAACATAAAAAAACCAAATCTCTCTCTCTTCTCCTCCTCCTCCTCCCGACCAAATGTCACTATCATCCTTTGCCTATTCTGTACCCATTGTTTCTCTGCATTTCCCTTCTCAAATTCTTCATTCGCCAAATGTCGTTGATCCGGTCTTCGCCTTGAATCTGTTGGTAGGAGTTAATCTTGAAGTCATGAGAGCACACTTGGAATTAGTTTCGGGACGAACAACATATACAATAGTATTGGAACAACACAAGCTCCATCTCCCAATTCAGTCCTCTTTACCTCAGTTCCGGAGTTATTTCATTTAACAATTTTGCAAAAGATGTCAGATTGTAACGATTGAGTCCTGCAGGTAGGGCTGAGCATCGCTCCGGACCTGGACTGGACCAGCCTAACCCGGACCGGACTTGGATGCTCTCTGGGGTCCGGACCGAAGACCGGACCGATCATATTTGGTCTGGGCCGGTCCAAAATCTAGGACCAGACCAGATTTTGTGGGAAAATTTGGGTTTTGGATCAAGTTCAGACCGGACCGAAACCCAAACCTGTCCTGGGGTCCGGACCGAACCTAGACCGATCGGTCCCGTCCGGTGCAAAAAAACGGACCAAACCGAAAAATGCTCTCCCCCACTTGCTGGTGTCTCATTTTGTTGCACTCTCTCTCCCACCACCCATCACCCCTACCATCCTCTCTCTCACCCCATCTTCTCCTTCTTCACCCAACCCAAAACCCACCCAATTTCAACTTAACCCGACCTCCTCCGGAACTCCACGGGGGCGACGGTGAACTCTGATGGAAGTACACCATCCACCCTATTTTTTTAGTTGGATCCGATTGTGGCTTTGGGTTGATGTTGCTTAGTTTGGAATGAGACCGTTGCTTTGGGTTTTTGAAGGGACGAATCGTGAGTTGGGATGGTCGGAACAGTAGCTCGAATGGAGAATCGGAAGTCGGCTCCGGCAGCCGCCGAATTCGATCGAAATTGTGGTTGGGAATTGCGACCGGTGCTAGGGCCACAGGATTGCCGGGGGGAGGTCGGAATGACCGGTCGTGGGGCAACGTAGGGTGGGAGTCCGCCGGAGCACAATAATTGCTAGAATTAGTTGATTGACCGGTGGTAGGTGATTAATTATTTTTAGTCGATTGAATTAGATGAGTTAATTGCTAGAAAAATCTTGTAATTAAATTGTATTTGGTTAAATAATTAATAATTGGACAATTTGTGAGGAAAACCTTGGATTTTTTTTGTATATGAATAAAAAATGAATAATTTGGTTAATTGCAGAATAAATCCGGTAATTTAATGATATTTGATTAAACTATAAATATGGTAAACCTTGGTCTTTTCATAATTATGGTAAATAATTTAATTGCTGGAAAAACCTTGGACTTTTCATAATTATGGTAAATAATTTAATTTAGGGAAATTGCTCTTTTTCCTTGGACATTATATATAATTGCAGTTAATTTTATTAATTCGGGAAATTATTTTTCTTCCATTGAACTTATTAGAATTGTGATTTTTAAGGAAACTTTACGGGAATTACGGTTATACCCCTGTACCTTTGACTGTGGGTTTAGAGTTATAGTTTTATCCTGCAACTTTTACTATCCTCTAGTCTTGTGTAAGCTTATTTCTCTATATCTTGTTGGGGTTGCATAACCTGTACTTTTGGGGGTAAATTGCATTTACCACCTTGCCTTATGTATGTGAGAGAGAGGTTCGTGGAACCGGTTGTCCACCTATGTTGTGACGAGTGGCCGTTGGAGTGTTGCACACGGACTCGAGCATGTGGTCGGGTGGTGAGGATGATGTGTGAGGCACGTATGACTAGAAGTCAGGGTTTTTCCTTATGTTGTGGCAGTCTGAATGATTTATCAGTGTTGTGATGAGTTACTGTTGGAGCGTTGCTCACGGGCTCGGGCGTGTGGATGGATTCCCGGAGCCGTGTTTCCCCGTTGTTTGTGGAGGTCCGGGATGGTTTACCACTGTTGTGGTGAATAATTGTTGGAGCGTCGCTCATGGGATCGGGCGTGTGGTTGGATTCCCGGAGCTGGATACGGGACTGGTCAGCTCATTCGCGTTGTAACGAGTGACCGTTAGGGAGCGTTGCTCATAGGTAGTTGGGACGAGCACTACAAAGACTCCAGAAACACAAAGTACTAATGCCACTTAATTGCAACAACTAGCAACCAACACAATATATAAAAGCACCCGTTAACACATATGACAACGATAACCTCCGCATTGAAGAAACCGTTCGTTTTCTGTTTTAGGTCTCTTTAGCTCCCAGCTCGACTTAAGTTCATCTTTCAACACTCCTCCTTGAACTTAAGTCCTCCTTTATCATGCCTAGGAGATTCAACTTCACATACAATCGTACAAATAAAGGTTGTGAGGATGTCACCACTTGATCTTCACTCCTCACATGTATCAACTCGATACTTCCTTCTTTCACGTGATCCCGTAAGAAAAGAAACTTGACATCAATATGCTTGCTTCTCTAATGATGAACGAAATTCTTTGTTAAATAGATTGCGGACTTACTATCCATATGCACTTTGATAGCTCCTCCTTGATCTAGACCGATCTCCTAAGCCATATTGTATGACAAATGCATGCGGCACCAGTCACGTACTCGGCTTCACACGTAGATAATGCAACAATCGGTTGCTTCTTTGATGACCACGAGACCACTATGTCACCAAGATAAAATACAAAGCAAGAAGCACTCTTCCGATCATCAACATCTCCGCTCCAATCATTGTCCGAATAACCATAGATTACTTTATTGTTAACTTCATTAGCTTTGTTAATGACACTGTTATCGGATATAGCATAGAATAATCCAAGAAATAACATACCCTTGATATAGCAAAACATACGCTTCATCTCCTTCCAATGCTCCTCGGTAGGCACCTTCATGTATCGACTAACTAAACCAACACCATATTGAATATCCGGTCGTGTACAAGTCAAATAGCGTAAGCACCCTACTGTGCTCTTGTACAAGGTTGCATCAATCAACCTTCCCTTCTCATGCTTGGACAATTTCAGACCACACTCCACTAGTGTGTTAACAGGCTTGCAATCCTCCATCTTGAACCTCTTCAATATGTCCTTCACATAGCCTTCTTGCATCTCGAATATACCATCATCGCCTTGCTTGAACTCATGGACAAGAAAGTAGGACATGAATCCTAGGTCCATAATCTCGAACTCCACAACATCCTCTCGTTTCTTCCTACAAAGATGAGATCATCAACATAAAGGGCCACCATTAGAATATCTTTGCCACACTTTCACATAGAGTGCATGCTCGTGCCGGCATTGCACGAAGCCATGCAACTTGAAATAGGAGTCAATCCACGTATTCCATGCCTTTGAGGCTTGCTTAAGCCCATACAACGCCTTCTTCAACTTTAGGACCTTGCATTTCTTCTCCTAACCGGGTGGTTGCTCAATGTACACCATGTAGGATTTTGTGTCCCTATGTATGCATATATTTTAATTTTTTTAATACAACATACAAGATCGATTTCATATTTTCATTGATTTTATGTACATGTGTTTGTTTATTCTAATATCATGCATTCCTATACATATTAAAAAAGAAAGAATAGAGGATCATACCCAAAGGTTCTCTAAAACCTTTCAGAAGATCCAGAGTTCCGTTGCTCGTCGAATCGCCCGCCGATTTGCCTTCAAGTGTTCACCAAACTCTAAACAAGATTAGAGAGAAATGAGCTAGCCAATCAATCTCTAATAGGCTTATAATCTAGCTAATAACCCCTCTTTAAGCTCCTGATATTTCTATCTCCAAAAGGTAAAACTATTAAGAGATTTTCGTGGTGACTAAGAGAGAGATTAATGAGAGAAAGAATTTTTGCATTAACATAAAGAAGTAGGATGAGGGGTCCATTTATAGGCTCCCAAAACATCCTTATCAAGAACTATTCTTTAGTCATGATCTTTTGCTTATTCTCTCCTAAAATTAATCTCAAATTGCCACATAAGCATCCTAAAAAACGTTTAATTAAATATGGAATCAATCCAACCCATGATCTAATTATTCTCTTAATAATTCAGGCAAAAATCGCACTGTTCGGTTGACTGAGAATGTTTCTCGGTGAACCGAACCATTCGGTTACAACACATGTTCGGTGGACCGTGAGCTAGATGGTCGACCGAATATGCATGAGAAAAATTCGGACGATCCACGTCTTGCTCGGTCGACCATTGACCCACCAAAATTTCTCCTAGCGAACATTCATCGGAAGCCAGTGTCACCTTCGGTCTACCGAAAATATTCCAAGATATTTTCTCTCGGTTGACCGTTCACGCTCGATTGACCGAACCCAATTGTCCAGGCAGTCCAGACAATTTCGGTCAATCAATTGTGCTTACCCATGCCCCGTTCGGTTGACCGTTCCGAAGACACCTCGGTCGACCGAACACTAACCTATTAATTGTGTTTGACCCGATTTTGCCTGTGTTAAATTTTGGATTTATTTCCAACAAAATTTGATCTTTTGGTGTTTTTTAACAAATTCATATCTTATGTAATATATTATCTTATGTAATATTTAATTATTACACCCCATAATATACACACCTCATATTAATTTATTATGATTCTAATTATGTTAATTCTCATGACATATTGATATTATTCGTTCACCACATGTGTCCCTTTTTCACATGAAAGCCGGCACATCATTTGAACTCAAAATCAAGCTTCTTGTTTCCCAGTTTTGTGGTGTGACCTATAGAAGGATCTAAGCTAAATTGGCAGCGATATTAAACACTTAATATCTCAAACTATAAGCGGTATCTAGCTACACATTATAGTTACCCAATTAGCATAGATGTCTTTCTTCCATTCAAACTAAACACGATCCATTTAGTGATGTAAGTGCACCACTTGTGTCCGTCCATTGTCTCATGATATTAAGAATATATACAAAGTAGAAATGTGTCACCTTTGTATTATATTCATTTTTTGATCTCTTTAAGATAATTATAACTATGTAACTTAACTCTAGTTACATTGTGCACATTATAATTTTGCTTTATCAAGGGGCCCACTAAGATCAACACTCAATTAAGAGGGGCAACGATAATCGTTTGACTAGCTATCTTTTTCAGCACAAGTCATGTTCAGCCAACTATTTCCTTTATCACTATACTCATTGATAGCTTTTGACAATAATCAAATTAAGCAATTCTTGAGTGAAAAGATACAAGTCTCATATCTTAGGATCCAAGACACAGTAAAACATTAATGACACGAAACACAATTCCATAATGTTTTACTTCTTATGTCTATTCAATATATAAAAGTTATATTTTCCTCTTTTATATACTCGTGTCGTCAATTATTTGTAGAGCTACAACAATCGATGACCAACACGATAATCTTATCTCAGTGATTAATGTTCCATATTAATTACCATGATTGTGAATAACTTTTGATTTATGTAAACCATTATCTTTTAGAGCTCTACGGTTAAGGACCAAGCACCTCTTCCTTAACACTTCCCAAAGACGAATACCATAATCAAGGAACAAAATGTTTGCACATCCAATTCATAATAATTGACATATAAAAGTAAAACTTTTAGCACACATTCCTTTCACTCCTCTTCTAGAATACCATTGAGAAACGCCAACTTGACATCCATTTGATGGATGCGCCACCTTCTTTCAGCTGCTATAGAGGTCAGGAGACGGATTGTCTCCATGCGTGCCCCCGACGCAAACACATCTTCATAATCGATACCGGACCTTTCCTTGTATCCTTTTGCCACCAAGCGTGCCTTGTATCGCTCGACCTCTCCTTGTGGTGTCATCCTCTTCTTATACACCCACCTGACACCAATGGCTTTGTGCCTTTTGGAAGTGAAGCTAGCTCCCACATCTCATTCTTTTCTATCGACCGCATCTCCTCATCCACCGCGGCTCGCCATCTTGCATCCTCCACCGCTTCTTCGAACGGATGCTCTCCCCTTGAGCTGAGAGGCACACCAAGTGAAACTCACTTGTTGCCTCACGAAGACTCATTGTCTTCCTCGGTCTCCTCTCTTCATCATCAGATGCAATACTATTAACTTCGTCACACCGTTAACAATGGTTGCAGCTATGTCTCAACTCCTTGCTCTTCCAATAGTGGATTCGTTATCACATATGCGATCTCCTTCTTGGACTCCTAATCCCACAACATTTCCTCGTTAACTTGTACTTCATGACTGATAATGATTTTATTGTTAACAGGATCAAGAAGCCGATAGGCGTTTGATCTCTCATCATAGCCGATGAACACTAGCTTGGTACATCTATCATCAAGCTTCACTTTCCTTTGTTCCAGTACATGCGCATAGCCCATGCTACCGAACACCTTCACATAAGCAACTGTTGGTTTAACACTGATCCACACTTCCTGTGGAGTTAATGATGGTGTTAACTCCATTAACTTTGTCTGTGAACACCGACTTTGCACATAGACAGCACACTGAACGATTTCAGCCCACAACTCTTTGGGCACACCTTTGCTCTTCAATATGTTGCGGACCATGTCAAGAATGATCCTATTCTTGTGCTCCGCAACTCCATTTTGTTGTGGGGAATAAGGTGTCGTTATATGCCTCTTGATTTCATACTCTTCACAAATTTGTTGAAAGTGGATGAGGTGAATTCTCCCCTCGATCCGATCTCAACATCTTGATATAGCAACCACTTTGCTTCTCCACAAGTGCCTTGAATCTCTTGAGCATTATGAATACACCTACTTCTTGCGGGAATATTCATTGATAAATGTAAGAAATTGGGGATTCTTACCAAACGAACTAGGGGTGATAGGTCCGTAAATGTCGGTGTGCACCAACTTGAGCAACTTCTTTGCTCTATGCTCATCCACTTTCGGAAAGATCTTCCTTGACATCTTGCCCACCAAACACCCCTTACAATAGCTCTCAACGGACTTGATCAAAGGGAACCCGTGCACCATCCTTTTGCTAACCATCTCACGAAGTCCTCCAAGACTCACATCCCCAAATCACATGTGCCAGAGGCAATCATTTTACGGGAATGTGTTCTAAAAGTTTTACCTTTAAATGTCAATTATTATGAATTGAATGAGAAATCATTTTGTTCCTTGTTTATGTTATTCGTCTTTTAGAAGTGTTAAGGAAGAGACTCTTGGTCCTTAACCGTAGAGCTCTAAAAGATAATGGTCTACATAAAACAAAAGATATTCGCAATCATGGTAATTAACATGAGACATTAATTACCGAGTTAAGATTGTCGTGTTGGTCATAGATCATTGTAGCTCTACAAGTGAGTGACAACACGGGTACACAAAAGAGGAAAATACTACTTTTGTATACTGAATAGACCTAATAAGTAAAACATTATAGAATTGTGTTTTCTGTGTCATTAATGTTTTACTGTATCCTTCGTCCTTTGATATGAGACTTATATCCGATCACTTAAGAAATGCTTGATTAGACTAGTGTCTTGAGCTATCGATAAGTGTAGTGTGAAGGCATTGGTTGGTTAAGTATGACTTTTGTTGGGGAAGATAGTTAGTCAAAAGATTATCATTGCCCCTCTTGATTGAGCGATGATATTAGTGGGCCCCTTGATAAAGCAAAGTTATAATGTGCACAATGTGATTTGAGTTAAGTCACATATTTATAACAAGCTTAAAGAGATCAAGAAATGAATACTAATACAAAGATGACACAATACTACTTTGTGTGTATTCTTAATATCATGAAGCAAGGGACAGACATAAGTGGTGCACTCCATCACTAAATGGATCGGGTTTTGGTTCGAGTGGAATTAAGACATCTAACTAATTGGGAGCTATAATGTGTAGCTAGATACTGCTTATAGCTTATGATATTAAGCTCTTAATATCACTGCCAACTTAGTTTAGATCCTCCCATAGGTCACACCACAAAACTGGGAAACAAGAAATGGGGATTTTGAGTTCATAAGGTGTGTCGGGTTTCATGTGGAAAATATGACACATGTGGTGAACAAGCAAAATCAAAATTATGTTGTGATTAATAACATAATTAGAATCTAAATTAAATTCACATGTGATGTAAATATTATGGGGTGTAATGATTTATCATTACATAGGATAATATGTTACATAAGTTGTGAACTTACTACTAATCCCGAAATGTCAAATTTTGTAGGGGTTAAACTGAAATTTGACTAGTCTGCAGTACTGTGCAAAAATGGTCGACCGCTAAATGGTAAACGGTCGACCGAATGTTGGACGGTCGACCGGATGTGTCTCGACCAATAACAAGGAATTTCGTCTGTTCGTTTTCGGTCGACCGAGTATATTGGTCGGTCGACCAAACATTGCGATGAAATATTTTCCTGTTACGAACGGTCGACCGAGTTATTAACGGTCGACCGAAACCTGGTCTAAACGGTCGACCGAACCTCCAAACGGTCGACCGGTCGAGATGGTTTTCTGCAGAATTAATTTAAGAATTAATTATATCAAGCATGGAATTAGTCCATAACTGATTTAATTCATGGCTGAGATTATTTGTTAGCAAATAATGGATGGTTAGATGGAAGTTTGCATGAAATCATGGGCAAGAGGTTGCACATGAATAGGTAATTTGGAGAGAACTTATAAATACAAGTTTATCTCATTACCTTATTAATTAATTCATCATCTTCTTGTGTAAACATCTCTCTCCATAATTCTCCACGAATTTCCTTAATTCTTGAGTTTAGTTTTAGTTTTCAGAGATCTTCTTCTCAAGGGAACTAAAGAGGGGTTAGTAGTAAGATTCTAAACCCTATTGGAGTTTGAGAGGCTAGCTCTTCTCTCTCCGATCTTGTTTAGAGTTTGGTGAATACTCAGGGGCATCCGGCGCAGCGACAAGCATCCTCAACGTCTTCGGATCATCAAGAAGTTTTAGAGAACTTCTAGGTATGAAATTCGGAGCCCATGTTTGTTTTAATAAAATTTTGAAACTAGTTATCGAAACAAACCGATGCATGCATGAAACAAATCATAGAAAATTGTAATTGATTCTTATTGTGCATAAAAATTCCGAAAATATATATGTGCAATTAAACTAGAAATCCTACATCAATCTCTCCAACGCAAGTTGTCAAACACCTAGCATGAACACATTGTAGGTTAAGCTTAAACATGTGGTTCTTGCTCATCTCCACTTGAGTCATCAACCACCCATCTTGGCCACCCAAATAAAGATAACAGTTTCTCAACAAAACCGAATAACCCCTCTCAACAAAACCAAATATCCCATGCTAAGGATATTTGTCTTCATCTCCGACACATATTAGACATTAAAGATGAACTTGTGCGATACATCCTTCACTTTGATCATGATATAGACTTGTTCTTCCACTCCTACATTCGATGTGTTTCCGAATAATACATGCCTAGTCACACCTTTTTCCAAATGGGCGAACATGTGTCTATAGCCATACATGTGATTTCTAGCTCCCGTATCAAGGTAGCATACACCATCTTGATCGGGTCCTCCTTCCTTGTTGGTAGGCAACAAAACACTGTCATCACGCGTTCTCTCTTTAACGACTGGAAGGTTGGAGCTCTCCTCCACCTTCTTTGGTGACCAGCACTCACTTGCACAGTGCCTGTGCTTCCCACAATTGAAGCATTCCACGTCCTTCTTAGAAGATCGATCATGGCCTCCACGACCACCGCAACCTCTACCACGTGCATCATCACCGTGCGTTCTTCCTCTACCGGTGCCTGGACCACCATGGCCTTTACCTCGGTCATTGTTGCGAGTCTTCTCTTCCTTAAGCGACAACTTCACTTGTCGTGCTTCTTCAAGCACCTCCTGCTTCTTCTTCGGTTTGCATTCATTTTTATCCTTCTTGGCTTCATAGTCGTTCTCTACCAGCTCCCAAAGATCTTGCGCACCAAGAAAGATGCGCATTTGGATGCATCGAATCTCATAGTTGGTTTTGGTTAGGTGGGACAACAGGGTTAGGCCATATGGGACCAAACTTGAGCACTCCATGGCACTTGAGGCTTTGATACCAATTTATTGGGTTGTGTGGATACAACAATATCCTGTTAATGACATTTACTTTGTTGACTCCCGTAGATTTATATTTTGGTGGAGGAGGTGGAGGTATAGCAATGGACATGCACAAACAGGGACAAGAATGTTTGGCAGTGGTATTAAAGTGTCTCTCTACTATTGCTATGATGTCTGACTATTACAAACTTGACACAACCTAACACCTCAACTCTACACCTTTTCTTCCACTCATCTACCACTCATTCCACACGTCGACTGACATACCCGATTTATGTAATGCTAATAACACCACAAAGACTCCAGAAACACATGCTACTAATGTCACTTCATTGCAATAACTAGCAATCAACACAATACATAAAATAGTTAATGATTGTTTGCCCCCTGAACTATGGCTTGATTTCGCTTTGAACCCCTGAACATTTAAATTTGATAGTTACCCCCCTTGAACTTTCGTATTGTAACACTTTGCCCCCTAAACTTTAAAATTTTATTATTTAAGCACACATTTGTTGTTTTTTTGCAATTGTTTTGTTGCATCCCTAATACAATCCTAAACCTATATTTACGTGAAAGTTTGGATCGACACAAAGGTCAAATTTGGTTGGAATTTGGGTCAGATTGAAACCGTTCGCTTCCTACTGCAGGTCTCTTCAGCTCCCAGCTCGACTTAAGTTCACCTTTCAACATATAGATGTCGACACCTACAAAAGACCAAAGCTTAGATGATGTCCCCAAATTTCACCAGATGCTTAAGTTGACCATTGTAACACGTGGGATGCACCCAGAACTGTTGGTTCGAGTCCGTTTGGTCTTAGTTGTTGAATTACTCATCAAGTTCAAGAGATTATGGACTTTTGTAACCAACATATTTTTCTTTACCCCTAGGTCCTTTTGGGTTTTCACTTGGATCCCTCCTGATTTGAATTCCAGTCCTTTGAGCTTTACAAACAGGTCCAGAAAACTTTCCAAATTAGTCATTTCTTCTTGTATTTTGGTATTTTTCGCTTCCCTTCTCTTCTTTATTACCTAATCCTATAAATGTATAATATAGTACCGGAGCAACACAAAATTAGGGTGAAATAAATGATATATAACATGAATGAGTCATATGATATGCTACTAAACAGTGCATTTTGTGAGGGGGACACACACATGAGTGTTTTGTACCCGCGTGGTGTCATGTTCCCATTCTAGGTACATTGATCCTACTACGGGGTTCCCAATCATTGTCCTTTGACAAAGGACAATGGGAGCCTTTCTTGTATGTAGTTATATTAAAAAATATTGGTTGTCGGGAGTCCCAGTGCTTGAGTATTTTGGGTTCCATTTGTTAAGGTATTTGTATTTTCTTCTTAAGTATCTTAAAGATTTTGGTAAATTCGGGTTTATGTCTATCAACATAACTATCAATTTCTTTTTGCGTTTTACATTGGTGAGATCTTTTTTTGTTCATGCTTAAATAAGTGTAGTATCATACTCACATTCATTGAGGACAATGCATAAAGTAAGCGTGTGGGGGTGCTTTATGTGTGTACATAGTCGAGTCTTTTTCTTTGTTTTTTGTTTGTACTGTTAGAGTCATGATAGTGTGCGGCATTTTACATTAATATATCTTGCTATACCATGATCCTTGGGTGCATTATCTTCTTTTGCTTTCCTAGTGCTTTGATTATTCCATTTCTTTCACAATATTTGTGTGTTTGAGAAAGAAAATGATATGTGGGTTCATATGTATTTAGGATTTGGAAAACCCTTGAGAGACAAAGTAAAAAGAGAAGCTCCAAAAATTAACTTGAACATGATACATTAAGATATCTAGTATGTCAACTTTAGGTCCTATTTGTTGGATTAATGGGTGGCCTCTAATTAATCTAATCCACTCCTTAATCTCTACTTAAGGGTTAATGATACAATGGAAATAACAATTAAAACAAGTATAGTAGAGTAAAATGCAAACCACAAAGACACAAATATTTTACATAGGTTCGACACCCCACCAAGGTCCTAGTCCTCTCTTACAAGTCCCACTCGATCCCACAAGCCTTGCTTATGTTTTCACTAATATGTTCTTTGTTTTGGGCCGAGATCAAGACTTTACACCACGAACTTGCGAAGAACCCTTGCCGAGCTCGGATTCTCCTCTCACAACCTGAGAGGGACGCTTCCACCGAAGGCTTTACAACCTTTTCACAACAAAGGAAATAAGTAACAACACTCTATATTGAGCACACTTAAGTGGGATATGGATTTGGATCAAGGGTTGAAGTTTAACCTTTTGAGTGTGAAACTGGGATTTTAGGAGTGCGATAATTTCTCTCTAGTGTAGGAGAAGTTTGAAAGTATGAGAGTTATGTAAATAAGGTCTAGGAACCTCTATTTATAATTTCCTAAAGTGTTATAGCCGTTGGGAAAGATTTGGTAGAGTTGTGTAAGATACACAAATCCGAAACTGAAGTCAGAAGATATGTTCCACACCCGTTGATCGACCCAGGAGGAACAGTCGACTGTTTCCATAAAAATAAGGAAACGTTCGAACCAACTTTAAAAATGGTCGAACCAAAAGGCTAGTAACTTAAATTATCGGTCGGAATAGGTCAGAGGGCGATCGACCGATGCAAGGGTTTTGACCAGGATAAAATATACAAATGAGGTAACGGTCGGACACAAAGGGAATCCCGTCAAACCGAAAATAACAGAGAATTTTGAACCACATTTTATCTACATCCGGTCAACCGCCATCGTAGCATCATTCGACCGGTGGCCATAAATAAATTAGGGGTTAGGTGAAGTCTGTGTAGATTATCGTTGTAGAATACTACAAGAATAAAGGTCATATTAAAGACAAATACGAAGTGTCCAACGGTCGAACCAAAATCAATTTTTGGTCGACAGATTTGCACACTAATCGCGGCTTGAAACAACATAAGATAACCGTCAAACTGGGATAAAATATCGGTCGACCGTTTTGGGAAGGAACAAGAGTCTGTTAAATTCGGTCGAACTAGATATTGTACTGGTCGACCGACTGGAGCAGAAACTATGTTCCAAGGGCAATTCCTACGTGTATCCGGTCACCTAAGAGAGTCAGTTTGATATGGAATTTAGTATGAGACTTCTATTGGTTCCCTATAGTCTTTGTGAAGCATATCAAGAGTTAAGTGCTCAAGTTACATAGATTCCTAAAGAGTCAAATAAAGATAAAATTACATGTCTTCAAATAGCTTGTTTACATGTCTTGACTTCATTCCATTCTTACTTGAGTCTTGATCACCTGTAGATGTTAGCACAATACAAGATGTATTCCATGCATAATGTGTGTTTGAATCAATTTGATTGTGATTACAATTATGTTGATTAAATCATCAAAACTAACTAATATGATTAAAGCCAAAAAACCAACACTATCTCTAGTCGTAAGGATGCACCCCGGTTTTCTCTCAGGGAGAGTAATCATAGGGTTTCAATACTTAAACGAATAAAAAAGTCCACCCTACACCCGAGGAGTTTCATTCTTTTGAAGGAATTCATGTCTATTAGTATAATGAAGTTTGTTGATCTCAAGAACCCTTAAACTCCTTTAGTGATACTTTTAGTGTAGGGGTTTTGGTTCATCCATGGAATAAGAAATAATGAAGTAAGGCGTTCTCTCTTCTCGCACGACTACTACCACTCTAGAAAATAGGTCTGGTGTGACTTAATAGCTTGTGCTTTTGAGTCGTTTAACTAGGGATGTATGATTGACATCATATCACGCATACATTTGTGTTTTATATCCGTTATCTTTCACCTTAACGATGTTACGTAATGAGTTTCATGTTTAAGTTTCAGGAATAAGCAGGTTTGAGGAGAAGAGACACAAAAAAGACCTAAAACCAAGAAAAAAAAATGAGTTGTATGACTTATGGACTGAGATGCAAGAGAGAAGGACCCAGATGTAAAACAAAAGGACTAACGAGCAAATCAAGAAACTCCACACCATCATGAAGAGTATTTTGGAAATTTGATTCGGGCCTAAACTCCAACAACCAACTGGGGTGCATCACACACGAAGCAATCAAGCCAGACAAGACCACTCCAAATCTAGACCCGATCCAGAGTCCATAGATCGCTGAATGGCGGTCGGGTTGTCTCCAGATCCGACAAGATTTTTGCGGGTCATGTATTATAGTGTTTTATGTCTATTTTTAGTAGTGGATTAGTCCCATACCGGGGGATTGTCCCGGGTTACCTTTTCCTATGACTAAAAAATAGAACTCTTCCTCCTCCTTTGTAAGACATATCTCTTGGTGGCCATCCTCTCTACTAGGAGTAAAGCCTTGGAGAAAAACTCCGGTGGGGTGAGGCTACTTGTAATGTGAGTGAGTAATAAAAGATGTTTTGTTAGTTTTTTTCATAGTCTCTTTTCAATTCTTGCATGCTTAGTTAACTTTGTTTGTTTTAATCATAGAATTAATTAGCATGTTTTCTTTCCTTAATATGCATGTTAGTCTAATAATGTGTGAGTAGTTTCATCCTCCTTTAGGGGTGGAGATGATGTTTATACATGCAATAAAGAATGGAAATGAATGCTTTATTTTGAAATGTATTGATAAATGTGAATATATGCTTGCTTGTTTAGAGTAGAACACTTCACTTGATGGGTTTTTTCCACAGCTATTAGAGACCACCATACTTGTTTAGGTTCTGAAATAACCAACTTGTGTATGTGAAATGTTAATCAACTAGGTAGTGATTGGATTGATAGGTTTTGCCATAATCATTAGACACTTCCTATACATGAAAACACTACTTACATTTGTGCCTATTGATGAATTCTTCCCCATCTTATTGCATAGGTGCACTCACTCCACCCCTTAGGGGTCTCACTTCTTGATTTCCAGCTTGCTTTTATCAGTTTAGTTTAGTTTTATTTCGTCTCATGCTTTCATCTTCTTTGATTGTTTCGCACTAGTTTAGTGTAGTTTACTTAGTGTAATCAATTCATGCTCCTCTCTTTCCGCCACTTGATTTAGTTAAAACCAAAATCTACTCACCTCCCCACGGATCGACCCGTATTTTCCGCGTCTTCAAGGACGTCGTGCATTTGCGGTATTTTGAATGATTTAAACAGTTTTTCGGACTCTGGTTTGGACGATTCGAGTGGATTTAATTTTTGTTTTATAGTTTTCTTTATTTCCCGAGACTCTTAGGCTTGTAGGAAATCACCAGGAGAAATTTGGAGGAGACCATAGCTACTTGGACCGCCAATCAACGACTTGAGATGGCCAACTGGCCGTTTGGTGGGCTCAAATTTCTTCCTCCTTTCTTTGACTTGTTTTCACATGTGATATAGAGGCCTGGGTCTCAATTTGGCATTTTTTGATCTATAGTTTGTCCCAAGATCAATAATCAATCCCCTTTTAATCAACTTGGCCACTAAAACCCAAAGCAAAAGATTAGGCATTCTTGCTTGCTTAGGTCATGCATCATGTACTCGACTTAGGCACGTAGATTGTCTTTTATTTTAGCTTTACTTTCTGTTGTTGAGGTCTGTCGTGAGGTACACATTTCTTACTCACATTGATGCAATGTGTATGATCATGCATTAGTTTGTAAGAATTGCACTGCAACAAGTGTGAGTTGAGCGTTTGTTTGGAGAGTTGGTTTCTAGATTAAGACTCCAAAGCACTACTAAGGAGGGGTTGTCCATATAAGATAAGGTGGGGGATTTCATCACCCTTTCCTTGGCCCCCAAAATGACACTAATCAAGAGCCTAACTTTAAAATCAACTAGACATTGGCCCCTAAGGATCTCGGGCGCATTAGGAGTGTGATCCCGTTACGACCGTCATGACCAGATCTACGTCACCCACTCTGTCGATAGTAGGAGAGACGAGATCTCCGGATCTTGGCTCACTTGTTGGGCTTTGTGGTCTCGTCGTAGGGAGGTGAGGCGTGTTGAGGCCGCATGACCTCGCAGTTTGGTGTCGTCTAGCTGTAAGGACCTATAGCGACCTTAGGTTGTTTGAACCTTGCTTGCTTGTATGCTTCTACCAGTATCTACCCGCCGTAGCATAAGGACTTTTTCCTTTATCTCCTGAGTAAGCAAGCAAATGTGTCTTCCGGTATTCTCCTTTACACACATTCTGCTTTAATTGTTAAAAAAAGTATTCTTTATTTTTTTTCTGACTCATGTGGATGAGCATCTTTGTTTATGCCAGTGTGGTCACGAGACGTTGAGGGTCGTTTTTAGGAGATATGACATCGATTTGTCTTCTCGATTGTCGCCTTTACGAACACATCCCCGTCCAGTGTCCTACACAGTCCCGGGACCATGGAGAGTCGTGGACCACACGAGGATGACTCAGGTTTTGGACTTCCACCACCCTCTGGTCGAGAAGGTGGGGGTCCACAACCTCATCAATTGGTGCCCTAGGTTCCCATTCCCCTTCGCGATCGATGCTACCCGAGTCGTACTGCTCTACCTTCTTGCATCGTATTGCCAGAGGCGAATGAGAACCACTTTGAGGTTAAGCCTTACTTTATCTCCATGCTCCCTCACTTCACTGGGAAGGGTGACCCCTATATATTTCTCAGGGAATTTGAGGAGGTATGTGCTATGTTCAAGCTGCAACAACTTAGCACATACTCCATCCATCTTACGATTGTCCCCTTTGCACTAAAGGATGATGCCAAGAAGTGGCTGTATAACAACCATGAGAATTTCCTTTAGGACTTGTGATGAATTTCAATATGCATTTCTCAAGAAGTACTTTCCAAATCATTGAGCTCAAAAATTGAGGAATGAAATCAATTCGTTTTATCAACATGACACCAAATCATTTCATGCATACTTAAAGAGGTTCAAGGAACTACTATCCTCATGCCCTCATGAGGAACTACTATCCTCATGCCCTCACCATGGCATTGAGTTGTGGCACCTTTGTCAGATGGTCTACGTGGGTCTTCACATCCCATCCCGAACGCTCCTTGAGTCTATGTGTTAAGGAGAGTTCTTAGGAAAGGATGAAAGGGAGGCATGGACTTTCTTAGAAGACATCGTTGAGAAAACCATGCAGTGGGAGATGTTGGCTTTTTGGCCTTAATCTATGTTTTGATGATTTAATTAACCTAGTCTTAATTATGATCATGTAGAGTAGCACACATATTGCATTGCATATATATTGCTTTGTGCTAACCTCTACAGGTGATCAAGACTCAAGAAAGAAGAAAAATCAAGTCAAGACATGTAATCAAGCTAGGATTGAAGACATGTAATTTTACCTTTCTTTGAGTATTAGAAACTTATGTGAATTGAGCATAACTTAAGCTAATATGCATGCATTCACACACTAGGTTCCTTGTAGGAGTCACACACAAAATATCATAACATTTGGACTCCATTAGATCACCCAAACACCTAAAACATTGGTCGCCAGTCTGCCTGAGTTCGGTCGACCGTTCACCTTTCGGTCGACCGGTTATACACAATATTTGTTATACCAGACCAATCAGTTCAACCGATCACACTTCGGTTAACCGTTTACCCAGACCTGTTCGGTCGACCGGTATACCTTCGGTCGACCGTTTAGTTTGCTATTTCTGGTAAAAATACGACCGTTATATTTGTCGTATTATACAACGGTCGTATACACATTTTTCTCTTAATACACCCCCAAATACTTTTGAACCGGTCGAACAAAATACCTTGTTCGGTCGACCGTTCCATTAGGGAAAATCTACCTGCTATCGGTCGACACAAGTTTAGTTCAACCGATCGAGTTTTCCCTCTACCGAACCTTGTAGTTCGGTCGATCGGTACCTGTTCGGTCGACCGTTGACTTATAGAACTTAAGTGTTAGGTCGACCAGTACCTTTGTTCGGTCAACCGATCCATTAACTTACTCAAGGGTTCGGTCGACCGATACACCTTTTGGTCGACCGTTTCTGGACAGATTTCTGAATCCGATTTTCTGTTTTGTGTGCTTTGCACAAACCCCAATCAAATCTTGTCCAAACGGCTAGAAATCTTTAGGAGCTTATAAATAGAGGTTCACACTTAGTTTTCCACAAGATTTCACAACTCCAAAGTGTCAAACCTATAGTGAGATTTTCCACAACCTCCAAGCTCCAAATTAGTCATCCAAAGCCTAATTTCCACATCCTTCATCAATCATCATACTAGCAATTGTTGTGCTCAATTAGAGAGTGAATCCCACTCGGTTACAAGAGTTGTCAAAGAAGCAAGGACTTCGGTGAAAGCCCGAAGTGTCCCTCTCGGATTGTGAGAGGAAGAATTCAAGCAAGCGACGGTTGTTCGCGTTGCTTGTGGTGTAAAAGGCGTTCTCTCCCGGCCCGGAACGGGGAGTGGTTAGTGAAGACGTAGGCGGAGCTCGCAGAGTCGAGCGGAGCTTACAAGAGAGGACTAGGACCCGGGTGGGGTGCCGAACCTCTATAAAAACGCCGAGTCTCTTTGTGGTTTGCATTTTCGCTTTCGTTACTTGCTTGTTTTGTTTAAAATTCCGCTGCGCATCTTGATTGCTTAAATAAGTAGGTGATTAGCGTAAAAGTGATTAGTAGACCCATAACTCACACGATCCTACAGGAGAGTGTGAGGGAACCACCAGCATCATCAAGCATAGGATCGCGGATCGCAAACGCAAACTCGACTAGATCGGGTGCTGCATTTATTGTCGGTACCACTACGGCCACCGAGGCACGCATGGCGGCCTTAATGCGCCGTATGGATTCGATTGAGCTCCAAAACCAACAAGGTGTGTCTCATGTGTCTGCATCTGGTATGGTTCCTTGTTATTTGTGTGATAGGATAGGTCATGTAGGAGGTAAGTGTGCATCCATTCCTCCTGAGATGGAATATGTCAATGTGATCTATGATAGATCCAGGAATGACCCATACTCATCATCACATAATCCCGGATGGAGGAACCACCCTAACTTTTCATGGAACCAAAACAATGTCCAAGGTGGTCCTTCAAAATTCTCTAGACCACCTAACAGACCACACCAACCTCCCATGCATTCACAATCTTTTCAGTCACCCCAAGCCCAGATCACCAACCTACCTGGTTTCCCAAATTATAACAACATGGAAACCCATTTTAATTCGCTTGATAACTTGACTCGTGGACTTGAGAACTCAATAAAACAAATTATGTCATCCACAAGTCAAGTTCTCACTTCAAATCAGGATACCATCAAATCTCTAGAGCTTGAGATGGGCCAATTGGCTCAGTCTATCATGAGAGAGAGAGACTCTGCCTAGCCAACCTGTGGCTAACCCCCATTCTCAACATCACTCGAACATGCAAAATGCAAGTTCAAGACCACAGGTGGGGAAGTGAACTGTGTGGAAGAACATGTGTACCATGTCAATGCCATTGTAACCCTGAGAAATAGTAAGCAGGTCACAACAACGTTTCCTTGCCACTAAATCCATCTGTGCAGCCTATGCAGTCCCTTTGTGGGAAAGATGGTGAGAAAGAGGCTGAGGGTAATACAACAATGCCTATTTCTCAGGCATTGTAGAAAACCTACCTGCCAAAGGCTCCATATCCTAGTAGGTTAACTAAGAAACAGAGTGACAGCGTTGACAAAATACTGGAGATATTCAAGAAAGTGAATGTCAACATTCCCTTGTTAGACATGATTCAACATATACATCCCTATGCAAAATTCTTGAAGGATCTCTGTATGACTAAGAGCAAACCAACATCCCTAGCAAAGCCTTTTTGCCGGCTAATGTGAGCTCGATCATTTCGAACCCAACGTACGTCAAATTGAAGGACCCAGGTAGTCCAACAATTTCATGTGTCCTTGGGAACTCTCGCATTTATAATGTCTTGCTAGATCTAGGGTCGGCGGTTAATCTCTTTCCATCTTTTGTATCAATGATTAAGCCTAGGTGAGCTCAAGCCTACGAAAACAACTTTACAGTTGGCTGATCGTTCGATCAATGTCCCGATGGGGGTCATCGAAGATGTCCTAATTAGGGTTGGTGATTTCATATTTCCTATTGACTTCGTCATCCTTGAAACTCAACTAGTCAAGACTACCCACTCTCAGATTCCATTGATTTTGGGTAGACCATTTCTGGCGACGTCAAATGCCTTAATCAATTGTCGAACTGGACTTATGAAATTGTCGTTCGGGAACTTGACCGTGACATTCCATGTGTTCAATAAGTCTAGGCAACCGACATCTTTTGAGGATCCCATGGAAATCAATCTTATCCGGGACATTGAAGAAGAAATAGAAGAAGAGGACGGGGGCGAGCTGAGAAATGATGTGCATGTTGTTCAGTACATGTGTGCTCCTCCTATATTACATCTTGAGCTAGATATCACTCCTCGCCTCAAGGAGCCACCCACAATTGAGCTTAAAGAACTCCCTAAGGAACTGAAACACATTTTTCTTGGTCCCGATAGGTCATTTCCGGTGATTATTTCATAGACGTTGACTGAGGATCAGGAAGAGCGTCTGATTCAAGTCCTAGAGGAGCACAAATCAGCCATTGGGTGGTCCTTAAAGGACATTAATGGGATAAGTCCCGATGTCATGCAACATCACATCTTTATGGAGGATGACGCACGACCACGTCGCGACCCCAAAGGCGTCTAAATCCAGCCATAACAGAAGTATTTAAGAAAGAGATCATCTAGTGTTTAGATCATGACATCATTTTTCCCATTTCGAACAATGCTTGGGTAAGTCCTGTCCAGGTTGTGCCCAGGAAGTCGGGAATCACTGTTGTCCTGAAGGACAACAATGAGCTTGTACCCACACGACTTCAAACTGGGTGGCGAGTCTGCATTGACTATAAGAAGTTGAATGCGGTCACGCGTAAGGACCACTTCCCTATACCTTTCATCGACCAGATGTTGGAGAGGCTCGCAGGGCACACTTATTACTGTTTCCTCGATGGTTATTCAGGCTACAATCAAATCCTAGTTACCCCTGAAGACCAAGAGAAAATCACGTTCACTTGTCCTTTCGGGACGTTTGCTTATAGACGTATGCCTTTCGGACTATGCAATGCACCAGCAACATTCCAACGTTGCATGTTAAGTATCTTTTCCAACATGGTTGAGAACTTCCTTGAGATTTTCATGGATGATTTCTTGGTTCATGGCACCTCCTTTGATGAGTGCTTGCACCACCTGTGCCTTGTTTAGAAGAAGTGTTCGGAAAAGAACTTAGTCCTTAATTGGGAAAAGTGTCATTTCATGGTTACAAAAGGCATCGTATTGGGTCACACGGTATCTCATAATGGTATCAAGGTGGATAGGGCAAAGATTGAGCTTATTTCTAAGCTTTCCCCACCCACCACGGTAAAAGTAATCCTGTCATTCCTTGGACACGCTGGTTTTTATCGGCGTTTTATTAATGATTTCAGCAAGATAGCTCACCCCCTTGACGAGTTTGCTTGCTAAAGGCACATCTTTTGAGTTCACATCTGAGTGCATGACTGCATTTGAATTGCTGAAGCGTGAGTTGACCTCCACTCCTATTATTAAGGCACCGGTGTGGACTCTACCTTTCGAGCTGATGTGTGATGCATCTGATTATGCGATAGGAGAAGTTTTGGGTTAGAAAGTTGACAAATTGCCTCATGTGAGCTTTTACGAAACTCATACTCTCAACGACGCCCACCTTAACTACTCCTTTACTGAGAAAGAGTTCCTCGCGATCATATTTGCAATGAAATTTTTTGTCAGTACCTCATTGGGTCGCATGTCATCATCTACACCGATCACTCAGCTCTTCGCTACCTTTGTCCCAAAAGGATGCGAAACCCCGTCTCGTTCGTTGGATCTTGTTGTTGTAAGAATCCAACCTTGAGATACGTGATAGGAAGGGTGCAAGAACGTCGTGGCAAATCACCTTTCTCACATTCCAGTTGAGCTTTCACAAGATCCACTGGTGAACGTGTTCTTTCCTGACGAGAACCTTATGGTAATAGCCTCACCCCCGTGGTTTGTTGACATTATGAAGTGTGGGGGAGGTGTTGGCTCATTGGACACAAAATGAGAAGGCCAAATTCAAGTCGTTAGTCAAGCACTTCTATTGGGTTGATTCCTACTTGTTTAAGTATTGTGCCGATCAAATAATAGGAAGGTGCAATCCTAACAACGAGATTCAGAGCGTCTTGTCTTTTTGCCATAAGGAGGCATGTGGTGGGCACTTCTGTGCCAAGGAAACCGCTGCCAAAGTACTCCAATGAGGCTTTTACTGGCCCACGTTGTTCCAAGACGCTTTTGCATTTTGCAAAGCATGTGATATGTGTCAACGTGTGGTCCGCATTGGAAGATGCGATATGATGCAACTCGATCCTATCCTAGTGGTCAACATCTTTGATGTTTGGTGAATTGACTTCATGGGCCCTTTCCCCGTGTCCCATGGTCACACCTACATTCTGGTGGCGGTTGATTATGTGTCGAAAGGGGGTTAAGCAATCCCCACTCGCACTAACGATCGCAAGGATATGATCAAATTTCTTAAATAACACATATTTACGAGGTTTGGGACACCTCGTTGTATCATAAGTGATTGGGGAACACACTTTGCGAACCAATCCCTCGAGGTAGTGTTGAGGAAATATTCCATCATGCACAAGTTGGCCACACCTTGTCATCCTCAAACCAGTGGCCAGGTGGAAATTTCCAACCGTCAACTCAAGCAAATTCTAGAAAAAATGGTTAGCTTCGAGGAATGATTGGTCGGTGATTGGACGATTACATCCAGACTCTTGTTTGGACGATTCGAGTGGATTTAATTTGTGTTTTGTAGTTTTTCTTTGTTTCAGGAGACGTGGAGTCGCCAGGAGGAACACCTGGAGAAATTTGGAGGCATTCTGGGAACTTCAGACCGCCAATCAGTGGCCTGAGACCGCCAATTGACGGTCTGGTGAGCTCATTTTACTCTCTTATTTCTGTGGCGTGTTTAAATAATTTATGTAGTGATCTGGGACTTGATTTGGCATGTTTTGACTTATAGTTTGTTCCCAGATCCATAATCAAACCTCCTTTAAGCAACTTGGACCCTAAAACTCAAAGCAAAAGATTATGCATTTTTTTGTTTAGGTCATGCATCATGTATGTGACTTAGGCATTTAGATTGTCTTTTATCTTAGCTTTATTTTCTGTTGTTGAGAGTTGGCGTGAGGTACGCACCTTCTACTGTCATTCATGCATTTCGTATGAACATGCATTAGTTAGTAGGAAGTGCATTGAAACAAGTGTGAGTTGAGTGTTTGTTTGGAGAGTTGATTGCTAGATTAGGACTCCAAAACGCTACTAAGGAGGGGTTGTCCCATAAAAGATAGGGTGGGGGATTTCATCACCCTTTCCTTCGCCCCAAAAACGACACTAATCAAGATCCTAATTTTAAAATCAAGTAGACATTGGCCTTAAGGAATTCGAATGCATTAGGAGAGTGATCCGGTCCCAACCGTCATGACCTGATCGACGTTGCCCACTTTGTCGATAGTAGGAGAGACGAGATCCCCGGATCTTGGCTCCCTTGCCGGGATTTGTGGTGCTCGTCGTAGGGAGGTGAGGTGTGTTGAGGCCGTGTGACCTTGCAGTTAGGCATCGTCTAGCTGTAAGGACCTATAGCGACCTTAGGATTGCATGGGCCTTGTTTTCTTGTGTGCTCTACTTGTACCCATCCGCCGTAGCATAAGGACTTCTTCCCTTCTCTCCTGAGTCACTCTTTCTCTCCTGTGTTCCCCCGTCTTCTCCTCTACGCACATTCTTTGAAAAAGAAAAAAGAGAAAAAAAGAAGAAAAAAAGGTTTTGGTTTGTGTGTGTGCACCTTTGTGTATGCTTTCGTGGACACGAGACGAGAGGGGTCGTTTGACGAGGAGCGTTGTCAATCCAGCTTTGGTCATCGATTTCTCGACACCTTCCTCCTCTCGTGTCGCACGTAGTACAGGTTCAATGGTTTCTAATTTCCGTGAGGAGGAGCAATTGCTGGACCCACCTGCTCCACCAGTGCTTCCAGTTGTCGGTCCCATACCTCAACGTGATCGATGCTACCCGAGCCGTACGGCTCTACCCTCATGCATCGTATTATCAGAGGCTAATGGGAACCATTTTGAGGTTAAGCCTCAGTTTATTTCCATGCTCCCTCACTTCACTGGGAAAGGTGACCCCTATATCTATCTTAGGGAATTTGAGGAGGCTTGTGCTATGTTCAAGCTGCAACAACTTAGCACAGACTCCATCCATCTTAGGCTTGTCCCCTTTGCGCTGAAGGATGACGCCAAGAAGTGGTTGTACAGCAACCAGGCGAATGCCTTTAGCACTTAGGATGAGTTTCAATCTGCATTCCTCAAGAAGTACTTCCCAAATCATCAGACTCAAAAATTGAGGAACGAAATCAATTCGTTCTATCATCATGAGACCGAACCATTTCATGCATATCTTGAGAGGTTCAAAGAGCTACTATCCTCGTGTCCTCACCATGACATCGAGTTGTGGCGCCTTTGTCAGATTGTTTACGAAGGTCTTCACATCCCGTCAAGAACGCTCCTTGATTCCATGTGTCAAGGAGAGTTCTTGGGAAAGGATGAAAGGGAGGCATGGGCCTTCCTAGAAGACCTTGCTGAGAAAACCATGCAGTGGGAGAGTGTAAGGGAACCACCTGCATCATCTAGCATAGGAGCGAGGATCGCGAATGCAAACTCAACTAGATCGGGTTCCGCAGTTGCTGTCGATACCACTACGGCCACCGAGGCGCACATGGCGGCCTTAGTGCGCCGTATTGATTCGATTGAGCTCCAAAAACAACAAGGTGCACCTCACATGTCCACATCTGGTCCAGTTCCCTATTTTTCAAGTGGTAGGATAGGTCATGTAGAAAGCGAGTGTGAGTCCATTCCTCTTGAGAAGGAGCGTGTCAATGTCATCTATGATAGAGCCATGAATGACCCATACTCATCATCTTATAATCCTGGATGGAGGAACCACCCCAATTTTTCATGGAACCAAACTAATGCCCTGGGTGGTCCTTCAAACTCCTCTAGACCTCATTACCAATCACACCAACCTCCCATGCATGCACAATCCTATCAGCCACCCCAAGCGCAAACCACCAATCAATCGGGTTTCCCAAATTCCAACAATATGGAAACCCGATTCAATTCGCTTGAGACCTTGACTCGTGGACATGAAAACTCAGTGAAATTTTTTATGTCAACCACGAGTCAAGTTCTCACTTCAAATCAGCAGACCATCAAATCTCTAGAGCTTCAGATGGGCCAATTGGCTTAGTCTGTACATGAAAGAGAGATAGGGTCTTTTCCTAGCCAGCCTGAGGCTAACCCCCGTATGTACCAGCAACAACACATGCAAAATGAGAATGTGGTACCTCGGGGGAGGCAAGTGAACCATGTGGAGGAACTTGTTCACCATGTCAATGCCATTGTTACCTTAAGAAATGGAAACCAGCTTGACAATCACATTTCCTAGCCACACCCACCCCCATCTATGCAGCCCCTCAGTGGGAATGGTGGTGAAGAAGAGGATGTGGGTGAGGGTAATACACCAAGGCTTCCTTCTTAGGCACCGCAGAAAACCTACCTGCCAAAATCTCCCTATCCAAGTAGGTTAACCAAAAAACAGAGTGACAACATGGACAAGATATTAGAGGTGTTTAAGCAAGTAAAGGTTAACATCCCCTTGTTGGATGTCATCCAACAAATACCTCAATATGCCAAAGTGTTGAAGGATCTCTGCACAACCAAGAGGAAGACCAATGTTCCTAAGAAAGCATTCTTGGTTGCAAATATCAGCTCACTTTTGTCCAATCCCACCTACACAAAATACAAGGACCCTGGGTGTCCTACTATTCAGTGTACGATAGGGGACACTAGAATGAGCAATGTTTTGCTTGATTTAGGATCAGCGGTCAACCTCCTCCCATTCTCCGTTTATCAACAGTTGAACTTGGGAGAATTGAAACCAACTAAGATCACCCTTCAATTGGCGGATAGATCCATTCGTATTCCCATGGGGATTATCGAGGACGTGCTTATCAAAGTTGGAGATTTTATATTTCCAGTCGATTTTGTTGTCCTCGATACGAATCCTGTTGCGAACACCAACTCTAAATACCTTTGATTTTGGGTAGACCATTTCTGGCAACCTCCAATGCCTTGATTAATTGTCGAAATGGTCTCATGAAGCTCTCATTCGGTAACATGAGTGCCGAGTTTCATGTGTTCAACTCTGGTAGGCAACGAGAACCCATGGATGAACCTTTAAATCTAAATCTCATCCGCCAATTGGAGAAAGCACCACAAAATCAACGAACACCCCTAACCCCAATGCAACCCGTTGAGAATGTTCGTGGGCCCAGCGAAAACTCATTGCCTGTCTTCGCAATGCAACAGAGTGAGCTGGCCTCGAACATGAATGTCCAAAGGGAGTGTTCGTTGCATGATTCGGTTGAGAGTACTAGTGAGAGTGAGACACCTCATCACACACCTATACCAGAAGGTGTCTCTACCTCATGTCCCATGGCCATTGAGCCATTTGAGCTTCATATTGACTCCAACAAGGACCCACCTTTGACCGAGCTTATGCTTGATGATATAAATGATGGTGGGAGGTCCCTGTTGGATGACTTGGGGAGAAGCCCCATTTTTAGTGATGCAGGTCTGCTGCATCCATCGAATGAGCTTGAGGAACTCATTCCGATGCACCCGCCTATTGGTTGGAGGGTTTTGTTCGATGAGCAACTAAACCCTAGTGAGGCAACACAACTTCATTCTTTGTTGCCCATACCCAACCAATATCACGAGGGGTTCGAGCCTTTCAGCTTTGACCTTTCACCCCTCATGACCCCTCACAGTACCAGTGAAGTTTGCCCATCTCGGCAAGTCTCTGGTCCTCATGACTTGATGTTCTCATTTGATGTTCCTTGACCAAATGATTATGAGAATATCTTGGTTGATGTATTTACCTTGTAAAAAAAAAGAAAAAAACAAAATCAAAAAAGAAATAGAAAAAAGCAGCAATAAAAGACTCCTTCTGTGAGCATCGATTGTTGTGGGCCCCAACCCCTGTGTACTTGGGCCCAATTTCTTCACGCATTTATCTCCCTTCTTCATCTTCTCACAGGTATTGAGGGAATTTGGGTTTGTGTCCATCAACATGACCCTGAACGTCCCTTTGTACTTCATGTTGGTGAGATCTTTCCTTTTTCATGCATATATCCATGTAGTATCTTGTTCACATTCATTGAGGACGATGCATGAAGTAGGTGTGGGGGGTCTTTTACGTGTGTACATAGTCGAGTCTTTTCTTTTGATTTTTGTTTTCTTTTGTGTGCATTGTTAGGGTCATGTTAGTGTGCCGTATTTAACATCGATATATCTGCTTGCCATGATCCTTGGGTGACTTGTCTTCTTTTGCTTGCCTAGTGCTTTAAAATTTTCACATTTCTTTCAAAATCTTCATGTGTTTGTGAAAGAAAATGTTTTTGTAGGTTTTGCGTGTGTTTAGCATGTGCAAAACCGTTGAGAGGCAAAGTAAAAAGAAAGCTCCCAAAATTGTCTTGAACTTGATGCATTAGGATTTCTACTTTACTGGCTTTAGGTCTTACCGAGTCGTTAGGATGCACCCTGGTTTTCCCTCGGGGGGCGTGTAATTATAGAGTTTCAGCACTCAAACATTTAAAGAAGTCCACCCTGAACCTAGTGAGTCTAATAATCCGTGTTTGTTAGTATATAGAAGTTTGTCGTAGTCAAGGGACCTTAATCTCTTTTTGTGAAACATAAGTGTAGGGGTTTTGGTTCCCATGTAGATAAATGAATAAGTGGTGTTCTCTCTTCTCGCACGGCTCCTATCACTCGGGAAAGTAGGTCTGAGGGGCCTTTGTACCTGGTGCTTTCGAGTCATTTGACTTGGGATGCACCGACCGAACTCCCGTTACACGGGTGGTAGGGATCACCCTATGTGTAGATTTGGGGAAGGTGTACGTGATAGTGTAAGTCCTCATCGGCAATGATGCATGAAACCTGACCCTGGGAGAATCAAACACCAACCAATAAAATGCTCTAAATAAGAAAAAAAAGAGAAAAAACAAAGTCAAATAAGAACCAAAATGGACTTTACACATTGTATCACATGCAGAAGTTAAGGTTGCCCATGTCTTTCACTTAAGTCCTTAACTAACTCTCACGAATAACTCATTAGGCTAGGTGTGTGGACCGATTACATATATAGAGTCGACCCGTAGTATTACCGCGTCCCATGATCGACAAAATAAGTCCAACGAGTCGTGTACCTAGATTGATTAATGCATCTTGTTTGGATTTTGTGGGTATATCCGTTGAAAACCCTCAGGAGATAGCACTCCTCCTCCTTGGCGACAAGGAGGTTTAACGGCTTGTTGCACGTGCTAAGTGCAACCGTGATTCCTACGAAAGTGAGTTAGGATTTCTTGTTTTTCGTATGCTTTTTCCTTTCTTTGTTTTGCTCGGGACTAGCAAAAGTTAGGTGTGAGGCTATTTGATTGACATCATTTCATGCTTATATTTGTATCTTATATTCATTATTTTTCACCTAAACAACGCTATGTTACGAGTTTTATGTTTAGTTTTCAGAAATAAATAGGTTTGAAGAGATGAAGCATAAAAGAACCCAAAAGCTGAGAAAAAAACTGAATTGTGAGATCTGGGGACTAAGATGCAAGGGAGAAGGACCTGAATGTAAGATAGAAGGACCTAATAGCAAAACAGAATACTCCACACCATCATGGGGAGTATTTTAACAATTCGATTCGGGTCGGAGCTCCAACAAACTAAGTGAATGCATCCAAGACCAGCAAATATACCAAGAAAAGCCCACAACAAAAATGAGCAGGATCTGAACCATATAGACCGCCAATTGGCGGTCCATTTTGGCCCAAATCCGCTAAAATTTCTCCAGCACATGTATTAGAGGATGTTTAGGCTATTTTTGGTATCTGTTTAGTCCCACATCGGGGGATTGTCCCGGTTTGCCTTTTTCCATGGCTATAAATAGAACTCTTCACCTTCCATTGTAATCACTTCATATTTTAAGTGGCTATTCTTCGTATTAGAAGTGAGGCCTTGAAGCACACACTAAAGTAGGAGGATGCTACTTGAAATGTGAGTCATTTTATCAATAAAGTTTTGTGTTTCTTTCTTTGTTTGTTTATGTTTCTTTTATTGTTTGTGCATGTTTTAGTTTAATCGTCTTTTATTTCTAGCTTAGTTTCAATATGCTTTCTTTGCTTAGTTTAATAATTAGTGTAATGTTTAGTGAGTAGTTCCATCCCCTTTGGGGGTCGAGTAGATGAACATACATGCATTAAAGAATGGGATGAATGCTTTATTTTTGATGTGTTGATAAAACATGAATGTATGCTTGCTTGTTTAGGATAGAATTTATAACTTGATGAGTTTTGCCAAAATGATTAGACACCTCTCATGCTTGTTTAGGTTCTGAAATAAACAACTTGCATATGTAAATGTTAATCAACTAAGTTGGTGAATAGATTGATAGGTTTTGCCATAACATTTAGACACTTCCTATGCTTGATAAACACCACCTTCATGTTCTTAAAGAATGTATTCTACACCCACCTCTTTGCATGTGTGCACTCACTCCACCCCTTAGGGGTTTTCCCATTTCTGTATTCCAGCATTCTTCCTTTGTTCTTAGCTTAGTTATTATTTCATTGTTTGGTTCTTCCTTTTGCATTTCCTACTTCTTAGCGAGTATAGAGTAGAGTAGCATAAACATCTTTCTCCCCCTATTTTTGCCACTTGATTTTGTACAAGCAAGAGGCTACTCACCTCCCTAAGGACGACCCGTACTTGCCACCGCTTCATCGCGGCCGTGCACTTGCGGTTTAAATTAAAACGTTCAACAGTCGGTTAAGCTTAATGATGCATTATGGGCCTTCCACACTGCATTTAAAACCGACCTTGGCATGTCCCCCTACCGGCTAGTTTATGGAAAAGCTTGCCATCTTCCTGTAGAGCTTGAGCACCGGGCATTATGGGCAATCAAACATCTTAACATGAGTCTTGATGTTTCCAATGCCAATCGCAAGCTGGACCTCAACGAGTTGGAGGAGTTGAGAAATGAAGCTTATGAGAATGCCAAGATCTGCAAGTCCCTCACTAAATTTTCCACGACCGCTTGGTCAGAATCAACACCTTCATGGTGAGACAAAGGTCTTGTTGTATAACTCTCGCCTCCACTTGTTTCTGGGGAACTTCGGAGTCGTTGGTTTGGACCCTTTATTGTTTTAATCATTTCCCTCATGGAGCGGTTGAGATTCAGAACCGAAGTACCAACGACGTGTTCAAAGTTAATGGACACCGGCTAAAACCGTACTTGGAGGGGAACACGATAGAGGTCAAGGCGGAAGTCGTGTCTTTACACGAACTTGCCGAGGATGTGATCACTTGACCTGATCCATCCTTTCATTTTGTTGTACATATCTTTGAAAAAAAAGAAGAAAGAAGAAAAAACTGAAAAGAAGAAAACAAAAAATAGAAGTGCCTTTTGATATTTTTCCATGCTCCTTTGTTAAAGACGAGTGATTCTTTACCCTACCCATCATCCACCCCAACCAAAACACGTTTTCGTCTTCTGGCCTCCACCGAAAGAAAAGCTTTTCCCAGATTTGACAACCAGACCACCGATCAGCGACCTGCTGTGCAGATTTGCCCTTAAATCTTCGGTTGGGAGTTTATTTTGTTGGGGGAAGTCAGTTTTAGTTGGTTTTGAGTTTTTTTTGTTTTTTCTTGCGTCGACGTGCTTTTGTCTCCACCCCTCGCGCATCGTGTTCGTCTCCGCCGCTGCTTGTTCCTCCGTTAAAGCTCGCCAAGGTAGGTACAAGTATGACCATCCCACATTTAATTCCAGAACTTTATTTTGCCTCCCTGATTCGTGATTTCGGAGAACCCTTCTACAATAGAATCACAGTAAAAGGGTGGTATCATTTATTGTATGAGGGTGATGAAACCATGTACGTAGAACCTCTCGTACATGAGTTTTATTGTAAACTTGAGTTTGACAAGACCGGACAACTCGAGTTTAATGTCACCCTTAGAGGGTTAAACACACCGTGACACCCCATAGTGAATGATCTCGTGCTCACTCGTGACATTAATTTTTACCGATCTTTGCTTGGGCACGGGCAATGCGCACATCTACTCCAATGTGCACATTGTAGCCAGGTAGGTTGATTGAATCAGTTATAATAACGCAAGTGCATGGTCACGTTGAAGTAGTGGCAAATACGGGTCGGTCCACATGGAGCATGTGTGAGTCGAATTTGCAATACTCGAGTGTGGGAAAAGAAAAAGGAGATGAAGGTCAAAACTACACTACAATACGAAAGAAATTGGAAAATATGCAATAAAACTAGACCCCTTAGGGGGTAGAGAAAGAACATGGAAATGAAGATGTGTGGTGTATTGTGTTTACTTGTGCTCATCAAAATATGTCATACTTGAAATCCATATAACTCAAATTCAACTTTGCCTCCACATGAAATAATATAAAACATTATCATTAAAACATATAAGACAATAATTGAAATGAAGCAAATATGTCCACATGCATAATCACTCAAATTCAACTATGTCTCCACATGAAATAAGATTTATCACAATCATTAAAACATACAAGACATTAATTTGGATAAAGCCAACATGAGCACATGCATGCACATGCCTTGTTCCCCTCTTCCACTCCATCCTTATCCTAACCTCATCATTCCCCATAAAATAGGTCCACTAATCTAAGCATGTGTTAAGCTTCATTCAACAACATTAGCACATCAAAGATAAGAGTGAAATCCCATTAGACGGTTATGGAAATCATGTGAAGCTCAAAGGATTAGATTAACACACTCTCACCCATCACATGACCAAATCAACTTCTTCTCCACCCTCAATGGGGATGGACTACTCTCTATTCATCTCTACACTAACGAAAGCATGAAAAGAACATAAACCATTGAAAGAAATGTAGAAGATTAAATTAAACAAACAACATATAAGAAATTGCATCAAAGGAAAACATCAACATAATGAAGAACTAGACTAGATTAAGAAAATAAAAGACAATGTTTGCTCCTCTCCAACCCCTTATTACACTACTAAAACAAGAAACTAAAACCTACTATAATAGGGGAGGGATGAAGAAGGTGGAGAGGAGGGATTACAATGGTATATATAGACTAATACATGGTTAGGATTAATCTGGGAATGAACGGACGACTGTAAATAACATCTAGTAGTCCAATAATGCTCTGACCCGACAACCCGAACCAAAATCGAAATTGGAGACCATTTGGGCCATTTTAATTTGCCAGTGGTGGATGCAAATCCACTATTGGCGGATCAAATAGATCCGATCGGTCTGAAATTTTGTGTCCCACTTTATTTCTTCATTTGTCACGTGGGGTGAAGTCATGCTCTTCTGGCTCGAATCACTTTGAGTTTAATTGGCAAAATACTGAATCAAGTCACGTGTCATCATATTTTGCACTTCACAATTAGGTCCCTCCGGGTTTGCACTTGGGTCCTTCCTGATTTGCGATCCAGTCCTAATGCGTTACAAATAGGTCCAAAATCTTCCAAATCAGTCCATACTTGTTACATTTAGGTCATTTTTGCTCTCTTCCTCTTCTTTATTACCTAACTCCTGAAACACTACAAAGAACAACTAGAGTAACACAATATTGGGGTAAAATAAAGGATATATAGCATGAATATGATGCATGCTATGCTACTAATCAAATACCCCCACACTTACCTTTTTCTAGTCCCGAGCAAAACAAAGAAAGAGAAAAATGAAGGAAAGACATAAAAAAATAGGGAAATCCTAACTCACTTTCGTAGGAATCACGGTTGCACTTAGCACGTGCAACAAGTCGTTAAACGTCTTTTTGCCAAGGAGGAGGTGTGGTGTCTCCTGAGGGTTTTCAGCGAATATATCCACAAAATCCGAACAATGATGCATTAATAAACCTAGAAACTCGACTTGATGGACTCATTTTTGTCGATCATTTGACATGGTAATACTACGGGCCGACTCTATATATTTATCTAGTCCACACACCTAGCCTAATGAACCATTCGTGCAAGTTAATTAAGGACATAAGTGAAAGACATGGACAACCTTAACATCCTCAAGTGATACAAAGTGTAAAGTCCATTAAGGTTCTTATTTGCATTACTCTTTTTTTCTTTGTTTTAGTTGGTGTGTAATTCTCCCAGGGTCAGGTTTCGTGCATCATTGCATATGAGGACTTACACTATCACGTACACCTTTCCCCACATCACCACAAAGGGCAATTCCTACCACCCGTGTAACAGGAGTTTGGTCGGTGCATCCCAAGTCAGATGACTCGAAAGCACGAAGCACTAAGTCCCCTCAGACCTAATTTCCCGAGTGGTAGGAGTCATGCGAGAAAAGAGAACATCTACTCACTTATTTCTTTTCTACACATGAAGCAAAACCCCTACACCTAAGGTTTCACAAAAAAGTTTAAGTGTCACTGACTACAACAAACTTCCTTATATTAACAAACACGAATTATTTGACTCACTAGGTTCAGGGTGGACTTCTTTATTTGTTTGAGTACTCAAACCCTATGATTACTCTCCCCCCGAGGGAAAACCAATGTGCATCCTAATGACTAGATAAGGCCTAAAGCCGGTATACTAGATATCCTAATGCATCAAGTTCAAGACAATTTTTGGGAGCTTCCTTTTACTCTGCCTCTCAACGGTTTTGCACATGCCAAACACACGCAAAGCTCACAGAACATTTTCTTTCGTAAACACATTAAGATTTTTGAAAGAAATGTAAGAATTAAAGCACTAGGCATGTAAAAGAAGACAAGTCACCCAAGGATCATGGCAAGCAAATATATCGATATTAAATGGAGCATGATTGACATCATTTCATGCTTATATTTGTATCTTATATCCATTATCTTTCACCTAAACAATGCTACGTGACGAGTTTTATGTTTGAATTTCAGAAATAAATAGGTTTGAAGAGATGAAGCATAAAAAGACCCAAAAGCAGGGAAAAATGACTGAATTGTGAGACCTGGGGACTAAGATGCAAGGGAGAAGGACCTGAACGTAAGACCGAAGGACCAAAGAGCAAAACAGAAAACTCCACACCATCTTGGGGAGTATTTTGACAATTAGATTCGGGTCGGAGCTCCAATAAACAACGTAGATGCATCAAAGACCGACAAAGAAATCCATAAAAGCCCAGAATAAATTCCAGCCGGATCCAGACTATATAGACCGCTAATTGGCGGTTTGGTTTGGCCCGAATCCGCTAAGATTTTGGTGGGTCGCGTATTAGTGTGTAGTTAGTCCATTTCTGGTATCTGTTTAGTCCACATCGGCAGATTGTCTCGGATTGCCTTTTTCTTTGGCTATAAATAGAACTCTTCACCTTCTATTGTAATCACTTCACATTTTGAGTGGCTATTCTTCCTACTAGAAGTGAGGCCTTGAAGCACACACTAAAGTAGGAGGATGCTACTTGAATTGTGAGTCATTTTAATAAAAGTTTCTTTATTATGTTGTTTGTTTCATGTTGCTTGTTTTACTTTGTTTAATTTCATTTCATTAGTTTTACTAGCTTAGTTAATATGCTTTTCTTGCTTAGTTTAATAATTAGTCTAATGTGTAGTGAGTAGTTCCATCCCCTTTGGGGGTGGAGTACATGTTCATACATGCATTAGAGAATGGAATGAATGCTTTATTTACAATGTGTTGATAAACATGAATGTATGCTTGCTTGTTTAGGATAGAACTTATAACTTGATGAGTTTTGCCAAAATGATTAGACACCTCTCATGCTTGTTTAAGGTTCTGAAATAACCAGCTTGTGTATGTAAATGTTAATCAACTAGGATAGTGAATGGATTGATAGGTTTTGCCATAACATTTAGACACTTCCTATGCATGATAACACTACTTTATTTGTGCTTAAAGAATGTGTTCAACACCCAACTTTTTGCATGTGTGCACGCACTGCATCCCTTAGGGGCTTTCTATTTCTGAATTCCAGCACTTATTTAGTTCTTAGTTGAGTTTGGTAGTTCATCGTTTATTGCTTTCGTTCGCATTTCGTACTTCGTATTGTAGTGTAGCGTAGAGTAGGATAATCAAACTCTCTTCTCCATTTTCGTCACTTGATTTCTGATAAACAAGAGGCTGCTCACCTCCCTGTGGAGGACCCGTATTTGCCACGTCTTCACCGACGCCGTGCACTTGCGGTTTAATTAAAACATTCAACAAGTTTTTGGTGCCGTTTCTGGGGAGGTGCCAGTCCAGACTCTTGTTTGGACAATTCAAGTGGATGTAATTTGTGTTTTGTAGTTTTGCTTTCTTTCAGGAGACTTGGAGTAAAGGGGAAGCAGCTGGAGAAATTGGAAGGCAACCTGGGCACTTTGGACCGCCAATCAGCGGTCTGGTGAGATCCGTTTGTCTTTTCCTTTCTTTGTGTTGTTACCATACTTGATTTAGGAATCTGGGACTCGATTTGGCATGTTCTGACTCTTAGATTGCTCCCAGATTAATAATCAAATCCCTTTAAGAAACTTGGACTCTAAAACCCATAGAAAAAGATTAAGCATTCTTTCTTGTTTAGGTCATGCATCATGTATGCTACTTAGGCACGTAGATTGTCTTTTATTTTAGCTTTATTTTCAGTTGCTGAGTGCTCGCGTGAGGTACGCACCTTCTACTCTCATTCATGCATTTCGTATGAAAATGCATTAGTTAGTAGGAAGTGCATTAAAACAAGTGTGAGTTGAGCGTTTGTTTGGAGAGTTGATTGTTAGATTAAGACTCCAAAACGCTACTAAGGAGGGGATGTCCCATAAAAGATAAGGTGGGGGATTTCATTACCCTTTCCTTCACCCCACAAAGCACACTAATCAAGATCCTAATTTCTAAAATCAAGTAAACATTGGCCCTAAGGATCTTGGACGCATTAGGAGAGTGATCTGGTCCCGACCGTCATGGCCTGATCGGCGTTGCCCACTCTGTCGATAGTAGGATAGATGAGATCTCCGGATCTTGACTCACTTGCTGGGCTTTGTGGTCCTCATCGTACGGAGGTGAGGCGTGTTGAGGCCGTGTGACCTCGCAGTTAGGCGTCATCTAGCTATAAGGACCTATAGCGACCTTAGGATTGTTTGAGCCTTGTTTGCTTGTGTGATTCTACCTGTACCCATCCGCCGTAGCTTAAAGACTTCTTCCCTTCTCTCCTGAGTCATTGTTTCTCTCCTGTGTCCCCCCGTCTTCTCCTCTACGCACATTCTTTGTCAAAAAAAAGTTTTGATTTGTGTGTGTGCACCTTTGTGCAGGCTTTCGTGGGCACGAGACGAGAGTGACCGTTTGACGAGGCGTGTCGTCAACCCTGTTTCGGTAGTCGATTTGTCGATGCCTTCTTCCTCTCGTGTCGCACACAGTCCGGGTTCAATGGCTGCTAATTTCCGTGAGGATGAGCAGTTGCTGGACCCACCTGTTCCACCTGTGCTTCATGTTGTAGCTCCCATACCTCTACGTGATCGATGTTACCCGAGCCGTACTGCTCTACCCTCATGCATCGTATTGCCAGACGCAAATGAGAACCATTTTGAGGTTAAGCCTCAGTTTATTTCCATGCTCCCTCACTTCACTCGAAAAGGTGACCCCTATATCTTTCTTAGGGAATTTGAGCAGGTCTGTGCTATGTTCAAGCTGCAACAACTTAGCACAGACTCCATCCATCTTAGGCTTGTCCCCTTTGCGCTGAAGGATGACGCCAAGAAGTGGTTGTACAGCAACCAGGCGAATGCCTTTAGCACTTGGGATGAGTTTCAATCTGCATTCCTCAAGAAGTACTTCCCAAATCATCAGACTCAAAAATTGAGGAACGAAATCAATTCGTTCTATCATCATGAGACCGAACCATTTCATGCATATCTTGAGAGGTTCAAAGAGCTACTATCCTCGTGCCCTCACCATGACATCGAGTTGTGGCGCCTTTGTCAGATTGTTTACGAAGGTCTTCACATCCCGTCAAGAACGCTCCTTGAGTCCATGTGTCAAGGAGAGTTCTTGGGAAAGGATGAAAGGGTGGCATGGGCCTTCCTAGAAGACCTTGCTGAGAAAACCATGCAGTGGGAGAGTGTAAGGGAACCACCTGCATCATCTAGCAAAGGAGCGAGGATCGCGAATGCAAACTCGACTAGATCGGGTGCCGCATTTGCCGTCGATACCACTACGGCCACCGAGGCCCGTATGCCAGCCTTAATGAGCCGTATGGATTCGATTGAGCTCCAAAACAAACAAGGTGCACCTCACATGTCCACATCTGGTCCAGTTCCCTGTCATTCATGTGGTAGGATAGGTCATGTAGAAAGAGAGTGTGCGTCCATTCCTCCTGAGATGGAACATGTCAACGCCATCTATGACAGATCTAGGAATGAGCCAAACTCATCATCTTATAATCCTGGATGGAGGAACCACCCCAATTTTTCATGGAACCAAAATAATGCCCTGGGTGGTCCTTCAAACTCCTCTCGACCACCTAACCAATCATAGCAACCTCCCATGCATACACAATCTTATCAGCCACCCCAAACTCAAATCACCAATCAATCGGGTTACCCAAATTCCAATAATATTGAAACCCGATTCAATTCACTTGAGACCTTGACTCGTGGACTTGAAAACTCAATTAAAATTTTTATGTCATCCACAAGTCAAGTTCTCACTTCAAATCAGCAGACCATCAACACTAACATGAGCCTAACAATACAAATAAAAGAAAATAAAACAAAAGGAGAAAGACTCGACTATGTACTTATGATAAATCCCCCCCAACACTTACTTCATGCATTGTACTCCATGAATGTGAGCATAACACTACATGAATTTAGCCTGAAAAAGTTAAGATCTCACCAAACTTTGAAGCACAAGGAAAGTTTCATGGTCATGTTGATGGACACAAACACGAATTTCCCTCAAAACCTATAAAATACTTAAGAAGAGAGACAAATACGTGAAAGAAATGGGCCCAAATACACAAGGGTTGGAGCCCATAACAATCAATGCTCACTCTTGGAGACTTTTTTGTGTTTTTATTTTTTATCAACTATGCACAACAATAAGTTCTTATCTTCATTTGTCAAAGGACATCAAATGGAAACCTCAAAAGTGGGTTAATGCATGATTGACATCATATCATGCATATATTTGTGTCTTATATCCTTTATTTTGAGCCTCAACAATGCTACGTAATGAGTTTTGTGTTTGAGTTTCAGGAATAAATATGGTTGAGGAGAAGATGCATAAAAGGTCTCAAAAGCAAGGAAAAGGACTAAGTTGCAAGACTTATGGACTGAGATGAAAGAGAGAATTGACCCGGATGTAATACAAAAAGGATCAATAAGCAAATCAAGAAGCTCCACACCTTTAATGACGAGTATTTTGGTAATTAAATCCGGCCCCAACCATCAACAACCAAATCCGGTTCATCAAACACCAAGAAATCAAGCCACCCGAAACCTGGCCCGATCAAGCATATTCAGACCGCCAATTGGCGGTCCATTTTGTACCAAATTACACTTGATTCGGTCGGGTGTTGAATTAAGTTGTATTTAGTCCATCTATAGTATGTGTTTTAGTCCCATACCGGGGGATTATCATGGATTACCTTTTTCCATGCCTATATATAGAACTCTTCATCTCCTTTTGTATTCACCCATTGCTTTGTGACATTCTCTCTACTTGGAGTAAAAGCCTTGAAGCAAAAACTCAAGGTGGAGAAGAATGTCACTTACAATGTGGGTCATGTTAATAAAATAATTTTTCTTAGTTTCTTTTAATATTGTCTTGTCTTTTAATTCTTGCATGCTTCTTTCATTTAATTTCCTTTCAAGTAGCTTCTTTAATATTTCTTGCTTGCTTAGTTTAATTTCCTTTCAGTAGAATGTTTCATTTTGGCAATGTACATTGTAGTGTAATGATTAGTGAGTAGTTCCATCCTCATTTGGGTGGTGGAGAAATATGTGATATATTAGGCGTGTGTTATCTTAATCCTTTGAGCCTTACATGATTTCCATAACCATCTAATGAGATTTCACTCTTGTCTTTGATATGCTAATGCTCTTGTATGAAGCTTAGCATATGCTTAGACTAGTGGACCTATTTTATAGGGAATAATGAGGTGAGGATATGGATGGAATTAGTAAAGGAAACATGACTTGTTGTTGCATGTACTCTTGTTGCCCTTACCTTGGTTGATGTCTTGTATGTTTTAATGATTGTGTAAATCTTATTTCATGTGGACGCATAGTGGGGTTTGGTCTTTATACATGAGTTCATTTAGCTTCATTCCAATTATTGTCTTGTATGTTTTAATGATATTGTGTTATATTATTTCATGTGGAGGCAAAGTTGGATTTAGTTTTATGATTTCATGCACTACATGTTGTGATGAGCATAATTGAACACACACACATACACATATCTTTGTATTCATATTCTTTCTCTACCCCATATGAGGTTTAGTTTTATTGCGCATTTCCAATTCCTTTCGCATTGTAGTGTAGTTTAGGTCATAACTCATTTCTCTCCTTTCTTTCCTGCTCGCCTTCAAACCAAATAAACTTGACACACCTCCCTGTGGATCGACCTGTATTTACCACTGCTTCGACGCGGCAGTGCACTTGTGGTTTATTATAACTGATTCAATCAATGCACTTGGAATGGGAACATGACACCATGCGGGTCCAGAAAACTCATGCGTGACCCCCTCACAAAGAGCACAAAATGTAATGACAGGTTCATGAATTAGATGCAAAGGCATCTCATTCATAGGATCAAACTAGGAGAGCTCGAACCTTTCAATAGTTTCGGAAAAATTGTGCAACGGAAGAAGAGTTTCTCCCGTTACGGCACCGAATTTATGATCATCAATCTAAACTCTCCAAGCAACATGCTGGTGGGTCGGAACATGGTCAAGAACCATGTTATGCGTATCCGACTCACCACGCGAACAGAAGGCGGGTCTCTTACCTAAGGTATCCTCTAAGGAACGCCCAATACCCTCATTGGCAATCTGGAACAATAGTGAGAGGCAAACTCTCATATGGTCGTTTGAAATTAAGGGTACTAGGGAGCTCTTACACCACCAGAGGCGAGTCCTTAAAAGGCATAACATAATGTTCATGTGGCTCAAGGGCCACGAGACAAAAAGATAAGGCACAATTCTGTGCCGACTCATAATGAAGTTGGTCCATGTTATTCTCAATTTGGATTGAATCCCCCACCATGTGATCATGAATTGAAAACCCGTCCTTCAGACTGACTAGGAGTTTGACTTTGAAAAATTATGCTTTGAATTTATGGATGTGGTGGTGGTTCCATATCAGAAGATAAATCTTCATGTTGATAAGAAATATTACTCTCCTTACGTTCACGTAATTGTTGTGTCATTTGACTCACTTGCATTTCCATAGTTTGCAAGGAATTCAAGTTGGACTTTAGTAAAATTTGACTGGTTTCCATGAACGTTTGGAGGGTTTGTTTTATGGAATCAAGTTTGGAGTCAACAGTGAGGTTCATGTTAGAATTTGGGAAATTTTGGGGTTGGGTGTGGATGGGCTGAGAATGAGTCCAATGATTGGGAGTAGGGTGTTGGTAGAATTCTGGGTATTCGGGAGGAGGGTACTGGGGTGTGAATGATGTATAAGAACTTGAATAAGAATTGTCTCCCCACGAATCCATCCCTCTCGGGTTATACGCGGACACGTAAAGGTCACATTGAGCATTTTGGGAAAAGGTGTGCTCATACTCAGGCTCTGGGGGAACATAAGGACATTCCCTGAAAACATGACCACTCAACCCGTAATAGTCACACAATACAACTACTGGAGCTACCGGTGCACTCATGTCATCTACCGCATGCACGAAAGAGGCCAAAGGTTCTTGTAATGTCTTAGTTTGTTGAATAACATATGATCCAGTGTAACTAGATGGTTGTCTAACAGCCGTGCTGCTCTCATATTACCTTGATTTGAATATTGCTCAGTCACACAATCAAGATTATCACAACCATACGTGGTGTCTGTCCGAGGCACCCCACGATGCATGGGTTCGGGGTACCAGGGAGAATTGTAATGGTCCCAACAATGATATGGAATGTCGCCAATGTAACCATCCATATCGACAAAGAACACTCAAGTCAACCACTCTCACCACCATGAGGGCAAGCTCGCAAAAACTGCTCGACTCGACCCTAAAATGCTAACAGAGAGTGTAAAAGGGAAGAGACTAGAATGTAGAGGAATGTGAGAAGATGATGACTCAGAGGAGCAGGGATGAGTCCCTAAAACTAGCGTGGGTAGAGGGTGAGGGTAGAAGCCTAGTCTAGCAAACATGACTTGTTGAACGTTTTATTTAAACCGCAAGTGCACGGCCGCGATGAAGCGGTGGCAAGTATGGGTCGTCCTCAGGGAGGTGAGTAGTCTCTTGCTTGTACGAAATCAAGTGGCAAAATAGGGAAGAGAAAGATTGATTAAGCTAATCTAGACTACGCTACACTAAGAAGTATGAAATGCGAACGAAACAAACAAATGATGGAATAACAACTAAACTAAGAGCAAAGAAAGAATGCTGGAATACAGAAATGGGAAAACCCCTAAGGGGTGGAGTGAGTGCACACATGCAAAGAGGTGGGTGTAGAATACATTCTTTAAGCACATGAAGGTGGTGTTTATCAAGCATAGGAAGTGTCTAAATGTTATGGCAAAACCTATCAATCTATTCACCAACTTAGTTGATTAACATTTACATATGCAAGTTGTTTATTTCAGAACCTAAACAAGCATGAGAGGTGTCTAATCATTTTGGCAAAACTCATCAAGTTGTAAATTCTATACTAAACAAGCAAGCATACATTCATGTTTAATCAACACATTGAAATTAAAGCATTCATCACATTCTCTAATGCATGTATGTACATCTACTCCACCCCCCAAAGGGAATGGAACTACTCACTAAACATTACACTAAGCAAAGAAAGCATATTAAAACTAAGCTAGAAATAAAAGACGATTAAACTAAAACATGCACAAACAATAAAAGAAGCATAAACAAACAATGAAAGAAACACAAAACTTTATTGATAAAATGACTCACATTAAAAGTAGCATCCTCCTACTTTAGTGTGTGCTTCAAGGCCTCACTTCTAGTAGGAAGAATAGCCACTTAAAATATGGAGTGATTACAATAGGAGGTGAAGAGTTCTATTTATAGCCATGGAAAAAGCTAATCCGGGACAATCCCCCGATGTGGGACTAAACAGATACCAAAAATAGCCTAAACATCCTCTAATACAATTGATGGAGAAATTTGAGCGGATTTGGGCCAAAATGGACCGCCAATTAGCAGTCTTGGACCACCAATTAGCGGTCTATTTTGTTCAAATCCTGCTCATATTTGTTTTGGGTTTTTCTTTCTGGTATTGTTGGTCTTTGATGCGGTTACTTGACTTGTTGGAGCTCCGACCCGAATCGAATTGGTAAAATACTCCCCATGATGGTGTGAAGTTTTCTGTTTTGCTCTTAGGTCCTTCTGTCTTGCAATCAGGTCCTCCCTTGCATCTTGGTCCCTAGATCTCACAATTCAGTCCATTTTCCCAGCTTTTGGGTCCTTTTATGCTTCATCTCTTCAAACCTATTTATTCCTGAAAACTAAACATAAAACTCGTGACATAGCATTGTTTAGCTGAAAGATAATGGATATAAGATACAAATATGAGCATGTAATGATGTCAATCAAATACCCCCACACCTAACTTTTGCTAGTCCCGAGCAAAACAATGAAAGAGAAAAGCATGCGAAAAACAAGAAATCCTAACTCACTTTCGTAGGAATCACAGTTGCACTTAGCACGTGCAACAAGCCGTTAAACCTCCTTGTCGCCAAGGAGGAGGAGTGTTGTCTCCTGAGGGTTTTCAGCGGATATACCCACAAAATCCGAACAAGATGCATTAATAGATCTAGCTACACGACTCGTTGAACTTATTTTGTCGATCATGGGACGCGGTAACACTACGGGTCGACTCTATATATGTAATCCGTCCACACACCTAGCCTAATGAGTTATTTGTGAGAGTTAGTTAAGGACTTAAGTGAAAGACATGGGCAACCTTAACTTCTGAATGTGATACAATGTGTAAAGTCCATTTTGGTTCTTATTTGCTTCTTCTTTTTTTCTATTTTTTCCTTTCCTTTTTTTTCTTTTTGTTTTGGAGCATTTTATTGGTTGGTGTTTGATTCTCCTAGGGTCAGGTTTCGTGCATCATTGCCTATGAGGACTTACACTATCACGTACACCTTCCCCCAAATCCCCACATAGGGCGATCCCTACCACCCGTGTAACGGGAGTTCGGTCGGCGCATCCCAAGTCAGATGACTCGAAAGCACCAGGCACAAAGTCCCCTCAGACCTACTTTCCCGAGTGATAGGAGCCGTGCGAGAAGAGAGAACACCACTTATTTATCTATATGGGAACCAAAACCCCTACACTTAAGTTTCACAAAAAGAGATTAAGGGCCCTCGACTACGACAAACTTCCTTATACTCAAAAACACGAATTATTTGACTCACTAGGTTCAGGGTGGACTTCTTTAAATGTTTGAGTACTGAAACCCTATGATTACACGCCCCCTGAGGGAAAACCAGGGTGCATCCTAACGACTCGACAAGACCTAAAGCCAGTAAACTAGAAATCCTAATGCATCAAGTTCAAGACAATTTTGGAAGCTTTCTTTTTACTTTGCCTCTCAACGGTTTTGCACATGCTAAACACACGCAAAACCCACAAAAACATTTTCTTTCGCGAACACATGAAGATTTTGAAAGAAATGTGAAAATTTTAAAGCACTCGGCAAGCAAAAGAAGACAAGTCACCCAAGGATCATGGCAAGCAGATATATCAATGTTAAATGCGGCACACTAACATGACCCTAGCAGTACAAACAAAAGAAAATAAAACCAAAGGAAAAAGACTCGACTATGTACACACGTAAAACACCCCCCCACACCTACTTCATGCATTGTCCTCAATGAATGTGAACAAGATACTACATGGATACATGCATGAAAAAGGAAAGATGTCACCAACATGAAGTACAAAGGGACGTTCAGGGTCATGTTGATGGACACAAACCCAAATTCCCTCAAAACCTGTGAGAAGCTGAAGAAGGGAGATAAATACGTGAAGAGATTGGGCCCAAGTACACAAGGGTTGGGGCCCACAACAATCGATGCTCACTGAAGGAGTCTTTTATTACACACTTTTTTTCTTTTTTTTACAAGATATATACATCAACCAAGATATTCTCATAATCATTTGGTCAAGGAACATCAAATGAGAACATCAAGTCATGAGGACCAGAGACTTGCCGAGATGGGCAAACTCCACTGGTACTCTGAGGTGTCACGAGGGGTGAAAGGTTAAAGCTGAAAGGCTCGAACCCCTCATGATATTGGTTGGGTGTGGGCAACAAAGAATGAAGTTGTGTTGCCTCGCTAGGGTTTAATTGCTCATCGAAGAAAACCCTCCAACCAATAGGCGGGTGCATCGGAATGAGTTCCTCAGTCTCATTCGATGGATGCAGCAGACATGCATCACTAAGAATGGGGCTTCTCCCCAAGTCATCCAACAAGGACCTCCCACCATCACTTAGATCATCAAGCATAAGCTCGGTCATAGGTGGGTCCTTGTTGGAGTCAATATGAAGCTCAAATGGCTCAATGGCCATGGGACATGAGGTAGAGACACCTTCTGGTCTAGGCATATGGTGAGGTGTCTCACTCTCACTAGTACTCTCAACTGAATCATGCAACGAACACTCCCTTTGGACATTCATGTTCGAGGCCAGCTCACTCTGTTGCATTGCAAAGACATGCAATGAGTCTTCGCTGAGCCTACAAACATTCTCAACGTCCTGCATTGGTGTTAGAGGTGTTCGTTGGTTTTGTGGTGCTTTCTCCAATTGGCGGATGAGATTGAGATTTAAAGGTTCATCCATGGGTTCCTGTTGCCTACCAGAGTTGAACACATGAAACTCGGCACTCATGTTACCGAATGAGAGCTTCATGAGACCATTTCTACAATTAATCAAGGCATTGGAGGTTGCCAGAAATGGTCTACCCAAAATCAAAGGTATTTGAGAGTGGGTGTTCGCAACAGGATTGGTATCGAGGACAACAAAATCGACTGGAAATATAAAATCTCCAACTTTGAAAAGCACATCCTCGATAATCCCCATGGGAATACGAATGGATCTATCCGCCAATTGGAGGGTGATCTTAGTTGGTTTCAATTCTCCCAAGTTCAACTGTTGATAAACAGAGAATGGGAGGAGGTTGACCGCTGATCCTAAATCAAGCAAAACATTGCTCAGTCTAGTGTCCCCTATCGTACACTGAATAGTAGGACACCCAGGGTCCTTGTATTTTGTGTAGGTGGCATTGGACAAAAGTGAGGTTATATTTGCAGCCAAGAATGCTTTCTTAGGAACATTGGTCTTCCTCTTGGTTGTGCAGAGATCCTTCAACACTTTGGCATATTGAGGTATTTGTTGGATGACATCCAACAAGGGGATGTTAACCTTCACTTGCTTAAACACCTCTAATATCTTGTCCATGTTGTCACTCTGCTTTTTGTTTAACCTACTTGGATAGGGAGCTTTTGGCAGGTAGGTTTTCTGTTGTGCCTGAGAAGAAAGCTTTGGTGTATTACCCTCACCCTCAGCTTCTTCTTCACCACCTTTCCCACTGAGGGGCTGCGTAGATGGTGGTTGTTGTGGCAAGGAGATGTGATTGTCAACCTGTTTTCCATTCCTTAAGGTCACAATGGAATTGACATGGTGAACAGGTTCCTCCACATGGTTCACTTGCCTCCCCCGAGGTACCACATTCTCATTTTGCATTTGTTGTTGTTGGTACATGCGGTGGTTAGCCTCAGGCTGGCAAGGAAAAGATCCTCTCTCTCTTTCATGTACAGACTGAGCCAATTGGCCCATCTGAAGCTCTAGAGATTTCATGGTCTGCTGATTTGAAGTAAGAACTTGACTTGTGGTAGACATAAAGTTTTTCATTGAGTTTTCAAGTCCACGAGTCAAGGTCTCAAGCGAATTGAATCGGGTTTCCATATTATTGGAATTTAGGAAACCCGATTGGTTGGTGGTTTGTGCTTGGGGTGGCTGATATGAATGTACATGCATGGGAGGTTGGTGTGATTGGTAAGGTGGTCTAGAGGAGTTTGGAGGACCACCCGGGGCATTAGTTTGGTTCCATGAAAAATTGGGGTGGTTCCTCCATCCAGGATTATAAGATGATGAGTATGGGTCATTCCTAGCTCTGTCATAGATGGCGTTGACACGCTCCATCTCAGGAGGAATGGACTCACACTCGCTCTCTACATGACCTATCCTACCATATGAATGACAAGGAACTGGACCAGATGTGGACATGTGAGGTGCACTTTGTTGGTTTTGGAGCTCAATCGAGTTCATACGGTGCATTAAGGCCGCCATGCGTGCCTCGGTGGCCGTAGTGGTATCGATAGCAAATGCGGTACCCGATCTAGTCGAGTTTGCATTCGCGATCCTCGCTCCTATACTAGATGATGCAGGTGGTTCCCTCACACTCTCCCACTGCATGGTTTTTTCAGCGAGGTCTTCTAGGAAGGCCCTTGCCTCCCTTTCATCCTTTCCCAAGAACACTCCTTGACACATGGACTCAAGGAGCGTTCTGGACGGGATGTGAAGACCCTCATACACAATCTGACAAAGACGCCACAACTCAATGCCATGGTGAGGGCACGAGGATAGTAGCTCTTTGAACCTCTCAAGATATGCATGAAATGGTTCGGTCTCATGTTGATAGAACGAATTGATTTCGTTCCTCAATTTTTGAGTCCGATGATTAGGAAAGTACTTCTTGAGGAATACAGATTGAAACTCATCCCAAGTCCTAAAGGAATTCGCCTGGTTTCTGTACAACCACTTCTTGGCGTCATCCTTTAGTGCAAAAGGAACGAGCCTAAGATGGATGGAGTCTATGCTAAGTTGTTGCAGCTTGAACATAGCACAGACCTCCTCAAATTCCCTGAGAAAGATATAGGGGTCACCTTTCCCAGTGAAATGAGGGAGCATGGAGATAAACTGAGGCTTAACCTCAAAATGGTTCCCATTAGCCTCTGGCAATACGATGCATGAGGGTAGAGCTGTACGGCTCGGGTAGCAACGATCACGTAGAGGTATGGGAACGACAACGGGAAGCACTGGTCGAACAGGTGGGTCCAGCAACTGCTCCTCCTCACGGAAATTAGCAGCCATTGAACCCGGACTGCGTGCAACACGAGAGGAGGAAGGTGTCGAGAAATCGATGACCGAAGCCAGATTGACAACGCTCCTCGTCAAACGACCACTCTCATCTCGTGTCCACGAAAGCATGCACAAAGGTGCACACACAAACCACAACTCTTTTTTTTAACAAAGAATGTGCGTAAAGGAGAAGACGAGGGAACACAGGAGAGAAAGAATGACTCAGGAGAGAAGGGAAGAAGTCCTTATGCTACAGCGGATGGGTACAGGTAGAAGCACACAAGCAAAGGCTCAAGCAATCCTAAGGTCGCTATAGGTCCTTACAGCTAGACGACGCCTAACTGCGAGGTCACACGGCCTCAACACGCCTCACCTCCCTACAACGAGGACCACAAAGCCCAGCAAGTGAGCCAAGATCCGGGGATCTCGTCTCTCCTACTATCGACAAAGTGGGCAACGCCGATCAGGTCATGACGGTCGGGACCGGATCACTCTCCTAATGCGTCCGAATTCCTTAAGGCCAATGTCTACTTGATTTTAAAATTAGGCTCTTGATTAGTGTGGTTTTTGGGGCGAAGGAAAGGGTGATGAAATCCCCCACCTTATCTTTTATGGGACAGCCCCTCCTTAGTAGCGTTTTGGAGTCCTAATCTAGCAATCAATTCTCCAAACAAAACGCTCAACTCACACTTGTTTCAATGCACTTCCTACTAACTAATGCATGTTCATACGAAATACATGAATGAGAGTAGAAGGTGCGTACCTCATGCCAGCTCTCAGCAACAGAAAATAAAGCTAAGATAAAAGACAATCTAAATGACTAAGTCACATACAGGATGCATGACCTAAACAAAAAGAATGCCTAATCTTTTGCTTTGAGTTTTAGGGTCCAAGTTGCTTAAAGGAGGTTGATTATGGATTTGGGAACAAACTATAAGTCAAAACATGCCAAATTAAATCCCAGATCACTACATCAATTATGAAAACCGACCAAAGAAATAAGAGAGCAAACAGAGCTTACCAGACCGCCAATTGGCGGTCTCAGGCCGCTGATTGACGGTCTACAGTGCTCCGCTTGCTTCAAAACTTCTCCAGGTGCTCCTCCTGACCACTCCAAGTCTCCTGAAACAAAGACAAACTACAAAACAAAAATTAAATCCACTCGAATCGTCCAAACAAGAGTCTGGACTGGCACCTCCCCGGCAACGGTGCCAAAAACTTGTTGAACGTTTTATTTAAACCGCAAGTGCACGGCCACGATGAAGCGGTGGCAAGTACGGGTCGTCCTCAGGGAGGTGAGTAGTCTCTTGCTTGTACGAAATCAAGTGGCAAAATAGGGAAGAGAAAGATTGATTATGCTAATCTAGACTACGCTACACTAAGAAGTATGAAATGCGAACGAAACAAACAAATGATGGAATAACAACTAAACTAAGAGCAAAGAAAGAATGATGGAATACAGAAATGGGAAAACCCCTAAGGGGTGGAGTGAGTGCACACATGCAAAGAGGTGGGTGTAGAATACATTCTTTAAGCAAATGAAGGTGGTGTTTATCAAGCATAGGAAGTGTCTAAATGTTATGGCAAAACCTATCAATCTATTCACCAACTTAGTTGATTAACATTTACATATGCAAGTTGTTTATTTCAGAACCTAAACAAGCATGAGAGGTGTCTAATCATTTTGGCAAAACTCATCAAGTTGTAAATTCTATCCTAAACAAGCAAGCATACATTCATGTTTAATCAACACATTGAAATTAAAGCATTCATCACATTCTCTAATGCATGTATGTACATCTACTCCACCCCCCAAAGGGAATGGAACTACTCACTAAACATTACACTAAGCAAAGAAAGCATATTAAAACTAAGCTAGAAATAAAAGACGATTAAACTAAAACATGCACAAACAATAAAAGAAGCATAAACACACAATGAAAGAAACACAAAACTTTATTGATAAAATGACTCACATTAAAAGTAGCATCCTCCTACTTTAGTGTGTGCTTCAAGGCCTCACTTCTAGTAGGAAGAATAGCCACTTAAAATATGGAGTGATTACAAAAGGAGGTGAAGAGTTCTATTTATAGCCATGGAAAAAGCTAATCCGGGACAATCCCCCGATGTGGGACTAAACAGATACCAAAAATAGCCTAAACATCCTCTAATACATGTGCCGGAGAAATTTGAGCGGATTTGGACCAAAATGGACCGCCAATTAGCGGTCTATTTTGTTCAGATCATGCTCATATTTGTTTTGGGCTTTTCTTTCTGGTATTTTTGGCTTTTGATGCGGTTACTTGACTTGTTGGAGCTCCAACCCGAATCGAATTGGTAAAAACTCCCCATGATGGTGTGGAGTATTCTGTTTTGCTCTTAGGTCCTTCTGTCTTGCAATCAGGTCCTTCTCCCTTGCATCTTGGTCCCTAGATCTCACAATTCAGTCCTTTTTCCCAGCTTTTGGGTCCTTTTATGCTTCATCTCTTCAAACCTATTTATTCCTGAAAACTAAACATAAAACTCGTGACATAGCATTGTTTAGGTGAAAGATAATGGATATAAGATACAAATATGAGCATGAAATGATGTCAATCATGACTCAAACAATCTTAGGCTGGCTATGAGTCCTTAATCTAGACGACACCTAACTTCGAGCTTACACGGCCTCAACATGCCTCACCTCCCTACAAAGAATACCACAAAGCCCAGCAAGTGATCCAAGATCCGTAGATCTCGTCTCTCATGCTATCGACAAAGTGGGCGACACCGATCACGCTATGATGGTCGTGACCAGATCACTCTCCTAATGCGCCCGAATCCTATTGATCAATGTCTACTTGATTTTAGATTAAAACTTTACTTGAGTGAGCTTTTTGGGGTTAAGGGAGGGGTGATGAAATCCCCCACCTTATCTTTGAAGAATATAGGTGGTGCCCCTTAAAGATGTTTTGACAACTTAAGCTAGCAAGCAATACACCAAACAAGCACCCACCTCACTCTTGTTACAATGCACGTCACTAACTAATGCATGATATAAACATGCATGAATGAGAGAATGGGTGCATGTACCTCTCGCCAACAAACGACAACAAGAATTTAAAGCGATTGCAAGACAATGTGCATGCAATACCTACAAATGATGCATGACCTAGATGACAATTAGTCTAATCTTTTGCTTTGAGTTTTATGCTCCAAGTTGTCTTAACAATCGGTCATGCAAGAAAAATTAATTTCTAACACTTAAACAGAGGTGGCAGTAAACAACTAGAATAGGCAAAGGAAGATGCTATGAAAACAGAAAGCACAAACGACTTACCTGATCCGCCAGTGGTGGATCCAAATCCGCTACTGGTGGATTGTCTAGGGATTTTGGTCCTAGACTTCACTAGAATGCTCCCACTCTCCATTGAGTCCCTTTGCCCATTAATGGCCCCTTCCAATAACCAAAAGAGAAAAAAAATGAAAAACAAAGGAAAAACCCCACCGAAATTGTGAATTTGACTACGAAAATGACGCTCCCCAGCAATGGTGCCAAAAACTTGATTGAATTAGTTATAATACTCTAAGTGCACGACAACATTGAATTGGTGGAAAATAGGTCGGTCCACAGGGAAGTGTGTGTGAGTCGAGTTCGCAATACTTGAGCGGGGGAAAAAAAGAGATGAAGGTCAAAAATACACTACAATGCGAAAGAAATCGGAAAATAAGCAATAAAACTAGACCCTTTACGAGGTAGAGAAAGAACATGGAAATGAAGATGTGTGGTGTAGTGTGTTTATTTGTGCTCATCAAAACATGTCATACATGAAATTCATAAAACTCAAATTCAACTTTGCCTCCACATTAAATAAGATAAACATTATCATTAAAACATACAAGACAATAATTGAAATGAAGCAAATATGTTCACATGCATAATGAATCAAATACAACTATGTCTCAGATTGTTCGTTTATATTACAGCAAGTGCACGACGTCGGTGAAGACGTGGCAAATACGGGTCGTGTCCACGAGGAGGTGTGTCAACTTTGGTTCTTCAGAAATCAAGTGGGAAAAAGGGAGAAGAAGTTGTTGATTATTCTAACAACACTAAACTACGAATAAACTAACAATTAAACTAAACCCTCATGGAGTGGAGGTGTGTAGGTTTGTCTGTGAGAGTGAGTCTTCATTTCAATTAGGAACAAGTGTAGTTTATGTGGAATACAAGTAGAAACTAATGTAGAATCTAAGTATGGGATACACAACACTACATGGCAAACCATGAACAAGCATATGTCACATGAAGTTGAGGTTGATTTTAGATTATCAAACATGCAACAAGTACCTAGTGTGGCCATTAGAGCATCAATCAATCCTACATACAACCAAAATCATCCATGTGAAATTGCACCAAATATGAATCTATGCATAACAAGTCATTCTCATCAAACCATTACAAGCAACAAGATAAACTCTGAATATAGTATGACATAAATACCTAGTGCGGACATTATCTCATCTAATACAAGTTTAAGCATATTACAAGTATAGATCTACCTTAAGCATATAAAATGACACAAATAAAAGAACCCAACACTACCACATAATCTACATCACCTCCACCCCAAAGGGGGATGAAACTACTCACTACTCATTAAGAAAAATGAAATTAAACTAAGCATGCAAGAATTGAAAAGAGACAATATAAAACTAACAAAACTCTATTTATTACTCACTCACATTACAAGTAGCCTCTCCCTACCAGAGTTTCGCTCCAAGGCTTTACTCCTAGTAGAGTGGATGGCCACCAAGAGAGGAGATGTATTACAATGGAGGAGGGAGAGTTCTATTTATATCCATAGAAAAGGTAATCGGGGACGATCCCCCGGTATGGGACTAAACACATACCATAAATGGACATTAAACAACATAATCCGCGACCCGACTAAACCATGAATGATTTGGACCACCAATTACCGGTCTGGGACAGCCAATTGGCGGTCTAGAATGGTTGGATCGAGACTAGATTTTGGTGGCTTGTTTCTAGCTTGATTTCTTGATGTTGATCAGAACCTGATTTTGTTGTTGATGTTTGGTCCCGGATCTAATTACCAAAATACTCCTCATGATGGTGTGGAGCTTCTTGATTTGCTCATTAATCCTTTTAGATTTACATCCTTGTCTTTCTCTCTGGCATCTCAGTCCTAAGTCCTGTGATTCAGTCCTTTTCCTTTCTTTTAAGTCCTTTTAGTGTTTCTTCTTCCCACACCTGTTTATTCCGGAAACTTAAACACAAAAAACAAGTTACGAAACATTGCTTAGGCTAAACCTAAAGGATATATGACACAAATATATGCATGTTATGATGTCATTAAAATACCCCTACATCTAACTTTTGCAAGTCCCGAGCAAAACAAAGAAAGGGAAAAATGAAAGAAAGGAAAAATCATTCGTAAAACTGGGAAATCCTAACTCACTTTCGTTGGAATCACGGTTGCATTTAGCACATGCAACAAGCCGTTAAACCTCTTTGTCGCCAAGGAGGAGGAGTGTTGTCTCCTGAGGGTTTCAGCAGATACACCCACAAAATCCGAACATAGATGCATTATTCAATCTAGCAACACGACTCGTTGGACACATTTTCGTCGATCATTGGACACGGTAATTCTACGGGCCGAGACTCTACATGTATCCAGTCCACAAACCTAGCCTAATGAATCATTCATACAAGTTAACTAAGTACTTAAGTTAAAGACATGGACAACCTTAACATCCTCAAGTGATACAAAGTGTAAAGTGCATTAAGGTTCTTATTTGTATTGCCCTTTTTCTTTTTGTTCTCCTCTTCTTCTTTTTTTCTTTCTTGTAGTTGGTTTGTAATTCTCCTAGGGTCAGGTTTCATGCATCATTGCCTATGCGGACTTGAACTATCACGTACACCTTTCCCCACATCTCCACATTAGGCAATCCTTATTACCCGTGTAACGGGAGTTCGGTCGGTGCATCCCAAGTCAAATGACACGAAAGCACTAGGCAAAAAGTCCCCTCAGACCTAATTTACCGAGTGATAGGAGTCGTGCGAGAAGAGAGAACACCTACTCACTTATTTCTTATCTACACATGAACCAAAACCTCTACACTTAATGTCTCACAACAGGAGTTTAATGGTGATTGACTACAACAAACTTTCTTATATTAACAGACACGAATTATTCAACTCATTAGGTTTAGGGTGGACTTCTGTATTTGTTTGTGTACTGAAATGCTATTATACACGCCCCCTGAAGTAAAACCGGGATGCATCCTTATGACTTGATAAAACCTAAAGCTGGTGTACTAAATGAGATTTTATATAAGAAACAGGGATGATCTTGTTGGCTTTTTGGCTTTAATCCTTGTTTTGATGATTTAATCAACCTAATCTTAATCATAAGTAATGTAGAGTAGCACACATATTGCATTGCATATATATTGCATGTGCTAACCTCTACAGGTGATCAAGACTCATGGAAGGAAGGAAATCAAGTCAAGATTTGTAATAAAGCTATATGAAGACTTGTAATCTTGATTTTATTTTGAGTCTTAGGAACATGTGTAAATTGAGCATACAAGAGTTAAAAACCAATCACTTACACACTAGGTTCCCTGTAGGAGTCACACACAAAATCTCATATCATTTGGACTCCATTAGATCGCCCAAACCTTAGTCGGAAATCACTTAAAACCTAAATCCAGAATTCCTGTGTGAAACCAGTCGACCGAACCAGTTCTCAGTTCAACCGGTTTATAACAGACTCTCCACAGTGATTTTACCAAACTCTACCGGTCGACCAGTTCTACCTTTTCGGTCGACCGATCCCGGATTTTAATATGGCAATTTTCCTTGTCGTATTCCTATAACGGTCGTATTCGTATAAAACAAACTTAACCCCAAAATACTTTCGGTAACCGGTCGAACGACGACATTGTTTCGGTCGACCGGTTGAACATTTCTTCAACAAACAAAATTCCCTGCTATCGGTCGAATCATTCTTCGTTCGACCGTTTCACCCTTGTCTCAACTGAATCCCCTAAACGGTCGACTGCCCCATTCTTTGGTTCGACCGTTTAACTTAAGTAGAGTTAAGTTCTACCGTATTTGTCCGACCGAGTATTCTTTTGTTCGACCGTTCGCCTTGAAATCAAGTGAACGGTCGACCGGTTTGGTAGTTTCGGTCGACCGGTTCTGGACAGATTTGCAGCCCGATTTTCTGCCTTGTGTATCTTGCACAAAACCCAATCAAATCTTGTCCAAACGGCTAGAAATCTTTAGGAGCTTATAAATAGAGGATCAAGACATGTTATTAACACAACTCTCCAACTCCAATTGTCCCAACTCATTAGAGAGAAACCTCAATCCTCAAAGCTCCCATTTCTACACTCCATAAGCCTAAACTTCACACACTTGATCATATACTCATCCTACTCAAAGTGTGCTCAATTAGAGAGTGAATCCCACTCAAGTTACATTTGTTGTAAAGAGAGCAAGGGTCTTGGTGAAAGCCCAAGACAAAGAAGCAAGGACTTCGGTGAAAGCCCGAAGTTATTCTCTCGGCTTGTGAGAGGTGGTGCCAAACTCGGCGAGGGTTGTTCGCGAGCTTGAAGACTTGTAAAAGGCGTTGCTCCCGGCCCGGAACGGGGAGGCATAGTGAAGACGTAAGAGGGGCTCGAACGGAGATTCGAGAGGGGCTTGCAAGAGAGGATGTAGGCGCGGCCGAACCTCTATAAAACTGACGCGTCTTTGTGGTTTGCATGTCATTTCCCTACTAGTCTTTAAATTGTTTCCGCTGCGTTTATTGTTTGATTGATTAGGGATTAGCTTAACAGTGATTAGTGGACCCATAACCCACACGATCCTACATTTGGTATCAGAGTCTCGTTCGTTAATTTTGTTCTTAACCGATATATTAACATGGCTCTTAATGCATCCACACCTTTAGAATCATGTAAACCACCTTACTTTGATTGTAATAACTTTAGTTCATGGAAATCTAAAATGTCATCATTTATTAAATCCATGAACATTAACATGTGGTTTATGATTCAAACTCCATATGAATCACCTAGATGTCATATTAGTAAATGGAGCTTAGAAGATGAGAAAAATGCATCCCTAAATGCTAAAGCTATGAATGTCATATTTTGTGCATTAGGAGATGAACTTTTTAATCTTGTTTGCTCATGTGATAGTGCTCATTCTATATGGCAAACCTTAGAAAGGAATTTCGGTGATGGAAAATCACCAACCGGGGAGAAAGGAGCAACCACTCCGAAGGATGTAGCTCGAGCAAAGAAAATGGAGATTAACTCAACATCTTCATCATCATCAAGCTCATCCGATGGAGAAAGTGAAGATGAAGTATCTTCTAGTCATTCCTTAAGTTGTAGTTCAAGTAAAAAATCATCACATTCACATAAACTACAAAATGCATTTCTAAAACTTTTAGAAAAATCTAAAGAACTTCATGAGTCTAATAAGTTAGCAAATAAGCAAATAGATGAGCTTAAATGTCAAAATGCATTTATCTTAGATGATAAAATTGTTTTGCTTGCTAAAATTGAAGTTCTAACTTCTGAAAATGCATGCTTGAGGAATGACAATTTAAATGTTAAAACTACCTCATCAAATGCAATTGAAAGTCATATGCTTGAAAATGACAAAATTGACTTGCTAAAGAAACTAGATGAATCATATCTTGAAAGCAAGAAAATTTTAAATGACTTGAATTGCATGAATGAAAAAGTTGCAAATTTAGAGATTCACATGCTTAACATGAGTGAAAAGCATAATTCTATGATTAAAAATCTAAATTGCTTAAATGAATCTCTAGCAACTAAAAACAGTGAACTTAATGCCTTAAATGAAAATTTGTCAAATAAATTGCATAAGTTCACACATGACAACACAAGTAATTATTATGTTAAGAACTTTCCTGTTCAAAACAATTATTATCATCATAATGCCATGAAGAGAAAAACTAGTGTAGAGGTACCAAAATCAACTTGGATTTGGGTACCAAAAGCTAAACTTAATGGACCCAAGCAAAAATGGGTACCAAAGTCTACACTTGTAGGAGCTTGAAGAGGAAATTGGTGGTGACCGGGTGAGCTCAAGAGTCAAATTCAAATCCGGTTGCATCACCAATAGAGATTGGAGCTAAATTCGAATTCAACATTGGTATAAAATTCCTATCTATACAATTCATGTTAAATTAGCTCTAATCTAGTTTTATATGCTTAATTGTCATATCCTTAGTATTCAATTCATTGAAAATCATTTACCCTATTCATTGCAAATCATATATCACATCCATTGATTTTAAATGTCATATTGTAAATGGATGTTAGAATAAGGCTTAAGTTGAAACTAAAATGAACTTAACTAGAATCATACTCATAGTTTCCATCTAGCCTTATTGATAGGGGGAGCTTAAATGTTACATCTATTATTAGAGTAATGAAGTGCAAAATTTAGGGGGAGCAACTTCATTACAAGACATCCAAATTCTTTGCTTAAAGTCATAATTATTTTTGTTTTTGATGTATGTCAAAGGGGGAGAGATAATTAAAGGGGAGTTACTTGAAAATTGGCTACAATTGAACAAAAACTATGCACATCCATAGGGAGAGCATTTATATGCATAGTTTACATTTAAAAATTTCAAGTATTAAGATATAGGTTGCCATCATCAAAAAGGGGGAGATTGTTGGCTTTTTGGCTTTAATCCTTGTTTTGATGATTTAATCAACCTAATCTTAATCATAAGTAATGTAGAGTAGGACACATATTGCATTGCATATATATTGCATGTGCTAACCTCTACAAGTGATCAAGACTCATGGAAGGAAGGAAATCAAGTCAAGATTTGTAATAAAGCTATATGAAGACTTGTAATCTTGATTTTATTTTGAGTCTTAGGAACATGTGTAAATTGAGCATACAAGAGTTAAAAACCAATCACTTACACACTAGGTTCCCTGTAGGAGTCACACACAAAATCTCATATCATTTGGACTCCATTAGATCACCCAAACCTTAGTCGGAAATCACTTAAAACCCAAATCCAGAATTCCTGTGTGAAACCGGTCGACCGAACCAGTTCTCAGTTCAACCGGTTTATAACAGACTCTCCACAGTGATTTTACCAAACTCTACCGGTCGACCAGTTCTACCTTTTCGGTCGACTGATCCCGGATTTTAATATGGTCGTTTTCCTTGTCGTATTCCTATAACGGTCGTATTCGTATAAAACAAACTTAACCCCAAAATACTTTCGGTAACCGGTCGAACGACGACATTGTTTCGGTCGACCGGTTGAACATTTCTTCAACAAACAAAATTCCATGCTATCGGTCGACTCATTCTTCGTTCGACCGTTTCACCCTTGTCTCAACCGAATCCCCTAAACGGTCGACCACCCCATTCTTTGGTTCGACCGTTTAACTTAAGTAGAGTTAAGTTCTAGCGTATTTGTCCGACCGAGTATTCTTTTGTTCGACCGTTCGCCTTGAAATCAAGTGAACGGTCGACCAGTTTAGTAGTTTCAGTCGACCGGTTCTGGACAGATTTGCAGCCCGATTTTCTGCCTTGTGTATCTTGCACAAAACCCAATCAAATCTTGTTCAAACGGCTAGAAATCTTTAGGAGCTTATAAATAGACGATCAAGACATGTTGTTAACACAACTCTCTAACTCCAATTGGCCCAACTCATTAGAGAGAAACCTCAATCCTCAAAGCTCCCATTTCTACACTCCATAAGACTAAACTTCACACACTTGATCATATACTCATCCTACTCAAAGTGTGCTCAATTAGAGAGTGAATCCCACTCAAGTTACATTTGTTGTAAAGAGAGCAAGGGTCTTGGTGAAAGCCCAAGACAAGGAAGCAAGGACTTCGGTGAAAGCCCGAAGTGATTCTCTCGGCTTGTGAGAGGTGGTGCCAAGCTCGGCGAGGGTTGTTCGCGAGCTTGAAGACTTGTAAAAGGCGTTGCTCCCGGCCCGGAACGGGGAGGCATAGTGAAGACGCAAGAGGGGCTCGAATGGAGATTCGAGAGGGGCTTGCAAGAGAGGATGTAGGCGCGGCCGAACCTCTATAAAACCGACGCGTCTTTGTGGTTTGCATGTCATTTCCCTACTAGTCTTTAAATTGTTTCCGCTGCGTTTATTGTTTGATTGATTAGGGATTAGCTTAAAGTGATTAGTGGACCCATAACCCACACGATCCTACAGATCTCACCACATGAAGTGCAAAAGGAAGTTCATGGTTATGGTGATGGACACAAACCCGAATTCCCTCAAAACCTGCGAGCTGCTAAAGAAGGGATACAAATACGTGAAAGAAATGGGGCCCAAATACACAAGGGTTGGGGCCCACAACAATCATTGCTCATTGGTGGAGTCTTTTATTACTATTTTTTCCTTTTTTTACACAAGATATATACATCAACAATGATATTCTCATCAACAAAGGTATTTGAGAGTGGGGGTTCGCAACATGATTCGTATCGAGGACAACAAAATCTACTGGAAATATAAAATCTCCAACTTTGATAAGCACATCCTCGATAATCCCCTTTGGAATACAAATGGATCTATCTTCCAATTGGAGGGTGATCTTAGTTGGTTTCAATTCTCCCAAGTTCAACTGTTGATAAACAAAAAATGGGAGGAGGTTGACCGCCGATCCTAAATCGAGCAATACATTACTCATGGTAGTGTCCCCTATCGTACACTGAATAGTAGGACACCATTGTATTTTGTGTAGGTGGGATTGGACAAAAGTGAGCTTACATTTGCAGCTAAGAATGCTTTCTTAGGAACATTGATCTTCCTCTTGGTTGTGCAGAGATCTTTTAGCACTTTGGCATATTGAGGTATTTGTTGGATGACATCCAACAAGGGGATGTTAACCTTCACTTGCTTAAACACTCTGCTTTTTGGTTAACCTACTAGGATATGGACCTTTTGGTAGGTAGGTTTTCTGCAGTGCCTGAGAAGGAGGTGTGGGTGTATAACCCTCAACCTCGGCCTCTTCTTCACCACCATTCCCACTGAGGGGTTGCATAGATGGTGGTGGTGGTAAGGAAATGTGATTGTGAACGTACTTTCCATTCCTTAAGGTTACAATGACATTGACATGGTGAACAGGTTCTTCCACATTGTTCACATGCCACCCCCGAGATACTACATTCTCATTTTGCATGTGTTGTTGTTGGTACATGTGGGGGTTAGCCTCAGGCTAGCTAGGCAGAGTCCCTCTCTTTCATGTACAGACTGAGCCACTTGGCCCATCTGAAGCTCTAGAGATTTGATGGTTTGCTGATTTGAAGTGAGAACCTGACTTGTGGTTGACATAAAAAATTTCATTGAGCTTTCAAGTCCACGAGTCAAGGTCTCAAGCGAATTGAATATTGTTTCCATATTGTTGGAATTTGGGAAACCCGATTGATTGGTGATTTGAGCTTGGGGTGACTGATAAGATTATGCATGCATGGGTGGTTGGTGTGGTTGGTTAGGTGGTCGAGAGGAGTTTGAAGGACCACCCAGGGCATTAGTTTGGTTCCATGAAAAATTCGGGTGGTTCCTCCATCCGGGATTATAAGATGATGAGTATGAGTCATTCCTAGCTCTATCATAGATGGCGTTGACACGTTCCATCTCAGGAGGAATGGATGCACACTCGCTTCCTACATGACCTATCCTACCACATGAATGATAATGAACTAGACCAGATGTGGACACGTGAGGTGCACCTTGTTGGTTTCGTTGGCACTATCCATACGGCGTATTAAGGCCGCCATGCGTGCCTCTGTTGCCGTAGTGGTATCCACAGCAAATGCGGCGCCCGATCTACTCGAGTTTGCATTTGCGATCCTCGCTCCTATGCTACATGATGCTGGGGTTCCCTCACACTCTCCCACTGCATGGTTTTCTCAGCGAGGTCTTTTAGAAAAGCCCATACCTCCCTTTCATCATTTCCTAAGAACTCTCCTTGACAGATGGACTAAAGGAGCGTTCGGGACGAGATGTAAAGACCTTCGTAGACAATCTGACAAAGGTGCCACAACTCGATGCCATGGTGAGGGCATGAGGGTAGTAGCTCCTTGAATCTCTCTAAATATGCATGAAATGTTTCAGTCTCAAGTTGATAGAACAAATTGATTTCGTTCCTTAATTTTTGAGTCCGATGATTTGGTAGTACTTCTTGAGGAATGCAGATTGAAATTCATCCCAAGTCCTAAAGGCATTCTCCTGGTTGCTGTACAACCACTTCTTGGCATCATCATTTAGTGCAAAAATGACTATCCTATGATGGATGGAGTCTGTGCTCAGTTGTTGCACCTTGAACATAGCACAGACCTCCTCAAAATCCCTGAGAAAGATAAAGGGGTCACCCTTCCCAGTGAAGTGAGGGAGCATGGAAATGAATTGAGGTTTAACCTCAAAGTGGTTCCCATTCGCCTCTGGTAATACGATGCATGAGGGTAGAGCGGTATGACTCGAGTAGCATCGATCACGGAGAGGTATGGGAGCCGTAACAGGACGAACAAGTGGAACAAGTGGGTCCAGCAACAGCTCCTCCTCGCGGTAATGAGTAGCCATTGAACCCTGACTGTCTGCGACATGAGAGGAGGGAGGTGATTGACATCATATCATCCATATGTTTGTGTCTTATATCCATTATCTTGAACCTAAACAATGCTACGTAATGAGTTTTATGTTTGAGTTTTAGGAATAAACAGGATTGAGGAGAAGAGGCATAAAAGGACCTAGAAGCAAGGAAAAGGACTGAGTTGCAAGACTTGGGGACAGAGATGCAAGAGGGAAGGACCCAGATGTAAACCCAAAGGACCGAGGAGCAAATCAAGAAACTCCACACCATTATGAGTAATTTGGCAATTCGATTCGGTCCTAAGCTCCAACAACCTACTCGGATGCATCAAACATAAAGACAGAAGCCAAACCACCACACACCAAATCCAGGCCGGATTCGAACAATATAGACCACCAACTGGCGGTCCAAGATCGCTGATTGGCGGTCGGTTTAGGTCCGAATCCGCTAAGACTTTGGCGGGTCGTGTATTAGGGAGTATTGAGTCTATTTTTTGTATATGTTTAGTCCCATATCGGGGGATTGTCCTGTATTACCTTTTTCTATGGCTATAAATAGAAGTCCTCCTCCTCCTTTTGTATTCACACATTTCTTGGTGGCATTCTCTCTACTTTGAGTAAAAGCCTTGAAGCAAAAACTCAAGGTGGAGAAGAATGCCACTTGTAATGTGAGTCATGTAAATAAAATAATTTTTCTTAGTTTTGTTAGTTTTATATTGCCTTTATTTTTATGATTGCATGCTTCTTTTGTTTTATATTCTTTCATTTCACTTTAATATTTCTTGCTTGCTTAGTTTAATTTCCTTTTAGTAGAATGTCTTATTTTAATGTACGTTGTTATTTAAATTTGAGTGAATAGTTTCATCCCCATTTGGGGGTGGAGAAATATGTGATATGATTATGTGATGTATTAGGTGTGTGTTATCTTAATCCTTTGAGCCTCATATGATTTCCATAACCATCTAATGAGATTTCACTCTTGTCTTTGATATGCTATTGCTCTTGAATAAAGCTTAGCATATGCTTAGATTAGTGGACCTATTTTATGGGAATGATGAGGTAGGGATAATGATGGAATTAATATTGGAAACATGACTTGTAGTTGTTGTTGGCTTTTTAGCCTTAATCTATGTTTTAATTAAGGTTGCGTTCGAGTGGTTTTAATGTTGGATTGGACGATTCGAGTGGTTTTAATTTTTCTTTTTTTAGTTTTGGTTTGTTTCAGGGTTTTAAGAAGCAATGGGAAGCTACTGGAGAAACTGGGTTAACAATTGCGCAAAAGTGACTGCCAATCAGGGGTCTGAAACCGCCAATTAGCGGCCTGGTGAGTTGCGTTCTCCCCAATTTTTGGTGTGGTAGTTTATGTCTTCAATGTATTGGTCTGGGAGTTCTATTTTGCATGTTTTGACCTATAGTTAGCTCCCAGATTAACAATCAATCCCCTTTAATCAACTTGGACCATAAAACTCAAAGCAAAAGATTAGACTTCTTTCCATCTAGGTCATGCATTATTTGTAGACCTTACATGTATTTGTCTTTTCTTCGCTTTACATTTTTGTTGTTGATTACTGGCATGAGGTACGTGCACCCAATTCCCTCATTCATGCATGTTTAGATCATGCATTAGTTAGTAAGGTGCATCGGGACAAGAGTGAGTTGAGCGTTTGATTGGAGTGTTGATTGCTAGATTTAAGATCAAAACGCTACTAAGGAGGGCTGTCCCATAAAAGATAAGGTGGGGAATTTCATCACCCTTTCCTTGGCTCCAAAAATCACTCTTAATGAAGACTTAATTCTAAAAGCAAGTAGACATTGGCCCTAAGGAGTTCGGACGCACTAGGAGAGTGATCTAGTTTAGACCGTCATGGCCTGATCGGTGTCGCCTACCTTGTCGATAGTAGGAGGTACTGGATCCCCGGATTTGGTATCACTTGCTAGGCATTGTGGTCTTCGTTGTAGGGAGGTGATGCGTGTCGAGACTAGAGATCTCGAAGTTAGGCGTCGTCTAGCCTAAGGACCCGTAGCCATACATTGTTTGAACCGTGCTTGCTAGATTAGGCTTCTACCCTCTCCCACTACCCACGCTAGTTTCTAGGGGTTCTTCACTTCTCCTCTGAGTCATCTTCTTGTCACCTACTTCTACGTTCTAGTCTCCAACCCTTTACACTCTCTGTTAGCGTTTTAGGGTCGAGTCGAGCATTTTTTTGCGAGCTTAGCCTCGTGGTGGTGAGAGTGGTTGACTAGAGAGTTTTTTTGTTGAGATGGATGGTTACATGGGTGACCATCCATATCATTGATGGGACCAGGATAATTCTTCCTGGTATTCCGGAGCTATGCAACCTAGGGTGGCTCAGACTAACACCCCGTATGGTTGGGACAATCATAATTGTGTCACTGGGCAATCTTCATATTAGGGTAGTATGAGACAGGCACTGGCTGCTAGACCATCATCTAGTTACGTCGGATCATACGCTGGCCAACAAACTGAGACATTACAACAACCTTTGGCCTCTTTCATGCGTACGGTAGACAACATGAGTGCACCGGAGGCTCCAGTAGCCGTACCGTGCGACTATTGTGGGTTGAGTGGTCATGTTATTGAGGAATGTCTTTATGTTCCGCCAGAGCCTGAGTATGAATGAGCCTACCTTTTCCCAAAATGCTCAATATGACCATTACGCATCCGCGTACAACCCAAGAGGGATGGATTCTTGGGGAGGCGATTCTTATTCAAATTCTTATACACCCCAGTATCCTCCTCCTGAATACCCAGAATTCTACCAACACCCCACTTCAAATCATTGGACTCATTCTCAGCCCATCAACACCCAACCCCAAAATTTACCAAGCTCTGACTTGGACCTCATAGTTGACCGCATACCTGATTCCTTGAAACAAACTTTCCTTACGTTCATGGAAATCACTCAATAGTCCATACAAAATATGGCACTACAAGTGAGTCAAATGACGCAACAATTACGTGAACATGAGGAGAGTAACTTTTCTTGTCAACATGAGGATTCATCTTTTGATATCGAACCGCCACCACCACATCCACAAATTCAAAGTACAATCTTTCAAAGTCAAACTCCTAGTCAGTCTGAGGGACTTGGGGTTTCAATTCACGATCACTTGGTGGACGGTTCGATTCCAATTGAGAATAACATGGACCAGCTTCATTATGAGTCGACACATGATTGTGTCGTACCTTTTTGTCCTGTGGCCCCTGAGCCACATGATCTTCATGTTGTGCCTTTTAAGGACTCACCTCTGGTAGAGCAAGAGCTCCCTAGTACCCTTAATTTCAAACATCCTGATGAGAGTTTGCCTCTCGTTATTGTTCCTGATCATCTTGGAAATGATGGGACATCAAACAACTACATTGTCAATAAGGGTATTGGGAGTTCCTTAGAGGATACCTTGGGTAAGAGACCCACATCCTATTTGCTTGATGAGTTGGACTTGCATAACGATGTTCTTGACCTCGTTTCGACTCACCAGCCTGTTGGTTGGAGAGTTTGGATTGATGATCATAACTTCAGTTCCGTGACGGGAGAAACTCTTCTTCCGTTGCACAATATGTCCCAAACTCTTGAGAGGTTCAAGCTCTTTCAGTTTGATCCTTTGAATGATACGTCTTTGCGTCCAATTCATGAACCTCTCATTTCATCTTGTGCTCTTTGTGAAGGGGGGCCACGCATGAGTATTCTGGCCCCGCGTGGTGTCATGTTCCCTTTCCAAGTGCATTGACCCACTTTTGAGGTTCCCAATTGATGTCCTTTGACAAATGAAGATGTGAACTTGTTTTCTTGTAAATAATTATATTCAAAAAAAAGGAAAAGAGAAAAATGAAAATAAAGAGAATAAAAACATTTGTAGGAAGGATGAGAAAATAAAAAAGATATTGAAGAGAGAATTTTTATTTTTTTATTTTTAGGAAAGCTCCCAAAATTGTCTTGAATTTTATGCATTACGATACCTAGTATACCGGCTTTAGGTCTTATCGAGTCGTTAGGATGCACCCCGATTTTACCTCGGGGTCGAGTAATCATAGGGTTTCAGTACTCAATCATTTAAAGAAGTCTACCCTGAACCTCGTGAGTCAATAATTCGTGTCGGTTAATATAAGGAAATTTGTTGTAGTCAATGACCCTTTAAATCTTGTTGTGAGACATTAAATGTAGGGGTTTTGGTTCATGTGTATATAAGAAATAAGTGAGCAGGTATTCTCTCTTCTTGCACGGCTCCTATCACTCGGGAAATTAGGTTTGAGGGGACTTTGTGCCCGGTGCTTTGGAGTCATCTGACTTGGGATACACCGACCGAACTCCCGTTACACAGGTGGTAGGGATTGCCCTATGTGGAGATTTGGGGAAAGGTGTACATGATAGTGTAAGTCCTCATAGGAAATGATGCACGAAACCTGACACTGGGAGAATAAAACTCTAACTAGTAAGAAAAAGAAAAAAAAGTAAGAAAAGAAAAAAAGTAATGCAACTAAGAACCTTAATGGACCTTACACTTTGTATCCCTTGAGGATGTTGAGGTTGTCCATGTCTTGCACTTAAGTTCTTAATTAACTTTCACGAATGCTTCATTAGGCTAGGTGTGTGGACTGATTACATATATAGAGATGGCCCGTAGCATTACCGCGTCCAATGATCGACAAAATGAGCCATCGAGTCGTGTAGCTAGGTTGAATAATGCATCTTTATTCAGATTTTGTGGGTGTATCCGCTGAAAACTCTTAGGAGAGAACACTCCTCCTCCTTGGCGACAAGGAGGTTTAACGGCTTGTTGCACGTGCTAAGTGCAACCGTGATTCCTACGAAAGAGAGTTAGGATTTCTTGTTTTTCGTATGCTTTTCTCTTTCTTTGTTTTGCTCGGGACTAGCAAACTTTAGGTGTGGGGGTATTTGATTGACATCATATCATGCCTATATTTATGTTTTATATCCATTTTCTTGAACCTAAACAATGCTACGTAATGAGTTTTATGTTTGAGTTTTAGGATTAAACATGATTGAGGAGAAGAGGCATAAAAGGACCTAGAAGCATGGAAAAGGACTGAGTTGCAAGACTTGAGGACTAAGATGCAAGAGGGAAGGACCCGGATGTAAGCCCAAAGGACCAAGGAGCAAATCAAGAAACTCCACACCATCACGAGGAGTAATTTGGCAATTCGATTCGGTCCTAAGCTCCAACAACCTACTCGGATGCATCAAACATAAAGACATGAAGCAAAACAACCACACACCAAATCCAAGCCGGATCCGAACAATATAGACCCCCAATTGGAGGTCCAAGACCGCTGATTGGTGGTCGGTTTGGGTCCGAATCCGCTAAGACTTTGGCAGGTCGTGCAATAGGGTGTATTTAATCTATGTTTGGTATATGTTTAGTCTCATACCGGGGGATTTTCTCATATTACCTTTTTCTATGGCTATAAATAGAAGTCCTCCTCCTCCTTTTGTATTCACTCATTGCTTGGTGGCATTCTCTCTACTTGGAGTAAAAGCCTTGAAGCAAAAACTCGAGGTGGAGAAGAATGCCACTTGTAATGTGATTCATGTAAATAAAATAATTGTTCTTAGTTTTGTTAGTTTTATATTGCCTTTATTTTGATGCTTGCATGCTTCTTTAGTTTAATCTTCTTTCATTTCACTTCTTTAATATTTCTTGCTTGCTTAGTTTAATTTCCTTTCAGTAGAATGTCTCATTTTAATGTAGGTTGTACTTTAAATTTGAGTGAGTAGTTCCATCCCTGTTTGGGGGGTGGAGAAATATGTGATATGATTATGTGATGTATTAGGTGTGTGTTATCTTAATCCTTTGAGCCTCATATGATTTCCATAACCATCTAATGAGATTTCACTCTTGTCTTTGATATGCTAAGGCTCTTGAATGAAGCTTAGCATATGCTTAGATTAGTGGACCTATTTTATGGGGAATGATGAGGTAAGGATAATGATGGAATTAATATTGGAAACATGACTTGTAGTTGCATGTACTCTTGTCGCCTTTACCTTGGTTAATGCCTTGTATGTTTTAATGATAATGTGTTATCTTATTTCATGTGGAGGCATAGTAGGGTGTAGTCTTTATACATGAGTTCAGTTAGCTTCATTCCAATTATTGTCTTGTATGTTTTAATGATATTGTGTTATCTTAATTTATGTGGAGGCAAAGTTGGATTTAGTTTTATGATTTTCATGCACTACATGTTGTGATGAGCATAATTGAACACATACACACATACACATATCTTTATATTCACATTATTTCTCTACCCCCTATGGGGTTTAGTTTTATTACATATTTCTCATTTCTTTTCGCATTATAGTGTAGTTTAGATCGTAACTCCTTTCTCTCCTTTCTTTCCCATGTGCCTTCAAACAAACTAGAGTCGACACACCTCCATGTGGATCGACTCGTATTTGCCACTGCTTCAACGCGGGCGTGCACTTGCGATTATAATGAAAATGTATCAATTAGGAGGCATCGAGAAATTGACTACTGAAGCAAGGTTGACAACACGCCTCGTCAAACGGCCACTCTCATATTGTGCCCACACAAGCATGCAAAAAGGTTCACACACACAAACCAAAACTTCATTTTTTAAAACAAAGAATGTGCATAGAGGAGAAGATGGGAGGACACAGAAGAGAGAGAATGACTCGGGAGAGAAGGGAAGAAGTCATTATGCTACGGCGGGTGGGTACTAGTAGAAGCACACAAGCAAACAACGCTCAAACAATCCTGAGGTCACTATAGGTCCTTATAGCTAGACGACACCTAACTGCGAGGTCACACGGCCTCAACACGCCTCACCTCCCTACGACGAGGACCACAAAGCCCAGCAAGTGAGTCAAGATCCAGAGATCTCGTCTCTCCCACTATCGACAGAGTGGGCGACGTCGATCAAGCCATGACGGTCGTGACCAGATCACTGTCCTAATGCTCCCGAAATCCTTAAGGCCAAAGTCTACTTGATTTTAAAATTAGGCACTTGGTTAGTGTGGTTTTTGGTGTGACGGAAAGGGTGATGAAATCTGATTGACATGATTTCATGCTTATATTTGTATCTTATATCCATTATCTTTCACCTAAACAATGCTACGTGACAAGTTGTATGTTTAAATTTCAGAAATAAATAGGTTTGAAGAGAATAGGCATAAAAGGACCTAAAAGCATGAAAAAGGACTGAGTTGAGAGACTCAAGGACTAAGATGCAAGATCTAAGGACCTGAATGTAAGATAGAAGGATCAATGAGCAAACAAGAATACTTCGTACCATCATGGGGAGTATTTTGGCAATTCTATTCGGGTCAGAGCTCCAGCAAGCAAAGTAGATGCATCAAAGACAAGCAAAGTCATCCAGAAAAGCCCAAAAGAAAATCTAGAGCGATCCGAACACTGTAGACCGCTAATTGGCGGTCTCTTTTGGTACGGATCCGCTAATATTTATGTGGGGGCGTGTATTAGTGTGTATTTAGTCTATTTCTGGTATTTGTGTAGTCCCATACCGGGGGATTGTCCCGGATTACCTTTTTCTATGACTATAAATAGAACTCTTCACCTTCTATTGTAATCACCCATTACTTGGTGGCATTCATTCTCTCTACTTGGAGTAAACCGTGAAGCAAAACTCAAGGTGGAGAATATTGCTACCTTCAATGTGAGACATTTTAACAAAATAATTGTTCTTAGTTTTTTTAATCTTGTCTTTTAATTCTTGCATGCTTAGGTTAATGTTTAGTTTCTATTCAGTAGAATGTTTCATTTTAATATATGTTTTAATATATGCTTAGGTTAATGTTTAGTTTTTAGGAATAAGTACGTTTGAGAAGGAGAGACTATAAATGGACCTAATAGCAGGGAAGAGGACTGAGTTGAGAGACTCGAGGACCAAGATGCAAGATCGAAGGACCTGAATGTAAGATCGAAGGACCCATGACCAAACACGAATACTCCACACCATCATGGGGAGTATTTTGGCAATTCTATTCGGGTCGGAGCACCAGCAAGCGAAGTAGATGCGCCAATTCTACTGAACTCCCGGTGTTTTACGTGTGTACATAGTCGAGTCTTTTCCTTTGATTTTGTTTTTTGTGTGCACTGATAGGGTCATGTTAGTGTGCTGCATTTAATATCGATATATCTGCTTGCCATGATCCTTGGGTGACTTGTCTTCTTTTGCTTGCCTAGTGCTTTAAATTTTTCACATTTCTTTCAAAAATCTTCATGCGTTTGCGAAAGATAATTTTTGTGGGTTTTGCGCGTGTTTAGCATGTGCAAAACCGTTGAGAGGCAAAGTAAAAAGAAAGCTCCCAAAATTGTCTTGAACATGATGCATTAAGATATCTAGTACAATGGCTTTAGGACTTATCTAGTCGTTAGGATGCACCCCGGTTTTCCCTCGAGGGCGAGTAATCATAGGGTTTCAGTACTCAAACAATTAAAGAAGTCCATCCCGAACCTAGTGAGTCAATAATTCGTGTCTGATGGGACTTTGTGCTTGGTGCTTTCGAGTCAACTGACTTGGGACGCGCCGACCGAACTCCCGTTACACGAGTGGTAGGGATTGCCCTATGTGGAGATTTGGGGAAGGTGTACGTAATAGTGTAAGTCCTCATAGGCAATGATGCACAAAACTTGACCCTGGGAGAATGAAACTCTAACAACTAAAAAGAAAAGAAAAAAAGAAAAAGAAAAAAAAGAAAAAGAAAAAGAAAAAGAAAAAAACGTAATGCAAATAAGAACCTTAATGGACTTTACACTTTGTATCACTTGAGGATGGTGAGGTTGTCCATGTCTTTTCACTTAAGTCCTTATTTAACTTGCACGAATGATTCATTAGGCTAGGTGTGTGGACTGATCATCTATATAGAGTCGGCCCGTAGGATTACCGCGTCCAATGATCGATAAAAATGAGTCCATCGAGTCGAGTTTCTAAATTGAATAATGCATCTTTGTTCGGATTTTGTGGGTATGTCCGCTGAAAACCCTCAGGAGACAACACTCCTCCTCCTTGGCGACAAGGAGGTTTAAAGGCTTGTTGCACGTGCTAAGTGCAACTATGATTCCTACAAAAGTGAGTTAGGATTTCTTATTTTTCGTATGCTTTTCTCTTTCTTTGTTTTGCTCGGGACTAGCCAAAGTTAGGTGTGGGGGTATTTGATTGACATCATTTCATGCTTATATTTGTATCTTATATCCATTATCTTTCACCTAAACAATGCTACGTGACAAGTTGTATGTTTAAATTGCAGAAATAAATAGGTTTGAAGAGAAGAGGCATAAAAGGACCTAAAAGCATGGAAAAAGACTGAGTTGAGAGACTCAAGGACTAAGATGCAAGATCAAAGGACCTGAATGTAAGATTGAAGGACCAATGAGAAAACAAAAATACTTCACACCATCATGGGGTGTATTTTGGCAATTCTATTCGGGTCGGAGCATCAGCAAGCGAAGTACATGCATCAAAGACAAGCAAAGCCATCCAGAAAAGCTCAAAAGAAAATCCAGAGCGATCCGAAGACTTTAGACCGCTAATTGGCGGTCTCTTTTGGTCCGGATCCTCTAAGATTTATGTGGGGTGTGTATTAGTGTGTATTTAGTCTATTTTGGGTATTTGTTTAGTCCCATACCGGGGGATTGTCCCGGATTACCTTTTTCTATGGCTAAAAATAGAACTCTTCACCTTCTATTGTAATCACCCATTGCTTGGTGGCATTCTCTCTACTTGGAGTAAGCCTTGAAGCAGAACTCAAGGTGGAGAAGAGTGCTACTTTCAATATGAGTCATTTTAATAAAATAATTGTTCTTAGTTTCTTTTAATCTTGTCTTTTAATTCTTGCATGCTTCTTTAGTTTTACTTTCCTTTCCTTTTAGCTTTTTTAATATTTCTTGCTTACTTAGGTTAATTTCATTTCAGTACAATGTTTCATTTTAATATATGTTGTAGTGTAATGATTAGTAAGTAGTTCCATTCCTTTTGGGGGTGAAGTAGATGTTTATACATGTTATGTAGATGGAATGAATGCTAGACATTGTTGTTTGTGAGAGATGTTAGTATGCTTGTTTGAATTAATAAGAACTTTTACTTGATGGTTTCAACCATAATGTTTAGGTACATTCCATGCTTGTTATGTTCTTAATAACAAACTTGTCATGCTCATATTAATCACTGAGGTTAGTGCTTTAAATGATAGGTCTTGCCATTAGGTACTTCTTATGCATTAACAAACACTAACTACACTTGAGCTTATTGTATGCATTCACAACACTTATTTCATGTGTATACACACACTCCACCCCTTAGGGGTTTTGCATTCCTGAATTCTATCTTCTCTTATTAGTCGCTTAGATTTCATTTTGTGCTTTCATTTCCTTCCTTGTTGCTACTAGTTTAGTATAGTTCAGTTTAGTCAATTTTTCTCTCCTTTCTTTCCCACTCGCCTTCGAACAAACCAGAGTCGGCACACCTCCTTGTGGATCGACCCGTATTTCCCATCGTTTCAACGCGGTCGTGCACTTGCGGTTAATTAAAACGTATCAACCAAAATCCCCCACATTATCTTATATGGGACAACCCCTCCTTAGTAGCGTTTTGGAGTCCTAATCTAGCAATCAACTATCCAAACAAATGCTCATCTCACACTTGTTGCAATGCAATTCCTACTAGCTAATGCATGTTCATACGAAATGCATGAATGAGAGTAGGAAATGCGTACCTCACGCCAGCACTCAGCAACTGAAAGTAAAGCTAAAATAAAAGAGAATCTACGTGCCTAAGTCGAGTACATGATGCATGACCTAAACAAGAAAGAATGCCTAATCTTTGGCTTTAGGTTTTAGGGTCCAAGTTGCTTGAAGGGAGAATGATTATTAATCTGGGAGCAATCTAATAGTCAGAACATGCAAAATTGAGTCCCAGATTTCTAAATCAATTATGGCAACAAGGCAAAGAAATGACAAGGTGAAATGAGATTACCAGACTGCCAGTTGGTGGTCTCAGGCTATTGATTGGCGGTCTTGAAGTCTCAGATCGTCTCCAAACTTCACCAGATGCTTTCCCTTCCTAGTGCAAGTCTCCTGCAAGAAACAAAAATACAACACAAAAATTAAATCCACCCGATTCGTCCAAACCAGAGTCCGGACTGGCACCTCCCATGGCGCCAAAACATGTTTAATCGTTTAAACTACCCCAACTGCACGGCGTCGGTGAAGACGTGGAAAATATGGGTCGATCCACGGGAAGGAGAGCAATCTCTGGTTTGCACGAAATCAAGTGGCAACAAAAAGGGGGAAGAGTTTTGTTTATGCTAATCTATGCTACACTAAACTACTAAGAAGAAAATGCAAAGGAAAGCGACTAATGATTACTTCGAACAAAGCTAAGAGAACTTAATACTAAGTTGTGAATCAGGAAGAGAAAGACCCCTAAGGGTTGGAGTGCGTGCACACATGTAAAAAGATGGTGAAGAATGCATTCAATAGTCACAAATGTAGGTAGTGTTTTCATGTATAGGAAACGTCTAAAGGTTATGGCAAAACCTATCAATCCATTCACTAACCTAGTTGATTAACATTCACATATACAAGTTGGTTATTTCAGAACATAAACAAGCATGAGAGGTGTCTAATATTTGTGGCAACACTCATCAAGTGAAGTGTTCTACTCTAAACAAGCAAGCACACATTCACATTTATCAACACATTCCAAAACAAAGCAATCATTTCCATTCTTTAATGCATGTATGAACATCATCTCCTACCCCAAAGGGGGATGAATCTACTCACTACACATTACTCTAACAATTAAATTACAGAAGAATGGAGACATTCTAACTAATTTAGCCTACGATCAAAGAAATAAGACTAAGCTAAGCATGCATAAAAAAGAAACAACATGAGAAGAAAACAATTAAAAATTATTTTATTAAATGACTCACATTACTAGTAGAATTCTTCTCCACCTTGAGATTTTGCTCGAGGACTTACTCCAAGTAGAGAGACTGCCACCAAGCAATGGGTGATTACAATAGAAGGTGAAGAGTTTTATTTATAGCCATAGAAAGAGGTAATCCTGGACAATCTCCCAGTATGAAAATAAACATATACCAAAAATAGACTACATACACTCTAATACACGACCCGACTAAACCGCATTGGATCAGGAGCAACCTGGACCGTCAATTGGCGGTCTACAGGGTTTGGATCACGTTGGGCTTTCGTGTGGGCTTTTTTGGATGACTTTTCTTATGTTTGATGCATCTAATTCGGTTGCTAGAGCTCCGACCCGAATAGAATTGCCAAAATATTCTCATGATGGTGTGAAGTATTTTTAGTTTCTCATTGGTCCTTCGATATTACATTCAGGTCATTCTCCCTTGCATCTTAGTCCTCGAGTCTCTCAACTCAGTCTTTTTTTCCTGCTTTTAGGTCCTTTTATGCCTCTTCTCTTCAAACCTATTTATTCCTGAAACTCAAACATAAAACGCGTTATGTAGCATTGTTTAGGTGAAAGAAAATGGATATAAGACACAAATTATTGCATGAAATGATGTCAATCAGTGTGTAATTTTCCCACGGTCAGGTTTCATGCATCATTGCCTATGAGGACATACAATATCGCGTACACCTTTCACCACATCTCCACATAGGATAATCCCTACCACCCGTGTGCATCCCAAGTCAGATGACTCGAAAGCACCAAGTACTAAGTCCCCTCGAACCTAATTTCTAGAGTGGTAGGAGCCGTGCGAGAAGAGAGAACTTCTACTCACTTATTTATTATCTACACATGAACCAAAACCCCTACACCTACGGTTTCACAAAAAGAGTTGAAGGGTCCCTGACTACAACAAACTTCCTTATATTAACAGACACGAATTATTAGACTCACTAGGTTCAGGTTGGACTTTTTTCTTCTTCTTTTGAGTACTAAAACTCTATGATTACTCTCCCCAGAGGGAAAACCAAGGTGCATCCTAATGACTAGATAAGGTCTAAAGCCGATATACTAGATATTCTAATGCATCAAGTTCAAGACAATTTTGGGAGCTTCCTTTTACTTTGCCTCTCAATGGTTTTCCACATGCCAAATACACGCAAAACCCACAAAACATTTTCTTTTGCAAACACATGAAGATTTTTGAAAGAAATTGAAGAATTAAAGCACTAGGCAAGCAAAAGAAGACAAGTCACCCAAGGATCATGGCAAGAAAATATATCGATATTAAATGCAGCACACTAACATGACCCTAACAATACAAACAAAGGAAAATAGAACAAAAGGAGAAAGACTCAACTCTGTACATACGATAACCCCCCCCCCCACACACACACGAATGTGAGCATAATACTACATGATTTTTGCATGAAAAAGTTAAGATCTCACCAACTTTGTAGCACAAGGAAAGATTCATGGGGGATCCGCACAAACGGCTTACCTGATCCGCCAGTGGTGGATCCAAATCCACTACTGGCGGATTGTCTCGGGATTCTGGTCCCCAGACATCACCAGAATGCTCCCACTCTCCATTGAGTCCCTTTGTTCACTTATGGCCCTTCCAGTAATCAAAAGAGAGAAAAAAACAAAAAACAGGAAAACCCCACCGAAATTGTGAATTCGACTACGAAAACAACGCTCCCCGGCAACGGTGCCAAAAACTTGATTGAATCAGTTATAATACCTCAAGTGCACGACCGCGTTGAAGTGGTGGCAAATATGGGTTGCTCCACAGGGAGCACGTGTGAGTCGAGTTCGCAATACTCGAGTGGGGAAAAGAAAAGGAGATGAAGGTCGAAACTACACTACAATGCGAAAGAAACCGGAAAATATGCAATAAAACTAGACCTTTTAGGGAGTAGAGAAAGAACATGGAAATTAAGATGTGTGGTGTGTTGATTTGTGCTCATCAAAACATGTTATACATGAAATCCATAAAACTCAAATTCAACTTTGCCTCCACATGAAATAAGATAAAACATTATCATTAAAAGATAAAAGACAATAATTGAAATGAAGCAAATATGTTCACATGCATAATGACTCAAATCCAACTATGTCTTCACATAAAATAAGATTTATCACAATCATTAAAACATAAAAGACATTAATTTGGATAAAGCCAATATGAGCATAAGCAAGCACATGCCTTGTTCCCCTCTTCTACTCCATCCTTATCCTAACCTCATCGTTCCCTATAAAATAGGCTTACTAATCTAAGCATGTGCTAAGCTTCATTCAAGAGCATTAACACATCAAAGATAAGAGTGAAATCCCGTTAGATGGTTATGGAATCATGTGAAGCTCAAAGAATTAGATTAACACACACTCATCCATCACATGACCAAATCACCTTCTTCTCCACCCCCCGAAGGGGATGGACTACTCTCTACTCATCTCTACACTAAAGAAAGCATGAAAAGAACATAAACCCATGAAAGAAATGTAGAAGACTAAATTAAACACACAACATATAAGAAATTGCATCAAAGGAAAACATCAACATAATGAAGCAGAACTAGACTAGATTAAGAAAATAAAAGACAATGTTTGCTCCTCTCCAACCCCCTTTTTACACTACTAAAATAGGAAACTAAAACCTACTCTAATGGGGGAGGGAGGAAGAAGGCCGGGAGGAGGGATTAAATTGGTATATATAAACTAATACATGGTTAGGATTTATCATGGAATGATCGGACAACTTTAAATCACATCTGATAGTCCAAAAATGCTTTGACCCGACAACCTGAACTGCAACCAAAATTGGAGACCATTTGGTCCATTTTGATCCCCCAGTGGCCGATGCAAATCCGCTACTGGTGGATCAAATGGATCCGATCGGTCTGAAATTTTGTGTCCCACTTTATTTCTTTATTTATCACATGGGGTGAAGTCCTAGTCTTCTGACTCGAATCACGTTGAGTTTAATTGGCAAAATACTGATATGATTCAAGTCATGTGTCACCATATTTTGCACTTCACAATCAGTTCCCTCCGGGTTTGCACTTGGGTCCTTCCTGATTTTCGATCCAATCCTTGTGCATTACAAAAAGGTCCAAAATCTTCCAAATTAGTCCATACTTGTTACATTTAGGTCATTTTTGCTCTCTTCCACTTCTTTATTACCTAACTCCTGAAACACTACAAACAACAACTCAAGTAGCACAATATTGGGGTAAAATAAAGGATAAATAACATGAATATGATGCATGATATGCTACTAATCATGGGTGTGTAGGAATGTGTTGGGCCAAGAGCGGACCTCCACAATCTTCACACCTAGTTTCCGAATAGTGTATAGTCTCATGGATGGTTCACCTCACTACATTTGTCGAACATTTTTCGATGTGTTAGTGAACGCCAAGCTTAAAGAAATACATTGTTTGCCTACTCTGGTGACTAAATTGTGTTGAATGTTGGACATCCCACTGTTTGAGCGATTGCTGTAGCGCCAAGGCATCGATCTCGAGGTTGCGAAGATGACCACGTCATATCGCCATTGCCTTCAGGAGGCATGGGTGCCTGATTACATGGAGGATGATGTTAGAGTCAGCTCCCCAAACTCATCTGTGAGCTCGGGAACACTCTTCAACACCGACATATCTGAGATGGTGGTAGAGCAGCAAAATGTCATTTTGGCCAAGCAAAATCGGAAGATTTATAGGAAGTTATCGATTCTTGAGCGAGGTGCCTCTTCGAGCACCTCTGGCCGCCATCATTAGTCTGGTACACCTGATTGACATCATTTCATGCTTATATTTGTATCTTATATCCATTATCTTTCACCTAAACAATGCTATGTTACGAGTTTTATGTTTAGTTTTCAGGAATAAATATGTTTGAAGAGATGAAGCATAAAAGAACCCAAAAGCTGGGAAAAAAGGGCTGAATTGTGAGATCTGGGGACTAAGATGCAAGGGAGAAGGACCTGAATGTAAGACAGAAGGACCTAAAAGCAAAACAGAATACTCCACACCATCATGGGGAGTATTTTAGTAATTCGATTCGGGTCCGAGCTCCAACAAACTAAGTGAATGCATTCAAGACCAGCAAATATACCAAGAAAAGCCCACAACAAAAATGAGCAGGATCTGAACCATATAGACCGCTAATTGGCGGTCCATTTTGGCCAAAAGCCGCTAAAATTTCAGCATCACATGTATTAGAGGATGTTTAGGCTATTTTTGGTATCTGTTGAGTTCCACATCGGGGGATTGTCCCGGTTTGCCTTTTTCCATGGCTATAAATAGAACTCTTCACCTTCCATTGTAATCACTCCATATTTTAAGTGGTTATTCTTCCTACTAGAAGTGAGGCCTTGAAGCACACACTAAAGTAGGAGGATGCTACTTTTAATGTGAGTCATTTTAATACAAGTTTTCTTTATTATGTTGTTTGTTTTATGTTTCTTGTTTTGCATTGCTTAATCTCATTTCATTAGTTTTATTAACTTAGTTAATATGTTTTCTTTGTTTTGTTTAATAATTACTGTAATGTTTAGTGAGTAGTTCCATCCCCTTTGGGGGGTGGAGTAGATGTACATACACGCAAATGAGAATGGATTGAATGTTTTATTTCCAATGTGTTGATAAAACATGAATGTATGCTTGCTAGTTTAGGATAGAATTTATAACTTGATGAGTTTTGCCAAAATGATTAGACACCTCTCATGCTTGTTTAGATTCTGAAATAAACATCTTGCATATGTAAATGTTAAGCAACTAAGTTGGTGAATAGATTGATAGGTTTTGCCACAACATTGAGACACTTCCTATGCTTGATAACACGACCTTTATTGGTGCTTAAAAAATGTGTTCAACACCCACCTCTTTGCTTGTGTGCACTCACTCCACCCCTTAGGGGTTTTTCCATTTCCTGAATTCCAGCATTTGGTTCTTAGCTTAGTTGTTATTTCATCGGTTGTGTCTTTCTTTCGCATTTGCTTCTTCGTAGTTAGCGTAGTTTAGATTAGCATAATCAATCTTTCTCTCCCAATTTTTGCCACTTGATTTCTGATAAACAAGAGGCTGCTCACCTCCCTGAGGACGACCCGTACTTGCCACCGCTTCATCGCGGCCGTGCACTTGCGGTTTAATTAAAACGTTCAACAAGTTTTTGGCGCCGTTGCCGGAGAAGTGCCAGTCCAGACTCATGTTTGGACGATTCGAGTGGATTTAATTTTTGTCTTGTAGTTTTCTTTGTTTCAGAAGACTCACATTGAGAAGGGGAAGCATCTGGTGAAGTTTGGAGGCGGTCTGAGCGAAGAAGACCGCCAATCAGCGGTCTACAACCGCCAACTGGCGGTCTGGTTGTTTCATTTCACCTCTAAATTTCTGTGGAGTATTGCTTTATAAGATATAGTGATCTAGGACTCGATTTGGCATGTTTTGACTTATAGTTTGTCCCCAGATCAATAATCAAACCTCCTTTAAGCAACTTGGACCCTAAAACTCAAAGCAAAAGATTAGTCATTCTTGTTGTTTAAGTCATGCATCATGTTTGTGACTTAGGCATTTAGATTGTCTTTTATCTTAGCTTTATTTTCTGTTGATGAGAGCTAGCGTGAGGTACGCACCTTGTACTCTCATTCATGCATTTCATATGAACATGCATTAGCTAGTAGGAAGTACATTGAAACAAGTGTGAGTTGAGCGTTTGTTTGGAGAGTTGATTGCTAGATTAGGACTCCAAAACATTACTAAGGAGGGGTTGTCCCATAAAAGATAAGGTGGGGGATTTCATCACCCTTTCCTTCGCCCCAAAAACCACACTAATCAAGAGCCTAATTTTAAAATCAAGTAGACATTGGCCTTAAGGAATTCGAACGCATTAGGAGAGTGATTCGGTCCCGACCGTCATGACCTGATCAGTGTTGCCCACTTTGTCGATAGTAGGAGAGACGAGATCCCCGGATCTTGGCTCACTTGCTGGGCTTTGTGGTCCTTGTCGTAGGAAGGTGAGGCATGTTGACGCCGTGTAACCTTACAGTTAGGCGTCGTCTAGCTGTAAGGACCTATAGCGACCCTAGGATTTCTTGAGCCTTGTTTGCTTGTGTGATTCTACCTGTACCCATCCACCGTAGCATAAGGACTTCTTCCCTTCTCTCTTGAGTCATTCTTTCTCTCCTGTGTTCCCCCGTCTTCTCCTCTTCGCACATTCTTTGAAAAAGAAAAAAAGGAAAAAAATGGTTTTGGTTTGTGTGCATGCACCTTTGTGTATGCTTTCGTGGACACGAGACGAGAGGGGTCGTTTGACGAGGAGCGTTGTCAATCCGGTTTCGGTCATCGATTTCTCGACACCTTCCTCCTCTCGTGTCACACGCAGTCCGGGTTCAATGGCTGTTAATTTCCGTGTGGAGGAGCAGGTGGGCAGTTGCTGGACCCACCTGCTCCACCAGGGCTTCCAGTTGTCGTTCCCATACCTCTACGTGATCGATGCTACCCGAGCCGTACGGCTCTACCCTCATGCATCGTATTATCAGAGGCTAATGGGAACCATTTTGAAGTAAAGCCTCATTTTATTTCCATGCTCCCTTGCTTCACTGGGAAGGGTGACCCCTATATCTTTCTCAAGGAATTTGAGGAGGTTTGTGCTATGTTCAAGCTGCAACAACTTAGCACAGACTCCATCCATCTTAGGCTTGTCCCCTTTGCGCTGAAGGATGACGCCAAGAAGTGGTTGTACAGCAACCAGGCGAATGCCTTTAGGACATGGGATGAGTTTCAATCTGCATTCCTCAAGAAATACTTTCCAAATCATCGGACACAAAAATTGAGGAACGAAATCAATTCGTTCTATCACATGAGACCGAACCATTTCATGCATATCTAGAGAGGTTCAAAGAGCTACTATCCTCGTGCCCTCACCATGGCATTGAGTTGTGGCGCCTTTGTCAGATTGTGTACGAGGGTCTTCACATCCCGTCCCGAACGCTCCTTGAGTCCATGTGTCAAGGAGAGTTCTTGGGAAAGGATTAAAGGGAGGCATGGGCCTTCCTAGAAGACCTCGCTGAGAAAACCATGCAATGGGAGAGTGTGAGGGAGCCACCTGCATCATCTAGCATAGGAGCAAGGATCGCGAATGCAAACTCAACTAGATCGAGTGCCGCATTTGTTGTCGATACCACTATGGCCACCGAGGCGCGCATGGCGGCCTTAATGCGCTGTATGGATTCGATTGAGTTCCAAACCCAACAAGGTGCACCTCACATGTCCACATCTGGTCCAGTTCCCCGTCATTCATGTAGTAGGATAGGTCATGTAGAAAGCGAGTGTGAGTCCATTCGTCCTGACATGGAGCGTGTCAACGCCATCTATGATAGAGCCAGGAATGACCCATACTCATCATCTTATAATCCTGGATGGAGAACCACCCCAATTTTTTATGGAACCAAACTAATGCCCCGGGTGGTCCTTCAAACTCCTCTAGACCACATTATCAATCACACCAACCTCCCATGCATGCACATTCCTATCAGCCACCCCAAGCGCAAACCACCAATTAACCGGGTTTCCCAAATTCTAATAATATGGAAACCCGATTCAATTCGCTTGAGACCTTGACTCATGGACTTGTAAACTCAATGAAATTTTTTATGTCAACCACGAGTCAAGTTCTCACTTCAAATCAGCAGACCATCAAATCTCTAGAGCTTCAGATGGGCCAATTGGCTCAGTCTGTACATGAAAGAGAGAGAGGGTCTTTTCCTAGCCAGCCTGAGGCTAACCCCCGTATATACCAACAACAACACATGCAAAATGAGAATGTGGTACCTCGGGGGAGGCAAGGGAACCATGTGGAGGAACCTGTTCACCATGTCAATTCCATTGTGACCTTAAGGAATGGAAAACAGGTTGACAATCACATTTCCTTGTCACAACAACCACCATCTATGAAGCCCTTTAGTGGGAATGGTAGTGACGAAGAAGCTAAGGGTGAGGGTAATACACTAAGGCTTCCTTCTCAGGCACTGCAGAAAACCTACCTGCCAAAAGCTCCCTATCCAAGTAGGTTAACCAAAAAGCAGAGTGACAACATGGACAAGATATTAGAGGTGTTTAAGCAAGTAAAGGTTAACATCCCCTTGTTGGATGTCATCCAAAAAATACCTCAATATGCCAAAGTGTTGAAGGATCTCTGCACAACCAAGAGGAAGACCAATGTTCCTAAGAAAGCATTCTTGGCTGCAAATATCAGCTCACTTTTGTCCAATCCCACCTACATAAAATGCAAGGACCCTGGGTGTCCTACTATTCAGTGTACGATGGGGGACACTAGAATGAGCAATGTTTTGCTTCATTTAGGATCAGCGGTCAACCTCTTCCCATTCTTTGTTTATCAATAGTTGAACTTGGGAGAATTGAAACCAACTAAGATCACCCTCCAATTGGCGGATAGATCTATTCGTATTCCCATGGGGATTATCAAGGACATGCTTATCAAAGTTGGAGATTTTATATTTCCAGTCGATTTTGTTGTCCTCGATACCAATCATGTTGCGAACACCCACTCTCAAATACCTTTGATTTTGGGTAGACCATTTCTGGCCACCACCAATGCCTTGATTAATTGTAGAAATGGTATCATGAAGCTCTTATTCGGTAACATGAGTTCCGAGCTTCATGTGTTCAACTCTGGTAGGAAACAGGAACCCATGGATGACCCTTTAAATCTAAATCTCATCCGCCAATTGGAGAAAGCACCACAAAATCAACGAACACCACTAACCCCAATGCAACCCGTTGAGAATGTTTGTGGGCCCAGCGAAAACTCATTGCCTGTCTTCGCAATGCAACAGAGTGAGCTGGCCTCGAACATGAATGTCCAAAGGGAGTGTTCGTTGCATGATTCAGTTGAGAGTACTAGTGAGAGTGAGACACCTCATCATATGCCTATACCAGAAGGTGTCTCTACCTCATGTCCCATGGCCATTGAGCCATTTGAGCTTCATATTCACTCTAACAAGGACTCACCTATGACCGAGCTTATGCTTGATGATCTAAATGATGGAGGGAGGTCCTTGTTGGATGACTTGGGGAGAAGCCTCATTCTTAGTGATGCAAGTCTGCTGCATCCATCGAATGAGCCTGAGGAACACATTCCGATGCACCAGCCTATTGGTTGGAGGGTTTTCTTCGATGAGCAATTAAACCCTAGTGAGGCAACACAACTTCATTCTTTGTTGCCCACACCCAACCAATATCATAAGGGGTTCGAGCCTTTCAGCTTTGACCTTTCACCCCTCATGACACCTCAGAGTACCAGTGGAGTTTGCCCATCTCGGCAAGTCTCTGGTCCTCATGACTTTATGTTCTTATTTGATGTTCCTTTACCAAATGATTATGAGAATATCGTTGTTGTTGTACATATCATGTAAAAAAATCGAAAAAAAAGAAAGAAAAAAAGAGATAAAAAGTGTGTAATAAAAGACTCCATGAGCGAGCATTGATTGTTGTAGGCCCCAACCCTTGTGTACTTGGGCCGTATTTCTTCACATATTTGTCTCCCTTCTTCAGTATCTCATAGGTTTTGAGGGAATTCGGGTTTGTGCCCATCAACATAACCACGAACTTCCTTTTGCGCTTCATGTTGGTGAGATCTTCCATTTTTCATGCATAAATCCATGTGGTATCTTGCTCACATTCATTGAGGACAATGCATGAAGTAGGTGTGGGGGGGGGGGGGGGGGGTCCTTTACGTGTGTACATAGTCGAGTCGTTTTCCTTTGATTTTGTTTTCTTTTGTGTGTATTGATAGGGTCATGTTTGTGTGCTGCATTTAATATCGATATATCTGTTTGCCATGATCCTTGGGTGTCTTGTCTTCTTTTGCTTGCCTAGTGCTTTAAAATTTTCACATTTCTTTCAAAACCTTCATGTGTTTACGAAAAAAAATGTTTTTGTAGGTTTTGCGTGTGTTTAGCATGTGCAAAACCGTTGGGAGGCAAAGTAAAAAGAAAGCTCCCAAAATTGTCTTGAACTTGATGCATTAGGATATCTAGTTTACTGCTTTAGGTCTTATAGAGTCGTTAGGATGCACCCCGGGTTTCCCTTGGGGGGTGTGTAATCATAGGGTTTCAGTACTCAAACATTTAAAGAAGTCCACCCTGAACCTTGTGAGTCAAATAATTCGCGTCTGTTAGTATAAGGAAGTTTGTCGTAGTCAAGGGCCCTTAATCTCTTTTTGTGAAACTTAAGTGTAGGGGTTTTGGTTCCCATGTAGATAAATGAATAAGTGGTGTTCTCTCTTCTCGTAAGGCTCCTATCACTCGAGAAAGTAGGTCTGAGAGGCCTTTGTGCCTGGTGCTTTCGAGTCATCTGACTTGGGATGCACCGACCGAACTCCCGTTACACGGGTGGTAGGGATCGCCCTATGTGGAGATTTGGGGGAAGGTGTACGTGATAGTGTAAGTCCTCATTGGCAATGATGTATGAAACCTGACCCTGGGAGAATCAGACACCAACCAATAAAATGCTCTAAAGAAGAAAAAAAGAAAAAAAAAGAAAGAAAAAAAAAGAATCAAATAAGAACCAAAATGGACTTTACACGTTGTATCACATTTAGAGGTTAAGGTTTCCATGTCTTTCACTTAAGTCCTTAACTAACTTTCACGAATAACTCGTTAGGCTAGGTGTGTAGACCGATTACATTTATAGAGTCGCCCCTTGGAATTACCGCGTCCCATGATCGACAATATAAGTCCAACGAGTTGTGTTGCTAGATTGATTAATACTTCTTGTTCGGATTTTGTGGGTATATCCGCTGAAAACCCTCAGGAGACAACACTCCTCCTCCTTGGTGACAAGGAGGTTTAACGGCTTGTTGCACATGCTAAGTGCAACTGTGATACCTACGAAAGTGAGTTAGGATTTCTTGTTTTTTTTCGTATGCTTTTTCCTTTCTTTGTTTTGCTCGGGACTAGCAAAAGTTAGGTGTGGGGGTATTTGATTGACATCATTTCATGCTTATATTTGTATCTTATATCCATTATCTTTCACCTAAACAATGCTATGTTACGAGTTTTATGTTTAGTTTTCAAGAATAAATAGGTTTGAAGAGATGAAGCATAAAAGAACCCAAAAGCTGGAAAAAAGACAGAATTGTGAGATATGGGGACTAAGATGCAAGGGAGAAGGATCTGAATGTAAGACAGAAGGACCTAATTGTAAAACAGAATACTCCACACCATCATGGGGAGTATTTTAGCAATTCGATTCGGGTCCGAGCTCCAACAAACCAAGTGAATGCATTCAAGACCAGCAAATATACCAAGAAAAGCCCACAACAAAAATGAGCAGGATGTGAACCATATAGACCACCAATTAGCGGTCCAAGACCGCTAATTGGCAGTCCATTTTGGCCCAAATCCGCTAAAATTTCTATGACTGAGCTTATGCTTGATGATCTAAATGATGGTGGGAGGTCCTTGTTGGATGACTTGGGGAGAAGCCTCATTCTTAGTGATGCAAGTCTGCTGCATCCATCGAATGAGCCTGAGGAACACATTCCGATGCACCAGCCTATTGGTTGGAGGGTTTTCTTTTTGGTATATGTTTAGTCCCACATCGGGGGATTGTCCCGGTTTGCCTTTTTCCATGGCTATACATAGAACTCTTCACTTTCCATTGAAATCACTCCATATTTTAAGTGGCTATTCTTCCTACTAGAAGTGAGGCCTTGAAGCACACACTAAAGTAGGAGGATGCTACTTTTAATGTGAGTCATTTTAATACAAGTTTTCTTTATTATGTTGTTTGTTTTATGTTTCTTGTTTTGCTTTGCTTAATCTCATTTCATTAGTTTTATTAGCTTAGTTAATATGTTTTCTTTGTTTAGTTTAATAATTACTGTAATGTTTAGTGAGTAGTTCCATCCCCTTTGGTGGTGGAGTAGATGTACATACATGCAAATGAGAATGGATTATATGTTTTATTTCCAATGTGTTGATAAAACATGAATGTATGCTTGCTTGTTTAGGATAGAATTTATAACTTGATGAGTTTTGCCAAAATGATCAGACACCTGTCATGCTTGTTTAGATTCTGAAATAAACATCTTGCATATGTAAATGTTAAGCAACTAAGTTGGTGAATAGATTGATAGGTTTTGCCACAACATTTAGACACTTCCTATGCATGATAACACCACTTTTATTGGTACTTAAAGAATGTGTTCAACACCCACCTCTTTTCTTGTGTGCACTCACTCCACCCCTTAGGGGTTTTTCCATTTCCTGAATTCCAGCATTTCGTTCTTAGCTTAGTTGTTATTTCATCGGTTGTGTCTTTCTTTCGCATTTGCTTCTTGGTAGTTAGCGTAGTTTAGATTAGCATAATCAATCTTTCTCCCCAAATTTTTGCCACATGATTTCTGATAAATAAGAGGCTGCTCACCTCCCTTAGGACGACTCGTACTTGCCACCGCTTCATCGCGGCCGTGCACTTGCGGTTTAATTAAAACGTTCAACAACACCCTATCCATGCATTGGTGCCATTCTGCCATACATTGAGGACAATGCATGAATTAGGTGTAGGGGGTTGTTTTCACGTATGTACATATTTTGTGTGTCTTTTGTTTTATTTTGTGTTCTTTTGTTTACCTTTCTAGGGTCATGTTAGTGTGTTGTATTTAATATCGAAATATCTTCTTGCCATGATCCTTAGGTGCCTTAATGTCTTTTGTTTGCCGTAGTGCTTTCACTTCCTATTTCTTTAAAAAATATGATATGTTTGTGAAAGAAAATGTTTGTGGGGTTTGTGTATGTGTTTTGCGTATGCAAAACCATTTTGAGGAAATCAAAAGAGAAGCTCCCAGAATTGACTTGAACATGATGCATTAGGATATCTAGTATACCGGCTTTAGGTCTTATCAAGTCCTAAGGATGCACTCCGGTCTTCCCTCGGGGGCGTCTAATCATACGGTTTCAATACTCAAACAAATCAAGAAGTCCACCCTGAATCTAGTGATTCAAATAATTCATGTTTGTTAGTATAAGGAAGTTTGTCGTAGTCAGGGACCCTTAAAATCATGTTGTGAAACTTTAAGTGTAACGGTTTTGATTCCCATATATATAAGAAATAAATAAGTGGAGTTCTCTCTTCTCGCACGACTCCTATCACTCGGGAAATTAGGTATGAGGGGACTTAGTGCCTGGTGCTTTTGAGTCACGTGACCTGGGATGCACCGACCGAACTCCCGTTTCACGGGTGATAAGGATCACCCTATGTGGAGATGTGGGGAAAGGTGTACGTGATAGTATAAGTACGCACCACCTGACCCTGGGAGAAGTACACACCACCACCAACAATAACAAAAAATAACAAAAGAAAAAGAAGAAGAAAAGGAAATGGTAATGCAAATAAGAACCTTAATGGACTTTACACTTTGTGCCACTTGAGGATGTTAAGGTTACCCTTGTCTTTCACTTAAGTCCTTAAATAACTTGCATGAATGGTTCATTAGGCTAGGTTTGTGAATTGGTTACATATATAGAGTCGGCCCGTAGAATTACTGTGTCCAATGATCGACGAAAACGAGTCCAACGAGTCGTGTTGCTAGGTTGAATAATGTATCTATGTTCGTATGTTGTGGGTGTATCCGTTGAAAACCCTTAGGAGACAACACTTCTCCTCCTTGGCAAGGTTTAACAACTTGTTGCACATGCTAAGTGCAACCGTGATTCCTACGAAAGTGAGTTAGGATTTCCTTGTTTTACGTATGTTTTTTCCTTTCTTTCATTTTTTCTATTTCTTTGTTTTGCTCGGGACTAGCAAAAGTTAGGTGTAGGGTATTTGATTGACATCATATCATGGATATATTTGTGTCTTATATCCATTATCTTTCACCAAAACAATGCTATGTAATGAGTTTTATGTTTAAGTTTTAGGAATAAGCAAGTTTGAGAAGAAGAGGCACAAAAAGAACCTAAAAGAAGAAAAAAAATTGAGTTGTAAGAGTTATGGACTGAGATGCAAGAGCGAAGGACCCGAATGTAAACCAAAATGACTAACAAGCAAATCAAGAAACTCCACACCATCATGAGGAGTATTTTGGCAATTTGATTCGGGCCTAAATTCCAACAACCAACTAGGGTGCATCACACACGAAGAAAATCAAGCCATACAAGCCAACTCCTAATTCAGACCCGATCCAGAGTCCATAGACCGCCAATTGGCGGTTCCAGACCGCTGATTGGCGGTCGGGTTGTCTCCAGACCCGATCCAGACCGCCAATTGGGTTGTCTCCGCTGATTTTTGCGGGTCATGTATTAGAGTGTTTTATGTATATTTTTAGTAGTGCATTAGTCCCATACCAGGGGATTGTCCCGGGTTACCTTTTTCTATGGCTATAAATAAAACTCTTCCTCCTCCTTTGTAAGACATCTCCTCTCTTGGTGACCATCCTCTCTACTAGGAGTAAATCCTTGGAGAAAAACTCTGGTGGAGAGAGGCTACTTGTAATGTGAGTGAGTAATAAAAGATGTTTTGTGAGTTTTTCTTCATATTGTCTCTTTCCAATTCTTGCATGCTTAGTTAACTTTGTTTTTTTTAATCATAGAATTAATTAACATGTTATTTCCTTAATATTCATGTTAGTCTAATAATGTGTGAGTAGTTTCATCCCCTTTTGGGGCTTGGAGATGATGTTTATACATGCAATAAAGAATGGAAAAGAATGCTTTATTTTGAGTTGATAAATGTGAATGTATGCTTACTTGTTTAGAGTAGAAAATTTCACTTGATGGGTTTTTCCACAACTATTAGACACCTCCCGTACTTGTTTACGTTCTAAAATAACCAACTTGTGTATATGAATGTTAATCAACTAGGTAGTGATTGGATTGATAGGTTTTTCCATAATCATTAGACACTTCCTATACATGAAAACACTACTTACATTTGTGCATGTTGAATGCATTCTTCCCCATCTTATTGCATATGTGCACTCACTCCACCCCTTAGGGATCTCCCTTCCTGATTTCCAACTTGCTTTTATTAGACATTTCGTTTAGTTTTATTTTGTCTTGTGCTTTCATCTTCTTTGATTGTTTCACACTAGTTTAGTGTAGTTTAGTTAGTGTAATCAATTCCTGCTCCCCTCTTTCCGCCAATTGATTTCGTTAAAACAAGAATTTACTCACCTCCATGCGGATCGAGCCGTATTTGTTGCGTCTTCAACATTATCGTGCAGTTACGGTATTTTAAACGATTTAAATAATGCACAAACCAAATTTCAGGTACATAAGTGATAGGCATAGCCCTATGTGGAGATTTAGGGAGTTATACATGATTATGTAAGTCCTCACAGGTAATGATGCACCGATACCTGATCCTGGGAGAACCAACAAACCAAGAAGGGTTGTTTGGGAATATAAAAAATTCAGCTCGAACCACCCCAATAAGAAACCTAATGGCTTTACACAAAGTACACTGAAGGAAATTAAGATTGCCCATGTCTTTAACTTAAGTCCTTAATTAACTTGTACAAATGGTTCCCTAGGCTAGGTGCGTGGACAAGAAATATATATAGAGTAGGCCCATAGAATGATCGTACACAACGATCGACAAACTAGTTCAATCGAGTCAAGTTATTAGGTTTAATAATGAATCCATGTTCGAGATTTTGTCAGTATCTCTGCTGAAAACCCCAGGAGACGCCACTCCTCGTCCTTGTGACGAGGGGGTTTAACAGCTTATTGCACATGCTCAGTGCAACCGTTATTCCTACGAAAGTGAGTTAGGATTTTCAATTTCATTTTTCTTTATTTTGCTCGGGACTAGTAAAAGATAAGTGTGGGGTATTTGATTGGTAGCATGTATTTAAGGTTTTAGGTAATAAAAAAGAGAAATGTTGGCAAAAGGATTCAATCACAATAAGAAATGACTTATTTGAAAGCATTCTGGACGTATCTGTAATGCCCAATGACCTAATTGCATGTCAGAAAAGACCTGATTGAAAACTCAGGGCACCGGATCGTAAAGAAGATAGTTTGGTTGCAAAAGTCCATAATCTCAAGAACTTGAGGAGTAATTCTACAATTAAGACCAAATAGACTCAAACCAACAAATCAGGGTGCACCCCACTTGCTCCATTGTGAACTTAAGCTGCTGTTGAAATTCGAGGGGATCTGACCCAAATGATCCACCAAAAGCGGATCAAAATCCGTGAATGGTGGCTCCAGTTGGGAGATGGACACCTGGATTTTGGGGGTGGCTCAGGTATTTGGGTAGGAGAATTACGACACATCCATAATATGTTGCCACACAATTGTGCCTTGATTAATGCTCACCATCTAAATTTCTTAAATAAACTTGTATCCTTACCATTTACTTCGTTCCATACAATCCTCTTCTCTTCTCTATTAGAGTATGTTTTATCTTTTTTAGTAGTGTAGTGGAGGAGAGGAGAAAATGATCATTTGTAATCTTCTTCATTAATCAAGTTTATTTCATTTTCTTTTTGTTCTTGTCTTTCATTTAATGCAAATTGTGGGATCTACTAGCCCTAATATTAGTCTAAAGAGGGGCTGAATTGACTAATTAAGATTGTTTAACAAACTATGCCAAATTAAAAGCTAAGACAATTAATATGAAGAAGAAAACAACAAACCACAATACCGGATGTATAGAGGTTTGGATCCAACCACCGGATCCTAGTCCTCTCTTATGAATTGCTCTTACTCAAGCAACTTTGCGTCCTCCACTAATCTGATCTCCGTTGTGGGCCGAGATCATGCCTTTACACCACAAGCTTTGCGAATACCCTCACCTAGCTTGGACCACCTTCTCACAATCCGAGAAGAGCTTCACTCCGGAAGCTTAGTACAACTCTTGAAGACTTTACTTCAACAACTAATCTTGAGCACTTGAAATAGATGATGCAATCAAGGATGATGATTTCAAGTGAGAAGATGTGAGCACAAGTGTTTAGAGCAAGTTTGAGAGTAGTAGTGACATTTTGAGCTTGGAGAAAGATTGGTGACTTTAGATGAGTGTTCTCACCTTTATTTATAAGATCTAAACTAGTTTTAGCCGTTGTGATTGAAATTGTATAAAGTTGTGCAAGAAAACACAAGTCAGGAAGTTACAGGACACATTTCAAGACACGAACGGTTGACCGGAATGCATATGCGTCAACGGTTGACCAGAACGCATGGACGATCGACCAAAAGATGAAATTTGGGGTAAAAATGTTTGCCGATAAGAGCAACCGGAAGAGATAAACAATCAACCGAATAAGGAAGGCAACGTGCCTGTAAGTTCTGGTCGAAGAAAATGGGTCAACGATCGACTGAAATGAGAGGCAAAAACTGCCTGTTATTTTTGGTCGAACAAAAATAGGCACTGGTCGAACCAAAAACACTTGGTAGAAATAGTCTGACGAAGTCAGTCAAACAATAGAAAGCAACGGTCGAACCAACGCGGATGACCAGAGAAAAATGGTTCGACCGGTAACTTAAGTGAACTTAAGTACTAGATCAAGAGAGGTCTAACCGGTCGAACGGAGCTCATCTTTCGGTCGACCGTGTTGAGTCAGAAAAGGGATTTTGCACCTGTCGATCAGGACACATGGTCTGGTAGACCGTTTGGAGGCAAAAAAGAAAATTTCTGTGCAAGCACACTCGCTAGCAACCATTCACAAGAATAAACCAATCAACAAACAATTTTCGAAAATATAAGACAATGTGACTGAGTTATATATCATTTAAATTGCACATGGCTAGATTGAGTCGTATGTGATTAAATTGATCAACATTTAAAGTTTTGTGAAAATATACACCAAATGATCATGTGTAGGAACAAAGACTAGTTGAATGTCTTCCTTAGATGCATGATCTCTAAGAAAGTGATGTCTCACTTCTATATGTTTGGTTCTTAAATGCCAAATTAGATTTTTTGAAAGATTGATTGCACTTGTATTATCACAAAGAATAAGAGTAGTTTGAAACTCAAGTTTCAAGTCCTTGAGGGTTTGCCTCATCCAAAAGACTTGTGCACAAGCACAACCGGCGGCGATATATTCAACCTCGGTCGTAGAAAATGCAACACCATTTTGTTTCTTACTAAACCATGATACAAGAGATTTTCCCAAAAATGGCAAGTTCCACTAGTGCTCTTACGATCTAAGATACAACCGGCATAATCGGCGTCACTATAAGCAACAAGATCAAAAGCTCTAGTCTTGGGATAAAGCAATCCAAAATCCGATGAACCTTTAATATAGCGAAAAATCATTTTCGGTGCATTTAAGTGAGATTCTTTAGGACATACTTGAAAATGAGCACACAAACACACAACAAACAAGATATCGGGGCAACTAGCAGTAAGATAAAGTAAAGATCTGATCATACCATGATATTTCTTGATGTCCACATCTTTGCCATTTTGATCCTTATCCAATTTCAAGCTTGTGCTCATAGGAGTCTTGTGGGACATGCTATCTTCAAGACCAAAGCGCTTAAGAAGCTTTTTGTGTATTTTGCTTAGTGTATGAAGTTTTCATCTTGAGCTTTATTGATTTGGAGTCTGAGGAACAAATTTAGTTCCCCAATTAAGCTCATCTTAAACTTGCCCTGCACAGTCTTACAGAATTCTTCACACAAACAAGGGTTACTTGCACCAAAAATTATATCATCCACATATATTTGTACCACTAGTAAATCATGATTATGAGATTTTATAAAAAGAGTGGTATCCACTTTACCAATTGCAAAATCTATGTTAATCAAGAAGTTCTTCAACCTCTCATACCAAGCTATAGGAGCTTGCTTGAGTACACAAAGAGTCTTCTTGAGTTTAAATACATGGTTTGGGTAAGTTTCATTTACAAATCTGGGTGGTTGTGCAACATAAACTTCTTCAGAATAAAGCCATTTTGAAAGGCACTTTTTATTTACATTTGAAAAGTTTGATGTCCATAAAATATGCATAAGCTAAAAACATACGGATGTCTTCCATGTGAGCAACATGAGCGTAAGTTTCATCAAGTCTATCCCCTCTCTTGGAGGTAGCCTTGAGCGATGAATCTAGCTATGCTTCTAACTACATTCCCGTCTTCATCGAGTTTGTTTTGGAAGATCTACTTAGTTCAAATAAAAGTTTTATTAGTTGGTTTTTCAACAAGTTCTCAAACATCATTTCGCACAAATTGATTTACTTCTTTATGCATAGCCACTAAACAACATTCATCATTACATGTTTGTTCTACTTTCTTGGGTTCTAATGTAGAAATGAAACCATAAGAATTACAAACCACGTGAACTCTAGACCGTGTTGTCACACCTTGACAGACATCTCCTATCACAAGGTCCTTTGGATGATCCCTTATAAAGGTCCAATCCTAGGGCAGTTCCTCTTTATCTCTTGTGGAGGACATGGAGGATCTTGGTAAGACTCAAGAGTAACATCTTGCGATGAGACATGTCTAAGAATATAAATGTAGTCATCATCACGAGATGAATTATCTACACATGTCAATTCATCAAAGTTGACGTTAGAGATTCCTCGACATAATTAATTCTTTTATTGGAAACTCTATAAGATTTACTCCTATCAAAATACCCTAAAATATGGCATCATCGGATTTATCATCAAATTTATCCAAGTTATCTTTAGTGTTAAATACAAAATATTTTGAACCAAAAGCTTTGAAATAAGAAATCTTCGGAATGTGGTTATGCCAAAGCTCAAAAGGAGTTTTCTTTAAAATGAGTCGAATGAGAACATAGTTGAAAACATAGCAAGAGGTATTAACGACTTCGCACCAAAAGTACTTTGAAAGCACTTTCTCCACAAGCACGGTTCTTGCCATTTCTTGAAGTGTTCTATTCTTCCTCTCAACTACCAAATTTTGTTGAGAAATGCAAGGAAAAGAAAATTCGTGTTCAATGCCATATTTTTGCATTTTTTTGAAAAAAATTATTTTTAAACTCCTCTATGATCCTACGAATAGAAATGACGTTGGATCCTTTTCCCTTTGAACACATTTGCAAAAACTTTTGAATCTTTCAAATGCATCATGTTTGTTTGCTAAAAATAAAACCCAAGTCGTCAAAAATCATCGACAATCACAAAAGCATATATTTTGCCTCCTAAAATTAGTTCAATTGCAATTATCGTTTGTGAGGTTGGAATGACTTCTCTCTAAAGAAAGCGCATAACTCTATTGTCTCTTGTTACCAACCAAATGCATTCATCAGTAATGGGAGATTCTCCAACATCTCAACATGTTAAAAAATACACTTGTAGGTCGGCGTGGAAGACATCCATGAACATTAGGGTAATCATAAATAAAATATGGCGTAAGTTTATATCACTAGCAAGTGGTATTGGATTATATAGTATGATTTTAATTCTGGTTCGTGGGGTAAACTAATACACGTACGAGATAAGTAGAATTCCAGAGCAGGGTAAATTTGACTAAATATATGAAATTGAATGGATTGGTATTACCCACGATTTACGTTTTAAATAAAATTAGTTCACTTGTAATTATTGTTTGTGAGGTTGGAATGACTCATCTCCAATGAAAAAACATAACTTTATTGTTTCTTACCAATGAATGCCTACCAAATGCATCCATCACTAATGAGACATGTTTTTGGGAAGTTTGCACATAGAATTCTCCAATGGTGAATACAATATTTGTGAGAATGTTTTATAATGATGGTTCCCACGCACAACACCCTAACAGGCTAAAAAATCCAATTGCGGGTCGACACGGAAGACATCGATAAACATTGTGTGCAAGGTATTACATGATGGTTATTTAGGGTAAGCCTAAATAATAGATGGGGTAAGTATATAACAATAACAAGGTAAATTTGATTACATAGTAAGATTTTAATAACGGTTCGTGGGGGCAACTTATGGATATTCGGGGTACGTTTATTACAGGAGCATGGTAAATTGGATTACAAGTATACGGAAATCGTTCGTTATGGGTGAATATGAAATGATATTTGAGGACGTTGACATGGCTTGCATTTTAGGAATGTCAGTTGGTGGTGAGAACTGTTACAACGTTATTGTCGAAAGTCGGGGTAATCCTGTTATTAAATTCAATTTACCCCGACCATTATTTCGAGTTACCCTGTTATTTAATTCAACTTACCCCAACAATCGATTAGGGTTACTCTGCTACATTCAACTAGATTCACACTAATGTCAAATTTAATTTACCTTGTCCATCACTTAGGATTACCCCCCACGATTGATTCATCTTATTTAATTTACCCCGTCCATCCGTTAGGATTACCCCCACGATTACTCCCACTCTACCTATGAGTTACGATCGATGTCCAGTTTCTTATCAATCACCAACCAAGTGATCATATACCTCATCAAAGCGATCAGACAAAGATTTACAAGGACAACAGTACTGAGATCGATGTTAATTAAACATATGCAAAACATTACAACTTACAAGATCTTCAAAACAAAAACTTAGTACCAACCGCACATTATTCATAGACGCGTACATCACAACAATAGACTCAATCGACCACACCAAACGACCCGAAAATTAAATTCGTTATAGTAACTCCCTCCCTTTGCATGTATTCACTTAGTCAGAGATATCGATGGACTTGACGTCGGGCTTCTTAACCTCCTCATTGGGGACACCATTCTCCATGGAGGCCTTAACCTGATCCACCTTGGCGCTCTCCGGGAAGACGAAACCTCCTCAGGAACTTCATGTTCCTCCTCTCAACCCGATGTCATCGGTTTGTCTTCTCTTCTGTTACTTACCCTGAGTACTTTATGAATTTACCATGAGTACTTTATGAATTTACCCCAAGTACCAAAGCACATCTAAAGCATGAAACAAACATACCCAGTACTTAAATTAATTTACAAATTTCCATCAACAACCATCACTTGGATCTTGTTCCACTTTAGAAAATATTAAAATTAAAATGGTCTTCAAACAACATGAAAAAAATATAAGTAGAAGATCATCAATTAAAATGATACATTCTTTACCTTTTACAATTAAATCTGAGCTCGTTCGTTACCATGTGAATGACGTGGTGCATGACATCTATAGGGGGCGCAAGGTTTTGGTTCTTCACCCATTTTGGGCATGATTGTTCCTAAGGTAAATCCAAATATGAGAATGGGTAATTATAGGATTTGCATTAGTAAAATCACAATATATGTCACTTTCTTGAAACAAATTACTACATAGTTACGAACAATGATGACGTTGCATCCACAAACATAACATGCACCAAAAAATATAAGATGCCTCAAAAAAAATGAAAGGAAACATAAAATGCATCAAATGAAGAAACAACCAAGGCTTTTGTGCAATAAAACATAAAATGCATGAAATGGACAAATTGTAGTGAACGAGAACCCCATAAATAAAGCACGTAAGTTCAGCTTCTTGACCTCCTCCTCGGCGTCGATCACCTTCCCCACAAAACACAATTACCTTCACCTCCAAGCGTAACTCTTCATCCAAACTCAACTTAAACCCATCCAAAGACCACATTCACCCTTCCACATCCTGAAACCAAAATAAAGGAAAAATAAGTTCCACGTGAAAACTGAACAAAAAACACCTCACTCTTTGATGAAGAAGCCACGAAAAAGTGCAAGAAAGTGAGACTTCAGGTTAGAGAATGAAAGAAAAAAAGATGGAAATCAAAATTTTGTAGCATTTCAGGTCCTGAGGTAAATCCATGTATGCAGATAAGTAACTTCGTGAAATTGGATGGGTAACTTTACAACTCCAATCCCAACGACACCAAAACCCACTCACCCTTCTATCCAAACTATAAAGCACATAGGTTAATCACTCCATCATACATAAATACAACCCAAAAACCCCAAAAAACCTTGGGTCATGAAATGGATTGAGAGAAAAAACCCAAAAAATACAATTTTGTTGCACTTAGACACAAAATAAAATACAGTAAAATGTACTTAATGAAATTAAGGTTAATAAACAAGATTAATGTTTGGAAATACCTCATTCACCCAGCTGTATATGTAGTCCATGTTTGTTGTTCGAAAATTGGTTCGCTGTAAACAAATACATAAATCTTTATCTCCAACAATTAACAACTACTATCACAAAATATAAAACACGTAAAGGTTATTAGAAATGTAAAATAAAAAAAAATTAACCATGAAAATGTACCTACATTTCCAAAAGCTATTGAAGTTTCCTCCTACAGCCACTAGAAAGAAAATGAAGGATGTTACGGTTTGGATTTAGGGTTTTGAATTTCAAAACTAAAGAAAAGTAAGGTTGTGTATTAATGTGAGGTTGGGTGGATGTACAACAAGGAGGGAGAGAGAATGGATTTCATTGATTGCAAGGGATTTTGGAGAGAGAGAATTGAATAGGGTGGAGCTAGACGTTGCAGAAATGGCAGGAAGTGAAGGAGAGAGCTTGAGGTGGAGGTGTGATGTTTTGCTGATTGGGCTGGTATTCTGATGTGGATCTCCACCTCGCATGTGCGTGAGGAAGTGGGTAGGAAGATGGGTTATGAATCCTTTATTCTTTAGCAAATTCATATCTTATGTAATATATTATCTTATGTACTATTAAATTATTACACCCCATAATATACACACCTCATATGAATTTATTATGATTCTAATTACGTCAATTCTCATGACATATTGATTTTATTCGTTCACCACGTGTGTCCATTTTTCACATGAAACCTGACACATCATATGAACTCAAAATCAAGCTTCTTGTTTCCCAGTTTTGTGGTGTGACCTATAGTAGGATCTAAGCTAAATTGGCAGCGATATTACACACTTAATATCTCAAACTATAAGTGGTATCTAGCTACACATTATAGTTACCCAATTAGCATAGATGTCTTTGTTCCACTCGAACTAAACACGATCCATTTAGTAATATAAGTGCACCACTTGTGTCCGTCCCTTGCCTCATGATATTAAGAATATATACAAAGTAGAAATGTGTCACCCTTGTATTATATTCATTTCTTGATCTCTTTAAGCTAATTATAACTATGTAACTTAACTCAAGTTACATTGTGCACATTATATTTTTTCTTTATCAAGGGACCCGCTAATATCATCACTCAATTAAGAGGGGCAACGATAATCGTTTGACTAGTTATCTATTCCAGCACAAGTCATGTTCAACCAACTATTGTCTTTATCATTATACTCATTGATAGCTTTTGACAATAATCAAATTAAGCACTTCTTGAGTGAAAATATATATGTCTCATATCTTAGGATCCAAGACATAGTAAAACATTAATGACACAAAATACAATTCCATAATGTTTTACTTGTTAGGTCTATTCAATATGTAAAAGTAATATTTTCCTCTTTTATATACTCGTGTCGTCAATTATTTGTAGAGCTACAACAATCGATGACCAACACGACAATCTTATCTCGGTGATTAATGTCCCATGTTAATTACCATGATTGTGAATAACTTTTGATTTATGTAAACCATTATCTTTTAAAGCTCTACGGTTAAGGACCAAACGTCTCTTCCTTAACACTTCCAAAAGACGAAAACCATAATCAAGGAACAAAATGTTTGCACATCCAATTCATAATAATTGACATATAAAAGTAAAACATTTAGAACACATTCCTTTCATAAATCTATCATAGTCTACTTAACGGAAGATTATCCCTCAAAATGACTTTCAAGTATGTGTCATGCCTTAAATACGGACACACAAGCATTAATTCTACCATATTCTTCCTCGTTTAATCCACACATAAGAATGTTCATAAGTTTGGCATTCATTTGAACCATTTCTAGCTCATCATCCGTCATGAGTTCAAGCTCATTTTTTTTAATGCATGGAATTTGAAAGAACACCCACAATTTAATATCATATCATTGTATAAATGTAGTCATGCATTTCTTCCAATAAGCATATTAGTTCCATTAAACAAAGGAGGTCTACTGGTGTGGAATTCTTCACGTTGTTGGGTCATTTCTACAAAGGCTAATTTGTATAAATGCAACAAACGAGGTTTTGATACTAAATGTAGGATCTAATTAGCCATAGAGTAAGTCTAAAGAGGGGTGAATAGACTAATTAAGTTCTTTAAAACTTAAGCAATTAAAACATGAACAATATAAAGAAATAGAGAATAAGAGATGCAAACCACAACACCGATGTATAGAGATTTGGATCCAACCACCGGATCCTAGACATCTCTTATGAATTGCTCCTCATCGAGCAACTTCGCGTATTCCACTATTCTTCTCCCCGTTCCGGGATGGGAGATATTGCCTTTTTACACTGCAAGCTTGCGAACACCCTCGCCAAGTTTGGACCGCCTTCTCACAATCCGAGAAGAGCTTCACTCCGGAAGCTAATACAATGCTTTGCTGCAAAGTTGCGTAATCACTTCTATCTTGAGAACTTGAATGATTGATGAATGCAATGAGTGATTCAAGTGGAAGATTGAGCACAATGTAGAAGTTTAGAGCACAAGAGAGTAGTATGAGAGTATGAGCTTTTGAGAAAGAATTGGTGACTTTGTGAAGATGTTCTAAGCTCTATTTATAAGCTCTTAACTTAATCTAGCCATTGTGATTGATTTGGTAATGATTTGTGTAAGATACACAAAAAAGAAAAGTTCAGAACACAAATATAAATTGGGTTAGTTGAAGTATGTGCATACGACTGTGGTATAATACGACAAGTATAACGGTCATACTAAAGACAAATACGAGATGTCAAACGGTCGAACCAAACATAAGTTTCGGTAAACCAGTGGTCAAACTAACCGCGATACGTGTCAAGATATAACCGACGAAGAAGATGGAATCGGTCGAACTGGGATATATCTCTTCACACAGGATAATGGGCAAACTGGGATAAAGAAACAGTCGACCGTTTTGGATAGGGAAAAAACCTGTTAAAATTAGTTGAACCACAAGAACTAATGTTCAACCATTCTGGGAGATAAATAAGAGAGTGTTAAAATCGGTTCCAATACATCACAAAATGACTAGTTTCAGGAGGGTGTATAAGAAGAAGACAACACCCCAAGGAGTGGGCGAGCGATGCAAGGCACGCTTGGTAGCAAAAGACTACAAGCAAAGGACCGGCATAGATTATGAAGAAGTTGTCGCGTCGGAGGCGTGCATGGAGACAATCCCTTTTTGTGTGCCGTATGAACATGTGAGGTTCATATGGTGTGTTTTTTAGCTTATGCAGAAGCGTTGCCAATAGGTTGCATGAGAGGATGCGCAACCTACTTGGGATGAATGATGAAAGAGGATTAAGTTCAAGGAGGAGTATTGAGAATTGAACTTAATCCTAGTTGGCGACTTAACCCTATGTGGCGTCCTAGTCACCCGCCACATCATCAGTGCTTGATGACACATCAAGGAGGAGATGAGTCAACACATGAGAAGACAAAAGGTTGAGGGAGTGGAAGAGACAAGAGTCTTTTCATTTTTTGAGTAATTTTCGTCCTAATAATGTATGCAATTTAAGTAGAGGGTGTAATGATCTTCAATGATCATGTTTTTGTAGTCTTCATGTTTGGAAGTTGTAGGGTCATGTAAGTGCCTATATAAAGCACTTGAATTCACCATTTGTAACACAACAACAAAACAACAATAACATATATCAAGCATTAGAAGTTGAGCCACGAAATTGTGTGAGAAAAGAGTGAGTATGTGAGTAGAAAGAAGAAGAAGAGTGTGCATTGCAAAATCGGTTTTTTGCTTTGTGAGTAGAGAGCCACCTTCTTTCCTTCGTGCCCCCCAGTAACATAGATCAAGAATGGATCTAGTGGAATCAAAAAAATGCAAAATGAATGGTGATCAGGGTGGTCTAAGGCAGCACACGAGGCGCGCCTTTTAGACCGCCAATTGGCGGTTGGGGACCGCCAATCAGCGGTCCCTGTAGCCCAGGAGACGGGTAATCTCCTGTGGTGGGTTGATCAGTAGCTCCTCGTCCTCCTCCCGTCCTCCAACAAGATGTACATGAATTTATTGATATGTTAATTAATCATCAAAACAAGATTAACGAGTATTAACCAAAATGCCAAAAACTAACATTTTCATGTTAGGCAATGTGGGACTATGCTTTTGGGGTGCTACAAGCTACCCCACTTGAACACCTGACGTCCCCGTCACGTCAAGCCAATCAGTCCCTAAGTGTTGTGGGATTCTAGAGGTATCTCCCACCCTTTTGGTGTAACACTTAATTCCCACAATTCTGGTTGGTTCTGGTTCTGATAGCATCTGTAATGTCCCGTCCTCGAGCCCACATCGAGCCTGAGTCTCGGTCCGTCACCCTCGAGTCCACTGGCCCACAACACCTACCTTTTTTGTCACAAAACTTAAGTTAGTAAGTGATGTAGTAGTTGACTCGTGTCACTATATCTAACCCCAACATTCTCATGTTAGACAACGTGGGACTAAACTTTGGGGTGTTACAGGTTCCACTTATGAAATCCTAGTGACTGACACATTCACCAGCCTAACAAGCCAATTTGCATTAGTGACCCGACGAAGAATCACAACATCATCACCAAATTCATGCTACTTAAAACGAATAATCAGTTCAAATGATATTATAATCCAATCATGATACATGACCCGATGAATAACACCAACACCTCAAAAATACTAGAACGTCATTGTGTAAATTTACAAGGTCTTGATGCCAATTCATGTGGTCAACGGAACTGGGTTCAATAATAACCATGTTTATAATATGACGATCTTGAAAAGTGCTCAAAACACAACGATATGATATTCAAACGAACCATCTTGATGACAGAAACTCAAATCTACATTTAGATTTCTTGAAAGCGTTTTATAGGTCTCTAAATACGAGATAAACATAAATTAGATGGAAGATGTAACATGTAGTCCGTGATCACGAAAACTATGATAGAACTGCTAAATTCCTAAAGCAAATAACTAAGGTGGGTACGAGAGAGCAAGGACCGATACAGTTTGGGTTTCGGTCCGGGCCGGATCCGACCGGTCCGGTCTTTGATCCGGACCGGATTTGACCGGTCCGGTCTTCGGTCCGGTGCTCACCCCTAAAGGTGGGAGTGGATTCATGACCCAATCATGTGTTGGCATGTGTCCCAACGTCCCAAAGTGTCTAAGGATAGCGCTTGTTTCCAATTTTTCTTTTCCTAATATATATTGTAGTATGTTCATATGAAATCCATCATACTTTTTTTGGCGTAGAAAGATTTTTTGTATTTTCAATCAAATTTTATTTTATTTTGTATATGTTATTGTTTGCTATTGTATCAAACTAATCAAATTTGTAACCTTTTAGGTACTTTTTGTTCATAAGTTTTTGTTCAAAATTTATATACTTTTTATATGTTACATGAATGATTTTTTTTAAATATAATAGGATGCTAATTTTATGATTTGTTATAGATTTTAAAATATAAATGATTTTTAAGATTTTTTTGTGAATTTACTTATTTTCCACTCTTTTGTGTGAATTGATGTTGAAAGGTTAATTTGAAAGCTTTGTTAATTTCTTAACTACTGAGCGAGAAATGAAGTTACAATTGGCAAAGAAAAGTACAAATTTATGTGACCAATGTTTCGATTTAAAAAATGGCGTTGATCTTCACACAAAAGGATACTTAAGATTGGGTCTTGATTTTCAGTTCAACAGGGGGTGAATTGAGTCCTTACTCGTTGATTTGTGGGCATTTCCCAAACTGTAGATAAGTAAGGAGGCGGCCTTTTCTCCACGTCAGTCAACAATAAATGCGGATATTAAAGAAAAAATGACCAGTCAGCAGACCTCAACGACTGTCGTGACCGGAGTTATTAGGCCAACTTTAACGTGGACCGTGAGTGCAATTTTCTCTTACTTTCACGTCATTTGAAAATCAATACTGAATAAAAAATTAAAAAATCTCAAAAAAATATAAACAAATAAAAAACATATTGTCAAGAAAAACTTGAAAAAATTAATTTCAAATAATTTTCAAATCAAATTTTAAACTGGTTTTACAAAAACAAAATCAAGGAATTGTGGGCATGCATGCCCCCACCCAACTAATTTTCCCTCCGGTCTGAGCACGAAAGCGTACGGAAAACCAACCGATTTTGCACACCGACGTGTGGAGGGTGCTATTTTGTGGGGGGCATTGAGGGGAACGTGGAGGCACCCGATCCACGCCCTACCGTTAATGGTGGCTTGTTCAACTACAACGTTGTATGTGACAGAATCTAATTGCATGGTCAAACGTCATTCTGCAGCAACAATTATGCATGATTCCACGATTCATGTAATTTACCAAAAAAAGAACATGTAATATACCAAAAATGTGCTCATATGGCAAGCTGCCGTGCATTTTATGGAAATTCGGTTTAGTAGCAACGTCAATTAAATTCTGAGGTTATGGCCCATGAGGCCATGAGTTTACTTTCAAATAAATATAATTGTTTTGTGAATTCAATTATAAACAATTATATATTTCTCAATTTACCATATTCGTGAATTAATATGTGTATATATATATATTCATTTTAAAAGATATACTCAAAGAAAATTCTAAGCCGGCTGAGCTGAAACTTTCATGATCCTGTAAGTGTAGCGTTTCAATTTATAATTTTATAATCAACTAGTCGCTAGCGTATAACGTTTGGGATATAGAACAATCAATGATTGGATTTAAATTTAATAAAGTTTTCATTGGCTAGCGTATCGTGCAAAAAGGTGGAATTAGATTTTCGCTGACCAATTTTTAAAAATTCGTTGATAAGTATGTTTTGCAGCTAATTCGTTTATTATAGAACCGTTAATGTCAATATACATGTGCAAAATGCCGCTAAATTTAATATTAAAATAACATCAAATTTTATGATCTTAAATCAGCTTTTGCTTGGGCGCACACCCAGTCGATTGGATTAAAATAGAAAAAAAATTATTTTGCTTGTCATCATGCTAAATAATGAAATTGGATTTTCACCGTTATATTGATTTATAAAGTTCGACTAGTAAAAATATTTCACGGCTCGATTGTTTCCTAGCGAGCAATGTCGTTATACACATGCATAAAGGTGTTGATATTAATTCAGATAATATTTAAATTTTATGATCTTAAATCGATATTTTATTGGACTTTTGCATATATATATTTTTATAATTCTCCAGATTTTCGCTGACCAATTTTTGTTTTCGATGCACTACTAAAATAAGTTTATTGGATTATTGCATGTATGAATTTTTATATTGTTCAATAACATTGAGCACACCAGCTATTTGCTTTGAGTGCACTTTCAATTGATAACTCTTAACACCGTTACCCCTAATCTAACACCGGCACAGTTAAGTCTCTAATCTAACACCACTCCATTGATAACACCGGGGAAGACAACAACTCCATAGATTGTGTACTTACAGTTCCGAACTCGATTTTTCTACGGCCAGCCCAGAAAACACCTCTAACAAACCAACAACAAATCTTTCCGAAAACTGAAACGAAAAAGATTTCCGTTACAACTACGGAGAAACCGACCAATTGTCGTCCCACGTCGGTACGAAGTAGAGGGAGAGATACATTTTCAAGCTACGATGACTTCTCCTCCTTTGACGCTGACTCCAAACCAGTGAAGTCGAAGCTCGTTTCGATCCCACTCTCTCTGAAGGCCAAATTGGAAAGATTGAGCTCCAACTCGATCCGAAATCGGTTCCGCGCTTCCAAGATCTACGACGAGTTGAAGAAGGCAAATTTCTTGAAGAAAACAGAATCCCCCGACGGCGGATTTGCGAGTTTCCTCAAGTATTCTCATGTTCGTGCCTCAACACGATTAGGTATAGGGGCTTAACGCTGATAGTGTTAGATTAGGGGCTAATGGTGTTAAGGGGCGTATCAAGTGGAAATGCACTCAAGCAAATAGTTGGTGGAGTGAGTGTTTTGGAGCAATACAAAAATACATGCATGCAAAGACAATAAGCATGTTTTAGAAGTGCACAACAAATACCCCAATTTCTTTTTCACAAAATCTTAACCTAAATTCTAAGGAATCCGTATATGGAAATCATCACCCCCACTAGGGTTGTGCACGGACCGGTCCGGGTCCGGTCCGGACCGGTTGGAACCGGTCTGGATTTCGGTCCGGAGGTTTTGAAAATTTCGGGTCTGGTCCGGTCCGGACTTGTCCGGTTTTTTGTTTTTTTATTTAAAAAATTCGGTTTTTAACCGGACCGATACTCACCCCTAACCCCCACAAAAGCAAATGTCCTCAAGCAAATAACCCACGCTAATCAACGGCATCGGAAGAAGCCGTTTCCAAAATTCATTGCAAATGTGCAATTATTCTTAACCTTTTACGTGTCTATCCAAGAAAAAATTGTAAGATAATAAATTATAATATCTTTTAAATATAGAACTGAAAGTACTTTGGCGGATATCAATAAATATGTAATAGTATGAGGATGTGAGAAACGCATGAGCAAAACATAAGCATCAAACCAATTTCCCGAAATAAATGGATAAAGGTCAAACTTTACTTATAATTTGCATTCTCTACAAAATACCTCAAACATCATTGTTTTTGGTACACTCATACCTAGCTAAAATGGGATCAAATAAACTATTATCTCCCGGCGCCTATCTAGTATGGGAGGACCTCACCGTCGCCTTGCCAGGCTACAGCGGAGCACATCAGGAGAAGAAGCTCCCCATACAAGGGTTTACAGGTTACGCGATGCCCGGTCAAGTCATGGCCATCATGGGGCCTTCTGGCTCTGGGAAATCCACTCTTCTCGACTGTCTTGCAGGCAATTGAAAAACTAATTAAGGAAATGTAATTATGTAGAACATGAAATTAATAAAATCAAATATTCAACAAATTAATGTTACGTTTGATTTTGTTGGTTTTGTTAGTTCAATGTTTGTTTAATTGAGCAGGGAGGCTAGCTAATGATGTCGTCACGACTGGAACTATTCTTCTCAATGGGAAGGAGATAAGGTTGGATTTTGGAGTTGTGGTAAGACAGTAAGACGTTATTTTCCAATAATAATTGCACCGTATTAAAAAAATTAGTCAACTGTTTTTCTTTAATCACGAATATAGGTAAATGTCGTTTTCTCAATTATAGCTATAAGTAGGATGGTAGGAGGACAAAGAAAAAGCATAAGTCATGGGGAAAATTTTCAAAATAATATTTTTTTAATTTTTTTTACAAAAATAGACATCATTTAAAAGTATTTTTCATACTTTGTGTCACCTGACAGCGGTTGGTTTTGTTTTTTAGTGTCTAGAGAACTCGACATTAGTGATATTAAGAATATATAAAAAGTAGAAATGTGTCACATTTGTATTATATTCATTTCTTGATATCTTTAAGCTAATTATAACTATATAGGTTACATTGTGCACATTATAATTTTGTTTTATCAAGGAGTCCACTAATATCAGCATTCAATTAAGAGGGGCAATGATAATCGTTTGACTAGCTATCTTTTCCAACACAAGTCATATTCAACAACCTATTGCCTTTATCACTATATTTATTGATAACTTTTGACAATAATTAAATTATGCATTTCTTGAGTGAAAAGATATAAGTCTCATATCTTGGGATCCAAGACACAGTAAAACTTTAATGACACGAAACACAATTCCATAATGTTTTGCTTGTTAGGTCTATTCAATATATAAAAGTAATATTTTCCTTTTTATATACTCGTGTCGTCAATTATTTGTAGAGCAACAACAATCGATGACCAACACGACAATCTTATCTCGGTGATTAATGTTCCATGTTAATTACCGTGATTGTGAATTACTTTTGATTTATGTAAACCATTATCTTTTAAAGCTCAACTGTTAAGGACCAAACGTCTCTTCATTAACACTTCCAAAAGATGAATACCATAATCAAGGAACAAAATGTTTGCACATCCATTTCATAACAATTGACATATAAAAGTAAAACTTTTAAAACATATTCCTTTCAATCTCCCACTTGTTCTCAAAGTTTTCTGTCACATACATGCTCAATGTATAAAACAATAATAACTTGGGTAACCCTCTCTAATCACTCATCAAGCCAATCCACATGGTTCCTCAGACCCATGGACTCGAAATGCATTTCGCCCTTGGCTTGGGATAAGTGTTTGGTGAATAGATCAGTTGTGTTGTTGTTTGTGTCCACCATAGCAGATTTATTTTACCTTCGTCGATGAAGTCACGTGTGACAAAGTAGTTGTGATCCATGTACTTACTTTGTGGTGTGATTTAGGATCCTTGATTTGCGAGATAGATGCACTATTATCGCAGAATAGCTCTATTGGTCCCTTACATGAGGGAACTACTCCAAGCCCTTCAAGGAACTTCTTAATCAACACTCCATCTTTGATCGCTTCAGCGACAACCATTACTTCGGAAGCGGTGGTTGAGTCAGCCGTAGTGGTTTGCTTCAAACTACGCCAACTCAAAGCTCCACCATTTAGAAAGTAGACATATCCTGATTGCGACCTTCATCGGGATCACTCATGAAACTCACATCCGAATAGCCCCTGGTCATTAACCCTTTTTGTCCTCCATAAACAAGAAACTTATCTTTGGTCCGGTTAAGGTACCTCAGAATATTCTTGACCGCAGTCCAATGCTCAGGACCTGCGTTGGATTGGTGACGATTTGTCACGCTTAGAGCATACGAGACATCGGGTCTTATGCAAGTCATCGTGTACATGATCGATCCAATTGCCGAAGCCTAAGGGATATCTTTAATGTACTCCAAGTCTTTATGTGATTGATTGAACCGTGTCGAGTAATGTCATATTCCACATTTCGGATACCCAATTCCACTGCGATGTACCGGGAGGGGTGAGTTGTGGTACAATACCACACTGCTTTAGAAATGAGTCAAATTCGGTACTTAAGTACTCACCTCCATGATCCGTTCCTAGAGACTTGGTTTCCTTGTTGAGTTTATTCTCTACTTCATTCTTGAATTCCTTGAACTTGTCAAAGGATTCACTTTTGTTTCTCATTACCTAAATATATCCATAATGACTATAGTCATCCGTGCACGTAACGAAGTACCTAAAACCGTCTCTTGCACTAGTACTCATATACCACATACATTGGAATGTATCAAATCCATTAAGTCATTCGCTCTTGGTCCTTTCTTCTTGAAAGGCCTCTTAGTCATTTTGCCCATTAGGCAAGGTTCGCACGTCTCCAATGATTTAAAATCAAGTTGACCAAGAAGGTTAGCTTCTTGCAATTTCTTGATGCGTTTTTCATTTATGTGACCAAGACGATAGTGCAACAAGAGTGTATCATTCACGTGAGTAGTTTTAAGCTTTTTCTTATTGATGTTTAAGATTTGTTTATTATTCAATTCAAAAAAATAGAGACCATTCCTGACGAATGCATTTGCATAGAAAATATCATTCTTCGATATAGACAAACAAGAATTTGAAATGTTTATATTAAAAAAATTATCCATATCCAAACATGATACAGAAACAATATTCTTGCTAATCGAAGGCACATAATAAATGTTCTTTAAACATAAATTTAAACCACTAGATAATAAAAGCTCCACGCTCGCACCATTTCCGACCTTCAAAATCATCTGGTTTTTCAAGAGTTCCTTCCTATCCTTTAGTAGCTGCACATTAGAAATTATGTGAGCACAAGATACGGTATCAGTTACTCAATCATGGACAGAGGTGGCTAAATTTATCTCAATAACAAATATACCTTTGACCTTTTTGGGCGTTTACGCTCAATCACTCCATTGTCAAGGTCTTCCTTGTACTTGGGTCAATTTGGCCGGATGTGTCCCTTTTTCACCGCAGTGAAAGTACTCTGTGTTGGGAGTCGGAGATTTCGAAGAAATCCCCGCTCGAGGCACTCACATGAGCACCTCCTACTCCCTTGCTCTTGATTGACGTATTTTTGGTGAATTTGCCTTTACCTTTGGTCATCTTCTTTCTCCCTCCATGGACGGCTAGGACGTGCTTGTCCCGACCCTTGCCTATGTCAACTTCAGCCGTTTTGAGAGCATTGTGAAGTTCCTCATGACTCACCCCTTTCTCACACACATGATAGTGCATAATGAAGTACTTATAGGACGGGGTAGAGAGCCAAGAATCAAATCTTCCGCAATGTCATCGGGCATCGGGGAAGATAGATTTGACAACTTCTCAAGGTATCCTTGTATCGTGAGAAAATGCATGTATACGGATGTTCCCTCCTCCATGTGGCACCTTGTGAGTGCGATGGTGGTCTTATAACACTCTTTTCTCACACTATCCATGAACATCTTTGTTACAGCTTCCATGATCTTTTTTGTTTTGAATACAAGTATTTCGCTTGAAGCGAGTCACCCATAGAGGCCAACATTAGACCTTGAACCTGGTTCTCTTGGTCTTCCCACTTGGCTTTTGCCTCTTTCTCGCTATCGGTTGTATTCTCATTTAATTTTGGGATTTCATTATCCAAAATATGAGATAATTTCTCTAACTTCAACACGATATTGAGCTTGAGTTGCCAGCTTATGAAGTTTGAGCTATCATTTGCCAAAGGATGTTTTCAATCATAGATCGAACAATAGGTTGAATATTCAACATTTCTACAAAATAAATTATATGAGATTTAATGTCAATTTTATGTTTTCAAAATAAATACCGCAAATAAAAAATTTGTCCATAAATGCAGCAATTCAAGATGCTATCAATTATAATACAAACTAGCCAAAGGCTATCAGATATATTATAAAATCAAGGCAAGAAAGTATTTTCTAATCATAACCATTTCGAAATATCATAACATTTCTATTTTCAAACTCTTATGACTCTTGTCATTTTAATTAAGAGGGAATTTGACCAATCCTCGTAAGAAAAACTCTCTTTCTCAAAACCGAGCTAGGGCTTCGGGTCTTGTTAAGAAAACTTATTTCATTTGATACGAGATATGTTTATCCATTGTATTCACAAACAAGTATACTCGGTGTCCACTAAGGGGGAATCACACCTCGTACATCTATTGATGGCACAACAATAGACAACCTTATATCTCCCACTATTGCCAAAGATGGAGGAAGCTATCTCCCGTCAAGGGCGAGCAGAATATCCCTCGATCGATGGTTGCTAGTGGATGAAATAAGAAAGAAAAATAATCTTAATTTTTGGTTGCACAATTTAAACATTTATATGTGATTTTATAATTTATGTGATCATGTATATTTATCATCTATACACATCCTAACATTCATCCATACAATCACATACATGTCAAGCACACAAACATAAATATATGCATTCACACACACATTGATGTGAGTTTATATGTTCCCACGTTCTTGACTTTTGCGCCTTATCCGCGACTTCCTCTTGCACCATGAATGTTGATATTGCAAAAATATAAACATGCATCTCACAATTTCGAAAATTGTCTATTGCAAGTCCTATGTAAAAACTCTCTCATATGCATGCATATACATAGAAATAGAAATTTGGCTTTTACATATACATAAGCTCCTGTGATTGAACAATAATAACATACACATTCATTCATTCATTCACACATGGCTTCATCGGAACAAACAAACTCAAATATCCCTGCATTAGAGAACTCGAGCAACGCATGTACATATTATATAAATTACTCGATTTAGTTTATCATGCATCTCTAAATCAAAAAATTCTAAAATCATTTGAAATCCATTAAAAATGATTTTATGCATCCATAGTTCAAAACACAAAACATTTGAACAGCTGTTTATCCAATTTCCAAAAACATTTTTTAAGGAAAGATAAACATACGCCTTTTTTGTTTTGTCGATTCCTTATAAAATAATCATTTAATTAAAAACGAAAATTTTATATATTAGACATAAGTCTAAATTTTAATTCTAACATTCACATGATGTGTTTGAAAACATTTAAAACTATCAAAAGAATCAATTAGAATTAAATCAACAAGACTATCGGAAAACTCGAAAAAGACATAGAACATGAATTGTTTCGATTATAGATGGTAAACTAAAATTAATTATTTAGTCTAATCATGGAAAATATGAACTAAATGCACTGATAACACTGTAGGATTTCGTGTCCCCGTGTATGTATATATTTTTTTAAAAATTAATACAAACATACAAGATCGATTTCATATTTTCATTGAGTTTGCGTACATGTATTTGATTATTCTAATATCATGCATTCCTACACATATTAAAATAAACAAAGGATAGAGGATCATACCCAAATATTCTCTAAAACCTTTCAGATGATCCAGAGTTCCGCTGCTCGTCGAATCGCCCGCCGATTCGCCTCCAAGTGTTCACCAAACTCTAAACAAGATTAGGGAGAAAGGAGTTAGTCAATCAATCTCTAATTAAGCTTAGAATCTAGCTAATAACCCATCTTTAAGCTTCTGAGATTCCTATCTCCAAAACTTAAAACTATTAAGAGATTTACGTGGTGATTAAGGGAGAGATTAATGATAGAAAGAATTTATATATTAACATAAACAAGTAGGATGAGGGGTCCTTTCATAGGCTCCCAAAACATCCTTATCAAGAACTATTCTTTAGTCATGATCTATTGCTTATTCTCTCCTAAAATTAATCTCAAATTGCCACATGAGCATCCTAAAAAATGTTTGATCAAATCTGGAATTAATCCAACCCATGATCTAATTATTCTCTTAATAATTCAGGCAAAAATCATGTTGTTCGGTTGATCGAGAAATCTTCTCGGTTAACCGAACTATTCGGTTTTAACACATGTTCGGTGGACCGTGATCTAGACGGTCGACCAAATATACACGAGAAAAATTCTCTGGAAAAATTCAGACGATCCGCGTCTTGCTCTAGCTCACCATTGACTCACCAAAATTTCTCCTGGTCGAATCTCATCTGATGATCGTGTCACCTTCGGTCTACCGAAAATATCCCAACATATCTCTTTGATATTTTCTCTCGGTTGACCGAACCCAAATTTCCAGGCACTCTAGACAATTTTCGGTCAACAATTGTGTTTATCCGTTCTCGTTCGGTTCCGAAGACACCTTGATTGAACGAACCATAAACGGTTTACAGTGTTTGACCCCGATTTTGCCTTTGTCAAATTTTGGATTTATTTCCAACAAAATTTGATATTTTGGGGTTTTTAGCAAATTCATATCTTATGTAATATTAAATTATTACACCCCATAATATATACACATCATATGAATTTATTATGATTCCAATTATGTCAATTCTCATGACATATTGATTTTATTCATTCACCACATGTGTCCATTTTTTCACATGAAACTCGACATATCATATGAACTCAAAATCAAGCTTCTTGTTTCTCAGTTTTGCGGTGTGACCTATAGGAGGATCTAAGCCAAGTTGACAGTGATATTAAACACTTAATATCTCAAACTATAAGCGGTATCTAGCTACACATTATAGTTACCCAATTAGCATAGATGTCTTTGTTCCACTCGAATAAAAACACGATCCATTTAGTGATGTAAGTGCACCACTTGTATCAATCCCTTGCCTAATGATATTAAGAATATATACAAAGTAGAAATGTGTCACCTTTGTAATATATTCATTTCTTGATCTTTTAACCTAATTATAACTATGTAACTTAACCCAGGTTACATTGTGCACATTATAATTTTTCTTTATCAAGGGGCCCACTAATATCAGCACTCAATTAAGAGGGGTAATGGGAATTTTTTGGCTAGCTATCTTTTCTAGCACAAGTCATATTCAACCAACTATTGCATTTATCACTTTACTTATTGATAACTTTTGATAATAATCAAATTAAGTATTTCTTGAGTGAAAAGATATAATTCTCATATCTTGTGATCCAAGACACAGTAAAACATTAATGACACGAAACACAATTCCATAATGTTTTACTTGTTAGGTCTATTCACTATATAAAAGTAATCTTTTCCTCTTTTATATACTCGTGTCGTCAATTATTTGTAGAGCTACAACAATCGATAACCAACACGACAATCTTATCTCGGTGATTAATGTTCCTTGTTAATTACCATGATTGTGAATAACTTTTGATTTATGTAAACCATTATCTTTTAGATCTCTACGGTTAAGGACCAAGTGTCTCTTCCTTAACACTTCCAAAAGACAAATATCATAATCAAGAAACAAAATATTTGCACATCCAATTCATAACAATTGACATATAAAAGTAAAACTTTTAGAACACATTCATTTCAATTCATTCCGGCCTCGACAGTGCATCGACATTGATGATCGTGATGACACATAAGCAGAGGACGGCAAGACCCTTGTTGCTTCCATTCACCAGCCTAGTAGTGTGGTTTCTAGCCTTCTTGATGATCTTTGCCTATTGTCCATTGGGAGATAGTGTACTTTGGTGAAGCCAAGAGGGCCACACAGGTAATTTACTATTAGTTTCACAAAACTAAAGAAACTGCGTACAGATTGACTTGGGCAAAAATATTGAAGTTTTTGAATTCTTTTGTGACATGAAATTTAATCTACTATATCATATAGCACAATAATTGAACTGGTCTAATTAGTAGAATATAAAATAGCCATAATGAAACTGGATGGTCGCACCCAAAGGACCAGATTACATCTTGAAGTTAAGTTAGAGTTACGTTGAAATTCGTTATTTATAGAAAGAAACATTCGTATATAAAGATTATATAAATCAAACTTTCATTAGTGACTAAAGTTAGAGTAGTTCAAGTGTCCGTTAGAACATCATTAGTAGTTTCTTTTTTCCTACTCCTGGAGCTTTACATCTGGTGCAGTGAATAACAAAAAACCGTAAGAGAATAAAAAGCCTATAGAACTGGTAATTTGAGGGAAGCCTAGACATAGTGTTTGTATGGAACTCGGTGTACAAGCCTGGAGCTAGAGAAGAAGGCCCACGATGCATAAATTATTTATTATTGACATGTCATTTCACCCACCCACGATGGAGCATCTTGTGGTGGTTGGCAAGAGATAGTCATCCCAACACGTAAGGATCACGAATGTACGAAAATCTGGTGCATACATAAGTTTTGGGAAAACCTTTGGTGAATCGAAAGTTTTGGGAAAACCTTTGGTGAATCGAAAGTTTTGGGAATATGCAACCTCAATTAGTGATTTTTCGGGAGTACTAAGATATTTGGTCCAAATAGTAGTTGCATAAGTAAGAATGAGATGCAGGTTCGGTGCTCTTCCGTAACAACCCCTCAGCAATGAAACATGATTCCACCATCCAACTTAATGATTAAAATAGGAAACTACTAAACGTCGTTCCAAAACTACTTAAATCGTCCCTTGAAATTACCAAATTGCCCTTAACAATATATTTAATACCCATATCGTCCTGTGTCTATAAATTAGGCCTACGGTCTTGTATATTCATAATTTATCAGTAAAAACACCACGAAAATGTCTGGCGAGGGTGATGCATCCGGTGAGGTAAGTTTGGCGAGGGGCAAATTTTGGGCCGGGCGTCTGCATTAGACGCCTCCCCCACGGTGAGGGCGTCTGTGTAGGACGTCCTCCCCTTGGCCGAGGCGTCTAACGCAGACGCCTACGCAATGGGAGAGGCGTCTTATGTAGACGTCCTCCCCTTGGGTAAAGCGTCTGTAGTAGACGCCCTTCCCTAGGGTCAGGCGTCCTACGCAGACGCCTCACCCTTGGTAAGGGCGTTTAACTCAGACGCCCCTCCCATGGGGTAGGCGTTTAATATAGACGCCCGAATTTTTTTTGATTTTTTTAATTTCGATTTTTTTTTGTAGGTTCCGTTGGAAGATTTCGGTGGTGATGGAGTGGATTACAGTGAGTTATTTCAAACTACACAAATCTTTGAAACAATCGATGAAGCATGTAAATGGGCCAAACAAGTAGCTATCGGAGCTGGGTTTTTTTGGTCGTGTCGTCGTACAAAACAAGATCAGATAGTCGGATGGATTGTTATTTGAGATGCGACCGGCGAAATCAAATGGAGTCTCGGGATATGAATACTGCACTTCGAAGAAACACCAAAAGAAAGGGTTGCGGTTGCCGTTTCTTAATAAAAGTGGTGGAGCGACGAGATCGTGATGGATGGGTTGTGGTTTTTAATAGGGAGTTACGCTCATTACATTCGTTTGGATTTGAATGAGGGATTCCCCATACCTCCTATAGCGACTCTGTGGTTTCAAGTACGAGATGAGAGTGTTATTGGATGGGAGCTGGAGTACCAAAATAGGATAGCATCTTGACAACAATTATGTAATATGTTTTGATATGTTTGTACAATTATGTAATATGTTTTGATATGTTTGTACACTATATATTGTTGCTTTATTATGTAATATGTTTTGATATGTTTGCTTTATTTGCATTATATATAATAGTACGATACGTTAGCAAACACAAATAAAAATAATAAGCGTATGACAAATAAGCAAACACAAATACAAATAATAAGCGTACGATATGTTAGCAAACACAAACACAAATACAAATAATAAGCGTACGACAGATAAACAAATATAAATGCAAATACTAAGAGTACGGTACAACAGATCAGCCTACTCATCATCCGAATCATGGTCGGAGATGCCTAACTGAGTATGCCACGAGTGTATGATCTCATCCAAATCTCCGCATGCAGCTCTGGCATCGTCTGGCAGCTCATCCCTCATCTGCAAGATTGGGTCTACAGCCCGTATCATCTTACCCATCCACTGCACATAACAATAACATTAGCGTACATTAACAAAATATACGGTACAAATAAATATAGATAAAATGAAAAAATTACCAGATCGCCACACGTCCTATCTGGTGGTCGATCTGCTCTCCGGGAGGCACCACGGACGATGATAGGATGTGAGTAACTACCGAACCAATCAAGATAACGTGCATCACACTCAGAGGGGTCGCGACTACGTCTGAAGTCGCCAAGGAACAGTCGGCATGATCTCGGAAATGTCCGCCAAGTCGATTCCGCTGTAGAAGCGGGGAACCTGACGCCGTACGTCGCTGCTGTCGCAGACCGCACCGCATGCTCTGGTGTCGGGATGTCAACCGGGATCACCTGAACATATCCTAACTGACGCAAGACCCGATCGGGCATAAGGCTCTATGATATCCCGATAACGAATAAGACCCATCAATAAAGTCCTCGGGACATCCGCTGCTGGGTCAGGACCATAGGGTAACCACTCCACCTAAAGTTTAACACATTAATAATAATACATCTTAAAATTAAATAAATGGTGTAAAGTTTGATACCTCTGATGCAGTCATCTGATCTAGCCGTGCATGGATGGAACGCAATCGTCCATCGCTCTTGTCCTCGCTCCGGACGGCCCACATACCCGAACGTGGATGACCCTCGTCGATAATCTTCCGCTCACGATGCGGGCGGAATGCAGGAAAGTACTCGTATATCCACCCCTGCAGCAGCGTAAGACAACCTGCAATCCCAGAACAATCCGCACGGCTAGCTATCCCAAGCTGACGGTACAGGTATGCCAACGTCGCTGACCCCCACGAGTACTCACGAACGGTGTCCAAGTCCCTAGCCTCCAGTAGATCGCGTGGTCTGATCCGACAACCACTCTTGTCGACAAACAAGACGGCTCCGAGCATCAAGAATAGGTACGCCGTCAACTGTGTATCATCGGCCCGCGGAGGTCGTGCCCGTTTGCATAGGTCCTCAAGGGAGTCGATGCCGACACCACCACCACTCCATAAAGCTGTATCTCTCGCCAGACCATCAGGTGTGACACCAAGCAACTCTGCCACATAACACCTCAGCTCAGACGTCGACCCCTGAGCACTAACCAGACGACCATCCACAGGAATGCGCAGGATCTGGAAAACATCGTGAAGCATGATCGTCATCTCTCCGAAAGGCATGTGGAAAGTGTTGGTGTCAGGCTGCCACCGCTCCACAAACGCAGAAATCAAAGGCATGTCGAGATAAGGGAACATGTTGTACGGTAAGTGCCCCAAATGCGTGGCACTAATCTCCTCTCTGATATCAGCAATCAGTGTAGACCGCCAACCCTGTAGTGCTGTACAGGCTCTGTGCCGATTATGGCACTTCAGAACCTTCCGATCCTCTCCGTCCCAGATCCGTCTAGCGATGTGACCCCAGAAACTAGGAATGACGCTCCCATCTAAAGGACCACCAGGCGTCATACTGCTCACGATCCAAGAATCGTCCTGGACCCTCTTCTTCTTCTGAGCGCGGGGATCTACAGTGCACGAGCTCGAATCCGCGGTCGTAAACCTCCCACCCCTACCCTTCCGCACCATCCATCCGGCGGAAGTAGAACTACCCGCTCGACCACGTCCTCTGCTATACTCCCCCTGCCTCTCCACCTCCGGGCGCTCTAACTCATACGGGTCATCATCGTCGCTCCCGTCGTCGGGACTGTCCACATGCTCATCATCGAAGGAATCATCATCCTCCTCACGACGACGTAATGCCTCTCTCTCCCTCTTGACCGAAGCAGATATCCCCTATCTACGTGGATGACGCGGTGCTGAATCATCCTCTAAAGAACGGAAGGCGTGTAATGGTATCGACTTGCCTTTCCCTCCACTGTGACCCGATGACTATTAATTGAAATTTTAATTACAAATTTGTTAAATTTGTTAAACTAAATTATCATATGTATCACAATTGTTAAACTAAATCAAAATTTGTTAAACTAAATTATCACAATTGTTAAACTAAATCAAAATTTGTTAAACTAAATTAAAACAATTGTTAAACTAAATCAAAAATTGTTAAAACTAAATATCACAAATGTTAAACTTAATAAGAATTTGTTAAATTAAATTTTCAGATTTATCACAATTTATTAAAGTAATTATCAGATTTAATAATTTAAAAAAAAAATTGTGGAGGCGTCTGCAAGAGACGCCTCCCGTATGGTGGAGGCGTCTGTCGGAGACGCCTCCTCTTTGGGGGAGACGTCTGCCGAAGACGTCTCCTCCATCGGGAAGACGTCTTCCCCAGACGTCTCCCGCTAGTGGTCGGCGTCCGAGGAAGACGCCCCCCGCATACGCCCGACCCATGCGGGGGGCGTCTCCCTCGGACGCCAACCACTTTTTTTAATTTTTTTTAAAAAAAAATAAAAATAAAGTAAGGTTACCGTATACGGGTACACCGGGGAAACTGCTGGCTGCTTGCCTGGCCTCCGAGACATTCCTAATCTTCTGTAGTAGGTATAGGAAGAGAAAGTTTTGAAAAAAGAGTGAAATTGTGAGATATATAAGCAAAAATAGGATGAAGGGCAATTTGGTAATTTCAAGGGACGATTTAAGTAATTTTGGGGCGATGTTTAGCAGTTCAGTTAAAATATCCTATCACTTATATATATATTTTTAAAAAACTTCAATTAATCACTCAACAACCCCTCAGCAATGGAAAATAAATATCCTAATAAATATGACATAAAGGTTCGAGCTGCGGTGCCTTTCACACAACGAAGCGGTTAGGACCTAATTCAATACAAAGACATGATACATTTATCCTTCAATAACGAATATTTGAAGAGTCTGTTTGGAGAGTCAATATCATTTGGGAGGTTAAGATTTAAAATTGGGATGGGAGAGTAATGCTTGAGAGTAGATTAAAAAAAAGTCATACACCATGCACAAAAAATCGTTATTGTTTACTGTCTCTGCTGATGATAATTTAAGTTGAATGGTAACCGTATATAATGTGGAATGAACACCTACCTATGGAATTTTAGTTCAAATTTAGTCTAGCTAGCAATATTGTTGATTTAAAATGTCCATTATAGGACTACAAACTATAGAATATACTGAGATTGATGCAAAGCATATCCGACGGTACTAATTCTAGTTGATTAAGACATGCATGTGACTCGACTAAATACCTTGTCAAATACTTCCCGATTGACTATTGGATGAAGTTTTTTGTGTTGATTAAATTAGGTCCTATTTGAAAGCAATTTTTACCACAAATTAAGAAGTGTGGCGTTTGTAAATGACATGCTCGAATGATTATCCATACAAAATTTAAATCCTTCAAGTAATTTCGAAATATTACATCATGCCAAAGTTAATAAACGCAGACCACAAATTTAAAACGAGAAATTTGTAAATCCCACGTCACTTTAATTTTTTTCAAATTATTTAGTTAATTATTGACTCTTAATGATATAATTAAGTCGAAAAGGATGTTGTATGTTTTGGATTTGTATAGTTCTTCGAACATGCTGGTTTCCTTTGTCCGATGCGTCGAAACCCGTTGGATCACTTCCTCCGATGCATCAACTCCGACTTCGATAGTTTTCTGGAGAAACTAAGAGGTTCGAAACGATTCCGCAGCATAAAGATGAACTCTGTGGTTCAAGAAGTGGAGGATATATCAGTAGATCCACTGGAGAACATGGAAACCACCTGCATCAAGACTACCCTCATCCACCACTACCAAAAATCAGAGTACCTAGCCACGGCCAAGGAGCAAATCATGGAGATCAAGAAAATAGTAAGCACCTACTTTTTGCCTACTCAATAGATAGTTAGAATGACTTTAGTTGTAACATCCCAAAATAGCAAAAAATTTAAAATTTATCATCAACATACCAGAGACCAATAATCAGAAGATGAGACCGTTACTTCAAATAAAACATCCAAGCGATGCAACATATTACATCAGAATTTGTAAAAAAACTACATGATTACATCAAATATAACAAAAGGAAGTACAAGTAATCATGTCGACCTCAATGGTCCAAACGAGAGGATCCCGATCCCAAAATACGTGCGCCCGCCGTCACCACTCAACTGGACCTACTGCGGTCCTGAAATAAAACATCCAACAAAAATGTCTGAGTTTCCACAAGGAAACCATGTATGCCAAGCTCACCTATATGAATGCAGTAGTACAAATGAACCTATCTTACTAGTAGCATGTCATGTCATCAACAATAAGGAAAAATAGTTCCCTCGAAGGGTAAAACAAGACATAAGTCCGACAATCATTATCGGGTCTCCCTCTGAGACTTACCTTAGGCACATACAGTCTAACAAACAAGATGAGACGCTCCCGACACGCGGCTATACTAATCATGGGGTTCGGCAAGGAGTGCCGGCGAGGTTCGCGCCATAAGAAACGGATCTGTAACTATCATGGTCAAAACACACCAACGGAGTCGTCGCTCGGTCGGTCCATCAATCATCATCTCAGGAGGTGCCCAGCTGAAGAAAACATAGTCAGAACAATATCGGCAATAACTATAGCCGGAAAAAAACATCGACCCATCATGGCTGGAACAACATCGGCGACATCATCGACACAACATCGGTGGTCAAACATACGTCCGGCATAGCATCGGACGGTTCTGGATCGAAGTCCACCATCATCATACATTGGGATCCGTGATCCTCAAGTCTGCTACTCTACTATGAGTCCATAAATCCATTACATTAAGTCACAATCCATACACAGAGGTGACACGTCCCGAATACCCACACTCTTCCACAAGGCGATCCCTGGATAGGCACGCGTAACGCGCCCGCCGTCACCTCCCGGTTGACACACTAGGCGAGGACACGTGTTTCCGTGGACAGAGATGACATTACACAAGGATCGGGAATTCAGTTATTCGCACAAACAGTCGACCGTTCCCATGGGGTTCGGTCGACCGAAAGTCTGCAATGGTCAAACTCTCTGCGCAAAACCTAAGCTCCAACGGTCGAACAAGAGTCTAAAACCGGTCGACCGATACGTGGTCAAAATCCAGAGTCTGGTCAAAATCATATAATACTAACGGTCGGCCGACTCAGGGGTCCCGGCCGACTGTGGGATCTCGATCAGAGATGAAGCTCACTGGTACTCCGTGCAACCTAACTATCTCCTCCACGTACAACTTAGCTAGACTATCCAAAGGAAACGTGGTCTTAATCGCTAAGAAGTGCGCCGACTTGGTTAGTCGATCAACTATCACCCAAATCGCATCGTGGAATCTCCTCGTCTTCGGCAGATCTGTGACGAAATCCATCATCATGTGCTCCCACTTCCACTCTGGCAGCTCAATACACTGCATCGACCCTACTGGTCACGAATGCTCAATCTTCACCTGCTGACAGACTAAGCATCGGTCCACAAACTCTGCAATGTCCTTCATTATACCCTTCCACCAAAAGTTTCGTTGTAGGTCCTTATACATCTTCGTATTCCCAGGGTGAATGGTAAATCTCGTTTGGTGTGGCTCCTCCATGATGTCATCTCTCAGCCCATCGAGATCCGACTCCTGAACCTCAGACCCCCATCAACCACCACACTGAAGTCTGATCCATCTCTGGCAGCTAACTGTAGCAGACCAGCTAACTCCTCATCATCATGCTGAGCCTGAACAACTTGCGAGACGGTCTGCGGCTCCAACCAAAGCCCAACAATCACAGCCACCTCGGAGCCCTCTGTGAATGACCTTCACTCTGTCAACGTCTCGAGTAGCCTCTGTTGGCTTTTTGGCCTTTGATTGACATCACTTCATGCTTATATTTGTATCTTTTATCCATTATCTTATACCTTAGCAATGCTACGTGACGAGTTTTATGTTTGAATTTCAGAAATAAATAGGTTTGAAGAGATGAAGCAGAAAGGACCCAAAAGCAGGGAAAAATGACTTAATTGTAAGACCTGGGGACTAAGATGCAAGGGAGAAGGACCTAAACGTAAGACTGAAGGACCAAAGAGCAAAGCAGAAAACTCCACACTATCATGGGGAGTATTTTGCCAATTCCATTCGGGTCGGAGCTCCAACAAGCGAAGTAGATGCATCCAAGACCAACAAATATATCAAGGAAAGCCCAAAACAAAATTTAGCTCGATCTGGATCCTGTAGACCGCCAATTGGCTGTCCGGATCTTCCTGGATCTGCTAAGATTTCTGGAGCGTATGTATTAGTGTTTGTTTAGGCTATTTTAGGTATTTGTTTAGTCCCACATCGGGGGATTGTCCCGGATTACCTTTTTCTATGACTATAAATAGAACTCTTCACCTTCTATTGTAAACTACCCATTGCTTGGTGGCATTCCCTCTACTAAGGAGTAAACCTTGAAGCAAAACTCAAGGTGGAGAAGAATGCTACCTTCAATGTGAGTCATTATTAATAAAATAATTGTTCTTAGTTTCTTTTAATATTGTCTTTTAATTCTTGCATGTTTCTTTAGTTTATGTTTCTTTCAATTAACTTCTTTAATATTCCTTTCTTGCTTAGTCTAATTTCATTTCAGTAGAATGTTTCATTTTAATGTAGGTTGTAGTGTAATGATTAGTGAGTAGTTCCATCCCCATTTGGGGGTGGAGAAATATGTGATATGATCATGTAGTGTATTAGGTGTGTGTTATCTTAATCCATTGAGCCTTATATGATTTCCATAATCATCTAATGAGATTTCACTCTTATCTTTGATATGCTAATGCTCTTGAATGAAACTTAGCTTATGCTTAGATTAGTGGACCTATTTTATGGGGAATGATAAGGTAAGTATATGGATGAAATTAATATTGGAAACACAATTTGTAGTGTATGTACTCTTGTTGCCTTTACCTTGGTTAATGTCTTGTATGTTTAAATGATATTGGGTTATCTTATTTCATGTGGAGGCATAGTAGGGTCTAGTATTTATACATGAGTTCATTTAGCTTCATTCCAATTATTGTCTTGTATGTTTTAAGGATATAGTCTTATCTTATTTAATATGGAGGCAAAGTTGGATTTAGTTTTATGATTTCATGCACTACATGTTGTGGGGAGCATAATTGAACACACACACATCCTTAAATTCACATAATTTCTCTACCCCCTATGGGGTTTAGTTTTATTGCTTATCTTCTATTTCCTTTTTGCATTGTAGTGTAGTTTAGTGTAACCAACCTTTCTCTCATTTCTTTTCCACTCGTATTTGCCACCGCTTCAACGCGGTCGTGCACTTGCGGTTTAATATAAAACGAATCAATCAGCCTTAATCTATGTTTTGATGATTTAATCAACCTAATCTTAATTGTGATCATGTAGCGTAGTACACATGTTGCATTGCATATATATTGCTTTGTGCTAACCTCTACAGGTGATCAAGACTCAAGGAAGAAAGGAAATCAAGTCAAGACATGTAATCAAGCTAAATTGAAGACATGTAATTTGCGTTTTCTTTGAGTCTTAGGAACTTTATGTAATTGAGCATACTTGAGCTAAAAAATACTAAAACACATACTAGGTTACGTATAGAAGTCACACACAAAATTTCATTTAATTTGGACTTTAATAGATCACCCAAACTAAGACCGGAAAACACCAAACCTTAACCTGAACTGTCTGCCCACTTTCGGTCGACCGAAATAGACCATTCGGTCGACTGAGTGATCATATATACTATTAGTGTTTTACTATCCTAGTTCAGTCGACCGTCCAGACCATTTTGGGTCGACCGAGTAACATATTTTTCGAACGTTTGTTTTGTCGTTTATACCCAACGATTGTATTCGTATTATTTCTAAATACCCCAAATACATTTAGTGTATCGGTCGACCGAGGACCTTGTTCGATCGATCGAACTTAAGAAGACTCGACAAAACAAAACTTCCTGTTGGTTTTCGGTCTACCGTGTCCTTGTTTCGGTCGACCGAATTCAATCATGTTTGTCAACCCAGAAGAGCCTGTTAGTTTTCGATCGACCGAACCTATCTCGGTGTTCGACCGATAACTTAAGTGTACCTAGATTATAACCTTTGGCAGTTGACCGCTCTTTAACCGGTCGACCAAACTGAGTTCAAAATTGTCATACGGTCGACGGTTCAGCCCGATCTGGTCGACCGAACTTACTCAGTTTTGGGTCCTGCAGATTTTTGTTGTGTATCTTACACATCTCTTACGCAACTTAACCCGAACGGCTATAATACCTTAGAAGCTTATAAATAGGTGTTCCCTTGACACAATTACACATCTCTCCCACTACTATTTGTCGCCTACATTAGAGAGAAAACTCCATACACTCAAAAGCTCAAAACCTTCCACAATTAGTAATCAAGTCCATATCTTACTCAAGTGTGCTCAAGATTAGAGAGTGTTGTTCCACTCCATTGTTGTTAAAGAAGCAAGGGTCTTGGTGAAAGCCCAAGACAAGAGTATAGACTTCGGTGAGAGCCCGAAGTGTCCCCCTCGGATTGTGAGAGGAGGAGTCATGCTGGACGAGGGTTGTTCGCGAGCTTGAAGATTGTAAAGACGTTCTCTCCCGGCCCAGAACGGGGAGTGGTTAGTGAAGTTGTGAGCGGAGCTCAGTGATCCGAGCGGAGCTTGCAAGAGTGGAAGTAGGCGGGAGGACGAACCTCTATAAAAATCCGGTGTCATCATTGTGGTTTGCATTATCTTCATCCTTACTTGCTTGTTTGTTTTAAATTCCGCTGCATATCTTTGATTGTTTAAACAAGTAGGTAATTAAGCTTAAAACTGATTAGAATTAGAGACCCTCATGATCCTACAACCTCCACTCCTGAATGCACAAACTCGCAAATGACACCTCCACCTTCCTGCTCAGTGCATCTACAACATAATTCGCCTTCCCCGGATGATAGGAGATGGTGAACTTGTAATACTTAAGGAACTTGAGTCACCTGCATTGCCTCATATTCATATCCTTTTGAGAAAACAAATACGTCAGGCTCTGATGATCTGTGAAGACCTCGAACTTCTCTCCATAAGATAATGTCGTCAGGTCTTCAACGCGTGAACCACCGCTGCTAATTCCAAATCATGAGTAGGGTAGTTCTTCTCGTATGCCTTCAGCTGCCTCGAAGCATACGCGACCACCTTCCCATGCTGCATTAGTACATAGCCCAAGCCAATCTCTGACGCATCACTATATCACATAGCCTCCACTGCCACTCGGTAGCGTCAGAATCGGTGCTGTCATCAGTCACCTCGTCAGCTCCTGAAAGTTGTCCTCGCACATTCGCGATGAAACAAACTTGACGCCCTTCTACGTCAGCGCTGTCAATGGTGAAGCCAACCTGGAGAAATCCTGAAGGAACCGTCTGTAATACCCAGCTAGACCCACGAAGCTCCTGATTTCAATCACACTCGTCGGGGCCCTCCACTGAGTCACTGCCTCAACCTTCACCGGATCCACCGAAATCCCATCCATTGATACAATGTGCCCCAGAAAAGCCACCTGATCCAACTAAAACTCACACTTTGTGCACTTGGCATAGAGCGACTGATCCCTCAAAATGCTAAGCACAATCCTCAGGTGCTCTCGATGCCACTCTCAGTCTGCGGAGTACACCAAAATGCCGTCCATGAAGAGAATGACAAATCTATCAAGGTACGGTGGGAATGTCTTGTTCATCAGATCCATGAACGCTGCAGGTTTATTCGTCAGTCCAAAGGGCATCACCAAGAACTCGTAGAGCCCGTATCGTGTCCAGAAAGTTGTCTTCTGGACGTCTACCTCTCTGATCCTCAACTGATGGTATCCTAATCGTAGATCAATATTCGAGAAGACCTCCGCCGACTGCAACTAATCAAATAGGTCCTCAATCCTAGGCAAAGGGTATCTATTCCTAACGGTAACCTTGTTCAGCATCATATAGTCCATGCACATCTGCAACGACACGTCCTTCTTCACAAGCAACACAGGTGCTCCCCAAGGTGAAACACTCGGCTAGATAAACCTGGATTCCATCAACTCCTGCAACTGCTTCTTCAGCTCTGACAACTCAGTAGGTACAATCCGATACAGAGCCTTCGACTAAGGTGTCGTACCCACCAACAACTCAATGTCGAACTCGATCTCTCGGTGCAGCGGTAATCTGGGAATATCTGCTGGAAACACAACTGGGAACTCCTGCACCACCTCTATATCCTCCAGCCTCCTCGTTTCGGGATCCCTGGTGTATCAACTTCTGTTCCTTAACTGTAGACACAATCAGGCAACCCCCATTGCTCCTCATCCCTCTGATCAACACATCGGACAAGTCCTTCCTTGGAATCAAGATCTTCTTCTCGCGGCAAAAGACTCGCACATCGTACTGTCATAGCCAATCCATTCCCAGTATGACGTTGAAGTCCTCCATTGGTAACAAGACCAGATATGCCGGAAAATCATGGTCTCCCAAAACAATTGTGGTGCCGGGAAATAGCTCCCCACAATACCCACCTCACCTATGGGTGTGATGACCTCCAAACAATCAATCAGCAACTCCGGGGTCTGATACAACTCGCCAGCAACCTTTTCTGAAATGAAGGAGTGAGTGGCGCCGCAATTAAACAACACACAAGAAACCGAACCTGAAACATAAGGAGTACCTTCCACCACGGTGTTGGAGTCCCTCGCCTCCTCATACTGGATGGTCAAGACTCGCCCGGTCGTCCTGCCCTGCCCTGGTTAAACAACAGATTGGCTGCCTCCACTCTTCCCTGCTACTGGTGGCCCAATCCTCCTGCTAGGCTCGCGCTGCCTATTCGGGCACTCCTGAACAAAGTGGCCCATCTGCCCGCACCCCATGCAAGCGCCTGTGTGCTTGAAGCACTCCAGACCTGGGTGAAACCTCCCATAGAAAGTGCATGATCCATACCAACGTGCCCCTCCTCCATCAAACTTGGGCCTCTTGCCTGGGTTCCCTTCTCCATGGCCAAGTGCTCGGCTACCGGTGCTCACTGGTGCCTTCCTCGCCTCCTGAAGACACTCCCTCTGGTCCTGCTCTATGATGGTATCATACTTCACCGCGTCTGCAAGGGTTTGCGGCATACTGTTCATCACATGCGATCAGTGCAGCTGCCTCAGTCCCTTGACGAACTTCCTCGCCCGCTACTCAGGTGTCACACAGATTTCAGGGCAGTAACGCTCCAATGCATTGAACTTGATGATGTAGCTCGCCAGAGGCATACATTTCTGCTCCAGGAACATGAACTCTTCCCTCTTCCTATTTCTGACGTGCTGGGAACGGCCCATTAAACACCTCCAGAAACTCCTCCCAGCTGACATCCTCACGATCCTCAAACACCACCGTGGACATGGTCCTCCACCAGTTGGCTGCCTCGCCACCAAACACATAGGTTGCCAGGTCCACCCTCCTCTCCAGTGCAACTCCAATTGCTCGGAAGATCTTCTGCATCTTGAAGACCCAGTCCTCGGCTACCTTGGGAGCACTCCTGTCGTCAAAACTCGGTGGGTGCTGACGCATGAAACGATCGTGCTCAGCGCCCATCCGGCCCTGCACATTCTGGACTGTCTGGGGCTCCAAAAAATAGCCCAACCTGTCCCAGTTGGCGCCCTCAGTGGCGTCACTGGCACTACGCTTATTCATGGCGTTCCTCACATGCCTCGGCGGCATCTGACAGGAGAAACAAACACAAGATTCAGCCATGAATGCATACTAAAGGATAAAATGCATATGTCCTATTACTACAGGGGTGATTTCTTTGGGAGCCACATAGTAACCGACCACTCTGATACCAAGTTGTAACATCCTGAAACAGTGGAAAATTTAAAATTTATCATCAAGATACCTGAGACCAATAATCAAAAGACTGGACTGTTACTTCAAATAAAACATCCAAGCGGTACACCATATTACATCAAAGTTTGTCAAAAAGCTACATGATTACATTAGATATAATAAAATGAAGTATAAGTAATCATGTCGACCTCAATGGTCTGAACGAGAAGATCTCGATCACAAAATGCGCGCCCCTGCCGTCACCACCCAACTGGACCTACTGCGGTCCTGAAATAAAACATGAAACAACAATGCCTGAGTTTCCATATGGAAACCCCGTATGACAAGCTCACCTATATGAATGCAGTAGTACAAATGAACCTATCATACTAGTAGCATGTAATCAACAATAAGGAAAACCAGTTCCCTCAAAGGGTAAAACAGGACATCAGTCCGACAATCATCATCGGGTCTCCATCGGAGACCTACCGTAGGCACATACGATCTAACGGAACAAGATGTGATGCCCCCACACGCGGCTATACTAATCATGGGGTATGGTAAGGAGCGGCCGCAAGGTCCGCGCCATAAGAAACAGATCTGTAACTATCGTGGTCAAACCACACCATTGGAGCCGTGCTCGGTCGGTCCATCAATCATCATCTCAGTAGGTGCCCAACTGAGGAAATAATAGCTGGAATAGCATCAGCAACAACCATATCTGGAACAACATCGACCCATCATCGCCCGAACAGCATCGGCGGCATCACCGGCACAACATCGGTGGTCCAACATACGTCCGACACAACATCAGACGGTTCCGGACCGAAGCCTGCCAGGTCATCAGGCTCCACGAGCCACACATCATCACACATTGGGATCCACGATCCCTCAGGTCTGCTACTCTATTTTGAATCCATAAATCCACCACATTAAGTCATGATCCATACGCGGAGGTGACACATCCCGAATACCCACACTCTTCCACACGACGGTCCCTAGGTAGGCACGCGTAATGCACCCGCCGTCACCTCCCGGTTGACGCACTAGGCGAGGACACGAGTTTTCGTGGATAGAGTTGGCATTACACAAGGACCGGGAATTCAATTCTGCGCACAAATGGTCGACCGAAAGTGGCAATCCGGTCAATCGTTCCCACGAGGTTCGGTCGACCGAAAGTCTGCAATGGTCGAACTCACTGTGCAAAACCTAAGTCCCAATAGTCGAACAAGATTCTAAAAATGGTTGACCGATCCGTGATCAAAATACGGATTTTGGTCAAAATCATACAATACTAACGGTCGACCGACTTAACGGTTCCGGTCGACCGAAAACTACGAGGGCATCCTAGCAATTCTAAGTCATCAATCGGTCGAACAGTGCATAAAAACGGTTGAACAATACATAATGCAACTTATGTTCCGGTCGAACCAACCAAAGCAACGATCGACCGAAATCCAACAGGCAAACCGCCGACCCACCAACACATGCACTACTAGTCGACCGCCACAAGGCATCTTTCGACCAGTGTTGGTTAAAGTCAGGCAAATACATTAAACCGGTCGACCTCCAGAAGAACCGGTCGACCGTTGGTCGTCTGCAACTTTGTGCCAGCCAAGGATTTACGCCGTTCTCGTCGCCGGCGAGGTCTCCGACCTCCCGCGACCGACCACCACTTCACCCCAACGCGGGTGAGCAACAAAATCACATTATTGAACCGACATACCTTTCGAAAATGACGAACCCGGCGGAGCCTCGCTCGCGCAACTTCACCTCCGGTCAGCAACCACACGCACGACCACCTCCTCGCGGAACAACCTCCGCACGCCTCACGTTGACGCAACCTCTTCTACCAGAGCTCGAGTAAGTGATGGAAAGGAGTGATGAGAGCTTGTGTGCAAGAAGAAAACGAAGGAGAAGAAGATGGTGGTGGATGATTGACATCATTTCATGCATTCATGTGTGTCTTATATCCATTATCTTGAACTTAAACAATGTTACGTAATGAGTTTTATGTTTGCGGAGAAGAAGCATAAACTGACCTAAGAGCAAGAAAAAAAACTGAGTTATGAGACTTGGGGACTAGGATGCAAAGGAGAAGGACCCGAATGTAACCCCAAAGGACCAATGAGCAAATGAAGAAACTTCAGACTATCAGGAGGAGTATTTTGGCAATTAGATTCAGGTCCACACTCCTATAACCGATCTGAGTGCACTCCATGTGAATAATTGAAGAAATAAAGAACATATCCGAAAATGGGTCGGATCCGGAAAAAAGTGACCGTCAATTGACGGTCCAAGACCGCCAATTGACAGTCCATTTGTGTCCGAATCCGACCCGGTTTCTCCAGAACATGAGTTATGTGTTTATGTGTATTCTGGGAAAGTTTTATTACTCCCACGTCGGGGTATTGTCCCCGATTACCTTTTCCTATGTCTATAAATAGAAATCCTCCTCCACTTTTTGTAGACACTCATTGCTTGGTGGCATTCTCCCTACTTGGAGTAAGCCTTGGAGAAAAAACTCAAGGTGGAGAAGAATGCTACTAGTAATATGAGTCATTTAATAAAATAATTTTTCATTGTTTTGTTCTCATGTTGTCTCTTTTTTATGCATGCTTAGCTTAGTCTTGTTTCTTTGATCTTAGGCTAAATTAGGTAGAATGTCTCCTTTCTTCTTGAGTTTAATTACTAGAATAATGTGTAGTGAGTAGATCCATCCCCTTTGGGGGGTGGAGATGATGTTCATATATATTGTGGAGTTTGGATGTTTGATGAATTTTTGATTGTGTAGACTTGCATGTTTTGTATGTTAATTGGGGGTATTTTAATCATCTACATGTTCGGGATTTTTATGGGTTTTGCCATAAGAGTTAGACACTTCCCATGCTTACTTTTCTCATGTTTAATGACTGAAATTTTCTATTGAATATGCTACATGTTAGTTATGTGTTTGTATTTGTGTTTGCTTGCTTGATTGATTGAAGAAACTTGGTTTTGATGGGATTTGCCAAAACATTTAGACACCTCACATGCTTACCTTTGTTCTTCACACGAGTTTATGGTTTTTGATGAGTCTTACCATATCTTTAGACACTTCTCATGCTGAGCCTAATCTTATGTTAATCAAGTAGTAATTGCCGATATGTTGTATGAATGGATTGATAGGTTTTGCCACATCTGTAGATACTTTCTATGCATGAAGACACACACGACACACACACACACATACATTCTTACATGCATTTTTTATAACTTATTTCACTTCATATGTGCACACACTCCACCCCTTAGGGGTTTCTCTTTCTGATTTCCTATCTTTTGTTGCTTTCTTTCATATTTCTTACTTCCTAGTATAGTATATTTTAGCTTTAGCATAATCACATCTTTTCTCCCTTGATTCGCCACTTGATTTCTGACAAACCAGATGCTACTCACCACCCCGCAGATCGACCCGTACTTACCACCGCTTCATCGCGACAGTGCACTTGCAGTTATTTTAAAAACGTTTAAACAGTGGAGGAGATTGTCTTGGTTTTAAACGCAAAACCCTCACCTCAGACAACCCGGCCATTCCCCTCCTTTCCTCACGCACAACCCCACCATACCCTGTCCCATCAGCCATGCCTTCACCAAAGACCAAGTCAAACCTCCATGAGCACCTTAAATAGGTTTAGGGATTTTACATTAGTAATTCTATTGCTTTATGTAACGAAATCCTGTTCAATACCTTCAATTATATGTAAAGTTGGACCCCATGCTTTTCCAAGTTTGCAGTTGCACTATCCTCCATAAGGCCAATCTATTTTAGGTGAGGAGCATTTATCGTCGAAATCATGAAACTTACCTCGTTCATTTGAACGCTATAATTAACAATGTATTTACATTTTTTTTATGATTTTTCATATACATAAGTTTGTAGAATCATATGTAGGTTCCTATCCTTGTAACAATATATACTAGATGAGATACAATTTTACAATTCACGTAATAACAAAAATTAACCTTAACATATATACACACATCCAGACGTACAAGTACAACGACACAAATATTAGACAGTACTGCTCCCCACCACTGTCCACCACCGGCAAAAACTGTCTGGGAATCGATGTTACTTCTGTCGATTTATTTGTAAATTTTCCAACCGTCAACGCCACACTCCTAATAAGTAAACAGACACTTTCTCCCTTGATTTTTATTAGGCATTTTTTGCTTCAACACCCACATTACATCCATCGCATACTTGATTTTTTTACTTTTGCCCCTACTGTTGGCTGATTATATAGAACTGCTTCAAGCCTATATGTCACCTCACGTGTGTTAAAACTAGCTTATCAATGGTTAATTTAATAATGCATCCAATTGTCGAGCTAATTTGACTAGTGAATGGGTAAACAACAAGAACATGACCCATGTCAAGTAGTTTATCAGATGACTAGTTAAATTTGTTTGATTAAGATGATATTTAGTCCATATTTAAAGTATTATACAACCAACGTTAGGCTATTTATTTACACTTGGTGACAAACTGGTAGCAGTTTTGTATGTTAACATTAGTTCAAAAAACAACACAGGAGTATAAAAAACAAGATCAAAGAAGGTATTGATGGAATGGAGCATATGATGACGGTTTCTAGTGAAAGAGTTATCTAGGGAAGTTATTAAAGAAAATATGGTTCGAAAAGATGCATGAATTGAAAGCTAATCAAAGATCTCCAAAGTCAAATTGAAACATGCATGAACGAGAAGAATGAGGTGGTTGCTAAACTAGAAAACAATGCATCAACTCTTGATAAATTGGAAGCAACACCTATAGATTGTGAACAACTAGATCTTCAAGCTTGCAATGTGCAATTAAGAAAAGATTTAGAAAGATTCACAAATGGAACTAAGATGCTTAACATGCTTTTAGGTAGTCAAAGACAATCTTTGCAAAAACATGGCTTATGATACAATGCTAAATTGAAAAACCATGTATCTCACACTACACTAAATGACAAGCATATGTTCATAAAGCATAGTTCCTCAAGTGTGTGGGCTCCTAAAACAAAAATGCTTTGGATTGCCAAAGCTAATATTCAACGACCTAAAGTTGTTTCGGTACCTAAATCTACACTTGTAGGTGCTTGAGGAGGAATTCGGTGGTGACCGGGTGAGCTTAAGAGTCGAATTCAAAGCCGGTTGCATCACTGAAGGAAGGATAGAACCAATTCAAGCTTCAAGTTGGTATAATTTTTTTCTTATCCTCTAAATTTTTGGATAAATTGGTTCTAGTTTAGGTTATATGCTTAATTGACATATTGTTTGCTCATTCATTGCAAATCTTAAATTTGATTCACATCCATAGTTTTAGAGTCAAACATTTTGTAAATGGATGTTAAAAACGGGTAAATGAAAACATCACATGCTATATTGAAATAATTGTTTGATGTTAATAAGGGAGAAATAGAAATGAACTTTATTGAAAAATCATATTCATATTGATAGGGGTAGCTTATTGAATATCATTTTCTTAGAGTAATGAAGTGCAAAATTTAGGGGGAGCGACTTCATTACAAGACATCCACATTGAACTTAAATCATATAATTGTTTTTGATAAATATCATTTTTTATGGATGACAAAGGGGGAGAGATAATTAAGGGGGTAACTTGGAATTTGATTATTAAATGAACAAAATCTGTGCACATCCATAAGGGGAGCATTAATATGCATCGTTTACACATAAAAACTCCATGTATTAAGATATCGTTAAGATATAGGTTGTCATCACCAAGAAAGGGGAGATTGTTGGTTTCTTGGCCTTAATCTATGTTTTGATGATTTAATAAACCTAATCTTAATTGTGATCATGTAGAGTAGCACACATATTTCATTGCATATATATGGCTCTGTGCTAACCTCTACAGGTGATCAAGACTCAAGGAAGAAAGGAAACAAGTCAAGACATGTAGTCAAGCTTATTTGAAGACATGTATTTTGTATTTCTTTTAGTCTTAGGAACTTTGTGCAATTGAGCATACTTGAACTAAAAACTACTCAAACACAAACTAGGTTCCCTATACAAGTCACACACGAAATTTCACATAATTTGGACTTCAATAGATCACCCAAACATAGACCGAAAAACACTAAACCTGAACCCAAACTGTCTACCCACATTCGGTCGACCGAAACAGACTGTTCGGTCGACCAAGTGATCAATTAATCTGTTAGTGTTTAACTGCCTAAGTTCAGTCGACAGTTCAGACCTTTTCGGTCGACCGAATCCCAAGTATTTTCTGGCCGTTTGTTTTGTCGTATATACCCAACGGTCATATTCGTATTAACCAAAAATACCCCAAATACATTTCATGTATCGGTCGACCGAGGACCTTGTTCGGTCGACCGAATATCTATCTCTTGACAAACCCAAATATCCAGCTGGAATTCGGTCGACCGTTAGACCTTGGTTCGGTCGACCGAATAGAACATTGTTTGTCAACCCCAAAGTGCCTGGTGTGATTCGGTCCACCGAACCCTATTCGGTGTTCGACCGATCACTTAAGTGTACCTAAGTGTTGAACGTTTTATTTAAAACCGCAAGTGCACGGCCGCGATGAAGCGGTGGCAAGTACGGGTCGTCCTCAGGGAGGTGAGCAGCCTCTTGTTTATCAGAAATCAAGTGGCAAAATAGGGAAGAGAAAGATTGATTATGCTAACCTACGCTACACTACGCTAAGAAGTATGAAATGTGAAAGAAGCAAACAAACGATGAAATAAGAACTAAGCTAAGAACAAAACAAGAATGCTGGAATTTCAGGAATGGAAAACCCCTAAGGGGTGGAGTGAGTGCACACAAGCAAAGAGGTGGGTGTAGAATACATTCTTTAAGCACATAAAGGTGGTGTTTATCAAGCATAGGAAGTGTCTAAATGTTATGGCAAAACCTATCAATCTATTCACCAACTTAGTTGATTAACATTTACATATGCAAGTTGTTTATTTCAGAACCTAAACAAGCATGAGAGGTGTCTAATCATTTTGGCAAAACTCATCAAGTTGTAAATTCTATCCTAAACAAGCAAGCATACATTCATGTTTAATGAACACATTGAAATTAAAGCATTCATCCCATTCTCTAATGCATGTATGTACATCTACTCCACCCCCTAAAGGGGATGGAACTACTTACTAAACATTACACTAATTATTAAACTATGGAAAGAAAGCATATTAAAACTAAGCTAGAATTAAAAGACGATTAAACTAAAACATGCACAAACAATAAAAGAAGAATAAAACAAACAATGAAATAACCTAAACATCCTCTAATACATGTGCTGGAGAAATTTGAGCGGATTTGGGCCAAAATGGACCGCCAATTAGCGGTCTATATGGTTCAGATCCTGCTCATTTTTGTTTTGGGTTTTTCTTTCAGGTATTGTTGGTCTTTGATGCGGTTACTTGACTTGTTGGAGCTCCGACCCGAATCGAATTGGTAAAATACTCCCCATGATGGTGTGGAGTATTCTGTTTTGCTCTTAGGTCCTTCTGTCTTGCAATCAGGTCCTTCTCCCTTGCATCTTGGTCCCCAGATCTCACAATCCAGTCCTTTTTCCCAGCTTTTGGGTCCTTTTATGTTTCATCTCTTCAAACCTATTTTTTTCTGAAAACTAAACATAAAACTCGTGACATAGCATTGTTTAGGTGAAAGATAATGGATATAAGATACAAATATGAGCATGAAATGATGTCAATCAAATACCCCCACACCTAACTTTTGCTAGTCCCGAGCAAAACAAAGAAAAAGAAAAGCATGCGAAAAACAAGAAATCCTAACTCACTTTCGTAGGAATCACGGTTGCACTTAACACGTGAAACAAGCCGTTAAACCTCCTTGTCGCCAAGGAGGAGGAGTGTTGTCTCCTGAGGGTTTTCAGCGGATATACGCACAAAATCCGAACAAGATGCATTAATCAATCTAGCTACACGACTCGTTGGACTTATTTTGTCGATTATGGGACGCGGTAATACTACGGGTCGACTCTATATATGTAATCGGTCTACACACCTAGCCTAATGAGTTATTCGTGAGAGTTAGTCAAGGACTTAAGTGAAAGACATGGGCAACCTTAACTTCTGAATGTGATACAATGTGTAAAGTCCATTTTGGTTCTTATTTGATTCTTTTTTCTTTTCTTTTCTTTTCTTTTCTTTTTCTCTTTTTTTTTCTTTTTCTTTGGAGCATTTTATTTGTTGGGGTTTGATTCTCCCAGGGTCATGTTTCGTGCATCATTGCCTATGAGGACTTACACTATCACGTACACCTTCCCCCAAATCTCCACATAGGGCGATCCCTACCACCCGTGTAACAGGAGTTCGGTCGGCGCATCCCAAGTCAGATGACTCGAAAGCACCAGGCACAAAGTCCCCTCAGACCTACTTTCCCGAGTGATAGGAGCCGTGCGAGAAGAGAGAACACCACTTATTTATTTATCTACGTGGGAACCAAAACCCCTACACTTAAGTTTCACAAAAAGAGATTAAGGGCCTTTGACTACGACAAACTTCCTTATACTAAAAGACACGAATTATTTGACTCACTAGATTCAGGGTGGACTTCTTTAAATGTTTGAGTACTGAAACCCTATGATTACACACCCCCTGAGGGAAAACCAGGGTGTATCCTAATGACTCGACAAGACCTAAAGCCAATAAACTAGAAATCCTAATGCATCAAGTTCAAGACAATTTTGGGAGCTTTCTTTTTACTTTGCCTCTCAACGGTTTTGCACATGCTAAACACACGCAAAACCCAGAAAAACATTTTCTTTCGCAAACACATGAAGAATTTGAAAGAAATGTGAAAATTTTAAAGCACTCGGCAAGCAAAAGAAGACAAGTCACCCAAGGATCATGGCAAGCAGATATATCAATGTTAAATGCGGCACACTAACATGACCCTAGCAGTACAAACAAAAGAAAATAAAACCAAAGGAAAAAGACTCGACTATGTACACACGTAAAACACCCCCCACACCTACTTCATGCATTGTCCTCAATGAATGTGAACAAGATACTACATGGATACATGCATGAAAAAGGAAAGATCTCACCAACATGAAGTACAAAGGGACGTTCAGGGTCATGGTTATGGACACAAACCCAAATTCCCTCAAAACCTGTGAGAAGCTGAAGAAGGGAGATAAATACGTGAAGAGATTGGGCCCAAGTACACAAGGGTTGGGGCCCACAACAATCGATGCTCACTGAAGGAGTCTTTTATTACACACTTTTTTTAAAGATATATACATCAACCAAGATATTCTCATAATCATTTGGTCAAGGAACATCAAATGAGAACATCAAGTCAGGAGGGCCAGAGACTTGTCGAGATGGGCAAACTCCACTGGTACTCTGAGGTGTCATGAGAGGTGAAAGGTCAAAGCTGAAAGGCTCGAACCCCTCATGATATTGGTCGGGTGTGGGCAACAAAGAATGAAGTTGTGTTGCCTCACTAGTGTTTAATTGCTCATCGAAGAAAACCCTCCAACCAATAGGCGGGTGCATCGGAATGAGTTCCTCAGGCTCATCCGATGGATGCAGCAGACCTGCATCGCGAAGAATGGGGCTTCTCCCCAAGTCATCCAACAAGGACCTCCCACCATCATTTAGATCATCAAGCATAAGCTCGGTCATAGGTGGGTCCTTGTTGGAGTCAATATGAAGCTCAAATGGCTCAATGGCCATGGGACATGAGGTAGAGACACCTTCTGGTATAGGCATATGATGAGGTGTCTCACTCTCACTAGTACTCTCAACTGAATCATGCAACGAACACTCCCTTTGGACATTCATGTGCGAGGCCCGCTCACTCTGTTGCATTGCGAAGACAGGCAATGAGTTTTCGCTGGGCCCACGAACATTCTCAACGGGTTGCATTGGGGTTAGGGGTGTTCGTTGATTTTGTGGTGCTTTCTCCAATTGGCGGATGAGATTTCGATTTAAAGGTTCATCCATGGGTTCCTGTTGCTTACCAGAGTTGAACACATGAAACTCGACACTCATGTTACCGAATGAGAGCTTCATGAGACCATTTCTACAATTAATCAAGGCATTGGAGGTTGCCAGAAATGGTCTACCCAAAATCAAAGGTATTTGAGAGTGGGTGTTCGCAACAGGATTGGTATCGAGGACAACAAAATCGACTGGAAATATAAAATCTCTAACTTTGATAAGCACGTCCTCGATAATACCCATGGGAATACGAATGGATCTATCCACTAATTGGAGGGTGATCTTAGTTGGTTTCAATTCTCCCAAGTTCAACTGTTGATAAACAGAGAATGGGAGGAGGTTGACTGCTGATCCTAAATCAAGCAAAACATTGCTCAATCTAGTGTCCCTTATCGTACACTGAATAGTAGGACACCCAGGGTCCTTGTATTTTGTGTAGGTAGGATTGGACAAAAGTGAGGTTATATTTGCAGCCAAGAATGCTTTCTTAGGAACATTGGTCTTCCTCTTGGTTGTGCAGAGATCCTTCAACACTTTGGTATATTGAGGTATTTGTTGGATGACATCCAACAAGGGGATGTTAACCTTTACTTGCTTAAACACCTCTACTATCTTGTCCATGTTGTCACTCTGCTTTTTGTTTAACCTACTTGGATGGGGAGCTTTTGGCAGGTAGGTTTTCTGCTGTGCCTGAGAAGAAAGCTTTGGTGTATTACCCTCACCCTCAGCTTCTTCTTCACCACCATTCCCACTGGGGGGCTGCATAGATGGTGGTTGGTGTGGCAAGGAAATGTGATTGTCAACCTATTTTCCATTCCTTAAGGTCACAATGGAATTGACATGGTGAACATGTTCCTCCACATGGTTCACTTGCCTCCTCCGAGGTACCACATTCTCATTTTGCATTTGTTGTTGTTGGTACATGCGGGGGTTAGCCTGAGGCTGGCTAGGAAAAGACCCTCTCTCTCTTTCATGTACAGACTGAGCCAATTGGCCCATCTGAAGCTCTAGAGATTTCATGGTCTGCTGATTTGAAGTGAGAACTTGACTTGTGGTAGACATAAAATTTTTCATTGAGTTTTCAAGTCCACGAGTCAAGGTCTCAAGTGAATTGAATCAGGTTTCCTTATTATTGGAATTTAGGAAACCCGATTGATTGGTGGTTTGTGCTTGGGGTGGCTGATAGGAATGTGCTTGCATGGGAGGTTGGTGTGATTGGTAAGGTGGTCTAGAGGAGTTTGGAGGACCACCCGGGGCATTAGTTTGGTTCCATGAAAAATTAGGGTGGTTCCTCCATCCAGGATTATAAGATGATGAGTATGGGTCATTCCTGGCTCTATCGTAGACGGCGTTGACACGCTCCATCTCAGGAGGAATGGACTCACACTCGCTTTCTACATGACCTATCTTACCACATGAATGACAGGGAACTGGACCAGATGTGGACATGTGAGGTGCACTTTGTTGGTTTTGGAGCTCAATCGAATCCATACGGCGCATTAAGGCCGCCATGCGCGCCTCGGTGGCCGTAGTGGTATCGATAGCAAATGCGGAACCCGATCTAGTTGAGTTTGCATTCGCGATCCTCGCTCCTATGCTAGATGATGCAGGTGGTTCCCTTACACTCTCCCACTGCATGGTTTTCTCAGCGAGGTCTTCGAGGAAGGCCCATGCCTCCCTTTCATCCTTTCCCAAGAACTCTCCTTGACACATGGACTCAAGGATCGTTCTGGACGGGATGTGAAGACCCTCATATTCAATCTGACAAGGACGCCACAACTCAATGCCATGGTGAGGGCACGAGGATAGTAGCTCTTTGAACCTCTCAAGATATGCATGAAATGGTTCGGTCTCATGTTGATAGAACGAATTGATTTCGTTCCTTAATTTTTGAGTCCGATGATTAGGAAAGTACTTCTTGAGGAATGCAGATTGAAACTCATCCCAAGTCCTAAAGGAATTCGCCTGGTTGCTGTACAACCACTTCTTGGCGTCATCCTTTACTGCAAATGGAACGAGCCTAAGATGGATGGAGTCTGTGCTAAGTTTGCAGCTTGAACATAGCACAAACCTCCTCAAATTCCCTGAGAAAGATATAGGGGTCACCTTTCCCAGTGAAATGAGGGAGCATGGAAATGAATTGAGGCTTAACCTCAAAATGGTTCCCATTAGCCTCTGGTAATACGATGCATGAGGGTAGAGCTGTACGGCTCGGGTAGCATCGATCACGTAGAGGTATGGGAACGACAACTGGAAGCACTGGTCGAACAGGTGGGTCCAGCAACTGCTCCTCCTCACGGAAATTAGCAGCCATTGGACCCGAACTACGTGCGACACGAGAGGAGGGAGGTGTCGAGAAATCGATGACCGAAGCCGGATTGACAACGCTCCTCGTCAAACGACCACTCTCGTCTCGTGTCCACGAAAGCATGCACAAAGGTGCACACACACCAAAACTTTTTATTTTGAAAAACAAAGAATGTACGTAGAAGAGAAGACGAGGGAACACAGGAGAGAAAGAATGACTCAGGAGAGAAGGGAAGAAGTCCTTAAGCTACGGCGGATGGGTACAGGTAGAAGTACACAAGCAAACAAGGCTCAAACAATCCTAAGGTCGCTATAGGTCCTTACAGCTAGACAACGCCTAACTGCGAGGTCACACGGCCTCAACACGCATCACCTCCCTACGACGAGGACCACAAAGCCCAGCAAGTGAGCCAAGATCCGAGGATCTCGTCTCTCCTACTATCGACAAAGAGGGCAACGTCGATCAGGTCATGACGGTCGGGACCGGATTACTCTCCTAATGCGTCCAAGATCCTTAGGGCCAATGTCTACTTGATTTTAAAATTAGGATCTTGATTAGTGTGGTTTTTGGGGCGAAGGAAAGGGTGATGAAATCCCCCACCTTATCTTTTATGGGACAACCCCTCCTTAGTAGCGTTTTGGAGTCCTAATCTAGCAATCAACTCTCCAAACAAAACGCTCAACTCACACTTGTTTCAATGCACTTCCTACTAACTAATGCATGTTCATACGAAATGCATGAATGAGAGTAGAAGGTGTGTACCTCACGCCAGCTCTCAGCAACAGAAAATAAAGCTAAGATAAAAGACAATCTAAATGCCTAAGTCACATACATGATGCATGGCCTAAACAAAAAGAATGCCTAATCTTCTGCTTTGAGTTTTAGGGTCCAAGTCGCTTAAGGGAGGTTTGATTATTGATCTGGGAACAAACCATAAGTCAAAACATGCCAAATTAAGTCCCAGAACACTACATCAATTATGCAAACAGACCAAAGAAATAAGAGAGCCAACAGAGCTTACCAGACCGCCAATTGGCGGTCTCAGGCCGCTGATTGGCGGTTTGAAGTTCTCAGCTTGACTCCAATCTTCTCCAGGCGTTCCTCCTGACGACTCCAAGTCTCCTGAAACAAAGCAAAACTACAAAACACAAATTAAATCCACCCGAATCGTCCAAACAAGTGTCTGGACTAGCACCTCCCAGGCAACGACGCCAAAAACTTGTTGAACATTTTATTTAAAACCGCAAGTGCACGGCCGCGATGAAGCGGTGGCAAGTACGGGTCGTCCTCAGGGAGGTGAGCAGCCTCTTGTTTATCAAAAATCAAGTGGCAAAATAGGGAAGAGAAAGATTGATTATGCTAACCTACGCTACACTACGCTAAGAAGTATGAAATGTGAAAGAAGCAAACAAACGATGAAATAAGAACTAAGCTAAGAACAAAACAAGAATGCTGGAATTTCAGGAATGGAAAACCCCTAAGGGGTGGAGTGAGTGCACACAAGCAAAGAGGTGGGTGTAGAATACATTCTTTAAGCACATGAAGGTGGTGTTTATCAAGCATAGGAAGTGTCTAAATGTTATGGCAAAACCTATCAATCTATTCACCAACTTAGTTGATTAAAATTTACATATGCAAGTTGTTTATTTCAGAACCTAAACAAGCATGAGAGGTGTCTAATCATTTTGGCAAAACTCATCAAGTTGTAAATTCTATCCTAAACAAGCAAGCATACATTCATGTTTAATCAACACATTGAAATTAAAGCATTCATCCCATTCTCTAATGCATGTATCTACATCTACTCCACCCCCTAAAGGGGATGGAACTACTTACTAAACATTACACTTATTATTAAACTATGAAAAAAAGCATATTAAAACTAAGCTAGAATTAAAAGACGATTAAACTAAAACATGCACAAACAATAAAAGAAGCATAAAACAAACAATGAAATAAACACAAAACTTTATTGATAAAATGACTCACATTAAAAGTAGCATCCTCCTACTTTAGTGTGTGCTTCAAGGCCTCACTTCTAGTAGGAAGAATAGCCACTTAAAATATGGAGTGATTACAATAGGAGGTGAAGAGTTCTATTTATAGCCATGGAAAAAGGTAATCCGGGACAATCCCCCGATGTGGGACTAAACAGATACCAAAAATAGCCTAAACATCCTCTAAGACATGTGCTGGAGAAATTTGAGAGGATTTGGGCCAAAATGGACCCCCAATTAGCGGTCTTGGACCGCCAATTAGCGGTCTATTGTGTTCAGATCCTGCTCATTTTTGTTTTGGGCTTTTCTTTCTGGTATTGTTGGTCTTTGATGCGGTTACTTGACTTGTTGGAGCTCCGACCCGAATCGAATTGGTAAAATACTCCCCATGATGGTGTGGAGTATTCTGTTTTGCTCTTAGGTCCTTCTGTCTTGCAATCAGGTCCTTCTCCCTTGCATCTTGGTCCCTAGATCTCACAATTCAGTCCTTTTTCCCAGCTTTTGGGTCCTTTTATGCTTCATCTCTTCAAACTTATTTATTCCTGAAAACTAAACATAAAACTCGTGACATAGCATTGTTTAGGTGAAAGATAATGGATATAAGATACAAATATGAGCATGAAATGATGTCAATCAAATACCCCCACACCTAACTTTTGCTAGTCCCGAGCAAAACAAAGAAAGAGAAAAGCATGCGAAAAACAAGAAATTCTAACTCACTTTCGTAGGAATCACGGTTGCACTTAGCACGTGCAAAATGGACAGCCAATTAGCGGTCTATATGGTTAAGATCCTGCTCATTTTTGTTTTGGGCTTTTCTTTCTGGTATTGTTGGTCTTTGATGCGGTTACTTGACTTGTTGGAGCTCCGACCCGAATCGAATTGGTAAAATACTCCCCATGATGGTGTGGAGTATTCTGTTTTTCTCTTAGGTCCTTCTATCTTGCAATCAGGTCCTTCTCCCTTGCATCTTGGTCCCCAGATCTCACAATCCAGTCCTTTTTCCCAGCTTTTGGGTCCTTTTATGTTTCCTCTCTTCAAACCTATTTATTCCTGAAAACTAAACATAAAACTCGTGATATAGCGTTGTTTAGGTGAAAGATAATGGATATAAGATACAAATATGAGCATGAAATGATGTCAATTACTAAGTCTTAGCGTTGGGCGGTCGACCGTTCCTTAATCGGTCGACTGAACTGAGTTCAAAACTTCAACACGGTCGACCATTCAGCCCGATCCGGTCGACCGAACTTATCCAGAATTTGGTACTGCTAGTTTCTATTTTATGTATCTTATACCAACTTATACCCAATCAAACCCAAACATTAGAGAGAAACCCAACACAACTCTCCTACACATACTTGTCCAATACATTAGAGAGAAACCCAACACACTCAAAGCCTCAAACCTTCCACACTTTAGTCATAAATCCTATCTCACTCAAGTGTGCTCAAGTTTAGAGAGTCTTGTTCCACTCAAGATTCGTTTGTAAAGAAGCAAGGACTTCGGTGAAAGCCCGAAGTGTTCCTCTCGGATTGTGAGAGAAGAAAGTCAAGCTCACGAGGTTATTTGATGAGCTTGTTTTGTAAAAGGCGTTCTCTCCCGGCCCAGAACGGGGAGTGGATAGTGAAGACGCTAGGGGAGCTTGCAAGAGAGGACGTAGGCGGTGACCGAACCTCTCTAAAAACCCCCGAGTCCATTGTGGTTTGCATTATTCCGTCCTTACTTGCTTGTTTGTTTAAATTCCGTTGCGCATAGCTTGATTGCTTAAACAAGTAGGTAATTAGCTTAAAAGTGATTAGAATTAGAGACCCTCACGATCCTACATTTTGTATCAGAGCCTTGTGAGCTAAATCGCATACTTAATCGTATTTTTAGCATGACTTCTACATGATCTAATCACATAGAAGGATTATGCACTACTAGACCACCTTTGCTAAATGGGTCAAAGTATGATTATTGGAAGAATATGATGAAAATTTTCCTTATTTCTAATGACCTTAAGTATTGGATGTTTCTTCAAAATTCATACACCCCCCAAATGAAAATGAATTAGATTCACTCACTAGGCCCAAAATGAAAGAAATTGAGATGAACTCAAAAATAATGAACATTCTATATTGTGGACTAAATGAGGGTGAATACAATAGAATTAGGGGTTGTGAAAGTGCATATGAAATATGGCATAGATTTCAAATACATCATTAGGGGGATAGCAAAACAAAGGAAAGCCGCATTAGTCTCCTCATGCATATATATGGAATATTTTCTATGCAAATCGGTGAAAACAAAAGCGAAATGAACACTCGCTTCACCGATATTACTAACTCTCTCTTTGTTCTTGGAAGAAGATTAAATGAAGGAGAGATGACAAGGAAATTCCTCTGATCGCTAAGCCATGATTGGGAAGATAAGGTGGTCGCAATTGAAGAAGCACACGACCTTTCCCAACTCAAGATGGAGGAATTAATTGGAAACTTGATGGCGTATGAATTCTAAATCAACCATTGAAAGGAGAAGGAAGCTTCAAAGAACAAACTCTTCTTGTCATTACACGCAAATATTGACCAACAAAGGAGTGTAGAAGATGAAGACATTGAAGTCCTAGCCAAAGACTTCTTCAAATACCTCAAGAAGGATAAGGGAGAAAAGAATGAAAGAAGAGGTAGAAGAAGTAAGAAAAGAGAAAAAGAAAAGGAGAAGGAGGAGAGTGAAAATGAGAGAAGAGAAAGGGAGAAGAAAAAGGAGACAAGGGAGAGGAGAAGAGAAAAGCAGAAGATCAAGAGAATAGAAAGGAAGGAGGTAGCTCACAAGGCTACATGGGAAGATTCTTCATCACCATCATCATCATCGTCTTCCTTGCAAAGTCAAAGAGAGGTGGCTCACTCATGCTTCATGGCTATTGAACATGATCAAAGTGAGGTAGAATCTAACTCTTGTTCTAGTAATTCATGCCCAACTAAGTCATATTATAGTGATAGCTCACATTCTAGTGCAAATAATGAAACCTAGACACATGATGAGCTTCAAAATGCATTTCATGACTTAGTTAAGCAATATGAGATCATTTGTGATAAAAATAAGAATGCTAGAAAGCTAATAAAAGATCTCCAAAGCCAAATTGAAACATGCATGAATGAGAAGAATGAGGTGGTTGCTAAACTAGAAAACAATGCATCAACTCTTGATAAATTGGAAGCAACACCTATAGATTGTGAACAACTAGATCTTCAAGCTTGAAATGTGCAATTAAGAAAAGATTTAGAAAGATTCACAAATGGAACTAAGATGCTTAACATGCTTTTAGGTAGTGAAAGACAATCTTTGCAAAAACATGGCTTATGATACAATGCTAAATTGAAAAACCATGTATCACACACTACACTAAATGGCAAGCATATGTTCATAAAGCATAGTTCCTCAAGTGTGTGGGCTCCGAAAACAAAAAGGGTTTGGATTGCCAAAGCTAATATTCAACGACCTAAAGTTGTTTTGGTACCTAAATCTACACTTGTAGGTGCTTGAGGAGGAATTCGGTGGTGACCGGGTGAGCTTAAGAGTCGAATTCAAAGCCTGTTGCATCACTGAAGGAAGGATAGAACCAATTCAAGCTTCAAGTTGGTATAATTTTTTTCTTATCCTCTAAATTTTTGGATAAATTGGTTCTAGTTTAGGTTATATGCTTAATTGACATATCGTTTGCTCATTCATTGCAAATCTTAAATTTGATTCACATCCATAGTTTTAGAGTCAAACATTTTGTAAATGGATGTTAAAAAAAGGGTAAATGAAAACATCACATGCTATATTGAAATAATTGCTTGATGTTAATAGGGGAGAAATAGAAATGAACTTTATTAAAAAATCATATTCATATTGATAGGGTAGCTTATCGCATATCATTTTCTTAGAGTAATGAAGTGCAAAATTTAGGGGGAGCGACTTCATTACATGACATCCACGTTGAACTTAAATCGTATAATTGTTTTTGATAAATATCATTTTTTTATGGATGACAAAGGGGGAGAGATAATTAAGGGGGTAACTTGGAATTTGATTACTAAATGAACGAAATCTATGCACATCCATAAGGGGAGCATTAATATGCATAGTTTACATATAAAATTTCCATGTATTAAGATATAGTTAAGATATAGGTTGTCATCATAAAAAAAGGGAGATTGTTGGTTTTTTGTTCTTAATCTATGTTTTGATGATTTAATCAACCTAATCTTAATTGTGATCATGTAGAGTAGCACACATATTGCATTGCATATATATTACCTGATCCGGTCGACCAAACTCATCCAGAATTGGGTACTGCGAGTTTCTGTTTTGTGTATCTTACACCAACTTATACCTAATTAAATCCAACGGCTATATCTATCCAATGCTTATAAATAGAGTTGCAAAACACATTTTAACACAACTCTCCTACACATACTTGTCCAATACATTAGGGAGAAACCCAACACACTCAAAGCCTCAAACCTTCCACACTTTAGTCATAAATCCTATCTCACTCAAGTGTGCTCAAGTTTAGAGAGTTGTTCCACTGAAGATTCGTTTGTAAAGAAGCAAGGACTTCGGTGAAAGCCCGAAGTGTTCCTCTCGGATTGTGAGAGAAGAAAGTCAAGCTCACGAGGTTGTTCGGCGAGCTTGTTTTGTAAAAGGTGTTCTCTCCCTGCCCGGAACGGGGAGTGGATAGTGAAGACGCGAGGGAGCTTGCAAGAGAGGGCGTAGGCGGTGGCCGAACCTCTATAAAAAAACCCGAGTCCATTGCGGTTTGCATTATTCCTTCCTTACTTGCTTTTTGTTTAAATTCTGCTGCGCATAGCTTGATTTCTTAAATAATTAGGTAATTAGCTTTAAGGTGATTATAATTAGAGACCCTCACGATCCTACATGTACTTCCTCAGCATCGAAACATGGAAGACATTATGAAGACCAGAAAACTACGACGGCAGCGCAATCCGGCAAGCGACCTCTCCAACTCGGTCTAAGATCTCAAACGACCTAACATACCTCGGTCATGCTCATATTTGTATCTTATATCCATTATCTTTCACCTAAACAATGCCATGTCACGAGTTTTATGTTTAGTTTTCAGGAATAAATAGGTTTGAAGAGATGAAGCATAAAAGGACCCAAAAGCTGGGAAAAAGGACTGAATTGTGAGATCTAGGGACCAAGATGCAAGGGAGAAGGACCTGATTGCAAGACAGAAGGACTTAAGAGCAAAATAGAATACTCAACACCATCATGGGGAGTATTTTACCAATTCGATTCAAGTCGGAGCTCCAACAAGTCAAGTAACCGCATCAAAGACCAACAATACCAGAAAGAAAAGCCCAAAACAAAAATGAGCAGGATCTGAACAAAATAGACCGCTAATTGGCGGTCCAAGACCGCTAATTTGCGGTCCATTTTGGCCCAAATCCGCTCAAATTTCTCCAGCACATGTATTAGAGGATGTTTAGGCTATTTTTGGTATCTGTTTAGTCCCACATCGGGGGATTGTCCCGGATTACCTTTTCCCATGGCTATAAATAGAACTCTTCACCTCTTATTGTAATCACTCCATATTTTAAGTGGCTATTCTTCCTACTAGAAGTGAGGCCTTGAAGCACACACTAAAGTAGGAGGATGCTACTTTTAATGTGAGTCATTTTATCAATAAAGTTTTGTGTTTCTTTCATTGTTTGTTTTATGCTTCTTTTATTGTTTATGCATGTTTTAGTTTTAATATGCTTTCTTTCCATAGTTTAATAATTAGTGTAATGTTTAGTGAGTAGTTCCATCCCCTTTGGGGGGTGGAGTAGATGTACATACATGCATTAGAGAATGGGATGAATGCTTTAATTTCAATGTGTTCATTAAACATGAATGTATGCTTGCTTGTTTAGGATAGAATTTATAACTTGATGAGTTTTGCCAAAATGATTAGACACCTCTCATGCTTGTTTAGGTTCTGAAATAAACAAGTTGCATATGTAAATGTTAATCAACTAAGTTGGTGAATAGATTGATAGGTTTTGCCATAACATTTAGATACTTCCTATGCTTGATAAACACCACCTTCATGTGCTTAAAGAATGTATTCTACACCCACCTCTTTGCATGTGTGCACTCACTCCACCCCTTAGGGGTTTTCCCATTTCTGTATTCCAGCATTCTTTCTTTGCTCTTAGTTTAGTTGTTATTCCATCATTTGTTTGTTTCGTTCGCATTTCATACTTCTTAGTGTAACGTAGTCTAGATTAACATAAACAACTTTCTTCCCCCTATTTTTGCCACTTGATTTCGTACAAGCAAGATGCTACTCACCTCCCTGAGGACGACCCGTACTTGCCACCGCTTCATCGCGGCCGTGCACTTGCGGTTTTAAATTAAAACGTTCAACAACAGCGCAATCCGGCAAGCGAACTCTCCAACTCGGTCTAAGATCTCAAACGACCTAACATACCTCGGACTGACTTTCCCCCTCTTCCCGAATCTCATCACCCCACGCGACGGTGAGATCTTCAGGAAGACATGATCGCCAACCTCAAAAGTAAGCACACGCCTACGCCTATCCGCGTAGCTCTTCTACCTGCTCTGAGCTGTCGCTAGTCTCTACCTGATCACGTCGACCTTCTCAGCATACCTGTACAATCTCAGGCCTGACTAACTGTCTCTCGCCTACCTCACTTCAGCATACCGGTGATCTGCAAGGTCTCCCGTGAAAAGGCTCGTACCACGCCATCCCAATACTCGAATGGCAGCTGTTGTTGTAGGCGAACTCGATCAGTGACAAGTGATCATCCTAATGCCCTACCTAATCCAGAGTGCAAGCTCTCAGCATATCCTCTAACATCTGAATAGTCCTCTCAAACTGACCGTATGTCTGTGGATGAAATGTTGTACTAAATTTCAGCCAAGTTCCCAGAGCCTGCTGCAAACTCCCCCAAAATATGGAAGTGAACCTCGGATCTCGATCCGAAATGATACTAACTGGCACCCCATGCCGTCTGACAATCCCCTCAATATACAACCTCGCTAGACCCTCCAAAAGTAGAGTAGTTCGGATATCAAGAAAATTTCCCGACGTGGTCAGTCGATCAACTATAACCCAAATCGCGTCATGGAAACTTTTCGTTTTTGGCAACCCAGTGACAAAATCCATCGTCACATGCTCTCAATTCCACTCAGGTAACTCTATACTCTGCAATGGTCCCGCTAGTCTCTGGTGCTCGAACTTCACATGCTGACAAACCAAGCACCTAGTCACAAAATCAACCACATCACGCTTCATTCCTCTCCACCAGAAGTTCCACTGCAGGTCTTTATACATCTTCGTACTCCCGGGGTGAATGGTATATCTCGCTCGGTGTGCCTCCTCCATGATGTCATATCTCAGCTCATCGACCTTCGTCACCCATATCTGACTCCTGAACCTCAGACCGCTATCCACTCCCACAATGAAGTCTGATCCATCTCTGCAAGCTGACTGTAGCAAACCAGGTAACTCTTCATCACCACGCTGAGCCTGAACAACTCGCCAAACGGTCTGCGACTCCACTCGAAGCCCCACAATCACTGCCCCCTCAGAAACTTATGTGAACGACCTCCACTCTGACAATGTCTCGAGTAGCCTCGACTCCTGATTGCACAAAGTTGTAGCTGACACCTCCACCTTCCTACTCAATGCGTCTGCAACAGAATTCACCTTCCTCGGATGATAGGAGATGGTGAAATCATAATTCCAGATCAGCTCGATCCATCGACGCTGTCTCATATTCAGCTCCTTCTACAAAAATAAGTACTTCAAATTGTGATGATCTATGAAGACCTCAAACCGCTCACCATACAGATAGTGACGTCAGGTCTTCAGAGCATGAACTACAACTGCTAACTCTAAATCGTGAGTGGGGTAATTCTTCTCGTGCACCCTCATCTACCTCGAAGCATATGCCACCACCTGCCCGTGCTGCATCAGTACGCATCCCAACCCAACGCCTGACGCGTCGCTGTAGATCACAAACCCCCGCTGCCATTGGGGAGAGTCAGAACTGGAGCAGTTGTCAACCAACTCTTCAGTTCCTGAAAGCTATCCTCGCACTTCTGGGACGAGACGAACTTCACTCCCTTCTGTGTTAGTACTGTCAGAGGTGAAGCAAGTCAAGAGAAGTCTTTGATGAACCGACGGTAGTAACCCGCCAATCCAATAAAACTCCTAATCTCAGTCACACTCGTCGGGGCTCTCCACTATGTCACTACCTCGACCTTCGCTGGATCCACTGATATCCCAACTCTCGCTACTATGTGTCCCAAGAATGCCACACTGTAAAGCCAGGACTCGCACTTCGAAAACTTGGGGCGTACAACTGCTGATTTCTCAGAATACCAAGTACAATCCTCAGATGCTCCCGATGATGCTCTATATCTGGTGAATACACCAAGATGTCGTCCACAAAGACAATCACAAAACGGTCGAGGTACTGACTAAATGTCATATACATCTGATCCATGAAAGCTAGAGGCACGTTTGTCAATCCGAACGGCATCACCAGAAACTCAAAGTGCCCGTACCTCGTCCGGAATGCTGTCTTCTGAACATCTGCGTCTATGATCCTCAACTAATGGTAACCAGATCGCAGATCAATCTTCGAGAACACCTTCGATGACTGCAACTGGTCAAACAGGTCCTCGGTCCTGGGCAAAGGATATTTATTCCTCACGGTAACCTTATTCAGCATCTTGTAATCTATACACATCCGCAACAAGCCATCCTTCTTCTTCACGAAGAGTATCAGTGCTCCCCAAGGCGAGATACTAGGTCGGATAAACCCAGTTTCCATCAAATCCTGTAACTGCTTCTTCAGCTCAACCAACTCTGTCGGTGTCATCCTGTACGGAGCCTACGACTGCGGTGTGGCCCTAGCTACCAAATCTATGCAAAACGTTATCTCCCTGCGAGGTGGCAAAACAGTGATCTCTAAAAGGACCTCTGGAAAATCCCGGACCACCTCGATGTCCTCTAAACTCCTTACCTTAGGATCTGGAACTACTAAAATGGCCACAAAAGCTGTGCAACCCTGCTGAATCAACTTCTGTGCTCTCACTGCAGAAACCATCAACCGACCTCCTATGTCCTTCGTCCCCCTGATCAGCAGATCAGGTTGACCCTTCCTCCGAATCAGAATCTTCTTATCACGGCATAAAACTCGAACATCGTACTGGGACAACCAATCCATCCCAAGAATGACATCAAAGTCTACCATCGGTGGCAAGACCAGGTCAGCCGGAAATTCCTGGTCTCCCGAAAGAATCGTGGCACCAGTAAGGAAACTCCCCACTATGCCCACCAAACTCAGGGGTGTGCTGACTTCCAAAGTGGCAGTCAACATCGCAGGGGTACGGCCTAACACGCTCACAAACTGCTCAGAGATAAACGAGTGTGTGGCCCCAAAGTCAAACAACACCCTAGCTACCAAATCATCAACGAGCAGCGTACCTTCCACCACCGTGCTGGCATCTCTAGCCTCCTCTGCCTGGATGGTGAGCACATGTCCGACTCTCTTCCCCTGATGGGGTGGTGCAGCTAAACGACTTGGTCCTACTCCACCAGCTGTGGATGATCCCGGACGAATACTAGGCCCACCTGACCTACTCGGGCAAGAACGGATAAAGTGACCAAGTTGTCCACAACCATGACAAGCACCAGATCGGGGTCCGCAACCGCATCCCGGATGAACTCCACCACACTGCTTGCACTGCCCAGACTGCGGTGCTCTACCTCCGTCAACAATAAGGGGCCTCTTGCCCGGATTCCCTAATAACTGACCCCCTGGGCGCACTCCAGCCTTCACCTGCGACCTCCTAGCCTCAATAATCTCCTGGATATCCTGGTCTATAATGGCCGCAAACTTCACGACATTAGCTAAGGTTTGCGTCATGGTTGTGGTAACACGTGCCCTGAACTGTGGCCTCAGACCCTGCACAAACTTCTGTGCCCTCTGCTCATTCGTCACATATATCTCTGGACAATAACGCTCTAAAGCGTGGAATCTGCTGATGTAGACCACTAGAGTCATGTCCTTCTGCTCTAAAGCTAGGAACTCCTCCCTCATCCTGTCACGGGTGTGTTGTGGAAAGTACTGATTGACATCATTTCATGCATATCTTTGTGTCTTATCTCCATTATCTTTCACCCTAAACAATGCTATGTAACGAGTTTTATGTTTAGTTTTCAGGAATAAGTAGGTTTGAGAAGGAGAGACTATAAATAGCAAGGAAAAGGACTGAATTGTGAGACTTGGGGCTAAGATGCAAGGGAGAAGGACCCGAACGTAAGACCGAAGGACCTAAGAGCAAAACAGAAAACTCCACACCATCATGGGGAGTATTGTGGCAATTCGATTTGGGTCGGAGCTCCAACAATCAAAGGAGATGCATCCAAGACCACCAAAGATATCCAGAAAAGCCCACAACAAATTCCAGACCGATCCAGAACCAATAGACCGCCAATTGGCGGTCTGTTTGGCTCTGGATCCGCTAATCTTTGGCGGGCATGTGTATTAGAGTGTGTTTATTCTATTTCTGGTATTGGTTTAGTCCCACATCGGGGGATTGTCCCAGATTACCTTTTTCTATGGCTATAAATAGAATTCTTCACCTTCCATTGTAACTACCCATTGCTTGGTGGCATTCTCTCTACTAAGGAGTAAGCCTTGAAGCAAAACTCAAGGTGGAGAAGAATGATACCTTCAATGTGAGTCATTGTTAATAAAATAATTGTTCTAGTTCTTTTAATCTTGTCTTTTAATTTGTGCATGCTTGTTTAGTCTTTCCTTTCCTTTTAAGCTTCTTTATTGTTCCTTTCTTGCTTAGTTAAATTTCTTTTCAGTATAATGTCTCATTTTGTTAATGTAGGTAGTGTAATGATTAGTGAGTAGTTTCATCCCCTTTGGCGGTGGAGTAGATGTATGTACATGTTATGTAGGTGGTATGAATGCTTGATATTATTGTTTGTGAGAGATATTGGTATGCTTGCTTGAATTAATAAGAACTTTACTTGATGGTTTCTGCCATAGTTAGGTACACTCCATGCTCGTTATGTTCTTAATAACAACCATGCATTGCTTATATTAATCACCTAGGTTAGTCTTGTAAATGATAGGTCTTGCCATGAGGTACTTCTTATGCATTAACAAACACTAACCACACTTGAGCTTATTGTATGCATTCACCACACTTATTTCATGTGCACACACACACTCCACCCCTTAGGGGTTTTCCATTCCTGAGTTTTATCTCCTTTCATTAGTTGCTTAGTTTAGTTTGTTTTGTCATTTTATTTCATGCTTTATAGTTTCCTAGTTTAGATTAGTGTAGTTTAGTGTAATCAATCTTTCTCTCCTTTCTTTCCCACTCGCCTTCGCACAAACCAAAAGTCGACACACCTACCTGTGGATCGACCCGTATTTGTCATCGCTTCAACGCGGCCGTGCACTTGCGGTTTAATATAAAACGAATCAATCAAGTACTACTGGTCGAACTACGCAAGGAAATCCTCCCAGCTCAACTCCTCTCTGTCCTTGAAACCCACAGCAGAAGTAGACCTCCACCAGCTGGCTGTGCCGCCGTCCAACACGTAGGTGGCAAAATCCACATTCCTCTCAGGAGGACATCCTATCACCCGGAAAATCTTCTGAATCTTAAAGACCCAATCCTCTGCTGCCTCAGGGTCGCCACGACCATCAAAAGACGGGAAATGCTGACGAATGAACCGATCCAGTACCGCACCTACTCCTCCATGCTCAGCCTGAGTAGATTGGCGCTCTAGAAACTCGCCCAGTCTACCCAGCGTGCCATGGCGCGTCCTCCATTCCTCCTCCCTGTCTCCCTCACCAACCTCATCACTAGTGCTACGGTCTCGGGGATGAGGTCTCATGCGTCTCGGTGCCATCTACACAAGTGACACAAACAGGAATAAAAAGAATGCATGCATGCTTTAAACAACTCTAATGGTGGTTTCATTGAACCAAGACACTGAAACTGACCACTCTGATACCATGTTGTAATGTTCTTAGAACAACAAAAAAATTTAAAATTTAAACATACAATCAACTAGAGGACATTACTGCACAGACTCACATAGGTGCACCAACATATAATATATATATATATATATATATATATATATATATATATATATATATATATATATATATATATATGACCGAGTTTACAAAAGAATGTGATTACATCAAAAGCTCAAAACAGAAAACATACATATGTAATCACCACCTCAACGGAAAGAAAAGTAGGAACCGGTCCGAAGTACTCTCATCCGCTGTCACCACCCTCCTATCGCCGATCCCGGCCTGAAATGCAAATATGAAATATGCCAGAGTTTCCATAAGGAAACCCCGTATGCCAAACCCTAAACACATGTATGAAACAATAAATATGAAAACCATAAAAGGGCATAAACCCAACAATTGCAAACACCAACAATTGTCTCATTCACCGGAGCCACGGTTTTGCCTCAATGTTACCGGAGCCACGGTTTTGCATCAATTGTCGGAGCCACGATGACGACGTAAGGGTGCCTCATTCGCCAGAGCCACGACTTTGCCTCATTCATCAGAGCCACGACATTAACAACCACAACCTGCTCCGTAGAGCCACCACTGATCGCTATTAGGCCGACCTGTCCGTCCATTGCCCCAAAAGGGCCAGTGAACCCGTTGCCTTCTAGCCAATGAACAACAACAAAGAAAAACACCAAACTGTGCAAAAATGGTCGAACAAAACATCATACCGATCAACCGAATCCCCTTCTAGAGGACTGGCCCAACTGAAAAATCCACCAATCAGTCGGACAAAAATGGGACCTATTCGACAGAAAAGCACTAGTAAAAGAAATCATCTTTGCTAAAAAAAATCAAATGGTCGAACGACTCAAGACATCCGGTCGACCGAAACCCACCAGTAAAACTCATCATCAACCTACACCACATGGTCCACCAAAACAAGACTTCCGGTCGAACGGCCTTTAAGTTAACGTCAGTCGTCGGTCGGACGAGTCAAACAGGAGATTGACCATTTAGATGGTCAAAGCCCTAACTGACCTACGACAGTACTTTCGGTTGACCGACAAATGGGTCCCGTTCGACTGAAAGCACCCAAAGCCTCCATCTCTCGTTCAAAATGTATAATCGGTTGACCACCCAAGGGTATCGTTCGACTGGTGTGAGGGATATCTCCCAAAATACACTACAACCAGTCGACCGAACCAAACCACCGGTCGACCGTTATAGTACTGAAAAATTACTGCACAGGTCCGACGAGCAGCCATTCGGCCTACCGTCGATCGCTCCAACACCGACAAAAACTTAGGTGAGCATGAAAGCAAGCTTGACATACATTTAAGGCTTGAAGAAACCTTTGAAGATCCAACGGCGAGCGTCTCCACGCAACTCCTCTTCTTCTCCAGTGGAACCCGACTCGATCGACCGACAAATCCTCGCACACTTCACTACACCTCTTCACCTCGACGAACACCACTCCACCCCGTAGCAAGGCTTGAAGAGAGAGTGACAAAGCGTTGAGCGGGAGAGAGAGAACTCAAACCTCAAATACTCTTCCCAAACACATCTCATCCGTCCATCTCAATCCTTCTCTAAATCACCCCTAAACACAATTAAAACATTAAAAAGGTTTAGGATATAACAATATAAGACTAAGGAAGTCCCGACATATGATACAGTAGTGTTCAACGAATAGACTCGACAGAGGCAGTGAAGCAACATGGTGGAAGCAACTCACCACCTTGACCAAAAGTTCTTTCTTAAACATGTCTAGAGACTTTGGGTTCTACTGGCTTAGAGCCATAATCTACATCATGGCTTCCTTGGCCATAGGATCTGTCTTCTTCAATGTGGGACTAGTTACCACTCCATCTTCGCCCGATTGTCCGTTTCAGGGTTCATTTTTGGCTTCATCACAGTTATGACAATTGGTTGGATGTCCTCATTTATCTTAGAAATGCGAGTCTTTGCATCCAAATGTCTCAACGACTACTATGGTGTTTCTGTGTTTGTTCTCTCCAATAGCATGCCTTCCTTCCCTTTCCTTGAGTTGTTCGGTAGTGATTTATCAGATGGTTAATCTTCACTAAGGATTGTCTCACTTTTTGTTCTTCTCCGTCAACCTCTTTGGTTGCTTGGCAGTGGTGGAGACTATTACGATGATGGTTGCTTCTCTAGTGCCTAATTTTTTGATGGGGTTTGGTGCTACGGCGGGAGTTTTTGTAAGTTTCCTCTAGTGAAGTTGGGGTTGTTTTTAATGTGTTTTTAACTTCAAATCGCACTTTAACTTGAAACTTGAAAGCATTTCATTTATAAAATACATGCTTAGATAAATGTTACTAGGTTGCATCATACGTAAATACCACAAAACCTTCAAATGATAGGACTTACGAATATTTTTATAATGACATGTGTTTTATATTTTTGATTGACAGGCCACATTATATCATGATAATTGAAAATTTCAAATGGAATATGAAATGTTATTTTTAACACATCTTGATGAAATTGATTTCAAATTAATTATTGTAACATGAAAACATAATCAACTGAAGCATGTTGTTGGAAAATTGGTCTACCACGTCACCCCTGACACGATAGATATTACCCTTTTGCACATTTTGTTATAGAACGTCATCTGGAACCACTAAATTCATTTCAGGGAATCGTTATGTTAGCTGGGGGCTTCGTTCGGACACTGCCTAATCTTCCCAAAATATTTTGGCGGTATCCCATTTCGTACATTTGCTACGCATCTTGGGCATTACAGGTATTTTTTACAGTTTTAAATTTATTTTCTTTGAAATAAATTCTAAATTTGTGTAGACAAGCCTTGTTTGTTCTTAGTGCTAAGGAAGAATACTCATCAAACACATATTACATCTCAATCCTATATCATATCCCTCAACATAATCACATGTAAATCAAATTAGGTGATCACAGATGGTAGATGTTTGATTTTCGATTAACTTGGATTAGCAATCGAATTGGAACATCATAAGTTAAATATAGGACTTTAATTAAAAACCTTAAAATTCTTTCACAAACATAATCACTTGTTTCCGGCAAATGTTAGGTGTCTTTGGTTTTTAATAGGGTTCCCATTCTTCGGTGAAAATTGGGAAATGAAAAGAAATAGTTGCAAAGATGTGTTGATGTTGTAGCCTATTAATAGTTGTTTTTGGAAATCTAACGATGTAGATATAGACTAATTCTCACAATTCTGGAAAACATCGAGATTTATGTAATAGATATGTATAAGAGTGTTTAATAGAATAAAGGAAAAATTGGAGAGGCATATTATTGTTGTAGCATACTGAAGTGACGAAAAAACGTTTTTCAGTAAACCATGACTTATCCTAATCTTATTTTACAGGGACAATACAAGAACGACCTTCTGGGACTTTAATTCGAATCCCTAAAACCAAGCAGTTCGAAGATGAAGGGAGAGAACATAGTTGAGGGATTATTTGGGGTCAGCCTAGACCACTCCAAGTGGGTAGATCTAAGTGCAATCTTTGCCATACTAATCTGCTTCAAACTTATCTGCATCATGATTCTCAAGTTGAAGGACGCTACTTCGCCGTTGCTTCGTTATATCCACAAGAAAATATCAACCTACAAGAAGGGGTGGACCTAGGCGTGGGCACGCGTAGGCAAGTGCCCACGCCAGAAATTTGAAGTTAATGTAAGATCTTAATCAAAATTAATGTGTGCCCACGCTTTCAATTAGTCCCATTATGCATTGTGAGTGTGTGATCAACTCACAATAGAGTGGAGAGCTACAAACTTATAAAGACCATCCAACAATTAATGATTTCCGATGTTGGACTATTCTAAAATTGTTGTACACTTAAACAAATTAAAATTAAATTACATGTATGATGTATCTTTAATCCCTAAAATTAAATTTTTCTCCAAGATCCCTCACAAACCCTTCCCCAAAATCCCTCCACCTTCCCAACCAAGACTCCACGTCTCCACCACCAAAATCCCTCCCCTTCTCAATCCAGTGATTCCTTCCCTCCCCTTCTCCACTCCTCCGCGCTTCTCCACCTTCTCCGCATTTCTCCGTCTCCTCGGTTCCATGACTCCACGACGCCGCCTCTCCACGCAGGCTACGCCCCCATCTCTCAACGCCCCTGTCCGCACCTCCACCTCTCCACGCCTCCGCCTCCGCCTCCGCCTCTCCGAGTTCTTCGATCAGGTATTGCCGTACTGTTTCTCTTGTGCTTGTAGTCGTGGTTGGCAGTTGTAGAATTGAAATTGTGAGACCATTAAATTTTTATTTGATATGACAATTAGATATATAGGAACTTCTTTACCTTTACTGCTGCAAATCAAGATGGGATTTTGGTGCTAGTTTTTGTCCTAATGACTGGCGGGTAGGGTTCGTTAGGGTTTGAAATGGGTAGGAGTTGGATTCAGGGATTGGTGGGAGAATTCTGGGAAAGATGGGATCTTTTGGGGTTTTGAGGGTGGTGGTGGTCTGGTGGAGGAGTGGGGATGACTTGGATTTTGGGGTTTTGTTGTGTTAATTTTAATCACCGAAAAGTGTAGTACAAGTGAAAAATAAAAAAGATACTACCTAATAATTGTTTCTGATTTGGCTTGAATTTTGTCAAGCACTGTCAAAATTCAAAATGAACTGTAAGTTTCTCACCACCATGTCACCAACCAATGCAATCCTGATGGTTCTGGACTCTTTAGTTCCTGATGGACAATTCAATGATTCATAGGGGTTACTAATAGAATCAACAACACCTATGCTGACTTTAATGACCTGGGTGAGACGGCTCTTGAAATTGCTCCATCCAGATGTAGGAATCTAGAAGTTGAGTTGGAAAAAGACACTTACAAGAGTACAGGACTTAAACAGACATGCTAAGAATGAAATAAGTAATGTTTCTTCTGTATTTCATTGTATTTCATTGCTTTAATTTGTATTTTTTGTTGTTGTAGTTGACAACCACTTGACGAGTTGACGTGAACTTCTCCGGGTTCTTCGGTCAGGTACTCTCTCCAACCAAGTCCCTAGTGGGCCCTTCTGCTGGTGTGTGGGACGATACTCGTCTCGCCAGCAGAGATTGAAGGTGTGTGGGACGGCGAGAGTTTGCTCTCTAGTCTCGCCTTTGATCCTTGGGGGTTCCTATGAATGTGTCTATCTTATTTTTTGAATTGCATCTCCTGCTAGATTTAATTTTCGATTACGAATTTTGATTGAAGAATAAAATAGCTCCTCTTATTTAGTGTTTCTTTTGAAAAATTTGATCATTGTGTTGTTTTAGAGTATGGAGTCTGATCACAACTCTATTCAATTTTTGTTTTTCAGTCAGGAATGGATAAGTTTTTGATTAAAAAACCCAAAGAAACACAACCACCGGAAAAGCAAAGTCGAGTTGAAATAAATTTAGCTGAATTAGTATTAGATCCAGGAGAAAGAAAACAAATTTGTCAATTTCATCCTACTATGCATAATGAAATTCGTACAAAATATTACTTAAGAGGACCTTACCGCCCTTCTGATCCTAAGTATGAGTTCCCACAAACCAAGATTGGTGCCAAAATGTGACGGTTCAACACCGAATGGTTCAGTGAATTCAATGATTGGTTAGAATATAGTGTCACAAAAGATGCTGCTTTCTGTCTTTATTGTTATTTGTTCAACTCTTCTGGGACAGAGAAAGCATTTGTTTCGATAGGATTTAGAAATTGTAAAGATAAGAAACGTCTAAATTCCCATGTTGGAGGGCCCGATAGTGCTCATAATCATGCCAGAATCAAGTGTGAAAGCTTGACTAACGAAAAGAGACACATCTGACCAATGTTAGATAAGCAGACATATCAAACACGCAAAAGCTATAGGGTTCATCTTAATTCCACCGTGATAGCCGTTCGTTATCTTCTGAGGCAGGGATTGTCTTTTCGTGGTCACGACGAAACTGAAGACTCATGCAACAAAGGAAACTTTCTAGAGTTGTTAAAGACATTTAGTGATATCAGTGAAGACATAAAAAATGTTATGAAAAATGCCCCAGAAAATGCTAAATTGGTCTCACCTAAAATTCAGAAGGACATCGTTAGTGCTGCGGGAAGTGAAACAACTAGTGCAATAATTGCTGAATTGGGTAGTTCTTTCTTTTCTATTTTAATCGATGAATCGTGGGATTCATCGATAAAGGAGCAAATGGCTATAGTGCTACGGTTTGTGAATAAAAATGGCAGACTTGTTGAACGTTTCCTTGCTATTGTTCATGTCCGTGAGACTAATGCTAAATCTCTAAAGGAAGCAATCTAGAGAGCACTCTCTAAGCATGGCTTGAGTATTGCAAAAATACGAGGTCAGGGATATGATGGAGCAAGTAACATGAGGGGAGAGTTCAATGGATTGAAGACCTTAATCCTTAAAGACAATGAAACAGCGTATTACATCCACGACTTTGCACATCAATTACAGTTGGCCTTGGTAGATGTTGCTCGAAATCATGGTCAAGTGGACTTGTTTTTTCATGTGGTTTCAAGTCTGTCAAATGTCATTTGAGTTTCATGCAAAAGACTTGATATACTTCGTGAAAGACAATCCGGAAAAATTGCAGAAGCACTTGAAATGGGAGAGATTGAAAGTGGGAGAGGATTGCATCAAGAGACTACACTCAAAAGGCCAGGTGATACGCGTTGGTGTTCTCATTACGGTGCTTTGATAAATTTGAGTCTCATGTTTGGTTATATTGTTGATGTACTTGAGATTATTGAAGAAACTTCAAATTCTGGGAAAAAAGGAGAAGTCATCATTCTACTTGACAACTTGCAAGACTTTGAATTTGTTTTTTGTTTACATTTGATGAGAAATATCTTAGGACTAACTAATGATCTCTCAGTGGCATTACAAAGAAAAGACCAAGACATTATTAATGCATTGGATTTAGTGGCAGTGGCAAAACAAGGTCTACAAGAAATGAGAGAAGAAGGATGGGATTCTATATTAGAGCAAACTACCCAGTTCTGCACAAAACATGATATTATGGTTCCTATAATGTCTGAATTTTATCGTCCTCGAGGGCGTTCTCGTAGAAGAGTAGAGAAATTTTCTAATGTGCATCATTATCGTGTTGAAATATTCCACACAGTAATTGATATGCAACTTCAGGAGTTGAACAACCGTTTAACAGAGGGGAGCATAGAGTTATTGATGTGTGTATCGTGTTTAAGTCCTACAAATACTTTCTCTCAGTTTGATAAGACAAGATTGCTTCAAATGGCCAAATTTTATCCCAAAGAATTTTCTTATTTTGATCTCATTGTTCTTGAGAGTCAATTGGAGACTTATGTTCGTGATGTCAGATCCAATCCAAAATTTGGAGATTTGAAAAGTTTAACAGAACTCGCAGAGAAGATGGTTCAAAAGAAGAAAAAATTTACTTTTCCGTTGGTTTTCTTGTTGATTACCTTGGCATTGGTGTTGCCAGTTGCAACTGCAACAGTTGAGAAAGTGTTTTCGGCCATGAATGTTGTTAAAAACATATTGCGGAACCGGATGGGAGACGAATGGGTTAATGATGCTCTCGTTACGTACATCGAATGAGAGATTTTCGATACGATTAGTGATGAAGTTATAATGAAAAAATTTCAAAGCATGAAACCTCGTAGGATTACCTTGTAACAAACATGTGTGAATTTAATATAAAAACTTTTTTAATTATTATTATTTGGTTGATATATTTTTAAAGGGTGCCCACCCCTAAATGTCGTCCTGGGTCCGCCCCTGCCTACAAGAACCATGTCAAGCTCTCAAGAACGGGTCTTTGCCTGTTTAAATGATAAGCTTTACCGCCATTTTTGCCCCAAAGTAGGAAAAATGGTCATGCCTTAAATATTTAGTGATTTCACAGGGCTCTGTAGCAATTCTTTTACATGTTTTTAAAGGTTAAAGAGTGTTGGTGACATGAAGCATGACAACCTCATGTAATTGATGAGAAAGAGTGCACACAAATGTTTGCAAGTGAAAGTTGAAGAGTGTGGAGCATAGGAATGTGACGAATGTCTAAATAGATCAGTTGTGTTTAGTTTTTGAAGGAAGAATAAGATGCCTAAAGAATTGATGTCTTATTTATAACTCAAAATCTGTAATTTTCTATAAAGAGACTCAAAATATTTGGACAAATAATTATGTAAATCTGACCCCGAACAACTTTGTAGATCTTTCTATGAAAGCATGACACGTCACGTACACCTAAATCTTATTGATTTCTTTGATGAATAACATGTGTTAGTGTATTTGTTACAATAAAAAAACTTTCTATTCTATTGTATATAAATTTATACTACATCATCGTATTTGTATTCATGTAAGTAAAATTTTATAATAGATAAAATGGATTGGTTTTGAGGGTGTCGAAAAAAGTTTGAGCTTGTGAGTTCGCTCGAATTCAACTTCGTTTGAGTTCAACGTGCAGTTGAGTTTTTTTAAAAGAATAGGTTTCGAAATCTAAAGGGTGATTTGCTTGGGTACACCTCAAAAGGTGCAGAATGACAGAAATACCCCCATGTTTGCGCTATTCATTTGGGTATACATATATTTCAAACTTTATTGCTTGCATACCCTTGGACCGTTTTTGAGTCCTATTTCGTTAACTTTTCTATTGTTACATTAACAAAACACACCCTCTAAAATTTAAATATCTTTAATATTAAATAAGAAAACACAAAACAATTTTTTTCTTTACAAACACACCCTCTCTTCTCTCTCTATTGTTCTCTCTCTCCTCTCTCTCATGTTCTCTCTCTCTACTCTTCTCTCTTCTCCCTCTCTCTCTAGTTTTCTCTCTACCCTCTATTGTTCTCTTTATCCTCTCCCCACTCTCTCTCTATTGGCTCTCTCTCTCTTCTCCGTCTCTCTACTCTACTCTCTCTTCTCCCTCTCTCTACTCTACTCCCTCTCTCTCTTCTCCCTCTCTCTACTCTACTCTCTCTTTTCTCCCTCACTCTACTCTACTCTCTCTCCTCTCTTCCCCCTCTCTCTCCGTCTTGCAATAAAAGCTGGAGAGATCGAGCTCCGTCAAACCCAGACATCCCTCGAGCAACGACACTAGATTCACCCCGAGCGGGGAAGGCAACCTTAGATACCACCTCGTGATCTTCACCCTCCGCATCCCCAACCACTGCCTCGCCAACGCGTCGATGGTGGACAGGATCCGGTCGTAGACAGTGAGAGAGACAATTTTGGGGAAGGCTCTCTAGAGGCTGGCGGAGACGACGTGGTAGTTGTGGTCGAGGAAGGAGTAGCTCCATGGGGAGAGGTCGAGGTGGATGACGGTGAGGAAGCACGTGGGGAGCTGGATGAGGTGGCGGACATTGCCACAGAGTGTTAGGGAGGTGCGGGTGGATGGCTCAATGGTCCGCCAACGGTGGGAAACGAGGGACACAACGTTGGGGGATCAGGTGTCGGAGAGGTGGGCGAAGATGGTGGTGAGGATTGCATCTGGGAGTTCTTGTAGGTGAGAAGAGAGAGAGGGAGAAGAGAGAACAAGAAAGAGAGAACAAGAGAGAGAGGGAGAAGATAGCACAATAGAGAGAGAGGGAAGAAGAGAGAGAGAGAGAGAGAGAAAAGAGAAGAGAAAGATAACAAGAGAGAGGAGAGAGAGAGAGGAGAGAGAACAAGAGAGAGAGAGTGTTTGTAAAGGAAGTTTTTGTTTTGTGTTTTCTTATTTAATATTAAGCACATTTAAATTTTAGAGGGTTGGTTTTGTAAATGTATCAACAAAGAAGTTAACAAGATGGGGCTCATAATCGACCCAATGGTATGCAAGCAATAAAGTTGGAAATATAGTTGCAAACAAGTGAATAGTGAAAACACGGGGGTATTTCAGCCATTGTGCACCTTTTGAGGTGTACCCAAGCAAATCACCCAACTCTAAACTAGGCTCGCTAAAATAAGCTCCAAAAAGAAGAGGAGAGGAAAACTTTCCAGGCACAGTGCACTGGTACGGTTTGAAACTTTAATCTTTTATTAAGGAAACACCGACGTAACCAATTGACCTATCCCAACTTGGTTGAGTATCCTTGTTTGTGCTTCATAGCTCGTTTATAAATGTGTAAAATTATAGAATTAAGATTTACTGATACTATGTTATATTGCATTATAGTTGAACTATTTAATATTTTGTACAATAAAAATATACAATAAATCTTTTGCTTTCTTTTTTCCTCACTAATTGTATTTTCTCAACGATGTATTAGTCCCACTTTCTACGTCACACTAGAATTTGTGTTCTAACCTCTCCAAAAGGAAATGATTTGTGGCTGCTCTTAAGGACGCCCTATTGTGACGTTGCAGACATGTACAAGTCCAGTTCATCAGCAAAATTTGGGGTTTTTTAGTTTTCTTTTTTTTGCCCTCTGCGAAATGAAACTCTCATTTAAAGCTTCTTAAAGCAATCCTTTTGGCACTCTATCCCATCTGTGAATGTTCCACCTTTTGGTGCTCTATCCTATGATGATCCCCAAAATCACAACCTTTTGTGTTCTTTTCTCTTTCGTATATTCTTTCTTCCTTTTGAGCGTAGGTTTTTGTCTTCTCTCAACTACAATGTAAATTTTACCTATGTCTTCCCAAGAGAAGCAGCCGTTAAACATTCCTCAGGAGATGTTTTTTCGTTCTTTCGAAGAAGATTTTTTTTTATAATGCCTATGCAGATGCCTATGGTTTTGGTGTTAAGATAAAACAATCTCATTACGATCGAGGTGTTATTATTCGGGACACACTTACTTGCTCCAAGGAGGGCAATGCACCAACAAACCAAGGACAAGGAATATTGAAGCCTCATTCATCCAGTAGAATCGAGTGCACGACTCGAAATAGGGTCTCCGGAAACCCAGCAAGGGGTTACCGAATTAACTTTGTTGATCTTAAATATAACCATGATATGCTTGAAGAGAAGCATATGTGTTTTCTCAGACAGAAGCGAACTGTACCTGAGGCTGTGATAGTACGCATAGTGTGCAATGATGTTGTCGGGATCTCGACTGCGAAGACCATGCAATCTTTTTGTTGGATCGTGTGGGTCGGCAATGCTAATCACTTTTAAACTAATTACCTACTCGTTTTATCGATCGAGTTATATGCAGCGGAATTTAAACAACTAAACGAGCAAGTAGGAAATAAGCAAACCACAATGGACGCCGGGGGTTTTTACAGAGGTTCGGCCACCGCCTATGTCCTCTCTTGCAAGCTCCGCTCGCGTCTTCACTATCCACTCCCCGTTTCGGGCCGGGAGAGAACGCCTTTTACAAAACAAGCTCCACGAACAACCTCACGAGCTTGACTTTCTTCTCTCACAATCCGAGAGGAACACTTCGGCCTTTCACCGAAGTCCTTGCTTCTTGAACAAACGAAATCTTGAGTGGAACACACTCTCTAAACTTGAGCACAATTGAATGAGATTGAAATTGATTCTAAGTGTGGAAATGTGAGGCTTTGAGTGTTTGGGATTCTCTCTAATGTTTGGGACAAGTTTGTAGTGGGAGAGTTGTGTTAAAATGTGTTTTACAACTCCTTATATAGGCATTAGAGAGAATTGAGCCATTGCGATTGATTGGGTATGAGTTGATGTGTGATTACACAAAATAGAAACTGCAAGACCCAATTCTGGATGAATTCGGTCGACCGGATCAGGATGTACGGTCGACCGTTTGGCAATTTTGAACTAAGTTTGGTCGACCGGTTAGGTAACGGTCGACCGCCCAACGCTACGACTTAGGTACACTTAAGTCATCGATCGAACACAAGAAAAGGGTTCGGTCGACCGATTTCATCCAGACACTTTGGGGTTGACAAACAATTAGATATTCGGTCGACCGAAACAGGTCTAGCGGTCGACTGTTTTTCAACAGGAGATTCAGGTTTGTCAAGAGATGGACAAACGGTCGACCGATCATGGTCCTCGGTCGACTGATACATGAAATGTATTTGGGGTATACTCGGTTTAATACGAATACGACCGTTGGGTATATACGACAAAAGTAACGGTCCGAAAATTAAGTTCAAACGGTCGACCGAAAGAGATGGTGCGGTCGACCGAAACCAGACAGGGAAAACAAACAGAATACTTGATCATCCGGTCGAACGAACGGCCTGTTGCGGTTGACCGAATGTGGGCAGACAGTTAGGGTTCAGGTTTAGTGTTTTCCGATCTATGTTTGGGTGATCTATTGAAGTCCAAATTATGTAAATTTCGTGTGTGACTTCTACGAGGAACCTAGTGTGTGTTTAAGTTGATTTTAGCTCAAGTATGCTTAAAATACACAAGTTCCTAAAGACTCAAAGAAATACAAAATACATGTCTTCAAATAAGCTTGATTACATGTCTTGACTTGTTTTCCTTTCTTCCTTGAGTCTTGATCACCTGTAGAGGTTAGCACAAAGCAATATATATGCAATGCAATATGTGTGCTACTATACATGATCATAATTAAGATGAGGTTAATTAAATCATCAAAACATAGATTAAGGTCAAAAAGCCAACACTTTTGTTGTCGAGGTTGGGGCATGACAAACTGACATTCTACAAAAGGGACCTAAGGTTTGTTTTGTTTTGGCAGATCACCAACCTAAGTGTGTTAGAAGAGATCTCTGACGTTCATAACCCGTTGTACGCAAAAACGTTATAACAGAAGTCCAAAATTTGAAAATGGGACATGGCGATGCACAAGCTCTTTAAAACTATTTCATTAAGATGCAGAAGATTGGGCAAAAACGTTATAACAGAAGCAGAACCCCGTATTTCTTCCAGAGAATCTCACCTAGTCTAAATCAGCATATTTGTGTTTTACTCCCCGTAACTTTTCCCCAGCCAGGCTTGGGCAGAATAGTGGAGCATTTTTCTATGTCATGGATATGGATGACGAAGGAAGACTAATGAACATTTTCTGGGCTGACTGCCATTCTAGAGTTGCCCATTCATACTTGGGCGATGTTATATGTTTCGACACTACATACCTGACTAAAAAAATATGCCTTTTGTACAAGTTGTTAGAGTTAATCCCCATTTGGAGTCGGTGTTTCTTGGTTGCGCTTTTCTGTCTTGTGTGACCACTGAAAATTACATCTAGTTGTTCCAAATGTGGTTGTCGTGCATCGGTGGTACGTATTAAGGTTTTATCTTAATAAGGTTTTGAGGTTGTCCTTTTTAACCCACGAGTCTGTCCTTCTTAATATGAGGGAATGTACCCTTTAACATATGGGTTGGTCATTAATAACATATGGGGTTGCGCTTTTTAATATATGGCTTTGTTCTTTCTAATCCATGGGTCTGTCTTTTTTAAGCTATAACTTTGTCCTTTTGAGGATATGAGTTTGCCTTTTTTAATATATGTTAAAGTCTTATTTAATTAACGGTATTCTGCAGATATCACTCTACCAACGATCATAAAAAACCAATATGACGCCATTACTGCTGCTGTAAGGAATGTCTCTTAAACGCCTAGCACAGATTTTGTATATGACACATAATGAACCAAGCTCCCGTGAAGTTGCCAACGCAGTATCACAAACACATGTTATTTGATCTAAAATTAATTTTATACGACTTAAAAAACCCAACAGAATTTGATCAAAATTGGTAGGTTTCCTTGGTGATTTTGAGCTTTAGAACCATAGTTGGCTCCAATCCATTTATACAATCTGTGAGTCCTAGATACCTACTTTTGTTGGTGATTGTTTTTTCTCGGTAATGACTTCTACCCAAAGAAGTGATAGTATGAACGCCTTCGTCGACACGTACCTCACTTCGAAAATCCCCTTAAACAGTTCGTTCAACAATACGAGCTCGCGCTCCGCCACAAGTACGAGAAGGAAGCTCAATCAGATTTTGATTGTCTTCATAAGAACCCCGAATTGGTTTCAATATATCTCTTCGAGAGGCAAATCAACGAATTGTATACAGTAAGGTTGTCAAGAAAGTCTAGTTAGAAATTGGGAAGATGATATACTGCGATCTAACCGAGTTTGAAACTAATGACGGGTTGCATTACAAAGTAACTAAACGTGTATGGACTGGTGAGCAGTTATGGTCAAAAAGTTTCCTAGTATAACACAGAAGTCTGAACTTCACATGTGATTATAGAATGTTTCAGTAAGTTGGTCTTCTGTGCTGCGACGTGTTGGTTGTACTTGGACGCCTAGTCCTAATGCATTGCTCCCACCGTCTTACATCATTAATAGATGGAGGAAGGATATTTGTCGGAGCTATCAAGATAAGATGTCCCAAGACGATGACATAATGGAGAAGGATGTGCTACATTGTCACGACGACATCATGGGTCGTGCCGTTTGGATCGCACAGGAAGGATTCATTTCCCACGAAAGGTATCTTCCACTTGTGAAGTGTATGAAGTGGCTTAAGTCACATATGAACACTACCCAGGTCCCTACTATAGTTGATGAAGTTGGGACTGAGGGTAGATTTGTGCCCAATCCATATAAAGTCACCCATCCAGGAAGACTGCCGACCAAACGTCGAGTTTCTTTAGCTAAGAAGATAATTAAAAAAAGGCAAAAAAGTACATCGTAGAAGAGAAGAGCAAGTTTAGGAGGAAGGATAAATTATCTCTGCACCAGATGACGCTGAAACCAGGGGATCTTGATTTCGACAATTGGGACACAAAGTTGTATTACAAGGAACGAGCTCCTTAAGTTTGAATTGTTAACTTTGAAAAGTTCATGTAAAACAAAGAAACCTTATAATATGGGTTTGTCCTTTTTAACTTATGGGTTTTCCTTTTTAACCGATGGCTTTGTCCCTATAAATATATGAGTTTGTCATTTTTAAGCTATGAGTTTGTCCCTTTTAATAGATGGGTTTGTCCGTTTTAATAAATAGATTTGTCCATTTTAAAAATTGGGTTTGTTTTTTTTAACCCAGTGGATGAATTTACTTGCTTCCAAAAGTTACAATTGTAACCGTTTCAAAACCAAATGCATGGATGAATTTACTTGCGTCAAAAAACAAAAAAGTATACATGAAAAAAGGAAAAACTTAGTATGTAAATTATACATGAAAAGGGGAAAACTGAGTTTGTAAATTATACATGTATAAAAGAGACTCCTCACGAGTACGGACCAGACATAAATCCAAAAAATGAAAGGGAAGTTCAAACTCTTGAAGTAATGGGTCCATAGGGATGTTGTAGCCTCTCAATTGCACCCTGGGTTCGGTGCTTGTTGAAGCACAATCAGTTCCTGTGTGTTGAGTTGGATGAGGAATTCGAGCCAAACCAATCAGTTCCTTCTCCTTTGGTGTTAGGATCGGTGGGTGCACCAATCTGATTTATCCGTCGTAAATTTTAAGGAGGGTGATGTTGCGTTCCTCCCATCTCTTCAGAATCATCCGTCTGCCAAACACTGTAGACCACATGTTCAACCTCGGTTAGGACCCCATTTTCGGATCCCCAACCTGAATTTCTTACAAAGCCACACATGTGCATGCAAGACTGTTAAACAAGGCAAACCCACGCTGCTCGAAAATATGGTTTTCACGTCAATTTTTTGGCCCATATCACGTCGGTCGTACTGTTCTAATATACCGACGTCATAAAAGGAGACGTTAAAGGGAGGACAATATCACGTTGGTTCAGTAACCAACGTGATACACTTGCATATCACATCGGTTTTAGATGACCTGACGTGATACACTTGGAATATAACATCGGTTCTTGGATAACCGACGTTATGTACCCATATTTATCACATAAATACAGGGTATATCAGGTCAGTTCATTGAAACTAACATGATATACCATGTATATTACGTCGGTTGGTCAAACGCCGACGTGATATACCATATATCACGTCGGTTCTTCTATAACTGGCGTGATATATGTCTGTTCAGAAGAAGAAAATATTCGTTATAAATCTACTGATATGTCCCTGCGAAAATATTCGTTATAAATCTACTGATATGTCCCTGCACTAAACACACCATCGCATCACAATCACATACTCAATGTAATATAAGTGTCGACACTCAAGTCATTAAATCACAATGACAATTCATTTTAAAATTCAAACTGACATTCGCTGTCTTCGATTTCTATTCGAGCAAACTAACAAGTTAACATTCAATGTATCGAGCAGACTAACAAGTTAACATTTAATGTATCGATCAAACTAACAAGTTAAAAAATATTTAGTAAACTAACAATAATATCATCAACCTAGAAGCATACGTGTAATGAGAAAGGAAGCTCATCTCTCACGTGTGTAGTTGAGCTCTTCCTGTGAAAATGGTTCAAGAGTTGGTCCAAAGATCTACAAATTAAACAAACAATTCCATAAAGATACAACTTTATCAAAATAAGATATATTAGTTCAATGTAGTGTAGAAACTATATATTACCTTGGGTAAATCTCCCCCATCAAACCGAACTCCACAATTTGTTCCATATACCTCATGACATAGTACCCACACTCCGTATTTCCAGTTTGTTTATGGTACTAAAATTAAGATAAGTTGTATATTACTAAACAATGAAATTAATTAAAAATATAGTCCTCATTGTTTCGTAAATAATTTAATTACCCTACCTTCATAGGATACCCTACTAAAATTATATATATCAAATAAGTAAAAAAATACCTCTCCCAATACGGTGCAAGATAATACATCTTGTCTCCCTCATCCATCACATTCACATTTTTTTGCAGTCGGGTGTCGTCACTTTTTCGTCCGGGATGGTTGACCAATGTTTGACACAAATATCCAAGCTCTTTCCATTAGGCATTTGGTAAAGAGACCTATATATCGCAATCAATAAACATGATTTGAATGTGAAACTTAAAATATAAACAAATATCGAGAAAAATAACATATATAAGAATGACTTACTTTATATGAACTTCAATGATTGATATACATAATTTTTCCATCTTCAAAAATTTCATGACATCAACAAAGATGACATAAAATTTCGGTTCTAAACCGTCTTCCAATGTGTAGCCTACGATTTCTTTATCCAAAGAACACACAGCATCGTCCTCAGGTTTATATTTTACAATATTATATAATATTAAACAGTTCTTAGGCAACACATTTTCATCAAACCCGGAGGACCACGGCTTGTGCGGAGGTGGATCGACGTAAGGAGGCGGCTTGGGTTGTGTGGATCGGAGGTGGTGTCGTATGGGGGGTGTTGCGTCTTGGGTCGAGTTCAGGGCGGAGTGAGTCGGGTGGGAGTGGGTGCAGTTTTGGACGAGCTCGAGGCGGCTTGGGTCGGATCGGAGTGGGTGTGGCTTGGGTCCAGCGGAGTGGGATGTTTTTGGGTTGTGTTTTGCGTGGAGAAAACACAAACTAGGGCGGAGGAAACGAAGGAGATAATGTGGGGTAAAATAAAGTTGATTTTTGTGTGTGTTTGGTCGAAGCAAACGACGAGATAAAATGTGCCTTGGAAACATGAAACACGTTGGTTTTGGTGAAAACCAACGTGCAAAGACAATCTATGACGTCGGTTTCTTGTAAATCGACGTGACACGTAGGTTCAAAAAAAATTAAAAAAAATATGGATCCATATCATGTCGGTTTGTGTTTAACCGACGTGACATATATAATAAACCACGTCGGTTTTCAGAAAACCAAAGTGATATGGATACATATCATGTCGGTTTGTGTTTACCCGACATGATATGTTAACATGTCACGTCGGTTTTAACGAAACCGACGTGATATGGATCCATATGACGTAGGTTTCAATAAAACCGACGTGACAAGGTCGTTTCAGGTAGGTTACTGAATAACCGACGTGTCATGGGGACGTTATTACGTGTTTTTCCAACAGTGCCATCTATTAAAAAGGGAAAACTATGAAGTTAAAAGTAACAAACTAATACAATAAAAAAGACCAATGTGGTGTATTAAAAAGTACACACATAAATTAAAAAAGAGAAACAAATCATTGTATTAAAAAGGAGAAACCCATAAGTTAAAGAGGGCACAGTCATAAATAAAAACGGAACACCAATGAGGTTACAAAGGAAAACCAATTAAGTTAAAAAACACACACTCATAAATTAAAAAGGGCAAACTCATAGGTTAGAAAGGACAACCCCAAAAATTAAAAGGGACAAACCCATTGGTTAAAAATGACAATCCCATTGGGTAAAAAAGGGACACACCCATAGCTTAAAAATGACAACCCAATATCTTAAAAAGGCCAATCCCATAGGTTAAAAATGACAAATAGAAAAATTAAAAAAAGGATAAAACCAATGCTTTAAAACACCCAACTCACAAATTAAAAATGACAAATCCATATCTTATAAAGGAAAAACCCATAGGTTAAAAACCAAAAAATTTAAAAGGGACAAAGGCATTGTTTTAAAACACCCAACTCATATATTAAAAAGGAGGAAACCTTAGCTTAAAAAGGACCGACCCATTGGTTAAAAATGACAATCCTATATCTTAAAAAGGACAAACTCGTGATAAAAATCACAAACCCTTGTAATATGGAAACACAACCATCTGCGTTTCCATTCTTGGAAGTGTAGTTACCGTATGATGTCCTTTCTTGGAGATCCCCGCTTTCTTTCTCCAGCCCTAGCACAAGGGCTTTGTGAACGACCTTTGCCCACGCGTACTTGTGGAGGCATCTGAGGTCATCCAAATACTCCATGAACCACACTTTTGTTGGGAGTGTGCCATATCACAAAACAAAAAATGATTGAAGATGTAACAAATAATGAGCCCAACGTACTCGTCATGCTCTCTTTTATGACTGGTAGTCAACATCTGAGCATGGAGCTGAACGTTGAAAAGGTTCTCCTCTCACCTTGCGACTTGTGTTGGTTGCATTTGTTTTGTCTTGCCAAGTAGTCTTAAGCCCAAAATTAAGGCAACATCTTCTGCTGTAAAGTGGACTACCCCATATCCGATCCTCAACCCCACCTCCTTGGCGTCATAATGTTCTACGAACCAATCGACAATGTCATTATCAACCAGGACGTTAGTCAGCTTTAGGAAGTTACCAAAGGGGGTACCCCAGAATACGTCCTTCTCAACGTTCGTCATCTTTTCCAACTGCTTCTCTATCAATATCCAGGCGTGTTTCGATGTCTGGAAGTAGTGGGTAGACTTCTAAGAAAACACACACCAACTTCAGCAACTTCAAACCAAGGAAGAAACAACGATTACATCGACAAACCTGATGCACTACACTTTGTTGGAGGAAGCATGACGTGGAGAATCCATTGGTCGAGGGAATAGGTGGAAGAAAAAGGAGTCATTAATAGGTGCTGGATTTTGAAAAAGTAAGGAGATACTCCAGAAGAAGATGATTACTCCTTTTTGACGTTCGAATTCTTTCCTTCCTCGATTTCTGAACCATCGCCAGTTTGATGTCTTTTCGACGTCTTATCTCTGTTGTGGAAAAGGAATCGTCACACGTAAGAAACTGCAATTAATTTTTTTGAAAACATTGCTATACTGTCGGGGAATCGCGTGGTGTACTGACTGGATGACACGTAAGAAGCCCGGGCGTCCATGTATATCGACTCCTCTGCAAACCCTTATTTTCCCAAACACAAACCTGTGCCACCCTATCCCACCCCTGCCTCCCATCGACCCCCAAGCTAGTCAGACCCTCCCCGAACACCACCACACTGCTGCAACCACCCACCCACGTCTCTTGCCACCCACTACCCCAAGCAATCCCGCAACCCACCAACCACCACCAAGCTGCTACCTGGAACACTTTCCATAAATGCATGCTACGCACGGAACCCCACCACCACCGCACCCCCTGCCGCTATCGTCCGTTGTCCTTGACCTCGGTCGTGCCGCCACCCTTGTGTTTCTCCACCATGCCCTTGCCTCCGCCCCCACATTGTTTCTATCTCAAGGCCTTTCCAACCTCCACTTCGACAAATCTAATCGTAATTCCCAAAATTTGGTTAAGTTTCATGTGTTGGTTTGTGATTGATACATTTTAATTAACCGCAACTGCACAGCCGCGTTGAAGCGGTGGCAAATACGGGTCGATCCACAGGGAGGTGTGTCGACTTTAGTTTGTTCAAAGTCGAGTGGGAAAGAAAGGAGAGAAAGGAATTATGATCTAAACTACACTACAATGTGAAAGGAATGAGAAATACGCAATAAAACTAAACCTCATAGGGCGTAGAGAAAGAATGTGAATACAAAGATATGTGTATGTATGTGTGTTCAATTATGCTCATCACAACATGTAGTGCATGAAAATCATAAAACTAAATCCAACTTTGCCTCCACATGAATTAAGATAACACAATATCATTAAAACATACAAGACAATAATTGGAATGAAGCTAAATGAACTTATGTATAAAGACTAGACCCTACTATGCCTCCACATGAAATAAGATAGCACATTATCATTAAAACAAATAAGGCATTAACCAAGGTAAAGGCGACAAGAGTACATGCAACTACAACTCATGTTTCCAATATTAATTCCATCCTTATGCTTACCTCATCATTCCCCATAAAATATGTCCACTAATCTAAGCATATTCTAAGCTTCATTCAAGAGCATTAGCATATGAAAGACAAGAGTGAAATCTCATTAGATGGTTACGGAAATAATATAAGGCTCAAAGGATTAAGATAACACACACCTAAAACATCACATAATCATATCACATATTTCTCCACCCCCAATTGGGAATGGAACTACTCACTAATCATTACACTACAACCTACATTAACAAAATGAAACATTCTACTGAAAGGAAATTAAACTAAGCAATCAAGAAATATTAAAGAAGCGAAATGAAAGGAGATTAAACTAAAGAAGCATGCAAGTATCAAAATAAAGACAATATAAAGCTAACAAAACTATGAAGAATTATTTTATTTACATGACTCACATTACAAGTGCATTCTTCTCCACCTTGACCTTTAGCTTCAATGCTTTTACTCCAGGTAGAGAGAATGCCACCAAGTAATGGGTGAATACAAAGGAAGGTTAAGAGTTCTATTTATAGGCATGGAAAAAGCTAATCTGGGACAATCCCCCGGTATGGGACTAAATGTATACCAAAAATAAACTAAACCCAACCTAATACATGACCCGCCAAAGTCTTAGCAGATTCGGACCAAAACCGACCGCCAAGCAGCGGTCTTGGACCGCCAATTGATGGTCTATATTGTATGGATCCAACCTGGTTTTGGTGTGTGGTTGTCTGGCTTCATTTCTTCATGTTTGATGCATCCGAGTAGGTTGTTGGAGCTCAGGACCGAATCTAATTGCCAAAATACACCTCATGAAGGTGTGGAGTTTCTTGATTTGCTCCTTAGTCATTTGGGCTTACATCCGGGTCATTCCCTCTTGCATCTCAGTCCCCAAGTCTTGCAACTCATTCCTTTTCCTTGCTTCTAGGTCCTTTTATGTCTCTTCTCCTCAATCATGTTTATTCCTAAAACTCAAACATAAAACTCGTTACGTAGCATTGTTTAAGTTCAAGAAATGGATATAAGACAAATATGTGCATGATATTATGTCAATCAGTTTGGTTGAGGTTTAATTGAAAGTAATTCATTTCATTTTGCTGGTTTCGGAGTGGAATCGAAACTCCGAAGCTCGTTATTAATTTGATTTTTAAGTTGTGGAACTTCCATTTCAAGTTTTCTAATATTTTTAAGTCTTAATTCTTGATTATTTGAGCATTGGAATGAAGACACAATGTGAAGCTAGAATGGGAGGGATGAAGTCGAAATAGTTTTTGTGGTTTGGTTGGTTTGTAATAAGTTGAAAGGAGTATGGATCATTAGTTCGTTGACTTCCATTTATATTGGCATAGAAATGGGATTCCAGAACTCATTCTTAATGCTACAATTTTTTCTGAATTTTTGTTTGGGTGCACTCCCGTATATTTTGTTATTGCTCCAATACACATGTTAACTAAATTAATTGGCCTCATACACATGACCACATATGGGCCCACTTCAGTTGATTGATCTGCTTTAAAATAATAGTAATTTTTTCATTGAAACCCAAACAAAATGTTATATCCTATTTACATCCCTACATTTGTTTAACTTGTTGATTAAAGTTAACTTACCCAAAATTTAGCTTTCATTTTTCAAATTAATATATCTTGAAAAATTCTACACTTTTATCAATATTTTTGGCATTCAAAAATCGAACAATATATATGAATAAAATCAATTCAAAATGATATTAACATTATTCGACATCAAATTATCACAAACTAGCAATTTCAATATAACTCAAAAATCACAACACAATACAATCATAAATTTCAACATCAAATTATCACAACGCCCTCGATGAATCTAAGTACGACAACATTGGAGGCAGACAACAATTAATGAGGGACACGTTCTTGCCAAAAATTCTGAGGATGGAGAGTTGTAAACTACTTGGATTTGATGCGCACGATACGTGCGCGATCTAAGTTCGATGATTTAGATTTTCGGAAAAAAATGAGACTATTCACCACATGATTTTTGAAGGAATTTTATGATGATTTTCAATTGGAATCGTTTGGCTGTGGCATTTTATGACGGTTCTTGATTGACATCATTTCATACCTATATTTGTATCTTATATCCATTATCTTACACCTAAACAATGCTACGTGACGAGTTTTATGTTTGAATTTCAGAAATAAAGAGGTTTGATGAGAAGAGGCATGAAAGGACCTAAAAGATAGGAAAAAGGACTGAATTGTGAGACCTGGGGACTAAGTTACAAGGGAGAAGGACCTGAACGTAAGACCGAAGGACCAAAGAGCAATACAGAAAACTCCACATCATCATGGGGAGTATTTTGGCAATTCTATTCGCGTCGGAGCTCCAACAAGCGAAGTAGATGCATCCAAGACCAACAAATACATCAAGAAATGCCCAGAATGAAAACCAGATGGATCCATATCCTGTAGACCGCAAATTGGCGGTCCGGATCTCTCCTGATCTGCTAAGATTTCGCGTGCGCATGTATAAGTGTTTGTTTAGGCTATTTTTGGTATTTGTTTAGTACCATACCGGGAGATTGTCCCGGATTACCTTTTTCTATGGCTATAAATAGAACTCTCCCTCCTCTCATGTACCCCGTCATATTAATGTGATTCATACTTTGAGGTCTGGTAAGCACCATCTCTTGGTGTCACCAGACCTGCGGTGATACCTGTATCTCTGAGGGAATGGGATCCTGAGGTTCCCTCCACCAATACTTCCAGGAAGGAGCCTGATCCTGAGGTTCCTTCTACATTTCCTTCGACAAAGGGGTCGAACCCTGAGGTCCCCTTGTCTCCCCTTGTGTCGAAGGAATCAGATTCTGAGGTCCCCACTCATGCTTCTTTGGACCAGAATTTTGAGGTTCCTTCGCAAGACCCTTATGCCTCGAAGGCGCCTTTCCTGAGCGCCTTAAAAAGAAAACCTCGGATCAACATGACAAGATGCTTGAGATGTTTCGGCAAGTTAAGGTGAACATCCCTCCGTTGGAGGTGATTCAGCAAATGCCACCTTATGCCAAGGTTCTCAAGGACTTATGCACCAAGAAGAGAAAAAACACATGTTCCAAAGAAAGCTTTTCTTGCGGCTAACGTGAGTTCTTTGCTGGCACAACCCATGCAAGTCAAATACAAGGACCATGTTTGTCCTACTATCTCTTGTGTGATTGGTGATGTGTCCATACATCGATCCTCATTGGACCTTGGTGCATCTGTTAATCTTTTGTCATATTTTGTCTATGTCCACCTCGGTCTTGGAGACCTCAAACAAACAAAAATCACTCTTCAATTGGTTGATAGGACTATGAAGAAACCTAGGGGTGTGGTGGAAGATGTGCTCATCAAAGTGGGAGAGTTCATTTATCCAGTCGACTTCTTTATTTTGGATATTGAACCCGTGCCAAACCCACTTGGACAAATTCCTGTCATTCTGGGGCGACCACTTCTTGCGACTTTCAATGCCTTGATCAATTGTCGCAATAGTTTGATGTGCTTGAGTAATGGTAGTCAATGCGCTGATTTCAACATCTTCACCATCGGCAAGAAGCCAGGTGCCTTCAATGACCCTGTTGGGGTCAACCTTATCCAGGGCTTGGATGAGATTGAAGTTGAGGGCACCTACAAGTACTTCAAAGAATTGTTCGATGGAGATCCTGAAGGTGGTGAAGATGTCTCACCTGGGCTGGCACAAGAAGGTACCTTATATTTTGATCACGTGGCCTTAGAGACACCTCCTTTTGATCACGAGGCCCTTAAGCCACATTCTTCTGATCACGTGGCTTTTGAGCCACATCCTTTCGATCATGTGGCTCTTGAGCCACAAGATACCATTTTATGGCCATGGGCCACATGCTCTTCATTCTGTATCTACGGAGGTCCCCATGTGGGTTAAGAATCAACCACGTGATACCCTACATTTCAAACAACAAGATAGAGGTTCTCCTCTCATTCATGCCTCCTCTTTTGCTAACTCTCAAGAGGCATCGAACGACCACAACGCTTATAAGGGTATCAGGTGGGTTAGCATTTCTGCTTTGTATGTTGCGAGCCCATGCATGTGCATTTTTAGCTCGAGAGATAGCGAGTTCCCATTTGATGTACCTTGACATATGAAGATGGGAGCCCATTTTGTACATAGTAAAAAAGTAAAAAAAAGAAGAAAAAAGAAGAAAAAAGAAAAAAAAGAAGAAGAGAAAGAAGAAGACTCCTTCAGTGAGCATCGATTGTTGTGGGCTCCAACCCTTGAGTATTTGGGCCCCATTTCTTTCATGTATTTGTATCCCTTGTTTAGCATCTCACAAGTTTTCAGGAAATTCGGGTTTGTGTCCATCAACATGACCTTGAACTTCCCTTTGTACTTCATATTGGTGAGATCTCTCCTTTTTCATGCATACATCCATGCAGTATCTTGCTCGCATTCATTGAGGACAATGCATGAAGTAGGTGTGGGAGGGTGTTTTACGTGTGTACATAGTCGAGTCTTTTCTTTTGATTTTGTTTTCTTTTGTTTGCATTATAGGGTCATTTAGTGTGCTGCATTTAATATCGATATATCGGTTTGTCATGATCCTTGGGTGACTTGCCTTCTTTTGCTTGCCAAGTGCTTTAAATTTTTCACATTTCTTTCAACATCTTCATGTGTGTGCGAAAAAAAATGTTTTGTGGGTTTTGCATGTGCAAAACCGTTGAGAGGCAAAGTAAAAAGAAAGCTCCCAAAATTGTCTAGAACTTGATGCATTAGGATATCTAGTACAGTGGCTTTAGCATTTATCTAGTCGTTAGGATGCACCCTAGTTTTCCCTCGGGGGTGAGTAATCATAGGGTTTCAGTGCTCAAACATTTAAAGAAGTCCACTCTGAACCTAGTGAGTCAATAATTCATGTCTGTTAATTTAAGGAAGTTTGTTGTAGTCAAGGACCCTTTAAATCTTGTTGTGAGACATTAAGTGTAGGGGTTTTGGTTCATGTGTAGATAATAAATAAGTGAGTAGGTGTTCTCTCTTCTCGCACGGCTCCTATCACTCGGGAAAATAGGTCTGAGGGGACTTTGTGAAGGGAATGTGTTCTAAAAGTTTTACTTTTAAATGCCAATTATTATGAATTGAATGAGAAATCATTTTGTTCCTTGTTTATGTTATTCGTCTTTTAGAAGTGTTAAGGAAGAGACTCTTGGTCCTTAACCGTAGAGCTCTAAAAGATATTGGTTTACATAAAACAAAAGATATTCACAATCATGGTAATTAACATGGGACATCAATTACCGAGTTAAGATTGTCGTGTTGGTCATAGATCATTGTAGCTCTACAAGTGAGTGACAACACGGGTACACAAAAGAGGAAAATATTACTTTTGTATACTGAATAGACCTAATAAGTAAAACATTATAGAATTGTATTTTCTGTGTCTTTGGTCCTTTGATATGAGACTTATATCCGATCACTTAAGAATTGCTTAATTAGACTAGTGTCTTGAGCTATCGATGAGTGTAGTGTAAAGGCATTGGTTGATTAAGTATGACTTTTGTTGGAGAAGATAGTTAGTCAAAAGATTATCATTGCCCCTCTTAATTGAGTGATGATATTATGGGCCCCTTGATAAAGCCAAGTTATAATGTGCACAATGTGATTTGAGTTAAGTCGCATATTTATTACTAGCTTAAAGAGATCAAGAAACGAATACTAATACAAAGATGATACAATACTACTTTGTGTGTATTCTTAATATCATGTGGCAAGGGACGGACACAAGTGGTGCACTCCATCACTAAATGGATCAAGTTTTGGTTCGAGTGGAATTAAGACATAACTAATTGGGAGCTATAATGTGTAGCTAGATACCGCTTATAGCTTGTGATATTAAGCTCTTAATATCACTGCCAACTTAGTCTAGATCCTCCCATAGGTCACACCGCAAAAACCGGGAAACAAGAAGCTTGATTTTTTGTTCATATGATGCGTCAGGTTTCTTATAGAAAATATGACACATGTGGTGAACGAGTAAAATCAATTATGTTGTATATAACATAATTAGAATCATGATAAATTCATATGAGATGCATATATTATGGGGTGCAATAATTTATTATTGCATAGGATAATATATTGCATAAGTGGTGAATTTGCTAAAAACCCCAAATGTTCAAATTTTGTTGGAAGTAAATCCAAAATTTGAAAAGGCAAAATCGGGTAGAAGTTCGGTAATCCGTTATGGTTCAGTCGACCGAAGGATCTGTGGATCGGTCAACCGAACGTGGAACGGATGGTCAAGTTGATTGACCGAACTTGACCAAAGTGCCTGGAACTCTGGATCGGTGTACCGAACCAGAAACGATCGACCGAACAATGTCCAGTTCCGATATTTTCGGTTAACCGAATGGCACTCGGTCAAAGACGTGAATTCGTACGAACGGTTAAGAAGATTTTTTTTCTCCTTAAGAATCGGTCATCCGTCAAGTGCACGGAAATCCGAACATGACATATTCGGTTAACCGAGTATGTCTCGGTAGACCGAGTCCCGATCGATTTTTCTGCCTTTGATAATTAAGAGATTAATTTGATCAATGGTTGGATTAGCTCCAAACTTGGTCAAACGTTTTGTGGGTGCATATAATGCATTTTGGAATTAGTTTATGAGAGAAAATGTCAAGAGAACATGACTTAAGAATAGCCATGATTAAGAGTAAGATTGGAGCCTATAAATAGGTCATTATTCTCATTAATTGAAACACATGTTTTTGCTAATTCTTTTCTCTCCTAATTCACCACAAAAGCCACGAAAATTATCTTAAATTTCTAAGTCTTTGGAAGGAGAAATCTCAGAGATTAAGGAAGGGGTTTGTAGCTAGATTCTAAGCTTGTTTGGAGATTGATTGGCTAGCTCCTTTCTCTCCAACCTTGTTTAGGGTTTCGGTGAACACTCGGAGGCATCCGGCGCAACGAGAAGCGACGATAGTCTTCCTCAACGTCTCTGGAACATCAAGAAGTTTTAGAGAACTTCTAGGTATAAATTTTGGAGTCCTTTGTGTTTGTTTTAATAAGTTTTGAAACTAGTTATTAAAACAAACTGATGCATGCATGAAATAAATCGTAGAAAATTGTAATTGATCCTTATTATGCATAAAAATTCGAAAAATATTTATGCACAATTAAACATGAAATCCTACAATGGTATCAGATCTTAGGGTTCAATTTTCTTATGATTTAAGGCTGTAAACGAATTTAGTTTACCATATAGGATTTAAACAATTCGGTTTACCGGTTTTTCGGTCTATGAATGTTTTGTTGATATAATTCTCTATAATAATTCGTTTTAAATGTTTTAAGTATTTTAAAACATGCCATGTAATTATTAGAATTAAGATTTAGACATTAGTCTAACTTACAATAATTTCGTTTTATAAAGAAATGATTATTTTGTAAGAGAATCAACAAAACCGAAAAACTGCGGTTCATCTTTCCATTGGAAATTGGATGGACAGCGGTTCAAAATTAAATTTTGAATTATGGATGGATGACAAAGGTTTTTAATGGATTTCAAAATGTTTTTCAAAGAATTGTTTGGAATTCTAGATGATTGATAAACTATGTTGTATAGTTTATAGCGATATTGCGTGCATGGATGCTCGAGTTGTTTTGCAGGAATTGTGAGTTTATATGTTCCAAATCAGCAACTATGAATGTATGTGATTATTATTATACATGGGCTTATTTATATGTAAAAGCCAAAATTCCCTCTTTCTGTCTTTTAGATAATTGCATTTGCATATGAGAGGTTTTTACATAGGACTTGCACTAGTCGGTTTTTATCGAATGTGAGGAGCATGTTTATTTTCTGTAAAAATCTACATCTCTGGTGCAAGAGGAAGTCGCCGTTGTAGCGCGTTGATCGAGGATCGAAGATCAGGGATCGAGGATCAAGGAACAAAGGGAACATATAAACCCACACGTTGTAGATTGTGTGAATGGTTTAATTTCTGTTTTTAATTTCTGCTAAGCATGTGATGAATGTGATTGAATGTTAGGATGTGTATGAATGATAATATGCATGATAACCTAAAATTCCAAATCACATGTTAATATATGAAATTGTCCAACAAAATTAAGAGTAAGTTTCCTTCTTATTTCATCCACTAGCAGCCATTGATCGAGGGATACTCTGCTCGCCCTTAGCGGGAGATAGTTCCCTCCATCTTTGGGAGTAGTGGGAGATATAATGGTTGTCTATTGTTGTGCCACAATTAAATATAGGAGGTGTGTTTCACCCTAGTGAACCCCAAGTATGTTTAGTTGTGAATACAATGGATAAACGTATCTCGTATCAAATGAAATTAAGTTTTCTTAACATTACCTAGAGCCCTCGCTCGGTTTTGGGAAAAAGTTTTTCTTACGAGGTTAGGTCATATTCCCTCATAATTAAAACGACAAGAATCACAAGAGTTTGAAGATGCTAATATTGCTAAAATTCAAAAAGGTTGTGATTAGAAAGAGTTTTTCTTACCTTGATATTGTGATGTATTCGATAGCCCTTAGCTAGTCTATATTACAATTGATAGGATCTTGGATTACTGCATTTATGGGCAAAATTCTATTTGCAGTATTTACATTTATATTCGATATATATGTATGTGTTTTAAAACATAAAATTGGCATTAAAACCTGTATGATTTATTTCGTAGAAAAATGTCGAACATCAAACCTATCGTACGATCCATGATAGAAAACACCCTTTAGCAAATGATGGCTCAAACTTCATTAGTTGGAAACTCAAGCTCAACATCGTGTTAAAGTTTGAGAAACTATCTCACCTTTTGGAAGGTCCAATCCCAAAATTGAGTGAGAGATTAACCGATGAAGAGAAAGAGGCTAAGGCCAACTGGGAAGACCAAGAGAACCAAGTTCACGATCTTATGCTAGCATCCATGGGTGACTCGCTTCAAGCAAAATACTTGGATTCAAAACCCAAGAAGACCATGGAGGCTTTATCTAAGATATTCATGGATAGTGCCCGAAAGGAGCGCTATAAGACCACCATCGCACTCACAAGGTGCCATATGGCGGATGGAACATCGGTATCCATGCATTTTCTCACGATGCAAGGGTACCTTGAGAAGTTGGCAAAGCTCTCTTCACCAATGCCCGAGGACATTGCTGAAGATATGATTCTTGGCTCTCTAGCCCCGTCCTTTAAGGACTTTGTGATGCACTACCATGTGCGTGAAAAAAGGGTGAGTCTTGAGGAGCTGCACAACGCTCTCAAAACTGCTGAAGTTGACATGGGCAAGGGTAGGGACAAGCATGTCCTTGCCGTCCATGGGAGGAGCCAAAAGATTGGTAAAGGAAAAGGCAAATCTACCAAAAGTGGTTCAATCAAGAGCAAGGGAGTAGGAGGTGCTCATAAGAGTGCCTCGAGGGGGAAATCTCAGAAATCTCCAACTCCCAACACGGAGTGCTTTCACTGCGGTGAAAAAGGACACATCCGGCCAAATTGCCCCAAGTACAAGGAAGACCTTGACAACGGAGTGATTGAACGTCGGCGCCCCAAAAAGGCCAAAGGTATATTTGTTATTGAAATAAATTTAGCCACCTCTGTCCAGGATTGGGTAATTGATACCGGATCTTGTGCTCACATAGTTTCTAATGTGCAGCTACTCATGGATAGGAAGAAACTCGTAAGGAACGAGGTAGAATTGAAGGTCGGAAATGGTGCGAGCATTTCTGTGGTGCTTCAATTATGTAGTGGTTTAAATTTATGTCTAAAGAATGTTTATTATGTGCCTTCGATTAGCAAGAACAATATTTCTGTATCATGCTTAAATATGGATAATTTCAATATAAATATTTCAAATTCTTGCTTGTCAATATCGAAGAATGGTGTTTTCTATGCAAATGCATTCATAAGGAATGGTCTCTATTTGCTTGAATTGAATAATAAACAAATCTTTAATATAATAACAAAAGACTTAAGACCCTCACGAGAATGATACTCTCTTGTGGCACTATCGTCTTGGTCACATAAATGAAAAGCGCATCAAGAAATTGCAAGAAGCTAACCTTCTTGGTCTACTTGATTTTAAATCATTGGAGACGTGCCAACCATGTATAATGGGAAAAATGACCAAAACGTCTTTCAAGAAGAAAGGTCCAAGGGCGAGTGGCTTGTTGGATTTGATACATTCCGATGTATGTGGTCCAATGAGTACTAGTGCACGAGATGGTTTCAGGTACTTCATTACGTTCACAAATGATTATAGTCGTTGTGGCTATGTTTATCTAATGAGAAACAAAAGTGAATCCTTTGACAAGTTCAAAGAATTCAAGAATGAAGTAGAGAACCAACTCGACAAGAAAATCAAGTCTCTACGGACAGATCGTGGAGGTGAGTACTTAAGTGCCGAATTTGGCTCATACCTGAAGGAGTTTGGTATATACCTCAACTCAACCCTCCCGGTACACCTCAGTAGAATGGGGTATCCGAAAGGAGGAATAGGACATTGCTCGACATGGTTCGATCAATGATGAGTCATGCGGAATTACCTCTTTACTTTTAGAGTTATGCACTACAAACTGCGGCTTACACACTAAATAATGTTCCATCCAAATCCGTGGAGAAAACTCCTTATGAGATGTGGAGTGGTAAAACACCCAAGCTCAATTTTCTCAAGATTTGGGGTTGTGAGGCTTACGTCAAGAAATTGATGTCGACCAAACTTCAACCAAAAGTGGATAAGTGCTTCATTATAGGTTATCCTCGTGAGACAAGAGGATACTACTTTTGGCATATCACCTCCAATCGTGTGATTGTAGAGAGGGATGCCACATTTCTGGAAAAGGAATTTCTGGAAAGGGTGAAAAGTAGTGGGAGTAGGGTTATGCTTGAGGAAACTCAAGATACTCTACAAGATCATGACATGAATGATGACATTCAAGATCATGAAGGCTCAACCGAGATTCCTTTGGTTAGTGGGAGCGTGAGTGAGAGACCCTCGTAAGAAATTGTGAGAGAATCTCAATCATCCCCACCTAGTGTACGTTCAAGAATTGAACGTGAACCCACTCATCAAGAAATTGTGGAAGAAGTTTGAGAGACACGAGAAGAACCAAAAGAACTGAGAAGGTCAACGCGGTAAAGGAAGAAACCCGACTTGTATCTGGGACTTCATGAAATCATGGTACTTGATACCAATGATCCCTTGACCTTCCAAGAAGCAATGGAAAAGGAAGACTCCACACTATGGCTTAAGGCCATGGAATCCGAAATAGAATCCATGTATGATAACCAAGTATGGAGCTTGGTTGACCTTCCTCAAAGGAAAAAGGCCATTCAAAATAAATGGGTTTTCAAGAGGAAGATGGACATGGATGGGAACTTGACAACCTAGAAAGAGAGGCTTGTAGCAAAGGGTTTCACTCAAGTTCAAGGAATTGACTATGATGAAACTTTTTCACCAGTTGCCATGTTCAAGTCTATTCGGATAATGCTCGCTATTGCTGCATTTCTTGATTATGAAATATGGCAAATGGATGTCAAAACGGCGTTCCTGAATGGGAACTTGGAAGAGGATGTGTACATGGTACAACCTCAAGTTTTTGAAGATCCAAAGAATAGCGATAAAGTATGCAAGCTTCAAAGATCCATTTATGGATTGAAGCAAGCATCAAGGAGTTGGAACAAACACTTTGACGAGGAAGTGAAGAAGCTTCACTTCATTCAAAGTAAGGAAGAACCTTGTATATACAAGAAGGTTAGTGGGAGCCATGTAGTATTCCTAATCTTATATGTCGATGACATATTGCTTATGGGCAATCATATTCCTTTGCTTGAGCAAACGAGAAGTTCATTGAAATCGGCATTTTCAATGAAAGATATGGGTGAGGCTCAATACATCTTGGGAATCAAGATATATCGAGATAAATCCCTTAGACTCATTGGCCAAAGTCAACGTGCATACATTGACAAGGTCTTGGAAAGGTTCAAGATGAAACTCCAAAAAGGGCAATGTGCCAATGAGTATGGGTATGCAACTCAAGAAGTCTCAACGTGCGCAATCACGTATGGACTTAGAGTACATGAAGGATGTCCCTTATGCTTTGGCAATTGGGTCGATCATGTACGCGATGAATTGCACAAGACCCGATGTCTCGTATGCTCTAAGCGTGACAAGTCGTCACCAGTCCAACGCAGGTCCTGAGCATTGGACTGCGGTCAAGAATATCCTGAAGTACCTTAACCGGACTAAGGATAAGATTCTTCTTTATGGAGGACAAAGGGATTTGATAGCCGAAGGGTACTCGGATGCGAGTTTCATGAGTGATCCAGACGATAGAAGGTCGCAATCAGGATACGTCTTTCTTCTGAATGGTGGAGCTGTGAGTTGGCGTAGCTGGAAGCAAACCACTACAGCCGATTCAACCACCGCTTCCGAAGTAATGGTTGTCGCTGAAGCGAGCAAGGAAGGAGTGTGGATCAAGAAGTTCCTTGAAGAGCTTGGAGTAGTTCCCGCGAGCGAGGGACCCATTGAGCTATTTTGCGATAATAGTGCATCTATCTCGCAAATCAAGGATCCTAGATCACACCACAAAGTGAAGTACATGGATCGTAAGTACTTCGTGACGCGTGACCTCATCGACGAAGGCAAAATAAATCTATTATGGGTGGACACCAACAGCAACACAGCTGATCCATTCACAAAACCCTTATCCCAAGCCAAGGGCGAAATGCATTTCGAGTCCATGGGATTCAGGAACCATGTAGATTGGCTTGATGATTGATATGTAATGGGGTTTACCCTAGTTCTTATTGTTTTATACATTGAGTATGTATGTGAAAGAAAACTTTAATAACAAGTGGGAGATTGAAGGGAATGTGTTCTAAAAGTTTTACTTTTAAATGCCAATTATTATGAATTGAATGAGAAATCATTTTGTTCCTTGTTTATGTTATTCGTCTTTTAGAAGTGTTAAGGAAGAGACTCTTGGTCCTTAACCGTAGAGCTCTAAAATATATTGGTTTACATAAAACAAAAGATATTCACAATCATGGTAATTAACATGGGACATCAATTACCGAGTTAAGATTGTCGTGTTGGTCATAGATCATTGTAGCTCTACAAGTGAGTGACAACACGGGTACACAAAAGAGGAAAATATTACTTTTGTATACTGAATAGACCTAATAAGTAAAACATTATAGAATTGTGTTTTCTGTGTCATTAATGTTTTACTGTGTCTTTGGTCCTTTGATATGAGACTTATATCCGATCACTTAAGAATTGCTTAATTAGACTAGTGTCTTGAGCTATCGATGAGTGTAGTGTAAAGGCATTGGTTGATTAAGTATGACTTTTGTTGGAGAAGATAGTTAGTCAAAAGATTATCATTGCCCCTCCTAATTGAGTGATGATATTATGGCCCCCTTGATAAAGCCAAGTTATAATGTGCCCAATGTGATTTGAGTTAAGTCACATATTTATAACTAGCTTAAAGAGATCAAGAAACGAATACTAATACAAAGATGACACAATACTACTTTGTGTGTATTCTTAATATCATGTGGCAAGGGACGGACACAAGTGGTGCACTCCATCACTAAATGGATCAGGTTTTGGTTCAAGTGGAATTAAGACATCAAACTAATTGGGAGCTATAATGTGTAGCTAGATACCGCTTATAGCTTGTGATATTAAGCTCTTAATATCACTGCCAACTTAGTCTAGATCCTCCCATAGGTCACACCGCAAAAACCGGGAAACAAGAAGCTTGATTTTTGGTTTATATGATGCGTCGGGTTTCTTATAGAAAATATGACACATGTGGTGAACGAGTGAAATCAATTATGTTGTATATAACATAATTAGAATCACGATAAATTCATATGAGATGCATATATTGTAGGGTGCAATAATTTATTAATGCATAGGATAATATATTGCATAAGTTGTGAATTTGCTAAAAACCCCAAAAGTTCAATTTTTTGGAAATAAATCCAAAATTTGAAAAGGCAAAATCGGGTAGAAGTTCGGTAATCCGTTATGGTTTGGTCGACCGAAGGATCTGTGGATCGGTCAACCGAACGTGGAACGGATGGTCAAGTTGATTGACCGAACTTGACCAAAGTGCCTAGAACTCTGGATCGGTTTATCGAACCAGAAACGGTCAACCGAACAATGTCCAGTTCCGATATTTTCGGTTAACCGAATGGCACTTGGTCAAAGACGCAAATTCGTACGAACGGTTAAGAAGATTTTTTTCTCCTTAAGAATCGGTCATCCGTCAAGTGCATGGAAATCCGAACATGACATATTCGGTTAACCGAGTATGTCTCGGTAGACCGAGTCCCGATCGATTTTTCTGCCTTCGATAATTAAGAGATTAATTTGATCAATGGTTGGATAAGCTCCAAACTTGGTCAAACGTTTTGTGGGTGCATATAATGCATTTTGGAATTAGTTTATGAGAGAAAATGTCAAGAGAACAAGGCTTAAGAATAGCCATGATTAAGAGTAAGATTGCAGCCTATAAATAGGTCCTTATTCTCGTTAATTGAAACACATGTTTTTGCTAATTCTTTTCTCTCCTAATTCACCACAAACGCCACGAAAATTATCTTAAATTTCTAAGTTTTTGGAAGGAGAAATCTCAGAGATTAAGGAAGGGGTTTGTAGCTAGATTCTAAGCTTGTTTGGAGATTGATTGGCTAGCTCCTTTCTCTCCAACCTTGTTTAGGGTTTCGGTGAACACTCGGAGGCATCCGACGCAATGAGAAGCGACGATAGTCTTCCTCAACATCTCTGAAACATCAAGAAGTTTTAGAAAACTTCTAGGTATAAATTTCGGAGTCCTTTGTGTTTGTTTTAATAAGTTTTGAAACTAGTTATTAAAACAAACCGATGCATGCATGAAATAAATCGTAGAAAATTGTAATTAATCCTTATTATGCATAAAAATTTGAAAAATATTTATGCACAATTAAACATGAAATCCTACACATTGTGCATGATGCTTTCGAGTCATCTGACTTGGGATGCACCGACCGAACTCCCGTTACCCGGGTGGTTGGGATTGCCCTATGTAGAGATTTGGGGAAAGGTGTATGTGATAGTGTAAGTCCTCATGGGTAATGATGCACGAAACCTGACCCTGGGAGAATGAAACTCCAACTAATAAAAAGAAAAGAAAAAAAACAAAAAAAAAACAAAAAGAAACAAAATGCAAATAAAAACCTTAATGGACTTTACACTTTGTATCACTTGAGGATGTTGAGGTTGTCCATGTCTTTCACTTAATCCCTTATTTAACTTGCATGAAGGTTCATTAGGCTAAGTGTGTGGGCTGATTACCTATATAGAGTCGGCCCGTAGGATTACCACGTCCAACGAGTCGAGTGTATAGATTGAATAATGCATCTTGTTCGGATTTTGTGGGTATATCCGCTGAAAACCCTCAGGAGACAACACGTACTAAGTGCAACCATGATTCCTACGAAAGTGAGTTAGGATTTCTTATTTCTCGTTTGTTTTTCTCTTTCTTTGTTTTGTTCGGGACTAGCAAAAACTTAGGTGTGGGGGTATTTGATTGACATCATTTCATGCCTATATTTGTATCTTATATCCATTATCTTACACCTAAGCAATGCTACATGACGAGTTTTATGTTTGAATTTCAGAAATAAAGAGGTTTGATGAGAAGAGGCATGAAAGGACCTAAAAGACAGGAAAAATGACTGAATTGTGAGACCTGGGGACTAAAATGCAATGGAGAAGGACCTGAACGTAAGACCGAAGGACCAAAGAGCAAAACAGAAAACTCCACACCATCATGGGGAGTATTTTGGTAATTTTATTCGGGTCGGAGCTCCAACAAGCGAAGTAGATGCATCCAAGACCAACAAATACATCAAGAAAAGCCCAGAATGAAAACCAGATGGATTCGGATCCTGTAGACCGCTAATTGGCGATCCGGATCTCTCCTGATCCGCTAAGATTTTGTGTGCACATGTATTAGTGTTTGTTTAGGCTATTTTTGGTATTTGTTTAGTCCCATACTGGGGGATTGTCCCAGATTACCTTTTTCTATGGCTATAAATAGAACTCTCCCTCCTCCCATGTACCCCATCTCCTCTCTTGGTGGCCATCTTCTCTACTAAGAGTGAAGTCTTAAAGCAAAACTCTGGTGGAGAAAGAGGCTACTTATAATTGAGTGAGTAATAAATAGATGTTTTCCTTTAGATGTGTTGTTTCTCTCTTAATTTAATTTCCTTTCATATGCTTGCTTGCTTGTTTTGTTTTGTCATTTTAGTTTCTTTAATATTTCTTGCTTGCTTAGTTTAATCTCATTTCAGTAAGATGTTTCATTTTAATGTAGGTAGTAGTGTAATGATTAGTGAGTAGTTCCATCCCCATTTGGGGGTGGAGAAATATGTGATATGATCATGTAGTGTATTAGGTGTGTGTTATCTTAATCCCTTGAGCCTTATGATTTCCATAACCATCTAATGGGATTTCACTCTTATCTTTGATATGCTAATGCTCTTGAATGAGGCTTAGCTTATGCTTAGATTAGTTGACCTATTTTATGGGGAATGATAAGGTGAGGATATGGATGGAATTAATATTGGAAACACAATTTGTAGTGTATGTACTCTTGTTGCCTTTACCTTGGTTAATGTCTTGTATGTTTTAATGATAATGTGTTATCTTAAGTCATGTGGAGGCATAGTAGGGTCTAGTCTTTATACATGAGTTCATTTAGCTTCATTCCAATTATTGTCTTGTATGTTTTAATGATATGATCTTATCTTACTTCATGTGGAGGCAAAGTTGGATTTAGTTTTATGATTTCATGCACTACATGTTATGAGGAGCATAATTCAACACACACATACACACATCTTTATATTCACATTATTTCTCTACCCCTTATGGGGTTTAGTTTTATTGCTTCTCTTCCATTTCTTTTTTGTATTTTAGTGTAGTTTAGTGTGACCAACCTTTCTCTCCTTTCTTTCCCACTCGTCTTCGTACAAACCAAAAGTCGACACACCTCCCTGTGGATCGACCCGTATTTGCGACCGCTTCAACGCGGCCGTGCACTTGCGGTTAATTTAAAACGAATCAACCAGTTCTGAATTCGAATCGTTTGTGTGTGGAGATCTGTAAACTCGATAGACTCGATGCATTCGATATGTGCGCAATATGAGCTCAATAATTTAGATTTTTTGAAAAAACATGAGTTTTCATTGCACAGTTTTTAAGGGCATTTTATTACGGTTTTGAATTCGAATCTTTTGGGCGTGGAGAATAGTAAACTTGATGGGCTCGATGCACGAGATGACTACGATAATTTAGATTTTTTTGAAAAAACACGAATGTTCACCACATGGTTTTTTGGGCATGTTATGACGTATATGAAATCGAATAGTTTGGGTGTGGAGAACTGTAAACTCGATGAGCTCGATTTGTGTGCGATATGACCTTGATAATTTTGATTTTCTGAAGGAAAAAATATGACTGTTCACCACGCGATTTTTGAGGGCTGAAAGATACTATTGAAGGAGAAATGGTTCGTCGGTATATGTAGTGGTATTTTTGGGGGAAAGGGGGAGGAGGGAAGGATTGGAAGGGAATGGTTCGTCGGTATATGTAGTGGTATTTTTGGGAGAAATGAAAATATAAGCATATTTTTCAGAGGATGTCAATCTGGGAGCTTTTTTTCTTCAATTTTGGGTCACATTGAGCATAGAAAGCCAAATTTTCCTAGCCCAATAAATATAAGAAACTTTCCAAATTGACCAAGCTCACCACTACACCCAATTGGCCTAAGAGAAAACAAAGACAAAAACAAAAAAAAATCAAATCCTCATTCAAAATCCACCCAATGTCTAGTCCACCTCCATCACCACCAGAAAAATCGATTAGTGTTTTTGTAGATATTCTCCAAGACTCCAGCCCCTAGTGTCGCCACAAAGCCACATTGATTTCACACTCCTCCATCTTTTCAACCATCTACAATGTAAGAAGCACCACACGGACAATGTCATTGTACGTACTCTTCCCTCTCTAATTTTCCTACTGTTCTCATGACTTCATGACCTGTCAGCATTGATCGAGTCCGCAAGTCGACATGTATTTTGTTCCATATGTGTAGTTCTTTTATATTGGTATATGAAATTCTTAATTTTGAAAATAATTGATTAATTGGTTGTAGCATTGTACTCTCGTAGTCTTGTAGTTGTAAATTTTATTTAAATTATTAATTTTGTTATAATTGTGGTTAAGTTAGAGAAAGATTAAGAAGTTGTTTATAGGTTTTGCCGCTCCTTATGAGCCTTTAAGATCTAACATACGGTATGGCTTACGAATTAGTGTTAATGTGTTAGTAGGTGTGTTTTATGGTTTGCTTTAATGTTGGGTAGGTTTTAATATGGTTTGATGTGAGTTTAAGGTGAAATGGGTTAACGTGCCCTACTGATTTAGTTTTAAAGTGTCGTTTGTCGACTTTTATAGACATTTTGTTCATGTCTTAAGGGCTAATTAGGGTTGATTAGGTTTTTTGGTGGTTAATAAGATTTGACTTAGATGAACAACGATTTCAGTGCTTGAAATGTCTTACTAATATATTTTAAAGGTGATTCGGGTCTCTAGTTTCTTATTAAGAGTGAATCATGCTTAAACAGACTTAGTCAGCTATACATGGTGAGAATGAGGGTTTTATGCTATGGAATTTTGTTTGTTTTAGGTTAAGTTAAGTTTTAGGATGCAGGTGATTAGTAGATTTAATTGTCATTTTTATGGGTGATTAGTGATGATTAGGGTGTATTAGGTGTTTGTCGGAGTTTTGAGTGTTGAGTGAAGTGTCTCTGGATATACCTTGGGGAATTGTTTAGTTTGATGATAAGTGTGGTTGAGTTTGCGTAGAGTCGAGCTACTTACATGGACTAGGGTTTGTGTATAGTCTACCTAATTATATTGTCGCTAATCTAGGAGTAGCTCAGGGCTCTGACTAATAGGCATGTTGATTGACCTGATGATGTGGTTTTATGGGCTTGGGGTATGGTTGGAAATCTCATTGTCGACATGTTGAGTTTTATGTGTTGAGAAGGTTTTACTTAAATTTTGTTTGAGGATATTGTTGGTGGTTCTAGGAGATCTTCTAAGTTGGTTTTGTAAGTGAAATAAGGCAAGATGGTTAGAGTTGGCAACAAAGGAATCAATTTAATGTTACGATGACCTTTTACTCCATTTTAATTCTTATATGGGGTTGTCTACAATGCAAAATTTTGTATTACCTTGGAAAAGTTAATGTGGTTGTTGATGCACTAGGTACGAAATTGATGGGTAGCTTGGCTTACATAGCAATATCTCAGAGACCTTTGATCAAAAAAGTGAATGAAATGTTTAATAATGGAATACATATAGAGATAGGTAACTAAGCCCTAGTAACATAGCTTCATGTGAAGCCGTTGTTACTTGATGAGATCAAAAAAATTTAAGATAAATTTCTAGATAAATATCCTCGCATGGGCATTTGGAGACAATTTTAGTCATTCAAATTTCGGACATATCAAATGCTTATTGTTTTTGGACGACTTAACATGGTTTTAGTGGTCCAAATTGGGATTTCACAGGGTGTTTACTTGAATAATATTTTGTTGGTTCGGGCGACTGATGGAGGCTTTGGTCATCCGAATTGAACCATATCTCTAGACTATCGATTGTGTCACGTTTACAATCAACCCTAAAACCCATTCAATAGAAAATACATGTCTTTTTGAAGCTTGATTACGATTCTTGAGTTTTTAATCCTTAATCATCCATGCTGTCACCTAACAAGATAAAAGTATGTATAATATATGTATTTATGATATTCATGGAATGTCACGAGATTGATTGATTGTGCATATATTAGGATTAGGTTTTCAATAATCATCAACATATAACATGATTAAGGCCTAAAAAGCCAACAATATTCATTTTTGATGATGACAAACTTATATCTGAGTACTTGATTTCTCTGCTTTTGTATAAGAAAACTTTGCATTATAACGCTCCCCTTATCAATGTAGATAGTATGGATCAATTTAAGCTCAATTTCAATTTCCCTTCCCCTTTCAAGATCAATCAAATACCAACATATAAAACATAAAATGCAAAAATTAGGATTACATGACTCTCCTGCTTATCAATTTTTCTCCCTCTTAATCATATGACAAGATACAATATGCTCCCCTACCACTAAGGCCTTAAAATATAAGATATAATCAATGAATACTTCTCTCCTTTAAGATATTATCAAGAATACACTAAAGTACGATAATTTTCTTAGATTAGAACCAATTCGAAAGAATGGAGGATTGAAAATTTTACCCAACTTTTGATCCTCGGATTGGTTCCAATTTCATTTGATAGCGAATCTGGCTATATGAATTTGATCCAAATGATAACATTAAGTTTGGGATCAATCTTTTCATGCTTGAGTCGATCCCTATCAATTCTCCACTTGAGTACCTATAACAAGAGATTTTAGTATCCACTTTTGCTTGGGTCCATTGAATTTAGTCTTTGGTACCCAAACACTTGTGGTTCTATTCAAGACAACATGATGTTTTCCAATTACATGATCATGAATATGACGATTTATAGTATATGAAGCATTATTACCTAAATCATGCTTGTCTAATGATTGTATTTCACTACCAAGAATCATATCTATAATTTTCTAAAATTCATTTCATTAAGCAATAGTATCATTTGTAGCAATAAGTTCATCATTCTTATGCATAAGAGATTCATTCATGCATTTGAGATTTATGTGTTTTTCATTCATTACATGAATATGAAGCTCTAAATCAATAACCTTATCATTCAAGCTAGTTAAGTAATTCAATAAATTATTAATCTCGGTGAAGCGAGTGTTCATCTCGCTTATGTTCTCACTGGGCTGCATAGTGAAGAGCTCATATTTATGCATGAGGAGGTTAATTATTGTGTCTTTTGTTCTACTATTTTCCTCATGATGCATATGTAGTCTATTTCATATGTCGTATGCACTCTCACAACCTCTAATCTGGTTATATTCACCCTTATTCAAGCCGTAATAAAGAATGTTCATGATATGACAATTTATCTTAATTTCTTTCATTTTGGCTCTACTGAGGGTGGCTAATTCATCTTCCTTAGGAGTGTAAAAGGGTTTTGAAAGAAGATCCAATACTTAAGGTCTCATTATATTCTTTGAGAATAATCATAGTTTGAGCCACTAAGCAAAGGTGGTCTAGAGTGGATAAACCCTCACAACGATGAGATGATAAAGATGTCATGTTATACTACAGTTCAGTAGATGAATTTAACACCTAATATCTGATACCGCTTGTTGGATCTTGATGTCCACTAATCTAGTCTCTAAAACTACGTAAAGGTGGCAGAATTAAAACAAACAAGAGTAGGACAATTAAACCAAAAGAAGACCGAAGATTTTTAAAGAGTTCGGCAACTCAAAGAGAAGTAGGAATCACCGATCTACACTTTATACTTGAGAACACTTGACTAGAATATGATTGGGAACACAAGCGGTGAATTTAGGCTTGAGTGTGTGGAGTGGAGTATTGAAGTGGGGAAGGCTTTCTCTTTAAGGATGGTATCAAATAGGAGTGTGAGGGATGTGTTAAACTATGGTTTGAACACCTATTTATAGGCTGTAAAATCCATATAGTCATTGGGGCTAAAGACATAAGGGATAAAGAAACAACTGACAAAATATACAAAAGTGATTTGCCAGTTGGGTGCCAATCGGTGGACTATTTGGTCACATTTGTTCGACCATTCACTTGTTTGTCCTTCCTTGGCACCAATATTCTCTATTGTGAATAACACGAAAGAAGTACGTGTATCCTCTAGGCTATCGTCTTGATGAAGTTTTGGAAGCATTCTGTATTCTTTCCTTTCAGGACATCCTCTGGTGTAAACTCAATCTCAACAGTTTCTATAGAGTTCTAATCCCATAGAAGTTGTGTGGAACCATCACCTGTACATGTACTAGCTACACCTGTATGAAATGTAAATTAACATTTCACATCTAGAAAATATTGTATTATTATTGACTTTAATTACTAGAGACTGAAGTGCTAGGAATGTCCCCACTCTGAGAAGAATCAACTGCACCATCGCCAATCTGTGGGGTATCTACTGCTAGGGCATCACACCTTTGACGTCATCTTTGACATCTAGGCCGACAACGAAGACCGACGTCTAGTCAACCTAAATTGAGAAGTACTGTAATTTATCACAAATAACAACATAAAATTATAAACTACAAATCAAAGAATTCAAACATAATGTTTATTATTATATTTGTGGTTGTAGATGTTAAGAGATGCACTAGTTCACTAGCAGTCTTAAATCTTTTCTAACAAAATCTACCAAATTAATATATCATCTAATGTACTCGATCGTACTCTGGAACTTTGGATGCTTTGTCCTACATACTATATAAATCCCTCGGCAACATTCGCATAACGACCAACCATTGTTCAACGCTTGCTCTTTCTTTGGGCTCCACAATATAAAAAAGTTGCTCCATTTAGGATGCAATATAAATGGTTCTTTCGGTTTCATAAATCTATTGGTGTTTACCAACGTGATCTCATATTCATCACCTCATGTTGTATAGTCTCGACCTAAAACGTCGTACCACTTGCACTTGAACAAAACACATCACCGCAATGGTGATGTTCGATTATGTGTTGCAATGCACCATAGTAGTCAACCAGTGCAATGTGCTATTGAGTAATTTTCTATTGTGGTGGTCACATATACTCCACAATTTTGGGTTTTCCCTTTCGACTCGTATTTCGACTCGTATTACTATGTGCGAAAGCTAAATCGATTGATTATATATACTGAATACCTCATTGCCACGGTGTTCGGACCTCAACGAAGTTCTTAGATGTCAGTACTTTGAGGGTTTTCATTTCGACTGGTTATCCTAAACCAATCTCTAAAGTTCTTATGTTGTGCATTCGATTGTTGTCGTCAATTATGACACAGTCCTACTCCCTTGAAAGCATTGTAACGGTTAAAGTGCATGCAACAAACGAATTCCATCGTTAACGATGAACTAGTGACATAAAATAAATATGACCAAAATAATACTTTGGCTCACTTACTCATGATATTCATCAACGATGGCGGTGTTATTCAAACTGGTTGGGTTCGGCTCGTTTAGGATCATTTACACCCTACATGGTAATTGGTAAAACACTATATCTAAATCTAGTCGATTGATAATTTTACAAAATATACAAATATGATAATTTTACGAAACATACAAATATAACATCCCTATGCAACATGAGGCTTCTAATATTTTTCTTTACAAAATGAGATCGTAATTTTCCATGAGAAACTTCTCATCGTCTTTACACAGTTGCTAAATTATTTCCTAGAACACGTTAATGTTGTGATGCATGTGCATACAGTTGTTAAAATTAATATGAAAGTAATATTTAAATTTTATGATCTCAAATTAATTTTTATTGGGTACACATCATAGAAAGAAATTCCCCACGAATTTTTTGGAAGGCCTTGATTTCTTGTTTGGTTAGGATCCTTTCTAGGTTTCACTTTTTGGGTCCCTTGTTTATAGGTTTATAATCTCATTTTCTTGTTTGTGTAAGTATTAATGTGAGTGATATAGTAATTGACATTTTTATTGTTTCGATAAGTAATACTAATGTAGTAATTGACAATTTTATTCGCTTGAATGGCATCCACGTATCCATTCACAAACAAAATAAAAATAGTGATCGCGCAAGATGTCATTTTTTTGTATGGAAATACGCACAAGTGAAGTTTGGGGAGGTAGCTAAGGTTTTGCTAGGATCCGGAGCTAACCTCGATTCCAGTTGACACCTCATGTCTCAATCCCCCCCCCCACACCGCACATATTATTTAAAAAAAATGTACGCCATTTTCTCAATATTTTCTTAAATTTAAATATATTCATCGTTATTTTTTAGTTTGTTTTTTCTTAAATAATACTACTAAACTGATAATATAACAAAGAGAAATTGAAAAGTTGAAATCACTTCACCGCTCCACTATCTACAAATGAATTCAAAATTCATAAATATCAAAAAAATTGTTAAAAACTAACAAAGTTTCTCACAGTGAGATTATTAAAATAGAAAGGGTCATCTTTTGCTTCTGTATCGTATACAATAATGAAATTGGATTTTCAACTATCAATTCGTCAGAATTTTTCTGAAACAAAGTTTTCATGGCTAAATTGTTTAGTAGAGCATATTACTATCGTTATACATGAGCATAAAGTTGTCCCCATTATATTGCTATAACTTTTGAAAAATATTGTATATTACTACTCTTTTAAATATTTTCAAAATTTTAGGAAACACGACTGCCCCATGCACCTCCTTTGGTTCGACCCCTCTTAGGTGCGTAGATTTTTTTAGAAGATATGATAGGTATCTTTTGTTTGTTGAGGCTCTTTAGCAAATAGATTGGAGTCTTTATAGAGAAAGCTGTAGAGCAGTAGACCATCATTTTATGTTGCTAAACGATGTTGCGGATAGGCGGACTTGTGGTTAAAGACGATGGGAATCGCGCCAAGTGGAGGAAATTTTGAATGCACAGTGGATTTGTGGAATTAAAAACCCTCCATAGTCTCTTAAGCATCATTGCTCGACGATAAAAAATGTGAGGGTCTTTGAAAGCAAGTCCGGGCCGCCAGCTTCCTTTGGAACTTTTAATTGCCCCATGTACATGGAATCAAGAAACCATACTGAGTGACTTCTTCGTTCCACCGAAAATTGCGAATTGCTTTGCATTGGGATTTGTTGCCTAAAGTAACATTCATTTTATAAACTGGTAAAGCTTGGAGAGTAAATTCCACCGTAATAGTACGGCATGCTAAAGATAGAATTCTTTTTCCATGTATATTAGTATATAGCTTCTTTGATTGCGAACAAATAAGATTCTTGTATCGGTAAATTGTAGTTTGCATCTTAACTGAACCTTCATTTCAGTGTAAGCTTTTGGACACTTTACCGCATTCTTTGTCATTATTCGGATTCATTGTTATCTTCTAATTTGTTTGTATTATTTTGTAAATACTCCTAATCTAAAATTATAATCAAGTTGGTACGAAAAGTTGAAATTACTTGACACCACTTCATTATTTACAAACAAATTCAAAAATACCAAAATATTACGTTGAAAACTAACAAAATTGTTTCAGAGATAGGAAATGTGTTACAAAATAATAATTCAAGAGTTATTATTGACACATTTTATGGTTTAGAAGTATTCATTTAACTAACAAAATATCACTAGAAACCGAACCATTAACTAAGGCACATACTTAGGGGTGTAAACGGGTCGGGTCAGGGTGGGTTTTGAACCCACCGCTACCCGACCCGTCTAAGCCAAGCGGGTTGGCAGGGCGGGGCATGTGATTTTTTTTCAACCGCTACCCGACCCGCCTAAGATCGGGTATACGGGTTATGAGGGGCGGGGCGGGTTGACGGGTAAATGGGATTTTCAGTTTTTTATTTTTGATTCTGAACATAGATATACATATTTTTTTGAAAATTAAAACCAAATGGAAAAAAAACAGCCAATTTCCTGGATAAAACAGCATCAAGAATTTGTAGTTAATCAACATCCCAACAATATTTTGGTCAAAACAGCCAACAACTTCTTGGAAAAAACAGCCACAATCCAACATCAAGAATTCAGAATAAACAACAATCAGTTAATGAATAGACATTGTCTTGAATTTCAGAATTTGTAGCAAAATAAAATGGCAAGTCTTTCTCAGGTTGACAGGAACGACGACTCTCCAAGTCTCCAACTTAAAAAAGTCCTATTTGAAAACAAGAGAGAATATTATATTGAACAAAAGTTAGGACATAAACAGATAAACTCATTAAAAAGAACAAATATTAAAACTCTCACCACTACATAAGAACTTCACTTTCATTATGATCTTCGTGACTCTCGTCCTCCTCCTCTTCTCGAATAAAATGACTTGCCATTGTTGCTAGAGCTTCACCAACATCATTGTTGTCAACTGTACCAACCAAACACATTAAGTTAACATAAGAGTATGTAGGAAATATCATTTAAATGTTGTTAGTTAGGAATTACCATGAAATTCACTCCTTAACCAATCTTGCGAACAAAGAACGGCTTCTAAAGTAGTAGAAGACATTGAACAACGATGTTTCCCAAGAACTCTTCCCCCCGTGCTAAACACACTTTCAGATGCAACTGTTGACATTGGGATAGAGAGAATATCACGGGTCATGCGTGCAACAATAGGATATTTTGGTGATATTAACAAGGATGTTACCATCCGTCGTGGTTTGCTCCGATAAGTCGTTCATCATCACTCTACTAGAAACAAAGAAGGATGCCTGCATTCGGATAGAAGCAACTTTATCTTCAATTCCAAACTCACCAAGAAGCAAAAACAAACATCAAGTCCATTCATTAAACATGTTGTCATACTGAAATACTAAACATAAACATGTATTGATGCCATCAAGATAAACATTAAACAACACCATCATTAGCAATACTAATTCAAAATCAAAATTTCAACTTATCAAAACTGCTCAATGTAGTGGGCCATGCTTGCAAAGTTTAATCAAGAAAAGGAATAGAACCTTGATTTTGTCAACCATAGGCAAGTACTATTAAGGTTCATGGCAACTTGTCATGCCATTTTGAATTAAAAAAACCAGATAAAATCTTGAGAAATCACATAGTGATGTTGAATATTAATATAGATGGTCGTGAAATCAATTTGTATTTTCTCAAGAGTGACCAACATGAGAGTCATTTTCTCAAGAGTGAAATCAATTTGTATTTTCTCATTTAATTGCAAACAAACACAAAATACTTTAAATTCCCTCACGCACTTGTACATTCCCCTGCAAGAAGTTGTGATTTTGATGTTTACTGAAGTTGGCATAGCATGACTTATTAAAGGTGCATTGACAAAACAACACAGCGAATTATCAGAATCACTAAATCAAGATGGACAAGTAAAGATTAGTCATCTTACAACTCATCCAAATCCAGAAACCAACAAAGACAAGAATCACAACCACTTCCAACTCACATAGTCAACGTAGCACAAAACCACATAGAACACAAAGACAAACCACTTGATTTCACAATATCATGGTATATAGAATCCTAAAGAACCACTAAATAACATCAGTAATAATTAAAAGTAAGATTGATACCATAGTAAAGGAAATTAAAAGTGTGTTTGCCAAATGATAGTATGGCAGACCCAAGATTCAGAAAGGAAGCCTTCGAAGCAGATTCCTCACCTAAACCACCAATACCCGGTGGCGTGGGCTTCCTGGAAGCCACATATGAGAACAGATATTAGAAGGAGGATTAGGGTTTGAGCGAAGGGAGTTGGGAGGGTTGCGGAGAACAGAGGGCGACGAGATTCTCACCGGAGACGGAAGGGTCGCCGAAGACGGAAGTCGAGATTCTCACCGGAGACGGAAGCCGAGAGAAGAGTTGCTGGAATGGAGAGGAGGGTTAGGGTATTTTGTGCGGCTCAGGCTGTGCCCTAACCTGGAAAAGTGGAAATCGGGTATTCGGAAACCAAAATGTATATATATTTGTAATAAACGGGTAATCAGGTAAACTGGGCGGGTTGAAATTCCTACCGCTACCCGCCCCATTTAATAGTCAGGTTGATGGATATTCGGGTTGGCGGGATGGCGGGTGGGATTTTTTCACCACGGGGCGGATTACGTGGGTCAGGTTGGCGGGTCGGGGTGGGTTTTACCCGCCCCATTTACAGCCCTACCCATTCTAACAGAGTTGTAGTTGTACGCATTCTCTTAAACGTGTTAGGAGAAGCCGTTTACAGAATTCATGCCAAATATGCAATTAATCATAATCTTTTACATGTGTTTTCCAAGAAAAACATGTTTAAGGTAATAAACAATAATAGTATTTATATATATAAATCCTAAGTAGTTTGACAGATATATAATGGTATTAATATCTCTCTAACATTATGTGTTTTTATGAAAAATTAAACTTTCTATGCTCCAAGTTGTCCAGGATCTGGAAAAAAATCTACATTTTGACATTCTCTGAAAAATATGTTTATGTTTTCACTTCTCCTCAAAATACCCCTACCTAAAACGTGAGGGAAATCGTGGGACCGTTCCTCTCTTTCTTTCTCTTTCTCTTTCTCTTTAAATAAGCAAATTATTTTCTTTGTTTCCTTTCGAAAGTTGCAAACATCTCTCTCTCTCATATTGCATTCGTTGTGACTTCTATTTCTCTTTCTTTCTCTTTCGTTCACGCATCCCTTCCCTCTCCCACTCGACCCATCATTCGAGCTCAACAGCGTACCTTGCCGAACAACTCCTACAATGAAGCCAACGACGAAGGTCGGGTTATGGCATGTTTTGTTTATGTTTCTTTTTACATTTTGATATAGGTTTATAAGGTTATGTTATTGTTTCTATCAGAAATGTGGTTGATTTCATCCATTTATTGGTATTCTTCTGAGTTTTGTCACCTATGTTGGAAGTGGAACCGTTTTCCTATGTTACTGAAGGGGTTTGATAGGTTCGATTGTAGTTCGATAGGTACTCGATAGTTGTGATTGATGGAAATCGGCCCATTTTCATTTCACCTTGATAGGTTCGATAGTTGTGCTCGATGGCAGTCAGAACGTTTTTTGTTTGAGTTCGATAGGTTTGACATTAGTTCTATTCATTTTGCATGTGAGCTCTATAGGTTCGTTTGAGTTCGATAGGTTCAGTATTAGTTCAATTCCAGTTTTACTGTGAAGAACTGCCCACTCGATGGGCTCGATTCAATTTTCCCCTTCAAATTTTCCTCATATTTTTAACTTGTTGTGGTTTTTTGTTGTTTTGTTTTTTCCAGATGCCGAAGCTAAAAGTTCCAACCAATGATCATTTCCCCGGTCGTGTGACATACAAGAGTAGAAAGCCCATGGATGACATAAAGAGAAGTTCCAGGAGTACCATTTGCTGGAAATGACTGCAGAATGCCCTTTTAGACAATCTTTTGAGGCAAGCGAATTATAGTTCTCCGATGTTCTCACCCATCAGTTACTGTTGCACAAGATCCTCAGTAGTAGAGATGACGAGGTTCATTTCTGTTTGGACTTTAAGACTTGCAGATTCAGTAAATATGAGTTTGCACTGATCACTGATTTAAACTTCAGTATTGTATCGCCAGAGACGGAGTTGCAGGAGCATTGTACCAGTCATTGCCAAATAAAAGATTATTTCAACGGACAATCTCAAATTCAGATATTGACGTTGGAGCAGACATTCAGGAGTTGTACGAAAGCTGAAGACATCTTCAAGTTGGGATTATGCCTCCTGATTGAAGGTGTTCTACATGCCCGAGAGGGCATGCTATTCATAGAGGAGGATATGGTCAAGATGATTGACAACCTCGACTACTTCTTTAACTATCCATGGGGAAAGTCGTCTTACTAGAAGCTGCTAACATCATGTCAAAAAAACATGATTAAGTATAGAATTGTATGACAAGAAAAAGGAAGTCAGGGGGCAACAAAAAGAGGCCAAATACAATATATATGGATATGCCCCTGTGTTATAGTATTGGGTGTATGAGGCTATTTAGCAGTTTGTCACCCAGTATGCTGTGAACCGTGGACACCAGTTCCCTAGGATGCACAACTGGATAAGCATCGAGAAAAACATCCTGCAGAAGGTCGATGTTGCACCCCTCTTTTCTTTAAAAAGAAGTCTTAAGTTCGTCTTCACTGTTGTCAATTCATGTTTTGATTTCCTAGATTACTTAGTTTGCTCGATAGGATCGATAGGCATTCGATAGTCCTCGATAGGTTAGATTTGTTTTTCATATTCGGATTATTTAGATTGCTCGATAGGCTCGATAGGTACTCGATAGGCCTCAATAGTTAACATTTGTATTTAGTTGCTGGAGTCATTAGGTTCTCGATAGGTACTCAATATGACCTTGATTGTTAACATTTGTTTTTATTTACTATAGTACATTCGTTTGCTCGATAGACTCGATATGAGTTCAACAGACCATGACGGTTCAGATTTGTTATTTTACAGAAGTGTGTAGCTTGTTCGATGGGTTTGATAGGAGCTTCAGAGACCCCGATAATTTAGATTTGTTGTTAGTTAATGAACCTAACATAATGTTTTGTATTCATCATAGTTACCGTGTGCCCTTTTTTGGCATCTCGTACATTGGAGGTTGAATATTACAACAACCTTACAGAAGGTGATGACCTCCTACCACCCTCGCTTAAGGAGGATGTTGATAAGGGTGATGATGAGATGCCTGAGAAATTGGCTAAGGCTGCCAAGCAGTCGAATATTTTTGCAGAAGATGCCTTAGAGGAGGAAATAGTCGCAGCTTCATCCAGACAGCATCCTTAATTGTAGTCCCAACCTCTTCTTCAACCTCATCCCATAATTACCAGCATCTAGTAGAAAGGTTGGAGAGGGTGGAAGCAACGCAACACTCGATGGAAGCGAAACAACTATCGATGGAAGGTCAACTGAAGACTGTCATTGAGAATCAGCATTCCATGATAGACCAGATTGCTAAGATCGTGGCTTCGTTAGAAGAAGCACCTTCGAGAACACCATTTGATGAGAATCAAATGGCCACGTCGGACCAGATTGCTAAGATCGTGTGTCACTTAGAAGCATGTTCGTAGCACATTGACGTGGCTTAGCACATGTTGAGGAGGCGTATCAGTAGCTTCCTAGGTCCATACCACAAAAAATTGTGGTTATGAGCTCCTTTTTTTGTCAATGGGTTACAACTTTTGACGACATGTACCATAACAACACATGGAAGTTTACTTGGAATCCTCAGTGTGTAGAGTTTCTCACTGGGATGGATGAACAAGCCATGCCTTCTTGGAAGGGAAAACAACGTGCACTGGTGTTAGACCTCCGGTTTACGGTGGAGGTGGCAAATTCCTGATTGGAAGATTACAATCTTTGATGATGTTACGGTCATTTCTCTAAAAAAGCAAGAGAAAATAATGAGGCCTTGTTGTCACCTCCTTCCCTCTCTGATAAAGGCTTCTTTATTGTTTAAATATAACCCAAAGCTGAAGTCCTTAAAAGTACACAGACTCTCGAAGTTCGAATGACGTCGGCTGGGAAAAGAGGAGGTCCCTCAAGCCTAGCATAGGTAATTTTTTTGATTACATAAGTTGGGTACTACTTTTATCTCATATGTTTAATCTTAATGCTATTAATTTTGCAACAAGATTGTAGGATGTACGTCATTAAGTATATAGAGCATCATCTGCAAAAACTTCTCCTCACCCAATCACAGAGTTGGACATTTTGACTTTCCAGGATAAATGGGTTGTTGACCTATTCTTTCAGAACTTCACACCTTGACGTGGAAATATTATTGCATTTTATTTTGAATTTCATTGGAACGTGGACATTTGTTTGTAGTTTACTTTTTAAAACATTAAGAGAAGTTGAAGTATATTAGAAAATGACAGTGGTATTATTACGATAATTCGGTTCGGTAGTAGAATAATAGGAACGCGAGTGTTGCGCTCGATATAAGCTCGACAACGTAGATTCTTTCGAGTCAATGCAATTGGTCCTTCCCTTTCCTCCAAACATAGATAGGATTGACGGGCTCAATAAACACTTGATATGAGCTCGACGGTACACTCCACTGCCAATGACATGGTTATTGAGGATGTTTTAAACGTTTCATTTACCTTATCACCAAACGTCAACTCAGCAATTAAGAGGGAAGCGTAAAAACTGTACCAATGTGTGGTTCGATGTGACCTCGATATGATGAATCAGGACATTACACAGTGTTGGGATCGATGATCACGATACGTACTTGATATAAGCTCGATAGGTTACACGACTATCAATGACACATTTATTAAGGGTGTTTTCGACAATTTGATTTCCTTCTATCAAAAGGTCACGTCAGTTATGAGCGAAGTTTGAAAAATAGTACCAATGGGAGGCTTGATATGCACGCGATATGATGAAGAAAGAGAGTTCTCAACATGTTTATATGGCTGCCCAATATGAGTTTTGTAAGGGGGCTCCAGTGTGAGATCATACTTCAACTTATCAACATCGAATGCCTTGTGCAAATTTTCGAGTTGTAAGTACGTTACATCCTTTTCTATCATGATCCCTTTACTATTGTCATCCTTGAAAAGTCAATCTCTACCGTCCATTTCCCGACCACCATTGTACCAGACAATACATTAACAATCAAACATGATATGAGAAAAAACAAAAAAGTCAAACCAGTGCATTCCAAAATATTAATTGTAATCCATCGAGGGTCTATCGAGACGATATCGAGTATTCCCATCAGCCCGCATTGTCTATCACGTATTGTCGAGTACCATCAAACATGATCGGGCTCTAAAAGAATTTTAACTATCGAGCATTGTCTATCGCGTACCGTCGAGTACCATCAAAAAAATTCATGCATTGATCTTTATCGAGCTCAATCGAGCACAACTACCCAACAAAAGGAAGGTTCGAACAAAACTTTAACGAAACAACAAGCACATCAAGATATTGATAGATCAACTCGAAAATGGAAAGAAAATGAAACCACGTAACACTCACCTCAATATTTAACAATTTCACTTACTCATTCTCCATGTTGACCAGTTGTTCCTATAAGAACACTAAAACAAGTTGAGCATTCCAGTGGGGTCTGACGAACTAAGTGGGAGACGATCTCAGCTCGATATTGCATATTGTGGGATTGGTTTGGTCTCCACTCCCAATTGAAAATTTTGAGCTGGATACGCCTGAAAAGATAAACAAAAAGAGAGAAAAATGTTGTTGCTTGTTAATTAGTCAAATGGAATGATCACATGATTTAGGCAGTGATATTTTTGAAAGAAATGGAAATATAAATATATTTTTAAGAAGATGCCCAAGTAAGTCAAATTTTTGTTTGTAAGTAATGTAAGAGCAAACCATAAGCATCCTACCAATTCCCCGAAATAATTGAATAAAGATCCAAGCAAAATAAATAAATTCAGATAGTCCTTAAACACTTTCCATGAAACCAAGCGATCAACTCGATAATCTAAAGGGGACCCGTTGTTTATCAAGAGAAACTGTCACACGGTGCACCTTTGCTTTTACCATATGATATTGTGAATTTATTAAGTCATCCATGTATAAAACCTCAAAAGATTATTTCGAATATGACCTCAAAATATCAACAACGAATAAATATTGGAAAGCGATCGTAGCGAGGTAGAACAAGTAAATTAGCAGGCTCAATACGTTGCATGCGGTAGATATATAGTAATTCGCAGCCTCAATACGTTGCACGTCATTTCGCAATCACTATTTCATTAATTAATTAGTGAAGTAATCGATTAATCGAGTCATGTTTATCCACAGTTTTGGTGAACAAACCTCCAGCTGGCTCTTCTATATAATACCCCAAACACCAGTGTTTTCATCACACTCAAACCTAGCTAATATGGGAGCAAAGAAACTGATAGCTTCCGTTGCCTATCTAGTGTGGGAGGACCTCACGGTCGCCTTGCCGGGCTATGGCGGAACCCATCTTGAGAAGAAGCTTATACAACGATTAATGGGGTACGCGATGCCCGAGTCACGGCCAAAATGGGGCCTTCTGGCTCCGGAAAATCCACTCTTCTTGACTCTCTTGCAGGTAATTGGACAAGTAATTAAGTAAATAGATTAATATTTTATCAATAACATGAAAACATTGAAGTACGAATTCAACCAAGTGTTACGTTAAATGTTGTCCGTTGGTTTGTTAAAATGTGTTTTAATTAAGCAAGGAGGATTGCTAACAACGTTGTCACGACTGGAACGGTTCTCCTCAATGGGAAGTAGAGAAGGTTGGATTTTGGAGTTGTGGTAAGACTTTTTTTATCCACTGATAATTGCACGGTATAAATTCATAGTCAACTGTTCTTCCTTTATTTAGGAATATAGGTGAATATCGCTTTCTCAATCAAAGCTATAAATAGGACAAAAAAAAAGAGCTATCCTATACCGACGTGGGTTCGACGAATTGTACTTGTGTTGGCTTGTAAGCATTAATTGGTTAATGTGTTTTAATCAAAGAAAAGGATTAGACCAGATCAATGAAGCCGCAAACAACTGCTTTTGCAGCACAAGAGGGATCCTCAAATAATTTCCAAAATTGAATTGGCCAATCTGCAATTCGTTCTTCTGTTTGAAAACCTATTTTGGCAAAACAGAATTTAATATTAAACTTAAAGTCGTTTAACACGCCTGAGGCGATATTAATGAGTAATTTACAAACACATAATTGGTACGTATGTTGTATAACCAAATTAGACATAGAGAAAATGTTTGAAATTAATTTTCAGAAATTGATGGACAAAGATTTGATTTCCTTATTTTTGCACTCTTACGAAGGCCAAAAGAAACCCCTTCAAAAATCAAAATAACTCACTATGCAAACCATCCATTCAATTACTATCACTTTTGACATGTTTTTACTTGTTCTCATGAACCAAGGCATATGTGACACAAGAGACCACCCTCCTGGGAACCCTAACGGTGAGGGAGACCCTAAACTACTCGGCCAACCTCCGGCTCCCAAGCACCATGTCCAAGGAAGACGTAGCCTTAACGGTCGAGTCCACCATAGAGCAAATGGGTCTATCGGACTGCGCCGACACCCCGATTGGATGTTGGCATCTAAGGGGCATAAGCGGTGGAGAGAGGAAGCGTCTAAGCATTGCACTTGAATTGCTTACAAGACCACAATTTCTGTTCCTCGATGAACCCACTTCCGGCCTAGACAGCGCATCGACGTTGATGATTATGATGACACTTAAACAGATGGCCGAGGATGGCAAGACCGTAGTTACTTCCATTCATCAGCCTAATAGTGAGGTTTTTACTCTTCTTGATGATCTTTGCCTATTATCCGGCGGGGAGATGGTGTACTTTGGTGAAGCGAAGAGAGCTACACAGGTATTTTACATTTCATTTGATATTTACACCAGAGCTTCCAATTCAAAGAACTACGTTTTGAATGTACATAATTAATTACGACTGCGCACACCTTATCACACCAATTGGACTGATCACAAGGACCTCATTGAAACTTGAAGTTAGTTAGAATTAACTATAAATCTTTTAAAGAAACATCCCTATATTTTGTCATTTATTGGTATCCATCAAGTATCAGAATTGCTTTATTCTTGTTGAATAGAATGTGGGCATGACAAGAAAGTTTTATTGAACTTCCTCTAGATAAGTTGACCTACAAGCGATTTCCTCAACTTTAGTTAATGGGAATCCCAGTAGCTGCATTTTACAATTGTATGTGTAATTTTCTTTTCCTTATACTTTCGGGAATTATGCGTGTTCATCTTCATTCCATTAAATGATAAAAACGTAAAAAATATAAACCTGAGAATATAGTTTGGCTTGGATCAGGAAGTCAACACATCACGTGAAACCCGAACGTGAACTCCACGGTACTTGATTACACACATTCCTCGTACTGTACAGTTAACCACACAACATTATATATACTATACAAATAGAAGGCCGAACAAGGCCCACAACGTCTTATTGACGATGGTGTGTTACTTGGGCATGTATTATTTGTTTATCAGTCTTATTTAATAAGCACGAGTACGGGTACGATTTTCGTACATATTTAAAAAATTTATCCGTTTACTCATACCTACTTTACTCGTTTAATAAAAGGGGTAGGTTTGGGTATACTTCTACCCATCATCTTTAACCTATTTACCCATTTAATTATTTAATTAGTATATAAATTAATATATAGTTAAAATAATAAAAAGTGAGGTTTTTGTTGGCAAAAGTGGTTGTTTTGAGACTTGTTTGTGAGAAAATTGGTGATTTCTCATCGTTTTGATTTAATTCTTAATATCAAAAATCGTAAATTTAGTATTTTTTTGGCTTAAATCTTTCTCATTCGATGATTAGATTCTTCCAAGTTGTGTTTTGTTAGCAAAAGTATCCATTTTGATAGTAAAAATTATTACATACCAGTTTTTATTAAACGGATATGAGACCGCGATCGTCAACAATATTTAAACGGATATATACCTACACCCGTTTAGTTAGGCGAGTATGGATATGGGTACGAGCATACCCAATCCCTTTACACCCTAATTGACACGTCCATCGACAAACCCATGTTGCCACTTGGTCTTATCTTCAATCTCCGGTGACACTTGGAGATCCCATCACTCCACCTGTAAGATTCATGAATACAGGTAAATTTTCATTTGTTCTTTTAACATTTATTGTTATTTAACGATGAAATGAAAAGTAGATAAGTACCGAGAAAAGGAAACAAAGAAACTAGTAGTTGTTTTGCAGCTAATAGAATCCAAAATGACCAAAATTTAGTTATTTAACTTGTTGGGAAAAAAATCATCCCATTTTAGGTGCATATATGTACATTAGTTGGATAAAGCGCTAGTGAATGTAGGAATGCAACATCAATTGGTTACTTTCGTCAATAGTGTCCATCAACAATCCCAGCTGCCAACATTTGGCAAAGATATGCACGACACAACACAGTCCACATGTCAATGTAACATATCACATCTCCATAATATCGTAATAATTGTGACATAAACTTGAGATGTGGTTCCTTTCAAACAGTGGAATAGTGGGGCTGTACTTTGTTTTTTAAATATTTCTTAAGACTTATACATCCATTCAAGCTTGGAATGGTCTGTTGTACTTCAAATAACTACCTACATCAAGAGTGGGAATTTTAGGTTCACCGTTTGGCATCACCATGCATTTGAAGTAAGAGTAAGGATAAGCTCGTGCACAATTCAAGGAGAACAATATAATTATATGTAGTGTTTAGTAATCACCTTTACCAATTGAAACTCGTCTTAAACTTTATTTATAACGTCCGGTCTCCCAACCCGCATTGAGTGCGAGTGCGGTCTGTCACCTACAAGTCTACTAACCCACAACACCATCCCTTAATTATTACCACAAAAGCTTAAGTCAATTGAGTGGTGTAGTAATAGACTCATGTCATCATTATATCTCACACTACTAATTTTTCATTAGCCGATTTGAAACTAAATATTGTGATTTTATAGCCTATCCCACTTGAATATCTGACGTCATCTTCAAGGTTAAGCCATTATCAGTTACCAGGCACTGTGAGATTCTACAAGTAGCTCACATTCTCTTGGTGCGACACTTAGTTCTAACAATTCCGGCTGGTGAAGGCTCTGATACCATTTGTAACGTCCTGTCACTCAAGAGTCCACTAGCTCACAACACCATTTCTTAATTATTATCACAAAAACTTAAGCCGATTGGGTGGTGTAGTAGTAGACTAATGTCATCATTATATCACACGCTACTAATTTTTCATTAGTCGATGTAGGACTAAACATTGGGTGTTACATTATTAGTCTGTAATTGATTTTTACTGTAAAGATAAAATATACTCATGTTAATTCTAGAATGAATATACTGTGACGATGCAAGTATATTTGACTGTGGTATTAATTGTAGCTGACTATGAAATGCACATGATTAAGTACTTAATTCTTTGTTAGATAATTCCCGAGTAACTATTGGATGTCGTTCTCAGCGTTGATCAAATTAGGTTGTATTTGAATGCAATAGTTAAATTGCAACTGTTATATCCTAACCCTTGCTTATGGGTTAATTGTGTTTAGGTGGTGGATTAGAGGAGATTGAGATGGACGACTGAGATATGTTGGGAGAATTGTATATAAAGGTTATTTTCTCTCTGTCATTTTCTCACTCTCTCACCTGCACGTCTCTCTCTCACCTCACTCCCGCTCACATCTCTCTTCCATAGGTGAGCTAGAAGCTCCGTTTTGGTGCAGTTTGTGCGAGATTGGGAGGTGCTCAAACGATTCTCGGAGTCGAGGCGATCGAGTTCGAGGAATACGCCGGAGAGGAAGAGGTTTTGCGAGGAAACGCTCGCCGTGATTCTTCAAAGGCTTCTTCAAGCCTTAAAGTTATGTCAAGTTTTACTTTGATACTCACATATGCTTTCGTGAGTGTTGGAGTGGTCGATGGTAGGCCGGAAGGGTCGTCGGACTAGTTCAGCAGAGTTCAGCAATGGAACGACCGTTTTGTGGTTCGATCGACCGGTCGTAGTGTATTTTGGGAGGTATCTCCCGCACCGATCGAACAATAACCTGGCGTGGTCGACTGATTGTGCATTTTGAATGAGAAGGTGGAGACTCTGGGTGATTTCGGTCGAACGGGTGCCCTTTGTTGTTCGACCGAAAGCACTGTCGTAAGTCGGTTGGGGGCGTTGACTATCCAAACGGTCGACCGCCTGTTTGACTCGTCCGACCGATGACTTAAATGACTTCAAGTCTGTTCGACCGTTGTTATTTCGGTCGACCGGTATAGTTTGGTTTGATCTTATGTTCTACTGGTAGTTTTCGGTCGACCGTGGGCTTTATTTGTGTTCGACCAATTGTGCTTGTTTGAGCAAGAAGAGGATTTTACTGGATCTTTTCGATCAAACGGGTCCCCTTTGTCGTTCGACCGGTTAGTGGGTTTTTCGGTTGGGTAAATCCGCTGGAGGGGGATTTTGTCGACCGAAGTGGTGGTTTTGTCCGACCGATTATGGCCAGTTGTGCATCGGTTGCATGAGCAGTTGGGGTGTTGAGTTGTGTGTTGATCCGCCTCGAGGGCAACGAGTACAGACATTTTGGCCTGGGAGAAAGATCGTGGTTGTGGCTCTGAGGAGCGGGTGCCTTGTGTGCACGTGTTGTTTGGGCTTGGGGTGAGAGGACCCTTGAGACCCGTGGTCGATGGTTTTCCGGGTGTGCCTTGTGTGCACGTGTTGTTGTGGGGTTGGGGTAAGAGGACTCTTGAGACCTGTGGCCGCTGGTTTTCCGGTGGTACCTTGTGTGCATGAGTTATTGTGGGGCTGGGGTGTGAGGACCCTTGTGACCCATGTTGTGGCGTCAACTGTGGTTGGGAGAGAGATCCCGAGAACCCAGTTGGACGGTGGCAGTTGTGATATATTGCATTTTCATATCATGTTTCATATTTGTTCATTTCATATGTTGAAGAGTTTGGCATACGGAGTTTCCTTATGGGAAACTCAGGCATAGTTTGTGGTTGCATTTTAGGTTGTAAACGTATATAGGAGGTGGTGACTGAGGGCGGGAGTACTTGGACCAAATCTTGTCTTCTGTAGTTTTGAGGTTGATGATTATACTTGTATATATATTGTATATCTTTTGCTGTTCTAATCATCTTTTGACTCTTGTATCGTACGATGTATCACTTTATATATTATATGTGGTTTTGGTAACGTACCCGGTGTTTGATTCTTGTATCTTTTAAAAGTTTAAATTTTCCACTGTTTCGGGGCATAACAATTTGGTATCAGAGCTTTTGGGTTCCGGTGTACTTGTCCAAAGAAACCACCTTAGAGGTCTTGCATTTAGTTGTCATTCATTATGCATGCATAATCATTGAATCATTTTCGTTTCCTGACCTCTTGTGTAAATATCTCCGAGACGTGTGAGGCCACCTTCACGTTATAGGGCACTAATGAGGAGACTAGTGAGGACAGGGAGGAGGAGAGGAGGACCATTCAGGGGACTCTGGGTCGGTTGGGCGAGTTTCTCGAATTCCAGTCTGCCCAGTCTGAGCAGGCAGGTGCAGTGCTAGACCGATTTATGCATCAGCACCCTCCTTCTTTTTAATGGTAATGGTGATCCAAAGGCATATAAGGATTGTATCTTCAAGATCTGGAAGATATTCAGAGCTATTGGTTGTCCTGCAGCGAGACGGGTGGATCTGGCCACCTATGTTTTGGATGGTGAGGCAGCCAACTGGTGGAGGTCTAGCTCTGTAGTGGTGTTTGAGGATAGTGAGGAGGTGGGCTGGGAGGAATTCCTCGCGGAGTTCAACCGGCAGTATTTCTCGCAGACTGTACGTGACAGGAAGAGGGAGGAGGTCCTGGCACTTGAGCGGCGAGAGATGACACTAGCAACTTATATTAGCAGATTTCACATTTTGGAGCATTACTACCATGAGATTTATGTGACTCAGGAGCAGAGGACTCGAGTCCGAGGGTTGAGGACGTAGTTCAGATCTCGTGTGACCACGAGTATGCTGCAGACTTTAGCTGATGCAGTGAAGTTTACGACGATCATTGATCAGGACTACCATGAGACGGTAGAGGCCAGGAAGACGCAGTCGAAGACGGGCGCACGTCCCAGAGGTCAGTCTTCGGGGAATCCAGGCAAAAGGCCCCAGATTGATGATGGTGGAGCATCGGAGTCTGGGTAGTGTAGGCGGTGAGGTGGTGTTCATCCCGGGCGTTAGTGCGAGCACCATCCTGGTGCGTGTCATGGTTGTGGCCAGATGGGTCATTTCATTCGTGCTTGCCCGAGCAGATCATGCGGGACTGGTAGTCGACTGGGATCGTCCTCAGCCAGTGGAGCGGGACCGAGTCAACCTATTGCACCCTCTCAGCAAGGGAAGAGTGCTGATGGTGTTTTCACCATCCAGGCGGAGGAGACTAGAGACTCAAGTGTGGTGGTGGAAGGTACACTTTATGTTGACGATTTGATAGCTAGAGTGCTTTTCGATTGCGGGGCCAAACAATAGTTCATCTCTGAGCAATTTGCGAGCGTGTTAGGCCATACCCCTGTGATGTTGACTGCCACTTTGGAGGTTAGCACATCCCTGGGTTTAGTGGGCATTGTGGGGAGCTTTCTCCCCGGTGTCACAATTATTTCAGGAGACCAAGAGTTCCCAGCATACCTGGTCTTGTTACCGATGGTGGACTTTGATGTCATACTTGGGATGGATTGGTTGTCCTCATACGATGTTCGAGTCTTGTGCCGAGAAAAGAAAATTTTGATTTCGAGGAAGGATCTTCCTGATTTGCTGATCAAGGGGACGAAGGACAGAGGAGGTCGAGTTGTGGTGTCAGCAGTGAGGGCACGGAAGATGATCTATCAGGGTTGTAGGGCTTTTATAGCCACTCTTGTGGTGTTAGATCTAGAGGTGAAGAAATTGGAGGACATTGAGATTGTTCAGGATTTTGCAGAGGTGTTTTCTGATGAGATCACCGGTCTGCCACCCCCACAGAGAGATTGAGTTTTGTATCGACTTGGTAGCTGGGACTACACTGCAGTCGATGGCTACGTATTGGATGGCGCCTGCTGAGTTAGCAGTGTTGAAGAAACAGTTGCAGGATCTGTTGGATACAAGTTTGATCAGACCCAGTGTCTCACCTTGAGGAGCTACAATGCTCTTCATGAAGAAGAGGGATGGCTCGTTGAGGATGTGTATCGACTACAGGATGCTGAATAAGGTTACCATTAGGAATCAGTATCCTCTACCCAGGATCAAGGACCTTTTCGATCAGTTGCAGTCAGCAATGATGTTCTCGAAGATTGATATGTGATCTGGTTATCATCAGTTGAGGATCAGAGAGGCAGATATCCAGAAGACAACATTAAGGATGAGGTACGAGCACTACGAGTTCTTAGTGATGTCGTTTGGGCTAAAGAATGCACCTGCAACGTTTATGGATCGGGTGAATCAGATGTTTCAGCCGTATCTCGACAGCTTTGTGATTGTCTTCGTGGATGATATTTTGGTATACTCACCCGACAGAGAGGAACATCAAGAGCACTTGAGGATCATGCTTAGCATTTTGAGGGATTTGTAGCTCTATGCTAAGTACAAGAAATGTGAATTCTGGTTAGGTCGGGTGGCCTTTCTGGGACATGTGGTATCAGCAGACGGGATATCAGTAGATCCAGCGAAGGTTGAAGTTGTGACTCAGTGGAGAGCTTCAACCACCGTGTCAGAGATAAGGAGTTTTATTGGTTTAGCAGGTTATTATCGTCGGTTTATTCAGGACTTTTCCAGACTTGCTTCCCCACTGACGGCGTTGACGTAGAACGGTGTCAGGTTTGTTTGGTCCCCGAAGTGGGAGGACAACTTTCAGGAGCTGAAGAGGCGCCTGATGATGGCACCGATTCTGACGCTCCCGAGTGGCAGCGGAGGCTATGTAATATACAACGATGCTTCAGGAATTGGTTTGTGCTGTGTTTTGATGCAGCACAGGAAGGTAGTGGCGTACGCTTCGAGACAGTTGAAGGTACATGAGAAGAACTACTCCACCCATGATTTGGAGTTAGCCGCGGTGGTTCACGAGCTGAAGACCTGGAGGCGTTAGCTGTATGGAGAGCAGTTTGAGGTCTTCACAGATCACCAGATCCTGAAGTATTTGTTTTCATAGAAGGAGATGAACATGAGACATCGCAGATGGCTCGAGTTTATCAAGGATTACGACTTCACCATCTCGTATCATCCTGGGAAGGCAAATTCTGTTGGAGATGCCTTGAGTAGGAAGGTGGAGCTGTCAGTTGCTAGTTTATGCATTCAAGAGTGGATGTTGCTCGAGGCCTTGTCAGAGTGGAGACCGTTCATGGAGGACTCTGAGGGGGTAGTGATTGTTGGGATTCGGGTCAAGCCACATACCGTCTCTCGAGTTGTGCAGGCTCATAGAGCAGATGATGATCTAGCCAGTCTGATGCAGCTGGTTGCTAAAGACGTGTCTGACTTCAGTGTGGGAGTAGATGGTGTCGTGAGATTCAGGGGTCGGATCTGGGTGCCGAGAGAAGATGATCTGGGAGATGAAATCATGGAGGAGGTACACAGAGCCAGATATTCCATTCACCCAGGGAGTACAAAAATGTATCAGGACCTGCAGCGGAATTTCTGGTGGAAAGGGATGAAGTGAGACATAACCGACTTCGTGTCCAGATGCTTGGTTTGTCAGCAAGTAAATATTGAGCACCAGCGACCAGCAAGCCAGTTGCAGAGTATAGATCTGCTAGAATGGAAGTGGGAGCACGTGATGATGGATTTCGTCACCGGGTTGCCGAAGACGAGGAAAACTTACGACGTGATTTGGGTTATAGTTGATCGACTGACTAAGTCAGCACACTTTCTGGCTATTAGGACGACTTTACCTTTGGAGGGTCTGGCGAGGCTGTACATTAAGGAGATAGTCCGATTACACGGAGTGCCAGTGAGCATTATCTCTTATAGAGATCCAAGGTTCACATCTCGATTTTGAGGTAGTCTGCAGAAGGCTTTAGGGACTCAGTTGAAGTTCAGCACAACTTTTCATCCGCAGACAAACGGTCAGTCTGAGAGGACCATCCAAACGTTAGAGGACATGTTGAGAGTGTGTACTCTGGAATGGGCAGGACACTGGGATAAGCATTTGTCGTTGATCGAGTTTGCCTACAACAACAACTATCATTCGAGCATTGGGATGACACCGTACGAGGCTCTGTATGGTCGGTTTTGTAGATCACTAGTATGCTGGAGTGACGTGGGCGAGAGACAGCTGGTTACGCCAAAGATCTCTCAGATGTATACTGAGAAAGTCAATGTGATCAGACAGAGATTAGCGACAACTCAGAGCCGACAGAAGAGTTACGCAAATAAGCGTAGGCGAGAGTTGAGGTTTGAGGTAGGCGAACACATATTCCGGAAGATTTCACCAGCTCGAGGAGTGATGAGATTTGGGAAGAAAGGGAAGCTCAATCTGAGGTACATTGGACCGTTCGAGATTCTTGATCTATTTGGAGAGGTTGCCTACCGTATTGCTTTGCCGCCTCAGTTTTCGGGTCTTCACAACGTTTTCCACATTTCAATGTTGAGGAAGTACGCTGCCGATCCGTCACACGTGATTGAGATTAGTGTTCCCGAGATCAATCAGGACTTATCTCTTGAGGAGAGACCAGTGGAAATTGTGGATTGGATGGAGCACCACCTCAGGAGGAAAATAATCCTGATGGTGAAGGTCAAGTGGTAGCATCATAGTGAGCGTGAGGCCGCTTGAAGAGGACGTCCGGATAAGTATCCGGAGTCATTTGGTAAGGGTTTGGTTCTAATTTCGAGGATGAAATTCCTTTAGGAGGGTAGATTGTTATATCCTAACCCTTACTTATGGGTTAATTGTGTTTAGGTGGTGGATTAGAGGAGATTGAGATGGACGGTTGAGATATGTTGGGAGAATTGTATATAAAAGGTTATTTTCTCTCTCTTATTTTTTCACTCTTCCACCTGCACGTCTCTCTCTCACTCTCTCCCGCTCACATCTCTCTTCCTTAGGCGGTCCAGAAGCTCCGTTTTGGTGTAGTTTTGGTGAGACTAGGAGGTGCTCAGACGATTGTCGGAGTCGAGGTGAACGAGTTCGAGGAATTTGCCGGAGAGGAAGAGGTTTGCGAGGAAACGCTCGTTGTGATTCTGCAAAGCACTAGTGCAAAATAGTCTTTACTCGTCGCCCAACAGACGTCGGCTGTTATAACAGTCGACGTCTAGTAGGATAGACGTCGGTCGTTACAAAAGCCGACGTCTATGGGGTACTATAGACATCGGTTGTTTTAATACCCGTTGCATCCGACATCTATACCCTATAGACGTCGGATGTTATCGACACCCGACGTCTATACCCACATCCATATAGACGTCGGGGTATAGACGTCGGCTGTCGATAACATCTGACGTCTATAGGTCTTAAAGAAATCGAATAGTTACATTTTGTCATTCATCCAGACAAAAACCCAACCAAACCCAAGTCATTCCGCGACCGAACCCTTCTCCGCGACCGACCTCCGACCGATCGGCAGCAAACTCCAGCACCGCAGTGACATCCCAACTTCTCCTCCCGTTCTCCGGCCCTCTCCTCCGTCTTCCTCCACATCCCTAACCACTATAAGAGTTTCGTTTAGTTTTGTTTGGTTTAAGTTCGGATTTTAAGTGCAGTTTTGTGTATTGTCTATCTTGATAAACGTCTCCTCTTGTTCGAATCTAATGCCAATCGCCGGATAGGCAAATTGTTCCCCAATTTTGATGTTCGATCTTGATCCGTATTTGGATTTTTCAGTTGAGTTGAAATGTGGATAACGTGTTCTTTAGTTTTTTTATTCTGTGTTTGGAACGAATTCGGTTGGATTCGGTAGGGTTTGTGCTGTTTGCATTGTTTATTTGTTGATAGTTGGTGGAGATTTGTGATGCATTTGGCTGTTAATTGTGTGAAATTGATTTTTTTTGCATGTCGGATTTGGTGTTGGTTATTTATGATTTGTTTGTGGTCTTGTGTCTGTTGAAAATGATTTAGTTTGTGATTAAATGCATGGTTTGTTGTTGTTGTTGTATGCGGTTTATGTGTTGTCTAATTAATCAATTACCAGTCAAGTGTGGTTTAGATCTATCAATATTTGGCAGTCGCGGGAGGACGTACGTTCGAGAAGAAGGACGCGCGTTTCCTGGTTCGTGATTCCACTCATTTTGTCTCTTAGTTTGAATGTTTGTTAGTAATATTTCCGTTGTGTGTTGAAACTGATGCATTGTAAAATGTTTGGAAGAAATATAAATATATAGCAATAAATTGTATGTTTGTGTCCACTTAGTATGTATTTGTCAATGGAGTTTCTGAAAGGAATGTGTTCTACAAGTTTTACTTTTATATGTCAATTGTTATGAATTGAATGTGCAAACATTTTGTTCCTTGATTATGGTATTAACCGTAGAGCGCTTGGTCCTTAACCGTAGAGCTCTGAAAGATAATGGTTTACATAAATCAAAAGTTATTCACAATCATGGTAATTAACATGAAACATTAATTACCGAGATAAGATTGTCGTGTTGGTCATCGATTGTTGCGACTCTACAAATAATTGACGACACGAGTATATAAAAGAGGAAAATATTACTTTTATATATTGAATATACCTAACAAGTAAGACATTATGGAATTGTGTTTCATGTCATTAATATTTAATGTGTCTTGGATCCTAAGATATGAGACTTATATCTTTTCACTCAAGAAGTGCTTAATTTGATTATTGCAAAAGCTATCAATAAGTGTAGTGATAATGGCAATAGTTGGTTGAGCATGACTTGTGCTGCAAAAAGATAACTAGTCAAACGATTATCATTGTCCCTCTTAATTGAGTGATGATATTAGTGGACCCCTTGATAAAGCAAAATTATAATGTGCACAATGTAACTTGAGTTAAGTTACATAGTTATAATTAGCTTAGAGAGATCAAGAAATGAATATAATACAAAGATGACACATTTCTACTTTGTATATATTCTTAATATCATGAGGCAAGGGACAGACACAAGTGGTGCACTTACCTCACTAAATGGATCGTGTTTTGGTTCGGGTGGAACAAAGACATCTATGCTAATTGAGTAACTATAATGTGTAGCTAGATACCGCCTATAGTTAGAGATATTAAGTGTTTAACATCTCTACCAATTTGGCTTAGATCCTCCTATAGGTCACACCACAAAACTGGGAAACAAGAGGTTTGATTTTAAGTTCATATGATGTGTCGGGTTTCATATGAATATATGACACATGTGGTGAATGAATAAAATCAATATGTCATGAGAATTGACATAATTAGAATCATAATAAATTCATATGAGGTATATATATTATGATGTGTAATAATTTAATATTACATATGACAATATATTATATAAGATGTGAATTTGCTAAAAACCCCAAAAGGTCAAATTTTGTTGGAAATAAATCCAAAATTTGACAAAGGCAAAATCGGGGTACAGGTGAACCGTTCATGGTTCGGTCGACCGGGGTATCTTCGTATCGGTTAACCGAATAGGGAACGGGTAAGCAAAATTGGTTGACCGAAATTTTCTGGAGTGCCTGGACAATCGGGTTAGGTTAACTGAGTGTGCACGGTCAACCAGGAAGTATTTTCGGTCGACCGAAGGTGACCCGGTCATCCGATGACTATGTCCCAGGAGCGATTTTGGTGCTTCAACGGTAGACCAATTAAAAGACGTGGTTCGTCCGATTTCTTCCAGGGAATTATTGTCATAAGGATTCAGTCGACCGTCTAGCTCACGGTGCACCGAACACGTGTTGTAACCGAATGGTTCGGTTGACCGAATAATACTCGGTCTACCGAACAAGAACGATTCTGTCTGAATTATTAAGAGATTAATTAGATCATGGGTGGATTAATTCCAGATTTAATTAAAACGTTTTTTGTCGGTGATTCTGTGGAAATTAGAGATTAATTTAGGAGAGAATAAACAATGGATCATGGCTAAAGAATAACTCTTGATAAGGATGTTTTGGGAGACTATAAAAGGACCCCTACTCCTACTTGTTTAAAAACTAATCCAAAATTCTTTCTTCATTAATCTCTTCTTAATCACCACGAAAATCTCTTAGTAAAATTAAGTTTGGAGATAAGAATCTCAGGAGACTTAAAGAGGGGTTATTAGCTAGATTTTAAACCTTGTTAGAGTTTGATTGGCTAGCCCATTTGTCTCTAATCTTGTTTAGAGTTTGGTGAACACTCGGAGGCAATTCCGTGGACGACTCAACGTGCAACGCGACTCCAGATCATCAAAAAGGTTTTAGAGAACCTTTAGGTATGATTCTACATTTGTGGATTATTTTAATAAATGTAGGTTGCATGTTATTTGAATAAAACACAAATAGATGTACATAAAATTGCTGAAAATATGAAAATTGATCTTGTATGTTGTATTAAATTTTTTAAAATATATACATACATAGGGATACGAAATCCTGCAGTGGTATCAAAGCTTTTAGTTCATATTTTCAACAATTAGACTATATAATTAATTTTAGTTTACCATCTACAATCAAAACAATTCATGTTTTATGTTTTTTTCGAGTTTTTCGATAGTTTTGTTGATTTAATTCTAATTGATTCTTTTGATAGTTTTAAATGTTTTAAAACACATCATGTGAATGTTAGAATTAAGATTTAGACTTATGTCTAATTTATAGAAATTTTTTTTAATTAAATGATTATTTTATAAGGAATCGACAAAACGAAAAAGGCATATGTTTATCTTTCTTTAAAACATTTATTTTTGGAAATTTGATAAACAACGGTTCAAATATTTTATGAAGTATTGATGCATAAAATCATTTTTAATGGATTTCAAATGATTTTAGAATTGTTTGATTTAGAGATGAAAGATAAACTAAATCGAGTAATATATAGTATATGTACGTGCGTTGCTCGAGTTCTCTAATGCAGGGATATGTGAGTTTATATGTTCCATCGAAGCCATGTGTGAATGAATGTGCATGTTATTATTATTCAATCACAGGGGCTTATGTATGTAAAAGCCAAATTTTATTTCTATGGGCTTATGTATATGTAAAAGCCAAATTTTATTTCTATGTATATGCATGCATATGAGAGGATTTTTACATCGGACGTGCACTAGACAATTTTTCAAAATTGAGAGATGCATATTTATATTTTTGCAATATCAACATCCATGGTGCAAGAGGAAGACGCTGAAGAAGCGCAAGGATCAAGGATCAAGGATCAAGGACGCGGGAACATATAAACTTACACGATGTTTGTGTGAATGGATTATTTATGTTTGTGTGCTTGATATATATGTGATTGTATGGATGAATGTTAGGATGTGTATAGATGATAAATATGCATGATCACCTAAATTCTAAAATCACATATAAATGTTTAAAATTGTCCAACCAAATATTAAGAGTATCTTTCTTTCTTATTTCATCAACTAGCAGCCATCAATCGAGGGATATTCTGCTCGCCCTTAGCGGGAGATAGCTTCCTCCATCTTTGGGAATAGTGGGAGATATAAGGTTGTCTATTGTTGTGCCACGAATATCTTTACGAGGTGCGATTCACCCTTAGTGGACACCGAGTATATTTGTTTTGTGAATACAATGGACAAACGTATCTCGTATTAAATGAAATAAGTTTTCTTAACAAGACCCGGAGCCCTAGCTCGGTTTTGAGAAAGAGAGTTTTTCTTACGAGGATCGGTCAAATTCCCTCTTAATTAAAACAACAAGAATCATAAGAGTTTGAAAAATGCAAACGTTGCGATATTTCGAAATGGTTATGATTAGAAAATGTTTTCTTACCTTGATTTTATAATATATCTGATAGCCCTTAGCTAGTTTATATTATAATTGATAGGATCTTGGATTGCTGCATTTATGGATAAATTTTTATTTACGGTATTGTTTTAAAACATAAAATTGACATTAAATCCCATATAATTTATTTTGTAGAAATGTCGAATATTCAACCTATTGTGCGATCTATGATTGAAAAACATCCTTTGGCAAATGATGGCTCAAACTTCATAAGCTGGCAACTCAAGCTCAATATCGTGTTGAAGTTTGAGAAACTATCTCATATTTTGGATGGTGAAATCCCAAAATTAAATGAGAAGGCAACCGATAGCGAGAGAGAGACAAAAGCCAAGTGGGAAGACCAAGAGAACCAAGTTCACGGTCTAATGTTGGCCTCCATGGGTGACTCGCTTCAAGCGAAATACTTGGATTCAAAACACAAGAAGACCATGGAAGCTTTAACAAAGATGTTCATGGATAGTGCTAGAAAAGAGCGCTATAAGACCACCATCGCACTTACAAGGTGCCACATGGCGGAGGGAACATCGGTATCCATGCATTTTCTCACGATGCAAGGATACCTTGAGAAGTTGTCGAAGCTCTCTTCCCCGATGTCCGATGACATTGTGGAAGATTTGATTCTTGGCTCTCTAGCCCCATTCTATAAGGACTTCATTATGAACTATCATGTGCGTGAGAAAGGGGTGAGTCTTGAGGAACTTCACAACGCTCTCAAAACGGCTGAATTTGACATGGGCAAGGGTCGGGACAAGCACGTCCTAGCCGTCCATCCAGGGAGCAAGAAGATCACCAAAGGTAAAGGCAAATTCACCAAAAATACGTCAATCAAGAGCAAGGGAGTAGGAGGTGCTCATGGGAGTGCCTCAAGGGGGAAATCTTTGAAATGTCTGACTCCCAACACGGAGTACTTTCACTGCGGTGAAAAGGGACACATCCGGTCAAATTGCCCCAAGTACAAGGAAGACCTTGACAATGGAATGATTGAACGTAAGCACCCCAAAAAGGCCAAAGGTATATTTGTTATTGAGATAAATTTAGCCACCTTTGTCAATGATTGGGTAATTGATACCGGATCTTGTGCTCACATAATTTCTAATGTGCAGCTACTAAAGGATAGGAAGGAACTCGTGAAAAACGAGATGATTTTGAAGGTCGAAAATGGTGTAAGCGTTACTGCGATTGCACAAGGTTCTGTGGAGCTTCAGTTATCTAGTGGTTTAAATTTATGTTTAAAGAATGTTTATAATGTGCATTCGATTAGCAAGAACATTATTTCTGTATCATGTTTGGATATGGATAATTTTAATATAAATATTTCAAATTCTTGCTTGTCTATATCGAAGAATGGTATTTTTTATGCAAATGCATTCGTAAGGAATGGTCTCTATTTGCTTGAATTAAATAATAAACAAATCTTAAACATCAGTAACAAAAGACTTAAAACTACTCACGTGAATGATACACTCTTGTGGCACTATCGTCTTGGTCACATAAATGAAAAACGCATCAAGAAATTGCAAGAAGCTAACCTTCTTGGTCAACATGATTTTAAATCATTGGAGACGTGCGAACCTTGCCTAATGGGCAAAATGACCAAGAGGTCTTTCAAGAAGAAATGACCGAGAGCGAATGACTTGTTGGATTTGATATATTCCAATGTATGTGGTCCGATGAGTACTAGTGCAAGAGACGGTTTTAGGTACTTCATTACATTCACGGATGACTATAGTCGTTATGGCTTTGTTTATCTAATGAGAAACAAAAGTGAATCCTTTGACAAGTTCAAGGAATTCAAGAATGAAGTAGAGAACCAACTCAACAAGCAAAATCAAGTCTCTACGAACGGATCGTGGAGGTGAGTACTTAAGTACCAAATTTGATTCATTCCTAAAGGAGTGTGGTATTGTACCACAGCTCACACCTCCCGGTACACCTCAGTGGAATGGGGTATCTGAAAGGAGGAATAGGACATTACTCGACATGGTTCGATCAATGATGAGTAAAGCTGAATTGCCACTTTACTTTTGGAGTTCTGCACTAGAAGCTGCAACTTACACACTAAATAATGTTTCATCCAAATCCGTAGAGAAAACGCCTTATGAGCTATGGAGTGGTAAAACACCTAAGTTCAATTTCTCAAGATTTGGGGTTGTGAGGCCTACCTCAAGAGATTGATGTCGACCAAACTTCAACCAAAAGTGGATAAGTGCTTCTTTATAGGTTATCCTCGTGAGACAAGAGGATACTACTTTTGGCATATAACCTCCAATCGAGTGATTGTAGAGAGGGATGTCGTATTTCTAGAAAAGGAATTTCTGGAAAGAATAAAAAGTAGTGGGAGTAGAGTTGTGCTTGAGGAAACTCAATATATTCTACAAGATCATGATATGAATGGTGACATTCAAGATCATGAAGGCCCAACCGAGGTTCCTTTGGTTAGTAGGAGCGTGAGTGAGAGACCCTCGCAAGAAATTGTGAGAGAAACTCAATCTTCCCCACCTAGTGTACGTTCGAGAATCGAACACGAACCAATTCCACAATAAATTATGGAAGAAGTTCGAGAAGTACACGTAGAACCAAAAGAACTTAGAAGGTCAATGAGGAAAAGGAAGAAACCCGATATGTATTTGGGACTTCATGAGATCATGGTACTTGATACCGATGATCCCTCGACCTTTCAAGAAGCAATGGAAAGAAAGGACTCCAAACTATGGCTTAAGGCCATGGAATCCGAAATAGAGTCCATGTATGATAATCAAGTATGGAACTTGGTTGACCTTCCTCAAGGGAAAAAGGTCATTCAAAATAAATGGATTTTCAAGAGGAAGATTGACATGGATGGGAACATGACAACCTACAAAGCGAGGCTTGTAGCAAAAGGTTTTACTCAAGTTCAAGGAATTGACTATGATGAAACTTTTTCACCGGTTGCCATGTTCAAGTCTATTCGGATTATGCTCGCTATTGCCGCATTTCATGATTATGAGATATGGCAAATGGATGTCAAAACGGCGTTCCTTAATGGGAACTTGGAGGAGGATGTGTACATGGTACAGCCTCAAGGTTTTGAAGATCCAAAGAATAGCGAGAAAGATGTAAGCTTCAAAGATCCATTTATGGATTGAAGCAAGCATCAAGGAGTTGGAACAAGTGCTTTGACGAAGAAGTAAAAAAGATTCACTTCGTCCAAAGTAAGGAAGAGCCTCGTATATACAAGAAGGTTAGTGGGAGCCACATAGTGTTCTTGATCTTATATGTCGATGACATACTCATGGGAAATCATATACCTTTGCTTGAGCAAACGAGAAGTTCATTAAAATCTGCATTTTCGATGAAAGATGTGGGTGAGGCTCAATACATCTTGGGAATCAAGATATATAGAGATAGATCCAGTAGACTCATTGGCCTAAGTCAACGTACATACATTGACAAGGTCTTGGAAAGGTTTAGCATGCAACTCCAAAAAGGGCAATGTGCCAATGAGTATGGGTGTGCAACTCAAGAAGTCTTAACGTGCTGAATTACGTAAAGACTTGGAGTACATGAAAGATATACCTTATGCTTCGGAATAGGATCAATCATGTACGCGATGACTTGCACAAGACCCGATGTCTCGTATGCTCTAAGCGTGACAAGTCGTCACCAATCCAACGCAGCTCCTGAGCATTGGACTGCAGTCAAGAATATTCTGAGGTACCTTAACCGGACCAAAGATAAGTTTCTTATTTTTGGAGGACAAAGGGAGTTAATAGCCGAGGGCTATTCGGATGCGAGTTTCATGAGTGATCCCGACGATAGAAGGTCACAATCAGGATACGTCTACCTTCTAAATGGTGGAGCTGTGAGTTGGCGTAGTTGGAAGCAAAGCACTACGGCCGACTCAACCACCGCTTCCGAAGTAATGGTTGTCGCTGAAGCGAGCAAGGAAGGAGTATGGATTAAGAAGTTCCTTGAAGAACTTGGAGTAGTTCCCTCGAGTGAGGGACCAGTAGAGCTATTTTGCGATAATAGTGCATTTATCTCCCAAATCAAGGATCCCAAATCACACCACAAAGTGAAGTACATAGATCGTAAGAACTTTGTCACACATGACTTCATCGACGAGGGCAAAATAAATTTGTTATAGGTGGACACAAACAGCAACACAGCTGATCCATTCACCAAACCTTTATCCCAAGCAAGGGCGAAATGCATTTCGAGTCCATGGGTCTGAGGAACCATGTGGATTGGCTTGATGAGTGATTAGAGAGGGTTACCCTAGTTATTATTGTTTTATACATTGAGAATGTATGTGAGAGAAAACTTTGATAACAAGTGGGACATTGAAAGGAATGTGTTCTAAAAGTTTTACTTTTATATGTCAATTGTTATGAGTTGAATGTGCAAACATTTTGTTCCTTGATTATGGTATTCGTCGTTTGGAAGTGTTAAGGAAGAGGCGCTTGGTCCTTAACCATAGAGCTCTGAAAGATAATGGTTTACATAAATCAAAAGTTATTCACAATCATGGTAATTAACATGGAACATTAATTACCGAGATAAGATTGTCGTGTTGGTCATCGATTGTTGTGGCTCTACAAATAATTGACGACACGAGTATATAAAAGAGAAAAATATTACTTTTATATATTGAATAGACCTAACAAGTAAGATATTATGGAATTGTGTTTCGTGTCATTAATGTTTTACTGTGTCTTGGATCCTAAGATATGAGACTTATATCTTTTCACTCAAGAAGTGTTTCATTTGATTATTCTCAAAAGCTATCAATGAGTGTAGTGATAATTGCAATAGTTGGTTGAGCATGACTTGTGCTGGAAAAGATAGCTAGTCAAATGATTATCATTGTCCTCTTAATTGAGTGATGATATTAGTGGGCCATTTGATAAAGCAAAATTATAATGTGAACAATGTAACTTGAGAGATCAAGAAATGAATATAATACAAAGATGACACATTTCTACTTTGTATATATTCTTAATATCATGAGGCAAGGGACAGACACAAGTGGTGCACTTACCTCACTAAATGGATCGTGTTTTGGTTCAGGTGGAACAAAGACATCTATGCTAATTGGGTAACTATAATGTGTAGCTAGATACCGCTTATAGTTTGAGATATTAAGTGTTTAACCTCTCTACAAATTTGGCTTAGATCCTCCTATAGGTTACACCACAAAACTGGGAAACAAGAGGTTTGATTTTAAGTTCATATGATGTGTCGGGTTTCATATGAAAATATGACACATGTGGTGAATGAATAAAATCAATATGTCATGAGAATTGACATAATTAGAATCATAATAAATTCATATGAGGTATATATATTATGAGGTGTAATAATTTAATATTACATATGAATATATTATATAAGATGTGAATTTGCTAAAAATCCCAAAAGGTCAAATTTTGTTGGAAATAAATCCAAAATTTGACAAAGGCAAAATCGGGGTACAACACGGTGAACCGTTCATGGTTCGGTCGACCGGGGTATCTTCGGATCGGTTAACCGAATAGGGAACGGGTAAGCAAAATTGGTTGATCGAAATTTTCTGGAGTGCCTGGACAATCGGGTTCGGTTAACCGTGTGTGCATGGTCAACCAGGAAGTATTTTCGGTCGACCGAAGGTGACCCGGTCATCCGATGACTATGTCCCAGAAGCGATTTTGGTGGGTCAACGGTAGACCGATTAAAAGACGTGGTTCGTCCGATTTCTTCCACGGAATTATTGTCATAAGGATTTGGTCGACCGTCTAGCTCACGGTGCACTGAACACGTGTTGTAACCGAATGGTTCGGTTGACCGAATAATACTCGGTCTACCGAACAAGAACGATTCTGCCTGAATTATTAAGAGATTAATTAGATCATGGGTGGATTAATTCCAGATTTAATTAAAACGTTTTTTTGTGGGTGATTATGTGTAAATTAGAGATTAATTTAGGAGAGAATAAACAATGGATCATGGCTAAAGAATAACTCTTGATAAGGATGTTTTGGGAGACTATAAAAGGACCCCTACTCCTACTTGTTTAAAAACTAATCCAAAATTCTTTCTTCATTAATCTCTTCTTAATCACCACGAAAATCTCTTAGTAAAATTAAGTTTGGAGATAAGAATCTCAGGAGACTTAAAGAGGGGTTATTAGCTAGATTTTAAACCTTGTTAGAGTTTGATTGGCTAGCCCATTTGTCTCTAATCTTGTTTAGAGTTTGGTGAACACTCGGAGGCAATTCCGTGGACGACTCAACGTGCAACGCGACTCCAGATCATCAAAAAGGTTTTAGAGAACCTTTAGGTATGATTCTACATTTGTGGATTATTTTAATAAATGTAGGTTGCATGTTATTTGAATAAAACACAAATAGATGTACATAAAATTGCTGAAAATATGAAAATTGATCTTGTATGTTGTATTAAAAATTTAAAATATATACATACATAGGGACACAAAATCCTGTAGTTTGTTGGTAGCTTGCTTATGCGATTACGTACACAACGAAATGATTAATAAACTAACTGACATCAATCAACCTTATTATATATATTTAAGAAGCTAAGATTGTTATTTTGATGGAAGATACTATACATAGTAATAACGTCTTTTAAAAAGACTAAGTCCACAGATAACATGTATTAAGGACTAGCGTTTAGCTATTTATTCTTTAACCAAGAAGCCAATTTGGTTATATGGAAAATGTAAACATATGACTAAATATAAACATGTGTTGTGTCGAAGTTTGAGGGGTTTGGATGTAGTGTGTTTGTGATGAATTGGGTGGAATTGAGATCAAGTTTATATAGTGTACTGTTATAAAATTTTCTTGTTAATTCCAGGATTTGAAGATTTTTACATAGCAACTTTTAGGGGAGATTCTACCAAAATTTCAAAAAAATAATACATCTTAAACGTGACAATAAAAGTATGAACCACATAACATAACTGACCCGACACAACATTCGAACGTGACAACAAAACTATCTAAATATTTTAAATGGCATGATTAAAGAGACCATATCTGAATGTGATGAACAAACTAGAACCCAAATAGCATAAGTGACGCGATTAAAGACAACATCTGAACTTGATATCAAAACTATGACCCAAATAGCATAAGTGACTTGATTAAAGGTGCAACATTTGAACTTGAAAATTTATACAATGACGTTCTAGTATTTTTTGAGGTGTTGGTACTATTCATCGGGTCAGGTATCATGATTGGGTTATAATATCATTTGAACTGATTATTCGTTTTAAGTAGCATGAATTTGGTGATGATGTTGTGATTCTTCATCGGGTCACTAATGCAAATTAGCTTGTTTGGTTGGTAAATGTGTCGGTCACTAGGATTTCATAAGTGGAACTTGTAACACCCCAAAGTTTAGTCACACATTGTCTAACATGAGAATGTTGGGGATAGATATAGTGACATGAGTTAACTACTACATCACTTACTAACTTAAGTTTTGTGACAAAAAAAAGTTGGTGTTGTGGGCCAGTGGATCGTGGATGACGGACCGAGACTCAGACTCGATGCGGGCTCGAGGACGAGACGTTACAGATGGTATCAGAGCTTGAACCGGCCAGAATTGTGAGAATTAAGTGTTACACCAAAAGGGTGGGAGATACCTCTAGAATCCCACAACGCTTAGGGACTGATTGGCTCGACCCTGACGGGGACATCAAGTGTTCAAGTGGGGAAGCTTGTAACACCCCAAAAGTATAGTCCCACATTGCTAACATGAAAATGTTAGTTGTTGGCATTTTGGCTAATACTCGTTAATCTTGTTTTGATGATTAATTAACATATCAATAAATTCATGTACATCTATCACTACCTCACATCCATATGCACACATATATTTGGTTTACTAACCATTTCAGGAAACAAGCATACACAAGACAAAAAATCAAGTTCAAGACTAGATAGGATTTACGTTCATTGTACTTAGGATTCAATTGTAACTTGGGCACTTGAAATCTTGTTGATTTGCATTGCATGATGCATAGAAAGCCTATAGAAGTATCATACAAAAATCTATATCAAACTGACTCCTTAGGTGATCCACTACACTTACGAATTCCTCTTGGTTCAGAGTTCCTACATAAAACGGTCAACCGGTTGACCGTCTCGTCTGGTTATATCTTGACACGTGTCGCAGTTAGTGTGACAACCGGTCGACCGAAACTTATGTTTTGTTCTATCGTTTGACATCTCGTATTTGTCTTTAATATGACAATTATACTTGTCGTATTATACAACGGTCGAACAATCGAACAATGTTGTGACGACTAACCTAATTTGTATTTTTGGCCACCAGTCTAACAGTGTCATGACGACGGTTGACCAGATCAAGTGCTTGAAGTAGTCAGAATTGTGGGAACTAAGTGCTACACCAAAAGGGTGGGAGTCACCTCTAGAATCCAACTCCTAGGGACTGACTTGCTTTTGATTTGGATTAGGATAGCTTAAGCTTGTTTAATGGGTTGGACTTGTGATTTTCAATAGTGTACTCGTGATTTGTTTATAACGAAGGTCCTTTGAATTAGTTCATGTGGTCCTTATGGAGTTGTTCATGGGTGTTGTCATATGTAAAGTGTGGGTGTTTGTTTAATTCTTAATATAGGCATTGTGGTTTTGGTAAGGGACCCTATTTTTTGTACAGCATGATGGTGCCTTCAATTATGCACTCAGTCACAGTAATGCAGGACCTACTTTTTTGTCTAGTGTGAAGTGTCTCAGTTGTTATTTCTTTAAGCGGGCTATTTAAGTAATTAAGGTCATAACTTTTGTGTCAAGTTCAAATGTTGCACCTTTAATCAGGTCTTGATGTCAATTTATGTGGTCCATGGAACTGGGTTCAATGATAACCAAGTATATAATATGACTATCTTAAAAGTGCTCAAAACACAACGATATGATATTCAAACGAACCATCTTGATGACGTTAAACTCAAATCTACATTTTATTTTTCTTGAAAGCATTTTATAGGTCTCTAAATACGAGATAAACATAAATTAGATGGAAGATGCAACATGTAGTCGAACGAAAAATATGATAGAACTGCTAAATTCCTAAAGCAAATAAGTAAGGTGGGTAGGGGAGAGCAAGGACCGGTACAGTCTGGGTTTCGGTCCGGACTGGTTCTGACCGGTCAGGTGTTCGGTCCGGACTGCGAGTCCGGTCCGGGTTCGGTCTGGTGCTCACCCCTAAAGGTGGGAGTGGATTCATGACCCAATCATGTGCTGGCATGTGTCCTAGCGTCACAAAGCGTCTAAGGATAGCGCTTGTTTCCAATTTTTCTTTTCCTAATATATATCGTAGTATGTTCATATGAAATCATACTTTTTTTGGCTTAGAAAGATTTGTTATATTTCCAATCAAATTTTATTTTATTTTATTTTCTTTTGTATATGTTATTGTTTGTTATTATATCAAACTAATCAAATTTGTAACCTTTTAGGTACTTTTTGTTCATAAGTTCTTGTTCAAATTTTATATACTTTTTATATGTTTCATGAAAGATTTTTAATTTTTATATATATAATAGGATGCTAATTTTTAATGATTTATTATAGATTTTAAAATATAAATGATTTTTAATATTTTTAGTGAATTTACTTATTTTCCACTATTTTGTGTTAATGAGGTTGCAATCATTAATTAATGGATGTTAAAAGGTTAATTGAAAGCTTTGTTAATCTCTTAACTACTGAGCAAGAAATGAAGTTACAATTGGCAAAGAAAAGTACAAATTTATGTAACCAACATTTCGATTTAAAAAATGATGTTCATCTTCACGCAAAAGGATACTTAAGATTGGGTCTCTATTTTCAGTTCAACGGGGTGAATTGAGTCCTTACTCGTTGATTTGTAGGCTAGTGGATCACATTTCCCAAACTGTAGATAAGCCGAGGAGGCGGCCTTTTCTCTACGTCAGTCAACAATAAATGCGGATATTAAAGAAAAAATGACCAGTCAGCAGACCTCAACGACAGCCATGACCGGAGTTATTAGGTCATCTTTAACATCACGCACGGAACTTCTTTCATCTCCATGTCATTTGGATATCAATACTAACTAAAAAAACAAAAAAAAATAAAAAATCTTAAATAAATATAAAAAAAATAAAAACATATTTTCAGAAAAAAATTGAAAAAATTGATTTCAAATAATTTTTTTAAATCAATTTTTAAACTGGTTTTACAAAAAAATCAAGGAATTAGGGGGACACGTGCCGCCACCCCACATAATTTTCCCTCCATTCGGGCACGAAATCGGACGGAAAACCGGCCGATTTTGCACAAAGATGCGTGGAGGGTGCAATTTTGCGGGGGCATTGAGGGAGACGTGGATCAGGCGCCCGATCCACCCCCTCCCGTTAAGGGTGGCTTGTTCAACTACAACGTTGTATGCGACAAAGAATCTAATTACATGGTCAAACATCATTCTGCAGCAACCATTATGCATGATTCCATGGTACGATTCATGTAATTTACCGAAAAAAGAACATGTAATATACCAAAACTGTGCCCATATGGCAAGCTGCCGTGCATTTTATGGCAATTCGGTTTTGTAGCAACGTCTATTAAATTCTGAGGTTAAGGCCCATAAGTTTACTTTCGAATAAATATAATTGTTTTGTGAATTCAATTATAAACAATTATATATGTAACGTCCCGAAACAGGGGAAGAAATTTTTAAATTAAACATAAAATATACGACCGTCAATGGTCAACAAGGGCACGTTACTAGAAAAGTCAACTGAATATATATATATATATATAATATCTTCACGTGGAAGTCATAATACAGAGTGCCAAAAGAGTGATTACATGACTAATACATAACTACTGTAATCACTACCTCTACAAAAACGATCAGATGACAGGACCCGATCCCGGAGGTACTCCCCTCGGTCACCACCAACCTACGAATGTCTGCTCCCTGAAAATGAAACACAAAATCTGCCTGAGTTCCCGAAAGGACCCCTGTATGCCAACATCTCCTATCATATGCAGAAATACAGACGAAAATGCCAAATAATGCTCATGCAATGCAAATCCGCCTCGGGCCCAATGAATGCCCAACCGCCACCACGGTCCATCTTCCAGCCGCACATGCATGAAAGGCTTCCCTCTGCTGCACAGGCTCAAGGGGCATCACTCTCCTACACAAGGAAATGGCATCTCCTTCCTACACAAGGATAGAAGGCGTCTCCCACCTACACAAGCATGGAAGGCATCCCCCACCTACACAAGAATAGGAGGTCCAACTGAATACGCCCTCGTCGAAGGTGAAATCCATAGCTCCGAGGTCCGGTGATCGACCGTGGGCTCAGAGCCGGTAGTCGTCCTATGCTCGACGGCTCGCGTGTGGATAAATCCACCAACCTGCGGTTAATCGGTCGACTGCAACAAATACACCGGTGGGGGAAATCTTCCAACCTGTTGGGTGAAATCTTCAGGAAGACGTGATCTCCAACCTCGAAGCTCAAAGTCCGCCTGCGCCGGTCAGCATAACTCTTCTGTCTGCTCTGTGCTGTAGCCAACCTCCTCCTGATCAGGTCAACCTTCTCTACGTACATCTGCACAAGCTTCGGGCCCACTAATTGCCTCTCACCTACGTCACTCCAGCATACCGGTGATCTGCATGGCCTCCCGTACAACGCCTCATATGGTGCCATCCCAATACTAGCATGGTAGCTGTTGTAGACGAACTCGATCAGAGGTAGATGCTCATCCCAGTGTCCAGCCCAGTCCAGCGTGCAAGCCCTCAGCATATCCTCCAAGGTCTGGATAGTCCTCTCTGACGGGCCGTCTGTCTGAGGGTGAAAAGTTGTACTGAACCTCAGACGTGTCCTCAGTGCCTGTTGTAGACTCCCCCAAATTCTGGATGTGAACCTTGGATCTCTGTCAGAGATGATACTCACCGGTACTACGTGCAATCTGACGATCTCCTCTACATACAGCTTCGCCAGACTCTCCAAAGGCAAGGTGGTCTTAATGGCCAGAAAGTGCACCGACTTGGTCAGTCTATCGACTATCACCCAAATCGCGTCATGGAACCGCCTCGTCTTCGGTAGCCCCGTGACGAAGTCCATCGTCACGTGCTCCCACTTCCACTCCGAAAGCTCGAAACTCTGCATGGGTCCAGCTGGCCTCTGGTGCTCAATCTTCACTTGCTGACAGACCAAGCACCGACTCACGAACTCTGCAATGTCCTTCTTCAAGCCACTCCACCAGAAGATCCGCTGCAGGTCCTTATACATCTTCGTGCTGTAGGATTTCATGTTTAATTATACATATATATTTTCGAAATTTTTATGTATAATAAGGATCAATTACAATTTTCTTTGATTTATTTCATGCATGCATCGGTTTGTTTTAACATCTAGTTTCAAAACTCTATTAAAACAAACAAGGGCTCCGAAATTCATACCTAGAAGTTCTCTAAAACTTCTTGAAGATTCGGAGACGTTGGGGATGCTCCTCGCTGCGCCGGATGCCTCCGAGTATTCACCAAACTCTAAACAAGATCGGAGAGAGGGAAGCTAGTCTCTCAATCTCCGATAGGGTTTAGAATCCAATTACTAACCCCTCTTTAATTCCCTTGAGAAGATGATCTCTTAAGAACTAAACTAAACTTAAGAATTAAGGAATTTTCGTGGAGAATTATGGGGAGAGAATTTTTGCATGAGAAAACAATGAATGAATTAATTGGGTAATGAAATAAGCTTGTATTTATAAGCTTTCTCCAAATTACCTATTCATGTGCAACCCCTTGCCCATGATCTCATGCAAAATTCCATCTAACCATCTATTATTTAATAATAAATAATATTAGCCACGAATTAAATCAATTATGGACAAATTCCATGCATGATCTAATTAATTCTTAAATTAATTCTACATAAAACCGTCTGGACCGGTCGACCGTTACGAAGGTCCGGTCGACCGCTCGAACCCAATTTCGGTCGACCGTTCTTAACGTAGAATATTTCATCGCAATGTTCGGTCGACCGACCGATAGATTCGGTCGACCGTTCCGAACAGACGAAAATTCCCTATTATCGGTCAAGACACGTCCGGTCGACCGTGTACCTTCGGTCGACCGTTATCCATTAATTGGTCGACCGTTTGCACAGTCTTGCAGACTTGTCAAATTTCGGTTTAACCCCTACAAAATTTGACATTTCGGGATTAGTAGTAAATTCACAACTTAATGTAACATATTATCCTATGTAATGATCAATCATTACACCCCATAATATTTACATCACATATGAATTTAATTTAGATTCTAATTATGTTATTAATCACAACATAACTCTGATTTTGCTCGTTCACCCCATGTGTCATATTTTCTACATGAAACCCGACACATCCTTATGAACTCAAAATCCCCTTTTCTTGTTTCCCAGTTTTGTGGTGTGACCTATGGGAGGATCTAAACTAAGTTGGCAGTGATATTAAAGGCTTAATATCACAAGCTATAAGCGGTATCTAGCTACACATTATAGCTCCCAATTAGTTAGATGTCTTAATTCCACTCGAACCAAAACCCGATCCAATTAGTGATGGAGTGCACCACTTGTGTCCGTCCCTTGCCTCATGATATTAAGAATACACACAAAGTAGTATTGTGTCATCTTTGTATTAGTATTCATTTCTTGATCTCTTTAAGCTAGTTATAAATATGTGACTTAACTCAAATCACATTGTGCACATTATAACTTTGCTTTATCAAGGGGCCCACTAATATCATCACTCAATTAAGAGGGGCAATGATAATCTTTTGACTAACTATCTTCTCCAACAAAAGTTGTACTTAACCAACCAATGCCTTTACACTACACTGATCGATAGTTCAAGACACTGATCTAATTAAGTATTCCTTAAGTGATTAGATATAAGTCTCATATCAAAGGACCAAAGACACAGTAAAATATTAATGACACAGAAACACATTTCTATAATATTTTACTTATTAGGTCTATTCAGTATACAAAAGTAGTATTTTCCTCTTTTGCATACCCGTGTTGTCACTCACTTGTAGAGCTACAATGATCTATGACCAACACGACAATCTTAACTCGGTAATTAATGTCCCATGTTAATTACCATGATTGCGAATATCTTTTGTTTTATGTAAACCAATATCTTTTAGAGCTCTACGGTTAAGGACCAAGAGCCTCTTCCTTAACACTTCTAAAAGACGAATAACATAAACAAGGAACAAAATGATTTCTCATTCAATTCATAATAATTGACATTTAAAAGTAAAACTTTTAGAACACATTCCCTTCAATCTCCCACTTGTTATTAAAGTTTTCTTTCTCATACATACTCAATGCATAAAACAATAATAACTAGGGTAAACCCCATTACATATCAATCATCAAGCCAATCTACATGGTTCCTCAATCCCATGGACTCGAAATGCATTTCGCCCTTGGCTTGGGATAAGGGTTTTGTGAATGGATCAGCTGTGTTGCTGTTGGTGTCCACTCATAACAGATTTATTTTGCCTTCGTCGATGAGGTCACGCGTCACGAAGTACTTACGATCCATGTACTTCACTTTGTGGTGTGATTTGGGATCCTTGATTTGCGAGATAGATGCACTATTGTCGCAAAATAGCTCTATTGGTCCCTCGCTCGAGGGAACTACTCGAAGCTCTTCAAGGAACTTCTTAATCCACACTCCTTCCTTGCTCGCTTCAGGGTCAGCCATCACTTCGGAAGTAGTGGTTGAGTCGGCAGTAGTGCTTTGCTTCCAACTACGCCAACTCACAGCTCCACCATTCAGAAGGAAGACGTATCCTGATTGCGACCTTCTATCGTCTGGATCACTCATGAAACTCGCATCCGAGTAACCTTCAGCTATCAATTCCCTTTGTCCTCCATAAACAAGAATCTTATCCTTAGTCCGGTTAAGGTACTTCAGGATATTCTTGACCGCAGTTCAATGCTCAGGACCTGCGTTTGATTGGTGACGACTTGTCACGCTTAGAGCATACGAGACATCTGGTCTTGTGCAAGTCATCGCGTACATGATCGACCCAATTGCCGAAGCATAAGGGACATCCTTCATGTACTCTAAGTCCTTACGTGATTGCGCACGTTGAGACTTCTTGAGTTGCACACCCATACTCATTCGCACACTGCCCTTTTTGGAGTTGTTCATCTTGAACCTTTCCAAGACCTTGTCAATGTATGCACGTTGACTGAGGCCAATGAGTCTACGGGGTCTATCTCGATATATCTTGATTCCCAAGATGTATTCAGCCTCACCCATGTCTTTCATCGAAAATGCAGATTTCAATGAACTTCTCGTTTGCTCAAGCAAAGGAATATGATTACCCATGACCAATATGTCATCGACATATAAGATTAGGAATACTACGTGGCTCCCACTAACCTTCTTGTATACACAAGGTTCTTCCTTACTTTGAATGAAGTGAAGCTTCTTCACTTCCTCGTCAAAGCGTTTGTTCCAACTCCTTGATGCTTGCTTCAATCCATAGATGGATCTTTGAAGCTTGCATACCTTCTCGCTATTCTTTGGATCTTCAAAACCTTGAGGTTGTACCATGTACACATCCTCCTCCAAGTTCCCATTAAGGAACGCCGTTTTGACATCCATTTGCAATATTTCATAATCGTGAAATGCGGCAATAGCGAGCATGATCCGAATAGACTTGAACATGGAACCCGGTGAAAAAGTTTCATCATAGTCAATTCCTTGAACTTGAGTGAAACCCTTCGCTACAAGCCTCGCTTTGTAGGTTGTCAAGTTCCCATCCATGTCCATCTTCCTCTTAAAAACCCATTTATTATGAATGACTTTTTCCCTTGAGGAAGGTCAATCAAGCTCCATACTTGATTATCAAACATGGATTCTATTTCGGATTCCATGGCCTTAAGCCATAGTTTGGAGTCTTCCCTTTCCATTGCTTCTTGGAAGGTCAAGGGATCATTGGTATCTAGTACCATGATTTCATGAAGTCCCAAATATATATCGGGTTTCTTCCTTTCCCTTGTTGACCTTCTAAGTTCTTTTGGTTCTTCTCGTGTCTCTCGAACTTCTTCCACAATTTCTTGAGGAGTGGGTTCACGTTCAACTCTTGAACGTACACTTGGTGGGGATGATTGAGATTCTCTCACAATTTCTTGTGATGGTCTCTCGCTCATGCTCCCACTAACCAAAGGAATCTCGGTTGGGCCTTCATGATCTTGAATGTCATCATTCATATCATGATCTTGTAGAGTATCTTGAGTTTCCTCAAGCACAACCCTACTCCCACTACTTTTTACCCTTTTTAGAAATTCCTTTTCCAGAAATGTGGCATCCCTCTCTACAATCACTCGATTGGAGGTGATATGCCAAAAGTAGTATCCTCTTGTCTCACGAGGATAACCTATAAAGAAGCACTTATCCGCTTTTGGTTGAAGTTTGGTCGACATCAATCTCTTGACGTAAGCCTCACAACCCCAAATCTTGAGAAAACTGAGCTTAGGTGTTTTACCACTCCATAGCTCATAAGGAGTTTTCTCCACGGATTTAGATGGAACATTATTTAGTGTGTAAGCCGTAGTTTGTAGTGCATAACTCCAAAAGTAAAGAGGTAATTCCGCATGACTCATCATTGACCGAACCCTATCGAGCAATGTCCTATTCCTCCTTTCGGATACCCCATTCCACTGAGGTGTACCGGGAGGGGTGAGTTGAGGTACAATACCAAACTCCTTTAGGTATGAGTCAAATTCGGCACTTAAGTACTCACCTCCACGATCCGTTCGTAGAGACTTGATTTTCTTGTCGAGTTGGTTCTCTACTTCATTCTTGAATTCTTTGAACTTGTCAAAAGATTCACTTCTGTTTCTCATTAGATAAACATAGCCATAACGACTATAATCATCCGTGAACGTAATGAAGTACCTGAAACCATCTCGTGCACTAGTACTCATTGGACCACATACATCGGAATGTATCAAATCCAACAAGTCATTCGCCCTTGGGCCTTTCTTCTTGAAAGGCTTTTTGGTCATTTTTCCCATTAGACATGGTTGGCACGTCTCCAATGATTTAAAATCAAGTAGACAAAGAAGGTTAGCTTCTTGCAATTTCTTGATGCGCTTTTCATTTATGTGACCAAGACGATAGTGCCACAAGAGAGTATTATTCTCGTGAGTGGTCTTAAGTCTTTTGTTATTGATATTAAAGATTTGTTTATTATCCAATTCAAGCAAATAGAGACCATTCCTTATGAACGCATTTGCATAGAACACACCATTCTTCGATATAGACAAACAAGAATTTGAAATATTTATATTAAAATTATCCATATCCAGACATGATACAGAAATAATATTCTTGCTAATCGAAGGTACATAATAAACATTCTTTAGACATAAATTTAAACCACTACACAATTGAAGCACCACAGAACCTTGTGCAACCGCAGACACGTTCGCACCATTTCCGACCTTCAATTCTACCTCGTTCCTTACGAGTTCCTTCCTATCCATGAGTAGCTGCACATTAGAAACTATGTGAGCACAAGATCCGGTATCAATTACCCAATCCTGGACAGAGGTGGCTAAATTTATTTCAATAACAAATATACCTTTGGCCTTTTTGGGGCGCCGACGTTCAATCACTCCGTTGTCAAGGTCTTCCTTGTACTTGGGACAATTTGGCCGAATGTGTCCTTTTTCACCGCAGTGAAAGCACTCCGTATTGGGAGTTGGAGATTTCTGAGATTTCCCCCTTGAGGCACTCGCACGAGCACCTCCTACTCCCTTGCTCTTGATTGAACCACTTTTGGTAGATTTGCCCTTTCCTTTACCAATCTTATGGCTCCTCCCATGGACGGCAAGGACTTGCTTGTCCCTACCATTGCGCATGTCAACTTCAGCAGTTTTGAGAGCGTTGTGCAGCTCCTCAAGACTCACCCCTTTTTCACGCACGTGGTAGTGCATCACAAAGTCCTTAAAGGACGGGGCTAGAGAGCCAAGAATCATATCTTCAGCAATGTCCTCGGGCATTGGTGAAGAGAGCTTTGCCAACTTCTCAAGGTATCCTTGCATCGTGAGAAAATGCATAGATACCGATGTTCCCTCCGCCATATGGCACCTTGTGAGTGCGATGGTGGTCTTATAGCGCTCCTTTCGGGCATTATCCATGAACATCTTTGATAAAGCTTCCATGGTCTTCTTGGGTTTTGAATCCAAGTATTTCGCTTGAAGCGAGTCACCCATGGATGCTAGCATAAGACCGTGAACTTGGTTCTCTTGGTCTTCCCACTTGGCTTTAGCCTCTTTCTCTTCATCGGTTAATCTCTCATTCCACTTTGGGATTGGACCTTCCAAAATGTGAGATAGTTTCTCAAACTTTAACACGATGTTGAGTTTGAGTTGCCAACTAATGAAGTTTGAGCCATCATTTGCTAAAGGGTGTTTTTCTATCATGGATCGTACGATAGGTTGGATGTTCGACATTTTTTCTACAAAATAAATCATACAAGTTTTAATGCCAATTTTATGTTTTAATACACATGCATACATATATCGAATATATAAATGTAAACGTTGCAAATAAATATTTTGCCCATAAATTCAACAATCCAAGATCCCATCAATTGTAATATAGACTAGCTAAGGGCCATCGAATACATTACAATATCAAGGTAAGAAAACATTTTCTAATCACAACCTTTTTGAATTTTAGCAACATTAAGCATCTTCAAACTCTTGTGACTCTTGTCGTTTTAATTATGAGGGAATACGACCTATCCTCGTAAAAAAAACTTTTTCCCAAAACCGAGCGAGGGCTCTAGGTAATGTTAAGAAAACTTATTTTCATTTGATACGAGATACGTTTATCTATTGTATTCACAACTAAACATACTTGGGGTTCACTAGGGTGAAACACACCTCATATATTTAATTGTGGCACAACAACAGACAACCTTTATATCTCCCACTATTCCCAAAGATAGAGGGAGCTATCTCCCGCTAAGGGCGAGCAGAGTATCCCTCGATCAATGGCTGCTAGTGGATGAAGTAAGAAGGAAAACTATTCTTAATTTTTGTTGGACAATTTTAACATGTGATTTAGAATTTTAGGTTATCATGCATATTAATATTCATACACATCCTAACATTCACCACATTCATCACATGCATAGCAGAAATTAAAAACAGAAATTAAACATTCACACAATCCACATCGTGTGAGTTTATATGTTCCCTTCGATCCTCGATCCCTGATCTTCGATCTTCGATCGATGCGCTACAGCGGCGACTTCCTCTTGCACCAGAGATGTAGATTTTACAGAAAATAAACATGCTCCTCACATTCGATAAAACCGACTAGTGCAAGTCCTATGTAAAAACCTCTCATATGCAAATGCAACTATCTAAAAGACGGAAATAGAGAGAATTTTGGCTTTTACATACATAAGCCCCTGTATTATAATAATAACATACATTCATAATCACTGATTTGGAACATATAAACTCACAATTCCTGCAAAAACAACTCGAGCATCCATGCACGCAATATCGCTATAAACTATCCAACCTAGTTTATCAAGCATCTAGAATCCCAAACAATTCTTTGAAAAACATTTTGAAATCCATTAAAAACATTTTTCATGCATCCATAGTTCACAAATTAATTATGAACCGCTGTCCATCCAATTTCCAATGGAAAGATGAATCGCAGTTTTTCGGTTTTGTTGATTCTCTTACAAAATAATCGTTTATACTTAAAACGAAATTATTGCAAGTTAGACTTATGTCCAAATCATAATTCTAGTAATTTCATGACATGTTTTAAACATTCAAAACATTTAAAACGAATTATTACAAAGAATTATTTCAACAAACATTTAAAGACCGAAAAAACCGGTAAAACGAATTGTTTAAATCCTAGATGGTAAACTAAATTTGTTTACAGCCATAAATCATAAGAAAATTGAACCCTATGCTCTGATACCACTGTAGGATTTTATGTTTAATTATACATATATATTTTCGAAATTTTTATGTATAATAAGGATCAATTACAATTTTCTTTGATTTATTTCATGCATGCATCGGTTTGTTTTAACATCTAGTTTCAAAACTCTATTAAAACAAACAAGGGCTCCGAAATTCATACCTAGAAGTTCTCTAAAACTTCTTGAAGATTCGGAGACGTTGGGGATGCTCCTCGCTGCGCCGGATGCCTCCGAGTATTCACCAAACTCTAAACAAGATCGGAGAGAGGGAAGCTAGTCTCTCAATCTCCGATAGGGTTTAGAATCCAATTACTAACCCCACTTTAATTCCCTTGAGAAGATGATCTCTTAAGAACTAAACTAAACTTAAGAATTAAGGAATTTTCGTGGAGAATTATGGGGAGAGAATTTTTGCATGAGAAAACAATGAATGAATTAATTGGGTAATGAAATAAGCTTGTATTTATAAGCTTTCTCCAAATTACCTATTCATGTGCAACCCCTTGTCCATGATCTCATGCAAAATTTCATCTAACCATCCATTATTTAATAATAAATAATATTAGTCACGAATTAAATCAATTATGGACCAATTCCATGCATGATCTAATTAATTCTTAAATTAATTCTGCATAAAACCGTCTGGACCGGTCGACCGTTACGAAGGTCTGGTCGACCGCTCGAACCCAATTTCGGTCGACCGTGCAAGATTCGGTCGACCGTTCTTAACGTAGAATATTTCATCGCAATGTTCGGTCGACCGACCGATAGATTCGGTCGACCGTTCCGAGCAGACGAAAATTCCCTGTTATCGGTCGAGACACGTCCGGTCGACCGTGTACCTTCGGTCGACCGTTATCCATTAACCGGTCGACCGTTTGCACAGTCTTGCAGACTTGTCAAATTTCGGTTTAACCCCTACAAAATTTGACATTTCGGGATTAGTAGTAAATTCACAACTTAATGTAACATATTATCCTATGTAATGATCAATCATTACACCCCATAATATTTACATCACATATGAATTTAATTTAGATTCTAATTATGTTATTAATCACAACATAACTCTGATTTTGCTCGTTCACCCCATGTGTCATATTTTCTACATGAAACCCGACACATCCTTATGAACTCAAAATCCCCTTTTCTTGTTTCCCAGTTTTGTGGTGTGACCTATGGGAGGATCTAAACTAAGTTGGCAGTGATATTAAAGGCTTAATATCACAAGCTATAAGCGGTATCTAGCTACACATTATAGCTCCCAATTAGTTAGATGTCTTAATTCCACTCGAACCAAAACCCGATCCAATTAGTGATGGAGTGCACCACTTGTGTCCGTCCCTTGCCTCATGATATTAAGAATACACACAAAGTAGTATTGTGTCATCTTTGTATTAGTATTCATTTCTTGATCTCTTTAAGCTAGTTATAAATATGTGACTTAACTCAAATCACATTGTGCACATTATAACTTTGCTTTATCAAGGGGCCCACTAATATCATCACTCAATTAAGAGGGACAATGATAATCTTTTGACTAACTATCTTCTCCAACAAAAGTTGTACTTAACCAACCAATGCCTTTACACTACACTGATCGATAGTTCAAGACACTGATCTAATTAAGTATTCCTTAAGTGATTAGATATAAGTCTCATATCAAAGGACCAAAGACACAGTAAAATATTAATGACACAGAAACACATTTCTATAATATTTTACTTATTAGGTCTATTCAGTATACAAAAGTAGTATTTTCCTCTTTTGCATACCCGTGTTGTCACTCACTTGTAGAGCTACAATGATCTATGACCAACACGACAATCTTAACTCGGTAATTAATGTCCCATGTTAATTACCATGATTGCGAATATCTTTTGTTTTATGTAAACCAATATCTTTTAGAGCTCTACGGTTAAGGACCAAGAGCCTCTTCCTTAACACTTCTAAAAGACGAATAACATAAACAAGGAACAAAATGATTTCTCATTCAATTCATAATAATTGACATTTAAAAGTAAAACTTTTAGAACACATTCCCTTCACGTGCTCCCTGGATGGATGGTGTACTTCGCTCGGTGTGCCTCCTCCATGATGTCATATCTCATCCCATCAACCTTCGGCACCCAGATCCGCCCTCTGAATCTCAGACCTCCATCGACCCCAACACTGAAATCTGACCACTCTCTGGCAGTCAACTCCAGCAGACCGGCCAACTCATCATCCTCACGCTGCGCCTGCACTACCTGTGAGACTATCTGTGGCTCCACCCGTAACCCAGCTAACATTGCTCCCTCAGAGTCTCTAGTGAACGACCTCCACTCTGCCAATGACTCAAGCAGTTTCCACTCCTGAAGGCACAAGCCTGCAACTGATACCTCCACTCTCCTACTCAAGGTGTCTGCAACTGAATTCGCCTTCCCTGGGTGGTAGGAGATGGTGAAATCATAGTCGTTAATGAACTCCAACCAATGGTGCTGTCTCATATTCAACTCCTTCTGGGAGAAGAGGTACTTCAGACTCTGGTGACCGGTGAATACCTCGAACTGCTCACCATACATGTAGTGTCTCCATGTCTTCAATGCGTGCACCACGGCTGCCAACTATATATTATCTCCACTGAAACTATATATTATCGCCACTGAACAGGCATCATTTAGACGATGTTCGGTCGACCGAACCTCACAACGGTCGACCGAACAGGTCGTCTTCAACCTTGGTTCAGTGTGTTTTCGCTGGGGAAACGACAACAATGCCGCCCCCTACACTCCCACACCTCTTGGGGAGTTACTATGAAGACTTGGCATACCTTTTCCGAGGCGAGAACGCATCCGGTGAGCTCCTCCTCCTCCGGCGTCGATTCTAGCTTCTTCTCCCTCTTTCCTCCGCTCCCGACGCTCCTTCCTCGCGCGCGTCGACTCCACCACGTCGCCGGCGTCCTCCCTCCTCCTCTGGTTGCCGGGATGCAAGAAGATTGGGTGAGTGTTGGGTGGAAAACGAAAATGGCAACAAGAGAGAGAGAGAGGTGAGTTTGCTTCTTATAAACACAACACATGCCCTACAGTAACCGGCCCCTACCTAAACCCTAAACCTCATCATTCTCTTCAACTTCCCATGCTAATTACCCCCTAATTCTAAGGCTTTTCCTAATCAAGGATTAGGTCATCACAATATATTTCGTAATTTACCATATTCGTGAATTAATATGTATATATATATATTCATTTTAAATGATATACTCAAAGAAAATTCTAAGCCGGCTGAGCTGAAACTTTCTTGCTCCTGTACGTGTAGCGTTTCAATTTATAATTTTATAATCAATTAGTCGCTAGCGTATAAGGTTTGGGATATAGAACAATCAAGGATTGGATTTAAATTTAATAAAGTTTTCATTGGCTAGCGTATCGTGCAAAAAGGTGGGATTAGATTTTCGCTGACCAATTTTTAAAAATTCGTTGATATGTATGTTTTGCAGAAAATTCGTTTATTATAGAACCGTTAATGTCAATATACATGTGCAAAATGCCGCTAAATTTAATATTAAAATAACATCAATTTTTATGATCTTAAATCAGCTTTTACCTGGGCGCACACCCAGTCGATTGGAATAAAATAGAAAAAAGTTCTTTTGCTTGTCATCACGCTAAATAATGAAATTGGATTTTCACCGTTATATTAATTTATTAAGTTCGACTAGTAAAAAAAATTAACGGCTCGATTGTTTCCTAGAGCGCAATGTCGTTATACACATGCATAAAGGTGTTGATATTAATTCAGATAATATTTAAATTTTATGATCTTAAATCGATATTAATTCAGATGTATTTTTATAATTCTCCAGAACACCCAGCACACCATTTTTTGTTTTCGGTTTACTACCAAAATAAGTTTATTGGATTATTGCATGTGTGTATTTTTATATTGCTCAATAACACTGAGCACACCAACTATTTGCTTTGAGTGCACTTTCAGTTGACAACTCTTAACACCGTTAACTCCTAATCTAACATCGGTACTGTGAAGCCTCTAATCTAACACCGCTCCATCGATAACACCGGGGAAGACAACAACTCCATAGATTGTGTCACTACTACAGAAAATGGAATATACGTCGGATGTACAGGGCTATATACGACGGATATAAGCACTCCCCAATCCGACGTCTATGTGTGCGTCGTCTATAAATAGACGTCGGCTATGGTATAGCCGACGTCAATACCTAAAGAATAGACGTCGTCTGGCCTTAGAAGCCGACGTATATTCGTTAATGTATAGATGTCGGCCTATACAACACCCGACGTCTATTCTTTAGGGAAAGACGTCGGTGATATAACATAAGACGTCTATTCTTTAGATATAGATGTCGGTGGAATAACATACGACGTCTATCCTTAAAGTATATACGTCGGATTCAACATACGGCCGACGTCTATTCCTTTCTTTACAGGAATACACGTCGGGTAATATAAACAGCTGTCGTGTATTCCTAAACCTGGACAAAAAAAATAGCATCCGACGAAATTGTTTTTATTCGTCGTATTCGTGTACATATAACTGCACCAAATTCGTTCACCTATAAATTTGTTCACAAATACTCAAAATTTCATCCACATATACATACAAGCACAAACACACAAGCATACATGCACAAACAAACAACCATACATGCACAAACATACAAAGCATACATAATTGACATTCAACACACTTGCAATTAATTCATTCTAAAATTAAGGCGATTATATTAAGCCATAAAGTGTAGGTTTGTAACACAAGTGCACTTGTTAACTAAATTACATGTACTTACAGTTCCGAACGTGACTTCTCTACGACCAGGCCCAGAAAACATCTCTAACAAACCAACAACAAATCTTTTCACGAAAACTGAAACGAAAAAGATTTCCATTACGACTACGGAGAAACCGACCAGCTGTTGTGCCACGTCGGTATGAAGCAGAGGGAGAGATACATTTTTAATTTGGCTTCCATCACTTTGGAGTCGAGCTACGATGACTTCTCCTCCTTCATGCTGACTCCAAACCATTGAAGTTGAAGCTTATTTCGATCCCACTCTCTCCGAAGGGCAAATTGAAAAGATCCAGCTCCAACTTGATCCGAAATCGGTTCCGTGCTTCCAAGATCTACGGCGAGCTGAAGAAGGCAAAGTTCTTGAAGACAACAGAATCCTCCGACGACCGACTTGCGAGTTTCCTCAACATTAGGGGTGTAAGCGGGGCGGGGCGGGTTTTTGGTCCACCGCTACCCGCCCCGCATAAGTTAAGCGGGTATGCGGGGCGGGGCGGGTCAAAAATAAAAAAAACCGCTACCCGCCCCGCATAAGGTTGGACTAGGTGAGGCGGGGCGGTTTATGCGGGTTTGGCGGGTTTTTTAATTGTTTTTTGATTTTTTCTAAGAAAAATAAAAGAACATCAAAACTTGAAAAATTGTAATTACTCATTGTATTTTTTGGGAAATTGAATGTGTGTTGAGTGAAAAACTAGACATTTGGTTAGTGTTGAATAATGATTTGGTAAGGTGGGTTAATGATTATGAGTAAAATGGAAACATTAAAATGATTTTGGTATATAAAAAATTAATAATATATTTGATTAGGCGGGTTGTGGGTTATGCGGGGCGGGTTGCAAGACAACCGCAACCCGCCCCGCTTATTAGGCGGGTTATGCGGGTGGCGGGTTAGCGGATTGGCGGGTAACATTTTTTATCCGCTACCCGCATTAGGCGGGGCGGGGCGGGTTGCGGGTAAAATATTACCTATTTACAGCCCTACTCAACATACTCTTTGCCACAACCGCGAAGTAGGACAAGCGTTCTAACGTTTGTGCCTCAACAAGATTAGGTATAGGGGCTTAACACTGATAGTGTTAGATTAGGGGCTAATGGTGTTAAGGGGCGTATCAAGTGGAAATGCACTCGAGCAAATAGTTGGTGGAGTGAGTGATTTGGAGCAATACAAAAATACATGCATGCAAAGACCCCAAAAATAAGCATGTTTTAGAAGTGCACAAAAGCAAATACCCCAATTTCTTTTTCATCAAATCTTAACCTAAATTCTAAGGAATCCGTATATGGAAATCATCACCCCCACAAAAGCAAATGTCCTCAAGCAAATAACCCACGCTAATCAACCGCATCGGAAGAAGCCATTTCCAAAATTCATTGCAAATGTGAAATTATTCTTAACCTTTTACTTGTGTATCCAAGAGAAAAATTGTAAGATAATAAATTCTAATATCTTTTAAATATATAACTGAAAGTACTTTGGCGGATATCAATACATCTGTAATAGTATGAGGATGTGAGAAACGCAAGAGCAAAACATAAGTTGTGAGATCCTAATCCTAATTGTGCCTTAATGATGTTTAGGTGGTGATTAGGAGGAGATGGATTGGAGGGCTGAGATGGAGTGTGGATGGATGTAGGGTTGAGATGGATTGGAGATGAGATGGATGGTTGAGATGGAGAGGAATTGGATGAATGGTGAGGATTGGATTCGAGCAAGATATTTCGGTGAATTCTCTCTCTCACTCTCACTCTCACTTCTACCTTGCCTCTCTCTCCCTCACGTCTCTCTCCCTCCCTCAGTGGTGATCCCTGGCGTGGTGGTGGCGTGCTCGGGCGAAGGGAGGCTCGGGCATGGGTTGCGAGTTGAGGTGAGTGTTGGCTTCTTAACCCTTCTGGCTTGTTTTGTTCCCTCCCTCGACCTAACTCGTTTTGGTGGTCTTGGTTGCTCGTGGTGGGGTGGTGGAGGTTGACGGAGGTGGAATCGTGAGTGTGGATAGTCGAGGAGGCGTGGATCGTGGTTTAGTCGCGAGGATCGTCGACGGATCGTGATTTAGGGAGGCGTGCTCGTGGTTCTTCTAAGGTTTCTTCAAACCTTCCGGTATGTCAACTCGCTCAATTAAGTATCATGAGTATTTGGAAGTCGACGGTAGGCTTTCCGGCTCGTCGTAGGTAAGCGTGCAGCAGATTTTACTGCCTGATCGGTCCACCGGTTGGTGCAAACGGTCGACCGTTCGTATTGAGATTTCAGGTTCTTCCTCACATCGGTCGAACGATGCCCTTGGGGTGGTCGACCGATTACGCATAGGAGGTAAGCCTGGTGGTTTTCGGTCGAACGAGACCCCTTTGTCGTTTGACCGTGTGCACTTTCATAGGTCGGTTGGGGGCGTTGAGATTAGCTGGGAGCACCGCTACCGGATCCAACTTTCTCTCAGTTGAGGTCGAGTGATTACTGTATTCGTTGTATAGCCTTTTGATGTAATCACTACTTTTGAAATACTCTGATGTACATATATATATAATATATGTTGGTGCACTTGTTTCCCTTATATGAGTAATATCCTCTGTTGATTGTGTGTTATTTAAAATTTTAAATTCTTCCACTGTTTGAGGATGTTACAACTTGGAATCAGAGCGGTCGGTTCTAGTGTCCTTATCCAAGGAAGTCACCCTTAGAGTTTTAGAGTCTGCATTAGTTCATGCATTCATGTTTTTGACGTGTGCTGTTTTCTTTGTGTATAGATGCCTCCGAGACCTCCCCCACGGGCTCGTAGCACCATCGGTGAGAGTTGGGGCACAAACTAGGCAGAGGAGCGGCGGATGCTCTATGACACGTTGGGGCGACTGGGTGCGATGTTGGATCGCCTGTCAGACAGAGGAGAGCCAGCAGCGGCATGAGCGATGCTCGACCGCTTTATGAGACAGCACCCGCCTTCCTTTGATGGTAGAGGAGAGTCTGAGGTTGCGGAGGACTGGGTCCTGATGATTCAGGAGATCCTTCAGGCGATTGAGTGCCCGCATGAGAGGCAGGCATGCTTGGCAGCGTATGTGTTGGGCGGAGACGCGTCTAACTGGTGGAGGACCACATCTGCAGTGGTGTTTGAGGGCAGGACTAAGATTAGCTGGGAGGAATTCCTGCGGGAGTTCAATGAGCAGTATTTCCCATAGAATGTAAGAGATGGGAGGATAGAGGAGTTCATGACCCTCGAGCAGGGGGATGCGACCCTGGTTGAGTATACCCGGAGGTTCAACGCGCTGGAGCATTACTGCCCGGAGATCTGTGTGACGCCGCTGCAGAGGGCGAGGAAGTTTATACGGGGGCTGAGGAAGCACCTCCGTACTCAGGTGACATACAGTATGCCACAGACGTTGGCCGATGTCGTGAGGTTTGCGACGATCATTGATCAGGATTACCAACAGAATTATGCTGAGGCCAGGAGAGCACCGGGGAAGGTCACTGGACGTCCGGGTGGTCCGCTAGGTTCACTCCGGAGGTTGATCACGCCAGCCTGAGGCGTGCATAGGTTGTGGCCGAGTTCACTCCGGAGAGTGTTGGGGTCGTTGAGTTTGTCACGGGTGTGGCAAGCCATGCCATTTCGTGTGAGACTGTCTGAGTGGGCCAGGCGGGTCCAGCAGGCATTCAGGACCGCCAGCAGCAGGCAGAGGCGGATGTCGCCGACCTTTTGTGCTGCCACAGCAGGGTCAGAGGACTGGATGGGTCTTTACCATCCAGGCGGATGAGGCGAGAGACGTCAACACAGTGATGGAAGGTACACTCTTTGTTGCTGGGTTGAGTGCGAGAATGTTGTTTGATTGTGGGGCCACGCAATCGTTCATTTCGGAGCGATTTGCGAGCGTGTTGGGCCGTACCCCTGCGATGTTGACTGCCACGTTGGATGTCAGCACACCCTTGTGTCTGGTGGGCATTGTGGGGAGCTTCCTCCCCAGCGCCACGATTGTTTCGGAAGATTAGGAGTTTCCGGCTGACCTGATCTTGTTGCCGATGGAGGACTTCGACGTCATACTGGGAATGGATTGGCTATCCCAGTACGATGTGCGAGTTTTGTGCCGGGAGATGAAGATTCTGATCCCGAGGAAGGGTCTACCTGATGTGCTGATCAGGGGGACGAAGGACAAAGGAGGCAGAGTAGTCGTATCAGCATTGAGGGCACAGAAGTTGTTGCAGCAGGGTTGCAGAGCTTTCGTGGCCACTCTGGTAGTTCCAGATCCAGAGGCGAGGAGATTGGAAGACATTGAGATAGTTCAGGAGTTTCTAGAGGTCTTTGCAGATGATGTCTCGTGGTTGCCGCCTCATAGAGAGATCGAGTTTGGGATTGATTTGGTGGCTGGGACTACGCCGCAGTCAAAGGCACTGTATCGGATGGCACCTGCCGAGCTGGCAGAGCTGAAGAAGCAGTTGCAGGATCTGATAGATACGGGGTTTATCTGCCCCAGTGTCTCGCCTTGGGGAGCGCCGATACTCTTCGTAAAGAAGGATGGATCGCTGCGGATGTGTATTTACTACAGAATGCTGAACAAGGTTGCCGTTAGGAATCAGTATCCCTTGCCCAGGATCGAAGACCTGTTTGACCAGTTGCAGTCAGCAAAGGTCTTCTCGAAGATTGATCTGCGATCCGGTTATCATCAATTGAGGATCGGAGAGGTAGATGTGCAGAAGACAGCGTTCAGGACGAGGTACAGGCATTACGAGTTTTTGGTGATGATGTTCGGGTTGACGAACGCGCCTGCAGCGTTTATGGATTTGATGAACAGGACGTTCAGTCAGTACCTCGACCGGTTTGTGATTGTCTTCGTGGACGACATTTTGGTCTATTCGCCAGATGTGGAGCAGCATCGAGAGCACTTGAGAGTTGTACTTGGCATTTTGAGGGACCATCAGTTGTATGCCAAGCTTTCGAAGTGCGAGTTCTGGCTGAGCAGTGTCGCCTTTCTGGGACACATTGTATCGGGAGCTGGGATTTCAGTGGATCCAGCGAAGGTTGAGGCCGTGACGTAGTGGAGAGCCCCTACTAGTGTGGCAGAGATCAGGAGTTTTGTGTGGCTGGCGGGTTATTATCGCCGCTTTATTCAGGATTTCTCCTGGTTGGCTTCGCCGTTGACGGCTCTGACGCGGAAGGGCGTCAAGTTCGTGTGGTCCCAGAAGTGCGAGGATAGTTTCCAGGAACTAAAGAGTCGGCTGACGACTGCTCGAGTTTTGACATTTCCCAGTGGCAGTGAGGGATTTGTGATTTACAGTGATGCGTCAGGCGTGGCACTGGGATGCGTACTCAAGCAGCACGGGCAGGTGGTTGCGTATGCTTCGAGGCAACTGAAGGTGCGCGAGAGGAACTACCCCACTCATAATTTGGAGTTGGCGGTAGTTGTGCATGCTTTGAAGACTTGGAGGCATTACTTGTATGATGAGCAGTTCGAGGTTTTTACAGATCATCAGAGCCTGAAGTATCTGTTTTCGCAGAAGGAGCTGAATATGAGGCAGCGTAGATGGCTCGAGCTGATTAAGGATTATGATTTCACCATCTCGTACCATCCGGGGAAGGCGAATTCGGTTGCGGATGCTTTGAGCAGGAAGGTGGAGGTTACCGCAACAGGTCTTTGTATCGAGGAGTGGAAGTTGCTTGAGGCATTGACCGAATGAAGACCGTTCACCGATGAGTCGCGAGTTGCGGTGATTGCCGGGCTGAGAGTGGAGCCTCAGTTGGTCTCGAGTATTATCAGGCTCAGATTGCTGATGATGAGTTAGCCGGGTTATTACAGTTAGCTACCAGAGATGGGTCAGACTTCAGTATTGGAGTTGATGGTTGGGCTGAGGTTCAGAGGTCGTGTCTGGGTGCCAAACGGAGGAGATCTGAGGAAGGATATTCTGGAGGAAGTGCACAGATCCTGTTATTTGATCCACCCGGGCAGCACAAAGATGTATAGAGATCTTCAGAGGAAATTCTGGTGGAAGAGGATGAAGACGGAGATCGCAGAGTTCGTTGATAGATGTCTGATTTGTCAGCAGGTGAAGATTGAGCACTAGAGACCTGCAGGACCGATGCAGAGGACCGAGCTTCCAGAGTGGAAGGGGGAGCATGTGACGATTGATTTTGTCACCGGGATGCCGAGGACGAGAGGATTCCATGATGCGATTTGGTTTATAGTCGATCGACTGACCAAGTCGGCACACTTCTTAGCTATCCGGACCACTTTACCTCTGGAGGGTCTAGCTAAGTTGTATATCGAGGAGATCGTCCGACTGCACGGAGTCCCCGTGAGTATTATTTTGGATCGAGATCCGAGGTTCACTTCCAGATTCTGGGGGAGTTTGCAGCAGGCCTTGGGGACTCGGTTGAAGTTCAGTACGACATTTCATCCGCAGACAGACGGTCAGTCTGAAAGGACCATCCAGATGCTAGAGGATATGTTGCGAGCGTGTACTCTGGATTAGGCAGGTCATTGGGTCGAGCATTTGTCGTTCATCGAGTTCGCCTACAACAACAGCTATCATTCGAGCATTGGGATGACACCGTACGAGGCCCTGTACGGGAGACCGTGTAGATCACCGGTATGCTGGAGTGATGTAGGCGAGTGATAGCTAGTTGGTCCTGACATTGTGCAGATGTATGCTGAGAAGGTTGATGTGATAAGGCAGATACTAACGACAGCTCAGAGCAGGCAGAAGAGCTACGCTGATAGGCGTAGGTGAGAGCTGAAGTTTGAGGTAGGTGATCATGTCTTCCTGAAGATTTCACCATCTCGAGGAGTGATGAGGTTCGGGAAGAAGGGGAAGCTCAGTCCGAGGTATGTCGGACCGTTTGAGATTCTTGATCGTGTTGGAGTCGTTGCCTACAGAGTTGCGTTGCCGCCGCAGTTTTCGGGTCTTCACAACGTCTTTCACGTTTCGATGTTGAGGAAGTACGTAGCGGATCCTTCTCATGTGATTCAGTTGGAGGTTCCAGAGATCCGTCAGGATTTGTCTCTTGAGGAAAGATCGGTTGAGATTGTGGATCGGATGGAGCATCAGTTGAGGAGGAGGACCATTCCTATGGTGAAGGTCAGATGGCAGCACCACAGTGAGCGAGAGGCCACTTGGGAGATTGAGGAGGAGGTCCCGAAGGAGTTCCTGGAGTTATTTGGTGAGCTTCAGCCTTAATTTCGAGGACAAAATTCTTTTAGGAGGGTGTATTGTGAGATCCTAATCCTAATCGTGCCTTAATAATGTTTAGGTGGTGATTAGGAGGAGATGGATTGGAGGGCTGAGAAGGAGTGTGGATGGATGAGGGGTTGAGATGGATTGGAGATGAGATGGATGGTTGAGATGGAGAGGAGTTGGATATATGGTGAGGATTGGATTGGAGGAAGATATTTAGGTGAATTCTCTCTCTCTCACTCTCACTTCTCCCTTGCCTCTCTCCCTCACGTCTCTCTCTCCCTTAGTGGTGATCTCCGGCGTGGTGGTGGCGTGCTCCGGCGAAGGGAGGCTCGAGCGTGGGTTGCGAGTTGAGGTGAGTGTTGGCTTCTTAACCCTTTCGGCTTGTTTTGTTCCCTCCCTCGACCTAACTCGTTTCGGTGGTCTTGGTTGCTCGTGGTGGGGTGGTGGAGGTCGACAGAGGTGGAATCGTGAGTGTGCATCGTCGAGGAGGCGTGGATCGTGGTTTAGTCGCGAGGATCGTCGACGGATCGTGATTTAGGGAGGCATGCTCGTGGTTCTTTTAAGGTTTCTTCAAACCTTCCGGTATGTCAACTCGCTCAATTAAGTATCGTGAGTATTTGGAAGTCGACGGTAGGCCTTCCGGCTCGTCGCAGGTAAACGTGAAGCCGATTTTATTGCCTGATCGGTCGACCGGTTGGTGCAAATGGTCGACCGTTCGTATTGAGATTTCAGGTTCTTCCTCACATTGGTCGAACGATGCCCTTGGGGCGGTCGACCGATCGTGCATAGGAGGCAAGCCTGGTGGTTTTCGGTCGAACGAGGCCCCTTTGTCGTTCGATCGTGTGGGATTTGTCCCTCGTGCCTTTTGGTCGAACGAGCCCCCTATGTCGTTCGACCGATTGGTCGTTTTGTTCATTGAACCTAGGAGTTGACCATCTAAACAGTCGACTGTCCCTGTATTTGGGTTCGACCGAACGAGTGCAGTTGGTGGGAATTGGTTGACCGAGGAAGCGCCGGTCGAGGAGATTGGCCTGTGTTTTTGTGATTCGGTCGACCGGGACTTTTGGTTTGGTCGACCGTTTGTGTCCAGTTTTGCACTATGGAGGTGCGGTTGTTGTGGGCGTCCATGTGGGGCGAGTTGTGGTGTCGATGTTCTTCCGGCGAGTGTGCTAGGGTGCACGAGAGTTGCGGTGGTTGGGTGAAAAAGCCCTGGAGCCCCGTAACTGTGTGAGAGCTTGGGTTGGCTGAAAAAAGTCTGAGGCCCAGCTTACAATTTGTGGCATTGCGGTGGTTGGATGAAAGAGCCCTGAAGCCCCGTAACTATGTGTGAGCTGCGGTTGGCTGAAAAAGACCTGGAGCTCCGTAGTGTGTCCAGGTTGGCTGAAAAAGGCCTGGAGCCTGAGCAGGGACCTCGTGTTAAGGGTTGGTTGAAAAAGACCTGGAGCCCTTGGACATTTGGGTTGGTTGAAAAAGACCTGGAGCCCTTGGTCGTGTCGTGGTAGCTGCGGTTGGCTGAAAAAGACTTGGAGCCCAGCTTGGCGACGAATGTGTGTTGCAGTGGTTGGGTGAAAAAGCCTGGAGCCCCGTGACGGTGGTGTGTGCTGTGGTTGGGTGAAAGAGCCCTGGAGCCCAGCATATTTGCGATGTTTTTCTTGTTAGTAGAACTGCATGCTAGGGTGCTTTTATTTCTTGCATTATAGAGTTTGGCATACGGGGTTTCCTTCTGGAAGCTCAGGCATTGTTGCACGTTTACTTTTCAGGCCGTGATCGGCGATAGGGGGTGGTGACCGAGGATTGGAGCACCGCTACCGGATCCAGCTTTCTCTCAGTTGAGGTCGGGTGATTACTGTATTCGTTGTATAGCCTTTTGATGTAATCACTACTTTTGAAATGCTCTGATGTATATATATATGATATATGTTGGTGCACCTGTTTTCCATATATGAGTAATATCCTCTGTTGATTGTGTGTTATTTAAAATTTTAAATTCTTCCGTTGTTTGAGGATGTTACATAGCATCAAACAAATTTCCCGAAATAAATGCATAAAGGTCAAACTTTACTTATAATTTGCATGTGTATTCAAGCAAGCTAGAAAAAAACTCAAATAGTCTCCAGCACATCATGTTTCTGTAACCATACGATATTGTGAATTTCTGAACTCATTCTTGTACGGAACATCAAAAGATTACCGCGAATAACCTCATAATATAAAATTATAAACAATGACCAGTAAATATTGGAAAGCAAATGTAACGAGGTAGAATGAGTAATTGCAGCCTCAATACGTTGCATACCCATCTCAACTTGGGATATCGCACGTCGTTTCGATCGCAATCACTTTCTCCATTAATTAGTGAAGTAATCGATTAACCAAGGCATGTTTATCCACGGTCAGAGTGAACGAACCCCAGCTTGGATTCTCTATAAAATACCTCAAGCACCATTGTTTTTGGTACACTCATACCTAGCTAAAATGGGATCAAATAAACTGTTATCTTCCGGCGCCTATCTAGTATGGGAAGACCTCACCGTCGCCTTACCAGGCTACGGTGGAGCACATCAGGAGAAGAAGCTCCTCATACAAGGGTTTACCGGTTACGCGATGCCCGGTCGAGTCATGGCCATCATGGGGCCTTCTGGCTCTGGGAAATCCACTCTTCTCGACTGTCTTGCAGGTAATTGAAAAACTAATTAAGGAAATGTAATTATGTAGAACATGAAAATAATAAAATCAATGATTCAACAAAATGTAACGTTTGATTTTGTTGATTTTGTTAGTTCAATGTTTGTTTAATTGAGCAGGGAGGCTAGCTAACAACGTCGTCAGGACTGGAACTATTCTTCTCAATGGGAAGGAGAGAAGGTTGGATTTTGGAGTTGTGGTAAGACGTTATTTTCCAATAATAATTGCACCATATTAAAAAAATTTAGTCAACTGTTTTTCTTTAATCACGAATATAGGTAAATATCGTTTTCTCAATTAAAGCTATAAGTAGGATGGTAAGAGGACAGAGAAAAAGCATAAGCCATATGGCCCAGCCATGTGGGTCGACGAAGTACTTATGTCATGTGTTGGCTTCTGAGCATTAATTGGTCAACGTTTTCATATCGAACATGTATCCTTCTTCTTTGTAGAGCATGTGTTTCAAAATTTTCAACAAAAAAGTAGTCGACGCCTTTTTCTTTAGAAAAAAGAAACTCATTTACGAAAGTCGATGAATTTTTTACAACTGATCTGATACATATGCTCAACGCGCACGGGAGATGTTTGTATAGAGCTATAGGCAAGTCGTTGTCGTCGTTAGCTAAAGTTAAGATTTTTACTAGAGTACACATATTAAATAAAGTTAAGTTGAACCTTAAATATAAGGTTTTTTGCTTAAGTGACCTTAAAAGCACACTATTTCCCAAAATAACAAAACATTATAAATATTTTCTTAGATGTCACTCAAAAAAGATTAACATCTAAAATGTCATTACGTTTTTTGATTATTTCATATTTGACACTCCACTAACTGTTTGCGTACGTTTTAACAAACCTTTCTTGTTTCTTTCTCTTTCCTATCTTTACTATCTTTTCTCGCTCATTTCTCCTCTCTTTCTACTCTTTCTCTCTCCTCTATTCTCTTCTCTCTAATATTTCTCTCTCCTCTTCTCTCTTTATCTCTCTAGATAGAAGTATGAGAGGAGAGTGACGAGAGAGAAAACGACAGAGAAAGAGGAGAGAGTGAGAGGAGAGATTAGAGAGAGAAAGAGGAGAGAGTGGAAAGAGAAAGAAAAGAGAAAAAATAAATTTGTTAAGTTATTCAAGAGTGAATTTGAAAATTTACATTTAAATATTAATTTTTTAACATCGTTAACTAAATAGTGAAGTTAGTAATCGAAAACGTTAACAAAGTGGCAAATCTACAATAATCAAAAAATATAATTACATTTTGGATGTTAACCATGATATAACGTGATGATATTTTGGGAAATATGATAGTTTTGAGTGCACTTCAGCAAAAAACCCTTAAATATATTGTAAGATTTTTACTCAAGTACACATATGAAGAGTAAAATTGCCCACTTGCCCACTGATATTTTGGAATAACTAGAGTACACCTCTTTTGTCTCAAAAATATTTCAGTACCTCGGAATTAATCAGACTGAGGTTTTACAATCTATTGGTTTGAAGGTAGAAACAAAAGAGAATCTATTAAGAAACCAAAAAAGATTGGAACCACAAGAAAGTCTCTTGAGAAACCAAAAAAGATTGGAACCACATCCATCAAGCTGCAAAACAATAATCCACTTTTAAAGGAGAGGAGATATTCTCAAATAATTTTCAAAATATAATAGGCAAATGCGCAATTTGTGCTTTTGTTTGTGTACTCTGGTGAAACCTTATTTGGGATAACAGAATTTAATAGTAAACCCAAGTCGTTTACACACGTGAGACGATATCAATGACTTATTAACAAACACATTAATTACAAATACTTAAAATAGTTATATCATACTACCAAATTAGGCATGGAGAAAATGTTTGAAATTAATATTCAGTAATTGATGGACAACGACCCGGTGTTTGGCATTAATGTTGGGAAAGAAACTCACTACTGTAATTGTCCACTCATTTACTCTCACTTTTAACATGTTTTTTCTTGTTCTTTATCAACGAAGGCATATGTGACACAAGAAACAACCCTCTTGGGAACCCTAACGGTAAGGGAGACCCTAAACTACTCCGCCAACCTCCGGCTACCGAGCACCATGTCCAAGGACGACATAGCCATAACGGTGGAGTCCACAATAGAGCAAATGGGCCTGTCCGACTGCGCCAACACGCCTATCGGATGCTGGCATCTAAGGGGCATAAGCGGAGGAGAGAGGAAGCGTCTAACCATTGCACTTGAACTACTTACCAGGCCACAACTTCTGTTCCTCGATGAGCCCACTTCCGGCCTCGACAGTGCGTCGACGTTGATGATCGTGATGACACTTAAGCAGATGGCTGAGGACGGCAAGACCGTTGTTGCTTCCATTCATCAGCCTAGTAGTGAGGTTTTTAGCCTTCTTGATGATCTTTGCCTATTGTCCAGTGGGGAGATGGTGTACTTTGGTGAAGCCGAGAGAGCCACACAGGTAATTTACTATTAGATTCACAAAACTAAAGAAACTGCGTACAGATTGACTTGGGCAAAAATATTGAAGTTTTTGAATTCTTTTGTGTCATGAAATTTAATCTACTATACCATATAGCGCAATAATTGAACTGGTCTAATTAGTAGAATATAAAATAGCCCTAATGAAACTGGATGGTCGCACCCAAAGGACCAGATTACATCTTGAAGTTAAGTTAGAGTTACGTTGAAATTCGTTATTTATAGAAAGAAACATTCGTATATAAAGATTATATTAATCAAACTTTCATTAGTGACTCTAAAGTTAGAGTAGTTCAAGTGTCCGTTAGAACATCATTAGTAGTTTCTTTTTTCCTACTCCTGGAGTTTTACATCTGGCGTAGTGAATAACAAAAAACCGTAAGAGAATAAAAAAGCCTATAGAACTGGTGATTTGAGGGAAGTCTAGACACAGTGTTTGTATGGAACTCGGTATACAAGCCTAGAGCTGGAGAAGAAGGCCCACGATGCATAAATTATTTATTATTGACATATCATTTCACACACCCACGATGGAGCATCTTGTGGTGGTTGGCAAGAGATAGTCATCCCAACCAATGTTTTAAAAAACCGAACCGACCAGTGAACAGAAAACAACTCGGTTTGGTTCAAAGTGGTCGAACCGATGGTTCAACCTGGTCCAACCATTGATGACATCAGCATGACATCCGATTTTTGTGAACCGAGAGTTGAACCGAACCGACTCCGTAGCGGCGGTCCAACCGATTGAACCGATTTTTCCTATTATTTGTTTACATAATAAGTAATAACCAAGTGTCTAAACTATGAACAATTCAACAAAATTACTCATATGTAAAATAATTTAATTAAAACCTGTAAACAAAAATGAAATGATCGCGAGGGGTGGAGGAGCGGTGAGGGGTTGGGAAAAGAGTAGTAAAAAATAAAACCTTAGAATTTGGGTCAAAATTGAACAAAAAATAAAACAATAAAAATCAAATTTTGTTTAAATTGAAAAAACCAGTTCATTTCGGTTCGACCAAACCCAAAAAACCGATCGGTTCGATCGGTTTTTTCGGTTCACTCCGGTTCGTAAGAAGGGCCGATTTTTTGACAGAACCGACCGGTCTGCTACCGGTTCACGGTCCAACCCGGTCTGACCGTCGGTTCGGTTCTATTTTTAAAATAGAGATCCCAACATGTAAGGATCACGAATGTACAAAAATCTAGTGCATACATAAGTTTTGGTAAAACCTTTGGTGAATCGAGAAAAACAGTATGCAACCTCAACTTGTGATTATTCGGGAGTACTAAGTTATTTGGTCCAAATAGTAGTTGCATACGATAAGAATAAGAATGAGATGCAGTAGGGCTGAGCATCGGTCCGGACCCGGATGCTCTGCAGGGTCTAGATAGAAGACCGGACCGGTCAGGTTCGGTCTGGACCGATCGATCTGGTATGTTCCAAAAATCCGGACCGGACTAGATTTATGAGGGAAAAATCGGATTTTGGACCGAATTCATACCAGACCGAAAACCGAACTTGTCTCGAGACCTGGATTGAAACTCAGACCGGTCGGATTCGGTCCGGACCGAACCCGAACCCGAACCGATCGGTCGAGTCCGGTCCAAAAAACCGGACCAAACATGCACAACCCTAGATGCAGGTTCGGTGCTACTTTCATAACAACCCCTCAGCAACGAAACATGATTCCACCATCCAACTTAATGATTAAAATATCCTATAACTTATATATATATAAACTTCAATTAATCACTCAACAACCCCTCAGCAATGGAAAATAAATGCATGACAAATAAATATCCTAATAAATATGACATAAAGGTTCGAGCTGCGGTGCCTTTCAAACAACGAAGCGGTTAGGACCAACATTCAATACAAAGACATGATACATGTATGCTTCAATAACGAATATTTGAAGAGTCTGTTTGGACAGTCAATATCATTTGGGAGGTTAAGATTTAAAATTGGGATGGGAGAGCAAAGCTTGAGAGTAGATTAACAATAAAAAGTCATACACCATGCACAAAAAATCGTTATTGTTTACTGTCTCTGCTGATGATAATTAAAGTAGAATGGTAACCCGTAACCGTATATAATGTGGAATGAACACCTACCTATGGAATATTAGTTTAGTTCAAATTTAGTCTAGCTAGCAATATTGTTGATTTAAAAGGTCCATTATAGGACTACAAACTATAGAATATACTGAGATTGATGCAAAGCATATCCGACCGTACTAATTCTAGTTGATTAAGACATGCATGTGACTCGGCTAAATACCTTGTCAAATACTTCCCGATTGACTATTGGATGAAGTTTTTTGTGTTGATTAAATTAGGTCCTATTTGAAAGCAGTTTTTACCACAAATTAAGAAGTGTGGCGTTTGTAAATGACACGCTCGAATGATTATCTATAGAAATTTAAATCCTTCAAGTAACTTCGAAATATTACATCATGCCAAAGTTATTAAACGCAGACCACAAATTTAAAACGAGAAATTTGTAAATCCGACGTCACTTTATTTTTTTTCAAATTATTTAGTTAATTATTGACTCTTAATGATATAATTAAGTCGAAAAGGATGTTGTATGTTTTGGATTTGTATAGTTCTTCGAACATGCTGGTTTCCCTTGTCCGATGCGTCGAAACCCGTCGGATCACTTCCTCCGATGCATCAACTCCGACTTCGATAGTGTCCTGGAGAAACTAAGAGGTTCGAAACGATTCCGCAGCATAAAGATGTTGAACTCTGTGGTTCAAGACTCTGTGGTTCAAGACTCTGTGGTTCAAGAAGTGGAGGATATATCAGTAGATCCACTGGAGAACATGGAAACCTCCTACATCAAGACTACCCTCATTCACCACTACCAAAAATCAGAGTACTTAGCCACGGCCAAGGAGCAAATCATGGAGATCAAGAAAATAGTAAGTACCTACTTTTTGCCCACTCAATAGATAGTTAGAATGACTTTAGTAATTCTATTGCTTTATGAAACGAAATCCTCTTCAATACCTTCAATTATATGTAAAGTTGGACCCCATGCTTTTCTAAGTTTGCAGTTGCACTATCCTCCATAAGGCCAATCTATTTTAGGTGAGGAGCATTTATCGTCGAAATCATAAAACTTACCTCGTTCATTTGAACGCTATAAATAACAATGTATTTACATATTTTTTATGACTTTTGATATACATAAGTTTGTAGAATCATATATAGGTTCCTATCCTTGTAACAATATGTACTAGATGAGATACAATTTTACAATTCACCTAATGACTAAAATTAACCTTAACATATATACACACATCCAGACGTACAAGTACAACCACACAAATATTAGACAGTACTGCTCCCCACCACTGTCCACCACCGGCAAAAACTGTCTGGGAATCGATGTTACTTCTGTCGATTTATTTGTAAATTTTCCAACCGTCAACGCCACACTCCTAATAAGTAATAATAGACACTTTCTCCCTTGATTTTTATTAGGCATTTTTTGATTCAACACCCACATTACACCCATTACATACTTGATTTTTTTTACTTTTGCCCCTACTGTTGGCTGATTATATAGAATTGCTACAAGCCTATATGTCACCTCACGTGTGTTAAAACTAGCTTATCAATGGTTAATTTAATAATGCATCCAATTGTCGAGCTAATTTGACTAGTGAATGGGTAAACAACAAGAACACGACCCATGTCAAGTAGTTTATCAGTTGACTAGTTAAATTTGTTTGATTAAAATGATATTTAGTCCATATTTAAAGTATTATACAACCAGCGTTAGGCTATTTATTTACACTTGGTGACAAACTGGTAGCAGGTTTGTATGTTAACATTAGTTAAAAAAACAACACAGGAGTATAAAAAACTAGATCAAAGAAGGTTTTGAAGGAATGGAGCATACGAGGACGGTTTCTAGTGAAAGAGTTATGTAGGGAAGTTATTAAAGAAAATATGGTTCGAAACGAACCCTTTTAACACCGAAATGATATAAGACTAACGAAGTCCCGACATATGATACAGGAGTGTTCCATGAATAGACTCAACAGAGGCAGTGAAGCAACATGGTGGAAGCAACTCACCACCTTGACCAAAAGATCTTTCTTAAACATGTCTAGAGACTTTGGGTTCTACTGGCTTAGAGCCATAGTCTACATCATGGCTTCCTTCGCCATAGGATCTGTCTTCTTCAATGTGGGGACTAGTTACCGCTCCATCTTCGCCCGATCGTCCGTTTCAGGCTTCATTTTTGGCTTCATCACAGTTATGACAATTGGTTGGATGTCCTCATTTATCTTAGAAATGCGAGTCTTTGCATCCGAACGTCTCAACGGCTACTATGGTGTTTCTGTGTTTGTTCTCTCCAATAGCATGTCTTCCTTCCCTTTCCTTGGGGTTGTGGCCTTGAGTTCTTCGGTAGTGATTTATCAGATGGTTAATCTTCACCAAGGATTGTCTCACTTTTTGTTCTTCGCCGTCAACCTCTTTGGTTGCTTGGCAGTGGTGGAGACTATTACGATGATCGTTGCTTCTCTAGTGCCTAATTTTTTGATGGGGTTTGGTGCTACGGCGGGAGTTTTTGTAAGTTTCATCTAGTGAAGTTGGGGTTGTTTTTTAATGTGTTTTTATAGAACGTCATCTGGAACCACTAAATTCATTTCAGGGAATCATGATGTTAGCTGGGGGCTTCGTTCGGACACTGCCTAATCTTCCCAAAATATTTTGGCGCTATCCCATTTCGTACATTAGCTACGCATCTTGGGCATTACAGGTATTTTTTACAGTTTTAAATTTATTTTCTTTGAAAAATAAATTCTAAATTTGTGGACAAGCCTTGTTTGTTCTTAGTGCTAACGAAGAATACTCATCAAACACATATTACATCTCAATCCTATATCATATCCCTCAACATAATCACATGTAAATCAAATTAGGTGATCACAGATGGTAGATGTTTGATTTTCGATTAACTTGGATTAGCAATCGAATTGGAACATCATAAGTTAAATATAGGACTTTAATTAAAAACCTTAAAATTCTTTCAAAAACATAATCACTTGTTTCCGGCAAATGTTAGGTGTCTTTGGTTTTTAATAGGGTTCCCATTCTTCGGTGAAAATTGGGAAATGAAAAGAAATAGTTGCAAAGATGTGTTGACGCTGTAGCCTATTAATAGTTGTTTTTGGAAATCTAACGATGTAGATATAGACTAATTCTCACAATTCTGGAAAACATCGAGATTTATGTAATAGATATGTATAAGAGTGTTTACTAGAATAAAGGAAAAATTGGAGAGGCATATTATTGTTGTAGTATACTGAAGTGACGAAAAAATGTTTTTCAGTAAACCTTGACTTAACCTAATCTTATTTTACAGGGACAATACAAGAACGACCTTCTTGGACTTGAATTCGAATCCCTAAAACCAAGCGGTTCGAAGATGAAGGGAGAGAACATAGTTGAGGGATTATTTGGGGTGAGCTTAGACCACTCCAAGTGGGTAGATCTAAGTGCAATCTTTGCCATACTAATCTGCTCCAAACTTATCTGCATCATGATTCTCAAGTTGAAGGAGGCTACTTCGCCGTTGCTTCGTTATATCCACAAGAAAATATCAACCTACAAGGAACCATGTCAAGCTCTCAAGAACGGGTCTTTGCCTGTTTAAATGACAAGCCTCACCGCCATTTTTGCCCCAAAGTAGGAAAAATGGCCATGCCTTAAATATTTAGTGATTTCACAGGGCTCTGTAGCAATTTTTTTACAGGTGTTTTAAGGTTAAGGAGTGTTGGTGACATGAAGCATGACAACCTCTTGTAATTGATGAGAAAGAGTGCACACAAATGTTTGCAAGTGAAAGTTGAAGAGTGTGGAGCATAGGAATGTGACGAATGTCTAAATAGATCAGTTGTGTTTAGTTTTTGAAGGAAGAATAAGATGCCTCAAGTAATGATGTTTTATTTATAACTCAAAATATGTAATTTGCTATAAAGAGACTCAAAATATTTGGACAAATATTTATGTAAATCTGACCCCCGACAGCTTTGTAGATCCTTTCTATGAAAGCACGACACGTCACGTACACCTAAATCTTATTGATTTCTTTGATGAATAACATGTGTTGGTGTATTTATTACAATAAAAAAACTTTCTATTATATTGTATATAAATTTATAATACATTATCGTATTTGTCTTCATGTAAGTAAATTTTTATAATACATAAAATGGATCGTGTTTGAGGGTGTCGAAAAAAGTTCAAGCTTGAGAGTTCGCTCGAATTCAACTTGCGGTTGAATTTTCTTTTAAAAGAATAGGTCTCGAACTCCAAACTAGGCTCACTAAAATAAGGTCCAAAAAGAAGAGGAGAGGAAAACATTCCCAACTTGACCTATCCCAGTGGATTCGTACGGTTTGAAACTGTAATATTTTACTGAGGAAACACCGACGTAACGAATTGATCTATCCCAACTTGGTTGAGTATCCTCCTTTGTTCTTCATAGCTCGTTTATAAATGTGTAAAATTATAGAATTAATGTTTACTGATACTATGCAATATTGCATTATAGTTGAACTGTTTAATATTTTGTACAATAACAATATACAATAAATCTTTTACTTTCTTTTTTTCTCACTAGTTGCTGACATGTACAAGTCCAGTTCATCACCAGATTTTGGGGGTTTTTAGTTTTTTTTTGCTCTCTGCCAAATGAAACTCTCATTTAAAGCTTCTTAAATCAATCCATTTGGGAGATGAGTATATAAGGTTCGAGCTCTCTCTCTCTCCTCACTCGTTTCTCTCTCTCACTCGTTCGTTTCTCTCTCAATCCTTTTCTCTTCCAGCCCTTGGGGGTCGGTGTGGTGTGGTGATCGGCGAAGCAAGGAGAAGCTCAGACGTTAGCCGGAGTTGAGGTGATCAGGTTTGAGGAGTCGCCGGAGAAGAAGAGATTTTTTCCAGGAAGCGCTCGTCGTTGATCTTCTAAGCTTTCTTCAAGCCTTAAACGTATGCCAAGCTTTATTTTTGTGCTCCCTAAGCTAAAGTGAGTTTTGGAGTAGTCAACGATAAGCCGAAATGCTCATCTGAGTTGTGTAGCAGAGTTTCTGCTCTGTTTCGGTCGATCGGTGCTTGATTCGGTCGACCGGTTGTAGTGTTTTTGGACATTGATCTCTCGCACCGATCGATCGATACCCTTGGGTGGTCGACTGGTTATACATTTTGAGCGAGAAGATAGAGGTTCTGGGAGTTTTCTGTCGAACGTCACCCCTTTGCCATTCGACTGAAAGCACTATTTTATGTCGGTTGGGAGTGTAGACCACAAAATGGTCGACCGCCCTATGATTTAGTTCGACCGATGACTTAAGAAAACTTAAAGGTTGTTCGACCGTTTGTTGTTTCGGTTGATTGGTGTAGTTGGTTTTGATCTCGAGTTTACAAGAAGTTTTTGGTCGACTGGTCCGTCTTGTTGTTCGACCGATTGTGCACTTTATGCGGAAGGAGGTTTTTACTAGTTGTTTTCGGTCGAACATGTACCTTTACCGTTCGACCGATTGGTTGTTATTTCGGTTGGAACCGGGTTAGTTGTGGGGTTTCGGTCGACCGGTTGTGGTGTTCGGCCGACTGTTCCTACCCAGTTTTGTGTAAGTTGCTGGTGTGGTTTGTGGTTTTGATCTGCTTGAGGGCAACGAGTCCCTGATCTTTTTGGGGTGATGGTACGGACATTCCGGCCTGAGAGAGATCGTGGTTGTGGCTCTGAGGAGCGGGCACCTTGTGTGCACGAGTTGTGGTGGGGTTGGGGTGAGAGGACCCTTGAGATCCGTGACCAAAGATTTTTTGGCAGGTGCCTTGTGTGCACAAGTTGTTGTGGGGTTGGGGTGTGAGGACCCTTGAGACCCGTGTTGTTGCGTCACGTGTGGTTGGGAGAGAGGTCCTGAGAACCCAGTTGGATGGTGGCAGTTGTGATGTATTGCTTTTTCTTATCATGTCATGTATTTGTTTAGTTCATGCATTTAGGAGTTTGGCATACGGGGTTTCCTTATGGAAAACTCAGGCTTAGTTTTATGGTTGCATTTCAGGTCTTAAGCGTCTTTACGAGGTGGTGACTGAGGGCGGGAGCACCTAGACCGGATCCTGCTTTTCTTTCTTTTGAGGTTGTCGTGATTAAACTTGTGTATGTTGTATATATTTTGTTGATCTAATCATACCTTTGACATCCTGTATTATACGGTACACCATCGATTATATATATATTGTGTGTGTGTGTTTTTCGTAGAGTCACACTGGTGCTTGATATTTATCTTTTAAAATTTTCCGTTATTTCGGGACGTTACAAGAATAACATGTGTTAGTCTATTATTAAGCACTATAAAAAAATTATATTCTAATGTACATAAATTAATAAAACATTATTGTATTTCTGCTATGTAAGTAAACTCTTATATATTACATAAAATGGATTGTATTTGAAAAAATACGGTCAACATTGCATTGCATTGCATTGCATTGCGATGTATGCTAATTGGGCCCGAATGATATAAAAAGTTGATGTAAATTGTTCGTTCTCTACCGTTGGTGATGGTTATCCTATCTTCTTGTACACAACCACTGTAACGCCCTGAGCCCGGACAAATGCTTACCCGCCCGAACCCGGTGCGTTAACATACGATCCACGATCTTGACCACTGCGCACTCTGATATTTAAATCCATCTGATAGGCCCATAATAATCTGAAAAATATAATCAACAAATTGTGAGCTCGACAGCCCGCAAGTACCAACCATCAATCAATCAGAATCATAATCATGTGGAAACTGATACGGAATATGATATTCAGTCAATAAGCACAATCAAATTAAAAACATGCATCACAAACAATATGCATGCATAACAATCTGGGACCCCCTTTCGGATTCGACCACATCCTGTGCTTCTGAAATCTATCAATCAGTCAGACGCACACCTGGTAGCTCCACACTAACGACAGGTAGCCATTTCCTCTCTCGGGTGGCTCCACGCTGCCCTCTAGGTAGCTCTTTCCTATGTGGCTCAGCCAGAAACATACATACAGCCACAAGTCATGTCAACCGAAACACCACCATGCAATCATATGCATATCAATGAATTCAATATCGATAATCAGCAAGCATGCAACTACGAATATCAAGAGACAGACACGACATGAAACTGAAGAATAACGAATCAATACTTGCCTGTCTCGCAACCACAATATTACTTCCACAATTCACTTCCAATCTCCATATTTTTGTTTATATCTTTTGCACCAGAAAACCCTAGTCAAATATAGAGATCATCATCTAAATCATTATCTTTGGTGTTCTTAACCAAATCAGTGAAATTTTAACATAAAAATAAGGTGAATTAACTATTTAACTAGAAACCTCACCTCGTTCTTCCAACTTCTTTCCCTTCTTCTCTCAACCTCCTGTTGCTTATTCCCTCTCCACCTTATTCACTGCCTTCTCTCCCATGCGTTACTTTTACTCTCTCTTCTGTCACGTGGAGGCCAGGAATTTCTGACCAGATAAACATCATTTAACACTTATATATAAGTTACTTTTACTCCACCTTCATATCATCCAATTACCTTCCAACACCCACCGCCTCTCAATTCCTTCTCCTCAGCACCACACGTGGAAAGCTTGGGAAAATTGCATTCACCCCCTTCCTTCTCCAAAAACACACAAGCATCCAATTAGTCTTGAATTTCTCTTCAAGGTTTGGGTTCTCGCAACCACGAAATCAAGTATTGTCCTACTGACTACTGTATATGTTCTTATGTTTTATGTAATATTTTCTTTTTCTGATCCTAAATATTGGTTGCGTTTCACACAGTTGTAAAGCTCTACATAATTATTAATTAAAATAAATATTGTTAAAATTTTAAAATATTGAGTCGCAATTTACACATTTGTATTGACATCTAAAGGCAGACAACAGTAGATGATTATTAAAAGAAAGTAGAAAAAAACTAAAATAGTTTTTTGAGCACTACAAACATTGATTTTTTAACATGTCAAATGTGTTAATCAGACTTGAAATGCACAACTGCAATGAAGCAATGGTAAATATAGAACGTTCGAGAAGAAGCAGAGTACTCAAGCCACAAAATCTCAATTTTAGTCATTCAAATTTTGGACATATCAAATGCTTAATGTTTTTGGACGACTTAACATGGTTTTAGTCGTCCAAATTGGGATTTCACAAGGTGTATACTTGAGTAATATTTTGTTGGTTCGGGCGACTGATGGAGGCTTTGGTCATCCGAATTTAACCACATCTCTACACTAATGATTGTGCCACGTTTACAATCAACCTTAAAACCCATTAAATAGAAAATACATGTCTTTTTGAAGCTTGATTACAATTCAAGAGTTTTTAATCCTTAATCATCAATGTTGTCACCTAACAAGATAAAGGTATGTATAATACATGTATTTATGATATTCACGGAATGTCACAAGATTGATTGATTTTGCATGTATTGGGATTGTGCATGTATTAAGCCCTAAAAAGCCAACAATCACATTTTTTTGATGATGACAAACCTATATCTCACTACTTGAAATTAAACATGATTTCTCTGCTTTTGTATAAGAAAACTTTGCATTATAATGCTCCCCTATCAATGTAGATAGTATGGATCAATTTAAGCTCAATTTCAATTTCCCTTCCCCTTTTGAGATCAATCAAATACAAACATATAAAACATAAAATGCAAAAGTTAGGATTAGATGACTCTCCTCATCAATGTTTCTCCCTCCTAATCATATGACAAGATACAATATGCTCCCCTACCACTAAGGCCTTAAAATATAAGATATAATCAATGAATACTTCTCCCCTTTAAGATATTATCAAGAATACACTAAAGTACGATACTTTTCTTATATTAGAACCAATTCGAAAGAATGAAGAGGATTGAAAATTTTACCCAACTTTTGATCCTCGGATTGGTTCCAATTTCCTTTGATAGTGATTCTGGCTATACAAATTCGATCCAAATGATAACGTGAAGCTTGGGATCGATCTTTTCATGCTTGAGCCGATCACTATCGATTCTCCTTCTGAGTACCAATAACTGGAGATTTTAGTATCCACTTTTGCTTGGATCCATTCAATTTAGTCTTTGGTACCCACACCCAAGTGGATTTAGGTACCCAAACACTTGTGGTTCTCTTCAAGACAACATGATGTTTTCCAATTACATGATCATGAATAAGATGATTTTTAGTATATGAAGCATTATAACCTAAATCATGCTTGTCTAATGATTGTATTTGACTACCAAGAATCATATCTATAATTTTCTAATCATTTGTAAAATTCATTTCATTAAGCAATATTTTCATTTGTAGCAATAAGTTCATCATTCTTATGCACAAGAGATTCATTCATGCATTTGAGATTTATGTGTGTTTTCATTCATTACATGAATATGAAGCTCTAAATCAATAACCTTATCATTCATGCTAGTTAAATAATTCAATAAATTATTAATCTCGGTAAAGCGAGTGTTCATCTCGCTTATGTTCTCACTGGGTTGCATAGTGAAGAACTAATATTTATGCATGAGGAGGTTAATTATTGTGTCTTTTGTTCTACTATCTCCCTCATGATGCATTTGTAGTCTATTTCATATGTCGTATGCACTCTCACAACCTCTAATCCGGTTATATTCACCCTTATTCAAGCCGTAATAAAGAATGTTCATGATATGAGAATTTATCTTAATTTCTTTCATTTTGGCTCTACTGAGGGTGGCTAATTCATCTTCCTTAGGAGTGTAAAAGGGTTTTGAAAGAAGATCCAATACTTAAGGTCTCATTATATTCTTTGAGAATAATCATAGTTTGAGCCACTAAGCAAAGGTGGTCTAGAGTGGATAAACCCTCACAACGATGAGATGATAAAGATGTCATGTTATACTACAGTTCAGTAGATGAATTTAACACCTAATCTCTGATACCACTTGTTGGATCTTGATGTCCACTAATGTAGTCTCTAAAACTACGTAAATGTGGCGGAATTAAAACAAACAAGAGTAGGACAATTAAACCAAAAGAAGACCGAAGATTTTTAAAGAGTTCGGCAACTCAAAGAGAAGTAGGAATCACCGATCTACACTTTATACTTGAGAACACTTGACTAGAATATGATTGGGAACACAAGTGGTGAATTTAGGCTTGAGTGTGTGGAGTGGAGTATTGAAGTGGGGAAGGCTTTCTCTTTAAGGATGGTATCAAATAGGAGTGTGAGGGATGTGTTAAACTATGGTTTGAACACCTATTTATAGGCTGTAAAATCCATATAGTCATTGGGGCTAAAGACATAAGGGATAAAGAAACAACCGACAAAATATACAAAAGTGATTTGCCAGTTGGCTGCCAATCGGTGGACTGTTTGGTCACATTTGTTCGACCATTCACTTGTTTGTCCTTCCTTGGCACCAATATTCTCTATTGTGAATAACACGAAAGAAGTACGTGTGTCCTCTGGGCTATCGTCTTGATGAAGTTTTGGAAGCATTCTGTGTCCTTTCCTTTCAGGACATCCTCTGGTGTAAACTCAATCTCAACAGTTTCTATAGAGTTCTAATCCCATAGAAGTTGTGTGGAACCATCACCCGTACTTGTACTAACTACACCTCTATGAAGTGTAAATTAACATTTCACATCTAGAAAATATTGTATTATTATTGACTTTAATTACTAGAGACTGAAGTGCTAGGAATGTCCCCACTCTGAGAAGAATCAACTGCACCATCGCCAATCTGTGGGGTATCTACTGTTGGGGCATCACACCTTTGACGTCATCTTTGACATCTAGGCCGACAACGAAGACCGACATCTAGTCAACCTAAATTGAGAATTACTATAATTTATCACAAATAACAATATAAAATTATAAACTACAAATCAAAGAATTCAAACATAATATTTATTATTATATCTGTGGTTGTAGATGTTAAGAGATGCACTAGTTCACTAGCAGTCTTAAATCTTTTCTAACAAAATCTACCAAATTAATATATCATCTAATGTACTCGATCGTACTCTGGAACTTTGGATGCTTTGTCCTACATACTATATAAATCCATCGGCAACATTCACATAACAACCAACCATTGTTCGTCGCTTACTCTTTCTTTGGGCTCCGCAACATAAAAAAGTTGCTCCATTTAGGATGCAATATAAATGGTTCTTTTGGTTTCAGAAATCTATTGGCGTTTACCAACGTGATCTCATATTCATCGCTTCATGTTGTATAGTCTTGACCCAGAACGTCATACCACTTTCGCTTGAACAAAACACATCACCGCAGTGGTGATCGATTATGTGTTGCAATGTATCAAAGTAGTCGACTAGTGCAATGTGCTGTATACTGAGAGACTTTTGAGATGTATATAGAGAGACTTCCAGAACTTCCAGTCCAAAACCAAGGGAAGACAAGTTTCAACCCATGAAGTTTGATATTAGCTGCCTATTTTTTATTATGATTTTTTCTTTCTCAAATATTAATAAATACAAGCATGCTCATGTTCATTGATTGTCTAACAAGGTTTTTTTTGGCCTTTGGGTAAAGGATTATAACAATGAACGTTATTAGTATGCCATGAAATATTTTATTTGATATTTCTTTGTAATTTTGATGTTTTTATTTATCTTTTAATTGTGATACTTCTCTTTACCTTTTGACTATTGACTATTGTATCATGTTTTCATTTATTTATTTATTCTTATTTTTCAATTGTAATATATGTTTTTTTCCTCTTTCTCGTGGATTTTAAGTATTTTGCACTTTAAAGATATAACTAGTGTCAAATTAAACTAATTTAAATTTTTATTATTTATTTATGACTTTTAGGTTTGATAAATGTATTAATGTTATCTTCATATTTATTAGGTATGATTACTGAATTTTTGAACTTCTCGATTTCTATTAACCAATCATTCAAAAATCCAATTTCATTTAAAACTCTAGTCGCACGAAAAACACAAAAATGTAGAATTCTGGAAAGTAGAGTTCTGGAACTTTTAAGTTGTAGGAACTCACATTATGAACTTCTATAGACATCCTTGGTACCAATCACACCTTAATACAAAACAATGTTGATGAATACTCAAAGCAAATTATGTTAGCATTACCCTCGAACCCCAACCTAAACCCGAAAGGCTGAACTAAGAGCAAGAACAAAACCTAGTTGAAAGGGTATACCTATACCCCACCGATACGTTGTAAGTTGTTACCCTTGTCAAATAAGGTAGAAACAAAACAGGACCAACTAATTAGAATATAATTGGCGTGGTATGTATTTTTGTTTTGTTTGTTTAATTGTTATAACTGTTTTAGCCTAAGAAGGCAATCAAAAGCATTAATTTCTAAAGCTACTGCGTAATAAATGAAGTTACAACTGGCCAGTTGTAACAACCGCTGGGATTAAGAAAATGACATTCATCTTCAGACACAGAGATACTTAAGATTTGACCTTGATTTTTAGCTTACATAGTGGTGAATTGATACCTTCCTTGTGGATTTGTAGGCCAGTCGATAACATTGCCCGAAGTGTAGACAAGTCAAGCAGGATGACCTTTTCGCTCCTCAGTCAACAAATTAAATGGTGATATTTAAGAAACAACTTCCTGTAACGTCCCGAAACAGTGGAAAATTTAAAACTTTAAAAGATAGATATCAAGCACCAAGAAAGCTACAAAAAACACACACAAATAAATAAATAAATAAATATATATATATATATATATATATATATATATATATATATATATATCCGGTGGTGTACCATATAATACATGATGTCAAAGGTATGATTATATCAGCAAAAGATATACAACAGGTACACGTGTAATGATAACAACCTCAAAAGAAAGAAAAGCTACATTCGGTCAGGGTGCTTCCGCTCTCAGTCACCACCTCCTAATGACGCTTTCGACCTGAAATGCAACCATAAAACTATGCCTGAGTTTCCTATAAGGAAACCCGGTATGCCAAACTCCTAAATGTATGAATTAAAACAATAAGATGACATGATATGAAAATGCAATACAACAGAATTGCCACCGTCCAACTAGGTTCTCAGGACCTCTCTCCCAACCAGAGCGGACGCAAACAACACAGTGTTGGCTTTTTGGCCCTTTAATCTTAATTTTGATGATTAACAAACTAATAGTATGCATAACTTCAATTACAACATCACACACATCATATTATCAAATTGCATAGATATTGTGTATTCCTAACAATGTAGGTGATCAAACCAAGGGACTAATCAACTTCAAGATCAAGGCTCAAGACTTGTAATCAAAGCTCAAGGACTTCATATGTAATTTTCCATTTATTTGAGTTGTAGGATCAAATGTACACTTGATGCACAAAAGGATAAACCCGTCTGCCGCGGTCGACCGTATCCACATCGGTTTACCGAACATGGTTCCCAACGGATAACCGAGTGTCTCTCGGTAAACCGTTCCTTATAGAGTCAGTAAACCCTTGATCTCCTGGAACCCTTGTGTCGGTGTACAGAACCTTATTCGGTCAACCGTTCCCTATAGAGTCAGTAAAACTTGATCTCCTGGAATCCTCGTTTCGGTGTACCGAAAGTTGTTCGGTCAACCGTCTTCTTAGAATCAGTAGAAAACTTGATCTCCTGGAAACATTGTTTCGGTGTACCGAACCTTACCCGGTCGACCGTGTCCCTATTCCCAGTAGCTTCGAATACTTCTCTGGACATCTCTATTCGGTCTTCCGAAGAGAGCTCGGTCATCCGAACTTCTATGTGTCTTTAGGCCTAAACCGACTTCATCTTATTGGCCCACGTGGCACAAATAACTCCACCAGACTTATATTTTGTCGTTTAGCCACATCTTTGAAACATCCATATCGGTCTACCGATGGATCTTCGGATTACCGAGTTGTTCTTAGATATAAGATCGTAACAGCTATTTTTCCACGTAATATTTCGACCGTTATCGATAAACCAATTTCACACACTATGTCAGCCGAAAATCTGCACATGTATCGGTCAACCGAACATATCACGGTCTACCGAACATGTTCACCGAGTCGCACCAAATCTTTACTGTCCACTCTTGAACGGTGCACCGAAGTGATCTCGGTCAACCGAAATTAATTATCCGATATTAGGAAAAAGTTACTGGAAGTTGGTAAACGGTTATCCGACCTATATTCGGTTAACCGAGTTCTTGTTTCTGACCACTTCTTCGGACTACCGTGTTTCCAACGGTCGACCGAATATGTCTCGATTTCTGCCCGAGCTTAAGTCACATCTTGTTTTCACTTGGTCCACTCCTCACCAACTTACCATAACGGCGCTATTTGTTTTGAAGGCTATATAAGCTTCACTTAAGAGACACATTCATAACCTTACTTGCCAAATATCAATCCTACTCTTGTGCTCTCAATCTTCAAGCCTTCAAAGCTCCACCAACTCTCATACTTCCACTTAATTCACTCCAAGCCTAAATCATATCCTTGAGTGCATTCAAGTTAGAGTTCAACAACCACATTCAATTTCCATTGTGTTGTAAAGCTTCGAGGAAGCACCCTCTCGGGTTGTGAGAGGAGATCCGAGCAAGGCGAGGGTGTTCGCAAGGCTCCGATTGTAAGAGGGTTTATCTTCGACCCGGAACGAAGATAATAGTGAATTCTCGAGTAGGGATCGGAGGATCGATCGGAACTTGAGGAGAGGACTAGATCACGGTGGTGTGATCGAACCTCTATAAATCTCCGGAGTCATCTTGTGGTTTGCATTCTTTCCCTTATTGTTTTAATTGTGCAATAGTATAAGAAAATTAGGAGATAATCTATTCACCCCCCTCTAGATTAGTGACCGATTAACTTACATTTGGTATCAGAGCTTAGGTTTACTCATCTAATCCATTTAGCCATGGAGAGTAGCACTAATCAACTTAGAGAAGGATTATCTACCACTAGACCCCCGTTGCTTACCAGAAATAATTATGCACATTGGAAGAATAGAATGAGAATATACATCCAATCAATTTCCTTAAAAATGTGGATATTCCTTGGTAGTAAATATGTTCCACCCACTAGTGAACAATTAGCAACATTAACCGATGATATAATTGCTAATGCCGAGATGAATGCAAAACTCATGAACATATTTGCTTGTGGAGTAGATACTCAAGAATATGGTAGGATTAGCGGATGTGATACCGCTTATGAGATATGGAAATTACTTGAATCTCATCACGAAGGATCATCTAGAATGAAAGAAACTAGGGTTGATATATTTGTGCGTAAATATGAATTATTCTCTATGCAACCCGGTGAAAGTATAAGCGAGATGAACACTCGCTTCACCGAGATTACTAACAATTTGAAAAATCTTGGTAAGAAGGTAAATGAAGGTGACAAGGTGAGAAAGATTCTTCGATCTCTCTCAAACGATTGGGAGAAAAAGACAACCGCCATTGAGGAAGCTCAAGATCTCAACACATTATCGATGGAGGATCTCATCGGAAGCCTTATGGCTTATGAGATTCAAATGAATGGGAGAAAAGAGATGGAGAGCTCGAAAAAGAAAGAAAAAGTCATTGCTCTTAAGGCCAACCTTGAATCCAAAAAATCGGATGACGATGAGAGTGATGAAGAGCTTGCAATGATGGTTAAGAGATTCAAGAAGCGATGGATAAAAGACAAATTTCAAAGAAAGAGAAGGGATGATGGAGAAAGCTCAAAAGGTCCTATTTGTTATGGATGTGATAAAATTGGACATATAAAGAAAGATTGTCCCTTGATGCAATCCAAGGAAAGGAAAGAGAAAAAGAGAAGAGAGAATGAAGAAAAGGAAAGGAGATTCAAAAGAAGAGAGAAGAAGTATAAGGAGAAGAAAAAGGCCCTCAAAGCAACTTGGGATGGATCATCCGAGTCATCCTCCGGCTCTTCAAGTGAGTCGGAAAATGAAGAAGCCCATCTATGTCTCTACACTCAAGAAGAAATCGATGGAGAATTAGATGGTGCATCTTCGTCAAGCGAGCAAGACGAACCCAACACTTGCAATGTTGCCAAAGATGGAGAAAATGAGGTAATCTCAACTCATGAATCAAACTCATATGATGAATTACTAGATGCTTTTCATGAATTGCTTGAAAAATGTGACATACTAAGGCATAAAAGTAAATTATCTAGGAAAGCTAATCATGATCTAGCTTGTATAAATGAATCATTATCAAATGAAGCTGATAAGCTTGTGTTAGAAAATAAAAGCTTAAAAGAACTCAATGTTGAATCTCATGCTAAAGAAATACATGATCTTAGAGAATGCAATAAGAAATTAAGAATTGATCTTGAGAAATTCACCAAAGGGAAGAAGATGCTAGACATGTTACTTGGTAGTCGAATTCAATCTTTAGAAAAGCATGGTTTAGGATACATGAATCAAAAGAAAAACTCTAAGAGTTATTTTGTGCATGCTTTAAATAGTATAGTGAAAAAGAATTTCTTTTCAAATGTTTGGGTACCTAGAACCAAACAAGTTTGGGTACCTAAAGCTAACCCCAAAGGACCCAAACAAATATGGGTACCAAAATTATCTTCTTCTTCTTTGAATGTAGGTAAAAAAGAAGGGGAAGTGGATCGTAGATAGCGGATGTTCGAGGCACATGACGGGAAACCACTCTATGTTCAAAACATTGAAATCAAAGAAAGGTGGAACCGTTACATTTGGGGATAATTCTAAAGGTCACATTATTGGCATCGGCGATGTTGGTAATGACTCTACTACTCAAATTAAAATGTGCTTCTTGTTGATGGTTTAAAACATAATTTACTTAGTGTTAGTCAATTAACCGATAAAGAATTCTTAGTTGTCTTTGATCAACACATCGTATACATCATTTCTAAAGCTACTTTGAAAACCACTTTTAAAGGATATAGATATGGAAATGTTTATGTTGTGCATGTCGATAGCATTGACTCATTTTCTAAGGAAACATGCTTAGTTGCTTCAAATGACGAATCTTGGTTATGGCATAAGAGGTTAGGCCACATTAGTATGAGCCAACTTCATAAACTTGCTAAATTTGACTTGGTAAGAGGATTGCCCAAATTGGATTTCAAGAAAAATAAACTTTGCAATGCTTGTGAATTTGGAAAACAATTTAAAAGTTCTTTCAAGTCTATTAACATGGTTTCTACTTCAAAACCTTTGGAAGTCTTGCATATGGATCTCTTTGGTCCATCTAGAACGTTAAGTCTAGGTGGCAAGAGATATGCATTTGTCATCATTGACGATTTTACTCGATTTACTTGGGTGTTGTTTCTTGCAAATAAGAATGAAGCTTTCAAGCAATTTGAAAAATTTACAAAACGAATTCAAAGAGAAAAAGGGTCTTTGATTTTGAAAATTCGTAGTGATCATGGTGGTGAATTTGAAAATGAAGGTTTTGAGGAATTTTGTGATTCTAATGGTATAGAACATACCTTTTCTTTCCCAAGAACTCCTCAACAAAATGGGGTAGTTGAAAGGAAGAATAGAACTCTTCAAGAAATGTCAAGAACAATGCTTTGTGAAAATGGCCTACCAAAGTATTTTTGGTGTGAAGCGGTTAACACGGCTTGTTACATTCTTAACCGTGTTTTGATTCGACCAAATTTAAACAAAACTCCATTTGAACTTTGGTTTGGAAAACCCCCAAAAATTTCATATTTCAAAGCTTTTTGTTCTACATGTTTTGTTCTCAATACCAAAGATAATTTAGACAAATTTGATGCCAAATCCGATGAAGCAATATTTTTAGGATATTCAAGTAGAAGTAAAGCATATCGAGTTTATAACAAGAGAACTAGTTGTGTAGAAGAATCCATGCATGTTCACTTTCAAGAAGAACCATGTAAGAATAATTCTAACATTGATGATGAACTTATTGACCATATTCGTGATATCACAACTCAAGAACAACCAAATGAAACATCTCAAGAAAAACAAGAGTTTCCAAAAGATTGGCAATATAAGAAGGATCATCCTAAGGATCTCGTAATTGGTGATGTATCAAAAGGAATTATTACTAGGTCTAATGCTCTTGTTATATGTGACTCATATGCATTTATATCTCAACTTGAACCTAAGAAAATAGAAGATGCATGTGATGATGAATTTTGGTTATTAGCTATGCATGAAGAGTTAAACCAATTCATTCGTAATGATGTTTGGGAGCTTGTTCCGAGACCCAAAGATCAAACGGTAATTGGCACCAAGTGGGTTTTTCGAAACAAACTTGATGAATCCGGGCAAGTGGTTAGAAACAAAGCTCGATTGGTCGCTCAAGGTTACAACCAAGAGGAAGGTATCGACTTTGATGAAACATATGCTCCGGTAGCTCGATTAGAAGCAATTAGAATGTTATTAGCATATGCATCATACATGGATTTTAAACTCTTTCAAATGGATGTTAAAAGTGCATTTTTAAATGGTTTTATTATGGAAGAAGTTTATGTTTAACAACCACCCAGTTTTGTGAATGAAAAATACCCGGATCATGTTTTCAAGCTTAAGAAGGCTCTTTATGGGCTTAAGCAAGCTCCTAGAGCTTGGTATGAAAGGTTGAAGACCTTTTTGCTTGAAACCGGATTCATCATGGGAAAAGTTGACACCACATGATTTACTAAGACCAAAGATAAAGATTTATTAATCGTACAAATATACGTTGACGACATTATCTTCGGTTCTACTAATGATTGTCTATGCCAAGAGTTTTCTAAGTCTATGCAAGGTGAATTTGAAATGAGCTTGATGGGTGAACTCAACTTCTTTCTTGGACTCCAAATCAAGCAAACCTCGGAGGGAAACTTCATCAACCAAACCAAATACACAAAAGAATTACTCAAACGATTTGGATATGAAGATAGCAAACCTCACAATACTCCCATGAGCACAAGCTTGAAATTGGATAAAGATGAAGAAGGCAAAGAAGTTGACATTAAAAAATATCGAGGTATGATCGGTTCACTTCTTTATTTAACCGCTAGTAGACCCGATATTATGTTTAGTGTTTGTCTTTGTTCTCATTTTCAATCTTGTCCTAAAGAATCTCACATGCATGCATTAAAAAGAATTTTTCGATATTTGAAACCTAGTTGTGACTTCGGATTGTTTTATCCCAAGACTCGATCTTTTGATCTCATTGCCTATAGTGATGCCGATTATGCTGGATGCAAATCCGATCGGAAAAGTACTAGTGGGACATGCCAATTCTTGGGAAAATCTTTAGTTTCTTGGTTTAGTAAGAAACAAAATAGTGTTGCACTCTCCACAACCGAAGCCGAGTATGTGGCCGCCGGATGTTGTTGTGCACAAATCCTTTGGATGAGGCAAACCCTCAAGGATTTGAGACTTGAGTTTCAAACTATACCCATTTTTTGTGATAATACAAGTGCTATAAACTTATCTAAAAATCCAATTCTTCATTCAAGAACCAAGCATATAGATGTTTGCCATCATTTTCTTAGAGATCATGCTCTTAAAGGTGATATTGAATTACAATTTATTTCAACACATGATCAATTAGCGGATATATTCACTAAACCATTGAATGTTGATCAATTTGATAAAATTAGACAAGAACTAGGGATGTGTAGTGCAAAAGAAAAATTATAATTCATCTCATTTGCTTACAATTCATTGCATTGTTTGCTGTGTTTGTCTGTCCGCACAAAACGGCTGACCGAACATGGTTCGGTAAACCGGATTGTGTCTGGACAGGGATTCAGACTTGGTCTGGATTCTCTGTTTCGGTACACCGTGCCTTACACGGTCGACCGACCGTTTTGCTGTGCTTTAATTAGAATTCTTCCCTGTTCCGAATCTATCGGTTATCCGAATCCTGTTCGGACGACCGCGTCTCTTGGATGATTTTTGAATTCTTCGTTGACCCCTTTTTAAACGAATCTTGTTTTTGAATTCTTGGGTATCCGATTTTTAATCGGATGACCGTTGTGGAAAGATTCTCCCACAACGGACGTCCGAACATGTGTCGGTAATCCGTTCACCTGTTGCAGTAGAGCTTTGATACTTACTGTTATCTTTGTGACGGTATACCGACTCCTGTTCGGTCGACCGACGGGCGACATTTTCTAGCCGTTGGAACTGGTCCAACGGTCTTCCGAGGCAATTATGGATGACCGTTGGACACGTTTTTTCAAGTTTGCACACCCCTTTATTCTCCCATCTTCTATATTTTTGGCTACCCTCTTTCATTTCTATCATCCCCAAAGCCAAAAATCTTCCTAAGCACACTTTTGCTTCCTCCTTTCTCACTTCAAACCCTTTCCAACTTCAAAACATTTCATCACTTCCTCCATTCCTCTTCATGGGTCCAAGAAAAATTTGCACTTCCAAGAAGGCGGTGGAACCACCAACGAAACCAACAACTAGGAGAGGAAAGAAACCCGCTCCACCGGCAAAGAAGACAAGGCTCAACCCCGACATACCATCTTCTTCTACTAATCCGTCGAGCGAACCCGTCGACGAGTATCTTGGGCCCTACAACAAAGGCATCTTCTACAATCAAAAGGCGGAGGAGCACTACTACACTATTAGTGGTGCAAATCCAATTCCGGAGCGGAAGATCATCCTAAAAGATTTCGAGTCGATTGGTCTATCCACCTATTTCATGGTTGATAATCTTGGCATCTTCTTTCATGACAAACTTCCGGTCCCTTTCTCCGCGGAAGCTTGTCGTCAATTTTATGCAAATCTCCGGGAGACCACCGCTCTTGATGGTACTCAAGCGGCGCTAACGACCCAAGTCGATTCCATCTCTTTCACTCTTACCGCCTCTCTCCTCTCGGAGATCACCGGACTTCCTAGCGTCGGGGAGGACATCTACAATCTTTCTTGGGAGAATGTTTGTGGCTCTATGAGTCAATTTCTGGAGGTGACTCAACCGGAAGTTCCTCACGATGGCAAGCTTTCCATTCCTCATCTTCCGGTTGTTGGCCGTATTCTTTGCCGCTTCATTTCCACCAACCTTTTTGTGCGCAAAGGGCACCTCGACGAGCTTGGACATCAAATGATGAAGTGCCTTTTCAACCTCTCTACCGGAACACGCACAAATTTGCCCTTGTTTATCATCAATCACATGATATACATTTCCCGGAAGAAGCGTAACTTTCTCCCTTTCCCCATGTTGATTTCGCTGGTCATCGATCACTTCAACATCCAATTCGACCGCGATCTCTTCAAATCATCCAAGACGGTCATCGACAAATACACTCTCAAAAGGATGCGCTTGGGGAAGCAAGCACATGTCGAAGAAGAAGTGGAAGACGACTCCTCTGAAAATGAGGATGATGATGTCTCTACCGATGCTCCACGTTGGTCTCCTCCTCCATATGATGCCGAAGTGAATCCTAATTGGGATCCTAGCTTGTCTCGTGGTCCACGGAGATACGTTCGTCCCGAATGGTCATCCGGCACCGATGCTCAATGGAACCAACCGGCATGGGCCTATCGTCATGAGAAGCTCTTGGACCGGAATTGCGAAGAGATTCACGAAGTTAGGAGTTTGGTAAATCGGAACTATCAAGGTATTCAAGACCTCACCTCCGACTTTCAAAACTTCCAATTATCGACGTCGAACTCGCTGAACGACATCCACAATCAAATTCGTGAGGTTGGAGACTCACGTCAAGCCTTTTTCGACTTGCAAAATGAGATGATGGAGCTTCTTCGAAACATGAACAAGCCGGACAACTAGCCTATCTTTGTTGCTTGTTCTTGCTTCTTGTTGTTTGTTGTGTTTGTTTGCTCTGTTATTTGCTTATGTGTGTTTGCTTTTGCATTGGCTTTATGCCTTATCTTCCCTCTTAAGTAATGAAATTTCATTTTTTTCATATTGTGTGTCTTTTTGTCCCCAACTTTCATTGCAATGTTCTTTTTTATGGATGTCAAAAGGGGGAGAACAAATGGATACAAATTGCCTAATTCAAAAATATGAAACTCATGCATTGAGTAAGGGGGAGTTAACATTTATTTTGCATATTGATAGGGGGAGCACTTACACAATTTGACATTAGTTTGTCATCATTAAAAAGGTGGAGATTGTTGGCTTTTTGGCCCTTTAATCTTAATTTTGATGATTAACAAACTAATAGTATGCATAACTTCAATTACAACATCACACACATCATATTATCAAATTGCATAGATATTGTGTATTCCTAACAATGTAGGTGATCAAACCAAGGGACTAATCAACTTCAAGATCAAGGCTCAAGACTTATAATCAAAGCTCAAGGACTTCATATGTAATTTTCCATTTATTTGAGTTGTAGGATCAAATGTACACTTGATGCACAAAAGGATAAACCCGTCTGCCGCGGTCGACCGTATCCACATCGGTTTACCGAACAAGGTTCCCAACGGATAACCGAGTGTCTCTCGGTAAACCGTTCCTTATAGAGTCAGTAAACCCTTGATCTCCTGGAACCCTTGTGTCGGTGTACCGAACCTTATTCGGTCAACCGTTCCCTATAGAGTCAGCAAAACTTGATCTCCTGGAATCCTCGTTTCGGTGTACCGAAAGTTGTTCGGTCAACCGTCTTCTTAGAATCAGTAGAAAACTTGATCTCCTGGAAACATTGTTTCGGTGTACCGAACCTTACCCGGTCGACCGTGTCCCTATTCCCAGTAGCTTCGAATACTTCTCTGGACATCTCTATTCGGTCTTCCGAAGAGAGCTCGGTCATCCGAACTTCTATGTGTCTTTAGGCCTAAACCGACTTCATCTTATTGGCCCACGTGGCACAAATAACTCCACCAGACTTATATTTTATCGTTTAGCCACATCTTTGAAACATCCATATCGGTCTACCGATGGATCTTCGGATTACCGAGTTGTTCTTAGATATAAGATCGTAACGGCTATTTTTCCACGTAATATTTCGACCGTTATCGATAAACCAATTTCACACACTATGTCAGCCGAAAATCCGCACAGGTATCGGTCAACCGAACATATCACGGTCTACCGAACATGTTCACCGAGTCGCACCAAATCTTTGCTGTCCACTCTTGAACGGTGCACCGAAGTGATCTCGGTCAACCGAAATTAATTATCCGATATTAGGAAAAAGTTACTGGAAGTTGGTAAACGGTTATCCGACCTATATTCAGTTAACCGAGTTCTTGTTTCTGACCACTTCTTCGGACTACCGTGTTTCCAACGGTCGACCGAATATGTCTCGATTTCTGCCCGAGCTTAAGTCACATCTTGTTTTCACTTGGTCCACTCCTCACCAACTTACCATAACGGCTCTATTTGTTTTGAAGGCTATATAAGCTTCACTTAAGAGACACATTCATAACCTTACTTGCCAAATATCAATCCTACTCTTGTGCTCTCAATCTTCAAGCCTTCAAAGCTCCACCAACTCTCATACTTCCACTTAATTCACTCCAAGCCTAAATCATATCCTTGAGTGCATTCAAGTTAGAGTTCAACAACCACATTCAATTTCCATTGTGTTGTAAAGCTTCGAGGAAGCACCCTCTCGGGTTGTGAGAGGAGATCCGAGCAAGGCGAGGGTGTTCGCAAGGCTCCGATTGTAAGAGGGTTTATCTTCGACCCGGAACGAAGATAATAGTGAATTCTCGAGTAGGGATCGGAGGATCGATCGGAACTTGAGGAGAGGACTAGATCACGGTGGTGTGATCGAACCTCTATAAATCTCCGGAGTCATCTTGTGGTTTGCATTCTTTCCCTTATTGTTTTAATTGTGCAATAGTATAAGAAAATTAGGAGATAATCTATTCACCCCCTCTAGATTAGTGACCGATTAACTTACACACAGGTCTCAAGGGTTCTCTCACCCCAACTCGTGCACACAAGGCACCTGCCGGAAAATCATCAGCTACGAGTATTAAGGGTCCTCTCACCCCCACCAACCCACCACAACTTGTGCACACAAGGCACCTGCCGGAAAATCATCGGCGAACAAACGACACGTGCACACAAGGCACCCGTTCCTTAGAGCCACAACCACGATCTCTCTCAGGCCGGAATGTCCATACCATCGCCCCAAAAAGGCCAGGGACCAGTTGCCCTCAAGTAGATCAAAACCACAAACAACACCAGCAACATACACAAAACTTGGCAGAAACGGTCGACCGAACACAACAATCGATCGACCAAAACCCCACAACTATTCCAGTTCCCACCGAAGTAACAACCAACCTGTCGAATGGCAAAGGGGACCCATTCGACCGATAACAACCAGTAAAATCCTCCTTCCACACAAAGTGCACAATCGGTCGAACAAACCAGAAACAACGTTCGACCGGAAAAAGGTAGTAAAATCAGATTTGGTAGCAAATTATACCGGTCGACCGAAACTACAAAGGGTCGAACAGACAATATGTTTTCTTAAGTCATCGGTCAAACGAAATCATAGGGTGGTCGACCATTTTGTGGTCTAGACCCCCAACCGACATAAAATAGTGCTTTCGGTCGAACGGCAAAAGGGTCCCGTTCGACCAAAATTCCCAGAGCCTTCATCTTCTCGCTCAAAATGCATAACCGATCGACCACCCAAGGGTATCGTTCAACCAGTGCAAGAGATCAACGCCCAAAAGCACTACAACCGATCGACCGAAACAAGCATTGTACAAAATAATTATTAAATAAGTTGGGTAGAAGTCTACATTTTATACAATTTTTCTACACTTTCTGTTGTTTTCCTGTGTGGGGTATGAGACACCGAGGGAAAAGATTGTAGTATCTTTTGGATGGTAGAGGAAAACAAAAGATTTTTTCTTCTTTTCCAAGACTAACACAAACACCATGAAAAGTTCTGGCCAAAAGAAAATTAATTTCTTTTCTCTCTGTTTCTAGGTGCAAAAACACCCCCTAAGAAATTACTAGTTTAGCAGACAGTGAATCCAAAATAACCAAAATTAGTTATTTAACTTGTTGGGACAAAATCATACCACTTTGGCTGGTGCATATATAAATTAGTTTGAGAAAATGGTAGTAAATCTAGGAATGCAACATCAAATAGTAGGGCTGTCAAGTTTGGCTCGGGATCGACGGATCGCTCGATGTTTGCTCAATTTTGCTCAGATCATGGCTCGATCGATAAGTAACGAGCCGAGCACGGGAAAATAAATCCACTTGACAAACTAAACGAGCCGATCACGAGCAGACCTCACTCGCTCGATTATCGCTCGAGGTCCGATTACTTTATCTAATTACCCAATTAACCTGAATACTCTATCAATTACTCAATTAGCAAATAATAAACTCATTTACCAAATTCATTTCCCATTTATCAAACCCATTTACCAAACTCATTACCCATTTACCACACCTGATAACCCATTTAATAAACCAAACCCAGATACCCAATTACACAAATCTCCTCCACCATTCTCAAACCACATTCTTAAACATTCCCCATTCTCAAACTCAGGCCCAATCAAAACCTTAACACCTCCTCCCCATTCTCAAACCACATCCTCCCCATTCTTAATCTCATGCCCAAATCAAAACCCTAACACCTCCTCCTTACCACCACCTCCCCCTCCTCCTCGTCTCCTCCTTGCCAATACGAGTGATTTTGTGTTGTTTGCAAATGTTTTAGGGCTTGTGTGGTTCATCTCTGTGGTTTTGATGTGGATTTGAGTGTTTTCCAAGGAAACGAGTTTGTCTCCACATTTTTGCTGGAGATCTTAGAGTTTTGTTGTGGATTTGTGAGTTTTCAGGTTAATCATGAATTTCTTCTATGGATTCAAATGTTTGTCTTAAGGTTTTTTTGTGGATCCGAGTATTTTTGTGTTGATTGCAAAGTTCTTCGGTGAAATCGAGTGGATTTAGGTTTTGCTTTGTGATTTTACTGTTTAATGTTAGTTTCTATTTTTTGCTACCGATTATTCGAGTGTTTTAGATCGAAATGTTCCAATGCACTAATGTTTTTGTGTTAATCACAGAGTTTAGCTTTGGATTCGAGTGTTTTTGTTGTGTTTTGTGTTGATCTTAAATATCAATAAATTGATTATCGAGCATGTTATCGAACCGAACCGCTCGCGAGCATGTGATGATCTGAGCACGAGCAGAATTTTCAGCTCGAATCCCTTATCGACAACTGCACCTTTGGCAAAGATATGCATGACAAAAACATCCTAATAATTATGACATAGAAACTTGAGATGGGGTTCCTTTCAATGTAACATATCACATGACCATCATATCCTAATAATTATGAACAGTTGTACTGTACTTTTTTTTGTAAATAGTTCTGTGACTTTTGCATCCATGCAAGCCTTGAATAGTCTGCTGTGCTTTCTCTAATATGAATTAACTACATACATCTAGGGTTGGATTTTTAGTTTCACCGTTCGGTATTATGATGTATTTGAAGTAAGAGTAAGGATAAGATTGTGCGCAATCCAAAGACAAAAAGATAATTATATGTTGTGTTTAGTAAACAACTTTACCAATTGAAACTCAACTTAAAGTTTATTAGTGTGTAATTGAATTTAATTTACTCTAATATATAATACAATATACTCAGGTTGTATCGAAATAACCCACACTAGGGCAATTAATTCTAGAATAAATATTCTGTGATGATGCAAGTATATTCGACTGTGGTATCAATTGTAGCAGACCATGAAATGCACATGATTAAGTACTTAATTCTTTGTCAGATAATTCCCGAATAACTATTGGATGTCGTTCTCAGCGTTGATCAAATTAGGTTGTATTTGAATGCAATAGTTAAATTGTGACGTTTGTAAATGACATTGTAATTCAATGATTACTTTTAAATGTCATGTCTAAATAAAATTATGTAGCAAGTTAAAAGGTGAATTTTGGAAATTCCATTTCACACTTTCTTTTATTTGTCAAATTCGATAATTATTGATTCTCATCAATTATATAATTAACTAAAAAATGTGTCCTATTTTTTGAATTTTCATAGTTGTTTTAAGAAACTGGCTTCCCTTGTCCGATGCGTCGAAACCCCTCGGATCACTTCTTCCGGTGTATCAACTCCGACTTCAACATTGTCATGGAGAAACTAAGAGGTTCAAGCCGATTTCGCAGCATAAAGATGCTGAACGCTGTGGTTCAAGAAGAGCAGGAAAAATCCGTAGACCCCTTAGAGAACATTGAAACCACCAACATCAAGACCACCCTCATTCGCAGCTATCTAAGATCAGAGCATTTTGCTTTGGCCAAGAAACAAATCATGGAGATCAAGAAAATAGTAAGAACATATTTCTCAGCCTACCTTGATTAAGAAGACGTCGAGTACATAGTTAAACTGTTAAATCCTAACTGCTTGTTATTGTTTTAATTTTGATTAGGGGTGGATTAGGATGGAGGGATGAGATTGATTGGGTGGTGTTGAGGTGGATGGTTGAGATGAGGGGAGGTATAAGAGTCAGTGGGTTCCCTCTCTCTCTCTCGTGCAATTCTCTCTCTCTCTCTTGATCCGTAGTTCTCTGAGGCGAGGAGGAGCTCAGACTTTCTCCAAGTCGTGTGGTACGAGGCTCGCCGGATCGTTGCCGGAGTTGTCGAACGAATCGGAAGTTCGCCGGAGTTCGAGCTTTTTCGTGGAGACGCTCGTCGTTGTTTCTTCGAAGGCTTCTTCAAGCCTTAAGGTATGTCAAACTTGCTTTTACGCTCACCTATTATTAGTGTGGGGGTGGGAGCGGTCGACGGTAGGCCGTTTTGGCTCGTCGGACCTGCACAACGGTTTCTGCACTAAAATCGGTCGACCGGTGTTCTGGGTTCGGTCGACCGGTTATAGTGTATTTTGGGCGATATCCTCGCATCGGTCGAACGATACCCTTGATGTGGTCGATCGGTTGTGCAATTTCGAGCGAGGGATGGACGCTCTGGTGCTTTTCGGTCGACCGGGTCCCCTTTGTCCGTCGACCAAAAGTACTGATGTATGTCGGTTGGGGCGTTGACCTTCTAAACGGTCGACCGTCTGTTTGACTCGTTCGACCGACGACTTAAGTTAACTTAATGGCCGGTCGACCGGAAGTGTGGTTTCAGTCGACCGTGTAGTGTGGACTGTTGGTGAGTCCTACTGGTGGTTTTCGGTCGACCGGAGATTCTGGGTCGTTAGACCGTTTGATCATGGATTGCGAAAATGAATTTCTTCTGGTGTTATTCGGTCGACCGTGCTCTCCTTGCCGTTCGACCGATTGGCTGGTTTTTTGGTTGGACCAGTTCTCTGGGTGAGGATCGGTCGACCGGAAGACAGATTTTGTTCGACCGTTTTACACTATTTTGTTGTGTTTTTGTTGCTATTGATTGGCTAGAAGGCAACAGGTTCACCGACCCTTTTGGGGCGACAGACAGGCCGGCCCTATAGTGATCAGTAGTGACACGTGGAGGGGGATTGTGATAACCGTCGCCGTGGCTCCGGCAATTGAGGCAAAGTCGTGGCTCCGGTGAATGAGGCACGTTTTACTAGTCACCGTGGCTCCGACAATTGATGCAAAACCGTGGCTCCGGTAACACTGAGGCAAGAAGTGGGTTGTTTGGCAGTGATTTGGACCGGCGGTGCCTTGTGTGCACGAGTGTTGGTGGGGTTGGGGTGAGAGGACCCTTGAGACCCGTGTTGTTTGGCTATGGCCGGGAGAGAGGTCCCAGGAACATAGCTGGTGTATCAGTTGTGATATTTATGGTTCTTTGCATATTTCATTATTGTCCATATATGTGTTAGGGTTTGGCATACTAGGTTTCCTCCTGGAAACTCAAGCATTTATTGTCTGCTTTCAGGCCGAGAGCGGCGGTAGGTGGGTGGTGACGGCGGAGGGAGCGCTCGGGACAGGATCCTGCTTCCTTTACTTTTGAGGTGGTTGTGATTATACATGTATATTTTATGTTTATGAGATTTTTATGTAATCACATTCTTTTGTAAACTCGATCGTATATATATATTATATGTTGGTGCACCTGTGTGTGTATTTTCTTTCATGATGTCCTCGTTTGATCGTATGTTTGATCAGGTGCACTACTTGATCGGTTGATGCGTCAGCTTCCTGATTGACATCATTTCATGCTTATATTTGTACCTTATATCCATTATCTTACACCTAAACAATGCTACATGGCGAGTTTTATGTTTGAATTTCAGAAATAAAGAGGTTTGAAGAGAAGAGCCATGAAAGGACCCAAAAGCAGGAAAAATGACTTAATTGTGAGACCTGGGGACTGAGATGCAAGGGAGAAGGACCTGAACGTAAGACCAAAGGACCTAAGAGCAAAACAGAATACTCCACACCATCATGGGGAGTATTTTACCAATTCGATTCGGGCCGGAGCTCCAACAAGTCAAGTAACCGCATCAAAGACCAGCAATACCAGAAAGAAAAACCCACAACCAATTCCAACGCGATCCGAAGTGTTTGGACTGCCAATTGGCGGTCCATATTACTCAGGATCCACCCAAATTTCTCCTGGACTTGTATTAATGTTCGTTTAGGCCATTTTTGGTATTGGTTTAGTCCCATATCGGGGGATTGTCCCCGATTAGCTTTTTATATGCTTATAAATAGAACTCTTCACCTTCCATTGTAATTACCCATTGCTTGGTGGCATTCTCTCTACTAAGGAGTGAGACTTGAAGCAAAAACTCAAGGTGGAGAAGAATGCTACCTTCAATGTGAGTCATTTGTTAATAAAATAATTCTTCTAGTTTCTTTTAATCTTGTCTTTTAATTTGTGCATGTTTGTTTAGTCTTTCTTTCCTTTTAAGCTTCTTTAATACTTCTTGCTTCCTTAGTTAACTTTCATTTCAGTATTATGCTTTCTTTTGTTAATATAGTTAGTGTAATGAGTAGTGAGTAGTTTCATCCCCATTTGGGGGTGGAGAAATATATGATATAATCATGTAGTGTATTAAGTGTGTGGTATCTTTATCCCTTGAGCTTTATATGATTTCCATAACAATCTAATGGATTTTCACTCTTATCTTTGATATGCTAATGCTCTTGAATGAAGCTTAGCTTATGCTTTGATTAGTGGACCTATTTTATGGGGAATGATAAGGTTAGGATATGGATGAAGTTAATATTGGAAACACAATTTGTAGTGTATGTGTTCTTGTTGCCTTTACCTTAGCTAATGTCTTGTATGTTTTATTGATGTAGTCTTATCTTAATTCATGTGGAGGCAAAGTTGGATGTAGTTTTATGATTTCATGCACTACATGTTGTGAGGAGCTTAATTGAACACACACACACACGTCATCATCATATTCACATTATTTCTCTACCCCCTATGGGGTTTAGTTTTATTGCTTATCTTCATTTCCTTTTTTGCATCTTAGTGTAACCTTTCTCTCCTTCTTTTTACCACTCGCCTTCGTACAAACCAATCGTCGACACACCTCCCAGTGGATGGCCCGTATTTGCAACAACTTCAACGCGGCCTTGCACTTGCGGCTTAAATAAAATGATCAATCAAGTTTTTGGCGCCGTTGCCGGGGAAGTGTTTTGTCCAGACGTTGGTTTGGACGATTCGAGGGGTTTTTAATTTTTTTGTTTTCAGTTTTTCTTAGTTTCAGGGATCCTAGAGCTCACAGGGAGTCTACTGGAGGAGTTGGAGCACCTAAGCATCAAAAAGGACCGCCAATCGGCGGTCTCATACCGCCAATTGGCGGCCTGGTGAGGGTTTCTGACTCTCAGTTTTCTTCTGGTAGTTGATTAGTTCATTTTTGTTATCTGGGAGCCCTATTTTGCATGCTATGACCTCTAGTTTGCTCCCAGATCATTAAACCAATCCCCTTTAATCAACTTGGGCCATAAAACTCAAAGCAAAAGATTAGACTTCTTGCCATCTAGGTCATGCATCATGTGTAGACCTTACATGCATTTGTCTTTTCTTTGCTTTACATTTTGTTGCTGATTGTTGGCGTGATGAACGTGCACCCAAATCTCTCATTCATGCATGTTTCGATCATGCATTTGTTAGTAAGGTGCATCGGGAGAAGAGTGATTTGAGCGTTTGATTAGAGTGATTGATTGCTAGATTTAAGGTCAAAACGCTACTAAGGAGGGGTTGTCCCATAAAAGATAAGGTGGGGGATTTCATCACCATTTCCTTAGCCCCAAAAATCACTCTTAATCAAGCCTTAACTACAAGCAAGTAGACATTGGCCCTAGGATTGCGGGTGCACTAGGAGAGTAATCTAGTCGAGACCGTCATGACCTGATCGGCGTTGCATGCCTTGTCGATAGTAGGAGGTACTGGATCTCCAGATCTGGTATCACTTGCTGGGCATTGTGGTCCTCGTTGTAGGGAGGTGAGGCGTGTCAAGGCTAGTGACCTCGAAGTTAGGCGTCGTCTAGCCTAAGGACCCATTGCTTTACATTGTTTGAGCTGTGCTTGCAAGTTAGGCTTCTACCTGATCCCATTACCCACGCTAGCTCTAGGATTCTTCCCTTCTCCTCTGAGTCATCTTCTTCTCACATTCTTCTACATTATAGTCTCCTCCCCTTTACACTCTCTGGTAGCGTTTTAGGGTCGAGTCGAGCACTTTTTGCGAGCTTGGCCTCGTGGTGGTGAGAGTGGTCGACTCTAGAGTTCTTTGTGGAGATGGATAGTTACATGGGCGACCATCCATATCATTGTTGGGACCAGGACAATTCGTCCTGGTATTCCAGACCCATGCAACCTGGGGTGGCTCAGACGAACACTCGTATGGTTGGGATAATCCTCATTGTGTGACTGAGCAATCTTCATATTGGGGTAGTATGAAAGAGGCACCGACTGCTAGACCACCATCTAGTTACGTCGGATCATATGCTGGTCAACAAACTGAGACATTACAACAAACTTTGGCCTCTTTCATGCGTATGAAAGACGACATGAGTGCACCGGTGGCTCCAGTAGCCGTACCGTGCGACTGTTGTGGGTTGAGTGGTCATGTTATCGGGAAATGTCCTTATGTTCCCCCTGAGCCTGAGTACGAGCATACCTTTTCCCCAAATGCTCAATATGACCATTATGCATCCGCGTACAACCCGAGAGGGATGGATTCGTGGGGAGACAATTCTTATCCAAATTCTTATACCTCATTTTCACCGCCGTATCCTCCTCCCGAATACCCAGAATTCTACCAACATCCCACTTCAAATCATTGGACTCATTCTCAGCCCATCAACACCCAACCCCAAAATTTCCCAAGCTCTGACTTGGACCTCACTGTTGACCCCAAATTTAATTCCTTAAAACAAACCCTCCAAACGTTCATGGAAACCACTCAAACTTTATTGAAGTCCAACTTGAATTCCTTGCAAAATATGGAAATACAAGTGAGTCAAATGACACAACAATTCCATGAACGTGAGGAGGGTAACCTTTCTTATCAACATGAGGATTCATCTTTTGATATCGAACCACCACCACATCCACAAATTCAAAGCACAACCTTTCAAAGTCAAACTCCTAGTCAGTCTGAGGGACTTGGGGTTTCAATTCACGATCACTTAGTGGAGGATTCGATTCAAATTGAGAATAACTTGGACCAGCTTCATTATGAGTCGGCACAGGATTGTGCCTTATCTTTTTGTCCCGTGGCCCTTGAGCCACATGATCTTCATGTTGTACCTCCTAAGGACTCACCTCTGGTGGAGCAAGAGCTCCCTAGTCCCCTCAATTTCAAACAACCTGATGAGAGTTTGTCTCTCACTATTGTTCCTGATCATCTTGGAAATGATAGAACATCAAACAACTACATTGCTCATGAAGGTATTAGGAGTTCCTGGGAGGGTACCTTGGGTATGACACCCACTGTTTGTTTGCCTGGTATGTCAGACATCCCTAACGAGGTTCTTGACCTCGTTCCGACGCACCAGCCTATTGGTTGGAGAGTTTGGATTGACGATCATAACTTCAGCAGTGCAACGGGAGAAACTCTTCTTCCGTTGCCCCTCATTTCCCAAACTCTTGAGAGGTTCAAGCTCTTTCAGTTTGATCCTTTGAATGAGACGCCTTTGCGTCCAATTCATGTACCCCTCATTTCATCTGGTGCTCTTTGTGAAGGGGGCCCACACATGCGTATTCTGGCCCCGCGTGGTGTCATGTTCCCTTTCCAAGTGCATTGACCCACTCTTGAGGATCCCATTTGATGTCTTTTGACAAATGAAGATGGGAACTTATGTTTGTACATAATTATATATAAAAAAAAAGAAAAAAAGAAAAAAAAAGAAGAAGAAAAAAAGATAAAGAAAAGAAGAGAAAGTACAATAAAAGACTCCTTCAGTGAGCATCGATTGTTGTGAGCCCAACCCTTGTGTATTTGGTCTCCATTTCTTTCACGTATTTGCATCCTTTCTTTAGCATCTCACAGGTTTTGAGGGAATTCGGGTTTGTGTCCATCAACATGACCTTGAACTTCCCTTTGTACTTAATGTTGGTGATATCTCTCCTTTGTCATGCATAAATCCATGTAGTATCTTGCTCACATTCATTGAGGACAATGCATGAAGTAGGTGTGGGGGGGTGTTTTACGTGTGTACATAGTTGAGTCTTTTTCCTTTGATTTTATTTTCTTTTGTGTGCATTGTTAGGGTCATGTTAGTGTGCTGCATTTAATATCGATATATCTGCTTGCCGTTATCCTTGGGTGACTTGTCTTCTTTTGCTTGCCTAGTGCTTTAAAATTTCCACATCACATTTCTTTCAAAATCTTCATGTGTTTGCGAGAGAAAATGTTTTGTGGGTTTTGCGTGTGTTTAGCATGTGCAAAACCGTTGAGAGGCAAAGTAAAAAGAAAGCTCCCAAAATTGTCTTGAACTTGATGCATTAGGATATCTAGTACAATGGCTTTAAGATTTATCGAGTCGTTAGGATGCACCCTAGTTTTCCTTTGGGGGTGAGTAATCATAGGGTTTCAGTGCTCAAACATTTAATGAAGTCCACCCTGAACCAAATGAGTCAATAATTCGTGTCTGTTAACTTAAGGAAGTTTGTTGTTGTCAAGGACCCTCTAAATCTTGTTGTGAGACATTAAGTGCAGGGGTTTTGGTTCATGTGTAGATAAGAAAATAAGTGAGTAGGTGTTCTCTCTTCTCGCACGACTCCTATCACTCGGGAAAGTAGGTCTGAGGGGACTTTGTGCCTGGTGCTTTCGAGTCATCTGACTTGGGATGCGCCGACCGAACTCCAGTTACACGGGTGGTAGGGATTGCCCTATGTGGAGATTTGGGGAAAGGTGTACGTGATAGTGTAAGTCCTCATGGGCAATGATGCACGAAACCTGACCCTGGGAGAATGAAGCTCCAACTAAAAAAAAAGAAAAAAAAAGAAAAAAAAAATGCAAATAAGAACCTTAATGGACCTTATACTTTGTATCACTTGAGGATCTTCAGGTTGTCCATGTCTTTTCACTTAATTCCTTATTTAACTTGCACGAATGGTTCATTAGGCTAGGTGTGGACTGATCACCTATATAGAGTCGGCCTGTAGCATTACCGCGTCCATTGATCGACAAAATATTTCCAACGAGTCGAGGGTCTAGATTGAATAATGAATCTTGTTTGGATTTTGTGGGTATATCCGCTGAAAACCCTCAGGAGACAACACTCCTCCTCCTTGGCAACAAAGAGGTTTAACGGCTTGTTGCACGTGCTAAGTGCAACCGTGATTCCTACGAAAGTGAGTTAGGATTTCTTGTTTCTCGTTTGCTTTTCTCTTTCCTTGTTTTGCTCGGGACTAGCAAAAACATAGGTGTGGGGGTATTTGATTGACATCATTTCATGCTTATATTTGTACCTTATATCCATTATCTTACACCTAAGCAATGCTACGTGACAAGTTTTATGTTTGAATTTCAGAAAGAAAGAGGTTTGAAGAGAAGAGCCATGAAAGGACCCAAAAGCAGGAAAAATGACTTAATTGTGAGACATGTGGACTGAGATGCAAGGAAGAAGGACCTGAACGTAAGACCGAAGGACCTAAGAGCAAAACAGAATACTCCACACCATCATGGGGAGTATTTTACCAATTCGATTCGGGTCGGAGCTCCAACAAGTCAAGTAACCGCATCAAAGACCAACAGTACCAGAAAGAAAAACCCACAACCAACTCCAACGCGATCCGAAGTGTTTGGACCGCTAATTGGCGGTCTTGGGCCGCTAATTGGCGGTCCATATTACTAAGGATCCGCCCAAATTTCTCCTGGACTTGTATTAATGTTCGGTTTGGCTATTTTTGGTATTGGTTTAGTCCCACATTGGGGGATTGTCCACAATTAGCTTTTTCTATGCTTATATATAGAACTCTTCACCTTCCATTGTAATTACCCATTGCTTGGTGGCATTCTCTCTACTAAGGAGTGAGCCTTGAAGCAAAAAACTCAAGGTGGAGAAGAATGCTACCTTCAATGTGAGTCATTTGTTAATAAAATAATTCTTCTAGTTTCTTTTAATCTTGTCTTTTAATTTGTGCATGTTTGTTTAGTCTTTCCTTTCCTTTAAGCTTCTTTAATACTTCTTGCTTTCTTAGTTAACTTTCATTTCAGTATTATGCTTTCTTTTGTTAATATAGTTAGTGTAATGAGTAGTGAGTAGTTCCATCCCCATTTGGGGGTGGAGAAATATGTAATATAATCATGTAGTGTATGAAGTGTGTGTTATCTTTATCCCTTGAGATTTATATGATTTCCATAACCATCTAATGGGTTTTCATTCTTATCTTTGATATGTTAATGCTCTTGAATGAAGCTTAGCTTATGCTTTGATTAGTGGACCTATTTTATGGGGAATGATAAGGTTAGGATATGGATGAAGTTAATATTGGAAACACAATTTGTAGTGTATGTGTTCTTGTTGCCTTTACCTTAGCTAATGTCTTGTATGTTTTAATGATGTAGTCTTATCTTAATTCATGTGGAGGCATAGTAGGGTCTAGTCTTTATACTTGAGTTCATTTAGCTTCATTCCAATTATTGTCTTGTATGTTTTAATGATGTAGTCTTATCTTAATTCACGTGGAGGCAAAGTTGAATGTAGTTTTATGATTTCATGCACTACATGTTGTGAAGAGCTTAATTGAACACACACACACACACACACACATCTTCATATTCACATTATTTCTCTACCCCCTATGGGGTTTAGTTTTATTGCTTATCTTCATTTCCTTTTTTGCATCTTAGTGTAGTTTAGTGTAACCAACCTTTCTCTCCATTTTTTACCACTCGCCTTCGTACAAACCAAGCGTCGACACACCTCCCAGTGGACGACCTGTATTTGCCACCGCTTCAACGCGGCCGTGCACATGCGGTTTAAATAAAACGATCAATCACTTCCCCCATCCTTCGATGGTTGTGGCGACCCTGAGGCAGCAGATGATTGGGTCTTTAAGATCCAGAAGATATTTTGGGCGATTGGGTGTACTCCTGAGAGGAAGGTTGATCTGGCCACCTACGTGTTGGACTGCGGTGCAGCGAACTGGTGGAGGTCCACTTCTGCTGTGGTTTTCGAGGACAGTGAGGAGTTGGGCTGGGAGGATTTCCTGGTGGTATTCAACCAGCAGTATTTTCTACAGCACGCCCGCGATAGGAAGAGAGAGGAGTTCCTAGCTTTGGAGCAGAGGGACATGACTCTGGCTGCCTACATTAGTAAATTTCACGCTTTGGAGCGATATTGTCCAGAGATCTACGTGACCCAGGAGCAGAGGGCTCGGAGGTTTGTGCACGGTCTGGGGCCGCAGTTCAGGGCCCGTGTTAGCACGAGCATGCCACATACGTTAGCAGACGCTGTGAAGTTTGCGACCATTATGGATCAGGATAGCCAGGACATCGAGGAGGCTAGGAGGTCGCAGGTGAAGACCGGAGTACGTACGGGGAGTCAGTTGTCAGGGAATCTGGGCAAGAGGCCTCGGATTGACGGAGGTGGAGCACCGCAGGCTGGGCAGTGCGGTGGAGTTCATCCGGGACACCGTTGCGGGCCCCGTTCTGGCGCGTGTCATGGTTGTAGCCAGCTGGGTCGCTTTATTCGTTCTTGCCCGAGTAGGCCGGGTGGGGCTATTGTTCGACCGGGATCATCCACAACTGGTGGAGCTGGTCCGAGTCTTCTGGCAACACCACCCCAGGAGGGGAAGAGAGTAGGTCGCGTGTTCACTCTCCAGGCGGAGGAGGCTAGAGATGCCAACACGGTGGTGGAACGTACACTACTTGTTGCAGATGTGGTAGCTAGGGTGTTGTTCGACTCAAGGGCCACACACTCGTTCATCTCTGAGCAGTATGCGAGTGTGTTGGGCCGTACCCCTGCGATGTTGACTGCCACTTTGGAAGTTAGCACACCCCTGGGTCTGGAGGGCACTGTGGGGAGATTTCTTCCCGGCGCCACGATTTCTTCGGGAGACCAGGAATTTCCGGCTGACCTGGTCCTGCTACCGATGGTGGACTTTGATGTTATACTTGCGATGGATTGGTTGTCCGAGTATGACGTTCGAGTCTTATGCCGTGATAAGAAGATTTTGCTTCCGAGGAGAGTTTGCCTGATCTTCTGATCAAAGGATTGAAGGACCGTGGAGGTCGGTTGATTGTTTCTTCAGTTAGAGCTCGGAAGTTGATTCAGCAGGGTTGCAAGGCTTTTGTAGCCACTTTGGTAGTTCCAGATCCGGAGTTGAGGAGGCTGGAGGACATCGAGATTGTTCAGGATTTTCCCGAGGTGTTTGCTGATGATGTCTCCGGTCTACCACCCCACAGAGAGATAAAGTTCGGCATTGATCTAGTAGCTGGGACTACACCACAGTCGAAGGCTCCGTACAGGATGGTGCCTGCAGAGTTGGCGAAGCTGAAGAAGCAGTTGCAGGATCTGATGGATACTGGGTTTATCCTACCTAGTGTCTCACCGTGGGGTGCACCGATATTATTTGTAAAGAAGAAGGACGGCTCGTTGCGGATGTGTATAGATTACCGGATGCTGAATAAGGTTACCGTGAGGAATCAGTATCCTTTGCCCAGGATCGAGGACCTGTTTGACCAGTTGCAGTCAGCGAAGGTGTTCTCGAAGATTGATCTGCGATCCGGGTACCATCAGTTGAGGATCAGAGAGGCAGATGGTCAGAAGACAGCTTTTCGGACGAGGTACAAGCACTTTGAGTTTCTGGTGATGCCGTTCGGATTGACGAATGCGCCTGCAACATTTATGGATCTGATGAATAGGACATTCAGTCAGTATCTCGACAGTTTCGTGATTGTCTTCGTGGACGATATCTTAGTCTATTCACAAGATATGGATCAACACCGGGAGCATCTGAGGATTGTACTTTGCATTCTGAGAGATCAGTAGCTGTATGCCAAGTTTTCGAAGTGTGAGTTCGGGCTTCACAGTATGGCATTTTTGGGGCATATAGTGTCGGGAGCTGGGATATCGGTGGATCCAGCGAAGGTCGAGGCAGTGACGTAGTGGAGAGCCCCGACGAGCGTGACTGAGATGAGGAGTTTTGTTGGATTGACGAGTTATTACCGTCGGTTCATCAAAGACTTCTCGAGACTTGCTTCACCCCTGACAGCGCTGACGAAGAAAGGAGTGAAGTTTGTTTGGTCCCAGAAATGCAAGGACAGTTTTCAGGAACTGAAGAGTCGGTTGACGACTGCTCCAGTTCTGACTCTTCCCAGTGGTAGCAGAGGTTTTGTGATTTACAGCGATGCTTCAGGCATTGGTTTGGGGTGTGTACTGATGCAGCATAGGCAGGTAGTGGCGTATGCTTCGAGGCAGTTGAAGGTGCATGAGAAGAATTATCCCACTCACGATTTAGAGTTGGCAGCCGTGGTTTACGCTTTAAAGATCTGGCATCACTATTTGTATGGAGAGCGATTTGAAGTATTCACTGACCATCAGAGTCTGAAGTACCTGTTTTCACAGAAGGAGTTGAATATGAGGCAGCGCAGTGATGTGAATTAAATTTATACCGCAAGTGTACGACGTCAATGAAGACGTGGCAAATACGGGTCGAACACAAGGAGGGAGAGATTCTGTTATTAGTGTGATTTTCGATTAAGGGGAAGAAGGAGAGAAGAAATAATTGGGTTTTGAGATTTTTGGGTTTTAATTATCTAAAGCAAGAACAAGAACAATTAAAACTAAAACAAGAACAAAGAGGTGAATTCCGTCGGGTGGAGGTTTAAATTTAGGATTTAGATTAGAGAATTCAGAAACTTATAATAAATCATGTTAGTTATGAAGCATTACATGATATATGATTTAACACAAACTCAAGTAATCAAAATATACTAACACAAAATTAAAATAATAACTTTTATTCGTCTTCTGTTCACCCTAAATCCGTCACCTCCACCCTTTGGAAAGAGTTAGAAACTCATGGAGGGAGGAAGAAGGGATCCTAGAGGCATTACAAAAGAAAACTAAAAACAAGAAACAAAAGACAGAATTTTATTACTAAAAAGAAGAATACAAAACTAAGACTAAAAATAAAAACTAAGGTTAAGGACCAAGGTCCCTTCTAACATCGTTCTCGGGGCTATTTATAGTTGTTACAATAGACCTAAGTATAGAATTGGAGAGTACACGTGTCCAGACACGACTGGACAAAATTGGAGCACACGGATCGCTAAGGAGGAGGCGTTTCCGCCGCACAATGTATGTGATATGAGGCGATTTCGCCGCATAATCTTCTCTGATTTAATTCGGATTTTTGCTGTTAGTTTATGGTATGATTTGATCCTCCTTTGCGCGTCTGGATTGATTCTTTCCATTCTTTTGAGCTCTAGATTAATTCCTTTATATGTTTGGAGAACTACATTGATTTTTCTTTAGATTTTCTCCATAATAACTCGTGAATTGCAATTAGGTCCTTGTCTTTTTGCAATCAAGTCCCCGACTACTTTGTGCTCAAGTCATTGTTCTTTTTGTAATTAGGTCTTGAATACTTTTATGCTTGGAAACATTTCCACTTGAAACCGATAATCTTGAGCTTGGTCTTTATGATATAAATGAGTCTTTCGCACGTGTTTATGCTCGGGATGTGGGTAAATTGCATTCAGGTCCCTGTATTCTGTAAATAAGACTAAACACATACCTTAGTAGCATTTATTGATGTAAAAGTGATCTAAATGAAAGACATATGATGCAATGTATGCAATGCATCACGCAGATGGCTTGAGCTGATTAAGGATTTTGATTTCACCATCTCCTATCATCCGGGGAAGGCGAATTCAGTTGCACACGCGTTGAGCAGGAAAGTGGAGGTGTCAGCTGCGAGTTTGGTATTCAGGAGTGGAGGCTACTCGAGACATTGTCAGAGTGGAGGCCGTTCACGGAAAGCTCGGAGGGAGCAGTGATTGCGGGTCTTTGAGTGGAGCTGCAGACCGTCAGTCGAGTTGTTCAAGCTCAGCACACTGATGAGGATTTGATTAGTCTGCTACTTTCAGTTGCCAGGGATGGATCAGACTTCACTGTGGGAGGGGATGGAGGTCTGAGGTTCAGGAGTCGGATCTGGGTGTCGAAGGTCGATGAGCTGAGATATGACATCATGGAGGAGGCACACCGAGCCAGATATTCCATTCACCAGGGGAGTACGAAGATGTATAAAGATCTGCAGCGGAACTTTTGGTGGAGAGGGATTAAGCGTGATGTGGCTGATTTTGTTGCTAGGTGCTTGGTTTGCCAGCAGGTGAAGATCGAGCACCAGAGACCAGCGGGACCGATGCAGAGTATAGAGCTACCTGAGTGGAAATGGGAGCACGTGACGATGGATTTCATCACCGGGTTGTCGAAGACGAGGAGCTCTCATGACGCGATTTGGGTTATAGTCGATCGACTGACCAAATCGGCACATTTTCTGGCCATCCGGACTACTCTACCTTTGGAGGGTCTTGCGAGATTGCATACTGAGGAGATCGTCAGACTGCATGGGGTGCCAGTGAGTATCATTTCATATCGAGATCCGAGGTTCACTTCCAGATTCTGGGGGAGTTTGCAGCAGGCTCTGGGAACTCGTCTGAAGTTCAGTACAGCATTTCATCCGCAGACCGATGGTCAGTCCGAGAGGACTATTCAGATGTTAGAGGACATGATGAGAGACCTTGCAGATCACCGGTATGCTGGAGTGAGGTAGGCGAGAGGCAGCTAGTTGGGCCTGAGATTGTACAGATGTATGCTGAGAAGGTTGATGTGATCAGACAGAGGCTAGCGGCAGCTCATAATAGGCAGAAGAGCTACGCGGATCGGCGTAGGCGTGTGCTGATTTTTGAGGTTGGCGATCATGTCTTTCTGAACATCTCACCGTCGCGTGGGGTGATTAGATTCGGGAAGAAGGGGAAGCTCAGTCCGAGATATATTGGGCCGTTTGAGATATTAGACCAAGTTGGAGAGCTCGCCTACCAGATTGCGTTGCCGCCACAGTTTTCTAGTCTTCATAACGTCTTCCACGTTTCGATGCTGAGGAAGTAAGTATCAGATCCTTCTCACGTGATCCAGATTGAGGTTCCAGAGATCCATCAGGATTTGTCTCTTGAGGAGAGACCAGTAGAGATTGTGGATCGAACGGAGCACCAGCTCAGGAGGAGGACTATTCCTATGGTTAAGGTCAGGTTGCAACATCACTCTGAGCGAGAGGCTACTTGGGAGGTTGAGGAAGAGGTCCGGAAGTTATATCCGGAGTTGTTTGGTAAACGCTGGGTTTAATTTCGAGGGCGAAATTCTTTTAAGGAGGGTGCATTGTTAAATCCTAACTCCTTGTTATTGTTTTAATTGTGATTAGGGGTGGATTAGGATGGAGGGTTGAGATTGATTGGGTGGTGTTGAGGTGGATGGTGGAGATGAGGGGAGGTATAAGACTCGGTGGGTTCCCTCTCTCTCTCGTGCAATTCTCTCTCTCACTCAAGTCTCTTTCTCTCTCTCTCTTGATCCGCAGTTCTCTGAGGCGAGGAGGAACTCAGACTTTCTCCAAGTCGTGTGGTTAAAGGCTCGCCGGATCGTTGCCGGAGTTGTCGAAGGAATCGGAAGTTCGCTGGAGTTCGAGCTTTTTCGTGGAAACGCTCGCCGTGGTTTCTTCGAAGGCTTCTTCAAGGCTTAAGGTATATCAAACTTGCTTTTACGCTCACCTATTATTAGTGTGGGGGTGGGAGCGGTCGACGGTAGGCCGTTTTGGCTCGTCGGACCTGTACAACGGTTTCTGCACTAAAATCGGTCGACCGGTGTTCTGGGTTCGGTCGACCGGTTATAGTGTATTTTGGGCGATATCCTCGCACCGGTCGAACGATACCCTTGAGGTGGTCGACCGGTCGTGCAATTTCGAGCGAGGGATAGACGTTCTGGTGCTTTTCGGTCGACCGGGTCCCCTTTGTCGGTCGACTGTAAGTACTGTTGTATGTCGGTTGGGGCGTTGACCATCTAAACAGTCGACCGCCTGTTTAACTCGTTCGACCAAAGACTTATGTTTACTTAATGGCCGGTCGACCGGAAGTGTGGTTTCAGTCGACCGTGTAGTGTGGACTGTTGGTGAGTCCTACTGGTGGTTTTCGGTCGACCAGAGATTCTAGGTCGTCTGACCGTTTGATCATGGATTGCAAAAATTAATTTCTTCTGGTGTTATTCGGTCGACCGGGCTCTCCTTGTCGTTCGACCGATTGGCAGGTTTTTCGGTTGGACCAGTTCTGTGGGTGAGGATCGGTCGACCGGAAGACAGATTTTGTTCGACCCTTTTAGACGGTTTTGTTGTGTTTGTGTTGCTATTGATTGGCTAAACGGCAACGGGTTCACCGACCCTTTTGTGGCGACGGACGGACAGGCCGGCCCTATAGTGACAGGTGGAGGGGGATTGTGATAACTGTCGTTGTGGCTCCGGCAATTGAGGCAAAGCCGTGGCTCCGGCGAATGAGGCATGTTTTACAAGTCACCGTGGCTCCGACAATTGATGCAAAACCGTGGCTCCGGTAACACTGAGGCAAGAAGGGGGGTTGTTTGGCCGTGATTTGGACCGGCGGTGCCTTGTGTGCACGAGTGTTGGTGGGGTTGGGGTGAGAGGACCCTTGAGACCCGTGTTGTTTGGCTATGGCCGGGAGAGAGGTCCCGAGAACTTAGCGGGTGTATCAGTTGTGATATTTATGGTTCTTTGCATATTTCATTATTGTCCATATATGTGTTAGGGTTTGGCATACTGGGTTTCCTCCTGGAAACTCAGACATTTATTGTCTGCTTTCAGGCCGAGAGCGGCGATAGGTGGGTGGTGACGGTGGAGGGAGCGCTCGGGACAGGATCCTGCTTCCTTTACTTTTGAGGTGGTTGTGATTACACATGTGTATTTTATGTTTATGAGCTTTTGATGTAATCACATTCTTTTGTAAACTCGATCGCATATATATATTATATGTTGGTGCACCTGTGTGTGTATTTTCTTTCGTGATGTCCTCGTTTGATTGTATGTTGTAAATTTTAAATTTTCCGCTGTGTTTGCGGACGTTACATAAACTATCTAAAAGTAGGATAGTTTTGTGACCAATAATATATGACTAATGATTTTCCAATAAACAAACGCTACAGGATTGTTGCATGGATGGACTCAACATAGGCACCGAACGGACAAGGTGGAATCAACTCACCACCTTGACCAAAAGATCTTGTTTAAACATGTCTAGAGACTTTGGGTATTACTGGTTGAGAGCCATAGTCTACGCCATGGTCTCCTTCTGCATAGGCACAATCTTCTTCAATGTGGGCACTGGTTACCACTCCATTCTCGCCCGATCATCTCTTGTCAGCTTCGTCTTTGGCTTCATGACAGTGATATCACTCGGTTGGTTTCCCTCCTTCATCTTAGAAATGCAGGTCTTTACTTCCGAACGCCTCAACGGCTACTATGGTGTCTTTGTGTATGTGCTCTCCAATACCATATCTTCCTTCCTTTTCTTTGAAAATATCCCTCCACCACTGATCATTGATTGACATTATATCATGCATACATTTGTGTCTTATATCCGTTATCTTTCACCTAAACAATGTTACGTAACGAGTTTAATGTTTAAGTTTCAGGAATAAGCAGGTTTGAGGAGAAGAGGCACAAAAAGGACTCAAAAGCAAGGAAAAGGACTGAGTTGCAAGACTTGGGGACTGAGATGCAAGAGGGAAGGACCCAGTTGTAAGCCCAAATGACCAATAAGCAAATCAAGAAACTCCACACCATCATGGGTAGTATTTTGGCAATTCGATTTGGTCCAGTGCTCCAACAATCTACTCTGATGCATCGCACATGAAGACATGAAGCCAAAAAACCACACTCCAAAACAACCTACTTGAAATATCTGAGATAGAAATTTGGGGCTCAATTTTTAATGTTCTGACTTTTAGTTTGCTCCCAGATTAACAATAAATCTCATTTTAAGCAACTTGGACCCTAAAACCCAAAGCAAAAGATTAGGCATTCTTGCTTGCTTAGGTCATGCATCATGTACTAGACTTAGGAACGTAGATGGTCTTTTATTTTAGCTTTACTTTCAGTTGCTGAGCGCTTGCGTGAGGTACGCATTTGCTACTCTCATTCATGCATTTGGTATGAACATGCATTAGTTAGTAGGAATTGCATTGCAACAAGTATTAGTTGAGCGTTTGTTTGGAGAGTTGATTGCTAGATTAAGACTTCAAAACACTACTAAGGAGGGGTTTTCCCATATAAGATAAGGTGAAGGATTTCATCACCCTTTCCTTCGCCCCACAAACCACACTAATCAAGAACCTAATTTTAAAATGAAGTAGACATTGACCCTAAGGATCTCGGCCGCACAAGGAGAGTGATCCGGTCGCGATCGTCACGGCTTGATCGGTATCGCCCACACTGTCGATAGTAGGAGAGACGAGATCTCCGGATCTTGGCTCACTTGTTGGGCTTTGTGGTCTTTGCTATAGGGAGGTGAGGCGTGTTGAGGTCGCGTGAACTCGCAGTTAGGCATTGTCTAGCTGTAAGGACCTATAGCGAACTTGGGATTGTTTGAGTCTTGCTTGCTTGTGTGCCTCTACTGGTACCTACCCGTCGTAGCAAAAGGACTTCCTCCCTTCTCTCATGAGTCATTCTCTCTTCTGTGTCCTCCCATCTTCTCCTATACACACATTCTGCTTCCTTGTTAAAAGAAGTCTTCTTTATTTTTCGTCTGATTAGAGTGTGTGTACCTTTGTGCATGCTTGTCTGGGCACAGGACGAGAGTGGACGTTTGACGAGGCATGTCGTCAATCCTGCCTTGGTAGTCGATTTATCGACGCTTTCATCTTCTTGTGTCACCACTGCCCGGGTTCAATGGCTGTCCATTACCACGAGGAGGAGCAGTTGCTTCACCCACCTGTCCCACATGTTCTTCCTATTCTTGCTCCCATTCCTCTTCGTGATCAATGCTACCCAAGCCGTATCGCCCTACCCTTATGTATCGTATTGCCAGTGGCTAATGAGAACCACTTTGAGGTTAAGCCTCAATTTATATCCATGCTCCCTCACTTCACTGGGAAGGGTGACCCCTATATCTTTCTCAAGGAATTTGAGGAGGTCTGTGTTATGTTCAAGCTGCAACAACTTAGCACAGACTCCATCCACCTTAGGCTTGTCCCCTTTGCACTGAAGGATGATGCCAAGAAGTGGTTGTATAGAACCCAAGCGAATGCCTTTAAGACATGGGATGAGTTTCAATATGCATTCCTCAAGAAGTACTTTCCAAATCATCAGATTCAAAAACTGAGGAACGAAATCAATTCGTTTTATCAACATGAGACTGAATCATTCCATGCATACTTAGAGAGGTTCAAGGAGCTACTATCCTCATGCCCTCACCATGGCATTGAGTTGTGGTGCTTGTGTCAGATTATTTACGAGGGTCTTCACATACCATCCTGAACGCTCCTAGAGTCCATGTGTCAAGGAGAATTCTGAGGAAAGGATGAAAGAGAGGCATGAGCTTTCCTAGAAGACCTCGCTGAGAAAACCATGCAATGGGAGAGTGTGAGGGAACCACCAGCATCATCTAGACTAGGAATGAGGATCGCAAACGCAAACCCGACTAGATCGGGTGCCGCATTTCCTGTCGATAACACTACAGCACTGAGGCGCGCATGACGGCCTTAATGCACCGTATGGATTCGATTGAGCTCCAAAACCAACACGATGTGTCACATGTGTCTGCATTTGATCCATTCCCTGTCATCTATGTGGTAGGATAGGTAATATAGGTGGTGAGTGTGCATCCATTCCTCCTTAGATGGAACATGTCAAAGCCATCTATGATAGATCCAGGAATGCCCCTTGGTTTGCTGACATTGTGAACTATTTAGCTACCGGGGAGGTGCCGGCTCATTGGACTCACAATGAGAAAGCAAAGTTCAAGTCGTTAGTCAAACACTTATATTGGGATGACACATACTTATTTAAGTATTGTGCCGATAAAATCATAAGAAGGTGCATTCCTAACGATGAGATTCAGAGCGTCTTGTCCTTTTGCCATAAGGAGGTATGTGGTGGGTACTTCGGTGCCAAGAAAACCGCTGACAAAGTGCTCCAATGCGGCTTTTACTGGCCACGTTGTTCCAAGATGCTTTTGCATTTTGCAAAGCATGCGATAGGTGCCAACGTATGGGCCGTATTGGAAGACGTGATATGATGCCACTCAATCCTATCTCAGTGGTCAAAATCTTTAATGTTTGGGTAATTGACTTCATGGGTCCTTTTCACGTGTCCCATGGTCACACCTACATTCTTGTGGCGGTTGATTATGTGTCAAAGTGGATTGAAGCAATCCCCACTCGCACTAACGATCACAAGGTTGTGATCAAGTTTCTTAAAGAACACATCTTTGCGAGGTTTGAGACACCTCCTTGTATCATAAGTGATCAGGGTACACACTTTGTGAACGAATCCCTCGAGGCAGTGTTGAGGAAATATTCCATCACACACAAGTTGGCCACACCTTATTATCCTCAAACAAGTGGCCAGGTGGAAATTTCCAACCGTCAACTCAAGCAAATTCTTGAGAAAACGGTTAATGCTTCAAAGAAAGATTGGTCGGTCAAGCCTAATGATGCATTGTGAGCTTTCTGCACCGCATTTAAAACCGACCTTGGCATGTCCCCCTACCGGCTAGTTTATGGCAAACCTTGCCAACTTTCGGTAGAGCTTGAGCACCGAGCATTATGGCCAATTAAACATCTTAACATGAGTCTTGATGTTTCCAGTGCCAATCGCAAGCTAGACCTCAACGAGTTGGAGGAGTTGAGAAATGAAGTGTATGAGAATGCCAAGATCTGCAAGTCCCGCACTAAAATTTTCCACGTCCTCTTGGTCTAAATCAAAACCTTTATGGTGGGACAAAAGGTCTTGTTGTATAACTCTCGCCTCCACTTGTTCCGGGAAAGCTTTAGAGTCGTTGCTCTGGGCCCTTTATTGTTTTAACCGTATCCCCTCATGAGGCGGTTGAGATTCAGAACCCAAGGAATGGGGACGTGTTCAAAGTTAATAGACAATGCCTCAAATCATACTTGGAAGGGACCACGATAGAGGTCGAGGAGGAAATCGTGTCTTTACACGAATTCACCGCGGATGTGGTCACTTGACGTGATCCATCCCTTCATTTGGTTGTACATATCTTTGTTAAAAAATGAAAAATGAAGAAAAGAAAAAATAGAAGTGGCTTTTGGATATTTTCCATTTTCCTTTGTTAAAAACACCTTTTGTTGCCCTACCCATCATCCACCAAACGAAAACACGTTTTGCTTCACCTGGCCGCCCCCTCCCCGAAATCCCTTCCCTCGATCTTGCAAATAGACCGCTAATCAGCAGTTTCAGACCGCCAATCAGTGATCTGTTGTGCAGATCAACTCCTCAATTTTCGGTGGGTCGTGCGATTTTGTGTTTTCCGTCGTTTTCAGAGGGTTGGGAGGTTGTTTACTGCTTGCGTAGACGTGCGGTTGTCTCCGACCCTCTTGAGTCGTGTTCGTCTTCGCCACTGGGTGTTCCACCGTTAGAGCTCGCCAAGGTAGGTGCAGGTATGGCCAGCCCACATTTAATTCCAGAACTTAATTTTTCCTCCCTTATTCATGAGTTCGGAGAACCCTTCTACGATAGAATCATAGCCAAAGGGTGGCATTATTTAATGTATGAGGGTGATGAAACCATGAACGTAGAACCTCTTGTACATGAGCTTTTTAATACACTTGAGTTTGCCCAGACCGGACAACTCAAGTTTAGTGTCACTCTTAGAGGGGTGAAGTACACCGTGACACCCCAATTCAACTCCGACGCGACTGGGATACCCTTAGTCGATGAACTCGCGCCCACCCGTGACATTAATTTTTATCGATCTATGCTTGGACGTGGGCAACCCATTTCATCACATGGGGAATACTTAATGCGCACATGTACTCCAATGTGCACATTATAGCAAGGTAGGTGTGTAGGAATGTGTTGGGCCAAGAGCGGACCTCCACATTCTTAACACCTAGTTTACGAATAGTGTATAGTCTCATAGATGGTTCACCTCACTGCATTTGTCGAACGTTGTTCGACGTTCTGGTGAACGCTTCTTAAATAAATACACTATTTGCCTACTCTAGTAACCAAATTGTGTGGCATGTTGGACATCCCACGATTTGAACGCTTGCTGCGGCGCCAAGGCACCAACCTCGTGGTTGCAAAGATGCCCCGTCATTTCGCCATTGCCTTCAGGAGGCATGGGTGCCTGATTACATGGAGGAGGATGTTAGAGCCAGTTCTCCAAACTCATCTATGAGATCGGGAACACTCTTTAACACCGACATTTCTGAGATGTCGGTTGAGCAGCAAAACGTCATTTTAGTCCAGTACACCCTATCCATGCATTGGTGTCATTTATAGGAAATTGTCGGCTCTTGAGCGAGGTGCCTCTTCTGGCAGCTCTGGACACGTCATTAGTCTGGTACACCATATCCATGCATTGGTGTCATTTTGCCATACATTGAGGACAATGCATGGATTAGGTGTGTGTGTGGGGGAGGGGGGGTGTTTTCATGTTTGTACATATTTTGTGTGTCTTTTGTTTTATTTCGTTTTATTTTGTTTGTATTCCTAGGGTCATGTTAGTGTGCTGCATTTAATATTAATATATCTGCTTGTCATGATCCTTGGGTGACTTGTCTTCTTTTTCTTGCCTAGTGCTTTAAAAAATTTACATTTCTTTCAAAATCTTCATGTGTTTGTGAAAGAAAATGTTTTGTGGGTTTTGTGTGTGTTTAGCATGTACAAAACCATTAAGAGGCAAAGTAAAAAGAAAGCTCCCAAAATTGTCATGAACATGATGCATTAGGATATCTAGTACACTAGGTTTACGTCTTATCGAGTCGTAAGGATGCACCTCGGTCTTACCTCGGGGGTCGTGTAATCATAGGGTTTTAGTACTCAAACAAATAAAGAAGTCCACCCTGAACGTAGTGAGTCAAATAATTCGTGTATGTTTGTATAAAGAAGTTTGTCGTAGTCAGGGGCCCTTAAACTCTTTTTGTGAAAATGTAAGGGTAGGGGTTTTGGTTCCCATGTAGATAAATAAATAAGTAGTGTTCTCTCTTCACGCACGACTCCTATAACTGGGGAAATTAGGTCTGAGGGGACTTAGTGTCTTGTGCTTTCGAGTCATCTGACTTGGGATGCACCGACCGAACTCCCGTTACACGGGTGGTAGGGATCGCCCTATGTGGAGATTTGGGGAAGGTGTACGTGATAATGTAAGTCCTCATAGGCAATGATGCATGAAACCCGAACATGGGACAATCACACACCAACCAATGTAATGCTCCAAAGTAAAGAAAAGAAAGAAGAGTCAAATATGAACCTTAATGAACTTTACGCAATGTATCACTTGAAGAAGTTAAGGTTGCCCATGTCTTTCACTTAAGTCCTTAATTAACTTTCACAAATGATTCATTAGGCTAGGTGTGTGGACTGATTACATATATATAGTCGGCCCGTAGCATTACCGTGTCCAATGATCGACAAAAATAACTCAATCGAGTAGTGTTGCTAGGTAGAATAATGTATCTTTGTTCTGATTTTGTGGTTGTATCCGCTGAAAACCCCAAGGAGATAACACTCCTCCTCCTTGGCGATAAGGAGGTTTAACGGCTTGTTGCACGTGCTAAGTGCAACCGTGATTCCAACGAAAGTGAGTTAGGATTTCCCTGTTTTACTTATGCTTTTTCCTTTCTTTCATTTTTTCTCTTTCTTTGTTTTGCTCGGGACTAGCAAAAATTAGGTGTGGGGGTATTTGATTGACATCATTTCATGCATTCATTTGTGTCTTATATCCATTATCTTGAACCTAAACAATGATACGTAACGAGTTTTATGTTTGAGTTTCATGAATAAACAGGTTTGAGGAAAGAAGCATAAAATGACCTAACAACGTGAAAAATGACTGAATTGTGAGATTTGGGGACTGAGATGCAAGGGAGAATGACCTGAATGTAAGCGCAAAGGACCAATGAGACCATCATGAGGAGTATTTTAGCAATTCGATTCGGGCCTAAACTCCAAAAACCGACTTGGGTGCATCACACATGAAGAAATCACTTCATCAAAGCCCACCCAAAATCTAGACCGGACCCGGACTCTGTAGACCGCCAATTGGCGTTCTGGGACTGCTGATTGGAAATCCGACACGCTTCGGGCAGAACATGTATTAGGGTGGTTTATATCTATTTCTGGTGTTGTATTAGTCCCACATCGGGGGATTGTCACTGATTACTTTTTTCAATGACTATAAATAGAACTCATCATCTTCCCTTGTAATCTACTACATACTTGGTGACTATTCTCTCTACTTGAAGTGGAGCCTTGGAGCAAATACTCAAGTGGGGAGATGCTACTTGTATTGTGAGTCTGAAATAAATAAAAGTTTCTTTGTTATGTTGCTTCTTTTATGTTGTTTGCATGCTTAGTTTAATTTCATTTCAATAATCTTAGTAGACTTAGCTAATATGTTTTCATTTCTTAGGATAATAATTAGTTTAATGAATAGTGAGTAGTTTCATTCCCTTTGGGGGTGGAGTTGATGTTTTATACATGCAATAGAGAATGGAAATGAATTCTTTGTATGCAATGTGTTGATAAACATGAATGTATGCTTTCTTGTTTAGGATAGAACTTGTAACTTGATGGGTTTTTGTCATAACTCTTAGACATATCCCATGCTTTTTTAGGTTCTTAAATAACCAACTTGTATATGTTAATGTTAGTTAACTAGGTTAGTAATGAGTTTGATAAGTTTTGCCATAATCATTAGACACTTCCTATAGATGAAAATACAACCTACATTTGTGTTTAATGCTTGCATTCTTCACTATCTCCTTGCATGTGTGCACTCACTCCACCCCTCAGGGGTCCCTCTTCCTGATTTGCACTTACACTTTAGGTTCTTTTGATTTAGTTTGCATCGTTAGTTGTTGTTTTCCTTCATATTTCTTCTTACTAGTTTAGTGTAACTTAGATTAGCATATCCACAACTCTTCTCCCATTTTTCGCCATCTGATTTCAGTCAAACCAGAGGCTGCTCACCTCCCTACGGACTACCCGTACTTGCCCCGTCTTCACCGACGGTTGTGCACTTGCGGTCTAAATTTAAAACTTTCAAACATTTGCTTAATTATATTGTCGCTGATCTAGGAGTAGCTCAGGGCTCTGACTAATAGGCATGTTGATTGACCCGTTGATGTGGTTTTGTTGGCTTGGCGTATGGTTGGCAATCTCATTGTCTACATGTTGGGTTTTATGTGTTGAGAATGTTTTACTAAAATTTTGTTTGAGGATATTGTTGGTGCTTCTGGGAGATCTGATAAAGTAGGTTTGTAAGTGAAATATGGCAAAATGGTTAGAGTTGGCAACAAAGGAATCAATTTAGTGTTACGATGTCCTTTTACTCCATTTTAATTCTTAGATGGGGTTGTCTACAATGTAAAATCTTGTATTACTTTGGAAAAGTTAATGTGGTTGTTGATGCACTAGGTACGAAATTGATGGTTAGCCTGGCTTTACATAGCAGTATCTCAGAGACCTTTAATCAAAAAGTTAATGAAATGTTTAATAATGGAATATATATAGAGATAGATAACTAAGCCCTAGTAACATAGCTTCATGTGAAACCGTTGTTACTTGATGAGATCAAAAAAATTCTAGATAAATATCCTCACATGGTCAAGTTAAAAAATGATGCCCTAGCTGGAAAATTTGTAGTTAAGGATGGAATGTTCAGATGTGGAAAATGGTCATGTGTATGAAATGTTGGTGGTTTTCCTGAGAATATTATGGAGGAGCAGCTTCTTGCTGCCTTTAGTGTTCACCTTGGAGTGACCAAGATGTATCATGACACGAAGGAATGTTATTTCTGGCCAAATGTGTAAAGAGATGTGGCTACATTTTCATCCTCCAGTTTATCGTGTCAACTACTCAAGTGAGATGAACATACTACGTTGGCCGTCACGAGGGTATGATTCTATTTAGGTGATCGATTGACTAACGTAGCTCACGTTTTAGTGGTGAATGTTAGGATCGATGACTTAATCATAATTTAAACTAATAGCGTGGAAAACAAACAAATTGTGAGAACAATCAAACCACAATGTAGATTGATGACTTTTATTAAGGTTCGACACCCCAAGTGAGTCCTAATCCTTCCTTTCAAGTCCACTCGAACCCACGACCCCGCTCACTTCCTTACTAATATGGTCTCCATTTTAGGCCGAGATCAAGCCTTTACAAAGCAAGTTCACTAACAATCCTCGCCAAAATTTGTTCTCCTCTCACAACACAAGATGTTAGCTTCCTGCAAAGCATTATAAGCTTGATGCTTCTAGGACAGAAAGTAGTAGAATCACATAAAAACACTTTAATTTGGCATACTTGATTTAGGTATGGAACTGGACTCACAAGAGGTGAATTTAGGCTTTAAGTGGTGGTGTGGAGTATAAAAATGTGACTTGAAGGCTTAGAGTTAAACCACTTGAATACTAATGAGTGCTCTTAAGAAAGGGTGATAATTAATACATAATCAGTGTAGCAACACATATTTATAGGCTCGCAAAGTTAAATAACGTTACAAATGATTTAGAGGTGGTGTGGTCAAGTTTGAAGAATAAAGAAAAAACGTTAGTCCAACACTCGACAAAATTTGGACGACTGATATAGGACAACAGTCATCCTAATTGATGGGTCAAAAAGTCAACAAAACTACTGGACACATAAGGGCGACTGACCATAGTTGTCATCCAAAACTTGGTTCCAAAAATTCACTCTTAGTTTGTGTAAATTTGGATGACTGATGGGAAGATTTGTTCTTTCGAAAACTAGAACAAAGCTCGTCTCAAAGTTTCACTACTCGTCCGAAATAGATGTGTATAATGAGACAAATTTGGATATAAACGTCGTATAAAGTGCAAAACACTAATCAAAGTAATGACCATAATTTTTACATACACTTATTTCAAAATCAACATTAGTATGATTGAAAAATTTGTTTGGTCATTCGAATTAAATCAAGAAAACCTAAACGAAAATTAGAATAAAAAGTATTCAAACTAAAAAGAGAGTTTGCTCGTTGGAAATCAATTCAATCATCCAAAATCGCACAACGAAGGCTTACACTAGCCTTATGAATGTAGAACAATAGTTTCAGGACGTTTGGGTTGATGAATCAAACATCCAAGGTGTGGATTGGTCGTCCGAAATTAATGAACAATAAAAACAAGATTTTAGATCGGGCATCTAGAGACAATTTTAGTTATTCAAATTTTGGACATATCAAATGCTTATTGTTTTTGGATGACAACATGGTTTTAGTCGTCCAAATTGGGATTTCACAGGGTGTTTTCTTAAGTAATATTTTGTTGGTTCGCGTGACTGATGGAGTTGGTCATCCGAATTGAACCAAATCTCTACACTATCGATTGTGCCACGTTTACAATCAACCCTAAAACCCATTAAATAGAAAATACACGTCTTTTTGAAGCTTGATTACAATTCTTGAGTTTTTAATTCTTAATCATCCATGTTGTTACCGAACAAGATAAAGGTATGTATAATACATGTATTTATGATATCCAAGGAATGTCACGAGATTGATTGATTGTGCATGTATTAGGATTATGTTTTCAATAATCATCACAATAAACATGATTAAGCCCTAAAAAACCAACAATCTTAAATTTTCGATGATGACATACCTATATCTCACTACTTGATTTCTCTGCTTTTGTATTAGAAAACTTTGCATTATAACGCTCCTCTATCAATGTAGATAGTATGGATCAATTTAAGCTCAATTTTAATTTACCTTCCTCTTTTGAGATCAATCAAATACAACCATATAAAACATAAAATGCAAAAGTTAGGATTACATGACTCTCCTCTTTATCAATTTTTCTCCCTCTTAATGATATGACAAGATACAATATGCTTCCCTGCCACTAAGGCCTTAAAATATAAGATATAATCAATGAATACTTCTCTCCTTTAAGATATTATCAAGAATACACAAAAGTACGATAATTTTCTTAGATTAGAGCCAATTCGAAAGAATGAAGAGGATTGGAAATTTTACCCAACATTTGATCCTCGGATTGGTTCCAATTTCCCTTGATAGGGAATCTGGCTATATGAATTCGATCCAAATGATAACGTGAAGCTTCGGATCGATATTTTCATGCTTCAGCCGATCACTATCGATTCTCCTTCTGAGTACCTATAACTGGAGATTTTAGTATACACTTTTGCTTGGTTCCATTCAATTTAGTCTTTGTTACCCACACCCAAGTGGATTTAGGTACCCAAACTGTAATGCCCCCCGATCTCGCGGGTACGCACACTGGGAACCAACTCAAGAGTCGCGATCAGAGACCTCCGCGACGGCCGAAGGAGTTACAAAAGATAGACCAAACGACGACTCGACAATGCGTAGAGAGATCATACATGGATAGACTAACATAAAACATAACTGAAAAGTGTGAGATTATCCATATATGGTAACAAGGTCAAATACATTACATCGAGTTCAAAAGGGAGATACATCATAAATAATGCGGAAGCAAAAGAGAAACTGAAAAATCTGGTCGACGTGCCCCTCGTGTACAGAATCTTCGACTACTCGTCCAGTCTGCCCTGTGGAAACCTAAGTACCTGCAAGCACCGCATTAACAAATGCGTGAGTTTTCAATTAAGAACTCAGTATGCCCCTGGCCCAATCAGAGTTATATGGAAGAATGCATGCAATCTATCAAGGACAAAAGCATCCCAAAACAGAAACAGAAAAACACATAATGCATCAAAAGGCTACAACCCCAACAGTCGTGCCAATCGGGTAACACCCGCAGAAATCCCTCCAAGGGAGCCAGAATACCAACCATGCTGGTCAGAACATAACAAAAAGCATCAAATGCGAGAGAAGGCTACGACTTCATAAGTCATGCTAGTCGGGCGCACCCGAACCATTCCTCGAAAGGAACCAGAACACCAGCCTCGCTGGTCAAAGGCGGTCACTCGACAGTGACCCACCACTCGGCACAAAGCGGTGCACCGGATAAGTGTCCCAATTCGCGGCAAGTGACCTACATGGTGCCATCGCGAACTTGGGAACACCTACCCTGAGACAGAATGGCAGCGCGCCTGCCCAGGACTTATCTTAGGCCTGGCCTCCCAACGTGAAGGTCTTATGCGAATGGCCTCCAGAACTAGAGGACCCACTCGTGGCCCGTCGACCCAGAAAACGGAACGTGCCCAGTATTATTAATCGGATTAAATGCAATGCAAGCTACTTAAGCATCTAAAATCTAATGCATCTACAGTGTATGGAACAAGCTCAAGGAGGAGTATCCGGATACCCTCCTAGCAGCCCTGAACCAACTCGGAAATCAGACATACCAATCAGGAATCAACCCACACTCACAATAGCAAGCAATCATAACTAGATCGACAATCAAGATAACAACTAATCGAGTCATCTACGGGTCATGATAAGGATGTTATAAGGTCTGAAATCCTATGCGTCATACATATCCACAACAACATACTTCATATCAGAAACATACATACGAAATAAGTAATAGAACATGCACCATAGAAGGAGGTATCATAAACCAACATCACAAGCTATCGATATCATGCATCATGGATTTCAGAACATGTGTATATGATAGGAACTTAGTATTCCAGACTAGATCAGAGATTATATGAATCAAATCATGAGACAATGCATGAACATATGGTCTGAAACCAGCATATAATTTATAGGAGAACATCAGGATATAATCCGAAAGCAATGCTAGCACTTATGATATAAAATTTGCAAACCCCTTATGGAATATGGTCTGAACATAGACCTCAACTAACGCATGATTATGTGACTTATGATCAGCGTAAAATCATGGAACATTATGTGAATGAAATCGAGAAGTAATGCAAGCATACATGACCTAAAATCAGAAATCAAGGCATGGGATATGGTCTGAACATAGTCACGATTTATAGCATGGATACCCGATCTATATCAGCCACTATGTCATGAAACACATCTGACTATCGTCACTAAGTAACACACGAATATATGTCTTATAACCAGCAACATGTCATGGGAGAATCTCCTGATAATGGTCACCCAACCGTGCAAGACATATGATTAAACAAAAACAGAACGATTCATGCAATGTTCTTTGGACAAACAGCAAGATCACACATAGATCTAAGATCTGAAATCAGAGGCAATTCACGAGACTAATAACATAACAAGTCACAAGTTCATGCTAGAAAGAGATCTCACAAATCAGTGATGCATAAAGGAGAGGGAGCATGCTCCAGCAAAATAAACATGAAACAGATCCCATGAGATTTCGAGATCAACCACAAAAGTAGGGTTGCACCTCACGCAAGGTGCATGCAACAACCCTACCCAACCGTCTCCCTGCAGCCCAGCCTCCTCCCTACGAACTTCTCCATCAAACCATCATGCAAAACATGGAGTGGAGGACGTGCAAGGAGAAGGAAAACACGTGGTCAGCCACTGAAGATCCGAGTTGCACCACAGCTCACCCAATCGGTAGAACTCTACTTGTGCAAAGCGTGATCCTCATGACCGACCAGCCACTGGTGTTGTGCAGAACTAAGCCCAACACCCACCCCCAGCTCCTAATCCAAAGGCTAGAGGCATACCTGAGAAGCAAGGTGGCACCTAAGCTGGCCGGAGATCTGCTGAAGTTCGCCTAGCTGCACACAAGGAAGTCTTTTGCTTCTTCTTCAATAGCTGCCGGATCTCCACCAGCAGGAAACCAGAAATGATGGTGGTGGTGGTGGTAAGAGTTTTTGATGCGTGGAAGGGAGGAGAGGAGGTTGAGGTCGGCTGGTGTAGGGTTTCTCTAGTTTATGTTTCAAGAAACATGCACAAAAGGCAATAGATCAATCTCCTTGAAGGCCCCATCAAAACTTTCCATAATGCACACAATTCAAATTTGCAAGGATTCTATGAGATCATCTCCTGGTGACGTGGCAACCGGGCCACCTCACCCACATGCCAGCCCACAACATCCAATCCGAGCTCAACTAAAACCAAGCCCACATACACACACGGTTTGCACCCGATCGACCCGATTAAGCCACCGATTGCAAAAACCACCCGATGGGTCGCACCAGACCACAAACCACATAAACTCGCCCCAAAAGGAAACTTTATCATGCCCGGGCATGAAGCCACAACACACACCAAGTATGCCAAGAAGACCCCAAAATGACTAGAAGGATGAATAAAACTTTAATAATGTGGCAGGGGAGCGGGTCTTACAACCTACCCCCCTTAAACAAAATTTCGTCCTCAAAATTTGCTATCACTAACTCTCAAGCTCGGAATACAAATTCCTCACCTCAAACCTCAACAACAAATGCTATAAGATGATGAACTACCAGTGCCATGACAACCAAAGATTCTGAAACCAAATCATGAACCAATCACAAGAATCTAACAACTAATAATAAGAGGAAATATGACATGTGGACAACAATTTAAAAGTGTATTTAAAATAAGATTTCGATGGTTAAATATACATGTGCATGATGTATCTAGACAACCACTAAATCGTGAAATCGTAGTCATAATATCACATCATGAACTTACTTGCGTGCACCTACATCATCATACTCATAACAACAACAACTATAATAAATTTGGTAAACCACATGCTATAGTAATCATGGATCATGGAAATCGAACATGCAACCAGCAGGAGCTATGGGTCATGATGAGATGATATACCACATTTACTTCAATCGATAGTGACGCATCCATGGGTTTATAATTCATTCATGCATAAATCTAAGTATATTTAGGAGATATATGAGATTATAACATGACTGATTTCAGGCCTCATCATGCAAGACATCGAGGTTGTAAACTCAACCTCTAATCGCATATAAGCACCTGAAATTTGCATTAGTTGCACTACATGTTAAACAGACTAAGATTGATACTATATGAATAATATAAGATCCCACGATGCAATCATGACAATACAGGTGTTACACATGCATGCATGAATGGATGGTAAGTTACTTCTGATTTCAACATTTCCGGGCATAAGATCATGCACATAGTAGAATCAAAACTATTTGGTTAACCTTTTCATATAGTGCAATTTCTTGTTTCCAACAACTATGTCATGCGTACCAGTATAACTTCCTAACAACAATCTAAACATGAAATGACTAATAGAATGTGCAAAAGGCATCGTAGTAAATACTACAAGCATTCGATAGCATGAGTCATAAATTTCAGGACATATATGCGTTACAATCTTGCAAATCAGGCCATGATCAGAGATTATACCGACATGAAACAATATATGTATCAGTAATACAACATGGTGAACATGCATATGAGATCAGGAGTCTACATATATCCATAAATAATATACATGCATGCATTCGGATTCACACATTACGATAAGTCATGGAATGAGTTGCATATGTTATGGATGAGTGCATATTTTATTCTAAAAGAAAGCATAACGATAACATCAGAGAAGGTATACAAAATCAGATCATGAATGTGGTATGCGTACTACTAGAATGAAATCAACTCAAATAACAAGTCACCACAAACAACACCTATAATCCAACTGATTGCACCCATCATAATTTCAGAACGTACATGCATTAGAAGGTAGCGATTCAGAAAATGGCCCGAGATCATATGAATGGGACTTAATATATGAATATATCAGCAATCTAACATGGAAAGCATATATCTAGAAATCAGAAGTCAGAGCATAATCATGATCGATATAAATCTACGTGCATAAGGATTTGTACAAAACAAGACGGCATAGGATGAATAGCATAACTCATAAATTGTGATATAATATTCATGTGAGAGCATAGCAAGTCATAACAGAGAAGGTTTATGGAAATCAGATCATACACATAAACTGAACATGGTGGGGATAAAATCAGACTTCAGAAACTCATAGCAACATTAGAGTCAATACATGCATTTATACCGATTGCATCAACATTTAAATTAAAATATATAACTTATGCTCCGATGTTGTAAAGATTATATCTTAGAGGGGTTATAAATCAGAGCATATACATTGATTAGTCATGACTGGGATAAAATTACACATTTAATTCCTCTTAACATTCCAATCGATAAATGCAGCATTCCTTGACCATAAAATCAGATCACCATAGAAACTAGATTTGAAATCAATAACATGTCATGACGCCTGATCCAAAATAAAAAAAGTAAAAAAATAACACGTGATTATGACATCTAACATCAGCAAGCATATCATGCGAGAAAATATGGACTTGATCACAATATCATGCATGAACATAACATCTAAAAGATCAAAAGATTCTACACCACAAGGTTATTAACACAACACTCAATATGCAAGCAAAACCCCTCCCCAACTAGCTCTCCACGATCGAGCCCACTTCCTCTGGTTTCTCCAGCAAACCACCAAGGAAGACTGAGGCCCAAGTCGTGGTAGAGATGGAGGTGCTCAGCCACCTCTGAAATTTGGATGGTGCACCACAGTCCACACAATCGGTGGATCTCCACTAGTGCATACCAAACCTCAGATCGGCAAATACAATGGTGCTGAACTAAACTTCGTCCGACCCCCACTCTACATCCTCTTATGCTAAAGGGGTAGGAGCATACCTGAAACTAATGGAGAAGCCACAGAGTTTGCTGAAATCCAGCTGCAGCCGCCTCCCAGGCTTGGTAGCTAGTCACCGCCTGCACTTGCACTTCTTGCTTGTTTGACCGGTTGGACTTGTTGGAGATCTCAGCACCAAAACGTAGGAGGAGGTGAGGGAACTGATAAAGACAGATAGGGTTGGGTGGTTCGGTCTCCGTACACGAGGCAATCCACAAGAAGCAATTGAACCAATGCAATATGATCTATCACTATCAGAAAGCAATTCTAAAAGATAAGAAATTACCGACAGGGTTTGGGCAAGATGCCCCACTGGAGAGTCTTTAGATTATGTACACTTTAGGGACCGACCTGCTCTGATACCAAGTTGTAACGCCCCCCGATCTCGCGGGTACGCACACTGGGAACCAACTCAAGTGTCACGATCAGAGACCTCCGCGACGACCGAAGGAGTTACAAAAGACAGACCAAACGACGACTCGACAATGCGTAGAGAGATCATACATGGATAGACCAACATAAAACATAACTGAAAAGTGTGAGATTATCCATATATGGTAACAAGGTCAAATACATTACATCGAGTTCAAAAGGGAGATACATCATAAATAATGCGGAAGCAAAAGAGAAACTGAAAAATCTGGTCGACGTGCCCCTCGTGTACAGAATCTTCGACTACTCGTCCAGTCTGCCCTGTGGAAACCTAAGTACCTGCAAGCACCGCATTAACAAATGCGTGAGTTTTCAATTAAGAAAACTCAGTATGCCCCTGGCCCAATCAGAGTTATATGGAAGAATGCATGCAATCTATCAAGGACAAAAGCATCCCAAAACAGAAACAGAAAAGCACATAATGCATCAAAAGGCTACAACCCCAACAGTCGTGCCAATCGGGTAACACCCGCAGAAATCCCTCCAAGGGAGCCAGAATACCAACCATGCTGGTCAGAACATAACAAAAAGCATCAAATGCGACAGAAGGCTACGACTTCATAAGTCATGCCGGTCGGGCGCACCCGAACCATTCCTCGAAAGGAACCAGAACACCAGCCTCGCTGGTCAAAGGCGGTCACTCGACAGTGACCCACCACTCGGCACAAAGCGGTGCGCCGGATAAGTGTCCCAATTCGCGGCAAGTGACCTACATGGTGCCATCGCGAACTTGGGAACACCTACCCTGAGACAGAATGGCAGTGCGCCTGCCCAGGACTTATCTTAGGCCTGGCCTCCCAACGTGAAGGTCTTATGCGAATGGCCTCCAGAACTAGAGGACCCACTCGTGGCCCGTCGGCCCAGAAAACGGAACGTGCCCAGTATTATTAATCGGATTAAATGCAATGCAAGCTACTTAAGCATCTAAAATCTAATGCATCTACAGTGTATGGAACAAGCTCAAGGAGGAGTATCCGGATACCCTCCTAGCAGCCCTGAACCAACTCGGAAATCAGACATACCAATCAGGAATCAACCCACACTCACAATAGAAAGCAATCATAACTAGATCGACAATCAAGATAACAACTAATCGAGTCATCTACGGGTCATGATAAGGATGTTATAAGGTCTGAAATCCTATGCGTCATACATATCCACAACAACATACTTCATATCAGAAACATACATACGAAATAAGTAATAGAACATGCACCATAGAAGGAGGTATCATAAACCAACATCACAAGCTATCGATATCATGCATCATGGATTTCAGAACATGTGTATATGATAGGAACTTAGTATTCCAGACTAGATCAGAGATTATATGAATCAAATCATGAGACAATGCATGAACATATGGTCTGAAACCAGCATATAATTTATAGGAGAACATCAGGATATAATCCGAAAGCAATGCTAGCACTTATGATATAAAATTTGCAAACCCCTTATGGAATATGGTCTGAACATAGACCTCAACTAACGCATGATTATGTGACTTATGATCAGCGTAAAATCATGGAACATTATGTGAATGAAATCGAGAAGTAATGCAAGCATACATGACCTAAAATCAGAAATCAAGGCATGGGATATGGTCTGAACATAGTCACGATTTATAGCATGGATACCCGATCTATATCAGCCACTATGTCATGAAACACATCTGACTATCGTCACTAAGTAACACACAAATATATGTCTTATAACCAGCAACATGTCATGGGAGAATCTCCTGATAATGGCCACCCAACCGTGCAAGACATATGATTAAACAAAAACAGAACGATTCATGCAATGTTCTTTGGACAAACAGCTAGATCACACATAGATCTAAGATCTGAAATCAGAGGCAATTCACGAGACTAATAACATAACAAGTCACAAGTTCATGCTAGAAAGAGATCTCACAAATCAGTGATGCATAAAGGAGAGGGAGCATGCTCCAGCAAAATAAACATGAAACAGATCCCATGAGATTTCGAGATCAACCACAAAAGTAGGGTTGCACCTCACGCAAGGTGCATGCAACAACCCTACCCAACCGTCTCCCTGCAGCCCAGCCTCCTCCCTACGAACTTCTCCATCAAACCATCATGCAAAACATGGAGTGGAGGACGTGCAAGGAGAAGGAAAAAACGTGGTCAGCCACTGAAGATCCGAGTTGCACCACAGCTCACCCAATCGGTAGAACTCTACCTGTGCAAACCGTGATCCTCATGACCGACCAGCCACTGGTGTTGTGCAGAACTAAGCCCAACACCCACCCCCAGCTCCTAATCCAAAGGCTAGAGGCATACCTGAGCAGCAAGGAGGCACCTAAGCTGGCCGGAGATCTGCTGAAGTTCGCCTAGCTGCACACAAGGAAGTCTTTTGCTTCTTCTTCAATAGCTGCCGGATCTCCACCAGCAGGAAACCAGAAATGATGGTGGTGGTGGTGGTAAGAGTTTTTGATGCGTGGAAGGGAGGAGAGGAGGTTGAGGTCGGCTGGTGTAGGGTTTCTCTAGTTTATGTTTCAAGAAACATGCACAAAAGGCAATAGATCAATCTCCTTGAAGGCCCCATCAAAACTTTCCATAATGCACACAATTCAAATTTGCAAGGATTCTATGAGATCATCTCCTGGTGATGTGGCAACCATGCCACCTCACCCACATGCCAGCCCACAACATCCAATCCGAGCTCAACTAAAACCAAGCCCACATACACACACAGTTTGCACCCGATCGGCCCGATTAAGCCACCGATTGCAAAAACCACCCGATGGGTCGCACCAGACCACAAACCACATAAACTCGCCCCAAAAGGAAACTTTATCATGCCCGGGCATGAAGCCACAACACACACCAAGTATGCCAAGAAGACCCCAAAATGACTAGAAGGATGAATAAAACTTTAATAATGTGGCAGGGGAGCGGGTCTTACAACCTACCCCCCTTAAACAAAATTTCGTCCTCGAAATTTGCTATCACTAACTCTCAAGCTCGGAATACAAATTCCTCACCTCAAACCTCAACAACAAATGCTATAAGATGATGAAATACCAGTGCCATGACAACCAAAGATTCTGAGACCAAATCATGAACCAATCACAAGAATCTAACAACTAATAATAAGAGGAAATATGACATGTGGACAACAATTTAAAAGTGTATTTAAAATAAGATTTCGATGGTTAAATATACATGTGCATGATGTATCTAGACAACCACTAAATCGTGAAATCGTAGTCATAATATCACATCATGAACTTACTTGCGTGCACCTACATCATCATACTCATAACAACAACAACTATAATAAATTTGGTAAACCACATGCTATAGTAATCATGGATCATGGAAATCGAACATGCAACCAGCAGGAGCTATGGGTCATGATGAGATGATATACCACATTTACTTCAATCGATAGTGACGCATCCATGGGTTTATAATTCATTCATGCATAAATCTAAGTATATTTAGGAGATATATGAGATTATAACATGACTGATTTCAGGCCTCATCATGCAAGACATCGAGGTTGTAAACTCAACCTCTAATCGCATATAAGCACCTGAAATTTGCATTAGTTGGACTACATGTTAAACATACTAAGATTGAGACTATATGAATAATATAAGATCCCACGATGCAATCATGACAATACAGGTGTTACGCATGCATGCATGAATGGATGGTAAGTTACTTCTGATTTCAACATTTCCGGGCATAACATCATGCACATAGTAGAATCAAAACTATTTGGTTAACCTTTTCATATAGTGCAATTTCTTGTTTCCAACAACTATGTCATGCGTACCAGTATAACTTCCTAACAACAATCTAAACATGAAATGACTAATAGAATGTGCAAAAGGCATCGTAGTAAATACTACAAGCATTCGATAGCATGAGTCATAAATTTCAGGACATATATGCGTTACAATCTTGCAAATCAGGCCATGATCAGAGATTATACCGACATGAAACAATATATGTATCAGTAATACAACATGGTGAACATGCATATGAGATCAGGAGTCTACATATATCCATAAATAATATACATGCATGCATTCGGATTCACACATTACGATAAGTCATGCAATGAGTTGCATATGTTATGGATGAGTGCATATTTTATTCTAAAAGAAAGCATAACGATAACATCAGAGAAGGTATACAAAATCAGATCATGAATGTGGTATGCGTACTACTAGAATGAAATCAACTCAAATAACAAGTCACCACAAACAACACCTATAATCCAACTGATTGCACCCATCATAATTTCAGAACGTACATGCATTAGAAGGTAGCGATTCAGAAAATGGCCCGAGATCATATGAATAGTACTTAATATATGAATATATCAGCAATCTAACATGGAAAGCATATATCTAGAAATAAGAAGTCAGAGCATAATCATGATCGATATAAATCTACGTGCATAAGGATTTGTACAAAACAAGACGGCATAGGATGAATAGCATAACTCATAAATTGTGATATAATATTCATGTGAGAGCATAGCAAGTCATATCAGAGAAGGTTTATGGAAATCAGATCATACACATAAACTGAACATGGTGGGGATAAAATCAGACTTCAGAAACTCATAGCAACATTAGAGTCAATACATGCATTTATACCGATTGCATCAACATTTAAATTAAAATATATAACTTATGCTCCGATGTTGTAAAGATTATATCTTAGAGGGGTTATAAATCAGAGCATATACATTGATTAGTCATGACTGGGATAAAATTACACATTTAATTCCTCTTAACATTCCAATCGATAAATGCAGCATTCCTTGACCATAAAATCAGATCACCATAGAAACTAGATTTGAAATCAATAACATGTCATGACGCCTGATCCAAAATAAAAAAAGTAAAAAAATAACACGTGATTATGACATCTAACATCAGCAAGCATATCATGCGAGAAAATATGGACTTGATCACAATATCATGCATGAACATAACATCTAAAAGATCAAAAGATTCTACACCACAAGGTTATTAACACAACACTCAATATGCAAGCAAAACCCCTCCCCAACTAGCTCTCCACGATCGAGCCCACTTCCTCTGGTTTCTCCAGCAAACCACCAAGGAAGACTGAGGCCCAAGTCGTGGTAGAGATGGAGGTGCTCAGCCACCTCTGAAATTTGGATGGTGCACCACAGTCCACACAATCGGTGGATCTCCACTAGTGCATACCAAACCTCAGATCGGCAAATACAATGGTGCTGAACTAAACTTCGTCCGACCCCCACTCTACATCCTCTTATGCTAAAGGGGTAGGAGCATACCTGAAACTAATGGAGAAGCCACAGAGTTTGCTGAAATCCAGCTGCAGCCGCCTCCCAGGCTTGGTAGCTAGTCACCGCCTGCACTTGCACTTCTTGCTTGTTTGACCGGTTGGACTTGTTGGAGATCTCAGCACCAAAACGTAGGAGGAGGTGAGGGAACTGATAAAGACAGATAGGGTTGGGTGGTTCGGTCTCCGTACACGAGGCAATCCACAAGAAGCAATTGAACCAATGCAATATGATCTATCACTATCAGAAAGCAATTCTAAAAGATAAGAAATTACCGACAGGGTTTGGGCAAGATGCCCCACTGGAGAGTCTTTAGATTATGTACACTTTAGGGACCGACCTGCTCTGATACCAAGTTGTAACGCCCCCCGATCTCGCGGGTACGCACACTGGGAACCAACTCAAGTGTCACGATCAGAGACCTCCGCGACGACCGAAGGAGTTACAAAAGACAGACCAAACGACGACTCGACAATGCGTAGAGAGATCATACATGGATAGACCAACATAAAACATAACTGAAAAGTGTGAGATTATCCATATATGGTAACAAGGTCAAATACATTACATCGAGTTCAAAAGGGAGATACATCATAAATAATGCGGAAGCAAAAGAGAAACTGAAAAATCTGGTCGACGTGCCCCTCGTGTACAGAATCTTCGACTACTCGTCCAGTCTGCCCTGTGGAAACCTAAGTACCTGCAAGCACCGCATTAACAAATGCGTGAGTTTTCAATTAAGAAAACTCAGTATGCCCCTGGCCCAATCAGAGTTATATGGAAGAATGCATGCAATCTATCAAGGACAAAAGCATCCCAAAACAGAAACAGAAAAGCACATAATGCATCAAAAGGCTACAACCCCAACAGTCGTGCCAATCGGGTAACACCCGCAGAAATCCCTCCAAGGGAGCCAGAATACCAACCATGCTGGTCAGAACATAACAAAAAGCATCAAATGCGACAGAAGGCTACGACTTCATAAGTCATGCCGGTCGGGCGCACCCGAACCATTCCTCGAAAGGAACCAGAACACCAGCCTCGCTGGTCAAAGGCGGTCACTCGACAGTGACCCACCACTCGGCACAAAGCGGTGCGCCGGATAAGTGTCCCAATTCGCGGCAAGTGACCTACATGGTGCCATCGCGAACTTGGGAACACCTACCCTGAGACAGAATGGCAGTGCGCCTGCCCAGGACTTATCTTAGGCCTGGCCTCCCAACGTGAAGGTCTTATGCGAATGGCCTCCAGAACTAGAGGACCCACTCGTGGCCCGTCGGCCCAGAAAACGGAACGTGCCCAGTATTATTAATCGGATTAAATGCAATGCAAGCTACTTAAGCATCTAAAATCTAATGCATCTACAGTGTATGGAACAAGCTCAAGGAGGAGTATCCGGATACCCTCCTAGCAGCCCTGAACCAACTCGGAAATCAGACATACCAATCAGGAATCAACCCACACTCACAATAGAAAGCAATCATAACTAGATCGACAATCAAGATAACAACTAATCGAGTCATCTACGGGTCATGATAAGGATGTTATAAGGTCTGAAATCCTATGCGTCATACATATCCACAACAACATACTTCATATCAGAAACATACATACGAAATAAGTAATAGAACATGCACCATAGAAGGAGGTATCATAAACCAACATCACAAGCTATCGATATCATGCATCATGGATTTCAGAACATGTGTATATGATAGGAACTTAGTATTCCAGACTAGATCAGAGATTATATGAATCAAATCATGAGACAATGCATGAACATATGGTCTGAAACCAACATATAATTTATAGGAGAACATCAGGATATAATCCGAAAGCAATGCTAGCACTTATGATATAAAATTTGCAAACCCCTTATGGAATATGGTCTGAACATAGACCTCAACTAACGCATGATTATGTGACTTATGATCAGCGTAAAATCATGGAACATTATGTGAATGAAATCGAGAAGTAATGCAAGCATACATGACCTAAAATCAGAAATCAAGGCATGGGATATGGTCTGAACATAGTCACGATTTATAGCATGGATACCCGATCTATATCAGCCACTATGTCATGAAACACATCTGACTATCGTCACTAAGTAACACACAAATATATGTCTTATAACCAGCAACATGTCATGGGAGAATCTCCTGATAATGGCCACCCAACCGTGCAAGACATATGATTAAACAAAAACAGAACGATTCATGCAATGTTCTTTGGACAAACAGCTAGATCACACATAGATCTAAGATCTGAAATCAGAGGCAATTCACGAGACTAATAACATAACAAGTCACAAGTTCATGCTAGAAAGAGATCTCACAAATCAGTGATGCATAAAGGAGAGGGAGCATGCTCCAGCAAAATAAACATGAAACAGATCCCATGAGATTTCGAGATCAACCACAAAAGTAGGGTTGCACCTCACGCAAGGTGCATGCAACAACCCTACCCAACCGTCTCCCTGCAGCCCAGCCTCCTCCCTACGAACTTCTCCATCAAACCATCATGCAAAACATGGAGTGGAGGACGTGCAAGGAGAAGGAAAAAACGTGGTCAGCCACTGAAGATCCGAGTTGCACCACAGCTCACCCAATCGGTAGAACTCTACTTGTGCAAACCGTGATCCTCATGACCGACCAGCCACTGGTGTTGTGTAGAACTAAGCCCAACACCCACCCCCAGCTCCTAATCCAAAGGCTAGAGGCATACCTGAGCAGCAAGGAGGCACCTAAGCTAGCCGGAGATCTGCTGAAGTTCGCCTAGCTGCACACAAGGAAGTCTTTTGCTTCTTCTTCAATAGCTGCCGGATCTCCACCAGCAGGAAACCAGAAATGATGGTGGTGGTGGTGGTAAGAGTTTTTGATGCGTGGAAGGGAGGAGAGGAGGTTGAGGTCGGCTGGTGTAGGGTTTCTCTAGTTTATGTTTCAAGAAACATGCACAAAAGGCAATAGATCAATCTCCTTGAAGGCCCCATCAAAACTTTCCATAATGCACACAATTCAAATTTGCAAGGATTCTATGAGATCATCTCCTGGTGACGTGGCAACCATGCCACCTCACCCACATGCCAGCCCACAACATCCAATCCGAGCTCAACTAAAACCAAGCCCACATACACACACGGTTTGCACCCGATCGGCCCTATTAAGCCACCCGATGGGTCGCACCAGACCACAAACCACATAAACTCGCCCCAAAAGGAAACTTTATCATGCCCGGGCATGAAGCCACAACACACACCAAGTATGCCAAGAAGACCCCAAAATGACTAGAAGGATGAATAAAACTTTAATAATGTGGCAGGGGAGCGGGTCTTACACAAACACTTGTGGTTCTCTTAAAGATAACATGATGTTTTCCAATTACATGATCATGAATAAGATGATTTATAGTATATGTAGTATTATAACCTAAATCATGCTTGTCTAATGATTGTATTTGACTGCCAAGAATCATATCTATAATTTTCTAATCATTTGTAAAATTCTTTTCATTAAGCAATATTTTCATTTGTAGCAATAAGTTCATCATTCTTATGCACATGAGATTCATTAATGCATTTGAGATTTATGTGTGTTTTCATTCATTACATGAATATGAAGCTCTAAATCAATAACCTTATCATTCATGCTAGTTATGTAATTCAATAAATTATTAATCTTGGTGAAGCGAGTGTTTATCTCGCTTATGTTCTCACTGAGTTGCATAGTGAAGAGTTCATATTTATGCATGTGCAAGTTAATTATTGTGTCTTTTGTTCTACTATCTCCCTCATGATGCATTTTTAGTCTATTTCATATGTCGTATGCACTCTCACAACCTCTAATCCGGTTATATTCACCCTTATTCAAGCCGTAATAAAGAATGTTCATGATATGAGAGTTTATCTTAATTTCTTTCATTTTGGCTCTACTGAGGGTGGCTAATTCATCTTCCATAGGAGTGTAAAAAGGGTTTTGAAAGAAGATCCAATACTTAAGGTCTCATTCTATTCTTTGAATAATCATAGTTTGAGCCACTAAGCAAAGGTGGTCTAGATGTGGATAAACCCTCACAACGATGAGATGATAAAGATGTCATGTTATACTACAATTCAGTAGATGAATTTATCACCTAATCTTTGATACCGCTTGTTGGATCTTGATGGCCACTAATCTAGTCTCCAAAACTACGTAAATGTGGCACAATTAAAACAAACAAGAGTAGGATAATTAAACCACAATAAGACTGAAGATTTTTAAAGAGGTTCGGCAACTCAAAGTAGAAGTACGAATCACCAATCTACACTTTAGACTTGAGAACACTTGACTAGAATAGGATTTGGGAACACAAGTGGTGAATTTAGGCTTGGGTGTGTGGAGTGGAGTATTGAAGTGGGGAAGACTTTCTCTTTAAGGATGGTAGCAAATAGGAGTGTGAGGGATGTGTTGAACTATGGTTTGAACACCTATTTATAGGCTGTAAAATCCATATAGTCATTGGGGCTAAAGACACATGGGATAAATAAACAACCGACAAAATATACAAAAGTGATATGCCAGTCAGGTGCCAATTGGTGGACTATTTGATCACTTTTGTTCGACCATTCACTTCTTTGTCCTTGCTTGGCACCAATATTCTCTAGTGTGAATAACACGAAAGAAGTACGTGTGTCCTCTGGGCTATCGTCTTGATGAAGTTTTGGAATCGTTCTGTATTTTTCCTTTCAGGACATCCTCTGGTGTAAACTCGATCTCAATTGTTTCTATAGAGTTCTAATCCCTTAGAAGTTGTGTGGAACCATCACTCGTACTCGTACTAGCTACACTTGTATGAAGTGTAAATTAACATGTCACATCTAGAAAATGTTGTATTATAATTGACTTTAATTACTAGAGACTGAAGTGCTAGGAATGTCCCCACTCTGAGAAGAATCAATTGCACCCTCGCCAATCTGTGGGGTATCTACTGCTGGGGCATCACACCTTTGACGTCATCTTTTACATCTAGGCCGACAACGAAGACCGACGTCTAGTCAACCTAAATTGAGAAGTATTGTAATTCATCACAAATAACAACATAATATTATAAGCTACAAATCAAAGAATTCAGACATTATGTTTATTATTATATTTGTGGTCGTAGATGTTAAGAGATGCACTAGCAGTCTTAAACCTTTTCTAACAAAATCTACCAAATTAATATATTATCTAATGTACTCGATCGTAATCTAGAATTTTGGATGCTTTGTCTTACATACTATATAAATCCCTCGGCAATATTCGCATAACGACCAACCATTGTTCATCACTTGCTCTTTCTTCGGGCTCCGCAACATAAAAAAGTTGCTCCATTTAGGATGCAATATAAATGGTTCTTTCGGTTTCAGAAATCTATTGGTGTTTACCAACGTGATCTCATATTCATCGCTTCAAGTTGTATAGTCTCGACCCAGAACATCATACCACTTGCACTTGAACAAAACACATCACCGTAGTGGTGATGTTTGATTATGTGTTGCATTGCACCAAAGTAGTCGACCAATGTAGTGTGTTGTTGAGTAATTTTCTATTGTGGTGGTCACATATACTCCACAATTTTCCATTTCGACTCGTATTACTCTATGCGAAAGCTAAATCCATTGATTATATATCCTGAATACCTCATTGCCACGGTGTTCAGACCTCGACGAAGTTCTTAGATGTCAGTACTTTGAGGGTTTTCATTTCGACCGGTTATCCTAAACCAATCTCTAAAGTTCTTATGTTGTGCATTCGATTATTGTCGTCGATTATGACATAGTCCTACTCCCATGAAAGCATTGAAACGGTTAAATTGCATGCAAGAAACGAATTCCATCGTTGACGATGAAGTAGTGACATAAAATAAATATGACCAAAATAATACTTTGGTTCACTTACTCGTGATATTCATCAACGATGGCGGTGTTATTCAAATTGGTTGGGTTTGGCTCGTTTAGGATCATTTACACCCTACATGGTCATTGGTAAAACACTAAATTTAAATCTAGTCGATTGATAATTTTACAAAATATAAATATGATAATTTTACGAAACATACAAATATTACATCCCTATGCACCATGAGCCTTCTAATATTTTTCTTTACAAATGAGATTGTAATTTTCCATGAGAAATTTCCCATCGTCTTTACACAGTTGCTAAATTATTTCCTAGAATACGTTAATGTTGTTATGCGTGTGCATACAGTTGTTAAAATAAATATGAAAGTAATATTTAAATTTTATGATCTCAAATTAATTTTTATTGGGTACACATCGAAAAAAGAAATTCCACACGAAATTTTTGGAAGGACTTAGATTTCTTGTTTGGTTAGGATCCTTTCTGGGTTTCACTTTTTGCGTCCCTTGTTTATAGGTTTCAAATCTCATTTTCTTGTTTCTGTAAGTAATAATGTGAGTGATGTAGTAATTGACATTTTTATTGTTTCGATAAGTAATACTAATGTAGTAATTGACATTTTTATTCGCTTGAATGACATCCACGTATCCATTCACAAACAAAATAAAAATAGTGATCACACAAGATATGTCTTTTTTTGTGTGGAAATACGTACAAGTGAAGTCTGGGGAGGTAGCTAAGGTTTTGCTAGGATCCGGAGCTATCCTCGATTCCAGTTGACACCTCAAAACTGCCAGATGTCTCAATCCCCCTCCCCCACCGCACATGCACACACAATTTCTTTATAAAAAGGTACGCCATTTTCTCAATATTTTCTTAAATTTAAATATATTCATCGTTATTTTTTAGTTTGTTTTTCTTAAACAATACTACTAAACTGATAATATAACAAAGAGAAATTGAAAAGTTGAAATCACTTCACCACTCCACTATTTACAGATGAATTCAAAATTCATAAATATCAAAAAAAAATGTTAAAAACTAACAAAATTTCTCACAATTAGATTGGATTAAAATAGAAAGGGGTCATCTTTTGCTTCTGTATCGTATACAATAATGAAATTGGAATTTCAACTATCAATTTATCAGAATTTTTTCTGATACAAAGTTTTCGTGGCTATATTGTTTAGTAGAGCATATTAATATCGTTATACATGAGCATAAAGTTGTCCCCATGATATTGCTATAACTTTTGAAAAAATATTGTATATTACTACTCCTTTAAATATTTTCAAAATTTTAAGAAGGACGACTGCCCCATGCATGCCTCCTTTGGTTCGACCCCTCTTAGGTGCGTAGATTTTTTTAGAAGATATGATAGGTATCTTTTGTTTGTTGAGGCTCTTTAGCAAATAGGAGTCTTTATAGAGAAAGCTGTAGAGCAGTAGAGCATCATATTTTGTTGCTAAACGATGTTGCGGATAGGCGGACTTGTGGTTAAAGACGATGGGAATCGCGCCAAGTGGAGGAAATTTTGAATGCAGAGTGGATTTGTGGAATTAAAAACCCTCCATAGTCTCTTAAGCATCATTGCAAGACGATAAAAAATGTGAGGGTCTTTCAAAGCAAGTCTGGGCCGCCAGCTTCCTCTGGAAGTTTTAATTGTCCCATGTACATGGAATCAAGAAACCATAATTAGTGACTTCTTCCTTCCACCGAAAATTCCAAATGGCTTTTCATTGGAATTTGTTGTGTAAAGTAACATTCATTTTATAAACTGGTAAAGCTTGGAGAGTGAATTCCACCGTAATAGTACGGCATGCTAAAGATAGAATTCTTTTTCCATGTATATTAGTATATAGCTTCTTTGATTGGGAACAAATACGATTCTTGTATCGGTAAATTATAGTTTGCATCTTAACTGAACCTTCGTTTCAGTGTAAGCTTTTCGACCGTTTACCCCATTCTTTGTCATTACTCGGATTCATTGTTGTCTTCTAATTTGATTGTATTATTTTGTAAATACTCCTATCTATAATTATAATCAAGTTGGTACGAAAAGTTGAAATTACTTGACACCACTTCATTATTTACAAACAAATTCGAAAATACCAAAATATTACGTTGAAAACTAACAAAATTGTTTCGGAGATAGGAAATGTGTGTTACGAAATAATAATTCAAGAGTTATTATTGACACATTTTATGGTTTAGAAGTATTCAATTAACTAACAAAATATCACTAGAAACCGGACCATTAACTAAGGCCCGTACTAACAAAGTTGTAGTTATAAGCATTCTCTTAAACGTGTTAGGAGAAGCTGTAACGTCTCCGAAAATAACGGAAAATTTAAACAATATAAAAGACAGTCAACGGTCAACAATGGCACGTCACGGGAAAACAACCCAACATATATATAATATAAAGATCCACGTGGAAGTCAAATATACAAACTGACTGTGTTTACAAATAAAAGCTATACAACATGTAATCACCTCAAAAGAAGAGACAGATAAACTACAGGATCAGATCCCGGGGGTACCCTCCTCGGTCACCACCTCGACTCTAATGTTGCTCGCTACCTAAAATGAAAACAAACAAACATGCCTGAGTTCCCTACTGGAACCCCGTATGCCAAACCTCCTAAAATACAAAATAGAATTAAAGACAATGCAATGCAATGCACATGATCATCCACCTCGGGCCCACAATAATACCCCTCTCCGCTTCCGCGGTACTGAACCACTCCTGCCACCACGAGGGTCAAGTCAGTCCACCGCTGCCTCACATGGGTCCGTCGACACCACTGCTCCCCAAGAGCCGCAGAAAGGAACCCTGGTACTACGCCGCCACCCCAGGAGTGAGTCAGCCCGCCGAATGCACAACTCGGGCCAGACGACAGCCGATGCTCCCTCAAGAGCCGCCAGACGCGTACCCTACCGGAACATCCTTGGCCTACCGACAAACCCCAGCAAACAGCCCAAGGTTTACGACAATCATCTCTCACACCCCGCTCGATATGAGAGACCCAACAATAATACGCCCTCGTCGAAGATGAAATCCGTCTCTCTCAAGGCCGGTAATCGACTGTCGCCTCGGAGCCGGTAGTCGAGATATAATCGACGGCTCGCGTGTGGATAAATTCACCAACCTGCGGAAGATCGGTCGACTACTATAAGCGCACTGGTCGACCGGTCTTCCACACAGTACTCGGTACTGTACAAACAAGTGTATCGGTCGAACCACGCCAACCGAATTACCGACCAATCGGTTGAACAAAAGTCATCTAGCGGTCGACCGTTTGGATGGTCTACGCTATACAATATTTACAATATATATATATATCCGACCGGTCGAACCAAGGGTCCGTTCAACCGATAACAGGGATCTCAGCATTTTGCCTAAGTGATATTCGGTCGACCGGAACTGAGATACAGTTCGACCGAAACATCACAGGCACTCTATTGCTTATTTAAAATGCTCAGTCGGTCGACCGAAAGTTAAAGAGCGGTCGACCGTTTTGATGGTCAAAGCTCCCAACCGACTTAGCATCGAATAGATCGGTCGAACCAGGTTAAGGGCGTTCGACCGTTTAATAAGTCAAAACCCCCAACCGACCTATTCTCATTGTTTCGGTCGACCGGCGAAGTGGACCCGTTCGACCGATAACAACATTAAACCCTTTTTCCCGCACAAATGTGGCATAACGGTCGACCGTCCGCAGACATCGTTCGACCGTTTGCGGGTGCAAAACAATATAATAATAGAATCGGTCGACTGCCCACAGGCACCGGTCGACCGATTGCCGTCTTCAACCTCTGAATAGGTTGCAATCCGACGGGGAATTCGACACTAACGTCGATCCCCAACACCCACCAAGCTTAAGTGAGTTATAATGAAGACTTGGCATACCTTTTTGACGTTTGTGGAAGCCTCCCAAGCTTTGGCAAGCCTAACCCAACACTTCTCCTTCACTTCTTCTCCTTTTCCTTCTCTCCTTCTTCTTTTCCTCCAAAATCGCCTCTCTTACCCTCTGATTAACTCAAGAATGAAGAAAATGTTTCAGATAAACCTTACCCTCCTATTTATAGCTAAAACCTAAAAATCTAACTCTTATCCAAACCTCCACCTCATGCTTTACTGTTCATGGCTTAATTAAGGTTAATTAGGTTTAGTTTAGGTTAATTAGGGTGTTTAGATTAAGGTTATTACAATCTACCCTCCTTTAAGGAATTTCGCCAACGAAATTCGAAACAACTAACTTACCGGAACAACTCTGGATACTGCCTCCTGACGTCCTCCTCGATCTCCCAGGTAGCCCCTCTGATACTGTGATGCTGCCACCTGACCTTCACCATCGGAATCGCTCTCCTCCTGAGCTGATGTACCATCTGATCCACAATCTCAACTGGTCTCTCATCTAATGACAAATCATGTTGGATCTCTGGTACTGCTATCTCTATCACATGAGCTGGATCGGCCACATACTTCCTCAGCATAGAAACATGGAAGACGTTGTGAAGTCCTGCGAACTGTGGTGGTAAAGCAATCCTATATGCCACCTCTCCGACTCGATCCAATATCTCAAACGGTCCGACATACCTCGGACTCAGCTTCCCCTTCTTCCCGAATCTCATCACCCCTCTGGAACGTGAGATCTTCAGGAAGACAAGATCTCCTGCATCAAAAGTAAGCTCACGCCTCCGAGTATCAGCATAACTCTTCTGCCTGCTCTGTGCTGTAGCTAGTCGTCTCCTGATCACGTCGACCTTCTCTGAATATAACTGTATAATGTCAGGTCCAACTAGCTGTCTCTCGCCCACATCACTCCAGCATACTGGCGATCTACACGGCCTCCCGTATAATGCCTCATATGGTGCCATCCCAATACTCGAGTGGTAGCTGTTGTTGTAGGTGAACTCTATCAGCGGCAAGTGCTCATCCCAATGCCTGGTCCAGTCGAGTGTGCACGCTCTCAGCATGTCCTCCAATGTCTGTATCGTTCGCTCTGACTGACCATCTGTCTGTGGGTGGAAAGCTGTGCTAAACGTCAGACGTGTCCCCAGTGCTCTGTGTAGACTCTCCCAAAATCGCGAAGTGAATCTGAGATCTCTATCTGAAATGATACTGACGGGTACACCATGAAGTCTGACAATCTCCTCAATATATAACTTAGCTAGACCATCCAGAGCAAGAGTGGTCTTAATAGCTAAGAAATGCGCCGACTTGGTCAGTCGATCGACTATAACCCAAATCGCATCGTGGAATCTCCGTGTCTTCGGTAGCCCCGTAACAAAATCCATCGTCACGTGCTCCCACATCCACTCGGGAAACTCAATCCTCTGCATCTGCCCAGCTGGTCTCTGGTGCTCAATCTTCACCTGCTGACAGACCAAACACCTCGACACAAAGTCTGCAACGTCCTTCTTCATCCCTCGCCACCAAAAGTTCCGCTGCATATCTTTGTACATCTTGGTGCTTCCTGGATGAATGGAATATATCGATCTGTGTGCCTCCTCCATGATATCATGTCTCAGGTCCTCTGTCCTCGGCACCTAGATACGGTCTCTGAATCTCAGACCTCCATCCACTCTAACTCTGAAGTCTGACCCATCTCTAGCCGCTAACTGTAGTAAACTGCTCAACTCCTCATTTGTAGTTTGAGCATGAATCACTGTCGATACTGTCTGAGGCTCTACTCTCAATCCTGCAATCACTGCACCCTCAGAGCTATCTGTAAATGGTCTCCACTCTGCTAAAGACTCCAGCAGTCGCCACGCCTGAATGCATAGGCCTGCTACTGATACCTCCACCTTCCGGCTCAAAGCGTCTACAACTGTGTTTGCCTTCCCCGGATGGTAAAAGATAGTGAAATCGTAGTCCTTAATGAACTCAAGCCACCTGCGCTGCCTCATGTTTAGCTCTTTCTGCGAGAAAAGGTACTTCAGACTCTGATGATCTGTAAACACCTCAAACTGCTCTCCATAAAGGTAGTACCTCCAGGTCTTCCGTGCGTGAACCACTGCTGCTAACTCCAAATCATGAGTCGGGTAATTCCTCTCATGGACCTTTAGCTGTCTGGATGCGTACGCGATCACCCTCCCGTGCTGCATAAGTACACATCCTAAGCCAATACCTGAAGCATCACTATAAATCACAAATCCACCTGTGCCACTCGGCAATGACAAAACTGGTGTCGTGGTCAACAGTCTCTTCAGCTCTTGGAAGCTGTCCTCGCACTTTTGAGACCATACAAAAGTGACTCCCTCCTGCGTCAGAGCCGTCAGCGGTGTTGCCAACCTCGAGAAGTCTTTGATGAAGCGACGGTAATAACCCGCCAGTCCAATAAAGCTCCTAATCTCCGTCACCCTCGTAGGGGTCCTCCACTGTGTCACTGCCTCTACCTTCGCCGGATCCACTGATATCCCCTCTGCTGATACAATGTGCCCGAGGAATGCCACTCTGTCCAACCAAAACTCGTACTTTGAGAACTTAGCATATAACTGCTGAGCTCTCAAGATGCTGAGTACAATCCTCAGATGCTCTCTATGCTGCTCCACATCTGGTGAATAGATCAAAATATCATCCACGAAGACAATCACAAATCTATCAATATACTGCCTGAATGTCCGGTGCATCAGATCCATGAACGCTGCTGGACCATTCGTCAATCCAAATGGCATCACCAAGAACTCGTAGTGTCCATATCTCGTCCTGAAAGCTGTCTTCTGGATGTCCTCATCTCGAATCCTCAACTGGTGATATCCTGAACGCAGGTCAATCTTCGAGAAAACCTTCGCTGACTGCAGCTGGTCGAAAAGGTCCTCGATCCTAGGTAAAGGATACCTATTCTTCACCGTCACCTGGTTCAGCATCCTGTAGTCTATGCACATCCTCAAAGATCCGTCCTTCTTCTTCACAAACAAAACTGGTGCACCCCAAGGCGAGACACTCGGTCTGATAAATCCAGAGTCCATCAACTCCCGCAACTACTTCTTCAACTCTGTCAACTCAGCAAGTCCCATCCGGTACAGAGCCTTCGACTGCGGTGTAGTGCCAGCTGCCAACTCAATACCGAACTCCAACTTTCGGTGTGGTGGTAAACCTAGAATCTCCGCTGGAAAAACATCCGCGAACTCCTGCACCACCTCAATGTCCTCTAACCTCTGAGACTCTGCCTCCGCAACCACAAGCGTCGCTAAAAATGCTGCACAACCCTGCTGTAACAGCCTCTGAGCCCTCACAGCAGATACAATAACGCGACCTCCTCTGTTTCTGACCCCTCTGATCAGAATATCAGGCAAACCCTTCCTCGGGATCAAAATCTTCTTCTCATGGCACAAGACTCGAACATCATATTGGGACTGCCAATCCATCCCAAGTATGACATCAAAGTCCTCCATCGGTAGCAAGACCAGGTCGGCCGAAAACTCCTGATCTCCTGAAACAACCGTGGCGCCGGGGACAAATCTCCCCACAGTGCCCACCAGACCCAGGGGTGGGCTGACTTCCAAGGTGGCAGTCAACATCGCAAGGGTACAACCCAACACTCTCACAAATCGCTCTGAGATAAACGAGTGTGTCGCGCCACAATCAAATAGCACTCTAGCTACCGAACCAGCAACAAGAAGCGTACCTTCCACAACAATGCCTCCCTCCCTAGCCTCCTCTGCCTGAATGGTGAAAACTCTGCCAGTGCGCTGCCCCTGCTGTGGTCTAAAAGGTGGTCTACCTCTGACTCCACCTCCACCTCTGCCTGGCGCTGGTAATCCCTGTGGTCTGCTCGGCCCAGCTCCTCGACTCAGACGGCTCCTAGTAAAGTGGCCCAGCTGGCCACATCCATGACAAGCTCCAGTGGTGAAACACTGCCCAGAGTGAAACCTACCACAACTACCACAAGGCTCAGGTCGTGGTGCTGCAGCTCCTGCTCCCTCAAACCGGGGCCTCTTGCCCGGATTTCCCCCAGCCTGACCTCCATGCCTCCCAGAGAACCTACCTGAAGGCCTCCTCTCGTCCTGATAGTTCTCCCTGTAGTCACGATCCAGAACAGTGGCACTCTTCACGGCCTCGGCTAACGTGCTCGGCATACGTGTCAGCACCTTCGTCCTCAACTGCTTCCGGAGCCACCGGACAAACTTCCCAGCCCTCTACTCCTGCGTGATGTACATCTCGGGACAGTAACGCTCAAGGGCGTTGAACTTCCCTATGTAGCCTGCCAAGGTCATGTCTCCCTGCTGAAGGCTCAGAAACTCCTCCCTCTTCGCATCCTGCACATGCTGCGGAAAATACTGCTCGTTGAACTCGCCAACGAACTCCTCCCAGGCTATATCAACTCTATACGCAAACACCACTGCCGATGTGGACCTCCACCAGTTGGACGCAGCACCGCCCAAAACATATGTGGCCAGACCACCTTCACCTCTGTAGGACAACCAATAGCATTGAAGATCTTCTGCATCGTGAAGATCCACTCCTCCGCTGCCTCTGCATCGTACTACCCCAGAAAGGTAGGCAGATGCTGGCGCATAAACCGGTCATGCATAACGCCATTCCCCGTCTGCCCAGTCTGTGCTGCCTGCTGCTGTAGCATCTCAGTCAGACGTCCGACCGTATCGAACAACGTCCGACGCTCCTCCTCCCAAGCCTCATTCCTCGCAGTCTCACACTCACTGCGAGTATGAGCGACGACATTCTCCCGTCTAGGAGGCATCTGCCAAAGGAAACAAGGCAATCATCAATATAATTTATGCATGCATGATCCTCTAAGACCTAATTCCTAACTCAAAGGTGGTTTCTTTGGACAAGTACGCCGGGATCAACGCTCTGTTACCAAATTGTAACGTCCCCGAAAACAGCGGAAAATTTAAACAATATAAAAGACAGTCAACGGTCAACAAGGGCACGTCACGGGAAAACAACCCAACATATATATAATATAAAGATCCACGTGGAAGTCAAATATACAAACTGATTGTGATTACTAACAAAAGCTATACAACATGTAATCACCTCAAAAGAAAAGACAGATAAACTACAGGATCAGATCCCGGGGGTACCCTCCTCGGTCACCACCTCGACTTTAATGCTGCTCGCTACCTGAAATAAAAACAAACATGCCTGAGTTCCCTACTGGAACCCCGTATGCCAAACCTCCTAAAATACAAAATAGAATTAAAGACAATGCAATGCAATGCACATGATCATCCACCTCGGGCCCACAATAATACCCCTCTCCGCCTCCGCAGTACGGAACCACTCCTGCCACCACGAGGGTCAAGTCAGTCCACCGCTGCCTCACATGGGTCAGTCGACACCACTGCTCCCCAAGAGCCGCAGAAAGGAACCCTGGTACTACGCCGCCACCCTAGGAGTGTGTCAGCCCGCCGAATGCACAACTCGGGCCAGACGACAACCGCTGCTCCCTCAAGAGCCGCCAGACGCGCACCCAACCGGAACATCCTTGGCCTACCGACAAACCCCAGCAAACAGCCCAAGGTTTACGACAATCATCTCACACACCCCGCTCGATATGAGAGGCCCAACAATAATACGCCCTCGTCGAAGATGAAATCTGTCGCTCTCAAGGCCGGTAATCGACCGTCGCCTCGGAGCCGGTAGTCGAGCTATAATCGACGGCTCGCGTGTGGATAAATTCACCAACCTGCGGTAGATCGGTCGACCGCTACAAGCGCACCGGTCGACTGGTCTTCCACACAGTACTCGGTACTGTACAAACAAGTGTATCGGTCGAACCACGCCAACTGAATTACCGACCAATCGGTTGAACAAAAGTCATCTAGCGGTCGACCGTTTGGATGGTCTACGCTATACAATATTTACAATATATATATATCCGACTGGTCGAACCAAGGGTCCGTTCAACCGATAATAGGGATCTCAACATTTTTCCTAAGTGATATTCGATCGACCGGAACTGAGATACAGTTCGACCGAAACGTCACAGGCACTCTACTGCTTATTTAAAATGCTCAGTCGGTCGACCGAAAGTTAAAGAGCGGTCGACCATTTTGATGGTCAAAGCTCCCAACCGACTTAGCATCGAATAGATCGGTCGAACCAGGTTAAGGGCGTTCGACCGTTTAATAAGTCAAAACCCCCAACCGACCTATTCTCATTGTTTCGGTCGACCAGCGAAGTGGACCCGTTCGACCGATAACAGCATTAAACCCTTTTTCCCGCACAAATGTGGCATAACGGTCGACCGTCCGCAGACATCGTTCGACCGTTTGCGGGTGCAAAACAATATAATAATAGAATCGGTCGACTGCCCACAGGCACCGGTCGACCGATTGCCGTCTTCAACCTCTGAATAGGTTGCAATCCGACGGGGAATTCGACACTAACGTCGATCCCCAACACCCACCAAGCTTAAGTGAGTTATAATGAAGACTTGGCATACCTTTTTGACGTTTGTGGAAGCCTCCCAAGCTTTGGCAAGCCTAACCCAACGCTTCTCCTTCACTTCTTCTCCTTTTCCTTCTCTCCTTCTTCTTTTCCTCCAAAATCGCCTCTCTTACCCTCTGATTAACTCAAGAATGAAGAAAACGTTTCAGATAAACCTTACCCTCCTATTTATAGCTAAAACCTAAAAATCTAACTCTTATCCAAACCTCCACCTCATGCTTTACTGTTAATGGCTTAATTAAGGTTAATTAGGTTTAGTTTAGGTTAATTAGGGTGTTTAGATTAAGGTTATTACAGAAGCTGTTTATAGAATTCATTCCAAATATGCAATTAATCATAATCCTTTAAATGTGCTTTCCAAGAAAAACATGTTTAAGATAATAAACAATAATAGTATTTTTATATATAAATCCTAAGTAGTTTGACGGATATATAATGGTATTAATATCTCTCTAACATTATGAGTTTCTAGGAAAAAAATTAGACTTTTGATGTTCCAAGTTGTCCAAGATCTGGAAAAAAGTTTATATTTTGACATTCTCTAGAAAATATGTTTATGTTTTCACTTCTCCTCAAAATACTCCTATCTAAATCGTAGGGAAATCGTGGGACCGTTCCTCTCTTATCTCTATTTCTCTTTAAATAAGCAAATTATTTTCTCTGTCTTCTTTCAAAAGTTGCAAACATCTCTCTCTCTCTCTCACATTGCATCCGTCGTGTCTTCTCTTTCTTTCTCTTTCGTTCGCGCATCTCTTCCCTCTCGCACTCGTCCCATCATTCGAGTTCAACAGCATACCCTACCGAACAACTCCTACATTAAAGTCAACGACGAAGGTCGGTTTGTGGCATATTTTGTTTATGTTTCTTTTTACATTTTGATATAGCTTTATAAGGTTATGTTATTGTTTCTATCAGAAATGTAATTGATTTCATCCATTTGTTGGTATTCATCTAAGTTTTGTCACCTAGGTTCAAAGTGGAGTCGTTTTCCTGTGTTACTGAAGAGGTTTGATAGGTTCGATTGTAGTTTGATAGGTACTTGATAGTTGTGATCGATGGAAATCGGCCTGTTTTCATTTCACCTTGATAGTTCGATAGTTGTGCTCGATCGCAGTCGAACGTTTTTTTTTTGAGTTTGATAGGTTTGACATTAGTTCTATTCATTTTGCATGTGAGTTCGATAGGTTCGTTTGAGTTCGATAGGTTCGGTATTAGTTCGATTTCAGTTTTACTGTGAAGAACTGCCTACTCGATGGGATCGATTCAATTTTCCCTTTCAAATTTTCCTCATATTTTTAACTGGTTGTGGTTTTTTCTTGTTTTGATTTTTTCAGATGCCGAAGTTAAAAGTTCCAACCAATGATCATTTCCCCGGTCACGTGACATACAAGAGTAGAAAGCCCATGGATGACATAAAAGAGAAGTTCCCAGAGTACCATTTGCTGGAAATGGCTGCAGAATCCCCGTTCAGACAATATTTTGAGGCGAGCGAATTACAGTTCTCACCCATCAGTTACTGTTGCACAAGATCCTCATTAGTAGAGTTGATGACGTTTTTTTCTATTTGGACTTTAAGACATGCATATTCAGTAAATATGAGTTTGCACTGACCACCGATTTAAACTTCAGTATTGTATCGCCAGAGACTCAGTTGCAAGAGC